>OY728155.1:1541823715-1544719586 GCA_963277665.1 Viscum album | reverse complement strand
ATGAATAATTATAGAATGAAATAAGTATATAAAATTTAATTAGAATATTAAATTGATGATTTATATTTTTTGGTGTTAAATATTATTATTAATGACTTTTTAAAAAAAATTATAAAATTTAAAAAAGTATACTAATGAATTGAAATTTTTAATGGTTATAAGATATATAATTTATTTAATGGGGATCTGTTTAAAAATTTATAATGATAGAATGGGGATATTTTCCATGAGATTTATTTCTGGTGTTGTGATTTTTAATCCAAATAAATTAATTTATTTCTTTTAGACATTGAATATAATATAATTTATTTATGATTAATAAAATATATTTACACATCTTTAGTTATTAGTTTATATAAAATAATATTATCAAAAATTAATTATCTCTGATATTTTTTTATTTGAAATGTTTTTTTGATATATTTTAGGTTTTCAATTAAGAAATAAATTCTCCGTATTTAACCTTTTAATCTGATTAAATAGATTAACATTTTTTCATCAAGAGGAAAAAATTTATTATACTTTAAAATTTCATTCTTATGTATACAAAAAATATATCGAGGTAAATATTGAGTCACTAAGGTAAAGCTAAAATGAGGTAAAATATTTTAAACTATACGGAGAAGACATAAAATATACTAAAACCCTATATCTAAATTTTTTTGGGGTATTTCATGAATAAAAATCATCCCCTCCATTATTGAAATTTTTTATACACATTCAATTTAAATGGACAATTTTATATATTAGTGGAATGAATATTTGTGAGAATTCCATGAAAAGACCATCTATAATAAACCACTCTTATACCCCTCCAGTACAACTCCAACTATTAAGTTATCTCTTGAATACATTATCATTATTACTATCATTATAAATTATTATGTTTGTTTTAATACTTTGTTCTAATAAGGCAACCTAATCCCTTTTATTTGGAGAATCCTGTTTTTAGGAGACAATTCATCAATGAAATTATATAGTTCTTGACCACATTTTTCAATAATTGTCCGTTATAAAATCTTTATTATTATCATTACAATATATAATAAAATTTATTGAATTCACTTTTCATCGTATAAAATTATATTACCATTATATAACTCTATAATTTTACTCCACCAAATCCGTATTTTTTTGTATTTTAGAAAAAAACATGTTAGGTGTGAACCCTCATAACACATACAAGATAATAATAAACAATAGAAAATCCACTAGAAAGAATCAACATAAAAACCACATCAGAACATAAACCTATAACCCAACATGATGATGATTAAAAATTCAAAATTGAAATTGGTACATGAATCAAGCCTAGTGGCACCATTTTGGGCTATGAGATTTGATTCCACATAGACCCATGCCCCTGGATGCTGATCACCCTATCAACATCTCCACCTCATTAGTGTGATCACCGAAAAAGAAACTAGAGAAAACATGATCATTAATTATTAACATCTTAATAAATTTATTAGTGGTTTATACATTCACAAGTTTATCCCAACTTGGAGAGCCACATAACCCGAACAAAACCGCTGCAACCCATTGCGCCAAAGAAACCCCATATATTACAATCAAATTGAGAACTTCCTCAAGAAGAAAATCCTAACATGGAGATCCCCAACATCTAACTTTGCACACATCTAATTGAAGAATATCCACCATAACCCACAACTATTATGGACTTTCTATATAAAACTATAGCACACCAACCATCATGGATTACCACCAGCAGTACAACAGCCATGTCCATCATGTACACTGTTATCAAGGATGAACCTACTGGAACATTGAAACCAACATAACCACAAACCAAAACCTCATTGAGATCCAAAACCATATACCAATCTATAAATGTAAGTGATGGACTGGGAGGACATAAGATATTTAATTGGACATGTTATCAAACAAGCCTCGACCTTCGACCTCAAAACAAATTCACTGCAATGAATACAAAGAACAAAGGTTGTGCCTCCTCCAAATCATCTCAACTCACTCCACATGTCGCCAAGCCTCCAAGAGACCCATTAAACCAAACCAAACTATAGTTATAAGTACCCTTCCTTAAAACATTACATTATATTTAATTAAATGAATAATTCACATTGAGGATCTTTTCAGGTTTAGTGTTTTAGAGAGTTAGGCCATAAATATTATATGACATTTCAAAAATTACAAAGTAGGAAGTTCTACTCAGTTTCCATTTCCTCATTAAATAAAAACTCTTGAAAAAAGAGTCATGTCTAGTTCCATGTTTTAGATACCATGTCTTTCCCTTGATCCCATCATTGACCCTATTCATCTTTTTGTCTAGTGAAAAACATTTGGAACATGGGAGGAGCATAAAATGCTCAGTAAGTGTTATAAAACAAGGAATTAAAACTTTAGTTCATCAATTCATACATAACATCAACTCTTTAACATACCTCAAGAAATCAAAAGTTCATGAATAAGACATTGAATTCATAAACCATATGTAGTTTGGGTTTGGTTTAGTGGTAATCACCCTGTAATCCTACATGAAAAATGGGGGTTATAACACATGGGGTGTAGGTTCTGTAGCAGTGCTATAGTGGTACTGTAGTAGCGGTGGTACTATCGATTGACGGGTACTGTAGCGGCGGCAGGGCACTATAGCAGTGGCAGGTACTGTTGCAGTCAGGTTACTATTCACATAATGGGCCTTAGGCAAAAAAATTCGGCCTACGGGCTATGTAATGGGCTACATGTCCACTGGGTCTTCGGGCTATGTAATGGATCTCCCTCTACCCAGATAAAAGAGGTATTTTCTTTGCTTTAATAATAAAATGAGGCGTCAGACCCAAAAATTAAAAACACATTGAGTTTATAAATCATAAAGATAACTTGTGGCATCCATATCATACTCGAATTGTAGCTATCACAGCTTCATATAGAGTTACATTGGAATACCCTTCATAGTATATTCCTTAAATATCTTAGGAGAAACATTTACATTTACCTCTATTACATTACCCAATGCATTGGAGAGCTATCTCAGGTACACCTGCCCTAGGTTTATCATGGAAACACCCATATACGAAAGCAATTCCAAAGAACCATAACATATTCATAACATAAAAAACATAAAGGAAAGATAACATTTCCACATATCAATCACAACATATAATTTAAATATATTAACATAAAAAAACATTATAAAACCCATTTTCAATAACAAAATACATAAACGAGTATATGGTATTTACTTTCTTTTTAAAAATATTACGACTTATTAAAGAAGCCAAATATTAAATAATACTCGCGACGGTGGAAAGGTTATTATCACAGCTCACGTAAAGAAACTTTCTTTTTGTCATTTAGTAAAATTAATTATAGAAAAATAATTCCTTTTAATGAAATGAAATTTCAATGGTTTTTATATAGCGTATAAAAGAATGTCTTGTATAAAACAAAATATTCCTAAATGAAAGGAGATTGAGACGAAGTCACTTACCTCATGTCTGACCTGACACGTTCATTCTTTAATCTCCTGTATAATAAACTAAATTTAATTTATACTTACATAAGAACCTGTTTCATGTTTATTATTCAATTTATATCACATTTTACCATGTTATAAACAATATGAAATCATTTATGTTATGAATGGTCGTTTTGTCGATATTTCGTACCTGAGTCAAAAAAGAACTTCTTATATTTACAAGTTCTCTATGTGGTCAAAATTACATTATCTATAGAATGATTTTAATAATTTATATATCATATATATAATATATATCATGTATATATATGTATTTATAATAGTACATAACATTTGGAGGTAAGAAATGAAATGCACCGTTCATGGTAATGGTAAGTTGTACGTACGCATGAATGCTATTTTCAATTGTATTTCTCATTTTAATGCATTTAGAACATAATTATAGATATTTATATTATAATTTTAGTATAATATCATATATAATATCATTAAATACATCCTTTATACATCCCATATATGTCATTAATGAGTCTTATAACATTGAGGGGGTATTAGTCCACACTTCCTCAAATGAGATTATCATATTTAACAACTATGGAAACCATACAATATTTGATAAATGAAAAATATATAAGCATAGAAACAATATAAATATAATACATATCACATATAAATATATCACCATCTAAATGACCTCTAAAATAAGTGGTAGGAGATAATTGAACAATCATCATTTTGTGAGGGGTTAGTTCGTCGTCCACAGAAACTGTATGTTCTTTAACCATTAGACGAAGGTGTACGTTAGTGTAATTCTAATACTTCTAATAAAAAAAACCTTTTATCTTTAGGATACTGGTGTTTTTATAAAATAAAGGAATAAAAAGATTTTATGGGGTTGGGGAAGAAAATAAATCAAAATAACTTAAGAGAATACATTACCCTTAAACCGGGTATCGCCTTTTGGTTTAAACATAAAGGTTTACTGGAATTGCCTTATTCTTAAGGGAAGGATTATTTAATTAATATAGGGATGTAGAGATATTAATTGGGTAGAGGTTTGATGAGGCAATGGGCATGATAGTTGTGAGTAATGGGTTTGAGATGAGGGCTTTTTATAAGGGGGAGGAGGGGCTCTTTATAAAAGTGTGAAAATATTATGTTATAATATAATGATTTTCGGTTTCAATAAGTAAAAAAATTATTAAAGTAGAATATAAGATGACTAATTGTTGAAATGAAATCATTAAATTAGAATTTGATAGGTTTGGGATATTATTTTAATATTTATACTCTTATTTATTTAAATCACTTATTAATGAGGTAACTCTGCATCCTTATTGTGACATAAGTAATTTAATTTATATGATGTATCAGAATTATAAAACAAATACCATGATGTATTAAATATTTTTAGCTTTAAAATTGATATTTATATTCCAATATACAACTTATATAACCCAATGTAAAAATTGATTTACTAATAGACATTTGTTTATGTCATTTTTGCCTTTACATTAAGAAAATTAAAATAAAGTGTCATTATCACTCCCATGTGGCCTCATGGGGTCCTATTATCAACCCAAGGATGACCATGTTTGGATATGTATTAACCAATAATATTAGGACACATGTTAGGGTAATTTAATATTATTATAATATTATTTTTTTACCCTTAATTACCAGATTTACCTTTTAACCATGGTAAATAAAATATTTAATGAAGTAAATATTCATAATGTATCAAAATAGAAGTTGCATGTTTAAACAATTTGGACTTCGTGATTCGAAATATGGAATCCATTTTTTCAAATTCTAAACACAGAAGTGGCTGAAATTAATTTAAAACTAATTCCTGCTATCAAAACAAAAACGTGTTTTTAAGAAATAAATATCAAAAGATTGACCTTTGTTAATGTCCAATTTCAATGTGAAACTACTTACAAAGACCATAATTAGATTAAATGGTAAAAATATATTCTAATTAATCTTTAAAACCAATTAAAAAGATAACATAACCATATAAATTAATTAGATTAAAATTTAGGTTTGAATTAAAATAAAGTATTTTTCACTATTCATTAAAAAAATTACTTTATTAGAAAAATAACAAAATTTCATCCAATTTATATATTGATGTCCTGATTCTAAAGAATAATATTTTTTTCAAATAGAATTTATAAAAGGGACAAAAACTAGATTTAGATGGGGTTCTTCATTAAAAGGTAGTAAATCGACCTTTTAAAGAATATTAGAGTATTTGTGCTTAAAATTTGATTCATTCACAATTTATTCCACTAACTTTTATTGGATAAATTTAAAAACATTTAATAAACATCTATAATAATATTGTAGTCAGTTCAGTTTATTCCTACCAATACAACGACCATGCGTTAACTACAATTTAAAATAATAATATTATATTATTATTGTGCAACATAAGATTTCAAAGAAACTTGTTGTTGCGTATCAGGTACACCATCGATCATAGATACCCATTTAAAGTAAAATTAATATTTAATTCAAAAAATATTAATAGTTATTAATATGTTTTATTATTTATTTACGTGGGATGTTACTCCTTCCCCCCTTTTGGAAAGTGTGTCCTCACAATTTTTATTCATTTATCAAATAAGATGGGGGGTATTAATCCCTTATAGAATTTTCAGACTCCCAAGAAGACTTTTCACCATATGGAATTTCTAAAAAACATTTACTTAGTGAATTACCTTATTCTGCAACACTTTCTCTCTTCGGTTAAGAATCTGGACTAGCTATTCCTCCTAGGAGTGATTCTCTTCCAACTAAACTACCTCTAGGCTCAAAACATGAGATGGATCCGGCATATACATTATCAACATTGAAACTTGAAAGAAATTGTGTACCATGGATAAAATTAGAGGTAAAGCCACTCTATATGAAACTGATCCACCTTTCTCTTGGATTTAATAAGGTCCAATGATCCTTGAACTCAACTTTACATTGTTACCAAAATGAATCACACTTTTGCATGTAGAAACTTTGAGAAATACATGATCACCGACCTCAAATGAATGATCCTTCCTTTGGTTATTAGCATAAATTTTCTGGCTACTGTGAATTGATCTCATGTGCTTCCGAATCAACTGGACTTTTTATGCCATCTCTTCTACCAATTCTGGCCCCACCATCTTCCTTTCCCCTACTTCATCCCAAAATGGTGGAGTTTGACACCGCTTACCATATAATGCCTCAAATGGAGCCATCTGTATACTGGAATGAAAAATGTTATTATAAAAAAATTCAACCAAAGAATGATGTCAATCCCAACTTCCATTGTAATGTAGTGAACAAGCATGTAACATATTCTCCAAGGTCTAAATTTCTCGTTCTGACTACACATCTGATTGAGGATGAAATTCTGTATTAAAATTTTATTCAGTACCCAATGGATTCTCAAGGCATTTCCAGAAGTTGGAAGTAAACCTTGGATCACTATCAGATGCAATGGAAAGTGGAACTCCATGAAACTTAACTATCTCTTTAACATGTAACCTAGAAATTAAATCTAAAAAAATGTATCTCGAATAGAAAGGAAATGAGTAGATTTAGTAAATCAATCAATAATAACCTAGATTGCATTATTACCTCCAGATGTTGTTGGTAATCCCACAATGAAGACCATGGATATATTTTCCCATATTCACTCTCGTACCGGTAAATAATGAAGCATACTTTTCAGTTACTGCCACTCTGCTTTAACCTGCTGACAAGTCAAACACTTTATAGTAAAATTAACAATATATATTTTCGTTCCATCCCACCAGTAATACACTTGAAAAACTCTATACATCATAGTACTGCTAGGATGAACTAAAAAATAGGAACTATGAGCTTCACATAATAACTCATTATTCAACTTTGAATCACAAGGAACACAAAATATTTTTCCAAATCTCAAAACACAATCATTATCAATGTTAATTTTAGGAAACTTACCCCTCTAAACCAACTCTACCTTTTTCATCAACTCATTGTCCTCTTTCTGCACTTGATTAATTATTTCTGATAGAGATGATCTCACTGACTCTTGAAACAAAATAGAAGAATTTATTTCACCAACAACTTCTATGTCAAATTTCATCAAATCAAAAACCAAAGGATCTCATTCCAAACATAGCGTAGTTAATGAAGCGTTAATTTTACACTCAAATAATTAGCCACTATATTTTCTTTTCCTGGATGATAATGAATTATGCAATCATAATCCTTGATTAATTCCATCCATCTCCTATATCTCATGTTCAATTCTTTCTGAGTGAATATATACTTTAAACTAATGTGGTCAGTATATATTTCACATTTTACTCCATAAAAATGTTTCGTCCAAATTTTTAAATCAAAAACAATAGCAGCTAATTCCAAATCATGTGTAGGGAAATTTAACTAATTCGGTATAAACTGACATGAATCATAAGAAATTACCTGATCATTCTTCTTAAGGACACAACCAAGTCCTTTCAATGAAGCATCACTGTAAATAACAAACTCATCATTTCTAGAAGTTAGTACCAAAACTGGAGCATTCAGCAATCATCTTTTCTATTTCTAAAAACAACCATCACATACTTTTGTCGAATAAAACGTAACACCTTTTCGAGTTAAATTAGTTAGTGCGATAGATAACCGTGCAAAATTATCAACAACCCTCCAGTAATAACCTACGAAAAAAAATAGATCTCGGTTATATTTATGGGTCTTTTCCATTCATCAATAGATATTATTTTAGAATGATCAATAGTTTTTCCATTTTTGGAATCAATGTAACCAAGGAAAAAAATTTGTAACCAAAACTTATACTTTCTGAATTTCCAAAATAGTTTGTTTTATTTTAAGGATTTCAAGACAACCCTTAAATGATTTTCATGCTCCTATTTACTTTTAGAATAATCCCAAATATCATCAATGAACACATCCAAAAACCTATCCAAAAAATCATGGAAAATTATATTCATAAGATCCATGAATACAAAAGTTTCATTAGTTAACCTAAATGTCATAACTACAAATTCATAATGGACATATCTAGTACGAAACACGGTCTTCAAAATATCTGCTTCATTTAATTTCAACTTATGGTACCCCCCACATAAAGTCAATCTTTGAAGAATATAGAGCTCTCTGAAGCTGATCAAACAAATAATCGATATGAGGCAAATGATACTTTTTCTTAACAGTAATGTTATTCAATGATCTATAATCAATGAAAAGTCTCATTGAACCATCATTATTTTTAATAATCATGAAAGGAGAACACCATAGTGATGTGCTTGGTTAAATAAAACCATTATCTAATAACTCCTGTAATTGCTTCTTTAAATCTAAAAGTTCAATTTGATCCATTTGATAAGGGGGTTTTGTAATTATCTTAGCATCAAGAAATATGTCAATAGTAAATTCATCTTCCGGATTAGGTATAATACCAAGAAAATTATCTGAAAAAACATCAAGTTACTCATTTTCAACTGGTACATCATTAATATGAATAATTTCTTTGTATTCAACAATATGTGCTGGGAAACATTCATTTCCATATTTTAATAGTTTTTCAACTTCTTAATATGGTATCAAAATTAAGGGTTCAATTTTTTACAAAAACTGAAAGACTTTCTAAAAAAACCTCTTTAGCTCTATAGTCAATATTAGCATGATTAACAGAAGGACAATACATACCCAAAATAACATCAAACTCTACTAGAGGCAAAAATATAAGTTTTTTAGGTAGATTATGTCCACACACAATGATAGGAAGGTTCTTATAAATTCTTTTTTTTCTTAAAATTTCCCCACGGTCTTTTTACCATATGTTCAGGATTCTTATCTTGATATAGAATTCCCAATTTACTAGAAAAATTATCAGAAATGAACGAATGTGTATCCCCCAAATCAAATAACACATTGGTATAATCTGAACAATCAAATAGTGTACCTGATACTACTTAATTTAATAGCCCAACATCGGCTGAAGTATTTAAAAAAGATTTCACCACTCCTTTTTTCTTGTAGTTTGGTTGTGTTCCCTCAGTTGAGCTATTCATTGGACACTCATTTGTATCATGACCATTTCATTTCACTTAAAACATTATACAAATTGTAAATCGGATTTTGTTTTACCATTACCCAGATCATTTTTAGTGCAATTACGAGCTTTGGGTCCCATTTTACCACATCCGTAACACTTACCAGATTTCAAAAGACATTCCCCTGCATGGTATTTACCATAATATTCAGAAGATGTAAACTTAAGTTTCTTAGAATCATAATTTTATGAAGATTTATTCTCTTTTTCCTTCCACCTTTTCCTCTTATTCTGTTGTTTTTCAAAGAACACATGATCATCAGCAAACTCCATTTCCACCTTCTCCGCACATCGAACAAGTTTTTCATTACTTTTTAACTCACAAGAAGCTAAATCCCTTTGATACTATGGATTTAATCTCGAGTAAAAAATGGTTGATTTTACTATCATGATCTCATATGAAATTTGGAGAATACCTTGCTAGTTGAGTGAATTTTGCTACATAAGCAGCCACTGAGTCATCCTCATATCTCAATTCCAAGAATTGTTCTTTAATCCTAATAAAAACCACCATAAGAAAATATTTCTCAAGAAATATCCCTTTAAATTCATTCCAATCAAGAGTATAAATATCCTCATTATCACTGATATTTTTCACCATCTTCCACTACTGATCAGCTTCACCTTCAAAATGGTAAATAGAGAGACAAACCTTTTGATGTTCTAAACACCCAATTGCATCAAAAATATTATCCAATGATTTAATGCACCCTTTAGCTAGAACAGTGTTATATGATCCTCTGAATGATGGGGGATGTTGCCTCATGAAATTATCCACTACTAACATGTTCCTCTACAGTTGATCTCGATGATCTCATGCATGGATACCACCACCATTTATAGACTGACTCAGCTGATCCATCACTACTACAAACTATTCAGTTACAATTCTGGCCATCTCAGGCTTCTGATTTGGATGGTTGTCTTCCTCATGATGTCATCCCATCATAGCTGTCGTGTTTCCTCTACAAAAAAAACCATTCTAAACACAGAAATATCTTAGGCGAAGCAACATAGTAATCTATAAATTCTATATCACTTCAATATTACCATAAATTAGTTTTTGAACATTAATTTTACAATATCCTAACTTCTAAAGTTATCTAACCCAACATCAGATACCAACTACAAGGACGCAGCCTTAAAACATTACATAATCATAAATTAAATTAATAGTTCACATTGAAGATCTTTTTAGGTTTAGTGTTTTAGAGAGTTAGGAAATAACTATTACAATGCATCTCAAAAATTATAAAGTAGAAACTTCTTCTTAGTATCCATTTTTTTCAAAAATAAAATCTGTTGAAAAAAAGTGTCATCTCTAGTTCCATGTTTTAGACAACATGACATTCCCTGGATCCCATCCTTGAACCTATTCATCTTTAAGTCTTGTGAAAAACATTTTAAAACATGGGATGAGCATAAAAATCTCAGTAAGGGTTATAAAACAAATAAAGATATCATTAGTTCGTCAATACATTCAAAACATGATCTCTTAAACATAACTCATTAAATCATAAGATTTATGAATAACACATTGAATTCAAAAATCAAAAAGTTAACTTATGGAATCCATATCATACCTATATTTTAGGTATCACAGCTACCTAAAGAATTACATTGGAATACCCATCCCAATATATTCCCTAAATCGCTTTGGATAAACATTCACATTTACCTCTGTCATGCTATCCAATGTATTGGAGAGCTATCTTGGGCTCACCTATCCTAGTTTTATCACAAAACCACCCATATACCTAAACAATTCCCAAGAAACATAACATATTCATAACACATAAAACAAACCTAAATTAAAGATGAAATTTATACATTTCAATCACAATATATAATTTAAATACATTAACATAACAACTCCATTATAAAAACCATTTTCAACAAAAAATATGTAAAGGAGTATATAGATTTTATTTTCCTTTTAAAAACATTATGGCCTATAAAGGAATCCAAAGATCAAATAATACTCACAACAGTGGAAATGTCATTGTCCCCACTCACGTAAAAAACATTATTTTTTAACGTTTAGTAAAACACCTTGTATAAAAAGATTATCTTTGAATGAAATGAAAATTAAAAGGTTTTTATATGTTGTATAAATAAATTCTGTTATAAAACAAAATATGCCTCAATGAAAGTTGATTGAGACGAAGTCCCTTACCTTGTGTCCGACTTGATTCATTCTTTCTTTAATCTCTTGAATAATAAACTAATGTTAATTTATACATTATTAAGAACCTTTTTCAAGATTATTATTCCTTTTTTATCACATATTACCATGTTATAAACATTATGAAATTATTGAAGTTAATAACAGTCATTTTGTCGATATTTGGTACTTGAGTCAAAAAAGAAATTCATATATTTACAAGTTGTCTATGTTGTCAAAATTACATTCTCTCCATGATGATATTAATGATTTATATATCATATATATCTTATATATTTAGTATATATAACTATTTATAACATTACAAAACCTTTGGAGGTACGAAATGAAATGCAGAGTTAATGGAGACAGTAAATTGTACATACGCATGAATGCTACTTTGATTTATATTTATTATTTTAATGGAATTAAAACATAATGATACATATTTATATTATAATTACAGTATAATATCATATATAATATCATTAACTCAAAAAAATAAGTCCCACTTATGGAATTAACGAGTCATATCACTTTGAGGGGGCGGTAGTCTGCATTTTCTCAAATGAGATTATCATATTTACCCACTTTGGAAACCATAAAGGTATTTAATAAATGGAAAATAAATAATAATAAAAAATAAATAAATATAATATATATCATATATAAATATAGTTCCATCTTAATGGACACCATAAGAGGTTATAGAAGATAATTGAACAATCATTGTTTCGTGAGTCGTTAGTTCGTTGTCCATAGAAACAATATGTTCTTTACTCATTAAACAAAGTTGTGTGTAAGTGTAGGTTTAATTCATCTCATAAAAACAGCATAGTATATTTAGGATACTGGTTTTTTATAAAATAAAGGAATAAAAGAGTTTAGTGGGTTGGAGAAAGAAAATAAATCAAATGTACTTAGGAGAGAACATTACCTTTAAATTGGGTATCTCCTTTTGGTTTGAACCAAACGAATTACTTGAAATGCCTTCTACCTAGGGGAAGGATTGTAGAAGTATGATAGGGATGAATGGAGCTTAATTGGGAAGAGTTTGGACAAGACAAGATACTTGAATGGTGTGAGTAATGGGTTAAAGATGAGGGCTTTTTATAAGGGGGAGGAGGGTCTCTTTAGGAATGTGTAAAAATATTATTTTATTGTATAATGATTTTCGGTTTCTAAAGGTAAAAAACATATCAAAGAAAAATATAAGATGAATTATTGTCTAAATAAAATCATAAAATTAGAATTAGACATGTTTTGGATATTATTTTATTCTTTATAATCTTATTTATTTAAATCATTTATTAATGAGGTAAACATTTCATCATTATTGTGCCATAAATAATTTTAATTTTTTTGATGTCTAACAATTATAAAAAAATACCCTGATTTATGAAATAATTTTATCTTCAATATTTATATTTATAGTCTAATATATAACTTATATAACCCCATGTAAAAATTTATGTACTAAAAGTTATTTTTTATGTCATTTTTTCCTTTACTTTAAGTTAATTAAAATAAAGTGTCATTATCACTCTCATGTGGCCCCATGGGGTCCCAAAATAAACCCAACTATTATCATGGTCGTATATGTATCAACAAATAAGATTAGGATACTTTTTCGGGTAATTTAGTATTATTATAATATTATTATTTTACCCTTAATTACCAGATTTACCTTTTATCTGTGGTAAATAAAATACTTACTGAAGTAAATATTCATAATGTCAAAACATAAAATTTAACTACTTACACATTTCGGAACTATTTATTCCTAATATGGAAACCATTTTTCCAAATTCAATACACAGAAGTTCTAGAGATTAATTTAAAATTAATTCATGTTGTTAGAACAAAAAGCATATATTTAATAAATAACTATCAAAAGATTGACACTTGTTCATGTCCAATTTTAATGTGAAACTACTTCCAATGACCAACATTGGATTAAATGGTAAAAATATATTCTAATTACACATTTAAAACAATTAAAAATATAATCAAACCATATAAGTAAATTATATTAAAACTCAGTTTTGAATTAAAATATAGTATTTTTTGCTATTCATTAAAAATGAACTTTATCATAAAAGTACCAAAATTTCATCCAAATAATATTTTGATGTCCTGATTCTAAAGAACAACGTTTTTTTTCAAATAGAACATAATGAAGTGACAAAAACTATATTTAAGAAGGTTTCTTCATCAAAAGGTGGTAAGTCGACCTTTTAAAGAATATTAGAGTATTTGTGCTTAAAATTGGATTCAATAACATTTTAATCCTCTATCTTATATAGAATAAATGGAAAAACATTTAACAAACATATATAATCATATTGTAGTTAGTTATATTCATTCCCACCAATAAAACAACTAGGCATTTAGTACCATTTAAAATAATAATATTATATTATTATTATGCAACATAAGATTGGAAAGAAACGCATCGTTGCATATCGGGCATGCCATCGAACATAGAAACCCATTTAAAGTAAAATTAATATTTAATTCAAAAATATTAATAATTATTAAACTTTTTTATTCTTTATTTACTTGGGATGTTACAATAGTAGAGAAATGGAACATGAAGCAATAGTATAGATAAAACCGGGACATGCCTCTATATGTTGGGATGACCAACCCAAACCAACATTCACTTCTATAGGAATCAAAAAATAATGACTGTAATTAGAAACAATAGAGTCAAAAGTGTCAACCATTCATGATCTTTGGAACCACAACAAATTAATCTAAATTTCAATAAAAATAAAAGGAATCCAACTAGAGTGAGAGAAAATTTAAATCAATAGGGGATGAAGGGAAGTGACTATCATTTTAAAGTTTATTTTTGGTATAGGTAAATTAATTAAAGCATGCTCTTTCCATATTGGCTTCTCACATATAGTACCCATACCTTCCATAAAGTGAACATATGACTTGGTAAATAATTGAAAAAATTATTTCAACACTATAAATAATCTTACAATGATGAAATTTATAACATATAATGAGTAGAAAAATCGGTTTTATGAAACTCATAAGAAATAAATAAAATTAAACCATATGATGAAAATGATAAACAATGACAATCAAATGTAAATATATATATATGAAAATAAATATAAATTATGGGTAAAATTGATAAATAATTTTAATTTTTTCTGAAAATAATATATTACGATGTTTTTTATTATATAATTGGTTATATCACTTTTTTTGAAGTCAGAATCAAAGGTAAGCCTTTAATTTTATATATCACTTTGATGTTGTGATTGTTTATATTTTAAATAATTTTATGAGGAATTTTATGTAATTTATCAGTAGAAATAATTAAATTTTATTATCATTTTCTTATTTATGAGGTATGCATGTATTTTTTCAAATTCACATCCCTTTGGTTCAAAATTTAATCGATTAGATATTTTTAATTACTACTGACCATATCTATTATTATCGGTTGGGAATCATTCTATTCCATGTCTATATTATTGTTATTTTATTTTTTATGTTCGTCTTTATAATTAATTTATTTTTAAATATCATTGGATATTTGATATTTATTTAATTTAAAATTACTAAATGGTATTTTTAATAAATTTTTTAGCATTAATGAGTATTTAATGACTTCAACGCCCTTTACATATATGTGAAATTAATCTCATTTTTAATTATTTCCACACGAATTCTATTTTATACCATTATATACATTTTTTCAAATTAACCACCCTCAAAATATTTTCATGGGTTTTCATATAATTTGAATTCTCACTTTTTAATTTTTTTTAACAAATTAATCAATTCAAGTGTAAAGGATATATTTTCTTAATTTTCAAATAATATTTTTGAATGATCTTATTATGATATTTTCATCTATATCAACATCATTTAATGATTTTGATTATTATAAAGTGATATGATAAAATGATACCATCCAACTTATTTCTCTTGATATATTTTGATAATATTTCATGGACGTTTTCATGAACCCATTTTTAGGACTTAATAATGTTGTGATTGGATTATAAATATTATCAAGTAATAATTGCAGACATTTTCATGGTTTTCCATTATATGATTTTTGGGTCTGATATAGACCTCTAAAGCATTAGGTATTTTTTTATATCTCTTGATCTCAAATTGGTACATGGGTAGTGAGCCCAAACTAAAAAGGGTACATGTGTGGTGATACTAAGACCAAAAGGGCACATGGGTAGTGAGATAAAGCCCCAAAAGATACGCAGGTAGAGATATAATGCCAAAAAGGGAAACCTAGTGGGAAACTCAAGCCCAAAATATCACACTGGTGGTGATTCCATTACCAAGGTTGTATATGGGTGGTCATTCAAATCCCAAAAGTGTGCATGACTGGTTAAATCTGTAAGATCCCATCTTTTTTTAGGTATGGCCCTTTTAAATTTTCTTTAATTTTCTTTCAAGATAGTTTGTTTTTAATTTTATTCATGGAATAAATTAATTCACAATATCGAAAATTTAAAACCCCTATAAGTGGAATTCACCACATGAAGACATGTCACAAAAGTAAAATTCCCCTATAACTATCTTTAACCACGTGTTGCCATGTAAGGAAATTTTATTACACCATTTGTAATTAGATTACACCATGTGTAGTTAGATTACACTACATGTAATCTACATTAGTTATTTTGTTGAAATGATTTCCAAAATTACACTCATGAAAAGGGGGAAATGAGTTATAATTCTTACATGAAATGAAATGGTAATTCACTTCATGTGATTTTAACTCCAATCAATTTTAAAAAATGTACCTAGCATTATATGAACATCTAAACATTCCATTCTTCCCTGCATAGGCTCTATGCACCACCTTATTTGACAAAATATTTCCTACGCACCTCTTCCTTGAATTGAAACTCCCACATGGACCACAATATTCAAATGAATACCCTCCACAAACTTCCCTCTTATTTGGTTGTATTCATTGTTTTATTTCTAGGTTTCGTTTTTGATATGGAAGTGATCTGGCGTCAGAACATGGATCTATGGACATACATCATTGAGGCATTCCTATTGATTATTTGGATACTTAAAGATCCATTGTTAACAATTTATCTGCTTCTTATTTATTGTAAAATATGTGATAATTTCTATTGTAGTATTATGTTTTGGTCATTGCTTCCTCCACTTCCTAGGATTCATATCTAAATATCATTCATCATCACATTCATGATTGAATATAATCAATTTGCGTATATTTCTAGGAGTGTGTTCTTTTTCAGCATTATTAAGGTGGGTTTTTTAATCTCTAAATTCCATATTCATGATTTTTTATCATATAATAAATTTGTAGGATAATTATATTTGTTACAAAATTGAGACCCTTAATTGAATTTATTAATTTTTTAAAGTAATTTGTTGTGAATTTTGTGAAATTTTGGGATTTAGGAATTGTTGAATGACATAATTAATTGTGATATTTAATTATGATGGGATGGAGATAGTCTATTTGTGTATTTGATCAAGAAATTTGAATAATGAAATGTTTTTTTAATTATCATGTTTTCATTTTTGTGATCTAGTATAATTAATTTGTTAATTAATTATTAAATGTTGAGATTTTGACTATTGAATGATTTTAGAGTTAATTAGTAGTAAATTGATGTTTTTTAATTATTTGTTGATTTAATTAAACAAAATGATTAATTATTTCTTTAATTAATTAATGGATGAGATTTGGGATGTTAGGAATGTCATTGTTAAACAATACCATAAATAAATTAATAAGAGTTTTGGTTTTAGACATAGTGTTATACACCGATGGGATTTGCGGGTGCTAGACTTGGTGTTCTATACTGATGATCGATTTACCAGTATTTTTTAGAATTAGGGTGTTATAAATGGTTTTCATTACCAATTATAAACAATAAAAAATGGGATTAGGGGTGTTAAACATTGTGTTCTATAACTATGAGATTTTGGGTGTTAGACATGGTGTTCTACACCGACTAGATTTTCAATGTTAGACTAGTTGTTCTATACTAAGGATAAACATGTTTAAAAACTAATAATGGAATATGTTACATGATTAAAACTTAATAGTCTATGTTTTTGATAAATATTAATATATAATTTGATACCTATTATATTATTCATTGTAATTTTTCCCATTATACAACTACATACACTTTTTATTGACTAGATTTTTTTTAGATGGCATTGTTGGTGGCCTACTATTTGTACTCACACACTACTCAGGCTACCCTGATAAGTACCCGAATATATTTCATGAATTTAGGATAGTTTATTTGAATAGGTCAGCGTTAGATGGTTATGTCAGGATGAACCATGGTTGAGGGAGTGAGGGAGATGGACATGGTTCGTGACTCACTTGGGAATCATGGTAGTATTTTTACCATGATGTCATGAAATGTAAAATTTATATTGACTTTTAGAATGATTTATATTCTAGGTAATACCCTAGGTCTTCTATTAAGGAGAGTTAATAGGTTTAGAGTATGTGTTTTCATAAAAAGTAATAAAAATGGGGTGATTTTGTAAATAATTTTAAGAATGTTACTTAACGTAAAGAGTTATAAAGTTGAAAGACAATGTTTATTTTAAAATAGATGAGATAAATAAGTGATAATTTCTATGTTACTACTACACTTGAATAGTTCCTTATTTTCAATTGGTTATTAGGTTTTGTTTTAATCCTTTTGTTAAGGGATGAGTAAGATCTTAGTTCCCCTCATTCCACATAAAATGATGCACAAAGAACCACGGCTTGACACAATAATCATTTTGTTAATGTTTGGAACTCAAGAATAGAGTGAGGTCTACCAAGGAAGACTAAAATATCATGTATGTGTGAGAGAAATATGATGCTTTGTTTGTCTAATGGTAACAACCCCATATTCCCACATGAATATCAACCAAATTGGTATTGAAATGTGAAATGTTTCACTTAATTAAACCAAATGAATGCATTAGGAGAAAAATCATATAAATATTAATCATAAGTGTAATAATTCAAACACAAATGATACGAATCTAGTAGAATATATGGTGAAAAACCTCCTTCTTCAAGTGTGTTGCTCCCTCGCAATGATCACCCACTATTTTTCTCTACATTGGGAGGAGGAAGCTTGGGTTGAACTCCTTCTTAACTATTTATCCCCTAATGGGGATAGGGGCCTCCAGAATATCTTGTTTGTGTAGGAGACTCCTCTAGGACTGCAAAATGGCAGAGCTAGGACTTTTGGTCTAACTTCAATTGTGGTTCCCATGGTGCCTCTTTATAGTCAAAATGGGACATGGTTTTGAGCATCCATATTTTGATAAACCATTTGGAGGATGGTTTTCAGATACTAGACAGTCAAATCACCCTTTCTACAAAACTAGAAAAATGTAGCCCCACTTCCTGAAAATCACCACCAAATGTTCAACATCATTTGAACAATCATATCTCATGATATAGATATATTACAGAACTTGAATTTTTATATTGCGTAGATTCGGTGGCTTGGACATATCAGTTTTTATGGGCCCCATAGAATACTAATCTAGATTGGGTTACTTGAGATGAAATGTATCTTATTAAATTTTCAACCGACCCCCAAAATTTCATCCCTTTTTAATGCATGATCAAGTAGAAGTGTGTGGATTAATCTACTGGTGTGCATTGATCCAGTGCAGTTTGGCCCATTTTTCTTGGACCTCACCATGGGTCCTCCAAATCACCTCCAACATCCCTGAAATTAACAAAACATGTAACATTTCAATTTTTAACAGCGATAAGAAAAAATATTTAAATCAAACAAGAATTGAATTTTGTTATTGTATTTTAAATTTATAATAAAAATTCTGTTTAATATAATTGTTTAATGGTGAAAATGAAACAACGAATCATTGTAAGATCACACCCCCACACCAAAACATTTGAACTCCTGGGAAAATTCATAATTCCAAAAATTATGAATGTATATATTAATAACTTCATAATGATTTAAAATTCAATGAAAAATTAATTCTGGATTGAAATGTTATAAAAAAATCACACCAGGGATTTATTCTCAATGATTATTGAAAAAGACATCTCATAAATTGTATCCAAATAATATTCTTAGATATGCATGATACCAATCAAAGGAAATAATTAAAAAGTTAATCATGTCACTAATTCTCCACGTGTGTGTGTGATAACCATTTCACACTATTCATTCCACATCCAATTGAGTACTTATAAATTATTCTTATAATTTTATACTTATAATATCCTTTCCACTAAACATGCCCCACATACTTTGCAATAAAATTTCATCACCCACTAACTTATTCATTCCCAGAAGTCAGACCATAATCTCTCGACCTATATATCCTCATATGTTTCAAATTTCATAAGTCCCCTTATTTATTTATTGTTTCAAATTTTTCACATGGAAAAAATATTAAACTCTTCTCCCGACCCATATCTGATCTCCTCGTGACACTAATTATAAAATTTATAACAATATCATTTGTTGAGGAAGGTTGGTTTCTGACCATCACAATATAAAACCCTTTTTTATTTTTATTTTTAAGGGGGTACAATAGTCAGATAATAGGTACACATTCATAGGTCAATCTGGTACTTTAATGAAATATATCATATAAGGAACAACTATATGGAAAAATTATTTTGGAAATTATAGAAAATCAACCTAACATATATTTACCTTCCATTAAGTAATAAAATTTCACACATCACATTTGGGTACAAAAATTTGTGGGGAGGTTAAGTGAAACAAAATTTCCCTTCAACTATTTACAAAAACGGAACCATTCTTGCCAAAGGATTCAAAATGCTACAACCATTTATATCATCAACAAAGAATAAAATTCTAGAAGAAAGTAGCACCTCAGTATTGAATTCTTGATAAAATTCATATTTAATAAAAAAAATCAATGTTTAAACTACATGAAGAACAGATATTCGACATTCATTTTTAATAACATCCATGTAAATGAGAATTATATTCCATGATAATGTGTGCATAAAATAGGTAATATTCTGACACAACGGTTGAGGGGAAAGGGGAATTAATAATACAATTCATTAAGCTAAAAAGAGAAAGAGAAGAAAGATGATGAAAATTTCTAACTGAAATAGGAATATACCCCCCACACATAATGTGTGTAGTGTCCTCACTGTAAAAAAAAGAGAATGTGAAAAGGAAGGATAAAACCTAGTAAATTTAAATTATATATTTCTTCTTGAACATGGATTTCCTCCACTGAGAACTTCGGAAAGACTTTGTAGATGTGCTTCAGCCGCTGCCGATTGACAGTGAAGGTTTTCCTAGTTTCATCATTTTGAACCTAAACAACATAAAATACAGATAAATTAGTAATGATGCATGGGACAAACCAGCTTGATTGAAGCTTACCTATATACAACATCATACTTTCATTGTAAAATATGTTCTTTTTCCCAATGTGGAAGTGACGATGAAGGATAAGATGGTTGTGGGAAGCATTCGTTATCTCCTTATAAATCGTCGAGTTTTATATGCATCTCTTCTCATTTCCTCCACCTCCTGAATCTTCGACTCCATTTGAAAACATGAAAAAGAATTATTGGAATTGTTTTTTTGATGTCCTAGTAGGTTCGATGCTCAATCTCAATTGGGCGGTGACAACTCTTTCCAAACACTAGTTGATATGGTGACATGCCAATGGGGGTTTTGAAAGTAGTATGGTAATCCAATAATGAATCTTTGAGAATAAGACTCCAATATTTATTCTTGAGTGGAATATTTCTTTAAATAATCTATTTTACTTCATTATTTGACACCTCGGAATGACTATTGGTATTTTGGTAATAAGCAGTAGACACTCGATGCCCGAACCCATACCAACACAAAATAGATTTCATTGTTCAATAGAAAAAATGAGAACCACAGTAACTAATGATGAACCTAGGTAATCCAAATCTATAGAAAAATTGGGTTCACAAAAATTCAAAAACTACCTTAGAATCATCTATCATTATAACTCATGCCTCTAACCATTTTGAAACATAATCGACTTCTAAAAGAATGCACATGTTACAAAATTAGTTGGGGAATGGTCTCATAAAGGCAGTGCCCAAAAAATAGAAAATGTCATGGAAGATAAAGGGTTTTTTGGAATCTCAATTATTTTAGATACATTCCCCATTATTTGATAATGAGGACTAGATTTACAGAAGTCATGGGCATCCCGAAACAATGTGTCCAAAAAAAATACCAGAATCAAGTACCTTGCAAGAAATCTATTGGGGACCAAAGTGGCCCCCACAAGCAAGAGAGTGCAGAAACTAAGGATAGACTAAAACTAGCTATTGGGAACACAACACCTGAGGAATTGATCACTACAGGTGTGCCAAAGGTAGGGGTGATCCAAAATTTTCCAACGGAACTCATGTTTTAGATAGTTAACCTAGTTTTTATTAAATCAATAGGAATTATAGATGTTACGAAATAATTTAAAATTTTATTATACCAAGGAATAACATCTTGAACTCGGTACAGTTGCTCATCAAAAAGAACATAATTTATAGGATGATATTGGGATGATTCAATGTCCGGGGATGGGTGGATCCTACTAATATGGTCATACACCACATTCTCCACTACTTTTTTATTTCTAATTTAAAATTTTAATTCGTAAAGGAGGATAATCCAACGAATGGGATGTTGTTTGGATTATAGTTTTTTAAAGAGATATAAGAGGGCTACATGGTCTGAGAACACAATGAATTTGGACCCCAAGTAGTCTGAACAGAATTTTTCCAAGGCAAACACAATGTTAAGGAATTATTTCACAATTGTGGTGTAGTTTTCTTGGGCAGGGTCCAAAGTATGTGAGGCATAAGAAGTTACATGTGGACCTCGATCGACCCATTGTGATAAGACTACCCCAACAACATAGTTAGATAAATCACACATTATCTCAAATGGTAAATCCCACTGAGGTGGACAGATTACCGAGGGTGACGTGAGACAGAATTTTAAATTATTAAAAGCTTCCTCACATTTTTAATCAAAAACAAATTCTTTTTTTGGAGTAATCGGGATATTCAGAGTGAAATTTTACTAAATTCACAAATAAAACGATCATAAAATACTACATAAACTAGGAAATAACGCAAATCCAATTAATTTTTTGGTAATGTTTGGATGAAATGACACCCAATTTTGATTTATCTACTTGAATACAATCCCTAGAAAAGAAATGTCTCAATAATATACCATGTTCCATGAAATGAAATTTCTCATAATATAATATGATATTATTTTCATTATAGTGACATAATACTAAACCTAAACTACTTAAACATTCATCAAAATAGGATCCATACACATTGAAATCATCCCTAAAAACTTCCATTCAATTCACCACGTAATCCAAAAAACTATTAACCATGCATTGCTAGAATGTACCTGGAGCATTGCTCAAACCAAATGTCATCCTATTATATGAAAATGTTCTATAGGGGCAAGTGAAGGTTTCCTTTTCCCCATCCTCACAGGCTATATGGATATGAATGTATCCGGAATACCTATAAGAAACAGTAGTGTTACTTACCCGCTAGCCTCTCATGCATTTGTTCAATGAATGTAAAAGGGAAATATTCCTTACTAGTGTGTTCGTTTAGTCGGAAATAGTCTATATAGGGATGGCAACTATTTTTCACATGAGTTGGAACCAATTCATTTTTTTTCATTTTTGATTACTGTAAGGACAATTTTTTAGGAAATAACTGAATAGGACTGAACCATTGGCTGTCAATGATGGGGTAAATTATTTTAGCAGAAGATAATTTTGTTACCTCTTTTTCACAACTTCAATGTGGTTTTTATTTAGTTTATGATGTGCATGCGTCATTGTTTTAGCCTCATCCTTTAACAATATATGATGCGTAAACATTGATGGGATAATAGTAGTAATGTCAGATAGTGTCCATCCAAAAGAATTTTTATACTCCCTAAAATGTTTAAGCAGTCACAATTTATGCTTAGGAGGGAGTGAACTAGAAATGATCACCAATAGCTTGTTTCCATTCTAAAGATATAAATATTTCATATCTTGAGGTAGTTGTTTTAGTTCAAATTCATGTAGAGTTTTGATTGATGGGAGTGTGAATGAATGTGAGATGTCACTAATATCATCTATATGCTCAATGGTATCATCCCCAATAAAGGAATGTTCTTTTACAAGATTATCAGCATCATTGATGGTCATTGGATTCTTAGTGTTCAAGAAATAATCAATTAATAAATGTGCATAAAATTTTTCAAGACCACTGAAATAATCAATTCCTAATTCATTAAAATTAATTTCAATCAAGGATTAAAAATCAGAAAGGGGATTAAGAGAATGGTAAGAATTTTTTTAGTGGAAGAGAGTACATCAATTGAATTAACAAAGAGATAAGAATATTCTTCTGAGGGGTTCTTCATAGCATAATGTTTGTTGAAATGGACTTTTTCACCACATAACTCTATAGATAATGTTACATTTTTGTTATTAATTAATGTTTGGGAGATTTTTATGAATGGTCTCC
Organism: Viscum album; assembly: GCA_963277665.1. Taxonomy (NCBI): domain Eukaryota; kingdom Viridiplantae; phylum Streptophyta; class Magnoliopsida; order Santalales; family Viscaceae; genus Viscum; species Viscum album. The sequence goes on along the minus strand of OY728155.1, from coordinate 1,544,695,273 downwards.
CCAATATAAATAGTTCATTTCCATTCATCTGATCATCATCCATTTTATGCACAAAAAAATTAGCAGGAAAAATTAAATATTCAACCCTCATAAGAACAACCTCTAATACACTAGAAGGGTGTGTTTTACTCTTATTTTGTAGATAAAATAATATTCTAGTGAGATTTATTCACCAACCTTCAATGAATAGTAAATAGATTGAGGAATCACAATTAAAGAAGCTCCTAAATCAAGCATAGTGTTACAAAAAAATACTCCCCTATGGTCCACGTAATCAAGAATGTACCAAGATCATTGAATTCGGTAGGAAATGAAGGTTCTATAAATTCTAAGACATTCCTCCACAAAATTACCTTCTCAGCAACACATATAATCCTTTGATGTAAACACATCTCCTTGAAAAATGTTTCAGATCGTGGAATTTTCATCATGACATCAATCAAAGGAATATTAACCTGTAATTTTTTCAGTGTTTCTAATATTTCATTATAATGTTAAGTTTATTTTTATTTTCTATGTAGGGTTTCCCTTTTGGGAAATTTATATGTAATGGATGTGATGGGTGACATATCAACATACACACTCTTTCCATTCAAAGGACTTCTCTCCGGATAAGGATTTTCTTCTCTTGGACCATTTTTAGTAGTTTGGATGGTGGTTTCCGTAGGATTGGATGAATCAAATAAAGGGTTCATTTAGGTTTTAAATTTTTTCCATATACATAGGGTGATGAAACAAACATATCCCTTACCTATAGGGTTAATTACTGGTTGAGAGGGTAGTTTACCTGACCCATGACTTTGGATTTCCCCCACAGAGTTAGTTACTTAGCCTCATTGGATTTTTAGGACTTTTATGGATTGTTGGCTAGTTTTATGGAATTGGATATTGTTGTCATCCATTTGATTCATCATACCTTCAAGGCTAGGCTCATCTTTTCAATAGGGTTTTTTGAATGTCCTTCAGGGTGGATAAGGAGATCTCGTTGGTGGTGGTGGATAACTACTCTTTCCTTGTTGGTTCCAAGGTTGATGAGGCTGGTTTTAATCCCCCTATTCCTTTATGTTTGGTTTTCTTTCCACATAGAGTCAGATGGATAGTGTAGTACCCCCAGTTTCGGGTACATAACCCCTTTCCTCGCGTTTTTTTAAATTTGGTGTGTATAAAATATATATTTTCCATAATATAGAGAGTTTAAATTAAGTTGGGTGTTTCCATAATGTTGGTTGTTTCCCTAAATTGGGGTGTTTCCATAAAGTGGGTTGTTTCCATAAATTGGGCTGTTTTAATAAAGTGGGTTGTTTCCATAAAGTGGGGTGTTTCAATAAAGTGGGTTGTTTCCATAAAGTGGGGTGTTTCCATAAAATAATGTGTTTCCATAAAAAGGGTAAAGGTGATGTATGGGAGAGTTTGGGGATTTTATAAGGAGTTTTGGGATAAGAAGGAAGGTCTCACAATCTATACATTGTTGGCCCAAACTGTGTGGTCAAACCTTGCGTAGAGGTCAAATCTAGATCCAAATTTCTCAGAGCTTACACATTTTGTCTATATATATATCAGTTCGGCTTGAAAACACCAATATTTAGAGATTAATATTAATATAAGGCTGTAGAAATCCCCCCCACATTATTTGGAGCCATCCTAGAGCCTTCCCTTGGTGATTTGAAGTTCGATTCTTGAGGTATGTCACCATTATTTTCGGATTTCCATGTTTTCTTAGATCTTCTTAGATCTACTTCTCCAATCTCCATTAGTTCTCAGATATGAACCTATAGTGGGTAGATCTATGTTTTCGGATGAAAAATAATTAAATGTCGAGTCGTGATATTTCTAGAATAATAGAACTAAGGTCATTCTTGGAGAATCGACCTGCTTTCTCATGCGTTCTTCGTCTGTTGTCAATGTTTCGTCAAAACCATCAAGGTTGGAGGCTTCTCTCTCAACTCCTCCTACAATAATTGATTTTCATAGATTCAAATTGGTTTATTTAAAATTAATTTATTATGAAAAGCATAGAAAAATCTTCTTTGGTGATCATTTATGGTTTTTGGGAAATTGCGTGATCTTGGTGAATAGTTGTGCAAAGGGGGATTAGTTTCGAGAATTTACAATGTTGAATTTTAATTATGGATTTTCTGGAATCGATAAATAGTTGTTGAAAAGTGGGTTTTCAGTTGAAATGATTTTCAATAAAAATGGAGTTTTATTGAAATGGTTTGGAATTTAAATGGTTTTGAGAGAAATTATTTTCAATAAAAATGAGTTTTTATTAAAATGGTTGTTTGGCCTGATCGGTGGGAATATGTGGTGAGTTTTTATGTTTCATTTATGGGGATTGGTTCAAATATAACCTTGTTCTCAATGCCAAAGTATTAATGGCACATGGGAATTTCATGCATGGGGCTTGGTTGAAATATTACCATGTGCTCGGTGTCAAAAGGATAATGGAAATTGTGAAATAGTTACCTTTTGACGACTTGGTAGATCGATGAGAAGCCGCTGATGATTATGAAACTATCATAACGTATCTTGCATGGTTTTTTTCATGTTTTTGAGGAATGGTTGGGTATACTGATAAAAAGATATTTCTAAATGGTAGAAAAGATTGTTTAGATATTTTTCTCGAAAAATAACTTGGTGAAAAAATTGGATTCAATTGCACTTGTTTGATTTTAGTAATGAATGGTTTTTATGACATGTTTATATTTAGATATAAACTATTTTTGAGAAGTTGTTTAATATAAATTTTTTTATATAATTGTTGTTAACTCTTCTATCCTAGTGTCGTGAGTAGGGAAGTCATTAGGGAAAACCTACTGATTTTTATACTCACCCCTACTTTGGACTTTGGTGATTTTACAGATGATATCTTCCAGGACAAGAAAAAATGCAATATTTCTCATGAGTTTAGCACTACCTCATGATGTTTAGGCTGTTCATAGATTTTGGAGCTTGGAGCTTTTGGAGCATGGATTCTTGAGGTCTTTGGATAGTCCTGTGTGGTTTATCTACTATGTAATTTGACTCGTGGTTATTCATCTGTTGTTTCTTACATTGATGTGATTGTGAGATACATCAGGTAGTAGAGTTGTCTTCCAATTTTTCATGCATAATTTAGTGAATGTCTAGTTATGTTTGGTACGTTTATTAGTTTATTTCGTAAAGTGGTAAATTTTCCCCCACTTGTATTTGAAACCCTTCGACATTTACTTCCAGCCTTGGGAATCTTGGGGAAGTCACTTCAGGCCTAGTAATGACTCGTTTTACTCTTAAGCTAATGAGAATTGGCAGGTCATTACAAATGGTATCAGCTAGTTCGGTCCTTTCCTAACAAGTAGTCATTGATATTACTATTTTTGGAGATGAAATCATTTCATGTCTATTCCATGGGTGGGAATCTTAGAAAGGAGTAGGATTGTCGGAACATGAAAGGTATAACATAAAAGGACATAGGTAACACTTTTTTTTCCTAAACTTCATGTTACTAGGGAGTGGTGTAAATAAGTGTTTGGAGAAACTTCTAGAATTTGGAAATATTATTGTCATGGGTTTAGCCAATGAGATGAGCATGACAACCATTTTAGAAAAATTAATTCCCACCAGGAGTGCATACATCATTTTGTGGAATGATTCGGGTTATGAAAAAAAGTGTCAAATATTGAAAAAGAATGGAAATTGTTTTCAAATGAAATATTTTGAAAAGTCTAATGTTTATCGTATTTTAAAAATGGTTTTCAAAAGCGTGTGATGTGTTTTCAAAAGTGGATGAACATGGGAAAAGTTCTTTTTGGAAAACAATGTCGTTATAGTTGATGTGATATAATTTGAAATGCTAAGCCAACAATTGCTAGAGAGTGTGATTAATAGAGGTTCTTGTTAGGCGTAGAAAATGGAACCTGGTAGGAATCATTGAAACCCACACAAATAATCTACTGAGAATGTGGTTACACCAAAACCACGTGTCAACCAAGAGCTGGTTCAATGTATTGTCCAATATTTTCATGCTGTGGACACAGGAAACTGGAGGAATGAGCCACGACATGTGGATCATACCATCCAGTTCATGAAGCAGAATCCACCTAATTTCTGGTGTGATTCCAAACTTGAGAAGGTGGAGGTGTGGCTATATATGATAAATCATATATTCTACTTCATTGGCACATCGGTAGAGATAAAGTTCAAACTGGCAATGTATATGCCCAAGGATCATGCACGTCAGTGGTGGGATTTAGCGGTGCAGGCTAAATTTGATGAAGGAATTACATGGATGGATTTTTAGTAATTTTTCAACAATCAATTATATCAGCACACGTTCAAGATCCAGAAAACGGAGAACTTATTCAGCCTGAAATGAGAGAGTATCTCTTCCACAGAGTTTGCAGCTAAGTCCATAAACATAGTATGCATTGCACCAGATGTTGTGGCATGTTCCTCTTTGAAAGAACACATCTTCGAATCATGACTATGACAAGAGATTTGATCAATGATTACAGTACTTTGTATTACAGATTATACAAAGACAGTGAATAGAATGATTGTGGCTAAACATGATATCAAAGGATCTATGGGAGGATACATGATGATATGTACATGAAATGGTGGGAACTCAACCGCTGGGAAAAATCAGAAAAGGGACACCTATTTTCAAGGTGCAAGCGGAAATCATAACCAGACGGCTGGATTAGAAAACCTTCCTCCACGACCCCAGAGCAAAGCAGGTTGTTTTCAATGTAGTTCGCTTGACCACATAAAGTGAGATTGTATGGCATAGCCTAGAGCCTATCATAATTTCAACAATATGGGACATCTTTAGAACTATTTTCATAGTGCTCCAAGGTCAAGTGCTCGAGACACTTCTTAGGTGTCCCAAGCATCATATGATTTGACAAGACGAGGACAACAAAATCTGTCTCCTAAGAGGAGTAGATCTAGGCATGGGGATTCTAGAAATACCATGACTCCTCAACCAGAGAAACCTCCGCAAGGAAACAAGAAGAACAATGTAGTGACAGAAAATATATGGAGCTGAGTATATGATTATTGATGATCAGGCGAGACCATCTATATTGATAGGTACGATTCTTTTTAATTCAACCTTTGTTCAAGTGTTGTTTGATACTTGTTCATCAAATTCCCTTATTACTTCTCATGGTATTGACTTTCTATGTTTAAAACTGGAAGTGATGCCTTCTATTTCGAAACTGAAAACTCCTCTCGGTAAAAGAGAATGTCAAGCCTTTGTGTGTAGATCATGTGCTATAACTGTTGATGGAGTTGAGCTAAAATTGGACTTCTCAATGTTGGATATGGATGTCTATGATGTAATCATGTTTGTGGATTTGATGACAATGTTCGAGGATCAAATGGACTATTATAGTAGAACAGTTAGTTTCATAACTTAGGATGGAATCGAGCATCTCCTTAGAGTAGGGAGGATTGTAAATAAGGGTGCAAAGAGCCTGTTGGAACCAATGGTGGGAATGATATCTTACCAATTGACAGTGTTTACTTTGAAATTAGTGGAAGAGATCGAGGAAAATAGTTTTCCTGCTTTTGTGGATCAATTTCTAGATGTATTTCCCAAGAACTTCTCAGGGTTACCACCTCTAAGGGAAGTGAAGTTTACGATTGATCTCTTTCTAGGGACCAGTCCTATTTCCATTATGTCTTATAGGATGGCACTAATAGAATTATGGGAATTTAACATGTAGTTGGAGGAGCTGGAAAGAAAGGGTTTCATTGGACCAAGTATGTCTCCATGGGAAACACCGATTTTGTTTGTGAATAAGGTAGATGGAACTCTTCGGAAGTGTGTTGATTATCATAAGCTTATCCAAATTATGATAAAGAACAGATATCGACTTCCATGCATTTATGATTTGTTCAATCAATTAATGGGAGCTCAATGGATCTCCAAGATTGACTTGCGATCAGGATATCACCAATTGTGAGTTCAGAAATAGGATATTTCAAAGACAACTTTTAGATGTAGATATGGCCACAATTAATATATAAAAATGCATTTCGGTCTAACGAATGCACCAGCGGTCTTCATGGAATTGATGAATTGTATATTTCAACAATAACTGGAATATTTTGTTGTGGTGTTTTTGGATGAAATTTTAGTCTATTCAAAGACAAGGGCTGATCATGAGGTGCACCAGGGAACACAGTTACAAATCCTAAGAGATCATCATTTGTATGAAAAATTATCAAGGTGGGATTTTTGGATATAAGAAGTTCATTTTCTTGGACATGTCATTTCTGAGAAAGGTGTTTCTGTTGATCCTGAAAAGATATAAGCCACTATCTCTTGGAAACCACCAAAGACTGTTTTCAAGATATAATTTTTTCTTGTTCTAGCTTGTTACTACCGATGCTTTTTACGTGATTTATCATGACTGGCTTCACCAATGATAGCCCTCAAAAAGAAGAATTCTCCATTTCAATGGATGGAGTAATGTCAGAAGTCTTTCCAGGAACTGAAATTTTTTCTTACATTGACACCAATCTTGATCATTCCAATATTAGGACACGGGTATGTGGTGTATTGTGATGCTTCAAGATCAGGGTTGGGTTGGGTTCTCATTAAAATAGATCATGTGGTTTCTTATGGTTCAAGGCAGTTGGGGGTGCATGAGAAAAATTACCCAACACATGGTTTGGAGTTATCTGAAGTAGTTCATGCTTTGAAAACATGGAGACACTATCTCATTGTTGATAAATTTATTGTGTTTATGGATCAAAAAAGCTTGAAACACATTTTCTCATAGCTAGATTTAAATCTTATCAAATATGATGGATGGAGTATCAAAAAATTTTTGACTTTAAATTGATGTAAACACAAGGGAAAGAAAATTCAGTGGCGGATTCATTGATTAGAAATTCATATGATCATTTGGTGAAAGAAGCTTCAAATGAATGGTAGTTGATGTCGTTATTATCCAACATGCATGTGGAATGTGAAGACTATGTGATTTTTCGGTTTTATTTTCAGCTATGCTTGTTCTTGATTTAGTAAAAACAATCAAAGTTGCACAAAAATATGATGAAAAATGTCTGGTTATAAGTTCAAAACTGAACGGTGGGGAGATCATTGAGGGATAAAAACTTGATGGGGGTTCATTTTTGTGTTTTACAGATCAGGTGGTAGTTCCTATGGTTTTTCAAGAACAACTCCTTCATTCTTACCACTACTCTATATGGCTTATACATCCAGGTACACAGAAGATGTATAAGTCGTTGAAGGTGTATTTTTGGTGGAGCGGCATGAAAAAAAGGTGGCTGAGTTCATCTAGTAGTGCATAACTTGATAGCAAGTTAATGTAGAGCATCTTAGATGAGCTGGAATTTAATAATATTTTCCCATCCTAGTGTTGAAATGCGATCAGATAGCAATGGATTTTTTTTCAAGTCTTCCAAGAACATTCCAAAAACACAATTCCATTTGAGTGATAGTGGACCGTCTAACCAAGTCGTCCCATTTCATCCATATTTGTGAAAGTCATATGGTGGAGGATCTTTCAAAAATCAATACTTGAGAAGTGGTAAAGTGGAATGGTGTACCGGTTTCAATAGTCTCACATAGAGATCTAAGGTTCACGTCTCATTTCTTGAAATCCTTACAGCATACCCCGGGGACTTTGTTGACTATGAGCATGGCGTATCATCCCCATATGGGTGGTAAATCCAAGAGGATGATACAAACATTGTAAAACATTTTGTTTTCTTATATAATGGATTTTGGTGGCTCATGTGAGTTGTATATACCATTAGTGGTGTTCTCATAAAATAATAGCTATCAGGCATCGATACAAATGACACCATTTGAAGCATTATACGGAAATCCTTGTCATTATCCACTATGATGAGTGGAAATGGGTGAAATTTCACTAGTCAGGCCAAGAAATGTCTAAGAATATAGAGAAGATTCAGTAGATTAGAAAGTTTATGGAGATGGCTTAGAGTCATCAGAAATCTTCTGTATATCACCGTTAAAGATTGTTGTCATTCTTTGTGGGTGATCTTGTCTTCTTAAGGATATCTCCAAGGATTGGACATCATCACTTTGGGAATATTGGAAGTTATCTCTGAGATACAATGGCCCTTTTTGGATAATAGAATGGGTTAGAGTGGTGGCATATCAGTTGGCATTACGACCACAGTTTAGTTCGGTGAATAATGTGTTCCATGTATCCCTATTGAAAAAGTATCACCCTAATCCTGACCATGTGATCAGATGGGATCACATTGAGCTAGAACTGGATGCATCATTGATATATATCCCAGTGTGGATCATGGATAGACAACAGAATGTCTTGCATGGGAAAATCATCGACCTAGTGCGAGTTTTTTGGAAACATGGTCTGCTTCAAGAAGAGACTTACGAACATGAGAATGAAATGAAATACCAGTGGCCAAAACTCTTTTTGGATAGTTAGGATTTTCTATGTTCCGAATATGGAAACACCAATGGTGGGGGGAATTTAGTACCCCTGGTTTTGGGTACATAACCGATTTCCACACGTTTTCTCAATTTTTTGTGTATAAAATAGAGAGTTTCTATAATATAGAGAGTTTCCATTAAGATGGGTGTTTCCAAAATGTTGGTTGTTTCCATAAATTCAAGTGTTTCCATAAATTTGGTTGTTTCTATAAATTGGTGTGTTTCCAGAAGTGGGTTGTTTCCATAATCTGGGGTGTTTCCATAAATTGGGATGATTCCATAAAATAATGCCTTTCCATAAAAATGATGGAGTTAGTGGCGTAAAACCAACTACTTTGTACTTTATTCACCAATAAAATCTTTATTGCATCTTGATTGTTCTTCTACATGACAATGCTTGTGATAATGTCCTTTGGACAACAGTTTCATTAAAGGCCCATAGCGGATCCCTGCTATGATGAGAACCCAAAAGTGCAATAACACCATTCTTGAATATATGTTCTATGGCCGGATGATATTATTTGAGGGAAAAAAATAATACAGGTCATTAGGGGTGAAGACTCATAAAACATTGAGGCACCATCTCATGGTGTGCACCCTTGGTAATGTCCAGGAGGATATTATGGGAACAAGACCCGCCAGTAGGAAATCCACATTTCATATTGTCATTGGATGTTCTTATATGCGGATGTGTGTATTGGTCCTTAGACTATAAAATTATTATTAATGGGTATTACAACTCTCGCACATAGATGTATTGATGAAAACTGTGACAACACACTGTTCGCAGTGAGGTTGGATACATTGGGTGCGTCACAAGTAATACTTCATTAATAGATAATGCGAGAAAGGATTTGTCCCTTCTGTTCCATAACGGAAGTAGATATCTTAGGCCCTTTGATGGAATTAATATAGCCTAAATAAATCATGTCCATGGTAGGGTATGGGCGAGTTCAATTCTGGGAAGTCAAAGAACGAAAAATCGAGCACATGGGTTGATGGCACTAGCATGCAACCTGCATGATTAGAGAGATCGAGGCAAAGGGATTATATTACACGGTAAGTGTTCATATGAGGTGACACGTCATTTCGGAATTAACTTCTTTCTCTACGGGTTCCTTGGAGTGTTGCTAGACACTAACCTTGGACTTTAGGCAGGCTCTGCCTAATGCCACTGAGAAAGAGCCCTAGAGGTTCACACACTAAGTGTTTCCATGTATCTCAGTTAAATATTAAATAAACAAGTTAAATAAATATTATTCCTGACTATGGTTTAATGATTATTTAAGGATGCCTGATCGCATTTATTTCAACACTTGTTATTCCAGAGAATATAATGTGGGAGAAATAATATATTTATTATTGAGTAATGCAGTTACATATATTTAATAAATAAATATCCATTACACGAGGTATAATAAATGTGGTGGAGAAAAATAGAAAATAAAAGTACACGTCATGTATATTAACTATTAACACCATGTAGTTTTATGGAAAACAAGTACACATCGTGTATTAATTATTACACGTCATGTAATTTTCCAGTCGGGATTTTGAGGAAATAATATTTTTTATTAAATGATATTAATTATAATCAATGTGGGTGCATGTCAAGGAATTAATAATTCAACACGGGGTTTTCAATAAGTGTTAATGAAATAAATAAGACACGTAATGCGTTTATTTATTGTCATAACTCTATTAACCTCAAACCCAATTATAAATATCCTCACAACCCCAACATATTTCTAGATCCATTATTGTGCAAAACATATTTTGAAATACTCTGATGCCAAGAGAGAATTCCCTTTCCACCCAGAATTACCTCAAGTTACGAGAGAGAGATCTTCCACCGGATCAAGTCAGTCGAAGGAAGACATCACAAGAGAAGACTCTTCCATGCTAGCACCCGGACATCCCTTCGGCAACATCCAGAGATACATGGAGAACATGTGGATCACATCTAGAGGAATCCTATACATGGATTCTACGACACAACAACGGATCACAGGATCATGACCGAAGTCATCGACGAAGAAAGAATTCCACTGATGTAATTCATGTGAGTTAATTAAATTAATTATAAACAACATATAATGATCCTATATCAATGGTTCTGGGACTCTTCTCTTCTTTTTCGTTCTTCGTTCCATTCTGAAGATCCGACGTTTTATATCGTGACAGATTTCAGATGGACCGTTGTTTAATGCTAAAATTAATGTTGGGAAAACCCACCAACGCACTTCCGCTGCGCTTGGAACCTACAAGTGGCATTAGAGGGGTCATATCGTTGATTATAATTATTTAGTTTTTCATTGATATTTTATACATTTAATAATTTAGTTGTTTCAATTCATGTTTAATCGTTCTAGAAATATGAATATGAAGATCTCTTCCACCTCCCTCATTTCTTGTTCACCTCATAGAAATGAATTTTTCTTTCAATTTTCATTAAAATAAAATAAAGGAACTCATCCAGAGGAGCCAAATGTTCCTGGCCATACCACACGAGAGTACACAGTGAGTATTCGGAAGTACACATTGTGTAGTCTAGATTCATGCATCAGACTGATCTGCCAAATCAGGCCATGTATTGGATCATATCTAAGTCATTAATGACATCGTGTGTGGACCAGGAATAGGTGGCACACGGTTTTCAGATTACCCTTCATGTGGTCCAATGAACACGGTGTGTAGTCCCTTCGGGTTAGGGTTGGACCATGAACCCCATACACGGCTTGCCTGGCTGGAAACCGTGTAACGCGGAAACTACACGGTGTGTGTCCCACTGAACACGCCGTGTACTCTGGAAATTTCTAAATTACAATAACACGCCATGTCCCCGAGCGTGTACTTCAGATGGATGGTGAACAAAAGTACACGCCGTGTAGTCAGAACTACATGCCGTGTACTCATTCAAATTACGCAATGAACGAGAATTCACTGAGTTTCCTCCAAGGTACAAGTTACGTACAAGGATAATTTTAAATTAATTTATTTATGTAAAATTATTATGGATGAGAATCTCATGGAAATTTAGAAAAAGGGTTTAAGATAAAAGGATTGAGTAATTAAAGATAATTAACTAATTCGAGCTTGATTTATCTTAAAAAATAATGATTAAATAATTGAATGATTGTTTAATGTATGTGTAAACTTCATTGCATGTATGGATGATCATGAGCTAGACCGAGACCTTTGTATGTGAATGGTTTCTTTTAATTTTTTAATTTATATTAATTTTTTTGGCCTGTGAGACATCTCCTCATTTAAAACCCCTTTTTACCCCTCACATTCATGTGAGATAAATGCATATGTAACGGATGGAGATCCTAATCCAGTGGGGGTGGCTCAAGTCAGGAGGCAAGGTGAAACCAATCCAAGGAGATACAAAGGTGGACAAGTGGAAAACTATAAACACAAACCCGAAAGGTTCAAGTTGTTTCTCCCCTAGGTCTTGTGTTAGTTTATCAACCGCTAGATAAATTAACCAATAGAAAAATCTCATGATCATACCATTTATTTTATTTCTGTTACTTGCATGGTATATTTATTATGGGTGTGTTGTCACGATCACACAATTAATGATTTAAACAAGCATGCAAGAAGGAACTAAAATAAAACCGGATTATGCATAAATATTATCTTAGACATGGTTAATCACTTAAGTATATCCCACTTAATACTAACAATCATGTAGTCAAAGACAATAAAATGAAATATACGTATAAGGATAAAATCCATCAAAATAAATATTATGTCGGTATAGCCTTCCATAATCTTGGTTAGAATCGAACCATAGTTTAAAGTGCTTGAGAAACCATATTTGGGGTGCTTTCAATTATCGGGGAATTATATTTTAAGTATTTGGGTTGACTTGACTTGGTTCGCATCAAGGGTTGACTTCCACAGTAGGACATGGTGTGACCAAGAGGCAAAGATTGAGGAAATCCAAAATAAAAGGATTTCAGGATCGGGGAGTCCACTCGGCGGATCCAGGAGATGCGAGTTAATGCAGTTGGCATTTGGATTGCCTACCTAAAACCCTTCAAGTTGCTTGACCAACCCTAGTTGGGTTAATGTGAAGGTCAATATGGATCCTTTCCACTAGAATATTCAGGCAACAGAATATTCTGAAATTAATGGTGAGGGCAATTGGATTTCGATAAAATAGTGGGAGACTAATAAGTATTTATTTATTTATTTCCCTCTGTTTTGTAATAAGGTACTAAACCTCTACTCATCCTAATTTGTAGAAATGGAAAGAATATAACTTCAAATATATCATTGTAAACCATACTCGAGAAGGAAATCCTTCTCATCGGCACCAATTTCCAAGAGTGTCATAGGCGTTTACACATCATCCATCACCACAAGAGGAAATTGTATGTGCTGGAAGAGCCTGATCTAGTTGCGCCTAGATTGGAAATTCTTCCCTTAACTCACTAGGTAGATAAGGACATGGGGCCTGACAAACCCGCAGTCCTTATGGTGAATAAGTGGAAGGACAAGGTAAAGGGGACAACGACTTATAAAAGGTAAGAAGCCCCCAATCACCGTCATTCCAAGAAGGGGAAGATCTAGAGGCAGGGAAAGGAATGGGAGGTGGTGTGTTTTACATTTGGCAAGAAAAACCACTAGAAGAGGAACTGCACCCAGAAGCACCGGGATGCTAAAGGTGCATTCTTTATCGATTGTAAGATTTCTATTTCTACACATTGGGTATTAGATACTGCTTGTGGGGATCACATATGTATTCAAATACAGGAACCAAGTAGATTTAGAAAGATTTCCAGAGGAGAGGTGGATCTTCGATCTGCCAATTGCACAAGGCTGGCTGCATTGGCTATTGGAGATTACCACCTCTCATTGCCATCTGGCATGATTTTGGTTTTACAAAACTGTTATTATGTGCCTAGTGTTACCGAGAACATAATTTTTGTATCGTTTTTGGATATGGATGGATTTATTATCAAATATGTAAATAAGGGTTGTCACTTTTATAAGAACAACATATGTTATGGTATGACACATTTAAATAATGGTTTTTATGTATTAAATTACTAAAACCACGTGTTGGCAATCAATAATGAAACAAACTCACATGACTCATACATCACCCAGTTGTGGAATCACCGTCTCAGTCTTGTGAATGAGAAACCCTTGACAAAGCTCTACCAAGATGGATATTTAGACTCTACAGTGCTAAAACCACTTGATAGATGTCATGGTTGTTTACAAGGAAAAATGACCAAGCTGCCTTTTGGTGGACAGGGTGAATAGGCCACATAGCTTCTAGGATTGGTACACAAGGATGTGTGTGGACCATTTCCAATAGAAGCTATAGGTTTATATTCATACTTCATTACTTTTACTGATGATTTGAGTAGATATGGCTATGTATACTTAATGAGGTATAAGTAAGATGCTTTAGAGAAATTTAAGGAATTCAAGAATGAACTAGAGAATCAGTTTGGTAAGAAGATAAAGAATCCTCGATCAGATCGAGGTGAAGATTATCTGAACCAAGAGTTCATCGATCATCTATGGGATTCTGGGATTCTATCTCAGCTCACTCATCCTTATACACCACAGTGGAATGGTGTTAGTGAAAGGAGGAACCACAACTTGTTGGACATGGTGAGGTTGATGATGAGTCATGCGGATCATCCATTATCCTTTTGGGGATATTCATTACAAACTGTAGCATACACATTAAACCGAGTACCAACTAAGGAAGAAAATGGAATTCCCTTTGATCTATGGAATGGAAATAAACCCATTTTGTCATACACATGTGTATGGGGATGTGAGCCATTTGTTAAAGCCTCCTCAGGAAACAACCTAGCACCCCGGGTCCCGAGGTATATATTTATAGGATATCTCGAGGAAACGAAAGGATATTTCCTATATAAACCTTCAGATAAGAAAGTAATTATCGCCAGACAATCCGTCTTTTTTGATAGGGAGGAAATCCTCATGAAGGATAGTGGGAGAAAGAATGACTTCGACGAAGTTGATTCTCAAGATAAACAGGAGTTTGTACATGAAAATGTTCCACAGGTCCGCGTGGAAGAGGTTCCAAAAACACAAGTATTGAGTAGGATCTCAAGTGAGGTAAGGGAACCAGAGAGATTTGGTTTCCTTGTCACCAAGGATGGTGAATCATTATTGTTGGAAAATTTTGAAACTATCTCCTACAAGGAAGAAGTAGAATGCTCAGACTCTACAAGATGGCTAGAAGCTATGAATTCTGAGATGGATTCCATGTATCAGAACCAAGTCTGGGTTCTAGTCGATGAGCTACTTGATGTAAAGTCTGTTGGATGCAAATCGGTATTCGAGAGAAAATAAGACATGGAAGGTCAAGTCATCACCTATAAAGCATGGCTAGTGGCTAAAGGGTTCAGACAGCGTCATTGAATTGACTATGATGAAACCTTCTTGCCAGTTTCCATCTTTAAATCCATAATAATCATACTTTCCATAACAGCTTACCATGACTATGAGGTTTGGAAGATGGAGGTCAAAATAGAATTCCTTAATGGGAACCTTCAGAAAGATGTGTATATGACACAACCATAAGGGTTTGTGACACCAGATGAAGCCAAATGGGTTTGAAAGTTCCAGAAATCCATTTATGGATTAAAGAAAGCATCCAGGTCATGGAACATTCGATTTGATGAATCCATAAAGGAGTTTCGGTTCATTAAGAACGAATGTGAGCCATGTGTTTATAAGTGTTTTAATGGGAATGCGATCGTTTTCCTAGTAGTATATGTTGATGAGATATTGCTTATTGGAAATGATGTACCAGTCTTATAGTCAGTTAAGGACTGGTTGAACAAGTATTTCTCCATGAAGGAATTGGGTGAATCAGCCTAAATTCGAGGGATCAAGATCATTCGTGATAGATCCAAGAGGCTGCTTGGACTAAGTCAGGGTACAAACATTGACCAGATACAAAGGAGATTTATTATAGAACAATCCAAGAGGGTATTGATTCCAGTGTCACATGGACTAAATCTTTCTAAGAAAATATGTCCTCAGTCACAAAAATAGAAAGATATAATGAGTAAGAACCCATATGCTTTGGCTATAGGATCCATCTGGTATTCCGTGTTATGTACCAGGCTTGATGTTTCCTATGCACTGAGCATAGTAGGCAGATATCAAGATGATCCAGGAGAAAAACATTTGAATACTGTTTAGACTATCGTTAAGTATCTGAGAAGAACTAAGGATATGTTCCTGGTTTATGGAGGAGACGAGGGGCTTGTCATCATAGGGAATGCTGATGCTGGTTTTCAGACAGATCAGAATGATCTAAATCTGGATATGCTTTCTATCTCAATGGAAGAGTTGTGATATGGAAGAGTTCAAAGCAGCCAATTGTTGTCGATTCTATAGCGGATTCCAAATATATAGTGTCTTCTGATGCAGCCAAGGAAGCCTTCTGGATTTGGAACTTTGTCCAGGAGCTTGATGGGGTCCCTAGCAGTAAAGATCCCATTACATTGTATTGTGATAATACTACGGTGGTGGCTCTGGAAAAAGAACCAAGGTCACATCAATAGACAAAGCACATACTCTGGAAGTATCACCTCTTGAGGGATTTCTATCAAAGGGGTGAAATTGCAGTGAGAAGAGTGTCCATGGAAGAGAACGTGGTGGACCCCATGACTAAAGGACTATCCTAGCAGAAGCATGAATATCACATGAGAGCTTGCCGGATAATGGTTGTTAGTAGTTGGCTCTAGTCCAAGTGGGAGTCTGTTGGAGTTGGTGGCCTAGAACCAACTACTTTTTACTTTATTCATTAATAAAAGCCTTATCACGTCTTGATTATTATTCAGCATGATAATGCATAAGATAATGTCCTAAGGACAGTTGTTGCATCAAAGGGTCATAGCGAATCCCTGGTATGATGACAACCCAGAAGTGTTATAACACTGTTCTTGAATATATGTTCTATGTCCGGATGAGTTTATTTGAGGGACAAAAATAATACAGGTCATTAGGGGTGAGGACTCATAAAACATTGAGGCACCTTATCATGGTGTGCACCCTTGGTAATATGCAGGAGGATATTATGTGAACTAGACCCGCCAGTAGAAAGTCCTCATTTCATAGCGTCATTGGATGTTCCTATCTGCAGACGTGTGTATTGGTCCTTAGACTTTAAAATTATAATTAATGGGTATTACAACTTGTGCACTTAGACGTATTGAAGAAAACTATGACAACACACTGTTCACAGCAAGGTTGGATACATTGTGTGCTTCACGAATAATATTGTATTAATAGATAATGTGAGAGAGGATTTGTCCTTTCTATTCCATAATGGAAGTATATATCTGAGACCCTTTGATGGAATTGATATAGCCTAAATAAATCATGGCCATGGTAAGGTATGGGTGAGTTCAATTCTAGGAAGTGAAAGAATGAATAATCGACCACATGGGTTGACAGCACTAGCATGCAAGCCGCTTGATTAGAGATATCAAGCCAAAGGGATTATAATACACGGTAAGCATTCGTAGGAGGTGACACGTCATTGCAGTGTTAACTTCATTCTCTATGGGTGCCTTGGCGTGTTGCTAGACGCTAACCTTGGACTTTAGGCAGACTCTACCTAATGCCACTGAGAAAGAGGCCTAGAGGGTCATACACTAAGTGTGTCCATGTATCTCAGTTAAATATTAATTTAACAAGTTAATTAGATATTATTCATGACTGTAGTTTAATAATTATTTAAGGATTCCTGATCGCATTTATTACGACACTAGTTATTCGAGAGAATATATTGTGGGTGAAATGATATATTTATTAGCGAGTAATGCAGTTACATTTATTTAAGAAATAAATATCCATTAGTCATGGTATAAGAAATGTGGTGGATAAAAATGTAAAATAAAAGTACACACCATGTATATTATATATACATGCCGTTCAGTTTTATGGATAAAAAGTACACGCCATGTATTAATTATTACACACCTTGTAGTTTTCCAATAGGGATTTTGAGGATATAATATTGTTTTATTAAATGATATTAATTATTATCAGCATGGGCGCATGTCAAGGAATTAATAACTCGATATGGGGTTTTCAATAAGAGTTAATGAAATAAATAAGACGCGCAATGCGTTTATTTATTTTCATAACTCTATTAACCTCAAAACCGATTATAAATATCCTCACAACCCCATCACTTTTCTAGAGCCATTGTTGTGCACAACAAATTTGGAAATACTCTCAAACCAAGAGAGAATTCCCTTTCCACCAACAACACCCTCATGTTACGAGAGCGAGATCTTCCACCGGATCAAGGCGGCCGAAGGCGAACATCGCAAGCGAAGGCACTTCCGCGTTTGCACCCGGAGATCCCTTCAGTGATGTCCAGAGATATGTGGAGCACATGTGGATCACCACTAAAGGAATCCTATACTTGGATTATGTGACACAATAACGGATCACATGATCGTGACCGGAGACATCGACGAAGAAAGAATTCCACCGAGGTAATTCTTGTGAATTAATTAAATTAATTATAAACAACATGTGATGATCCTATCTTAATGGTTCCTTGACTCTTCTTTTCTTTTTTCATTCTTCGTTCCATTCTGAAGATCCTGAGTTTTATATCGTGATAGATCTCGTATTGAACATTGTTTAACTCTACAATTAAAGTTGGGAAAACCCACCAACACACTTCCGATGCGCCCAGAACCGACAAAAAAGGGTAAAGGTGAAGGATTGAAGAGTTTGGGGGTTTTATAAGGAGTGTTGGGACAAGAAGGAAGGTCGCATGATCCATACACTATAAGGACCCAGCCTTAAACCTTACTTAATCTTGAGTTATTACAAGATTACACATTGAGGATCTTTTAAGGTTTAGAGTTTTAGAGAATTAGATCATAAAACTTGCATTACATTCCACATTTAAACAAAGTGGTTACATAAAAGATAGTATTCATTTTTCCCATCAATATAAACATATTTAAAATAAAACATGGATTGTTTCTTGAAACTTCCTTGACACTGTCATCACATCATATACCTTTCCCTTGACCTATGAATATCATTTAAAAAACATGGGATGAGAATAAAAAGCTCAGTAAGGGATATGAAAAATATGGAAAGGAAACATGAGTACATGTATACATAAGAATCAATGAAATCATACTCTACTCATAAAACATAAGCACTTTAACATACCTCATCAAATCATGAATAAATCATAGAAATCATAATACATAAAGGTAACTTGAGGCATTCATAACATTCTTACGTAGGGAGTAACCCTCTTGGTTATGTTTGGAATACCCATCAAAGTATATTCCATAAATCTCTTCAGAGAAACCTTTACGGTTAACTCCTTCATGTTACCCAATGCATTGGAGAGCTATATCGGGCTCACCCACCCTTAGTTTATCATGGAACCACCCGTCTTCATAACAATGCCCAAGAACCATAACATAGTCATATCACATAAAGCGTGAATAAAGGAAACATAACATTTCCACATTTCAATCACAAGATATCAATAACACAGTGATATAATAAAACATTATCAAAACCATTTTAAATTCTAAAATACAAGAAAAGTAAAACATGTTATTTATTTTTCTTTTAAAAAAGGCATGGCTTGTAGAGGAAGCCAAAACTCAAATAATGGTCACGGCGTCGGAGAAGTCGTTGTTGTTGTATACGTACGACAAAAACATTCCCTTTTTTCATTTTTTAAAACACTTTGTATAAAAAATATTCGTTTTGGATAAACTTAAAAGTAAAAGGGGTTTATACACCTTATAAAAGAAGGTTGTGTATAAAATAAAATATGCCTCAATGAAAGGAGATTGAGACAAAGTCTCTTACAAAGATCATTTTTTTAAATAAAATAGACCTATTATTTGTATTCACTATAAGTAAACATATAGAAAGTACAAATAAAACATAGGAAATAATAATATCAGGACATAATTTTAAAGTAGAAGATTAACCCAAAGAACGAAAATTGGGTTAAGAAGTTCCCTTATCTCGGGTCCGACTTGACTCGATCGTTCTTTAATGTCCGGAATAATAAACTTGAGTTAATTTCTATTTTCTTATGAACATTTTTCAAGTTCATTATTACATTTATATCACTTATTACCATGTTAGAAACATTATGTAATCATTTATGTTAATAATGTTTGTTTTGTCGACACTTGGTTCTTAAGTCGAAAGTGGACTTCATTACAATTACATGTTGTTCGTGTGGTCAAAGGTTCATTATATCCAGAATTATATTCATGATTTGGATATAATATATATCATATATATATAGAATATACATGTATTTATAATATTACATAATAATTTAGAGGTAAGAAATGAAATGCACCGTTCATGGAGACGGTAAGCCGTACGTACGCATGAATGCTACATTCTTTTCTATGTCATATTAATGGAATTCAAACTAAATGAGAGGTATGTATATTTTAATTCCATAATTATATTAATCATTTAGATTTAACATACATCATATATATCCTTCATATATATGTACTTATAATAGTACATTACATTTGGGGATAAGAAATGAAATGCACCGTTCATGGAGACGGTAAGCCGTACGTACGCACAAACACTACTTTCATTTCTATCTCATTCTTTAATGGAATTAAAACATAATGATAAATAATAGTATTATAATTCCAGTATGGTATCATATATAATATCATTAAATATGTCATTTATACATACCACATATGGTATTAACGAATCGAATCACATTGAGGGGGCGGTAGTCCGCACTTCCTAAAATGAAGATATCACGTATACCAATAATGGAATCCATAAAGGTATTCCATAAATGAAAAATACAGAAGCTTAAGTAAAACATAAACATATTATATATCATATATAAATATAGTGACATCTTAATGGCCACCTTTGAAGGTGTTAGAAGAATATTGAACAATCATCGTTTCGTGAGGCATAAATTCCCCATCCACGGAAACAATATGTTCTTTAACAATTATATGTAGGTGTGTGTAAGTGTAGTACGAATACTTATTATAAAAACATCCTAGTATATGGAAGATACTGGTGATGTTACAATAGAAATGAATAAAAAGAGTTTGGGGGGTTGGAGAAGCAAAATAAAACATATGAACACAAGAGAAGACATTACCATAAAAACGTGTAACCCTTTTTGATTTGAGCTCAAAGGCTTCCTTGGGAAGACGTCTGCCCAAAGTGAGGCTTCAAGGAGTAAGAGAGGGATGTGTAGAGACAAAATGGGCAGGGGTTGTCCAAGCCAAAGGCTTTGGAATTGTGGGTAAAGAGGTAGAGGTGGGGGCCTTTTATAAGGGGAGTGGAGGGGCACTCTTGGAAAGTAAAGAAATGTTACTTTATTTTAAAATGAGTTTCGGATTTAAAAGGAAACACATTGATATAATTCGAGGATAAGGTGATAATGTTTCGAAATATACTCATCCAATATGTTTTTGACAAGTGTAGGTCTTAGATTTTACATTATCTTTTTATTTTATTTAAATCGTTAAATAATGAGGTAATTGCTGCATCATCATGATGTCATAAATAATTTAATATATTTAATGTCTAAAAATTATGAAAAAAAACTATGATGTAGGAAAGCTTTTTAGCTTTCTAATGAATATTTATAGTCCAAAATATCATCTATTGAGACAAAATTAAAAATGTTTTACTCAGGTGATAAATTCTTTGTTAGATTTACTTTCTTTAAAAAAAAGACAACAAGTCACTTTCCACAAAAGTGATTCCATGGGGTCCCCATGTTTGGCACAAGGCATCCCATGGTTGGCCATGAGACAAACAGTAGCATTAGCAAACATGTTGGTGTCATTTTTTATTATTATGATATTATTTTATTATCCTCAACTACCCGGTTACTCATTAATCAAGATATTTAAAGATAATTACCGTCGTTACTATTCATAATGTTTAAAAACAAAAGAGTATTAATTACATAATTTGGACCTTATGATTCCAAATATTGAATCCATTTTACCAAATTCCAAGCACATAAATTGAAATAATTAATTTAAAAGTAATTCTGGTTTTCAAAACAAATAGCGGGGTTTTTTTGAAACAACGTCTATGAAACGTTTGGCATTAGTTTATGACCAATTACTAAGTGAAATTAATCCTAATGACCAACATTGGATTAAATGGTAAAAATATATTCAGATTACACTTTAAGACTAATTAATAAGATAATCTAACCATATAATTAAATTAGATGAAAAAGCAGTTTTGATGTAAAATGCAGTATTTTTCACTATTAATTAAAAATGAACATTGTCAGAAAAATATAAAAAATTTATCCAATGTAAATTTCAATATCCCAATCATAAATAATATGTTTATTTTGAAAAATAGAGATTATAAAATTGTCAAAAGTTTTATTTAAAAATGGTTTTCCATCAAAATGTAGTAAAACAATCTTTTAAAAATATTAGTGTATTCCATGCTTAAGATTGGATTTATTCTCATTTTTAGCCTCTAAAACACTATCTAATTCATAAATTGACATAGATAAAAATATAAATTATAAATTACTTACTTGGGATGTTACATCCTTCCCCCATTTAGAAAATTGTGTCCCCACAATTTATTTACTTATCGAATAAGTGGGAGGTATTTATCCCTCATTGAATTTTCAGATTCCCATGTTGCCTCTTCAATCACGTGGTTTTTCCAAAAAAACTTTACCTGATGATTCACCATATTCCGTAACAGTTTCTCCCTATGGTCAAGAATATAGACCGGTTTTTCCTCATAAGATAGGTTCTCTTCCAGCTGAACTACCTCTAGACTCAAAACATGAGATGGATCTGGCATATACTTATTTAACATGGAATCATGAAAAACATTTTGTACCTGAGATAAGAACGGAGGTAAAGCCACTTGGTATGATAGTGATCCAACTCTCTCCAGAATTTCATATGGTCCAATGAATCTTGGACTCATCCATCTTTTCTTACCAAATCGTATCACACTTTTCCATGGTGATACTTTGAGAAAAACATGACCACCTACCTCAGAAGAGAGATCCTTCCTCCTGTTGCCCACATAACTCTTCTGCCTGTTTTGAGCTGTTCTCATGTGTTTCTGTATCAGCTGAACTTTTTTTTCCAACTCTTCTACCACTTCCGGTCCCATCAACTTCCTTTCACCCACTTCATCCCAGAAAGTTTGAGTTCGACACCGCTTCCCATATAACGCCTCAAATGGTGCCATCTGTATACTGAAATGAAAACTGTTATTATATGAAAACTCAACAAAATAAAGGTGTTGGTCCCAACTTCCTTGATAATACATTGAACAAGCACGTAGCATATCTTCCAAAGTCTGAATTGTTCATTCTGATTTCCCATATGATTGAGGATGAAAAGCTGTACTAAAATTTAATTCATTACCCAACGACTTCTGAAAGCCTTTCCAAAAGTTAGAAGTGAACCTGGGATCACGGTCAGATACAATAGAGAGAGGAACTCCATGTAACCTGACTATCTCTTTAAGATACAAACAGGAAAGTTGATCTAGTAAAAAAGTATCTCATATAGCAAAGAAATGAGAAGATTTAGTAAAGATATCAACAATAACCCAGATTGCATTATTACCTCGAGATGTCTTCAGTAATCCCACAACAAAGTCCATGGATATATTCTCTTATTTCCACTCTAGCACTGGTAAAGGCTGAAGCATCCCATTCGGTAACTGCCACTCTGCTTTAACCTATTGACATGTCAAACACTTCATAGTAAAATCAATAATATCTCCTTTCATTCCGTACCACCAGTAATACTCCTGAAGATCTCTATACATCTTAGTACTTCCAGGATGAA
Organism: Viscum album; assembly: GCA_963277665.1. Classification (NCBI taxonomy): domain Eukaryota; kingdom Viridiplantae; phylum Streptophyta; class Magnoliopsida; order Santalales; family Viscaceae; genus Viscum; species Viscum album. The sequence goes on along the minus strand of OY728155.1, from coordinate 1,544,671,945 downwards.
CTGAAAACAAAGAACTATGAGCCTCACATAACAACTCTCTCTTCAACTGTGAATCACAAGGCATACACAATCTCTTACCAAATCTCAAAACACAATCATTATCAATGTTGAATTCAGGAAACTTGCCCTTCTAAACCAGCTCTACCTTATTATGCAACTCACAGTCTTGCTTCTGTGCTTGCTTGATTCTGTTTGATAGATAATATTGCACTGATACTAGAAAAAAAACAGAAGGACATCCGGCCCCAAAAAATTCTATGCCAAAGTTCATCAAATCCTTAACCAAGGTATCACATTCCAAATGAAACATTGTTAATGAAGCATTACTCTTTCGACTCAAAGCATCATCCACTTTATTTTCTTTTCCTAGATGGTAATGAATTGTACAATCATAATCTATAATTAATTCTAGCCATCTCCTCTGTATCATGTTAAATTATTTATGAGTGAATATATACTTTAAAATTTTGTGGTCGGTATATATTTCACACTTTACTCCATAAAAATGAAGAATCTAAATTTTTAAAGCGAAAACAACAGTAGATAGTTTCAAATCATGTGTAGGATAATTTACCTCATGAGTTTTCAACTGACGTGAAGCATAAGCAATTACCTGATCATTCTGCATTAGGAAGGAACCAAGTCCTTTAAATGAAGCATCACTATAGATAACAAACTCCCCATTCCTGGAAGGTAGTGCCAAAACTAGAGAATTCATCAATATTATTTTCAGTTCCTGAAAACAATCATAACATTATTTTGTCCAGATAAACTTAACACCCATCTGAGTTAGCTTAGTCACTAGACTAGATAACCATGAAAATTTTCTAACAGACATTCGGTAATAGCCTGCCAAACCAAGGAAACTACGAATCTTAGTTACATTTTTGGGTCTTGGCCATTCTTGAACAACCTTTGTTTTTGAAGGATCAACCGTTATCCCATCTTTAGAAACAATGTGACCAAAGAAAGAAATTTTTTGTAACCAAAACTCACACTTTCTGAATTTTCCATATAGTTTCTTTAATGGTTTGCAAGATAACCCTTAAATGTCTTTCATTCTCCTCTTTACTTTTATAAAACACCAAAATATCATCAATAAAAACAACCATCATTTTCCACCTGAGTCAACTGAGGCATCACTGCAACAAACAGTTTAGTTCTGATGCTGACCATATCATGATACTGATTTAAAAGGTCATTTCCCTCTCTATGCCTTCCCAGAAAAGCTGTTCTGTTTCCTCTATGAAAAACCATTCTTAACACAGAAATATCTTAGGTGAAGCATCATGGTAATATGTAAATGCTATACCAATTAAATTTGAAAATAAAAAAATATTTTTGGTTAATCATTTAACAGAATTTTAACTCCTAAAGTTATCTAAACCGACCTCTGATACCAACTATAATGCCCCAGCCTTAAACCATACTTAATCTTGAGTTATTACAAGATTACACATTGAGGATCTTTTTAGGTTTAGAGTTTTAGAGAATTAGATCATAAAACTGTCATTACATTCCACATTTAAACAAAGTGGTTACATAAAAGATTGTATTCATTTTTCCCATCAATGGAAACATATTAAAAATAAAACATGGATTTTTTCTTGACACTTCCTTGACACTATCATCACATCATGTACCTTTCCCTTGACCTGTGAAAATCATTTCAAAATCTTGGGATGAGCATAAAAATCTCAGTAAGAGATATGAAAAATATGGAAAGGAAACATGAGTACATTTATACATAAGAATCAATGAAATCACACTCTACTCATAAAACATAATAACTTTAACATACCTCATCAAATCATGAATAAATCATAGAAATCATAATACATAAAGGTAACTTGAGGCATTAATAACATTCTTATGTAAGGACTAACCTTCTTTGTTACGTTTGGAATACCCATCACAGTATATTCCCTAAATCTCTTTAGAGGATCCATAATGTTTAACTCCTTCACATTACCCAATGCATTGAAGAGCTATATCGGGCTCACCCACCCTTAGTTTATCACGGAACCACCCGTCTTCATAACAATTCCCAAGAACCATAACATAATCATATAACATAAAACATTCATAAAGGAAACGTAACATTTCCAAATTTCAATCACAAGGTATCAATAACATAGTGATATAATAAAACATTATCAAAACCATTTTAAATACCAAAATACAAGAAAAGTAAAACATGTTATTTATTTTTCTTTTAAAAAAGGTATGACTTGTAGAGGAAGCTGAAACTCAAATAATGGTCACGGCGGCGGATAAGTCATTGTCCCCGCATATGTACCACAAAAACATTACCTTTTGTCATTTTGTAAAATGCTTCATATAAAAAAGATTCATTTTGGATAAATGTAAAAGTTAAAGGATACATCGTATAAAAGAAGGTTGTGTATAAAATAAAATATGCCTCAATGAAAGGAGATTGAGATGAAGTCTCTTACAAAGATCATTTTTTTAAATAAAATAGATATATTATTTGTATTAACTATAAGTAAAGATAAATAAAGTTCAAATAAAAAATAGGACATAACAATATCATGAAATAATTTGAAAGTAGGAGATTAACCCAAAGAACGGAAATTTGGTTATGAAGTACCCTTACCTCGGGTCCGACTTGACCCGATCATTCTTTAATGTCCTGAATAATAAACTTGAGTTAATTTCTACTTGATTAAGAACCTTTTTCAAGTTCATTATTACTTTTATATCACTTATTACCTTGTTATAAAAATTATGTAATCATTTATGTTAATAATGTTTGTTTTGTCGATACTTGGTTCTTAAGTCGAAAGTGGACTTCTTACAATTACATGTTGTTCGTGTGGTCAAAGGTTCATTATATCCAGAATGATATTCATGATTTTTATATCATATATATCATATATATACATCATATACATGTATTTATAATATTACATAATCATTTAGAGGTAAGAAATGAAATTCACCGTTCATGGAAACGGTAAGTCGTACGTACGCATGAACGCTACTTTTGTTTCTATTTCATATTAATGGAATTCAAACTAAATGAGATGTATGTATATTTTAATTCCATAATTATATTAATAATTTAAATGTAACATAAATCATATATATCCATCATATATATGTACTTATAATAGTACATTTCATTTGGGGATAAGAAATGAAATGCACCGTTCATGGAGACGGTAAGCCGTACGTAAGCATGAACGCTACTTTCATTTCTATCTCATACTTTAATGGAATTAAAACATAATGATACATAATAGTCTTATAATTCCAGTATGGTATCATATATAATATCAATAAATCTATCCTTTATACATACCACATATGGTATTAACGAATCAAATAACTTTGAGGGGGCGGTAGTCCGCACTTCCTAAAATGAAGATATCGCGTATACCCATAATGGAAGCCATAATGAAATTCCATAAATGAAAAATACAGAAAATTAAGGAAAAAATAACCATATTATATATCATATATAAATATAGTAACATCTTAATGGCCACCTTTGAAGGTGTTAGAAGAATATTGAACAATCATCGTTTCGTGAGGCAGAAATTCGCCATCCACGGAAACAATATGTTATTTAACCATTAGATGTAGGTGTGTGTAAGTGTAGCTCGAATACTTTTTATAGAAACATAATATTATATGAAATATACTGGTTTTGTTACAAAATAAATGAATAAAAAGAGTTTAGGGGGTTGGAGATGAAAAATAAAACATAAGAACACAAGAGAAGACGTTACCTTAAAAACAGGTAACCCTTTTTGATTTGAGCTCAAAGGCTTCCTTGGGAAGACTTCTGCCCAAATTGAGGTTTCAAGGAGTAAGAGAGGGATTTGGAGAGACAAAATGGGCAGGGTTTGGCCGAGCCAAAGGCTTTGGAAGTGTGGGTAAAGAGGTAGAGGTGGTGGCCTTTTATAAGAGGAGAGGAGGGACACTCTTGGAAAGTAAAGAAATGTTACTTTATTTTAAAATGAGTTTCGGATTTAAAAGGTCCAACATTGATATAATTAGAGAATAAGGTGATAATGTTTCTAAATATAGTCATCCAATAAGGTTTTGACAAGTTTAGGTCTTAGATTTTACATTATCGTTTTATTTTATGTAAATCGTTAAATAATGAGGTAATCGCTGCATCATCATGATGTCATAAATAATTTCATTTAGTTAATGTCTAAGATTTACGAAAAAAATCCTATGATTTAGGAAATCTTCTTATCTTTCCAATGAATATTTATAGTCCAATATATCATCTATTTAGATAAAATTAAAAATGTTTTACTCAGGTAATACATTCTTTGTTATATTTACTTTCTTAAAAAAAGATAACAAGTCACTTTCCACAAAAGTGATTCCATGGGGTCCCCAAGTTTGTCACAAGGAATACCATGGTAGTATATGAGACAACCAGTAGCATTAGGACACATTTTGTTGTCATTTTTTATTATTATGATATTATTTTGTTATCCTTAACTACCAGAGTACTCATTAATAAAGATAATTAAAGATAATTACCGTCGTTACTATTCATAATGTCCAAAAACAAAAGAGACTTAATTACATAATTTGTACTTTATAATTCCAAATATGGAATCAATTTTACCAAACTCCAAGCAGAGAAATTGAAATAATTAATTTAAAAATAATTCTCGTTGTCCAAACAAATAGCGGGTTTTTGAAACAATATCTATGAAAAGTTTGGCATTAGTTTATGACCAATTCCAAAGTGAAATTAATAATAATGTCCACCATTGGATTAAATGGTAAAAATATATTCAGATTATACTTTAAGACTAATTGAAAATATAATCTAACCATATAATTAAATTAGATGAAAAAGCAGTTTTGATGTAAAATGCAGTATTTTTCACTATTTATCAAAAAATGAACATTGTCAGAAAAATACAAAAAAATTATCCAATGTAAATTTCAATATCCCAATCATAAATAATATGTTTATTTCGAAAAATAGAGATTATAAAATTGTCAAAAGTTTTATTTAAAAATGGTTTTCCATCAAAAGGCAATAAAATAATCATTTAAAAATATTAGTGTATTCCATTCTTAAGATTGGATTTATTCTCATTTTAAGCCTCTAAAACACTATATAATTCATAAATATACATAGATAAAAATATCTACTATTCATTACTTACTTGGGATGTTACATACACGGTTGGCAGAAACTGTGTGGTCAAACCTTGCATAGAGGTCAATTCTAGATTGTATTTTTTAGGAGCTTACTCCTTTTTTTCTATATATTTCAGTTTAAATTTGGAATGACCCTATTTCTATATTAATCTCTCTAGAAGGCTGTAGAACCCTCCCCACATGATTTGAAGCCCTCCCATATCCTTCCCATGGTGATTTCGTGTCTGATTCTTGAGGTATGTAACCATTCTTTCCAGATTTTTCATTTTTTCATATATCTACTTAGATCTACTTCTCCGATATCCATTCTTTCTAAGGTGTGAACCTATAGTGGGTAGATCTACGTTTTTTTATGCCAAATAATTCAATGTTGAGCTGTGATCATTCTAGGATAAGAGAACTAAGGTCGTTCTTTGAGAATCGACCTGCATTCTTTTGCGTTCTTCGTCTGTTTTCAATGTTTCATCAAAACCTTCGAGGTATGAGGCTTCTCTCTTGACTCATCTTTCTAGAGACTATAGTAATAGATTCAAATTGTTTTATTTAAAACAAATTTATTGTAAAAATCATGGAAAAATATTCTTTGGTGATGATTTATGGTTTTTGTGAAATTACGTGATCTTGGTGAATAGTTGTGCAAAGGGGGTTTAGTTTCATCGATTTAAATTTTTTATTGTAATTTATGGATTTAATGGAATTTCTAAATGGTTGTAGAAAAAGGGTGTTCTAAATATAAATGGTTTTCAATAAAAATGGAATTTTATTGAAATGGTTTGCAATTGAAATTGTTTTTATGGATTTGGTTTTCAATAAAAACGGATGTTTATTAAAAGAGATGATTTGGCATGATCTTTGGGAATATATGGTGTGTCTTCATGTTGCATATATGGGGCTTGGTTAAAATATGAACATGTTCTTGGTGCCAAAGGTTTAATGCCACATGGGAATTTCATACATGGGGCTTTCTTGAAATATGACCATGTGCTTAGTGACAATGTGTTAATGGAACATGGGAAACAATTACGTTGTGACAACTTGGTAGATCAACGAGTAACTGATCATGATTAAGGAACTATCATAACAATGAATGCATGGTTTGTTTCATGGGTTTGAAGAATGGTTGGGTATGCTGATTAATGGATATTCCTAAATGGTTGTAAAGATTGATTAGATATTTCTCTGAAAAACTAACTTTATAGAAAAATTGGCTTCAAATGCACTTGTATGAATTTGTTAGTGAATGGTTTTTGGAAACTTTTTTATATTCAGTTATAAACTATTTTTGATAAGTTTTTGTATATAAACTATTTTATATAATTGTTGCAAACTCTTCTATCCTAGTGGGGTGGGTAGGGAAGTCATTTGGGAAAACCTACAATGTTTTATACACACCCATGCTTTGGAACGTTTGTGATTTTTCAGATAATATCATCCGGGATAGGGGAAATGGTAATGATTCACATGTGTTTAGCACTCCCTCATGATATATGGGTTGTTTGGAGATTTTGGAGGTTCGAGGTTGTGGAGCCTGGAGTCTTGAGGTCTTTGGAGAGTCTTGTGTGGTCTATCGACTATGTAATTTGATTTTTGGTTATTCTTGCGATGTTGCTTACTTTGATGTGGTTGTGAGATACATGAAGTTGTTGAGTTGTCTTCTGTTTCTTCATGAATCATATAGTGAATGTTTGGTTATGGTGTGTATGTTTATTGGTTTATTTTTTAAAGGATAAATTGTCCCCCACTCAAATTTGAAACACTTCGACATTTATTTCCATCCATGGGTGTCATTGGGATGTCGATTAAGGCCTAGTAATGACTTTTTGTACACTCATACTAAGGATAATTGGAAGGTCATTACAGATAGTATGGTTCTTGACTAAAGGGTTGGTTATAGGGGTGTCCTAGGAATATTTCTTTACAACTCTTAGAAGATTCACTCAATTGGGGGAATTGGTCAGAATAATGGGTGTCAAATAAGAAGATTCTATAATGGATGGTAGGAGTATATTGATATTTCCACTAGGAGAGATAATGTTTTCATAAAAGGGAACATACCTCTTCAAACGTTGTGTCCACCTTCTTCTCAAATTTAGTAATTTTCACCTCATGGACACCTCGAATGGGTAAACTAGACCTTGTACTGAATTGTGGAGTGTTTTGCGCTATGTTCTCAATCAGGGTTCTTGCGGTTATTACAGTTTCATTTACTAGTGTACCACTTACAACAAAATCAATAATGTTATGATAAATTAGAATTAAACCTTCATAAAAATACTGTATCAAAATTTGAACGCTTATTTGGTGGTGGGGACAAAATGAACATATTATTTTAAATCTTTCCCAAAATTCATGATGTGGTTTCCTTGACATTGTATTATACCACATATTTCATTCTGTATTGTTGGAGTTTGAGGGGCTGGGAAATATTCTGCAAGAAAAAGTCGTTTCCTGTCCACTCTGCCTCTTATTGAGGAATTTACATAATAAAACCAGTATTTTGCAGTATCATATAAAGGAAAAGGATATTCCCTAATCTTTACTTTTTTCCTCATCCCCATTGTCATTTTTTAATTTTGAAAAAATAGTGTGAAATTATTTTAAATTCTTATGTGTATCTTCTCCAGGAAGTCCATGAATTATTGGCAATATATGATTTAAACAAGATTTTTTTTCAAAATTGGGTGCCTCTCCTTGTAATTTAATATATGTGGGTTGGATATCAACATAAGGTGAGGTTAATTCATTTAGTGTTCTATTGTTTTCATACATTCTATACAATTTTATTTCTGTTTTTATTAATTTCTGAATGAAAAAGATGAGGGATCAAAAAGAGTGTAGTAGTCTTGTGTTTCCTCCTTCAAAGGGTTCACTTGTGCGTCTTCAGGTTGCGAATGTATGATCATCTCAAATTTGGGATCGAAATGTGTTAAATCTATTGGATTAGAATGATTCATGCACAAAACCTACACAATCAATAAATTTGAACACCAAAATGTAGGTAAATGTATAATATAAACCAAATAAATATTCAAAAAATTTACAAAAATCATATCGAAAACACGTAATAATAACCAAAGCGATCCCTGAAAACGGCACCAATAGTTGACCACACTGTCATGAAAAGTCAAATTGATTATGCTTTTATTATTTATTTATATTCTATGGAATACTCTAGTTCATCTCTCAAGGATCCTTAATAGGTTTAGATTATGCATTTTTAATAAAAATTACTCAAAATTGGGGTGATTTTGTAAACAATTTTATGAATGTAAATTAACGTAAAGCGTGTAAAGTTGAATGAAAAAGTGGCTTTCAATAATTTGGAGATAAATAAGTGATAATATGTTTGTTACTATAGATCTTGAAGAGTTCCTTGTTCTCAATTAGTTATTTGGATTTTTTGGTAATCCTTTGGTTGGGCGATGACCAAGATCTTGGTTCCCCTATTTCCTCTTAAAATGTCGCACAAATAACCACCCCTTGACACAACAATCGTGTTGTCTAGGTTTATAAATCAAGAATAGAGTGATGTATAACAAAATATACTGAAATATCGTTTATTTTTGAGAGAAAGAGGATGCTTATATTGTCCAATCCGACCTACCCAAGATTCCCACATGAGTCTAAATCCAATCGGTATTGAAATGAGAAATGATTCACTTAATTAAAAAAAGTCAATGCATTCAGAGAATAAAAATATAAATATTAAACATAATAGAAATATTTAGTTGACAAATTACATAAAAATAGTAATATACAAGGTGCCAAAACTCCATCTTCATGTGTGTAGCTCCATCGCAATGATCACCCACCATTTAGCTCGACATCAGGAGGAAGAGGACGCTCAGTTGGAACTCATTCAACATTATGGATCCTCTTATGAGGATAGAGGCCTCCAAAACTACTAGGAAAAAGAGGATACTATTTTAGGACTCCATAATGGTAGATATTGGCCTTCTGGTTGAACATTAAATGAGCTGGCCATGGTATCTTTTCATAGCAAAAATAAGACATGGTTTTGAGCACCTAGATTTTGATAAACCACTTGGAGGATAGTTTTCCAATATAATAAAGTCAAATCACCCTTTTTAATAAAATATAATGTTGTTTCTAAAATTTTTTACTATCAAAATTTATAGTTTGGATTCATTTGGACAATCAAATCTCATGATATCGACATATTACAAAATGCCAATTTTGACTTTGTGCAGATTCAGTGTCTTGAACAGATCAGTTCAGATGGACCACATTGAAGCCGAATCTAGATTTGGTTCCATGAGATAAAATGTATCCTATTAAAGTTTTGACCAGGTCATAAAATTACAGCCCATTTGGATTCATGTTCAAGTAGAAGTATACATATTAATCCACTATTGTTCTAGGATCCTACTCAGTTTGGCCCATTTTATTGAACTTCATCATGGGTCCTTCAAATCACCTCCACCATAAATGAAATTATAAAAAAAGTAACATTTCTCTTTTTAACAATGATAAAAACGAAATAATTAAAATAAACATGAAGTTCATTTTTTTATTATATTTGAATTTATAATACAATTTAAGTTTAATACATTGGTATAATGGTGAAAATGAAACAGTGAATCATGGTATGATCATCTTTATTTTTCAATTATTTCTTTTTCAAGCATGATACATAGAATAGAATGAATTGTTTTTTTCTTCAGTTGGATATAGTTTTTTCCTAATTTATTAGCATAAGAAATTGGTATTTTAATGATTATATATGCTTATGATGTTGTCTATTTATTTCCACTGCTGTTTTACTCAGATTCTAGGGTTACTGTGTCCCCATGAATTACTTACCAGACCCTCACTGCATATCATTAAACATTGTATTATAAAGAGGTATTCCTGAGGTCATGTGGTGGTATGGCTTAGGGCATCGGTGAATGGAACCCGATCTGGGACATTGCAAAGTTGTATTAGAGGGTTGTTTTCTTTTATTCATTATTTTTATTACTATTTGGGGAATGGTAGACAAAATACTATAAAGATTTAGAGGATTGGTTATGAGATTGTGTGTGGGAGTTGTAAAACCATGTATTAGAGAAAACCCATGTACTCGTTGTGGAATTTAAGTTCTTGTTATTCCGTTTTATAGTTGAATATTATTTCACCTTTGGTGACACATATGTTGTGGGATATGATTATTATATCTGAAATATATTTTAATTGAATTATGACCCAAAATGGAATGATAATTTAAACTATATAAATCACTATTTTCACATATGAATCTTTTCTCACATACATCATTTTAGGAATGCATGAAAAAATGAATTATGAGTATGTTGTTGAACATAGATAGTTTTTTCTTGCTTATGGTATTTAATTAAAAAAAATGCCTAAAATTAAATTTGATATAGGTAAATTATGAAATCAATAAAATAAATTGGTGTCTAAATGAGAAAATTGAACAACGATAATGTGTTTACCTCTGTAAACTGGTCCAAGATGTTGGATGGTTAAGTTTAGTAATAGCGCCATAGTTTTGAATTTGTCGTGAGGTTTGGGGAAACGACTTGTTGCATCTTTCTTTAATTTTCCTCTATCATATATATTATAATTTTTTGTTTTGAGTCCTAATACATGTGTTTGGAATTATATATTTATTCCAACTTGACAATGTTTGGTGATTGGATGACCATATAACATGGTCATGGATGATCCTCCATTGGTGGAACCTATGTCACTAATTGCGCTAGAAGGGGAATCAAGGGAGGAGATTTAAGGGAATTTTTCTCACATTAAGAAAATTAGGGAAAGGGACCTCAGGCAAGTTATAGAAATCTGGTCCAATATGATGAGGGAGATTAATTTTCACCACCCTCCATCTTCCAATAGAGAGGCTGAACCTGAGGGATATGACTTCGGGATATATTCTATCAATACTATACATCATTACATAAATATTCTATTTTCGTGGATATTCAATCTAGAATCATACATGTTTCATGGTCAAGAAAAAAATTGGTGGGATGTCCAATCCCTGACTGGTAAGGAAAACTGCATTGAATGGAAGGATTTTCCAGAGAAGTTCTTTGAACCCTTCAACCTAGTGATACTAAGGCATGATATTGGATCCATGTTCATGAGATTTACTTAGGGGAATATGTTTTTGATAGACTATGTTTTATGCTTCATTGACATACAACATTTTTCTCCTATATTGGTAGGGGATGAGGCTAATTATGTAAGACTATTTTAAAAGGGACATAGATGTGAAATTATGTCACATGGGAAAAAAATTTCAAAAGAGTTTTATTAATGTGTAATATATGTATCTCATTTTTTAGGGGAACCTGAAGGTGGCTTCTATTGACATATAATTTATTGCTATTAGACGGGCTGGTTGTAAAAATTTCAGGATAAGTAAAGGATGTTGTGCGAATATTTTCTAGATTTTTGGAAAGGAGAATGTCCAGTCCGGGGGATCAGTTTCATAGGATATTACCCAAGTTCATTTCAACCAGTGGGGTAGTTTTCGAAACATTTAGAAAACAATTTCATGGCCTCCAATAAAGGGTTGATCATGTGGTATGTTGGGACAATTATAAAGGTTCTACAGGAATATGAGGCAGTCGGGTAGTGATGGAGGAGTGAGATAGAACCAGAGTGCTAGAACGGGGTCTCCTACACCATATATGAATGGCATCTGGTGTTTTACTCCTTGTGGAAATGGTGGTAGTGGACATGATTCTTCTAGGAAATAGTTCCCATATCCTAAGAGTAGTGAAACTCAAGGGAGTTAGACAGCATCACAGTGAGTATCGACGTGATAGATACATGTGGTGCAACATAACATATTGATTGCATGATTGGGCCATCAATAGTGAATGGTATTATTCTTGTAGCTTCTATATTAGATATTCCCTTATTTGATACTGGTTCTTCTAATTTCATTATATCTAAAAATATTGTTAATGGTTTTAGTCCAGTGGTGGAGTTTGTATGGGGGGTCAAAATATAGATACGGCTTTGGGAGTATGATGTAAAGACATCTGTATGTTCAAGTGATGTTCTCTTGATATAAGGGAGTACCTATTTCTATGGGATCTCAATATTCTTAATATGATAGGATTTGAAATAATTATGGGTTTGTAGTGGATAGTCACATATAAAGCCCTCATATACTCATACTGTATGAGATTTTTGTTTACATATTTTAAGGCTGGATATTAAATTAAATTGGGAGAGTGGGACAACCAGGCAGGCCAAGATGGTCTAATTACACAGAAACTAGGAGAAATCACAACCTATGTTTCTAGTGTATTTTTCAATTATGGGGGTTATAGGAAATATTTTCTTCCCCTAGTAGTCGAACTATTTCAGGATTTATTTCAGGAAGACTTCTCCGGGATTCCACCTGAGAGACATGTGGAATTCACTATTGATCTCATGACAGGGGATGGTCCAATATTCATTCTACCATAAAAAAGGGAACTGCCTAATATTTTAGTGATCAAGGCTCAGTTGGAAGAGTTAGAGGATGAGGGATTTATCAATCAAAGTACATCGCCTTAGGGATCACCTATATTATTTTCAATGAAGGATGACAATATTTTACAGTTGTCTATTGATTATCGGAAGGTGAATAAGATGACTGTGAGAAAACATTATCCTTCATCATGTATTCATGATATTTTTTACTATTTAAAAGGATATTCCGTGTTCTTAACAATTGACTTGAGATTAGGGTATCATCAGCTTAGATTTCAGACATATGATATATTCTGGACCGCATTCAAAAGCTGGTATGACCAATATGAGTTTGTCGTAATTCTTTATTCGTTGACGAACACACCAATAATGTTTATGGCCTTGAATATCAGAATCTTAAATCTATAGCAGGATCATTTTTTTGTGGTTCCTATGGATGAAAATTCGTTGTACTCCATGAATCATGATGACCATTCCCAATATATTGTCATCGTCATGAGTACACTAAGAGAGAATTGTTTATATGCTAATCTACCTAAGTGTGAGTTTTGTGTTGAATATGTACTCTTATTAGATAACATCAAATTAGAGGATGTTGTGGAAGTGGACGTAGAGATGGTTCAGGTATTTTTTTCTTGATAGCATCCCATGCATGTTTTTGATATCTGAAAATTTCTAAGATTAGCTAGATATTTTTGGAGATTCATCCAAGGCTTTTCCCAATTGGCAGCAACAATTTTTATCCTGAAGATAAATGGTGTAATGTTTGACTAGTCATATTATTGTGAGGAATATTTCTAGGAATTAAAGAATCATTTGATGTCGGCACTAATTTTGATCCCACTTGATTCAGGTGAGAAATAAATAGTGTATAGTGATTATTATGGGATATTACCCAGAGTTATTTTGATTCAAGGTGATTGAATTATAAAATATGATACTTTTATGTTGATAACAAATGAATATAACTACCATATGCATGACATAAATCAAATGATGGTGGTGGTTGCTATGAATTATTTGAGTCACTATTTTTTGGGATAACTTTTTTACCGTTTATACTGACCATAAGAGATTTAGGTATATGATTTCACAAAGAGATTTAAATATTCAGCAGTGGAAATGGGTTCTGTTTATGTAGCCTTTTAATTTTAATCAGGCATATACTAATGGGAAAGGACACAGTATTACTAACACATTGAGTAGGAACACTCATACTCATGTAGTTCAAGAGTCTATTTCTAAGTATAAGATGATGACGTTGCTAGCTAAGATGCACATCGTGGTTCAAGAGTCTATAAAAGATGTCTCTTATATGATTTTCTATGGAGTCAACACATTTGAGATTTAATAGAGATATATATAATGAGGATCCAGAGTGATTATTCTTGAAGAAATTCGTCAAAGGTTGGGGGGGCACATTCACACTAGTTCAAATATGAGGATGGGGTCATCTATGAAAAGAAACAAGTAGTTTTTCCTATGAGCATGTTCTAGGATCTCAAGATGGAATTTCATGCCTCATGGTGGGCAGTGCATCTAGGTGTGACCAAATTGTACTTTGACCTGTGATGAATGTTTTGGTGTCTAGGAATGAAAAAAGAGATAATAGGCTTTATAATGTGACATTACACATGTCAGCTAGTGAAGGCATAGAATCAATGACTTAGGGATTTTTTATATCCATTTCTCATTCCAAAGTTGAAGTGGGAAGATGTAACCATGAACATTGTGGTAGGAATTCATGGATTTATTGACAAAAGTATCACATTTCTTCCCAATACGGGTTATCGTCACAATATAGCAGTTGGGAGAACTATATGTTTGTGAGATAGTCTCTCTGCATGGGGTTCCATGGAGTATTATTTCAGACATTGATTTTCATTTTACATCACACTAATAGAATAGATTATAGAAATCCATTTTTAAAAAGGTATTATTGATTATATCTTTCCACCCAATGATAGTTGGGAAGTCTAAAAATTATATATAGGTTATTGAGGATATGATATAGGCATGTGTCCTTGACTTAAGTGGTCATGGGAATACCAGTTTTCTCCAGTGGAGTTCTCCTATGAAAACAGTTATTAGGAAATCAGAAGGATGGAACTATATGAGCCAATTTATGGTAGACCATGTAGATTACCTCCATGATGGATGAAGGCAAGTGAGTTAGATGAGTGGGGAATAAGTCTCGTGCATCAGCCCTTAAAGAATATTCTTTAAATTTGAAAACATATGGCAACAACTCAGAGTAGGAAGAGGTAAGATGGTAACAGATATCGAAGAGTCCTAGATTTTATAGAGGGTGATCATGTATTCCATTGTTTTTAACCATGGTTGGGTCACCACAAGATATGAATACATGGTAATTTTCACCCATCTTGGTTGGACTGTTCAAGGTTGTGGAGAGAATCATTCCATTGGAACACTAACTAGATCTTCCACATTATTAGAGCTCAATGCATGAGGTTTTACAAGTATGAAAACATTGGAAGTATCACCATAACCCTTCTCATATGAACAATGTGGATGATGTCGGGCTTGATATTTAAGCTTCCTTTGTTGAGAATCTGATTTGTGTGTTGGATCGTAGTGATATTGAGTTTTGGGGAAAGACTATGTCGATAGTTCATGTATTACGACAACATGTACATGTGAAAGAAGAGACAGAGTAATGGGAGGATGATATATAGGCTAAGCGGCCCGACCTTATTGAATCATAATGTTATAGAGGCTTTGGAGTACATATCGAGGATGAGCTATTATAAGGTGGAGATATTATAGGCTCCAATTTTTTTTGTGTGACCCTTTTTTAATTTTTAGATTTTTCGTCATGATGGATTGTTTTTAATTAAACTCCAAGATTAAATTAAGTCATAACCTCGAAAATATACACCACTAGAAAGTGGTTTTCACCAACTAAAGGATGTCACAAAGGTAAATTAATCCCCCTATAATTATCTTTCATCATGTGTCAACATTTCACAAAATTGTATTATACCATCTGGAATTAGATTAAACCACCAATAAGCATCATTAATTTTTTTAAAAGCACTAATATGATTTCACATAAGAAAAAGCATAAATGAGTTAAGAATCACAGACAATGTGAAATGGGGATTCACATCCTTTAATCTTGACACCCAATAAATTATAATCACATATCCATCATTATGTGAACCTTCCCTCACTGTTTTATTTGTTTCAAACACTCCTCGCACCAAATTGTTTTACACAATACATCTGACACACCTCCTCCTTTAACAAAAATTACCACTTGATCCAAAATATTTGACTGAAGAACTACTTTACACCACAATAAAGGTTGTTAGTCCTCTTCTATTGGTTTTCGAATGTCCCCTTCGATCTATAATTTATCTTGAATTAGATCATGGATATTCAGTACGATATTTTTATGGTATGCCTTCCAATTATTTATGTACATCTAGGTCCATTATTAACATATTATATTGTTCTTATTTAAATGAAACTACAATATGATTACTACTACAGGTGTAGGGGTTTTTCACCACCTCCTCAACATTAATGTAATCAAATCTATACCACATTTTTAGTGATTTATTAAAATAAATATTGGGATATTTTGTGGTGAGTATTCTTCCTCACTTTTCTTGAGAGGGTGGTATAATTTTTAAATCATATAGTGGGGATTTTTTTCATATAACAAAGTTGTATGATTAAATTATTTTTTCATAAACTGAGACCCCTAGTTGAATTATTTAATTTTGTATATTTATTATTTATTGGTGTTGTGAAATTGTTGGATTTATGATTTCTTGAATAAGATAACTAACAATGAGAATTAATTATAATGGGATTTAGGTAGTCGAGTTGTGTACTTGATCGATATGTTGAGATAATTAAATGTTTTTTTTTAATTATCATGTTTTCATATTTAGTGATTGTGGATAATTAATTGGTTAATTATTTATTGAATATTCATATTTTAAATGGTTAATTGATTGTAGAGTTAATTAAAAATACTTGATGTGGTTAATTAGTAGATTAATAAAATAACAAACATGATTAACTTATTTATGAATTAATTAATGGAAATGATTTGGGGTTTGAGACATGGAGGTCTACAGTAATGGGATTTGGAGTGATATATAGGCCTTTCTACACCAATAATATAAATAAATGAATGGGATTTTAGATGTTAGACATGGTGCTCTGCAATGATGGAATTTGGGGGTTCTGGACATGGAGTTCTACACAGTTGATAGATAGATATGTATTATTGAGAATTGGGTGTTAAACATAGTGATCTACACCAATGACAGATAATAACAAATGGTATTTTAGTTAATAGATATGGGGTTGTACATCAATAAGATTTTTGGTCTTAGACATTTTTCTACACTGACAATATATTGAATGTTAGAAATGGAATTATACCTAAAGGATGAATATGTATAAAAGTTATGAACTGAATATATGACACGATTCGAACTCGATAGCCAATGTGGTTAATAAATATTAATTGAAAATGTTATAACTATTCAATTATTCATTATAATTTTTTTCATTATGCTACTACATACACTTGTTATTGACTGGATTTATTTTAGATGTTGGTGGTGGTGGCCTAATATGTTGTAAAAATACCTTACTCAGGTATCTAGATTGGTACCTATATAGATTTCATGGATAAAAGATAGGCTAAGGGAAGAGGGTTTCATTAGATGCAATGTCAGGATAAAGACTGGTTAAGGGCGGTGGATGTGATTTGATACCTGCTTAGGAGTAATTGGTGTCGTTAATTTTGGACACTTGATACATAAATTACCATGGAATGTTTGTTTTCTTATGTTCTCCATATAATTTTCCCAATTTTGATTATCCTGATATATTTTTATTTTTATGATTACAAATTCTTCCACTACTGTCTATTTATTTCTGTTATTATTGTCCTCTCACATAAGAAGGTATATTCTCACCATGAATGACTTACCTGACCGAAAATGCTAGAAAGAAACCTATGGTGTATGGTGAGGCATGTCTAAGGTCATGTGGAAGCCCGGCTCGGGGCACTGGGGCATGGAAACTGAATTGGGAAATAACAATGTCAAGCCCGAAGTGGTACAATGGTGGTTATCCAATTAAAAGCATATTATTGGTAGGTAGTTATCTTAGTCAATTATGTGTTGAAATCTTTGTAGATAATGTTTAAACATTTTAATGATCATATTTTTTCTATATTAATATGTTATAAATTATGTTAACATATTATTGAGTCATTTTTTATATTCACCAAGACTCATGTTATATAGAAAAATATTTAAATCTTTATTTATTATTTATGTTCTATGTTTTAATGGGCTTTATCCTTTTAGGATCTATCTTCGAACAAAATTAAATTATAATAATGAAACTCTCATATTATTCCTACTTATGATCTTTTATTTTTATCTATTATTATTATACTTGTTCGGAATATTTGAATTCCTTTTTTCTTATGTTTAGATTCCCTATGTTAGGAATAAGAATATTGGGTATGAATTCTCAATAATCGGATCATGTGAGAAGACTATTTTTGATAAATGATAAAATCTTATTATAAAATAAGAATATCAAGTAGTTAATATCCAAATACACTAAATATTTTTGTCATAGGAATGTGTGAATTGGTGAAAAAATTAATTAAATTATGGAAATTGATTTAAATATATGTGTATCCTGCTCGATTTCTCTCACATTCCATCATATTTTATGATTATATTTTGTATTCTAGAACTGAATCTAGGAGTGTGGTAATGGGGTGATTTAGTTGGTATCGAAGTGGTGTTTGTTTTTATTTTGGGTAATTATAATTATTAGTTTGAACCTAATATGACCTAAGATGAACTAAAATATATTTTTTATGAATATAAAATGTCAAAGGTTTAAATTGAGGTGTCATAATTTATAAAATCTTTTGATTGACTTCCCCAATCCCATAATTTATTAGTTTGATTATTGTTTCCAAATATATACATTACCCTTTTTGGTTTCATTAGTGAATGAAATAATGTGTAACTAGATTAAAAATAATTATAATCGATAATTAATTCATTTTCCCAATGAGAAACGAAATGGGATGGGTGAAGGAGGATAATCTACCAAATACTGAACATTTCATGCATAAATATTACATCATTTTAGATAAATATTCAACATATATAAAAAACATAAACTCCCCCAATTCATAAAGCATTATAGTATTTAGATACCATATACATAATCATCTTATTTTGAATACCCTTTCACTTGTACCACTACGTTCTTCACATCTAGTACCCCTCTTATACACACCCCACTAAGAGACATTTCATCATAACCATTGGAAACTACACAATGTAACTCAGATTATCATTAAGGGTAAACATAATATATGTAAATTTTTGGTAAGAAATGAGTAATTTTTAAGCATAATTATTTGATATTATGATTATATCTTATAATTATCATACTAATCCAGTAAATGATCATTAAATATAAATCCAGGAATAATAAATTTTCAAATAAAAAGGAATATTTGAAAAATGTGTGAAATCATTAATAATAAACAATTATCCAAGCGAAAATATCTTATGAATAATCCAAAAATTTCTATCATACCCGTAATCATAAAAAATCATTCCCTTTGTGGAAGTTCACTCATAAAAGTATAAATTTGGACCAATTACAATAATGGAAATGCTTACCCACTCATTTCCATCATTCTCATAGGGTTATGTACTATCTAGTAAACTATATCATATCATAATATTTTATTAACTTCATCATATCTTAAGAGATTGTTAACTCCATCATAATTGTCCAAGGCATTAGAGGGATTTATAATTTTAGTCCCACCCATTATAGAATGGAAACCCAAAATATTTGTTCCAAAATATCATAATGGGTCATCATATCATCATATCATAACATTATGAAAGCGAAAAACTTTCTCAAACATTTCATCATTTAATCAATGAATAACCAGTGGAAATGATATGGGTTTCATGAAGGATTCATCATATCTTAATTAACATGTTCGAAAGAAAAAAGTTTCATATAATTACAATTAAATAATAACCATAAAAATATATCCATAGAATGAAAGTGTATCATATCATAAGATCATATCCATAGTGGAGCATAAATATTCATCACGGATATGGAAATAGATGAAAAATAAATTAAATATACCCTCAAAAATTTCATCAAAAATCTGGGTAAAATATCTTATTTTTTAATAACATTATGTCTAAAAATTACAAAAATATTGTGAAAATTAATTTCATTTAAAAAATACCATGAAATGTGATGAATAATATTAAAATCCATCAACAGTCATGATAGAGATAATATTTTTTAAGCCTTGCACTATAAAAAACATTCATTACACACTTTTTAAGAAATTCAAAAATTATGTGTTTGAAAAAGATTTAGAAATTTTATTTTTGAATCATTTTTAAAAAATTACAAGGAAGTGAGA
The DNA here is from genome assembly GCA_963277665.1 of Viscum album. NCBI lineage: Eukaryota > Viridiplantae > Streptophyta > Magnoliopsida > Santalales > Viscaceae > Viscum > Viscum album. Next base: position 1,544,651,835 of record OY728155.1, on the reverse strand, counting down.
CTATAAATATTAAAATTATTCTAGTATTGGAATGAAAATTCAGAAAATAATTATTTAATTTTTGAATATGGACTAAAAAGTTCATCAACCAAAGATGAAATATTGTTATCTTTTCCCTAAATATATTTTTCAACCTTTTGATGTAATAATGTGAAAAAATTGGTTCTAATAGATAAAAATATAGAAATAAACTTAGGAAAATAAAACTCATGTTGTTTGACGGTATAGATCTATATAATTTTCCACATTGTAAATGCTTCAAAAGCAATATTGGAAATAATAGTGATCGTAATATATACAAGGACAACTATGTAAACTATTGAGACATAACCCCCCCCCCCAAATTCAAATGGAAATTTACATAACGTAAATATTATGGGATTCATGATATATCATATCAAAGTTCAATTATATAAAAACAAATGGATGTAAAAATTTGTAAATATGGCTTGTTTGTCAAAGAAGAAAAACTAAAATGAGAAACTCTTACTACATTCCATTTCTTATATCATATGTATTCAACAATCCTATATAATAAAAATATATTTATTATAAATTCTTATAGAACCATATTCCTACATATAAAACTATATTTGATTTACATAAAACATAATATCACGCATTAAGTAAAAATTGTTTATTAAAATTGTCGTTGAAGGTGATAAATGATTAATTTTTAATGAATTTTTTGATTATATTTCTTCTATCAGATGGTGATGTTGATATATTTTATGTTTTTTAATACATTATATTAAATTAAATGTTTTATTTTAATTTACTGGTTCGATAATAAAAATTTACTATTAAATGTTTATAGTATTGTACTACTAATGAATATAAGAGACTATTCTAAGATACATAATCAATATCTATAATAGTTGACGTTGAAAAATAATGTGCCTGAAGATTATAAGATTGATGATTTACTAAGGTTTATATGATTTATGTTAAACCCATTAAAATGAAATAGTAATGTTATCCAAATTAATCTATAAATATGGAGACCACTGAATATATGATAATGTCTATATGATTCATTAATAAGGCATGTAAGGGGATCTTTTCCATACATTAGAGAGTTTCTAAATATTTTTAGAATCATTCCTTGCTATTTTTTGATGAATTTAAGTAATTTTTCTTAATAATTCAGATAGTTAATTCCTAATATTCATTTTTCTATCCACATAATGGTAATAACAAACTTAGATATGAGTTTATATAAATGAGGAATCAAAATTTTGAGTTGCAACATTAAAAATTTCAAGATGAAATTTACATAAATAGAGGGTGGATACTGCTAGAGTTGTGGTTACTCAATCAAAGTTTCATGAATTATAATACATGAAGTTTTAATTCCAAGGTGGATGTTGTTATATTATGGAAATTGGTTTGACTCCATCAGATAGATAGGTGAAATGTTAATAGTATTGAGGTGTATAAAGTGTACCAAACTGAGATGTACAAAGATTCACCAAATGGAGATGAAGGTTGTCTAATGGTCAAAGTTGAATTTGGGAAATCTCTAAAAATAAGTCTACCAAATCAGTAGTTCTATACTGGTAAGAACATCAATATTTTTCAAACCAATATATAGTTACAATGCTCTTTCAAATTTGATTTTTCAATGTTCAGGAGGTGGATAAATCTAAGAAGTCTATTACATTAAAAATGAAAAATAAATCATACAAGTTTCAGAAGTGTGAATAGATGTATAACGACTCAATAAAGTATATTTAATAGTTAATATATAATTATTAGTGAATCTACCATGATGAGTTTATAATGTCATGCTGATCGTTTAGTGATACATCTAATGGAAAACTATTATACAAAGAAAAGTATGGTCATTGGATGCATGATTTTATAATGATATACTACACTGTGTTTTGTAAACCAATGCCTATATGAAGCATCACTAGATTCATGACAGGATATATGGATACATTCAAACAAATTAAGGATATTATACGACATGATCAAATTTGAGTTTCCCGTTCGTAGGATGTAGAAGAGAATCCCGTGGAGAGAAGATATCACAATCCAATGAATGAACATTTATAATTTCTATAAAATTGATGAATATTATGAATCTTGATGGACATTATTTATTTATATCATAATATGGGGGTGTTTTTAGAGTTTATCAATTTGAGGAACTATCACAGAACATATAATTTTTAATTATTTTATTGGGGATAAAATCATCAAATCGTGTTTCGAGAAGATCTAAGAAAACGTTTTATGAACCTTAACAATGATACAGATGAGTTGTTCTTTCAATATTTTTTCCCATTTGTGTTTTCAGTAATTTTGTAGACAGTTTTTGATTCATAATTTATATAAATATTCCTGAATAATTCATAGGTTTAGAGTTTTATTCTAGTTAATCATATCTGAGAGGGATGTTTTTAAACTCACATTTTATTTGAGTGGGATAATTCATTCCAGTTACCCTAATTTCGAATGCATGTATGCCTATATAAACTGGGGAAAGAACCACCCAACGTTAAATTATTCATGTATTAGATAACGTGTAACTGAATATGTTTTTTTAGAGAGTAGATAGTGGTTTCCATCAAGGAAATATTTTGTTGAGTATATTTTACCATATAGAGGTGTGCATAGAGGTCCAAGATAGATGTGTGTATAGGTTCAACTAAAAAGGAGATATTATTTTGAAATGTACCATATGGAATTGTATTAGAAGAATATAGAGTTATAATATGAAAATTCATACTAAAAAAAGAGTGTACTCTATGGAGCTTACTAGAAATAGGTGCAACAAACAAAGATTTATAATATATAGGAATTAGATAGAGGTGTACAGGTATATTGGATAGATGATGAGGTACATTGTATGAAGGTTCACTAGTTTGATTCATACAAGAGATTTAGATACCAAAAAATATTCCAAATATATTTTTGGGATAAATTAATTTTTCTTTATTTCTATTGGCTCAAAAAGATAAGAAACCATTATAAATAATCAAATTTAGAATAATCACCTATTAAGAGATAGAAATAGTTTGAATTGAGGTAGATCATTGTATTCACTTGATATATAATTTTAAATATATGTGAAATTATTGTAGTTAATATTACTAGGATGAGTTTTCATATTGAGGTTGAACCATATAAATATTATTATGTGTTGTTTATAATCCAATATCATCCTTGAATATGAGAAAAGTGATGAGGGTGAGTTTCTAAATATATATATCTTAATTACTAGTGTTAATTAGATTAGAAAATAATATGGAGTTTATGTAGAACACAATTAATAATTTTTGGCTTCACTAACATCATTCCCCCATTATGGAGACAACAAGAATCCACTGGGTAATCTCCATTATTATAGAAGAAAATTTTCCCTCTATTTTGATCAACATGTTTTCATTCCCAATTTTGTTAAATTTCTTAGTTTGAAGAGAATCTCTTTGTATGTTAAAGAAATTATTTATCTGGGAGAAAATAAAGTCAATTTTTATATCAGGAAAATATTATACGTTATGGGTTTTATTAACATTGAGGTTTTTTAAAAAACCATGAAACATCAGAAGATTAAACAATTTGTGGAAAATACCCTATCAAAATCAAGTGATGTGGTATCCACAACAAAAAAAGTGAAGATCTATAATGGTAATTCATGTGAATATGAGAGAAATTATCTTATGAAATAATATTCATTAGGATATAATGAGTGTAATTTAATGGATAGTATTTTATATTTTTTCCTTTAAAATCTAATCAAATATGATATATATTCCTATTGGAGTTATTACACATATACCTACATACATAGATGGAAAATAGAAGGACATATCATAGATGAATTTCGAACATAATGAGATCATGAATTAATTATTAAATAATTACAGAGAATGTAAATCTATTAAAACTAATTTAGAGTATAACTACAAAATAGTTTTATGATTATAGAAACGTTTATCCTTAAATAATAATGATTAGATGGATGTTTTATTTAATTTTTTTTAAAGGATGTTATTAGAAAAATATATAATACATTAGAATCTATAGTCGATGTTAATGAATCCCAATTGGAAGATAATTCTACATGAATATAAGATATTGAATTGTTTTAACATGAAGGGTGAGAAATTCATGAAGAAAAAATCATAATTAATTAATCTATGCCACCTTCAATAAACTCAATAAGGAAAAGTATTAATATTAAACAACATATATAGATAATATCACAATTACAGAAGAATATTTATAATTTATTTGTTGTGAAGAATATATTTTGAAAAAAGTAAATGAAAAAATCTATGCTCTAGAAGAGACTCATAAAAAAAATTGAGTTTATGAGAGTTCGACAGGATATTTGGGCAAATTGAGTAAATAATTCTATATTTCCTTGAAATGGGTGTGTAAGGGTCTTGGAAAAATTATAAAAATGACAGAAATTTCATATGAAGGTAAATCGAAAAGTCTTGTCAATTATAATAACACTTTAAACATAATGTTCCACAAGAAATATTTGATATCAATAATCATATAAATTTCTCAAGATGAATATTCACTTAAATATGAGATAAAAATATCTGCATAAGTTTAGAAGGAAATTATTAAATCAATAATGACTCAATAAAATTATAGGAAAAATTCAAAGTTATAAGAGTAAATAAAATATCATAATATAATGAAAATGGTAACCCTATACTACATTAAATCTATTTTCACTAACTTCCATATTATTAGTTAAATTAGTAACTCGTTAAAATAATGGGTAAATAGAGGTAATGAAAAACACCATTTAAGAAGGATGGTGTAATAAATGAAACATTAATGAGTCCTCCCAATGGTTTCAAAAAGAACAAAAGAAATACTTAGAAGAAATTTGTTTTAGAAGAAGTTTCCATTAACTATAATAGAACACAATGAATGGATCAAAGACATATTTTCTACTTTTTATGTGTAAATATCATACATAAGGATATATTTTGATTGTATAATATTCAATGATATTAAAAAAATAATTCAAATGTTAAATTTGAGTAATGTTAACTTAAAGAGAAACTCATCTCTGTATATACAACATTCAAAGATGATGAAAAATTTGTTAGCATCTAAAAAATTTGAATATGATGAAATCCTTTATGGAAGCTATAGGGTAGATTTTCAATATAAATTAAATTGTATGATTACTCCCACAAATCACAACATTGGCTTTACTAATGGATAGTGGCTATAACCCCCAAAATAAAATTTAATGAAGATAGATTGTATGTCTATATTATGGTTTAAATAAAATTGAAGAAAATAAGAATGTTACACCCAATAAGAATTTTTCAAATGATTTTATATCCAAAAAATGATGTTAATTGTATGGAATAAAATTATAATTCATTGATATTTTTAAATATTTTATTAATGTTTTTATTCTCTGAAGGAATATCAAGAGAAAAGATAATCAATCCCAGAAAGACATAATTGTATTAGAAAAGGGGAATATGTCTTTGATGTAGAAGTTGAATAAAACTAGATGTTACCTACAATGAGTAAATTACTAGAATCTATGAAGTTTGGTGGATGTTTTATATTTTAGATTCACTCTATAGAATAATGAATAATAATATTTCCATAATTTGAGATGTTAATAGACAAAAAATAATAAATACTAAGAAGAAAGTAGTGGTTCTATAATGATGTATAATAATAATAATAATGTTGATTATATTATATTTTTTCATTATTATATATCCAAAATATTTGGTGGAAGAAAGGGGGTTTGATTTAGAAGAAAATAATAAAATTTCATGTCCCTTGATTTTCTATGTTAAGAAGATTGCACTACACAATGAAAAAATAAATGGTAATGAGAATAAAATCTTTCAACAAAAGAATATTATACTTAGGAATGATATATAAGTGTAATAGAATGAAGAAAAATAATGATTGATATATGAGAGCTTGAGGGATGAGAAACCATTCATAGCCCATATTCTTTATCAAGTGACTAAAGAAAATATCCAATGTATTCCATCCTATGTTCCAAAGAACCTATAATAAAAAAGTAGAAAAATGTGATTCAATTAAGGGGTATCAATAAATTTAGGTGGATACTATTGATTTCATAACCATTATATAGTTTCAATGAAGGGAGTAATTTGGAATAACTAAACTATATGAAACTAGATTATAAAGTACAAAGAGAAGATAGCATTATAGCTCCATATGATAATGAAGAATTTATATATACATAATATCAAGAGTAATTCAGGCAATTATCATCTATGAGGTATGTTTTATATACACTCATCTAGAAACTGAAGATTAAATGGAAAAGTTGAAGTTGATTTATTGACAAAAAATAAGTATTACTATGTAAAGGGGAATAAAACCTTGTAATTATTATTCTTTATTGTTTTTGATCTATTTCTAATGATTTATAGTAGAATGTACGTTGAATGAAAAAATTGAAGAAATTTTCCCTCAAATATTATTTTGTAAAAAATATAGCATCAATTTATAAATTTTAGGTGTATAATTAATAATTTATTTAATCGCACTTATTTTTTACACACAACATGGATCCTATAGAAATTGATTTTATTGATCTGGAAAATATTTTAATAGGAAAAGTGACACTTCCTTACCTAATAATGATTATGGTTTATATTTTTCTCATTCAAGGAAAATATGAGAATAAAAAAATATGTAAGGAATGTTCCACCCTCACCCCAATATGGTATTATAGGGGTATTAAAAATCATTGAATTATGAGTGACAAAAAATTTATTCCCTTTATTCAAATAACAATGGAAAAGGATAATTTTAATTAATTTTCCATAAGGGTTAGAGAAACATTATAAAATATAATAGATATTTTTCATTTGACAAAAAATTCAATGTGTTTTTTTCTATAATTCCTATCAAATGATGATGCTAATTTATTAAATGTGTTGTAAATAGCTAGTAATAATATGAATTTGTTAGTTGAAGGTGATGGTGATGGTTTCTTAAAAAAATGTTGTAATGGAATGGTTGTAATATAGTACTACTAATTAATATAAGAGCTTATTAAAATATGTTGAACCATTATCCTATCACTAAAAATTAAAGAAATATGTTCCAGAAAAAAAGGAGATTTAAGATCTTTTAAAGTGTGTATTCTAATTGGTAAAACCATTTGAAGAACATTACTATGTTTATTCAATTAATCTATAAGTAATATGTCAACAATTATTATATTCACTTTCATTATGATTCATTCATAAGGAATGTATGGTGGAAATCACCTTATATTAGGAACATAATGAAGATGTCTAAGAACCATTATATAGAAACTACAGAAAAATATAGTTGTGATTCATAATAAGTCATATGATTCCTTACCGATCATCATGTTCATAGAATATCGGAGAAACTCCTTATTCTAAATGAGATTATATGCAATTTTATGAAGAGTGTGAAGTCAACAATTGAGTTGTGGCTATTAAATTTTCGAGATAATTATTTAGGATAAACAACTTGTATAAAGTACGTGTTTATAATAAAATGTTTAAGTTCATTATTGTATAAACATCAATGTTATAAATACATGGATGATGTTTTTGTATAATGGATGTTAGTTCTAGTATAACATATTTACATGTGCAATGTTGATCAGAAAAGGTGAATAATTTGTACAATATGAATAGGTAAAATTGTTAAATTGTTTGATTATTAAATGCTCTATACTTATCAGAGTGATGTTTTGGGAATGAATATATTTAGGGTCTTCAAAATAAATACATTTTCACTAAAATGACTTAAGAAAAATACAAATTGAAATATTCTTACAATTTCTATTCAAATTTACTTATGAAGGTGGAATGGGTGGAGAACCTAGAATGTATATTAAGATATAATGAAGCATTACCTACCATATTGAGATTTTTAAAGACAAGGATCATAGGTAAATAATTTTTTAATTAATATAAAAAAATAAATTGTCAATGGATAATTAAAGATGAGTTTATTATGTTTAGATGATTGGTAATAGATCCATTATATCGATGAAAATCCAAAAATGATATAGAGTATCATCATATAAACAATTATAATAAGATATATCAGATAGAGATTTTCATAATAAACCCTGTGTTAATATTCAGTGGGTGTTGAATGAGATTGATGAATATATTCTAATCCTTTAGAAAAATAATCTTTGACAAAGATATCTGAGTCTTTCTTCCATTATATATATGTTAATTTCATCGTATATAGAGAAGAGAAACTATAAATCCATTTTTGTAATTTGTTTAGAGACACGTTATTATCATGTGTATACCTCATACTATATGGGATTCATTCAAAACCACTACTCTTATTTCAAAAATAAAAACCAAGATAAATAAAACCATGGATACCATATTTGAAATTAAAAATAATAATGATACACACATCCCATCCCCAAGGTTCCAAAATTCTTGAGTAGCGATCTTCATATATTTGTGCCTCCAGATGTCACCACTTATCCAGTGATAACCCCATGATACTTCATCCCAATGAAGCTTAAATCATATAAAATACCTATTTTTTCCGTCACATAACACCCATCGTCACTACAATGTTTGACATACATCACCACAATAGAATAAACAATACTGAATTAGATACGCAAATTTTCAACTTTGCTGAACCAGCATAAAAAGAGTCAGGATCTTGAATAAAAAATCCTTCACCAATGGATTTGAATAACAAAAACTAGTAAAAGATTTCAATTTAGTAACCATATTCACAATAGAATTCTGAATCATGTCACGCCAGGAGAACCAACAGCCATCCGACCACACATCCCAAATCATCATAGTTCCCATCGATCCATATCCAAATAAGGGAGGTGTATAGGAACATGATGTCATAGCATTAATTTGAGTTGCTCAGGGCACCAAAAGACTACATCTTCAATGATGGAAGAAATCAGCAGGTGAGGAGTTAAATGAAATCCAACATAGGTAGCACCTAGAAACCAATAGACTGTTGAACCACATAACTCAAAAAAACACTATTACCACCACCCCAACTCCAAATTGGAGAGGCACAACAGAATGTGATGTTAGAGTAGCGTTTGATTGGTTGAGGGATTCTATAGAAAAAAACATCAATGGGATGAATTAAAGGGAAATTGAAGATATCCCATGACAGTGATCTTTAGAGTGAATGAAAAGATAATTAATACAGAAAGAACCTCCATGAAGAAGTATCACATAAAAATGAAGAGGAAATGAGAAAACATGAAAGCCAATGAATTTAGAGAATAAGGGAGATCCATTACTACTATGGAAGGCCATGAATACCCTAGGAGGATATGTGATGTTTATATTATGGAGGAGATCTAGTATAATGGGGTAAAAGTTTCTCCCAACTTCAATCTCATGCTCAACAAAAAAATAGAGAGAAGAGTATAAGTCTAATAAAAGAATTATTAATAAAATAAATCAGATGGTGGAAATATCTATATCGAAATGGAGAGAATTTTTTCAAATAATGATATGGAGTATTTCTTATAGACTTCATTTAATAGAGTTGCAGTATAAAGATAGAGAAGCTATTACTGAATTCATCAAGCAGACATTTATTCGATAGAGTTTTCAGAATATTAAAAAAATATTAAAAAAATATTTAAAAAAGAGGGAGTTATGATGTTATATAAAAATTTAATTTCTATTATAGTATTGATGATGTTTTATTAAATTTTATGTTAACAGATTTTTATGAAGCTTAAAAAATATTTTAAATTATTTCAGAGGTATCCCAATCAAGTGGATATGAGAATAGTGTTTGTAAATTCACGTTTTATTTGGGTGGGAATATCTATTTTAGTTAAAATTAATTCTCTTGGTTTCATTATAATAAAATATATTTATGGAACGATATGAATTTACACTGTTTATGTTCTAGAGAGAGATAAACTGTCGATTCATTTTTAAAATATCATTGTGAGGTTCTAACATTTGAACAATTTGTTTGAGAAAAAAATTGGAAAATCTATACATTGAGGCATTGGATAGAGGATTACAATGATAAAATAGAGACTAAAATTATGTTTTGTGGTTAACATGAAGAAATAACACTATATTAAGATATTGGTGAACCTAAGAGTGTCATAATAGATTGAGAGTGTACTAGATGCTGTGTACCAATTGTTGGTTCAATAGATAAAGATTCATCCAATATAGGTATTATACTAAGGCATACTATATATATGAATATATGAAAATGAAACATTATATCGATACTAATTCACATTAGATATAGTTACAAAATATTGATATATACATGCTGATGATGTAGAAAAAAATGATTATAGATAGCTTTTTTGAGCTAATTTCATTATTTTCTAATTTTGATTGCATGAGTAGATAAAAAAATGTAAATGATGATTCTCAATAAAATTATATATAATGTGATAAAATCATATTAATGGGAGTTTGACCATTTTATTCACTTTATATATAAGTGAAATACTATAGGAATAAAATTGAGTCAATGCAAAAAGAATTAGTTTCTCACAACAAAGTTGAACCCTGAAAAAATAATATTGTGTTGTTTGCATTCTATTATCTACATAAATTTAGGGATATGTGATGAGGGTGATTTTATAAATATTAATATCTTAAAAATAAAACAATTAATTCAATCATATTAAATGAAAAAATAGTTCAACATAAATATAGGCTATAGAAGGATGGTCACCCCTTATCCCCCCCCCCCACCTTTCAAGGTGACATCATTATCTGCTAGTGAATCTCAGATTTGGTAGTCTCGGTCCTTATACATTGATCATTGATATATCATTTTAATAATTTTAATCATTTAATATGTATTTTATATAACCATTATATAAAATTTAATGATTATTCATATAATTTAGTGATGAAAAGTGAATTATATTACTCCATGTGGAAGATAATTTGTACATACAAACAAGTAATTCTTCCAATTTTTGATGATTTGAACCAAAGAAAGGTAAACAATTTTTTTCGATTCCTTAACTATTATTTGATCAAAAATAAGATATATATATATATAGATAATAATTCCATTTTACAATCCATGTAAAATTAAAAAAAAACTAAATCAAATCTTTTTCTGGAGGAGGTTGTCTATATGTTTTCACAAGCAATGTTAACACCACTCAATTGATGAGAATAAAACAATTTATAAAATATAATCTAATTATAGTAATAAAATTATATCATAAATATCATATATCAGTATTATATACCTCATAAAAATGAACCTTGAATTATATTAATGGATAATGGAACATATCACTACATGGAGGTGGTAGTCCACATGTATGCACAAGTGGTACCTTCATTTCCCATTTAATGAAAATGGAGATGAATAAATGTTATCACATTATCATCATAAAATATTAATATATCATAGATAAATATGTTATTATGTTTTAATTTTTAGGATAAAAATTATTAAGGTAGATGAATAAGTAATATTAAAATACAAGGTTAAGACGATCACATCATCTTGGACGAACATCCATTAGATCTCTCCTGAAGGAAAGTAGGGATGGTATTTCAAAAAGATGTAAACTAAGAGAACTCATATACATAATATAATAATATGTTATTATGGGTTTATTTAGCTATGTGGATTAGGAGCTATGAGGAATATATGATTGGTTGTTCCCTTAAATCAGATAATATTGGGGAACCCCTAGAATTGCAGTATGTATTAAGATAAATCAATAAATTTTCATGTTCTAGTTGCTCAAAATTAATAAATTTTGATGTTATGATAATTTTAGTCCAAATTGTTTTTTCTAATAATATTTTGACAAGTTTGGGTGTTGTTTTATCCCATATCACTTATGTTTGTCACACTATTAACCCATTAGATAATTAATGTGATCTCAATGTTTTTTCTCATTAACAGTATAGAGAGATTAAGTAAATGAAAAAAAACATATGTTATATAATTTTTTGTATTATACAACTTATAAAATTCAGATATGTATTGAAAATATTTTAAAAATATTTAAATCTATTAATAAAGAAGTATTTGCAATGAGATACAATTAAATTAATTTTTAGGGATACTCACATAGTTGACTATAAAGATAATCATGATAAAAATGTAACTACAATATAATGTTTTAACATGTAAATAGTAAATTGTATTTAAGGAAAAAAATTAATACCATATCACATCAAATTTTTTCTTTATATATTTTTAAAATCATTTAATTTATTTTACTATTGCTTGCACTAGAAATGTGTCAGTGTTCCATAATCATTTATGGTAATTATTTCATCTCTGAATATTAAAAATAACACAACATGATAATAAAAAATTTAACATATTTCAAATTAAAACTTATAACATAACAAAATATTTATTGATCGCTATTTTAAAATATTAAAAATTTTAATACAAAGGGGGTAGAATTTTGTATATATTCATCACTTCAAAATTTATTATGGCCATTATCGAAGAAAAAATGATGTATACATATATTATAATATTAAATAATTATGGTAAAAATATACTCATAAAATAAAAATAATGTATGTTTTAGATATACTTTCAAATCATTGTCACATTATTTTTAACCTTAATTACCATATATACTTGTACATAGATGACAATTATTTACAATAGTTAGTATTATTTATGAATAAGAAAATTGACCTATTTTCCAAATATGGAAATACTGATTCCAAATATGGAATCTATTTTAAAAATTAAATCTCTATAGGATACATAATTTTTTTTCAAATAATCCCACAAAATGTGATATTTAATAGTTTCTCATAAAAATGAATTTTTATGCACAAAAATGTATGAAATATTTGTTTAAAAATTGTTGATTATAATGATACTATTTTGATATTATATAATAAAAATGTAATAAAAATTTTAAAACCAATTAATTATAAAATTTTACCATATAAATACATAAAAATAAAATACAGTTTTAATTAATATTAATATTTTTCACTATTCACTAAAATATCTATCTTTTCTACAAAAATCATAAAATTTACCCTAAAATTATTTAAATATGATTATTTCAGAAAATAAATAATTTTAAAAAAATAAAATTTATAATGTTGGATGAAATCAATCATAGTTTCTTATTATAAAAATCAAAAATTTCCTTATTTGAAAAAATGTATTTTTGATGCACAAAAAGACTTTACTATAAATTGAGTGATTTTTTCCTAATCAGTAATAAATAAAACAATATTGATTAGTGCCATTGCACATTTATATATCATAATTTAATTATGCCTGTTCATACTAAATAATTTAAAGGCTAGGTTAAAGTGATTATATTTAAATAATAATATTTTCATAGTATATCAGAATACGATTAAATCACAGTGTTGTGAGTCAAGAAAGCTATCAAACACATAAAATCAATTAAAAGATAAATATATTATAAAATGTTGGGGTATCACAGAAATATTCATGGAGATTTTATATCTATTTATGAATAATAGCCTACACAATATGTAGCTCATGAATGCTTAAATGGTTGAGAAATACACAATTGAGTATTTCACAAGTTAATGACTGCAAACCCATTGTGGATCTTGTGATCCACTAATTACTTGAAATGGATTAAGATGAGAAAAAGAAAATTATTGTTCATTAATTTATAGAGAATTAAAATTTTAAATTTAATGTCTATTAGTTAAATGGTTATGTAAACCAATGACATAAAATGATCATTAAGATGAGTCCAATGGTATAAATTGACTCCTCATGATGAGTGGTTTTTAACAAGGTATTTTGAACAAATTATTTTACCCTAGAACATTACAAAATAATAGAGATATATTTTCAAGACCTGATATAATGATAGGATGAATCCATCATTACCTTTAAAATTTTTTACAAGACTATCAATGTGTATTTATTGTATTATCATTGACCTGGAAAGAAAAATAAACCATTTAATTAGTGTCATTAAAATTTAGTTAAAATTAATAGATGTAAAGGACATTGGTAGCTATGATGAATTTTTTTATTCTATGAATGTAGAAATATAGATTGTAAAATCCAGTTATTATATAGGTTTTTAAGAAATTAGTGGAAAAATATTATTCAAGGTGCCCAAAATGATAATACACACAGATAAATGAAAATTAATTGTTGCATATTTATTGGATATGAGAAGCATTATGGGGATTAAACTAACAAGAATAGGTAATTTATTCATGAGTGTTAGTGGAAATTAGGAACAAGAATTTTAAATTGATATGAATAATGAATAGAATTATCAACCTAATGCACCAACCACCTATCAATTCATTAATTTTTAAGAGTATAGACATTACAAAAAAAACCCAACAAAAACGTTTATAATAAAATAAATTCAATAACCACTTATTCCAAGGAATGAAGGTAAATATTATGAAATAAAAACCATTCAAATAGAACATAAAAATAATTTTGTTTATGTTATAATTATTATCCACTATAAGACTACAAATTTATTTTTTGATATTGGATATACCAACACTTCTATATCAGATATGTTTTATAAGATCATTAAATCATTATTAGAATTATTATATATGGAATTATAAAATAAAATCTATTGGAGGAACGATTATTACATCCCAAATTTACAATTATTTTCTTATTGGTCACTCTAGTAAACTTAAGCAATACTAATGGTTTTAAATTGGTTGTGTAGGATAGAAAATCATTAGAATAGCCTATAAATTTTTTTCCTAACTTATGGGAATTATGGTAATTGTATAACACTATAAAAATTGTTTTCTTGAAACAATTTGTATAAGACACAATAAATTATACTATAATAAAATTTTGTCTGAAAATTTTTCATAGATCTATTCCAATTATTTAGAAACTATTGGTATAGTTCATTATCCTATAAACTATACCTACCATTTAGAAACCATTGGTATAGATTACTCCACCAATCCAAAGAGAATATCCCCAGTCATTTTCCCAAGATATCTCAAACATTCAACACAACAACCTCCCCTCCGTTTTCCAATTCACCAAGACATGATAATATACATGAATTCTATATACATATTCTGAAAACTAATAAAAATACTATAAATAAACTAAAATAAAAAATAAATAAAATTAATACATACCACATAAATAATAATGTATTAATAATTCAAATGTTTTAATGTCTTTAATATCAATTTATCTATGCCATCATTTGGAAGAAACACCACACTAGAAAGAAAAACTTCTTGGAGGGCAGTACATTCGAATTTAGCACTACTTTAATTCATATCCATGGAAAAAAAATTTGGATACATTTTTAGTTTCTGAATTTAAATTTCAACATGTACTTTTTCATATTATATTATTCACTTATGTGAAATATATTCATTTGTTCAAAAAATTTAAATTTTTTGATAATCCTACTAGCATGGAAATTTTTTAAAATTTAACGAACATGTAAATATTATAATATAAAATAAATGAAAATAATATATTTTTTCAATTATTTAATTCACTAGGGAGAATTAATTCTTTGAACTATTTTGGTGGCATATTTTTTGAATATTTAATATTAATTATTTACTGATGTGGGGAAATCATGGAATAAACATCCAACCCATAATTAGTATATATCACCATTTAAAGGTAGGATGATCATTCAAGAATGTAACCCATTATTGTTTTAGTTTTTTGGAATTTCCTTAAATGATCCTTGTATTGAATTAAAATAAGATCATTATAAATATAAATCATTTGGTGGGTTAATATCAATTTGTATTGGCCAATTTTTTCAAAATTGTAAAACTACCCAGCCTGACCATCATGAATGGTGATTATGAAAAGTAGCGTAATGTGACCTTATGCATCCCTCACACTAGATCAATAAATGATAAAAATAAAATGAAAAAATACATGATAGGTATCTATTAAATCCATTATATTATTATGAATTAAATATAAAAATAAATTGAGAATATGTAGTATGATATTTTTCACATCCATGTTCTGGATTTTATCTCTTCCCTAAAGTTCAAACATCCACCAATATTCAAAAGTAGGGTCTAGAAAAATGATCCATAGTATTGAAACACCAATAAAAACTATAAAAGAAGTTTTCATATACCATTTCATGTATGAGTATAAACAAATAAAACTATAACTCCTAGAATGAAATTATACTATCCTAGTTATAGCATTGTAACCAACTCACCACAACAAACAAACATACCATGATATGTACTTATATTTTACTATATATACTAATGATGATTTCTTGATTGTATATTAAACTAGTTTATAATCAATAAATTGGTGATATAAATTTGATTTTTAATTGAATCTAAATCTAGTAGCTATTGTTACCAATGATCTTGTAAAATAATAATAAATGTAATTCATAAATATGCATTGGTCTAACAATGGGTGGTATAGAATACAACAATATTTTGGACCTAACTATTTTTCATCCCAACTATTAGAGTTAATGATGACCTATATATAGTTTTTTACAATCTACTAAGAGGATAAGGTGTTTTTAATGATAACTACTAGATAGAATCTCTAACTGGATTTTATATTAACAATGGTTTTCATAGACATTTATTAGATGTATTCATAAAAAACTAATTCGTCTAACGATGGGTGATGAAAATGACTATAAGCTAGTGACCTAGACTAGATTTTGATAATGACTATGGATCATAATGAAAATAATAGATACAAACCCACACATTAGAGTATAATAATGAAATATCATAGTTAATAAAATCACATTAATAGTTTGTATGCATATATTATATTGCTCAATTACTAATCCTATGTAGAAATACACTCCACGATACATGATTATAATTATTCACTAATATTTTCTTAACTTGGAAACAAACAATTATTCTGTCACACTCTGACAATATATAATGAATCCCTTCCATGTTCACATTAAATGTCATTAAGAATAAATGGTTTGTTAATCATTAAGGTGTAAAAAACATATCACCTACTTTTATATATAAGAAGAGAATACTACTATATATGTTAAGTAACTAGTAATGGAATCAACTTGTTCTCACCATTTAAACATTTTCGTAACCCTAGAAGTAATACCCATTTATTAAAACTCAATATCAAAAGGCTTATGATATGAATTGTATAGCCATTCAATAGTGGATCATTAATCAAAGAATCATAATCCAATTCTATCCTTTATAATAGGAATTATTATTTTTCAACTCACCACACCTAATATATGTTTTCTCAAATATCCCCACTAATGGAAATTAGAATACACTATAGAAAACAATGTCTATTTGAATCTTATTTCTATTCCAAATATTATTTAATTATTTCATTGTATTCTTGTTATAACTTATAAGGTTACAAATTAATTTTCATTGCTATAAATCAGTAATAGAATCATCAGAATTAATAATACTCAATAATACAATTTCCATGTGGTCATGACTAAAAAGCATAGAGTTCCATCTTTAAAACAACATTTTCAAAACAAATATAGTTCATTATCACTAAATAGTATATAAGTGTGTTAAATAAAGTAGGACATTGATGAGGAATATAAATATATATATATATATATATATGAAGCATCATATATGAATTTGAAGAAAAACTCAAACCCCCAAAAAATTATCAAAAAATTAATATTTTATAGGAAAAAGCATGAGGTGCAATTTGTGTTGTCCATCATGATGTATAATGAATGTAGACCATAAATTCCCTAACATGTATTCAAATTATTATCATGATATTCAATTAATATATCTACATACCTTATCACTATTGAGGGAAGTCACTCCATGTCGACTCCAAACTCTTCATAAGGACATATCTAAAATCTATTGGATCCATCAAATCATTAGTGGGTTTTTCCATTATTTTGAATTTACAATATCACTCAATAATAGATAAAATTGACGTTAAACATTTATTTTGGATAAAGTTCCCATAAAAAATCATTACCCTTCAGAAATAAATATATATCATATAATCATCCCAAAAAATGTAAACAAAACCACAATTTTGATCCCAAAAAACCCCATTATTGTAGTTTATTATCAAAAAAATTCACAAGTGTCTCTTCCAAATAATTTAATAAATCTCAATATTATAATAATTCAATTGTAATATTTGATCAACATATTTCTATTTGATTCATGGTAAACATCACGAGAGTCGCTTGAACATTCATAATGAGTCAAACCCTTATCAACAATTTTTATTACTTATTGAAATATCCTACATTCAAAATCACAAATAAAACCATTGATCACCATTTAAAAAATTTATATTAAAATGTATAATACAAATATATCTTCATTATTAGGTTAAAATTTCTGAATTATGGCCACAATACAATTACAACAATACATATAGCGTAAGAATTTATTACAAGACAGAAATCTCAGTTGTCATCCACATTAATTGACAACTATACTTCAATTCAGCTTCACATCAAAAACAATAATAAATTCATTGAATAATTATTAAAAAAAATTATTGGAGTACCCTCTACAAAACCACAATGTCATATATCCATTAATGCAACTATAATATTCCTCCTATAATTTTTAATTGATGTCTTAGTTGGAAATAAAAAATTACACAGTTGGTCATCCATTTACTACAGATAAATCATTAACCTAAAACCTTCCTTCTTCAATGTCATCCAAGCCAAAAAATCATTATTTAAAATTGATAGGAACATAAAAATTAGAAATAGTCCACCACATGCATTTAAAAATTGTGAAATCCAAAATCATTTCAGGTTCATATCATTTTTAAAAAAATATATGAAAAATTTTAATTTCCATTAATATATTTAAATATGATCTATTGCCCACAATAATTGAAATAAATAAATACATATAGATTTAATACATCTATTTAGTATAGAATTAATATTATTATTATTTTCATTCTCTTCAAATTGTGAGAGATGGAAAAAAACATGATCAAGGATCAATAGAGCTTGAAAAAATTCTTCTAAAATGTAGAATCTAACAAAGTGAATCTTGATTAATTTATTAGGACTAGATAAAATTATGGTTAAAAGAATAAATGAAATATTTGGTACTCTCCAATATTATATTAAAGTGGAATGGGATTAAAACATAAAATTAGGAGATATTTGTTGTGGATGGGGAAGAAAACCGACATTCACTCGCTCATATGGTTTGATGTTGGTGGGTATGAAATGAGAGGGGGGGCTACACAGAATGGTATTGTGGGAACATATTTTCCACAAGTATTCTATAACAGTTTCTATTACATTACTCTATTCAAACAGTTTTAAATTACCATTGGTATATTAATATCTTTACCAATGGTTTTACTATAACTATTAATATACTAATTACTTAAACAACCCACAGTAGTGATTTTCGTAAACTGTTTGTATTTGGGGAGGTATATAAATGGATTTTTCAATTAGCTTGTACAGATCCATTGGTATAGGTCATCATTACAGTATTTGATGTTTTTTGGAATGTAATCCCTTCACATCATATTATTCTATATTTATCTAAATTTTCTTTTATTTTGGACATGGATTGGATCTCTTGACATAGATCCCATGCAAATAGCTACAATATGAAACAAAAACATTGAATATCCCTAATAAATCTACTTTATTCTATTATATGAATGATAAAACTTAAATTTATATTAAACAATCTTTAATTATACAGGTCTCAATACCAAATCATGAGTGGTATTTCATTGCAAATTCTAGTTAAATGATATTTTTCTTAGTCTTTTATAGTATAATAAGTTATATATCTCATTAACATTTATAACTTTTGTGTTTTCTAAAATAAAAAACAATCACCTATACTTATCCTTGATAGTTAATTACAATTAGGAGGATGCAATTATTTAAGGAGGTAGAATGTAACACCTTTATATTTTAGTTTGAATATCATTTTAAATAATTTTTTTAGTATATGTAGTTTAACAATAAATGTTGAACTAAAATTATCCATAATAAATTTTATCAGGTTTAAATATTTCTATTCAGGATGAACATTTAAAAATTATTAAATTACGATAATAAATGTCATTTTAAAAAATAAAAGTGTAATAAATATATGAATAAATAAAAATAACAAGAACCTAAAATCTTTATCCATATGGTTTTCTATTAAGATCATAACACATATTAAAAAACATTACAACAGAGTATATTTTAAATATAATAGAAATTTTAATAATGAATTAAATAGAATGAATTATTTTATTGATTACTATAATAATATACATTTATGAATGAATTTTGATGGTTTAAAATATAAACATTAGATACATGATCATTGAAAATATTTTTATTGGGGATATGGTCAGTTTATAGATGTTTATTTAGTGTGCATGTATCTGATATATATATTAAAGTCAATTATTATTTAGTAATAAATTCTAAATAATATAATTCAATGATAATAAATAAATGTTGAATGAAATCAAGGGATAATATTTAATTAGACAATTTTTTTAAGAAGATATATTATCATGAATTATATATTAATATTATTACTAAATAATGGATTTTTAATCTATAAAATTTAATTAAGTATTAAAATATATTGGTAACATTTTATAATTAGAAGATAAAAAATTAATTTTATGGGCATGTGATTAAAATCATTTAATTATAAAAGGGGATAATTTTTATAATATATTTTTAAATTGTTATTTATTTTTATAATTATAATTTAAGTTGGACACATTTAAATGATTAATCTATGGAAATTTTTTATCATATGGAAAAATATTAACACTTATTTAATTTTTAATTGGTAGTAAATAATAATAACAAAACCTGATTTTTAGAAAGTAATTTTAACTAAATAAAACTTTCTATACAAATTATTTCTTTTAAATGAAGTTATAAATTTCAAAATTTACAAAATAAATTAAATTAAATATAGTATAAATATTAAATCATCCCTCCGAAATTAGTTTTCGAGATCAATCTAATTTTTATACATAAACATTACTTTTTAGGTAAAAATTATATTTAATTTATAAGGTAAAAATGTGAAAAAAGGATTAAACTAAGTTATAAAGACTTATAATATCATAATTACTAATATAAAAATATGTATATATGGTATTTTTAAACCAATCTTTATCCTACATCAATTATTTTACACATTTATCTAGTTTAATTTAAAAATAACAATTTTATAAAATAAATAATTAATATTTGTGAAAATTATACTAAAACATCATAAATAAATTAATTCCCCTATACCCATATCATACACCTAAAATAATTTTTTTATCTATTGAATACATACCCATTATTTCTCTCATAAATCCATATTATTCTTTTTTTATCCTACAGTTCAATGATAAATGTCACAATCATTGAATATGAAGGAACCTGTTTCCGAAATGATGGAATTCATCAAGGTTTCTAATTTCACATTATTTAAAAATATATTTCACTCTCAAATATTTATAAATTGGATCAAATAATTTAGGGAATTTATATTTACATCATTTTGCTTCTCATAAAATGATATTCTAATTATATAACTATATAATCATAGCAATTCATTATTATAACTTGTTCTCCTTAGGGTTGGTTCAATCCCATACCTGAATAATGTCATTAAAACATCCTCATTTTCTTAATGAACATGAGTCATGAAATAAATAATTATGATATTATATATTAAAAGGTAATTTATTTCATATTTTTTTGAAGGATGAAACAAAATAATAATAATATAATATAACTTGTTGTTATCATTACAATACATAAACCAATATAGTCATAGATGATCTTATTAAAAACCATAACCATAACTTCTATAAAGAGAAAGTGGTAATAAATATGTAATTAACACACTATGATTATAATAACCTAAATAATCTTGGAATGATTAACATTGTCCGAATGAATGATATCTAACATTGACCTTGTGAATCACATATGATTTAAAAACAATTAAAAACATTCTATGATGAAGGTTAAAAAAACTAATTTACATGTAAAGTTTTAATATTGTTAAACATCACAGAAGTTAACATAATAGAATAACAGTATAAAATAATTGATCCATATGGTTTTTTATTATAACAGAGCTTATTTTTTTTATATAATTCAACATAAAAAGTAATCGTATATTTTCTAATACGACATTGAAATCGATATAGTTTATGTTTAATATTTGGTTTATAGGAATGTAATGTTTTTTCTCTAAAACCTAACATATTTTTTTATCCTATGGTTATTCTAGGATTTACATATCTTCATAGAAATTTAATTGTTATTTGTTCAAAATTCAACTGAAAAGATGTTAATAAGTGAAGCCGGCCTTATCTCTTTCTATTTGTTTGGAATCATTAATGTCTTTGTCCATATTATGTATGTTATTATCTATTATTTAATATTTAATTAAAGTAATTTTACACTATATATAGATTTATTCTAAAAATTTAAAAGTATATTTTAAATATTTCCTACAATATTCAATTTTTAATAACTTTGACTATCTTCAAAAAAGTGAAAAAATAATATTATTTTAAAATGTGTTCTTTATGAACATATTCCCATTTCCTTAGATAAATTTTTGTTATTTAATCATTTTCCCAATTTTTTTGTTTTAAAATTCTATTCCAAATAATTTTTAAATAATTTTCTATTAAAATTAACATTTTTAAAATAAACTTTTATTTACTGTAATTTTTCAAAGAAATTTTTTAATTATTATATAATAGCGTTTAAGTATATTTAATCATTTATTAATAATTTTACATTATTAAATTTTTATATTATCTAGTGATATCATCAACTTAACTTCTCTCTAGTCCTTTTGATAATATCTTATGGATGTTTTCATAAATCACATAAATTTAACATGGATTAATAAATATATGATGGGATGCGGAATGTTACCATATTAAAATGGAATATATATTTATGTTTTATCGTTATATAATTTGTGGGTCTAATATATCATATTAATAATTTATTTAATCTTTTATATCTCATGATCTCAATATACTAAAATGGTGTTGATCCGAACTAAAAAAGGGTTTTAGAGTTGGCTTCCTTGAACCATCTATGTTGTACATTTGATTACATGTCTAATAAAAAACATGAATATCAAAAAATATTTTATTACCTGATAGGTGCTGTTATTTGTAACATTAATGTGATAATCTATCTAATTTATTTGATACATGAAAATTCCATTGTAGTTCCCCTATAAGATGAGAAACTAGACGTGTTCTGAATTTTTTTGAAAATAAGTTCTATAATGAAATGAAATCTATTTAATGAGAATAGTTTACACATGGAATAAATACTAGGGGATTATAAGACATTGAAACTTATTCAAAAGTTGTATTAACTTCATAATGACCATGAGAGGTGCTTTTGAGAATAGAACTACTCAAAGGGATTCCACATGATATAAGTGTAACTGGATATTCCTCTATGTGGACTTCTATATTTTCCTTTACAATAATTTTTATTATTTTTATATATTATGAGTTGCATTCGATGATGAATTAAAACCCCAATATTTTAATATGCTCGGGGTGACCCATGATACATCTAGGGAATCATGAATAATAGGACAATAATTAATATGTCAAGAACATAATTTTTCTATCATGATTTTATTGAAGTAAATATCCTTAGCCAATTTATTGGAATATAAATTTATGATTAATTACATATCTATGGTGGTCTTATGGATATGTTTATTTTAGAAAAATAAATTAACTATATATCGGTCATATTGGTGGATGATAAAAGTATTCCACTTTATTAGTGATTTATTATGATAGAAATTTTTTTTACACAGTGAGAATTCTGAGGATAATTTTACATTACAGAATTAAGATATTTATCTATGGGTTATTGATGTGTTATAGTATGTTGATCATTATCAGTAGGATTTGTATCCCTAATACCACAAATATAATGGAATCATGGGTAACATATTCTATATATCCAAATCCTAAGTAAAATTATACTGGAAGTTAATATTATTGTAATTTTTATTCTTCGGTTTTGAGGAATAATAATTATTGACATATTGTATATCATAAAAATATTTATTGAAGTATAAATAAATTTATCTTTTTTTAATATTTAAATAGTTATTATTCAATGATTAATAAATTTAATTGAGTGATGAAGGTATTAGTTAATTTTATGGCAATAATGATGTTTAAATAATCTCTGTGTTTAGAACACAATGAATTATTACTTTTATTATTATTGTTGTTGTTATTATTATTTGATGTGTGGATCTGATAGAAATAAAAAATATGTTTAAGGAATTTTTTTAATAACTCATTCTTAGACCTCATTATATAAACATGATTACATAATTTTTAGGGTAATGAATTTGTTTCTCACAATATTTCTCTCATTTTCATTTTCTCTACCACTAGAGAGAACATTCTCTTGGATGCTCTAATAAAATGAGATCATTGATCCTCCCCCCCACCCAATTGTTTATGAATGTTCTAGATATATTAATTCACTTATAGAAATACTCCAAGTTGGGCTAAATGACTAATGCTGAAATAATTTAGAATCGTAACTATTGACACAAAGAGATTCTATAAAGGAGTTCAATTGTTTTTAGAATATATTTGTAATCTGAAAAATTGATTCTACATTTGGATGTTACCCCATGATGATGGTATGAAAAGAGTTTTCAAAAAAAAATTACAATAAAAAAAGAATTTCAATAAAAGGTTTTTTTATTTACATAAATTAATTAGAAATTATATATATATAAATTCATCAAATAAATTTTTTTAGAGTTGATATTTTTTAATTATGTAGATTTACTAAATGAAACATATGAAATTCATTATTTTTCTTGGGCTAGGCTTCTTCTATTGTTCCATAAAACCTTTTAGTCGTATCAATGAATTCATATATTGATTTATAATTTTTTATTTATTCTTTTTTTATTTTCTCATTTTCTGGTGGTTTTCATTTCATTTTCTCTATTATTTAATATTATAGTAAAGATAACACAATCATTCAATTTCATTTGAGAAAGAAACATTTTCAGAAAATGAAAAATGGCCAATTATCCCATATCATGAAATTTGATATTATGGATGAATAACATGGATATATAGTGTCTGAAAAAAATGTACATCTTATGTATCTTTTTTAAAAACACATGCATGGAATTTTCTAATTGAAACACATGTTGTGGCATAATAATACTAGTGATAATTAAATTATATACATTGATTAGACTATATGGAGTGTAGCATGATGGGTTATATGTAGTGTAACTAAAAACATAGCCTTTAAGGATATTTGTTACACCTCATGCGAAACATGATGGTCATGTGGTCAACTTATGATCCTTGTGTTAAAGAAACACCACATTGACTGTCGACTAATCAATAAAGATGTGATGGGAATACATAGTGTGTAACTTGTGAACACATCATATGACTAAATAATGTTTATAATATTTATACACTGATTCTCAATGTGTATTTCATGGATTGGTGGATAACAGAATGCCTAGTGTATAGTATGTGTAAAATTTGTGTGACAGTTACATGATCACATGGAATAAACACCATGTGGTGTTCTATATTTGGTGAATTAATTAAAATGAATCTAAATAAATTACAACATTAAATAAAATTTCATGGCATGTAGCTCAATTACACTCCATATACCTTGTTTTTTTGGAGTTGATTGATTAATTATTTTATAAATGATTTTTAACTACATAGTGTATATAGTAATCTTAAATATCATGTACTTAATGGATATAATAAGACATGGAGCTTGTATATTACTAGATGTCTTTGTAGTCCTAAATATTTTCTTGGCCAGTATAGTTGAAACATTAAATTACATTCCATGAAATATTATGGAACACAAAGTATGATACATGTTTTATATGTACATGGTAAATTTTTCAGACCATATAAAGGATCATCACACACCATGTGATTGATTGTAAACATAATATAAAAGGATAAAAAACATTTTATCTCAAGAACATTTCATGTAAAAATCCATATGGAATTTATGACTAACCATAATGTTACAAAATATGTACCATATTGGTACATACTATGTATAAATTAATATTAAATTAAATTAATTAATTTGCTTTATTTTAAATTATTCAAATTGGGTATCTTAATGAATTTTTAATAAATAATTAATATATATTAATTACTTAATTAAATACCAAATTAATTTATTAATTTATTAAATATATCTTAAAATGATGAAATGAAATAATTCATAGATAGTTTTAATGATTATCTCTTCATGTCTGTATTATCATAACCATGACTAGACTATGTTTATATTTTATTTCATATAATTTAAATATCACTACATGTGATTTTATAATAATTATTATTAAATTAAAATGATGATATGAGATTAAAGCCATCCTTTTATAAAGTATGGCATTGTGATTCTATGGTTTCTTTTAAGTGACCCCAACCACTAGATTCCCTCACTTTTGTTTGATCGAGAACGTGTAAATGATAAAACAAATAGGTGAGTGGAATCATTTAATTGAAAAGTCGATGTAGAATACACCAAGGAGATATGTCATTGAACAAGTGAAATGTTCTAACTCAAAAAAATATTGGTTCAAAGATTTATTACCCTATGGTCTATAGTGGGTTGATCATTCACATGATAAACAAACCAAAAGTAAAACTCATGACCAAGATATAAATATTAAATTTATTTCAATATAATTTTTGATACATTATTTGTTTATGAGATTTTTGTTTATTCACAACTATATAAATTGAATGATTAACATTCATTCAAGATAGAAAAAATAAATTAAATGTGTATAAATATTTTATCTATATTTTAATAAAAAAATATTTATTACTAACATAATATTAAAAATAATGCAAAAGGATAAAATATAGAATTATTATTCCTAATGAAATAATATCTCAAAGATATATCAATAATAAATCTTCTTTGGTTACATGATTTATGATGAAACCATATATTCAACGATTATTATTGACCACATGAATAAAATTCTATTTATGTAGTGTTAATGAATGTTTTAAGATAAATTAAAAAAACTCGGATATAGAGTAGTTTCCCTCATATTAAATGGTATTATTTTTCTAGTATTGAAGAAAAAATTGACATCCATGATTTTTGGATTAAGAAATACAATAAATGTATCAAATAACTATGATTTATAGTATTAGTAAATACCACCTAAATAAATAATTTGACCCTAAATAAATTTGTTTTATTAGATGGGAAATATGAATCATTTCCACTAGAATAACCGTGTGATATGATATTCCATATTTAACGGTGAAATCTATTGGGATTTCATAGAATATTGGGATATGAATAAATAAATAATTACTTCATATTTTGATATTAAATATAAATTATTAAAACCTAAATTTATTTTATATAGAAAATGATATGTTGTATGCCATCATAATTATACCTATAATAAATTTTGGGGAAATATAATCTGGTCACTTGTATGAATTACTAATAGGGGAATAAAATATTTTTTGACATACTTTAACAAGTGAAAAATATTATATAATAAAGTACCCTAGTATAGAGATGGATCCTTCTAATATTTCTTTTAAGTAAGATATTTTTTTCTTCTAGAAGTATGTATATGCTTCATTTAAAGTCTACAACCTCATGTTATCATCTATGTATAGTGAGATCCATAAGCTGCATGAGTTAATGGATTATACATAGCATGATATGTCCTATTCATGATCTTTATAAAGAGAAATATATAAAAAATATGTATGATATTTCCAAATAACATTTCATGTCTGAACAGAGTGGTTGTGTGTCAGTTTAACCACATATATTCAATAAGATTGTATTTATTAATAATTTGGTTGCATTAGTTTCAAGAAATTGAATTAGATAAATACTAAACTCTTGTTTTTATCAATACCATAGAGATTATATAATTTTATTGTAATTTTAAATATAAAGAATACTGATATTCTAATCCAATAACTTTTTAATCTGATTCACCATGATGAAAATGACTTTAGAAATTAAAACCCTATAGACCATATGGTAAATAAAAGAAAGGGAAAGGAAAATACTCAATGAATGAATTCATGTTTAAGGATTCATGGTATTATCAAACCAGGAAAATAAGGATATATCAGTTTTTGGGAAGAAAAATTAACAATATTTAATAGGAGGAAAGAATGTAAACTTGATGGGGAACTATACCTTAGTGAATAAGCCTGAGGAAGCTTCACACTTTTTTTATGTCAAATATAATATTTCTCTATCTACTATTTGTGTAATATATATATTTTTATGTTCACTCATTTGTATCCATGTATGGAAAAAAAGTATATCTAATAATTTTTTGGAGTTGAGGTGGATCTTTTATTTGCAAATATAATTTGAATAGTAATGTTATATAATGGATAATACCACCCCACTTCAAAAACTATATTTATTTTATTCTTCAAGAAATATTATTACAGTATTAGTTTAATAAAAAATATTTCATCCAATTATAGTTTAGTCATGGATTCCATTTTATTCAAATTTTTAAATAATTTTCATCTTTTATAAAGTTACTATTCAATATTGTCTTTCACAACTAAATAATGGAATTATCAATCTATAATATGAAAACTAACTATAGGAAATCATTAAAGAAAAAATATCACATTACTCATTTCAGAACAAATTATAGCATCATTAACCTGGCTATAAAAAATTTATTCTCATGAAAAATGTATATCAAGATAGTTATTTGTATTATTTTTAACTAACAAAACATAGTATGTGTCACACTTTATTTAAGGTAAAATGACCAAACCACCAATTGGTGTAATTTTTGAATGAGATATATAGATTATTTAATTAGTACACAAATATATGTATAGATAATTTATAGATGAAAATATATATGGATAATCATATTTTATAACTTAAATTTATTAGTTGAGTAGATATAGATATGTCTACATGTTAATGTATATGTTCTGATATTTTATG
Source organism: Viscum album (assembly GCA_963277665.1). Lineage (NCBI taxonomy): Eukaryota > Viridiplantae > Streptophyta > Magnoliopsida > Santalales > Viscaceae > Viscum > Viscum album. Next base: position 1,544,622,833 of record OY728155.1, on the reverse strand, counting down.
AAATCTAATATTATCAATACTGAACTAGAGAATCATCTTGGAAATATGACAAATAATACTTCGTCAAATTAAGTTAGAGAGTATCTTAACAAAGAGTTCATCAACTATTTGATGCATTTTCTGATTCAATATTTACTAACTCATAATACACAATGGTGTAATGGGGTGAATAATATGAGTAACTACACCTTCATTGAAATTCTGAGGTCAATGATGAGACATGCATATCATTCATTATACTTTGGGGGATATACATTACTTACTATAGAATACACACATAAACTAAGTTCCAAATAAATTGTTAAATGTATTTAAATAATAGTTATGGTGTGGAAGAAAATCATAGAGTTATAATATTTAGGTTTTGTGAGTAGATGTTATGTTAAATAAATATCTGGAAAAAAATCACTCATTGAAAAATAAATTTTGTATTTATAAAATATATCAATAACTAAAATTCTAATTATTTATATAAATCCTAGGATAAAAATTTTATAATGTTTAGAAATTCCATGTTGTTTTACAAGGATAATAGGTATAATAGGTGTATTGGGAGAAAGATTGAATTTGAAAATTGTGTTGTTCCGGAGAAGAAAGAGTTTTCGTGTGAATAAATTTTATATTACCCCATGGAAGAGGTTCTTCCAAATAATAATGTGTTCCAAATATGAAAAATTATGTTATAAGTAATACATATACATGGTTTTCTAGTCGCCAAGTATTGTGACTAACATCTAGTTATTCATGAGTAACTGATGGTCTATAATGAAAATTTTATTAGCATAGATGTTTCTAGATTGTGAGAAACCATGAAATTATGAAATGGATCTTTTATATCAAATATATGTTTGGGTATTGGAAGATCCTTCACTAGATTTAGACCTGATATGGTTTCAATAAATATAAAATAAGAAATTTGAATATAAGGATATTAATGTACATATAATCCATGGCTACTAGTTAAATTGTTTAAGAAAAAATAAGTCAGAAAATATTATGATACCTTTCACCATGTATTACAGTTAAATCCATTATAATATAGTTTTTATAAAATATTATATTGATTTTAATATTTGGATGATATATTTTAAACCAATCATCATAATTGAGACTATATAGAAGGAATATATATGTAACAATTAGTGGGGTTTTTCAATCCATGAGATATTAATACGGTATGAAAGATCTTGAAAGTCATTTATGAATAAAACAAACTATCCATATTATGGAAGATTCACTTAAATAAATCAATAAGGTAATTTTTATTCATAAAAAAGTATTCAAAACATATTTATATTTGAGGTTAATAGGGAGTGATGTTACATTCATAATAGTATATATTGATATCTTATTACTTATTGTAAATATGGTAACTGTATTCCAGTTGGTTAATTTGTGGTTTAAAATGAACTTATCCCTAAATTATTTAACTTAAGTGGCCTATATTATAGGGATTAAGATCATATATTATTGACCAGAGAGGTTTCCTAGACCATTCCAGTGTATATATTTGTATATGTGTTTCCCTCTATAATCGGGGATGACCTCATTGATTGAAGGTTCAAACATTCCAAGCGGTTTCTAACATGTTTTTTCGTAGAACCAGAAACATACAATGATTCCATATCCATTTGAACCTACATTCCAAAGGTATGTTCTCATTAGTTGTGGACTGATGAGGCTTAGAAATTTGCATTGGTCGAGAGGATAGTAGGTCAGACTCATCACACCTTTTTGAGGGGAATTATTGTCTACTCCGGGACTCTCTTTATAGATTTATGTTATGTTCGTGAAACCTTATTACATTACCAAGTATAAAATGAGTTTTCCTTTAGATCTGACAATCAATTATTGATATGTAGGAAATTTAGAGAATCTTTTATATGTATTCGATGTTCTTCATCTATAGAGAATCATCTGTATATGTTAGAGATTCTTAGTCAATGGTATCCTTTGATACATAAAAGTCTCTTGGTCAATATGATGACCATACTGGTTTTAAATCCACTCAGTGGGGCACTTGAAGTTTATTGTCATTCCAATGGACATTGATTATTTTAGAGTTGGGATCGTACCTGCAGATGGGCTACCTACGTATCCTTTGTTTAGGAAAAGGAATCAGAACCCACGTAGTTCGAGTAAGGGAATATGATGTTTATGATTGATGGTTCAAAGAAAGATGTCATAATTACTTTTACACTCTAAGCTCACGTGAGTCATGCTCAGTGTGAGAAACAGGATTTATTGGTAAAACTATAAAATTGTTCCATAAAAGATGCAATCATAAGAAATGATGTGGGGCTTATGTTTGTGTGACTTCCCGAATAGATGATGATTTGGATTTACTTCAGGGAAGAAATCCAGGAACATTGTCCATAAAGGTATATGTACTTTATAGAGATTTGGATACTCTAACTTGGGGCTTACTCCTGAAAAGGAGGCCCAAATTAGCAGGGGACTAATGATTGAGTTTTACTCCTGATAAGGAGACCCAGATCAAATGTAATTTAGGACTAGTTAAGGGAAATTAAGACTAGGGCTTACTCCTAAGAAGGAGGCCCAGGTAAAGAGGATTATTATTGGGGATTACTGCAGAAGAGGATTCCCATATTAGAGGACCTTTGAGACTGGGGATTACTCCTGAAAAGGAGGCTCAGGTTAAAGGAATTATGACTGGGGCTTACTCCGGAAATGGAGGCCCAGGTTAGGGGACTTGAGGCTTACTCCTAAGGAGGATGCCCATATTTGGGATTTGAAACTGGGGCTTACTCTTGAAAAGGATGCCAGAATTAATAGGAATTATGACTAGGGCTTACTCCTGAAAAGGAAACCCAGGTTAAAGTGGACTTGGGGCTTACTCCTAAGGAGGATGCCCAGATTTGAGAATTATGACTAGGGTGTATTCCTGAAAATGAGGCCCAGGTTAAAACAATGTCTCATCATAAAGGATGAGGTTGAATGAGTGAAATCTCAATCTTTAGTGACATAAAGATGTGTAAATCACTAGGTTTTGAGAGATATTCCACAGAATTCCTTTCAAATAAGGAATTCAATCAAGAAAATATACCATAAATGGCCTTGAAGAATGTTTTGAAGACTGAATCTTGAATAGGAGAGGTGGAATGATATAAGAGGGGTGAAATGGGAAATAAAGGCACCAAAAAATGTAGGGGCGCGCAAGTCCTGGCAGGCGTGCAGGTACTGCGTGGGTGCGCAAGTGCTGGTCGCGCAGGTATACCTGCGCGGCACATGAGTACTTGCGCAATTTTCAGCCCTTAATGTAATATTTGGGCGATCCTTGATCAAAACCTTTAGAATCATCACTAGAGGTTTTCCAGAATATGGCGCACATGTTCTGGTGAAGAAGTAGGGTGGCACGCAAGTGTGTCCATTTCCATTAAGGGTAAAACCACTTAGGCGCGCAAGGGTTAGTAAATTATAACATTTAGACCATACACCCCTTGTTTAGACCTACCATCCTATGTAATGAATTACCTTAGAAGTGTTCGGAAGACCTGAAGAAGAGACTTGGGCATTCAGATCTCTGTATGTGAATTCTGGAAAAAAATCCCTCTTCCAAAATGGGGGGCCCACAGGGTCTATTGATTGGCTAGAGAAGACCTCGTGCGGTTATCCTTTAGGGAACGCAATTCACTTGCGCGACCATTAGGTGGCACACAAGTATACTTGCACGATAGTGATGGTACTTGCACGACCCTTGTGAATTTGAATCCTTGTTCATGCCTTTGTCGATTTTTGATGTTTTCTTTAAAGGACGAATCAATTTGAGATAAGTCGTTTCCCTTTCCATTCATTTAGACAATGTAATGAAAAGGAGCATCAAAAAAATCCCCCCCCCCCCTCAGAGTTGGATCCGAGAAAATAAGGATGTGACTCTAAGGAAAAGAAGAAAACCAAAAGGAAGGAGGCGCGGAGGTGTGAGTTGTGCAGGTGAGACTCCAGCAACAGTTAGATGCTGTTACTGGGGAACTTGACCAACTCAATAATTCACTGGAGGGAGCTCAAATGAATGGTATGAAGTCCATTGCGGATGCCAAGAAGGAACTCCATCAGGCAGAAATGAGTGAAGTTGGTCGAGTGCATGAGCTTCAAGTAGCTGCTGATGAAGCTCGGGATGCGGTTCATCAATTGAAGACTTATGTTGACAGTCTTTTGTAATTTACTAAAAATGATAAGAGGCTCCAATCTGTGGATGTCCCTCTAATTCTTGTGCATCAAATGGAAATAATGATTTAATCTTCAATCACTTGTGCACGTATTTTCCTGCTACCTGCTTTAAATTTTACCAAATCCAATGGGCCTAGTAAGCATAGTTTGATTTTTTCTAGGATTAATTTAAATAACCCTACAAACATTGAACCTTTTAATTTCTCAATATTACCTAAATCATACAAAATGTATGTTTAGTGAGCTAGAACTTGACTTTTATTTAGAGTTCCATTGTCTTTTGTGGGCAGTTTAAAGTCATGCATGTAGGACATAAAAAGGTTAATGTTTAAGGTCGAAATAGCTTTGACCGAAATGGATTAAAATTGACTCAATTCCATGACAATTTATCTGAAAACATATTACCATACTCATGTATGAGGGAAAATATGTAAACTATGACTTAAGAATATTTGGTTCTGAGGAATGATATGAAAAAGAGCTGAAAGGCATTAGAAGAAGTAGTTCCCATGAATGAAGTTACCATTATTTAACAAACCCGTTAGGGGGTTGAATTATGCAGGTCCACCTAAGGGCATTGGCTGCATAGTCAAATAAATAGTATCATTTGGCTAACAAGTCTGTTATGTAGATTTTTTATACAAGGCCTCCTAAGGGCACGTGCTGCATAGTCAGGAAAAAGAACTCTCAGAAATTTACTTTCCTAGTGCTAAAAATCCAGTGAATGTTTATGGAGATTCAAATTTTCCAAATTATAGAGATTGTTGTATTGAAAGAGGTAATTGAATATGGATAAGATATTTTACAGACAATATTATCGAAGAACCGGATGGATATCACTTCTACGAAGGTTTGAACCAAATGTAGGGAAGGAGAATATAAACCATTGACTTGAATACTTTCAGATCATGAAAAAGGATATGGGAAAAATATGTTAAGGATGGCTATTTTTGCAGATCCCTACATACTATCATTAAAGACCAATAAGGAAAAAAGAGGCTTTCTTCCCAAGAATGATGTTACCATTATTTAACAAACCCGTTAGGCGGTTGAATTATACAGGGACACCTAAGGGCATTGGCTGCATAGTCAAATAATAGTATCTTTTGGCTGACAAATCAGTTATGGACACTGTTTATGCAAGGCCTCCTAAGGGCATGTACTGCATAGTCAGGTAAAAGAACTCTAAAAAATTTGACATTTTTGTGACTAAAAGTCAAGAAAAGGTTTATGAAGATCTGAAAATATTTAAGGTTAGGATTATGACACATAAATATGGGTATTTTCCAACGTATACAGAGATACACAGATCAATGCTAACCATAATCATGTTGTGTTTGGGTCCTGAATGGAAATGTTGGACTTCACTACGTATCCCATAAGGATGGGAATCAAGACATACGCAGTTCATGAACTATAGTTTAACATCGTGTGGGACAAAAGGATTAGAGATATTAGTTTAATGTCATAGAGCTCAGACCATTATAAGAAATACAGAGTGTGTGTTTTCATGGGGACTTTTCAGCCAAGGGACTGAAAGTGGAATTTGGGGTTAGGCCCAAAGACATGGGGCTATATTTGAGGGACACTCGAACGTTCCTACGTATCCCATAAAGATGGGAATCAAGCCCACGTAGCTCTAAAAATACCCTCTGTACAAATTTGGTTCATACATGTGAAGGGTGAAAGGGGACATTAGTGCATTGATGGTTTAACCCAAGATAAAGTGTTTGGGCATTGCCATGTATGCAAGTAGTCTTTGAAATGAAACATGATTGAAAAATAAATTTAAATAATGGTTCCCTATCAGGTGAGGGTATCAAATAATATTATAGTTTATTGTCATACATGACAAAAAGTGTTGTACAGTTCAACGTCATATAGAAAGGACGAAAGTGAACCAACGTAAAGATATGGATTCTTGGGATGGTTTCACGAATCAACATCGTATAATATGGAGGTGAACCGATGTGAAGAGATTGGTTTTGGGCTTGAACCTTGGGAGGTTTCCTATGTACCCAGCCTGGAAGGCAAGGATAACAGTTTGCATAGTTCAATTAAATAATGAATTAATGATCAAGTTGTTCTTGTGGACAATGACAAAAAAAATGATGGTGTTTGGACCTACACATGGTTAGTATCCCATAGAGAGTGTTATGGTTAATGTTTTCTCTAAGCTCATGTGAGTCATACTCAGTGTGAGAAACAAGAGGTAGAAACAACCCTAACGATACATAGTTTAATGTCATGTAGGACATATAAAGGGACTATAGAGTTTAAAGTCTTCCAGTTAGTAATATAAGTGCTGCACAGTTTTGTGTCATGTAGTAGGGACAAAGTACTATTTAATGTCATGTAGGATGTTTTAAAGGGATTTCTGTACAGTTTAGCATCATGTAGTTAGGATGATGGGGACAACACAGTTTAATGTGATGTTGGACAAAAAGAAGACCGTGCAATTTAATGTCATGCATTAAGGACAAAACAATACACCATTTAACGTCATGTTGGATGTATTAGGGACTTTTTCACAGTATAACGTCATGTTGGATGAAAAAGGGATGATTCAATTTAGCGTCATGTTGGAAGAAAGTGAGAATAGTTTAAGGTCATATGGATGGACCATGGATGGTGTAGTTTAACGTCATGCTGGACGGAAGGGGGACTGTGCAGTTTAATGTCATGCAATGAGGACAAATTAGGGAATTTTTTTCACCGTGTAACATCATTTGGGACGAAATTAATACAAATTTTTTAGGGCCATATGTATGGACCTTGGATGATTCAGTTTGACGTCTTGCTGTACATAAGGGACTAAAAAATAGTTCAGGGTCATAAGCATGGACCATTGGTGATGCGGTTTAACGTCTTGCTAGAGGGTTGTGCAGTTTTACTTCATATCAGACCAATGATGATATATTTTGTGTTTATAAAAAATACATCTTCAAAAATCTGGTATTGGTTTGAGTAGTGATGATTTCTCCATCCACTGAGATTAAAGAATAAGCTCCATTGGAGTAGACCCTATCTATTGATTATGGTCCTTCCCATTTTGGCTCAAGCATTGGAGGTTTCTTTCTTGGTATCATTGGAGTTTTGAGAACTAATACCAATTCTCCATGAGTGAATGAATGAAGATGAACATTTTTGTTAAAAGCTCGTGCTATTTGATTCTAATAGACTTCCAAGTGGTACAAAGTGCACAATATTTTCTCATCTAACTATTCCAAATCATTAAATCTCTTTTTAGATTATTCATCTGTAGATGATTGATCACAAATGGAAACTCTCAGGGAGGGTAGTTGAACTTCAATTGGCAAGACTGCTTCTATTCCATATACCAATGAATATGGAGCTGATGGCGTTATAGTGCAGGTGGTATTCCGATAAGCCCATAAAGCGTGGAAGAATTTATCATGCCAATATTTATTATCTTTATCCACCGTCATTTGCAGTATATTTGATAGAGTCATATTGTAGCTTCTATCTGGCCATTGGCAGCTGCATGATACCGAGATGAATGGTTGGATTTGATGTTGTATTCTTGATACAATTTCTTCACCTTGGATGAACAGAGGTTGGTTCCATTGTCCGTCAATATGGTATGAGGTACACCAAATCTGGTAATGATGTTAGACTTGATGAATCTCACAATGCATTTAGAACTGACATCCTTAAGAGGTATTGCCTCTGCCAATTTGCAAAAGAAATTAGTAGCAGTAAGAATATACTTAAACTGTTTTTTCATAGCAGAAGGGTAAGGCCCCACCACATCCATTCCCCATGTGGCAAATGGCCATGAGTATTTAGCTGTATGAAGAAACTCTGGGGGTTGTTGAATGAAGTTGGAATGTACTTGGCATGAAGGACACTTCTTTGTGAAATCAACACAATCTTGTACCATTGAAGGCCAAATGTATCCAAGCCTTTGAATCTGATCAGACAGTCTATGTCCAGACTGGTGGGCACCACAGATTCCTCAATGCACTTCTTTCATGATAGCCATTGTCTCTTCACCATCAATGCATCTAAAGAGAACTCCATCAAAACCGCATTTGTAGAGAATTTTCTCTACGTGATCTGGGCTATCATAAAGAGTAAAATTGACCACACGTCGCCATATTTGTTCTTTCTTAGCTCTATCAGGTTGAAGTGTTCCATTTTGAAGGTATTCCCTAATAGGTGACATCCATCCTGTAGTATGACCATACGGTTCAGGAATCGGACTAATTTCATTAATTTCCTCTGTTCTGATTCGAACATAAGATGAAATTTCCTGATGGTGGGAAATACTGATGGTTGTCTCATCCCGATTTGGATCTTCCAGCGTTGTGGCTATATGAGCTAGTGCATCAGCTTGGGCATTTTGTGATCTTGGGACATAAGAAAATGTTGGTTCGAAGGGAATTCTGCCATTAACTATCTGATGTAATCATACTAAGGGATTAGTTCTTCTTTTCTGATGGCATAATCCTCATTTAAAATCTTGATTACCAGGCCTGGATCACCTTTCACCATTAAGTGATTCACTTGTGCTTGAAATGCTAATTCCAAGCCTGTGATAAGAGCTTGGTATTCTGCTTCATTATTGGTACCACCTTCCCACATTAAGAAGGAATAAGGTGACTCTTCCTTTTCTGGAGAAATGAGCACACTTTCTAAGCCAACATTGTTGAATTTAGGATTTTCCATTTTCCTCTCTGTTGGACTTCTGGAAGCACCATCAAAATACATTTCCCATGCATGAGGACTCTCTTGAATAGAGAATACTTCCTCATCAGGGAGTTCAATATCTGAAGATGTGTCTTCCACTGAAGGCTGCTTAGCCAGGAAATCAGCCACACCATGGCCCTTTATTTCCATTTGATACATATACTGAATGTCGAATTGCTGGAAAATAACTGCCCACCTTGCCAGACATCCTTTAAGCACTGGATGACTAAGGATGAATTTGAGCGGGTTATTGCGAGATACCAATCGGACCTCGTGATGTTGTAGGTAGTGTCTCAACTTCTGAACATCAAAGATTAATTTCAGGCAGCACTTCTCAATACTTGAATACAGGGTTTCTGCTTCAAGCATAGTCCGACTGCAGTAGTAGAGTCTATTTTCATTCCCAGCATCATTCTTATGAGCAAGAAAGGCACCCAATGATCGGTCTAGAGATATCACGTAGAGGATAAGTGGTCTTCCTTCAACAGGTGGCATGAGTATCGGTGGACTTAAGAGGTATTTCTTCAGAATATAAAATTATTCTTGACATTCTTCAGTCCTGTCACGACCCGTCCTCGGGGCCTGTGGCGTGACTAATTGGTATTAGAGGATTTGGTTCTACCGTAGAACTTATTACTTTGATATTTTCTTCTTGTGAAGTAATAGTGTTAAGGGTACCGTGTGTGGTTTTTAGTTCAGGGAGTCCAGTGTTGGTGTGGGCGGCCGACGTGTCCATACACTAGGACCCTGAAAACATATTTCCGTCTTTGTGCATGAAAACACTGATTGCGTGTGTGTTTCCAAAAGTTTTTATAAGTCTGCTCAGACTAGGTCAGCTCACCAGGTATAAATCATTTGATCGTGTCACGTCTGTTTCATTCAGGATTCCTTATCACGGATGACCAGATAGATCTCATATGAATTTGCATTCTAATATCCTGCCGAGCAATGAGGCTTCAGTATAGGTCCCTCTTATAGTTGAGGCACCAGCGGAGGCACCACCAGTACTACTATACGTTGGGCCACTGATGCCACCGGCCCTAGCAGCAGGTGATACATGCCGCTTGAGCGCGCTGCCTGAGTTCTAGCACCAGAGGCCACCCAGGTTCTGGGGAGATACGGACCCATAGGCGGCTGAGGAATGGCTGGAGACTCTGGTGAGAGTTTTTAGGATAGTACAGACACCGGCGAACTTCATGGTGATCTTTGCTACCAGCCTCCTTCAGGAAGAAGCAGGCAGATGGTGGAGCTGGATGCTCCAGTTTTGCGATGAGATGACCTTCACATGGGGAGACCTCGAGACCATTTTTAGGGTGGAGTTTGTACCAGTGGCTCTACACACCAAGCATGTTCAGGAGTTGCTGCCTTTGCCACTGGATTTGGGATCAGTAGCTGAGTCATATGTGGGCAGTAGACAGATGATGCAGGGGTCCAAGAGGACCAGACCAGCAGACGGGCGATCTCGGGTAATAGGATCGGTAGTGCGGGGAACTCGGGGTGGGGTCAGAGCCAGGTGTGCCAGAAACGGACACAGTTTCTCCTACGGCATGAAGGGTCACATGGCACGTGATTTTCCGACTCCCCGCACAATTGATCTGCAGGAATTGGAGGAGCCACCGAGACAGAAGCAGCAGCGGGTGCTTGAGCAACAGCCGAGCGGTGGACAAGGCAGTAGAGCTCCGGAAGCAGGTGGACAAGAGAAGAACTAGTGGATTACTTTTGTTCTTGGTACTTCTAATTCCATGTTGTTGTTGTATTTTTTTCTCTATACTATGATCTGCAATAATAAAAGACACTTATCCTAGTGACACTTGATTTCATGTCCTTTGGTTTGGTTGATACTGAGAGGTCCTGGTTTAAACTGTTGACTTGACCCTCACTTTCGATATTTCTACTGGAGGAGACCCAGTGACCTCACACAGATGTTGACAGTGTGACACGACCCTTAGAGGAGAGAGAGACAGTTGCATCTCTTGGTAGTAACATCGAGGCCTTACGACGTCATCCATGGCATGAATGCATCCTTCATGTCAGGATTCACTGTATTAGGTATTGGGCGTGGTTCATCCAGGGGATGAGACCGAGTTTCCCTTTTCGGCAAAGGATAAATATTAGCATCTCATACAGATCGTAGGCAAAGAAGGTGCAGATCATCCAAGAGCTGATGAAGACTGCACAGTGCAGTAAGAAACAAGAAACTGGCGCCAGTCTTAGAGAGTCGGGCGTGTTAAATTTTTCAAGAAGAGGAAGCATTAATGAGAGATGCGTCTGCGAAGCAGCAGACGTGGAGGCAAATCTAGGAGAGCAGCATGAGGTGGTGTACATTTCAACATGCTACAACCACCCGCCATAGTTTTCACCGCCAGGCTCATGGAGCTGGAGGGCAGGGGAAGAGTGCGGCTGCATGCGGTCAAGGAGTGTGACCCAATGGCTCTAAAAATGATCCAAGGGATAGTCTGTGTCCACAACTAGCTGCCATAGTAATAGACTTCGATATTAATCATTCATTCCTTCCACGAATCTTATCCCAGACCTAGAGATTCTGGTAAGTTGTAGACTTGAACCTCACCTCTGGAGATACCTTGGGAGGAGACTCGATAATCACACTTATGCTGACAGTGTGGTCTGACCCTCGAGGCGATAGTTTCGGTTGGAATCTATTGGTGGCAGCGTCGAGGACTTACGGCGTTGGTCTCGGTATGGATTGGATTCACAGTTCATGCTCATATTGACTGTATTAGGAAAAATGGTTGTGGTCTAACTACAACGTCGGGATGGGTTTTCCTTGGTCAGAGAAAAGGAAACCCCAGGAAGCACAAGATAAACTCATGCATAGGAGGGTTTGGTCAATCACACATGGGTTGACCAACCTTACCCTCGTTGTAGCAGGAGTTTTGTGTTTCAGTTCTAATCAGGAAATGGAGGCCTCTAGATTTTGAGTATAGCGATCGCGTCCTTATACGGGTCTGAACTCAACGATGTTTATGGAAATGTGGCTGAGGCGACAAGTTATCTCCGAGATTCAACGGACCTTTCTAGGCCCCCAACAGGGTAGGTGAGGTGGTTTACCATTTGACCTTTCCACCTCAGTTGCACCAGGTGCATGATGTCATCCACGTATCTCAGCTGAGGAGATACATGCATGATCCCTCACACATCATCGGCGTCAGGAAGTAGGAAGTCGATGGCAGGGCGATATTGACGGAGGTTCCAGTGGGGATTGAGGATCGACAGGATTGGATCCTACGTAGACGGTTGATTCCTTGGGTGCGCTTTCACTGGATGTACGGGAACCTCCAGTTGAGAACATGGGAGCAAAAGGCTCAAATGCATGCTCAGTACCACTTTTGTTTCCCTAGTTTGTGTTATAGCTTTACGGGGACGTAAAGCCCTAAGGTGGTAGTAATGTAAAGACCCGGAAATTTCATGGAAAATTTATTTTTGTTCATAATTTCTTTGGAATTTTAAGAGTATGCGGTTTCTGATGGCACCTGATTCTGAGGCCCGGTGTGCCCGGAATCAATTTTCGAAGTTTAGCTCGGGTACGTTCAGTGAACGAACGAGCGGGTTTTTTTTCTAAATTTTGAACCGGTGCTCGGAATTGAAATCCGAGGGCACCGATGAAACCGCAGCTCTGGTAATTGCTTAAGAGGACCTTTACCGAAGATGTGCTTTCTTGGAAGGAGTTTTTAAAAATTGTTGTTTAAATAAAAAGGGGAATAAAATTTGTGATACAATTTTATTTCTAGCCTAGATGGTTTTAACCTATGTGTGGGAGTTGGGGAGAAACCCACTAGTTACTAACGACCTAAGTGAGGTTGAATGTGAGGTGGGGCCCACACGAACCCCACCCCTTCACATTCCCCATAACTCCCTAACTCCCTCTTTAATTTGTAAGTCACCCACTCTCCGACATTAATGAAGTGAATTAATTGATTCTTTTAATTCAAATCTTTTTGAATTCATCTCTCCACATTTAATCTATGTTTTGTCACTTTATGAGTGATAACCCTTGGGTTTAGTGCCATAAAAATAATAGAGAGAAAACTCTGTTATTTTGGGGGGCTTATTTTCTTGGTGGAGAGCTAAGGAGGGGAAGGAGAGGAGGGAGAGCTTTCATCCAACGACGAAGAACATTCTCGACGAAGAATGGCCATCAACTCTTCTCTACCTCCGTGTCAAGGGAGAACTCTCCGACCATGGTGATCATCGCCAAGGACAACGTGCCTTCCTACTTCATCTCCTTCATTGAATAACGCTACGTCTCCGAAGAAGGACATGGACTTGGCAGTCCCGGAATTCTCCATCTACTTCCTCTTCCGCGAAAAGGAAGGAGACGCCGACCGTGGAGACCGACACCAACAACAACATTCTTCTTCTTATTCCGACGTCGACGAAATCAACACCTTTCTTCCGCGACACCCGACTACCACAACGTTTGACGTCCGTGACTCGACGATGTGCGATGTCAATTTCGAGGTAGGGGGTTTCCATATATACTGTTTATGCAAATTATACCCTCGTCTGTGGGTATTTAATTGCAAAGTGTTCGTATAATTTATTTTGAATAAATAATACCCTTGTCAATGATTAAAATCATGTGTTTAAATTTTTTCTATTTGATAACACCAAACGCGGAGGGCGGGGCTGAACAAACACGATTTGACAACCCTTCGCAGCTTGTTTATTGATATGCAGATCGATGGGCGATGACGAAGCGGGCCGAAAAGATGTTTTGAACCCTTCGCAGAAATCTATAGGTCTCGTAGTGACAGTAGGCGTAGATGGCTAGAAGAACAAACCACTAGTGCGTGTCTGGTGGTCCGCGGAGAGATGCGGCGGCGCGCCGCAGGAGGAGACTGCTGCGGCAGTCTGGAATGGCTAAGTCGTTCCAGGTTTAGGGGGAGGCGCAAAAATTAAGCCGCACCGTTTCTGTCAACCGGGTGGGGGGGGGGGGGGCAGCACCCCCTCCGCTCTTCGCTGGCCACGCGGGCGCCGCGCCAGCACCAGGCCAACCGGCCGCCCAGGCCGGGCCGGGCCGCACCCACCAGGCCCGGCCACACCCCCTGGGCTGGGCCGCACCCTAACGGGCTAGACCCGGACCCGGTTCGGGTTGGCCCAATTCGGGCCGACGCAGGGGGTCTCGGGCCGGGTCAGTCCGGACACAAAACCCCCTAAAACCGAACAGGTTCGCTTAAAAGCTCATAACAAGGGCTACGGACCTCCGATCGACACACCATAAGTTGCAGTGCGATCCTTGGATCGAGATGGTCATTTTGGTATATTACACTCAAGGTTTCAAAGAACATTGGGTACGGCCGGGTTGGTTCGAGCACGAAACCAACCAGGCCCTCGGAGCAGAAACGCTTATAACTTGAGCTCCAGATGTCTGATAGACGTGCCATTAACTTTTTTGGATTTCACTTGATGAGATTGAACTTTTGGCATACTTTTCCTAAGGTTTGGACGCAGTTGGATAGTGGTTGGGTTGGATTGAACCTGAAATCTGACCGGGCCCCTAGAACGGAAAAGCCGATAACTTTCAGACCAGACATCCATTTGATGAACCGTCAGCGGTATTGGTGATCACATTGAGAAATGGTCCCTATGAGTATAACCCATGTGAGTTTGGGGTATAGTTGAGATACGGTCAGGTTGGTTCATACACGAAACCAACCGGGCCCCTAGGACGAAAAGGCTAATAACTCACAGACCGGGCGTCCGATTGACGCGCCATCTATTGCATTGAGACCCCAATGAAGAGGCGGTCCTTTGAGATACTTCTTTGTGGGACTTTTTGATACTTGGAGTATCGACCTGTAGCTCTTGGAGTGGGCCCTCCCAGAGACGAGCGTACGGAGTACGGAGACGGTGTAGCTAGCTGAGACCTGATGACTGCTTGTCTGATTCGATTTGGAGTGACTTGAATAGCCTAGTGGGGAGCACTACATTGTGAGGTGGAAGACCCCAGGTGGAGGAGCACTACTTTGTGAGGTGGAAGACCCGCGATACTCGACAGGAGGAGTACCTCTGTAGGCTATGAGGGGGAGCACTACATTGTGTGGTGGCAGACCCGCGGTACTCGACAGGAGGAGTATCTTAGTAGTCTTAGGTTAGTGAGCAGTACCTTGGAGTCATGATAGGATCACTATACTCGTCAGAGACGGAGCTCTTCAGCAATTACAGTTTCGATAATGAAAATCCTGGTTGAGCTGAGACAATAACCTTTGTGTTTTCCTTATGATTGAGATGGGTTACTTGATAACATAGGTATATATATGGACATAAACCTAAGTAGAGGTTATCTATTGAGATATTTCTTTGTGGTTATACTAGTTAGATTTAGTGAGACCTTGAGGGTCTCGGGGTCCCTACTGAATATCGTTATACTCACCCCTGTACGGGCTATGACCGCACCTTGTTGTGTTGGTTGCAGACGACAGGCAGCGCTGACAGAGGCCGAGTGTTCGAGGTCTGGACAGTACTCGGAGGCGTACCTCATGACGAGTCAGTATTCGGAGGTGGACTTCACGATGAGATGATACTCAGAGGAGGTAGACGGGTGAGAGCGTTGTGGATGCTATCTGTGCCTACCCTTCAGGTAGGATCCGTGCTGGATGATCCAGAAGTAGCACTATCTGTACCTACCCTTCAGGTAGGATCTGAGGTGGAAAACCCAGGAGATGCTTCTATTCTTCCAGTTGTTTGTCTTTTCTATTGTACTTTCATTTAGTTATAGCTGTACTTTTCAGTTGGTTTTGTATCCTGGCCGATTTACTTTTCATCACTTTATATTGTACTTAGTGTATTACGTCCGCTTGTACTCGGTAGAGTTTTGTTTACTTTTATAATGGAAATGCCTTCCCAGTTATCAGGATTTACACCTTTGGTGCTAGGCACCAGCCCCTGGCCTATGGAAGGCGGGCTTGGGGTAGTCACGGCACAGGCCCCGAGGACGGGTCGTGACAAGTCCACTGGTAAGTGACTCCCTTCTTCATCAATTTGGTGAAGGGTAAACTTTTTCCATCCAAATTGGCGATGAAACACCGAATATAGGCTAAGTTTACTTGAAGTCCTCTTAATTCATCCAAATTTCGAGGAGGTGACATACCGAGGATTGACTTGGTCTTCTCAGGATCGACATCAATACCACGTTGGCATACAACAAAGACGAGAAATTTTCTTGATGTTACCCCAAAAGCAAATTTTAAGGGTTTCATCTTCAAATTATGTTGTCGAAGCTTATGGAATATGACTTCCAAATAATACAAATGATTAGAACGTTGTTTGGATTTGACCACAAAATCGTCTACATAGCATTCAAAAAAACTTCCCTAATAAGGGTTGGAAGATACGATGCATGGCACACTGATATGTTGCACCTGCATTCTTTAAGCCAAAGGGCATTACTCGGTAGCAAAACACCCCCTGAGGGGCTCTGAAGGATGTGGATTCCTTGTCTTCTGGGGCCATTTGGATCTGATTATATCCGAAATATCCATCCATGGAGGAAAGTGCTTCATAGCCAGCTGTTGCATCAATTAAAAGTTCTGTAATCGGAACTGAGAAATCATCATTAGGACAATGCCGATTAAGATCTCTGAAATCGACGAAAACACTAATTTGTCTGATCTTATTATTTACAGGGACAATATTATCCAACCACTTGGGATACTGAACTTCTATGATGAATATAGCTTTGATAAGCTTATACACTTCAGCTTCAATTTTGGAAGCATAAGTTGGGTGTTTTCTTCTCGTGGATTGCTTAAATCCTCGATGTTCTTCTGGTAAACCCAAATGATGAGAAGCAACATCAGGATCAATCCCGGGAATTTCTGTATAGTTCTAATAAAATATATATCTAATTCTCTTTAGAACGAAAATATACATCTCTTGCTCTTCAAGAGTCATGGTCGTACTAATTAAAGTGGGGTGTGGATCTTATTTTGTACCCAGATTTATTTCTCTGAGTTCATCCACAGTTGTAGAGACACCCTCTTCAAATGCTGGAGGAGCATCTCTGAGATCTTCCTCATCTTCTTAATCATGTTTTATTTCTTCCGTTTCTACATGGATAGTAGATTATAAAGCAGAATTTTCAAGATCAGAAGAGGTGTCAAAATTTGCACATCTTGAAGAAGAAGCTACCATATTAGAACCGATTGATTATGAAGGGTCTTCTTTGGGTAATAAAGAGGAGATGATGGATTGAGAATCAACATTATTATTCACCTATGATGTTGATATAACTTCTTTTGGCATAATTAGTGAAGTATAGACTTGTTGGATTTCAGCAGATGGAAAGAAGACATCACCATTTGTGCTTTCATCACTGCTTGGTGGGTTACCAATTTCTCCCATGTTTTCTAGCGCGATTTCCATAATGGACATTATGGATATTTCCATAGGAGTATTTTTATTTGGGTCTCTCTTTTCAATTTGATTAAAAGGAAACACATAATTTGTACTCAGATTTGTAAATGGATTTACTGGAATCTTCTCCAAACCATATGGAGCATTAACTTTCATAATCTCCTTTGTTGTGGATTTCTACCTTCCATTCATGTGATAGAATTCTTCCTTAATGTATTGAGACTCACATGTATTGAACAGGGCCTTATCACCATATAATGTCCCAACTTGAACATAGAAACAATATTTGAGACATGGATGGTTTGATGAAGGGATAGCTGCATGTTGATGTAGCCAGGGTCTTCCAAGAAAGATGTTGAAAGCTGAGTCTTGATCAAAAACCATGAAATCCAAATCAGATACAAGATATCCAAACTGAGTTCAGAGTGTATCTTCGCCCAGTGGTTCTTGTCCATTTTTTTCATATCCTTGTAACATCATGGTAGAAGGAGATAAATTAAATTTTTTGAGGCCCAATCGACGAAGTGTAAGAATGGGCATTAGGTTGACTCCTGAACCATTGTCAATGAAATCTATTCAGACGTCTATTCCATTGACTTGCCAGATAAGTACAATGGTCTAATATGCCCATGCAAAAAAATCATCTTCATCTTCATCTGTAAAAGATATTATTGCATGGAATTCTGCAGGATTATTCTCTATGTGATAGACTTCAGCTGCAGCAATTTGAGTTTCAAACTCTTGAGGACTTGAAAAAGCCTCGATGAGTGCTTCCCAAAGATCATTTGGCAGATTCAAAGCATCCAGAATTGATAACTTGGCTGGTACTTGGGCCAAGTGTTTCTATACATCATACTTTTGACCCAGAGTTCTACGTTTCCCAACAAGAATATGTGGTTTAGCAGGTGCCTTAGAGGCATATGATTTGGAAGTTGATGCATCTTGTATTGGGATAGGAGTTAGCAATATTCCTAGTTTTGGAAGATTAGACTGATTAGATCCATTTACTTGATTACAGGAAGAAGTTGGAACCTTCAACTGGTCTTCCCAAATAACTATGCTAGGAATGAATTTTCTATTGGTAGAAGAACTTGCATGTTCTTACTGAGCTCACTGGAGGGCTCTACAACGAGTTTCTACTGCGTACACAGTTCTCGCAGGGGTAGAATTAGAATAGTGGCTTCTAAAAGATCCACGTCTTTCCATATATCCTAAGCCTCTGGAACATCCACTAATTCCTCTGTTTGATATAGGGAATTCAGGCTCATCGAAATCGAAATTGTGACTGGCATATGGATCAGTTAATTGAATCATATTAACAGAACCGAAAATCAACTCTTCATCCAATGAAGATTCTGCCGGATTAGCCTGTGCTATTTTGTGGGACAGTGCCTGTTGAATTGAAGTACATGGCATGAATTCTGCCAAGGTCAAAGACAAATTAGGCTTTGACACATAATCATCTTCTTATGATTCTTTTTCTTTCTTTGAATCATGCAGTTTCTTTGGTGATTTTCCCTATGATGAAGAGGGTTAAGCTGCGCCATTCATAGCAGAAGGTACAATTGGTTTCATCAATTGCATTCACAAAATATCATGAGTTTGGTTGATCGTCTTTTTGACCATCCAATCATCATATTTTTTTGCATTTTTTCTTTTGACTTCATGCCACTCGCCTTCCTCCTCTGGAACTATAGCAGTAACACATGCTACCTGGGCGAAGAGCCTTTCAGTTTGACTTTTCCCGAGTCGACCATATTTTTCAAGAGGTATTTGAATACAAAACACTCCTGGATGGGATGCCCCAACATTTGAGAAAAAGGCAATAATTGGGACGGTCTTCATCTCCTTACTTGTTTGGACTCTTGGGCCTTGGCAGCTGAACCAAATTATTCTCCAAAGACGAAATGAAGTACCCATGAACTTGTTCATTTCGGAAAGAGTATGTTTTTATCTTTAGATCCTCAAATTGTTTTCATCTTTGATCTATTTGATGATCATGAAGAAACAGACTTTTTTTTGCGCTCATGAGGTGGAGCCCTTCGAGAAAATGAAGGTTTTGGAGTAGAAGCAGGTACAAGTGCTTGTTTAAGAATAACATTAGCAGTCTCTGCTTTACCCATTCTCCTTCCTAGAGCTGATGGAATTAAATGAGATTTAGCCTTAGTCTTTATAAGAGAATCTTAAATCTGTTGAGCGATTGAGGTAAGGTCTCAAAACCCTCCTTTGTATTTCGTAGGGATTAATGGCATGTGTAATTCGTCATGCAGATTTTCCACAGAGATTGGAAACATTTCCTTTTGAGGGAGTGCTATACTCAGGGAATATGTTAATCCCTTCCAGCGAGCAACGAAATCAGAGACTCTTTCATTATCCCTTTGATTATAGTTTTAAGATAAAATACTGTTGTCTTTGGAAACATTAAGTTGAATTGGAGAAGGAATTGTTTATGGAGATCTTCCCATCCGGTAATTGAACGGGATTTCAAGCTTGTATACCAATCAAAAGATGGTCCTTGCAAGGTTCACACGAATCATCTGAGTTTTACTTCTTCTTGGTGCTCAAGACTTCCTATCATAGGATCACAACAAGACACGTAATGCGTAAAATGCTGTTCAGGGTCACCTGATCCATTGAAAATAGGGAATACGGGGTTCCCAAAACATGATAGGGGAGAGATTGAATCTACCCATTTAGGGTAAGATTTATTTTCTAGTTGAACCTGCGCACATTTCCCTTCCATATTCTCTAACCGAGCTGTTAATGACTCAATGGTAGTTATTAACTTTTGAGAAACATCCGGTTGAACTTGGACTTGGGCAGGTGTAATGACTGGAGTTTGGACAGATGTGGTGGTTGGTACTGCAACCGATGGCCGCACTACCAATTTTAGTTGCACTTGACTCGTAGGATTGGACCTGTGAGGGTGTACTGATAAAGGAGGATATTCTTGATCCATTTCAATAGCTGCAACAAACTCCCTTGGCTGACTAACTCCAGCACGTTTAAGAAGAAGACTACCCTGAAGTAGCTCTTCATTCAACCTCCCCAATTCCTTCATCTCTTCTTCCTATTTCACAAATCATTGCTCTAATGAGAGCGATTGGTCTCCTCCAGAGGAAGGATATGTAACCTGATTATTTCCCTTCCCCTTATTTGATCCCTTTCGGAGAGGGGGAAGTGGGTTATTTGAAGGAACACCTAGATTTTGGGTAAACCTTTGATTTCGTGTACACACACCTTCTTCATTTGTGTCTGTACGTACAACTTCTTGAGAAGGATCTCTTCATCGGATCCCTCCGAATGAGCCTCATCTGGTGGATCAGCAACAACGAAATTTATGACATTCATTGATACATAATGCATTGCATCCTTTCTATCAGCATTTCTGTGATATTTTCTTCTTCTATGTCTTTGATGAGACATTTCCTTTTGTTTATTCTATCCCTCAATAACTTCTCGATGATCATTAATTTGAAGGGAATCTCCTGATAATTTGGCTCTTTTTTCTTCATGAGGATTCTTCCCCAATCGAGAAAACACCAACTTTATCTGAGGAGGGGATTGATGATTTGAAAATTCCCCAGTCCGGTGGAATAGGGTTGTTCCTGTTGTTCTCGGTCAACTCTTCGAATCCTATTTGTTGATTCTGAGGGTCGGTTTCAAACAGTCCCCAGTCCAGCAAGCTGGGGTGGCTCTTGACATGCTATGTCTGAGACTTTCTTAAATGCTCTCCTGATCTTGCGGACCGTAGTCTGGACATTAGCTGGATTCATTAACCTGTATCCACTTTTATCACCCGGTTCAAAAGACCGTCAGATGATTTCCGACACTTCTGTCACTTGATGATGTGCTTTCTCCATACGAGAGGCATGTTCAATATTCACATTTTCTTGATGTAGGATTAATTCAATAACGTGTTCTCTGTATTCTTGATTTTGAGTATAATTAGTTGAGTCTTGTTCTTGGGAAAGCTTTTGATTACAAACAAAACCCATTGACTGTGGCCGGCCACGGTAAATAAAATTTCATTAGACCATTTTCGGCGGGCTTTGCTGACTAGAGAAAACAATGAATTGTAGTGCTCCATGAACACCCCATCCTCTGACATGAATACCATATGGGTAATTGGCAATTAACTGGTGCAATCTTCTTAGTGCACCAAGGCATGAATTTTGAAGGTCAATCTGCTGCTTTTCAGTCTTCGGATATCGAGAGGCTGATAGAGATGCCAAATCAATCTGACGTTGTAACCCTTCTATTATCTTAAAATGATTTTCATATTCATCCTAAGATAATAACTTTTTTTTAATTGACAAAGAGTTTTCCATATGTTGAGACGAATATCATGAATTCCATCTTCCATCAAAATCTCTGGAATGCTGTACTCAGAGTTAGACAGAGGCCAAAACATGACTGGCACTTCACCTTTCGCCAGTTTTTTTCTCATGTTCAGCATTTCCTCTGTATCATTCAATGAAGATTCTTCTACCTGATTTGACTAGAGTTGGTGCAACCTTGTTTCTTTATCGGATTAAACAAGATTGGTAGAGAAATCACTGATCAAACTAGAAGATGCATGACTTAGGGGTGGTTCGTAGAATGACCTACACCCTAGGATATCTTCTGATTAAGAATGTATTTCACCTTCTAGAGATGAAGTATTTGAAATGACTGGTTTCACATTTTCATGTGCCTCAATATATGAGGGATTTCCCGGCACTACATTGTCCACTGGATCATTTTCCGGGAAATGTGCATCACTACTACGAAGAGGACTTTCGTAGCGAAATTCTTTATCATGGGGAGGAACACCATGG
This sequence comes from Viscum album, assembly GCA_963277665.1. Lineage (NCBI taxonomy): Eukaryota > Viridiplantae > Streptophyta > Magnoliopsida > Santalales > Viscaceae > Viscum > Viscum album. The sequence goes on along the minus strand of OY728155.1, from coordinate 1,544,600,736 downwards.
TGGGTTACAACAAAAGATGAGATCTCTTGCTCCCTGGTCTTCTAGCCACACAAAGGGTTATTGTAGCTCTAATATAAAGATGAAATTTGGAGAGCGACCGAATTGTAATGAAGCAAGACTTCATGAGGAAGTGTTTGTTTAAGACCTTTAGAATTAATGTTCCCATTACTGGGAAATGCAGGAGTAGAATCTTGGATTCCAATAGATAATTGTCTGAGGGGTTTAAGAACTCCAGCAGCGAGTAAGGCCTTTTTACAGATTGTCTCTTGATATTTTGATTGTGCTGGGTGGGTCTTCTTCTTAGACGCCTTCTTACTCGCCTTGGAAACCACTTGTTGATGAATGTGGCTGCTCTGAGTAGGTGTATGTGCCTGATCAAGAGATATGGCTAGGTTAGGATGACAATATTTACTCAAATCAGGTGTATGTACCTGACTTGGTTGTTCGTATGATATGGGGGAGTATGCCCCACAACCATCTTGGACTGAAACAGATGTTTGTGTCTATTCCGGAGTGAACTGTTGATGTGTCACTCAACTGGTAGAGATAGATTTATGTGTCTTTCCCTAAAATGCCGCTGAAGCTGTTATAATATCCTAGCACGCATCCTAAATATGAGCAGGGATTTGCTTCTACTCTTTCACCATTGACAGAATATGCTTGGTGACTTCAGCTGCCGAAATTGGGATATACGTCCATTCCATGATTTGAGTAGGTGTATGTGCCTGATCATATCCTCTTTTTCATGTCAGTGAATCCTAACAGTGCTTAAGTGTGGGGGAAAAAAGTTGAGCCTGCTTCCTGTCTGTCACCGGAGCTTTCCGACTAACTTCTCTGAATGCTACCAAGCGAGACTATTGGTAGGCTTGATTAATACTAGCAGGTGTATGTGCCTGCTAATTTCACTTCACCGAATGTGGTTGACGAGGTCCATCATATGTAGTCAGATGATCCTGTTAACTAACTGATGATCTATAAACAGGTGTATGTTCCTGCCTATAGTACTCCGCCGGAATTTCCTGGTCGGATTGGCGTGATGCTGCCAGATTAGTCTGCTAGACAGCGGAATTAAAACAAGCATGTGTGTGTGCCCGCTCATTGCTTGCCACCAAGTTAGGTTGATGGACTTCTCTGGAGATGGTAGAGATGAGAACCTGCTCACTATTAACCGGATTTCTCCTCTCACGATACGTCTTGCTTGCGCGGGTTTGAGGAACCTGAGCCAACCACATGGATTCGACACCCTCATCATGTTGACGGTGCACTGCCGCACGAGTCTGGCGGTGATTGCTGATGGGAGCCCTCGGGAAGGACTCCTGATTCATTGAATTAAGTCCCTAAGGGACCTTCTCATCCACCTCCCCAGAATATGGGATTGAATGGTGATTGTGTTCCGGGGATAACGACCTGAAATGATTGGAGACGGTAGTTAGCACGACCTTCTTCTTGATCGCTGGTCATCGATGTCCGAATGACCAGTGTGAATTATTCACTTAGAGGGCTTGTCAAGCAGCCTCCAGAGTTGGAATGGTACCATGTTGACAGTACTTCTTAACAAGTGCATTTGATACCCAGTGTTGAAGACGCTGAGTAGGTGATGTCATCCTCAGAGCGGATGACGATCCAGCAGGAGTGGCAGCAATGGAATTTGCAGTAGTGGTATTCACAGCATTGGTATTCACAGGTGTGAATTTGAGAGCAGCCATTCTAGAAATGTTGAAGATCATGGAAAAGAGTTCATGTATGATATAACTGACGTAATCAAGATAAATTCAACACTACATCTTTTGGATGATCAAATGTATCAATGATCGTTTTTGTTGGCCCTATCATTGAGTTTTAAATAGGGGCCTAACAAATAAGTAAAACATCATTTTAAGATGGTTAAGGATTTATGTCGGATTCACCATTTTTTTGTTTCCCTCTGGAATCGAGGATGACCTCGTTGATTGAAGGTTCAAACATTCCAAGCGGTTTCTAACAATTTTGTTCGTAGAACCACAAACATCCAATGATTCCATATACATTTGAACCTGCTTTCCAAAGGTAGGTGCTCATTAGTTGTGGACTGACGAGGCTTAGGAATTTTCATTGGTTTAGAGGATGGGAGGTCGGAATCATCACACCTTTTTTAGGGGAATTATTGTCTACTCTGGGACTCTCTTTACAGATTTATGTTATGTTCGTGAATCCTTATTACATTACCAAGTATAAAATGAGTTTTCCTTTTGATCTGACAATCAATGATTGATATGTAGGAAATTTAAAGAATATTTTATATGTATTCTAGGTTCTTCATTGATAGAGAATCATCTGTATATGTTAGAGATTCTTATTTAATGGTATCCTTTGATACATAAAAGTCTCTTCGTCATTATGATGATCATACTAGTTTTAAATCCACTCAATGGGGCACTTGAAGTTTCTTATCATTCAGAATGACATTGATTATTTTAGTGTTGGGATCATACCCACAGATGGGCTACCTACATATCCTTTTTTTAGGAAAAGGAATCAGAACCCATGTAGTTCGAGTAAGGGAATATGATGTTTATGATTGATGGCTCAAAGAAAGATTTCATAATTACTTTTACACTCTAAGATCACATGAGTCATGCTCAGTGTGAGAAACAAGAGGTATTGGTAAAACTAGACAATTGTTCCATAAAAATGCAATCATAAGAAATGATGTGGGGCTTATGAATGTGTGACATCCCAATTAGACGAAGATTAGGATTTACTTCAGGGAAGAAATCCAGGAACATGGTCCATAATAGTATATGCACATTATGGAGATTTGGATACTCTAACATGGGGCTTACTCCTAAAAATGAGGCCCAAATTAGGAGGGGACTTATGATTGAGATTTACTCTTGAGAAGGAGACCCAGATCAAAAGTAATTTAGTACAGGTTAAGAGAAATTAATACTGGGGATTACTCCTGAGAAGGAGGCCCAGTTTAAGGGGATTATGATTGGGGATTACTCCTAAAGAGGATGTCCATATTAGGGGACCATTGAGACTGGGGATTACTCTTGAAAAGGAGGCCCAAGTTAAAGGAATTATGACTGGTGCTTACTCCTGAAAAGGAGGCCCAGGTTAGGGGACTTGGGGCTTACTCTTGAGGAGGATTCCCATATTTGGGATTTGAAAATGGGGCTTACTCCTGAAAAGGATGCCCAGAATTATTGGGAATTATTACTAGGGATTACTCCTGAAAAGGAAGCCCAGGTTAAAGAGAACTTGGGGCTTACTCCTAACGAGGATGCCCAGATTTGAGAATTATGACTGGGGATTATTCCTGAAAAGGAGGCCCAGGTTAAGAGAATATCTCATCTTAAAGGATGAGGTTAAATGAATGAAATATGAACATTTAGTGACTTAAATATGTGTAAATAACTCGTTTTTGAGAGATATTCCATATAATTCCTTTCAAATAAGGAATTCAATCAAGAAAATATGCCGTAAATGGCTTTGAAGAATGTTTTCAAGATTGAATCTTGTTGGTCGGAGAGTGATGGCAAGAGGGGGGGTGAATTACCTTTTTAAAAATTAATTAACAATTTAAAAACAATTTATAAATGCAGCGGAAATAAAAAGGGGCAAGACACAATTTGATAACTGAGTTTGGCTTAAACCAAAGCCTACGTCTCCGCTCCCAACTCAACCGTTGAGAGATTTACTTCAGGTTGCTTTTTAATGGTTGTAGTAAGAAACCCACTATTCCGTTTTAAGGTAGGCTAGATCACCTTCGTACAGCTTGCTTTTTTATGATTGTTGTAGCAAGAAACCCAAAATGAAAGTGAGGAAGAAAAGGATGGTTTGTTTTAATACAAACCCAATGAATAACTAAACAATTGAAATAAATAAATTACAACAAACTTGAGGAAGCCTTGAGCGCCAAGAGTGTGAGAGTAGTTGATGTAGAGGCAGCCCAAGCTTCAAGGATGGAGATGGATCACAAGTAGCCTTAGAGATTTGTCGTTAGAGCTTCAAGGGATCAAAATATCATTCCAATGTATCGTTGGTTGTTCCCGGCATCCATCCTCGTCTATTTATAGGAGAAATATCCCCTAATACTTCAATATGGCCGTTGGAGGGCTTTCGGAGCCGTTGGGGGTCAAATGGACAAGTCTGGTCAAAGCCCAACGGCTAGTTTGACTTTGCTTACCGGCTGACCGGTGCTTGGCCACCGGCTGGCCGGTGCTCCAGACAGAAGCCAGAGCTTTCTGTCTGGGTTCCACCGGCTGGCCAGTGCTGGGACACCGGTTGGCCGGTGGTCGAGACAGAGAGCAAGCTCTCTGTCTGGTTCCACCGGCCGGTCGGTGGTCCAGACACCGGTTGGCCGGTGGCACCTGGTAGTAGGCAAGGACTACTGTCTGGTTCCACCGGCTGGCCGGTGGTCAGGCACCGGCTGACCGGTGGAACCTGGCAGAGAGCATTGCTTCTGCTAGAGACCACCGGCTGGCCGGTGGTAATCCACCGGTTGGCCGGTGGACTCAGAGAGTCCTTTTCCAGTCTTCTTGGGCCAACTCTTTGGCAACCTTTTTCCTATAATCAAAAACACTTGAAAACAAGTTAGAACACGATGAGAGTGATTGTGATCATTAAAATCCAAGAGAGAGGGGTACAACAAATCTTGAATAGGAGAGGTGGAATGGTATAAGAGGGGTGAAATGGGCAAGAAAGGCACCCAAAATGGTAGGGGTGCACAAGTCCTTGCAGGCACACAGGTACTACGTTGGCGCGCAAGTCCTGGGCATGCAGGTATACCTGCGCGGCACATGGGTACTTGCGTGATTTTCAGGACTCAAAGTAATCTTTGGGTGATCCTTTATCAAAGCCTTTAGAATCATCCCTAGAGGATTTCCAAAAGATGGCGCAAAAGATCTGGTGAAGAAGTAGGGCAGCGCGTAAGTGTGTCCATTTCCCTTAAGGTTAAAACCACTTAGGCGCGAAAGTGTTAGTGAATTATAACACTTAGACCTTACTCCTCTTGTTTGTACCTTCCATTCTAGGTAAAGAATTACCTAAGAAGTGTTTGGAAGACCTGAATAAGAGACTTGGGCGTTCAGCGCTCTCTATGTGAATTCTGGAAAAAATCCCTCTTCCAAATGGGGGGCCCACAGGGTCTATTTATAGGGTGGAGAAGACCCCAGGTGGTTATCCTTTAGAGTGCGCAAGTCACTTGTACGACCATTTGGTGGCGCGCAAGTATACTTGCACGACAGTGATGGTACTTTCACGACCCTTGTGCATTTGAATCATTGATCATGCCTTTGCCAATTCTTGATGATTTCTGCAAATGACAAATCAATTTGGGCTAAGTAATTTCCCTTTCCATTATTTTAGACAATGTGATGAAAAGGAGTGTCAACAATATGATAATGAAGATATTTAGTGTGGAAAAATCTGAGAAGTAATTGTTTCCCATGTGACAAGAAATATACCACTCCAATAAATTTTTTCCATATATCTAAGATGAGAGATTAATGATACCAAATATTAATTAAGCATTAAATATTGTACTAGTCATGATATATATTAATCTTGATATTTACCTTTCCTTTACCATCATAGGTAAATTCTAAGAAGAATTTGGAAATATTCATTGGATGGTGTTGATGATTATCTTATAATATTTAAGGATTTAAAAATGAATATTCTTTGTTGATATATGATAAAATGAGCTAGTAATTAGAAGATATATATATATATATATACATATATGTTACATTAACCCAATAGATCATGATAATACAAATTCTCCTTCAAAGATGTAATTTTTCTCAACGTATGAGAAGTGAGCTAGATGGGAAGAAAGAAACTATTGAAAAAAATTAATAGAAAAATCATAGAATATTTTGAATTTTGATTATTGTATATAAGTTTTGTGTATATGTAAGATCATCTATAAATTTTAAGGCATTCATAGTAGTAATTATTTTATAGCATTGTATTAGGATAATACTATAATGGTGTGAATTAAAAAGGAGCCAAGAATATATAAATAGAAAAAGAACATACATTGTAAGTATCACACCTTGATGAATTTTTCTATGAGGGGTGATTTCTTAATTTTAGAGTTTCAGTTTATTTAAACATGGTGGACCTATTGGCTAGATATATATCTTGTTAAAATATTTATTTTCAGGTGAGAGCTATAATATTGAAATCCATTGGTGGTTGTATATAGTCTAAGTGTATTTATATTGGATTTGGTACCCTATAACCAACTACCTTTGACATTTTATTAACTATGAATTCTCATACATGAATATTAACAAATATCACAAGAAAATATTTTATTATTAAACATAACATTAATTTGTTAATAAACCTATAGTGTTTATTGAATCAAATGTCCAATGTTGTTCCTTTCAATGATAACAACCATTACATCATATGAAAACATTATTTATCATTTTCTATGGTCATATTTCTTAAATTTTATAGACCAAGATGATATAGGATATCAGTTACATGAGCATCATAATTCATTGATACATCTTCTCAAAAATATATCTCTTGGTAATTTAATTAAGAGGAGGTTATGAAAATAGTCTCTCCATATGAATTCCAGATTTTAAATCTATCATTTGGTATTACTATAAAAATTATATATTTTGTTCATTGGAAAAAATATTATTAATAATTTCTCTCATGTGTCATGCACACTGATGTATTAAAAGAAATATGATGAAATAGGATACTGGTGTGGTATAATGTGTTATTTAATTAATGAATTATATGAATGTAATTAATATATCAAGAAATCATTTTCCCTTCTGAGTTGAAGAAGTTAAATATCATAGGCTTATTAATTGGAATAAAACTGTCTGATTTGGTACATGGTCATGACAGTTTCATTGAAGTGTTCATTTTCCAAAATTCCAATAAATATATCTAAAAAATATAGGTTGATGAAACAATTATTACACCTACTTTATGATATATTTGGACAAGGATATTATAGCACAAAGTGGTCACGACAAAGATACTATTTTCATTGTGACATTAATGTGTTCAGATTTGAGTGGCATAGAATTATTATTGACGCCAAATATTTTATTTAAGAAAATAAGTCTACATTTAATGAGAAATAGGCTATGTGGGGGACACATTATGTTTATCCAGAACAATTTTCAAATTATATTAGAATTTTATATTGGAATAAATATTATTCTCTAAGTTCATGGAATAATTATTATTCCCATTATGTTGACAACGTAAATATGTATATAATAAAGAATAATATTTAATTATTTATTTATTTAAATATTTATTATTTAAGGTAATATAAATTCCATGGATGAATGATGTGACAAATTAAGAGTTTTTTTGAAATGATGTTTTTATAGTGAATGATTTTATCCCGTGTCACACAAATAAAATTATTGTTGTAATTATTATTAGTTTTGGGATTGATTTAAAAAAAAAATTCATTAAGGGACTCTATTGAAGATGTTTTTACTTTTCAGCGGTAATAAACCCATTTATTTCATTTCTGAGGTACAAATTCATTGTGAAAATAATTCCTCTCTAGATAATTCTATCTAGTACAAGAGAGAACATTCTCTAAAAATAAAACATGAATAAAGAAAATTGACTCTAATCCTCCCTCCAAATACCACAAGAGAAATAGATAGATTCCATGAAATCTATAAGAAATTATTATTATGATTAACGGTGATTGATGCAACTGTTTAGGAGAATATATTCTATCAATGAAATATTATATAGTGAAATTTAAGGGTTTATTGGGAATGTATAGATAAATATAGAGAAATTATACAAAGTGATCCTTCATCACATTGACTGTGTAATAATATTGGTATATTTTTTCAGAAATGAAAAATCAAATTCCATAAAATATATGTTTTATTTGTATTTTTTAAAAAAACAGAATGTGAATCGGTCTTCTCTTCTAGTCTGATAGCATGGTAATTGCGTAGTTTTGATGAAATATATGAATAAATTGAAGACACCAATTTATGGAAATTGGATTGACCACTTCCACTACAGCTCAAATAATTTATGTTTTGTTGTATAATTTATATATTAATTTATAATTATTCCTTTACCATTAATCGATTTATGAATTTGATGTTAGTTTCATTTACTATTTTTTAATTACATGATTGAAAATTAATGTTATATTGTTTGTTCAAATTCAAATTAAATATAATGGGTAAATAATAGGTCTTGAATTATCAATTATCCAAACTAATGGTGATGGAAACTCTATTTCAATAACATGGAAACATGTTGTGTGGTGGGAATGTTCCCAACGTGTACCCATGTTCAATACACAAGGGCTAGTTGTAGGAATAACAATACAACATGTGTGATAATAGTAATTAGCATTACTAAATTTTTTTGTATCGACCGAGACATATTTCACATGGCTTTATGGGTTATATGATGTGTATCTGGTGAATATTCTAGGTAATAAACATTGTTTCAATCCATGGGAAACATCAATGTCCTATGGTGATCATATGTGGATTGGGTTAAATAAACATTATGTGATGACTTCGAGATTTTCAACATGTTGTAGATGAAATAACAATGCATTCAGCAAGAATACATGTCATGTATCTTATAAATTCCCATATAAATTACACACTAAGTCCCTAAGAATGTTTTTTGGATAACCAAATAATAGAATAATGATTGTGTTGCAAGTTGTACATGACATGTAACACATACTCATTTATAAGAAGTATATTTAAAACTTTGATATACACTAAATGAATTAATTGCAATGAATTGAATTTAATTACAATATTAAATTGAATTACATACCACATTTTTTGTACATTTTCTAGGATATGTGTTTTTAAGTTATTAAATTATTTTTTAATCTCCATGTTATCTTTGAAGTACATGTATTATATAGTCATCATACTCACTATATACATAATGTGAATAAAATATGGTCCTTAAATAATATATTAATGGTATGATACATAGTTATAAAATTCATAATGACTATAAGGATTGACTCATGGAATGACACATTTTTTAATATTAGGATACATAAATCATGCTACCTGTTGTATAAGTGTATGGTTTGAAACTAGGACTATACAGAGAATAGTTACATGCCATTTGAGTAATTATGTATGTATTATATATTTTTATACACTATGGTTCCACTAGAACAAGTTGTGCTAAATTATGTATTTAATATAAGAATAAGAAAAATGGTACTCTCAAGTACACCTGTTAGTACACACTGTGTAATGGATTATTTAAAATTAAAATAATTTATTTAAAAATATATAATATGGTTATTTATAGTATTTTTATGTTCGATAATTATGTTTAACAAATTAATTTATTAACAACATACTCAATTTATTAATTTGGTAATTTTATCTTGTTGAATAATGAAATGCATTTAATACTAACAGATTTTAAATTCATATTTGAAGAATTTGTGGATGGTCATGAGCTCGATTTTCCGGTGTATGTGTTGGGTTTTGTATAATTTAATTAATATTGAATGGTTTTTTATATTATTTATTATAGAATTAAAATTATCATTATTATTTCATCCCCTCCTTCTATTATTTATAGGCTAGTGACACTATGGCTACATTTAATTTTTCCCAATACTTGGTTCCCCTCACCAATGGGTGGGTAAGAATATATAATGGTTGCTTATCCCAAGAGAGTGGTAGAGGTTTGAGATAGATCAGAGGTAAATCCTACCAATGATATACATCAGTGAACATGTGTAAGGTTGTAACATGACATATGATCAGTTAAAGGTGATATTCCCCTAGGGACAATGGTTAGTTTTTCATCAGCTTAACAAACTGAAAAGTATTTGAACTCATGATTGTGTTGTAAATTTATTTTATTTATGTCTAGTGATTGTTAATTATATTTTTTTGAGTTTAATTTTTATTCAATGTCATATAAATTCTATGAAGTAATAGGCTTAGAATGTGGAATAAAATAAATGGACTATGCACGAATTATTTTAATAAAAAATGGTTAGTTTATTATTGAAAATCCCCATAATATTAACTAAAATTTTCAAGGATGACATAATGAATATTTAAACATATCATAAAATAAATCAAGGAAATATTATGTTTCCCAACACCTTTATTTACATGATTTTGGGTAAAACAGTAGTTTGATGTTTTTTTATGGAACATTCGATGAAACTTATATTTATAAATTAGTTCTAATGAATGTTTTGGGTAAAAAAACCATGTTAGTGGAATGTGTAAATTACATAAAATTATTTATGGTAACTTGGATTTATTTCTTAAGTTAATCTAAGTCATTGATTTTTGGGTTGGTGAGTGCACTTTATATATTATGGGACTATGTGTAATGAACATGGATTTTATAGGTGTAATATGAGATAATTTCATACATTATGCATTTTTAACTACTAATTAATTAGGCCATGTTTGATTGGTATCTAGTTTCTTTTAATATATTTGAGGAACTATATGGGGTATCAGGTTTTGTTCATAGTTATGGGAAACAATGCGGTTTACCCCAGGAAACTTTGTGAGTTTTCTATAGTGGGGAGATGATTGGTACACAATTTTATGAAACCAAATATCATTTTCCTTGTATTTTTTCGACATGAAAGTGGTTAAAATAATGGTGGACAGATAGTTTACCAAATAGTGGGACTAAATCCTGTGGGTTACTATGAGAGGTAGAAGGCCTCAAATGGTTAGTGTACGGTTTTAATGTTTGTGTGACCAAACCATGTTTCTGTGAAATTAATGATCAGAAATATATATTTAAGGTCCATTGAATAAGGTAATTGACACATTTTTATTATAAATTATATCCCTATTTGATCTAGAGACTGTATGAGATCTCTATTTCATCTTTCATCCCTTCACAAATTGATTTTGATTGATCTGAGAATGTTGGTATTTCAGGAGTGATGGTATACGATCCACAGACCTAAATTCATCGGGATTCTTCTTGATCAACTATTATTCCAAGAATAAATATCATAGATCAAGAATTTCAGGGATAAACCATTAGATTTATATTTCATCTAATGATTAATTCATAGATCATTGAAATATTAGTTATGGATCTAATGTGTTAATGGACTTCTATTGATCAATCCCAAATCCAGTTGTATGAGTATATTGTATGATATTTTTGTGGTAGATCCAAATACATCAGGCTTATAATATTTTTGAATGTCATTATAGAACCATTTTCATGACATGGTTGAATCATTTATACTAAACTCTTATCCTATGGTTTTGTTCTAGTCGATGTGCAGATGAGATATAGGTGAAGAAATTCTTGGAAAATCATCACATTAATGTCAATATTCTTGTGGTTTGAATTCCATAGCTTATATATCCTTGACCACAATTTGGATTACATGTTGTTTTATATATGTATATATATCCACTAGTTCCTTATATGTCATGTTGAATTGAAACATTTTTAAATATAACATAGGGAATCATTGTGTGATATAGCATAAATGTGTGTGTGTAACCAGTAGTACCCATGCCTCTTGTGTTATGACATTAGAAATATTTGACTAATTTGATGACATTGTTTCCATGCGATTTTTTTATTATATGAAATATTTTGTTTTTATAATCAGGGTACCAAAGTGATAGTTGGACCCATCATCGTTCAGTGGCCCTAGAGGTTGAGAATATTTATAAGCTTCATGTGAAATGATGATTAGACCTTGTTAAATAATTTTTCATTATGACATTGTTTTTCTAGAATAGGGGGCATGATGTTGTTATGTGTTCATAATCAAGAGCTAATAAAGGGTCATGAGGGAATTTTGTTATGTAAAAAGAATGATAGGCAGGGAGCATGATGGCCTTTTATGGTGTGACCTGGAGGCCTAAAGACTATACTATTACTATGTATCCTTATGGATGTCTCATCAACATGTGATGTTCTGTTAACAATTTCTAAACCCATTCATAATGGATACAAAGAAGGTATTGAGTGGGGTTCGTTGTACTTAGTTAGTGCATAGACACTAGGTAACTAAAATTTTTTTTGTGTTCATCCAGTTATTATCATGAAATACAATTATATATAAAAATGAATTTAGGTTGGGGACATATTAGTGCTTTCCATTTGGGTTATAATAGAAATGCTCAATTTCCTCTCAATACATATACAAATTTCAAAACTATGAATCCAACTAAGGGAAAATTAATTATGGAAGGTATATAAGGAGACTGACTGTTGGAGTGATCAGCGATTTCGAGAAATACTCTAAAGTAAACTTTCTATATTTATTTCCTTACCATTTATTGATAATTTGTTTGAAAACCACATTTGTAGTCTATTTGATTATCATTATATTACATAGAATTCCATCTATTTTTTCATTATTCTATTACCTTATGTTGTGAATTTTTTTTAATATTTATGTTATAAGTTACTAATTTTGACTATGATAACATAGGGTATAGTCTCTCTATCTTAACATGGGAACCCATAACTGATTAGAAACCTCTTGCATATGGGAAAATGCCCATGAGGACTTGTATAATCCCCACTTGGGTTTTTTTTTCTGGAAATCGTTGTTGGAGTATTATACTGTGAGTTAATGTGGTTAGAAATACCACCTAACAAAATACCTTCAAGAAATATGATTAGGAAATTTTAAGAGAGATGGTAATGAAACTAGGGATCCTTTTCACTAGAATATCAATTTCAGAGGATATTCCATATCTAATGGTGGGGGATATTTGGAATCAATAAAATAATGGTAAACTACTGAATAATATTTATTACATCACAATTTTGTAATCCTGATAAAGTATGAATATTAAATTTTTCTTTTGAAGAAAATATAAAACAATATCAATTCTAAATTATCCATGCTATCAACTATGTATAAAAGAAATCTTCAAACTTGCATGAATTGATAGGAGTGGTATAGTTTCATGTACATCATACTCTATCAAGAGAGGAAATAATTTCTGTCAGAGCCCCTTCTCCAAGAGAAATAACCTTATAAGGATCCTATTTAGGATAAGAAGATTATTGAAATAGTATTTTTAATGATCTCTAAAATGGGAGAACAGTAGAATAGATAAATAAATAATAATGGAAGGATAAAAATAGAATAAATGTAGGGGTAACAATATGATTTCCACTTAATATTTTAAAAAAATACTACATCCTATCTAGTAATGATTATATGTTAGTGGGAACCCATTGGGACTAATTGTGGCCCTACATCTCCATCAAGGATCACCAGTTACTAGGTGCCAAAACACTATGTACCCGGATCATCTATAGAATGTTCAATTTTTTTCCTCCTACTATTCACTCTGAAAAATTTTATAATCTATATATAACATTGAATTATACCTGAAAGATACATCAAGCACACAAATAAAGGTAGTGTATTCTGAGAAGATATGTGTCCTTAGGACCTGATAACTATCAGTATTTCATCCCAAATAAGTTTCAATTTTTATTCCAATTGAATATGTTATGAAACTAGATCCTCATTTCAGATTTATGCCTCCCATTTATTTATCAATGATGACTATGTGGCCATCATACCCATAACAATGTAATAACACTCACACAAAAACATTTCATTCATTGATCAATGATAGTAATGGGTTATTCCATAAAGGAACCTTTTATTTCCAATTTTATATCATCATATTGATGAAGATGACTAGGTTAAGGCACATTCCTCCATAGCTATGAAATATAGAAAGCATAATCTATTAAAATGAACCAAGAGTTAAGGTTTACCGGTATGAAAACACTCTAATACACTATGATTTTTATGTTTCCAAAAAATAATTAGAGAAATATTTCCTTGGAAATTTATTTTTCAATTACCCACTCAGAAGATAATGAAATTTATAAATAGTCACAGACTTATAATTTTGATTTTCATAACTTGTACATATTAGAACACTTTTTGTGGCATTATTGTGTCATCAACAACTTCTGAAAAAATTAACACATTAAATAGTGTCATATAATATATTAGGATGAATAAAAGTGATCAATATCTATTCAATGAATTAGTGTTATTTTTTATATATAGTTTCTTAAAAGTATCCATTTGTATAGATGGTTTATATTTTTTTGGAAAACACTAAGAGTTGTAGATTACCCTCCTATGTTAAAAAACAATATAATTAAATCACATAGAATATCATCCAAAATAAGAATTGTCTTCTCAAAATGATTTTTCATCTGAGGGTGATATGTTTTACACGTATTCAACTAATTAATGTGATATCTTTACAATCCTTTACAAAGACAAGATATAAACCCCATTTCATAAAAGAATATTATACTTGTTGGATCCCCATAAATATTTTTAATATCTATAACATTGATTATTTTTTATTTATTTATAGTGGATACCTCCCAAATATGCCTAAATTAATATCCTTAGTTAGATTACAATAAATACCCATAAATTATCTTTTCATTTTATATTGTGAGGTATTATCCTAATGAAATCCATTGTAATTTCATCACATTTACATAATTTTGTAATTATTTTTTAAAAATGTATTGGGATCTGTTGATAATATAACATAATCTATTAATAGGTAAGTCCATGAGACATGAATCATAAAAACACTATCTTCATTCAATCCTATTTTATTTACATATGCATATCCTAGTAAACCATGGATTTCCCCAAGTGAATAAACCAATGATATGAGTGATACTCCATCATCACCTCTTTTTGAATTATGATGGGAACTAGGAATTATTCATGGAAAAAGATAAACACTAGGATCGGGAGATTAAGCATCTTGTATCTCCAAACCATTTAGTATTTATCTTATAATGGTATAATCTATGATTGAAATATGACATTCAATCACCCATTCTCTATCTAGTGTAAGATATCGAATTCTATATATGATTTTTTTGTTCACGTCTTAGTTTAAGTCCCTTATTTTTTATAAATAAGTTTTCCACAAGTTCATGAGAAATCCCAGGGGTGTTCTGGTGGTTTAGTGAATCAATGTGGAGGAAATCTAATTTTCTGGGCATGTTACATAGTTTACGCATGATTAGTGAAAACTGTGTGGAGCATCCCAATTAACCGTGCATCCTTGGACATAGAATTTTTCACGGTTAAAACACGATTAAGATAACCCTGTGTAATTACAAGGAAACCTTTCGAATGTGTGATTGTGGGATAGTATCTCTCACACGGTTTGTGCATGGTTTGGAAAACCATGTGGGTAAACCATGAATCCTAGAAATGTTGGAAAATTTATAAAATTTTCATTCTGTGATTTTAAAACCCAACACGAGTTATTCCTCCATTTTACCCCTACAACCTTATGGGTGATCGTGGACGGCCCATGGTTTCAAAAGGTGGTTATCTTTCTATTCATGTCAATATTGTGCATTGTTGGTAGCAGATCGAATCTCGGGGTGAGTCTAATCTTCCTCTTGCTTATATTTTCTAGATTAGGGTTTGTAGTTTCTCATATCTTCTTCTAAATCCATAAAACCTTGTTTTTCTAGTAAAACCATAGTTAATTATTCAAGGGTGATTGGATTCATTTCCAAGTCTATGATTAAGAGTGTGTTCATCAACAATTTCATGGTAGGTGGTCTATAAGCTATATTCCATAGTTTTGTTACGGATTTGTGCATGTGTGTTGAGATATGACTTCCCTCATGTGGTAGATTCACAAATTTTTGTAAGATTCATAAAAATTATAGGGTTAAAATGATTTATAACACTCAAAATCCATATGGGATGCGTTGAAGATGATTAGAATTTTTTAGGCCACCCATGGTGTGTTCTGAAATTTTTTAACCGAGAATAGTTGAAGGTAAGTGTAGAGATGATATGTAGTAATGTGGAGCCCATATTGAACATGTTAATATGTTTAGATGAGATGAAAATGGAATATTGATCTTTGTGCCTCGGTTTTGGCGTAACATCATAAAGGGTTGTCTAGCATGGACTGAAAGTGGGTTAATTGGGTTAATGGATATAATGACAAGAGTTATATGAATTATCCTAAGATGCCAATAAGGAATAGTACATATTAAGTGATGAAAATGATAAATTAGAAATTCCATGTGAATTTAGAACTTATAAATGGTTATATAATGGAATTTAAAATATTAAATTAATTAATACACATTAATTATATGGAATACCAAATGGGTTGAACGTGATGAAGTGGTTGTTCCATGTGTTATGAGAATTTAACCAGAAATGCATAAGTGGGAAAGGTCTTGTCAAATAAAAAATGGTCTAAATGGGATAATGTATGGTAATTGGAAAATATTGGATATTGTAATGGAATTGTGAATACACTAAATTGGTTAAGTCACGAGAATGGGAATTTGGTTAAATTAATATGAATTGTAATTGGTATATTTACCAATGTCTAATGGCATAATATTAAATCCCATGTTGATTTTTTTTACTATGATTTCCAATGTGATTGGTTGTGTTCGGTTGTGTTATTGTATGGAATTAGTGATTGGATAAAGAATAATGTGCACATTTCTTAGTGGTGGGATAAAGTATTGATGCTATTCCCATGGTTAGGGTTGGACTAATGCTCTAACCTACCCAAAAATACATGGGTTAGGGATTTGGACTGATGCACTATGCCCCCCCAACAACTGTATTCAATAATAATACATGGACTGAGGCTCTAAGGTATGTTTTGTGGTTTCCTGATATGGTCATCCCTTGGGATATAGGGACTTAAATTGTTTTCTAATGTGGAATTATAAATTCCATGAATATTATTTGAGGGAGTTGAATTTATAACTGACAGATTACTAGTTAATTATTAACTAAATGATATGTTGATTTACAAAACTATCTAGTCACAATGATCATAATTGGGATAGAAATATCGATATTGTTAATCAGTGGTCCCAAATTTTCTTTCCATTACATGTTATTTAATAATACTCTCATGCACTATCTTTCATAGTGGATATTTTTAGACACCGTTAGTGGTGGCCTGTTGAGTTGTACTCCTACCCCCCATGGGCTGACGTTGGGTACCCAAGTAGATTTTGTGCTTGAAAGTTAGGACCAGGGTAATGACCATATTCTAGGGAGTTGAGTTGGACATGGGACATGCATGGATGAATTTCCAGACCTAGAGTGTGGGCCATTTTTGGATTTCTTTTGTTTTACTTAATTTGGGTTATTTTCACATTTCATTGTAACATGACATGACATATTTATTGTTGGTGGTGGTTTGTATTGAGTTGTGAAATGGTTATTTAATCATGTTAATTGATTAGTAAATGTTATCTATAAAATTTTATATATTTTCTAATGTGGATTACTCTATGAAAGAGGGTATAGTCTGCCCATGTGACAAATCTAGACCCTTGCTGCTAGTCTAAAACCGCTGGTCTGTGGGGAGGCGTGCATGAGGTCTTGTGATGACTCATCTTGTGGAAACGGTTTTGTAAAACCCATATCAGGGATCTTACAAAGTGTTATCAATGGATTTATATTCTATTTTACTATTTTTTGATAGTATACAACTGATTATGATAGTTTTAGGTTTTGTTAATGATCTCGTAGTTAGGAGTAGTTATCCCATGTTTGTGGGAAAACCCAAGACACCCAGGGTGGGAATTTTTATTCTTAATGTGTGTTGTAACAATTGAATGATATTTCACTATTGGGTTATTCACATGTCATGTTACTTGAAAGATTTTTGATATTTTTCTCGTGGACATAATGGCCCGAGTTTGCGCATTCATGCATCATTTTAGGAACCTAAAGATATAGGTGGAATGTATCATGATAGGAACACAATTGATATAAGTGTGACAAGCATGGTGAGTAGAATGCATTTTACTTATATGGAACATTTGAAGAAAATGGTTCCTAATAATTGTAATGAAAGTTGGTTAATGAAAATAATGAAATGGATATTTATTGAATATTGTGTATAAAGAAACATAATAAATGGTTTTATGTTTTCGTTTTTGGTAAATTTCAAATAACTGATGATTTTTAAATGAGAATGATTTTTGTGGAGATGATTAAATAGGTAATAATTTTTTCTTAATGAAAATTGTAAATGAGTTAAAATGATGGTTATAACATGTTTTGAGATGATAAATGTGATTCAAAGAAATTAATCTTGTGAAAAGGAGGAAATGGTTAAAAGGGATGTTTAATGAATGGTTTTTTTCTTAAGTAATATAACTTTCCGCATATTGACCATGAACTATTATAAAAATGGTTGAGGCCAGTGGTAGAGAGGTGAACACATCTATCATAATATTGTTTTTGGATTGGGAAAAGTATCATAGGTTGTGAATTATTCTATTGTGGTCTATTCTGATTGGACTTCCTTATAATTTTTGTGTTAGATGAAAATGTTTAGGGGATATGAATCTGAGTATGTTGGCATTTTGAGAATTTGGGTAAGTCAAATTTTCTAAAACAAAATACATTGGCTATACCTCATTTTTTGTTTATTTAGGTAGTGGTCTTGAGGTGTCAATAATATTTTTGGTAATGTCAAAGTAGTAAACCATGTGGTTTGTAATTGTGTGGGATGTACTATGGAAATATAAATGAGTGTCTTGGTTGTAGTGCCACTAGTGATGGGTTTTTTCATGAGTGTGGTGACCCATGTGGGATGAGGCCTTTTGAGTTGTATCACAGACCAGAGAGTGGGGGTTTTGGATCATGGTACTGATGTATATTTTTTAGTACCTTTGGTGAGGAACCTAGAGAAAATGGGTTCTTGGTGCGCTAGGTGCAGTGTGTATCAGGATGGGGGGGGGGGGGTGAGGGTGTCATTCAAAAACATGGATTGGTCTATAACTTGATATGTTTAAGAAGTAATGGATTTGCCTTTTGTGACTATATATTAGGGAATTCATATCACTCGACCTTCAACGTGGCCTATGTGAGAGGTTGGATGGGGTTCCTAGTGCTATTGGGTGTGTGCCTTATGGGTGGATGTTAGACCTTGATAGTGGGATGTGGAAGATTTTTTCTAGTGTGTGTTAGCCTAGAGGGATAAATTGTATGGTTGATGTACCCGTGATGTGACTTGAGTTATGGTGATATGTTGATAGATTTAGTGAAATCAAGGGAATCCTCATTGGAGGCTTTCCCAGGGATGAGTGTTCTTTGGAATAGGAGGCATGGGGAAGGCTTTAAAGGAAAGATCGATGCCTATGAATACCTTTAAGCTTTGGTAAATATATTCACATTGATGGGATTGTTTGTATGTATGGTTTGGTTGTTGGTTGATATGTTGAGAATTATTTTGGGGCCATGAGGATAACTAACCAGAGACATCGTTAAGAGAGTAAATGGGCGTTGAGATATACCTAGTTTGTTGTTGTCTTATGGAAAATAATGTAAGTATGATAGTGGTCGAAGGAATGTATGAATCCGTGAGAGTTCTAAGGGATCCAGATGTGGGAATACACTAATAAAGTTCTATTATGGTTAGGATAAGCATCTTTCATTCTCTATGAATACAATTCGAGAAGTGTGCTTGTGTGAGGGAACTTGGGATTGATTGGCATTGAAAACTATAGTGTTTGATCCTTAATTTTTAGGGGAATATTGAAATATCTTGAGAGGTGCTAATTAAACATAGATAAGAGGTGTGCATAATGGAATCATGAAATTCACAGAAGATTATGGTGTTCCATCTGGGGAGGTGATATCATAAATCAACAAGTCGGTGGTCATTTTAATAGACATATTCCATGATTACCTCTTCTATTGACGATCATGCCCAATATCATGACATAGTTATAGGTACATTAAGAAGCCATATTATTCCTAGAAACAAGATGGTGTTTAGTAGGATGAGGGAAATCATGAAGCTTACATTCATGGTGGAGGTATTTGTGATGTGATATGGTGGGATGCACTCCAATGATGGTTTTTAGTGAGGTCCTTGGGTTGGGTAGATTGGAAAAAGATTTAGTGGTTACGGTCCTTGGAATCTTGGAGCATGAATTGGTTAATGTTCAATATGTTGTTATAGATAATTAAAAACTATCATATATATATGTATTTGGATTTTGTCTTCTGTTTGGTAGTGAGCCATGGTAATTGTAATCACATGTGGAGAGAAATGGTAACGACATTCCTAAGGTGGGGAGTGAGGAGTTAGTTGTGAACATGGGGAGGAGAACATTGATTTGATTTAGTTGAATCGGGATATGAATAATGATCCTGGAATGTTCATGTTGTGTCTCTACAAGGGTTCGAGTGGTCCTTGCTTGTGGGGTTTGATTGACACTATCTTTGTCTTTGGTATCAGGGTGGTTCTAAATTGAATTTGAGATCCTTTTGTTTAGTCATCAAAGAGTGTAGTGAGATGTAAAATCAAATTGTGGTATGAGATATTGTGCTCTATAACCTCATTAATAATCAAAATTATCCTTGGGTAAGAGTCCTTAAGTGTTTTTTGAACGCCATTGAGTTCTTGGGATTCTTCACCATGCAATGTAGTGTCATGCCAATGGTGCAGCTAAGCATTCCAGGATGAGTTAATCAGGGATGTTCAACTCAACTCTAAGTAAGGGACAAATGTGGATAGTCGTAAATCTCTATTTGTAAATGATTTGGAAGGATAAGTGTGTTGCAAATTTTTGAATAGAATTGGGTGAGAACATATCCTTCTCTCGTTTTTTATGAATGGTAGGGTTCTTTTGTTGGGAATGTTGGATGGGATGGTGGATCCAAATAATAGTTTGGAAGGAATTGGTGTCAAGATGAAGGGATTATACTAGAGGATAGGGAATGACCTATGTGGGTGTGTAGGTTTGATAAGGAAGTAGAGTTGAGATACTAGTGGTGTTTAATTGATTGTTTGGGTTCCATGTAATTGAATATGGTGGAGGTAAACATATCAGATAAATGGTTGGTTGATGATGTCAACAGAGTTCCAAGTTTGAAGACTTGATTAGTCACCATTCGGGTGAGTTGGCTCGAGTATCTTGATATTGAATGGGTTTAATCGGTCGAGTACCAAAGAGTTTTGGGTAGCTTTTGGATGTATAATTGTGGAATATAATCATTGGTAAATTTGGTTTAAAGGATTGTGTGTTTTCCTTTGAGTGATACCTATTTTGGACACAATTATATTCTAGAAAATAGAGGAAAATGGACCCATGTGATTTGGGTCATGAGTTGTGTAGAGGATCAGTCTAATGGGGAGTCGATTGGTTCCCAAATTATTTCAATTCATTTTGTGAAGTTTCCATGTGTTGTGAGTCTAGAATTGTTTTCTATGTTTTCACTATGAAGTTATTGTGGTTGGGTACGGTTGAGGTTGATGTACCATTGAGGAGCCTCTAATTCACGTTGTGGGTTGTGGTGAGGAAGTCTTATCGGTCTAGACCTTTCCTTGGTTCACTTTTTGTGATGTCTTTGTAGCATTAAATGGGGAACATCGGAAAATAAGAAATGATACACAATCCTTCTGTCATGATATCATGTTATAGAAGCTAAGTGATGCTCGGTAAGAGTTTCTTGAGGATGAGCCATTATAAGATGGGGAGGTTATATGATCTCAAATTCTACATAAGGTATGTTTTTGTTTATGTATCAGTTTACATCCCTTGTTCTGGTTAAATAAGTTTGTCCCAATATCATGAGAAGTTTTGGGGGGTTTCAGGGTGTTCGAGGAAAGAAAGGGGAGGAAAATAGAATTTTTGGGCATGTAGCACGGTCTGTGCATGTTTAGTGAAAACCCTACGGAGCATCCTAGATAAATGTGCATCCATTGATAGATGCATGTGCACAATTATAGAAGGGTAAATCTAATCATGTGGAATTCTTATGAAACCATGAGAAGGGGTGATTTTGGGATCGTAGCTCTTGTAAGGCTTAGGTATGGTTTTGCAAACTATGTGGGTAAACCGTGAATCCCATTAATGTTGGAATATTTACAAAATTCCCACACCAGGAGTTTAAACCCCAACAATGAGTTTTCCTCTATTTCACCCCCATAAAATCTAGTGATGAGCTTGGATGACCCAAGCTTCCTATGGGTGGTTCTACTTCATTTTTTGGCCATTTGGATCACTATTGGTTGCAGATCGAAGCCCCAATTAATCTAATCTTTTTCTTGCTACAATTTTCTAGATTAGGATTTTAGTTTCTCCCATATTCTATTGAATCCCTAAACCCTCTTTTTCCAGTGGATCCTTAGTTAGGGATTTATGGTTTTTTCAATCCAGATCCAAGGATACTATTAAGAGTTTATTTACCATTGAATTTAAGGTCTGTGTTCTACAAGATACATTACATAGTTCTGTTATAGATTTGTGTATTTTTTAGATATATCATCACTCGGGTTGTGATTTAATATAATTGAGTAACATTCGGTAAAATTGTTGGATAAATAATGATTTCAACCCCTCAAGATCCCCATGGTATGTGTTTTAGATGATTATTATGATTTAGGGACCCCCACGAGGTGCGCCAACAATTTCAAACCTCCAATCAATGAAGTTATGCATAGAGTTGATATGCGGTATTGTTTAGCCCATATTGAACATGTTTATATATTTAATTGAGTTGTAAATAGAATATTTATGTTTGTGCCTAGGTTTTGGGTTAACAATATAATCGATTGTTGGCATGGAATGAAAGAGGGTAAATTTGGTTAAATGATATTTTATCTTGGGGTATATCAATTATTTTTAAATGCGAAATATGATTAGTAAATATCAAGTGACAAAAATATTAAATTGGAAATGAATTGTGAATTGAGAACATGAAAACTATTTTATAATAGAATTGCATTCCATTAATTGTTATTTATTTATACACGTATGAATTATCTGTTTGATGGGATGTTTGTAGACACCATTGGTGGTAACCTACTGAGTTGTACCCACACCCTCCTCGTGCCACCGATGGGTACACAAGTAGATTTTATGTTTGAATGTCATAATAAAGGAAATGGAACTATACTAGAGAATTTACATGGTAATGGGACATGAATGGATGAGATTCTAGATATAGAGTTAAGAAAATTTTGGGATCTCTATTGTTTTTATTATTTTTAGTTTTTTCACTAGGCATTGTAGCATGAAATGTCATATTTATTATAGGTTGTGGTTTGTACCCTTTTTGGAAATGGTAATTACTCTTGTTCATTGATTAGAACATGTTGTCTTCATTATTTTATATTTTTACTATTTGGATTACACTGACCAAGAGAGTATAGTCTCCCCTTTTGACTAATATTGACCCTCACTATTAGTCGGCAACCTCTAGCATATAGGGATGCGCGCTTGAGGTCTTGTGACAATCCCATTCTTAGAATCTGTTTATCAGAAATTTGGTCAAGGATGTTACATCCAGTGATACAATATCAATGGGATAAAAATACACCTTATCTTTATTTTTTGTGATGCTTCTGCTGATTTTAGATTGCTCAGAAAAAAGTAACTATTCATCATTTGTTTCTCACACCTTCAAATATTGATACTTTATACTAATAATATTAGTTATAATTTTCTATTTTCATGAGGAATAATTATTCATAATGAAAAAATACTATTTATATTCAACCTAGTGAAACTACCTCAAATTACGATCAATTTCGGAAAATATATGAATGATAAATTTATAATTAATATGCACCATAAACCTATCACTAAAATGGTATTGCCTCCGGTATTTTAGATCATACGATGAAGAAGATATATTCATATCCTAATCCATGTGGTTCCTATCACAAAATCATAGATACTTATATTTATAAAACACCTTATAAAAATACATAATTATTGAACATTCATCAAAAATAGAAGAGACATCAAAATACACTTTGAAACTCTAGAATCGATCTAGAAGAAATAAGGATAGAAAATGTTTTAAAATTATTCTTCGACTCTGGAAAATCCATCTCAAACTCCCCTAACTATATTATATTAACCACATTCATATTCGACATAATCAATTGAGTGGTTATCCACAAAAAAAATATAAATGAATTAGAAATAATATCCTTTAAAATGTTATAAAAATATAACCCGATTGAAATTATTAATAATTTCCCAATGAATCATCACTTTTTTTAATTTAATATCAATAATTATTCTAAACTATGTCACCACATGGCCAAAATAATTTACCTTCATGAATTTATATTGATCACTTAAAGGGAATTTAAAAATTATTATATTATAATAACTTACCCAAACCCATCAGATTGTTAGTTAGTTCTCTTTTATAGTCCTTGATTATTTAAGTATATCATCATCAAAGACATTAAATTATACAAACAATGGATTGACTAATCAACTCATCATGACTATGAAATTTTTTAGCACATTCTGAAAAATGTAATTGAAAATATGATACTCATAATGGTCATACAGAAATTGGATTGTGTTAGTTGTTATATATTTGGGACTCACACAAATTTGATGAAATCATAATGTAAAATAAATCAATAAAAACCATTTATTCCCTTTAAAATTGTGAAATAAATCATTTATTTGAGGTAATGTGTATAAATTCATGATTGTCATAATATTTAGAATAAAATAATACACATCAATATAGAATATTTCATTCACATTCTTATCAATATGAATTTGAGAACCAAAAATAGATGTATAGGGTCAAATAAAACCCTTGGACTCTTGTTCCTTGATATTGGTATTCAATTTTATAAAATATATAAGTTTCATTAAATAAATATGAATCAAAATCTACCCAATTCTAATAACTATCATGATCATGAACATTACCTCACACTAATGAGGAAACATTGAGAACTCCTAAGAAAAACCACCAGTAATGTTTCCCCTATAAGAGGTATTGCTTCTGGTTTTCAATTTTCCATAGCATAAGAACTAGGTATACTATCTATTAGGTAGTTACACGATATTTATTTATTTCCCACCTATGGAGGATCTTATGATAATCTCATTATTTAAAAAAATTGTACAAGGTTCCATCGAGAGACGATAATGAAACATTCGTCATATAAGAATTTTGTGATATATTTAAATTATTTCAACATTCACATACCTAGTATAAGAATAATAAAATTTAAATAAATTATAGATAAAGTCTTAGTTTTTCTAAACAATTAGTGATAAGAGGGTAGGAGAGGATACTCTTAAACCAGTCTAGTCATTTACCCAATAGGGTATTGATAATTAAGTGACCCTAACATGATTATCCTCCAAAACCTAGGATATACATGAGATAAGAAAAAGTAAAATAATGAGAATCCTTGGTATCAAATATTGTAGAGACGTTCATATAATATACTATAATAATACAACTTACTTATAAAATAACCCCATATTTTTTATCCTTTAACTCTAAGACTGTAAAACACTACATGATCCATCATGGATACGTTATTCCAATGATCCCTACCCTAGTGAAGGTCCTAATGAATTTATTATTTTAACTATCCACACATTATAACATATATTTCAGCCTTAACATTGTTAGTTTCAAATAAAATCATATCCCATAGTCTTAAAATGTGAGGTATCACTATGTTTGAATTGTTGTAAAAAGTATTTTCTTATTTAGACAAGAATAATATATAAATATTACCATAACATCCACAATAGAAACACTAAATTATCTCATAAGGACATTAGAGATTATTATGTTCTACACAATAACATTATAAGCATAAATTTTGGATCCCCCAACAATAGTAGGGAAGAGCATCTATTTTGACTACCATATCATGATTCACCTCAACTCACATTATATCAATGCCTCCTAAACAAATCAAAAAAATTAATATCTTTATCAAACATTGAGGAAGTAGTATCATTATAAAATAATTTATTCATTGCATATTAGGCATTTAGGAGGTTAAACATCACTACTTTTTTCAATAATTTTACCCATAATCCCATCTCAAATATCCTAGATTTGGACTTCTCATCCTTGATTATATAAATATAATTGTGTAGAAAGTACATGAACGTAATTGTATATTACCTTAATGACATATTCACCTCTATGAAATATATAAAATCCAGAGCATGTAGACATAAAAGTATTATCTAAGTATAACTTATTAGGGAATATTTGCTGAAAAATATTATATTCGATCCATATATTATTCTTATCATTAAACATTACATCACTAAAATAATGGAGAGATATTTTAAACATGATGTATATAGATAAAACTAATTCTACATTAGAAACTTCTTACTCCAAAATATGTGGTTGATACAAAAACCCATACACTACCTCTTGATGGGAAACCTCACACTAAAATATATGTGAGTTATGGAACTAAAAATATTACATAACATCCATCACTCATGGTTATCATCATGTATTAAATGACATGGTTTTTGATTATTTGTTTTGAAAACCCATCAATGACTTGAGGATTAATTGGAGTCTTGATAGGTAGATAATGTTCACCAACTCCCTCTTACGGACCAATATGGGTCAATATAACGAAATTGTTTATGTGAATGATTATAATCAATTAAATTTTTCATCAATGAATTAGGAAATTTAGCATATATTATTTCCTAGTGTTAATCAAGTACTAAAAATATCCCCTCTCTCATAAAACTTTCTTAATCAGTGAATGGTGATTTCAAAAAAATCATTTGAATATAAAATATCGAACAAAACCATGCTGAAAGTAAACCATGTAATGTCTAAAAAAGACTAATTTAGACATGATAAATAAATTATACCAGTAATATAAATATAAATATGAATGAAAAAAATTAAAACAAAACATAATTATTTTGGTGGTTTTGTTTAATATAAACATTCATTGGAATATAATTTTGTATAAAACATTTTCATAAAATCATATTGCACTAAATTTCATCCAATGTATTCTTCCCTAGACATATCTATTATAATGAATGAGACTTATACAATGAGACCAACATAAGGGTACAAATAATGTGAAACCAATAACACCAATTATATCTCAATATTCCTATATAATTACCGTTTTAATGAATATTTATGATCTATTTAATATTTTAGGAATGTTCTTTCTCCAATATATTATCACTACTATAGAAAAGAGACCATAACATCCTATGATACCATTTTTATCAACCCATATTAGATAATGGGAATTGGTAGAGAATAATATTCATAAAACCTTAGGAAATCCTCTCAATTTTTAAAACATTTTGGATCAAATTGAACTCATTATATACACAAAAAACAATTAGAAACTGCATTTCCCAATATTTACCATGTATGGGACTAAAACCTTGTATATACTGAAATAATGAACCTGGAGTACCTTTTAAAATGGATGATCATTGCTTCTTTTTTTAATAAATTATTTTTGAATATAACAGTGAGGGATTCATTTGACCCACATCTTCATAGTGTATCCACGTGAAAAATTGAATCCTCTATCACTTAGCTAGGATACTCCTAAAATGTTCAACTGACTCAATAAAAGAGTATTTATAAGTGGAATCCTGGTCTATTAAAATCATTATGATCCATAGAACACTCTATTACCCCATTTTCAGGGTAAAGGCTTCTTATATTCCACTTAGGGATCCTCCTTAAGTGTGTATACATTTATATTTTCTGCACAATTAAATTAATTTTTTTTAACTCTGGGTAAACATAAACCAATTAGTTCCCCAATTCTATAATCTTTGAAAACATTTGCAATAATAAATTATAATCTATGTGGTAAATATTTTAACTTTGATAATTAATGTCTATCTTCTTTAAGGATGAATCACTGATAAAATATTTACCATGCAATATGATTCATAATTACTTTGATATGTCCATATATTACATTATGACATGACCTGGTAATGATATATGGTATCATTATATCAAATCATATGATATACCCAAAATACATAAAAAATTAATCATTTCTTAATATTTCATACCTTTTAAATACTTAAATTATAAATTATTAGAAACTATATATACATCATATGTATCATGAATTTATGAAATACCTCAATAAATCTCCCATTTACACTAAATCCAAAAAAACATAGTGAAATTTCATAATATATTTAATCATATAAAATTACATGTAAAATCATATAAAAACAACCTTTTGGGTTTCCAAAAACAATTTTGGAATGCTATATTCAAATTCACCTTATATCACATTATATCAATAGACTGTAAAAAAATTAAAATTTTCTTTTGGATTAAAAAAACCACCTTTTTCGAATATCTATAAATAAATATAAATCCCCTTCAACTCATCAAAAAAATTTACCAAAGTATCCAATGTATAATTGAAAAAAATCCTGAATTAAATAATTTATGCAATGAGAGGCCACTGGAATATTGTAAATTATTTCCATGATATAGAGAGATCTGACATGATCTCTATCAACTACATTTATCAAAATAAATTCACACAATCTTCATCCTATATAGAAATTCATTTATATATGATATATTTTTCTATGCTATTAATTAACCATGGGTCATGTTGTATGTCACTACCATATAGATACTCATATGTTCTCAATTATATGGGTAAAGAATCGTTGGGTCTATGAATATATAAAATGTTTATCTAAATTAGGGATATGTACATCACATTCCCCTCACAAAATATATAATCTGATCATATATATTATTTAGTTAAAGTTTCATTATTTTTTATCCTATATCTATTGTGGGACTCTATGTGATATTACTTATACGAGAGGATGAATCCCTTGTTGGATATTATCTAACCATTGAAAGGATAAAAAACATACCCTAATACCCTTAACTGGCGTTTCTTATTTTGTTTCATTATAAATCTGTCAATGTATGATGGTTATCAGGAATGTTATATAAAAAACACCATGTATTAGGGATATAAAAAAATAATCATGAAACCACATTATTACAATGACGTGGTGTATGAAATTTAATGTCTCATTATTTATAGTTCTTCCACAATATAAAACCTTTTTTATAAATTGTAATCATATTTTTCATCATGATAAATAATTTTACTCTTTATATCCACATGTTTTCATCTCAAATTATAACACTAAAAAATAACATTGGTTATTTATAACTCAAATGAATACTTTAAATGTTCAGTTATCATTTCACATCATGAGAACACACATCCAACATAAAATACTGATAATTTGTATATTTAATCATTAATAAAATAAATATATATTGCATTCCCAATATATTTTATTATTAAATAATGAAATTATATACCTATATAATCTATCGCCAATGATAGATTAGCATGCCAGTCTTATTTTTACTATACATTTAGGGTTTTATAAAAATAATTATATCTCTATGAAATTCCTACCACATCATTATTTGACTATCCAATAAAACCCTCCCACTAAACTATCTACTCAGTTCAATCAATGAAAGAATCTAGTTTTATTAAGGGACCGATAGAGGAATCATATTATTAATTTTCACAACCATAAATAAGTATCCATGTTACTTAACATTATAACATCAGTGTTTATGATGTTAATAATGTTAGTTATTGTCTCATAACTCTTTATGCAATCATTGTCAACGTCATCCTATTATCTTATCCATCAATTGGTCTCTTGGAAATATTTTTTCAAATAATATAAATAATTATATTTATATTTACAAAACATTTCACATCATCTTTCAAAAATATTTATGTGACATTAACTATAGGTTTTGACTCGTATGGTGATTTATTTATTTTTATGTTGAACTTCATTAAGTTGAAATATACTCACAAAAGCTTCGTATACACTATATTGTTTTCATAAATTCATATTATAACACCCAAAATCGTTTTTACTAAATTATACATATTGAATTTATTTTTAATATTAAAAATATATATAATTTTATCCATATAAAATATGTTATTCAATGTGTTTGGAATAGCATTATGGAAATATGATTTATCAATTAAAATATTCTACTAATTGTGGGACCTGTAACACCCCATGCTTTTTATGAATAATTGTTTTTCAAAAAAATTAAAATTTATTTTTATCCTTGTGTTAAAAACTCCACCATGAAAATCTTGTGTTATATGAAAAACCATTTAAGAATATTATATTTGAAAAAATGGCTAAACATTTGTTACACTAAAGAATTAATTTTAACAAAACCATGTTATAATATTAATATAGTTATTCAAACTTCACCATCATAGACTATCAATTATATGCAGATAAAAGAATATTAAGAAATATTTTTTTAAATATTACTAATAATTTATTTTATTAATGGAAAAATATTGACAATAATATATAAAATTTTCTGAAATTTCTTTATAAGATTCATAAAGTA
Source organism: Viscum album (assembly GCA_963277665.1). Classification (NCBI taxonomy): domain Eukaryota; kingdom Viridiplantae; phylum Streptophyta; class Magnoliopsida; order Santalales; family Viscaceae; genus Viscum; species Viscum album. The sequence continues at coordinate 1,544,570,468 of OY728155.1, read as the reverse complement.
ATTCTTTAAAGAAAATGACATTTTTAGTATTTCATGGAATAGTAAAAATATTAATTTTTGAAACATTGAGAAATTGAATTTGATAAATATTACAATATTTTTAAATTCATACTATAAAATTTAGTATCTAGAGAATTTTTGTGATTTTTTGAAAAAGTTTCATTTTTTGATGAATAGTGAAATATAATAAATTTTAACTGATAAATAATTCAATTTGATTTATTCGAAAAATTAAATTATATGTTTAATTTGATAAAATGTATATTTGTTTCAATTATACATTTATTAATCAATTTTAGTTCATTTAAATAAATTTTGTAATGCATTTGAATATAAAGAAACCGTAAATAAAATTTATTCGTCTTTAAAAACATGCTTTCTCATCACATTACTAAGAATAATTTAAAATTAATTTTATACAATTTTATGATTGGAATTTTGAAATTTTTATTCTATAATATTAATGAAATAAATTTTTTACTTAATATATGTGTAAATTATCTTTTCACACAAATTTTTAGAAAATGAAGTAAAAATTAATTACCACGGTTCAGGTAAAATTAGGAATATCATGGGTTAAACTAAAATTAATAGTGTAAAAATCATTATTGGAAAACATTAATAGAAATATTGGATTTATAATTTTACATGTTTTCCACTCTGCTATCTTATAAAAGGCCACACCTATAGTATATTTTTTACAGTATAATAACTCTTGGTTTTATACAATACCTAAGAAAATCACCTCCCAAATTCCATCCCCTCGTCATAGATTTTTAATTTTTGGATGAAATCCATCCTAGAATAGATTTTTTTCAAAAATAAAGAGGATACCTGATAAAGATTTAAAATTCATCGATGAATGTTTTTTTTATTATTTTCTATGTCAAATCCATTAAATTATTTTAATATCATACTAAAATAATAACCACAGTGTCATAAATATAATTATATTGTTTAAGGTATCAACTAAGAAAAACAAATAATTCCATAAAATGGTTTATGAAATCAGAATTATTTGTGAATGGTGGACTCTCTCCTCATGAACTTATATCATTTTTTTCATTACCACCTAATAAGTCTGGCATATTTATGGATGCATTGTTAATATATGATATAAATAATTTTAATTATATTATTCATATTTTATTATTATATCAAAGATACTTTCATACTTATCATTTTGTGGTTATATAATAATTTAGTTCGTGTGTACAACGGATTTCTACCTGTTCAAGTGAAGTGATTCATTCATGTTAAACATGTAATATATTAAGGAATAATTTAGTGAACATATTTGAAAAATATGAAGTAAAAAATTATTATTGAATTATATAATTTAATTTACCTTTCATTCTTTGAAACCTATATGAAAATGGACTACAGTATTCTTGCATACGTATGGCCTGCCATCTCCTTCAATGGTGCATTTCGTTTCCTATCACTAAACATTATGAATTACAATAAATATTGATATACTAAATATATATGAAATTTATATCATATAATAAATTATTCATATGATGAAATAATGACTTAATTATGAGGAAAAAAAATAATTAGTCCAAACATATATGAAAAAGAAAGCAGTTATTACCTGAATCATATCAAAAAATGAAATTGTTATAAATGTAGTAATATAATGTCAAATGTAAATCATATATTGTATGGTTTATATAAATATTTTTCTACAAAAGATTTATAATAAAATTTTATTTATTATACATGATGTTTTAATGAGTATTATTGATGTAATGACCAAAGGTAAAGGGATTCAAGTCTCATAACTATTTCTGAGAGACTTATGCGGTATTCACCACTCAGTATTTTGTGTTGTTTATAGACATATCTATGAACTTATACATCATTAATATTCCTCATTAAATGATAATTAATGTTCACATTTATTTTATTCATTTATCAATATTATTTATTATAGTTACTCAAATGGAAAGGGATTCAATACTACAATGTATGAATTTAATAGCACTAAAATTGTCCTTTATTAGCGCTAGAAAATCACTGACTACCGAAGAGTAAATAACATCCATATGCATTTATCAGTTTTATAAAAGTGATATTAAATGGAATCTTTATCAAAAATTTTATAATTAATGCTAGAGGGCTAAAATTATCAATGCATTTATTTAGAGTTGATAAAGACTTCCCTTATCAATGCTTTTGGTAGCAATGATAAAGGGTCATACTAAAGTGTGTTTTAATAGCACTGTGCTGCACCAAAAACTGCACTAGAAAGAAAAAAAAATCTGTTATAAATAAAAAATTTAATTTAAATAAAATATAAAATTTAATGACACGAAATTACAATATATTATATATATTTAAAGCATTGATTTATAAAATTACATGAGGAAGAAAAATTAGCACTTTCTTTCAAAAACATCAATATTACAGTATTTTTACCCTAAACCCGACTCAGGTTGTTGCCAAAAAATCACCACTTGTTGGAAAAAATAAAATAATTTTTTAAGAAAAAATTGTTTTGTTAGTAAATAAATAAAATAAAATATACAGAATTTGTTAATTTTAAACTAAACAAAGATTCATACCATAAACAATGTTTAATGGATTGAGTTATGGTCGATGCTTGTATGTTACTACATTTTTTATTCATCTTTTAGTATTATCTCTATGATAATTAACGATATATGTATAGGGAAAAAATATACATAAAATAATTATGTAATATCTAATAGAATGTTGAATAAAATCTATGCTCATTTTCTAGGTTTTTGTGATGTGATGCACATTTTATAGTAAAATGAAACTTATATATAAAAATCATACACATAGAGACATACTAGACACATTGTGTGTTGGATTTAGGTGTGTATAATTCCTACACATCGTAAATGACTTATTGATAATTTTCATAATGTATGGAAACAATTATAATTTGATTCATGGGTTTTTTCTATGTAACTTCTTCTTTTTACTAAAATTTAATTTTTAAATAAAAAAAAGTCATTGAGTCTTATCGATCTCATAATTTGTCAATTTAATAGGAAATTAATTCGTACACATCATAAATTTATTTCAAATAATTATACTAAATTATGGAGAAAGTATGAGTGTGTTTTTTTAATTTTTAGTGAGTAAAACTTTTAGAACTAAAATATAAATTTTTACTTACATTGGACACTTTGAGTCATATCGGGAACATCATGTACAAATTGACATTATGGTGATTACTACACATTAAAAATGACTTATCAACCAATATTTTAAAGTATCAATACAATATAAATTCATGTACATGTATTTTATTATTTTAGATTCCATTATTACTATAATTATTGTTAATTTTCAATAAAAAGATACACCTAGAGTCATATCGGTCTCGCAGTGCCTCAAATTGAGGTGAAGTTGATTCATACACATCCCAAATGACATATGGATAATTTTTATAATGTAACATAAAAATATAAATGTGTTTACTGTGTTTTTATTACTAAAATTTTCTTTTTTACTAAAATTTCATTTGAAAATGGAAACACACACTTTGGGTCATAACTGCCACATAATATGTCTTTTTCACATGGGATTAATTATTAAACATAAAAAATAACTTATGAATAATTTTGAAAAATTAGGAAGACAATATAAGTGGATTTTATTGGTTTCCATTAAGTAAAACTATTAGAACTAAAATATAAATTATAAACTGATAGTGGATAAATTGATTCATATTGGGAAAATCGTCTATCATATTGATATGTGGATAGTTCTTAAATATATAAAATGAATTATGAATCATTTTAAATTAGAATGAAGATAATTCATATGGGTTTTCATGATTTTGAGGAGGTTAGTTGGGTTAAAAAAATAATGTTAATTTTAAAAACAAAGTTACACACTGATTCATACTGGTTGCACAATTTTTCGAATTCATGTTCGGATGATTCCTACAAGTTCCAAATGTCATAAAGGATTGTTTACCTAATTTATCAACACAAAGAATTTGTTTGATGAGTTTTAATTATGTCATATTTTTTTTTCTAAAATTCCTTTCTAAATAAGAAACACACACTTTGAGTCATACAGGTTAAATCGTGTGTTGGTTTGATATGAGACTCATTCAAACATATCAAAAATTAATTATGAGTAATGTTCTTATAATATCATGAAAATACAAGAGATATTTTCACATATTTCATTGATTGATAATTTTAAACTAAAATTTTATTTTTAAACTAATAAAAGAAAATTTGTGTCATATTAGGTAAATCATGTATTATATTGATGTGATGATAATTCCAACACATCAAATATTACATAGGGATTGTTTTTAAAAAGTATAAAAACAATATGAAGGTGTTTTATTGGTTTTCAGTAGGTCAGTTGTATATTTTAGTAAAACTAATGTCAATTTTAAATAAAATGATTCAATTTCACTAATATAGGTGACAACATGAATTTTATTTAGGTTAATATAATTCCTACACATCAAAAATTACTTATGGATAATTTTAATAAATTATAAAAAGAATCTTAGTATTTTTTATACGGGTTTGATTTTAGACTTATTCCTATATGTTAAAAGTGACATATGACTCATTTTCATAAATTATAAAGATAATATGATTTCGTTTTTTCAGTTTTAAATGAATCACACTTTTTGAAAAAAAAAAATTTAAAATGATAATGGACAGTTTGAGTCAAACATGGCACATCATGTTTTGGATTGAGTTTTGGATTCTTCTTATTCACACCTAAGGACATATAGAACATTTCTATAAAGAATCTAATGAATCTAAATGACTTTTATAGTTCTTAAGTACATCACATCTTTTTTTACTAAAATTAATGTCAATTTTAAATAAAAATATGCACTTGTAGACATACTAGTCACACCGTGCAACGGATTGAGGTGAGGTATATTCCTATGCATTCCAAATGAAATATAGAAAATTTTACAAATTTTTCAAAACAATATGATACTATTTCATGAATTTGGAGTATGACCCATCTCTTTTTTTCTATAATGTCATTTTGAAATAGAAACATGAACATCAGATCATACCATCCAAATCATCTATCATTTTGAGGTGATACTGAATCCTACACATAAAAAATAAGCATTGAATCATTTTCCTAAATTTTCAGGATAATCTATGTATGTTTTCTAGGTTTTCAATGAGTGACACTTTTTAAAAAAAAATGTCAATTCTAAACTCATTATAGCTACATTGAGACATAACTAAAACATTGAGTGTCAATTTGAGGTTAGGCTAATTAATATGAAAAAAAATTCTTATTATTCATATTTATAATGTATATATACAATCAGAACGCACTTTCTTAGTATTTAGTATGTCATCTATCATTTTTACTTAAATTAAGACCTATTTTAAATAAAAAGACACAATTGGGGTTAAAAATTTCACACTATGAATCAGATCGAGAGTGGGATGACTCAATTATATATATCAATTGAAATATGGATAATTTTTTATTTATCAATATAATCATAATTTGATTTATCAGTTTTTAGTATGTCATTTTGGATTTTTACTAAAATTCCATTTAAAACTAGAAACACACCTTTTTAGTCATACCATTCACATCAAATTTCGGTTTGATGTGAGACTGGTTTCTACACATAAAAAATGACTAGAGAATAATTTTCATAATTTTTTTGGATAATCCCAGTGTGTTTTTTAGTTTTCAATGAGTGGAAATTTTGAACTAAACAATCAATTTTAAACTGATAATAGACACTTTAATTCATACTAAGGAATTGTTCTAGCAGATTGAGGTTTTCCCAATTAATACACATCCTAAACGACTTATTTATAGTCTATGTAAAATATCAAAAACATTTGATATTTGTTTCACATTTTTTAGTATGTCACTTAACTTTTAACTAAAATTAAATTCAATTTTAAATAAAAATACACACGTGTAGTCATACTAATCACTCCATGTAATAGGTTGAGGTGTGGTGGTTTCCAACACACCCAAATGACTTACGGATCATTTTAATATAGTATAAAAAAAATAATGTTTTTCATGATTTTATCCTTGTAAAACGTCTTTTTTCTAAAATTTTATTTTAAATAGGAAACACCCAATTTTGAGTCATTGTAGTGACATCATGTGTCTGTTTGATGTGAAACTAAGTCATATATATCCAAAATGAATTATGAATCATATAACTTAATTATAAATATTATATTATTGTTGTTTCTTACTTTCACTTATGTTACATGAAATTTCTACTAAAATAAATCTCAATTTAAAATAACGACATTTTTTGGGTTTCACTGGGCACACAATGCATTAGATTGATGTGTGGTTGGTTCCTAAACATAAAAAATGATTTATTCATTGTTCTATTAATCTATAAAATATATTAACATGTTTTATAGGTTTTGATTATGTGATGTTTGTTTTGAAATAAAAATAAAATAATATACTAAAAATAATGAGTCTAAATCATACCATAATATGGTGTTTTTTATTGATATGGTGACTCAGGTTTTGACCCATAAGGCTTTTGGAATATTCATTCCAATATTTAAAGAGCTAGGTACTTAGACGATGTGCGATTTTGTGGCATGATGTTCTAGGAATAAATATAATAAAAAATTATTTATTTTAATACAATGTGGTTTATAGAAATGAGTGATCTCTTAACTATTATTTATGATCAGAAAAATGAGGACACATTTGATTCTGGAATGTCGTGTTTACCCAAGGCGTGGTGTAACTATTACAGGCCCAATCCCAATTTAGAAAAACATATCAAAGGAATTTTTGTAAACTAATATTTTTTTATTCTGACATCAAACCTTAAATAAATATTTAATATAGTCTCAGATCAAATTTCTGAGAACACAGTTGTGTCTAGAATGTTGTGTTTACCTTAGGCGGGACATAAACAATTTAGCATCTTTTGTCCAGTCAGAGGCAAGTCAAGGGTCATGCTGTTACATGAATATTATTTATTATAAAAACTAAACCAAATTCTCCCCCACCATGGTGAACATAGTGGGGGGCAACAAACTAATAATTCTTCTCATTTACTAATGAATGATCTAAAGGCAAGATTGTCAAAATGATCTGCCATCAGCCTAGAATTTTGGTGATAGACACTCCCAGATCGAGAAATAGCGACATCACAATGCCAAATCAACCCCAAAGAATTTTTTTATGAGGTAGGCCGTTTGAGTGTTAACCTCAATCCCCTATTAAGGTTTCATTTTTTCCTCAATTTTCACAATTGCTGTGTAAATCGGGTCTTGAGGATTCGAAAATAGGTTTCAGATTTATTTTTTGAGCATCAGGGTTCTCTTGGTGGTCTGTGGAAGGTCCACCAGCACAAGGAGGTCCACAACGGTGATGGGTGGCATGGTGGTGGAGGACACTGGGTGGCATTGTGGTGGAGTCTTCCAGGCATGGTGGTGGAGGCATCTAGGTAGCAGAAGTACAGAGCGCAAGAGGGAGGAGGTCGGCGGCAGCATGGAGGTCAGCGGTGCTCTAGAATCATGGGCCTTCGAAGATAGAAAAACTAGATAGCGTAGAATAGGCCAATTGGAGTGGACCGACCGAAGAAGGGTGGCCTAGGTGAAGAAGACCAGCCGGAGTGGGCCAGTCCGGTTAGAATGGTCCGAAAGAGTTATAAACCCACGTATCATACAAACTATGTGTTTGATTTATGTGATTTCTAAAGAAACATGACCCTTAGGTTGAGGCCTCCCTTTTAAGGTCACTATCATAACATTATCAGTTGGGATTGAGTCTCTATGGCATAAAAAATCATATTAAAATAATAATAATTTTATTATTATTATTACTTGGTGATTCTTACATCAGATGTATCTCCTGTGTCCCATGTCCGATTGAATCACTGTATGAGGTGTTCTAAACATGATTTTAAATTGGCCATTTCAAGACCTATTTCTAGTTCTAAAACCAAAATAGAGTTACATGACCAACAATTATCTATTTGGGAGTGTAGTAATGAAAATTTCCTTTTTCATCGATTATCCATTTTGGGAAATTTAATAGTCTATCCTGTTTGTTTTCGATATAGAATTTGATGGTGGAAATTGATTGGGCCTTGGAGACATGTTATTTAGGAGATGTTGTGTGGGTATCTTGGTTCAACGATGCCTTTACTATTAGGGTTGAATAGTTCCCCCTGGTCCCATACTGTGATGTTTCAAACAGATGGGTTGAGGGGATCTCTTTGGTCCTTTATCTATTAGCGTTTTCAATATCACATCCCCATCACTAGACTATGACCCCTCTTGCAAAACTATGAGGGGTTTTGGTATCAAATTAATTTCACTCAATGATGACCCCTCTTCGACTTCTTTGTATATGTGTAGTGTGGGTTTCCCACATTCTAGAGTATGTTCTCATAATCGGCCTTGACAACAGACTAAGAAAATTTGGAGCATGTGTCGCCCCGATAGGCCTGATGTAATCCTCACTCCCCTTCATGTTTAACTATTAGGGTTCTAGGAATTGGTGTGACCAATATTAAAATGGGAATAAATCCTCTTACTAGGATCTTCAAGTAGGGTGTAGAGCCCATAGTGAGGCTTGGGTGAAAACTCCCTATATGTGTATTGATATGCATTTCTCATGCAATCTATTGTGGAATTTCCTTAGTGGAGTTATCAAAATATATGTGACAAACACTACATGGGAATTGATCCTCTGATAATTGTGTTTTTTTAGATTCGGGTTGTTTTACGATTCCCCTTTCCATGTCTGGATCTTTTGGGTAGGTTTTAGTGTCCCCCAATAAACCCTAGGTGTGATCCCCCATAGTAGGAGTTATAGTTGGTTTAGTTATTGGGATACTTCTTCTTTGGCACTGTCCATCATGTGTGTCCTCGCAGATAGACAACATAAGGTTTGATAGGGTTGTGTCGTTAGTTCATTTTTTTGATAGAATGGCATCTATCGAACAAGTTTCATCTCTGATGTCTCGTCTCTTGGAGTGTTCTTTTAGTGGCTTTCATTAGATACTCGATTAGAAACATGTCACTAGTGATGAGTTCAAAACCTCCGGATGCATGGTTCCTGAGAAAAGAATGCATGGGGTGATTTCTGGTTTTCCCCCTTGTGGTGTTGTAACATCTTCGTTGACACAGCTAGGTTTCTGAGATGACAAGTTGTGTTTAGCTACAGATGCTCTTACGGTGTATTTTATCTCTTGTTTGTGTTCACTCTGGTAGGGAAGATAAAACTGATGCATTTCTGTTTCTCTATTTTCATTTGCGGTTTTTGGGGATCCATCTTTGTATCTTTATACACATCCCAACATGAGAATTTCACTCAAATGAATTGTGTCATGTGCAGACCACATACATTTTGATAGAGTCCCAGGAGGTCCTAGAGCATGAAGATATTGGTCATCAAGACTGACAAGAGTGTTTACCAGAGTTAGGTCGAGGTTCTTTATTGTGGGTGCATCTGACAGTGGTCCCTTCCTTCTCAGAAGGTTTGATGCATTTATAGTTTTCATTCGGTGGGGAATATATTTTCCCTTATTGTAAATTTTCTCAACTGTATTTTGGAATAAATGTATTCTGGAATTTATTTTCAGTTTTTATATATCTCTTCACTATTTTAGGTATGTTTATATAGGTGCATGTATACAGGTATGATAGGATAAGGCTTCCCATGTGCGTGATAGCTTACTCGGCACTAGTTTCTAGCACCTCGCATATTAGAGGTGGGCTTGGGGAGTCACATTTGAGCCCAGTGGGGTCGGGTCATTTCAATGGGGTATTAGAGGAGGTTCCACCATTGGTAACCAATTGTGTAGTTGGTTTAGATGCATGCTTGGTTTGGGTTTCATGGAGATAGTGTTATTGTGATTTGAGATTAGTTGTTAGGCCACAAACTCTTCTTTAAGTGAAAAACCAGACCTAATGAGTCACTAGGACTCAGATGAGCTAAATTTTTATTTAGAACATTATGACACTGGTCGGAGGGGAAATCAATGGTACATGCATCATATGAGACTTGGTTTTGGGATTTCTTATACTTCTTGAGTATGTTCCCCATATATACTATTTAAACCTGGTACATCTTGATTGTATTTTGAGAATCCTACATGATTAAAACAAGTTAGGGTTCCACGAGAGGACTGTGGTGATGATCTACCACATGTAGAATCTTTAATGCAGGGCGCATGTTCTAAGGATGGATGTCCAAGTGGTCCTCTAGTTGAGAACCACCTATCGAGCAACAAGTTATGTTAGTAGTCCATGATTAGTATTTAAGAAAGTAGAGTGTGATGTATGAGTTCCAGAGGCAGTAACCTTTGAGGTTCTAAGGTGACCTAGTCCCCCAATTAGATTATGACTGGCATGTAGTATTCATGCACATTTTTATGCTTTTGGGGACACCTCCTGATCAGATGGTTCTCCGAGGTGTGATGCATTTTCATGGTTCGATCAATCGCTATTGGAGACGTCTGATGTAGAACCTGGATGAGGAGTGGACATAGTTAGTGTGTCACATTGGGGAGGATTTTTATCCATCCATGTTGAGTTCAGTGTGTATCCAGGAGCTTCTATATCAATAGTAAGAGAATAGAACAGTGGCAGAGTACTTAGCTTGGTTTAAAAACCTATCACATAATTCCTTAGATATGTATCAACATTTGTTCTTCTAAGCATGGACCTTTGAATAGTGATTCCACTAATATATTAGGGTGTTGGTGTGGCCAATGTGCATTCCCACCTATGATAGAATGATGGAGTGGGCGTTGGTTGTGGAGAGCTTCTTGGTCGAGGAGATTCTAACCATCAGTGTTGGGTACATGGGATCTGATACCACAATATATAGTTCAATATATAGTAGCTGATGGTGGGTATAGGGGTCCGGGCCTGCACAACATTTCTGGAGGAAACCCTAGGAAGGATGATCGGAAGCTCTAGGATCTCATGCCGTTTTTTGGTCAGCCATCGGAGAGGTGGTGTAATTATTGTGACAACTAGGGACATATTTCTAGAGATTTTCTAACCTGTCATGATTCTGAGAGGGATATGGTCAAAATACCGCCATGGAAGAGGTATAATTTCAATCACAGAGGTATGTAGGGTAGCAGACGTGGAAGAGGAGTAGGGGTAGCATCAGGAGTTGGTAGATGGTATAAGATGCTACCACAACCACAACAAGGCAGTCCACACCAGGATCATGGAGCTGGAGGATATCGGTGAGGAAAACATCAGTAAGTATAAGCCTTTATCATAGAGGCTCAATGGATGAATATAGGTGAGATCTATGTCATTTCTAATTTTTTTTAGTATTTTTGATCGACACTGTTAGGTGATAATATTTTCCTTCCATTTTTTGATCGAGGTTTGTTTTAGGGTGCTGAAAAGGCCCTTTTTGTGTTGTTCATCATAGATTTGAATTCACAATGAAGATGGATCCTTCCCCCACAGAGATTAATTTCTAGTATGTGACTAAAATAGTGAACGTGAGTCAGTGCCACCCAAATAAAATAGTATCGGGGTTTGGTGGACAAGTCCTTATGACTTTTGTGTTTGGTGTGGGTTGATTTTTGGTCAGTTTTTGTGAACAATGTAACACCCCGAGATTTTATGAAAAATATTCTTTTTAATTTCATTAATGTCTTGTGTTGTATGCTACACCAAAAGAATCTTGCAGAACACACATCCTAGACTTGCCTTGAATTACATGCAATCGCGACGTTCTTCGATAGCGTGTGTAGTACGCAATATAGAGTTTCACTGAACAATGATATGCTATTAAAATATTATTAAAACTAGCCGTTATGAATAGTAATAAACACTTTTTGAAATTTTGTAAATTTTATTTTCAAAATGGAATTCATTTTTGGATTCTGAATATCGAAATTAGCTTAGGGTGAAATTTTGGTACTTTTTGGATAACTTTCATTTTCCGATTAATAGTGAAAATTACTAAATTTTAATTAAAAACAACCTTTTTAATAGAAATAATTAATAGTGATAAATTATTAATTTGAGTGGTTTTAAAGTATATTTAGAATATATTTTCACAATTTAATACAATGTTGGTTATTGGATGTAATTTCACATTCAAACCAGACATAAACAACAGTCAATCTTTTGATAGTTATTATCTCTTAAGAATACGCTATTTGTTTTGAAGACATAAATTAATTTTTTAAATTAATTAATGCAACTGATATGTTTTGAATTTGGTAAAATGGAAATCATTTTTTAATTCATAATATCAAATATAGATTAGGCCTAATTTTTGGTATTTCTCTGGAAACTTTCATTTTTTGATGAATAGTGAAACCACTAAGTGGTAGTCAAGAAAAATGAATTTTTCATAAAATTTAATTTTACCGCTTCTATGAGTGGAATTTCAAAAATCCGAGACACACTGTTGATGTCAGTAAGAAAATGTGATTCAATGAGATGAAAGTAATTTTTGGTGAATAGTAACATTTTACTTTTTTTTACCACGGTTAAAAGTAAATAGGGTAATTTTGGGTAAAAATGATATTATTATTACCCTAACACATGCCATAATTCTATTGGATAAGTTTAATTTGACCAAAAACAATCTTAGGAATAAAATATGACCATTTAGGCCCACTTGGATTAGATTAGGACATTTATTATTAATTTATATAAAGAAGGGATAAAATAGTTAAAATCAAAGTTTAATAAGAAAATCATTTTTAATATAGGGTTATACATAAGAAAAATTCGACTATAAATTATAATTAGAAATATAAAACGATTTCCTATATAATTATATTTTATTTGTAATTTTTAGACTTTAAATAATTTAATTTATTTATGACACAAAGGTGATGTAGTAATTATCTTATTAATAAAATATTGACATAATTGATGTTATAAATACCCAAATAAATGTAATTTGAGACTTTTTATGAATTAAAATAATTTTATAGGTTAATATGAAATTTCATTATTGATTTAATTTAGGTTTTTCGAACTAATCATTCTGTTATGCTTTTCACAAAAATCAATAACTAAATAGTGTCAAAATTGACAAAATATAGTTTTTAAAAGAAATATTATATTATTAATTGTTATATTATTCCTAAAAATCTAAGGTTCTGGAAAATGACTTAGATAGGGTTATATATATTGATAATAAACAACATGGTGTTCGTTTGGCTGCTTATAGTAAGTTTATTAATCTTATAGTATAAGAACACAGGAAGACACAGTAAAAGTAAAATTATCTAACTTAAAGTTAAATATAAATGATAAGGTTAAAATAGGAACCTAAACTTGCCTAAATTATATTGGATGAGATTCTATCTACCCATCCCCACATTAGCTTCGAAATAAATCAATTTGGATCTATTTAAAAATGAATTTCTCTTTATAATAAAATAATATTTTTAGTTATTCCAAAGGTGCCCCTCTCCTCCCTTATAAAAGGGCACCTCCTCCCTCTCTTCCTCACACCACTTTGATCATTCAAGCTCAGCCAAACCCTGACCAATTCTCTTCTCCACTTCCATAGAAACATACTAGAGGTTCTGGTCTTCCTCAAATATCAATTTTAGTACCCTAAAAGGAGATCTCAAAGAGGCGCTTCAAAGAAGAGGTAATGCCCATTACCGATTCTTTCAACTTTATTTCTTCTTCCACTTCTTCTTCTTAGGTTTTTTCATTATTAAGTAATAAAATAAGTATCACTCATATACTGATATGTTATTATAAGTATTAAACAGACCTATTTCACTATCTATCCATCCTATGGAAAATGAAATCACCGCGCGTGCGTACGTACGGAATACCGTCTCCACACCGTGGTGTAACCTATTTTCCATCACCACCTTAATTGGATGGGTATAATGGTGTACATAATAACTATATATGATTATTGTAAAGTGATATTGAATATGAAATAGTACACATACACTCAAATACAATTCCATGATCATGAGAACGATATCATCGCTCATGCGTACGTACGGACTACCGTCTCCACGACGAGATGAGATTCATTCTCCACGTTAACCATTCATGATTATAAAGTATATATAATAAGTAATCATGAAATATATAACATAATAATGATACTGGATTTATTTGTATATATATGTATGTCATCTACTTTATTCCATTCAACTCAATAAGGAAAAGAAAACAGCATTCATGCGTACGTACAACCTACTGTCTCCATGAACGGTGTATTTCTTTCCATTTACTGATCTATTATATATATATATATTCTGAATATATATTATATATAAATCATGTTTTATATTCTGGAATTATGTAATCATGATCTAAGTAATCATATGAATAATTACAAGTCAAAACTCGGATGACAAATGAAACGATTTTACCCAAAACGCTCTTTAACATGGAATTTACAAAAGAACAGGTAATATAAAGGCATAAGTGAACCATATATGATATCATAACAATGAGTATGATTCTGGAATAAGTCAATGACATTATTTAAATCATTATACAGGAGGTTCAGAAACTTACAAAGCAAATCGGACCTAAGGTAAGGAAAAAATCACAATCTCATTTATCCCAGATTGTTTATACTTTGGTATTTACTGGGGTGTATTTTATCATCCACATCCATGTTTCATCAATATGTAATATTGTTTCCATCCACCTACAATTTTTTAAATCGAATTTTACCCTTCGGTGAGTTTTTATTAAAAGATATGAAAGGAATATTTTGTCGTTTTTCATACGAGGTACTTTTTGACTTTTCCAACAAAAGTAAGAGAAGAATGTTTTTTAACTTATACAGCATGAATGGATTTTTAAAACATTATTCCCAAGAATCTTACTTTACAAATTTTCAATTTTATTTTTTAATCAAATTCTTTTAGTTTAGAATTGTATGACATGTTAAGAAAGGAAAAGTGTTTTTGAAGTAGAAAGGATATTTTCCTAAAGAATGGAGTTCAAGTGTTTTATCAAAATTATTTTCCATCTAAGATAATATAGTGTTCTGTTTCTATCCCTACTATTACATGGATTTTATTATGTTGTGATGAAAATATTTTTATGAATTCCTTTGTCTTATATGAATTTTTTTATGATGTCACGATGCTTAAGATTCCCTTTTTTATTACATGGGTTATGCTATGATATATGGTTTATGATGTTGTGGCACACATAAGAATGGTATAATTATGAGATGGGTGGGGCCTATATCTCCCTCTAATACATTGGGTAATGATTTTATATCTCATGAGATATACATGGCTGGAACGGCAGGTTAAACCAGTTCAGCGAAACAGGACTGAAACGAGGAGTGAACTCGGTTCAGAAACGGACTTTGTCCACTAAGATAGTCTTGGAAATGAGTCTTGACTAATATGAAATTATTCTCTATGATTATGTGTGTATGCCACAAAGTTTCAGGTTTTATGTTATGATTATTGGGATTACATTTCACTACTATGATTTATCCCATGTTATGATATTATGATCTCTTTTTCAGGTTAAGATTTTCAAAATGTTATGTTCTTATGAATATGATGTGATTGATATTTCTTTTGTTTACCCTTACAGAGCATTTGAGCTCACCCTTTTATGTTTTCTTTTCCCCAGGATATAAATAAAGGTTTTAGGTAAAAAAAGGAAGATCTTTATGGGAGATGTTGAAGATCTTTCACCACGATTAGAAGAATATATTCCGAGTTTACAAACACACTAAACTATTACGGTCCTTGTGTTTGTGTTTTTGTTATGTACTATGTATTCATCAAAAGTTTTCTAATGCCCATGTACGTTAAGCTTAGGGTCTCTATATTTGGTATCAGAGGAAAGGTTTAGTCAACCTTTGGAAACTAGGATGTGAGAACTTTAGTGAGATCCCTAGAGATATTTCTAAGTTATGTCTAGAGAAGTACCTAAGGTTAAGTATACGTTATAGTCCTAGAATTGCGCTAACCATATTAGATTTAAACCTAAGATGTTAGATATTGATGGTACTCCCCCTTTATTATATTGTTTTTCCTAGTGTGATTTTTACCTCTCACACTATTCTTTTTGGGTTTTAGACGATGGGTGGAACCCGACGGAACCGTGTTGATCAATGTAATGGACAATGCAATGATTGTCCTCCTGAACAAACAAATGTTATGGGAGATGGAGTGAAAAATCTTATTTCTATACTTACACAAGATATGAATCATTCTGGACATCCAAATGAGCAGAGAAGGGAACAATATTTAATTGAGTCCTTCATGAGGCAACGTCCACCTTCTTTCAGTGGGTATTCTGATCCACTTGTTGCTGAACAATGGATCAGAAGTACTAAAATTATATTTTCAGTTCTTCAATGTTCTGAACATGATAAATTCATCTTAGAAGTGTATCATTTGGAAGGTGATGCTGATCAATGGTGGAATCTTATCAAGAATACAAGGGCAAGAGATGAAATTGAGTCCATGGAATGGGACGAGTTCAAGATCATATTTTTCAATAAGTACTTCCCTCGTATTCTTTGAACAAAGATGGAGAAGGAGTTTCTTGAACTAAAGAAAAAGGATGATGAATAGGTTGGTATATACGAAGCTAATTTTACAAGGCTTGCAAGGTATGCATCTGGATTTATCATCCAACCTGAAAGTAAAGTTGATCGATTCTTCAGTGGATTAAAACCAAATCTTCGAAGGGCATTAGCTATAAGAGACTTCAGCAGCTATGAAGAAATTGTGCGTTGTGCTATCAAGGTAGAAATGGAAGTTGGTGTTACTTATCCATCTCATAGTTTTGACAAGATACGAAAGATGGAGTTCAAGGAGAAATTTCAGAGTAATGGTGAAAAGAAGATGAATGTTTCCCTATGCTCAAAGTGTGGAAAGAAGCATTGTGGAGATTGTCTTAAAGGGTCTAGAAAATTTTTTAAGTGTGGAAAATAAGGTCATCGAGCAGCTGAGTGTAAAAGTAATGGAAAAAGGGTGTATAATGATGTGAATAAAGAAACGACTACAGATAACGCACCACCAAAACTTCAATGATTCAAGTGCAAGGAAATGGGGAATTATGCTAATAAATGCCCTAATACAAAGGTTAGTGATGATCAACATGAGCAACCACTTAAGGCAAATGACAAAGGGAAGTCACATGCGATCACTATTGGTGATGTTGAATATGAAAACAATGTGGTGGAATGATTAAGTGTTTATGTAATGGGATTCCAAAATAATGTTGTATATAGTATCGTGGAATATTGGAAAATTTATGTATTGGTCTATTGTGGTTTTCAATGGTACCGTTAACCATAGAATGTGATTGAGATATTTTTGAAAAAAAAATATGATAAGCGCATAATGAAAGGAAAACGATAAAATGAAATGTTTGACCGTATTCATGAGCTCATGACTGATATAAGGTGAAGGTTATTTCATGGTTTGAGTATATAGAATTTTTGGATTTTGGTTTGTGGAAAGAGTTAACTTTTGACTGCATTCATGTTTTCACTATCGTTCAATTAATGGGTATTCATTCTTCAAGAGAATACATGATTAAGGTTTTCACATGTTTGTAATTTGACCAACAATAAATATCTTATATTATATGGGGGATAAATTATGGAATTCATGTGATTGTTATGTGATATTTCAAGTAATCGTTTTCTTTATACTATGAGCCCAGACCGAATTATTTTAGATAAGACTAAAGATTGGAATAGATTATGTTGGACATAAGTTAGGATAGAATTTTTTTTCAATATTATTGATGGGATGTTATAGTAATATGGCTTTATAAAAAGGACAACCTACAGGATGGGCGACAGCCCATCGCGTCAGACAAGGCTGTGGGAATTGAACCCACAACCAAAGTGCGACTGGCCCTTATCACCTACCACTGGCCTACAGGAAGTCCCTGGTTAGTAGAAACTAGTTTTATTTTATTACGCGGTATGATATATGAAGTATAAGTTCACTTTTGGAATCATATATGATTAACCTCAATATAGATGGACTTATGTATATTTGATAACTTTTTCTAACCTTTTGTTTGAAACAGATGGAATGACCCATCATTCTATCACATGATCTATTAAAACTTCATGAATAAAAAATTCAACTTCATTTCTTTAAGAGATGAAGTGGAAATTGTTCAAATCACGAACAACAGTGAGATTGTACCAAAATAAAGTAAGTATTTATTCTAATTCAAAATCTTCAACTTTAGGGAAATGTTCTTGAAAACCAATTTTTTTTGTCCTAGTGCCCTTATATCCGATAAATCAGATGGTACCCTAGATCATCACAAATTTATGGGTTTATGATTGATGGCTTTTCCATAGCCATGTTCTCTACCACTCTCCATCAGAATATGATGATTAGATTTCTCTCCCATATCCATATTTTCACCTATTTGGAAACCCAGTGATTAGTATATTTGAGTAACCGTTACGTTTCATACTTTTTTTTTAAAGATTGGTTTTGGTATTCCTTTTTACGATGTGGGTTTCTATTAAATAACCTTCTGAGTAGTAAACCATTTATAACCGCGACGAATTTCGAGGCCGAAATTCATTTTAAGGGGGGTAGAATGTAACACCCCGAGATTTTATGAAAAATATTCTTTTTAATTTCATTAATGTCTGGTGTTGTACGCTACACCAAAAGAATCTTTCACAACACGCATCCTTGAATTGCCTTGCATTACACGCAATCGCGACGTTCCTCGATAGCGTGTGTAGTACGCAATACCGAGTTTCACTAAACAACGATTTGCTATTAAAATATTATTAAAACTAGCCGTTATGAATAGTAATAACAACTTTTTGAAATTTTGTAAATTTTATTTTCAAAACGGACTTCATTTTTTTATTTGGAATATCAAAATTAGCTTAGGGTGAAATTTTTGTACTTTTTGGATTACTTTCATTTTCTGATGAATAGTGAAAACTAATAAATTTTTATTAAAAACAACCTTTTTAATAGAAATAATTAATAGTGATAAATTATTAAATTTGAGTGGTTTTAAAATATATTTATAATATATTTTTACAATTTAATTCAATATTGGTTATTGGATGTAATTTCACATTTAAACCAGACATAAACAACTGTCAATCTTTTGATAGTTATTATCTTTTAAGAACACACTATTTGTTTTGACGACGAGAATTAATTTTTTTTAAATTAATTAATGAAATTGATATGTTTTGATTTTGTTAAAATAGACATCATTTTTGAATTCATAATATCAAATATAGCTTAGCCCTAATTTTTGGTATTTTTCTGGAAACTTTCATTTTTTGATGAATAGTGAAACCACTAAGTGGTAGTTAAAAAAATGAATTTTTCATAAAACATAATTTTACCGCTTCTGTGAGTGGAATATTAAAAAATCCGAGAGAAACGGTTGATTCCAGTAAGTAAAATGTGATTCAATGAGATGAAAATAATTTTTGGTAAATATTAACTTATATTTTTTTACCACGGTTAAAAGTAAATAGGGTAATTACGGGTAAAAATGATATTATTATTACACTAACACATGTCCTAATTCTATTGGATAAGTCTAATTCGACCAAAAACAACCTTAGGAATAAAATATGACCATTTAGGCCCACTTGGATTAGATTAGGACATTTATTATTAATTTATTTAAAGAAGGGATAAAATAGTTAAAATCAAAGTTTAATAAGAAAATAATTTTTTAATATAAGGTTATACATAAGATAAATTCGACTATAAATATTCATTACAAATATAAAAAATTTCCTACATAATGATAGTTTATTTGTAATTTTTAGACTGTAAATAATTTAATTTATTTATGACACAAAGATGATGCAATAATTATCTTATTAATGAAATATTGACATAATTGATGTTATAAATACCCAAATAAAGGTAATTTGAGACTTTTTATAAATTACAATAATTTTCTAGGTTAATATAACATGTTAGTATTAATTTAAGTAACTTTTTTCTTACTAATCACTCTGTTATGAGTTTCACAAAAATCAATTACTAAATAGTGTAAAATTGACATAAAATAGTTTTTAAAACAAATATTATATTATTAATTGTTATCTTATACCAAAAAATCTAAGGTTCGGCCAAATGACTTAGATACGGTTATATATATTAGTAATAAACAACTTGGGGTTCTTTTTTCTGCTTATAGTAAGTTTATTGACCTTATAGTATAAGAACACAAGAAGACACGGTAAAAGTAAAATTATCTAACTTAAAGTTAAATACAAATGATAAGGTTAAAATAGGAACCTAAACATGTATAAATTCTATTGGATTAGATGATTTAGACCCATCCCCACCTTATCTTAGAAATAAATCAATTTGAATCTATTTAAAACCAAATTTGGCTTTATAATAATATAATATTTTTAGTTATTCGAAAGGTGCCTCTCTCCTCCCTTATAAAAGGGAACCTCCTCCCTCTCTTCCTCAATCCACATGAACCTTAAAGCTCAGAAAACCCCTACCAAATTCCCTTATCCACTTCCATAGAAACATCCTATAGGTTCTGGTCTTCCTCAAAGACCAATTTTAGTGCCCTAAAAGGAGATCTCAAAGAGGCGCTTCAAAGAAGAGGTAACGTCCGTTACCGATTCTTTCAACTTTATTTCTTCTTCCACTTCTTCTTCATAGATTGTTTCATTATGAACTAATATCATCAGTATCAATTATATACTGATATGTTAATATAAGTATGAAACAACCCTATTTCACCATCTATCCATCCTACAGAAAACGAAATCACTGCGCGTGCGTACGTACAGAATACCATCTCCACGCCATGGTGTAATCTATTTTCCATCACCACCATACTTGGAAGGGTATAATGGTTTACATAATAACTATATATGATTACTGTAAAGTGATATTGGTTATGAAATAGTATACATACACTCAAATGCAATTCCACGATCATGAGAACGATATCATCGCTCGTGCGTACGTACGGACTACCGTCTCCACGACGCGATGAGATTCATTCTCCACATTAACCATTAATGATTTTAAAGTATATATAATAAGTAATCATGAAATATATGAAATAATAATGATACTAGATTTATGTGTATATATATGTATGTCATCTACCTAATTCCATTCAACTCAATAAGGAAACGAAAACAGCGTTCATGTGTACGTACGGCCTACCATCTCCATGAACGGTGTATTTCTTTCCATTTACTGATCTATTATATATATGTATATTCTGAATATATATTATATATAAATCATGTTTTATATTCTTGAATTAATTTATCATGATCTAAGTAATCATATGAATAACTACAAGTCAAAACACGGACGACAAATGAAACGATTTTACCCAAAACACTCTTTAACATGGAATTTACAAAAGAACGGGTAATATAAAGTCATAAGTGAACCATATACGATATCATAACAATTATTATGATTCTGTAATAAGTCAATGACAATATTTAAATCGTTATACAGGAGGTTCAGACACTTATGAAGCAAATCAGACCTAAGGTAAGGAAAATATCACAATCTCATTTTATCCGAGATTGTTTATACTTTGGTATTTACTAGGGTGTATTTTATCATCCACATCCATGTTTCCTCAATATGTAATATTGTTTCCATCCACCTACAATTGTTTAAATCCAATTTTACCCTTCGGTGAGTTTTTAGTAAAAGATATGAATGTAATCTTTTGTCGTTTTTCATACGAGGTACTTTTTGACTTTTCCGACAAAAGTACGAGAAAAATGTTTTTTTACTTATGCGGCATGAATGGATTTTTAAAACATTATTTCCAAGAAGCTTCATTTACATGTTTTCAAGTTTATTTTTTAATCAAATTCTTTTAGTTTAGAATTGTATGTCATGTTAAGAAAGGAAAAGTGTTTTTGAAGTAGAAAGGATATTTTCCTCGAGAATGGAGTTCAAGTGTTTTATCAGAAATATTTTCCATCTAAGATAATATAGGGTTCTGTTTCTATCCCTACTATTACATGGATTTGATTATGTTGTGATGGAAATATTTTTATTAATTCTTTTATCTTATAAGAATTATTTTATGATGTCACGTTGCTTAAGATTCCCATTTTTATTACATGGGTTATGCTATGATGTATGGTTTATGATTTTGTGGCACACATAAGAATGGTATCATTATGAGATGGGTGGGACCTATATCTCCCTCTAATGAATTGGGTAAAGATTTTATATCTCATGAGATAGACAAGGCTGGAATGGCAGGTTAAACCGGTTCAGTGAAACAGGACTGAAACGAGGAGTGAACTCGGTTCATAAAGGGACTTTGTCCACTAAGATAGTCTTGGAAATGAGTCTTGACTAATATGAAATGATTCTCTATGATTATGTGTGTATGCAACAAAGTTTCATGTTTTATGTTATGATATTTGGGATTACATTTCACTACTATTATTTATCCCATGTTATGTTATTATGATCTCCTTTTCAGGTTACGATTTCGTAAATGTTATGTTATTATCAATATGATGTGATTGATATTTCTATTGTTTACCCTTACTTAGAATTTGAGATCAACCTTTTATGTTTTCTTTTCCCCAGGATATGAAGAATGGTTTTAGGTAAAAAAAAGGAATAACTTTATGGGAGATGTTGAAGATCTTTCACCACGATTAGAAGATTATATTCCGAGTTTCCAAAGACACTAAACTATTATAGTCCTTGTGTCTGTGTTTTTGTTATGTACTAAGTATTCTGCAAAAGTAATTTAATGTCCATGTACGTTAAGCTTAGGGTCTCTATAAAAAAGCCTGATGAGACCTATGGTGTGTGCATTAGAAGCCCTATTTTGTTTCATTACACCCTCGAATGCTTGACATCGGCATGGTATGTGAGTCACATAAGCAGGTAGTGGTGTCAGTGATGTGGCTTCAGACTCACCACAATGAGGGACGCTTTCCCCACAATGATGCTTTCATGAGATTAAATTCAAAACATTTATGGCGAGTGATTATCGTCCAAATAAGATAGTATCGAGGTGCAGTGGATGAGTTTCATAGACTTTTGTGTTTGGTGTGTGGTTTTTATTCCCTATGATAGGTTTTCGAGGTGGCGTACTGTTAGATCCTATGATTGTAGAAGACTAGGTACTTTGTTCTTTAACACCTCTCACAACTAAGGAGACATGTGCCTAGTTTCATGATGTTGACCTAGGATTAGAAAGACTTGGTTTTAACTTGGGTGTCCCTAATGTGAGTTCTCATCAGTACCATAGGAACACGTTGTGGTTTTTTGTGGTTTTTGGTGAGCTCACTAGCGTGGGAGTCCTAGTTGGGAGATAAATTTATTCAATAATTCTAATCCATTCTCTTTTTGGGGATGAAAATCCTTATGTGGGGAGGATGTAGTGACTCAGGTTTTCCCCCATAAGACTTTATAATATTTATAAGAATATTTCTAGGTCTATGTGCTGAGATAGTGTGCACTTCCATGGCTCGGTGTGCCCTTGATAAATTTAGTAATAATATTAATTATTTTAACACTATTAACATGGAAGGAATGAGTTATCTCTTAAAAATTATATAATATTATAATACTAAGGATATACATGAGTCTAAAATGTAGTGTTTATTAAACGTTGTATAAGAATTGTGAGGCGCAAGTATTTTGTGGAAAAAGTAATCGTCAGAGTCTTTGTAAATAAATATATTTAGTTATTTTGATTTCGGATCATGAATAAATCCTAAATGATGTATTGGATAGAATTTCTAAGACCTATTTTGAGT
This sequence comes from Viscum album, assembly GCA_963277665.1. Lineage (NCBI taxonomy): Eukaryota > Viridiplantae > Streptophyta > Magnoliopsida > Santalales > Viscaceae > Viscum > Viscum album. The sequence goes on along the minus strand of OY728155.1, from coordinate 1,544,546,747 downwards.
ATGGAACAATGTGTTTACCCAAGGCATGATAATAACTTTGTCACATCGGGTGTCGGTTCGGAGGCATGTTGGGTGATTGGCTGTTAAATGAAGAAGATTTAATAAAAACTAAAACCCCTCCTTCTCCCCACCCCACGGTGCACACATCAGACGTTAGTAGCCCCTTCCTCTTCCCCTTCATTTATGAATGATCCAAAGGTCAGATTTTTGAAATGAAACACTATCAGTGTCAGATTCTGACTGCAGACACACTTGGATCGAGTAGTAGCGACTTCAGAGCATGAAATCGACCGCGAAGCATTGAGGTTATCCCATGAGGTAACAGAATTGTGTTTTAATATCTATAACTTTTAAAATCTTCATTTATTTTGAATATTTACTTGTCTATGTTGATCAGGTCTTGAGGTTTCTGAAATAGGTTTCAGATTGATTTTTGGAGAACCAAGGTGCTCCCAGTGGTCTGCCGGTATAGCACACAGAACATAGGAAGGCGGAGGTCAAAGGTGAAATATAAGAATTATCCATGAAGCTGTGGGCCTATGAAGAAAGTCGAGTTAGCCATAGTGGGTTGGCCTTTGGATAGAGAACGAGTAAATGTGGTCTGATCCGACCAAAATGGCCTAGGGGAGTTTTAAACACCCATATCTCACAAATCGAGTGTCTAATTTATCTCTATTCTATAGAAATGTAACCTATGGGTTGATGAAGATCTTTTCAGGACTGTTTGATAATATTATGTTTCATGATCAGGGATTGGTGTCACGAAACCTCAAAATAAAATAATAAAAATATAATTATTATTATTTATCGATTCTAACGTTTGGTGTATCTCCTGTGCCCCATCTCTAATTGACAGGACATCAGTGAAATTATGATAATAATTTTAAATAAGACATTAAAAGTCCAATTTCATTTTTAAGTCCAAAATTGAGGCATGGGCCCCACAATAGCATGTTTGGTCTTGTTGCAATGAAGTTTTCATTTCAACAATCATCCATTTTGGGAAAGTAATTCATCTATCCTAAATGATTTTCAGCATAACATAGGTGGGTAGACATGGTTGGGACTATGAAATATGGTGGGGAAGAGATTTTTTGTGGGATTCTTCAGTCAGGGAAGCCTTTACCAGCAGGGATGAGTGGGTCCACCTAGTTCTGTTTTGTGACATTTGGATCAGCTTAGTTGAGGGGATCCCCTGGTTCTTTAACTATGAGGGTTTCTAGTATCATGTCCCATTCACCAGATTGTGACCACACTTCGTCTACTATGAGGGTTTTCAGTATCACATTCTCTTCACTAGACTATGACCCCTCTTTATGTTATTTTCATACGCACAGTATGGATTTCCCACATTCTAGAGTGAGTTTTCTAAGTATTCTTCCATTGAATACTCAGTATATTTAAATCATGTATCTCCCAAGAGTACCGGTTTGATTCTAACATCCCTTTATGATTCCATAGATGGGTTCCGGAAGTTATTGTGACCTATCTTTATATGGGCATCAATCCTTTACCAAGGATATTCTAGTGGGGTATGGAGACCCCAATGAGCTCTTGGTGTTTACACCCAATATATGTATCAAGGTATATCTCTCATGTGGTATGTCATGATATTTTCCTTGGTGAAATTATTAAAATTGATTTTATCAAGACCATATAGGTCTTGATCCTCTAGTATGTGAGTTGTTCTAGATTTGAGTTATAGCATAATACCCATTTCTAAGATTAGTGTTTCCGGATAGGGTTTACTATCCCCTATTAAATTCTGGGTTGATCCCCTAGCAGAGGATTTTTTGTTGGTTTAGTCTCTGGGTGCCTTCTTTCGTGGTGTTATATGTTGAGTATGTCCTCGTAGACAAACACCACGAGATATGGAAAGGTTGTGTTGTTAGTTCGTTTTAATGATTGAGTGGCCTCTATAGGATGAGTTTCGTCTTGGATTATCTGTATCATGGAGTGTAAATTTTTTTGGTTTCATTAGATCCTGGATTAGAAACATGTCACTGGTGATGAGGTCCGAACCTCCTAAGTCTCAGTTTTGGAGAAGATTTTATTTAGTGCGATTTATCTCTTTCCATTGTGGTGTTGTCACTTCTTCTTTGACACACCAAGTTTTTTGAGGTGACTAGTCATGTATAGCATAGGATGGTCTTGAGATGGATTTTTTATCTCATTTGGGTTCCCTCTAGATGGTATAAGAAGATTAATATATTTTAGTTTCCCCTAATATTTTCGTATTTTGGGGGTACCAAATGAGTTTCATTATACTCACCACTGCATAGGCTTTATCCATGCATGTCTTGTGTCTTTTTTCAGACCACATTCTTTTTGACATAGTCCTTTGAGGTCCAAGAGCTGGAAGAGCTTTGTGAGATATACCGACCATAGTATTTAACGGAGTTTATCCTATGAGATTTCTATTGGGTTTATTTGACAATGATCCCCTTATTCTTAGTATGTTGGATGCTTTTACAGTTTTCTTTTGGTGGGCCCTATATTTTCCCTTTTTATAGATTTGTTGTACTCTAGTAGGAAATAAATGAATTCATGCATTTTATTTAAATTTTTTATATATCTCTTCACTATTTTAGGAAGGTTAATGTGGGTGAGAGTGTATAGGTATGATATGATTGGGCCTTAAATGTGAGTGATATCCTACTCGGTGCTAGTCTCTTGCCCCTAGCCTATTGGAGGTGGACATAGAGTGTCGTGGCTTGATCCCCATGGGGTCAGGTCGTGATAATTGATTTGCAGCTAATTGAGTATAGGGTATGATGTTTTTATTAAAATTTCTTAAAAATAGCATGAAAATAAGTAACATTTTCCATTCTGATGTAATAGAAACAAAATTCTTACAAAACACATTAAATTTTTGGTAGGATGGGGTTTCCTCTTCCCTAAAAAAAGAACAAGTTATTTGTTTTTTGGCTTGTTGGAGAATGTTGGTAGAAAAATATGACATCCCAAAAGATCATTGAAATAAACTTAACAAGTATTATATAAAGATAATTAGGAAAGTATAATACAAATAGTAGATAAAATGATGAAAAAATTAATTAAATAAGTAGTGGAAATTCAACTTTTTATGATGGTTGTATAAATCCATGACCCACTTCATTTTTTTCAATATCTTAATTGTGGCCCCAAATTCCAAAAACTCACAAGCATGAAAAAATTTGAATAAACCACCCTAAATTGAACGAAATAATACACCTATATAAGAACCAACCAAAAATGTTGTATGGTAACTCATTGAATTTTTTTTATGAAATATTGATATATGTTAATATAGTTCTTATCTGGATAAATTTTTTTTCTATGTTTTTGGTGTGTGCTTTGTTTTTAGAAAAAATAAATTATAAAATAAAAACTAATATTTTGAGTCATACAAAGAACACTCTTTATTAGACTATGGTTCGAATGATTGATTATGTGATTTTTTGTTTCATTTCAACCATCCACACCTATCTAGAGAAGAATGAACTCATTAATTTAGTTGGATGAGGAAACCACACTTTGCTTGAAACACCTCATACAAAAGCAACATTTTTTCCCTTTTTGGATTTTGTTCAAAATTAAAAAGTAATTATGGATTCCAAAAATTATAGTGAAAAAATAAATAATTATTTTATAAAAACTATATGTAAGTTATCAAAAAAAATTACATTAAATGTGTTAATTTTAATTAATGAAATTGTATGATTTTACAATATTATTATCATAAGAAAAAGAGTGACTCATCCTTGGTGATGTAGTCATTTATTCATGATCTCTATGAAAATTAACCAAAAAAGTTTTAGATAAAAATTATGAGATAATTTACAAAACATGTTATATAAAATAATGAGAAAATAAACTAAAAATAATTTTTTTCTAGTTATAAATCATTAAACTGTAATATAATTATTCTTGATTATATGAAAGTAAGATAAAATAAATATATTAAATATTATAATACCCTAAAAGAAAATATTTCTGAATGTCAATCCTAATAACATGACATTTTTAACTCATTTACAATAATATAAAATTCAAATATTACAAAAAAATCCAATAAAAACTTTTATCTTTTGGGGAAGGTGTAAAACTCAAATATATACAAAAACATGAATAACACAATATATATTTTGAGGTTTTTACAAAAAATTAGTCTATCCCTTTATTTATACTTATAAATCATAAATCAGCAGTGTATAACTACTAGTGCTCATTAATTGATCTAAAATTAGTATCTATATTTTAGTTTTTACAGAACACAATAAAATAGTTCGTTCCCTTTCACCATAATAGAGCATATAAATTCTAGGATAAAAAATTTCCTTTTGGTTCTTCGTAATTTCATTTGAATCTGGTTTTTCATTTTTTAGATTTATTCATAAAGTGGTTTCTTATCATTTGATTCCATGTTTACTTTGACACAATCCCTCATCGATGACTGAGATCATGTAATGATGGTTACCTCTAACTGTTCTCTCATTATATTGTTGGATTCAGTGTTTTATTAAAAACAATTTTAATCAATCATTTAAGCTAGATTATAATCATATATAATGATTGGAATGGTGTTTTATGACTGTCAATTGACTATTTTATACACTACTTAATTCATGCATAGTTTCTATACGGTATGTATATGTCAAAATTTTGAATTTCTTGTGGTTGTAATTTTGAATTATTTGTTTTCATTACATTTATCATCTTTACAACTTCAATATATGAGATCATTATTTATAGTGATGGAACTTTTTCCTCAAGAAAATAAAATATAATTAACATGGATTAAGGAACTATCCTTGAATTTTTATTTGTATTCATGCATGGATTCTTCCACTTTTTTTTACTACTAATATTACAGTCATATAATTCCTAATGTTTTTTCATGTTACCTCAATTATGTCATTTTTAAATTATGAACCTATGAGGTATTAGTGGAAATTTCTAAATATAAATATTCAATTGGTGATAATTTCCATTATTATATGCAACTATTTCACTTTCATTGAAGTTTAGTTAAGATATGGGAAAGAAACTACATATATTGTTTATAATTTTTAACTTTTTTGTGAGGGGTTTCTTTCATACATCAAAAATATTTGAAAGTATATAGAATATTATAATAGAAATTCTAGCATATAATATAATTTTGGAAAAGTAATTGGAGTTTTTTAATTATGGAAAGAAATCATCCACCTAAATTATTTTACAAAATCACATAAACAAATGGTGAAACAAAATTTAATATGTAGCTTGAAACACTTGCAAAATAGAAATTATTTTAAATGAATAGTGTTGTGTACACTTTTCAATAACAGTTCTCAAACATGGCCATGGTATGTTACCTATTCTACTCATTACCTAAAAATTTTATTTCATTTATAGTAGTGATTCATATCTTTCTTCACCTCAGCCTCCACTTTGGCCTCCTCCTCTACCTTGGTCTTTGACTCCGCCTCTGCCTCCACCTTCGCCACTACCTTTTCCACTACCACCACCTCTACCCCCACCATTTCCCAAAAAAATTATTTTTTGAAGTCCAATTATTCTTAAAAATATTTATTACCTCTATTATACATATCCTTGAGAAAAATATAAAAGATAATCTATATGCATTAATATATCAATGAATCTAACCATAAGTGTATTTTTATGGTTATATCCCATATAAGATCACAAAAATAGTAGTTAATCACCTAATTTTTTTTAAAAACATCTATACTATGGTGGAATATAAAAGTGATGAATATTTTCTCTGGTAACATTATAACAGTATAAGTTGAAGATGTTTCTTGATCAAATTTAGTGTAATAGAAATTATATCATTTTATTCTCATTGAACGAATCATCTGCACTGACACTGATTTTAATCCATGAGAAGATAACCCTTCTCATTAAAGAAATATCCTATAAGAGTCTATCCATTTCCAATACCTTCATGACACATGTCATTGAATAAAAATATAATAATATAACTACAAATTATAATTTTTAAAGTTCCGCTGAAAACAAAACACAATCTGGGGTTGTAATTCTTTGTAAAATATTAAAATAAACCTGTTAATATTTAATATATAGAAATTATAGACAAAATAAAATATTTTATAGAATGGGAATAAATATATATTAATCTAGATTATATATATATATATATAACTATAATGAAAACAGATCATATTAAAACTATTAATCTTTAAGTATATGTTTCCACAAAAATAAGATAACAATTATTTTTATACACTTGTACATTTTTATGTCAACATAAAATAATAAATCAATTAATTAGAGTGTAATTTTAATACCCTCAATTAAAAATAAAAAATAAAAATTTTAGAACAACTTTTTAACTAATGATGACTCATGAACCACCACTAAAACAGAGATTAGTAGCCCATGACCAACCACATGAATAGAGAAAATATATTTTTTTACAATTTCAAGAAAATATTAAATATGAAATCAAATCGAAATTAATATCATGCGACTCAAAAACCAAATGTTTTATAACAAGGAACAATTTTTTTTGTTATTGGATATCCAATTGTGACTTCGGACTCACTGATGCTTGAATCCAATGTTGGCTCATGATCTACCTTTGGAAATTTCCAATAGAGGATCAAAGAAAATTCATCTAAAAAATAGAATGTGATTAAATATGAATAAAATAATAATATAATTCTGATAAAAATAAAAAAAATTAAAACACTAATTAATTGATCACCGCACTTTTAAAGAAAAAATAAGATCTCCTGTAGTTTCTTTATGGATTCTAGTATCTATAATTGGTAGAGACTCTAGCAAAGTAATTGATCAAAAAGATGAAATAACACTAATAGAATATAAATAAAATAAACCACAAAGAAAAATAAACTTTTATGGATTCTATGCACATGAAGAAAGGCAAAAATAGAAAAAAAAATATAAAGTATTATATAATATAATATAATAATAGAAAATATAAATAAAAATATTAAAACAAAGGAAAACAACATCACATGACTGAAGAAGAAAATGAGCTCTTACTAAATCATTAAAAGCACAACCAATACTTTAAACTAAATGTAGAAAAAAATCTAGTATATATAAGTTCAACCTTGAAAAAGTTACTTCTAACAATAATACAGCAATGGAAGAAAAAATAGTCAGTAATAAATTTACCTTTCATTCATGCATAATGGAATGTAAAAGGACACACTGTTTATGTACATTAGTGAGTGAAATAACTCACTGCTGAAGGGTATTCATAATTCACAGACCCATCATTAGTATTGTCCAATGGTGAATCATGACTCACTACGGGTTTCCAATATTGTCTCAGGACTAACTATTGGTTTCCAATAGTGACATGTTAAAATAACCGCAAATGGGAAATTGTCTAAAAAATAATAATAGAATCTAAGGTAAGAAGATGCAAGATATCAATGGTGAAGATGGAATATTAATGAAGTTTGATCCACTATGAGAATATTCATAAAGATGAAATCATTATTAAAATAACAACTAGTACATCAACACAAGATGAAATGAGAAATGTTGATAAAATAAAGCATACAAGGCTGAATGATATTGAATGTCAAAGATCTTGTTTTTCTAGATTATGATGATATTCCCAATGTAGAGCCTAAAAAATAAGATTAAGTAACCATAAAATTTAAAAACCAATGTTTGCGAGATAAGTATAAAATCAAACTGGTCACAAAAAATGTATCAGATGGACACGTGATTCACCTCTTCTTTCTGGGAAATTAGGATAGATGAAAAGTAAGCTTAAAAAATCTATCCTAAATCAAATAGAAATAATGGGGGACAATCATTATATCAAAATTTTTTCACTAATTCTTTGTTCAGAATATATTACATAGAACACATACATGGGTAGCATCCCTAAAAGTTACCTAACCACACATTGTGCACTCTTCCGACCTTATACACGGTCCTAGTTGCGATACGTGTGTAGTATATATAACCTAGCATTTTCTGATCCTTAATGTTTAGACTTCCATATTGGATTACGTCATAGTCCCATTAAATGTGGTTGAAAGACTTGAAAAAGGGGCTTGTGAAAAAAGTTTTATTATTTACAACACCTAAAAAATAACCACTGAAAAAAATTAATAGATATTCATGATATATATATTATTTTTTAAAAATATATATAAATTAAATTAAATTTCATGAAACTATAATTTATCAAAAAAAATAGATATGTAAAAGTTTCAGTTGGAAATTACAAATAAATACTTATAATGAGGTTTTGGTTATGAATAACTTAGTTAGAGATGATGTCGCACACTTATGGACTATTTTTTATGTTTCCATGTTTCAAAAGGAAAGAAACAATTATGGTTCTAGAGTGTTTACTTATATTGTGTAATAAATATTGAAAAAAATCCTAAAATGTGTATATATAAAAATAGTTTTTCATTATAGGATCAAATGCATCATATTTTGACAACCATATGGATAATCACATTTTTCTAGGAAAAAATATTTTTATTAAAACCTTCCTCTAAAAACATATTATAGAAATTGATGAATCATAAACCATTTGTAATATGATGTACCAATTGTATAATGGTAGAATTTTATTTTCATTATGTTGAACAAAGACATGTTAATGTGCATAAATTTGAAGGGAATATTGATCATGTTCTTCAATGAAGATCATCCATTTATTAATGATGAATAAGGTAGATGGTCCCATGAAAACCGTAGTTTTAATATATTGAAAAGATCAAATGAAGGAGAGATACAAATTTTCAATATCTAATTGTTTATTTGTGTCGATTATTTCATATAATGATTATTTTTTCAACATATGTAGACTACATGATCGTGGTGAATATAGATATCTTGGTGAGTTGATCTCTTGAAGATCTATAAATATTAGTTATCTTAGAGACTAATTTATATGTTATTGGTATGAGGATGTGTTGGATTTCATATAATATGTATTTAGTGAATTAAAATGAATATTTTCTAATATTTATCACCCCATAAAAAATCATATTTCTACTTTAATGTGGTATTAAAATAGTTTACATAATTATTCATAGTGGGATTCTATGGAACCTATGCGACTTAAATTGTACAATGATAGTGAAATTTTTAGTAGTTATTTCAATGTGGAGTTGACCTAATTGATATCATATTAGAAGAATACAATTATTTTCGTGGTAAGATCTTATTTAGGTATTGGATGAAGGAACCATTGAATTTAGTAATATATTATAAAAGAGAATCCATGAATTTCAATATTAACCAATCAAGGCAACTAATAGGTCTTTTTGGTCCAACCTTATAGATAATGTGTGATCACATTGTTTTCATTATTTTAGTTTCATAAGATATGATTTCTTGGATAAACATAAAATAAATCGAATATTCTTATCAACATATGTGGATTTAATACAAACATGTTTTTAGGTATTAAAGAAGGATTGGTGATAAGGAAAAATAGACAATAGTTGATTCATTGTCGCATATCGATATTTTTGAATACATTTCTCTTTAATAAATTTGAAATGATTGATATCTATAAATTCACATAACAACAAAATATGTGAATAAAAATTTATTATAAATAATTGATATATATTATAGGAGAAATAAATGATAAATGATTAGTTAAAATAATTTTGTAATTATAAATATGATTTCACAGTTTATTCATAAATAAATAAAATGTGTTTATAAATATTTTTTTATTGTATATTATGTATATTTTATTTGAACTATAAATTACAAAATTTTATATTTCTAATTTTAAAACAAATGAAACAATTTTTTAACTCATCATGTAAAAAATTTCATACTATAAATTTTTTATATTTTTCTGAAGTAGTTTTTTAGGCGATTAGGGAAAAATCCTATTTTAATAAATATACTTTTTTGACATAATTATGATACCTGCAGATTTTAAAAATTTATAAAACCATTTTCTCAAAGAAATATGTACTTTAGAAGAAAAATAAATCATTTCAAAATATTATGTAGAATTTTTAAATCTATTCTTTAATTTTTGGAACCTAAGGTTTATTTGTTTTCAATCAATAATTATTTCATCCTTTTTCCTTTAAAAAGTATTCATTAATATCCATTTGGTTTTTATTATCATGATTTTAATAAAAACCATATTATTTCCATAATCTAATAAATTTAATATATATCTATTATATAAATTCTATGGTTGAAGATTTATTTTTTCATAAATTAAATATTTATTAAAATTGTTTTTTATTCATTTTTAAAAATTATACTAACTATATATTCTAATACCTCTAGGAATTGAATATTATAAAATAAATTTTATATTGATAATCCAAAAATTAATATTTTGTAATAGGTTCAAATTAATTTTTATCTATAATGAATAGTTTCTAACAAAAAAATTACACATTATATTTGATAAAAGTGTTAATGATGGGGATAAGCTAAGAGATATATCTTAAAATAAAAATAAAGTGACTTAAATAAGATTGTTTATTTATGGATATGGCCTTAATCATTACATATTCTAATCACATTGTACTAGAATAAAATTTCTTTAATTCCCAAATATCTTTTATGTTTAGAGTTTCTTAGAATTAGGAAAAACTTATACACATTAAAAAATACATTATTTTCAAACAACTATCCTTAGTATCCATTTTTTCAACAAAAAAAATTCATAAAAATTAAATATGGTTTCTCTTTATAAAAATAATTCACAATTTTCCGTTGATCTCATTCTTATCACAACTATTCCTTAAAACCTCTGAAAAAACATTTTAAAACATGGGATAAGCATAAAAACCTCTATAAGGGACATCAAAGAAAGGAAACACTTCATTCAGTGGAATCACATTAAAAACATTTCATTAAAAGGGACATTTGTTTATCTTAAAAGGGATTATATTTTCAAAATGATCATTTTTCTCTTTTTGGAAATAAAATTATTTCAATGGAAACACATTAGATATCATATATAATTTATGTAGGTATCATTGGATATTATATTTCCATAGGACTATTATAAATATAGTATCCAATATATCCTTCCTCAAACTCTATAGTACGAATTCATCGGAGGTTATAATATAACCACAAATACTTGTTCTATCATGAAAGCACATATCACTGGTTATTAACACAACAACCCATCCTTGGTTTATCACACAACCACCCATCATTATTCTATAATATAACCATCTATCATAGTAATAAATTCCTGATAACCATATCAAAAAATAATAATTCATGCCTCATATAATTATTATTAATAAAAATATCTATTTATTTTTGAAAACACATATTTATTGATAAGTTATGGACATATAATGTAAAACATTAACATTGAAAATATAAAAATAAAATTATGAAGTACACATAAAATAATTGTATCTAGATGAATGTGAGAAATTATGTTCATAACATATATGTAATCATACATTTTTTTGAATTTTTTTAAATAACCTTAAAGAGGGACTTTTACATGTTGTTTTTTTAAATAATTTCCTTGTATAAAACCGTAAAAATATTATTTTTTTAAAACATTAGAGTGGTATTATAAAATTAAATTTTTAAAACTTTCACATATATAAAAATACATCCATAAAAATAATGACAAGAACATGGACAAGATAGATAATAATTTATTAAATAAATTCATAAAATATTTAAAAGAATGTTTTCTAGTTAAAGAGTCTCTTACCTTGAATATGAATCATCATATAAATTCATTATAAACCTGAATAATAACTCTAGTTTAATTATTTAGTTTATTTATAATTTTTTTATATTTTATTCTTACTTTTTTAACTTATTAACATGCAATAAAAGTACTTAATTATTTATGTTTGCATCTAACATTTTGAATATATTTGTTACTTTTTTCTAAAATGATTTTCATATGATTACTATAGTCAAAGTGGTAATTATTTATTCATTATACATAATTATATCCATGATATAATATTAATTATTTTTTATCAATTATTATTTTAAACCCATCTATTAAATATTGTTATAAAATATAAATTTGTTATAATCATGGATATGGTAGGTCGTACATACGCATAAGTAACGTTTTTTGAATAGTTATTATAGAAAGAAGGTAAGTATAATTTTAAATTTCCATAATGATAATAATTTCACAAATATAATATAACTAATTTAGAATTACTTTTATATATCATTCAGGTTATATGGGAATGAGAAATGAATCACATCACTTGGTGGAGGTGGCAATGAACATCTACAGAAGAACAATGCTACCATTTTTAAATTTTTTTAAATTTAATAATATAAATGACATATTATCTTCAAATATTGATTATTATTTCATTAATCTCATATGTGAATAAAAATTCAATAATTATAACTTCTGAGACAATGACGGATAACTAATTACATCAGTTCGCAAGACAATAGTCTGCGTACACATGAATAATTAACTCTTTTCACATTTCATAGAATTGAAGAATAGAATAAGATATTTTAATCATATAATAAAAACAAAAATTATATTTATGTAACCAAATTTATTGTTTTAGTTTTTGGGATATGGTTTAAGGGATTTGGATGTATATACAAAATAGAAACACTTTTAAAAAAATAAAAACTCCTCTTTGAGTGATCTTTATTGTTTAACACATTAAGAACACTATGTATATTGTTTTCCTTAAACAATGCATCTTTAGATAGTGAATATATTCTAATAAATTATTACAGTAGTGATTTTGTACACCAATTTTTTTTTGAAATGTTGTAGATTCAGAATAATATTTTCCCTTTTACAATTGATTTGAGGGGAAATTTTTGAATTTATAAAATTATTAATATATATTATGGCAATATATAGAGAAAAAATCATAAAAATGACATATAAATAAATAGGGTATGAAAGTTTCAACTATATATCGTCCCGAGTTTTATTTTTTATTATTTTTCTGGTAAATTATTTAATAAAAAATTATATTTCTGAAATACCATTATTGTCCATTTTTTCACTATTTATTACATTGATGTTAAGAATATCAAGATAAAAATATATATTTGAAAAAATAAAATTTATAAATCCCTAATATGTAATATTTATCAACATATCTCTTGGAGCATATTTACTAATTAAAATTATTTAATTATAATATTTATACTATAATTTATTTGAATTTTCCATTAATTGAATAATAACTTCATTATAATTGTGTAATTTTATAATGAAATTATTTCTTATCTGAAATTTTAAAAATAAATTACATTTATGTATTTAAATCTGTTATATTATAAAATAATTTTTATTATTAGGAAGTCATGATATTAGAATTATTAAACTTATTAAAAACTATAGTATAAAATGTTTCAAATTTAACTAAATAAAATAATATATGGTTCATAACCAATTCCCAATAAAAAAACTATAAAAAATAAGAAACATGGATTTTTATGGAAAAATATTACACATCCAGTAAAATTTATTCTGTTGTTTTTTAATTTAATCGTTCTTACTATTTTAATTTAATTAATTTTAGTGATTTCTACATTAATTAAACAATTATTCTATCATTATTGTTCAATACTTTAAGGTAATTATTTTTTTACTATAAATAAAAAATAACTTTCCAAGATAAAGGTCAAAATTAAATCTTTATAAATATTATTATTGGCCAAGCATATCTTCTAGATGAACCTATATTAAAACATATTCTTTTATTAAAAACATTAGTGTGACATGTCTAAATTTTCATAAAATAAATACTATAAGAATCATAATGTCAAACCATGGCTGCATTGGGTCATAAAATTTATCCCAATGTGATTATGGTTGATAATACCTCATCTAATACATTTATTCTTAGTGTTATGTTAATTATAAAATCCCTATCATAATTTTTGAATCCTTAACTAATTGATTTACCCTTAACTGTGGTAATAAAAATTTCTAGGTTTACTATTAAAAAATTGAAAATCAAAGGGTCCTATTTAAAAAATTTAGAAATTCTGATTCAAAATATGTTTTTCTTTTTACAAAATTCAAAACATAAAAGTGGATACAATTTATTTTAAATTAATCATGTATATGGGGTGATAAAGTGGATTTTTAAAATGAAAATGTTATCTAGATTACTATGTTTTTATATCTAAATTCACTATAAAAATTATTTTGATTAACTATATTGGATTAATAGATTAATAATTTATCTCTATATTCTTTAAAACTAATTTAAAATATATGTTATCATTATAAATTATATAAATGTAATGTTAGTCTTCAATTACAATTCATTAATATTAACTATTTATTTTAAAAAGAAACTTTTCAAAAAAACAAAACAATCACCCTATGAAAAATTTGAGCATAAAAATTATAAAAGAAGGCTTTTTTTTCAAATAAAACTTATAAAATATTAAAAACTTACATTTAAAACAATTGCAACACAAAAAAAGGAAGAAAAACATCTTCTATAAAAATGCAACTTTTATGCATAAAATTGGATTTGTTTATATCTTATGACTATAAAATTTATTGAATAAATTTAAAATTATTTCCAAAACATTTGTAAAACAAATATATTTATTCCTTGTCATACCTTCTAGTAAAACATCCAAGAGAGAAATTCTATATTAAATAATAATATTTAATTTTTTTGTGCTCGATGTGGCATGTCTTTTATGTAATCTGACAGAATATTTATTTTAAAAATCATAGGATGTAACATTATACGCCCTAATAAATAGGTTTTTCAAAAATCAAACATTTTCTTGATAAAAAATACTTTAAAAACAACATTTTGAAATACCTAATAGAAAATAGGGACAATAAATCTTACATTTGTAAAGAGATAAATGAAATAATGGAAGTCCACTGAGATAATTCATACGAGGATTACAAATATGAAAACATGTACATTGAAGACAAAATAAAATATCTTGTTATAATTCAAAGTGATATGGTGAATTTGGATTGTAAATATTACCACCATAAAACCTTAAAACTATAATGGGTTAAATGGTCATTGATTTATATGTAAGAAAGGTAAATATATATCTTTTTTATTTTAAGTTTTTATTTAAATATTATTTTATTAGAGTTGATGAATTAATCTTAGATATTTAATAATAACAAAGGGATATATATTTAAATGAAAATAATAATTACATCTTTAAACCAATTTCCACTAAAAAATCATCTATTTTCCCAAATATTGATAATAAATTTTTTCCCATTTTTGAAGAAAAATATTTGACAAATATTAATATAAGAATCCATAAAATAGAAAAGAAAATATTCCCCCTATCTTTAGACAATAACCAAAACTGAAATGTTTAAGACAAGCTTTGTTTATTCCCAAAAATAATTAATCTATAAAATTAAGTGGTCACACCCAATATTTAACATAGATCATTCCATAATAAAACTAACCAAAAAATTCCTAAAAAAAATTCTAGAATAATATTGAAACGTAAAAATATTTTTATAATTGTCTTATATAAAATAATTTAAATAATATTTCCAAATAACATCAATCACTCTTATGGTCTTATACCTAAAATGTAATTTTCTAAATCATAGAATATTCAGGATATAATAATCATTTCAATAAATAACCTGGATTTATATAAATCCAAAATTGAATAGTATATCAATTAAAAATAAATTCCTCAAATAAAGTACCATATTATTATATTTATCTTAACCATTTAGAGTCCCAATAATAGTTAATGTCTTCTAATATAATATTAATCACTTAATCACTAAATCATTTTACAAATTCTTTTATTAACATACCATTTAATCATTGCGTATTTTAAATAAATATATAAAATTCATAATAAATAGGACTTCATATAGGCCAATTGTTGGTGATACTCTCTTTTCATTATTTGGTTGTGGGTTCGAAAATCTTGCCCTTTCCAAACATGACAGGTTTTTACCCATCTAGTGGGGTGCCCTTTCTCGGAATCTTTGTTAATTTTATCCTTTAAAATTTAAAAAAACATCCTTAAACCTCATAAAATGTGTTAACATGAAATTTTATCTCATAAAATTATTTTTTCATCCCAACATGCAATAAACAATAATTACATAAAAAATAAATTTCTTTAAAAATAAAATTAGTCACTTAAAATTTTAATATCTTAAACACTAAAAGGGGTCTTCCAAGACATTGAAAGTATAATAAAAGAGAAAATTATAAAACTATGGTCGTATTCTTGAATCTTAATAAAACATCCAAATCTCCAATGTTCCTTAAATTCAGAACTTATACCAAATTTAAGGATGTGTATTTAAAAATTTCATTTTCTAGTGACATTAGACTAGAAATAACATTCCTTCATTCCCAATGATATTTTTTGAATAGAGTTTTATAGAATTATGAAAAAATATTACATAGTAAACCCATTACATACAAGTGTACATTTATTAATACTATCTTATTTCCCTTAAAACCAAAGTCATTATAATAAAATAAGGATTCTATTTCTGAAATATAATTACAATTATCCCTTGATATCATCCTTGTCCCAAATCTTTCCAAAACCCTATGAAATATATTTTAAAACATTATTGGGTCAAACAATTCTCATAAAAGAACATGAAATAAAAAAACATTAGTCTAGTGAAAAAAAATTATTTTTCTTAAACAATACATATTTTACCCCGAAACCAAATCATCATTTCTGAATGATCATTTTTTTTAACTTTTTAAGTAAAATGATTTCCATGATAAATCATTAGAAATTCCGTATATTTTATTCAGGTATCTTGGAAACTATTTTTTTCATATAACTCTTACAACTATTGTAGAAAATATTGCATGCCTCAAACTCTAGAGTACCCAATGATTTGAAGGTTATAAGATAACCATTTTCCCTTGTTCTATCATAGAACCACCCATCATTAGTTAATAAAATAACCATCCAACATTGGATTATACAAAACCACATAGAATTCATATATAACATAACTTTTCATCATCATATTAAATTCCAATGAACTATATCAAAATTTTATAATATGAATTCTTACAACATACAAATATTATTCAGGAAAATAACCTTTTCATTTAAAAAACACAAATTTTCATAAAATCTGTTCACATATAATAGAAATATTTTACATTGAAGATAACCATGTATATTATAATAAAATCATAAAATAATTAATCCAAATGAATGTAAGAAATTATTATCATGCATTATAGGTGAAAAAATATTTGGAATTTTGTAAAAACAGCTAAAACGTGATCATTAAATTTTTTTTAAAATAAAGTCCATTAAATAAAACCATAAAAAGATTCCATTTTGAGAAAAAAATTATAGATATTCAGATATTTAAATTTTAGAACCTTTACTTCCACACAGTTACATTCATAAAAATAATTTTATGAATAGGGACACGAAAGTGAAATATTGATAAAATGTTCTTTACAACATTTAAAATTATGTTTTTAGTGAACAAGTCACTTACCCTGAGTACGACTAGTCATGTACATTATTTATCTTCTAGAATAGATAAAATTAATTAATTATTTAATTTCCTTATAAAATTATTAAATTTTATTATTCCTTTAATTTTATCTTTTTTTTTATTTATTAAATTTACATAATTATTTACGTTCAAATATGACATTTTGGCAATAGTTGGTACAAGAGTCCAAAATGAGTTTGATAAGATTTTTATTGTCATAGTGGCCATTATTCTATCATTATATATGATAATATTTAGGAAATAATAATCATTATTTTACAATAACTATTTATTTAAATATATCCACTAAATATTGTTATGAAAAATGAACTACATTATAATCATGGAGACGGTAGTTCATACGTACGCATTAGTAACTTTTTCATATTTCAATGCTTATTATGGAATGAATTTAAGTATATATGTATCTTCTTGTAATGAAAATAAGATCATAAATATCAAAATTTTAATTTAAAAATAATCATATATGTCGTTTATTGATTTGGGCTTGAAAAATGTATTGTATTCCTTTATATAGGTGATAATTCACACATACACACGAACGACGATATCATTTTTCTATTATTATAAATGAAATAATTTAAATGAAATATTATCTTTAAAAATTTATCAATATGTCATGAATACAATATTTATAAAATAATTATTTCATTATAACATGTATTTAGAGATGGTGTTGGAAAATGAATTATATTGGTTCATGGGGTGGAAGTCTGCCATATACACGAATGATTAATTATTTTATCATTTAATGAAAGTAGAGATTTATATATTTAATGATATTGGAATAATAAAATATATGTTTATGTAGTATACTATATTTATTATTTCATAATGGTGGATGATTTTTTGAGGTACATGGTAGAATAAACAAAATAGAAAAAATTGATTAAAACAATACTACTTATTTAGATGATATCCTTTTCTTAAAATCATAAGACCACTAGTGATGGTTTTATAACTGAAATAAGTACACAATAATGAGGGTATGAATTTTGATATGTTATTTGTGTATATCATGTAAAAATAAATGGTATCTCGATATGATAAATTCAGAAGAATATGTTTTGTTTTTTTGGTTGAGGTGAGGGGCACATTGGATTTTTTTTCAAAACATTATGTCTATTCTTGATCCAAAAGCATCCAAAAGGAAAATAAATTAATAAGAGATTAAATTGTATAAACTAAATTATCCCCATTTTAATTATTTAATGTATATTTATTTATAAAATTATTCAATAATATAATATATTAATGAAATGCCATTTTTGTCAATTTTGACACAATTTATTAATTTGGAATTATGAATGTCAAAATAATAAAATATATTCAAAAAATAATTTTAATAAATACATAATAAGAAATATTAATCATGAAAATTCTTTTATGACTTTATTTAATTAATATTATTTTACTTTTATTATTTTTAATATAATTTATTTGTCTTTTCCATTAATTGAATAATTACTTCATCTTTGTAATGTAATTATTGAAAGTAATTATTCCAAGCGTAGAAATTTTAAAATAAATAATATGAATATGAAAAATATTTTAGATATAAAGCTAAAATTTATAGTTGAAAAAATCTTTTATATAACACCATATTATAAATATTATCCTCATTGAAAAGAATAGAATTACATGTTTAATTTTTTAAAATAAATACTATAAGGGTCATAACCACATCCTAACGGAACAAAATGGTCATAAATATGAAACTTGAATGATTATGGTCACAATTAACTCAAAAATTAAATTATATTTAAGTTATTGGGTAATTTAGTGGTTCTTATCATTTTTATTTAAATCATTTTACAGATTATTAAATTAATTAAATAATTATTAAATTATTTTTGTGAAAACCGCATTGTAATTATTTTATTATTACAAATTAAAAATAAATTAAAATAATAAATACAATTTTTTTATTTCCAAATACTACTTATGTTCAAAGAAATCATTTGTATGACTCCATATTTTAAATTTTATACTTTTTAAAAACATATTTGTGATAAGTTTGACTCTTATTAAAATAAAATACAATAAGAGGATTAATGTCCTTCCCAAAGGGTAATATATTAATCCTAAGTATGACTTCATTCGAAACTCAGTCATCAAATAAAATTAGGTTAAGTTTTAGGGTAATTTTCTAATCCTTATCATAATTATTGTTACCCTTAATTACATTATATACCCTTATCTTGGGTAATGAGAAACTAATATTTGAAAAATTAATAATTTCAAAAAATAAAAGAGACATATTTACTAAATTTGAAAAAAACATCAAAATATAGAATCCATTTTATAAAAATATAAATACAAAAGTGGCTAAAATAACATAATATTAATCATGTTGATGTGGCTATAAAATGGTATTTTAATGTGAAATGTTTAAAAAGTTTCAATGTTTTTATATTTAAATTCAATTTTATAATAATTCCAATGACATGAATTATATTAATAAATGTATCATTGATATAATTATACATTAAGACCAATTTTAAATATCTTTTAAAGTTATAATTTTTTATATAAAAAATGTATTTTTCATTTAAAATTCAGTATTTCCTCCATTCAGTAAAAAAATGAAACTTCTAATAAAAATTCCTCCAATTCAAACCAATAAAATATATAAATTCATATTAAAAAAATAAGGAATATATTTCAAATAATGATTTGGAAATTTTCAATTTTTTTTCTAAAATAAGTTATCCATTAAAAGGCGTAAGAACTATTTTTCGAAAAATATTTATTTTATTTTTAAAACAAGATTTTGGGTGTATTGTGTCATTAAAATACATTGAATGAATGTGAAAAATAATAATAATATTTTTGAAAATAATATAGTTATTCATATTCAAACACTCTAAAATAATGTCTTGAAAATAATTTTCATATTTAATAATATTATTTAGTTTTAATACAAGTTGATGTGGTGTATCTTGTATTCTATATAACATAGTTATTCATTTTAATATCATGGGATGTCATGTGTTGAGGGAATTTACAACAATATGTATATGAACTTCTATCATTTTTCCAATTTGATCCAATTTCAAGAAAAATTACATCATATTTTTTTAATGGTAATTGTATTTACAAGGGTGTAACTCCCCTCACATATAAAAAGAAACCTGCTCTTCTCACATCTTATAAAAAATAGAGCACCATAGATTTATGAATATCCTAGAAATTCTAGCATATAATATAATTTTGGAAAAGTAATTGGAGTTTTTTAATTATGGAAAGAAATCATCCACCTAAATTATTTTACAAAATCACATAAACAAATGGTGAAACAAAATTTAATATGTAGCTTGAAACACTTGCAAAATAGAAATTATTTTAAATGAATAGTGTTGTGTACACTTTTCAATAACAGTTCTCAAACATGGACATGGTATGTTACCTATTATACTCATTACCTAAAAATTTTATTTCATTTATAGTAGTGATTCATATCTTTCTTCACCTCAGCCTCCACTTCGGCCTCCTCCTCTACCTTGGTCTTTGACTCCGCCTCTGCCTCCACCTTCGCCACTACCTTTTCCACTACCACCACCTCTACCCCCACCATTTCCCAAAAAATTTATTTTTTTAAGTCCAATTATTCTTAAAAATATTTATTACCTCTATTATAAATATCCTTGAGAAAAATATAAAAGATAATCTATATGCATTAATATATCAATGAATCTAACCATAAGTATATTTTTATGGTTATATCCCATATAAGATCACAAAAATAGTAGTTAATCACCTAATTTTTTTTAAAAACATCTACAATATGGTGGAATATAAAAGTGATGAATATTTTCTCTGGTAACATTATAACAGTATAAGTTGAAGATGTTTCTTGATCAAATTTAGTGTAATAGAAATTATATCATTTTATTCTCATTGAACGAATCATCTGCACTAACACTGATTTTAATCAATGAGAAGATAACCCTTCTCATTAAAGAAATATCCTATAAGAGTCTATCCATTTCCAATACCTTCATGACACATGTCATTGAATAAAAATATAATAATATAACTACAAATTATAATTTTTAAAGTTCCGCTGAAAACAAAACACAATCTGGGGTTGTAATTCTTTGTAAAATATTAAAATAAACCTGTTAATATTTAATATATAGAAATTATAGACAAAATAAAATATTTTATAAAATGGGAATAAATATATATTAATCTAGATTATATATATATATATATATAACTATAAAGAAAACAGATCATATTAAAACTATTAAACTTTAAGTATATGCTTCCACAAAAATAAGATAACAATTATTTTTATACACTTGTACATTTTTATGTCAACATAAAATAATAAATCAATTAATTAGAGTGTAATTTTAATACCCTCAATTAAAAATAAAAAATAAAAATTTTAGAACAACTTTTTAACTAATGATGACTCATGAACCACCACTAAAACAGAGATTAGTAGCCCATGACCAACCACATGAATAGAGAAAATGTTTTTTTTTACAATTTCAAGAAAATATTAAATATGAAATCAAATCGAAATTAATATCATGTGACTCAAAAACCAAATGTTTTATAACAAGGAACAATTTTTTTTGTTATTGGATATCCAATTGTGACTTCGGACTCACTGATGCTTGAATCCAATGTTGGCTCATGATCTACCTTTGGAAATTTCCAATAGAGGATCAAAGAAAATTCATCTAAAAAATAGAATGTGATTAAATATGAATAATATAATAATATAATTCTGATAAAAATAAAAAAAATAAAACACTAATTAATTGATCACCGCACTTTTAAAGAAAAAATAAGATCTCCTGTAGTTTCTTTAGGGATTCTAGTATCTATAATTGGTAGAGACACTAGCAAAGTAATTGATCAAAAAGATGAAATAACACTAATAGAATATAAATAAAATAAACCACAAAGAAAAATAAACTTTTATGGATTCTATGCACATGAAGAAAGGGAAAAATAGAAAAAAAATTTATAAAGTATTATATAATATAATATAATAATAGAAAATATAAATAAAAATATTAAAACAAAGGAAAACAACATCACATGACTGAAGAAGAAAATGAGCTCTTACTAAATCATTAAAAGCACAACCAATACTTTAAACTAAATGTAGAAAAAAATCTAGTATATATAAGTTCAACCTTGAAAAAGTTACTTCTAACAATAATACAGCAATGGAAGAAAAAATAGTCAGTAATAAATTTACCTTTCATTCATGCATAATGGAATGTAAAAGGACACACTGTTTATGTACATTAGTGAGTGAAATAACTCACTGCTGAAGGGTATTCATAATTCACAGACCCATCATTAGTATTGTCCAATGGTGAATCGTGACTCACTACAGGTTTCCAATAGTGTCTCAGGACTAACTATTGGTTTCCAATAGTGACATGTTAAAATAACCGCAAATGGGAAATTGTCTAAAAAATAATAATATAATCTAAGGTAAGAAGATGCAAGATATCAATGGTGAAGATGGAATATTAATGAAGTTTGATCCACTATGAGAATATTCATAAAGATGAAATCATTATTAAAATAACAACTAGTGCATCAACACTAGATGAAATGAGAAATGTTGATAAAATAAAGCATACAAGGCTGAATGATATTGAATGTCAAAGATCTTGTTTTTCTAGATTATGATGATATTCCCAATGTAGAGCCTAAAAAATAAGATTAAGTAACCATAAAATTTAAAAACCAATGTTTGCGAGATATGTATAAAATCAAACTGGTCACAAAAAATGTATCAGATGGACACGTGATTCACCTCTTCTTTCTGGGAAATTAGGATAGATGAAAAGTAAGCTTAAAAAATCTATCCTAAATCAAATAGAAATAATGGGGGACAATCATTATATCAATAATTTTTCACTAATTCTTTGTTCAGAATATATTACATAGAACACATACATGGGTAACATCCCTAAAAGATACCTAACCACACATTGTGCACTCTTCCGACCTTATACACGGTCCTAGTTGCGATACGTGTGTAGTATATATAACCTAGCATTTTCTGATCCTTAATGTTTAGACTTCCATATTGGATTACGTCATAGTCCCATTAAATGTGGTTGAAAGACTTGAAAAAGGGGCTTGTGAAATAAGTTTTATTATTTACAACACCTAAAAAATAACCACTGAAAAAAATTAATAGATATTCACGATATATATATTATTTTTTAAAAATATATATAAATTAAATTAAATTTCATGAAACTATAATTTATCAAAAAATATAGATATGTAAAAGTTTCAGTTGGAAATTACAAATAAATACTTATAATGAGGTTTTGGTTATGAATAACTTAGTTAGAGATGATGTCGCACACTTATGGACTATTTTTTATGTTTCCATGTTTCAAAAGGAAAGAAACAATTATGGTTCTAGAGTGTTTACTTATATTGTGTAATAAATATTGAAAAAAATCCTAAAATGTGTATATATAAAAATAGTTTTTCATTATAGGATCAAATGCATCATATTTTGACAACCATATGGATAATCACATTTTTCTAGGAAAAAATATTTTTATTAAAACCTTCCTCTAAAAACATATTATAGAAATTGATGAATCATAAACCATTTGTAATATGATGTACCAATTGTATAATGGTAGAATTTTATTTTCATTATGTTGAACAAAGACATGTTAATGTGCATAAATTTGAAGGGAATATTGATCATGTTCTTCAATGAAGATCATCCATTTATTAATGATGAATAAGGTAGATGGTCCCATGACAACCGTAGTTTTAATATATTGAAAAGATCAAATGAAGGAGAGATACAAATTTTCAATATCTAATTGTTTATTTGTGTCGATTATTTCATATAATGATTATTTTTTCAACATATGTAGACTACATGATCGTGGTGAATATAGATATCTTGGTGAGTTGATCTCTTGAAGATCTATAAATATTAGTTATCTTAGAGACCAATTTATATGTTATTGGTATGAGGATGTGTTGGATTTCATATAATATGTATTTAGTGAATTAAAATGAATATTTTCTAATATTTATCACCCCATAAAAAATCATATATCTACTTTAATGTGGTACTAAAATAGTTTACATAATTATTCATAGTGGGATTCTATGGAACCTATGCGACTTAAATTGTACAATGATAGTGAAATTTTTAGTAGTTATTTCAATGTGGAGTTGACCTAATTGATATCATATTAGAAGAATACAATTATTTTCATGGTAAGATCTTATTTAGGTATTGGATGAAGGAACCATTGAATTTAGTAATATATTATAAAAGAGAATCCATGAATTTCAATATTAACCAATCAAGGCAACTAATAGGTCTTTTTGGTCCAACCTTATAGATAATGTGTGATCACATTGTTTTCATTATTTTAGTTTCATAAGATATGATTTCTTGGATAAACATAAAATAAATCGAATATTCTTATCAACATATGTGGATTTAATACAAACATGTTTTTAGGTATTAAAGAAGGATTGGTGATAAGGAAAAATAGACAATAGTTGATTCATTGTCGCATATCGATATTTTTTAATACATTTCTCTTTAATAAATTTGAAATGTTTGATATCTATAAATTCACATAACAACAAAATATGTGAATAAAAATTTATTATAAATAATTGATATATATTATAGGAGAAATAAATGATAAATGATTAGTTAAAATAATTTTGTAATTATAAATATGATTTCACAGTTTATTCATAAATAAATAAAATGTGTTTATAAATATTTTTTTATTGTATATTATGTATATTTTATTTGAACTATAAATTACAAAATTTTATATTTCTAATGTTAAAACAAATGAAACAATCTTTTAACTCATCATGTAAAAAATTTCATACTATAAATTTTTTATATTTTTCTGAAGTAGTTTTTTAGGCGATTAGGGAAAAATCCTATTTTAATAAATATACTTTTTTGACATAATTATGATACCTGCAGATTTTAAAAATTTATAAAACCATTTTCTCAAAGAAATATGTACTTTAGAAGAAAAATAAATCATTTCAAAATATTATGTAGAATTTTTAAATCTATTCTTTAATTTTTGGAACCTAAGGTTTATTTGTTTTCAATCAATAATTATTTCATCCTTTTTCCTTTAAAAAGTATTCATTAATATCCATTTGGTTTTTTATTATCATGATTTTAATAAAAACCATATTATTTCCATAATCTAATAAATTTAATATATATCTATTATATAAATTCTATGGTTGAAGATTTATTTTTTCATAAAATTAAATATTTATTAAAACTGTTTTTATTCATTTTTAAAAATTATATTAACTATATATTCTAATAGCTCTAGGAATTGAATATTATAAAATAAATTTTATATTGATAATCCAAAAATTAATATTTTGTAATAGGTTCAAATTAATTTTTATCTATAATGAATAGTTTCTAACAAAAAAATTACACATTATATTTGATAAAAGTGTTAATGATGGGGATAAGCTAAGAGATATATCTTAAAATAAAAATAAAATGACTTAAATAAGATTGTTTATTTATGGATATGGCCTTAATCATTACATATTCTAATCACATTGTACTAGAATAAAATTTCTTTAATTCCCAAATATCTTTTATGTTTAGAGTTTCTTAGAATTAGGAAAAACTTATACACATTAAAAAATACATTATTTTCAAACAACTATCCTTAGTATCCATTTTTTCAACAAAAAAAATTCATAAAAATTAAATATGGTTTCTCTTTATAAAAATAATTCACAATTTTCCGTTGATCTCATTCTTATCACAACTATTCCTTAAAACCACTGAAAAAACATTTTAAAACATGGGATAAGCATAAAAACCTCTATAAGGGTTATCAAAGAAAGGAAACACTTCATCCAGTGGAATCAAATTAAAAACATTTCAT
This sequence comes from Viscum album, assembly GCA_963277665.1. NCBI lineage: Eukaryota > Viridiplantae > Streptophyta > Magnoliopsida > Santalales > Viscaceae > Viscum > Viscum album. The sequence goes on along the minus strand of OY728155.1, from coordinate 1,544,520,353 downwards.
TAAAAGGGACATTTGTTTATCTTAAAAGGGATTATATTTTCAAAATGATCATTTTTCTCTTTTTGGAAATAAAATTATTTCAATGGAAACACATTAGATATCATATATAATTTATGTAGGTATCATTGGATATTATATTTCCACCGGACTATTATAAATATAGTATCCAATATATCCTTCCTCAAACTCTATAGTACGAATTCATCGGAGGTTATAATATAACCACCAATACTTGTTCTATCATGAAAGCACATATCACTGGTTATTAACACAACAACCCATCCTTGGTTTATCACACAACCACCCATCATTATTCTATAATATAACCATCTATCATAGTAATAAATTCCTGATAACCATATCAAAAAATAATAATTCATGCCTCATATAATTATTATTAAGAAAAATATCCATTTATTTTTGAAAACACATATTTATTGATAAGTTATGGACATATAATGTAAAACATTAACATTGAAAATATAAAAATAAAATTATGAAGTACACATAAAATAATTGTATCTAGATGAATGTGAGAAATTATGTTCATAACATATATGTAATCATACATTTTTTTGAATTTTTTTAAATAACCTTAAAGAGGGACTTTTACATGTTGTTTTTTTAAATAATTTCCTTGTATAAAACCGTAAAAATATTATTTTTTTAAAACATTAGAGTGGTATTATAAAATTAAATTTTTAAAACTTTCACATATATAAAAATACATCCATAAAAATAATGACAAGAACATGGACAAGATAGATAATAATTTATTAAATAAATTCATAAAATATTTAAAAGAATGTTTTCTAGTTAAAGAGTCTCTTACCTTGAATATGAATCATCATATAAATTCATTATAAACCTGAATAATAACTCTAGTTTAATTATTTAGTTTATTTATAATTTTTTTATATTTTATTCTTACTTTTTTAACTTATTAACATGCAATAAAAGTACTTAATTATTTATGTTTGCATCTAACATTTTGAATATATTTGTTACTTTTTTCTAAAATGATTTTCATATGATTACTATAGTCAAAGTGGTAATTATTTATTCATTATACATAATTATATCCATGATATAATATTAATTATTTTTTATCAATTATTATTTTAAACCCATCTATTAAATATTGTTATAAAATATAAATTTGTTATAATCATGGATATGGTAGGTCGTACATACGCATAAGTAACGTTTTTTTGAATAGTTATTATAGAAAGAAGGTAAGTATAATTTTAAATTTCCATAATGATAATAATTTCACAAATATAATATAACTAATTTAGAATTACTTTTATATATCATTCAGGTTATATGGGAATGAGAAATGAATCACATCACTTGGTGGAGGTGGCAATGAACATCTACAGAAGAACAATGCTACCATTTTTAAATTTGTTTAAATTTAATAATATAAATGACATATTATCTTCAAATATTGATTATTATTTCATTAATCTCATATGTGAATAAAAATTCAATAATTATAACTTCTGAGACAATGACGGATAACTAATTACATCAGTTCGCAAGACAATAGTCTGCGTACACATGAATAATTAACTCTTTTCACATTTCATAGAATTGAAGAATAGAATAAGAAATTTTAATCATATAATAAAAACAAAAATTATATTTATGTAACCAAATTTATTGTTTTAGTTTTTGGGATATGGTTTAAGGGATTTGGATGTATATACAAAATAGAAACACTTTTAAAAAAATAAAAACTCCTCTTTGAGTGATCTTTATTGTTTAACACATTAAGAACACTATGTATATTGTTTTCCTTAAACAATGCATCTTTAGATAGTGAATATATTCAAATAAATTATTACAGTAGTGATTTTGTACACCAATTTTTTTTTGAAATGTTGTAGATTCAGAATAATATTTTCCCTTTTACAATTGATATGAGGGGAAATTTTTGAATTTATAAAATTATTAATATATATTATGGCAATATATAGAGAAAAAATCATAAAAATGACATATAAATAAATAGGGTATGAAAGTTTCAACTATATATCATCCCGAGTTTTATTTTTTATTATTTTTCTGGTAAATTATTTAATAAAAAATTATATTTCTGAAATACCATTATTGTCCATTTTTTCACTATTTATTACATTGATGTTAAGAATATCAAGATAAAAATATATATTTGAAAAAATAAAATTTATAAATCCCTAATATGTAATATTTATCAACATATCTCTTGGAGCATATTTACTAATTAAAATTATTTAATTATAATATTTATACTATAATTTATTTGAATTTTCCATTAATTGAATAATAACTTCATTATCATTGTGTAATTTTATAATGAAATTATTTCTTATCTGAAATTTTAAAAATAAATTACATTTATGTATTTAAATCTGTTATATTATAAAATAATTTTTATTATTAGGAAGTCATGATATTAGAATTATTAAACTTATTAAAAACTATAGTATAAAATGTTTCAAATTTAACTAAATAAAATAATATATGGTTCATAACCAATTCCCAATAAAAAAACTATAAAAAATAAGAAACATGGATTTTTATGGAAAAATATTACACATCCAGTAAAATTTATTCTGTTGTTTTTTAATTTAATCGTTCTTACTATTTTAATTTAATTAATTTTAGTGATTTCTACATTAATTAAACAATTATTCTATCATTATTGTTCAATACTTTAAGGTAATTATTTTTTTACTATAAATAAAAAATAACTTTCCAAGATAAAGGTCAAAATTAAATCTTTATAAATATTATTATTGGCCAAGCATATCTTCTAGATGAACCTATATTAAAACATATTCTTTTATTAAAAACATTAGTGTGACATGTCTAAATTTTCATAAAATAAATACTATAAGAATCATAATGTCAAACCATGGCTGCATTGGGTCATAAAATTTATCCCATTGTGATTATTGTTGATAATACCTCATCTAATACATTTATTCTTAGTGTTATGTTAATTATAAAATCCCTATCATAATTTTTGAATCCTTAACTAATTGATTTACCCTTAAATGTGGTAATAAAAATTTCTAGGTTTACTATTAAAAAATTTAAAATCAAAGGGTCCTATTTAAAAAATTTAGAAATTCTGATTCAAAATATGTTTTTCTTTTTTCAAAATTCAAAACATAAAAGTGGATAAAATTTATTTTAAATTAATCATGTATACGGGGTGATAAAGTGGATTTTTAAAATGAAAATGTTATCTAGATTACTATGTTTTTATATCTAAATTCACTATAAAAATTATTTTGATTAACTATATTGGATTAATAGATTAATAATTTATCTCTATATTCTTTAAAACTAATTTAAAATATATGTTATCATTATAAATTATATAAATGTAATGTTAGTCTTCAATTACAATTCATTAATATTAACTATTTATTTTAAAAAGAAACTTTTCAAAAAAACAAAACATTCACCCTATGAAAAATTTGAGCATAAAAATTATAAAAGAAGGCTTTTTTTCAAATAAAACTTATAAAATATTAAAAACTTACATTTAAAACAATTGCAACACAAAAAAAGGAAGAAAAACATCTTCTATAAAAATGCAACTTTTATGCATAAAATTGGATTTGTTTATATCTTATGACTATAAAATTTATTGAATAAATTTAAAATTATTTCCAAAACTTTTGTAAAACAAATATATTTATTCCTTGTCATACCTTCTAGTAAAACATCCAATTGAGAAATTCTATATTAAATAATAATATTTAATTTTTTTGTGCTCGATGTGGCATGTCTTTTATGTAATCTGATAGAATATTTATTTTAAAAATCATAGGATGTAACATTATACCCCCTAATAAATAGGTTTTTCAAAAATCAAACATTTTCTTGATAAAAAATACTTTAAAAACAACATTTTGAAATACCTAATAGAAAATAGGGACAATAAAGCTTACATTTGTAAAGAGATAAATGAAATAATGGAAGTCCAATGAGATAATTCATACGAGGATTACAAATATGAAAACATGTACATTGAAGACAAAATAAAATATCTTGTTATAATTCAAAGTGATATGGTGAATTTGGATTGTAAATATTACCACCATAAAACCTTAAAACTATAATGGGTTAAATGGTCATTGATTTATATGTAAGAAAGGTAAATATATATCTTTTTTATTTTAAGTTTTTATTTAAATATTATTTTATTAGAGTTGATGAATTAATCTTAGATATTTAATAATAACAAAGGGATATATATTTAAATGAAAATAATAATTACATCTTTAAACCAATTTCCACTAAAAACTCATCTATTTTCCCAAATATTGATAATAAATTTTTTCCCATTTTTGAAGAAAAATATTTGACAAATATTAATATAAGAATCCATAAAATAGAAAAGAAAATATTCCACCTATCTTTAGACAATAACCAAAACTGAAATATTTAAGACAAGCTTTGTTTATTCCCAAAAATAATTAATCTATAAAATTAAGTGGTCACACCCAATATTTAACATAGATCATTCCATAATAAAAATAACCAAAAAATTCCTAAAAAAAATTCTAGAATAATATTGAAACGTAAAAATATTTTTATAATTGTCTTATATAAAATAATTTAAATAATATTTCCAAATAACATCAATCACTCTTATGGTCTTATACCTAAAATGTAATTTTCTAAATCATAGAATATTCAGGATATAATAATCATTTCAATAAATAACCTGGATTTATATAAATCCAAAATTGAATAGTATATCAATTAAAAATAAATTCCTCAAATAAAGTACCATATTATTATATTTATCTTAACCATTTAGAGTCCCAATAATAGTTAATGTCTTCTAATATAATATTAATCACTTAATCACTAAATCATTTTACAAATTCTTTTATTAACATACCATTTAATCATTGCGTATTTTAAATAAATATATAAAATTCATAATAAATAGGACTTCATATAGGCCAATTGTTGGTGATCCTCTCTTTTCATTATTTGGTTGTGGGTTCGAAAATCTTGCCCTTTCCAAACATGACAGGTTTTTACCCATCTAGTGGGGTGCCCTTTCTCGGAATCTTTGTTAATTTTATCCTTGAAAATTTAAAAAAACATCCTTAAACCCCATAAAATGTGTTAACATGAAATTTTATCTCATAAAATTATTTTTTCATCCCAACATGCAATAAACAATAATTACATAAAAAATAAATTTCTTTAAAAATAAAATTAGTCACTTAAAATTTTAATATCTTAAACACTAAAAGGGGGTTTCTAAGACATTGAAAGTATAATAAAAGAGAAAATTATAAAACTATGGTCGTATTCTTGAATCTTAATAAAACATCCAAATCTCCAATGTTCCTTAAATTCAGAACTTATACCAAATTTAAGGATGTGTATTTAAAAATTTCATTTTCTAGTGACATTAGACTAGAAATAACATTCCTTCATTCCCAATGATATTTTTTGAATAGAGTTTTATAGAATTATTAAAAAATATTACATAGTAAACCCATTACATACAAGTGTACATTTATTAATACTATCTTATTTCCCTTAAAACCAAAGTCATTATAATAAAATAAGGATTCTATTTCTGAAATATAATTACAATTATCCCTTGATATCATCCTTGTCCCAAATCTTTCCAAAACCCTATGAAATATATTTTAAAACATTATTGGGTCAAACAATTCTCATAAAAGAACATGAAATAAAAAAAACATTAGTCTAGTGAAAAAAAATTATTTTTCTTAAACAATACATATTTTACCCCGAAACCAAATCATCATTTCTGAATGATCATTTTTTTTAACTTTTTAAGTAAAATGATTTCCATGATAAATCATTAGAAATTCCGTATATTTTATTCAGGTATCTTGGAAACTATTTTTTTTATATAACTCTTACAACTATTGTAGAAAATATTGCATGCCTCAAACTCTAGAGTACCCAATGATTTGAAGGTTATAAGATAACCATTTTCCCTTGTTCTATCATAGAACCACCCATCATTAGTTAATAAAATAACCATCCAACATTGGATTATACAAAACCACATAGAATTCATATATAACATAACTTTTCATCATCATATTAAATTCCAATGAACTATATCAAAATTTTATAATATGAATTCTTACGACATACAAATATTATTCAGGAAAATAACCTTTTCATTTAAAAAACACAAATTTTCATAAAATCTGTTCACATATAATAGAAATATTTTACATTGAAGATAACCATGTATATTATAATAAAATCATAAAATAATTAATCCAAATGAATGTAAGAAATTATTATCATGCATTATAGGTGAAAAAATATTTGGAATTTTGTAAAAACAGCTAAAACGTGGTCATTAAATTTTTTTTAAAATAAAGTCCATTAAATAAAACCATAAAAAGATTCCATTTTGAGCAAAAAATTATAGATATTCAGATATTTAAATTTTAGAACATTTACTTCCACACAGTTACATTCATAAAAATAATTTTATGAATAAGGACATGAAAGTGAAATATTGATAAAATGTTCTTTACAACATTTAAAATTATGTTTTTAGTGAAAAAGTCACTTACCCTGAGTACGACTAGTCATGTACATTATTTATCTTCTAGAATAGATAAAATTAATTAATTATTTAATTTCCTTATAAAATTATTAAATTTTATTATTCCTTTAATTTTATCTTTTTTTTATTTATTAAATTTACATAATTATTTACGTTCAAATATGACATTTTGACAATAGTTGGTACAAGAGTCCAAAATGAGTTTGATAAGATTTTTATTGTCATAGTGGCCATTATTCTATCATTATATATGATAATATTTAGGAAATAATAATAATTATTTTACAATAACTATTTATTTAAATATATCCACTAAATATTGTTATGAAAAATGAACTACATTATAATCATGGAGACGGTAGTTCATACGTACGCATGAGTAACTTTTTCATATTTCAATGCTTATTATGGAATGAATTTAAGTATATATGTATCTTCTTGTAATGAAAATAAGATCATAAATATCAAAATTTTAATTTAAAAATAATCATATATGTCGTTTATGTGATTTGGGCTTGAAAAATGTGTTGTATTCCTTTATATAGGTGATAATTCACACATACACACGAACGACGATATCATTTTTCTATTATTATAAATGAAATAATTTAAATGAAATATTATCTTTAAAAATTTATCAATATGTCATGAATACAATATTTATAAAATAATTATTTCATTATAACATGTATTTAGAGATGGTGTTGGAAAATGAATTATATTGGTTCATGGGGTGGAAGTCTGCCATATACACGAATGATTAATTATTTTATCATTTAATGAAAGTAGAGATTTATATATTTAATGATATTGGAATAATAAAATATATGTTTATGTAGTATACTATATTTATTATTTCATAATGGTGGATGATTTTTTGAGGTACATGGTAGAATAAACAAAATAGAAAAAATTGATTAAAACAATACTACTTATTTAGATGATATCCTTTTCTTAAAATCATAAGACCACTAGTGATGGTTTTATAACTGAAATAAGTACACAATAATGAGGGTATGAATTTTGATATGTTAATTGTGTATATCATGTAAAAATAAATGGTATCTCGATATGATAAATTCAGAAGAATATGTTTTGTTTTTTTGGTTGAGGTGAGGGGCACATTGGATTTTTTTTCAAAACATTATGTCTATTCTTGATCCAAAAACATCCAAAAAAAATATATATTAATAAGAGATTAAATTGTATAAACTAAATTATCCCCATTTTAATTATTTAATGTATATTTATTTATAAAATTATTCAATAATATAATATATTAATGAAATGCCATTTTTGTCAATTTTGACACAATTTATTAATTTGGAATTATGAATGTCAAAATAATAAAATATATTCAAAAAATAATTTTAATAAATACATAATAAGAAATATTAATCATGAAAATTCTTTTATGACTTTATTTAATTAATATTATTTTACTTTTATTATTTTTAATATAATTTATTTGTCTTTTCCATTAATTGAATAATTACTTCATCTTTGTAATGTAATTATTGAAAGTAATTATTCCAAGCGTAGAAATTTTAAAATAAATAATATGAATATGAAAAATATTTTAGATATAAAGCTAAAATTTATAGTTGAAAAAATCTTTTATATAACACCATATTATAAATATTATCCTCATTGAAAAGAATAGAATTACATGTTTAATTTTTTAAAATAAATACTATAAGGGTCATAACCACATCCTAACGGAACAAAATGGTCATAAATATGAAACTTGAATGATTATGGTCACAATTAACTCAAAAATTAAATTATATTTAAGGTATTGGGTAATTTAATGGTTCTTATCATTTTTATTTAAATCATTTTACAGATTATTAAATTAATTAAATAATTATTAAATCATTTTTTGTGAAAACCGCATTGTAATTATTTTATTATTACAAATTAAAAATAAATTAAAATAATAAATACAATTTTTTTATTTCCAAATACTACTTATGTTCAAAGAAATCATTTGTATGACTCCATATTTTAAATTTTATATTTTTTAAAAACATATTTGTGATAAGTTTGACTCTTATTAAAATAAAATACAATAAGAGGATTAATGTCCTTCCCAAAGGGTAATATATTAATCCTAAGTATGACTTCATTCGAAACTCACTCATCAAATAAAATTAGGTTAAGTTTTAGGGTAATTTTCTAATCCTTATCATAATTATTGTTACCCTTAATTACATTATATACCCTTATCTTGGGTAATGAGAAACTAATATTTGAAAAATTAATAATTTCAAAAAATAAAAGAGACATATTTACTAAATTTGAAAAAAACATCAAAATATAGAATCCATTTTATAAAAATATAAATACAAAAGTGGCTAAAATAACATAATATTAATCATGTTGATGTGGCTATAAAATGGTATTTTAATGTGAAATGTTTAAAAAGTTTCAATGTTTTTATATTTAAATTCAATTTTATAATAATTCCAATGACATGAATTATATTAATAAATGTATCATTGATATAATTATACATTAAGACCAATTTTAAATATCTTTTAAAGTTATAATTTTTTTATATAAAAAATGTATTTTTCATTTAAAATTCAGTATTTCCTCCATTCAGTAAAAAAATGAAACTTCTAATAAAAATTCCTCCAATTCAAACCAATAAAATATATAAATTCATATTAAAAAAATAAGGAATATATTTCAAATAATGATTTGGAAATTTTCAATTTTTTTCTAAAATAAGTTATCCATTAAAAGGCGTAAGAACTATTTTTCGAAAAATATTTATTTTATTTTTAAAACAAGATTTTGGGTGTATTGTGTCATTAAAATACATTGAATGAATGTGAAAAATAATAATAATATTTTTGAAAATAATATAGTTATTCATATTCAAACACTCTAAAATAATGTCTTGAAAATAATTTTCATATTTAATAATATTATTTAGTTTTAATACAAGTTGATGTGGTGTATCTTGTATTCTATATAACATAGTTATTCATTTTAATATCATGGGATGTCATGTGTTGAGGGAATTTACAACAATATGTATATGAACTTCTATCATTTTTCCAATTTGATCCAATTTCAAGAAAAATTACATCATATTTTTTTAATGGTAATTGTATTTACATGGGTGTAACTCCCCTCACATATAAAAAGAAACCTGCTCTTCTCACACCTTATAAAAAATAGAGCACCATAGATTTATGAATATCCTAACAAATACCTTCCCAAAACCATTCTCAAATACTCACTATAAGAAAACTGAATATTTGTGATAGGATATTTGCGACGGGATCCCGTCGCAAAAGGTCTTTTGCGACAGGGCTCTGTCGTAAATCGCCCGTTGTCGAATACGGCATCGCAAATAGGTTTTTTGCAGTGGTCCCATCATAAAAATATTATTTTCGACGGTATTTGTCCCCCATCGCAAATAAGTTTTTGTTTATATATAACAAAGATATTTGTGATGGGCTGTTGCAGATATATTATTTGCGACGGGTCAGAATCTCGTCGCAAATGTGAAATTTTAAAAAATACTTGCGACGAAAGTATTTGCGACAAACCGTCGCAGAAAGGTTTTCCCGACCGGTATTCGTCCTGTCGCAAATGGAACTGTAAAAATCATTTACGACGTGAAGTCCCGTCGCAAATGTACCCGTCGCAAATATTAAAAAAATTAAAATAATTAAAATAATTAATACAAATTGTATAATATTATATAAAAATAATAATAATATTAATAATATAAAAAAAATATATTATTATAAAATAAATAAAAAATATAAAAAATATTATTATGAAATATTATTATAAAATAATAATAATATGAATATAAATTATATAATATAATATAATAATACTAATATTAACAATATAAACAAATAAAATAATAATAATATTATTAAACTATATATATGATAATAATATTAATAATAATATTAATAATATAAATATATTATATTATTATAATATTAATAATAATATATATATATACTATAATTATAAAATATTAATATCAAAAAATAATAATAATATGAATAAAAATAATATAATATTATATATTATGAAATATTAATATCAAAAAATAATAATAATAGTACTAATATTACTAATATAAAAAATTAATATAATCATATTATTATTAAAATAAACATACATATTTATGAAAAAATAATATTAAAATTATTAATATTAATACAATTATAAAATTATAAACTTCTCAATATTAACAAAAAATATAAAATATTAAATGTAATATTACTAAAATAAGCAGACATTAAAAATAATACTAATAAGTAATAATATATTAAAAAAATAAAAACAAATTAAATCACATAATATTCGTACAAATAAGAAAGAGGAATTGTAAATAGTTAATATGACAATAAACTACAAACTCAAATATTTATTACATCTAAAAAACCAATGGGGGGTGGATAATCTGGAAGACCTGGAGGACCTGGAAGAGGTGGTGGAAAAACTCCATTCCTAAACTATGAGTCAGATGATGCATATACTCCATATACTCATGATGTTTCTCCTCATATCGACATCTCTCCTCATCCTGCTGCTGACACATCTGCTCCTACCATCGACGCATCTCCTCATCGTGCTGCTGACGCATCTGTTCCTGCCCCTGACCCAAATCCTCTATAAGCTGACTATGAGCACGCAGTTGCTCCTGATACTGTGAGGCAGAAGATGATGTCTCTCCACGATCTCCTCTCGAGCTGGACGTCGACATCACATCAGTACCATAATAAGCTGCAGGAGTCAAATGAGAGCTGATACCAACTACTTAGCCCTTTTCGAAGTCATACTGGGTCGCCTGCATCCATGTCGTCTCATCAGAATGGTGGCCACTAGTCTGATCACCCGTATCGTCTTGACTCTTAGCCTGTGTTTGAGAGGTCTCAGCCTCATATGACTCCTTTTGTTTCAATTAGAAATTAAAATAATGAAAAAATTATATGCATTTAATTTGCAAACTGAAAAGAAAATATTACTGACCACAATCTGACATTGGCAGTCACCTCTAATCTCTCCAGTAGTCGGGTCAGTGTACATCCTCCGATAAACGCCGTACGCCGAAATATTGGGCTTCTCGGCTTCCTTTATGAATAAAAAATAAACTGTTTATATTTAAAGTTGTATAAAATATTAAAAAAAAGTACTTACCAGATGCTCTCTATGCGCACTGAATGTACGAATACCGGCTCGATGTGTCACCTCTTGTCTCCTCCGATTCTGTTGACCCAAAGCAGATCTCCTATGAAACCCACCAACCAACCAGTGCATACATAATCCATCCCAAATGTGAGATGAAATGTACTCTGGTCGGTGGGCTCTACAGGACTCATCAAATTCTGTCACACCGGCTTTCTTCACAGCCGTCTTTCTCAAATTATGCAAAAACTGATCGAAACGGTCACGCATAGACACCACCCATGCCGTGTGGATAGTGGCACACATGCTCTCGTCGATGGGATACCATAAACCCTAATATAAAGTTATTAATGAATTAAATTTCAAAATAAATAATATTTAATTACGTACCATCCAATGATCGAACATGGTGTCCTGCACATCAGCGGGAATCTGATCCCATGTGAGCTAGGGCTAAGAAAAATAATTGCGCAAGATAGCGCTCCCCCTGTCCAATAGCTATATGCGTAAAAATGTGGAAAAAGAACTAATAATCAAACAATTAGGATATTAATAAATTATAATGAAAGATAACTAAAATACACAGGTTACCATACCACCGCGTGTGCGCATCGGATCCAAGAGGTGGACGTCGCTCCGGGATAGGATCTGGAATCATCATTCTGGTCAGACCACACCCCCTCCAAGTGATCCCTCTAGTGCCAATAGCCTGAGGGTCAGATGACTCATGAACCTCATCATCCACAGGTAGATCAGCCTCCAGCAACTGACAAAATGTTTCCGAGTCCATCTGAAACATGAAATGATTGTTATTAGCAAACAGTTGAAAATAACTGTTATGTATAGATATATATTTATTATGATTCAAACCGGCATTTTCCTGTGTCAATGTTCATCTTCATCATCATCTTCATAGTTGTCAATGTCAATGTCTTCATCTTCCTCATCAACATCATCAATTTCCATATTAGTTCCACTGTCATCATCTCTTGTCATTTCAAATTTAGTTGTAACATCATTGACATCATCATCACCATCGACCCTTAACTATGGGGTGTCATCCTCAATATTCATGTCTCTTTGTGAAAAAAGATGTGTTTTGAGGAGTGTCCTGAAAAATTTCATTTCCTTGCACTTCAATGGAACCACATTCAGTTTGAGTAAACTGATTCTCTCGAGATTTAACTTTTATTATACTCCACCAATCATCCAAATCTTTTGCAGTAGCACAATATTTTGCATAATAAATTTGATGTTCCTGATGAGCCAATAAAAATGGTTCATTTAATGCAAGAAGACTTTTATGTCTAATATGAACAATTCCATGATTCAGATGAATACAGAGGCCTCTCTCAGTATCCAGCCATCGAAATTTAAACATTGTTACATAATTCTGTCACAAATAACACAGTTCAATAATTTCTTTGAGCATGCCGTGAAAGTAAACATCAATATCTCTATGATGTGATCCCTTAAAACAAACACCACTATTCAATGTTTTCTTTGATTCCCCACATGCACGTGTATGAAAGCGATAACAATTCACCACATATGAATTATAAGATTTAACCATTTTGGATGGTGGGCTACTCAAAATACGTAATCGACTATCAATCTTATCAACATGTAAAAATACATGAAAATTTGTAAAACATTTATCACTATTAAAATTAATAAATTGATTTTATATGTAAAACCAAAAAAGAATGTATGTTACCAGTTTTCGAAACAAGTAGGAAATTTTTTTCTGCCGACGTTCTTCTAAGACAGCTGCTGTAATTTGTGGAAATTGTTTCTTGATATGATCATCATATAACATAAAAATACAATATGATTAATTTACTGTAACATAATATATAGAATAATGGATAAGATCACTCACTGTACAATTGGTGACATTTCTTCATAGTTGAGTAGAACATATGTAAGAGCTCAATGATGTTCATCATCTGAAAGCTATCTATCATTAACTCCACCAAAGCCAAGTTCTAGCTGATTGAAAACTGATAATTGATTTTTCATATCATCATCAACATTCCCCTCATTCCGGCCCATGTGGTTAAATTTTGAGGGATATTCAGATTCAAAATAATGAGAGCAGAATAATGTAATTTCTTCTTGCAAATTCGCTTCAGCAATTGAGCCTTCAACTGATTCTTTGTTACAGACTTTTTCTTCAATTTCTGTATGCATCTCTCAAATGGGTACATCCATCGAAACTGAACAGGACCTCCACATTTTTCTTCTTGTGGAAAACGTAATATCAAATTTTCCATCGAGTCAAAGAAATCCCGTGGAAAGATTTTTTCCAATTTGCATATAATTACAACAACAACTTCTTCCAGTATGCTTAGTGTATCGTAGTATGTTGTCTCCACACACATGTCTCAGAAAAAATATGATATATCTGTTATTGAATCCCAATTCTTAGAATTCAAAAAACCTCTTAATCCAATAGGAATAAGCCTTTCCACTATAACATGACAGTCATGCCTTTTTAATCCAGTAATATTACCATTTTTAACACATCTGCCCAAGTTGGAAGCATAGCCATCTGGAAGTCTCAAATCTGCAATCCACTGGAATAATAATGAGAGACTCTATTTGGTCAGTTTATAAGCTTCTTTTGTCTTCATTAATCTCTGTGATCTGACATTTTCAAACAATTCAAGTTCTGGTCGCCTGCAAATTTGGGCAATATCTAATCGTGCCTTTACATAATCTTTGGTTTTACCCAGTGTATCTAAAACTATATGAAATAAATTATCAAAACAGTTCTTCTCAATATGCATGACATCCAACATGTGGCAGACCAACAAATCAGACCAATATGGCAGATTCCAAAAAATGCTATGTTTTGTCCAATTGTGTTCTTTCCCAAAACCATGAATTTTCTGTTGGTTTATTGTCAGTCCAAAAGTGATTGAAGGTAATGAAAATACAACTGATTGTGACTCTGTACCTGAGATCATTTTTGGAGGTTCATCTCTTTCAATTCTTCCTTTTCTGAAATGAGATTTATTCCTCCGAAAAGGATGATCTATTGGAAGAAATCTGCAATGATAGTCAAAATAGCATTGTTTTTTTCCATTCACGAGCATAAATGCTTTGTTGTCTCTCATATAGTAAGGACATGATTGTGGACCATGTTTACTCCAACCCGCTAACATTCCATATGTCGGGAAGTCACTAATTGTCCAAATCAAAGCTGCTTTCATTATAAAATTATGTTTCGCAGCATCATCATATGTACAAACACCATGAATCCACAAGAAATTTAACTCATCAATCAGTGGTTTCAAATAAACATCAATATTCTTTTTCGGATGTCCTGGGATTAATAATGTCAAAAAGATATAAGGCTCTTTCATCAACATCCATGGAGGAAAATTGTACGGAGTTATAAAAACATGCCGACAGGAATACTGACTACCAAAAGATCCAAATGGACAAAAACCGTCAGTAGAAAGACCCAATCGGACGTTTCGGGATTCTAAAGCAAAAGACGGATGCACTTGATCAAAATATTTCCATGAATCGCCATCAGATGGATGAACCAAGCTTTTACCATTTTAAATATTGGTTTTGTGCCATGACATCATTGTCGCTGTGTTCTGAGACATAAATAAATGCTGCAACCTAGGTGTAAGCGGGAAATAACACAACTGTTTTACATGAATCAATCCAAACTTTCCTGATTGAGCTTCTTTATAACTCTATTGTCCACATGTGGGACAACTATCCAACGACTCATTTTCACTAGAATATAAGATGCAATCATTTGAACATGCATGGATCTTTTGATACTTATGGCCCAGATTACGAACGAGTATTTCGCTCTCATAATAATTAGCAGGCAGCACATTTCCATCAGGTAACAGTGCTTTAACCAAAGAAAATATCTGATCAAAATAGTTATTTGACATTACATTATCTGATTTAATAGCCATAAATTTTGCAACTGCTTCTAATTTTTCTTATCTTGCAACTAGGATATAATGCATTCTCAGCAGACCTGAACAACTCATCAAATTCAGATGGTGCCAACTTGGGAGGTAAATCAACATCATCCTCAATTTCTGTTTGTTGAACGGATGACCCTCCAACATCATGTACTAAATTATGAAACCGTGATGGACCCAAAATCAAATTATTAGTATCTTCTCTGGAACTACGTTCACTATGTTGATACCAAAAAATATAATATGATTGAAAATCATAATGCAAGTGATGTTTCCCAACGATGTAAAATGTCTCAAATTTTATCAGAGCACATTTTTTACAAGGAAACTTAATTGTACCTTCTGAAACAAATTCCGGGTTTGATGATGCAAATGATAGGAAAGCATCAACACTGTCAACATATACAGGATTTAATCAAGAACCGTTTGGATTTCTGCGCTAATTTATCCAAGAACGATCATCTAATAATGATTGATGTCGATTTCCTTGTTCCATATTCATATATATGTTTCTACAAAATTTAAAATCATTAATATTGTTAAATAATTTTATATAATAAACAATATCCTAAAAAAGAAGATACATAATTATAGTTATTGATTAGTAATTACCAATAATTATAGGCAACACAGTTAGTTTGTAATCATCCCCACTAATTATTATTAATTTAGAAATACTTAGAAATACTTGGCAAAATGAAATATGCTTGAATAATGAAATTAAATTTTCTAATCATCGTTGTGAAGATTATATTAGTAATTATTCTGATTTGTCTGA
Source organism: Viscum album (assembly GCA_963277665.1). Lineage (NCBI taxonomy): Eukaryota > Viridiplantae > Streptophyta > Magnoliopsida > Santalales > Viscaceae > Viscum > Viscum album. The sequence goes on along the minus strand of OY728155.1, from coordinate 1,544,503,858 downwards.
TGGCTCATCTATTTTTAACTTTCTCCCGACTAAAATTAGTATGAAAAACTTTCTCTGACATATGTTAGAGCACATTTTTCATACTGAGTTTAGTGGGAGAAAGTATAAAATATATGAGATGTTGAACAAAAGGTGGTCGTCAATCCACTATAAATTTTTCCAATTTATAACCATGTACTTGAATTTATTTGATTTTTGATTAATTTTATTAGTAGTTATTACTAATTATTACAATCTCAATATTTCTAACATATTTTTCTTTATTCTTAATATGTTAAAATCTTAAAGGGTCGTCAATTTTCATGTCATTCCCAATAAAAAGTTTGGGTCAACCTTGACCAATTTAAACTCTATAATTGTTCTAACTTGGTTGAGCATCTCACAATTAGTTTTCAATAGGACGACACAAGTAATGAGAAAGACATTACATGGGTTGTCCTATTGCAACGCTACATGCGAGGTGATCAACCAATAAAGAACAATTATAGAGTTTACATTGGACATGCTTGACGCAAACTTTTTATTGGGCATGACCTGAAAATTGGTGACCCTTTAAGATTTGAACTGTTAAGAATAAAGCAAAACTTGTTGAAAATATTGATGATTGTAATATTTTATAAATTTTTTATAATTTTAATAATATTAATATTTTTTATAAATATTAAACATATAATAATAAAATAATTATATTATAAGTATTATTTAACTATTAATATCAGAGTAATATAATATTTTATATTATGTTACTATTTATGTTACTATTTATGTTACTATTTATGTTGCTATTTATGTTACTATTTATGTTACTATTTATGTTATTAATTATGTTAATAATTAGAAATGCAAAGATATGCATATAGGTCGGGTGGTTAATCAATAAATGAATAGACAAACAAACGTAATTGACCGATCATCTACCTCAATTTTCTTTTCATTTCTGTGTTGAGGTTGACAGAAAACTTCTGCCTCCACATGTAATATGTGCTTTTACTGTCAAAATTATAAACCTCCTCACCTCTATATTGTTGAGAGGGTTGATAATTTTGACAGTAAAAGCAGATATTACATGTGGAGGCAGAAGTTTCCTATCAAGCCGCAACACACAAATGAAAAGAAAATTGAGGTAGATGAGCGGTCAATCACATTTCCTAATTATACTAATTGTTTCTTAATTATACTAATTTTTTCCTAATTATACTAATTTTTTCCTGATTATACTAATTGTTTCCTAATTATACTAATTTTTTCCTAATTATACTAATTGTTTCTTAATTATACTAATTGTTTCCAAATTATAATAATTGTTTCCTAATTATACTAATTGTTTCCTAATTATACTAATTATTTCCTAATTATACTAATTGTTTCCTAATTATACTAATTGTTTCGTAATTATACTAATTGTTTCTTAATTAAATCTAATTGTTTCCTAATTAAATCTAATTGTTTCCGAATTATATCTAATTGTTTCCTAATTATTTTAATTGTTTCCTAATTATTTCTAATTATTTCTAATCAGTTAAATCTAATTATTTCCTAATTATTTGATAATTATGTTAATTAAATATAATAATTTTTTATTAATTGTTTCCTAATTATTTTAACTGTTTCCTAATTATTTTAATTGTTTTCTAATTATATTTAATTATTTTTAATCAATTAAATCTAATTATTTCCTAATTATTTGATAATTATTTTAATAAAATCTAATTATTTCTTAATTATTTGATAATTATATATTTATTTCTAATTATTACCAAAACATCCCCCGGGAGTGTCGAACCAAGAGTGCAGCAAGGCCCGTTGTTGTGTACCAGGTTACCCGGAGTCAATCTTGAAACACCTTGTCAGTGTTTTCCCTCCTCGGTACATCTATGCCAGAGCCGCCTCTACTTAATCGTATCCAGACAAGGATAATTTTGTACAAGGACATAATGTAATTATACTATATAGCTAAACATTCTATTAAAAAAATAAAATTAACAATTAAAAATAATTTAACAATTAAAAAAATACCAGTAATAATATGCACCTTCTAACTCCTTCCTTCCTCTTCTCGAAAGAAAAAATTAAAAAAAAATCTGCTCAGATATGAAAATGAGAGAGAAAGAAAAATGGAGATCTGAATGTTATGGAAAAAAATGGATAGGGTGTATATATAGGTTAGATTATTTGCGACGGTCGAATTTGCGACGAGTTACCGTCGCAAATGCCTTTGCCCGCATTAAATAGAGGCGGCGGGTAAAAGACCTTTTGCGATGGGCCCGTCGCAAATAGCCACCATTAGCGACGAGCGACTGTCCCCGTCGCAATTTTCTATTTACCATTGCCGGTATTCACGACGCGGCCCGTCGCAAATACCTTTACGCGCATTAATTACGGGTGACAGTTAAAAGGTTTGTTGCGATGACCCCGTCGCTAATGCCACACCATTAGAAATGGGCGGATATCCCCGTCGCAAATTACTATTTACCACCACCGGTATTTGTGACGGGAGGATATCCCCGTCGCAAATGCATATTTACCGCCGCTAGTATTTGCAACGGGTCTCGTCGCAAATACCTCTCGTTGGATTATATGTTGCGACGGGTACATAGTCCCATCGCAAAACCGTATTTACTACCAAGGGGTATTTGCGACGGGCTGTAGGTGACCATCGCAAATAGGATTTACAGCGGCTAGTATTGGCGACGGAGCCCGTCGCAAATAATACCGGGTGAATACTTGTTTACGACGAGGAAATTTCTCAATCGCAAACACTATTTGCCACCGCTAGGTACTTACGACAGGTATCCTTCTACCCGTCGCAAATATCATTCCCGCGTTTTGGCGCGCAAACCGCTCCATTGCAATTATGATGGGCCCTGTATTTCCATCGCAAATAACTGAAAATTTGCGACGGAAATATATTCCAGTCACAAAAACCCTTTTCATCGGAGTTGTTGCGACGAGAATAAGACCCGACGCAAATACTCCGTCGCAATAATCGTTTTTCCCGTAGTGACTTAATGTTTTTATTCTCCCCAAAATACATATCATACAATCCATAATCTTTCGTTCAAAAGTAGATCATCCATGGAGGGTGTATATGGAATTACTGGACATTTTGAGGTTTATTATTACTAAACAATTTGGAAATATTATATAATAATGTTAACATTAATAAATAAGTAAATTAAAAATTGTAAATTGTTTTTATTTAAATGGTAGATGTTTTTATATCTCATTTCAATGTAATATAGAATATTAACTTGTCTAATGTGTATGTATGTTATACCACCACCTTGATGTGATATTTTCCATTACATCTCTCATATATGGTTATATATATGGATTTAATGAAAATATATATGATATATTAATGATTATGGATATATGAATACATTTTTTTTCATTTATTTACATTAATTCAAAAAATGTGAGCATTACTCATTCAAACATCATGATTAATACCTTCATGAAGTTGTATAATTAATATTTCATCACCACAAAACATGGATGGTTATAATGTATTATATAATGAATAATAATAATTATTATGACATTATTGATATTATGTAAAATTTGAAACCATGACCGTGGTGAATGGTCCAGAATTTCTATACCTAAACACCTGAGGAAAACAAGAGAGTTGACACCTAAATATTTATTTTGATAAATAGTTGAAAATAAATGGGTATTTGGAAATTATATTAGAATAATATATAAATATATATGTATGAATATGGTTTTTTATTGAAGTATAATGATTTTATATTTAGTATAAAGGTCACTAGAGTGGGTATTAAAAAATATTAGACTTAATGTAAGGGGTTCGTCGTCTCAATTTCCCTTCCCTGAGATACGTTCTATAATATCAAACCTATTTTTTGTGGAATATATTCTTCCCATTAATTAATTTAATTCTTATCTTCCTAGAGATTAATTTGAACTAAAAACCAAATATAATTAATTTTCCTATAATATTTTTTTCAATAATCTCTAAATTTTTAAGTGTTTCTGTTAAAGTCTCACTTTTTATCTACATTGTTTATGTTTAAATTTACAGTATATATAATTTTATGATATTTGAACTTATAATGAAGTATTTTTTATCTCATATAGTTATTTGTAATGTTTTACATTATTCATTCAATTTTTAATTTTTTTGGTACTCAAAAATTCTAATGAAATATTTTTACATTCAACCATTATTATTTTACCTTTTTGGATGAGAATATTTCCCCTCCCAGTCTGTTCTCTTTAGAAATGTTTTATATCAGTAATTTTATAAAATTAATATATTTGTAATTTTTTTTATTTTATCTTTTACTTTATTATAATAATTTTTATATTAATATTATGCCACATCATTCAATTAAGTTGATTTATACATGAGTAATCATCCATTAAGTATATCATTTATGTAACTGTTTTATTAGATTAAATATGAAAGGGGAGTTATTTAGTCCTTAATATTCTTCTATTTTACACCTAAGGAATCATAATGACTTAGAGATAGATTGGATTCCTACATATCATTAGTCGATTCATCTCTTCCAATGGATACACTGAGGGGAGTGTATATTATTATTCTTTCATGGGCAATCTTTATAAAGTAATATGATGATGATAAAGATATTATTGATTTTCTATGATTTAAAATACCCTAATATATATATATATATATAATAGTTATTTATTTCATTTCAATTAATTGTTTCATTTTTAATTAATTTCTGATCTTGGAAAATTGATTTAATGACTTTTATATGTTATATTAATTTTTATCAATGTCAGTTAAATATCAAAAAAAAACTTTATTAAAATAATTAGAAATATGATTTTATTAAAAATAATATATATCCATTTCTCTATAAATCATCTAGAAAAGTTAAAATACCTAGAACAATGGGAGTAGTATTTTATTTGAAAGAAAATTTTTATCTTTTAAAGTAAGATTCAAGATATATATAGTAAATGATGAAGATAAAATTGAACCATGTTGTAAACGTTTAAAACAAAGCACACATTTGTAAAGGATATAAAAAAATAATCCATTTAGAAAATGAGAAGAATAATACTTTAATAAAATTTAACATATATTCAAATAAATTATGAAAATAACTTTATAAATCAATAAAAATTATATAATATGTTATATAATAAATTTATCGTAGAATTGATATGGAGGGAAAATATTCTCATCTAAAAAGAAGAAATGACACTATCTTTCTATAAAAAATATTGATTTTAATATTTTGGTACAAAAGAAGATTAAATATAATGAATGATTTAAAACCCTTAAAATAACCATTGTATTTGAAAATAAAATGGTTTTAGAAGAGAAATGAAAAAAAATATGTAATTGAAATTTAAACATAAATAATGCCGATTAAAATTATGGTTGAAACATAAAAACATAAAACATTGAAATATTTAAATCAAAATACTATAGAATAAATTAACATATATATTTAATTATACATAATTTTCATGAATATACTAAAAAGAAAGATTCATGAGAAGTGTATAAAATAAATAGAATAAAAACATTAGTTAATATAGAAAAAACATAAATGAAGGGATTCTTAGATGAGAGAACCCTTACCACATATAAAATATTGTGTCATACACACTCAAACATAATACTCCAAAAGCCCAAGACCCGGTATAAACTTTTCCTAACAGAATTTACTGAATAAAAAAAAGAGTTTGACAAACAGGGGATCATTACAAAACTGAGAGTGCACGACACCCAGCATATCCACCCTAACCTTTGAAGCACAAAAATTGGGGACCGTAAAGGACCACATCATATCCATATCCAAAATCACCTGCTTTGACAAAGCATCCGCCACCTCATTGGCTTCCCTATATGCATGTGAGACCACCACTTGTAAATTATCAACCTTTCGGAGACATTTAACCGAGTGAGGTTACACTCTATAGGAGACATATCACATTCTTCATTCCAATGCATGAACTGCAAGATGAGAATCCGAATCAATCAATAACATGTTCTAGCTATATCGGACAACATACCTAACACCATGAATTATCTCCCATAATTCAGCCTCGTAGGCAACCCCAATATCAGTAAAGTGATAGAAGCAACCCTTGACAAAGACAAGGTATGTTCGAAAGACGCCACCACAACCTGATAGTCTTGGATCACCATAAGAGGCACCATCCACGTTGAACTTGATCCATGGGCTGATCGGAGGTATCCATTGTATGTATTTAAGAACCCGAGGCTTCGGAGGCCGTCTGGAGACTCCATGCAGTCTAAAAATCTGCAAATCAGAAAAACAATTATAAATTGTACCTGTTTGAATCCGGGAAGCAGCATGGACCTCTGAATTTATCGTGGACATTCCGCATTGAATATGGACACACATTCCATCGATGATTAGGGTGTTGTGAGCAGCCAATGTGGCCATGATCACAGCTGCAATGGCCACAATAAGTAGATTCCCAAGCTGTGTGCTGCAGCGCACCTTGGACAACCCAGTTAACAGATCATGTAGCAGTAGATTTTTGTCAATTACATGTCCAAAAAGGGTTCCAATATAATCCCACAGCCTCCTAACATGTCTACAATCCACAAAAAGATGCTTGGCAGTCTCTTCAGCAGCCAAGCAAAGATGACAAGCCGACGCAAATTGAAAACCATCCCGTTTGAGCTGATCATGAGCAGGCAGACAATTCTTCTATAATCTCCAGATTAAAAGAAATCTAGAAGGCTGGATAAAGTTAGTCTGAAATTTTAAAATCCAGGAAGGTGCATGGCAGGACCCTCCGCAAATCATCTGATAAAAATCGTTGCTCATGAACAGCCCATGGCGGTTATGCTTCCATATCACCATTTCACATTCCATGAAAATGTAATTTTGAATTTCCATCACCACCTGCTATGGAACTATACTAGCAGAACATTGCAAGTATGAAAAAAAATCACTTACGAAAAAATGACCTGCACCAGGGGGAACATCCATACTTTCTTGCAAAGGCCTCTAATGCCATAAAAATGAGGAGGCCGCATTCTGCTGGGATATTCCCCCCCTCGACGCCTGATGGCGGAGGAGGCGGCATGCTGTTGGGGTGGTGCATTACATCTGTTCCAGGTGGTGGTGGCGGCGGCATGTTGTTGGGATGATGCATTCCACCTGTGCCAGGTGGTGGCAGCGGAGGCATGTTGTTGGGATGGTGTATTCCTCCCATTCCAGGTGGCGAAGGAGGGGGTATGTTGTTGGCTGGATGCACTCCTCCCATGCCAGGAGGTGGAGGGGGCATGTTGTTGGCTGGCTGCGCTCCTCCCATTGTGGGCGGAGGGTGAGGGGGCATGTTTTTGGCAGTTCTTCTTTCGACGTTTCGGGATCTGTCGAAATTACGAGGCCTGTCATTGTGCATGTTTCTATAATTCGTTCGATTGTTGTTTCTAATCCACTCCTCATGGTACTTAGGATCATATGGAACAGCTTGCCCGTTGATAAAAGGTTCCCCCCATAGTCGTTATTTTTAAAATCCATGTATGAATTAGGAAGAACCAAGCGAACTCTGGGGAATTCTTTTAATTTGTATGAATGCTCTTCAGAAACTAGGGCCCCAAATGCAAAGTAGCATCTTGTTGAGATAGAGTAAATTTTCATCCTTGCATATTCCTCGCTGCTGACAACCATAGAAAGAGTCTTGATATAGCTTTCAATTATTGCATCTCATGTAGGATCACCTTCTGGTTTCTCCATGACAACAATCCAGTGTTCAAAGTCGCACCCATCGAGTAATATTGTCTCCTTGGGAAGACAGTTAGACCAGTTAAGGTTAGGATCATTGAGCGATGAGGATGTCTGGTGTGTATAAAAGCAACGAAGACTGACCGATGCAGTGAGAGACACATGCCCGGCGGTGCACACCAAAGGGCACAAATGAAGTAGAGGGGGACAGGATAAAGAGGAACAAAAGTGGTGAGGACAAGAAAAAATGGGCGGAGAAGGTCGGTGATGACGCGCCGTTGTGATCACCCGAGAGAAGACGGAGCGACAGAGTACCGGATATCACATAGCTTCCCCAATCTCCACTCTAACATAATATATAATAAATTTGGTAATATGATACATCTATAAAAAAATATTCATATTTATCTTATTATATATAATTCCCTTATAATTTACAATTATCCATTTATTCTTGACCCATGTCCTCGTAACTCATGAGTTAATTCAACTACTAGTACAGGTGTCACATATATTATTTCATAACATCTATTAATTTTAATAGTTTGAAATTATTCTTAAAATAATATCATTGGTGGATGATTTCACAATTATGAATCCATTATATTAATAGAAGTGGTATTGTATTAAATGTAAAATTATATTGTCAGGCAGCGCAAGCTTGTTGTTCGTTTAAAGAATACATTTTCTTTAATCTTCTACAAGCACTAAAACCTTATAGGCGTTGTGCCATTATGTCCTTATATTATATCATATATAATATATTTTTAAATCCTATCCAAAACCCCATTTGAATATTTTTTTAAAATATTAATGATATCATTATTGTCACCTTGTATCAAATCATTTGAAATACCCTATTAACACCCATTTACGTTAACTATAAAACTCATTTATAGTGGATCTATGAGTTAAAATAATTTCCCTTCCATTAAAATATAGATTTTGACAACAAAATCTTCTATAAAATTGAAAAAAATATGAATCATCATATACATATATTTTATGATAAATTTGGATCTAAAAAGCTAGTAATGCTTCTCAAGCTATATAGGGGTCTGATATTATCTCTTGAAACACATGTATATTTGTACCTATGATCACCAATCTACATCATATGAAAACATTAATTCTGATGTTTTCCATTTTTTAAATAATTCTAGTGACACTTAGAAACATCTGATGTTAATCCCATATAGCCCACTTATGTATTCATGATTTTTAGAGTATCGACTAAACTTTTTAGTCAATACAACACATGTCATTCACCCTTATGGATAAGTACATAACATGTAACTTATCTGAACACATAAGCAGATAATACTTTTCATCTAGGTGTGGTTCTACACTCCATATTCTATATTAGTGGAGGGAAAATATTTCATACTTATCATTCAAGAGGAAAAATATAATCTTTTTTGATATCCAACAAAAAACATGATGAACGATATACCTAATTACTGACATATTATAAATTTTAAGATATATATTTATTGAGGTTAGGTGTAAAAGAATGATGGTTATTATCCTAGGTTCTAATAGTCACCATGGATTAACATACATGGATATTAAATCATCGAAGATGAATATTCATTACACAACAAAAGTATATTCCTCAGGACAATAATATTTTAGCTTCTTTCAAAACATGGAACACAATCTTTTAGTCTACTGAATGATCCCAAAAATTTCCCAAAAATATGTTCCCATATATTACTCATGCATAAAACTAATCTTTATAACCCAGGTAAATGAAAACAATTGAAAGGGTGAGATCATATTCTCAGCAAGGGAGAGAATAACACAAACAATAGGGTATTAAAGCATGAGAATAACATTTGAGACCATATCCCGCATATAAAATATCAAAAACAATTATTCATTATATATATATTCTTTATTCATATGATATAAATCATAAGAGAATCAAGAAAATAATCCATGAAAGCATAATGTAGAAGTAAATGATTCAATTTTTGGAATATAAATTAACTAGAAAATCATTTCATATTATTCAAGGCTCACTTCCTAGACCATTATAGTAGAAAGAGTCTGTTTCTAAGTCAGGTTCACTCCCCAATTCTGCATTTTATTACTAAACAATGTTCACTCTTTTTTCTATCCCAACATTACATATTAAAGTTCACTTCTCACTCATGTCCTTTTTTATTGAACCAAGATCAATCTGTATTCATTCTTTGTATTAAAAAACTATATTTACATATCATTCTGTCCCTATGTTACTAAAACGATATCACTCCTCATTCCATCCATGTATTACATTATCGAGTTAACTCGTCTTACTAGTAATATATATCTCATTAAATATATAAATATTTACTTAATGCATTAGAGGTATATATTGGTCCCACAAATCATGTAATAAATTCATTCACATATGTTCTATAAGATTACAAAACATTCATCATATAATGGCCCATAAAAAAATATGGGTTTCATAAACATCATATCATGATCCATGAAATAAAATGGGTATTATAAACATTTTTTCATATCATAACCTGAAACATGTTTCATAAAAATTTCATAATATAGAAACCCATAAAAAAATTGGGGTTTCAAAAATATTTTTTCATGGTATAACCCATGGAGGAGAAACGAGATTCATAAATTACATTTCATCTTAAACATAAACCATTCTAATAAATTATAAGAATAGTTCACTTTGATTATATTATTTGTAAAGCATAAAATATAACAAATGATTTCATATTAGATGAAAAATAAATTTTAATGATCTTTTAGAAAAATTTCTTGAGTAAAATATCCTTTCCTATTTGAAAAAATATTTTAAAACATAACAAAATTTTCAAACCATTTTCTTTAAAAGTAACCTTGAAATCATATAAAGGACGTTATGAAAACCCTGTTAAAAACATTTTAAACCAAATTTATTTTTAAAAGACATATCAATAAAATTTATCTTAAAATATCATTTCAAAACGTTTTGAACAAATTTTTATAAAATAGGTTTTTAATGAACACAAATTTCTGAGCTAAGAGATAGATAAATTTGAAATCTCTTAAAAGAATTGTCTTAATTATATTAACACCCAAAGAGTATAAAAATGGGACCCATTCTTTAATATATCAATAATAACTAGATTATAAGAAATTTCATGAGTATTACTGAGATATGTATCATAATATTTTATCAATGTAATCATAATTATAAACAATACCGATAAATAATATGATTGTAGTAAAATATATTACCACTTTTGAAACATTGAATCATAATCCCCTTGAAAGGATAACATTAAATAAAGAATAAATATCATTAAAATGATTGCTTTCCTAATAGTACAAGTCAAAAGGGAATTCTATACATATTTTATTAAAATATAGGTTCATAACATAATATGTGTCTCAAAGAAGGCAGTTTAAAACTAAATTACCTTGTTGTTTTGGTAACATTTTAACTATAATCACAATTAAATATATATCATAAAATGGATGTGTAAATACGAATAAATATTATTCTTAATATTTATATTATAATTCATGGTAATTATATACACCCCAAAAATGTAACAAGTGCTGAATATGGAATAAGTATTATAGAAAAAAGTGCTACTATAAATCCCCTTACTAAATGTGTAATTTTGGATTGATGAGATAAGTGAAAGAAGAAAATAAATTGAAACTATTAATATCATTAAATAAAGTAAATTCATCATATAACATTTCATAGTGCAATATATTCACCACGCCACATGAATAAGTGCTGAATATAGCATATATATCACAAAAAATTAAAAGTGTGATAATAAAACCCTTACATTAAGTCTAGAATTGTTTTACATGTACAAAAATACTATAGAATAAAGATAACTTTATTAGATATATAAAAAATAAAAATATTCTTAAATCTCATTCCATATTGGATTTCAATATGACATTATAATACCCTTTTAATAATAATTACACGGTAAAGATTCCTTTTAGTTTATATCCCCTTTGTTTTTCATATGTGTTTTGACTTGAAATTAATGATTACCGTACTCAAATCATGATTGAGTTATTTAAAGAATTTAAAAAATTACATAAATATTATATATATTCAGTAAATAGGTATTTTTAACAATATATATAATGTATAAGTATGAAATTAATAACACGGTTCATGAAGATGGTATGTTATACATACAAATGAATGTTGTTTCCCTTTCCAGAAAAGATTTTGAAAGAAATAAAATAATATATATATATATATGTATTTATTATTTTTACTTTATATCTTTTATGTCATATATATCTCATATTTTTATTAATCATATACATAATAAATTCCATTTAAAGTGTAAACTAATCGCATCACTTCGAAGAGGGGGTAGTCCAGATGTCCACAAAATAAGTTATCATATTCCCATAAAATAGAATGAATAAAATTATGTGTTATGTAATAAATAAATATTAAGAAATAAATCATAAATATAGTATATATATAATAATAAATTGTCTCCATCATTATTCCAAACCATGAAATGTATTAATATAAGAACGAAAAACATTGGTTCATGATGTGGTAGTCTGCCCAACACATTAATGATGATTGTGCATCTAATTTGATGGATGTGTGTGATAGTATAGGTATTAAAAATATAATAATATCATATTAGTATATTTATTATAGATTGGTTATTATATAATAAATGTATAGTAATAATTGATTTGGTGGTGAAAAGACAATACAAAATTTCTCATCAAAGAACACTACCACATTTTCAGGTAACTCCTTTTGGTTTATACAATAATCCTTCCATAGATTTCCTTATTAAAAAAGTGAGGATTCTAGACTTAGATAAAGGAATTTCTTATATTATTTGTGAAGTTTTTTTTGAGACAATATATAAGGCCCCAACCTTAAACATTACTTAATCTTGAGTTATTACAAGAATATACATTGAGGATCTTTTCAGGTTTAGAGTTTTAGTGAATTAGATCATAAATCATGCATTACATCCCACATTTAAACAAAGTGGTTACAATAAAAGATAGTATTCATTTTTTCCAATCAACGAAAACATATTTAAAATAAAACATGGATTCTTTCTTGACACTTCCTTGACACTATCATCATATCTTGTACCATTCCATTGACCTGCGAAAAACATTTCAAAAACATGGGATGAGCATAAAAAGCTCAGTAAGGGATTAACCCTCTTGCTTAAGAACCTTTTTAAAATTCATTATTCCTTTTATATCACTTATTACCATTTTATGAACACTATGTGATTATTTAAGTTAATAATGGCCGTTTTGTCGATCATTGCTACTTGAGTCAAAAATAAACTCTTTATAATTACATGTTTGTTCATGGGGTAAAATATCCATTATATCCAGAATTATATTAATTATGTAGATATAATATATATGTCATATATATCCAGTATATACATTCATTTACAATATTACATAACATTTAGAGGTAAGAAATGAAATGCACCGTTCATGGAGACGGTAAGCCCTACGTACGCATGAACGCTACTTTCATTTCTATGTCATATTAATGGAATTAAAACTAAAAGAGAGATATGTATATTTTAATTCCAGAATTATATTCATCATTTAGATGTAACATAAATCATATAAATCCATTATATATATGTACCTATAATTGTACATTACATTTGTGGATAAGATATGAAATGCACCGTTCATGGAGACGATAAGCCGTACGTACGCATGAATGCTACTTTCATTTCTATTTCGTATTTTAAGGAATGGAATAATAATGACTTAAAGGTATATTATAATTCCAGTATAATGTCATATATAATATCATTAAATCTATCCTTTATACGTACCACATATGTTAATAACAAATCAAATCACTTTGAGGGGGCGGTAGTCCGCACTTCCTAAAATGAAGATATCGCGTTTACCCATAATGGAAACCATAAAGGTATTCCATAAATGAAAAATAAATAAGCTTAAGTAAAAAATAAACATATGATAACTCATATATAAATATAGTGACATCGTAATGGCCACCTTTGAAGGTGTTAGAAGAATATTGAACAATCATCGTTTCGTGAGACAAAAATTCGCCATCCACAGAAATAGTATGTTCTTTAACCATTAGATGTTGGTGTGTGTAAGTGTAGCTTGAATAATTCTTATAACACCATCCTAGTATATTGAAGATACTGGAGTTGTTACAAACAAAATGAATAAAAATATCTTAGGGGGTTGGAGAAGCAAAATGAAACAAAAGAACACAAGTGAAGACATTACCTTAAAATCGGGTAACTCTCTTTGATTTGAGCTCAAAGGCTTACTTGGGAAGGCTTCTGACCAAATTGAGGCTTCTAGGAGTAAAAGAGGGATGTGGAGAGACAAAATGAGTAGGGTTTTTCTGAGCCAAAGGCTTGAGAGGTGTGGGTAAGTAGGTATAGGTGGGGGCCTTTTATAAGAGGAGAGGACGGGCACTCTTGGAAAGGTATAAAATGTTACTTTATTTTCAAATGAGTTTCGGATTTTAAAGGTCCCACATTGATGTATTTCGAAGAAAAGTTGATAAGGGCTATAAATATACTCATCCAATAGGTTTTTCACATGTGTAGGTCTTAGATTTTACATTATCATTTCATTTTATTTAAATCGTTAAATAATGAGGTAATCGATGCATCATCATGATGTCATAAATAATTTAATTTATTTGATGTCTAAAAATTATAACAAAAAAACTATTATTTAGGAAATATTTTTAAATTTCCAATTAATATTTATAGTGAAAAATATGAACTGCATAACCCAATGTAAAAATTGTTTTAGTAAAACCATACATGTTTGTGTCATTTTTACTTTTACTTTAAATAAATGTCATTAATGTCATTATCTTACCCAAGTTGCTCCATGGGGTCCCAAAAATCGACCCATGAGTTTTCTTGGTCGGCCTTGACACATCCAATAAGGGTAGGACATGTGTCAAGTCATTTCATATTATTAAAATATTATTTTTACCTTAAACTACACTAATTACCTCTAATCGTGATTAAAAACTTAAACTTTACTATTCACCAAAAAATTATTTTAATCCCATTGAACCAAAAATTTACATCCTAATGACAACCATGTATGTCGGATTTTTGAAATTCAAAACACAGAGGTGTTAAAATTTCATTTAAACAAAAAATCAGTTTTTAAGTACCACTTAGTGGTTTCACTATTCATAAAAAATTGATGTTTTTCAGAAAAATACCAAAACATCACCATAAGCTATATTTGATATTTAGAAATCATAAATGATATCTATTTTACAAAATTCAAAACATATAAGTTACAATAATTAATTTAATAATTAATTCCCGCTGTCAGAACAAATAGCGTGTTTTTAAGAAACAATACATATCAAAAGATTGACACTCGTTTATGTCCAATATAAAAGTGATATTAATCCCAATGACCACCATTGGATTAAATGGAAAAAATATATTCAAATTTCACTTTAAAACCATTTAAAATGATAATCTAACTATATAAATAAATTAGATTAAAAATAGGTTTTGAATTAAAATACAACACTTTTCACTATTTATTAAAAAAATGAACATTATCAGAAAAATACCAGAAATTTATCCAAAGTAAATTTCAATGCCCCAATCATAAAGAATAAGTTTATTTTTCCAAATATATCTTATAAAATTGTCAAAATATAGATTTAAAAAATATTCTCCATCAAAAGGCAGTAAAACAATATTTTAAAAATATTAGAGTATTTCATGATTAAGGTTGAATTTATTCTCATTTTAAGCCCCTAAAACACTATCTAATTCATAAATAGACATAGATAACTATATCTATTATTCATTACTTACTTGGGATGTTACATCCTTCCCCTCTTTAGAAAATTGCATCCCCGTAATTTATTTACTTATCAAATAAGTGGGGGTATTTATCCCTCATTGCATTTTCAGATTCCCATGTTGCCTCTCCACTCATGTGGTTCTTCTAAAAAACCTTTACTTGATGAATCACCTTATTCCGCAACACTTTCTCCATGTGATCAAGAATCTGATCTGGTTTTTCCTCATAACCTAGATTCTCTTCCAACTGAACTACCTCTGGACTCAAAAAATGAGATGGATCTGGCATGTACTTCCTTAACATTGAAACATGAAAAACATTGTGTACCTATGATAAACTCGGAGGTAAAGCCACTCGATAAGCAACTGATCCAACTCTCTCCAGAATTTCATATGGTCTAATGAACCTTGGACTCACCTTTCCTTTATTACCAAATCTCATCACACTTTTCCATGGTGAAACTTTGAGAAAAACATGATCACCTACCTCAAAAGATAGATCCTTCCTCCGGTTATCCGCATAAATCTTCTTCCTGCTCTGAGCTGTTCTCATGTCTTTCTGAATCAACTGAACTTTTTCTCCCATCTCTTCTACCAATTCTGGTCCCATCAGCTTCCTTTCACACACTTCATCCCAAAAAGCCGGAGTTCGACACTGTTTACCATATAAGGCCACAAACGATGTCGTCTTTATACTGGAATGAAAACTGTTATTATAAGAAAACTCAACCAAAGAAATATGTTGGTCCCATCATCCCTGATAATCCATCAAACAAGCACGTAGCATATCCTCCAATTTCTGAATTGTTTATTCTGACTTCCCATCTGATTGAGGATGAAAAGCAGTACTAAAATTTAATTTAGTAACCAACGACTTCTGAAGGCCTTTCCAAAAGTTAGAAGTAAACCTGTGATCACGATCGGATACAGTGGATAGGGTAACTCCATGCAACCTGACTATCTCTTTAAGATACAATCGAGAAAGTTGATCTAGAGAGAAAGTATCTCGAATAGGAAGGAAATGAGCAGATTTAGTCAAACAATTAACAATAACCCAGATTTCATTATTACCTCGAGATGTCCTTGGTAATCCTACAAAAAAGTCTATGGATACATTTTCCCATTTCCACTCTGTCACTGGTAAAGTCTGAAGCATCCCTTTCGGTAACTGCCGCTCTGCTTTAACCTGCTGATAAGTCAAACACTTCACAGTAAAATCGGTAATATCTCTTTTCATTCCATCCCACCAGTAATACTCCCACAGATATCTGTATCTCTTAGTACTGCCTGGAAGAACTGAAAACAGGGAACAATGAGCCTCACATAACAACTAATTCTTCAACTGTGAATAACCAGGCACACATAATCTCTTCCCAAACCTCAAAACACAATCATTATCAATGTAAAATTCAGGCAACTTACCCTTCTGAACCACCTCTACCTTTTTTTGCAACCCACTGTCTTTCTCCTGCGCTTGCTTAATTCTGTTTGATAGAGATGATCTCACTGACACCTGAAACAAAACAGAATAACTTCCTGCACCAACAAATTCTATGCCAAAGTTCATCAAATCAAAAACCAATGAATCTCATTCCAAACATAGCATGGTTAATGAAGCATTACTTTTTCGACTCAAAGCACCAGCCACTTTATTTGATTTTCCTGGATGGTAATGAATTGCACAATCATAATACATGATTAATTCCAGCCATCTCCTCTATCTAATGTTCAATTCTTTCTGAGTGAATATATACTTTAAACTTTTGTGATCAGTAAATATTTCACACTTTACTCCATAAAAATGATGCCTCCAAATTTTTAGAGCGAAAACAACAGCAGCTAATTCTAAATCATGTGTACGGTAATTTACCTCATGAGTTTTCAACTGACGTGAACCATATGCAATTACCTGATCATTATGCATAAGGACACTGCCAAGTCCTTTCAATGAAGCATCACTGTAGATAACAAACTCGCCATTCCTGGAAGGAAGTGCTAAAACTGGAGCATTCACCAATCTTCTTTTCAACTCCTGAAAACAATCATCACATTCATTTGTCCAGATAAACTTAACACCATTTCGAGTTAGATTAGTCATTGGACTAGACAACCGTGAAAAATATTCAACAAACCTTCGGTAGTAACATGACAAACCAAGGAAACTACGTATCTCAGTTACATTTGTGGGCCTTGGTCATTCTTCAACAACCTTTGTTTTTGCAGGATCAACAGTTATCCCATCTTTAGAAACAATGTGACCAAGGAAAGAAATTTTTTGCAACTAAAACTCAAACTTTCTGAATTTCCCATACAATTTCTTTTCTTTTAAGGTTTGAAAAATAACCCTTAAATGTATTTCATGATCCTCTTTACTTTTAGAAAACACCAAAATATCATCAATAAAAACAACCAACATTTTTCACTTGATTCAACTGAGGCATCACTGCAACAAAATATTTAGCTCTGATTCTGACCATAACAGGATACTGATTTGAAAGTTCATATCCCTCTGTATGCCTTCCCAGAAAATCTATTTTTTTCCTCTATGAAAAACCATTCTGAAAAAACATGTCTTAGATGAAGAAACATGGTAATCTTTAATTGCTATATAATTTCAATTTGACCCTAAAAAAATATTTTTGGATAATCATTTAACAGAATTCTAACTCCTAAAGTTATCTAAACCGACCTCTAATACAAACTATAATGCCATAGTCTTAAACATTACGTAATCCTGAGTTATTACAAGAATATAAATTGAGGATATTTTTAGGTTTAGAGTTTTAGAGAATTTGATCATAAATCATGCATTACATCCCACATTTAAACAAAGTGGTTACAATAAAATATATTATTCATTTTTCCAATCAACGAAAACATATTTAAAATAAAACATGGATTCTTTCTTGACACTTCCTTGACACTATCATCATATCATGTACCTTTCCCTTTACCTGTGAAAAACATTTCAAAAACATGGGATGAGCATAAAAATCTCAGTAAGGGATATAAAAATATTGAAAGGAAACATGAGTACATGTATACATAAGAATCAATGAAAGTATACTTTACTCATAAAACATAAGCACTTTAACATACCTCATCAAATCATGAATAAATCATAGAAATCATAAGACACAAAGGTAACTTGAGGCATTCAGAACATTCTTACGTAGGGAGTAACCCTCTTGGTTACGTTTGGAATACCCATCATAGTATATTCCCTAAATCCATTCGGTGAAACCTTAACATTTAACTCCTTCACGTTACCCAATGAATTGGAGATCTATATCAGGCTCACCCACCCTTAGTTTATCATGGAACCACCCATCTTCATAACAATTCCCAAGAACCATAACATAATCGTATCACATAAAACATGCATAAAGGAAACATAACATTTACACTTTTCAATCACAAGATATCAATACAACACATAGAAATAAAAACATTATGAAAACCATTTTCAACACCAAAATAAATGAAAATTAAAACAAGGTATTTATTTTTCATTTAAAAAAAGTTATGGCTTGTAGAGGAATCCGAAACTCAAATAATGGTCACGGCGGTGGAGAAGTCGTTGTCGCCGCATACGTACGAAAAAAACATTCCCTTTTGTTGTTTAGTAAAACACTTTGTATAAAAAATATTCCTTTTGGATAAACATAAAAGTCAAAGGGGTTTATACAATGTATAAAAGAAGGATGTGTATAAAACAAAAATATGCCTCAATTAAAGGAAATTGAGATGAAGTCCCATACCTCGGGTCCGACTTGACTCGATCGTTCTTTAACTTCCTGAATAATAAACATGAGTTAATTTCTACTTTCTTAAGAACCTTTTTCAAGTTCATTATTCCTTTTATATCACTTATTACCATGTTATTAACACTATGTAATTATTTAAGTTAATAATGGTTGTTTTGTCGATCATTGCTTCTTGAGTCAAAAATGAACTCTTTATAATTACATGTTTGTTCATGGGGTAAAATATCCATCATATCCAGAATTATATTCATTATGTAGATATCATATATATGTCATATATATACAGTATATACAATCATTTACAATAATATAAAACCTTTAGAGGTAAGAAATTAAATGCACCGTTCATGGAGACGGTAAGCCGTACGTACGCATGAACACTACTTTCATTTCTATGTCATATTAATGGAATTAAAACTAAATAAGAGATATGTATATTTTAATTCCAGAATTATATTAATCATTTAAATGTATCATACATCATATATATCTGTTATATATATGAATCTATAATAGTACATTACATTTGGGGATAAGAAAGGAAATGCACCGTTCATGGAGACGGTAAGCCGTACGTACGCATGAACACTACTTTCATTTCTATTTCGTATTATATGGAATGGAATCATAATTACTTAAAGGTATATTATAATTCCCGTATAATTTCATATATAAAATCATTAAATATATCCTTTATATGTACCACATATGGTAATAACGAATCAAATCACTTTGAGGGGGCGGTAGTCTGCACTTCCTAAAATAAAGATATCGCGTTTACCCATAATGGAAACCATAAAAGTATGCCATAAATGAAAAATACTGAAGCTTAAGTAAAACATAAACATATTATATATCATATATAAATATATTGACATCTTAATGGCCACCTTTGAAGGTGTTAGAAGAATATTGAACAATCATCATTTCGTGAGGCAGAAATTCGCCATCCATAGAAACGTATGTTCTTTAACCATTAGATGTAGGTGTGTGTAAGTATAGCTTGAATGCTTCTTATAAAAACATCCAAGTATATTGAAGATATTGGATTTGTTACAAAATAAATGAATAAAAAGATTTTAGGTGGTTAGAGAAGCCAAATAAAACGAAATAACACAAGTGAAGACATTACCTTAAAATCGGGTAACTCTCTTTGATTTTAGTTCAAAGGCTTCCTTGGGAAGGCTTCTGCCCATATTTAGGATTCTAGGAGTAATAGAGTGATGTGGAGAGACAAAATGAGCAGGTTTTGGCCGAGGCAAAGTCTTGAGAGGTGTGGGTAAGGAGGTAGACGTGGGGGCCTTTTATAAGAGGAGAGGAGGGGCACTTTTGGAAAGGTATAAAATGTTACTTTATTTTCAAATGAGATTCGGATTTTAAAGGTCCCAAATTGAATTATTTTGAGGATAAGGTGATAAGGGTTAGAAATATACTCATCGAATAGGTTTTTGACATGTGTAGGCCATAGATTTTACATTATCATTTCATTTTATTTAAATCGTTAAATAATGAGGCAATCGATGCATTATCATGATGTCATAAATAATTTTTTTTAATTTAATGTCTAAAAATTATTAAAAAATTACTATGATGTAGGAAATATTTTTAGATTTCCAATGAATATTTATAGTAAAGACTATGACTTGTATAACCCCATGGAAAAGTTTTTTTAGTAAAAAAATACATGTTTGTGCCATTTATACTTTTATTTTAAATAAAAGGCATTAATGTCATTATCTTACCCAAGTGGAACCATGGGGTCCCAAAAATCAACCCATGGGTTTTCATGGTCGTACTTGACACATCCAATAAGGTTAAGACATGTGTCAAGGTCATTTCATATTATTAATATATTATTTTTACCTTAAACTACACTAATTACCTCTAATCGCGATTAAAAACTTAAAAGTTACTATTTACCAAAAAATTATTTTAATCCCATTGATCCTTAATTGAAATTCTAATGACAACCATGTATGTCAGATTTTTTTAAATTCAAAACAAAGAGGTGGTAAAATTTCATTTAAACAAAAAATCAGTTTTTAAGTACCACTTAGTGGTTTCACTATTAATCAAAAATTGAAGTTTTTCAGAAAAATACAAAAACTTCATCCTAAGCTATATTTGATATTCTGAATTAAAAAATGATGTCTATTTTACAAAATTAATGACAAATAAGTCACAATAATTAATTTAATAATTAATTCCTACTGTCAAAACAAATAGCGTGTTTTTAAGAAACAATACCTATCAAAAGATTGACACTCGTTTATGTCCAATATAATGTGATATTAATCCCAATGACCAACATTGGATTAAATGGTAAAAATATATTCTAATTTTACTTTAAAACAAATTAAAAATATAATCTAACTATATAAATAAATTAAATTAAAAAGAGGTTTTGAATTAAAATACAACACTTTTCACTATTCATTAAAAAATGGACATTATCAGAAAAATACCATAAATTTATCCAAAGTAAATTTCAATGTCCTAGTCATAAAGAATAAGTTTATTTTGAAAAATATATCTTATAAAATTTTCAAACGATAGATTTAAAAAATTTTCTCCATCAAAAGGCGGTAAAACAATCTTTTAAAAATATTAGAGTATTTCATGCTAAGTTTGGATTTATTCTCATTTTAAGCCTCTAAAACACTATCTAATTCATAACTAGACATAGATAACTATATCTATTATTCATTACTTACTTGGGATGTTATAAAAGAGGCTTTATATGTGTGATGACTTGAGGGTTTGAGTGAACTTTTTAAGTGGGGAGTAGAAAAAAATAGCATTATTAGAAACAATTGTCTTCTCCACACGTTTTTAACTACCAAGAGGCCAAACTAACACAAAAAATTATATAAATTAATTTTTATGGGCTAAATATGGCCAAAAAACGGGTTTGGGATAATTTTATGGTAATTTTAACACATTATTGTCTATGTTTAACCATTATGTAAACAACATTTTACCTTAATCAATTGGATTAATTGTAACTACATTCACAAATCATTATTGTAAAAAATTATTTTGAACTTATTATAAGACATAAATTGTTCTAATTAATATCATGGAATAAAATTTCTCAAATCCAAGTCACACAATTAGTAAAATTTAATTTAAAATCATTCCCACATATGAGACGAGCATGTAGGTTTTTAAAGAGAAAATGTTCAATAATTATGAAATGTTTTTTGATACAAATTAAATATTTAATTTATTCCAATAAAATAAATTATATTAATATAGGAAAAAATATTATAAATAAATTTTAAAACCAACTAAAAATTCATAATTTAACCTAATAAATTATATAAAAGAAATTTCATTTTTCAATAAACATTCAATATTTGTTCAATATTCATCAAAATTTGAAACTTCTCATAAAAAAATAAAAAATATTTTAAATATAAATTGGGAATAACAATTTCATAATGTATGTTTTTTCATTTATAATTTAAAAAAAATTAAAAAATGAGATTAAAATAGGTGTGTCATTAAAATGATCAAAAACATCCACTTGAAAAATACAGATTTTATGCATTAAATTTGATTTTTTTCAAATATTATGACTATGAAACACTTTCAATTATTTTAAAAAATATATTATTGAATATGAAATACATAAACCAAATTAATATAATTATATAATAGTAATTATTTTAATATATTATCATAATACTCCATTGTGATCATATGAATAATTTTTTATAAATACACTCATTTCATATTAATTGTTTCTTATATTTATTCCTAATTAATTGGTAACCAATGAATTAATTATATATTTATGTAAACCATATATTTTCATATGTTAGTTAATCCAATTCATAGTCTCTGATATAATATTTCTGTTATATCTTATTATATTTAATAATAATATTTTAATAATATATTTTTATTTCGTAAAACACTATTTCATGTAACATAATCTATTGAAGGAGCATAAAATTGCATGTAACACAATGAAAACTATTGGAACCCATTTAAGTGTAAATGGGTGAGTCCCACATCGGACTTACCCGTCTTGTATATTGGTTTACTCATCTATAAAAGAGTATCCCCACCTCACATTGAGGTAAGGGGAATTCACCCATCTACATGGTATCAGAGGGATTTTAATCCCAACCCTCCCTCCCAGCGGCTTCCCGGTTCTGTCCGGCCCCGCCTTTCTTCCCCCTCTGGCCTTGCCCTTCCCGGCGACCACCTCTCCTCCCGGAAGGCTCTCCCTCCCGGTGAAGCTCCTCCTCCCGGCAAACCCTCCCTCCCAGCGCCCCTCTGCTCACGGCGGTCCTCTCTCCTGGTGCGCCTCCACCTCCCGGTGCCCCTCTGCTCCCGGCGGTCCTCCCTCCTGGTGGGCCTCCTTCCAGACACGGCACCCCTCCCGGCACCCCTCCCAGCTTCCCCCATCTTCCCGCAGTGCGCCCTAGCCCTCGCGGCTCCCTCGCCTCGTCCTCCCCCGCACCCTCGCCCGCGCGGCTCCCTCGCCCTCGCCCGACGGCCCTCTCTCTCCCTGACGCGGCCCGCATCGGCTCCTCCCTGCGGACTTCCTCCCCGACGGCGCTCCCTCCTCGCGGCTCCCCGCGGCTCCCGACACCTTCACCTGCGCCCCCCCCCCCCCCCGTCCCGGTACTCCCTCCCTGCGGCGCTCCCTCCCGGCCAGCCCCGCCTCGCCCCGACGAAACGCCCGAGGCCCGACGCCCGAGGCTCCCGGCCCTCCCGTCGCACCTCCCTCCTCTCGCGCGGCTCCAGCGCGGCTCCCGACCCTCCTCCTGCCACCGCCCTCCGCAGCGACTCCCTTCCCAGCAGCGGCTCCCGCCCGATCCGGCGCTCCCCAGCCCATCTCATAGTGGCTTCCCTGCAGCTACCCTACGGCCTTCCTGCGCCATCAGCCCCGCTCCCTGCGTTAATGGAGGGCGTGTCCGCCCGCGGCCCTCCGGCATCACCTCCGGCCGACAACATTCCGACATGTCCGCACCCTCACTTCCATTTTCGGCCTTCCCGAGCACCTATGCACTCAGCCGAGCGGCTCTCCCATCCTCCATCATCGGCTCTACCGCGCGGCGGTCCTCCTTCATCCAGTACCCGTTACAGGACAACACTCTCACCGGCGGAGCATGCTTTGGTAAAATCTTATCGCGCGACTGCGCCACCATCTTCTTCTCTAGCCCCACTTGCTCAGACTGGCAACTCCACCGCCTGTGTTTCTCATCGCCAGACAGCTTGGATGTTTGACTCCGGTGCGTCAGACCATCTCACAGGAGACTCTGGTATGTTCACTACCTATCATCCGTACACCGGTGCCTCTACCATTACTGTTGCTAATGGCTCAACAATCCCTATTACCGGATATGGCACATGTTCCTTGACCCCGTCTCTTCCCCTGACGTCGGTCACTCATGTTCCTCAAAGTCCCTTTAATCTTATCTCTGTCAGCAAACTCACCACCGAATTGAATTGTGTTGCTATTTTTAGCTCCTCTGGTGTTGTTTTTCAAGAGTGGAAGACGAATCGGGAAATTGGTCGAGGTTATCTTCGGGATGGGGTTTACCTGTTTGATACCCCATCATCCCTTGCTTGCTCATCCACCACAGGCCGAGCCCTTGATCTCCATTACCGCCTTGGCCATCCACCGCCTTCCACCCTCCATAAACTTTGCCCCCAATTCGGTTCTCACCTCTCCTTCCATTGTGAATCCTGCAAGTTTTCCAAACATCATCGGACGACGTATGATCCTCACCCGGACCCACGTGCAGTGGCTCCTTTCGCTCTTGTTCATTCCGATGTATGGGGTCCTTTCCGGGTTCCTAGCTAGTCAGGGTACCGTTATTATATCACCTTTATTGATGATTACTCCCGCATGACCTGGCTTTATCTTCTTCGAGATCGAACGGAGGTTCTCTCAACCTTTCAGACATTTTTTTGGGAAATACAGACACAGTTTTCTCTCCCTGTGAAATGTCTCTGCTCTGACAATGGGCGAGAATACTTATCCACTCCTTTTCAGCAGTTTATGCGGGCCCACGACATCATCCATCAGACCTCCTGTCCTGATACCCCTCAGCAAAATGGGGTGGCCGAGCGGAAACACTGACATATCTTGGATACCGCTCGTACCCTCCTCTTCCACCGCCAGGTCCCTCTTCTTTTCTGGGGGGATTCCATCCTCACTGCTACTTACCTTCTCAATCGTCTTCCCTCCTCCATCCTTCAGGGGGAGAATCCTTTTCATACCCTGTTTCCCTCTCTCCCTCCTCACTCCCTTCCACTCCGTATCTTCGGATGTCTCTGTTATGTCCGGGACACTCGCCCAAATCTCTCCAAACTATCACCCAAATCCCTTCACTGTATTTTTCTCGGTTATTCCCGCACTCAGCGCGGGTATCGATGCTTCTCTACAGACCTCCGCCGGTATATCACCTCTGCCGATGATTCATTTTTCGAGAGCTCTCCTTTCACTCTCCCCTCTTCTTCTCCTGACACTACCATCGATGACTGCCTTCCGCTCATGGTTCACCCGCCTCTGGTGTCTCCTCTAACCGGTAATCTCTTTGGACAGACCTACTCTCGTCATCCTTCCGCTGTACCTCCCGTCCCGGCCGAGGAAACCATTATTCCCGCTTCACCTGATGTTCCTGACACAACTCCCGAGGATGTGCCGATTGCGCTCCGGAAAGGTACTCGCTCGTGTCAGAATACTCCTCTCTTTGTATCTTCTTACAGGGGATTGTCAGCTCTGGAGACCGTGTCGCTTCCTCGCACGGTCGGTGAAGCCAAATCTCACCCCGGGTGGCTAGCCGCAATGAGAGATGAATTGCAGGCTCTGGATGCCAACCATACTTGGGATCTTGTTCCCCTTCCGGCCAACAAACAGGCGGTCGGCTGTAAATGGATCTTCACGATCCGTATCAATCCCGATTGCTCTCTCTACCGCCACAAAGCCCGGCTTGTCGCCAAGGGATTTTCTCATACATTTGGTGTCGACTACTTTGAGACCTTTTCTCCAGTAGCCAAGATGGCCTCGGTCCGCCTCTTCATCTCTCTGGCTGCTCATCATCACTGGCCACTTCATCAACTCGACGTTAAGAATGCTTTTCTCCATGGCTTTCTTGACGAGGAGGTCTACCTGCAGAAGCCCCCTGGTTTCTCTGCCTCTGGTGCCGCCTCCCATGTCTGCCGTCTTCGTCGCTCCCTCTATGGCCTCAAACATTCTCCTCGCGCCTGGTTTGTCCGCTTCAGCATTGTCGTCACCGCCTTTGGCCTCTCTCGGAGTATGAAAGATAACACCATCTTCTTCCGTACGACGGTACACGGCTGTATCTTGCTTGTAGTTTATGTTGATGACATCATCATCACCGGGAGCGACTCCAGAGGCATCGCCAGCCTCAAGGCGCGTCTTCACCATCACTTTCACACCAAGGATCTCGGACCCCTCACGTACTTTCTTGGCATCGAGGTATCCCGAACTGCGGACACTATCTCTCTCTGCCAGCGCAAGTATGCTCTTGATCTATTGCAGGATGCCGGGTTGAGCACCGCCACCGCAGTTGACACTCCCCTTGAGCCTGGGGAACGCTCCCTTCATTCCGACTCGGACCTCTTTCCTCATCCTAAGAGCTATCGGCGCTTGGTCGGTAAACTCAACTACCTCACCATGACGCGTCCCGACATTTCCTGTGCCGTTGGAAAAGTCAGCCAGTTCATGGAGCATCCCACCTGCTCTCAGTGGGATGCTGTCCTCCGCATTGCCAAGTACATCAAGAAAGACCATGCACGTGGCCTTCGGTACTCCCATCATGCTCACATGGATGTTGAGGCTTTTTGTGATGCGGACTATGCCAGTTGTCTCGCTACCCGCAAGTCTACTTCGGGATTCTCCGTATTCTTCGCCGGTAATCTCATCTCTTGGCGCAGCAAGAAGTAGACTGTGGCCTCCCGTTCTAGTGCCGAAGAAGAGTATCGCGCCATGGCCACTGTCACTACTGAGATCCTCTGGCTTCGTCATCTTCTCCAGGAACTCGGTTTCCCGGCATCGACTCCTGCTCATATCTGGTGTGACAATCAGGCCGCCATGAAGATTGCCTCGAATCCTGTCTTTCATGAACGGACGAAGCATATCGAGGTGGATTGTCACTTTCTCCGTCACCATCTGGAGTAGCACCATATCAGTTTTGGCCATATCCCGACGGCCGATCAGCTTGCCGATCTCTTCACCAAAGGTCTTCCCGGAGCTCGTCTTGAGTCTCTCACTTCCAGGCTGGGTATTCACAGCCTCCCTGGCCCAGCTTGAGGGGGAGTTTGCGATTGTCTTGTTATTCTTTTTGTGTGGGACTCTTTCCAATCTGGGCATTTCCAGCTTGAGGGGGAGTGTTGGAACCCATTTAAGTGGAAATGAGTGAGTCCCACATCGGACTTACCCGTCTTGTATATTTGTTTACTCATCTATAAAAGTGTATCCCCACCTCACATTGAGGTAAGGGGAATTCACCCATCTACAAAAACATAGTGTTTTGTATACATAAATCCAATCTATGTGTTTAATGTCATGCAACAATATCTTGGTGTTGTGTATAGTGTAAGAAAATATTAGTTATTTCAAATGAAAAAAATCAATATTCAGTGTTTTATGAAATTAAATTTATGTAAAATAATATATTAATTTGAAAAAAATTAGAAAACATTTGGGAGTCATATTCTACCACCTATTAAATGATTTTCACCCTTTAAATTTATATATATCATCAACGGTTTAATACTTAAATGTTCTTTTCATAGAAACCCACATTGTAAATATGGAAAATAAAACATACTTTGAAAAGGAATGTTGGGAACTTAATGGTTACCCATAGTAATTCATAACAACGTTTCAACATAGGATGATATTAGTGGACAGTGAAGATGTGGATATTGAAGATAAATATAACTAGCATGTTTTGATTGATAGTTCTATAGAACATTTCCAGAATAAATTTAATGGACAAATATCCATAAACCAAAGAAGATTTAAAAAAGGGAATTGATATAATCAATAATGATTACAATGGGAAATAATATTATTTCAGGTACTCTTTCTATAATTAGAATAATTTTAATGGTAATATATACATACTTTATTTAATTCCTTATTTACACACAATCTCACACTTTGGTGGTACCGCTTTCGATTTCCACTTCATATCTTACTTTATGAAATGATAGTGAATTTTTCATTCTTGAATAACTAACAAATCATGAGGTATAATGGGAAGTCATTCCATCTCACTTTAGTTAAAATCATATGAAAATGAGAAGTTCATGTTATCCAATATGTATAAATATTCATATGGAGAGATAATACCATTATCTTTAAAACCTCAACTCATGTTTAACATAAACCATTCCATAAATTGTTACCCATATACCCCTTCCGAAAGCTGAAATTTTAAATCATCATAAATAAGGTCACTAAATTTTCCAAATTTGTTTATCATTCATCCCCCATATATCTTAATGTATCTCTTGGTTTTCACATGAAAATAATGGTAATACATTTATCATGTTTTCTATTGGAGCAATTTAATAACCTAAAATAACATAAAACCATATTTAAACCATGGGTCCCTTCTTATTCCAAATAATTTTGATATATTATTTAAATACACAAAGTTTGGGAACTTATTCCATGAAAACATATATTACATTGTCAAAAATTAAATAATAATTTACATGGTAATCGGTACTATCCAATTTACTATATCAATTTCAATCTTCTCTCTATCCAAGATAAACACACTTTTCTCAAGATGAGGAACATATTTAGGGTTACCTTACCTTTATCAAAATTTCAATTTTATATTATATCACCTTTCTAGGACATCATCACAATTAAATATATATTTTTTGGAAATCCACCATGAAAAACATAAACTTCAACATTCATAAAATATAATTCATGAATTCCAATACATATACAGTTTAATAGTCCAACACTATTCATAAAAAATTACTTAGGCTTCATCATATTATTCCATAATACCCCTTTCCTAGAATATTAAAGATGAATCATGTATTATGTTTATTTAACTCTATTTAATTATCTTTTATAAGTTTAATTCAAACAATTATATTAGAACATCCCATACATTTCACATGTCATTTTCAGTCACTTCATCTTCAGTAGTATGTCAAATACTCATACAACCTTCCTAATTCTCTTCATGATATTTCTACTTAGGACATTGATTTTCATAATTCCCGTAAATTCAAAATATGCAACATTAATTGTTAACAAAGATCCTTATAGTTCATTATATTTACATAAAACTAGAAAACATAGTGTGAGAAACACTTATCATATAAGAAAACCAAATTATCTTTAAAATTTACTAAAAGGTTTTCAAATTCCTAACACCTACATTTTGATCTATGTCACCTTATTAATACCCTAAGAGATGAGAGGGTGTATTCGAGCTATGTTTCCATTATCTATTGACTCCCCTATCTCTTTGCCTATGATTTCCTCCTATAACATCTAGTGTGGGATTAGCATCGTGTCTGAGTGAAACTTTCTTTTCGGCCTTCGCTTATCCACCTTTTTCACCTCTTCCGTATACCTTCATACTCCTAGATCTTATCCTCTTCTTCCATGGATGTTCTATTTTCATTGTGTTTTTCTCTCATAGAGGATCTTATGGTTCTAATTAATGTGGTCATTGTTGAATCCCCCCAACCACTTAAACCCTGCTCTAACCTCGTGTTACACTATACCTCTTTAGGTTGGATATTGAGTGGTGGTAACACAATGGTTTTGGTTCACGTGGTATGATGATCAAGGGTTTTTCTTTATATTCTCTGTCGTGTCATTGTTGTTTTTGATTTCATGATTCATTATCACTATGGGGATATCATTTAGAGGCCTTATCACTTATAATCCCTACCATGAACTCAATTTACTATGCTCTTCTCTGAGTCCAATCTAGAGGAGTGGTTACGCATAGATTTTGGGAGGTTGGGTTTCACAACCAAATGTGATCCCCATGTGTCCTGATTTGGTTTTATTATCCGTTTATGTTATTTTTATCATCTTTTTTTTGAGGGAGGATCTCAAGTGTTCCATTTTAAATAATCATGGAAGAATTTAATTTTTTCAATATGATTCCCACATTTTCTTTTAGCAGTTCTAATGGTGGTTGTTGGTCTTTTTCATGATGGTACCATGTTGATTCATTTTTGTTTTATTGAGGTGAGTTCACGGTGCGGTGTTTTGACGATTTGTAGTTCAGAATGACATGATTCTAGTGACTTTAAAGGGATTTTATGGACTCTGATTGTCATCGACAACAGGAATTGTTCTCAGATAGTGGCGATGATGGGGGTGAGGATGAAGATGTTGACAATGGTTCCTCAGGATTGTGGTGTTGGATGGTGATGGGACACGATTGACTAGGATTATGAAAAAAGAGGGTTTTATGGGAAATATGGATGATCTAAAAACATGATATGAAGCATGAGGTTATGCGTGGATCAACTCATGACACAAGGCATTTATTAAATTATTAAATTTCTTAATTTTGGGTGTTATCATTTTATATTTTTCACTAATTTTCATGGTGGATGTTTTTGAATTATGTTATATGTGGTATTGTGGTTTAGATTCTAGTAGGTCTTGTTACAATTATCTATAAGGTTATTTATTTTACCAAAATACCGAAAAAATGGATTGTAATTACCCTCAAGTGCCTGAATACACATATCCTTATAAATATCCAAAGGGATGTCACTATATTTTCCATATCATAGATTCCAAAGGATGACTAAAACATTTTTTGAGACCAAGTATAGTTACTCTAGATTAATATACATGGATATTAAATTATTTTAGATGAATATTAAACCCATTACTAAATTACATTCTTGAGGACCATAATATTTGGGTTTCTAGGGAAACATAGAACAAAATCATATAGACTTCTGAAAGAACTTCAATCATTCATAAAAATATCTTCCCATTTAGTACTACTATATATAAAAATTATTTATAACCTAAAGAATTGAATAATAATAATGTATGTGGTATATTTATTAGTAATGGTATGTTAAAATAGAGAATAATGTTATATAAACATGATGACCACATTTTAAGACCATACCCTACATATCATAGATAATATACATGAGTCATGGAATAGACTAGAAGTTCATAAGACCTAAATCATAAGTTAATACAAATCATAATCCATGATATAAGAACATTGGCATATGAAATGTAATTTTTTCATATATATAAGAATATAAAATAATTTTATATTAGTCATGGCTCACTACAAAGACAATCATAGTGGAAAAATTCCATTACTGAATAGGTTTCACTCCTCGTTACAACCATGTATTACTAAACCAAGTTCACTCCTAATTCTAGTCACCTATTACTAAACGAATTCCACTCCCCATTCCATCAATGTACTATTAAACCAATTTCACTACTCATTTTATCCCTGTATGACTAAACTGAGTTCACTCTTTATTCTAGCAATATATTATGGAATTGAGTTTACTTCTCACTCCAACACTGTAATACTAAATTGAGTTTACTCCTAATTATAGTCAAGTATTTCCCATGGGATATATATTTCATTAAAAAATACCAATGATGTATATATAGGTCCCCCGAATCACATAATGAAATAATTCATATGTGTTCTATATTATAAAAAAACATCCATCACATCATTTCCCCTCAAAATATATTGGTTTCATAAAAATAATATCATAACATAATAAATTAAACAATTGGTCTAAACATTTTATCATATCATAACCTGGGGACAAGAAAAAGGATTCATAATCAATTCATAGTAGAATATTCCCTGAAAGAAAGTATGTTTAATAAATATTTTATCATGGTATAACATGTAGATGAGAAATAGGTTTCATAAAATACATGTCATCATAAACATAAACCAATCAAATAAATGTTATGAATTGTGTTCTTTGACTACATCCCTAGTAAATTATAAAATATAACAAAGTATGTCATATTATATGTATAATAAAACGTAATGATCTTTAAAAAAATTGAGAAAATATCCATTTTACTTTAAAATTTCATTTAAAAACTTTAATCAATTTGAAAATATTTTTCAATTAAAATAACCTTCAAAACAAATAAAGGATTTTTTTGAAAAATATTAATTTTTTTAAAAAAATACTTTTGCATTCATTTTTCTTAATAATGACCTTATAATATAATCTATAAATATTTTTAATCATTTTTATAAAACATTTTTTGAAAGAACTCATATTTCCAACTAAAGATATATATAAGGTTAGAATTTTTTAAAAACATTTTATTAATTATATTTAGTGAATAATAGTTGTAAAATGGTACCATTACATTATGATATCGGGACTAACTACATGATAAGAAAATACCTTTATATATTTTAGATATGGATCATAATATTTCATCAGTGGATAAAAAATAATAATAAATCCTCACAAAATATTATATTGTAGCAATAAACTATTACCACACTGGAAACATTGATTCTTAATCCCCCCGAAATAATAACATTACATGAGGAATAAAATATCATGAAAATAAGTAAATTCTTGATAAAATATGGAAAAGGTAAATATATATAACTCGTAAATTAATATAGGTTCCCAACATAACATGTGTCTTAAAGAAAGAAAATTGAGAAAAACATTACCTTCAATTTGGAATTTTCAAAATCCTAAACTACATGATAAAGAGATCATAAAATGGATATGTAAATAAAAATTAATTTAAGGATCCTAATAAAAAAAATATATTCTTGAGAATTATATATACCACAAAAAACAATGAGTGGTGAAGAGGGTTTAAGTCTTTCAAAAATGAAAGTGCGACTAGAGATCCCCTTACTAGCCTGAATGGCCCGAAGGCCTTCCTTTTTATTGATTTTTGATAACCCCCATTTCAAGGGATGAGGGGGAACCCTTAAAAGGCCCGATGTCTCAAATATTACATGTCCCATAGTCTTAGGGGATTACATGACCCGAAGGTCTTAGGTATTTATATACACCATTCAATAATAATAAGTGCTGAATGTAGTATATATCTCATAGGTATAAAAGCGAGATGATATAACCCTTTGATAATGATTTAATTATTTAAAAAATATTAAGAATGTATAAATATAATATATTATTAGTATATAATTATTTATAATAATCTATAAAATATAGAAGTATCCAATTAAATACACAGTTCATGGAGATAGAAGGTTGTACGTACTCATGAACGTTGATTCCATTTTTTAATGGAATTATGAAAGAAATAATAATAATATATAAATATATATTATCATTAAAATTTAAATACATTTTGATATATATAAAATATTTTTATTAAACCAATCATTAATTCATTTAATATAATGAGTGAACAAATAACATCATTTTGAGGAGGCGGAAGTCCACAAGTCCAACAACAAAGATATCATATTTCTAAAAAAATAAATAATCAATTTATGTGTTATATAGTAATTAAATAAGTATAAATACATAACAATTATCATATATATCATATAAATATAGTAAATCAATAATTATTCCCAATATAGAAAGGTGGTATTGGAATAAATAATGACATCAGTTCGCAAGTAGGTAGTCCTCCATACACGCAAAAGATGATTTTAGATCTCATTTGATGGAAGCGTGTGAAAGTATAGGTCATACCCATAAACAAAAAACATCTCATAATATTGAAGATATTTATGTTATAATATAATAACGATATAATAATAATTTATGTGGTGGACAAAATTTAATATAAAATTTCTCATTGAATAATGTTGTTGTTTTTATATGTAACTCCTTTTTGTTTATACCAAAAGCCTTCCTATGTTTGATTTATGATCATGTTTTAAATTCTAGGATTATAATTAGGTTGTTCAGATCTTATTTTTTACGGGGTTATATGATCCAATAATTAATGATATGTGTAAATAATTACAGGGGTGAGAGCCCTTTTATATGTTGGGGTAGATGACACACTTGTAATTTTTTATAAGAATTATCTGTTCTCTACATTTTTTCCTACTAAGAGGCTTCCCTAACACAAAAAAATAGAATAATTAAGTTTTAAGGTATAAATAAATCCATAAAATAGGTTTTTTACTATTTAGGGTCATTTTTACAAAATATTCATTACATTTAAGCACTAAGTATCATTGTTTTTACCTATATCACTATAATTAATTTTAACTGTATTCATTAATAATTATAGTCAAAATAAATAATAACATATTAGGAATAAAAAAATTTATGATTAAAAATATGATATCAATTTTTTCAATTTTAAATCAAATATGTGAGAGAAATTAATTTAAGAATAATCCTGCATATGTGACTGGAATGTGGGATTTCAAAGAGAAAATTTCAAAAGGATGAAATGTTATTATATAAAAATTTAATATAAAATTAATCTAAATTACATAAATTAGATTAATATATTTTCATTTGATATAAATAAAATTTTAATCCATTTCAGAATATAATTTATCTATACATTGTTTTAAGAGAAAAATCAGTGTTCAATTAAATTCTGTATTTTTTCTTTATTAATAAAAAAAACTAATATCTTCAAAAAAATATACCAAACATCCACCTTAAGAGAATTTTGAAATTAATATACTTAAATTAAA
Organism: Viscum album; assembly: GCA_963277665.1. Lineage (NCBI taxonomy): Eukaryota > Viridiplantae > Streptophyta > Magnoliopsida > Santalales > Viscaceae > Viscum > Viscum album. The sequence continues at coordinate 1,544,468,867 of OY728155.1, read as the reverse complement.
ATTTATTTAGTCATATAAAATTTATAAGAGTTCCAAAATATAGTTTTAAAATGTGTTCAATATTAAAAGGTGAAAAAATAACCATTAGAAAAATATAGATTATTTTGCATAAAATTTTATTTATTCATATCTTCTAACTATCTAACATATTCTATGAAGGTGAAAAATATTTTATTTAGTATATAATGTTTAAATTTAATTATGATCTTTCACTATTTTTAATTAATATAATTTATTAAGACTAAATGCCTTTGTGAGTATAAATATTTTTTTTACAAAAACATTCCCATTAAATTAAATTGGTTCTTATATTATTTTCTAATTAATTCATTATCAATGAATTCATTAAATATATTTTTAATCCATATATTTTCATAAATTACTTAACCATAGAAATAACCTATAATTTAATGGAAATGTTATATCTTTATACATTAAATAAACATTTTTTAATAATATATAGTAGTTCATTAAAAATCCGTCTTCCTTGTAATGAATGTTATCGAATGAGATTGGATTTGTCTGAAAAAAATCTGAACATTATTTTAAGTTTACAAAAATAAAATATATGTGGTGTGTGTAGAGTAAGCATAACATAGTTTTCTGTATAGTGAAACCCAAACTTATTAATTTCATATAACAAAAGTTGTCATAAGTGTCATTTAAAATGAAATATATATAAAAGAAAAAATTATTTCAATGAAATTAAAAAAATATCAATGTGTTACATTATCTAACCAATTGTAGGTAGTGGGTACTCAAATATTTTCCGAGAACCAATAATATAACAAATTCAACTTTATAAAACTCCATATGGTATACATAGTGTGGTTTCCAGAACAAATAGAGTATCTTATTCATTGTTTTGTGTGTCATGATCATATATTGTATCACTTTAAAATAATTATACGCGCACTATCCTTAAAATTTCAACCTAACCAATCATAATCCATTAAAACATGTTACATGGTAAGTGAATGTTTTGATTTGGTAGGTCAGTTATCATTTCACTTTAGGGAATGTATATCTATCAAAAAATTTTGCGGCCAACATGATAGAATAATAAAATGGACATTAGCTCTATAATGTTAGATTTTATCATCATCAATATATTTTAAAAATATTTGATAAATCCAACATAAGATTATAAATTCCAAATTTTATTTGATAATATTAGAGAGATGTTTTATTCATGCTTTACATTCAAGGTTTTGTTTACTCATTACATCATATTTAAATCTTGTCACATCTCTATGTGACCATATAATGAAACCCTAATACTAAACTCTTTTACTCATTAATAACTATCAAGAATTAAATTTTAATAATAGCGATATTTATGAATCCTATTCCGTACTTTCCATAATTTTAACAAGTTAAAATTTATTGATATCATCAAATCTAATGATTTTATATCAAATTATATTTCTAATTTACAATTATTTATTTATGGATCATCATCTTCATTTGAAATCATTAATTTAAAAATATTCTTTTATATTTGATAAATAACATTACTGTTTACAAAATATCTTTACTAGCACATACTAATTCCATTGAGGAGAAATTGATAATAAATATAATATAGTAATTAAATGTCTCTTTTACATTAATTTTTATCTTTGTACCCTATACTCATTTATTATAATTTTATATCCCTTGTATTTTGGTAACTAATGTATGTTGTTAAATTTTCAATTACTTCTATTTCATAAATTCTTTTATGATATTTAGTTAAATTCACATAGAAATTCAACTAGTTTTATCCTATAAGAAATTGTAATGTTCACTAATTAATGAAAACTAAATATAACCCTTTTCATTTTTCATTATCGTTATATATACTAAACATTGTTAGATATTAATTCAAATATCACTTTAATTTTAGATTGGTAAAATATTTCATGAAATAGTGATATCCTCATTCTATAGTAACTAAATAGAACTCTATATTTTTTTCCATCAAAAATACAAAACTATTTACGATATTAAGTTGAAATCACTCTATATATAGATTAATGTGTTCATTTATTTGTTGAATGAATATAAACCTTATACTATCAAAAATATTTTTAAGGGAATAGTGAGAAAAGAAAAGGGTCACCTTCATACAACAATAAATGAAATCATATAATTTTAAAACCATATCCTGGGCCTATTGGAAGAATTTTCACTAATTAATTTATAAGAGAGTGTGTTTACCTATATATTTGGATCATCCATTATATGGTCTTCAATTAAGAATTATAGTTTGTTGGCATGCACTCATCATTACTGATCTTACCTTCATTGATACGTCATATCAGTATAATATTCTTCTTGTCAATCCATTCACTATGATCATGGTTATTTATCACATGTATCAGTCTTCCCATCATAATTTATGATTCAAATTTTGTGGAATTTTTTAGAAGAAACTATTCCATAGATTATTCTCTTGAGTGAATGAGTAATTCTAGATCTTTCTAAGAGCCTGCAACAGACTCCTACTATTGTCTAGGACAAAAATCCATAGGGTTTGCATCCTCCTCCTACATACAATCATCCTCAAAGTATAGTATCATCCTTCCATGTTATTCTTCCTCCATCACTTATGTATTCCCTTGTGTTAATACAAAGAGATCTAATTATTTCCCCAAATTTTGTATCAGTTAGGTCGGAAAGACTATAGTGATAACACAAAAGGGGTCGAATTGTGTTCTTTGAAAAATTTCACAGTTCAGTTGATTCACCTTAACATTAGATTGAGATGGAGAAGTTTTTATATGAGAATATATATGTAGATGATATGAAAATAGAATAAATAACATCAATTTGTAGTGTTTCAGGGCACAAAAATCCCCTAATCCACTCCACTAATCACCCTCTCAATAGGCTTGGTGAATTTCACTAATAAGGTATTTGTATCATAAGGTCGATCAATAGCTGACTGTTGGATGTTGACACCCTTAAAAATTATTTCTTACAAAATAGATCCTTTGGGTTATTTTACAGGGTCCCATAAAACAAAATCTTAGTTTGAGAAGCTGACACTCCACCATGATTGAATACAAGTGGTCGAAACTCAAGATAGATAACATGTAGTTTCTTGAGAAATAGATGTAGCTTATAGTTTCAGCAGCAAAAAATGTTAAAAGATGGATATTATCTTTAGAAGAATAATAAACTTGAAATATATATGAATAGATTAGTTTAAATTATAGATATTTGATTTTAAGAACAATAACAAAAATAGAGCATTGAGTTTCTCGATTTAAGCATGTGTATCTCCAAAACATAGTCTTTGTTTTTTGAGATTCTTGATCACTATAGTACTGTAAAATATTTTTCACAAGAAACTTGAATAATAAGAATTATAGACAAGAAATCTCCATATCACTGTATGTTTAAATATCTGATGCAAAAAAGTAATATATATAACAATATATCTCACATAAAGATTCCATATCTGCAAAAGATGTCTCATAAATTGAGTGAATTTAAATTCAATGAATAACACTCAGAGAAATCATAACTTTCATTAAGAATAGTTGTTAAAATATTTGTTGTTAATGATTGATTAAATTATTTACAATGATATTTGAATCATTATTTAAATATCCATTACATTCCGTAAAAGACAGTTGAAAAAACTCTAATAAAGATGTAAATTCAAATTTATGATGCAGAAAAGTCAAACGTAAGGTTCCTTCATCCAATGAAAAAATAACAAATGTAGGGTTCAAATTCATACTATATGGTTGACAATCCATATGTTTATCTATAAAATCATATATCACTAAACATAACATTGATTATTAATACTTTCACATAAGGTTGAAAATGTAACGTTGATTACCAAAGTAAGGTTGATGATCCTTGTGTTTTTAAAGTTCCATACTTATGTAGGATTCTTTAACCACACTTTTTCTTTCTGACAAATATATAGTTATAATCTAAACGTAATGTTCCTTAACCATACATTTCTTTAAACATAAGGTTGACTAATAAAATGGGTTTATCCATCAACATAAACTTATAGTATGTTCCAAACATTATATTCTTCAATTTATTGAATAAATAATAATTCAAGTAAATGACAAATGGGGAATAGTCTTTCTAGAATATGCATAAGATCATTCTAAACACTTTAATGAATATTTCTTTCAAATAAATTGTTGAATATTATTTCAAAATAATAATATAAATTTCATGAAAAACACTCAAAATAAAATCATTAGTATAACAAACAAGGGTATTTGTGAGCATAAAAACAAATAATGTTTATAGAGTATTACTGAGACAATACATTCCCAAAAATCTCCCCCTTTTTTGATGATCACAAACCCCATAAATTAAAACTATTATTTAGAAAAATAATTTTCAAATTTTTCAAACATTAGGAGAATATAATTTCAAATTGATAGAATTATTTCGATAAATAAAAAATATTTAAAGTTCTCCCCCAAGGTAAATTTCAATAAAAATTTTATGTTTATCTAAATTTATCAAATAAAATAAATGTTGTGTTTATATAATTTTATCCCCCATTTCTGTGATATCAAAAAGAAAGCATAGAAATAGATTAAAACGCATTTAATATTGAAATAAATGTTATATGATTGTTATAAGTAACTATACTCAGAAAGGCTCAGAGCATGAGTTAAAACCCATTCTCCCCAAAAAAATTTAACAAAATGAAAAGGTCAGGGTTTTTTTGTGCATTATCCATCCGCAAATTCTCATGGGGGGTTGGGTATGAACAGATCCATCAAGGGCCATTTTCCCTAAGGACCTGTTAGCACAATAATTATATTCCTCCGGAGAAAACTTCTGCTTACCCTTTTCCACCCATATGGACTTGTTGCGTGTGAGAGGGCGTGGAACAATGAATTCATGGTTGCAATCTTTAGAAGAATGACCAATCTTATGACATTTGTTACAATAGACTGGTAGGTTTTCATAAGTTATCTCTTGATAAAAGCCTGACTCACCATTTTGTATCCAAAAAACAGATGGAAGTGGTTGAGAGATGTCAAATTCAGTGAAAACCCTTGCAACTAAGGGTCTGTAAAGATTTTTGGAAGCATAATCTATTTTAAGCGGATGGCCAATAAGGCTGGAAATTGGAAAAGGGGCTGCTTGTTTGAACAGATGAAGCGGAATGCCAGCAAATCCTAACCAGATTGGGATGATGGGTGGTTCAAAGTTAGGATCAAAATATGCGGTATATTTAATAAAATTCATGTGGAATTCCCCAAACACCCACAAATTCTTCATCCAGAAATGATAGAAATTATCTTCAGAAGAAAATCAAAAAAGAACATTTGAGGAGTTAAACAAACCAATATGAAAATTAATGAACCCAATATCTTCCAGCATCTTTCTTTAGTAATTCAAAGATGGCAAAAATTTAAAGAACATACCAATAAGCATGAAATGAAGATTTGAGGAGAGTAGAAGAACCTCATTCGGTGAGAATGATATTGCAGTGTTGCCTCAATGTCGGAACGATTTTGGTGCAATACAAGGATCAACATTCAGGTCGCCAGGAGTCTCCTTTGGATCAATAGCTTGACTGGAAACCACATCCGCAAAGGATCGAGAAGCAGCGTTAGGGTTTCTTGAGTTCTCTCCTAGAGGCGCTTTCAGCGATGCTCGGGATTCCATCTATTCTTATATAAGTAACTATAGTGAATAAAGAGAATTATATTTTGCCTAACATACAAACATATAAACGAAAATAAAATAATAAAATGTAACATACACGTATAAAACATGTGAATTGACTAATAAATACATTAATACATAAAATATTGTGACATGTACATGAAAACTATCATTTTCATAGTTCATGGTAGGAAAAAGAAAGAAGGATGGGGATTGTCTGGGTTGGAATTTTGAATGTCTTAAAACATCTCCTTCAAATAAGTTATCTGCAATATTAGCTTCTTCAACAAACTATCTCCCACATAAATTATCAGTATCCTATAATCATTATTGATATGCAGATTCTCTACTATGTTGACCTTCAGAAACTCATGAATAATTTCCTCTTTCATCATGTACATCTCCAACTTCTCTGAAAACTGACTCAACGTCAATTTAATTCTATAATCTCCATTTCATAATTGATCATCATGAAATTTATGATTGTCTAATAAAACTGAAAAAGGAGCATTGTTTTACTGAATATTCTGAATCCAATTATTCATGTATTCCATATATGATATTATAGCCTAAAATCTTCTAATCAAATCTTGACTTGTAGAAGTAGTAGGACTAGATGTAATGGCCTAATTCATTGAACCATTTACTGATTCAAACTCAATTCCTAGATAACACTTTAAATTTACAAAATCTGTCATTGAAATAGCTTCATATATGATCTTCCCATGATCATTTAACATTTACCTCTTGAATACATCAAAATGCCTTATATAAATAGTGTTCTCATTAAGATCCTGAATTTTATTTTTTTTCAATTTCAAGTTCTTGTCATAGAGTGACTTTCTATTCCCGAGACACGTTGAATTTAATCACAATTTCTTCAAAATGATGAGATAAATAAATTGGTTCCCCCTTATCTTTATTCATATCTTGATTTTTTCCTTCAGAAGGAAAAGTAAAATCCAATATTTTTATTATAGATTCTTTATAGGAGAAAGACTGAGTATCTAAATCATTAGTCTGATCACCAAAAATATGAACTGAACCTCCCACAGTATGATGTAAAATTAAGGGATGAATTTATGTAATTGATTCCTCTAAAATCTACCCTTCATGAATATCTCCTTGTTTAGTAACTTCATCTCTAACAATCTTTGACTAAACATTTTAATATTGATTATTATTTTCTTGATCTGTTTCTACTATAATTCTCTCTTGTACTTTTTTACATACCAGAGGTACAATATCAATCTCTCTAGCTTAAATCTCCACATGAATTTCCTCTTCAGTGATAGTTTATTCCAAATTAATTGAGCATGTTTCTTCTCCTGAATCAAACATATATTCTTCAAATTGATGATCATTTCTTTTTCTTGGATTCATAATCAGTCCCTCTTTACTCTGATATTCATCTTCCTATTTTGGGTCAAATCTAATCCTTTTCTGAGTAATTTATAAAATTACATCTATTCCCAATTCAGTTACACCCTCCTTTTGACCAACTACATTCTCCCCATGTGCAAAATATCTTGAGCTTTGTTCTTCCTCATATCCAACCAGAAATTTCATTCCTTCTACAGTGCTATAGAAAAATCCAAGTATTCTTAACGTTCCAGCATTAAAAACATTACTATGATGACATTTAACTATTTTCTCAACCATTCAGGTCATTTCATTCATAAATAAATGCCTTGAAATTATCCTTCCATACATATAGAAATTCATTCTTGCACCTGGTGAATAAAAATAATAAATATACTGGAGTAAGTACCGTGGCTAATTCAATTTGATATCACATAGAAAAAGAAACAAGATATACATGTCTAGGTAAAGAATTTTCTCCATTTTATCTATCCTTGGCACTATTCCAATCTGAATAAATTTCACCAAAAACATATGGTTATGTTTTATTTCCTTAAAAAATCTTTTGGATGTGCATAGAACTGAATATAAAAGATATGATTTGATTAGAATAATGTTCCTTATCACCGATCAGTTTATGATCAAAATGAAAAAATCCCACATGTGGTAACTTCAAAAAAAATTCAACCTTAGTAGAAAAAATATATAACTCCACATCTTAGATAATATAAAAAATAAAATCCTCTAAATCTCCAAAAATAAATTGTACACTCTTATAAAATGAATTCAGTTTTACCAAATATAAAAATTATGAGTTGATATCATTGAAAGTTGTCTCAAGTCCTTGAAAAGATAGTGCTTGTTTTAGGAATAATTTCATTTGCTCTAATCATTTTAGATCAATCAATTTTCCTTGAAGTATTTTTCTTCTTGAATCTCTTTGATGTTTTGGTTAACTTAGTTTTCCTCCTTTGATTCTCTTGGTTTTCTTCATTTTTTTAAGATCATAAAATATGAGGTTTTCAGCTTCTAGTGTTTGGAAGGAAAAATATTGAGGGTTATGCGAAATGGGTTTTTCTGTTTTGGGTAAACAAAAGGTTTGGAAGAAGAGGGGTTTGGAAGAAAAATAGTTTCTGATAAATGACAGATGTCCTCGTTTATAATGATGTAGAGTTATTATGAAAAAAAACATAATTACATGACATAAATGAATTTAAAATAACATTGATTATCTGAATTACCTTAAGATAAAAATAAGAAAAGTAAATTAAATTTACAGAAATAAATTATGCATAAAACAAATTACAAAATAAATGTAAATAAAAAATATTTAATTAAATATTAAAAAAACCCATCTCCACTTAATAAAATCAAAACAAGTATTGGAAAGTGGTTTAGTAAAAATAACAGCTAATTAATATTTAGAGTTAACAAATTCTAAAGATATGTCTTTTTTACGAACATGATCTCTTATAAAATGATGTATAATATCAAAACACAAAGCTCTAGAATGAATTATTGGATTCTTTGGAATGATTATAACTCTTGTATTATCACATAAAATAGGTGTATTATAAAAATTATGTCTCAAGTCTATGAGAGTGTTTTTCATCCAAAACACTCGTGCACAAAAACTACCTATAGATATATACTCTGATTCGGCTATTGATAGTGCAACTGAGTGTTTCTTCATATTCAACCATGACACTAACGATTTCCCTAAAAAGTTACAGGTTTTGGAAGTTATTTTTTCAATCTAATATATAACCTCCAATATTTTCATCTATATATGATTATAAATTAAAATTAGAAGTTTTTTTATAAAGAATAGATTTTACAATTGTCCCTTTTAAATTTCTAAAAATATTTTTTACAGTAGAAACATAGGATTCTTTTGGATTTGATTGAAATCCATCACAAAGACTTACTAAAAACATAATATCAGGTCTAAAGCCAGTAAGATATAGTTAAATTCTAATCATACCACTATATAAATTTTTATCCACTGGTTCTCTAGATTTATCTATGTCATGTTTAATATTAGTACACATGGGAGTTGGATATGTCTTGTTGTTCTCAAGAACAATATTTTTCATTAAATTAGTAATGTATTTACACTGTTTTAAAACATTTTCCAAGATATTTTTGATAAATTTGAAGTCTTAAAAAGAAAATTTATTCTCCCATCATGCTCATTTCAAATTATTTTTCCATATGTTCTGAAAAGTCATTACAAAGACTTTTATTTCTTGATCAAAAAATAACTTCATAAATATAGATTTGAACTAATAATAAATTAGAACCAAATGTTTTCTTAAATAGGGTATAGTCTGCCAAACGAACAGTAAAACCATTTTTCAAAAAAAAATGAACATAAAATTTTATATTAAGCTCTAGGTTATTTTTAAGGCCATAAAGATCTTTAGTAAGTTTAAAAATAAAATCCTGATTTTAATAATTTTTAAAAACTGGGGCCTGCTCAGCATAAACTTCCTCCATTAAATATCCATTCAAAAAGGAAGATTGTACATCCATATGATATAATTTAAAAATCAAGATTCATAGTCCAAAACAATTGTAATTTCTTCTAGTCTAGCTACAGGAGAAAAGGGGTCATTATATTCTATACCTTATTCATGATTATACCCTTTGGATACTAGTCTAGATTTATTTCTAGTTATAATGCCTTGATCATCTTTATTATTCTTAAAGACCCATTTAGTTCCCTTAAATGGATAATTCAATGGTCATTCCACTAATTTCAATTATTTGTTTCTTTTAAACTAATTTATCTATTCTTGCATTTCTAACATCAAAATTTTATATTCTCAGGCTTCTTCAAACGACTTAGGCTCTAGTTGAGATAGAAAAGTAGAAAATTACACTATGTTTTCTACACTTCATATTGTTTATATTCCTATCTCTAGATCTCTAATAACTATCTCTAAAGGGTGATTCATTATGATTCCAAACTATCTAGGAATATAACTTTTAGGTTCATCAATATCATGTACTTTTGAATAGGAATGAATTTCATTTATATTTTCAAAATCATTTTTCAATTTATCAAGTATCAGGTTGTTATAAGTCTTGTCAGCTTCCTCATTTCGATCATTCTCGTTATTAAATGGATTAGTTTCATCAATATTTAGATGAACTGATTGTTCAACAATCCTTGAATTCTTATTAAATACTTTATATGCTTTAGATGTTATAGAATATCCTAATAATATTCCTTCATTAGCTTTTGGATTGAATATTATAAGCTTATCCCTGTTTTTCAAGATATATATCTTCCATCCAAAAACCTTAAAGTACATTACCTTAGGCATTATATTATTCCAAAGTTCATAATGAGTCTTTTTAAAATAGTTCTAATTAAAACTCAACTTATAATATAGTATGTTGTTCTTACAGGTTCTCCCCAAAGGTAAGATGGGAGTTTGTATTCATTATTCATAGTTCTATCCATTTCATGAATAGTTATATTCCTTCTTTCAACAACTCCATTTTGTAAAGGTTTTCATGGTGTAGAGAAGGTGTGTTTAATAGCCATATTTGAGAAAAGAATAAATAAATTCATTATTCTTAAGCTCTCTACCATGAACATTTCATAATTAAATTATCATAAAACCTTTTTCGTTTTCAACACTTTTATAGAAAATTTAAATAAATCTTCATTTTTGAGTTTTAAAATATATACACATGTAAATATAGAATAATTATTAACAAAAACATATACATATAATTTTCCAGCAAAACCTTCTATCATATATGGTCCAAAATTATCCATATGAATATGTTCTGGGGGATTTGAAGTAGTAATTGTGTTAACTGATTTGAAAGATGATTTGTGTTGCTTACCTATCTGACATGCATCGTAGAATCTATCACTATCAAAATTGAGATATGGTAAATTTAAAACTATTTATTTCATAGATAACTTATGTAAGGAAGAAATATTACAATGACCAACTCATATGTTCCAAATCTGAGACTCATTCACATTATCAATTAGACAGTTCACTTTCTGTTTACACAAAGTGTTTAAATCCATAGTATATAAATTATCTATTCTGGGAGATTTAAATTTAATTTAATTATCATTAGAAAATAACATTAATTATTAAAAAAATTAACATAGTTATAATCATCATAGTTTTGAGATATACTTATCATATTGTGATTCAATCCTTGAACATAGAGTACTTTATTAATTGAGATAGTACATGGATCTCCAACTATTTCGAGTCGAAAAAAATTCCTTTAGCATTGTCACTGAAAGTGACTAGGCCTCTATCTATTTTAGTTAGAGTACACAAATTTGATGAATTTCCACACATATGTCTTAAACTTCCATTGTCTATATACCATATATCTTTTCCTATTCTATGGCATGTTACTTACAAGATCAAATTAAACAAAAATTTATTTTGGAACCCATATCTTTTTGGTTCCAGCAGTGTCAGCTATCGAAGACTTAGGAATCAAAACAGATTTATTTTGATTAAAACTGTCATAATTAAAAGTAGATAAATATTTTGAATAATGAACATGCTTCAATCCACAGAAATGATTTTATTTTAAATAGTATTCATTAGCATAATGTCCATTAATACCACAATAAAAACATTTAATAGTATGCATGCTTTAGCTGTTATAACTCGGAACAAAATAGTTTCTTTACCGTTTAGTTGTTTCACCATTACTGCCAATACCAAAATTTTCCCTTTTAATTACATTTTTTTCAAGAATTTCATTTAGTATATTTTTATCCTTTTTTAAATATAAGATAAGTACTTTAATCAGTTTCTACTTCATCATGTAGTTTTCTAATCTTATTTTCATGGTTAATACATTTATTAGTAGATGAACTATTTTTCTAAACTATCTCTTGATGATGTTTATGTAATTTATCCATTTCTCCTAAAATATAATTATGAATATTCTTTAATGATTTGTCGTTCTTTAATATGGTGTAATATATTTCCTCTAGTATGGTACTACAAGCATCCATTTTATCAATTGATAAACTATAATTAGAGTAAGGTCATTAGTAGGATTGTAACTTTTCTTCTTTATCCATAAATCAAATATTAGCTTTCATATTCGATTCTTCCTTCTCTAAATCAGAGATTGATGAGCTGTTGGAGTCTTCAGAAACACTGCCAAGAGACTTCATAGATCTTTTTCATTCTTCTCATAATCATCATTCTTCTAATATGTCTGTTCTTTCTTTATCCTCTCTTATCTCAATTGAGGAAAAACAGGTCTTATAAGACCCATTTTTTTTCATTCGTAGCATCTAACTTCCCTTGATTCTTTCTCATACTTTTTGAAGGGTTTTATGAATACTCTATTCTTCCTGTCAAATTTACTGAATTTTCTAGACCATTAGGCCAGCTCAATTTCTTAATTAGATGAGTTTGAATTTATTTCTTCTTGTTCAATTTTTTTTCTTCTTTTGGGATATAACTTTTAAATTAGTGTTATCCTTTTTTATAAGGAAATTTTCATATTCAATTTAATCTTCCATTTTTTCCTCAAACATTATTATATTGCCAATCAATTCTCTCATTGTTAGATTTTTGGCAGGTGTTGATTGGAGGATTGGAGTAGAAATTCCATTCCATATTACAGGAATAACTCTTAGAATATTTCAATCTTGATCAAATTGGCTGATAGTTTCACCTAAATATGTTATATTATTAACACATTCTGTCATCATTCAATTCATATGTGTTATGCTCTATCCATCATAAAATCTGAAAGTATTAAGCATTAATTTTTTCATAGCATATCTAATTTTTCTAACATTGTTAGTAACTTCATAGGCTACTCTAATTGTATACCTCATTTAAAAGGATGTTGGGCATTGAAATAAATAGTTGAATTTATTTATTCCAAGACATCAAATAATGGCTTTAATTTCGTTTAAATTCATATCATACTCAACTTCTATAGTAGTAGACCATGTTTCATGTTTTTTAGGAATTTTGTAAAGAGTAACAATCCATGAGTATACTCTAAATCCAAGATTTTTTAAGTAGATCATCATTTGAGACTTCCGGAATTCATAATTCTAACCATTGAAATATGGATCACATACCATTAAAATTTCATTATTAAGATTCTCCATTTCCATCACAAATATATATCATATTCCTTTTTTCTTATTATGTCTCTATTGAAAAGCATCACATTTGATACTAAATTTTAGGTCAGAATGACTATAGTGATAGCATAAGTGGGGGATAAATTATGTTCATTCAAAAATATTACTATTTTTCTGATTCACATCAGTAGTAGATAGAGCTGGTGACGTTTTTGTAGGAGAATTTATATGCAAAAAATATGAACAGAAAACAAAGAAAAACAATTTATATTGGTTCTGGGCACAAAATCTCCAAGTCCACTCCACCAATCACCCTCTCAGCATGTTCGGTGAATTTCACTAGTAATTTCCTCATATAATAAGCCCAATCCACAAATGAGTGAGAGAAGTTTTCACATTTACAAAAAAAGTTTTATAAAATAGATCCTTCTGGTTATTTTAAAGGGAAACTATAAAACCATAGCTTAGTGTGAGAATCTAAAAATTTACCATGCCTGAATATGTGCAGTTAAAACTCAAAATAGACAAGATTTATTATGATGAGAATTAATTGTAGCTCAAAGTTGTAGCATCACAAAACTAATAAAAGATGAATCTAATCTTTAGAAAAATATTAAACATGAAAAATATCTGAAGAGATCAGTTTTCACAATAGATCATTGATTTTAAGAACAACAAGAAAAACAGAGCATCGTGTTTCTAGATTTTAGTAGGTGTATATCCAAAATGTAGTCTTCATTTCTGAGATGCTCCATCACTGTAGTACTGTAATAAAATTATCAAAATAAATCTTGAAGAATAAGAATTATCAATACCGCCAAGAAATATTCAGATCATTGTATATTTAAATATACAATACAGATATATATATATAACATATCTCATTATATGATTTCATATCTAAAAAAGACCCATGATAAATCTACTGAATCAAAATTCAAAGAATACAACTCAGAGTAATCATAACATCCCTTAAAAATGGGAGTAAAAATCTCTACTGTAAATGGATCTTTAAATCATTTAAAACAAGCAATGAATCATGCTTTAAATAGCCCTAAAATTACCCAAAGACAGTTCCAAAAGGTTGTGATAAATATGTAAATTTATATTTTTGACGCTGAAAATTAAAACGTAAGGTTATTTCATAAAATGAAAAAATAACAGACATAGGGTTCAACTTCATAACATTGGGTTGATGATCCATACATTTATCTATGGTAGTATAGATCACTGAACATAACATTGACTATTCATACTTTTAATTTTCCAAAATGTATGGTTGACAACATAATCTTGATTAAAAAAGTATGGTTGATGATCCATACATATGTAATGTTACATACGTATGTAGGGTTCTTTAAACACAATTTTTTTTTTCTAGAAATCATATTCTTCTTATCCACACATAATGTTACTTAACAATATGATTCTTCAAATGTATGGTTTACTAACCATACACAGTGATCCTTCAAAATAAACATAACATATGTTCCATACATTACTTTCTTCAAGGAATTGAATAAATAATAATTCTATTAAATAAAAAATGGTGAACAATGTTTCCAGAATACAGTTAAAAAAATTCCAAGCACTTTAAAAAATATTTCTCACAAATAAATAGTTGAATATTACTTCATCATAAGAGTATAAATTTCTTGAAATACACTCAAAATAAAGTCATTATTAAAACATACAAGGGTATTTATGAGCATCCAAATCAATAATATTTATATAGTATTGTTGAAAAAATACATTCCCAATAATATCCTCCTTGTCAACCTCTATGGTCCCAGTATTTTAATTGTATTGAACTTTCCTGCTTCCTTTGACTCCTTGGAGACCCTATTCCTTAGAGTTACCTCTTTTTTTATGGTCATGTATTTATTGGCCTAGGTATTCATGAATAGTAATTACTCACAATATATTTCTTCTTCTTGGTGAAAATTAATCTCCATGGATCCCTATTCTCAACATATATCTTCTTCCTCCTTGGGTTGTGTAGAATATTACTATATCCACCCATTTCATTTTTATCCCAGGTTTGTCCATACATCTTACCCTCTAAATCTACCATTGAGAAACATTTAGTGTTTCCCTCTACCCATCATTAAGAACCCAATCTATCAAAATGGTTGTTCATGTTGAGACATGAAAAGGTCCTTCTTAGGTTAGACCCCACTTCCACATTTAATAGACTATCAGATCCATTCCTTGGTTAGACATAGTCTTATAAATCCATAGATATTTTTAACTAGTCGGTTGTATCACCACTTCATAGTCGATACCACTTCCTTCTATCACAACCATTGCATAATTAAAATTATTTGAATTCAATGTGTCATCCACACATACATCAATATTTCCCACTGAGCCTAAGGGATCTTAGTCAATAGACTTAGTATCACCTAGATACTTACTCAACTATTTGGAAATATCTACTACCTTCGGGTTCACTCTTTTCTCTTATAATGTAACGTTGATACATTATTTTGATCCCTGGGGAAACCAATGGGTGATTTCTCTATCAGGCTTTCACCCAATCAAGTATCCATGATATTATCGCTTCCCCTAAAGAATGTAACCATCTACTTAATGTGCCTAAAAACTATCATTTCATTACCAAATTTCTTTCACATAGAGAGAAATATGAATTTGACTCAAAAGAATGGGTTGTTTATAGTGTAATTACTCCCCAACTGTAATAAAACCCAAATCATCTACACATATATTTATTTCCACATCCACATTGATTCATGGAGGTAGAGGATGACAAACTTTCCTAGTTCTACTGTTAGATCACAGATGTATTCCAACCAGTTTTCCTGAAATGTGAAAAATTCAGGAATTTTGAAATGGTAGAGGATGTTTATAGAGACTAACCCAGATTTCTATTTTTGGGACATCACTCTTCATGTGGAAGACGTTGGACAACCTATAATGAAAGAATGATGATTTTTTGTAGGTGAAGAGAGTGATGGATCATGCATTGATCAATTTAATAGTCATTGAAAACCAAATTACGATAGTCTTTTTGTAATGTAAGACCACTATTTCAAGAACTTATAAGTCCTAGAATATAAAATCATGTCTGTCTAATGCATCCAATAATGGAAGTCATTATTTGTACCTTGAAATTAGTGTTAGATAAAGGATATATGGGGCTTAATTAAATTCTTTGGATGATATCTGAAGATTGGGGCATCTTTTGAGGAGTTTTGGAACTTTTGAATTGAGTGGGATTTAAGGGAAGGATGGTAGGAGGTCAGGATTAGATAAGGGAGAAATAGAGTATTAAGAAGCTTTGAAGTACGACAAATGTCCCACCCCCCAACACGGGGGAGGGACCCGCCCGATGACCATTCCTAGATTAGCGGGCCATAAATTTTTTTATTACAATATTCTCAATTTTAATTTTTCATTTCATGAAAAACTAATATTAGCATTAATTACACACAACATAAAGTTTAAACAAAATAAGAAATAATATTAACATATAATTATTTAATAAGATAGTTCTCGCATAACCATTAGAATGGAAGGTTGGAATATGATTACCTAAATTATGAAAATATATTTTATACATATGTATATGTAATGAATTATTTGGTGACCAATTAATTATAAAATATAAATAAAAAACTATTTTAATATAATGGAATTATTTTTCTAGAGAACTATTATTTGTGAAAACAAACATGTTTTATCAAAATAAATTAAATAAGTCACGAATGGTGAATTATTTTAGTGAAATTTATATATTATATATTTAATCAAATGTTTAAAATTTATATTCTGGTATTTTTAATGATGATATTAGAATAAATCCAATTTCACACTAAAATTGCATTTCTGTAAAAAGAACTTTCTTAACATTTCTCAATAATTTTGAATTTTTTTTTCAAATTCTATAATTTATATCTAAGGATAATAAATTATTTTTTAAAATATTCTTTTCAAAATAATATTATGTTTAATTATTTTAATTCTCTATGAAGGTAAAATAGTAAATGAATAATGAAAATATAACTTTTATTAAGAGTTACAATTTCTTTTGAAACATTTAAAATCAGCCAAAATTTTTTATATTTTTTAAAAGTAAAAATAATAAAAGAATATATCTATCCATTAAGTTTAGCTCCTTAGAATCAATTTCATAATGAATTTTATATAATAATATTTTAATCTTTTAACTTTTTCTCTTTGGAAAACTAGATTTTCAACAGGTCTATATGATTAATTATAAATTAATGTTTTAAAATTCTATGAATATATTTTGAAAAAATGGATTCCTTATTTTTAATCATAATAATTTATATTTATAATATTTTCTACTTAATATTTTACCATTATTAATAGTAAATGTAATAAAAATTAATTATTATAGTTAACGTAAAAATGGGATAACTAAGTGGTTAATCTGAAAACATAAGTATTAAAAAAGTCTAAAAAGCTTTCTAAAACCCCATTTTATCGACATATTTCATTCATATCTATTATAGGTTCGATAATAGACCATTGTATCAGCCTTTTGGAATGTGATTAATGTGGGTACACCTTTTTCTTTTCAATAATTAAAATTATGGCTCTTAACACACTTATAAAAGGTCACCTCGTATCCTCTACTCTTCACACATCAAAAAACCATAAATTTTCCCATATATAACCATTACACATTCATACATCCTGACTATCATCCTAGAATTTCTAGTTTTTTTAGACAACCATCTTAATAATATTTTTGGTGAAAACAAAAAGAAGATTTTTGACTAAGCGGTAACATCCCTAACTAAGAATTTTAATTTATTTCTCCAACAACATCTTCCAGCACTTATTAAAAACACTCATATAATATCCTCAGTATATTAAATATTCTAAGAAGTATTCATGTTAATTTAGTAACCTAAATCTGTAACCTCTTCTACCAAATTGGTTATGAAATCATCATTCATGTGTGTGGTGGACTACAACATCACAAACTAATGTGAGCAGTCATAAATTTATGTTTTTCATAGAATGAAATAAACAAAAATTAAATTTATATATATATATATATATAACATAATAATAATTATTTAATTATTATTTACCATATACCTATTAACATTCCATTTTGGGGGGAATGTGATAACGTCATTCTTGTGTAAAGGGGACTACATCCTCACAAAGTGATGTGATTCCTTTTTCACTAATGTTTTCATTGAAAGTTAGTAAAGGTAAACATAATGAATATAATATATATATAATGAAAAAATATATTTAATGGTTATATTATTTACTTTTATTTTATTTCATCCATCAGGAAAATGGTAACAATAACCATTCAAACATACAACATATTATCTCCATGAAAGATATATTTCATTTCCTATCTCTAACATTAATGGATTACACTAAATAAATATGTAATTAATACATATGTTATTTATATAATAGATTAAATTTCAGAAATTATGGAGCTATGATCAATTTAATAAGACCATAAATAGAAATTCAATACATAGAGGGAAAACCAAGAGGTTATTACCCAAAACATGATTATAAAAGGGAATTGTTAATAAAAGGGTAAAAGAATTTCATATGTCAATAACATATGGTATTATATATATATATATATATATTTTAATATAAGTACAATAAAATTGTATTTTTTATATCTTAGGTTTTACCACATAAGAATGAAGTCAATACTTTTGGTAATAAATTTCTAGTATCTCTTTTATTCTAGGGACAATTATGAAAATTACCCAATTTTTTCTCCTATGTGGTGTATATAAAAACCCTTTAACACATTATAAAATGAATAATCTTTTCATGATATTTTAGATTTGATTTTCAGTTTCAATTTTTTGGGTATTATGTTCAAAAATATGACTAAAGCAGTAAGGATTTTCTCTCTCTTATTAATACTATGAGACACACACCTTATTAAGAAAATATTTATTTTAGTTAGTGTATATTCCTAGCATAAATGTATTTTATGATTATAATCTGGATATTTATGGGGATTTAAATACACATTTTTTAACTCTCTTTCATGGTGTTTATATTTTAAAAGTGACAATAGAGGTAAGGAACTTTTGCCTTATGTTCTTCTTTTGGACATTGGTTGTGTTATGCTTCTATCTAATTTTATGATGTGTATACATATTCTATTTCAATATTTATATCATGAATATAATTATTTTAATGAAATTATATTTTTATATTTTATGTTATTATTTCATGGACATATGATACAAATGATACAAATGTGCTAAAGATTAAAAGTTACAATCTCATCGTCTATTGGAAATGTTTATTGAAACGATTCTAATGAAAAATATTATGATATATCTATCAAGAAACTCATGTATTCTAATCTCCTCTGGTTATACTGAACATTTAACGTAACATTACCATTTTCCTTTCCTTGGTACATAAAATTATTGAGAATTTTTTTACTAAAAATCAAATGTATCTATCACTTTTGTCGAAAACTCATCCAATTCAATATTCATATATTCAAAAAATGTTTAAAAAAATCCTATGATTATTAAATGAAAATTTTTACTACATTTTCATTTTTTAAAAAGTTTTTTTTAATTTAGTCTTGATATCTTTTTCAAAACAAGCATCGTTTGGATTTTACCAAAAATTTGAAAGCAATATTTGTATTATAGTGTACTACATGAACCGAGATTTCGGAATTCAGGGCCATTATTTTCATTAAATAATAAATTATAAGTATAAAAGGCAATTTTCGAAGAAATTGATTTTAAAATTATAATTTTGACCTTATTTTTTAATTTTTATTTTCAAAATTGGAATTTTATTTTCCTCAAGAAACATTCCATGCATTTTTATAAATCATTTTCCATTTAAGATGATACCATTTTTTATTATTATATATTTATTAGGGATATTTGTTAATTTTAACATTCTTATTCTTTCTTGAGATTAGTTATG
Organism: Viscum album; assembly: GCA_963277665.1. Lineage (NCBI taxonomy): Eukaryota > Viridiplantae > Streptophyta > Magnoliopsida > Santalales > Viscaceae > Viscum > Viscum album. The sequence continues at coordinate 1,544,448,796 of OY728155.1, read as the reverse complement.
ATTATGATGAAGATATTGTTATAAATATTATTTCCATTATATGTGTTATGTTAAGAAAAATTATTTTATGATTTTGTGGAACTAGATTATATGGATTTTGTAAAGGGTGGGAAATTTATCTACCTCTAATAATTGGGTAGTCATTAATTTTATATATGATTAAAGGGTACACAGGATGTAATCCCAAGCCTAAAATAATGTACATGAGATGTGATCGTAAGCCTGAAATAGGGTTAACATGAGGTTATTCTATTTCTAATGTTATTAAATGAGTGGTTATCCCAAGAATAACATTTTAGGAATGCCTTTATGGGTATTCTTTGAATAATATTTTCTTTGATTATGTACATTGTAAAAAACTGCATCATATTCTGTTATTATGTCCCGAAATCTCATGTTCTTTATTTCATTATGATTCATATCCTATAAACTTTTGGATTTATTCTATGACATAATTTTATGATCTATGATTTGTTATTTATGGTTTTATAATGTTATTCTCATGTTCTCTTACCCTTATGCTCATGATATATTAATACATCCCTTGTTAACCATTACTGAGTGTCAGATATCACCCTTTTTTGTGTTTCATAGGTTATGAAGAAACATTTTAAGTAGGTTATTTCTAAGAATATTATAGTATGGTAAGATATTTATAAGAGATGTTATAGACACTTTAAGGAATATAAATTTTTTTCTTGTCTCCAATGATAATAAAACTATTTTATCTACAAGTGTCTAACTGTGAAATGTATTGAATATTCATCGAGGAGTATATAATAACTCAATATGATAATTTTGTGTCTTCACAATTGGTATTAGAGTAATTATATACTTGACTATTGTAAACTAGAATAAAAAATCATTACTGTGATTCGTAGGGATATTTCCAATGATATGTATAGGGATATGACTAAGGATACGTATGTAGATGAGTCAAAGAATAAGAAACTGTCCTCTAATTTATTTAAAGAATATAATGAATGTTTAACATGAATTTAATCCTTGTATATACACTAAAAGTGGATTTGGATCAATAAAAGAGGTTCATAGTGGTAATAACTCTAAAATGGGTGCATTGATTTTGATATGATCATCATCTAGTGCATGAATATTGGCATTATTACTCACATGGTTTGACAATCCTGAGTGAATATGTTTTGTACAATAAAATTTCTTTACAAACTATCCTGAAGGATTTGAATAGTTACCATTGATAACATAGTTTAATCCTATAGATTCATCTATTTTCATGAAGGTTCCATGATTTAAAAATTATACAAATAATTTATATTGATTATCTCCATATCAACTTTGCTTAGTTTTTATCACACTATGATTTATAGTTTTTTTAAATGGATGTAATGTGAATGATACATTTTAATAATGAATTTAATTTAATATGAAATTATTTTCCTCATGACATACTAAATTTTATAGGAGATGGAATGATGAAACTTATTATTGTACTCACAAAACTTCCTTAAGCTATGAATCTTGTTGAACGTCCAATGAGAAAACGAGGGAATGAAGTTCTTTTGTGTCATTCTTAAGTCAACCTCCACCCACTTTTACTGGGAACATTAATACAATATTCATTAAAAATAGATTTGTACTATAGAAAATATATCTTCAATTCTCCATTTTTTGGTGCATGATAAGTTAATTTTGGTTCTCTATCATTTGTAAGGATAATAAAATAAATGTTAGATCCCTATTAATAATATTAATCATTAATACATAATTGAATCCATATAATGGGATAATTTTTATTGAATAATTTTAAATAAGTACTTCCCTCGTATTCTATGAAAAGATAGGGAGAAGGAATTTCTAAACCATAAATTGAAGGATGCAGAATATATTGGAACCTATAAAAATAATTTTACATGACTCGAATAGTGAACTTATTATTTAATCATCAATCCATAAATAAAAATTGATCAATTATTTTCTCTATTAGGATAATATTTTCAAATGTTGTTGGATATATGAGAAATTAGTAACTATATAGAAGTTATTCAATGTGAAATGAAGAAAGGAATGAAAATTTAATATTCTAACCATTCCCATGGTTTTTATAAGAAGATAATGATTGCGTCTTCTGTGAACATAAAGAACCTACATGGTGTAAAAATGTTCCTATAACCTACAATCAATAAATTTTGTAAGAAGACATAAATGAATGCCTGGATTGAGTCATATGGTGTTAAATGTGTAGGAATCATGTCCATATAGAAAAATAACTTTTATGTTATGTGAATTTTCTTGTAAATTGAATTAATGGTGAGAGATATCAACATAATAAACCTCCCACACTCCACTATTTAGTGATAAAGTATTTTGAGAACTATGTGAATCATTTACACAATCCATTGGATAATATAGACAATAATTGAAAACACCCTCTGAAGAAAAAATTAAATGGTAATTCTTATGCAATCATAATGTATGAAGTGAATCATGATAATTAGAGAATTCTTATCCTCCCCACCTTAGTCAATAATTTATTGTTTGATTATATATGAATGAGTCCTATAATAATAACATTAATCATCATTAAGTGAAATTTTATTTCCTTTTGTCACTATACATGGATTCTAGAATAATGGAATAATATATTATATTCTCATGGTAAAATGATGAACCATAGATTCCAATGAAATTTTTTTCAAACTATGAATGGGGCTTATATAACTAATAAATGGTGAATTGACATTTGAAAGTATACATGATTCGATGTAAGATTAACTTAAGAGTTCTAGATACCATTATGGGTTTATGAGTTTATGGTTGATAATAATATTAAATTTGTTAAACCCATTTTGATGGTTTATATGATTAGATTTTATCAATTATAAGGTTATTTTATGAGAAATTTATTAAAATAGATCTTTTTTTTGGTATATTTTTATTGTATTTTTTTAGGAGGAACGCCTTTACACATTTCATAAATTTGATTAATGCTAATGGTAACCTATAGGGTTTATATTATTTTAATATTAATGAAACTATGTGTTTTAGTTGACCACCTTAAGATGTCCTCAATCCTTATTTCTATCAGTGAAGATTTATCTCTAGATCATATTTCTATAATATAGATTATAGAAGTTGTAATGATTCATTGAGTGCCACATCCATTTATATTTGATCTTGATCTGAATTTTACCAATATATTTTAGTGATATCTTTAGCATGAACTTGATGTTGAGTTATGTTTTAACACTGTGTACCATGCATGGATAGATGGTCAATATATGAGATCAATTAAAACCATATAGGATCTTCGAAAACAATTTTTTATGGATTTAAAATATGGTTTGTATTTAAACATAGTTTTATGTTAGATTTATTAAAATAATAGCTTAAACTTGAGCAATAATAGTTCTCTTTATGAAGCCCACTATGGATAGATGTGTAGAACTCGAACATACTTGAATGAAGTTTCATAAGTAATCCCACTACCACATGAATAGAATGGTGAAATGGAAGAGAAGGTTAGTTCTATTAAATAACATGTAAGGGAAGAAAAAAATATATTAAAAATGTTATTCCAATAATCATGGATGTGATATATAATTTTATATTTTTGAGATGGTGTTTCTATAAATTTCCCTATAAAATAAGTAATGGATAATTAATCCCTAGGTATATCGTTCTATTTGAATTTTTTTATCATGAATGGAATTTACCAAATTACATGGTGCTTCATACAGCCTATTATTTGGTTAAAAATGTCTTCAATATATCTCCCCTATGTATGTATATGCATTATCCATAAAATGTAGTAAACTTATAGGAAATTCCATAGAAGAATGATCATTATTATAAGGAAATATCTATGGAGATTATAGACCATATAAAAATGTTATATGAACAATGTCCACTCAACTAGTAAATGTTTTTTTGAGATACCATTAACTTAGAGAATCTACATATGAACCAAATGATGTAATTATTTAGTTGTATCCATAGTTGTCGGTACAATTGTGATGAATTTTGAAGGAAAAAATCATTTTTATGATGTAGAATATTACACACTGAGATTTGGTGAAATGTTTTTTTCAAATAAATTTAATATTTTGATTCTTTTTCACAAATAACATCGATTTTATCAATAATTTCATGCATTAACTTGATTATATTGCATTACACACATCCCCGAGATTAAACAAAACCTGACATACTATTAAAATATTATTTTTTAATCTGATAGTTATCACCTAGAAGATGGAATTTCATGTATGAATATGATTAATTAAACAATGAAAATAGATATTATAAAACGGTATATATAATTAATTTATTCATGTCCAATTAATTATAAATGGAAATAAAAACTATTAGAGAATTAATAAAATATTTTTCTAGACAACTATATTTATGCACACAAATGTGTTTATCTAAATAAATTAAATAATTCAAATTTGATGAATGTTGTCAATAAAATTTAAATATCATATATTCAACAACACTTTAACACTTATATTATGTGTTTTATATGAATGAGACAATAATAAATCCAATTTTATTCTAAAACACCTATATTTTTCTAAGAAAACAATCTTTTCATATTTTTCACTCTTATATTAAAATTAATTTTCTCCACATTTAGAAAGATTATTTGTAAAATTAGAATTAATTTACGGAATAAAAATTTTAATGTTATATTAATGTTAATTTTTTTATTTTTAAAAACATATAATTTTTTCGATTAATAGTGAGAAATAGTTATTTTTTATTGATTTTTTATTTCTATTATAACATTAAAAAAATTCAATTATCAAATCGGTAGGATTGATTTTTAATTAAATGTTTCCACTTATTTAAATAAAATTAAGAAACCTATATTTTATATTTTGAATCATATATTTTTTTATTTTATCAAATAATTTAATCTTAAATTATTCTTATTACGAATAGTAAAAACCTTAAATTTCAATTATCATGGTTAGGGTGAAAATGATATTACAAGAGGGTTTAAACTAAAAACCTAAGAATTAAAATTACCCAAAACATTTCTCTAATGAATATCCATGATTTATTTCAATATTGTATCTTAGAGTTTCAACAATGGACCCTTTTGGATCATTTTTTAAAAGGATAATGTGTTGAAATATTTTTTATTTCAAAAATTAAAATTGTTCCACTCACCACACCTATAAAAGGCCACCACATATTTTCCCCTATTCACACTCCCAAAACCCATTGGTTCAAAAACAACCTACCAAAATAGATTCCATAATTCCATATAATCATCCTATAAACATTATTTTTGACATAAATAAAACCTATGATTCTTTATGGTTCAAGCCAAACGTAGTTGTCTGTAGAAGAGGTAACATCATTAACTGGGCATTTTATTGTATTTTTTTATCCACCTCCTTTAACCATTATGAAACTGTGATGATATCATAACCTTGGAATATTAAATATATTTATAATTCATAATGATAATTTCATAATGTAATTCAATATCCTATTACATCAAATGGGTTACAAAATCATCATTCCTGTGTATGGAAGATTATCGCCTCATGAACTAATGTGATGCGTTTTTCATTTATATAATACTTTTATAGAAATAAAGATACATTTACTGAATATATGTGATCTTTTTAACATAACTACACCTATTTGATTATTATATAACATTTATGTACTTATTTTTTGGGTATGAAAACTTCATTCATTTGTATGGAAGACAACTGCCTCACAAGGCGATATAATTCATTTGTCACTGACACTTGTCATGAAAGTTAATTAGAGTAAATTTAATAGATATTTGTGACATATATGAGATGAATATTATTATTATTTGTTAATTTATTATTTTACTTTCTTTTTTTCATCCTCCATAAAAATTGAAATACTATTCATTCCTATGTATGACCTATTTGTCTCCACGAACAGTGTATTTCATTTTTTAAACTAATTATTATAGATTAATCTAAATAAATATATGATGAATTTATATTATACTTTTATCATATTAAAACTTTAATAAATTATGTATCAATGATTAATTTAATATAATAGAAAATAAAAAATCATAATATATAGGAAAAAGATAGTGGTTGTTACCCGAAATGTAATTTTAATAATGAATTATTGTTAAAAGTGAACTAATAGTTCATAGTTAAATAATACATGTAGTGTTATATATAATTGTGTTTTTAGAATGGATTTATAATAAACATATATTTATAATTCCGGTGGGTATAATGTGTATGAATGATGTTGAGACTTGTGTTATGGGATTTCTAGTCTATATTTTATTTCTGGGATACAAATAAAAATTAACCATTTATTTATTTTGTGTGGCGTATATAATTACCATTTAAAATGGTATATTAAGAATAATTGATTCATCATGTTGTTTAAATTTTCATTTGATTATTTATTTATTGGGGTTTATGATTCAAAAAATTACTAAAGATGAATGTGATTTTCCTATCACTTTTTACTTCTCTAAGACACATACCATATTCACCACCATTTCATTTAAGTGTTCTATATACTTCCAATGAATGTATTTTTTGAATATTATCTTGAAATTTATTTGTATTTTAATATCCATTTGATAATCTCTATTTCTTGGTGTTTACGGTTCATAAGTTACATAAGTGGATGGTTGTCACGACCCCCTCCCCCCAAAGTTGCCCCTCCTGAGCTGGAAATGGTGAAAGGGAGATAATGAACCCCGAGTCCCGCCTCCATTAGGCCCCGAGTTGGCGACTAGAACCAAGGGTATGAGTTTTCAAAAATATGGGAGGCTTTACCCTTTTATTAATTTAAGATCGGGAAATAGGACAAGTCAACCAACAAAATGTAAAAGAGTAAGTGTATAAAAATAAACCCGATCCAATCCCACATGCATGTTTAAACAATTTTATTACAAGGTGCAAGTACAAGAAAGCTCAAAGTACAATACCAAAAGAAACAAGTGCACAACAACTGCAATAAATCCAACTGTCCGACTAGTAGGGTCCCGCACAGACCTGGTAGTCCTCCTGGAAACCTGAAAGTAAACGTAGGGAGAGCATACAAGTATACTCAGTAGGGAAACCTAAAGCTCTCGTGCACAAGTGGGGAGACATCCTGATGTCCCATGAGAACAATAGAAGAAACCTAGCAAGGAATTCTATCCACCCAACCTCACCAGCCACACTAACCAAAAACACAATCACAACAGGTGGTAGTATATAAGAACAAGAGTATTGGGTACCCCACACCATTCCCATTTAGTTAGCTGCTCTTCCTAACGGCGAACGTCCAGACGCTGCCACACTCTCCCCGCCCGCACACACCTGGGCCTCACAACCACGTATCCCGCCCGCACACACCTGGGCCTCACAACCACGTATCCCGCCCGCACACACCTATGCCTCACAACCATGTATCCCACCCGCACACACCTCGGCCTCACAACCATGTATCCCGCCCGCACACACCTGGGCATCACAACCACGTATCCCGACCGCACAAACCTGGGCCTCACAACCACATATACCACACGCACACACCTGAGCCTGATCCCCAAGATTCATGGGAAACAGTAGTACCTGCCCGAGGATTCTTGGGCTAAAACCACCCTAATCGAAACCTACCTGAAGAGTCTTGGTTGTAAGGTCACCTCAAGCCATCACAGCCTAGGGAAGAAGGAGCAGGAATGAGCTAGTAACTAAGGGGAAAACACCCTCTCCCATGAAATGGAAGTGTTTGGCACTAAGTGCTCAACATTGGTCGGGTTTGATAAAACACAAAAGATACAGTTATATATATATATACCAAATACACAGCCCATCCTATGGATTCTAAATAGAGAAACTGAGCATGTTCCTAAGCACTGCTACTACGAAGCATGCATACAACAAAAAACCCCAACCCCATTTAGGTTTTCACGTTTCAGCAGAATTAGTTTATTAGTTCCTTAACTACTGGGCAACTATCCACAACCAACCACATCAATCGTTCGTATATCATATCCCTGCCATCCAAAAATCAAGTTATGAAAACATAAGCAGAACAACAAAACCCTTCTTATCAACCAACCAGCCCATTTATTATTAAACTCGTTCCATTACCATCACCCACCATTCATTAACTCTTCCACTTTTTATTTATTATTCACAACCCATATTCCGTTCATATTACAACCCATCCCTCCAGCCCCACTGCCAACTGCCATAACCACAACCGCACCACACATCATCATCCCTTGATACAATTTATCGTAGCCCTGCTTCCCGTCAACAACATAACATTCACACCAACCCACAACCAAGTCAACCGCGGCCCCGCTGCTCACCCAATCCACAACAACCCACAAAACACCCCCATCTCATGCCATGTATCCAAGCCAACAATGACATGTTCATTATTCTATTTTTTTCAACCGGGGTGATCACACAAGGGTTCCAGATTTTAATCAGCCAACTTAACATGATTAACCAAAATTCCACATTCAACAAAGTTCCAATCACAAAAACGGCCTAGAAGATAGGGAAACATTTAATTGTGCAAGCAAAGGCCCCCAACGACCGTGATTTTCAGTAGGCAGAAGCCTATTCAACTCACAACATAAAATCACAGGATATAAGATAAACATAACAACTTCCCCATCCCCGTTTATTAACCAGTTATTATCTTCGTTTAATGGTTCAACTGCTTCTCATGAAAACCAGAGGATACCCACCCCGCATGATGCACAATTTAGAGAGATGAAGGTAAGATCCCTACCTCAACAGGTTCTGATCACAACGCTCCCCTAGATAAACTTTAGAAAACATCTGTTGGCGTCCGTCACTTCTGTCGAGTCCCGGAAAAACCTCCTTGGGTGGAAGTTGGAAATGGAAAGGCCGAAGGAAATACAATGGATCCAATCTCGGAAGTTATGCCTCGTCGTTACGATCCCATGGCCAATGACGGATCGTAAATCAGTGCTCGGACGACGAAGTTATGGAAGAAAAGCAACCTTCGAGTCTCTTGGGAGAGCTCTGCTCCGAGGAATGGGGAGGATAGGGGTGAGTTGAAAAGGAGGAGGGGACCCCTTCTTTTATAGGCGAGAAAAGAAAAAGTACACGGCGTGTACTTTATGGTACACGGCGTGTACTCAGCCGTTTCACACGGTCACCACGCGGCTTCCAACACGGCCTTCAACATGTAACACGGCTGTTGACTGGTCAACACACGGCTTGACGGTAACGCATACGCGGGGAGGGACTACAGGGCGTGTAGTATTGGATACACGGCGTGTACCCATTTATTTCACACAGAAAGGGCACGGATCCAACACGGCGCACGGTGGTTGACTGGTCAACACATGGTAACGCGTACACGGGGAGAGACTACACAGCGTGTAGTTTGGGGTACACGGCGTGCACCCATTTATTTCACATGGCAAGGACACAGCTCCAACACGACACATGACCATTGACTGGTCAACACATGGTAACCCGTACGTGGGGAGAGACTACATGATGTGTAGTTTGGGGTACACAACGTGCACCCATTTATTTCACACGGCAAAGACACAGCCTTCAACACGGGGTATACCCAGCAAGGGGGTACACATAGTGTACTCAAACTACATGGCGTGTAGTTTCAAAATTCTGGAAAGTGTGGGAAAAGTCCATTTTACCCTCCAGAACACTTCGTGACTTTATTTTTGATAATGGAATGGGCCAGAGAGGTCCAGGACATTACATCATATATCTCTTAAAACATTTTCATCCCATAAAATTCAAAAACCAACCCAGAGGAACCCAACAAGATACCTCTTAGGGTTCTAGTTATAACAGGAACCCAACCAACAACCCTAATCAAATGTTTTAGGAATTACTTCTCCTATATCGAGATATTATCCGCTTTAGGCGGCACTAAATCGCATGCACGGGTTTAATCGCATCCTCATTAGTGCGTCTCGATTAAGAATTGGGTCTTCCCACTTTCATACATTAGGATTTTTAAACTTTCACACCCCCCAACACCACACAACCAACACACTACCCGAACATGTGGTTTGGGGAAAAAATTCCTTCTCTTATGTTGAGATACTATCTGCTTTAGGCGACACTGACTCGCACGGACGGGTTCAATCACATCTGCATTAATGCGTCTTGATTAAGGGTCAGGTTTTTCCCGTTCCCCACACATCCGGACATGTTACACATTACCAGGGAACAAGGAAACAACCGACAAGCCAAGAATTTAATATATCAAAGGTACAGAGTAAAACATCAACACAAAGCTCAGAAGAACAAGGAAAAACACAAGTCAAAATAACTCTTGGTACTGAGCGTGAATCTGGGTCTCCTACTCCCAACTGCTCTCCTCGAGTCCACCATGCCTCCACAACACACGAACCAACGGAATGGTTCGTCCACGGAGCACATTCTCTTTACGATCCTCGATTCTGACTGGTCGTTCCTCGAAGGTCGCGTTGTCTCCCATTTCTAACTCTCCTCAGTCGATAATGTGAGAGTCATCGTGTATGTACCGACGAAGCTGGGTGACGTGAAAGACGTCATGAACCTTCTCCAACGGAGGTGGCTGGGCCAGCTGATATGCCACCTCGCTGACTTGCCTCAGCACCTCAAAAGGTCCGATGAACCTAGGTGAGAGATTTCTCCCTTTCCCAAACCTCTGCTGCCCCTGTCGAGGGGAAACCTTCAAGAACACATGATATCCCTCCTTGAACTCCAAGGGCCTTCTCCGACGATCAACAGAAGACTTATTTCGGTCCTGATCCGCTTTCATCCACTCACATACAAGATGAACTTTCTCCGTGGTGCTCTGTACTACCTCTGGCCCAAGAGCACCTATCTCACCAACCTTTTCCTAGAAAATGGGTGAATGAAATGGTCTTCCATACAAAGCCTCAAACGGTGCCATGTCAATAGTATAGTGGAAGCTGTTGTTGTAGGAAAACTCTATTAAAGACAAGTTTCGTATCCATGATCCTCCGAAATCCATAACGCATGGTCGCAACATTTCCTCCAGTGTCTGGATAGTCCGCTCTGTCTGCCCATCGGTCTGAGGGTGGAAAGCAGTGTTAAGGCGTAGCTAGGTGCCAAAATCATGCTATAACCCCCTCCAGAATCGTGATGTAAACCGAGTATCCCGATGTGAGATGATAGTCTTTGGGACTCTATGCAACCACAAAACCTTGTCTATGTTCCTCTGTGCTAAGGTACTCACCAGGCCTGACTCCTTAATTTCTAAGTAGTGAGCTGATTTGGTCAGTCGATCCACCACTACCCAGATAGCATCATAACCACCCTGAGCTTTGGGTAGTCTTGTGACGAAGTCCATTGAGATTTCATCCCACTTACACCCAGGGACATCTAAAGGATGCAACAAACCACTGGGAACACGGTGTTCAGCCTTCACTTGCTGGCACACTAGGCATTTAGCCACAAACTCTGGCACTTCCCGTTTCACCTTGGGCCACCAAAACTGTTCCCTCAGGCCTCGATACATTTTTGCAACTCCTGGATGTACCGCCAAGGCTGAACTATGGAACTCACGAAGAACTACCTCACGCATTATCTCTAGGACAAACAACAATCCATGGAAAAGCATCTGATGTCGGCTTTCCTCTATCCATCCTTCTAGAGAGTTTCCCTGATCGACACGATCCCGCATCACTTCCGCCTCGGATTCCCCCCACTGAGACTCTTCCACCTGCTGCAACAAGGAGGACTGCACCTTCATCTGAAACAAATAGCCTCTAACACCTTCTACCCTTGCATCCAAGTGCAAGGCAGCCAACTCTCCCATCCCTTTCCAAGCATCAGCAGATTCTCGAACCACTTCCTTATGTGACTTCATGCTCAGGGTATCAGCCACAATGTTTCCACTACCTTCAGTGTAATAGATCTCGAAGTCATAGTCTTGGAGAAAATCGACCCATCTCTACTGCCATAAGTTCAGGTCACACTGGGGGAAGATATAACGCAGGCTCTTGTGATCTGAGAAGACCACAAAGTGCTCCCCGAGGAGGTAATGTCGCCACAACTTTAGTGCGAACACTATTGCTATAAGCTCTAGGTCATGGGTGGCATAGTTACTCTCATGAGGGCGTAACTGCCTAGACCCAAAATAGATCACTCCCTTCTTCTGCATCATCATGCAACCCAGACCAAGGCCATAAGCATCACAAAACACCTCATACAATAACCCTTCCTCTGGAAACCTGAGTATGGGAGCACTGACCAACTTCTCCTTCAAGTAGTCGAAATCCTTCTGGAACTACTCGCTCCATAGGAAGACCGGGTTCTTCCTAGTCAAAGCTGTCAATAGAGCAGCAACTCGAGAGAAGTCTGAAACGAACCTCCGATATTAACCTGCCAACCCCAGGAAACTACGAACTTCCGCCACGCTCTTGGGTGATTCCCAAGAAACAACTGCCTCCACCTTCAACGAGTCCACTAACACTCCATGCTGAGACACCATGTGCCCAAGGAAGTGTACTCCTTGCGTCAAGAACTTACACTTCAACAATTTCCCATAAAGCTGGTGGTGTCGAAGGAATTCCATGACTGCCCTGAGATTCTCAATGTGATCCTCCTCTGATCTTGAGTAGATCAGGATGTCATCGATAAACACAACGACGAACCGGTCCAGAAACTCTCAGAAGACAAAATTCATAAGTCCCATGAACATAGCCGGTGCATTCGTAACTCCAAACGGCATCACTACAAACTCAAAGTGCCCATACCTGCACCTGAAAGCCATCTTCTAGATGTCACTGTCCTTTACCCTCAGCTATTGATATCCAGATCGTAGGTCAATCTTAGAAAACCAACCTGCTCCCCTCAGTTGGTCGAAGAGATCATCTATCCTTGGAAGGGGGTAACAGTTCTCGACCGTTACCTGGTTCAACCATCGGTAGTCTATGCATAGCCTGAGACCACCATCTACCTTCTTCACGAACAAAAATGGAGCACCCCATGGAGATAAGCTAGGTCGAAAAAAACCTTTCTCCATCATATCATCAATCTGAATCCGCAACTCCTACAACTTCGAAGGTGCTATCCGATAAGGGGCCATCGAAATCAGACGGGCACAAGGCTATAAGTATATACCGAACTCAACATCACGTCGGGGGGGGGGGGGGGGTAGAGTCACAACCTCCTCATGAAAAACATCAAGGAACTCCCCAAAAACCTCCGGGACATCCATCATCTCTGTATCATATGGAACCACTGATAACCCATCTAACAAGGAAAGGAGAGGCTTCACATGCCGGCTTCCTACCTGATAGCTCCTCTCGCCAACAAATGATACGCACTCCCATCCACGTTGGAGAACACGACTCTTCTCCGGAAGCATTCGATAACGGAACTAACAGAAAACAACCAGTCGATGCCTAGGATGACATCATATGGATTCTTCTGTAATAGAATAAGGTCCCCACTAGATTGATGTGGTCCCAACGTCAGCCCACATCTCCAGAAACACAAGATACACTGGTCTGGCCTCCAATTGGTGTACTCAGCACCAGTGGTATGGAAAGTCTCTCAATTTCTAGTCCAAAAGCATGGGCTAGACCAGGTGAAACAAAGAAGTGCGAAGCTCCCAAATCGAAAAAATAAGAAACATGAGTGCTGAAAAAACAAATCTTACCTCACACCACCTCTGGTCCTGCTGGAGATTTCAAATCTGCTGCGTGCAACTATCCACCCCCAGCTCATCTACTTATCTGATGTCATCCACCAACCCGACCATGCCCTGGTCGAGGTCCCTACAGAGCACCCTAAGGTCGGCCTCCTCCCGCAAAGTCTGCCCTCGGAGGAGCATGGTCCTGCTGCTACTGGTAGGGCCTCACTGGAAACTGGTGCTACTGAGGTGGGTGTTGAACCTTCCCACCTCCACCGTACTGAGCACGGGTAGGGTACCAACTCTGAACATTCCTGAAACCTCCACAAGAAAAAAACATCAGTCCTGGGCTCGTGAAAAAGGGATGAGGACCCGAAGATCTAAACTGGAACTATTGGGGCCTGCTCCCCACTGGCATGAACCTGGAAGGTCCCGTCGCAGGAGACCTACTGCTGACTCCCTTCCCCTTCGACGAGCCCGGCTGGATCCCCTCTCAGGGTGCACCTCCCAGTGAGTGCATCCTCTCTACAACCTCTGCCTTCTTCTGTACCGCCAAGTACATCGGAAGGGTGAAGTGGGTTACAGCGTACTGGAGCAAAGGACGAAGCGCCTCCTCCAAACGTCTCGCCCGAGACTCCTCACCCGGAAAGTGATCTGGAGAAAAGCGTAGAAGATCCTTGAACATGATCCCCAACTCTCATACTGACATACTCCCTTGCTGAAATGAGAGTAACTCTTTCCACTTCTCCGCCTTGATAATGGAAGAAAGGAATTCCTCTCGAAATTCCTTCTCAAAGTCATCCCCTAGAACCTCTGCCTCTATCCTCTCTCCGAGGTAGAGCGTCCACCACTGTCGCGCCGTGCCTCTCAGCTGACTGACTGCTAGGGGAACCTAGTACTCCCTCGGAGCACGGATCAAGGTAAAAGCAATCCCTAGTTCCTCAAGCCACCACTCCGTCTCCATATCTGAAGTACTACCCTTGTACTTCTTGAGGGTCTGCCGCTGAAAATAACGGAGAGTCTTCTTCCACTGGTTATCTTCCTCATCGTGGTCAATCCTCAACTGATCAACTTCCTGAATCTGTTGGGCCTCATCCATATGAGCCACCTGGGGATGACGTCCAGGTGCAATAGCTGTACGGTAAACAATGATTACCTAAGCCCAAGTAGTAATGAAATTTCTCAAGGTTTTAATTTATCATTTTTATATCAATTTCTTTCCCAGAACACCCAAATCAATTAAAACACAATCATGATGATGCATGTACCTTCCCTAGGGTCTCTACCCTGAAATCAATGTAGTCTCACTTGGTCCTTTGGTAGGCTCAGATTCCTTTCATCGGATCACGGGCGGCCCTAAAATCCCGTGTCCTAGCCAGTCTTCCCTGGCCTATGTCATACACCAAGATTAACTAACATTGTTTCCCTAACATCCCATGCAATACTCATTGTGCCTAACTCCAGACTCCATCCTATCTCTCAACCATCAGTTCTGATACCATTCTCTCACGACCCCCTCCCACCAAAGATGCCCCATTTAGGCTGGCAATGGTGAAAGGGAGATAATCACCCCCGAGTCCCGCCTCCAGTAGGCCCCGAGTTGGCGACAAGCACCAAGGGTATGTGTTTTCACAAATAATGGATGCATTACCATTTTATTAATTTCAGGTCAGGAAATAGGACAAGTCAACCACCAAAAAGGAAAATAACAAGTGTATAGAAATAAACCCAAACCAAGCCCACATTGATGTTTAAACAATTTTATAACAAGGTGCAAGTACAAGAAAGCTCAAAGTACAATACCAAAAGAAATAAGTGTACAACAACCGCAACAAATCCAACTGTCCCACTAGTAGGGTCCCGAACGGCCCTGGTAGTCATCCTGGAATCCTGAAATTAAACTTAGGGTGAGCATACAAGTATACTCAGTAGGGAAACCTAATGTAACATCCCAATTAAGTAATGAATAATAGATATTTTTATCTATTCCTATTAATTAATTATATAGTGTTTTAGAGGCTTAAAATGAAAATAAATCCAATCTTAAGCATGGAATACACTAATATTTTTAAAAGATTGTTTTACTACCTTTTAATGGAAAACCATTTTTAAATCTATATTCTGAAAATTTTATAAGCTATGTTTGTCAAAATAAACTTATTATTTATGATTGGGATATCAAAAATTTACTTTGTGTGAATTTTTGGTATTTTTCTGACAATGTTCATTTTTTTAATGAATAGTGAAAAATGTTGTATTTTAATTCAAACCCTCTTTTTAATCTAATTTATTTATATGATTAGATTATCTTTTGAATTGGTTTTAATGTTAAATTAGAATATATTTTTACCATTTAATCCAATGGTGGTCATTGGAATCAATTTCACTTTGAAATTGGACTTAAACTAGTGTCAATCTTTTGATACTTATTGTTTTATAAAAACACGCTATTTGTCATGACAACGAGAATTAATTATTAAATTAATTAATGCATCTTATATGTTTTGAATTTTTTAAAATAGAAATCATTTTTGAATTCAGAATATCAAATATAGCTTAGGGTGACATTTTGGAATTTTTCTGAAAAACTTCAATTTTTGTTAAATAGTGAAACCACTAAGTGGTAGTTAAAGAAACTGATTTTTTGTTTAAATGAAACTTTGCCACTTCTGTGATTTGATTTTCAAAAATCCGACAAACATGGTTGTCATTAATAAGTAAAATGTGGTTCAATGAGACTAAAATAATTTTTTGGTGAATAGTAACTTTTAAGTTCTTAATTGTGATTAGAGGTAATTAGTGTAGTTTAAGGAAAAAATAATGTTTTAATAATATGAGATGAGCTTAAAACATGTCCTATCCTCATTTGATGTGTCATGGGCGACCAATACAATCCATGGGTCAACTTGGGGACCCCATGGAGACACTTTGGTTGGGAAATGACATAAATAACTTTTTATTTAATGTAAAAGTAAAAATAACACAAACATGAGATGTTTTACTAAAACAATTTTTACATGGGGTTATACAAGTCAGATTTTTGACTAAAAATATTCATTAGAAATATAACACGATTTCATACATCATGATAATTTTTTTTTAATTTTCAGACTTTAAATAATTTAAATTATATATGACATCATGATGATGCAGCGATTACCTCATTAATAAAGGATTTAAATAAAATGAAATGATAATGTAAAATCTATGACCTAAACATGTCCAAAACCTATTGGATGGGTGTATTTCTAACCCTTATCACCTTACCCTATAATTATATCAATGTGGGACCTTTTAAATCCGAAAATCTTTTTAAAATAAAGAAACATTTCTTTACATTCCAAGAGTGCCCCTCCTCTCCTCTTATAAAAGGCCCCCACCTATACCTCCTTACCCACACTTCCAAAGCCATTGGCTCATCCAACCCCTGCCCATTTTGTATCTCCACATCCCTATATTACTCCTTGAAGCCTCACATTGGGCAGAAGTCTTCTCAAGGAAGCCTTTGAGCTCAAACCAAATGGAGTTACCCGATTTTAAGTTAATGTCTTCACTTGAGTCCTTTTGTTTTATTTTGCTTCTCCAACCCCCTAAACTCTTTTTATTCATTTATTTTGTAACAACCCTAGTATCTTCAATATACTAGGATTTTTTTATAAGAAGGATTCGAGCTACACCTACAGACACCTATATCTAATGGTTAAAGAACATACTGTTTCCATGGATGGCGAATTTCAGCCTCCCGAAACGATGATTGTTCAACATTATTTTAACACCTTAAAAGGTGGACATTAAGATGAAACTATATTTATATATGATATTTAATATTTTTATGTTTTCCTTAAGCTTCTGTATTTTTCATTTTGGGCATACCTTTATGGTTTCCATTATGGGTAAACACGATATCTTCATTTAAGTGCGGACTACCGCCCCCTCAAAGTGATTTGATTCATTAATACCATATGTGGGATGTATAAATGATGAAGTTATGATATTATATATGATATTAAACATGAATTATAATATACCTTTATATCATTATGATTCCATTCTATAAAATACGAAATAGAAATGAATGTAGTGTTCATGCGTATGTATGGCTTACCGTCTCCATGAACGATGCTTTTAATTTCATACCTCTAAATGATTCTGTAATATTATAAATTCATGCATGTACTGGATATATATTACATATATGATATCTACATCATGAATACCATTCTGGATATAATAGATACATGAACAACTTGTAATTATAAAGGATTTATTTTTGACTCAAGTACCAATGATCGTTAAAACGACCGTTATTAACTTAAATAATTACATAGTGTTCATGACATGGAAATTAGTGATATAAAAAGAATAATGAAATTTAAAAAGGTTCTTAAACAAGTAGAAATTTACTCAAGTTTATTATTCAGGATATTAAAGAACGATCGAGTCAAGTCGGGCCCGAGGTATGGGACTTCATCTCAGTCTCCTTTCATTGAGGCATATTTTGTTTAATACACAACCTTATTTTATACGGTGTATAAACCCCTTTGACTTTTATGGAATCTTTTTTATACGAAGCGTTTACTAAATGACAAAAGGGAATGTTTTTGTCGTACGTACGCGGCGACAACGACTTCTCCACTGTCGTGACCATTATTTGAGTTTCGGCTTCCTCTACAAGCCATACCTTTTTTTAAAAGAAAAATAAATACCATGTTTTACTTTTCTTTTATATTGGTATTTAAAATGGTTTTCATAATGTTTTTATATCAATTTTTTTTATCTTGTGATTGAAAGGTGGAAATGTTATGTTTCCTTTATGCATGTTATATGTGATACGATTATGTTGAGGTTCTTGGGAATTATTATGAAGACGGGTGGTTCCGTGATAAACTAAGGGCGGGTGAGCCCGATATAGCTCTCCAATGCATTGGGTAACGCGAAGGAGTGAAACCTTAAGGTTTATGCAATGAGATTTAGGGAATATACTGTGATGGGTATTCCAAACGTAACCAAGAGGGTTACTCCCTACGTAAGAATGTTATGAATGCCTCAAGTTACCTTTATATCTTATGATTTCTATAATTTATTCATGATTTGATGAGGTATGTTAATGTGCTTATGTTTTATGGGTAAAGTATGATTTCATTCTTATGTATATATGAACTTATGATTCCTTTCCATATTTTTATAACCCATACTGAGCTTTTTATGCTCATCCCAAGTTTTTTTGAAAATTTTTTCATAGGTCATGGGAAAGGTACATGATATGATGATAGTGTCAAGGAAGTGTCAATAATGAATCCATGTCTTATTTTAAATATGTTTCCATTGATGGGAAAAATGAATACTATCTTTATGTAACCACTTTGTTTATATGTGGAATGTAATGAAAGTTTTATATTCTAATTCTCTAAAACTCTAAACCTGAAAAGATCCTCAATGTATAATCTTGTAATAAATCAAGAGTAAGTAAGGTTTAAGGCTGGGGCCTTATAGTTGGTAACAGAGGTCGGTTTAGATAACTTTAGGAGTTAGAATTATATTAAATGATTATACAAGAATATTTTTTTTATGTTCAAATTTAAATGATATAGCATTTGAAGATTACCATGTTGCTTCATCTAAGACATGTTTGTTCAGAATGGTTTTCCGCAGAGGAATCATGGAAGCAGTGCTAGGAAGGCATACAGAAGGAAATAACCTTCCAAATCAGCATCCTGAGATGGTCGGAATTGGAACTGAATAGTTTGTTTCAGTAATGGTACAGTTGACTCAAGCAATAAATGGTGGTGGTATCCATGCACGAGATCAGCCAGATCAATCACAGAGGAACATGTCAGTGGTGGAACATTTAATGAGGCAACATCCCCCATAATTCAGAGGATCATCTGACCATGTGTTAGCTGAAGGGTGGATTAAAGCACTGGAGAAGATTTTCGATGTCATGCGGTGTTCATACAATCAAAAGGTTAGTCTTTCTATTTACCGTTTGGAGGGTGAAGCAGATCAGTGGTGGTCGATGGCTAAAAATATCAGAGACGCCAATGAGATTGATGCTCTTGTCTGGGATGAATTCAAAGGTATGTTTCTTGAGAAGTATTTTCCTAAGGCTGTTAGACTTAGGATGGAAAAACAATTCTTGTAATTGAGGCAAGAGGAAGACTCAGTGGCTGCCTATGAAGAAATGTTCACTCGATTGGCAAGCTATGCTCAAATTTTATCGGAGACCTTGATAGTAAAATCAATCGTTTTTACTCAGGATTAAAGCCAAAATATCGAAGGGCATTAGCTTCTTGTGAGTTTAAAAGTTATGAAAAGCTTTTTCGATGTGCTAAGAAGGTAGAAATGGAGTTTGCCGATGATCAAGTGTTCTATAACAACCAACAGAAGAAGAGACCGAGGTGGCAGGAGAAAGGGAAGAATTCTTCAAAAAAGTCTGATGGTTAGAAATCTATGTTTCCAGTTTGTGATAACTGTGGCAAAAGGCATGCTGGGGAATGTATTCTGAATTCTGTAAAGTGCTACCGATGTGGTAAGAAAGGACATAAGGCTCGTGATTGCACTGAAAAAGATCAAGGTGATGGTAAGTTCAAATTTGATTTACAGTTAGTGAAATGTTTTAAGTGCAATGAGATGGGTCACTATGCAAACGAGTATCCGAAAAAGACCTCGAGTGATGGGAAGCAGTTAAACTACAAGCAGAAAGGGTTGGTGAAATCCTTTGCAACTACTTCAGTAGATGTCGGGCCATCAAATGAAGTTGTATCATGTACTTTTTTTGTTTTTTCAGATTATTCCAGTGTGTTGTTTGATTTGGGGTCTACACATTCTTTTATCTCTGAAACCTTTTCTAGTACAATGGGAATACCATCTCAAGAAATGACTCCTGAACTCCTGGTAAAAACACCTGGGGGAAATGTTCAGGCAAAAAGAATTTATAAGAATCATCCTATCCTTATCCGTGGAAAGAACCTACTTGTAAACCTTATTGTTTTACCTCTAGGAGAGTTTGATGTTATCCTGGGTATGGATTGGCTCTCTATTTACCATGCTAAGATTGACTGTAGATCTAAAGAAGTTTCTTTTCAGAAGTACTTTCAGTTTGTGTACAAGAATGAACCCTTACTGTTGATAACATATCAAGAGGCCGAGAAACTTGTAAAAGATGGAAATGAATGTTACCTTGCACATATTGTTGAAAACAAGGGAACTGTTCAGATTAATGATGTGCCAGTGGTAAATGAGTATCCTGATGTTTTTCCTGATGAGTTTCCTGGAATAATACCAGATCGGGAAGTTGAGTTTACTGTCGACTTAGTTCCTGATGCTATGAAAATTTCAAAATCCCCTTATCGAATGGCTAAAATTGAACTTTTAGAGTTGAAGGAGAAATTGCAAGATTTATTAGAGAAAGGTTTCATTCGACCTAGCACGTCACCATGGGGTTCTCCTGTTTTATTTGTTAAAAAGAAATATGGTTCTATGAGACTTTGCATTGATTATAGAGCCTTGAATAACATCAGTGTTAAGAACAAATATCCTTTGCCTCATATCGATGATTTGTTTGATCAGCTCCAGGGAGCTCTGTATTTTTCAAATATTGACGTGAGATCGGGGTACCATCAGCTGAAGGTAAAGGAATCAGATGTTCCGAAGACTGCGTTTCGTACAAGATATGGCCATTATGAATTTGTAGTAATGCCTTTTGGGCTAACCAATGCACCTGCTATATTCATGGACTTAATGAATAGAATTTTCCATGATTTCTTGGATAAGTTTGTGGTGGTTTTCATTGATGATATTTTGGTGTTTTCTAAAAGTAAAGAGGAACATGAAAGACATTTAAGGGTTATTTTGCAAACCTTAAAAGAAAAGAAATTGTATGGGAAATTCAGCAAGTGTGAGTTTTGGTTGCAACAAATTTCTTTCCTTGGTCACATTGTTTCTAATGATATGATAACTGTTGATCCTACAAAAACAAAGGTTGTTGAATAATGGGCAAGACTCACAAATGTAACAGAGATTCATAGTTTCCTTGGTTTGGCAGGCTATTACCGAAGGTTTGTTAGAAATTTTTCACGATTATCTAGTCCAATGACTAAGCTAACTCGGAAGGGTGTTAATTTTATATGGACAAAAGAATGTGATGATTGTTTTCAAGAGTTGAAAAGAAGATTGGTGAATGCTCCAGTTTTGGAACTACCTTCTAGGAATGGTGAGTTTGCTATATACAGTGATGCTTTATTGAAAGGACTTGGATGCGTCCTAATGCAGAATGACCAGGTAATTGCTTATGCTTCACGACAGTTGAAAACTCATGAGGTAAATTACCCTACACATGATTTGGAATTAACTGCTGTTGTTTTTTCTTTAAAAATTTGGAGGCATCATTTGTATGGAGTAAAGTGTGAAATATATACTGATCACAAAAGTTTAAAGTATGTATTCACTCATAAAGAGTTGAACATGAGACAAAGTAGATGGATAGAATTAATCAAGGATTATGATTGTACAATTCATTACCATCCGGGAAAAGCAAATAATGTGGCTGATGCTTTGAGTCAAAAAAGTAATGCTTCATTAACAATGTTGTGTTTGGAACATGATCCTTTGGTTAAGGATTTGATGAACTTTGGAATAGAAGATGTTGGTGCAGAATGTTCTTCTGTTTTGTTTCAGGTGTCAGTGAAATCTTCTCTATCAGTCAGAATCAAGCAAGCACAGAAGCAAGACAGTGAGTTACAGAAAAAGGTAGAGCTGGTTTAGAAAGGTAAGTTGTCTGAATTCAAAACTGTTATTGATTGTGTTTTGAGATTTGGGAAGAGATTGTGTGTGCCGTTTGATTCACAGTTGAAGAGAGAGTTGTTATGTGAAGCTTATAGTTCTCCATTTTCAGTTCATCCTAGAAGGACTAAGATGTACAGAGATCTACAGGAGTATTACTGGTGGGACCGAATGAAAATAGATATTGCAGATTTTACTGTGAAGTGTTTGACTTGTCAACAGGTTAAAGAAGAGCGGCAGTTACTGAAAGGGATGCTTCGGACTTTACCAGTTCTAGAGTGGAAATGGGAGAATATATCCATGGTCTTTGTTGTGGGATTACCGAAGACATCTCGAGGTAATAATGCAATCTGGGTTATTGTTGATCGCTTGACTAAATCTACTCATTTCCTTGCTATACGAGATAATTTTTTCCCAAATTCAACTTTCCCGTTTTTATCTTAAAGAGATAGTCAGGTTACATGGAGTTCCTCTCTCCATTGTATCTGACCGTGATCCCAGGTTCACTTCTAACTTTTGGAAAGGCCTTTAAAAGTCATTGGGTAATGAATTAAATTTTAGTACAGCTTTTCATCCTCAATCAGATGGACAGTCATAATGAACAATTTAGAACTTGGAGGATATGCTACGAGCTTGTTAGATGGATTATCAGGGAATTTGGGACCAACATCTTTCATTGGTTGAGTTTTCATATAATAACAGTTTTCATTCCAGTATACAGATGGCACCATTTGAGGCGCTATATGGGAAGCAGTGTCGAACTCCAGCTTTCTGGGATGAAGTGGGTGAAAGGAAGTTGATGGGACCAGATTTGGTAGAAGAGTTGGCAGAAAAAGTTCAGCTAATACAGAAACACATGAGAACAGCTCAGAGGAGGCAGAAGAGTTATGCGGACAATAGGATGAAGGATCTATCTTTTGAGGTAGGTGATCTTGTTTTTCTCAAAGTCTCACCATGGAAAAGTGTGATGCCATTTGGTAAGAAAGGAAAGCTGAGTCCAAGGTTCATTAGACCATATGAAATTCTAGAGAGAGTTGGATCAGTTGCATACCGGGTGGCTTTACCTCCAAGTTTATCTCAGGTACACAATGTTTTTCATGTTTCTATGTTGAGGAAGTATATTCCAGATCCATCTCATGTTTTGAGTCCAGAGGTAGTTCAGCTGGAAGAGAACCTATCATATGAGGAACAACCGGTCCAGATTTTTGACCATAGGGAGCAAGTGTTATGGAATAAGTTGATTCATTAGGTAAAGGTTTTGTGAAAAAACCACATGATGGGAGAGGCAACATGGGAATCTGAAAATGCAATGAGGGATAAGTACCCCAATTTATGTGATAAGTAAATAAATTACGGGGATGCAACTTTCTAAAGGGGGAAAGGATGTAACATCCCAAGTAAGTAATGAATAATAAATATTTTTATCTACGCCTATTAATGAATTAGATAGTGTTTTAGAGGCTTAAAATGAAAATAAATCCAATCTTAAGCATGGAATACACTAATATTTTTAAAAGATTGTTTTACTGCCTTTTAATGGAAAACCAATTTTAAATCTAACTTTTGACAATTTTATAAGCTATTTTTGTCAAAATAAAATTATTATTTATGATTGGGACATCAAAATTTACTTTGTGTGAATTTTTGATATTTTTCTGACAATGTTCATTTTTCTAATGAATAGTGAAAAATGTTGTATTTTAATTCAAAACCTCATTTTAATCTAATTTATTTATATGATTAGATTATCATTTGAATTGTTTTTAAAGTGAAATTAGAATATATTTTTACCATTTAATCCAATGGTGGTCATTGGAATCAATTTTACTTTGAAATTGGGCTTAAACTAATGTCAATCTTTTGATACTTATTGTTTCATAAAAACACGCTATTTGTCATGACAGCGGGAATTAATTATTAAATTAATTAATTAATCTTATATGTTTTGAATTTTTTAAAATAGACATAATTTTTGAATTCAGAATATCAAATATATCTTAGGGTGAAGTTTTGGAATTTTTCTGAAAAACTTCAATTTTTGAAAAATAGTGAAACCACTAAGTGGTAGTTAAAGAAACTGATTTTTCGTTTAAATGATACTTTTCCACTTCTGTGATTTGATTTTCAAAAATCCGACATACATGGTTTTCATTAAGAAGTAAAATGTGGTTCAATGAGATTAAAATAATTTTTTGGTGAATAGTAACTTTTAAGTTCTTAATCGCGATTAGAGGTAATTAGTGTAGTTTAAGGTAAAAATAATATTTTAATAATATGAGATTAGCTTGACACATGTCCTACCCTGATTGGATGTGTCATGGCAGACCATGAAAATCCATGGGTCAACTTGGGGACCCCCTGGAGCCACTTTGGTTGGAAAATGACATAAATAATTTTTTATTTAATGTAAAAGTAAAAAAACACAAACATGAGATGTTTTACTAAAACAATTTTTACGTGGGGTTATACAAGTAATATTTTTGACTATAAATATTCATTAAAAAGATAAAAATATTTCCTACATCATGATATTTTTTTTTATAATTTTTAGACTTTAAATAAATTAAATTATTTATGACATCATGATGATGCAGCGATTACCTCATTAATAAAGGATTTAAATAAAATGAAATGATAATATAAAATCTATGACCTACACATGTCCAAAAACTATTGGATGGGTGGATTTCGAACGCTTATCACCTTACCATAGAATTATATCAATGTGGGAACTTTTTAATCCGAAAATCATTTTAAAATAATGTAACATTTCTTTACATTCCAAGAGATCCCTCCTCCCCTCTTATAAAAGGCCCCCACCTCTACCTCCTTACCCACACTTCCAAAGCCTTTGGCTCGGCCAACCCCTGCCCATTTTGTCTCTCCACTTCCCTTTATTACTCCTTGAAGCCTAAAATTGGGCAGAAGTCTTCCCATGGAAGCCTTTGATCTCAAACCAAAGGGAGTTACCTGATTTTAAGGTAATGTCTTCACTTGAGTCGTTTTGTTTTATTTTGCTTATCCAACCCCCTAAACTCTTTTTATTAATTTCTTTTGTAACAACTCCAGTATCTTAAATATACTAGAATGTTTTTATAAGAAGTATTCGAGCTACACCTACACACACCTACATCTAATGGTAAACGAACATACTGTTTCTGTGGATGGCGAATTTCGGCCTCCCGAAACAATGATTGTTCAACATTCTTTTAACACCTTCAAAGGTGGTCATTAAGATGACACTATATTTATATATGATATATAATATGTTTATGTTTTCTTTAAGCTTATGTATTTTTCATTTTGGGAATACCTTTATGGTTTCCATTATGGGTAAATACGATATCTTCATTTAAGGAAGTGCGGACTACCGCCCCCTCAAAGTGATTTGATTCGTTAATACCATATGTGGGACGTATAAAGGATGAAGTTATGATATTATATATGATATTACACTGGAATTATAATATACCATTATATCATTTTGATTCCGTTCTATAAAATACGAAATATAAATGAAATTATCGTTCATGTGTACGTACGGCTTACCGTCTCCATGAACGGTGCATTTCATTTCTTACCTCTAAATGATTTTGTAATGTTATAAATGCATGAATGTACTGGATATATATGACATATATGATATCTACATCATGAATACCATTCTGGATATAATGGATACATGAAAAACTTGTAATTATAAAGGGTTTATTTTTGATTCAAGTACCAATGATCGTTAAAATGACCGTTATTAACTTAAATAATTACACAGTGTTCATGACATGGAAATTAGTGATATAAAAGGAATAATGAACTTTAAAAAGGTTCTTAAACAAGTAGAAATTAACTCAAGTTTATTATTCAAGAGATTAAAGAACGATCGAGTCAAGTCGGACCCAAGGTATGGGACTTCGTCTCAATCTCCTTTCATTGATGCATATTTTGTTTTATACACAACCTTCTTTTATACTATGTATAAACCCCTTTGACTTTTACAGAATCTTTTTTATACGAAGCGTTTACTGAACGACAAAAGGGAATGTTTTTTTCATACGTACGCGGCGTAAATGACTTCTCTGCCGCCGTGACCATTATTTGAGTTTCGACTTCCTCTACAAGCCATACTATTTTTTTAAAGAAAAATAAATACCATGTTTTACTTGTTTTTTATTTTGGTATTGAAAATGGTTTTCATAATGTTTTTATATCAATTTTTTGTATCTTGTTATTGAAAGGTGGAAATTTTATTTTTCCTATATGCATGTTTTATGTGATAAGATTATGTAGAGGTTCTTGGGAATTATCATGAAGACGGGTGGTTCCATGATAAACTAAGGGCGGGTGAGCCCGATAAAGCTCTCCAATTCATTGGGTAACGCAAAGGAGTGAAACGTTATGGTTTCTCCAAAGAGATTTAGGGAATATACTGTGATGGGTATTCCAAACGTAACCAAGAGGGTTACTCCCTACATAAGAATGTTATGAATGCCTCAAGTTACCTTTATGTCTTATGATTTCTATGATTTATTCATGATTTGATGAGGTATGTTAAAGTGCTTATTTTTTATGGGTAAAGAATGATTTCATTCTTATGTATATATGAAATTATGATTCCTTTCCATATTTTTATAACCCATACTGAACTTTTTATGCTCATCTCAGGTTTTTTGGAGATGTTTTTCACAAGTCAAGGGAAAGGTACATGATATGATGATAGTTTCAAGGAAGTGTCAAGAATGAATCCATTTTTTATTTTAAATATGATTCCATTGATGGGAAAAATTAATACTATCTTTATGTAACCACTTTGTTTATATGTGGAATGTAATGCAAGTTTTATGTTCTAATTCTCTAAAACTCTAAACATGAAAATATCCTCAATGTGTAATATTGTAATAACTCAAGATTATGTAAGGTTTAAGGCTGGGGACTTATACATAAAGCTCTCGTGCACAAGTGGGGAGACATCCTGATGTCTCGTGAGAACAACAGAAGAAACCTACAAAGGAATTCCATCCACCCAACCTCACCAACCACACTCACCAAAAACACAATCAAAACAGGTATTAGTATATATGAACAAGTGTATTGGGTACCCCGCACCATTACCCTTTAGTTATCTACTCCTACTAATGGCAAACGTCTTGATGTTTCCACACTCTCCCTGCCCGCACACACCTTGGCCTCACAACCACGTATCCTGCCCGCACACACCTGGGCCTCACAACCAGGTATCCCTCCCATACACACCTGGGCCTCAAAACCACGTATCCCACCCGCACTCACCTGGGCCTCACAACCATGTATCCTGCCCGCACACACCTGGGCCTCATCCCAAAGATTCTTGTGAAATAGTAGAACCTGCCCGAGGAGTCTTGGGCTAAAACAACCCCAATCGAAACCTACCCGAAGTGTCTTGGGTGTAAGGTCGCCTCAATCCATCACAGCCTAGAGAAGGAGAAGTAAAGAGCTAGTAACTAAGGGGAAAACACCCTCTCACGTGAAATGGATGTGTTCGGCACTAAGTGATCAACATGGGTTGGGTGTGATAAAACACAAAAGATACAGATATATATATATATACCAAACACACAACCTAACCTATGGCTTCTAAACGGAGAAACTGAACACATGACTCGGCACTACTACTACAAAGCATGCATACAATAAACAACCCCAACCCCATTTAGGTTTTCACATTTCAGCAGAATTAGTTTATTAGTTCCTTAACTACTGGGAAACTATCCACACCAACCACATCAATCGTTCGTAAAGCATATCCCTGCCATCCACAAATCATGTTAGGAAAACAAAAGCAGCACAAAGAAACCCTTCTTATCAACCAACCAACCCATTTATTATTAAACCCGTTCCGTTACCATGACCCACCACTCATTAACTCTTCCACTTTTTATTTATTATTCCCAACCCATAGTCCATTCATATTCCAACCCATCCCTGTAGCCTGGCTACCAACCGCCATAACCACAACCGCACTGTACATCATCATCCCTTGATACAATTTATCACAGCCCCGCTGCCCGTCACCAACATAACATTCACACCAGCCCACAACCAAGTCAACCGCGGCCCCACTGCTCACCCGATCCACAACAACCCACAAAACACCCCCATCGCATGCCACGTATCCAAGGCAACACCCACATGTTCATTATTCTATTTTGTTCAATCGGGGTGATCACACAAGGGCTCCAGATTTTAATCAGACAACTATACGTGATTAACAAAAATTCCACAATCAACAAAGTTCCAATCATAAAAACGGTCTAGAAGATAAGGCAACATTTAATTGCGCTGGAAAAGGCCCCCATCGACTGTGATTTTCAGTAGGCAGAACCCTATTAAACTCACAACATAAAATCACAAGATATAAGATAAACATAACAACTTCCCCATCCCCGTTATTTAACCAGTTATTATCTTTGTTTAATGGTTCAACTGCTTCTCATGAAAACAAGAGAATACGCACCTCGCATGATTCACAATTTAGAGAGACGAAGGTAAGATCCCTACCTCAACAGGTTCTGATCACAATGCCCCCGGATCAACATTAGAAGATGTCTATCGGCATCCGTCACTTCTGTCGAGTCCTAGAAAAACCTCATCGGGTGGAAGTTGGAAATGAATGGCTGAAGGAAAGACAACGGATCCAAGCTTGGAAGTTACGCCGTGTCGTTACGATCACGTGGCCGCTGAAGGATCGTAAATCGGAGCTCGGACGAAGAAGTAATGGAAGAAAAGCACCCTTCGAGGCTCTTGGGAGAGCTCTGCTCAGAGGAATGGGGAGGAGACGGGTGAGTTGAAAAGGAGGAGGGGACCCCTCCTTTTATAGGCGAGAAAATCAAAAGTACATGGTGTGTACTTTATGGTACACGGTCTGTACTCGGCCGTTTCACACTGTCACCACGCGGCTTCCAACACGACCTTCAACGCGGAACATAGCCATTGACTATTCAACACACGGCATGTAGGTAATGAATACGTGGGGAGGTACTACACGACGTGTAGTATTGGATACACGGCGTGTACCCATTTATTTCACATGGCAAGGACACAGATCCAACATGGCACACGGTCGTTGACTGGTTACCACACGGTAACGAGTAGGAGGGGAGAGACTACAGGGCATGTAGTTTAGGGTACATGATGTGCGCCCATTTATTTCACACGGCAAGGACACAGCTCCAACACGACACACGGTCGTTGACTGGTCAACACACGGTAATGCGTACCTGGGGAGAAACTACACGGAGTGTAGTTTAGGGTACATGGAGTGCACCCATTTATTTCACATGGTAAAGACACGACCTTAAACACGGGGTATACCCGGCAAGGGCGTACACGACATGTACTCAAACTACACGGCGTGTAGTTTCAAAATTCTGGAAAGTGTGGGAAAAGCCCATTTTACCCTCCAGAACAATCCATGACCTTTTTTTTAACAAAGGAATGGGCCGGAGTGGTCCGCGCCCTTACAATGGTATTATTATCTCAGTTAGTTTTATTTGTGATATTAGTTATGTTATGAACCTACCTTATTTATTAAGGTTAATATAATTCCACTTTTAAATTTTATATCATGGATAAAATTCAATTCCTGCTATTTAAATGTTTAATTTTGGGTTATTATATAATTGAGATTATAATAAAAGTGTTACCCTAATTTGTAAAATATTTTAGGTTACAATGTCATTGTTTATTGAGATCGTATATAATTATTATTATGAGTAAGAAATCCTAGGAACTTCCCTTAGAGAACTAATGTAATTTATTCCCCTTATGTAATTTAGAATCAATACTGGTAATTATACCATTTTCCTCTATTTGGTAATACAAATGATTAAGAAACCATTTCTTAGGAAAATTTACATTATGTCCCCCTTTGGATAAAAACCCTTTCTATTACATGTTCATGTTTTCTAAAAAGGATTCAAAAAATAATGGTTTATTCATTGATTTTTAAAATAAATCTTTACTAAAATTTTACTGTTTTCAAAATGGATTGAAATAAATCTTAATGA
Source organism: Viscum album (assembly GCA_963277665.1). Taxonomy (NCBI): domain Eukaryota; kingdom Viridiplantae; phylum Streptophyta; class Magnoliopsida; order Santalales; family Viscaceae; genus Viscum; species Viscum album. The sequence goes on along the minus strand of OY728155.1, from coordinate 1,544,418,368 downwards.
ATTTTTTCATATGAGGCCTGTATAGATATTACCAAAAAACAGAAAATGGCAGTTTATATTAATGTTTATAACATTGATATAATTTCCCAACATAATGAACATTATGTTATTTAATGTTTCATTTTTATGATTCAAAGTAAAATTTCAAAGACAATTAGTTTCATGTTGTTTTTTGAATTTTCATTTTCGAATTTTTTTTTCAAAATGAAAAGGTTTTTTTTCTCATGAAACATTCCAAGTGACATTTAAGAATAATTTTACTTATATGATTATATCCATTTATGATACATAAGATTTATTGGTGGTATTATCTTATTTTACCAGTCTAATAATTAAGCATTACTAGGGATATAATCCAATTGTAAAATCCAAATTCTTATGCTTCACTGCGTATAAAATTTAATTTTAATAATGATTTAACTAATATTTACTGTGGATATGTTACTCAAGATTTATGAGAGGTTATATCAAGACTATAATTGGGTACATAAGTGGTTATCCCAAACCCAAAATAGGGTACACAAGTTGTTATCCAAAGACCAATGTGTGTACATGGCGGGTTATCCCATGCTTAACATGTTATGGATGTCTTGATAGATACCATTTTCATAATATTTTATATTTTTCTATATATTCCGTGAATCTATTTCATATTCCAATTTTATGTTCTAATGGATAATATTATTTTAATCAATTATGATTCTATCTTATAATCTACAAATATTTAATCCATATCAAAAGTTTATGTTATATGATATGTATGGTATGATTTTCCAATGTTTTTTTGATATACCCATACCCTTATTCTCATTATATATTGATAGATAATTTTTTTACCCTTAATGAGTATCTAAGATCCCCCTTTCTTATGTTTATAATCCCCAATAGATGTTGATTTTATTTTAACAAATAAGAATTTTTTTGTCTATTTTCCAAAAACATTAAACATATATGGTTCATGTGCATGAATTTGTGAAATTTATTATATACTAATCTAAAGATATTTAATATATTTGTATAAGAATTTTGTTATTGAATATTCTACCTATAATATCATGATACGAAAAATTAAAAACACTTCCATGATTATGAAATAAAACATAGTTCTTCTTTGTAGAAATATATAAAATATAAACAATTAGTTTCATATCAAATATGGTATTTTATGTTTTAGTATAATTTTCCTTAAAAGTAAGTGTGTTCTTTACAGTTTAGAAATGATGAGAAGGTATCACATTCCTCCATATTTTAGAAAATAGCTGGATAAAAAATCACCCAAGAGAAAATATATTAATCCTTATCTTATTCTCAAAATATGTTATATAATTATATGAATAATAAACCATGTTTATTTAATAAAATGCCATTATTTTATTAAAATACTATTTTTAATCAAACCACATCTCTTATCACGTTAGATAACTGGTATGACGATACACATCGATTTTTTATACCTATATGAGATTGATAGTTTTTTTTAAATTCAATACACTGATCTAAAAAATATTTTCTTCATAACATGAATATGAGATAAAATCATTACAAATTATTCCCTTGATATTTAACTCCTAAATATTTATAACTCTTTTAAAATATTCATTAGGTTTTACATGTATGACCCCAAACACCCAAATAGGGGAGGGGTGAATTTGGGTTTCAAAAGTTTATTTTAATGTGATGTATCATGTTCCTGAATTTATAAGAACTAGTAAATCCTTAATGATATAATCAAGTAGTAATTAAAAATTCATATTAAAAGAGACAAATAAATTTACTTGGTTCACCACTAAGGGTTATTTCAAGAAGTATAAGCTGATATTATTTCGGTGATACCTAAATCCACTAATATTAATTAAAGATCATTGTGTCCCTCAGAACACTATAGTCAACCCCTCCATACATACTACCTTTAGAGAAGTGTTACTCAGTTTACCAACTTGAAGATCACTTCAACAGATTTGCATTGAAGTCTTTGTCTTTGTCTATCACGAGACTTTGCATATATCAAAGTCTAGAATTGATACAAATTTCAAGTACTGATCAAACCAAAATGATATTCAAAACCTGTTAGATGAACTAACGAAAACATGTGTTAAAAACCTACTATTGTGTTCAAGAAATGGTTTTGTCGTGTAAGATGTATTTTTCACAACCCTTATGATTATCAAATCGCTTATCTTTCTCACAGGTACCGCAGGAGGTTCCAATGATATTTGTATACTAAAGTAACACCTTTCATGAAAGATTTTATTTTTTTCTTCTCTTACACATGTTATTTTATTAAACAAATAAAATTAAATGTGTTTCAAAAACACCCATATCATTTAATTAAAAATAAATTGTTCACAATATTTTCTTAATAGAAAAATGGGATAATACACAACATATTAAAAGTGTCTCTATGAATAATGATTCCATGTTATCAAAGCATAAAATCACTTTCTCAATAACTTAATCCTACATTAAAAAAAAATTCCCTTCTTAAAATTCTATATATTTAATATAATAATAAATAATAAGGTTGATAATATGTATCTCTCAGAATAATTTAATTAAAATAAATTAATTGTTAATATTTAAGGAATATTTTATCTCACTAACTATTTTAATATATATATATATAATATAATTTTTAATACAGATTATATTTAGTGTGAGAATAAAAAAAGTAAATTTTTTAGTCACCCGATCATATTTAGAGCTTTAATAGAGACTAACATTCCATTATTCATTTTTATTCTAATGATTTTGAAACATTAATGAATAATGTTGTAATTTCATGAGTATCATGTTTAACATATTTAACAACTTCAATACATAATTACATAAGAGGAGGTATTTATCTAACACATATAATATTTTCATTTCACAAAAATAAATTAAATTTTCTAATATATAATTAGAATTTTTCTTTGGTTACTATTCTTTAGAGTATCATAAAATAGGGTTCCCCTTCCATAAATTAATATAAATTTTCAGTATTATGATGTTGATGTAATTTATCTAAAAAAATATTTTTTCAAAATGTTATCTTGTTTAATAACAATTTAATAAATACTTTTATTAAATAGGATTCTTCTAAAATTATTTCCCTTGTAGAAAAATATTGAACCCATTAGTTGGAAAAGATGCATATTTCACTAAAAAGGTTCCTATATAATGTTTCCATCAACACAATGTGATTTATGTTGGTTAAAAACCTAATGATATCATATATTAATCTTTTACAGTTTATCTTTCCACCATTTTTCCAATCCATCATATGGATACACTCAACTCCATTCATCTTGATAACCATTCCTATTAGGGTCTCCGAGATAATGTAACTCAAAACAAGAAAAATGAATAAACTAACAATGGAAAACCCAAGGGAACCCCTATATGGAATGGCTTTCCCAATGATTATCTGGTTTCACTCATCATTGGTTTCTATACATAAGATCAAACAGGGGAACCCATCTATGGAATAACGTAACTGGTTGGATGATTGAGGTCTTAAAAAAGTGCTTCTTTGGATGGAATCTCACACTTTATATTTAAAGGATATTTATTCTCACCATCTTACCTAATTTTCTTCACTTTATATTCATGAACCTAGTGATTTAGTCAAGAATCTTGCTTCCTTCACCTAATCAATATGTTTAGCCCATATCTATATGTAAAAATTTACACAAACCAAAAAGAGTGGGTTACTCACCAAAAAATAGAATTCAAACATATCCATGTTCACTGTATCTATATGTTATATAATATTTTCATGTAAATTTATACTGTAATATGAGATATAGAATATCGACATGAATAATATCTGAGTGATACATAGCCAAATCCTTTCAACATTATATATAAATCACATGCCTCTTTCCTAGTAGGATGTCTTACACCAAGTCCACATACCCAGAGAAAATTTAAAAAAGATAGAATCCAATTCATCTTAACTCTATAACAATATATATATATATATATATTTATACTACATTTGAGAACTAAATTTGTTTTCATAACATTAACTAATATTTATCGTCAGGGTAGATGTGAAAAAAATTCATTATGTACTCATTATTAGAATGAAAATGAAAGGCCCTATCCTAGAATAAATTAATATTTTTTGGAATAAAAATATTAATAATATGAAATATTATTATCTATAAAAATTGGAATAACTATTAAATAAATGAATTATTCAATTATTTAAACAAGAGATATTTTTTCATGAAGAAATCATAAATAGAATATAATTATTATCTTTTATAATAATTTATTTATTATTATGTACATAAGGTAAATATGAAAATAAAATTTTTATATTAAATAAAATAATAACTCATTCATATTCTTCATTATGTGGAGTTTTATATTAAATATAAGATATTTAATGAATTAAAAAAGAAATTATAAAAAATTTGGATTATGTAAACTTTTTAAATAATCTAAATATCATATACTTCTAATTCTTTAAACATTGATTGTATCAACCATCATAACTCTTTTGATTTAGTTATAATAATATCAAAAAAAGACTCTTTATTTTGATCAATTCAAAATAATTAATTATGAATAATCTATAATTAAAATATAAACATCTTTTATTTTCCTCTTATTAATGAATCTTATAATCACTTTCTATATTATTCTCATAAATTATAAACAAAATAGTAATAATTTAGAGATTATTATCACTGTATTAAAATTTTATATTATAAAAGATTATTATTATTTTTAGAAGATTAAAATTATTTATATGATTATACCATTACCAAGGTGGATGGATTATAATATCTGAACCAAAACATATATAAAAAACAATATATCCAGAGTATTGATTTTCATGAAGAACCAATCACACTGGTTAATTTGAAATAATTAAGGGATAATACATAGTAATTTTCGTATTAACATTGTTAATATATATATATATATACATAACAGTTTAGATAGTGTATAAAGTAAGAAGAGACATGGGATAAGGGTTTCCCAATCTAAAATTTATCTTTATTGATGAATGCTCAATAATCACTACTCTAATTATTCGCTATGGTGTATACAGTGCCCACAAATTTAGTTTTATATACATTTCAAAATAAAATATGAGGATTATAAAACCCATCTATTTTTATTAAATTCATGAAGTTATTACTCAATGACTACCAAAGATGTATTGCTTTATGAAACAATCTCGGTTTTTACCGTTATTGTTTACGATTCAATTTCCACTATATGAAATTGTATTTTATTTACATGATAATCCCCATTTATTTGTTATCCTCTTGTTGTTTTGGGGTTTCTAATATTTTTTCCATTCTTATCCCATTTGGAACCCAAAATACCAATGAAATATGTTTATGAAAAATCTCTCTGTTTCCTCCATATATATGTTCTTAAAAATAATTTAATGGAAGTTATAATATAATTTCAAAATAATTCTAATGGTAATATTTTAATATATATAAATTTCATTAAAAATTGAATGTTAATTTAATTTTATAAATGAATTATTTTTAAATTCCATTATAACGATTTGAATGTTTTTAGAACATTTACATCATGCATGGATTTTTTTATCATTTTGAAAATTCTCCAAAGTGAATATTATGTTACCAGATTCAATGGCCTAAAAAAGAAATTAGTATTCCAATTATTCTAGGATGTTTTAATTTTTAAAATATTTCATATAGAAAGGGATGTTTTTTTCTGGTTTGTTAATTTAGGTTCTTTAATGGTTTTGTTAAAATACTTTTAATCTATGTCAAAGTTCATTATGGATTCTTTGCTTTACTAGGGATATGAGATTATGATATCATAACATTAATTTATTTAAAATCTTATGAAGATGGTTTTTTAATAAAATTATGGGAATTCATTTCTCTCATATTGGTTAATAAAATTTTAAAGGACTGATTAACGGTCTTATGATCTTATGTAATATATATTGTTTATTATTATATTATGGGTAGGTTGATTATATACCTATAATACATTATGTAATATTTAATTCCTCATGAGATCATGAGGTTTCATGATAAGTCATACCATGCGGAAAATGTTATAGACATGTTTATTCAAACCCATGATGGTACACTAGAGGATTTCTCAAGCCTGAGATAGTGAATAGGTGGCTGGACCAATCCTAAGTTTGTATATAGGTGGTTAGACCAAGCCCATATAAGGGTAAATTTGGTCATCCCAAGACAAATATTTTAATAAATATTTTGTTACGAAGTCTTGTTAGTTGATTTATGTTCTAATTTTTATAAAACACTAATATTCCACAATCTTATATCGTAAACTGGTGATATGGTCTCATGAGGAAAGACTAATTGTTGATGAATGTACACTCTTATGATTCATATATTTTGTTATGAAATATCCTTATATAGTGTCTCATGTTTTATATTTTATGTCATATTGGGTACGATCATAGAATTTCGGATTAGGATCTTACACCCTTTATCTCATTTTATGCTCACTAATGATCATTGATTGATATATCTCATGTTTACCCATAGTGAGATTCTAAGGTTACCCTTTACAATATTTGGATTTCATAAGGTTCTGAGGAATTGTTTTAATTATCACATTTTTAAGAATGGTATTATGTGATAATAACATTATGGGATTTCTAGACCATCATTCAAGAAATATGTTTATTATATATTTTGACTCCAAACATTGTTAGACAAAATAGTTCATAAGAATTTCATTTTGATAAATGTATGAATTTACAACCATAAGTGATTTAATAATTATATATGTGTTTCCCAAGTTTGTAACATCTCAAATTTTTCCTTGTATTGTTTTTTAAAATTACATGGATTAATATCAAGACCAGGCACTAAGACGATGTGTGATTTTGAGGCCCCATTTTCATGGAATAACTATTCGAAAAAAATTAAATATTTAATAGAATGTGTGCACATTTTTCCTAAAAAATTGGAATCAGTCTTAAATGGGTAACTAGACCAAAAATCCAAGGGAACCATTGAGTATAGATCTCTGGATTTACCCTAGATAAGACATAACATTTGTAAGTTTAGGTCGTCTATAGAAAAAGTCCTGAAGGATGTAATTGTAAATAAAATAAATTTTATAAAACAATTATTTTTACGTAGTGACTCTCGTTTTTTAAGGATTTGTTAGATATATAGTATTTCCTTCATAATCTTGGAATTTCTATGGGACATAGAGAAATATCCAATGGGGAAGACATTAGCAGAAAATGACCGATTGATCGAATAATGCCCCTCGGATTCGACGAATCGAGGATCGACGATGACACGACAACCGCTCTTCACAAGTGACTTGTCCAAATCAGAGTAGGGCTATTGGTTCTTTTATATTTCCTTATTTATGACTTCCACAAAAAATGTGGGTCAGTCCAAGGATACGTTATCTAGAGTTCTATTATTTTAGGATGATTTATGATTGCGAGGATTATTTCAGGATATTTCCTTATTATTATTCATTATTCATTCTAACGAGAATAAATTGTGTTCGACATGAAAAAATGATAAGGTTCATTAATCAGGGGGTTCGTTCTGCCCCCCCCCCCCACATTCAACATGTTTTTCACCATTGTACCCCCATAGTCAAAGTTCAACTTGACGGGTGGCTTTGAATGCATTCAGACACTCGGATTAGAGACAAATCGACAGTAGAGGCCGAGTCTATGTAAATTGGGACACGAGGAGGTCATATATATGACTGTTTCAAATTCTAGTAATTGGTTGTGGTTTGGTGGTCTGTGGAAGGGACCTCCAACATGATGGTCTTGCGAGGCAACGGGGATGCATCGGTAGCGGCCACGTGGAGTGGAGGTCACATATATGTCTATGAAGGTCATGTGCAGCAGCCAAGGAGTCATGTGCACAAGTGTCATGAACAATGAAAGATGGGCCATGCATAGGTGGGTCGGGCTAAGCGGGTCAGACTGGGGTCAGACTCTTGGGTGATAGAAAGTTATGAGAGTTGGTTGGTTCAACTTTAGGATCGGGGGTCTATGAGGTTGGTTTGGGGAAACTGTGTTTATTGTTTCAAGTTCATATTTCTTGCTAGTGACTCGAGTGTTGGTGTGGTGGATGACATATCAATAAACCAGGATTCTGATTTCCTTCTTTTTGAATCAGCCCATGAAAAAACTAGGTTCAGATAAAATAAGGGCAAATGCATCATATATGAATGGTTATTCATTCCATTTAAAATTTGAGTCAACTCTCTTGATATAATCTATTAATTGTGGTATATATTATCTTATTTCAAGAAGCCTCTCTAAAGACCACCATCCAGGATTCTATTGTAATATCATGAGGATAATCCTCCTAGTAAAAATACATCAAAGTCGGGGCATGTACCTGTAATACCCAGAGATTTTGTGAAAAATATTCTTTTAATTTCATTGATGTCTAATATTATACACTACACCAAGTTTATCTTTTACTATACACAACACCGTATTAGCTTGCAGTATATGAAACACTATTCTTGGCTCGTGTTACACACAATTTCAAGTTCATTTTGTGGAAATTATTCTATGCAACATTATGTATAGATTATGTTTAATGTATAAATGAAATATGTTTTGATTATGTTATATGCAACACCAAACGGTGATTTGACTACATGCATCCCTAACTTGGCTTGCATTACACACAATCAAGACCTTCCTTGATAGTGTGTGTAGTACGCAATACCAAGTTTCACTAAACAAGATATTATTATACTATTATTATGAATGAGCCGTTATGAATAGTAATACCAAATTTTTGAAATTTTATTAATTTTATTTTTCAAAATGGACTTCATTTTTGGATTCGTAATATCGAAATTAGCCTAGGGTGAATTTTTGGTATTTTTCTAAAAATATTCAATTTTTGATGAATAGTGAAAACACTAGGTTACCATTTAAAAACCGACAATTTATTTAAATCATTATTTATTTTATTTAAATTTATTTTAGGTCAAAATTGATACATAATACTTATATATGTTCAATGTAATTCATTGGAGTCATTTTATAATAATTTTCGGTATATAAAAATTTTAATGATCTTTTCACCGTCTTCTACCTACCTCCTAGGAGCTTTTTGCAAACTTACATAAAACTTAATTTTACCGCTTTTGTGAGTGTATTTTCGAAACTCCAAGAGACATGGTTAATATCAAGGACTAAAATGTGGTTCAATGAGATGAAAATAATTTTTGTTGAATAGTAACTTTTTACTTTTATTTACCACGGTTAAAAGTAAATAGGGTAATTAAGGGTAAAAATGATATTATTATTACCCAAAAACATGTCCTAATTCTATTGGATAAGATTAATTCGACCAAAAACAACCTTATTAATAAAAATGTGACCATTTAGGTCCACTTGGATTAGATTAGGACATGTATTATTAATTTATTTAAAGAAGGGTTAAAATAGTTAAAATCAAAGTATAATAACTAAAACATTTTTAATATAGGCTTATACATAAGATAAATTCGACTATAAATATTCATTAGAAAGATAAAACGATTTAAAAAATAATGGTATTTTATTTATAATTTTTAGACATTAAATAAGTTAATTTATTAATGACACAATGATGATGCATTAATAATGTTATTAATGAAATATTAACATAATTGATGTTATAAATACAGAAATAAATGTAATTTGAGACTTTTTATGAATTAAACTAATTTTATAAGTTAATATGACATGTTATTATTGATTTAATTAACTTTTTTAGAAATAATAATTCTGTTATAATTTTCAAAAAAATCAATTACCAAATAGTGTCAAAATTGACATAAAACAGTTTTTAAAAATAATGTTATATTATTAATTGTTATTATATTCCTAGAAATCTAAGGTTCGGCCAAGATACTTATATAATGATAGGTGTATCATCAATGGACCACTTGGGGGTATCTTTGATGTATATGGTAGGTTTATTTACTATATAATATAAAAATACAAAGTGACATGATAAATGTCAATCTAATTAACTAAGAGTTAAAACTAAAATTTAAGGTTAATATAATGACCCAAACCTGTCTAAAATCTATTTGTTGATAGTATTTAGACCAATAACCACCTTATCTTCTAAATAAATCAATTTGGAGCTATTAAAAATGGAATATGACTTTATTATAAAATAAACTTTTATGTTTTTTCAAAGGTGCCCCTCTCCTCCCTTATAAAAAGGGAACCCCTTCCCTCTTCTCTTCACATCCTTTTGATCATTTAAGCTCGGCCAAACCCTACTAATTCCTCTTAAAAACATCTATACTTATATCATAGTGGTTTTGGTCTTCTCAAAAGACCAAATCTAGAGCCGTAATAATAAGATTAAAGGAGTTACGTCGAGGAAGAGGTAATCTCTTCTACCGATTCGTTCAAGTTTTCTTTCTTATTTTACCACTTATTATTTAGTTGTTTCATTATAAAGTAATAACATCAGTATTAATTATATACTGATATGTTATTATAAATATGAAACAACCATATTTCACCTTCTATCCATCCTACGGAAAGCGAAATCACCGCGCATGCGTACGTATGGAATACCGTCTCCACGCCGTGGTGTAGTCTATTTTTCCACCACCACCTTCCATGGATGTGTATAATGGTGTAAATAATAACTATATATGATTATTAAAACATCATAATAATTCTAAGATATTATATCATCCACTAAAATTCCATTCAATATATATGGGAAGGACATCATCGCTCGTGCGTACGTACGGATTACCGTCTCCACGACGCGATGAGATTCATTTTCCATGTTAACAATTCAAGAATGATTATAAATTATATATAATATTTAATAATGAAATATATGACATAATGATGCTGGTGGATTTATGTATATATATATGTATTTCATATACTTAATTCCATTCAATTCAATAAGGAAACGAAAAACATCATTCATGCATACGTATGGCCTACAATCTCCATGAACGGTGTATTTATTTCCATTTATCAATATATTATATATATGTATATTATGAATATATATTATATATAAATCATGTGTTATATTATAGAATTAAGTAATAAAGATCTATTTATTCATATTAATAATTACAAGTCAAAACATGGACGATAATTGAAACAATTTTACCCAAAATGCGGCTTTAACTTGGAATTGACAAATGAACGGATAACATAAAGTCGTAAGTGAATCATATATGATATCATAAATATTATTATCATTCTTTTACAAGTTAATAATATGTTTAAACCCACTATACAGGAGTCTCGGACACATATGGATGAAATTGGACATAAGGTAAGGGATAAATGGTCCAATCTCACTCTTATCTGAGATTGTTTATTTGTAAGTATTTACTGGGGTTTTTGTTATCATCGATGTCCATGTTTTCTAAAAAAAATTAGGTATGTTTAATGGCCTTTTACCCATTTTTTATTTTACCACATGTTATGAATGTAATATTACTTTTGTTTACCACACGAGGAACTTTTTGACTTTTCCGACAAGAGTACGAGGAGAATGTTATTTTTAACTTATACAGTGTGAACAGATTTTTACTGTTTCATAATGCCTCATTTTCATGAAGCTTCCTGTACAAGATTGAATGATTATTTTCAGAAAAACCCTTTTCTTTTAAAATTGCATGTCTTTTTGTAAAAAGAAAATGATTTTGAAGAAAAAGGATATTTTCCTCAAGAATTCATTTCAAGTGTCTTATCAAAACTATTTTCCATATAAAATGACAATATTTAATATGTTTATGTTTCAAGTATAATGTATCCATTATTTACATGGTTTGATTCTTCTTATGATGAAATGTTATCCATTTTTTAATATGGATTTTTTTATAATGGCATGATGTTTATGAATCCCATTATATTACATGGGTTATGCTATGATTTATGATTTATTATTTTGCGGAACACAAAAGGATGATTTCATTATGAGATGGGTGGGACCTATATCTCCCTCAAATGCATTGGGTAATGATTTATATCTCATGAGATAGATATGGATGGAACGGTAAGTTATTTCGGTTCAGTGATACAGGACTGGAACGTGGAGTGAACTTGATTCAGAAACGAACATTTTCCACTAAGATGGTCTTGGCAGCAATGCCTTGGATACTATGGAAATCATAACACTTGTTGAATGGTTCCCACAATCACATGTTTAATTCCCATTCTATTTTATCATGATTGATATTCCATTATGATATATGCCTTACGTACTTCCAAGATTTATGTCTTTGCTCAAGATTTTTATGTTTAAACATTATGTTCATGTTTTTAAGTTCAAATATATATGGTTTGTTTTATTTTTTCCATGCTTACCCTTACTGAGAATTTGAGCTCACCCGTTATATGTTTTATTTTCCCTAGGATTTTAGGAAAAGTTTTATGTGAGAAAACCAAAAGGGGAAGATCATTATGGGAGATGTTGAAGATCTTTCACCATGATTAGAAGATTACGTTCCGAGTTTCAAAAGACACTAAACTATTACGGTATTTTTGTGTCTATTTTTGTTATGTATTAAGTATCCTGCAAAAGTAATGTAATGTCTATGTACGTCATGTTTTGGGTCTCTACAGTTGGTATCAGAGGAAAGGTTTAGTTGACCATTGGAAATTAGGATGCGAAAAATTTAGTGATATCCCTAGAGATATTTCTAAGGTATGTATAGGGATGTCCCTAAGGATAAGTATACGTATAGGTTATAGTCCTAGAATTCTGAAAATGATATTAGAATTAATCCTAAGATGTTAGATATCGAAGGTACTCCCCCTTTATTATGTTGTTTTCCCTAGCATGTTTGTTTCCTCTCACACTATTCTTTTTTGGTTTTAGACGATGGCTGGAACCCGAAGGAACTGTGTTGATCAATGTAATGGAAAATGAAATTATTGTCCTCATGAACAAACCAATGTTATGGGAGATGGAGTGGAAAATCTTATTGCTATAATTACACAATCTATGAATCATTATGGACTTCCAAATGAGCAGAGAAGGGAACAATATTCTATTGAGTCCTTCACGAGGAAACGTCCACCTTCTTTCAGTGGGTCCTCTGATCCACTTATTGCTGAACAATGAATTAGTACAATTGAGAAGATATTTTCCATACTTCGCTGTTTGGAATAGGAAAAATTCATTCTGGCTATTTACCGTTTCGAAGGTGAAGCAGATCAATGGTGGACTCTAATTAAGAATACGAGGCCCCGAGATGAAATTGAATCCATGGAATGGGATGTGTTCAAGAAATTATTTTTCAATAAGTACTTCCATCGTATTCTTAGAACAAAGATGGAAAAGGATTTCCATGCACTTAAGAAAAAGGATGATGAATCTGTTGGTATATACGAAGAGAATTTTACAATGCTTTCGAGGTATGCATCTGGCTTTATCATCCAACCTGAAAGTAAAGTTGATGGATTCTTTAGTGGCTTAAAACCAAGTCTTCGAAGGGCATTATCTATAAGAGACTTCAGTAGCTATGATGAAATTGTGTGTTGTGCTATCCAGGTAGAAATAGAAGTCGGTGTTACATGTCCATCTCATGGATTGGACAAGAAACGAAATATGGAGTTCAAGGAGAAATATTAGAACAATGGTGAAAAGAAGATGAATGTTTCATTATGCTCAAAGTGTGGAAAGAAGCATGGTAGAGATTGTCTTAAAGGGACTATAAAATGTTTTATGTGTATAAAAGAAGGTCATAAAGTAGCTGAGTGTCAAAGTAATGGAAAAATGGTTGCTAATGATCTGAATAAATAAAAGACTTCAGAGAACACACCACCAACACTTCAATGATTCAAGTGTAATGAAATGGGGTATTATGCTAATCAATGCCCTAATCCAAGTGTTAATGATGATCGACATGAGCAAACACTTAAGGAAAAGGACAAAGGGAAGTCACATGCGATCACTATTGGCGATGTTGAATAGGACAACGATGTGGTGGAATGATTAAGTGTTTATGTAATGGGATTCTAAAATAATGTTGTATATAGTATCGTGGGATATTGGAATATTTATGTATTGGTCTATTGTGGTTTTCAATAATTTTATGGTACCGGTAACCATGGAAAGTGATTGAGATATTTTTGGAAAGAAGATGATATGCGCACAATGAAGCGATAAAGAGAAAATGAAATGTTTGACAGTATTCATGAGCTCATGACTGATATAAGAAAAATGTTATATCATGGTTTGAGTCTATAGAATTTTTGGATTCTGGTATGTGGAAAGAGTTAACTTTCGAAATCATTCATGTTTTCACAATGATTCAATGTGTATTCATTTTTCAATAGAATACATGATTAAGGAATTCACATGTTTGGAATGTGACCAACAAGATATATCTTATATGGGGGATAAATGATGGTATTCACATGCTTAGTAGATGACATTTCTAGTAATCGTTTTCATTATACTATAAGATTGGATAGTTGTGTTTTGGATAAGCCTAAATATTGGAATAGATTATGTTGGACAAAAGTTAGTATTGATTACGCCTATACCTTTTTAGATATTATTAATGGAATGGTATAATAATGTAGTTTTAGAAAAAGTATAACCTGCAGGACGTGTGACAACCTGTCGCATCGAACAAGGATGTGGGAATTGAACCCACAACCAAATTGCGACATGCCTTTATCGCCTACCACTAGCCTATAGGAAGTCCCTAGTTAGTAGAAACAAGTTTTATTTTTTTAAGCGCTATAATAACTGAAGTATAAGTCCATTTTAGCAACCATATACGATTAATCTCAGCATAGATGGACTTCTGTATATTTAATAAATTGTGCTAAACTTTTTGCGATAGAAATAGATGGAATGGCATATCCTTCTATCACATAATCTGCTAACACTTCATAGAAGACAAATTCAACTTCATTTCTTTAAGACATGAAGTGAAAATTGTTCGTGGCATGAGAAACGGTGAGATTGTACCAAAATCAAGTAAGTATTTATTTTAATTCAAAAATTCTTCAACTTTAGGGAAATGATCTTGAAAAAAAAAATGTTGTCCTAGTGCTCTCATATCTGATGAATCTTATTGTACCTTAGATCATCAAAAATTTATGGCTTTGTGATTGTTGGATTTGTTATAGTCATGTTTTGTACCACTCTTCATCAGAAGTTGATGGTTATATTTCTCTTCTATATCCATATTTTCACCTATGTTCTACAATGTTGAAACCTAGTGATTAGTTAATTTGTGTAACCATTATGTTTCCTACTTTAGTTTTTAAAGTCAAGTTTTGGTATTCCTTTTTACGATGTGGGTTTCAATTAAAGAAACTTTCAAGTAGAAAACCATTTATAACCCTGATGAATTTAGAGGGTGAAATTCATCTTAAGGGGGGGAGATGTAACACCCCTAGATTTTATGAAAAATATACTTTTAATTTCATTGATGTCTTCTATTATACACTACAACAAGTTTAGCTTGTACTATACGCAACACCGTATTATCTTGTAGTATATGCAACACTATTCTTGGCTCGTGTTACACACAATTTCAAGTTCGATTTGTGGAAATTATTTTAAGCAACATTAAGTATAGATTTTGTTTAAAGTATAAATGAAATAATTTTTTATTATGATATACGCAACACCAAACGGTGATTTGACCGCACGCACCCCTGACTTGGCTTGTATTACACGCAATCAAGACCTTTCTCGATAGTGAGTGTAGTACGCAATACTGAGTTTCACTGAACCAGATATTATTATATTATTATTATGAACTAGCCGTTATGAATAGTAATAACCAATTTTTAAAATTTTATAAATTTTATTTTTCAAAATGGACTTTATTTTTGGATTTAGAATATCGAAATTAGCCTAGGGTGAATTTTTGGAATTTATCTGAAAACTTTCAATTTTTGATGAATAGTGAAAACACTAGGTTACTATTTAAAAACCGACTTTTTATTCAAATAATTATTTATTTAATTTAAATTTATTTTATGTAAAAATTGATACATAATACCTATATATGTTCAATGTAATTCATTGGAGTAATTTTATAATAATTTTCGATATATAAAAATTTTAATGATCTTTTCACTGTCTTCTACCTACCACCTAGGAGCTTTTTGCAAACTTACATATAACTTAATTTTACCGCTTCTGTAGGTGTAATTTCAAAAATCTGAGACACACTGTTAATATCAAGGATGAAAATGTGGTTCAATGAGATGAAAATAATTTATGGTGTATAGAAAATGTTTTCTTTTATTTACCACGGTTAAAAGTAAATAGGTAATTAAGGGTAAAAATGATATTATTATTACCCTAACACATGTCCTAATTCTATTGGATAAGTGTAATTCAACCAAAAACAACCTTAGGAATAAACTTTGACCATTTAGGTCCACTTGGATTAGATTAGGACCTTTATTATTAATTTATTTAAAGACGGGTTAAAATAGTTAAAATCAATGTTTAATAAATAAATCATTTTTTATATAGGTTTCTACATAAGATAAATTCGACTATAAATAATCCTTAGAAATATAAAAATATTTCCTACATAATTGTTATATATTTATAATTTTTAGACATTAAATAATTTAATTTATTTATGACACAATGATGATGCAGAAATTATCTTATTAATGAAATATTAACATAATTGATTTTATAAATACCAAAAAAATGTAATTTGATACTTTTTATGAATTAAACTATTTTTCTAGGTTAATATGACATGTTAGTATTGATTTAATTAACTTTTTTTGAAGTAATCATGATTTTAGGATTTTCAAAAAATCAATGACAAAATAGTGTCAAAATTGACATAAAATAGTTGTTAAAACAAATATTATATTATTAATTTTTATTATATTCCTAAAAAAACTAATATTAGGCCAAGATACTTATATCATGATAGGTGTATCATTAATGGACCACTTGGGGGTCTCTTGGATGTATATGGTAAGTTTATTAACTATATAATATAAAAATACAAAGTGACATGGTAAATGTCAATCTAATTAATTAAGAGTTAAAACTAAAAGATAAGGTTAATATAATGACCCAAACCTGTCTAAAATCTATTGGTTGATAGTATTTCGACCCATAACCACCTTAGATTCTAAACAAATCAATTTTGAGCTATTAAAAACAGAATATGACTTTATTATAAAATTATAATTTATGTTTTTCCAAAGGTGCCCCTCTCATCCCTTATAAAAAGGGAACCACTTCCCTCTTCTCTTCACACCCTTTTGAGCCTTGAATCTCAGCCAACCCCTGATAATTACTCTTCCCAACATCTCTAGTTATATCATAGGGCTTATGGTCTTCTAAAAAGACCAACTCTAGTGCCCTAATAAAAAGTATAAAGGAGGAGCGTCGAGGAAGAGGTAATCTCTTCTACCGATTCGTTCATGTTTTCTTTATTCTTCTACCTCTTCTTCTTTAGTAGTTTCATTATAAAGTAATAAAATAAGTATTACTTATATACTGATATGTTATTATAAATATGAAACAACCCCATTTCACCTTCTATTCATCCTACGGAAAATGAAATCACCGTGCGTGCGTACGTACGAAATACCGTCTCCACGCCGTGGGGTAATCTTTTTTCCACCACCACCTTACATGGATGGGTATAATGGTGAAAAGAATAACTATATATGATTATTATAAAATCATACTGATTATAAGATATTATAGAATCCACTACAATTACATTCAATATATATGGGAACGATATCATTGCTCGTGCGTACGTACGGATTACTGTCTCCATGACGCGATGAGATTCATTTTCCATGTTAACAATTCAAGAATGATTATAAAGTATATATAATAATTAATCATGAAATATATAACATAATGATAATACTGGATTTATTTATATATATATATATGTATGTCATCTACTTAATTCCATTCAATTAAATAAGGAAACAAAAACAACGTTCATGCATACGTACGACCAACCGTCTCCATGAACGGTGTATTATTTACATTTATCAATCTATTATATATATGTATATTCTGAATATATATTATATATAAATCATGTTTTATATTCTGGAATTAAGTAATCATGATCTATGTATTCATATTAATAATTACAAGTCAAAACACAGACGATAAATCAAACAATTTTACCCAAAATGATGCTTTAACATGGAATTGACAAATGAACGGATAATATAAATACGTAAATGAATCAGATATGATATCATAAATATTATTATCGTTCTGTTCCAAGTTAATAATATTTTTAAACCAACTATACAGGAGTCTTGGAAACATATAGAATAAATTGGACATAAGGTAAGGGATAACTTTTCCAATCTTGCTGTTATCCGAGATTTTTTATTCGTAAGTATTTACTGGGGTTTTTGTTATCATCCATGTCCATGTTTTCTAAAAAAAGTTTCATGTATGTTTAATGGCCTTTTACCCATTTTGAATTGTACCGCATGTTATGAATGTAATATTACTTTTGATTACCAGACAAGGAACTTTTTGACTTTTCTGACGAAAGTACGAGGAGAATGTTATTTTTAACTTATACGGTGTGAAAAGATTTTTACGGTTTTATAACGCCTCATTTTCATGAAGATTCCTCTACAAGATTTCATGATTATTTTCAAGAAAACCATTTTCTTTTAAAATTTCATGGGATTTTGTGAAAAGAAAATGATTTTGAAGAAGAAAGGATATTTTCCTTAAAAATTCATTTCAAGTGTGTTATCAAAACTATTTTTCATATAAAATGAAATTATTTAATATGTTTAAGTTTCAAGTATAATGTATCCATTATTTAAATGGTTTTATTCTTCTTATGATGAAATGATATCCATTTTTTAATATGGATTATGATATGATGGCATGATGTTTAAGAATCCCATTCTATTACATGGGTTATGCTATGATGTATGATTTATGATTTTGTGGCACAAAAAAGAATGATTTCATTATGAGATGGGTGGGACCTATATCTCCCTCCAATGAATTGGGTAAATATTTACATCTCATGAGATAGAAAAGGATGGAGTGGCATGTTAATCCGGTTCAGTGATACAGGACTAGAACGAGGAGTGAACTCGATTCAGAAAGGGACTCTGTCCACTAAGATAGTCTTGGCAGCAATGCCTTGGATACTATAGAAATCATAACAAGTGCTGAATGGTTTCCACAATCACATGTTTTTTCCCATGATATTTTATCATGAATTATGTTCCCTTATGATATATGCCTTACGTACTTCCATGATTTATGTATTTTCTCAAGATTTTTATCTTTAAACATTATGTTCATGTTTTTATGTTCAAATGTATATGGTTTGTTTTATTTTCTCCATGTTTACCCTTACTGAGAATTTGAGCTCACCCTTTATATTTTTTCTATTCCTCGGGATTTCAAGAATGGTTTTAGGTAATAAAACCAAAAGGTGAAGATCTTTATTGGAGATGTTGAAGATCTTTCACCATTATTAAAAGATTATGTTCTGAGTTTCCAAAAACAATAAACTATTATGGTCCTTTAGTGTCTATTTTTGTTATGTATTATGTATTCCTCAAAAGTAATGTAATGTCTATGTATGTCAAGCTTTGGGTCTCTACAGTACCAAAGATAGAACCATCATGATTCTTACTAGTTATACCACCACCTGTCAAGTAGCAGCTATTACCATCACTACCATTTGAGGATGCACACAAGATTAATGTACTGCATGAGGTTCATAGGTAGTGAGATCCTTCATTTTGGGGTTATCTAGACCCTCATTGGGCTGAGGATTGACTTGTGGTAGTCACCCTTGTTTTCCACCTTCTGAGGACACCTTCCAACCATATAAAAATCATCGCCGCGAGTCTTCTTTAGGGAACCATGGGGAGATGGTGGAGGATTGTTACAAATTCCCATGATGAGACAATTATCCCCTACACAAAATTCAAGAACCTGTTTGGAAAGGACTTCTGTCTCTCTATGTTATGATTAGTATGCATATATGATATTTTTCATCTATAGTAGGGCATTATGACCATTTCGGAGTATTCGGTGAGGTTTACAGATCTTTCACCCTAATCAATGGACATGGTATAAAGCCAGTTCTTCAGGGCCCATATATTCAATTAGGGATTATATCGGGAAATCAGGGCTTCAATGGTGTCCCTCAAAATTTATAATTATGCTGGGGTACTTGAGTGGGCCATGGTAGGGGAGAGTTTTCTAGTAGATAATACACCAATAGTGGGAGCTAGTAGTGGGCACCATGTAGCTGAGAACTCAGTAGTGGGTAGCTCACAATAGTCAATGGGACCCAAGATGGTTAGGAATATAAGGAGATGACCCCAAGACTCATGCTCAGCACTACAGGTCTCCAAAGGTGGCACAAATCATCCTTGTGATATAAGGTGTTACAGATGAAACAGTCAGGGCCATCTGGCATGTGATTTCCCTACCTATCATACAGCTGATCATGTGAGGGTCAAGCGACTACTGAGGTAGAAGAATAGATAGGAAAAGGGTGGTATAAAGGGTGGTATAAAGGGTGGAAAACATGGTGTACGATAATTAGTTGTAGCAGGAAGTGGATGTAGGATCATCTTATTAACATCACCATCCCCAGGTGGTTTATTCCAGGCTCAATAATCTGGTGGATAGGGACAAGGCCCGTTGTAGGCAATAGAGGCTAATAAACCTGAGGCTCCAGGGATGGGTTTATGTATGATATATGTATTTAAAATCTTATATGTATATTTTATAGAGACATGTTCTTTTCATTCCTTTCATTACATTATCTTTTTACAAGACTTGAATATTTTGGATGAATCATTTACTCTACCCTTATGCTTAAAGACTCCAATGGGAGAGGATTTGATGATTACACACTAGTACCAAAGGTGACACCTAACTCTTGGGGGGTGAGAGATTTGGTTTGGATCTCTTTGTAGTGGCGTTGATGTAACACCCTGAGCTTCCACGATACGCTTCGCTTTCAATAATGTAATAGCTTGCACTGTACGCAAGTTCGAGATTCTAACACACCGCGACCAATCAAAATAGCCATTTTGAATAGTAATACCCACTTTTTGAAATTATATATATTTTATATTTCAAAATGGACTTCCTTGTTGGATTCGGAATATCAATTATAGCTTAGGGTGAATTTTTGGTATTTTTTTGAAAAACATCAATTTTTGATGAATAGTGAAACCACTAAGTGGTAGTTAAAAAACTGATTCTTTGTTTAAATGAAACATTACCACATATGTGAATTGAATTTAAAAAATCCTACATACATCATTGTCATTAGGAAGTAAAATTTGGTTCAATGGGATTAAAATAATTTTTGGTGAATAGTAACTTTTATGTTTTATTAATCATGATTAAAGGTAGTTAGTGAAATTTAAGGTAAAAATGATATTATAAAAATATAAAAATATCTTGAAACTTGTCCTAAACTTATTTTATGAGTCATTTCGGACCATGAAAATCCATGGCTCAACTTGGGGACCCCATGGAGCCACTTGGGTAAGAAAATGACATTAATAACTTTTTATTTAAAGTAAAAATAAAATTGTCATAAACATGTGTTGTTTTACTAAAACAATTATTACATGGGGGTATATAAGTTGAAATTTCGACTATAAGTATTTATTGGAAAGCTAAAAGGATTTACTACTTCATGATATTTTTTTATAATTTTTATACATTAAATAAATTATATTTTTTAAGACACCATGATGATGCAGCGATTACCTCATTAATTAACAATTTAAATAAAATGAAACGATAATGTAAAATCTAAGACATACACTTGTAAAAAACATATTGTATGACTATATTTCGAACCCTTATCACCTTATCCTAGAAATTTATAATTTTGGGACCTTTGAAATCCGAAAATCATTTCATAATAATGTAACATTTCATGAGTTTCCAAGAGTGCCCCTCCTCTCCTCTTATAAAAGGCCCCCACCACTACCACATTATTCACACCATCAAATCCATTTGGCTCGGCCAACCCCTACCCAAATACTCTATAAACTTCCCTCTCTTACTCCTAGAAGCCTCACTTTGGGCAGAAGTCTTCCCAAGGAAGCCTTTGGCTCAAATCAAAAAGAGTTACCCTATTTAAAGTTAATGTCTTCACTAGTGTTCTTCTGTTTTATTTTGCTTCTCCATCCCCTTAAACTAATTTATTTTTTAATTTTGTAACAACACCAGTATATTAAATATACTAGGATGTTTTTATGATAGTTATTTTATTTACACTTATACAGACCTTTGTCTAATGGTTAAATAACATACCGTTTCTTTGGGTGGTGAATTACTGCCTCATGAAACGATAATTGTTCAATCTTATTTTAACACCTCTAATGGTGGCCATTATGATGACACTATTTTTATATTTGATATATATTAAGTTTTTGTTTTCCTTATGATTCTTTATTTTTCATTTCTGGCATACCTTTATGATTTCCATTATGGGTAAATGCGATATTTCATTTTAGGAAGTGCGGACTACCGCCCCCTCAAAGTGATTTGAATCCTTAATGCCATATGTGGGATGTATAAAGGATGGAGTAAATTATATTATATATGATATTATACTGTAATTATAATATACCTTTATATAATTATGATTTCATTCCATTAAATACGAAATAGAAATGAATGCAGCGTTCATGCATACGTACGACTTACCGTCTCCATGAATGGTGCATTTCATTTCTTACCTCTAAATGTTATGTATTATTATAAATGCGTGTATATACTGGATATATATGATATATATGATATCTACATCATGAATATAATTCTGGAAATTATGAATATTTCACCACATAAACAACTTGTAATTAAAAGAAGTTTATTGTTGACTCAAGTATCAAAGATCGACAAAATGACCGTTATTAACTTAAATGTCTACATAATTTTCATAACATTGTAATAAGTTATATAAAAGGTATAATGAACATGAAAAGGTTTCTTATGAAAGTAGATATTAACTCTAGTTTATTATTCAGGAGATTAAAGAATGATCGAGTGAAGTCGGACACGAGGTAAGGGAACTTCTTAACCCGATTTTCGTTCTTTGGGTTAATCTTTTACTTTCAAATTATGTCATGATATTACTATGTCCTATCTTGTATTTGTAATTTCCTTATGTGTGCCTATAGTGAATGCACATAATAGGTCTATCTTATTTAAAAAAATGATCTTTGTAAGGGACTTCGTCTCAATCTCTATTCATTGAGGCATATTTTGTTTTATACACAAATTTCTTTTATACGGTGTGTAAACCCCTTTGACTTTTATGTTAATTCAGAAGGAATCTTTTTATAGAAATCAATTTACTAAACAAAAAAAGGAATGTTTTTTTGTCGTACATATGCGGCAACAACGACTTCTCCACCGTCGTGACCATTATTTGATTTTCGGCTTCCTCTACAAGCCATAACATTTTTTAATGAAAAATAATTACAAAGTTTTAATTTTATTTTATTTTGGTATTGAAAATGGTTTTGAAAGTGTTTTTTATATCAATGTGTTGTATTGATATCTTGTGATTGAAATGTGGAAATGTTATGTTTCCTTTATGCATGTTTTATGTGATACGATTATGTTATGGTTTATGATATGTTTAAACCTGTTCATATGAGGAATACATTGGACTTAATAAGGGACGGGTGGAGCCCGCTATAGCTCCTCGATGCATCGGCAGGTCTCATGAGACAAACTAGTGTCTTGGAACGAGGCCTTGACAAAATCTTATTTGTAGTCTTGGCACGAGGCCTTGGCTACGTGGTTATGATAGTCTGGCATTATGAATTCCATCATTATAAAAGTGGTTATTGATATTGCATGTGATTATTCGACCAGTAGAATATCCATGTGGATAAGTAAATGGCATTATATCATTTTACTTTTTCCATATTATGTTGAAGTACAAGTTTAAAAGGCTTTTGTTTTAGTTATACATTAATTTAAATGTTTATGTTTATTTATGAAAGCTTCCGCTATATTGTTATCCTTACTGAGCATCTGAGCTCACCCCTTTCAATGTTTTAATTTTTCAAGGATGTGAAAAAGTATATTATGAATGACCTGCAGGGATAGTATGAGGGGATATAAAGACAAGATGTTTTTGTAGCATTGATTTAATTTTTGATGTAATGTATGACTTGTGAATTTATCTAGTGTTTCCAAGGCTACTAAACTAATCGGTCTTTCGAGAGTTGATCATTGTGATCATGCCAATGTTTCTCAATAATGCACCGACTCTGGGTAACTGGGGTCGGGGCGTTATAGTTGGTATCAGAGGCAGTTTAGTACTAACCTTGGTAGCTAGATTTAGACAAACTCTTATTAGAGAACATAGACCTAGGATTAAATTTGAGGATTAGTATAGAAGAACTTCCTAGAATTTTGGTATTATAGAGATTTTGTGAGATTTCTGAGCAATACATCCCTGTCTGTATATGAGCAGGTAGAGGCGACTCTGGAACAGATGTACCTAGGGGTAAAACTTGAAAGCACCGCTTTGAGATAGACTCAAACGGGAACTAGTGCATGACAACGTGCCTTACTGAACTCTTGGTTACGACACTCTCGGGGGATATTCTTAGGATAATTCTCATTTTCTTCACAAACCACTATGAAGGTTTATGAGTATGTACTTCCTCAAAGAAAACATTTTTATGATTACGGATTATATCCATAAACCATTCAATTTATGTTAAGTATTTTACATGTTTGGAATTATGCATTGCAATTCATAAACTAACCTAGTTTATGCCATTGTATCGAAATGGAGCCCAGTAGAAGGAATGTAAACTCCATCAATACGTATGATCCAAAGAGTAAGAAGGATCATATCTTTCACAGTATTAAGCCAACATTTAGAATGGAAATAGTCTCCCATGTGTTCTCAACATATGAAGAAATATTATCATGTGTTAATAAGATAAGTAAATATTTCTATGAGTATTATGGCTTTGAAGGGAAGAAAGAGAAGAAAAGGATGGAAGAGATAATGATGGATAAAGGTATGAGGGAAAAGAAGAATTTTCCAATATGTGATAACCATGGGAAGAAACACCGTGGAACTTGCCTGAAGGGAATGTGAGTTTATTATAAGTGTGGAGAAAAAGGACACCAAGTGTGAGACTGTAAGGGTAAGAAAAAGGTTTCAAATGTACAATTCTTCATCTGCAAGGAGTGGGGACACTACGCAAACCAATTTCCAAAACATCAGAGTATTCCCCAGATGATGTTATTGGATAATAATAAAGTTATGATACTACCACAGATGAGGAGGAATGATTAGAGTTCTTATGTTGTTATTAAATAATTTTGTCATTTGAGTGTTGTATCAATGATGTACTGGTTATAATAATTATGGAGTATATAAAAATTGTACTGTAGTACTATTTCATCAAGGGCTTGAGATTGTGTGGAAGCAAGAAAAGTGACTCCACAATAGGTTAAATTTTTTTGGAAATTATATGGTTGAGAGAATGATAAACCATAATATGGTTCTGATACTAAGATATTGATTTTGGAATAATACATGATTGATTTGGATAAAGTATATTGGATATTCTTGACTTCCTTGAAACTAATTAATGATTTGTATACATTTTTGGATAGAAGGAGTATATCTAGTATTCAATAAAAATAAGGGATCATGAATGTAATCAATAAGGATTTATGGTAATTCAGGATGTTGCAGTGTTTTAAAAGAATACATGATGAAAGTGTTCACATGTTGTTACGCGGAAAGAAACGGATCTTCGTTATATTTACCTTCCTTATAAAATTTGGACTGTGAGTTGGACAAAATTATTTTGGATAACTATAAAGGTTGGAATGAATTATGTTGAACCTTGGATAGTATTGTTTAAGGTTAAAACATTTATGAATATTATTTTTGGAATATTATAATACTATAGTTTTAGGAAAAGGACAACCTGTAGGTCGGGGGATAACCCGTCGCGTCGGAAAAAGCTGTAAGAATCGAACCCACAATCATAGTGAGACATGCCATTATTAACTACTACTAGCCCACAAGAAGTCCCTGGTTATTAAAAAATAGTTTTCCTAATATAAATGGTATGTGTTAATATTTTGAACATTGTACGATTGGGATAAATATAATATTTTTGAGTTCTATTACCTTTTTCAGTGAAGATGAGTTTGTGGTAGAAATTAGTTGAAGGTTGATACTCTACTTGTCAAGAATAAATATATATATACCTCTCTCTTATTTTATGAATAAATTAATTATTAAACATTAGTAAAGGGATATTAAAACAAAACATGTGTTATCCTAATACCTTATGTCTTGTTGAACTAATAATATTTTAAATCAACATATATTGAAGGCTTTGAGGCCCTCAATTTTACACTTGTTTATGATTGATAACCTCAATCACTCCCTACAAATATTTATATTTTTTCCTCTAATTATATGTCTCTAATTTCCACCAATGTTCACCTTATCGAGATCATAATTTGGTGGTGACTTTTTCATTTCCCTTTCCCTCTTATTAAGGATAAATTTTATTAACCTTATTTCCGATGTGGGTTTTCCACAAAGGTATTTTCTATTTTCAACCTTTTATTTTAAATGAAAATTTTCAAATTGTGAGGACGCAATTTATTGAAAGAGTGCAGAATGTAACACCCTGAGCTTCCACGATACGCTTCTCTTTCAATAATGCAATAGCTTGCATTGTACGCAAGTTCGAGATTCTAACACACCACGACCAATCAAAATAGCCATTTTGAATAGTAATACCAAATTTTTGAATTTATATATATTTTATATTTAAAAATGGACTTCATTTTTCGATTCATAATATCAATTATAGCTTAGGTTGAATTTTTGGTATTTTTCTGAAAAACATCAATTTTTGATGAATAGTGAAACCACTAAGTGATAGTTAAAAAATTGATTCTTCATTTAAATGAAACATTACCGCTTCTATGAATTGAATTTCAAAAATCCAACATACATCATTGTCATTAGGAAGTAAAATGTGGTTCAATGGGATTAAAATATTTTTTTAGTGAATAGTAACTTTTAAGTTTTATTAATCGTGATTAAAGGTAGTTAGTGAAATTTAAGGTAAAAATGATATTATAAAAATATGAAAATATCTTGACACTTGTCCTAAACATATTGGATGAGTCATGGCCGACCAAAAAGATCCATGGGTCAACTTGGGGACCCCATGGAGCCACTTGGGTAAGAAAATGATATTAATAACTTTTTATTTAAACTAAAAATAAAATTGTCACAAACATGTGTTGTTTTACTGAAACAATTATTATATGGGGTTATATAAGTTAACTTTTCAACTATAAATATTTATTGGAAAGAAAAAAAGATTTCCTACATCATGATATTTTTTTATAATTTTTTGACCTTAAATAAATTAATTTTTTTATGATACCAAGATGATGCAGCGATTACCTCATTAATTAACAATTTAAATAAAATGAAAAGATAATGTAAAATCTAAGACTTAAACTTGTAAAAAACCTATTGGATGAGCATATTTCGAACCCTTATCACCTTAGACTCGAAATATATAATTGTGGGACCTTTAAAATCCGAAAATAATTTCATAATAATGTAACATTTCATGAGTTTCCAAGAGTGCCCCGCCTCTCCTCTTATAAAAGGCCCCCACCACTACCACCTTACTCACACCATCAAAGCAATTTGGCTCGGCCAAAAACTACCCAAATACTCTATAAACTTCCCTCTCTTACTCCTAGAAGCATCACTTTGTGCATAAGTCTTCCCAAGGAATCCTTTGGCTCAAATCAAAAAAAGTTACCCGGTTTAAAGGTAATGTCTGCACTAGTGTTTTTTTTATTTTACTTCTCCAACCCCTTAAACTCTTTTATTCCATTATTTTGTAACAAAACCAGTATATTAAATATAATAGGATGTTTGTTGGATAAGTATTTGATTTACACTTACACACACCTTTGTCTAATGGTTAAAGAACATACTGTTTCTGTGGGTGGCGAATTACTGCCTCACGAAATGATGATTGTTCAATCTTCTTTTAACACCTCTAATGGTGGCCATTATGACGACAATGTTTTTATATATGATATATAATTTGTTTTTGTTTTCCTTATTATTCATTATTTTTCCTTTATGGCAAACCTTTATGATTTCCATTATGGGTAAATGCGATAATTTTATTTTAGGAAGTGCGGACTACCGCCCCCTCAAAGTGATTTGAATCGTTAATGCCATATGTGGGATGTATAAAGGATGGAGAAAATTGTATTATATATGATATAATAATTTAATTATAATATAACTTTATATAATTATGATTTCATTCCATTAAAAATGAAATAGAAATGAAAGTAGCGTTCATGCGTACGTACGGCTTTCCGTCTCCATGAACGGTGCATTTCATTTCTTACCTCTAAATGTTACGTAATATTATAAATGCATGTATATACTGGATATATATGATATATATGATATCTACATCATGAATATAATTATGGAAATTATGGATATTTCACCACATAAACAACTTGTATTTATAAGAAGTTTATTGTTTACTCAAGTACCAAAGATCGACAAAACGACTATTATTAACTTAAATGTATACATAATTTTCATAAAAATGTAATAAGTGATATAAAAGGGATAATGAACTTGAAATAGGTTCTTAATAATGTAGATATTAACTCTAGTTTATTATTCAGGAGATTAAACAATGGTCGAGTGAAGTCGGACACGAGGTAAGGGAACTTCTTAACCTGATTTCCGTTCTTTGGGTTAATCTTCTACTTTCTAATTATGTCATGATATTATTATGTAATATCTTGTATTTTTACTTTATTTATGTTTAATTATAGTGAATAAACATAATAGATCTATTTTATTTTAAAAAATGATCTTTTTAAGGGACTTTGTCTCAATCTCCATTCATTGAGGCATATTTTGTTTTATACACAAATTTCATTTATACGGTGTATAATCCCCTTTGACTTTTACATTAATTCAAAAGGAATATTTTTATACAAAGATTTTTACTAAACAAAAAAAAACGCATGTTGTTTTGTCGTACGTATGCGGCGACAACGACTTCTCCATTGCCGTGACCATTATTTGAGTTTCTGCTTCCTCTACAAGCCATAAAGTTTTTAAATGAAAAATAATTACAGAGTTTTAATTTTATTTTATTTTGGTATTGAAAATGGTTTTGAAAGTGTTTCTTTATATCAATGTGTTGTATTGATATCTTGTGATTGAAATGTGGAAATGTTATGTTTCCTTTATGCATGTTTTATGTGATACGATTATGTTATAGTTTATGATATGTTTAAACCTGTTCATATGAGGAATGCATTGGATTTAATAAGTGACAGGTGGAGCCAGCTATAGCTCCTCGATGCATCGGCAGGTCTCATGAGACAAACTAGTTTCTTGGCACAAGGCCATGACAAAATCTTATTTTTAGTCTTGGAACAAGGCATTGGCTACGTGTTTATGATAGTCTGGCATTATACATTCCATCATTATAAATGTGGTTAATGATATTGCATGTGATTATTCGACCAGTAGAATATACATGTGAATAAGTAAATGGAATTATCTCATTTTACTTTTGCCGTATTATGTTGATGTTCAAGTTTAAAAGGCTTTTGTTTTAGTTATACATTTCCTTAAATGTTTATGTTTATTTAAGAAATCTTCCGCTATATTGTTATCCTTACTGAGCATCTTAGGTCACCCCTTTCAATGTTTTAATTTTTCTTGGATGTGAAGAAGTATATTATGAATGACCTGCAGGGATAGTATGATGGGATATGAAGACATGATGTTGTAGTAGTTTTGTTTTAATTTATGATGAAATGTAAGACTTATGAATGTATCTAGTGTTTCCAAGGCTACTAAACTAATTGGTCTTTCGAGACATGATCATTGTGATCATGCCAATGTTTCGCAATAATGCACCGACTCTGGGTAACTGGGGTCGGGGCATTAGAGTTGAGGCCTTATAACGTCATTCTTGGTTTGGAATGGTTATCCACGGTTCATGTTTATATCATCTGTTTTAGGCATATAGTGTGGTGTGACCACATTGATGGAACCGAGTTTTACTTTAATGGTGAAAAAGAAATATATTCAATGTTTTATGAAAACACACACTAGAGGGTGCATCCGATTACACATCAGTTGGCTAGCGTCATCATCAATGTAGTGGATGATATGATTCCTCAATTTCTTCTAGTAGTGGTGGCGTATGAGGACGACATTCATGAATATGTTCCTGGTTAACCTCCCTTATAGACATGGACTTCTCCATTGATCTACATCATGAGATATCCCCAATATATACACCTAAATATCTTATGATTCATGTAGATCATCATGAACTAAGGGTGCGTTTGGAGGACTTATAGAGTAAGGGCTTCGTGAGACCTAGTGTTTCACCTTGGGTAGCTCCAGTTTTGATTTCCATGTGGGAAGACGGAATCTTGAGGTAATGTGTGGATTACCAACGCTTAAAAAATGTGACCATGATGAACACGTATCCACTATCAAGGATCTATGACCTCTTTAATATGTTTAGAGGGGTGTGATAGTTCTCAAATATTGACCTCATATCAGGCTATCCTTAGGTGTAATTACATGATGAGGATATACTGATGATGACTATCAGATGTCTTTATGGCCACTATTATTATTTTTTGATTCCATTTGTCATGAAAAACACCCCATTAGGGTTCATTGGGCTCATGAAACATACCTTTTAGCCTTATTTAGACCAGTTTGTGGTGGCATTCATTGATGACATCCTAGTGTACTTGACATCCTATGAGGATCATGTGAGGCACTTGAGGATGGTTCTAGACACTCTCCGAGAAAACCATCTTTACAAAAATATATTGATGTATCATTTAAGGATTTTAGATGTCAATTTTTTTGGGGCACATCATCTCAGAGGCTGGAGATGTAGTAGATCCAACAATGGCTAAGGCAATGTATGTTTGGGAGCCACCCAAGAGTGTTATCGAGGTAAGAAGTTTATTTGGGTTTGAAGGGTAATATATATATGATTTTTATCTGACTTCCCTAGTGTGGAATCACTCTTTATAGAAATTACACAAAAGGGGAATCGTTTCATGTTGACACAGAAGTGACATCTGTACTTTCAGGAGTTGAGCCAGAGGTTGACGAGCACTACCATCCCAATGTTATCAGATGAAGGAATTGAGTATGTGGAGTTCTACAATGCATGAGGGATAGGGCATGGTTGTTTCATGATGCATGGGAAATATTTGATTGCCTATGGGTCATTATATTTGATACCAAATTATCAGAACTATTCAACATGTGATCTTAAGTTGGGAGTGGTTGTCTTCATATTGAAGATTTGGTGAAACTACCTAGAGGGATAGAATTTTAACATCTACACTAATCCCAAGAGTCTCCAGTATATCTTTTCTCATAATAATCTAAAACATAGATAGAGGAATTGGGTAGAGTTTCTACAAGTCTAATTCTTTGAGACTGTATATACTCTTTTGAAGAGAAAAGTGGTGGAAGATGCCCTCAACAGGAGATCTAGTTTTCAATTTCTAAACAAGGTGTCAGAGTTATTGTCTTCATTTCTGATAATATTTTTTAATGGAAATGGATAATATTATGTATAGTTTATGGGGGGTTACCCATTTACTCTTATAGTTATTCAAGGAGGCACAACTTAAAGACACGGGCTACGAGACCTTATGAGCTCAGATGTCCACAGAACATGCTCCTTATGGATTTTTGAAAGGTGGGGATCACGTCATTATTTTCTGAGGGAAAATAGTTTTACCATTGGAATTGTAGGGAGATGTTTTGAGAAACTTCCGTAAATCCCCTTTTGTGGTGCATCCAGGTGTGGATAAGATGTATCAGGACGTCTCATGTTAGTTTTGCTGGCCGGATATGAATAAGGGAGGTGCAAAGTTTTTCTCTTGATCACTCACTTGTCAGCAAGTGAAGGCTAGGCACCCGGTTCCAATAGATTTATTCAACCAAATAAGGTGCCATAATGGAATTGAGAAGAGATATCCATTAATTCATGAGGGCTTTACCAGTTTCTATTAGGGTACACGATACAATAAGGGTGATCGTTGGCAGACTCACCTCGCCAAATCACTTCCTAACTATCTGAGTGCATAGTTCATTAGATAGATTGGGATGC
Source organism: Viscum album (assembly GCA_963277665.1). Classification (NCBI taxonomy): domain Eukaryota; kingdom Viridiplantae; phylum Streptophyta; class Magnoliopsida; order Santalales; family Viscaceae; genus Viscum; species Viscum album. The sequence goes on along the minus strand of OY728155.1, from coordinate 1,544,386,162 downwards.
ATATATGTGCAGGAGATATTTCAACTCCATGTATTTCCATCAATGATAGTTTTATATTGTGATTATCTCTTTACATCTCAATTTTATATGGTATTTTAGGAGGTGATTGGGACCGAGTTACGCTACAGCAAAGCATTTCACCCATAGACGAATGACCATACTGAGAGGAATATTCGGGTTCTAGGGGATATGTTTTGGGAGTGCATGTTGTAATTTGTTCATAGTTGGGAGGATCAACTACCACTAGTTGAGTTTTTTTACTACAATAGATACCACTCCACCATTAGTATGGCTCCATTTGAGGCATTGTATGGGAAGACCTGCAGGTCACCACATTGTTGGAAAGACCTTGGAGAGTCATCACCCATGGGATAGAGTGGGTGTGAGATACTCTTGGTAAGGTAAAGAATATTCAAGTGTGGATAAAGACTTTAGAAAGCCATTAGAAGTCTTATGCTGACTGACGGTGGATGCCTTTGGATTTCAATGTAGAAGGTCATATGTTTTGTTCTGTTTCACCAAGATGGGTATTAAAAATATTTTTCTGGGATGAAAATATATCTCCGAGGATTATTGGCCCCATCTAGATACTATGTGGAGTTGGAGAGGGGGAATGACACTTTGCTATACCACCATAGTAAAATCGGGTACATTATGTATTTCACATTCCACAGATGAGGAGGTACCTACCCTATCTATCTCACGTCGTCGACTAGGGAGAGAAAGAAATTTAGGATGGGGTGACATTTTCTATGTACTAGGTGGATATTAAGGATCAGTATCATAATATACTTCTTGGGTAGTCAATTCCTTTGGTTCGTGTCTAGTCGTAGCACAACAATCTCTAAGAGATCCCATGGGATCGGTAGGCTCAGATTCATACTCTGTACCCTAATTTTTTGAATAGCCCAGGTATTGGAATTTGGGGATGTACATCTCCATGGTGGGAAGAAATTAACATCATCGATTCTCCCATTTATTTTTTATGAATTATATGGATTTATTTTAAGACCAAGCACTGAGATGGCATGTGATTCTGAGGCATGTTTTATCTGAAACAATTGTTATAAAAATATGACTCTTTTAGTGTAACACATATAGTTTTCCTAAAATTGTGGAATAACTCTTAAAAGGGTTCCCAAATCACAATTATGACATAAAAACTATATTCTGATCAATTTTTTTTACCCTCATCAAGACAAAACTTTTTTCAGCATTGGTCATATATAGAAAAGTCATAGAGGATGTAACATTAAAAAAATAATTTTAATAAAAATATTATTTTGACACAAAGGCTCTCCATTTTAATAAGTATTTGTTAGAAATTATATGTTAGACAAATTAACTTAGAATATCTATTGTACAATAAGAAATAAACTCTAGTGAATCCATTGATAGAAGATGATGAATCGATTGAAAGATGCCACTAATTTTTTATGAATCAAGGATCGATGACGACGAGTTGGTTGTTCTTCATCAGTGACTAGTATCAATTGATATTGGGTAGTTATTTTTTTTGTATCTATATTATTTATTTCCACAATTTATACAGGTCAATCCCCAAAGAGATTGATCTAGGGTTCTATCATTGTAGGATGGTTTATCATTGTAAGGATTGTTTCGGGAGTTTTCCTTTTTCTTATTTTTTTTCATTATAATGAGAAAAAATTGAGTCTAGCATGAAAAAATGTTATAGGTTCTTTTAATAAGTTGTTATTTGTGCTTCCCCACCCCCCAAATTCTTTGCATTTTTCGATGTTAGCCCCCATGGCCACAATTCGACTTGTTGGGTGGATATGAATGCGATCGGACCCCCAGATTGGAGACAAACTAACAACAAAGGTCGGGTCCATATATATCTGGACTCAGGGAGTTTTGATCTATGTTAGTTTCAAATTTTGGGCATCGGAGGTGGTTCAGTGGTCCATGGAAGGGACCCCTAGTGCAGGTATGGTGTGGTGATCCATCGATGTGAGGCAGTAGCGTCAGTGACTAGGGAGATGCCGATTAATGTTGTAGTAACAATAGGCGGTGGCAGCGGCCACATGATATGCAACCTGTGGCTATAGACAAAGCATGGTGGGAAGCATGCAGAATCTCGGAGGCACACACATGAGCAGTCTGGGCCGACCAATCTAGGCTAGGTGGGCTAGGCCATGGAGGGCTGGCCTGAGTGAGTCGAACCCAAGATGATCGGATCAACACTCAGCCCCGGTTGACCACCCCTGTTAGTACACAAGTCCAATGACCCACTTTTAAAACATAAAACTTCTATAACATTCAAAAATTGTTTCATTTTGACAAAATTTTTATGGTTCTAGGACTCCAGTGATGAGTCAGATGTTTAGGGATAAGTGGTGAGTTTTTAGTTTGTACTAGTATAGGTTGAGAGAATTCCCATGGTCCATTCCTTGATAGTCTAGTACGAAATTACATCCTCATTATAAGATTGTAATCCCCTAGAGAGTTCAATTCCAATATAGAGTATGTTATCCCTCTGTTGGACTGAAGTGTGATCCTATATAAACCCATGTTGATTTTTTTATGGAATCGACGTAACCAACAAGAGTAGGGTTTTTTCCTCCATATAGTGGGCCACATCATTTGGGTTATTATTATTATGCAGTGTGTCCTAAAAGGATACTCTACATTTCGAATTGATCCAGATAGGGTTAGTTGAATTCCATAGTGTTTTTGGGAAGCATCCCTTCTCTCTGTATCAATGTTGTCCTTGACCAATATGTTCTCTTTGTGCAGGGACCAAATGATAAAGTCCTCTCCATTAGTGTCTTCGAGGATATTATTTCTTAAGGAGTGAATTCTCTTGTAATGAACTTACACTCAACAGAATCCTATGCTAGGTATTTATTTGTGTTTTGCATCTGGTCTATGTGTATTGGAATGGAAATATCAAGATTTTCATTCTACATATTTTGTATACAGATACCGATGTGGATCTGACTATTTTTTTCCTTCGTGGTATTTCCATTGTGGTTTGGGGGTTTCCTAGTGAGTATTGTTGTACTCACACCAATATAGGATTTTCCCACATGTGTCATTTCTTTTATAGATGATCAAACCTTTGACGGTGCACTTGGATGACCAAGACTAGGTGTCACTAATCGTGGCCTTCCAGATGAGGTGTGTTCTTGTGGATCAGACAATAGTCCTAATGCTTATTTTCTAATAGGTTAGACTTGTGGTTATATACTCTTTTTTATGGTCATGTATTATGTCCATGTTTACCTTCAAGTACTATTTCATTCATATTCTATTGTGTGGTCTTAGTTATATGAATGCATTGTATTCTTAGTGTTTTTACATTTTATAATTTTGTGCCTTTGAGATGTATGTGTGTACATGTACATAAGCTAATCCCTCCTTTTAGGGGGATATGCCTTCTCAGTGATAATCATCGTCCCTTAGCCTATTAGATAAGGGATTATGATAGTCACCACATAGTCCCCTCTGGGATGGGTCGTGAAAATAGTATCTTATTCAACCCCAAATCTAGTTTTTAGACTATTATTTAGGTTCATTTTAATTAGAATCATATTGAGGTTCTATCTAGTTGGTGATTCATTTTTCTAGCACTAGAATAATTAAAAATAATTGATTAAATTTGGATTTATGTTTAATTATACTGATGTGCATAAATTTGATTCCAAACCTATTCATGTTTAAATGATAGTCATAGGGTTGAAACTGAAAAATAAGATGAAAAGGAGATGCTAAAATTCTAGTAAATTGAAAAAAATATCGAAGAATAAACAATTGATAAAGGTAGTAAGAGTTGTGTTAGTATTTCATATTTTCAAGATACATATAGTGTTAAATCTATTGATATTTTATTCTTTGATATTGATTAATGCATAATGAATATTCCTGTTAAGGTTGTTACTCAATTATATGAGTTTATTCTCGAGGATGATAGTTAAAATTCAATATCTATATATGATACCTAAAGAAATAAAATATGAATTAACGAGATGGTTAAAAAAATAAAAATATCACAACATTGATTATAAAGATAACGGATAATACTTATATATAAAATGAGATAAATTTTCAATAGTGAAGGAAACTTGAAATGTTTCATTCATGATAAAACTAAGGGCAATGAAAATATTGAGGATAATAACCACAAATTGGAAGAAAAAAATAAATATGTTATGAGAGTGAAGAATCCTCATCCAAAGAATAAATAAAATATAATGGTTGATGTATAAAATAACATTCAATTAAAATTAAAGTCTCATGAATATGGGATTTTAAGGACGAATATATAATATGAATAGAATCTTGTCTAGTTATAGAATAAAATAATACAATTAGTATAATGTCATTTAATCTATAAATCATGTCTCAAAACCCTAAATCAAAAAAATAAATTCATTTTTAAATAAATGATATGTGAAGTGGTTCCACTCATATTTTAGAGTGGGTTTTACCCGTGAATGTTAATGAAAATAGTGGTAAATTAATTTTAAAAACAAGTGGGAATCATCCTCATCGTGGTCATGGAGAAAGGAATCCAAATGTATTAACTGTTAATATTGAACAAAAAATTTTTGGGAAAAAATATATGAAAAAAATATCTACATATTTGGGTTAGTAAAATCATTTTCAATCTCAAATAATTATAAAGGGTTTATATTGAAAATCCAAGAAAATCAATTCCTGAATTGGATCCCAAATTTGTTTTTTTCAACTCAAAATAAGAACAATGCTCAAGAAAAAAATCTATAAAGTCATCACCAAAATTGAACAATAGATGATTTTTTGGTTGATTTTAGTGTTTCTGGTGGTTTGGGGTAGGGGAACTAAATTTTGGAATTATATTTTAACTTATAAAACATTTATTGGATCATAAGAATGTGGATGTTCATATAATTTTAAATGGAAACATATCATATAAAATTCACAGAATGGAAAGAAGTAATCAATGGTAACCAAGATTGAGAGTTATATGAATCCTTTTGAGTACTATAACCATTATTTTGACACATATGATGAATTTCTATAGTTACCAACTATGAAAAAAATCCAATTATGGTTTTAAGAGAAGAACACAAAATAAGGTTATGAAAATAAATCCAAACAATGTATTTCTTAAGGAGTGAATTGGATAAGAAATATGAGATATGAACTACCAAGAAGTTATTAATGATGAATGATAAATATGAAAACCCATAGATTAAATAATTAACCTATTTTTATATAAAATTACTCATAATGTACCCTATCATAATGGCCATAAGGATTCATAAATCTAATGTTGTAATTCTTGAACCAAAAAAGGAGTTTATTAAATAATGGTACAAGAATATTATCATAGTAGAAGATATATCTAATGAAGAGTTTTGGATGTTTATTAAGAAAAGAAATTCAATGTATCTTTTATGTGTTTTTGGAAGGTGGAATAACATAGTTCACATAACTAATAGATTTATTCCAGAGCTACCTAGTGAAAATTAATAGGGTAGTGACCAAGGTAAAGAACCAATGATTTAATGTACCAAATATGACACCGCAATGATGCAATCCATCAATGTGAATAAAGTTGATCATGAGAATAAGGAATTATTGATCATATGGATTGATTATTTGGAAAAGGATATAAAAAAATTGTGGGTAAGAAAGAATGTTATTTTTTTATAAATATAAAAATCCAATTCTAGCTAAGATCAAATCATATATCATGATGCTAGAAACAATTCTAGATTTGAAATGTGAAGAAGGAAGCAATAAAGAAGAAGAGTAAAAACCATAGTTTTTTATTTAAAAGTTCCCCAGGGATGGTAAATAAGTTTTACCCAATGTTTTTCTCCTGATGAAATTATTAAGTCCACATTAACCCCATCTCTCTTTATTGTGTATCATAATGTTTTTATTAAAGGTAATGTGGGAAACATATGAAATCATTATTGATAAAATTTTCAATTTTTTCTTAAATTATACTATCAATATAATTCCTAATTTAATTCAATATGGTATTAGACATAATCTTCTATCAAGATATCTTATATGATAGTTTGAAAGATAAATGATTCTATAATGAAGAGTAATGGAAGGAATACCTACAGTGGTAGATATCCAAGAAGTTAAAGCTATAAAAGATTCTTATTTTTAATTAAATTTAAAATAAATGTACCATATAAAAATATAACATTTTAGTTATTATATTCAGTCTCTTGATAATGTTTCAATTTATATTGATTATATAATAAATACGGTTAATTTTTAACAAAATTAAAAATAAAAAAATATTCACATGAATCTTTTGATGTGTTTTGTAATGGTGGGAAAAGGATTATAAATCATCTTGAAAAACTAATTTGAATAGAACCTTTAAAGTGAATAATATTTTTAGTATCATGTTATGATATTTCATGGAAATCCTTATTCTCTAGGTTATAAATTCATATTTTGTTAGACAGTGTTTTCCATGCAGACATAAATTTATATACTGATGAATCATTTTTATGGATAATATATGATATAAGTCCTTTCTATTATGTGATACAGATTTTAAAAGATACAAAAAGGAGAGAATATGGTCTATTTTTATATGGATGAGTGAATCATACCCTCACACAAATGATTTTAATGAGAGAGAGAATATATTTTCAACCCTTTTAATTCATTTTCAATAAGGGAGAGTTGAAGAAAATTGGGAATTGAAGAGAATATATTGAATTACACAATACATTGAGTAATGTAAAATAATAAAAAAGGGGGATTGAAGTATCTTATTCATAATTGTTTAAAATTTTTTCTATATGGTTTAATGAAAAAAAAATCAATGTTCGTGATGATGGTTGAAGATGGATTTTGTATCCACCTATTACATTAAATGTTTAGAAGAATCCAAAACTGTTTATGGATAATGGAGAAGAGGAGGATACCATTTTAGTTAAAGATTGAAATTTAAAATATGGAATTGAAGTTAGATAGTACTGACTGCTTGATATTCAGTCATAGAAAGCAAATGATTGTTGAATTGCTCCTCTATTAAATGACAGGTATATAAGTTAGAGTAAATATTTCTACGCTAGTATGAAATTAGAAGATAATGAAGTGAATAAGTTGGCTATTGAATCTTGATTTTGATAATTTTATAGATTTATATATGAATATTAATATGTTCTCATAGTTTTTAATAATCTAGTTAAATGATGTGGAATCCAACGCTCTGTTTATGATCTTGAAAACTACTAAAATTGGTGAGAAACATAACTTGGATAAAACATTGTAGGATAAAATGGATCAAAATATGATAGAGTATAGGAGTTTAAAAAAATACCATATTTCAGGTATTTTACATGTCGTATGACATTCGAAGTAGTTAAAGAATTGGATTTATTATAATTATTTTCTGGAATTATTAGAACTATTATGAAGTTATTTGAGTTGGTAGAGATAGCCTCGAGGTGAATTAAATATGATGAGTCTTTATTTGAAGGAATCAATAATTATTTTTCTTAAGATATATTTTCTAAAAATAGAAAATAGATTTTTAATATTCTTTATAGATTTTAGCTATTTTCGATGTTATTCAAAACCTATGTTTTATTATTTTTAGATTTTCTCCTAAGATAATATATGCATACGATAATTATGTTGTGTGTATGATATTGTAAGTATGTTTAATACTGTTATCAAAAGAAAAATATTAATTGATTGTACTTGTTTTTAGAGTTAAAAAAATATTGATAAATTCATAATTAAATTTTACAAAGTGTCGGATGTTTTTTCTAATTGTAAGAGAACTATCACCCACGTAATATATTTTGGAGTCGCAGAAAAAAAAATTTCGTTGTGGACGAAGATTAAGCTATGTGTATGTTATTTTCTGATCCTATATGATATTTCACCTACCAAAAATAAAATTTAGAAAAATTTAGACATTATATTTATAATTTCTGATATTTTAGTCATCCCATAAGATGTTTTTGAGTCTCGTATAATATCTATGCCTTACAGAATGATCTACATAGAATAGTTTTTGTTGTTTAAAAAAATATATTTAATAATGTGTGGAATGAAACTACATCTGATGATGATAACTTTTTTCCTCATGAATTTGAATATCACTAACACCAAAATAGATGTGTGATCCAAGATTGAGTTGTGATTGCTAATATTTCAACAGGGGAATAATATTATCAATGTAAGAGTAATTATTGATGAATTAAATTCAATTTCATTAGAGAAATAATATAATAATTTGAAAATTATTCAAAAGTTTTTGGATTTAAATTTCAATTATATAAATATTAAAGGAACTATTATACATGCAATATCACTATGACTATATGAAATTAATGTTGGGAGACTTTGTTTGAAAATAAAAAAGGGTGGGATGAGAATTCATGATTTATATATAAATTAATTAAGATACTTCTTGGACTATTCGTAATGGATTAAAACATCTTAGAATACATTTGAAACTATATAATAATTTAATATATTTTTATCAAAAAATTTATAATTGATATAATCAAAGTAATTGATGCATTGAAATACTTTCAAATATGATAATTTATTAACCCAAATGTCCTTATTATAATTAAAAATGAATCGACGATGGTTGATCTATTCTATCATATCAATGAATTATGAGTCCCTAAATACCATTAGACAATAATTTATATAATATAATTGAGGTAAATGATGAATTTATTATTTATAAAGTATTTTTAATTAAAAATATTTGAAAATCATCAATTTTGATTTGAACGGAATATAAAATTGTTCAATAATTATGTTGATCTTTATTTTTCTCACTATTACAAAATAATGTTGCAAATAAAGATGGGATTTTAGAATACCAATATGTGAAGTTATTATATGTTCATGATAGAAGTTTATAGTTTTACTAGGAATTCATATACTCTCACATCATAATAAAATGAGTTATACTAGATTATATTTTTTCCATGTTAATTTAATGATTTCAATAATATTGTTTTTGATTGAATTTTGAGAAGTAGATCAGAGTGGTATTAAGTTATTGACCCTACTATAATAAAATTATAGAAGATGATATTTACAAAGATAAGTGATTATGGATAAAAAAAGAATGGGTATGGCTATAAATTTATTGGTGATAACCATAGATGAGAAAAAATAAATTTAGGATCATGCGAAACACCCATGGAAAAAAAGTTAAAAATGATGTTTAGACACACCCGTAATGAAATTTAGGTGAATAGAAACAGATTTCATTGTATAATTCCACATACATGTCATTATGGTAATTGAGTAGTGTGGGCACTGATTCTAATGTAAAATTTTCTATATGTTAAAAATAAATAAAATCAAAATTATGGAGACATACATATAAAATTAAAATGAAGTAGACACAATATAGGAATATGAATTGGGAATCCATGAGGCTATATAAAGTAAAGATCTTATACCTCTTTATGGAAAAGAAAAAGAATGAAAGTTCATTTATATTCTGAAGATAGGATCATATCCGTCTTGATGGTGAATAAGGAATATAATCTAATGACATCCTTTGTTATAGAAACTTGTGAAAATATATTTGAGGATTGACTGGTGTTTTTTAAATGATTTTGACTATTAGTATCAATTATTTAAAATATTGAGTTTCTATTGAACTCAATGATATTACATCATCTTAGTGAATTAGGAAATAATTATTCTAATATCTTTTGAAGAGTTGTGAAGTTTAACTAACTTGGGTGTGATGTTTGATAATATTTTTTTAAAGATCTATAGGAATTAAATGTCCATTAGATTAGTGGAAGTAGATATTTGATGTTGATGATGTATCATCCTAGGTGTACTAAGACATATAAATCAAGAAGAGAAAATCATATTTGTATAGATTGTGGGTATTCATGGAACCTGTGTTACATAGGGTATGTAAGGAAAAAATAGTGTGAATATGTCACATTAGTTTGATGTTGAGTATTTTGAATTTATTTTGATAATAATACAAGTGTATTTGTGGTGATATGTTATTAATTTGTGTCCATATCTAATGGGAGTTTAAGTTTTAATGAAAAATTGGTAATTCTTAAAAATAGTCAGTGACATATTAACAACCCCCCTTAATTGTCTACACTAATTTATAAGGGTCTTTCAAATTGAATACCTTATTTCCAATTGTTCATTATAACGATTTCAGTAAAAACATTCCTTATCAAATAATAGAAATGATATAACAATACAAATAGTTTGATTATATCTATCTGATCTTGTACTATTCCATTTCATTCAACTATAGGATTGATCATCCTAGTTATCCTTAATTATAATTTTTATCAATTATTTCATTGTTTTTGTACTCGTATATATTTATAATATTTTTAAAATATATATTTTGTATCATATTCCATTAAAAATCAGTGATTTTATTTCTATAACACTGATGCCTAACATTATTTTTAATGCATTTTCTCAAAACTGTTCTTGTAAATCAATCTATTCCTCCATAAAGAAATAGTGTGATTGCTTCCTAAAACTACCTTTAGGTTTTAATGACATTGATTGTCTTCTTGAAGAAACATTTTTGTACTTTCAAACTATCTATTCATTTTTCTGTTTGAAATATTTCACAATTTTAATATCGATAGTGCACTAGAACATGGAAATCATGGAAAGTTCATTTACACTCAACATGTTTGGAAAATAAAGAAAACAGTTCTTTAAATAATTGTATTTTTAAATAATTTAGAACAATTATAATTGATCAAATTCAATAATTAAACCCATCTTATAAATAATCCATCATCGCTTCAAGTCATTTAACATACTCAAACTTCTTTAATATTTGACGAGAGGAAAATTTATAATTACTTATTAATAATATAAACCATTGGAAACTCTTTTAAAATAATTTTATTCTTTATATAATTATCTAGAGTAATTTTTTGAACATATTCAACATTAGGTTACTCATAATGGATTTATCTCTAACACTTATAAATTTTATTCTTATTTAATAATAATTAATTTGTTTTATATGAGTCAATGGTGTTGTTAACATAATGACTTTTATTTTCAGGGATTGATATCAAGGTTATGACTGGAAGATTCTAGTTATATTTAACTATAATAGAATATTTTATCAAATTAGGCTCATATTTTTTATTCATTTAAAATTAACATTTATTAAATTTTATTCAACTTTAATAAGAAAAACTTTTAGATTCTTTTATAGGAATTAGTGACCATGATTCATATTTCACTTTCAATTGGGTCAATTTATAATTTATACCAATACTTTTCTATTTATGTACAAAACCATCACAATTATATACAAATTACTATTAGAAAGTTAAGTAGATAACCTTTTATTCAAAATAAGTCATAGGAATAACACAACACTATTCTTCTACTAAATGAATTTTATTTAGGTCTCTATATTAAGTTTATCCCAAATAAAATTCAAAAAATTGGAACCTAAAATTTCAAGATCACTTATTACATAATTTTCATACAAAAGACAATCATGGGGCACCCAATATTGGCATGACCTACCCAGTTAGAAAATTGAAGTCGTGGAATGTGTTTTCAATGGAAGAAGACAAAAAAACTATATTTTATTGGGGATTGAATGTTTCCATAAAATATGATGTATTCCAAATCCACGTGTTCATGATTCTAATGATTTAGTTTTGGAATAAAATTTCTTTCAAAAATATATTTTTCCAAACTATATTGATGTGTCACACGTTACACAACTAAAATGTTTTGTTACTAACAAAAATTAAAATCGAACAATATTCATACATTTCTAAATGAATCCCATTAATATATTACATGAAATAGTATCATGTAAAAACTTACAATAAAATGAAATCAATAACCCCACATGAATAATATAGATGATACATAGTGTTATCTCACAATGTTCTGAACAAGACATAAGCAACCTAGAATGTGTGTAGTCTGACCCAGAGTCCTGGTACCCAAGGATAATTTACTAATGTGATACATAAATTAAATCAAAGTCATAATTCATAACATGTATAAGTTATAATTATCTTCTTAATAGATTTTTTTAACCATGTACAAGACAATTTCATCATCGAAAAAAATATTAATCAAATATCATACCAAGAATTTAACTCCTTAGATGTCTTTATGAAATTTTACCAAAATAATTTCTATTTTTATGACCAAATAATGTATTATAAATTTTTATAACAACTATATCTATGAATAAATCATGTAATTGATTAAATAAATGAACAATTATAATATTTTAGAATAGGATAAAAATTTTATGAACAATTCATAAATAATGAAATTGTAGACACATAATAACTGATTTATAAGATATGAAGATTTCATAAATAATAAATATGCACAGATTACATTTATTATCAATATACACCCCTTGATATTATACATTTTTATGGATTTTTCATAAAATATATCAAATTAAATGGAATATAAAGATGTTATATTTAAACAATAGTTTTTAAATAACTTACATAAAAAAAATATAACATATTTTATATTATTTAAGAATTAATCAAATTAATTATCTAAATACATTTTGATATACTTTAGATAATTACTCCAAAAATTTACTTTTAATTTAAAAAATTAAAATTAAATTTTTTTGGAAAAATTATAATATTAAATACACAACCGTCTATTTTTTTGTTTAATTTGAAATGTATTTTCACTATATAGATAACACATAAAAATTTGTTATATAGCATTTATATCTGACTTAAATTTTATTCAATATAATTTCAAGTGTATTTTTTCTACATATTTATTATTATAAAATATTTATTTAATAAATGTTTCATAAAAAATTAATAATTAATTATATAAAATATATAAAAAAATTATTTATAAAAATTTAATAAATTAAATAAATATAAAAAGGACTATTTTTAATAATTCAAAAAACGTAATAAATTATTTTAAAAATTTTATAAACAAAATTTAGGGAAATTTTTTGTATAGATCTTATATCCTATGATAATTTTTATATTTTTAATTTCATCTTGGACAATTGTATATCTTATTACAAGATATATAATCTTTAGCTATGATATAACCTTTAATGTGTACAGTTTCATATCTAATGATAATTATTTTATAGTAGATGCAATATGAGGCCAATTTTTACAACCATGAAATAATTTCCACATCCCATATGATTTCTTATATCATATGTTGTGATATTGTGAAAACACAATAGAACATGTTGTGTATACACTTATTTTATCGAATATCATATGGCATGGCCATTTAACATCTTATGGAATCCCATGTCATATAGCATGACTAAAAACAATATATATATTATTTTAAATTATAGGAAATAATACATCCATAAGATATATGATTTCTCTATTTTAACTCAAAATTTCATGAATTAATGATCACCGTGTTGATCTGATATAACTGATGGGTTTTTATGAATTGAATGAGAGTTTTTATATGCAGTATAGGCATTTGGAAACCAAATTTTCTCATGATCTACTATGTATGAAACAAAAATTTCTTCTAAACTAAAATAAATAAAATTTTGTACATTTATCCAAATATAACTATTGATACTATCCTCAAACTATGATTTATAAAGATCATGGAGAGGCAGTCATCATGATCACACATCTTTGGTGTATTGATTGGTTGAATGAATAGAAAACTTCTTTAGTGGGATACTCCTTCAATCATCGGATGACTAGTACCCCAATATAATAAAGAGTGATATAGAATAGAGATCTATGGAGGTATCAATCATCATGAGGTATAGAAAACATAATTACCCCAAATTGATGGTTAAGACTCCTTATATAGAACTTTGGTAAGCTCTCCAAGTGTGAATTCATTTACTCTTACATTATGAGTTAATACATTCGATTAAAACTCAATAAAATCTTCATCCAAATAATTATCCCATTGTTTAATCATATGAAATGTTAATTTTAATAAATTATAGATTATGTGCGAAGGATTCTAATGCTAAAAATTAACGTTCAGTTTACATGATTAGTTTTACATGATATTTTAATCATACAATATGACTCAAAATTATTATGATGTATATTTTTATAAAACACTATAGGCCATGGAAATGACATAAAACATCTTTTTATCATATCAAATGATATTCCCATATAGAATAAATCATTTCTTTGTTTCAAGAAATACAAGATATGTATCATGTATCTCAGAAATATCATTATCACTAATCACTATAGGATGGCATAAAAGTTGAGGTATAGCTATTATCAAAGTGGTATATGGTATACCATCAATTAGAGTTACATTGGACTACATGAATGATCAAGCCAACATTGTGGGATGACCTTGGAATGTATGGAAAAACTATATACCTAATTAAATGTTCCATTGAAATTATTATCTGGTGGGGTAACTTGATAATTCATATCACGTCATCTACATGAAATGAAACTCCATGAAATAAAAATTAAGAAACACACATACAAGACTCTATACAATTATAAGTAGATAAAAAATAATTGATCACAATTTGCGAAGCCTAGAAATCTATAGGGTTCCAAATAGGTGAGTCTCACATGTTAAACCCTCCAAATGAGAATCTATTGTTATCATCTACATCATAACCTTATAAATCCACTAAAAACTAAAAAAATTATATATTAACCCTATACATAGTATTTAGTATCCACCAATCCTTTATCACTATTTTACCTCTTGTGTGGGTGCCTTTTCATTACTTGGTTCATGTAAAAAGGTCTACATGCATTCCATTGAAACACATATAGGGTTTGAGTGTAACATAAACCAAGGGAGTCACCACCCAACCACATCTAATCAGACATGAATGAATGTTTACAAAGAAGGAATATAAAGTAGGCAGGTGGGACTAAAATTTAGTCCATATATCAATCATGATGTACAATAAATAGATTAGACATGATTTTCAATTGAACATGAATAAAAGTAAGAAGATTTATTTGAACATTTATAATTTAAAGAGTCATTATCCAAACTTTATTAAAGCCTTTCTCAAAATCTATAAATATATTTTTTCACCATAAAGACATGTTTGATTCCATCCTCTATAGGAGTTTGTGTATAAATTGACAAGTTCTTAAACATATAAATACACGTTAGTGTATATATTGATAAACCTCCCCCATAAGAGGCCCCTCATGCCTCATATAAAGGAACAACATATGCATATCTAGAATAATCTGCCTCAAAGGCCCCTAATCTTTTTAACGGACCGAGTGTGTTCACACACACACACATATATACTTATATGCATACACATGGCATCATATATATGTGTCCTCTCTTCTATTGGGGACGGAAATGTCAAAAACATAATCATATATACATATATATCATCGTTTATCTTAACTAATCAATGATAATAACCTCCCAGATGGAGAGATAAATTATATATTTTAACGTAATTGAAGGGGTTTTATTCTCATTATTAAACAATACCTCTATATTTCCTTTTATACATTCTCATGAGACCTCATTTTAGATATCCATTTTTATTTTTGATTCCATAAAAGATTCATTAATATCATTATGTGTATCATGAACTCTATAAACCTATCAATATTCAACAATATAAACTCTTTTTCGATATGTTAAGTACTAGAGGGGTGCCAAAAAAGGTGATCTCATGTCCCCTCCCAAATATATTTTATCCTCTAAAGCCTTCAACCATAGAATTAAAAAAAATTCACAAATGGTTAAATGGGGTATTTTTCTACCCCTGGAAATATCATCCACCATATTACCTCACCCATTCTAGTTATATCATTATCATAACTAGAGTTTCTTCCCAATCTCTATTAAATATTTTTAATATTTTAGAAACATTTCATACAATGTTTTCCTCTCAACAAACTATTATAAATGTAATTTTATGATAAACTATTTATTTTCAATCAGTATATTCGGAATTATCCAATTTCTTACTCACGTGACTTTTCCTCACCACTTGCAGTTACATAGGAATCCCATTGTTCAGTTATAAACCCAAATATTCCCATTTCCTACTATTGATAAATAAATTTGACAATTAAATTGAATCCTCGATTGGTGAACTTCACTCCATGGGAGGTAAAATTCAACTCATCATCCATGATCTCTCTACCTTTTCTTATTGTGCATTCACTATTCATCCACTCCCAGGTTCTATTTTCACATCCTATAATAAAATTACTAATTTATTAAGTCCTAACTTTAAATTTGATCACAAATAAAATTATTTTTCTTGGAAAAAATTATTTTATCCTACAAAATAAAATCCTTTATGTATTAAAATCATTTGAAATCCTTCCAAATATTATATGATTAATATTTATAATTTGATGGAAAACTAGAATCACTATTGGGTTACCATCACGAGGAGTAGATATATCCCCATTCAGTATAAAAACTCATCCCCTTTCAGGAACTTGATTTGTTTATCCTCAAATAACATTGTTTTGATTCATGTTTTTTTTATCATCCCTCATATTTTGGGACATTACTAATGATTTTCATTATATTTGTAAATTAAAATATCTTAATGCACCTTATAATATTTTTTTGAACGAACATATTTGTAAAAACATATTCTTTACTATTTGTCGTGTGTTCAATAAGGATATTCCTAATAATGAAATTTTGGGAAGTTTTTATATTAACCATCATTCAGGGATTAATTTTGACAATACTCAATTAGAAATTATAGATTATCTCTTTATTAAATATTCACATTGATAAATTTTTTGGTGTCCCTTTTCCAGACTCTCCAGCCATTAAATTCATTACAATTACTCAAATAGATTGGTCACATTCTATAGTCAGTGGTGAAATCAATATGATAAGAAATATTAAACAATTTTTTTTTCATTACTTCATTTCATAATAATTTGGCACATTTTGGAAGCCCAAATCCAAATTATTTATTATAATTGAAAAAATGACTTCAAATTTTTAATAGTTGACATTTATTTTCTATTCCATTTGACATTTAATTCTAGTATTTCAAAATCTAATGACAATATTAATAAATAATACCTGATTTGAATTAATATATGTTTAATTTCCAAATAAACAAAATTTCAGGATGATGATTTGGACTTCTCTAGCCAAATTCTTCTAAAATATCAATCTTGATACATTTTTTTAAAGGTTGAGGCGATTTCCTCTTTATTGAAATAGAAAAAAATTTCAAATGTAAAGGCTAGAAAACGGACCCGTAAAGGAACATCAAAAAATAGAAAAAGAGTTCACCTGGTTCTAGAGCGGGTACTCATGTTGTGATATAGAAATCGCCCACCCTTTCCACGAGGATGCCCGCCTCTCTCCCAAGTTTGTACTTGCATCCACACACCACCTTCATCACCCTCTGTAGAAATGGGAGTAGACACAAAGGGACCATCATTATTTGATCCAACTTCTTCACAATTTGTAGTGATCATATCAATAGATTTAGAAATTTTAACATTACAAAGTACCTTGTCACATGGGGATGCAATGTTCTGCATTGTCATTAGTACTTATTTTGTTTGTAAGTCATCGGGCTTATCGAGCTTTTTCATGGCAGTGGACTGAGCCATCTTTTTCTTGCTGATGGAGTCTTTCCTCGTTTCAGATTCATTGCTGGTGGCCTTATCAGGCTGCATAACATCTCTATCAAGTAACTTCGTAGGGGGGGGGGGGGGTGGAAAGTATTGTATCAATATTAATGGGAATGGATATTTCATAATAGTGCAAGGTTTTAGGTAAAAAGTTAGTGTGTACATCAGAAGCATGTAGTAATGAACTATCTCCAGAAAGATTTTTCAAGTCATAATAAACTAAGGCTTGCCCATGTGCTGGAAAAACAGGTTCTTTAGCAGAATTTTGAGAATTGGAATGGAAAGAAATAATTCCAACATCAATATCAGTAGTGTTCCTTATGTTTACCCCTTGATGATTGAGCATAAATATCTCAGAGGTTGCAACATCCAGAATAATCTTACCCCATATCCATTTTAGAGCATGCATCTATTGCGTTGCTCTGTCATCAGTCATTGCTTGATCCAAGAATTCCTTCTCTATTTGACTATCTTCTCAGTCCAAATTATTCTCTTCCTCTTGCACAACTTTGACCAAATCATCTTTAAATGAGATACTTCTTTCAGATTTTCTAGTTGCTTCTACTATATCAGCCCAACTAGCATTCTTTTCTCCATCCAGATGATGGGAAACAGTCTGCCCAGTTTGGGCATTTTCAGAGGTAGAGATTTAACTAGCAGGAATTGGAGGTGCACCTGGGTGTTGATTTAGAATAGTAGAGCTCTGTTGAGAGGGCTTGAGATCATCCTTACTTTTTCTTTGAGAATCGTCATGTCCTCTCAGCATGAATTTGGTACATTTAGTACCTGATCGTGAGATAGATTTGGAGTGTCCTATCAAGCAACAGATTTCACAAAACATAGGTAATTTTTCATACATAATTCCCAGACTGATTTCATCCTTAGGGATGGAGAGACAAACTTTGTCAATAAAGGTATATCTTAAATCAACCTCAACTAAAATTCTGCAAAAATGGACAAAGGTAGCTTTTTTAGTGGCATGATCCATACGGATCGGGATGCCTATTGCAGAGGCAATTTCAAATAGAATTTCAGAATGCCATAAAACCCAATTTAAACCATATATCTTGATCCAAAATTGTGAAAAAGTGTTCTTAAATTCATAAAGTCTAAAGATTGGATTCCATTCAAAGATCCTAAGTGTTTCTGGTTTGAGGTTTACCTACCCAAATCCCCTTTCACTACCATTCAATTTAGGGGAATGAAACAATACATGGAAGAAACCGTTCCCCATCGAGACACATTTAAAATCACTAAAGCCTAAAATCATAGAAAGATGGGCCACAAGGTCATAAATTTTTCAAGGGGTCATTCCTTTGGTAAGGGAAATATGGTTGATGAAGGAATTATTGCAGAGGTATTACCATTGTGTGATTTCAGCATCTGAAGTAGTGACATGATTCGTGGATCCCTTTCAAATAATACGTTGTGGGTTGTGATTTTCCATAAATACAAAGTAATGAGTAGGAATACAAAAGGAATAGAAGAGACCTATTTGTTCTTCAAGATCTCAAACCTTATTCGTTTCCTTCCAAATCCAAGGAGAAAATCTATATCGAGCATCATCTTTCCTCCAAACCTCTTATTGGTTGAAAATTGTTTCCCCAAATATATACTATATAAATAGATGACCAATTCCCAACTCTGAATATTCAAATGAAATTTTTATCCACTATATATATTGGATCCTTATTATGAAATATATATATGGCTTGAAACTACTATCTACTGGATGATATTATTTTAATTCATAATATAGTGAACATTGTGGTTGATTATTTAGTTAATAATTATAGATCTTACATATTTTATATAAGATTTGGTAACCTATTGTACCTACCATAACATAGAAGGTGATTGATCGATCTTGGATAATGATTTTTCCAATTCATTCATCATATTATTCAACAATATTTTAAGAAACATCTTTTAATCCATAGAGTATGTGAAATATACACTTAACACATTAATGATTAATATTTAATTGCATGTATGTTTCTTATAGGTAAGTAGTTCTTTTTTTTTCTTGAATGTGGATTATTTTTTGACAAATATATTCTTCCATGTTGTACTTATGAACTCTTTTATCCATTTTTTTATTTTTGTGATGATTTTAAATATTCGAAGATTCAATCATATCTATTCCTCTCATGTAACTATTTTAAATTACAAATTCCAATAAATGTTTTCAAGAATAAAATAGGGAAATATTCTTAGGTGTCACCCAAAGAGTAGGTCTCTTACTCAATAATAATATCCTCATGTATCTAGTATTTAAGACAAAAATAAGAATAACACTTAACACCTTCATATAAAATATACTATAATGCATGTATATACATCTGAAATTACATCCATTAATCACTTCAAAAATATTATCCTAATTCTATCAAATAAAATTGGCATGTTATTGGGTCATTATATATAGTTTCTATCAATAATTCATTTGGTGGTGATAATAAATCAAAATGAATAAAAAAATATTTTTGATAGATATAACATGATAAAACATTTAAGAATACACAATTTATCCCCTAACACGGGATGTCCAATTTTTTCACATTTTTCATGTAAACTTGTTTAATCCGTGAAAAACATTCAGAAAAACCATAAACACATTAAAATAAAACAAATAATATAAAATAACACACATTATTTATTACCCATCATCAATGACCAAGAAAATAAAAAAATCCTAACAGAAATATTATGCTTCATGAATCGAAAAGGGATAATCAATTTCAAAACAATTTCATTAATAAAACATTGTATTTAGAGTATTTTTTAAAAAAACCCATTATTATATTATCACTAACTCTACCCCAGTCAGTTCTAGTTGTTTCATAGTGACAATATGTGAGGAATAGATGAGGTCACCCACCTCAATATATATATTGTTGTGAATCTCTATATATTGAAAAATTATATACTTCACTAAATATGTGTTTAAGAACACTAGGTTATTACTCAAAATTATTTAGGTTGGTGCCTTATTTTGAAGTTGTGAATCCGACAATAATGGGATGTACATACCTCAATATCATTATCCATGACCTCCTGGAATACCCTAGATATAAGGCCCCAGCCTTAAACCTTACTTAATCTTGAGTTATTACAAGATTACACATTGAGGATCTTTTCAGGTTTAGAGTTTTAGAGAATTAGATCATGAAACTTGCATTACATTACACATTTAAACAAAGTGGTTACATAAAAGACAATATTCATTCTTCCCATCAACGGAAACCTATTTAAAATAAAACACAGATTCTTTCTTGACACATCCTTGACACTATCATCACATCATGTACCTTTCCCTTGACCTGTGAAAAACATTTCAAAAACTTGGGATGAGCATAAAAAGCTCAGTAAGGGTTATAAAAATATGGAAAGGAAACATGAGTTCATAAATACATAAGAATGAAATCATACTCTACCCATAAAACATAGGCATATCAAATCATGAATAAATCATAGAAAACATAAGACATAAAGGTAACTTGAGGCATTCATAACTTTCTTATGTAGGGAGTAACCCTCTTGGTTACGTTTGGAATACCCATCACAGTATATTCCCTAAATCTCTTTGGAGAAACCTTAACGTTTCACTCCTTCGCGTTACCCAATGCATTGGAGAGTTATATCGGGCTCACCCGCCCTTAGTTTATCACGGAACCACCCGTTCTTCATAAAAATGCCCAAGAACCATAACATAATCGTATCACATAAACATGAATAAAGGAAACATAACATTTCCACATTTCAATCACAATATAACATTTTAGGATATTGAAATAATGAATCCATTCAAAAAGAAACCATTTCCAAAACCATTTAAAACATTTAATAAAGAGATTTTTTGAATCAAAGTGTCCCATACCACCTTGAAGCTTTAAACATTTTAAGCCATTAATATCCATATAAATAAATCCTTAAAACCATTTTGAAAACATGGATATTAATAAGAACAAATAATTAAAACATTTAAAACGATATTTTGGTTAAAGGGGTTTTACCAAAATTAGAGACACTTGAATACAATAATCGAGGAATAACATTTATTCAGAACTTTATAATATCATGAGAATAAAAGGATTCATGATATAATACTCCAAATGACAGTATATACACCATATAAGAGTGAATTGGTGTATAACAACAATGAACCCTCAATAGAAATGTCAAATGTGATGAAATCCCTTATAAAGAAGGTATCCTTAAATTAAGGACAAATAAATCTCAAAAATATGTGTGACAAATATATATACACCCAATATAAGTGGATATTAAGTGTAAAACAATAAAAGGTCATTCACACGTATTAAATGGATGACATATTCAATGACTACAAGTTGAACCCAAAGAAATCAAAATTGGGTTAAAAAGTTCCCTTGACAGCCTAACGACATCACATCAAAACGAGTTGATGAGAGATAAAAAGTGTATCTCATCACTTGGACATAAAATTTACATCAATAAGGATGTATGAGAACATATCCCAACATAAAAATATGTAAATTAAAAGACCCAATAAAAGAAGTCTTTTAAAAAAAAGGAGGGTGAAAGGTTCCCTTACCGACTTGGGTATCTTTCAAAACATACACCCCATGAAAGAAAGACAATAGGTCATTGATGTAAATACTCATAAAAGAAAGTATATTACACAAAGAGTAGAATAATGGGCAGTAAATACACCACTAAATGGAATTTGTGGCAAATGTAGGATAAATCTCACGGGAATAAAAGTGAGATGAAAAATCTCTCACGAAAACTCGGCAGCCTAACGGCGCCACATGAAACATCCGAATATGGATTGATGAGATCAAATAGGGTATCTCATCACATTAAAATATAATTTACAGCAAGAGGAATATAAAAGAACATCCCCAAACATTACAAATAGTAGCTTAAAAGAAGTGACATAAAGGAGAGTACTTAAAAATAAAGAGAGAAGTTAGATCTCTTACGAAAGTTCGGCAGCCTAACGGCGCCAATCAAAACTTACAAAATGGATTGATGAGAGATAATAGGGTCTCTCATCACATGAACATAAAAATTACAGTAGGATTAATATAAAAGATCATCCCAATAACAAGAAAGATGAGATTTAAAAGGAATGACATAAAAGGGTGTAGTTAAAAAGAAAGAGAGGAGTAAGATCCCTTACCTCAGGTCCGACTTGACTCGATCGTTCTTTAACGTCCTGAATAATAAACTTGAGTTAATTTCCACTTTATTAAGAACCTTTTTCTAGTTCATTATTTCTATTATATCACTTAATTCCATGTTATAAACATTATGTAAACATTTAAGTTAATAATGTTTGTTTTGTCGATATTTGGTTCTTAAGTCGAAAGTGGACATCTTACCATTACATGTTGATTGTGTGGTCAAATTTTTATTATATCCAGAATAATATTCATGATTTGGATATCATATATGTCATATATATCCAGTACATGCATGCATTTATAACATTACATAATCATTTAGAGGTAAGAAATGAAATGCACCGTTCATGGAGACGGTAAGCCGTACGTACGCATGAACGCTACTTCCATTTCTATTTCATATTTTATAGAATGGAATAATAATGATATAAAGGTATATTATAATTACAGTATAATATCATATATAATATCATAGTTCCATCCTTTATACGTCCCACATATGGTATTTAAGGAATCAAATCACTTTGAGGGGGCGGTAGTCCGCACTTCCTTAAATGAAGATATCGCGTATACCCATAATGGAAGCCATAAAGGTAAGACAAAACTGAAAAATACAGAAGCGTAAATAAACCATAAACATATTATATATCATATATAAAAATAGTGACATCATAATGGCCACCTTTGAATGTGTTAAATGAGTATTGAACAATCATCGTTTCGGGAGGCAGAATTTCACCATCCACAGAAACCGTATGTTCTTTAACCATTTGATGTAGTTGTGTGAGAGTGTAGCTCGAATAAATCTTAAAACAACATCCTAGTATATTGAAGATACTGTTTTTGTTACAAAAGAAGTAAATAAAAATAGTTTAGGGGGTTGGAGAAGCAAAATAAAACAAATGAACATGAGAGAGTGAATTACCTTTAAAAGTGTAACTCCTTTTGATTTGAGCCTAAAGGCTTCCTTTGAAAGGATTCTGCCCAAAGGGAATCCTCTAGGATGAGTATAGGGATGTGGAGAGAGTAAATGGGCAGGGGTTGGCCGAGAAAAAGGCTTGAGGAGTGTGTTAAATGAGGTAGAGGTGGGGGCCTTTTGTAAGAGGAGAGGAGGGGCACTTTTGGAAAGTAAAGAAATATTACTTTATTTGAAAATGCGTTTCGGTTTCAAAAGGTCCAACATTGATATAATTCGTGGATAAGGTGATAAGGCTTCTAAATCCACTCATCCAATAAGTTTTTTACATGTGTAGTTCATAGATGTTACATTATCTTTCCATTTTATTTAAATCGTCAAATAATGATGTCATCGCTGCATCATTATTATTTCATAAATAATTTAATTTATTTAATGTATAAAAATTATAAAAAAAAATACTATGATGTAGGAAATCTTTTTATCTTTCCAATTAATATTTATAATCAAAAATATGACGTGTATAACCTCACTTACAAATTGTTTTAGTAAAACATATCATGTTTGTGTCAATTTTACTTTTACATTAAATAAAATGTTATTTATGTCATTTCCCAACCAAAGTGGATCCATGGGGTCCCCAAGTTGACCCATGGCTTGTCTTGGTCGGCCATGATACAACCAATGAGGGTAAGACATGTGTCAAGCTCATCTCATTTTATTAAAGCATTATTTTTACCTTAAACCACACTAATTACCACTAATCGCGATTAAAAACTTAATAAGTTACTATTCACCAAAAAATTATTTTAATCTCATTGAACCACATTTTACTTCTTAATGACAACCATGTATATCGGATTTTTGAAAATCAAAACACAATGATGAAAAAATTTCATTTAAACGGAAAATCGGTTTTTATAAGTACCACTTAGTGGTTTCACTATTCATCAAAAATTGAAGTTTTTCAGAAAAATCCCAAAAATTCACCCTAAGATATATTTGATATTCTGAATTCAAAAATGAAGTCCGTTTTACAAAATTCAAAACATATAAGTCACATTAATTAATTTAATAAATAATTCCCGCTGTCATGACAAATAGCGTGTTTTATGAAACAATAAGTATCAAAAGATTCACACTAGTTTAAGTCTGATTTCAAAGTGAAATTGATTCCAACGACCACTATTGGATTTAATGGTAAAAATATTTTCTAATTTAACTTTAAAACCAATTCAAAATATAATCTAATCATATAAATAAATTAGATTAAAAGTGGTTTTGAATTAAAATACAACATTTTACACTATTCATTAAAAAAAATGAACTTTATCGGAAAGATACCAAAAATTTACACAAAGTAAATTTTGATGTCCCGATTCTTAATAAGAGTTTTATTTGGTCCAAAAGAATGTTTAGAAGTGAACAAAACTATATTTAATTACGGTTCTCCATCAAAAGTTGATAAGTGAACCTTTAGTGAAAACTAGGGCATATATGCCTAAAATTGAATTCTTTCCGTATTTTAAGTCTTTATCTTTTATTATATAAATGTAAAAATATTTAAGAACATATATAATCATATTTTAGTTATTTCTATCCATTCCCGCCATTACAACGGCTACATGTTAACTACCATTTAAAATAATATTATTTTATTATTAGAGTGCAACGTAAGATTCCCAAGAAACTCGTTGTTGCGTGTTGGGTACGCCATCGAGCATAGTGTCCCCTTTAAAGTCATATTAATATTTTATTCACAAATATGGATAAATATGAAAATGTCATATTCCTTATTTACCTGGGGTGTTACATCCTTCCCCCCTTTTGGGAATTGCGTCCTCGCAATTTTAAAATTGCGCTTGGAAACATCCTTGAACGTCCCACATCGGAGAAGAGTCGGTAAAAAAAATCACTTTAAAATAAAGAAAGATAAGTACAAAGGTCACCCGAGTTAACCCATACTAGGATTCCAAGTATGAAAATATGGACATGGAGGAAGAAACAAAGGGTCATGTTCTGATGGAGAGTGATAGAAAACATGTTTAGGGGAAAGTTAACCACGAGAAAATCACAAACTTGTGATGGGTTAAACGGTATTCGATTCCCCAGTAGGAAAAGTTAATAGACAAAATTTTTGTTTTTAGTTACTTTTTATTGAGGAATTTATTCATAAGGAAGCATAATCACTTATCATGTTGACTTTCAACTTTTACTAGATTCCTTAGTCAAACTCATATTTTTTCCAAAAGACGAGTATTTAGGGAGACTTGTTCGCATTAAGAGTACTATAATCAACTTCTAGAGAATCACCTAATCCCCAAAAGAGAACTATATACATCCCATGTTTTTAGGCTTTAACCAAAACCAAAACCAAAAAGGTTAGTACAAGATCAGATAATCCAGAAAAGGATAACCCCTTATAAAAATAAAATCTATTCTTAATCTCCAAAATTTGTCCAACAAAACCCAAAGTTCAACGAGGACCATCCGATAAAAAATTTGTCCATAAAATTCTTCAAAGTAAACCAATATAAGATTGAAACCCAAATATTTGAAGGATTTAGTCACATAGTCTTCCAAGTTAAATCGTAACATTTATCTCCAAACAACATCAGGTGCTCCTAAAGTCTCACATTGAAGAGTAATTATCCTAATCACATATCCTCCAAAATCAACTTACTCTTAATTCATAAAATCATATAACTAAAAAGAATCAGTCAAACTAACCAGGGGCTTCACGTAGTCCAGTGGTAGGCGATAAATACCAGTCGCACTTTGGTTGAGGGTTCGATTCTCGCAGCATTGTCCGACGCGACGGGTTGTCACACGGTCTGCGTGTTGTCCTTTTTCCAAAACTATATAATTCTCAAATCATTACCCAAAAAGGGATAAAATCATCAAAATAACCATAACATAATTTAACCTCAATTTTATCTCATGCCTTTCACTTCAATCATAACATATGGTAACCCATAATTACCTCAAAAGTAAGGATCATATAAACCCAAATGGTTCTTTATAACTATGTCCACAAAAGAAAAGATAACTATTACTTGAATAAAATTTGCCTATATTAAACATCAGGGTTACACATAATATAAAAAGTCTTCTAATGTAACCCCATCATCAAAAGAGACTTAATACTCTTAAGAATTTCACCCTAACTCTTGAAGCCCTTATTTGTTGACATCTTACTCATTCAACATTCTTCATGATCCATTATCTATTCCTTTCCAACTTATTCCGAAATACCTCTTTCCTACAAACAAAATCATGAATCATATCCTAAGATTCCAAAATAAGAAAACAATAGTCATGAAATAGTACATACCTTTGATTGGTCATTGTCAGTTTCTTCATCCTCAATCGGAATGGCATTAGGTATTGGTAAACGAATATTGGTACGCTCTTGGTGACCCCATTCACGAAACTTCTTCATAAGACATGTGTTTGCATAATGACCATGCACACCACATTTAAAACATTCAATTGATCCCTCAGAAAGAACTTCTTTCCCTTTCCTCGAGTCAACTGGATGCTTCCTTTTTCCATGGCAGGTTCTTGCTTTATGACCTTCATTTCCACATCTATAGCATATTTCTGTCCCTTTGAAACATTTTCCTAGGTGTTTCTTTCCACATCTTTGACACGTAGGTTTTTTAACACACTTACCTTTATGATTATTACCTGCACTTCCGTAGGGATTTGTTTCTTGCATATATGATGCATTATAGAAATCTCCAAGGTTTAGGTGGTCAATCATGACTCCAGATAGTTGGTTGAGGATAATCAAAAGATTTCTCATTGCAGCTCCCATATCATTCAGTTTCTTGCTCAAAAAACTGTCACAGTTTCCTTCACATCCACTGTTACTTTGGTGCCTGCTAGATCCAGCCATTTACTAAAACCAAAAAGGTCAGTGTGAGTATATCAACAAAACCATCATGTACTAATGAGTAAGATAGACAATAAGATATACTTACTCATTCACTTTATCTAAAACTAAGACTCTTTCTGAAATCCTAACCATTATGGTAATTGTCAATTATGCTTAAAGAATACCCTAACCTCTAAAGTTATCTAAACCGACCTTTGATACCAACTATAAGGCCCCAGCCTTAAACATTACTTAATCTTGAGTTATTACAAGATTACACATTGAGGATATTTTCAGTTTTAGAGTTTTAGAGAATTAGATCATGAAACTTTCATTACATTCCACATTTAAACAAAGTGGTTACATAAAAGATAATATTCATTCTTCCCATCAACGGAAACCTATTTAAAATAAAACACGGATTCTTTCTTGACACATCCTTGACACTATCATCACATCATGTACCTTTCCCTTGACCTGTGAAAAACATTTCAAAAACTTGGGATGAGCATAAAAAGCTCAGTAAGGGTTATAAAAATATGGAAAGGAAACATGAGTTCATAAATACATAAGAATGAAATCATACTTTACCCATAAAACATAGGCATATCAAATCATGAATAAATCATAGAAAACATAAGACATAAAGGTAACTTGAGGCATTCATAACATTCTTACGTAGGGAGTAACCCTCTTGGTTACGTTTGGAATACCCATCACAGTATATTCCCTAAATCTCTTCGGAGAAACCTTAATGTTTCACTCCTTCGCGTTACCCAATGCATTGGAGAGCTATATCGGGCTCACCCGCCCTTAGTTTATCACGGAACCACCCGTTCTTCATAATAATGCCCAAGAACCATAACATAATCGTATCACATAAACATGAATAAAGGAAACATAACATTTCCACATTTCAATCACAATATAACATTTTAGGATATTGAAATAATGAATCCATTCAAAAAGAAACCATTTCCAAAACCATTTAAAACATTTAATAAAGAGATTTTTGAATCAAAGTGTCACATACCACCTTGAATATTTTAACATTTTAAACCATTAATATCAATATAAATAAATCCTTAAAACCATTTTGAAAACATGGATATTAATAAGAAAAAATAATTAAAACATTTAAAACGATATTTTGGTTAAAGGGGTTTTACCAAAATTAGAGACACTTGAATACAATAATCGAGGAATAACATTTAGTCAGAACTTTATAATATCATGAGAATAAAAGGATTCATGATATAATACTCCAAAGGACAGTATATACACCATATAAGAGTGAATTGGTGTATAACAACAATGAACCTTCAATAGAAATGTCAAATGTGATGAAATCCCTTATAAAGAAGGTATCCTTAAATTAAGGACAAATAAATCTAAAAAATATGTGTGAAAAATATATATACACCCAATATAAGTGGATATTAAGTGTAAAACAATAAAAGGTCATTCACACATATTAAATGGATGACATATTCAATGAATACAAGTTGAACCCAAAGAAATCGAAATTGGGTTAAAAAGTTCCCTTGACAGCCTAACGGCATCACATCAAAACGAGTTGATGAGAGATAAAAAGTGTATCTCATCACTTGGACATAAAATTTACATCAATAAGGATGTATGAGAACATATCCCAACATAAAAATATGTAAATTAAAAGACCCAATAAAAGAAGTCTTTTAAAAAAAAGGAGGGTGAAAGGTTCCCTTACCGACTTGGGTATCTTTAAAAACATACACCCCATGAAAGAAAGACAACAGGTCATTGATGTAAATACTCATAAACGAAATTATATTACACAAAGAGTAGAATAATGGGAAGTACATACACCACTCAATGGAATTTGTGGAAAATGTAGCATAAATCTCATGGGAATAAAAGTGAGATGAAAAATCCCTCACGAAAACTCGGCAGCCTAACGGCGCCACATAAAACTTCCGAATATGGATTGATGAGATCAAATAGGGTATCTCATCACATTACAATATAATGTAAAGAAAGAGGAATATAAAAGAACATCCCCCAACATTACAAATAGGAGCTTAAAAGAAGTGACATAAAGGAGAGTACTTAAAAAGAAAGAGAGAAGTTAGATCTCTTACGAAAGTTCGGCAGCCTAACGGCGCCAATCAAAACTTCCAAAATGGATTGATGAGAGAGAATTGGGTCTCTCATCACATGAACATAAAAATTACAGTAGGATTAATATAAAATATCATCCCAATAACAAGAAATATGAGCTTTAAAAGGAATGACATAAAAGAGTGTACTTAAAAAGAAAGAGAGGAGTAAGATCCCTTACCTCAGGTCCGACATGACTCGATCGTTCTTTAACGTCCTGAATAATAAACTTGAGTTAATTTCCACTTTATTAAGAACATTTTTCTAGTTCATTATTCTTATTAGATCACTTATTTCCATGTTACAAACAATATGTAAACATTTAAGTTAATAATGTTTGTTTTGTCGATATTTGGTTCTTAAGTCGAAAGTGGACTTCTTACCATTACATGTTGTTCGTGTGGTCAAATGTTTATTATATCCAGAATAATATTCATGATTTGGATATCATATATGTCATATATATCCAGTACATGCATGCATTTATAACATTACATAATCATTTAGAGGTAAGAAATGAAATGCACCGTTCATGGAGACGGTAAGCCGTACGTACGCATGAAGGCTACTTCCATTTCTATTTCATATTTTATAGAATGGAATAATAATGATATAAAGGTATATTATAATTACAGTATAATATCATATATAATATCATAGTTCCATCCTTTATACGTCCCACATATGGTATTTACCGAATCAAATCACTTTGAGGGGGCGGTAGTCCGCACTTCCTTAAATGAAGATATCGCGTATACCCATAATGGAAGCCATAAAGGTAAGACAAAAATGAAAAATAAAGAAGCGTAAATAAAACATAAACATATTATATATCATATATAAAAATAGTGACATCATAATGGCCACCTTTGAAGGTGTTAAATGAGTACTGAACAATCATCGTTTCGGGAGGCAGAATTTCACCATCCACGGAAACCGTATGTTCTTTAACCATTTGATGTAGTTGTGTGAGAGTGTAGCTCGAATAAATCTTATAACAACATCATAGTATATTTAAGATACTGGTTTTGTTACAAAATAAGTAAATAAAAAGAGTTTATGGGGTTGGAGAAGCAAAATAAAACAAATGAACATGAGAGAGTGAATTACCTTTAAAAGTGTAACTCCTTTTG
This sequence comes from Viscum album, assembly GCA_963277665.1. Lineage (NCBI taxonomy): Eukaryota > Viridiplantae > Streptophyta > Magnoliopsida > Santalales > Viscaceae > Viscum > Viscum album. Next base: position 1,544,355,335 of record OY728155.1, on the reverse strand, counting down.
ATTTGAGCCTAAAGGCTTCCTTTGAAAGGATTCTGCCCAAAGGGAATCCTCTATGATGAGGAGAGGGATGTGGAGAGAGTAAATGGGAAGGGTTTGGCCGAGCCAAAGGCTTTAGGAGTGTGTTAAATGAGGTAGAGGTGGGGGCCTTTTATAAGAGGAGAGGAGGGGCACTTTTGGAAAGTAAAGAAATATTACTTTATTTGAATATGTGTTTCGGTTTAAAAAGGTCCCACATTGATATAATTCGTGGATAAGGTGATAAGGCTTCTAAATCCACTCATCCAATAAGTTTTGGACATGTTTAGTTCATATATTTTACATTATCTTTCCATTTTATTTAAATCGTCAAATAATGATGTCATCGGTGCATCATTATTATGTCATAAATAATTTAATTTATTTAATGTCTAAAAATTATAAAAAAAATACTATGATGTAGGAAATCTTTTTATATTTTCAATGAATATTTATAATCAAAAATATGACTTGTATAACCTCAATTAAAAATTGTTTTAGTAAAACATATCATGTTTGTGTCAATCTTACTTTTACATTAAATAAAATGTTATTTATGTCATTTCCCAACCAAAGTGGATCCATGGGGTCCCCAAGTTGACCCATGGCTTGTCTTGGTCGGACATGATACAACCAATGAGGGTAAGACATGTTTCAAGCTCATCTCATTTTATTAAATCATTATTTTTACCTTAAACCACACTAATTACCACTAATCGCGATTAAAAACTTAATAAGTTACTATTCACCAAAAAAATTATTTTAATCTCATTGAACCACATTTTACTTCATAATTACAACCATATATGTCGGATTTTTGAAAATCAAAACACAATGATGACAAAATTTCATTTAAACGGAAAATCAGTTTTTATAAGTACCACTTAGTGGTTTCACTATTCATCAAAAATTGAAGTTTTTCAGAAAAATCCCAAAAATTCACCCTAAGCTATATTTGATATTCTGAATTCAAAAATGAAGTCCGTTTTACAAAATTCAAAACATATAAGTCACATTAATTAATTTAATAATTAATTCCCGCTGTCATGACAAATAGCGTGTTTTATGAAACAATAAGTATCAAAAGATTGACACTAGTTTAAGTCTGATTTCAAAGTGAAATTGATTCCAACGACCACTATTGGATTTAATGGTAAAAATATTTTCTAATTTCACTTTAAAACCAATTCAAAATATAATCTAATCATATAAATAAATTATATTAAAAAGTGGTTTTGAATTAAAATACAACATTTTACACTATTCATTAAAAAAAATGAACTTTATCGGAAAGATACCAAAAATTTACACAAAGTAAATTTTGATGTCCCGATTCTTAATAAGAGTTTTATTTGTTCCAAAAGAATGTTAAAGTGTGAACAAAACTATATTTAATGACGGTTCTCCATCAAAAGGTGATAAGTGAACCTTTAGTGAAAACTAGGGCATATATGCCTAAAATTGAATTCTTTCCGTATTTTAAGTCTTTATCTTTTATTGTATAAATGTAAAAATATTTAAGAACATATATAATCATATTTTAGTTATTTCTATCCATTACCGCCATTACAACGGCTACATGTTAACTACCATTTAAAATAATATTATTTTATTATTAGAGTGCAACGTAAGATTCCCAAGAAACTCGTTGTTGCGTGTTGGGTACGCCATCGAGCATAGCGTCCCCTTTAAAGTCATATTAATATTTTATTCACAAATATGGATAAATCTGAAAATGTCATATTCCTTATTTACCTGGGGTGTTACACTAGAGGATGATCCACCGAATGAAAAAATTAAATCCAAACATAAGAAGTACAGTGTGGTTGATTGATACTTTGTACTGCTATAAAAATAGCATAGAATTAGATATGAATGGTAACCCTACCATAGGATTGTTAAAAATAAATCTTATCAAAACATAGTGAAAATATTGATAATGATAAATTTTAGGTTATAATGGAGGATAAGATGACCTATGAAAGATCTACCAATATTGTAAAAATATAGGAATATAGAAAAAAACAATTAGTTTAAGATAATAGGGACTATTTTTATGGGTTAAAAGTGATATTTTCCACTAAAACGTTTAATTACACATCCATGCATCCAACTGGGTACTTAGAAAAATACATTGGGTACCTGATAAAGCTAATGATGACCCTCTATAATGGCTAGGGCCACTGGATGCCTAATGATTCTTTAGAACCATTGGTGATTCTTCTATTTCCATATCTCACATATGAATATGATACCTCCATAACATATAACAATTTTAGAATGATTATTTGTTACAAAAAGTGATAGACATGCCTATTAAGATACCCATCATTATATATCTATTGATATGTTGACCTCCATCCCTTGTAGAATAATAACAAATGTATATATTGAATATTTTGGAGCTAAAAAAACCAATGAATAGTAATTTTGACTATTACATCTACATCTACATAGTTTCAAAACAATGAACAGAACAATATAGAAACAATCATTATGAATAATAGTATGTTAATATTTCAATATAATATAAAAAATATTGTAGGTAGTAAAATAAATAAATTGTTTTTATTATAGTCTTTAAAAAATTTAATACGACTACCTTGGAGGTCAATAAGAATCTCATTTTAGTGTGTACTTAAGGTAAGGGGTCATTATCTATCATTTTAATTGTTTAGTTTATGTTCTCTATTACTCTTTATCTCTCTCACTTTTACACATTATATATTTAATTTTTTAATTCATTATAAATATTATTTTTATGTATATTATCATATTATCCATTTCATCTCTAGGTATGCACATGTCACTATATGATCCACATCCTATTTATTCTTTAAGTTAAACTTGACAAAGGGAACAATTCAGATTCTTTATTATTATCATGTTAATCTCTAAAAAATATTATTATCTATTTATGATTTCTAAAAATTTTCCTTATTTGAAAATAAAAATTACATTACTTCAAATTTTTCATGACCCTATAATCTTATACTTTTTAATGATTTTTCCATTCCCAAAAGTTTTGATAAAAGTTGGTTCATTTTATAAATTCAACTTCACCTTTTATTATATTTTTTAAACATTGACTATATTTTCGTTATTGATAATCCTTTGTAAAGAAGCCATGGAATTATTATAGCCTTTTTTATTTATTTTTATCTTTTTATGAAAATATTTTAGAAACATTTAAATTAATAATAATGTTCTTTAGATGAATTAATTTGGTTAGGGTTTAATATATATGAATTAAGAAGGTTGGATTTTCCTTAATAAATATACCATGTTCATATGTAATATAATGGTGTGTTGAGAATTGTAAATTTATTATAATTGGTACTTTATGACACATAATATTTAACTGATGATATGTAATATCTCCCAGAGAATAAGTAAGAGTAAATGGGGAAATCATTGAGATATGTAAGACCTATTGATCATATATTATAAAAATATAATATTTGAAATGATACATAATATCTTGTAATTGATACATGAAATAATATATATGGAACATAAGATCTTTTAGAATAAAATATGGTATGATACCAAAGTTTCAAAAAGATATGAAGGATTTCTCCAATGATAAAAATATTAATTAGGACTATTCCATAAATAAAAAATAAAAAATTGAGAACACATAAAAGTAATTTGTAGTTTTTGGATGTTATATATGATGTTTATAGTGATTCATAAGAGTTCCTCAGTTATTTCAAAAGATAGTTAAGTGTAAAATACTCTCATATAGGATTCATACATTTTGATAATAACAATTTTGAGATTTAATGGAATCTGTATAGGGATAATTTTATTCACTCTATGTTATAAGGAACTTAAATTCCTAAATATTATGATTAATGTCAACAATTCTTGGTTTTTTTATCTTTATCCATTATATGAGATTGAATATGGTATATGACATAGATATTGACATGTTATCATCTATACGTGGAAAATATGTCATGAGTATTTATGGATTATGTGATAAGGAATAAAAGTGAGATGAAATTTCCTATGATTTGGGGAGAAAACCCAAGTGATCAATTAAATGTGAATTGGTGATTTTTTATCGGTGTAGGATTAACCTTGGGGATAATCTAAGAACTAATGTGAAAACTTAGGTAATATATTGAGAGAAGAAAATTTTCTAGTTCATGATTTGTGTTATATTCCATGAATGTCCATATTATTAATTATGATATAATTATATGATCCATTGGGATTGAAAATTGTAGTAATATGAGATGAGTTAAAGAAGAAAAATTGTATGATAAGAATATTTTTTGTATTCTTGTATGGGTAATAACATAAAATTGAGTGAGTAAGATAGATGATTTTTTGTTTATATTTCTTAGAAATAGTGTTATTCAATAATTTAAATCCATAATTCTTACTGAACGATGAATGTATTAAAGAAGATAATTTTTTGATTCTAAGGATTGATGAATATTTATCTTGATCTTGTTATTTCTGTATTAAAATCATTTTTTTAAATGATGGAATCCAGTAAAAATTCCATTTAGATACATATGACTTTAAAAACACTCAAGGACTAAGGATCAGAAATTCCCATATTATATTCCCCATAATAAATTAATGATAAAATATTTTTCTCAAACAGAGAAAAAATATAGTAGGGACATAGTCACCCACCTTGGGTGGTGAACTATTTAACAATATTTTTTCATTTTGGTTATTTTATTAATTTTAATGTTTGTTTAATTAATATTGACATTTATTTAGACTGTATTTCTTAGTTCCATAATAATAATCACCTCAATACATCACATAGTATTAAAAAAATCTATGATCCCTTAAAAATATCATTTTATTTTTGGAATTTTATGATAATGAATTTAAATTTAAGGAACTATTGATTCATACTTACACGTTTTGGAAAAATATATTGGGGATAAAATAATAGGATGATTCCCTATATACCTTCACTTGTTCAAGAGGTCATAAAGTTTTTTACTATTTGTTTTACACCAATTTAGAGAGGTTTTTTCAAGATATATTAGTATATATAAAATTTGGATGTTGATGGAAATAAAAATAATAATATTTTGATATCATTATTATAAAAATTATGTTTAAAAGGTTTTCAGACAATAAACTAGCATGACATATTTGATAAAATTTAAAAAAAATCTGAATTTCAATGTAAACTTTGTAAATATATATATTTAGTATTAAATGTAAGAATATTTTATAATGGATTCTGATGAAATTATTTATGATTGACTTATAAGGGTTAATGAGATTATTACCAGTATTAGAGGTTTTAAGTATATATTTTAATATTCTTTAATTATCAAGAAATTACATAGAAATGCCTTTGATATTTGTAATTAAAATAGTTTTTTGGATAATATTGATGATTTAACACATGATGATCAAAAAAATGGTCTTATTTCTGTTTTATATAAGAAATATCTTTTTTTCAATAAGAAAAACAAATAGGATGAGGAACTATAATTCATATATATGAGAAATATTATGATCAAATAATATTATAATGGGACCTTGGATGAGTATGAAGAGGATACAGAGAAATATGAATACTTTGAGTGCATGATATCTTTCAATTTAAAAAACTTCTTTAAATGAAATGGAATGTATAATGTAAAATTACAATGAAATATTTTAAATTTTATGAAATTAACCACTTGAAAAATAATTTTCAAAATATGAAAAATTATTATGTAGATAACTAAAAGAGTTATCTGAATAAGTGATGGAGTAATATCTCATTGTAAATCATGAAAGTAGTTGAAATAAAAAAAAGGATCATAAGAATAATAATATAATAATCATGTTAAAAAAATAAGAGGATGATTACTTCAAAATTATTCAATCTTAGGATGTTAACATAGAATGATTTATTTATATTATGGATCATTTTCGAAAACACAAATAAACTATGATAAATTATGTATAAATAAGATAAAAATATACTAAATACATATAGAATATTCAACATGTTGTTTTTGTTGGACTAAACTCCAAACTCAACAAATAAATCATATATTTGATCAACAAGATGAAAAATAAAAATGAGATTAAAGGCGAGTAACTAAATAAAAAATCAATAAAATTTATGTAATCAATATTTATAAGATAAAAATTATGGAAAAAAATATAATGGAAAATGTTTGTAAAAAAATTATATTCCAAGGAGTGGGAGTTGAAAAATTCAAAATAAGGCTGTATTGATGCGAAAATAATATTAAATAAAAATATTTAATAACATAATAAGGTAATGTAAAAAATAGTTTAATAATTTGAAGTTCATATCTCAAAAATTCAGTTAAAATATACACATATGAGACCCAAAAATATTAAATCTATATTAACTAGTCATATATGTTTTAAAATACATTATTAAAAGTATTTGGATGATATGAATCATTATAAAACCAATTCTATATAAATTGGAGGTGTTGATGGATTTTTTAGAAAAATATCTTTATGTAAATTGATAAAATAAAATCAAAATCCGACAAAAAAATAAATAGTTTCTTCTAGACTAGCTTCCAATATTTACTAAAAATTATTATTTAAAAACAATTTCTGGTGGAATTTCATTAATTACAATAAATCCATTTTTTAGGGTAAAATGTGCCATTTTATCAGAGTTAAATAAATAATGGTTCATAGGGGATAAATTTTGACATTATGATAAGCCATCGTGCGTACAAGAAAACTAAGAACAAAAAGTAATTAATTCTATACAGCCAAAAACAATTGGTCACATAGAATTTTTTTTGGAAAATGTTACCAATATATTTATTATTATAAATAATTTATATCTACATGCTCTCAGAATATTATAAAAGATAAATTTGTTGAGAAGCTCTAGTTTATAGGGGAGTCTAAGAGATCACCCCTTGTTGGGGTTTCTTTGAATTCTAGCAAGAGGAAAAATCTTTGGACTCTTGATAATGTATATTCATCTCACATTAAAGTAGGAATTATGATCTTGAATAATATAAAATATTATTATGGAGTAGTCACTTTTTTAAATTATTGTTACATTATTATCATTGGATTTGGTACACCTAAAATTGAAACCCTAATGTTGAAATTCCATAATGTTCAATTAATATATGTGATCAAATAGAATATTGTTAATGAAAGATAATAGTATGAAGATGGAAATTATTTTCATATAAGATTGAATTCTTATTTAATCATGTTCTTGAATGCTGGAAAATTTTATACCCATGCAGAAAGAATTCTTGGTAATCTATTTCAAATTACCAATACAAGTGATTCTTTTTTTATTGAAAAATATACGAATATGAATTATCATAGACAATCAAAAATATGTTTCAAAGATTCATAAGTAATATCATAAAGAAATATCTTTTAATATTATTTCCAAAAATAAATATAAAATGGTATATTACTTGTAAAACAAGTACAATGTATAAAATTATTAGAGAAAGTTATAAATTATTGGAAATTAAAACAACATGACCAGATCAATTAATATATTCCCATTTATTAGTCCAAATGAGAAATAATCTCACTAAATATAAACTTCATTTCATCAAAATCATTTAAAATATATACATTTTAATCCCTAAATATAAAATTGTTTATGATGAAATATGTTAGTATAAGGTTCCCATTGTTATGTAATCAGAATTTATTAGCAATCCACACATAATGAAATTTAAGGATTTATATTTTGGATTGTTTTATAAAAAAGGAAAGGGGAAAGTTTCATAAGATATTTATCCAATATAATAAGAAAAAAATGATGGGGTAAACACTAAAATAAATAGTGGGATAATATTTAGTGAAGATTATAGAAATTAAACTCAATTAATGTGAGTCAAATATTAAATATTTTGAATTTTTTTGAAGAAGATTACAAGATTAATTCTAGATATATAATTTAAGACAAATATAAAAATGAATCAAAATAAATTAATTTTGATTATGTCATATTATTGATTATGAATCTGTTGATTGGAATGTGAAATTAAATTAATATAGGTTTACAAATCTTGTTATCATAGAAAATATAATCAAAACCAATAATGTGAAAGTTCATACTTTATGAATATAGAAGTATAACTATAAAAAATCTTATGTTTATCTAGTTGACCCATTTTCTATGACTGAGGATATTGAGCGCAAGTAATACATAAATTAAATTAATTCGTATATAGATCATATTGAAAATAATTCCACTTAGAATTTATGTTCAGGAATAAAAAGTAAGAGTTTCAATTGAACCTTATGGTATTTTTGAAACATAATCACTAAATGAGATTCAATTTAAAGAATTAAATTTGGACTATTTTGAAAAAGCTTCTCAAAAGTTGAAGAAACTAATTTTAAATAAAATGTTTCATGAAATATAGGAATTGAATGTGTTAAAATATTTATGGTTATTTAAGTTCCAAAACTCTATAAGGATTATGAAATTGATATGAAGTATTTTTATATATGGTTATACTAAAAAATAGGTGTCAATTTTTAGACATAATGGTTTTACCCTTGAACATAATCGGAAAATGGTATAAATAATGAATAAAAAAATATCAATTAAATAATTCCCATAGATGTCGGTATTCCATGTTGTAAAACTTCTTGAAGGAAATTTGTTCCACTAAATTTATGGAGGAAAAAACCTATATTTGAAATTTATGAGTACAATTACACTTATTTTTATTATATTTTCTAATAATAAAATTTTTAAATAGAAAAGGTATATTATTTAAAGATTTTTCAAGGAAAATAACTGTGTTTTTTGGAATGTATTGTATTATAGATAAAAGGGTCTTACATGAATATTGTTTTATGAAAAAAATATTTTATTTTTATTTACAATGAATATTCTTCTAAGGAATTATGGATTTTTTTTTCATATAATATTTGAATATTTTTTCACTCCCATAATATTTATTAAGAAGTTATACGATATTGTTGTATGAAATAGTTTGCATGAAAATGAATTGAATAATTTTATTAGAATCTTATTATATCTCAAATAATGTAGAACAAGAACTGTATATATAGTGATAATGTGTGAAATATTACAAAGTAATCCAAAAGTATCTCATATAAATGCTACCAAGAGAGTTTTCAGATATATCAAATAAAACATGAGTTTTGGTATTCATTAAAAAATACATGAGGATTTAAATTTATATTTTATTACTAATGTTGACTAGTATATATTTTATGATAATAAAAATAAATATAATATGGAAATCATTTTGTAAAAAATTGGTGTGATCATGAATTAAATGAAATATAATCTAGTGTCTATAAACACTATATAAGATCAAAATGCCTCTACTATACATTCTTGAACACAAATTATCTATATTATATATAAATTGGGAAATTATATGTGATACTTAAAAAATTATAATAATAAGCTATAACCAATTTATAATTATCTTATTCAACAATATCATACAACACTCTCGGTCAAATCATATTGATAAAAAATATAATGCCATCAAAACTAATGTTACTAATAGATATTTGAGTCATAAATATATTTCAATAGAGGATCATATTGTCGATATTCCCATCAATTCCATGTCAATGGACATATTTGAAAACAGCTGGGTGAATATTCATGTTCAACCATTCCCTGACAAATGATGAATTTTTTCATTCACTACATTTATTTGGATACTAATGCCAAAATGTGAGAATAGTACATAACTCATGTTAGACAGGTTTGATTGGACTAGATTTGATTTTCTTGCCACATTGGGGAGAGTTGGTTATGTTGATTAAAGGGGGAGAATTAAAGTCACATGATAAATTCTCTGTACCACTAAGGGATGTAATTCCCCCAAAAACATTATCTTATGGAATGTTTTTTTGTTATAAATTTTATCCTTTTTAGGGAATATGATATTATGTATATTTTACAAATTTGATGAAATATTGAACTTTTTTAGGTAAAAAAATTTCAAATAGGTATATTGAATAACCCTTCCAATTATTCAAGGTTTGTTGTTTTTTAAATAAAAAATGTGAAACAATCCTTAAAAACTAATGAGATTCATTTTACTAGTAAAAAGGATGAGGATTACTAGGGACACATTCTAAAGGATGGAGGTAAATTTTGACATTTATCAAGTTCATTGGTAAATATTGGTGTTACTAATAAGAGAAATGAACTACAATGGATACCTTATGATACATAAAATATAACTTATGAGGTAGGATATGTTTTTTAGAATAAAAAATAATTTTTCTAATATCTCACTAAGATATGTATGATCTATTTAATCATATGTTAGAAAAACTTAATGTTTTCAAAGGATAAATAAAGACATGAAATTGTCTATAAAATCTCGTGGAATCTATATAAGAACATTAATAGTGAAATTTGGAATAGTAATTAAGCGGGATTGTGATACAAAATTGTATTATAATAAAACATAATATTGACTAGGATGATTCTTGTTTTACATAAGATTAATTGACGATACAAGAGAGTTATATTTAGAGTTTATATAGGGTATAAATGTATAATATTAGATCTATGATTTCATATGTTATATAATATTAAATGTCATTAAAATCATATTTTAAAAAAATAGAATAATAAATATGAAATCTCAGGGATAAATAAAGATGAGATATTAATTTTGATTATTTTATATTGAACTTCAATACCTTTATATCATAATGATTATGATTAAGTTATAGTTCATGTTATGTTTTTCTCATCCAATGATAATGAAAATAGAATTTAACAAAGTGATGTTTAAGGGATTATGTAAACATAGGATATAATCCATTAGTAGATATTCATGATTCATTAATTGGGTCCATTATAAATAGATGAAGATGGGATTTGTGGGAAAACCCACATGATTATTTAAATAAGAATCGATTATCAATGATTGTGGGAAGATGATCCTTGATAATAAGCAATTAATTGAATCACAACCTAAATTTATTTCTTAAGGGATTAATATTTTATTTATTATTATTACTTTTTCATGTAAGAAGATCCACATTTTTAACTGTAATATATTTCACATGATCTATTAAGATTGAATAGAGGGTGAATATGATATGAATTCAATAATAAAAAGTGATTGAGAAGAAAACTATAAGAATTAAAAAAGAGACAATGTAATGAATATTACAATGAAATAATGATAAGATAAAAATATTATTTTATTTTCATGATATGTTTTTAATAAATAGGTGAATGTTGAATTCATTCTAAACAATATAAAGTATTAGAGTGGTTATATTACTAATGTTGAAGAACCCTTAATATCTATTTTGATCTTATTGTATTTTAATTTAACTCACATATGAAATATATAGGGATCCAGTATGATGATATATAATGTTATTTATGTTTTGGGAAATATTCTATGGAAAATGATTATTCCTTTTTTATTATAAATTAATTATGTTAGTGATAATTTGATAACATTAACCCCACTCGAACACAATAATGATTTCGTCACCAACGGTATTTGTGAAGCTCATAAATATCATGTGTCCTATATGTTAAATAATTGATTTATACATATATAATTGAGTATGATTTATTGATGAATTTCGTTTTGATAATAATCAATTATAGAGTATTATTTACAAAACGAAATTATAAAATTTTTAACTTGGTTTAACTCTACCTTCTCTTTTTCATATAGTTAATCAATTGGGAAATTAGGTTTTATTGATAATAAATCTACAAGATTCTATAATACCTTATTGTAATTGGATCATACATGTTACCTTGAATAATAATGTTATATTTCTTTATATATTCTTACCCTTTATTCATTATAATGGTTTAGTTCATGTTTTTTATTTATGAATATTATTTTCTATATGGAACTCATATGTGTTGTGTGTTATGATGTGATGGGTGGTTTTGGATTTTTATGTCACCTTAAAATTAATTAGTTTATTCTTTATATCCAATGAGGTAATTATGTGTGGTCCAAATGTTATTTCTCTTGTCAAAAATGTTGTGTATATGCCAAATACTACTTATCTTTTCCATATTGTTATGTGTAGTTTTAGTGAAATTTCACATGTCTTAAATGTTATGATTACAATGTACCAATCCTTGAAATATGTCTAGGATGTAATTCCTTATAATTATACTACACATTATAATTCTCATCAGATATTTTCTCTTATATTATGATTCTATGTGGCAGTTTATAGTCCTTTTTCTTTTATGTTTCCATTCTATAATGTTTGAAATTTATGATATCTCAACCAATGATAACCCTATTTTATCCCCATACTATGCCTTACTACTCAATCCTTATTTAATGTATGTCCCTAGGATATACCATATAGAGAAAGGAGTTTGGTTTAATTTTGAATAAAATTATAGAGATGAAGTTAAATGATTACATAGTCTATTTAAAAGTGGGGCATTATGATTCAGGTTTCTCAAAGACACTAGACCATTATATTTTAAATATTATTTTAAAGAAATGTATTTTTAAAATTACAAAATGATATATATAAATAATATAGTAACCTATAAATAAAATTCTTATGAATTAAATATAATAATTATTTTTTTACTAATTCATAATATGATTCGTTTTTTGTTATATTTATAAATTAATAAGTTCAAATATATTAATTAAGATAAATTTAAGGGATACATAAATTATATCTTTAAAATAATTTATTAATATATAGGGATTTAATGGGATAAAAATAAAAATTTGGTGAGATCTCTAAAACATAATGAATTATTAAATGATTTATTCTTTCTAAATAAAATACTAATCAAGAAAAAATTCATTCTATAAGGATAAACCTCATAGTTTGGTAATGATATATTATCTTTTGTATTATGATAAGAATATAGGTTACTATAGAATTTTAGGATCTATCATTGATTATAATTTTTTTATACACTTGGTTGGGATTCTGTAATAGTTGGGTTCCTATATGAATAGAATTGTGATAGTTTATTTGACTGTTTTATGAAAGGTATACTTCACACAACTATTCAAGTGTTATATAAGATATAATAGAAATAATTTTCATACTAAATAACTATATTATGGAAGAAATGATTAAGATAAACCAAATAATACTAAAATATGGATCATGTTCCACTGTTATATATAATATAAGGAGACATTATATTATTTTAAGAATATTAAAAAATCATTATAGAATACATATAAAAAATATTATACTCACTCAAAAAATATGTATAAGTTATTTTTTAATATGAAATTAAATGAAAACATAATTTTGAGATATATTTTATGTCGATTTTATTAAAGAATAATTTTTATATTTTCCTTAAAATTTTCTTAAAGATAATAATCCTAAGAATAATTTAACAATTTTTCGTAAAATATATATTCTTTTTATTTTTACTCAAGATTATTAAATATTGTTTGGACATAAAACAAAAATTATTTTTTATATAGGCTAATAAAGTAAAGATAATTTGTAAAGTGATAAGTTGAAATATGTTCAGTAAATAGGGAATGTGGTACTATATTGTTTGTGCACACATATAACCAAGATCTACAATGTGAATAAATTCTTTAATAAATGAATTGTTTCTATATTATAGTAACAAAAAACATTTTAAATTTTTTCTTATTTGGATTAGAATAATAAAATAATTATTAAAATAATATTTCTTATATTTATATGAATTAATTATTTTATTGAATTTGAAATATGTTTAATGGATTAAATATCCAATACAATGATGTTATAGTTTAATATTTTTAAAATAATCTAGTCAAGGACAATGATGTTAACAAAAATTAACATTAGAAATACCTTCTTTTTTATATAAATTATTTATTAATTTAAAAACACTATTAATATGGGATTTAAGAATATTTTATAGTTAGTATTATTAGGTATTTGAATATTATTTATAATTTAAAATGACCAAATCATTTTTAGAGGAAATATAGAAATGAATAATGAGCTATTGTCATTTATTAAAATTGATGTATGTGGTCCAATGAACACAAAACATTAAAGTGATTATAGATACCTAATGACATTTACTATAATTTTATTGGTATAGTTATGTGTATATAATTTAAATTTTATTTTGAAACATTTAAAAATATAAATGAACCCAAAAATATGTAATGAATATACTTCATAAGATTATTAAACACATTGATTCATGGGAGGGGGAGAATAATTTAATTTTTATGTTCTTGATAATATAAGATAATATATAATTGTTTAGAAACTGACTTCCATATGTATGCCTTAATAGGATAGTGAATCTAATAAGAGGGTATGCACATTTTTATAAATGATGATTCAGTTTCATAAGTCTGTATCATTTTGGTGTTTTAATATTGTAAAAAAAATTCTACTAATTAACATCATTCCTTATATGGTGTTAATAAAGTTATCATGGGTTATATAAAATGGGAAATGAGACTATTTAAAATTTTTTAGAATTATTTGTTGTAAAAGTTTTATAAGGTGTGATGTTTCAGATTTGATTGTTCTCAAATAAAATATTCAAATTTGTTTTACATTACAATGAAATGGCGAGTTATTATTTTTATATCCCATAAAAATATGAATTTTTCATACATGATATGATTTATTTATTAGAATGAAAATTTTATCTTGTTGAACATATAATCAAAAAACAAGGAAATTGTTAAACTCGATAAAATTAAAATTGAATAGTTCATAATAATAAAATTGAATTGATTCAATAAGTGGTTATAAAATGGAATCTAATTGTTGTAACACAAAAACTATAAAGGCATACTATTCATTTTTTAAGATACAATGATATATGTATTTTTTGTGAAAATTATGATGAATTTAAATTCATATATGATAAATCTACATCATATCATGAATATAGAGTTAGTATTATAATAAAGTTTAAGAATCTATGAAATTTTAAAAGAATTATTTGAATAAAAATCATGTTTATTACCTGGTAAATAAATATGTTAGGGAAAGACCCCTAATGTATAAGTGGTTTTTGAAAAGAAAATTAAGAATGATTGTAAAGTGTATTCCCATGATGATCATTTGGAAGAGAATTTTTATAAATTAATTCATGTTTTTAATAAATAAACATTCCCATCAGTAGTTATGAAAATTAATTAAAAAAATCGATATTATATCTTTCAATGATTATAAAATTTATCAGATTGATTTCAAAAACAAATTCCATGAGGAAACTATTTTTAGTGTGTGTATATTATAAAGGTTATTTTTTAGGATTAAAGATATAATAGAAATTTATGAAAATCGAAATAGTACATTTTTATATCATCTAATTATTATTGAATTTTGAATGAATAATTTATTTACTTAAATAAACAATTTTATTTTATGTGTAAAATAGATTAACCGTGTGTATAAGAGTTGTAAAGTGGTAAATAATTCTATTTTTAATGTTTTTATTGATCATCTATAACTCATCGGAAATTATATCCTTATTTCTTTTATAATGGAATGTTTGGAAAAAACTCTCATTATAATAAATTTGATAATTATTCAACATATTCTGTATGAATATTGATAAAAATATATCAAAATTATTTATTATATTGATTTCAAACATTCAGATTCATACTAAAGTTTTTTTAAGAGAACACTAAGAATGATACTTTTCCTATGTTACATGGTGTGATTCATACAAGGTAAAAATTTCTTTTTATTTATTAATAAAGGAAACTTATCAACAAAATACCCAGTGTTTATGACTATTGGTTCATTATCATTGTCTTGTTTTATAACCTTCCTGATGTCTCTTATAATTTTATAATAATAAGAAATTACAAATCCTAACCTTGTTAATTTAACTAGATTATTATTAAAATTTGTGTTAAGTCCTTAATAATGTAAAATGATGTATCCTTAGTTTCTAGTAGTGAGAAACATATCATCTTAAGGGGTTTACTAATGATATCTTCCAAATTAACAATGATGATTCTAGATATTAGTACAGATTTTTATTCTTCCCCATAGGTGAATAAATAATCATAATGTTTTTGTGTATCCTTATGGAGAATATTATACAATGGGTGTTGAGTACATAGCTACATCATTTGTTGTGAAGGAACTGATTTAGTGTAATATTTTCATTATTGAACTAAGCGTAATTCCAAGAATTTATAACCTATGTAGATCTATTGTGACAACCAAAAATATAACATTTTGGATAGTGAATATAGATCTTAATAATGGGTTAATAACATTATTCTCCTGTTTTATATCATAAGATATATTATTGATAGGTTTAATCTATATATTATTCGAGTTCATATAAATTATATTAAGTAAATCATTAATAACCCATTATAAAAGAAAAAAAGGGATGAGTGTTGTTGAAATATAGAAAAGTATACATGAAGTATGACGAATAGAACAAAAATTCAAAGAACTATCATAGAGTGTTTATATTTAAATTTAAATAAATTATGAACATATATCTTCTCTGATGGTTGATATGTTTACCTATACCATGTTTAATGAGAATATATTACAAATTAACAACATATAATAAATTGATTTTAGGAATCATGTATCATATATATATATATATAATTTATCTTTACTAATGATATTAATAGTACCACAATTATAATGTAGAAGGAAAAAAGAAGAGGGATTCAAACATTGAATTTTATTGGATTAGAGAACATAATAAAAAAATAGACTGAGAGAATTTATAAATTTTGTGGAATAAACATTTATTTTGTATAAATGGATTGATATCCTATATCTTGTGATTTTATATCAAGTATTGTTATTTTCACACCAAAATTTCACAGAAATTGATGTGACCCAGTTTAGTTCTTATGATATGGGATTTAGTTAACATAATTAAAATACAATCATTCACTTTCACAAATATAGCAATGAAATTAGAAATTATCCACATTTAGATATATGGTTGGTAATATTATTTTGAAATAATTCCCAAAAAAATTATATAATACTCCAAAACTCAATTAGACAAGTAATTACATGAACTCTCTAAATTTTTGATGAAATAGTTTACTAAAATTAAATTTAAATTGATATAACCTTTATGTATGTCTTTGTGGGTATTTTTTTATTGAAAATAATTATGAATGAATAATATATAATTATAAATAAATATAATAGTCTAGAAAAAACATCATTTTTAATGAAACTGTAGAATGATTTAGTGTGATATACTTCAACGAGATTTATCTTCACAAAATCATGTCCTTATATATGTGTCTATTTAAATTTTTAATATCTATACAGCCTCTTTATCCACGTAATCATGTTTATCTATGAGATATGAAACATTTAAATATATTATAGAGAAACTCATATATTATTGATTCCTCATGTAAATTTTGACTATGATAAATTAATATATCACATGTTATTTTTTAATAAATGAGCATGTTATATAAAACTGAGATATAAATATCCATTACAATTATTATTTTTAATAAAAAATGGTAAAAATGTAAAACCCATCAGAATAGAGGTGAAATGATATCAGGTACAAGGCCCCAGCCTTAAAACTTACTTAAAATTGAATTAAATGAATAATTCACATTGAGGATCTTTTCAGGTTTAGAGTTTTAGAGAATTAGGACATAACTATTACATCTCAAAAGATTACAAAGTAGTCTCTTCTACTAAATTTCCATAAAATAAAAACTCTTAAAAAGAAACATGTCTAGTTTCATGCTTTAGGTAGCATGAATTTCCCTTGATCCCATCCTTGACCCTATTCCACGCTAACTCCTGTGACAAACATTTCAAAAAACTTGGGATGAGCATAAAAACTCAGTAAGGGATACACAAAGAATAAAAACTGTTAGTTTATCAAAACAAAAAGTAAACCATGTATACTTTATCAAGGTAATACTTTTCACCTTTATGAAGTAGTAAAAACACTTCACTAAATAAAATATCATTACTTACCTTTTTGTAACCAAAGGATTACCATAAAACCCATATAAAGAACACATAACATATATAAAGGTAACTTGGGACATAAACATACTTAAGTGGAATAACCATACGGTCGACTCCCACACATATCACTTAATGGAATAGCCATATGGACAATTTCCATACATACTAAATGGAATAGCCATACGACCGACTTCCATACCCAATGCATTGGAGGTTATAACGTAACCACCCGTACTGGTATTCACGGCACCACCCGTCATATGGTTTATAACGTAACCACCCGTTAAAATGTCCAAGTACCAATATAAAATGATAAAACATAAAACCAATATAAAGGAATGATAACATTTCCACATTTCAATCACAATATATCATAAAAATATTGAAATAATAGAATCCTTTATCAAAAACATTTTCAACACCAAAATACATAAAAGAGTATATGGTATTTATTTTATTCTAAAAACATTACGACTTGTTGAGGAAGCCAAAGACCAAATAATACTCGCGGTGGCGGAAAAGGTCTTTGTCGCCGCATACGTTAAAATAAACATTCCTTTTTGTCATTTTGTAAAACGCTTCGTAGAAAAAGATTCCTTTGTATAAAAGTAAAATTCAAAGGGGTTTATACACCGTATAAAAGAAAGTTGTGTATAAAACAAAATATGCCTCAATGAAAGGTGATTGAGACGAAGTCCCTTACCTCAGGTCCGACTTGACTCGATCATTCTTTAACGTCCTGAATAATAAACTTGAGTTAATTTCTACTTTATTAAGAACCTTTTTAGAGTTCATTATTCCCTTCATATCACTTATTTCCATGTTATAAAAATTATGTAACCATTTAAGTTAATAATGTTTGTTTTGTCGATATTTGGTTCTTATGTCGAAAGTGGACTTCTTACAATTACATGTTGTTCGTGTGGTCAAAGGTTCTTTATATCCAGAATGACATTCCTGATTTGGATATCATATATATCATATATATCCATCATATAAATGTATTTATAATATTACATAATCATTTAGAGGTAAGAAATGAAATGCACCGTTCATGGAGACGGTAAGTCGTACGTACGCATGAACGCTATTTTCATTTCTTTGTCATATTAATGGAATTAAAAATAAATGAGAGGTATGTATATTTTAATTCCATAATTATATTAATCATTTAGATATATCATTCATTATATATATCCATTATATACATGTACTTTTTATAGTACATTGCATTTGGGGATAAGAAATGAAATGTACCGTTCATGGAGACGGTAAGCCGTACGTACGCATGAACGCTACTTTCATTTCTATCTCATACTTTAATGGAAAGAAATAATAATGACATAGAGGAGTATTATAATTCCAGTATATCATCATATATAATAACTTTAAATCCATCCTTTACACGTCCCACATATGGCATTAACGAATCACATCACTTTGAGGGGGCGGTAGTCCACACTTCCTTAAATGAAGATATCGTGTTTACCCATAATGGAAACCATAAAGGTATGACAAAAATGAAAAATACAGCAGCTTAAGGAAAACATAAAAATATTATATATCATATATAAATATAGTGTCATCATAATGGCCACCTTTGAAGGTGTTAAAAGAATGTTGAACAATCATCGTTTCGGGAGGCAGAAATCCGCCATCCACAGAAACAGTATGTTCTTTAACCATTATATGTAGGTGTGTGTAAGTGTAGCTAGAATCCTTCCTATAAAAACATCCTAGTATATTGAGGATACTGGAGTTGTTAAAAAAGAAAAGAATAAAAAGATTTTAGGGGGTTGGAGAAGCAAAATAAAACAAATGAACATGAGAAAATGAATTACCTTTAAAAGTGTAACTCCTTTTGATTTGAGCCTAAAGGATTCCTTTGAAAGGATTATTCCCAAAGGGAACCCTCTAGGATGAGGATAGAGATGTGGAGAGATTAAATGGGCAGGGTTTGGCCGAGCCAAAGACTTGAGGAGTGTGTGAAATGAGGTAGAGGTGGGGGCCTTTTATAAGAGGAGAGGAGGGGCACTTTTGGAAAGTAAAGAAATATTACTTTATTTGAAAATGTGTTTCGGTTTTAAAAGGTCCCACATTGATATAATTCGTGGATAAGGTGATAAGGGTTATAAATCAACCCATACAATAATTTTTTGACATGTGTAGTTCATAGATTTTACATTATATTTCCATTTTATTTAAATCGTCAAATAATGATGTCACCGCTGCATCATTATTATGTCATAAATAATTTAATTTATTTAATGTATAAAAATTATAAAAAACTTACTATGATGTAGGAAATATTTGTATCTTTCCAATTAATATTTATAATAAAAAATATGACTTGTATAACCCCATTAAAAAATTTTTTTAGTAAAACATATCATGTTTGTGCCATTTTTTTACATTAACATTAAATAAAAGGTATTTATGTAATTTTCCAACCAAAGTGGCTCCATGGGGTCCCCAAGTTGACCCATGGCTTGTCTTGGTCGGCCATGACACATCCAATGAGGGTAGGACATGTGTCTAGGTCATCCTATATTATTAAAACATTATTTTTACCTTAAACTACACTAATTACCACTAATCGCGATTAAAAACTTAATAAGTTACTATTCACCAAAAAAATTATTTTAATCTCATTGAACCACATTTTACTTCTTAGTGACAACCATGTATGTCAGATTTTTGAAATTCAATAAACAAAGGTGGCAAAATTTCATTTAAATGGAAAATCAGTTTTTATAAGTACCACTTAGTGATTTCACTATTCATCAAAAATTGAAGTTTTTCAGAAAAATTCCAAAAATTCACCCTAAGATATATTTGATATTCCGAATTCAAAAATTAAGTCCATTTTAAAAAATTCACAACATATAAGTTGCATTAATTAATTTAATAATTAATTCCCACTGTCAGAGCAAATAGCGTGTTTTTATGAAATAATAAGTATCAAAAGATTGACACTAGTTTTAGTCCGATTTCAAAGTGAAATTAATTCCAACGACCACTATTGGATTTAATGGTAAAAATATTTTCGAATTTCACTTTAAAACCAATTAAAAAAATAATCTAATCATATAAATAAATTATATTAAAAAGAGGTTTTGAATTAAAATACAATATTTTACACTATTCATTAAAAAAATGAGCTTTATCGGAAAAATACCAAAAATTTACACAAAGTAAAATTTGATGTCCCGATTCTAAAGAAGAGTTTTATTTGGTCCAAAAGACTGTATAAGAGTGATCAAAACTATTTTTAATGACAGTTTTCCATCAAAAGGCGATAAGTGAACCTTTAGTGAAAATTAGGGTATAAAAGCCTAAAATTGAATTCTCTCCATATTTTAAGCCTTTGGATAAATGTAAAAACTTTTAAAAAACATATATAATCATATTTTATTTATTTCTATCCATTCCCGCCAATACAACGTCTACATGTTAACTACCATTTAAAATAATATTATTTTATTATTAGAGTGCAACGTAAGATTCCCAAGAAACTCGTTGTTGCGTATTGGGTACGCCATCGGGCATAGCATCCCCTTGAAAGTAATATTAATATTTTATTCACAAATATGGATAAATCTAAAGATGTCATATTCTTTATTTAGCTGGGTTGTTACATCCATCTC
The DNA here is from genome assembly GCA_963277665.1 of Viscum album. Lineage (NCBI taxonomy): Eukaryota > Viridiplantae > Streptophyta > Magnoliopsida > Santalales > Viscaceae > Viscum > Viscum album. Next base: position 1,544,333,757 of record OY728155.1, on the reverse strand, counting down.
CCCTTTTGGGATTTGCGTCCTCGCAATTTTAAAATTGGGCTTGGAAACATCCTTGAAAGTCCCACATCAGAAGAAGAGTCGGTAAAACAATCACTTTAAAATAAAGAAAGATAAGTACAAAGGTCACCTGAGTTAACCCATACTAGGATTCCAAGTATGAAAACATGGACATGGAGGAGAAAACATAGGGTCATGTTCTGATGGAGAGTGATAGAAAACATGTTTAGGAGAAAGTTAACCATGAGAAAATGACAAACTTGTGATGGGTTAAACGGTATTCGATTCCCCATTAGGAAAAGTTAATAGACAACATTTTTGTTTTAAGTTACTTTTTATTGAGGAATTTATTCATAAGGAAACATAATCACTTATCATGTTGACTCTCAACTTTTATTAGATTCCTTACACAAACTCATATTTCTCCAAAAGGCGAGTATTTAGGAAGACTTGTTCACATTAAGAGTACTATAATCAACTTCTAGAGAATTACCTAACCCAAAAAAAAGAACTACATACTTCTCATGTCTTTAGACTTTAACCAAAACCAAAACCCAAAAGATTAGTACAAGATCAGATAACCCAGAAAAGGATAACCCATTAGAAAGAAAATCTATTCTTAATCTCCAAAATTTGTCCAACAAAACCCAAAGTTCAATGAGGACCATCTGATAAACAATTTGTCCATAAAATTCATCAAAGTAAACCAATATAAGATTGAAACCCAAACATTTGAAGGATTTAGTCACATAGTCTTCCAAGTTAAATCGTAACATTTATCTCCAAACAAAATCAGTTGCTCCTAAAGTCTCGTATTGAAAAGTAATTAACCTAATCACATATCCTCCATGATAGGTTAATCATTTTCATAAATAACCCAAAAATCAACTTACTCTTAATTCATAAAATCATATAACTAAAAAGAATCAGTCAAACTAACCAGGGACTTCACGTAGTCCAGTGGTAGGTGATAAATACCAGTCGCACTTTGGTTGTGGGTTCGATTCCCGCAGCTTTGTCCGACGCGACGGGTTGTCACACGGTCTGCATGTTGTCCTTTTCCAAAACTATATAATTCTTAAATCATTCCCCAAAAAGGGATAAAATCATCAAAAATAACCATAACATAATTTAACCTCAATTTTATCTCATGCCTTTCACTTCAATCATAACATATAGTAACCCATAATTACCTCAAAAGTAAGGATCATATAAACCCAAATGGTTCTTTATAACTATGTCCACAAAAGAAAAGATAACTATTCCATGAATAAAATTTGCCTATATTAAACATCAGGGTTACACATAATATAAAAATTCATCTAATGTAACCCCATCATCAAAAGAGACTTAATACTCTTAAGAATTTCACCATAACTCTTGAAGCCCTTATATGTTGACATCTTACTCATTCAACATTCTTCATGATCCATTAACCATTCCTTTCCAATTTATTCCGAAATACCTCTTTCCTACAAACAAAATCATGAATCATATCCTAAGATTCCAAAATAGGAAAACAATAGTCATGAAATAGTACAAACCTTTGATTGGTCATTGTCAGTTTCTTCATCCTCAATCGGAATGGCATTAGGTATTGGTAAACGAATATTGGTATTCTCTTGGTGACCCCATTTATGAAACTTCTTCACAGGAAATGTTTTTGCATAATGACCATGCACACCACATTTAAAACATTCCATTGACCCCTCAGAAAGAACTTCTTTCCCTTTCCTCGAGTCAACTGGACTCTTCCTTTTTCCACAGCAGGTTATTGCTTTATGACCTTCATTTCTACATCTATAGCACATTTCTATCCCTTTGAAACATTTTCCTAGGTGTTTCTTTCCACATCTTTGACACATAGGTTTTTGAACACACTTACCTTTATTATTATTACCTGTAGTTCCGTAGGGATTTGTTTCTCGCATATATGATTCCTTATAGAAATCACCAAGGTTTAGGTGGTCAATCATAACTCCAGATAGTTGGTTGAGGATAAACACAAGAGTTCTCATTACAGCTCCCATATCATTCAGTTGCTCACTTAGAAAACTGTCACAGTTTCCTTCACACCCACCGTTACCTTGGTGCCTGCTAGATCCAGCCATTTAGTAAAACCAAAAAGGGTCAGTGTGAGTATAACAACAAAACCATCATGTACTAATAAGGAAGATAAACAATAAGACGTTCTTACTCATTCACTTTATCTAAAACTAGGACTCTGTCTGAAATCCTAACCATTATGGTAATGTTAGTTATGCTTAAAGAATACCCTAACCTCTAAAGTTATCTAAACCGACCTTTGATACCAACTATAAGGCCCCAGCCTTAAACCTTACTTAAATTTGAATTAAATGAATAATTGACATTGAGGATCTTTTCAGGTTTAGAGTTTTAGAGAATTAGGACATAACTATTACATCTCAAAAGATTACAAAGTAGTCTCTTCTACTAAAATTTCCATAAAGTAAAAACTCTTAAAAAGAAACATGTCTAGTTTCATGCTTTAGGTAGCATGACTTTCCCTTGCTCCCATCCTTGACCCTATTCCATGCTAAGTCCTGTGAAAAACATTTCAAAAAACTTGGGATGAGCATAAAAACTCAGTAAGGGATACACAAAGAATAAAAACTGTTAGTTTATCAAAACAAAAAGTAAACCATGTATACTTATCAAGGTAATACTTTTCACCTTTATGAAGTAGTAAAAACTCTTCACTGAATAAAATATCATTACTTACCTTTTTGTAACCAAAGGATTACCATAAAACCCATATAAATAACACATAACATATATAAAGGTAACTTGGGACATAAACATACTTAAGTGGAATAACCATACATTCGACTCCCACAAATATCACTTAATGGAATAGCCATATGGCCAATTTCCATACATACTAAATGGAATAGCCATATGGCCGACTTCCATTCCCAATTCATTGGAGGTTATAACGTAACCACCCATCCTGGTATTCACGGCACCACCCGTCATATGGTTTATAATGTAACCACCCGTTAAAATGTCCAAGTACCAATATAAAATCATAAAACATAAAACCAATATAAAGGAATGATAACATTTCCACATTTCAATCACAATATATCATAAATATATTGACATAATAAAATCCATTATCAAAACCATTTTCAATACCAAAATATATAAAAGAGTATATGGTATTTATTTTATTCTAAAAGCATTATGTCTTGTTGAGGAAGTCAAAGACCAAATAATACTCGCGGTGGTGGAAAAGTATTTGTCGCCGCGTACGTTAAAAGAAACATTCCTTTTTGTCGTTTTGTAAAACGCTTCGTAGAAAAAGATTCCTTTGTATAAAATTAAAAGTCAAAGGGGTTTATACCCCGTATAAAAGAAAGTTTTGTATAAAACAAAATATGCCTCAATGAAAGGAGATTGAGACGAAGTCCCTTACCTCGGGTCCGACTTGACTCAATCATTCTTTAACGTCCTGAATAATAAACTTGAGTTAATTTCTACTTGATTAAGAACCTTTTTAGAGTTCATTATTCCATTTATATCACTTATTTCCATGTTATAGACATTATGTAACCATTTAAGTTAATAATGTTTGTTTTGTCGATATTTGGTTCTTAAGTCGAAAGTGGACTTCTTACAATTACATGTTGTTCATGTGGTCAAAGGTTATTTATATCCAGAATGACATTCTTAATTTGGATATAATATATATCATATATATCCAGCATATACATGTATTTATAATATTACATAATCATTTAGAGGTAAGAAATGAAATGCACCGTTCATGGAGACGGTAAGCCGTACGTACGCATGAACGCTATTTTCATTTCTTTGTCATATTAATGGAATTAAAAATAAATGAGAGGTATGTATATTTTAATTCCATAATTATATTAATCATTAAGATATATCATTCATTATATATATCCATTATATACATGTACTTTTAATAGTACATTACATTTGGGGATAAGAAATGAAATGTACCGTTCATGGAGACGGTAAGCCGTACGTACGCATGAACGCTACTTTCATTTCTATCTCATGCTTTAATGGAAAGAAATAATAATGACATAGAGGTTTATTATAATTCCAGTATAAAATCATATATAATAACTTTAAATACATTCTTTACACGTCCCACATATGGCATTAACGAATCACATCACTTTGAGGGGGCGGTAGTCCGCACTTCCTTAAATGAAGATATCATGTTTACCCATAATGGAAACCATAAAGGTATGACCAAAATGAAAAATACAGAAGCTTAAGGAAAACATAAAAATATCATATATCATATATAAATATAGTGTCATCATAATGGCCTCCTTTGAAGGTGTTAAAAGAATGTTGAACAATCATCGTTTCGGGAGGCAGAAATTCGCCATCCACAGAAACAGTATGTTCTTTAACCATTAGATGTAGGTGTGTGTAAGTGTAGCTAGAATTCTTATTATAACAACATCTTATAATATTGAGGATACTGGAGCTGTTACAAAAGAAAATAATAAAAAGAGTTTAGGGGGTTGGAGAATCAAAATAAAACAAATGAACATGAGAGAATGAATTACCTTTAAAAGTGTAACTCCTTTTGATTTGAGCCTAAAGGCTTCCTTTGAAAGGCTTATGCCCAAAGGGAACCATCTAGGATTAGGATAGGGATGTGGAGAGAGTAAATGGGCAGTGTTTGGCCGAGCCAAATGCTTGAGGAGTGCGTGAAATGAGGTAGAGGTGGGGGCCTTTTAGAAGAGGAGAGGAGGGGCACTTTTGGAAGGTAAAGAAATATTACTTTATTTGAAAATGTGTTTCGGTTTTAAAAGGTACCAAATTGATATAATTCGTGGATAAGGTGATAAGGGTTCGAAATACACCCATACAATAAGTTTTGGACATGTGTAGTTCATAGATTTTACATTATCTTTCCATTTTATTTAAATCGTCAAATAATGATGTCATCACTGCATCATTATTATGTCATAAATAATTTAATTTATTTAATGTCTAAAAATTATAAAAAATTTAATATGATGTAGGAAATCTTTCTATCTTTCCAATTACTATTTATAATAAAAAATATGACTTGTATAAACCGATTAAAAAATTGTTTTAGTAAAGCATATCATGTTTGTGCCATTTTTTTACATTAACAGTAAATAAAAGGTATTTATGTCATTTTCCAACCAAAGTGGCTCCATGGGGTCCCCAAGATGACACATGGCTTGTCTTGGTCGGCCATGACACATCCAATGTGGGTAGGACATGTGTCTATGTCATCTTATATTATTAAAACATTATTTTTACCTTAAACTACACTAATTACCACTAATCGCGATTAAAAACTTAATAAGTTACTATTCACCAAAAAAATTATTTTAATCTCATTGAACCACATTTTACTTCTTAGTGACAACCATGTATGTCGGATTTTTGAAATTCAATACACAAAGGTGGAATAAATTTCATTTAAATGGAAAATCAGTTTTTATAAGTTCCACTTAGTGATTTCACTATTCCTCAAAAATTGATGTTTTTCAGAAAAATTCCAAAAATTCACCCTAAGCTATATTTGATATTCTGAATTCAAAAATGAAGTCCATTTTACAAAATTCACAACATATAAGTTGCATTAATTAATTTAATAATTAATTCCCGCTGTCAGAGCAAATAGCGTGTTTTTATGAAACAATAAGTATCAAAAGATTGACACTAGTTTAAGTCCGATTTCAAAGTGAAATTAATTCCAACGACCACTATTGGATTTAATGGTGAAAATATTTTCTAATTTAACTTGAAAACCAATTAAAAAGATAATCTAATCATATAAATAAATTAGATTAAAAAGAGGTTTTGTATTAAAATACAACATTTTACACTATTCATTAAAAAATGAACTTTATCGGAAAAATACCAAAAATTTACACAAAGTAAAATTTGATGTCCTGATTCTAAAGAAGAGTTTTATTTGGTCCAAAAGAATTTATAAGAGTGATCAAAACTATTTTTAATGACAATTCTCCATCAAAAGGCGATAAGTGAACCTTTAGTGGAAATTAGGGTATAAAAGTCTAAAATTGAATTCTCTCCGTATTTTAAGCCTTTGGATAAATGTAAAAACATTTAAAAAACATATATAATCATATTTTAGTTATTTCTATACATTCCCGCCAATACAACGTCTAAATGTTAACTACCATTTAAAATAATATTATTTTATTATTAGAGTGCAATGTAAGATTCCCAAGAAACTCGTTGTTGCGTATTGGGTACGCCATCGGGCATATCATCCCCTTTAAAGTAATATTAATATTTGATTCACAAATATGGATAAATATAAAGATGTCATATTCTTTATTTACCTGGGGTGTTACATCAGGGTTAAGAAAAACCCACTCCAAGAACTATAACATACAATATTAACCCTAGATTTGCTCATCCTCACTACCATCATAAGAAAGGTATCAAAGTATAAAGCCATACATATAGGGTATACTATTAGTCTCAAGTAGCATTGATTATTATTAAAAATCCTCCCAAAGGTTATCAATTATATTATGTGTGGATTATCATGTAATATACTAAAAAAACAAAATAATATCAACATTTACCACTTTCATGAGTAAAATGTGTTTCATTATATGATCCCAAACTCAAGTAAATATTAACATATTTCCACAACTCATGGCTTCGTAAGTGAATTATCCCTCAATGGTAACTATGTGGTTTTCCTTTATGGGGTTAGTTACCATTCAACTCCCATATTACAAATTTTGAAAACATGAATGAATGATAACATGAAAATGTTCATAAATACAACAACATAATATATATATTCCCATAATTTAATTTTAAAAATATTATTGAAATATACTAAAAACACTATATATATTATTATATTTTACTACATTCGTATATCTAAATACTTTAAATAACCCTACAGTAATTTTACTATTTTAATATTTTTAAATCTTTTTTATGTCAATTTATAACTCTTATATCGACATCTGAATATTATTTTATCATCATATATAAATATGTAAAATTAATATATTAAACCGTGCATTAAAATATTTAATTAAGTGTTATAATTTGAATAATATTTTGGATAATGCTTATAAAAATATTCCTTATCCATATTTTCATCATTGGAATGAAAAATCTAAACAATTTTCTTCATTGAATCCTACTTTATTAATTATTTAGATTATGTTACATTAAATATTAAATACTATAACTTTTTGGTGGTCAATTATTTATTTTAACCATAAATGTTTTTAATTCTTTAGTGTTAATCAAAATACAAAATATAACTAAGATCATTCACTATATTTACTATAAACTATATAACACCAGCATTGATCTTTTATCAACAAACAATTAATGAATATATCCCAATTTATTATAAATAATCATTCAAAATTCCTTTTGAATGAGGTATAGACATTATGATTTCTTAGTAATTTCATTTGAATTAACTAATGCACTGAAAATTATAATGGATCTAATGTAAAATTATTCGAGGAATACCTTGAGGAATTTTATATGTTATTTATTGGTGATGTATTAGGGTTATCTAAAATCTATGAACACCATGAGAATCACATGCCGATCATTCATGGGACTCTTAGAAGAAAAGTTTTATATGGGAAACTATGAATGTGTAGTTTTTGGAAACAAATAGTTTAATTTACTGTACATATAGTCTACTTGTATGAATCTCAATTGATCCTTTAAAGAAAAAGGTATTTATGGAATGATGCACAATGATGAACATATCTGAGGTATATAGTTTCATTGGTATAGTGGGTTACTATCATCAATTATTTGAAAAAAAATCCCAATTAGATAATACATTAACTAATATTCCATGTAAGGGGATTAAGTTCATATGTATAAGGGATTATGAATAACATTTTGAATAATTTAATAGGATATTTTTCAATTCTATTATTTTGACTCAACCATTATGAAATTATAGGTTTATGATGTAGAATGACTAATCAAAGAAGGGAATAATTTCTCTACTTATGTAAATTATAAATTTATTTCCTATGAATCAAAGATGTAAAAGATTTATTAAAATAAATACTAGAATCCTTATTTTTATTAGGAAGTAATATTCACTTCTATAGAGATATGGAGAAATTATATATATAGTGAATCTTGTGAGAAATACATAGTCCATATGTTTCTGAAATATATATTTTCATAGAAAGAGATAAACATAAGGAAAAGATGATGGCTCAAGATACTTAAAGATTAATATTTCTCAATACACTACCATGAAGGAAAGGACAATAAGGTATTATATTAACTAAGTAGGAATGATCATGGAGTTATGACCAAAATGAGGATTGATAGGGATCCTTTGTTCATGGATTTAGTAAAGTTGTATCTAGTAATTATCAAGGAATGGGAAACATAATTCCTTTTACAAATGATTTCTATATCGTATTGATTAGAAAATATAAAAAAATTTCTTTCTAATGATGGGAATTTCCAAAAGATAATTAAATTCAGGAATTATAGGAAATTTAATAACTTTATATATGAAGTCAGGGTTCTTAAATTTTAAGTCATGTTATGTATTCCATCAATATATGTGATGAGAAGGGAATTATTATACATTTTTCAAAGATTGAATATCTATATAAACCCTGGCAACACTTTGTTGAATATGTATTTTAAGAGACATTTTTTGGGATAAAATAAAGTAAAAAAAAATATTGATTATAAATCAAGATTCTTGGTTTTCAACATATGAATGTTGAGAGATGCCATCCTAGATGAGTCATTAAACCTCTATATATTTATTTATGGAAATATAATGACATTACTCTAAAAAGTTTCAATGTATCTCCAAATACACTTAGAAATAATGATGAAATATTGGATATTTAAGATCTAATTACCAAATCTACACATTTCCTCTCCAAAAGAGAAGATTTTTTCTAGATTTCCTTTTGTGAATCTATATTAAAAAAGATTTAAGACATCATGTTCCACCCCATTTAATTTTGTATGATCATGTTCCGAGTTTATATGGAAAATAATAAAATTCTTCTAAGTGCTCTCGATAAAAATCTTCATTGGAGAACAGAATATCATCCTCAGTGTTTAAAAAGGTCTCTTCGTAAATTGGAATACATGTTGGGGTCATTCTAACATCAATTTCAAGTTATATTGGATTATAATTTATGTTTGTTATTCTTTTCCTATGAAAATATATTCCATTCATGTATTCAAATGGAACCATATGAATCATTATATGCCAATAGATGTCATTGTCCAACATATTAGGATGAATTTGCTGAAAGGATATTTATCATCCCATAATTATTTGAGGGAACAAATGTTAAACACAATTAATACCCATATTAAAGTAATCAATGTATTAAAAAGGTTTATATTTATAATTAGAGTAATGAATTTTATTTTCATGTGGGATATGATATTTTCTTAAAATATATCCATGTAAGGGTGTTATATGTTTTGGTAAGAAGATAAATTTGATCCCCAAGTACAATAAACATTTTTATATTTTCAAAATATTCAGTGTTTTTTCATACTGAATAGAAATTCAAAGAGTCCCTAAATTAAATTATGTGTTCCATATATCTTTGTTAACGAAGTATATGAAAGACCCAGTGAATGTGCTCACCTAAGAATAAATATAACTGGAACCTTATTGATCTTACTATGAAGTGCCTATCGAGAATATTGTCCCTAGAGAGACAGTGTTGAGGAATTAGACGACTCAACTGGTATTCCTACATTATTGAAAGAATAAAATATAGTAAGAAATAGTGGAACCGAATGATGTTATGAATAATATCTACACTCATTTTTTGAAAAATAAACATCCATGAAAATTTTTATGATGAAATTTTTATAAGTGGGAAGAATGTTAGACCTGATCTAAAATTATATAAAATAGAAATTTTTATTTTTTATAAAATTATAATATTATGAACATTTTAATGTTTCGTGGTACAAACATTCGAATTTCATAGGATGAATATCAATTTTTAACTTAAATGGGTAAATTAATTCCAAAATGAGTTTTTGAAATATTTACTTCAAAAAAAGCTGCTATGAATAATTGAAAATATAGTTTTTAAGGATTCCTACTTTTATTTATTTATAATTTTTTATCATATATATAATTAAACTTGAATTGGAAAACAATTTAATATATATAAATATAATATCATTTTGAGGTAAGAAAATGATATTTTCAAAACAAAAATCATAATACATATTGTCATTCAATTTTAATTAATTAAAATAATATTTAATGATGATATATTTAAATGAAATTTATATATTATACATATTATTGATTAATTTGAATCTATATAATTATTATTACTAATTATATAGTTAATTTAATGTCATATATTCAATGAAAAAAAAATTTACACTGATTCTCGACACATTTTTGAGATTATTTTTAAATTAAATTATTTTAGAAATGTGTATTAAATATGAAAAATGGATTAAATATTTTTAATCATTTTAATTAATATTAGATAAATATTTCAATATAATTTTTTGTCATAATGAATATTAAAAAAGGTAAAAAAAATTATCATTAATGTTATGGTTAAATGGGTTTACCTGGGGGTAACCTGGAAAGATAAACGTTTAAAATACATACACACTAGATGAAACTAAATTGGTTGGTTGGATATGAAACTCATCATTATCACCTTATAATATGAGAAATTTTATATCTATTTTTTCCACAAATGTGAACTGACATTATTTTAAAACTTTTTAAATTTACATTTGTTCCACTCACTATATTTATAAAAGGGCATTGCCTCCCCTCACTCCTTCACACATATTGGGATATTTATCTCAAACAAACCCTACCAAAATATATCTAAAAAACCATTTTTCTATATATATATATATTGGTATTCCAAGAAGACTAACTCTATGGTCCTAAATAAGAGATCTAAATAAGGTTTTTCTAAGTTAAGGTTCCTTTACTTATATTTTTCATTTTACTTCTTTTAAAATCATAAATTATTTATTAATAATTTAAATATAATAACACCAGTATGTAGAATATATATATATATATATATATATTATTGTGTTGATTTAATTAAATTTATATGTCCCCTCATCAATATAATGGGGAATGAAATTGTCGATCGTGAGTAAGAAGGACTACCACATCGTAAACTCATGTAATTAGTTTCGTTCACCACCTAAATTGATTTGAGATTATGATGGATTAATTTAAAATATATAATATTTTTGAAATATTTTTACTTTTAGAATTACAATGTCATATCTATATATTTACCTAAAAGTAATTTTTAAAATTATAATATCACTCGTGTGTACGTGTGGACTACTACCTATACAAAGCAGTGTAATTTTGTTTTCATTTAATTTTGACATTTATGGTAATAAAGATAGTTTTAATGAATATATATTATATATATGATATAATAATGATTTTATGATGGTGTATTATTTTTTAAATTTGTTTTTTCCATCCTTCTAAAAGTGAAAATATTGTTAATGTGTATATATGACCTACCATTTATATGAATAGTATAACTCATTTTTTACCCCTTCCTTTTATATATAATTACCTATATATATATATAATGAATATATATGATATTTATATAACTATTTAAATTATGGGGATGATGGAACCCTGATTATTATAGATGGACTAAAACTAAAAAAATGAAACATATATGAAAAACAACAGAGTTAACACTCAAAAATGATGAATTAAATAAATAAATATTACTAAATGATTATTAAGATGTTATAATTGCATCAAATAATATATCATAAATATTTATATGGTTAGGTTATGTAATTTTAATAAATTTTAATTGTTATATAGGAGGATAAAATCACATACAATGCATGTCGAACTTGAGATAAGGATTTATTTAAAAATATCACCATTATATGAGATTGTTTATGTATAGTTATTTTAAATGGTTGGGGGTTAAGTCCCCTTTATTGATCATGAAAAATTGGCCTATTTTAGCATTGGGAAAGAGGAAACCAATTAATAGAATGGATAAATTCTTTAAATCACGTGCCATGTGGATCCAATAAGTTCAAAAGAAACAAAAATCCAAGCATGCACCAGAAACTCTCATCACCCCCCTCACCAGGCAGTGCTCCTGTGAGATCATTCAAAAAATGCTACACCCCCTCTATCAAGAGGATGCACCATGCTGGAATCACAACTTGTTAGATAATATTTCCAGCCAACATAGAAATTTTGAGGAGAGGTGGATGAAAGGTGCTAGCACACCTTACACTCCTTCGAGCCACCCACCTGAAAAGTGTGAGAAGAATATCCGAAGTGTTAACCTGATGTAACATAAGTAGAGACTAAAAAAATGAGAAAAGGTCATGAAAAAGAACCCATACGTACATAACAAGATGATTCATGGCTGATTATAGGTGTCATCACACCCATCTCTCATTCAAGGTTACCCACCCAACGGTACATGCAAAATGTTTCACCATCCAAATGCGACAAGAGAAACAAGTACCCAGGAAGTAAAATGCTTCTGAAGCACAGGCATAACCAACAAAGCCAATGTAGATTAAGATATAATTCAATAGAATCACTCATGAGAAGTGAAACTAGAAGTACCACTAACACAAATCATTAATACAAAGAAATCTAGAGCCCCCTCTTCTCAAATCAGAGTATCAGATCCAGATCTACAATAAACATCTAAAGAAATCCATAGAAGCCAATCTCAAAACTCCCTCAACATCCAAGCCATGGAATCCCAAAACCTTGAGAAATTAATGCCCTCAAACCAACTCTTCGATTCATCCACCCCCTGAAATCTTCTTAACTTCAACCCATTTAATCTAATCCACATCCATGAACCCCAAACAAGAACATAATGTATGAGATGTTGAATCCACAAAGGCCGAGAGCTGGAGCATCTCACCTTACACCACCAGAGATCCCACCGGAACCTTCAAACCACATGAATTCACTACACAATCCCAATGGTGAAAATCATATGGTCACTATCCGAGCCAATCTCCCTACCAGATTGACACAAACCACCTCTAAAGAAGCCATGACTGCCCACGTCGACTTCCTCACCCATCACCGCTAGAACGGGAATCAACCATGTAGAGAAGATCAGATCTAATAAAGATCTAGTGTAGAAGGTTTGTACAGCAGAAAAAGGGGGCCGTCAGAGATACCAAGACCACCAAACGTGGGAGAAGAAGAGAAAGATCGAAAGAGGCATGAACCAAAGTAGAACCAGGAATGAGGGAGTTGAATCAAACCAATGACGAAGAATCGATCTGGAGAACAGTCATGGAACATGATAATATGTAGAAAAGGTCCAAGAGCAGAGTTAGAGGAAATCACTCATAGCCTCCTAATGATGATTAAAGTCACCGATCATTCTCCTCTATCTATGTACTCATACAAAAAAACTTTCTTAATATGACTAGTCTTATCTTTCTATTTGGTTAATAATATTCCTCATCCATTCCCATATTTCCCTCAAAATTTCTAAAATAATATTTTAAATATTATCTAATTATTTATTAAGTAATTTTTTCCCATTATTGAAATTTTATAAAATGGTTCACATGGAATCTTCTTGTCACTTTTCAAATAATATAATTTTATATTTATATAAAAGTATGAAAAGAACTTATTTTTAACTTATACAATATTAAGGAAATTTTCCCCAGTCATGAATGCTCAATACATTTAAGATTAATTTAATATTTTAGAAGTTTAATTTCAAATAAAAATTTGTCCATAATAGATGGGAATATTTTTTATTTTGAATAAGTAATTTCAAAACGAATTTTTTTCCCTCATGAAATATTCTAGAGATATTTTTAAAGGTCATTCGTCTTTGTGAACACTATTTGGTAAATATTATTCTTTAGTCGGGATGTAATGTTTTCATATCATTGTCTATATAACTATGGATATACTATGATTATTTTGATTGATTGTTGAATTATGAACATTTAATATTCTAGTTTTATAATATTAAATTTTATGATAATTATATTTCATTTCGTAAATAAGAAGAACGCATTGTACATAGTATGTGATGGGTAAGGCCCACTCTAGACACTCGATGCATTCTATGTCCCATGAAACAATCTAGTTTATGTATTTAGAATATGTCTTATTTATTTATGTATATTTTCTTAATGCAATTCCTTGATGGTAATATTACAATGTCAGAAATTATACATTCAATTATAATGAAACAAATTATTATTATACATCTGATTATTAATGTTGTTAATATATCCATGTATTTAGTGTCATTTTTTATAATATAGATATATGGAATATTTGAATATTTTTTATCTCATTCATATTATTTATGTTTTATTTACCTTATGATAGACTAAATTTTATGGTTTTGCTAACTGAGAAACTAAGCTCACCATATATCATGTATTCATTTCCTAAGGACAAAAATAAGGGATCTATGAATGAAATAATATATTTCATAGAAAAAATAATATTTTTTTCTTGTTAATTATTATAAAATATATTTTATTTTCTTATGTAATAGAGAATCATTTATGTATCTAGTCTACCATGATAATGACATATTTTTTCCATTGGGATAGAATCTCTTGATCTTGTAAAAATATAATAAAATCAGAATTAGATCTAATCTACTAGTGGTGGGATGTTACAAAATCTTTACATAATTTAATATTATAAGGTTTCATGTCATGAAAAATAATTTTCATTCCATTATGGGGCTATGTTGATCCATCTTATCAAGATCATTACATGATATCGAGTATCTCACATTAATATCACGAACATAACACCCATAATACAATACTTCCAAGGAATTTCAAGTCGTCATAAGAGAAAAATAGTGGAATTAATAAGGAAAAATAAAAACAAAGGAATTTTCCCTCTTGGTTCTCAAATATTCATAGATATTCATCGCATTATTTCCCAAAAAGTGTCAAAGGTAATGTGTAGAGGTATCAATAGATATATTTGTTTAACCTATGATATGTAAGGTCTCTCCCCCTTTACCAAATATCCTCATCAAGACTCCCCAAACTGTTAAAATTCCCTATAAATCATGACTAGACCTTTTAAAATTGGTGATTCATAGGGGTGAATATTGGGAATATTTATGTATCAACACACACATGTTCACATGTAAATTCTATCACTATCAAACCAAAATAGGTTTAAAAACATATATGGATACTGATAACACATCTGTGACACATGTTTAAATGTAAATTCTTCCATAACTCCATGCCTCTAGAAACATCTGACCCATGAGGATTACATGTTCATGCATCACATACTCTAAACATTCCTAAATACCAAATAGCCACTCTAATAATATTTAAATTTCCAAAAAATCTAAATATTCTTAATAAATTAAGTGGGATTAATTGTTAAGAAATAAACATAGATTCAACACAAAGAAAACACAATTAATCTCATCCAGTTTTATGGGATTCTCTAAAAGATATTCTACCAATCTGACACACTCCAACACCACAAAAGAACTGATAAACTTGGATGAAAATTAACTATCCCAATCAAACCATAACCGTCCATGTGAGGGAAACGCTAAACAACTCATGTTCATTAACCTTTGAAGAAAAATTAATCATGCTCATACAATAATATGACTTTTCATGGTCATAAAACACCTTCACTCTCTCTTGAATAATCAAAACACTATTTTTCATGATATATAACACATCTAGACCATGGATCACCAGCTCCCCAATATCCATCAAACACAATAGAGTTTTGAAAGGTTGCAAAAACAATTTCTCAAACAAAACCATGCTAATAGAATATTGGAAAATATTATAATAAAATCTCAAATAAGGGATGTTTCTAAAACCAAAACCCAAAAAATTAAAGACATAGTCTCACAATATATCATAAAATGTTTTGGTAGACATTTCCATTTATCCATATTTCTTAGGATGGAAGGAAGTGGTTAGGCATAGAAAATATCCAAAAGTAACATGATGACTTGTAAATACTCACGAGGTAAAAAGTGTATCCTGATTAGATATGATGGTCCCCGGTACCTATTTAGGCTTCACTATATCATCCACATTCCTCCTCACTAAAACTACCATACCATTCAACTCCATGGTCACCTATAAATTATCCTTCTTCATAATCTATTCCACTATCTCCCAAATAAAATCACTTAAACATTGATATTGAGAAAAAAAAAGTAATAAAATCTATCTTAATTCCCTCCCACTTCCACTATAGTGCATCAAATAGATGAAATAAACCACTAGGAACAAAATTTCCCACTGTCACCTACTGATATACCAAATAATATAAAATGAACTCCACTAAATACTTATTCACCCCTTAAAACTAGAATTGAGTCCTCATGGAATGATGCATCATTGATATACCAAGATTCAATTATAATGGTGAGATATGAAAATGGGGAAGAAAAAACTCGTGTATCTTCATTCAAATAAACATACTTCATAGGAACAACAACAAATAATAACCATCCTCCATCTATCCCTTGGTGAATCAACTTGAAAGACATTAATTTATATTACCTCTTCCACTGATTCTTCCTTGTAAGACTCATACACCTGATGAAACATGATTAATTTCACTATCATATGGTACATGAACCCTTTACCACCCCCATCTTTAAAATTGTGATGCATCACTACAAGAACCTCCATTACTCTTCAAAAAATATATCTCCATCATTTTTTACTCAATTAATATGCAATTATTCTCAATTTAAAATGAGATTTAGATATCCTGAAATCATGATTCTATTAAAACTACACCCCCTCCACAAATGAAGATTTGAATCATGCTGAGAGAAAATATAGATCAAACTGTTGTAATTTTTGAAAACTGTAAATCATTCTTAGATGAGGTATTACGAGTATGACTGTTGATTAAATCCCATTATTTCTAAAAAAGATAATAGGTGGAATATTCTTTTATGGATACGAATCTTCCTAGACCCATAAAAAATAAAATCCCTATAATGCATTACAATTCAACCCAAACCAATATGAAAAAGATCATATAAAACCTCGAACCATACTATATCATCTGGTAGCTGAACAATAGGTGTGTTGATCACCTTACTCATTATGTTTTCAAAGTTACATAACACTAATCATCTCTTAAAAAATTCTAGTTGTTCATGGTAAAATACATCAATTAGTATGAAATATGGGAAATATTAGATATGATCAACTAATAATAACCTAAAATTAAAAGGAAATTGCGAACCTATGAAACATTATTATGTGATTCCGAATAGAATATACTTCAACAATTAATGGTTTGACTATTAATATCTATTTTGACATCACATACTATAGAAATACACATTTTCATCCAATAAATTCACGTGGAAACATTCTATATAAATAATGGTTCCAAAGCACTCATAAAACCATCAAAAGATACTCAAAATAATTCTCTTTTGACATCTATGACTCCAAAAAACCATTAATGAAAACAACCATAATCTAATCAAATAACTCATGAAATAGAAATTTCATCTGTCCCATGTAAATAGTTTTCATGTTCATGACACTAGAAGATATAACAATAAAATAAATGGTTCCATAATAACACATGAATGTAGTTTTAGGAATATCCTCCTCGTTCAACCTTGTATGATGACACATAGTCCATAGATTAGTCATAAAAATCCAGATATCTCACTTGAAATAATAAAACAATAATAATTTATCATCGTGATAAGATGATAGCTCATAAAAACAAGATTCAATAACTATGAGTCTATTCACATCCTTATAACACAATCCACATTATTTGTTAACAATATTGGAGAACCCAATAGTGACACAATGGGCTTAATGAAACCCTTAAACATAAAATTATTTATATAAATCCTCTATTCATCTAGCTCAAAAGTTTTCATCTGATAAGGATCCATCAAAATATGAGAGGCACCAGGCTATAACTCTATCTTGAACTCAATATCATATCGGGAGAGTATATTGACAACCTCTTTGATAAAAATATCTTGAATATCCTAGAGTATTCTAGGGGGAACTATAAAATTATCCTCTATAGAACCCAATTACAAATTTTATAACAAGTACAATAGAAAATGTGAAACCATATGATATATTTTATGATCCCTTACACCAACTAAAATCATATGTTGACCATCAAAATAAAATACTAAAACACTACACTAGAAGAAATCGATGATTGAACAAAAAAATATAACCAACAAATAATATGGATTAAATTTTATGTTTTTATTTTCTTAAATAATAAATCATATAATGAATTTATTTTCCCATTCATCAACTCAAAACCCCATCACATATTAAGAAAACTAAATAAACATTCGACTTGAAAATTCAACACCATGGGAACAAGAATCCCCTCCACCTTGATTTTGAAGGTATATACCAAACCGTGTGTCATAATGAATTGTTTAGAACTAAAATAAAATTAAACAAAATATTCTGTAAATGATAAATAAAATGAATATGAAATTATAAATGTCCCTCATGGATCAGGTATATTCCTCGAATGAAACTAACCACACCCAACTCCTATTACCCTGTGGCCTTGATGATGAAAACCTCTATGAAAGAATTAATACTTATTCTCATATGGTCAGAATACATTGTTAGATAATGTTTTCTTTTTTAATTTCCCCTTATCTAAGTAAAATATTGACCCTTTTAATGATAAGGTCACTGAGGGACATACTATGTAGGCTAAACAATGAACTTCCCACCGACACCATACTAGCCACCAATAATGGTCATGCACTAGAGTCATTGATGACCACAACCTATATTAGAAAAACACACTATAATGATGTTATAGTTCGATGTAAAATAACAAAAAACAATATAAAAATAAAAAGTAGAATAAAATGGAAGACTCAACATCAGTTAGAACAATGATATTGCCAAAATCCATGATCATCTATCAACGCCTATACACCTTGTGATGATGTAATAACTCTACTATCACAGAGATCCTGACATTGCATGAATACTCTAGTTCGACACTCCTTTATTTAGTGCATTTATATACGTATAAAATATAAATGGAGTAATTTTATACTGAATAACTAGATACCGAACCTCTTCAAAAAAATGCACTTTATCATCCTCATATAGAAGATGATCTCAGTCAAAGAAAGGAAGACTCTTAATTAAATTTATGTTCTCCCAACTTCATATGCCACTATACTCAAGAATCATAAACTCCTTATTCTACAAATCCTTCATCATAAGATAAATAAACTATAAAAATATATTATTTTGAAAATCATCCCATGAAATCAGTGCTTACTTGTTTTCTCCATAAAATAGGATTTACTAATGGTTTGAAACTCCTCTCTTCAGTATAAAAACCAATGGGAAACAATAATTGTTCTTATAATTTATAAATATAGCAGATATATATAATTCCTCCCAAAATTTCAATATAACCACATTATAGATATTATCCTCATACTTCCCCAGACCTTTACATTGGAAATAATGTATCATAAACATTTATGATTTTTAATCCTCAATAGGTTCAACCCTACTATAATTAACTATATTATACTACTACATATATCTAATCAAATCAATGTATGGGTGATGACCAAAATACATATATTAATGTAAGTAAGTAAACACTTAATCTTAATGGTTTAGAATTCATTAAGATTCCTTCAATTTGATTCATTTTAACTTCCCCAAAATCCTTCTAATTTAATAATATGTGAAAACTACATTATTTACGTACATATATGAGGTTTATGTCAAAAAAATATTTATTTTATCATCTAGGGTGTGTGGTTAGATTAATGTCCATGCATCAAATCATTGGGGTGCTCGACCTCTAATGAATTTTCCCGTATCCCTTACTCAGTCACATATTATGTTTGACTAACACTATTTCTCTACAAAATCCATGATATCCTCAATAGTTACTAACTACAATCTTCATTCTAACTCCAATAAATATATTTGATACCACTCTTTAATGACCTTCCCCAACTAGAATGCCTCATTCATTAGCAGTAAATGAGAGTGTGCACCATGAGGCCCACGTTACACAATGCATGGGTTGGAGACTAGAACTGTGGGAATAAAACACACAAATTGGAGGCATTACCCTCATAATCCAAGGATTATATAGGAAAAACCCAGTGATAAATACAAATATATATACTAAACCCTATTTTAGTATAATTCATGTAATTCCTTAAAAAAACTATCAAGCTAAAATACATAAATAAAAATCATATGGAAATGGCCATGATAGAATCTTCCAGCCTCAAGCAATTCATGTCCAGATTGGTCACTAAGTCCCTCATTGAAAAAAAATAACATATTATATATATAGGGTATTTCACACATGTATACTTTGTAGGGTAATCCTCATTAGTAATTGGGTAAATGGAGAATAAGAATACAATAACCTTAGTAAGAAACTAGTTGAATAAAGATAGGTATTTTCTATAATAATTATCTCCCAAACATACTATACTCCTCCCACCTAATATATCATCGAAATATAATCCCATAGTATAAGAAGAATATAGTATTATGGTACATAACTATCAATTCCCCATTATTTTATCACTCACATACCCCAATAAAAATATCTTATTCTTTCATAGATTATGTGTCCATTCCTTCATACATAATATCTAATATCCCAAACAGATTCCACATACCACAATAACATCATCATCTCCAAAACATGTCCACCACCAAATACCATTACATATCCATAACCACACAATCATGACATACCACACTATGACCGTATATAGCATCCTTATCACGATTCTATCATATTAGGGTATTAAGGATCAAAAGGATATTAACCACATTCCCTCCTCCTAACATTCATAACCGCTACAATGTATCGCATCAAATCACATTCCATATTAGAGTCATCCATTATATAGCATACTAAATCCAAAATAAATTATTGATTATATATATACCTTCAATGAGATGCCACAACCTATGTTACACCTGTAAGGGAGATAATGGATGAGGGACCAGTAAACTATATATTCCATCACTAACATGGATAAAAAGGAAGACACCCAGAACAAAAAGTATTTGGGTGTTGATATGGGTATCTGACATGGGTGGGTGCGTAAGAAATTATATGGAAAATAAAAGATACATTAATGAATATTGGAATTATAACATAAGGATTTATACTAAAATAACACTATTAATACTCACAACCATAACTTCACTACCTCTACCAAAAAATTATAACTACTACAGCCCTGTAACACAATCTGGTCCCACCTCTTCATGTAAAACATCGATAACAATTAAATTTTCCAATTAAGACACATAAATATTAAATTTCTATATTTACTATATTTACAACCACAATTAATTAATTATGAAGCTCATTTTCAATATTTAATTACAATATATTTTTTATCTATCAACTACATTTGATAATGTAATTACACATCAATTTCACTACTAACAATTTATTTACTATCACCCATTATTAATTTTATCCCTAAATCATGGACTTTTTCATTATTAATAGAAAAATTACATACCATATGGTACCTACAACACATCCCCAAAAAAACCAACCAATCAATGCAATAACTACCACATGAGACCAAGCCAGAATCCACTATGACATTAAATACTGACAATTAAATCACCAATAGACCACTTTAAATATCAATAATGTATATAAATCCACCACAACCACCAAAAAACATTTCTTTACCATATAACTGGCTATATAACCATTCTAAACCATGTAACAATATATCCACCATAGCCGTATCAACCAGGACATATCTACAATGAAGAAAAATTAAATCCTTATGTAACATTGCAACACCTACCTCCTCCCCTCTAATTTCCACTAACACATCCTCGCCACATCAATACCAAGCTTACATCTACAATAACACACTACCAAGAATAAACAATCACATAAAAACAAAAAATAATGATTCTAATAGAAAACAACACACAATATTGAAAACTAAATACTTCAATAATTCCCCTTTTAAACATGTCTCAATATTAATTCAATATATCTTACATAAATAGAATCAACTTATTTAAAGTATATATACAACTAGTTTATTACTATCATAAATGATCAACCTTTTATGAATGTTTATTCAAATAAAAAACCATATCCTTTGCACATTAATCATAGTAGTATACAAATTAATACCACTAATTTTAAACAACCTTAAAAAATAAAAAAATGATTAAATCATATAAAACATAAGTAAATCACCCATTCCATTCAATTTCATTTGAAACTTTTTATTATCATCATTTGGTAAACCTTTAAATCCCCCCAAAAAATAAAATCAAGTCACTCTCACAATTAAAACTAAATAAAAAATGAATAAATCATGAGACCTATATAATAAAATATTCTTCCACAATCATTGTGTACACAAAATTATATGAGATGATCATAATGACATGATGAACTCAAGAAATGATTAATTACCGAGATTATAGAAACCACCATTAAACCGGTAACCCAAGGCTAGAAAGAAAAAATATGAACATATTAAACATCCTCCCCAAGAAGAAGTACTATAATATAACCAAATGTGAATGAAAAAAAAAATTCACCTATGATTATATAATGGGAGATCATTCATAGATAAGAAGCAGATATCGATGGGTGACAGGATGACAGCTCTAGATCCATGACGATGGTGGCCAACGTGTAGGCCCCTATACCTTTGGTTGGGGAGAGTCCTTTAATGTCTCTCAAGGGAGCAACGTCTACACCTTTCGCCACTATTTCCAATCCTGACCTTCTCCCACCATTTCCAAAAATATCTATTTTCCCTAAATTGTATGATATGATCAATGGTATTCCTAAGCTTCTGATTTCTACCATGGAATTCAATGAGGGGTCTTCACTCTTGGATTTGACCCTGTTCTCTTGATTCAAAAAATATAGGTCCTTCAGTTGATGCTTTTGACATGTTTTTCTATGCCTCTGGGGATATAAATGAATGTGCTAAAATGTGTTTTCATAATAATAAACACATAATGGTTCGGTTTGCATAAAAAGATGACTAGATCAATGCATTGTATAGTGCTCTTTGTAGCAGCAACAGATCTCAATTCTTCCTCTTCAGATGGTCTTACAACTTCCATACGAATCATGAATCCCCATCGATGGAAACATGGGTCCGCTTTCCCAAACATCCATTACCATTTTAGAACCCTTTGATCATTATAATGTTAGGTAACCTTGTTGGTATCTTCATATGTTCCGATAATATAACTTCATCGTTCTGCCTCCCTGTTAATCTGATAATCTATGTGGAAGTTGATGTGTCAAGAGTTCCTGTTGAGTATGTGTGGATTTTAGTGGGTAAAGAATTTCATTGCAGACAGACTGTTGTATATGAATCCTGTGTTGATTTTTGTTCCCACTCTAATAGAATGGGACACACAGTGAAAAACTATATTGGTGGATAAAAGGAACGTGAGACACCAATGTTTATGGTTGTAGGAGTCAAGGGAAAAGTCTCAGTGTCTAAACGTGATGAGGCTTTGTCTGGACAGAGTGCTTAGGAGAAGAGGGCCTTGGGTGGTTTTCCTAGTGAGTGTGATAAGATTATAAGTATGGTTGATGAGGGGTATGTTGATGGTTGGGAAGAATTTAGTCGATGCACTGGAAAGATTACTAGCACAATAGGTTTGGGTGATTTATTGTAGAAAAAGCAAGTTATGGTATTACCTCTTGAGATGAGTGTTTTAGGAATTTTTAACAGGCTAACAAATTATTTGGAAAGTCCCCATGGAAATATAATTACAGGGGTGCACAGCCCAGTACAATGGTTGAAGTAACTATGGATATGCACAAATATGATGCTAATGCTCTGTGTGAATATGTTAAAGATGATGTTTCAAATCTGAAGGGAAATGTGGGCCCAATTTCAAGTACATATGTTATGGATGTGTGTAATTGAAGTTATAACATCACTGAAATGGTGATATATCCAACTGATTAGGGAAATACTATGGATGGTCCTGAGTGGGAGTAGCCAACACATGGAGAAAACAAGAATATTATTTACAAACAATGAACAAATATGAGGAGAACCTTTTCCGATCTCAACTAAAACAACTATTTTGATAGTTTGAATATCGATAAAGAGATGTAAGACAACACCATTTGTCCCATTGAAGTTGAGTCTGAGGGTGAATGATAGTCCACAGAATAAAATAATATAGGGGATCCAATAAAGGCCTACAAAGTCTAAGGAGGAAGAAAGTAAATAAGGAAAATAGTGATCCAGGGAGCTGTATTATTATATAGAAGTAGAAACAAAAAGGCTACAATGACTACTCTTATCTTCCCTGGCCTATGGAGACAATGTTACCCAAAAAGGATGGTAAATTAGTGGCACTTGATATTCAGACAGTGGATGGTGGGGTTGGTCAGTGAGTAGGAGACACCATGTCCCCAGTTCTTGACAAGGAGGTTGCGACGGAAAAGGGTCTGGAAGGCTTGGAGACCCCCAAATTAGGATGGTGACAAGATGTTATAGGTTATTCAAGGGGAGAGAATCCTACAATCTGAGGGTGGGGTGCTGGTAATGGAGGATGATCCCCCTCCTGGCCAGCTGTGTGAGATAGAATAGAAAGAATATGATGTTGTGCCCGAACATCCTTTTGAATTGCTTATGAGCTCGGAAGAGGTAATGGTCAAAATTTTCATAACAATTAATGATTCTAATGAAAATGCTTAAATAATGATTAAAAGGGTTCTAAGGGTGCCTCCCAATGAGGAGAAAATCAACTGGATTGATAAGGATGAACTAATTTTAATTCTAGACTTCGACAAAGGGATGATAAGCATAGAGGAGTATATCCAATCCTGGGACTAGCTAGAGTTAGGGTTTGAAGTGGTTCTGATGAAGGAACCGAAACCTCAGGTAAACACAATCTCATTGAAACTTTTTAGGGAGATAAAATTTCATAGGCAATAATTTCATTTTAATTACTTAGTGTCCATTTTTTTCGTGAACTTTTGGTTTCCAACTTTTTTCTTTAAATTTGTTGGATAAAAAATTTTAATTTTGAGTTCGATCTCTCATAGATGAGGGATAAATTAGTAAAATGATCATTTAAAGTTCTTTATTAACATACCACTATTCACTTGGGGTTGTGGATAAGATTAAATGAAAAAAATAACTCATATTTTCATCTAAATTTATACTAAAACATGAATCTTATTATTTCAAAAAATGACAAGATATGGTCACACTTTGATGGGGCTAAGTCAATCCATCCTTTAAAGATCACATCGTGATTGCCTATATCTCCTTGGTAATATTTTGATAAAAACCTCTTTAATATAATATTGAAAATTAAGGATGTTTGATGAGAAAATAACCTAGGTATAATAACACCCAAAAGGCAGAACCATGGAATGCAATATCAATGTATTTATAATCTAAAAAATATATCTTTGTTCATATGAAAAAAAATAGAAAAGGAAATTATTATGGGTGTCAATGCATATGCATAGTTCCTCCAATGAAATACAGGGGTTCACTCCCTTTAAAAAATATCGTCCTTATGTCATTTTAAGAAATCTAATGCCCCATTAAAACCCAAAAAACCCTTCGATAATGGGTGATATGTAAAGGAGAAACATGTGGAACCATCATATTCAAATAGACACACTTTATGTTTTCGAAAAATACTATCACATCATGACCATCACTTGTCCTTGCATAATTAATAATATTCCCAAAAACATCACTTCACCTAATTCTCAAAACATACTCCCACAAACCCTAACACATACCATCGATTCGTGTCACAAAAAACCATGTTGTGACCCAAACCTTCAAGGATTGATCCATCAAAATACATAAAGAAATCCATCATCCAACCAACCCATTACACCATGTGTGACATCCTGACATATATTCCACATAATTGATACCCTTTGATGGTGATGTACATGAAATATGGTTGAACTATCAATATGATAAAGGATTTTGATTAGTAGTGAGGTCCTATGAAAACATCACAGAGAGACTCTGCCCTCATATTAGAGTATTATGACAATGTAATTAAAATTATGTAGATAAACCTTCAAACAAAATTTCAACCAGAAAAATAATTGATAAATAAACAAAACGTTAAATGAAATAAAAATTATAATTGTCATAAATTCTTGAACCCTCATGGGTATATCATGCACAAACAACATTAAATGAACCAGTATAAAATTGTTGCTAACTTCCCAACCCAAACTAGTTTTAATTCATGATTTCCCCATCATCCATACCTCATTCTTTAATTTTGAGAAATCAATCAATCAACATCGGTCCTTTAACTATTCATGTCACTAGGATAAATAATAGTGACTTTTTTGGGTACCCATGTTCTATAATGGATGTAGAAGGGTGTGTGTATAACTCACTAGGGCATCTACAAAACTTTCTTTAGAATAATTTGTCTAATAACCAGCTCATTCATATTTAATATTGATAAAAATGTTTAATAATCTGAGAAGCTAAATTAATATCCAAAAATAACCAAAAGATAAACCCATCCAAGGTTTCACCTATGATCAATGTATAATGTTCTAATCTCTTTATTTGTAAAATTGATTGTCCATACCTACTTCCTCTAGTGTTTGGGGGTCTTTGAACTTGTCAAAATGGCCATTAGGACCATAAATATACACATGGGATCTTGAGTTAAATACATAATTTCGAGTAATCTAGAGTATCACATGGAATATGATCCATCGTCATAGAGTTACAATGTAATTTAATCTATCATCCTGTTATTATCTAGTCATTATTCATCACACAAAATTCAAATTGTCATCTGGACGTTCCAATGTAATCTTATTGATCATCCAATTATTCTCATTTATCGAGGATTGTATAGACTTTGGTACTCTACCTAGAAATTCCAAGTCATTGTAAATATCATTTAAACTAAGAACTCATCCTATAATTCCCACATATTGAGTGTCATATGAAACTAGAACACTCATCCTAGAATTTCCATGTAGCACATGTCATATTCAATCCTTGTATCTCACAATTTCATTCCTAAAAATTGGGAATCATTTTGAAAATTTGATTAATTCACCATTCATTCCCATTAATTCTAAATATGACCAATAACACCACATTCCAAAATCATTAGATTGCATCTTAGTTTAAAATTATTATTTCAAAATTTTGATTTATTTTTTTTCTAAACCAATCCATTTCTTAAAATATAACACCAAACCATATCTTCTTATATTATTCATAAAGAATAAAGAACCGATTCATAGAAATAAAAGTACTGATAAAAATAAAATCCCATAAAAAATAATTTTAATTTAACAAATAATATATTTAATATAAATAAATCCTTCCATTTATTTTTTAAATAATTTACATCAGATATTGAAAAATTATATAAAGATCATTAACAATTTTCAAGTACCATTTAAATTCATTAATTAAAAATAAAAAAGTAATTTGTTAATTTTTAAACAAAATTATCCAGATTAAAAAATTATATCCATGGTGTCCCATATTCTAACATATCTCACATAGTAAACTAGGAAATTCATGTAATCCCCAAAAATGGTTAAAAACATAAAAATTCTAATGGTTGGGAAAATCTATTTCACAAACATAAATTCAAGTTAATTATACTCTTAATATATTTAAAACATAATTTCTGAATTTAATTACATTGATCTATTTCAATATTATTTTTAATTAATAAGAATTCCACTTTAAATTACCATTTCATAAGGTCTATGAAATATTAAATAAGGAATTTAAACTAAGGAAACTCTATCTTAAATATTTGATTTAAATTTGGAACAAACATGGTGAGGATAGAAACTATACCCCATACATTCACTCAAAAAACAATGTAATACAATGGGTTAAATTAAAGTGACTACTTACTATATCCTCATAATAGTATAAAAATTCGATACAATCCCTCAGTTAAAGTTAAATAGGTAGATATGGAGATACCAAATAGACACCCTGAAAATAGATAAAAATCCATGTAAAATATAGTGTATATATATATATATATATATATTGTATGTTAAAACAAAAATTGATGATATTGGAATGATAGTCTCAAAGATGAATTTCCAATTTTAAATATAGAATCCCAAACACCACAAAACCAAGGGAGATCCTCCTTGGCCATGGAGTGGGAAAAAATGTCCCCTATATTGCTGGAAATGAACATAATGTTGAAAATTTATGAGTTAATATTAAAGGATTTAAGGGGTTAAGTGACCCATTTACCTTTTAAGAAAATTACCCAAGACCCCACTGACTAGTTAGTCAGTCTTACTGGCAGGCTAGTGTGCTTGGGGAGAACCTCTTCCCCACAAGATGGCCATTGAAATGTTGGTGGAAATGAAACCCATTGATGGCTTTCATCGAACACTTATTAATATTCTCAAATTCTTTTGCGACCTCATGAACACATTGAGAACCTGAAAACAAGTTCAAACTAGTTCTTTTTATGAGTTTGGGTCTTGAAGATGTCACTTCATTTCTAATTTTAAAGAATACCTTCCTGATATATCAAAATATAAAAATTCCCCTCAAATTTCATATCCACAAATTGATGTGGGGACTAACAAACTCACCACTATAAAACACATCATCCATTAAAAGTACCAATGGTCATATATTCATATCCCCCAACATTTGTTCATTTTTCAATAAAATAAATATTTCCTCATCCCAATCAAATATACATCCACCTCCAAGAAATATGTCCATATCAGTGAACTAAAATCACCAGAACCTAAGAAAAAAAACATTGATAAAAATGGTAAACTGGTACGGAAATAACCCAAGATGATATATAAAAAACAAAATAGCTTCATTATCTAATTACTAATCATATATACACTTATCCCACATTATATCCTTAAATTTCGATTCCGGGTAACTCTATTATCAGAAAAACACAAAAAACCTCAAATTCATGGTAAAAATAAATTCCATTTTTGTTTCCCAACACACCATACAAAAACATAAATAAGAACACTCGTTTTATGTATTTAAAAATATTTTTTAGGAAAACCAATAGTGTATGGATTGATGACATCTACCCATGAAAAAGAGAGATACATAATACCCAATCATTGAAATTCCCAGTTTGATCCCTGAATGCACCTATAAAAATCAAAAATAACACTATGGATGAGGTCTTAAGCTCACTAAATTTTAGTACAGAGTTGAACATAGGTCAAATCATTCTTGACTAACCAATCGTGAAAATTCCTCTCTCCAACAACTAGCATTTCACAAAACCAACTTATCATGATACCTTTATTCCTAGAGGAATCTTGTGATCACCCTAACATGCTAATCAAATTCTATACCCAACTCCCAATTAGTATTCTCTGATAAGATACTTAAACATTATAAAATAGTCATCATTCCCAATAACATACACCAACATGAAATAAATCCATGCATTCTGTGTATTTCTATAAAACAACGTCAATCTCGAATCCCACACTCATTCTTGATCCACTAGAAACACTTCAAGCCCATGGGTCATACGACCATGATCAATACATTACTCCCCACCATAATAGTATTGATTTTGTATTTTCACTGAAACATCTAATAATATCCATGGCTCATGGTCTATTCATTTTTGATCTAAAAGGTATGATGTGGTTGTCAATCTATCACTCGAACAATACATGAAATGTCAAATACCGCTCAATTATGGTTTCATATGGTTCATGAGTTATGAATTAACAAAACGAGGCTCAATATCTTGCCCATGCACCTAACTATGCCTCTTGGACCATCAGTCTCACAATAACTGGGGCATGCTAGAAGCATTAATTCATCCCTCCTAAGTTTACATCTATTTCAAGTATAAAGACACGACCAGAAATCATATCCAACATCATTATAAGATCCAAATAATCTACCCATACTCTATATTCTCTATCCATATCCACCCAGGGTCAATAGTGATGAAAACTTCAAAACAGAATTTGAACATAAGGTTCATGCATCATAATGATATTTTCCTTCTAAAAAAATTCAAAGAACAAAATATATGCAATGAAATTGCTTACCCATAGCAAGAAGGAAGTCATAACTATTACATTAACAGAACCTCTATAGGAAGTATTGTTCATATATTCTACAAATTAAATAATCTAAAAATAATTCAGTTTCTTAAAACTCATTTAACACGTGGCTAATCACTCTCATGGTTACCTTCAATATCCATCCCTGAAAACTAAAAATTACAACCTATGAAACAACCAAAGGATCAGTGCAGTAACACCCAGATCCCTATATCAGGCCTCACAAAAAACACTTCCCACCAGCAGAAATGGTTTCCTCATCCTAAAACACATGGAATTAGAAAAACTAATCTATCTAGTAACTCTATGTCCCAAACCCCCAAATATATCTTCCCAAAAAATATAACTATGGGCCATGACACTCTATCTATGGTCCAACACAACTCATAAGGGACAAAACCCATAAGTTTCATAAAAACCATGATATATAGTGATATTTGATAACCTCAATGTAACAAAACTACAGTAGTCATAGTAGAAAATACCCCACAATCTGGTGCACCAAACCCAAAAAGGTATTACAACTGATATCCAGAGGTCTAACTACCTTGCCTCTATCACTATCCCAACAACCCATGCATATGGTCAGGTCATAGGAATAAAAGGGATACTCATCATCGAGATACATTAAATTTCAGTCATTTTATTTTTCACTTTAACTATGTTGCTCCATTTAAAACCAATGTATTCAAATTCTAAAACATTTATTTCCCAAATATTTTAAATTTATAATTCTTTATTAGGTTTCTTATTGCATGGTTTTCACTGACATAATTCCGCTCACTTGCTATAAGTGAAAATACTATATAAGTTTCTTATAGGAGCTTTATTTAACCCAAACACCACATTATATATCATTTATAACTTCTTGTTAACCATAAGTCACATGAAGAGTTGTTCATGTTAAATTGTATTATACAATTACATATTTACCATATAAATGATTATAGAAAATATAAATACTAACCCCACTAAATTATATAAAACCATATGAAGAAATAAATTAAAAGAAAAATAAATCACAAATAGTAAATAAAACACCATCACATGTGTATCCCAAGATGCATTCAAACAAATGAAGATAAAAAAGACGAAATATCAATCCTATGTGTCTAGAATGATGCATGAACACATAATATTTCATATAAAATAATTATAAGTGCTAAAAATCCAATAAATCAAGAAAATCACACCAAAATAAACCACTAAAGGAGGAAATAAATCAACTATAAAAGTACAAAGAATGAACAAAAAATACCATCACGGGAAACTCAATATTCCCTTATACGTGGGGATAGAGCATCAAGGAATAAGGTCGTTACTGGGATCAAAAAACAACTATCCCTTTTATATTCTATAAAGGCAGTGAAGAAAAATAAAAGACACATGTTTTCCATTTTTCAACGTCCCAGCCCAGAGGCCAAATGACTAGTTCCCAAAGATGGTGCACCACATGTTCTCATATATGAATCCCAATTTTTTAGACACTATCAACTAGTTTTGAGGGTCTATTAAAACACCATGTGGGTACTACAAAATAAAATGAAAGTAAAATTAGCATGGAGGTAAAATGAAATGGATACACCTCTAGATAAAATTGTAACAAGGGAATGGTATTACAAATTATCACAAAATTAGATGAAATAATAAATTATTTTCTTATACATTCAGAATAACCTGTGGTAGAATCATTCAAAAGAATAACTAAAATAACCAATATAAAATTTTTGATTGCTTCCCAACACTAATTAGTCTAGAGTCCTATCTAATCTCACCTCCCATAACACCTCCTAGCATTCCAAGTAAACAAGTAATAAATGTATGGACATTCCAAATACACATATTGGATAACAATTATAGTATCTTCTTGTTTACCCAAGTGTCATGGAGTCTCCAATAGGGTGTGACTATTATACAGTAGGCCACCACAAATGGAATCCCTAAAATTAAGATTCTGATAAGAATTTCATTCAAAAGTTCTATGATTAATAAATTATAATTATTTAACAAGTTAAATTATGAGTTGAAGATAAAAACTAAATATCAGTCTATATTCTGCAACCTAGGAATTGATATTCCATGGCGAGGTTAGCATATCGACACTATACAAACACTTATAAAGAAAGTAAGACTATGGAATAAATTTATGTGGTCACCAATTGTAGCTTCCTTGGGGTATATTCATCTAGTACTGGACCTCAATTTCAACAAAAATAAAAAACACATACAAACCAAACAAACCCCTTGATACATGGGGAGAATCCACATAAACAGTGGAACATATATAGAATGTAATATAAAATAAAAATGGAGTCTAGTGTCGTGTTAAAATAATGGATGGATTTCTAATGCGGTAGTCAAAATCCAAAACACCCATGAACTAAGAGAGATCTGATATGGACATGGAGAGGGGATAAATCCAACCTCCACAATTATAAAATTCCATAAAGTGGGTCATTTCCAATTTAAGTAGGAATGGGTGAATGGGGTTAATGAACCTTTTCCTATTATAACCCAGGTTCCTATCTAGTGGATTGTGTTGTGTTCAACAGTAATACTTGGAGCCTATGTAGAACCTCTACCCTACTAGAAGTCCAATATCCAGGTGGGGGCCCCTAGCTAGACAACTTGTGGCAATGAATCCCATTGGATTCATGATTCAAACCCCTCCATCACATTCTATGTTCCTTCAAGCCCACTTAAAGCCCTGTTGTTCCTAAAAACATGTCTAAAAATATTATTTTTAGCATTTTTAACCCTCAGGATCCTCCTCTGATTTTATGTTTACATATAGGCCCATCCAATATTCCCAAATTTCATTATTCTACTTGAATTTCAAATTCCAACCTACAGATGATGCCTTATACCAAGAAACACATGGACACAACATAAAAACCTTATCTATATATAATTTATCAACTAAATATCCACTTCCTTTCTTCTAACCATCACCCAACACCTACAATTCCAACAATGAAAAAATTAATGGTCTGATAATGTTCGGTTTGTGAAAAATGTGATGAATAATTACTCCTTGAAATCAAAATTGATATACTACCAGTATTTTTATTGATTTCCTCTATATGAATGAAGAATTCATATAGTATTGTCTCAATAAATATTTTACTCAACATTCATCAAGGCCATACATAAACTATATGAATAATAATATATTTATAAAAAAAGTATCCATTTAAATATTCTTCATTCCTAATTATCTTATTCTTCTCTATATCTATTTTAATTGATTCATATATATTCTAAACTTCAAATTTTCAATGTAAATAATTCCATTTTTTATACACTATAACATACATATCTCTTTGTATTTTATCATATTTCCCCTTCTTTTAATAAATTTTTATTTTATTTTATTTTTGAAAACATAATAATCTCAATATTTTTGGAAGTAAAATTTTCAATATCATATTGAATATTGAGTTAAAAAAATAAATATTCACTTGTTGTTAAATACATGCTTGTTTATTCAATTAAACATGATCTTTGAAGTCATGTTACACAATTTATTCCTTTTTCAATTATCTATAAAAAACTATTGTTCAAGGTGTCTATAATAATAGGTTTAAAAACTATTAAAATCATTATAGGAGATTAATAAATCATGGATTCTTCAAAAATTTTATATGAAAACATATTGTCTTAAAAGTCATTCTGTAACATCATTACATTTTCATAGAAAACCCAATATATAACTAATGATATTGTCTTCATGAAATCATACATAACATCGAATTTTATGAGATCATAAAAAATAATTTTTAAAAAAATTCTACTCATTTAAATGGTTTTCGTCTAATGATTCTAATGAATCCATTTATATAGTCAAAACCAATAAATTATAATTATTATATAAATTTCTAATCATGAAAAAAACTGATGGTTTGTTTCTTCTTATTATAAAAACATCATACCATCTCTAAAATATTTTATCTATGTAAATTATTCATAAGTCACATAATATTTTTGGTGTTTTATATTTCAACTGAAATACACATTAAGATGACTCTGAAAAATATACAAAACATCAACTATTATGAAAGTCTTTTATAATCATTCAAATTTCAGCTAGAGATTTTTTAAAATTGAATCCTGTTTTGAACTATTATTTAATCACCTTTAAGTGATGATTCCCCAATGTAAGATCTTGATTTAATTATTAAGGTGATATCTCTTCATTTTTTTCTCAATATTTATTTAAACAGTAATCTTTGACTTATGTTATTGAGGATGTTCTTTGGATAATCTTGGTTTTTCTTGTATCCTAGAGCTACTATTTTTTGAGAATCAATATAAGGAACATGCTTAGTGCATAGTTATTTGTAATCATGTGACTTTACCATGTGCCCCATATATATAGAATTTTTTATGTGAAAGACAATGTGAGTGATGTTACACACCCATATGAAAAACAATAAAAATTTAACAGATCTAAATTGCATGGTTATCTTGATATTTTTCTAACAATGTACCAAGCCCTAAAGAGGGGTGACTTCCTTGAGTAGTTCATGTGCGTATTGGGAACATGGTTTCGCCAACTATACAACAAAACCATAGACCACTTTTGTATTGGGTGAATATTTTTTTTCAAATTTCCATTTTTAAAAATCTAACACAATTTTCTTTTCTTCTCTACACAAAGAACTCCTTCACATTGGGAGTTATCATCCACATCCTCCTGGGATTTTTTTTGATGTCATTGTCCGACATCTAATTATCTTCTTATTCATCTCATTGGAATCCACTTGGTAAGATATTTGATCCATTTCTTTCTTTTCCCTAATCATTTTTCATCCATTGTGTGATCTCTAATAATTCTACATTGTCCAATTTTTAATGATTTTTTCTATTTACAGGTTTTCACTTGTTCTATCTAGTATGTAAGGCCAATACGAGATGTGTTTTCTTAAACTATCATAAGGTCATTGGTATATATAGTTTCCCTCATGTATTTCTCATTTATAAATTTATTATTTGTGATGTTTGTTTGTTTTACCAATACATTTCTAATAAAATTAATCTTTCATACGTAATTTCATTTTTTTACACACAAAATCCCCAAAAAACCCCCAGTTTTCATAGTGGTCAATGAACTAAACATAATTCTCCCTTAGTTGTGCCCTCTATATGCCTACATTTCATTTTTGAGTAATATTAACCAAAACACCCATTCGTCGGTTTGATTTAGCTTCTACAAGAGACTTAATTAATTTAAATGGATGAATTGACACATTAGAAAAATGGAAAGCATATCCACCTAGATTTTTTAATATGAATAAACTAATTAATGGTATGGCACCATATTTTCACCATTTTCATTTATAAATGAAAAAGTAATGTTTGAATTAAATTTTAAGTCAAGGAGTAATGGATTAAAACAAATATTATAATCATTTATAAATGGTTCCAATTTATTATAGACCTTATTCTTGAGTATATAGTTATTAGAAGTGATCTATCCTTTCATTCCTGAGTGAATTCATTAATTTTTTAAAGGATTCCAACCTGATTTATTGAGTCAATTTTTAAGGGAGTCCAACCTTGGAATTAAGTCATTGCCTTAGTATATGAATTTTTCAGTGTATTTCTAGTTGTGAATTTGATTTATATCTAGAAATTAGAATTCTTTTGATTAACTCGTTTGATTCAACATGATGAATTTAGAAACATGATACCACGGATCACTGGATTGGGATCCAGTCATTCTTATCTTGGAATTTACTTTGGATATACTCCAACGACTCGGTTAAAAATGTTTTTTCAATTTAATTCCAAATTTTTATCCCTCGAATTATTCTTAGACCCTTTGTCTAGGCTGTATTCTTATTAATGTGAGTAAGACCGACCTTTTAAGGTCAATTATGCCCATGTTTCATCCTGGGAACACCATAAGAATTATTATAACATGAACACTCTTATTATATTCATGGGACATAAATTATTATGGGTTATATAATCAATGATATCTAAATTTGGTTGATTCTTGTATGGTTCGTTAGGGTTCCAATGAATATCCTTGTTATAATAAGGTTATTATTTTATTTTCTTATTCATTCGATTATCATTTTACCATTACACATTCATTATTATAATAACACGCTATATTTTTTATAGACATTGTTGGTGGTGGCCTACGAAGTTTTACTCAATCTATATTTAGACTGTTGATTGGTACCCATATATAATTCATCGTTACGGGCTGGGAAATGGGAAAGGATATGGGTTTGGATGTCTAACTCATGGGATATGATGGTGCTTAGGAATAGGGGTCCAAACATAGGCTTTGAATCTTTTAGGTTTTAAAATTGTGGTATATCTATATATTTTTTGTATAAAATAATCTAATGTATGTATGCTCTTATTTTTTATAGTGTCATGTAATTATCATCCTTTTTTATAGGATGTAGATATTGAGTATTTTTATCAATTTATTAATTATATATGTTTTATTTATTATACTTTGTATTACTATTTTGGATCCTTATATTTTAATATCTACCTTATAACACTATTCACCACTCTGAAATGAGATTATAGTCTCCCAATTGTCACACCTTAGTCTCTTGCTACTAGTTAGTAACTTCTGGTGTACAATGAGGTACACTATAGGACATGTGTCCAACCAGTTCAGGGAACTATTTAGTGGATTCTAGGTTGGGATTTCCAAAAGTTAGGTCAAAGGGGTTTTTGTTTTTCATATTATTTAGGAATGGCTATACATGATATTTTGTAAATGTTAGAATTTGGTAATGATCATAATCTCAATATTATCTAACCCACCTATATGTAAAATGAAAATTTCTTGATACGGTACATGATATTCATTTTTTCGTCAATAAAATTTGATCTAATTTCACTTATGGGGGGCACACATGATATGAATTATTTATTAACATTTTAAATTTATTCTTTATCATCATCATCATGTAAATTGTTTTTTCAAGGAAACTAGGGAAAAGGAAACAAGAAAGGAAATGCCAAGATACGCCAAGGACGAGAGGCCTACGGTGGCTTAATTTAATGGAGGCCAACGGAGTCCCCTGAAACCAGATTGAATCCCTCTGTTTTAATTGTAGAATCATTATGAATAGAAATGGGATCCGTGCTAGGAATATCAATAGAGTAAAGGTGGTCTGCGACCTTGTTCCCCTCACACCACGTATGGACCATGCTAGCGTTGGTTCAGTTAATTCCCCTATAACTTCAAATGATATAAATGATAGAACATGGGATAGAACTAGTTCCTTACATGTCATTGTGAAGAATTTGGGAATCAGTTTCTACCATCAATAAGGAGATTCCCTTCTGATGACATAAGAGGAGGCTAAAATACATCACCATAGCCACTGCCTGGAGGGAATATCCATGACCTAAGTGAGCCGAGAACGCCATGATAACCAAACCGGAGGGTTTACACACCACCCCTCCTTCACATATAACCCCCCTATTTCAGGACCCATCAGTATTAAGTTTGATCCCCCTACTGGGCGGTGACCAATGAACTGAGTTACCTTACATAATTCTGCTACCCAAAGATGTATAATTATTGTGGAAGTGATTCCTTCGATGGGTAGGAACTTCCATCCAATTACCAAAGGATTTGACCATATCAAGGATGAGTAATTTAGTTTGGTAGCTAACA
Source organism: Viscum album (assembly GCA_963277665.1). Classification (NCBI taxonomy): domain Eukaryota; kingdom Viridiplantae; phylum Streptophyta; class Magnoliopsida; order Santalales; family Viscaceae; genus Viscum; species Viscum album. Next base: position 1,544,295,916 of record OY728155.1, on the reverse strand, counting down.
CCCTGGGTAATGGAAAGGGTCCCTTCATGTTTTCCCTTATTCTTCACCAGCCATATCGACCAGAAACTATCATGGAAGACCATGGCACATGTCTTCTACTCAAGGCCCCTCTCCCACGCACCATGGAAGAATTGATCAAGAAAGGTAATAACAGCCATGTGGTTATCATTAATACTAGGAAACTCTCCAAAATACCACCACACCACTCTTTCCTAGTCACCTTTGAAAAATAGATGCCCCACACTCTCCCCCTGGTGGTCTGTGTAGTAATGATATCTTGAATCCAGTAGGGTGCCACAACACTATATTTTATCCTTAGTGGTAATGGATTTGTGTCTCAACCTCTAGGCAATAAAGATGAATTTTAGGGGGTACCTTTTGTAAAGACCCGTAAAATTCAAGGGAAATTTTTTTCTAATTTTCATTGGGATTTTACAAGAACGCACTTTCTGACGGCGCCTCATTCCGAGGCCCGGTGTGCCCGGAATCAATTTCCGAAGTTTGGCTCGGGTACGTTCAGTGAACGAACGAGCGAGTTTTTCTAACTTTTGAACCGGTGCTCGGAATCGAATTCTGAGTGCACCGATGAACTCATAACTCCGGTATTTGCTTAAAGATACTTTTTCCGTAGTTGCGTTTAATCGAGAGCGGAAGTTAGTTTTTGGGGTTTCTTTAAATAAGAGTAATAATAAAATAACGTGTCATGCACTTTATTTTGTTTCAGCCACCATTGGGAGTGTGGTGGTTGAAACCTCCTCATGGAGGTTGGAGGTGGGGCCACCACACCTTAACCTCCCTTAAGAGGTTATGGTGGTGGGGCCCACCCGAACTAAACCTCCCGTGGGTGGTTTATTATGGTAGGGACCACACGGGGCTTAACCCCCCTATTAATGGGAGGAGAGGAAACCACTCAACTCTCCCTCATTAATGAGGGGGAGCCTCTTAATTCCTCGACTCCCCCATTAAATGGGGAGAAACTCCTTGGAACCCTCCCCTCTTAAGTGGTGCCAACGGACCTCATAAATTGCTTCAAAGCAATTTATTTCAACCGACCCTTTTTTTTTAAAAGTTATGTAACCACAATGGTTACATACCTCTCCCCCTCTCCTATATATAGGGATCTTGGGAGAGGGTTTGGGGACGGCTTCACCAAGAGACGGAGCGCTGGTAAAATACCGCGACGCCCAACACTTGGGAAGAAGCTTATCTTCGCGAACGAAGAACACGCCACCTCTGACGAAGAACACTCGTTTTCCTTCCACGGAATTTCTCCCCTTCCGCGGTGAGACTCTTCAACAGATCTTCTTCTTCCCCTTCATCGTCAACGGATCGACGGACAAGCTCGGAAGCGGAATCGGGTAGCAAGCGATGATGGCTTCGCCTTCCCTCAAGTCGGACGAACGCTGACGTCCCCCTTCGACGTCGTCATCCTCGCGATGCCATACCGCGACGATCCTCAAACGACGACGCCTCCTTCCGATCGGATTATACCCAAGTTTGGGGTTTGTATTCAATTATTTATATTTGTTCGAGATTTCCGACTTGATGATTTTGTGGTTAAAAACCATTTGTTATCGAATTTGAACATTGTGGTTTGAAACTAAATGATAACGAATAACGTGAGGGGGGCCGGACCGCACGAAGACGGCTGACCATCCTCCTTTTTTTTGTGTTGGTTCTTTGTGGTTCGGTACGGGAAGACAAGGTACCATCGCACCATGCGGAACCTTGCGACAAGAAAATGCGCGGCGTCGTCGCGCCGCGCTATGAAATGAAGAACAAGAATGTGACGCCGACGCGCCGCATCGGAGATACCTGGAAAATACCGCGGCCAGAGCGGGGCCGTGGCGGAGGGGCGCGGTGCCGTCACACCACGCCGGACGACAAGGGTCACGGCCGATTCCGGGCCGCGGCAGAGCAGGGTGAATGGCGGCCAGCATCGGGCCGCCGCGCCACCAGCCGGGCCGGATTTCCGAGCCAGGTCGGGTCGTCGGGCCGGGTCGCCGCCCGGGCCCGTTCGACCCGGTTCTGCCGATCCAGGGGGGTACTGGGTCGGGCCGGGCCCAGACCCCCTATTTTCGGACTGAGTTGGTTTAAACGCCCATATCTCGGGATACGGACCTCCGATCGACGCACCGTCAGTTGCCTAGCAATCCTTGGAACGAGACGGTCGTTTCGGTATATCGCACTCAAAGTTTCGGAATAATTTGGGTTTGGCCTGGTTGGTTCGTACGCGAAACCAAGCGGGCCCTCGGAGCGGAAACGCTCGTATCTTGAGCTCCAGACATCCGATTGACATGCCATCGATTTTGATGGGTTCCTCTAAGTGAGGAGGATCTTTTGGCTTACTCCACTCGAAGTTTGGATGCCGTCGGAGTGCGGTCGGGTTGGTTCGCTCATAAAACCAACCGGGCCCCTGGACGAGAAAGCCAATAACTCACAGACCGGGCGTCCGATTGATGCGCCGTCTGTCTCGTTGTTTTCCTCTAAGAGAGACGGATCTTTTGGCTTACTCCGATCGATGTTTGGTTGCCGTCTGAGTGCGGTCGGGTTGGTTCGTTCATGAAACCAACCGGGCCCCTGGAACGAGAAAGCTAATAACTCACAGACAGGGCGTCCGATTGACGCACCGTCTGTCTCGTTGTTTTCCTCTAATTGAGACGGAACTTTTGGCTTACATCTCCCAAGTTTTGGATACAGTTAGATAGTGGCTAGGTTGGATCGTACCTGAAATCCTACCGGGCCCCTGGAACGGAAAAGCTGATATCTTTCAGACAGGACGTCCGTTTGACGAACCGTCAGTGGCGTTGTTGATCACGTTAAGAAACGGTCCCTATGAGTATACCCTATGGGAGTTCGGGGTACAGTTGAGATACGGCCGGGTTGGTTCACTCACAAAACCAACCGGGCCCCTGGGACGAAAAGGCTAATAACTCACAGACCGGGCGTCCGATTGACGCGCCGTCTATTGCGTTGAGAGCCCTATGACGAGGCGGTCCTTTGAGATACTTCTTCATGGGACTTTGAGATACATGGAGTATCGACCTGTAGCTCATGGAGCGGACCCTCACAGAGACGAGCGTGGGGAGTACGGAGACCGTGTAGCCGATTGAGACCTGACAACTGCTTGACCAACTCGACTTTGAGTGAGTCGATTAGCCCAGTGGACGGAGCACTACTTTCTGAGGTGCAGACCCATGGCAGACGGAGCACTACCTGTGTGATAGTGCAAACCCGCGGTACTCGTCCGGAGAGTACCTCAACAGGCTACTTGGGGGTGTGCAATACTGTGTTTGGGTGACATACCCCGGCGGGAAGCACTACTGTGTTTGGGTGGCTGACCCGCGGTACTCGACAAGAGGAGTACCTCAGCAGTCTTAGGTTAGTGAGCAGTACCTCAGAGTCGTGACAGGACCACTGTACACTCCAGAGACGGAGCTCTTTAGTAGTTACGGTTTCGATAATGAAAATCCTAGTTTGAGCTGAGACTTTTGACCTTTGTGTTTACCTCATGATTGAGATGGGTCACTTGTTAACTTAGGTATATGTATGGGCATACACCTGGGTAGTGGTTATCCGTTGATTTCATGATCCTTGTGTTTCCTCATGTTTGAGATGGGTTACTTGATAACTTAGGCATATGTTTGGGCATATACCTAAGTAGAGGTTATCTGTTCAGATCTTCTTTGTGGTTATCCTTGTTGGTTTAGTGAGACCTTGTGGGTCTTGGGGTCCCTACTGAGTATCGTTATACTCACCCCTGTACGGGTTATTCCCGCACCTTGTTGTGTTGGTTGCAGACGACAGGCAGTGCTGACGGAGGCCGAGTGTTCAAGGACTGGACGGTACCCAGAGGTGGACTACACGACGAGTCAGTACCCAGAGGTGGAATACACGACGATTCAGTACCCGGAGGTGGACTACACGACGAGACGACACACGGAGGAGGTTGACAGACGAGAGCGTGGAGGAGGCTATCTATACCTACCCTTCAGGTAGGATCCGTGGTGGACGACCAGGAGCTGTGCCATCTGTACCTACCCTTCAGGTAGGATCCGAGGAGGATGACCCAGGAGCCACTTCCATCCTTCCAGTTGTTATCTTTTCTATTGTACTTGTTCAGTTGTAGTTGTACTTTCTTTTGGGTTTGTATTCTGGCCCATTTACTATTCAGCACTTCTCTTGTACTTAGTGTTTACTTTATCAGTTTGCTTACTCTGTCGTGCTTGTTTTCTTTTATAAAGGCAATGCCTTCCCAGTTATCAGGATGTACGCCTTTGGTTCTAGTCGCCAGCCCCTGGCCTATGGAAGGCGGGCTTGGGGTAGTCACGGCACGGGCCCCGAGGATGGGTCGTGACAAATTGGTATCAGAGGAGTCGGTTCTACCGCAGAACTTATAACTCTGATATTTCCTTTCTGTGAAGCAATAGTGTTAAGAGTACCGAGTGTGGTTTTCAGTTCAGGGAGTCCCGTGTTGGTGCGGGCGGCCGACGTATCCAAACAACAGGACCCTGACAACTGATTTCTGTCATTGTGCACGAAAACACTGATTGTGTGTGTGTTTTCAAAGGTTTTCCCTTAAAACAGCTCAAACCAGGTCAGCTCACCAGGTATAATCGATTGACCATGTCACGTTTTTTCTTTCAGGATGAATTTTCACGGACGACCAGCTAGAGCCCAGAGGGATGTGCGTGCTGACAGCCTGTCGAGCGACGAGGCTTTGGTACAGGGCCCTTTTTCAGTTGAGGCACTAGCGGAGGCACCAATGGTACTACTACCCGTTGGGCCACCGATGCTGCTAGCCCCAGTAGCAGAGGGTGCACATCGCTTGAGCGCACTGCACGAGTTCCATCGCCAGAGGCCACCCATGTTCCAGGGAGGGACGGACCCGCAGGCGGTTGAGGATTGGCTGGAGGCTGTGGTGAGAGTCTTCAGGCTAGTGGGGATGCCGACAGACTTCATGGTGATCTTTGCTGCCAGCCTCCTTCAAGCAGAAGCAGACAGGTGGTGGAGCAACTTGTTCCAGTTTTGTGACAGGAAGACCTTCGCATGGGAAGACTTCGAGACCTTCTTCAGGGTGGAGTTTGTACCAGTAGCTCTACACCCCGAGCATGTACCGGAACTTCTGCCTTTTCCGCAGGATTTTCGATCAGTAGCCGAGTCATCTGTGGGCAGTAGACAGATGATGCAGAGGTCCAGGAGGACCAGACCAACAGTTGGCCGATCTCGGGTTTTAGGACCAGTGGTGCGGGGTACCCGGGGTGGGATCAGAGCCAGGCATGCCAGAAACAGGCTGTGTTACTCCTGCGGTGAAAGGGTCACCTGGCACGTGACTGTCCGACTCCTCGTACAGTTGATCCGCAGGCGTTGGAGGAGCCACCGAGGTAGAAACAGCGACGAGTGCTTGAGCAACAGCCGAGTAGTGGACAAGGCAGTAGAGCTCCGGGAGCATGTGGACAGGAGAGGAACTAGTGGATACGTCCTTTGTACTTCTAGTTCCATGTTGCTGTTGTATTTGTGTCTTTGTATTATGAGATGCAATAATAAAAAGACACTTATCTTGTGATTTTTTCTTTTCTGTCCTTTTTGTTTGGTTGAAACTGAGTGGTCCTGGTAAAGACTGTTGACTTGACCCTCAATTTCGAGATTTCTACTGGAGGAGACCCAGTGACCTCACACTGATGCCGACAGTGTGACTCGACCCTTGGAGGTGAGAGTGACAGTTGGATATCTTGGTAGTTACGTCGTGGCCTTACGATGTCATCCAGGGAATGAATGCATCATTCATGTTGGGATTTACTGTATTAGGAAACGAATGTGGTTCATCCAGGGGATGAGACCGAGTTTCTCTTTTTGGGAAAGGAGAAATTTTAGCAGCTCTTTCAGATCTTATGCAAAGGAGGTACAGATCATCCAGGAGTGGATGAAGACTGCACAGTGCAGTAAGAAATAGGAAACCGACTCCAGTCTTAGAGACTCGAGCGTGTTAAATGTTAAAGAAGAGGAAGCTTAAAGGAGAGATGAGTCTGTGAAGCAGCAGACGTGGAGGCAGAGCTAGGAATGCAACATGAGGTGGTGTACATCCTAACATGGTACAACCACCCGCCTTAGTTATTCCCGCCAGGCTCAGGGAGCTGGAGGGCGGAGGAAGAGTGCGGCTGCGTGCGGTCAAGGTGTGTGACCCAATGGCTCTAGAAATGATTCAAGGGACGGATTGTGTCCACTTCAAGCTACTGTAGTAACGGACGTTGATATGAATCATTCATTGCTTTCACAAATCTTGTTCTAGACCTAGAGTTTTCAGTAAGCAGTGGACTTGACCCTCACGTCTGGAGATACCTTGGGAGGAGACTCGATAATCACACTTACGCCGATGGTGTGGTCAAAACCTTGAGGCGAGAGTTCCGGTTGGAATCTCTTAGTGGAAGCGTCGAGGCCTTATGACGTTAGTTTGAGTATGGAATGGGCAATAACTGTTCATACTCAAATTGACAGTTTTAGGCAAACTTCAGGATGGGTTTTCCTTGGTCGGCGAAAAGGAAACCCCAGGCGGCACAGGATAAACTCTTTCACAGGAGGGTGTGACCGATCACTCTTGAGTCAGTCAACCATACCCTCGTGGTAGCAGTCTTTTGAGTTTCAGTTCTAACAGAAAATGGAGACCTCTGGAGTTCGAGGATGACGATCACGTCCTTATACGGGTCTCACCTCGATGAGGTTTACAGAGATGTGGACAAGGCGGAAAGTTATCTCCGAGGTTCAACAGACCTTTCTAGGTCCTCAGCTGGGTAGGCGGGGTGGTTTACCACTTGAACCATCCACCTCAGTTGCACTAGGTGCACGACGACTTCCACATATCTCTACTAAGGACATACATGCTCGACCCTTCGCATATCATCGACCATGAGGAGCTAGACGATGGCGATGGAGTGTCTTTCATCGAGGTTCCAGTGGGGATCGAGGATCGACAAGAGCAGATCCTTCGAGGACGGCCTATTCCTTGGGTGCACTTTCACGGGCAGCACAGGAACCTCCGGGTGAGCACACAGGAGCGGAAGGCTCAGATGCGTGCTCAGTACCATTTTTCTATCCCTAGTTCATGTTAAGGCTTTATGAGGACGTAAAGACCTTAGGTGGGAGTAATGTAAAGACCTGTAAAATTTAAGGAAATTTTTTTTCTAATTTTCTTTGGGATTTTACAAGAACGCAGTTTCTGACGGCGCCTGATTCCGAGGCCCGGTGTGCTCGGAAGCAATTTCCGATGTTTGGCTCGTGTACGTTCAGTGAACAAATGAGCGGGTTTTTCTAACTTTTGAACTGGTGCTCGGAATCAAATTCTGAGGGCACCGATGAACTCGCAACGCCGGTAGTTTCTTAAAGAGACTTTTTCCGCAGTTGCGTTTAATCGAGAGCGGATGTTAGTTTTTGGGTTTTCTTTAAATAAGAGTAATAATAAAATAACGTGTCATGCAATTTATTTTATTTCTGCCACCATTGGGAGTGTGGTGGTTGAAACCTCCTCATGGAGGTTGGAGGTGGGGCCACCACACCTTAACCTCCCTTGAGAGGTTAGGGTGGTGGGGCCCACCCGAACTAAACCTCCAGTGGGTGGTTTATTATGGTAGGGACCACACGGGGCTTAACCCCCCTATTAATGGGAGGAGAGGAAACCTCTCAACTTTCCCTCATTAATGTGGGGGTGCCTCTTAATTCCTCAACTCTCCATTAAATGGGGAGAAACTCCTTGGCACCCTCCCCTCTTAAGTGGTTGCAACGGACCTCATAAATTGCGTCAAAGCACTTTATTTCACCCAACCCCTTTTTTTAAAAAAAGTTATGTAACCATAATGGTTACATACCTCACCCCCTCTCCTATATATAGGGATCTTGGGAGAGGGTTTGGGGACGGCTTCACCAAGTGACAGAGCGCTGGTAAAATACCGGGACGCCCAACACTTAGGAAGAAGCTTATCTTCGCGAACGAAGAACGCGCCACCTCTGACGAAGAACGCTCGTTTTCATCCCACGGAATTTCTCCCCTTCCGCGGCGAGACTCTTCAACGGATCTTCTTCTTCCCCTTCATCGTCAACGGATCGACGGACAAGCTCGGAAGAGGAATCGGGTAGCAAGCGACGACGGATTCGCCTTCCCTCGAGTCGGACGAACGCTGACGTCCCCCTTCGACGTCGTCATCCTTGCGACGCCATACCGCAATGAACCTCGAACGATGACGCCTCCTTCCGATCGGCTTATACCCAAGGTAGGGGTTTGTATTCAATTATTTATATTTGTTAGAGATTTCCGACTTGATGATCTTCGTGGTTAAAAACCATTTGTTATCGAATTTGAACTTTGTGGTTTGAAACCAAATGATAACGAATAATGTGAGGGGGGCCGGACCGCATGAACACAGCCGACCCTCCTCCTTTTTTTTGTGTTGGTTCTTTGTGGTTCGGTACGGGAAGAAAAGGTGTCGTCGCACCATGCAGAACCTTGCGACAAGAAAATGCGCGGCGTCGTCGCGCCGCGATGTGAAATTAAGAAAAAGAATGCGACGCCGACGCGCCGCGTTGGAGATACCCGGAAAATACCACGGCCAGAGCGGGGTCGTGACAGAGGGGCGTGGTGCCGTCACACCATGCCGGACGACAAGGGCCGCGGTAGAGCAGGGTGACCGGTGGCTGACATCATGCCGCCGGCGTCGGTGCAAGAAGGGGACCGGCTGTCGCCGGTCCCGTGGTGCAGGAACCGGCCGGCCGTGGCGTGCCGGCCGGACTTGGAGAACCGGGGGAATTAATTCCCCCGGCCGGCTGGCAGCAAGAGGCCCCATTAAGGGACCGCAGTTTCGAAGGAACCGAGGGGGCTTGCCTCCCCGCGCGCGGCACCCAGGCCGCGCCGCCGGCCGGGCCGGATTTCCGAGCCGGGCCGGGTCGCCGCCCGGGCTAGTTCGACCCGGTTTGGCCGATCCAGGGGGGTACTGGGTCGGGCCGGGCCCAGACCCCCTATTTTCAGACTGAGTTGGTTCAAACGCCCATATCTCGTCCTACGGACCTCTGATCGATGCACCGTCAGTTGCGTAGCAATCCTTGGAATGAGATGGTCGTTTCGGTATATCGCACTCAAGGTTTCGGAATACTTTGTGTTCGGCCGGGATGGTTTGTACGTGAAACCAACCGGGCCCTCGGAGCGGAAACGCACGTATCTTGAGCTCCAGACGTCTAATTGGTGTGCCGTAAATTTTGATAGATTCCTCTAAGTGAGACAGATCTTTTGGATTACTCCGCTCGAAGTTTGGATGCCGTCGGAGTGCGGTCGGGTTGGTTCACTCACGAAACCAACCGGACTCCTAGAACGAGAAAGCCAATAACTCACAGACCGGGCGTCCGATTGACGCGCCGTCTGTCTCGTTGTTTTCCTCTAAGTGAGACGGATATTTTGGATTACTCCGCTTGAAGTTTGGATGCCGTCGGAGTGCGGTCGGTTTGGTTCACTCACGAAACCAACCGGGCCCCTGGAACGAGAAAGCCAATAACCCACAGACTGGGCGTCCGATTGACGCGCCGTCTGTCTCGTTGTTTTCCTCTAAGTGAGACGGAACTTTTGGCTTACTTCGCCCGAGTTTTGGATATAGTTAGATAGTGTCCGGGTTGGATCGCACCCAAAATCCAACCGGGCCCCTGTAACTGAAAAGCTGATATCTTTCAGACAGGACGTCCGTTTGATGAACCGTCAGCGGCGTTGTTGATCATATTGAGAAACGGTCCCTATGAGTATACCCTACGGGAGTTCGGGGTATAGTTGAGATACGGCCGGGTTGGTTCACTCACGAAACCAACCGGGCCCCTGGGACGAAAAGGCTAATAACTCACAGACCAGACATCCGATTGACGCGCCGTCTATTGCATTGAGACCCCTATGACGAGGCCGTCCTTTGAGATACTTCTTCGTGGGACTTTGAGATACTTGGAGTATCTACCTGTAGCTCGTGGAGTAGACCCTCCCAGAGACGAGTGTGCGGATTACGGAGACCTTGTAGCCGACTGAGACCTGACGACTGCTTGACCGACTCGACTTGGAGTGAGTCGATTAGCCCAGTGGACGGAGCACTACTTTCTGAGGTGTAGACCCATGGCGGACGAAGCACTACCTGTGTGACAGTGCAGACCCACGGTACTCATCCGGAGAGTACCTCAGCAGGCTACTTGGGGGTGTGCACTACTATGTTTGGGTGACAAACCCCGGTGGGAAGCACTACTGTGTTTGGGTGGCTGACCCGCGGTACTCGACAGGAGGAGTACCTCAGCAGTCTTAGGTTAGTGAGCAGTACCTCGGAGTCGTGAATGGACTACTGTACACTCTAGAGACGGATCTCTTTAGCAGTTACGGTTTCGATAATGAAAATCCTAGTTTGATCTGAGACTTTTGACCTTTGTGTTTACCTCATGATTGAGATGGGTCACTTGTTAACTTAGGTATATGTATGGGCATATACCTAGGTAGTGGTTATTCGTTGATTTCATGATCCTTGTGTTTCCTCATGTTTGATATGGGTTACTTGATAACTTAGGCATATGTTTGGGCATATACCTAAGTACAGGTTATCTGTTGAGATCTTCTTTGTGGTTATCCTTGTTGGTTTAGTGAGACCTTGAGGGTCTCGGGGTCCCTACTGAGTATCGTTATACTCACCCCTGCACGGGCTATGCCCGCACCTCATTGTGTTGGTTGCAGACGATAGGCAGTGCTGACGGAGGTCGAGTGTTCGAGGACTGGACGGTACCCGGAGGTGGACTACACGACGAGTCAGTACCCAGAGGTGGACTACACGACGAGTCAGTACCCGGAGGTGGACTACACGATGAGACGACACATGGAGTAGGTTGACGGACGAGAGCGTGGAGGAGGCTATTTGTACCTACCCTTCAGGTAGAATCCATGGTGGACGAACAGGAGCTGCACCATCTGTACCTACCCTTCAGGTAGGATCCGAGGAGGACGACCCAGGAGCCACTTCCGTCCTTCCAGCTTTTATCTTTTCTGTTGTTCTTGTTCAGTTGTAGTTGTACTTTCTTTTGGGTTTGTATTCTGGCCCATTTACTTTTCAGCACTTCTCTTGTACATAGTGTTTACTTTTTCCACTTTCTTACTCTATGGTGCTTGTTTTCTTTTATAAAGGCAATGCCTTCCCAGTTATCGGGATTTACACCTTTGTTGCTAGTCGACAGCCCCTGGCCTATGGAAGGCGGGCTTGGGGTAGTCATGGCATAGGCCCCGAGGATGGGTCGTGACACCTTTGGACAAGAGGATATCATCCCATGGGTTGTTATGTACTTGGGTGTCCATAGTGCATCAGAAGTCTCTTGAAGGGAAGGACCACAAGGAAGAGGCATAGAAAATGCATTTGTCTGGTTCGGTGTTGAGATCAATGAGGATGAAGATGTTTTGTTTGTCCCAGTCCAAAATCACGATGATGAAAGTCATATGGGAACTGGCCTCTCTAAAGGAGATTAAAGTGGTCAGGAACCTATGAAAGCTTAGGATGATCCTAACCCAATTATGATTCAGGAAAGATATCTCCCCCTCCATATGAGCCATCTGTAGTGGGGTATCAGGGCAGTGATAAGAGGAAAAAATAATAGACCAGAATGGAGAGTCTTGGATATATCCCCATACCTCAGACCCATAGATGTAGTAATTCCTTATGATCCCCCATATCATTCATTGTTCTAGAACATCCCAATAAATCTTTTCATGCATGCATAGGAGAGTTTCATCAAACTGGAATACGTTGATGCTGCCCTCTCTAGCTGGTCTCACCAACCTATGGCTGATGTGGGTTGCAACTCTTCCAGTCCAAATTGGTAGTACACAATATAGGGAATGATATTGACACTAGAACCAATGTCACAAAAAGATTTGACAACTTTTTTCTCTCCTAGTTCAACATTGACGTAAGGGAATCATGTGTCTGTCATCATTGGCGGAAGGGTTCCTGTTATTTTTTTTCTAACATTTGCTACCATAAGGACTTGGTTCTTATGTGGTAATTTCCTTTTAAATGTGCCGAGGTCCTTATGTTATTTTCAGTATGAAGAATGAGTTTTAATGGCATCGAGGAGTGGAATTTTCAACTTGACTTGTGAGAATATTTCCCTCATTTTTTCACTCAATTCAGGCTTAAATTTCCCCCATCATGCATTGATGAAATGGTGGAGGTTATGTGATTGTTTGTTGATGAGTATTTTCTTTCACATTGTTATCAGTTTTTTCAATTTTATCACATAGTTCATTTGAATTTTCATTAGATTTTGAATATTCATATGGTTTTTGAATTATTTATTCAGGTTTCTTAATTGATTTCCCACTTCTTAAAACCGTCAAAGCCTTTAGTTGTTCATGAGTTGTTTGAGTGCACCTTAACTCTCCCCTTAAAGTTGAGGATGGTACCACCTGAGTAGGGATGCGTTCTTTTCTGTTTTTTATGATTTGTAGTTCATGTTTATGGGATAAGACTTCTGAATTCATTTTCTCCATTTTTTTACCCAACTATTCAAGGATTGGTAGAGAAACATATTGGGTAGGGGTTTGTGCTAGTTAATTTATTGTAAGATGATATGCTGGTTGTGGGATGGGTTGTTGGTATTGGATAGGGTGAGTTAGTATCAAATGGTTAGTAGTTGGAACTGGTTATGGTTTTGAACATTTTGTGGACAGTAGGGGTTTGGTCCTTAAGGTTGGCTAGGTTGGTGGTTATCTTTCTAGTGGAAGCTTGGGTGCTCATTATGCCTTGGGTTTAATGTGTATTGGTATTGGGGAATTTTGAATTTTAGGCCATTGACTTAAGTAGGTGGTCCTCCTATAAGAACATCCTTGATGGATGGAATGGTTTGTCAGTTGTTTGATTTGTGGTCATCTTTATCACAAATTGTGCAAATAGTTTCTTCAATTTTAATTTCATGGATTTTTATAAGGTATATCTCTTCAACCGTCCTAGTGAGTGATGTGAGTTTATCCTTATGGATTTCCTATTCTGTATGTGTTTGTATTATAGTATTTCTTTGTGGTTTTTCAGAATAATTTGATATTCCCCATGTTTGATTTTGTTCAGTAATGATTTCTAGTTACTCATAAGATTCATTAGGGGATTTGTTTTAAAGTTCCCATTACAAATCATGTCAATGAATTATTTGTTCCCTGGGCTCAAACCTTCATAGAAAATTATCACTTGATAAAGAATAGAAAAACCATGGTGTGTAACCATGTTTAGGGTGTCTCAAAACCTATCCCATATTTCCTAGAATTACTCTCCCACTTTTTTATAAATGTTTTTTATGCTCTTTTTAAGTGAAATTGTTTTGTGGTGGGGAAAGTATTTTTCTGTTTAATTCTATTTATAATTGGTCCCATGAATTGATTGATGATGGTCTCAAATTTTTAATACAAAATTTTTATCTTGATCCTTTAAAGAAATAGGAAATAGCCACATTTAGATATTTCTAGTTGATGTGGGATACATAGTTTCTAGAATGTCATTAAACTCCATAACATGAAGGTAGGTCATATCGGACTCTAGTTCATTGAATGTGGGGAGGTTGTTTAGGACTTGGGTATTAAATATGTAGTTGGAATCTCCTAGGTAATTTTGTTTAATGTATGAGGGGGAATTGTTCTAGGTAGTTTTGATGTAGTCATTCATGGTTTGATGGATTTCATCCCCTAAGTTTGGGGCTACCTCATTTTGATTTCCATTTTTGTTCACACATGAGTTTATGAGTTGGTTTATTTTAATAACTTCCATCGAAATGGGATAAAGTTTTGACTATGGAGTATTTGGTAGATTAGTATTTAATAAAAATAGTTCCCATGGTGTACTTGACTCCCCAACCCCAGTACTATCCACACTAAGTAGACGATTTGATTAATCATGGGTGTAGGCAGACAAGCGCCAAAAGAAAAAAATTGAGAAAGGGAAAGGATAAGAGAATTTGGGTGATAACAAAATAAATATGGGAGAATATAATGGGTCTCAAGATAACTTAATTGAGTCCCCAGAAATGGATTGAAAATTTGGCCTTGCCCAAATTTACCGAAGTTTTTAGGGTTAAGTGGTCAAATGTTGAGTTGCTTGGGTTGTCGACTCCTCATAGGCCTAAGAAGAAACCTATTGAAACACATATTCTATGGAATGATGTTGGATATAAAGTGGCCAAATTTGTTTTTATTTTATATAGGATTAATTGAACATGGAGATAATTAATTTAATTCCAATTAAGATAACGAGTTGATCCTAGGTTATCATTTGGGGTTGATTGGATGAATTTCTTTTTAATGATTTCAATTTCTAATATTTGTGATGGGTTCATAATAAGATAAAAAAAACATCATCACTTACTAGTTTAATACCTACACACAATAATACTAATAATCTATGCACTTATAGGATAATATTTATGAGCACTCTATGGTAAAGTTTTGTATTAGCACTTGAAGTGTGTGGCCTTAAAATTCAACAAGGAATAATAAGTTTTAAAATTGTCAAATAAAAATCATAATTTAAAGATGTGATTAAAAATTAATGGAATGATAAATAACATCCAATACAATCCCTTGATACTCTTTTGAATCAACCCATAAAAGGGTTATCCCTCCATTGAAGATATGTTCTTAATGGAAGCAGAAAGTAGACTTACGAGGGTGGAATAGAATAAGTTAAAACCAAAAAATAACAATCACTCTACAATTGTGTGATAAATTTCCCAAGGTATGGAGTGAAAACATTCACACCATGAGGAAATGGTATAAACATGATATGGATAAGAACGTAATAAGATGAAAGGAATACCATTTATTTGGAAATAAGGTTAATTGAACAACTTGCATGAGAAAGAAATGCGATTACAAACACAAAGTGGCATCATAACACTACAATGAAAACTAATCATAAAAGAGGATAAACTCCTCCCCCACCAGTAACCTAAATAGTAATTTAAAGATTCTTGGGTAGATCCCCTAATAGTGAAATTCATCACACTTGAGTATGGTAGGCCAAAGGTGGTGGAATTTAAGGGATAGGAGACATTTCCACCCTTGACCCAAAGTTGTAGACAGCTTGCGTCCACCGAATAGATGCACCTATATTACCTTATATATGGAAAAATTGGAGTGGTACATAGAAGATAAAAAGGTAGTTAATGTGTGTTACTAACTCTCTATAAAATTTGAGGCCAATATAATTATTGGTTATCGAGATATGATTAATTTTGTGGGCTATTTCTCTAGGTCGTGGAATCTGGCCCAGAATTTCATCTTCAACTTGGGATGAATGAAACTCACTTTAACACTCCAAATAAGCTCTTTTCACTATTGGATGAATTGTTCCCCTTGATTTCCAATATCTTAAGTTCAATTTTCTAAATTATTGGGCTTGGATCGTGGCCCCTAGAGTCTCTTTATTTGGCTGCTTTCCAATTTACTTAACCAAGAATGTTGTTGGTCCAAGGCCTACATTGGTGGTCTTTTAATGTGAAACATAAATTGTTTAAAAAGTATGAATTGTTCCTTATATCATGAGAGACCTGAAAATAAAATATGAAAATAAAATAAAAAACATGTTTTTCTTTGTTTTAGGAGGTTTTCAAATATGTACCATGTAATGGTGCATTTTAACAAAGAATTACAATCATAACGTGAAATGATGTTCAAAATGTAAAATGAACTAAAATGGTGATTATTAATAATGAATCACATTAGGATTATATATATTAAAAATGATTATTATCCTCTTTTAGTGGATAATCCGAACCACATCTTTACCAGCACCTTATCGATGAAACTCCACTCCACCCAGTCAAATGCTCTGTTCATGTCCAGCTTGATGGAAAAGTTAAAGCCATGAGACTTGATGTTAATATCTGTAATCGACTCTTGGGACAAGGAAATATCCCCCTGAATTGAACTTCCCTTCACAAACCAATGCAGTTCAAGCTACACCCACTAGGCGATGTGGGGAGACATCCTCGCGTTGATAACGTCAACTATTATCTTTTACAAAAAAATTCATAGAATCACTGGCCTATAATGATTAATGGAGGAAGGATTCATGGTCTTGGGAAGGAAGACAACAGTTGGAACATGAATCCCTAGGGATATAGCCTCCCCATAAGAATTCATGGACATCCTATGAAATATCCATTTTCATGACATTCCACAATGCTCTGTAAAACGAGCTCGGGAAGCCATCGGGACTAGGTTCTCTTTCGAGGTTGAGGATCTGCATGGACTCCAGTATCTCCTTATCATCTGGGATGGAGATTAGCTCGTCATTGTCTTGGTAAGAGAGTTTTCTAAGAATCACATAAAAATCCCCACTTTCTCCTCGGGGTATCCAGTTGGCATGGAAGGATTAAGACCGACGAGGTTGTCTTGCTGGGAGGTCTGGGCCATGGATCCCACAGAATCTCTGCTATTTGTGTACATGTTGTAATCAATCGGAATGTCCAGATTCACCATCCATTTCTTCTCTTTAATACAAAAATGGAAGAAATCCATATTCCAGTCTCCCTACTCGAGTCACTTGATCCTCAACTTTTCCATCTCTAGTCATTCTTGTCTGAGCAACATTTTTGATAGGGCAATCTTCTTGATGGAGAGGTTGTCAATCACCATATCATCCTAGAACTCTTTTAGTCTTTTCTCCAGGCAGTCCATTTCTTGCATAGTGGCTGTAATATCACTATCCAAGGGGGAGGAATCATCCACCCATGATTCGAGCCTTGTGTTGATCTTTCTAAGCTTGTTGTGGACAACCATCCATGAATCTCCCTAGGGGGACTTGTCCCAAGAGTTGGACATGAGTTCATGGAACCCTGGAAGACTATCCCAAAGGTGTTGGTAGCAAAATCTTGCAGACTAATCCTATATTGAGGATTTTAAAACAAAAATATGGGAGTTATAGGATAGACCACAGACGATGTGACTTACCTTAATGTGGAATAGCATGGATATGGCTTACATGTTGGCCAAGTAGTGATCCAAACAACTACACAAGTGGTTCCTCCCTCTCTATTGATTCCACCATGTGAACTAGTCATCCGAGATTCCAAGATCAGAGAGCCCTTTCATATCCATCAAGTGAACTAAGTCCAATCTCGCTCTCCTCTATAAGGGGTCACGTCCCTTCATCTCTTCTAGGGAAGCTACCACATTAAAATCCCCCCCCCAACAATCCAAAAATGGTTTCCTGAATCAAATGAATTAAGGTCACTCTATAAGGATTTCCTTTGATGGGAATCAATGCTAATGTAAATGAAGAATATGAAGAGAGTTCTATCCCCCAAACCCCACTATTGTTGTGATGAAATGATTTTTGGCCTAAACTAGGTCAACGTAGAAGATCTTGTGCCCAAAAAACCAAATATTTCTATTGGTGGGATCCACATACAGGCTCCCATGAAGTTTGATCATCCTAGGGAGGTCTTTGATGTTGTCCTGATTCTGTTTTTGCTCAATAATGGTGAAAATGGAGACATTGTGATTTCTGATTTCGTTGGTCAGGAAGTCTTCCTTAACCCGGGCTCCAATGCAATTGAAGACGGCCATCAGTGGTTTCTCCGAACTGAAGTGGTCTATAAGGGTCCACTTGAGGTGAACCTCTTCCTCCATGAACACCAATGTAAGAAAGACCATGGAGATGTAGAAATCACCACACGAATAAGTTGTGGCCTACAAGTGAACCATGTTCTCATGATGGATACATGAACTATTGCTCACATGAGTTAAGTCACTAGTTAGCTATAGTTTCATGGATTTAAATTAAAATTTAAATAGTGTTTATGCCTATATAAATTGGTAATGATTATTAATTTAATTTATCCGTCATAAAAAAATTGTTCATGTTATATGTAGCACCATTTGAACTTATAAATTGTAGGGATTTATAATTTGGGAATTATAGATGCATGTAATAGGACATTGAAATATATATGTGGATATATGCATAAACACACTTGTTGAACTATTGAGCTCTATGTTTAAATTTTACTTGTTGAAATAAAATGTAGATTTTAATTTTTTATTAAAGGTTGTTTTTTCATATAACTTTTAATTAAAACATCAAATTCAAAAACCCCTATATATAATTCATGGATCCCACCAATACCCTAACCGTAGAGCATCAGTAGTTGGTTTAGTATGTCGTGGTTAGTGAATCCATATGAATATTCATATACCATGAGATCTTCCATTAACTTTTATCATGCTATAGGGTGAATTCTTGGAATGATTAGATAAATTCATCTACAACAGTAGTAGGTTAATTAT
This sequence comes from Viscum album, assembly GCA_963277665.1. Classification (NCBI taxonomy): domain Eukaryota; kingdom Viridiplantae; phylum Streptophyta; class Magnoliopsida; order Santalales; family Viscaceae; genus Viscum; species Viscum album. The sequence goes on along the minus strand of OY728155.1, from coordinate 1,544,277,597 downwards.
TAAGAAGTTGGTGATGACCATTTTCCTAAGGTGGTATGACCTAACCCAAAAGTCCTTCCTCGTGAAGAACCTCCATTTGAACCACCTATTATACCTTTAATGGAAACTACTGTTATATTTTGTGATGGGGTTATCTTCTTAGCATGGTATGTACTAGGAGATCCACGAACCTCATGAACTATGTGAGAGATAATGAGGGAATTTAAATTGAAGCACCCACTTTTTTTATCTAGGGAGGGAATCCCTTTGGCGGGTGGATGTTTTATAGGTTCTATATAATCTGTCTTTGAGAATCTGTAGATACCCCATAGAACAGAGGGTTAATATTTTGGATTATATTCTATATATCTCTATGAATCACTTGTTTTATGTGATATACCAGGATGATCAACATTAGTTTATGGTTTGGGTATCTTTCTAATATCACATATACTATTAATTTTTTCCTCATACATTTAGTGTTGATTTATAAATTGTTTTCATGTACATAGAGAACTGTACTATGTCACATATAGAGTATTTATCCCAATTTACAGAGGGTCATTAATTATAACACGAATTTTCGATGATTATTTATCTAAAGAGAGGCGTTTTGAGGATGGGATCATGTATTCAATTTGATCATAGGTAAATATATTTTTACATACAAGTATTTTATTGATAGAGAACTATGACCAAATTATCATGAAAACATATGGGATAATGAGGGTATAGGGTAGGGTGGATCTGTATCAATGTAGGTTAGTGAAACCTACGGTAGAAGGAATTTTCTAAAGGGTCCTTAATAGATTATTTTCAGCTAGACTATCTGCACTGGTAGTCCTACTATATTTATTCAGTGAGGGAGATATGGTTACATAAAGCATCAATGTGACCATGAACCAGTGGTGTGTGGATCCTAAAGTACAATGGTTCATTCTCATATATTATACAGAACATTCCCATATGTTCTAATTAGGTTAGGGTCTACTATAGATCCACATTCTAGAGAAGGAATGGTAACATTGTGTCGGGTTGGGAGTTGGTGTACCACTGGCTATATATTATGATGATGTGGATGTGCATGAGATGGCCAGGCCCATTATGTGTAGTGATAGTTGTTTTGACCTATGAATATTTGTTAGGTTGTGGCTCACAGTAAGGGATCATGCCAGATATATTCATTATAGCCTATACATGACTTGAAGGGTGTCATATTATCTATAGTGAGAGGTATTATCAATGTAGCATCTACTTATTATTTTTATTATTATAAATATGATCTTCACACTCTTTCCTCTCTATTTCTATCATTGAAATCCTTCGGTTTTATATCAATTTTTATGTTATGACACTTTATACTCCATTGGGAATATGATTAAAAAGTGTATTCAAGTGAAAAGAATGCCCAGTTGAGGATGGTTTCTACCATTTCTAATTAGTCCCTTTCTTCCTCAAGATGTCAGGATTAAATTTTATACTCAGAAAAGAGTGGTTGGTCCCTCATCACACTTATGTGGACAACTATCATTGTATGGTAAATTTTATATCACCAGAGGGTGATAGTTATATTCAAAAGGGTGAATAGAATACTGAGGACATCAGAGTTGGACTAGAACATCATGTGTTGGGATGTTTGTTGTCCTAGATCACTATCTTGTATGTGGATTATCATGAGACACAATAGACTAATTTTCTTCCTATATGAGAATGGATTAGGGATATCTCCCCTGAATTTGTTTTTCAGACAACCTCATAATATATAGGTATACTTTTTTATCCATTTAGAGCCTGGAGAAGGACCAATATCCATTCCACCAAACAGAATGGATACAACTAAGTTGAAGGATCTCAAGTCGTAGGTAGAGTAATTAAAATATAAGGGTTTTATATGGCCAAAAACCCCACCATGGGATCCACATATATTTTTTACTAAATGTTCAATTGTACCCTTAGGATAAACATCGATTACTATAATTTTAACAAACTTATGGTAATGAACTGGTATCCACTACCATGCATATATGACCTCTTTGACCAGGTTCGAGGAGAGTGGGTATTCTTCCACATTGATTTGAGGACATTCTATCATAAATTTCTATTGAGGAAATTGGACATACGACATAGGACATTTCATAGTATATATGGCTCATATGAGTATTTGGTCATATCATTCAGTCTCCCAAATGAAACTGTGGTATTTAGGATCTAATGAATCTAGATTTCCACCCATACATACATTTATTTGTGGTTTTATTCATTTATTACATATTGGTTTATTCTCACACCTAAAACAACCATGAAAAAAATATTTAGATCATCATAAATACACATAATGAGAACCAGATAATTGATTGGATCACTAAATTACACTTTTGAATCCACAAGTTTCACTTACTGAGTCACGTCATCACATATCTTGGAATATATGTTGACAAATAGAAGGTGATAGTTGTAGTTACCTCATAGAATCCAAGGGAATTTTTTTATATTAAAAGTTTAATGGGTTTGATAGATATTACATGAAATTTATTTAGTAATTTCAAGCCTAAGACCACCTGTAATGGGTTTGACTAAAAAGAATTCAATGTTTACATGGACTTGAACATGAGAAATTTACTTTTAAGAGCATATAGGGAGTTTGACATTAGTACTTATCATAATTATACTAGAGTTTGGAAGAAGTTTGAAGTTTAATTTTTTTACCTGACATAAGTCTTGGAGAAGTTTTTATGAAGGAAGATTGAGTTTTGGAATACAAGTTTTATCAGCTAACACCACCATAGAAGAGTTACCATACGCATGACCTCAAGTTGGGATTGTAGTTCACACCTTTTGTTGTTATAGGAATTATTTTATTAGATATAGGTTTTTGGTATTTATTTACCTCGTGAGCCTTATGTAAATATTAATTTAGAGTGAATTAAATATTATAAATTTGATTTGGGTTTAATACCCACATTCCTCAAATTTTTAGCTTACCTATAATCCTGGGAAGGGTAATGTAGTGACTAATGCTCTATGTTAGAGGACTAAGAAACAATAAGTTCAGGAGATCAGTTGTGAGTGGAAGTTGATGTCCATTTTTTATATTCACATAAATGACTATGATCATCTTAAATAGCCCTTACATATTTATCAGTGATCCCATCACTTATGTATAGATTGAATATATGGTTACATTCAGAACTGGAGGGATTATTCTTACAGGAGATTGTTTCTATTGAGTGCCTACTAACATGTTGGATCACTGATGAGGATGAAATAGTATGAATTCATAGATACATAAGGGTTATCAGAGAAATATAGAAGGTGTTTATGTGTGAGTCTCATTCCTCCATTTTAGTAGTATATCCCTATGTTACAAATATGTATTTTGACTTGCGTCTCCAGTATTGATGACCAGTGATGAAAAGGAATATAATCGTTTTTATTACTAGGTGTTCTACATATCTGTAGGTGATGGTAGAACACCAGAGACTATCATGGATTTTATATCCATTTTATAGTATAGAGATGAAATATAATGATTTCTCCATGGATTTTGAGACATTTACATAGATATATCCTTAGGAAGTTTTTGTTTTATGGATTATCAGTAAATGACTATTGAATTTCACTCACTTTTTACCCATTAAGGACAAATATTTAATGAATTATATTGGACAGATCTATGTATGAGATATCATATTCCTTCTTTTATTTCCTTATTATATCATATAAGATAGAGATTCAAACTTTAAATCATGATTTTGGAAAGTGTTACAGAATACTCTTGATATATAGGTTCTTCTAAGAATAACCTTTCACCCACTAACTGATTGGGAATCCAAATTTATGATATATATATTAGAAGAAATTATTAGACAATGCCTCCTTGATTTCAATGTTTCTTTGAAAAATTGAATACCTTTAATTTAGTTCTCTTACAATAAAATAATTCAAGAGACAATATAGATGGATCTCTGTGAGGAATTATATGGTAGGACATGGTTCTCACCCCTCTACAGATAAGAGGTGGGAGAAAAATCCCTGCTAGGACCTCACATCATTATGAATATTTTGAAGTGGGTAAAACATATTCAAAAATCTATAGTTATAGCTGAGTCACAGAATAGGTCTTAAGACATACACCATTGATTAACGACAGACTTCTTGGTCAAGGATTCAATCTTATTGTGAGTTTATACTAGGCTATTTTATAGAATTATTTAAATAAATAGTATGCTATCACCATGTTATGTTGGTTCGTTTAAGATATTTGATAGATTTAGGTTAGTATTCTATTAGATATCCCTTCATAATAGGTACTAGGATATGTATGAAATATTCTATGTAAATCATCTTATATGTTACTATTTATATCAATAACATGTTTTAGATCATAAGGATGTTGTGTTGGCCATTAACGCTCCCAGTAACGAGTATCCTATATAGATAAATTACCATAAAATGAAGGCTCTAAGAGGATGTTTGTTTCTAAAAATCTTTGTGTCATAGTTGTACAACCACAAATATGATGAGACATAGGATAGAGAGGAGAATATATGTGCCAAAGCTTGATGCTTTTCTTAGATGACGTTTTTCCATCCTAGAAGGGAAACTCAAGGATGGATTTTTTTAATAGGGAAGAGTGCATGATCCTGATTTTTCTATTTTGTTATAAACCCCTTATTTTGATTTTGAATCATTATTTTCACTTTAAAAATAGACTTAAGTGATTAAAGATTAGTTTGGGAGCATATGGGCCATGTTCAAAGCCCAAAGCTCAAGTTTTTAGATTAGTTGTTTGAGGCGCTGGGTTGGAGGATGGGTACTAGTAACTATGAAACTGAACCATGCATCCCAAATATATAGGGGGCGCAGTTTGAAAAACCATATTAGGGATTCATCTTTCTCATCTAAAAACTGAATAGTTTTTTAATAGCTAAAATGAATGATTTTTCTCATTGGCCACCCAACCATAAAGGGTGTGTCATCTTGGGAAGTTATGGTTCATGGTTTGCCCATTGTTTTCCAAATCTACATCCAAACTATGTTCCCCTATAATGGTTGATGAAATGTTTATTTCTTTATTTCATTTTTTAAAACTATCACCCTCTTTTCTTTAAATATCTACAAAGAGAACCCCTCAACATTATAAGATACCTTCCATCTCCACATACACTTTGATCTAGCCTCAGCTTCTAACATATGATTGTATAATCTTTCATCATGTTAGATATATGCGGATAAGATCATTGATCTACATAATTTTTCTCCTATTTATCAGTCCATCCATTCATCAATCTTCAAGAAGGCTCTTTTCCCTTATTTTCTAGTATTTTTTCTATTTCTACATTTTCTACCATTACCACCTAGATCTATATCAATTTTTAGACCATGATTCTTCTACCACCATATTGTAAGTGTCTTATTTGATTTACCTTAATTATCACCAATTTATAAATGTCATTGTTACATCACATGTCTTTTTTACCGATGATTTTCCTATAAAATTAATCTTCATTAAATTAATTGCTTCTTTTGACAAACAAATTCTCTATTAAACACCCAAATTCTTTAATAGGTCCCCAGTTATCATGGAGGTCAATGAGATATACATGATCCACCCATTAGTTGGCTTTCTATATATATACTTTCACTTTTTGTATAATATTAACCAAAACACCCATTGGTTTGTTTGGTTTAGATTCTATTGGTTCTTTATTAATTTAAATGGATGAATTAACAGTTTATAGAAATAAAAATTATGTTCACCTAGATTCTAAAATATAAATAAATTACTTAATGGTATGAAACAATATTTAAAAATATGTTATTTTTAATTGAAAAGGGAACCTTTAAATTAAATAAATTGTTAAAGAGACATGTATTGATACATGGCCTATGATAAATTAGAAATAGTGCCAAGTGATTATGGAAATGTTTATTATTTAAATAATAGTCAAACATGTTCTATTTTAATGTTCCTGAGGGAATAGCTTGAGCACTCAAAAGAAACACCCAAATGCACTAATCGAGTTTCCAAGGGAGATACCCACCTTTGATTTTAGTCTTTTTCTTAGTACATGGATTCCTCTATGTAGTACTAATGATTTATTAAATTTACTATAGAAATTATAATTCCATTTATTATAGCATTAGATTCAGCCTTATTTCATGAGACACGTGACTCCATGGATCATCTCCTTAAGAACCATTAACACATATCTTGGGATTTACAGTGGAATTACTCCAAGAAATCAGTTATCAATAATTATCAAGTGTAATTCCATGTATGCATTCCCTATATTACACTAATTCACCTTCTCTAGGTTGTATGATTATTAAAGTGAGATAGAATGTCCTTTTAAGGTCACGTATTCTTCAGTTTAACCTTGGTTCCTCTATATTTATTATTATTATCATTTCCTGATCATTGTTATTATACTCATGGGCCCAAAATGATAACAGGTTACCTATTCAAAGACATTTATCCAAGGATGAAGATGGTATGGTCTGTAGGGATTCCCCAGAGAAACATGAGCCTAACATGGTTATTATTTAATTTTTTTTATTAATATGACAATGAGTTTAATATATACTACTATATTTATTCTCATGGACTAGTTTTGTAATATAAAACAATTTTGATGGCCGACAGGATTTTACCCACACAATGTTTTGGCCTCCAATTTGTACCTTGATAGACTTCATGGTTGTAGGCTGGGATAAGGTAATGGTTCTAGATTTAGATATTTACTCATTCTATAGGACGACGTTTTGGAGAAGAGGTCCATGAATAGGTTTGGGATGCTTTGGGTTTTCATGTTTTGGTATTTCTATTTATATATTTCATATAATTTTTGGATTTTTTTTATTTCTAGTTTTTTAGAATTATTTAATTAACAAGATTTTTATGTATGACTTGGATATTGTGGATATTAATTGTTTTTTTATGTTTTTATTATTTATTTATACTAATTCATATTATTATTTATACCTAAACTATTTTATTTTTTTATTATATCATTGTGTTCTACTTGGACATGAAGGCATAGTCTCCCCACGAACACATCCTAGGCCCTCATAGCAAGTCGACATCTGTTAGAATATGGGGAGGAAAAATTAAGGTCATGTGGCCAACTAGTTTGAAGGACTATTTAGTGGCTTCCATGTTGGGACTCCAAACCTCATGTCTCATCTAAACATTACCCACTTTCTTTGGGTTTTTATGGTCTTATAATTCACTAATATATAATTATCATCACAATGACTCATTATCACTTTCTCTTTTAGTTAAATTTATTATCATTAAGATTACTCTTTTTTAGAATGAAGAATAAATGTAATTTTTCATAAATTTATAACTCATATAGCTTAAATGGTAACATCCTAAGATTTTACGATGAATTTCCTTTTAATTTAATATTATGTTGAATAGGTTGTTTCAGACAAAAAATTGAACTAATACAAACCTGGATACATTTTATTGAGATAAAATATTATAATGATATTTGAAATTTATAAATTTTGAGATTTCAATATGAAACATCAATAATAAAAGTTCATGAAGAATAAATCAATAATTAAATAAAAATACAACAAACATGAAATCTTTATTCTTGTTGTTTTCCATAAATATCAGCACCTGAATTATAACTATAGAAAGAATGAAACCAAAAATAAATAAAAAATACATTATGATATAAAATAATATGAATATTATTTATAATTATTATAATTTATAAATAACTTTTTATAGGAATTAAAACTTACCATAATAGATATATTAATTATAAATATAGTAATTAGAAATTTGTTCATTGGGGATATTATCATTGGATATGAATTCATTCAATTGATATGTCGAATTATTTTAGTTTTTATAATAACGTAAACATAATGTATTTATATAATGAAATAAGAGGATAGAATTTACTTAAAATATTGTATTAAAAAAATATATTTGTATTCATTGAATAAATATTTTTTTCAAAAAAATGCATATTTTAATATATATAAATTAATAGATATATTTTAATACCAATGGATTTATAATTTTAATTGGTTAGACTGTGAATAAATAAATTCAATGGGATGTGGTAAAATTATTTAAACTTAAAAACTCTAAATTTTTAATTAGCATTATTTAATATATTTTGAATTTATATTTTAATAAATTAAATTGACCACATATAAAGTATGAATATAATGCATTTATTCCATGTAGGTTAACACTTTTTCAAATTAATTAATATAAAATATTATTAAGAACAATTATTATTTAAAAAGTCATTTTTCTCAAAACAAATTTTGTTTATATATATTTTTTATCTTCTTTTAAAAACAATTTTGTGATATTTAGAAATTAAATTTTAAAAAAGGGATTTAAAATTTGGAATCATTATATAAAAATTAGGTAATAAGAGTCACCTTTAATTTTTATTAATAAATAATTATTATGGTTAATATTAAAACAATGTAAAATGGCGTAAAAATATGTAAATTATCTTGGAAAAAATTTCATATAATTAAAATTTTATTTATGTATTGTATAAGTCCTTTCATAGGTGTGGGATTCAAAACTATATGTCTCACAAAATATTCCTTTCCAAACTCACATAACTCCCATGTGATTCAAACTTTACCCTTCACATAAATTAAGAATCCAAGGAAATTTCCATCATTTTCACTCATAAGGAGAGTTATCTTCCGTACACTTTAATTAAATTTCCCACTTTAAATCCCTACTTATTACCTATACATTTGTTCCCTAGCGAGATATCCAATTTTTTGAATCCTTTGGTCACAACAAAGATGTATATTCCCTTAATTATAATGGATGTTCTGATGAGGATGAGAAATTTCATCAATATAATGTGTCCTCCTATATTATTTAGATTACATTATCATATTCAATATTCTTAAATCAAGTTCAATAATATAGAGATTTTATATTATAATCCTTTTTATTTTTTAAAATGATATTATCATAATATTACCCTAGTTTCTCACTCAATTATTTATCATAACAAATTATATTTTAGGTCAATTCAACTACCTCCATACACTAATATATAATGTTTATATAATTAATTATTGAGAAATAAATTATGGTAATATATTTTAATAATGATTAATTTTAAATGTTTTGATAAATTGATAATTTTAATATATAAAATAATATTCATTAATAACAATTAACCATTTTATTGAATTAAAATTCAAAAAGGGGGATTTTAATCGCTCTTAAAAAAAGCCACCATAACATCTATAAATTAACCATTGCTCTTTATAACTAAATAAAAAAACCTCTATAACCACTATAACCATTAGAGAGATGATGAAATCTTGGGAAATGACCGTGGACTAGATCTTCAATATTGAATCTAGTAGAGGATAAATGACACAATTAACTCATGAATATTTAATTTCCTGAAAAATAATATTAAATGTTAACATGAAATTATAAATGATTTGTGAAAAGTAAAATTGTAAAGGCTCATAGATTTGATGAGTATTTCTATTTCCTTTTTTAAGTGTTTAGTTGTTCCTAATAATTTTTCTATTTTAAGTTTTGTTTTAATTTAATTTTTAGAATTTATAAATATCATTTAAATATGTTAAATATTTATCATAGAAATTAATACAGCTGTTTTAAATTGATTAAATTGACTTCGAATGTAATTTTAAATTTTTATAACTATTAATATAGATTTTTATTTTTTGTTAATGAGGTTTTATAATAAAATATTAATTATTTTTTAATTTTTAATTTTCAATTAATGATCTCTAACTATGATTCATAGGAGTATAAAAATGATGTGCGATTGGATGAACCTCTCTTCATAGGAGTAACCCATTTCGATGTAAGGTTACCTCTAATTTTTTGTTTTCATTTATATATAATTTAATATACCTTCATATGGTCCAACTTCATATGTAGATAATTGTGTGAAATAATTGTAGATGGATGCATGAGAGTAGATAGTTTCATGTAACGGTAGTTTAGTTTTTCTATTAGTCATGTATGGGTTGGTTTTAAAATCTTTATATCACATAATGGTATGCATTGGGAATGAATTTGTATAAAGTAAAATATTTTACCATTACACATAAATATTAAATTACTTATGTGTACCTAATTATATAGAGATTTCTAAATTTTGTTCCACCTACTTACTAAAAACAACATTCAACATGCTTTCAGATGGAAAATGGATGAGTTAATATAAAAAAGGGAGAATAAGTTCCTAAAATCATTTAATAATTACCTGATAATTAAAAATATCAAAATAAATGAAGTAAATGAATGTTTAAATGTTTCAATGATGAAAAGAACTATTTATTAGACACATGATTTTATATAGATAATACCTAGAATATGAAAATAATGGTTAAATTAATGATAATTCATAAGTCCTTTATTTATTATTTCTATAATTGGAATAAAAATTTATCAAACATAATAGAAATATATATTGTTCATTTGAAACATATTATGTTTATTTTTTATTTTAAAATATCTAGATTCTCTATTCATCTCTTCTATAATTATTAGTCTTGTTTTTCATTGAATATTTCACATCTTGAGAGGTGGTAGGATATTTACTAGCACCTATAAAGCCACTAGGATTATTTGCATCATCCATATTATGTAATTTATTTCTTTATATTTAACTCTTTCCTATACTTATACTTCAAACTGTTGAAGAATAAATTCAAGCATTGGGATAATATTTTTCTACCCCTGTGATATTTAAATTATATTTAGGGAAAATATGACTTCTATTTTATTAAATATTGAAGTGTGTTCATATCAGCATTTAGTTTTCATTAAATAAATTAATAGGTTTAATATTTAAGAAGATAATAAATAGAAATATCACAGGAATAAAAAAGAAGGTATTTATCTAATGAAATGTTATTTATTATTTCATGAATTTTTTATAAATAAATGAATTGGATGTTAATAAATTATATGGAGTAATATTATTTTATGTCGGATACAAATAATATTTGATCATTGCTAAATTTTCAAAGAGATAGGAAAGCTATTATCACATTTGATGAATTTAATAATTTTTATCAAAATAAATAACTAAATATTATTCCTTTAAACAAGTATCATTACATAATAATCTTTTATTAATTTAAATAGGAATTTGAATAGAAATAATATCTCATTCATTGAGTAAAAGTAATTATTTATAAAAATAAAGAATTTAAAATTTACAATTCCATTTAAAATATTACTATTATTTCATGAATTAAATTTGAAGAATGAAAATCCAAATTTGATTGATGTTATAGAAGGAATTCCCCATATTAATTTGATTATTATAATTTTTAACTAATTTGGGGATTTAAGAATCATGTTTGGAAATTATGTTATTCTTCCATTGTTTCTATTTTATTTACATTCAGTATTTATTAAGGAAAACAAATTCTGCTATTTTCTTAATTTCATGTTCATGGGTAATCAATGTAAGGTTGAAACATTAATATATCAAGTTATTTTCCCTCATAAAATTGAATAAAATGATATTAATGAGTTTTACCTAATTATTATTGAACGGTAATAAATGGTTATTTAGGATCACATGTGTTTTATTATATTCTTATTGTTGCATATTTATTTAGTATATAATGTGAATCAATTGGTGGTTTTATTTTTAACATGATTTTCAAATGACATTAATGGAAATTAATAGAAATTTAGAGTTAGAATGATGAAATTATTTAAAATATTATTCATTTATAAATTATTATTATATTATCTTTAATATTTATGGAATATGGTAAAAATATTGAAAGCATGACTATAGTTTATTCCTAGCTATTAATAGCTATGTTTTATAGTTTTCTTACTGAAATTAAAAACTATTTATAATTAATCATTAATTCAACATGATAACGGACAGGATGTTCACAAAAGATTAGTGGTTCGACTAGATAATTTTGTGTTTCTTTGGGGGGTGATTGAAGACTGAGAAACTATATCCATTATTTACTTTTGTTTTATAAAACTTAATTAGTTTCCATAAATTTTTTCTTAAGTAAATTAAATCCATGCTTTTAATTACTGATAGCCTAGTGTAGTTGAAAGATTTGGAATTTAATCAGAATGATTTTCCAAGGATAAAATGTGACTGATTTTGATGATGGAAGGATAGATATTATTATAAAAAATGGTTAAGGGGATGACACCAGGGTAGAAACTATGAGTTGAGAGTAGGTATCTCACACAAATTTATTATTAATATAATTTTAATGGTAGGAATTTCTTATAGATTTTGAATATGGTATTCAACTTCATGTTTTAGGTTGTTCATGCGTGATAGTGAATCTTTATCATGGTATCGTAGGATGAGTCTGAAATTTCCTTAAAAATTTATTTATAAATGATTTAATTATTAATATGGATATTTTATGACGATTATTGCATATGTTGTCATTCATTATTAGTAATAAATGTATAAAATTAATTTCAGTGGTGAAAAAACATTTCTTAGAAGAATATTACTTAAATATATTAAATGAATATGGAAAATGTTAATTTATTTATTATTTATTAATAATTAATTTAAAATGACGATGTTTGTATATATTTCTGAGATATTTTCCTTAGTAGTATTAGCTGGTTTTCTAGAGATATGATAGTTTTACATGAGTATAAGGTTATATAGATTCCACTACTGTGGAGACACAATAATTACATATATAAGTATTGTATCTTATTAGATTAATATTGATTATGTATCATTACACTCCATAATATAACTGTAATGGTTTAGTGTTTTTTGATACATGGATACATAAAAAATTGGTATACAAAATATCTACATCATATCCCTTAAAGTTATTCAAAACTAGAACCCTTCTTAGACATGTCTTACTTAAAACCATTATTCATATCCTCATGAAATGGAAACAAAAAAATGATGAGGTTAGATTATTGTTAAGCATAAAAAAGGTAGGAATCAGTCAAAAATCAAATGTAATTACATAATTATTATAAGTGTATTAGAATATAATCTTAACATTTTATGTTAAGCCCCAAAATTCATTGATTATAATCATTAGTCGTGTCATAATGTATAGAAGTCCATAACACATGAATTATAAATGAATTAAAGAAATTGTTCCATGAGATCAAAACATTAATGTAAAGACCCAGAAATCCTATGGAATATTTTCTAAATACATGGTAATTTTACGAGTTTACAGTTTCTAACGACGCTTAATTCCGAGGCCCGGTGTTTCCGGAATCAAATTCTGAAGTTTTGTTCGGGTACGTTCAGTGAATGTACATGCGGGATTTTATATCTTTTGAACTGGTGATCAAAATTGAAATCAGAGGGCACCGTTGAACTCATAGCACCGGTACTCTCTAAAGGAGACCTTTACCACCGTTGCGCTTTATCATGGATGGAAGTTAAATTTTTGGGGATTCTTAATAAATTAAATAAAAATAATGTGTGACTTAATTTTTATTTAGGTGGTGGTAATTTTCTCTGAAGGGAAGTTAGAGGTGGGTCCCACCCCCACATAACCTCCCATGGGAGGATATTTTGTGGTGGGGCCCACACGAGCTAAAACCCCTCACCTCCCCTGGAAACCCCATTAAACTCTTGGACTTCCATGGTTTAACTCTTGCCAACACTCCACCATTAATGAAGTTAATTAATTCAATTTAATTCAAATCTTTTTGAATCCATCACTCCACAATTAATCTATTTATTGTTACAATTAATGAAAGAAAACTATTGAGTTGGTGTTCCATAATAATAATAGTTAACTATCTCAATTATTTTGTCTTAACTTTCATTGGAGAACTCTAGGAAGAGAACTTTTATCTCGACGAAGAATGTCGTTTCCACCGAATAACGACGACACCTCTCCTTACTTTCCAACCGAGGCAAGAAAGGGAAGACGGCGCCTGTGAAGAATGTCTCCACCGACAACGTCATCCCCTCCAACGTTGACGGAACGCCATCCGTGATGTCCATCTTCTGTGGCTGGTCAATGCACAAAGTAAAATATGAGGTAGGGGTTGGATTTTAAGTATGATTATATTCTTATGTTATTCTTTTAAGAACGAGGTTGTTTTCTTTTGAGGGTTGGGAATAATCTTTGTGGGAGGTTAGGGTTTTATGATCTTCTTTATGTTCTTATTGAGCTGCCTGTTACTGCTCAAATGCGGAGGGTGCGGGCCAAACTAACATGGCCTGACCCCTCCGATGTTCCTCTTGAATAGTGTTTTCATCGTGATGGAAGGTGGAAACTGAGAGTTGGGGTGACGAATGGAGAACCCCCTTCGATCAACCATGAAACCACTTCGATGTGCCTTCAAAATGAGCTAAGGAGCTCCCCAACCTCTGAAAACCATAAATCCCACATAAGGCACGAGTGGGAGAAAGAATGAGGAAAAGATGGGAAATCCCGAGTGGCCCGAGACTTAAACCCTAATTTTAAGTGGTCTTACGGCTTCGTAACATGGTTTGGGAAACCGTGTGTCAATCGTGCGGTACCCACTGTCCCATCTGGGGACTTCGCATGGTTCAGCTGCCCGGTTTGTCAAACCTTGCGCCAACCACGCGGTAGCCACTGTCTCACCCAGAGAATCCGCACGGCTTGGCCTCACGGTTTGTCAAACCGTGTGCCAACCATACGGTTGCTACTGTCTCACCCAGAGACTTTGCACGACATGGCAGCACAGTTTGTTTAGACGATGCGAAAGCCATGTGCCCCAGCACAAACCTCTATAACTTTGGAACCAGGCATCCGTTTGACGAACCTTCATAGGTTCTAGAACCCTTAGAGCGAGATGGTTCCTTGAGTATACCACACTAGATGTTTGGGTTGATATGGAGTATGGTCATGTTGGATCGATCACGAATCCTAATGAACCTCGGAACTAAAAGGTGATTAACTTTCAGACCGAGCGTTCGATTTACATGCCACCGGTCGTGTTGGGTTCCTTTTGATGAGATGGAACTATGGTATACAACAACTCAAGAATTTGTGATAGTTGATGTATCGACACTTGACTCGAGGAGTGGACCCTCCCTGAATCAAGCATGCTGTGTGCGGGAACCCTTGAGCTAACTGCGACGACTACTATACCGGGATGCTATGTGGGTTCGACAGTGACGACTAATGTAATGGAATCTTATGTGGGTTCTCCATTGAAGACTAGTGTACAAGAATACTACTTGGGTTCGACAGAGATGACTACTATTCTGGGATCCTTCGTGGGTCCGACAGTTCTAAATTTTGTTCATGTATCGAGTGTGGGTCCGACACAGTAGCTTGTCATGTATCTTGTGTGGTTCTGATAGCATAGGTGGTCCTTTATACTGTGTGGGTCCGACATCTTAGATGAATCAGTGACTACATCCGATCATCTCAATCACTCAACGAATGATGTATACCTGTGTGAGATGAGTCTTGACTTTCAATCATTTATCTTCGAGGTGATTGACTTTACTTCCTGTGTGGACTGGGTTGTGCTTGGGCTCGAGAGTTGGAGCCGAAATGTGATTGATAACTTAGGTAAATGTATGGGTATATACC
This sequence comes from Viscum album, assembly GCA_963277665.1. Classification (NCBI taxonomy): domain Eukaryota; kingdom Viridiplantae; phylum Streptophyta; class Magnoliopsida; order Santalales; family Viscaceae; genus Viscum; species Viscum album. The sequence continues at coordinate 1,544,262,054 of OY728155.1, read as the reverse complement.
TAATTAGGGTTGGTTGATACTTCTTGATTGTATCTGTTTTCGGTGGTTTATCCTTCATGGATTTTAGGAGACCTTCAGGGGTCTTGGGGTCCCCTACTGATTATTGTAAAACTCACCCCTGTACGGGCTATTCCCGCACTTCATTGTGTTGGTTTCGGATGATAGATAATACTGATCGAGGTAGATAGTTGTAGAGTTGGACGGTACCCAGAGGTGGACCACTTGGTGAGACGTACACAGAGAGGACGGATGGACGTAGGGCACTGAGGAGGCCATCTGTACCCACCCTTTAGGTGGGATTCTCAGAGGATGACTTAGTAGTTGTTGTTTTTTCCTTTATGCAGTTATACTAGTTTTACGGTTATTTGTATTTTACTATTGGGCTTGTATTTCTGGACCCTTTCCTTTCATAACTTTCTTTGGTATACATCTTTACATAGTGTTTACTTCCAGTTACATACTATGTTGTTTTTGTGTACTTATTAAAGGAAATTCCTTCCCTTTTTATCGGGATTATGCCATTGGTGCTAGTCGCCTGCCCCTGGCCCATGGAAGGCGGGCTTGGGGTAGTCACGGCATGGGCCCCGAGGACGGGTTGTGACAAATTGGTATCATAGGAGTCGGTTCTACTGCAGAACTTGGACTCTGATTCTTTTAACGACAATAGTGTTATGTATTTTTGGTGTGGTTATCAGTTTAGGGAAACCAGTGTTGGTATGGTGGCCGACGTATCCATAAATGAGGACTCTGACTTCTGATCACCGACTTAGTGCATGAGAACACTGATTGGGTGTGTGTTACCTTGAAAAAGTTTTCTTTGTGATTACTTTGTGTCATCTCACCTGGTATAATGTTTTAACCGTGGCGCACCTGTTGTTTTCAGGATGGCCCAACAAAGGTATCCAGCTAGGGTTTTGAGTTTTGTACGAGAAGGTAGCCCACCGAACGACGAGGCCTCGGTGTAGGGCCCCATCACAGCGAAGGTACCAGCGGTACCACTACCTGCTAGGCCACCGATACCGCCAGCTCCAGCAGCAGAGAGTGCACGCTTCCTGAGTGTATTGCGTGAGTTCCAGCACCAGAGGCCGCCTAGGTTTCGTGGAGAGACAGACCCACAGGCAGCTGAGTATTGGCTGGAGGCTATCGTGAGAGTTTTCAGATTGGTAGGGACACCAGCCGACCTCATGGTGATCCTTGCTGCAAGTTTCCTACATGCATCAGCAGATAGATGGTGGAGCCTGAAGCTCAAGGTGCACGACGAGGCATCTTTACTCTGGACAGACTTGAGAGTCTCTTCCACTCCGTGTTTGTTCCAGCCACCATTCATTCAGTGTGGATTCAGGAATTACTTCATCTACAGAAGGGTAGCTTGATAGTAGATCAGTACTCAGTGATATTCACCGACCTCTCACGCTACTCTATGGATATGGTATGGGACCCGTTCTTCAGGGCTCGGACCATTGATTAGGGACCCAGTCATGAGATCAGGGCTTCAATGATTCCCTTCAGCAACCCAACACATGCAAGATTGATGGAGTGAGCCCTTATAGTGGAGAGTTTTCTTACTGATTAGTCACCAGTGGCGAGACCCACCACAGGGAAACACATAGCGGATACTTCTATAGCCAGTAGTAGACATATGGAATAGTGGTCCAAGCGGACCAGACCCTTATGTGGGAGACCCCAGGATACAGGTTCGGTTGTGTGTGGCAGACGAGATAGAGCTAGCTATATGATGAGCAGGTAGTGCTGTGGATGTGGCAGGCAGGGCCACATGGCTTGTGACTGCCCGACCTTCCATGCAGATAAGCAGAAGATAGTAGAGGTACCACCAAGGAAAAGGCAGTGGTTCGACCGTGGTGGTCCACTGGGAGCAGGTGGACATGGAAGAGGAGCTGTTCGTGCAGTGGGTGGTGGACGACCTTTTGAGGATCTACCACCACCACCACCAGGAGGTCCACCCTGACCATAGGGAGGTGGCAGACAGAGGAAGGCTCAGCTCCAGGTAGTCGAGGCCTATGACCATGGCACACCTGAGATGATTTGAGGTACTATTTTTGTCTACTCCACCCTTGTTGCGATACATATAGACATAGGTGCGAGTCATTATTTTATTTTCACTGCCCTAATTCGGAGCTCGGTGATTCCGATGTATCCGTTGGCTTGATCCTTATGGCTAGAGACTCCCGCAGGAGTAGAATTGATGATTATGCACTGGTGTCGGCAGTGTGAGCTTACTATAGGAGGTGAGACCTTCGGCAGTGATCTTCTTGTAGTGACGTCGATGCCTTACGATGTCATATTGGGTATGGACTGGTTATCCACAGTTCATGCCCAGATTGACTGTACAAGGCGCAAAGTGCTGTGTAACCGCCCATATGGGACCAGGTTAACCTTCATTGGTGGGAAGGGATCCTTTGCAACGTAGGATGGACTTACGCAGAGGAGGGTACATCCTATCACACATAAGTTGGATATTCTCATACTTGGAGCGGTTGATGTATGATGTTCGAGTTTTCCTGTTGTGGTGGATCAGTATGTGGATGTTTTCCCAAAAGAAGTTCCAAGACTACCTCCTCATAGAGAGGTAGACTTATACATTGACATGTACCCTGGGACGACACTGATATCTACTCCAGCATATCGGATGGCTCCCGCTGATCTTCGTGAGCTGTGGGTACAGCTGGAGGAATTGCAGGGGAAGGGATTTATCCAACCATGTGTTTCACCCTGGCCATCTCTGATTTTGTTTTCCAAGAAGGCAGATGGGAGCTTGAGACTGTGTTTTGACTACCGTCGCCTGAATCAGGTGACCATGAAGAACAAATACCCACTCCCGAGGATTGAAGACCTCTTTGGTCAGCTCAATAGAGCACGATGGTTCTCGAAGATAGACCTCAGGTAAAGCTATCACTAGCTCAGAGTTCGAGAAGAGGATATGTAGAATAAGGCCTTCAGGTGTCAGTATGGCCACTACGAGTTCTTGGTTAGGCCCTTTGGCATAACCAATGCTCCAATAGTGTTCATGAGTCTCATGAACAGGATCTTCCAGCCTTACCTCAATCACTTTGTCGTAGTCTTCATCGATGACATACTGATTTACTCGACTACTGAGGAGGAGCACTCCTACTGTTTGTGGGTATTACTGTACACACATTGAGAGGACCAAATTTATGGTAAACTCTCAAATTTCCAGTTCTGGATTCGAGAGGTTCACTTTCTAGGACACATCATCTCATAGGCTGAAGTTGCTGTGGATCCAGCGAAGATCGAGGCAGTAATTTCTTGAGAGCCACCCATGAGTGTGACATAGGTGCGGAGCTTCCTCGGGCTGGCTGGGTACTATAGAAGATTTTTTCCAGACTTCTCCAGAGTTATAGCACCTCTTTCAGTATTAACGAAGTAGGGGTAACCCTTCGTGTGGTCAAATAGTTTCCAGCAGAGCTTTTAGGAGCTGAGGCAGAGGTTGACCACTATGCCCATCTCGAGGCTACCGGAGGAGGTTGTAGGGTACATAGTTTACTACGACGCATTAGAGACTGGACATGGGTGTGTCTTGATGCAAGAGCGAGTAGTGATCATGTATGGTTCATGGAAGTTGGGACAACACGAGTAGAACTACTCTACCCATGACCTGAAGTTAGCAGCAGTGGTCATCGCCATGAAGATGTGGCGGCACTATCGGATGGGAGAGAGTTTTACAGTAAACTCTGACCACCAGAGTCTCAGGTATATCTTCTCACAGAAGGACCTGAACCTGAGATAGCGACGATGGCTTGAGTTCCTCCAGGACCATGACTTCAAGATAGTCTATACTCCTGGGAAGGGGAACATTGTAGCAGATGCTCTCAGCAGGAGATCAGGCATTCAGCTACTAGGAGAGGCAACCGAGAAGCTAGCCGCGTTGCAGATATCCTTTATGGATAGGGATAGAGCATCCTTTATACAATCTCTCACAGTCACTCCTCCACATCTTCTGCGAGTCAGAGAGGCACTATGTGGGGACGTTGACTGTGAGACGTGACGAGCTCAGATATCCTTAGGGCAGGCACCTGATGGGTTTTCTGAAGGTGGGGAGCACGTCATACTCTTTAGAGGACGTACCGTGGTACCAATTTCACTACAGGAGGAGGTGTTGAGGGAGTTCCAAACTTCCCCTCTATCGGTACATCTAGGAGTGGCGAATATGTATCAGGACCTCAGATGATAGCACTGATGGCGGGTTATGAAGATGTCGGTAGTAGAGTTTTTCTTGCGATGCCTCACTTGTCAGCAAGTGAAGGTGGAGCACCAGGTTCCAGCAGGCTTGGTTCAACCCTTAGAGGTCCCAAAGTGGAAGTGGGACGGGATATCCATGAATTTCGTGATGGCACTTCCACATACAACATTATGACATGACTCTATTTGGGTGATTGTCGACTAACTCACCACGTTAGCCCGCTTCCTACCGATCAGAGAGCAGAGCTTAGTAGAGAGCTTGGGGTTCCTCTACATACAAGAGATCATACGACTTCATGGTGTTCCATCGACTATTGTCTCTGATTGAGATGCATATTTTACTTCCCGACTATAGAAGGGGTTGCAGGAGGCTTTCGGGAAGCAGATTTGCTTGAGCACCGCATTCCATCCTCAGACAGATGGTCAGACTGAGAGGACCATTCAGAATCTCGAGGACATGCCCCGTGCATGTGTACCTAACTCCGTTCGTACCTAGGAGGATCAATTATCCCTGGTGGATTTTTCTTACCACAAAATCTACCATTCCACAATTGGGATGGCACCTTACGAGGCATTGTACCGACGACCTTGCAGATCACCCCTGTGATGGACATACCCTAGGGAGTCAACACTTGTAAAACTAGAGATGGTACAGGCTACGACGGAGAAGGTATAGATCATCCAGGAGCGGATGAAGACTTCACAGAGCAGACAGAAGTCCTATACTGATAAGAGACGGAGACCACTGGAGTTCGAGGATGGCAACCACGTCTTCCTACGGGTCTCACCTCGATGAGGTCTATGGATATTTGGTCGAGGCAGTAAGTTATCTCCACGATTCATCAGACCTTTCTAGTTCCTTAGCAGGGTAGGTGGTGTGGAATACCACCTAGACCTTCCACCTCGGTTACACCGGGTGCACGACGTCTTCCACATATCTCAGCTGAGGAGATACGTGCATGACATGTCCCACATCATCGACCATGGGTAGCTGGACATCTCGGACAGGGAATCCTTCATGGAGGTTCCTGTGGAGACTGAGGATCAACAGGAGTGGGTCCTACGTCGATGGTTGATTCCTATGGTGTACATTCACTGGAAGCACGGGAACCTCCAGGAGAGCACATGGGGGCGGGAGGCTCAGATGCGTGCTCATTAACCCCATTTTTCCCCTTAGTGTGGGATGTAACATACGGGGATGTAAACCTCTAAGTTGGGGAGAATGTAAAGAATTGTGAATCATGTGGAATTTTATTTAAATACAGGGGATTTTTACGAGTTTACAGTTTCTGACGGTGCTTGATTGCAAGGCCCGGTGTGTCTGGAATAAATTTCTGAAGTTTTTTTCAGGTACGTTCAGTGAATGTACATGCGGGATTTTATATCTTTTGAACTAGTTCTCAGAATTGAAATTTGAGGGCACCGTTGAACTCACAGCGCCAGTATTCACTTAAGGGGACCTTTACCGCAGTTGTGCTTTATCGTGGATGGAAGTTAAATATTTGTGGATTCTTAATAAATTAAATAAAAATTATGTGTGAAATAATTTTTATTTAGGTGGTGGTTATTTTCTCCAAAGGGAAGTTTGAGGTGGGGCCCACCCCCACATAACCTCCCATGGGAGGATATTATGTGGTGGGGCCCACACGAGATCAAAACTCTCAACTCCCCTTGAAATTACATTAAACTCTTTGACTTCCATGGTTTAATTCTTGCCAACAATCCACAATTAATGAAGATAATTAATTCAATTTAATTCAAATATTTCTGAATCCATCCCTCTGCAGTTAATCTATGTTTTGTCACAATTAATGAAAGACAACTATTTATTTTTTTCCCATAAAAATAATAGAGAACTATCTCTATTATTTTGGCTTAACATTCATTGGAGAACGCTGGGAAGAGCACATTTCTCTCAACGAAGAACGATGTTTCCACCGAAGAATGATGACTCATATCCTTCCTTTCTAACTGGGAAAACAAAGGGAAGACACTGCCCACAAAGAATGTTGCCAACAACAACGTCATCACCTCCAACATTGAAGAAACGACATTCACAACGTCCATCTTCCGCGACTCATCAATGCACATCATCAAATATGAGGTAGCATTTGGATTTTAAGTATAATTATATTCCTAAGTTCTTTTTTTAAGAATGCAGATGATTTCATTTGAAGGTTGGGAATAATCATTGCGGGAGGTTAGTGTTTGATGATCTTCTTTATGTTCTTGTCGATCCGCCTGTTACCGATCTAATGTGGAGGGTGTGGGCCAAACTAACATGGCCTGACCCATCCGACGTTCCTCTTGAATTGTTTGTTCATCACGATAGAAGGTGGAGAATGAGAGTTGGGGTGACTAATGGAGAACCCCCTTTGATCCACTAAGAAACCCCTTCGATGTGCCTCCAAAATGAGCTAAGGAGCTCCCCAACCTCTGAAAACCGGAAATCCCGTATAAGGAACGAGTGGGACGAAGAACGGGGAAAAGATGGGAAATCCCGAGTGCCCCAGGACTTAAATCTCTAATTTTAAGTGGCCACATGGCTTGACCACATAGTTTGGGAAACCGTGTTCCAACCGTGCGGTAGCCACTGCCACGCATGGGTACTTCGCACGGTCTCACCCAGAGACTTCACACGGCTTGGACGCAAGAGTTTTCAAACTGTGCGTGAACCATACATTTGCTACTCTCTCACCCAGAGACTTCGCACGACATGGCCGCACGGTTTTTTTAGACCATGCACAAGCCATGCGTCGCTGCATAAACCTTCATAACATTGGCATCGTGTGTCCGTTTGATGAACCGTCAGCGGAGATTGTATCCTTGGGGAAAGATGGTGCCTTGAGTATACACCACTAGAGATTTGTCTTGAGATGGAGTATGGTCATGTTAGATCAATCACAAATCCAAATGAACCCTGGAACTAAAAGGCGAATAAATTTCAGACCGAGCGTCTGATTGAAGTGTCTTCTATCGCATTGGGTTCCTTTTGATGAGACGAAACTACTGGAAACATAAACTCGAGAATTCATGATAGTTGATGTATCAACACTTGAATTGAGGAGAATACCCTCCCTGAATCAAGTGTGTTGTGTGCAGGAACCCTAGAGATGACTACGATGACTATTGTACCAGAATCCTATGTGGGTTCGACAGCAACGACCAATGTACCAGAATCCTACGTGGGTTCGACTGCGAAGACTAGTGTACTAGAATCCTACATTGGTTCAATATTGATGAACACTGTTCCAGGATCCTCCGTGGGTCCGAGATTTCGGACTTCTATTCTTGCATCCTGTGTGGGTCCGACAGAGTAGCTGGTCCTGTATCATGTGTGGGTACGACAGCTTAGCTAGTCCTGTATCCTGTGTGGGCCCTACATCTTAGATGAATTAGTTACTACATATGATTATATCTATCACTCTATGAATGATGTATACCTATGTGAGATGAGTCTTGACTTTCAATCATTTATCTTTGAGGTGATTTACTTTACTTACGGTGTGGACTGGGTTGTGTTTGGGCTCGAGAGTTAGAGTCGAACTGTGAATGATAACTTAGGTATATGTATGGGCATATACCTAAGTAAGGTTGGTTGATACTTCGAGATTGTATATTTATTCTGTGATTCGTACGTCATGGATTTTGGGAGACCTTCAGGGGTCTCGGGGTCCCCTACAGAGTATCATAATACTCAACCCTGCACGAGATATGCCCGCACTTCATTATATTGGTTAAAGACGATGGAAAACACCGATCAAGGTAGACAGTTGTAGAGGTGGACGGTACCCGGAGGTGGACCACTTGGCGAGATGTACACAGAGAGGACGGATAGACCTGGGGCGCTGAGGAGGCCATATGTACCCACCCTTCAAGTGGGATTCCTGGCAGATGACTCGGTAGTTACTGTTTTACCTTTCTGCAGTTATACTGGTTTTACGGTTGTTTGTACTTTACTGTTGGCCTTGTATTTTTGGCCCCTTTCCTTTCAGCACTTTCTTTGGTATACAGCTTTACTTAGTGTTTACTTCCAGTTGCGTACTCTATTGTTTTTTTACTTATTAAAGTCAATGCCTTCCCTTTTTATCGGTATTACGCTTTTGGTGCTAGTCGCCAGACCCTGGCCTATGGGAGGCGGGATTGGGGTAGTCACGACACGGGCCCCAAGGACGGGTCGTGACAATTGATATATGATCTTATCATAAAATACTTTCATAAAATCTGGAATAATAAAAATCATAGAAATATTATTTCAAGTATACCTACCAAGACATTTATTATATTTTAGGCTTAGGCTAACCACCCATATACCTACTTCATTCATTGAATAATTTCCTTTATACACTCTTTTGGGATTGGGATAACCACCTGCGTACCCTCTTTTCGGCATGGTACTACCTCTCATATACCCTTTAAGATCCTAAAATTTTAATATTTACCCAATTAATTATAGTTATATAACAGAACCACCCATCAAATAATCAAAATTAATTTCAATGTATTCCCCACAACCATGAAAACAATTATTATTACATCAATTCTTAGAAAGTGTAAATGAATTTGTGTTTCATCAATATTAAATTAATAAAATCATATACTACCTTGTGAAAAAGTATGGTAACATTGCATTATATTTTTTTTAAATAATAATATACATAAAAGGATGTTTTTATAGATGAAACTTCCTTTAAAGATAACTAGAACATTAATTGAATAAAAACCCCTTTAATTTTGAAATCAGTTATTTAAAATATAAAATTTTAAAAAAATATTTAGGATAAAATATTATTTGAAAAGAACCATGAAATCCTATAATGTAATATTAAAATAAATGATAAATAATTATTGTGGGATAAGCCTTTATATGTTGTATGTTAAAACAAACATTCTATTCAAATTTTGAGTAGAAAGGCAATACTTCCACATTCGGGAAAAAACCAGAAGATTACCTTAAAAAAATTAAAAAGTTATACAAGGGTAAAATTAAATTTATAAAACAATTTTTGAATGGTAAAAAACATTCTTGTAAGTATTTTAAATAAAATATGGTTATGGAAGAAAAATGTTCTGAACTGAAGAGAGAAATAAAGTCTATTTTACTTAAAGTCATTATTTTTTCGTCTTTAGTAAATAAAGATAATAAAATTGATGGAAAACATGTATCCCCGAAATAAAATATATTAAAATATAGAACATACCTTTTTGGAGAGATAGATCATATATTTTTATCATAAAAAAGTTCATCATAAATAATCCTAGTAAAAAGTTAGATTACAAGGTAAAACATTACCACATTGGTATCATTTGATTCGTAACCCACATGAAATAAATAAATTCAAAAGAAAATTTAAATACCCTAAAGATAATAAAACTATGATATAAAATTTCAATGGTTTAGTAGATACACCTTATAAAAAATATAGGTATTTACTATAACATATGTCCAAAAAAGATAATTTGAAATAATATACCCTTACCAATTTGATAAATTTTGATCAAAACCCTTTAGATGAAATATTTTTAATTATTATTTTAAATTCCATGAATCTATAAGAATCTATTACATAATAAATAAATTTTTATTCACATACACTTCATACACATAAATAGGTGTATAACACCCAAAATGTCTCAAAGAAACAATGTTAAGATGAAGAACCACTATCACATATCCTCCTTGATTCATTAGTTTTCTAGAATTCTATAAAATAAATTTCTATTTGTTATAATTCTACAATAAAACCATTATTAAACACATAATCTCATATGTGAACCAAATATATGATTTTAATACCCATTTATTAATAATTCATTAATGAAATCTTCGGTTTTATGTGATAACTATCTCAATTTTCATGTCTATTTTGGTTTGACAATTATGGTCCTCAAACTTTTATCATGGTTCCATAATTTATATATTTTTAATAATTTCATAAGTATAATATTTAATAATTATATATACTATTTTAACTATTAATATAATGCGGTGATGAAAAATTATTTACCTCACTTTGTGGAGATGGTAATTTTTATGTAAACACAAATTATGTTTCCACTTTTCGACTGATATAACGGAATAAAGGTTAATGAAAATTAAAATTTCATAAAAAATTATTACATCAAAAATGTAATATTTATTCATTAAATAAATATATATTACAATCCATGTAAAGAATAAATTAATAAAATTACCATATCACTTCATGGAGATGGTTGTTCACTTTTACACACTGATGACATTATCATTATTCAATATACAGGATGGTAATGAGATAGATAATATATTATAATTATAGAAGAACATATATTTTAATAATATCATATTTGAAAATTAAATACATAAAAATAAAAAACTCTGAAATATGTGGATGGAAAATGAATCATATCTCAACATGTTAGTTGTAGTCCACACATATGCATCAGTAATACTTTTCCTTAACACTTGATTTATAAGGGGTGGAAAATGGGTGGGCCCATATGGAACCAAAAAAATTAAATATTATAGTGAATTTATACTTCAATTAACTTTTTTAATTTAAAAATTTCTCTTAGAGTTATTTTTTAGAGAATTAGGCGATAATAATTTCAAAAACACCCATAAATTGTGAAGAGGATACTTCTAGTCTGTATCTACTTTTTCAACAATATAAAATCATTAATTGAAAATACGATTTCATTTATTTCAAAATCCACAATAATTTTATCTTTAATTATTATTTTCCCTTACCTAGCCATAATCCCTATGAAAACATTTAAACAACATGGTATGATCGTAAAAATCTTATCAAGGGATATAAAATAAATAACTAAACTATTATTCTAGGAATAGTTTTAAACAATTTTATTTTTCAAAGATAAAAATTGGGTTAAACATTATTTATTTAATTACCTAATAAAAAATATTCTCTATCAAATACATTTAACGGATTTTTTTTAAAAAAATATTTAATAAAAAATAAAATCAAAACTTGTAATTTTCAAATTTTACATTACATGGACATTTTTTCAAAAAGTTATACTTTTTACTATTATATATGGAATAACCAAAACAATTTAATTTTTATTGACCATCATAGACACTTATGGAATAACTTCAAGTGTATCTTTTAAAAATAATATAGATTAACCATAATAACTACTCATATATTAATAATCACTATAAATATTTTATTAATCGGGGTAGTATATTCCCATTATCTCTTAAGAGAAACCTAATAGGTTAACTCCACCCCAAATTTTGATTAACCATATAGTTGACTTTTATACCCTATGAATTGGAGGGATATCATATACCCTCATGTATTATTTTATAATGGAACCACCCATCATCATAACATTATTTCCAAGATCTATAACAAGATACATAAAAACATTTCATCATAAAAACATTTCCTAAGGAAAATAACTTTTCTATTTTGAAATAAATTATTTAAAAATATGAAAAATTAAAACAAAAAAAATTTACCTTGAAAATAGAACTATAAACCTGTAATGAAATATTAAAATAATATATTATTCATGATGTTACAAAAAAATCATCTCATTATGTATATGTTAAAAACATTTCCTTCAATATAGTTTTCAAAAAAGTCACAATGTACCTTGTTTGGAAAGTGGAAAAATTATACATTCAAAAGAAATTTTAATGAGTAAAACATGTGTAAATATAGATTTAAAAATAATAATATATTATTAGAAAACCTTATTTATAATATTTACCAAGAATATGAATATGGAATAAAAATATACGTTCAAGGGAAGCTTTTAAAGAATATTTTTAAAAGAAATTTTGTTACCTTAAGTCAGAATCGTATGGTTTGTTTTTCAACTTCCTAAATAATAAAAATAATAAAAATATTTAATTTTATTAATAAAAATTTTCTAGTTTATTATTTATTTATACAATTATTTGTTCTTTGTATGTAATTACTTAACAATTGAATTTCACATTATAAATTTTAATGATATTAGGTTTATAGATTCTAAATTACTTATGCTTGTAGAATATGGTCAAAGTTTTCATTATTTCACCATATCTATAATAATAATCATTAAATAATAATGATTTTTATAAATAAATTTTATTTTTAAAATCATCCCATAAATATGGATACTAAAAATGAAATATGTTATAATAATGGAGATGGTAGGTCATACATAAGTAACAGTAATGTTTCAATCATTCAATGATTGACATGGAAAAAAGATATGTATAATTTTATATTTAGAAAATTATAATAACATATAAAATATTATTTAAATTCATTATTTTTACATATATATAAATATCATACATGTGATTTGGTGATGGAAAATGAATCACATCATTTTTAGAGGTGGCATTCCACATGTATTGATAAACGATGATATCATTTTACAATATTTTGAATGGTTAGAAAATGTCTGTTATATTATCATCAAATAATTAAACATATTTCATAAATATAAAATATTTTGTACATAAATACATCTTCATAACCAATCTTGTGATACAGTGATGAAAAATGAATAACATTAATTTGAGAGTCAGTAGTCTTCCATATATAAGGATGATAAATTTCTTTATTTTTTGATGGATGTTGGAGAAGTATATAGGTTGTAACATTATCATAATATAATATACTTATATGTATGACAATTTTGTTATTATTTTATAATGTTTGAATAACATTTGATAGAGGTTCAATTTGAAAAAAAAACATGAAAACAAGAACTATACCTCCATTTTAAAAAATCTCCCATTCTTAACAGTATAAGACCGCTAGGATTAGTATTATTCCCAACCTAAGGAATATAGACTTAATTTATGGATTATAAGAATATATTTGGCAATGTATTGGGTAAAACCATTAATATTTTAACTATTATTTAATGAGAAGAAGAGGTTCCCTATTATAAGAGAGAAGTGGGGCAGTTATGAAATTTCTAAAAATAGTAAATATATATTGACTAATTTCCATTGGACGTGGAAAAAACTGAAATATTAGGAATATATGATTATTATTGATTGAAATAATCTCATAATTTTTTTTTGTTTTTATCACATTTTTATCATTATCTTTTGGTTTTATCCCCTCATTAACCCCTTTCACATTTACGGTGACAATAACAATATCTACTCTTTGAGGGTCAATATAGTCACTATAAATAAAAAAGGCCCATACATAGACCATAGATGATATAATAAATAGTATACTAAACTTTTGTATGAATATATGATTTTGAGGAATTTTATATCATTTAATAAAATATTATTTATTGTAATATATCATTAATTTCAATTTATTAGAACATTTCATTACTTTGACTTTAGTAATATCAATATAATAATTTGAATTCAGAAAAAAAATAAGTTATACCCAACATGCCATTTTCATCCACAATATTATTTAATAATGTTAATTATATAAAATTATAAAACATTAATTATTTTAATACCATTTATCTTACTTTTCCATTAATTAATTAAATAATACTTCATCATTATGAATTCTTTTAAGGTATTTATTACCCCAAAAAAATAAAAAAACATTTACAAGATAAAGACAAATATTTTATATTTCAAAATATTAGTTATAACTTAAAATAGGCTCAAGTAATATCTAATTTGAAGATATTATAGTTATTAAAAAGTGTGATAGGTTTTACTTTTATTTAAATAAAATATTATAAAGGTCAAAATTTCATCCAAATAGCATAAAGGCCATATAACTAATTCTTGGTGGATTATGGATGAAGATTAATCATAAAATAAATTTATGTAAAGTGATAGGTTTATATTTTATTCCTCATCATTATTTTTATAATCCTTAATTACATGACTTACCATTTAACATGGTAACAAAAAATATTAAGGTTGATATTCAAATTCACCAAAAATAAAAGAGAACAATTTACTAAATTTGTAAGTAAAAATTGAAAAAATTTATTCAATTTTTATTAATTCATGACATATAATCGTAATAATTTAATTTGACATCAATCCATCAAGATGCAATGAAAAACTAATTTTCTCAAAAAATTCCATTTTAGGTATAAAATGCTTTTTTCAAAAAATTTATAAATAAAATTAATTTATAAAATAATTTAATCATTATAAAACAAAATAAATTAAATTTCTAAAATAATCCATAATTAAATTGGAATATATTTATAATTTTAAATAAAATATTGTTTTCAAAAACAATAAATAAACATCCCTATTTATTGAAAAATGAATCCTTTTATAGATTTCCAAAATATTCATCATAAGATAATGTTGAATTGATTAATTTAAAAATTAAATGAATTTTATCAAATAATATCTATAAATTTTAATAAAGTGATTATATTATATTTACTCAACAAAACCATTTGTGATGAATATTTATTTATGGAGAAAAAAAGGAAATTACTAAACATTAAATGACTATTTTATTATTATTTAAAAATAAATTTATATTAATTAAGACAATGAAATTTATTTCAAATTTAATTTATTCCTATTCATTCCATCTAATTTAATGTCTAAGATAAAACATTGACATTTCTTTAATATTACTTCATTGTTCATTTATGCTCAGTGTGGCATATCATGTATGGTATCAAACATAGAATTTAATTTTAAAATGTTGGGGTATTACATTCTACCCCACCACCCAAATTAATAATTTAATCCTCCAAATATGAACTTGTTCTTCATAACTGGGTCTGAATTATAAAAATACCTTTTATAAAATCCTATATCATGAAAAGGATTCATAAAAATTCAATTTGAAAATAGAAAAAAAGGAAAGTAAAGAAGTTAATATGAAATAACACATAACTAGAGATCCGTGTAGGAAAAAACTAGTGGGAATATCAAGTCTAGCTATAGATGAGAAAAATAATTCCCAAGGACTGAGGGAGAGTGATGAAGAACATGGTAATTATAAATTTAACCTTCACATAACAGTAAATCTCAGATGCGTTAAATGGATATTTATTTTATGGGAAAAAATATATATAATTATTGTTTCAAAATTATTTCCCTAAATTATAGAAATTTTTTTATTAGGATAATAACATGAGGAAACATACTTACATGAAAATAATAGTTTCATCCTTTAACATTTTCCTATAAAAATATCATATTTTTCTCAAAATGATGTGTATTAAAAAAAATTATTTATGTTTGAAGCACTAGAATCAACTTCTAATACATAAAATAATCCAAAAAAAGAAAAATATCAATATATATTTAGACATTAACCATAAAAAACAATTACCACAATATAATATAATTCAATAAATGAATAAATATTCCAATGAAGAAAAAATACATTAATCTCTAAAATTAAACAATAATAACCAAAGTTCTACTAGGATCATTCAATTAATCCATATCCATCGAACTCCATAATTTATTCCAATCTATGATTGGAAACCAAAAAATAGATGTATTTGATCATTATATTCAAAGATTAATTTAACATTTTTCTTTATATAATATCAATCACGCTTAATACCACATTAAAATCTTTTATTCTTCCAAAATACAATTCATCCTTTTTTCATCAAATATAATACCATAATACATATAACACTCCTAAAATAATGATCTTCTTTCTAAATAACATTTATCATGAATTAAATTTCTCATAAAACAAATGTTCCCATATTATAAAACCCCATAATTTCATCCAAATTAGAGAACCTATAAACAATAAATTATTGAAATACCATTAAATAGGTTACCACCCAATCTAAATACATTTTTCATCAAATAAAAATTTTCATATCATAAGTATAAGGGTAACATGAACCTAAAAAGATAATCAAAACTCAATGAATGTCTCCCAAAAATTATTAGATATTAACTACACCACTTTTAAAAGTATTCTATTCCATCAAAGACATGTCTCAAATTTTTGAAAACAAAACATATAATAGAATCTTCATTAGGAGTTTCATGATCCTCCAAATATTATTGAAATAGACCAATATCATATTTACAAGAACACTATACATAAACAAATGCTTTTACATGTTACTTAATATTTTTCTCATATAAATTAATATATATAACATATATTTATGATTTTTCAATCTAATCCCCATAACTTTCATACATAGAGCATAAGAAAATAATATATAACATACATCTAGGAATTTGGTCCTTCATTTATTTTATTGATATCCCATTTATCATCCTTCATGATGTCTATATCTTCCAAAAATAAATAGTCAAGTACTCAAAAATATTTCATCTCCAAATAAGATTGATAAATTGCAATTTTGGTATCATATATAAGTGACAACATGACCCATATGAATTTATAGATAAATAAAAATGTATCTTATATATGAAATTTTTTATTATAAGAATTTTAATTATTAGGAATTTGTCAAAATAATTTGAATGGTATTTTAAAATAATAGTTATAATCAAATCTTATAGAATAGATAATAAGGTTGTAAGAGGTCAATTTCATTCCATATTGATAAGATATCCTAAATCTATAGAAAATAACACCAATAAAAATTGAAATGAGTTATATAATGTTAAAGTGAAAATGGTTATTATAAATACAATTCCCTTGTAAATTCCATAATACATTAACCATATAATCCATTATAGCTAATTCAATAACCCTTCTAAATAAAATCTCCCAAAAAATCATTATTCACATAGAAATATATCACATAAAACCAAAAAACGATTATAAGACTTTGAACTTATAATAAAACATAAACTTGTAAACCCATAATAGTATTCATAAATCCTCATATTACGTCACCTAAAATCATCGTAATCTCTAATGGCGTCTTACCACTTTATTATTACAAACTATAAGGTCCCAGCCTTAAACATTGGAAATTTGAGTGACTATAAACTAGACTTCAATTTATTTATTTCACAAATATCTTTTAGTTTTGTATTATGTTCATAAATAGTTCATAATTATTACATAAATCCCCATTAATTACAAAGTGGACACTTCTACTTAGAAGAACATTTTGTCTCAAAATAAATCATTCAAATGGAAACAAGTTTAAATTAATTGAAAAAATTCATGACATTCATATTGGATTATTAATTTCCCTCTCCATCCTTAAATTATATGAATAATATTTTAAAAACATGATATGTGAACAAAAACCTTAGTGTTGGAAATAAAAGGAAGAAAACTCTCTCAGTCCATGGATAGTTACAAAAAATTTCTTCTTTTAAAAAATATTTTTTAAACTCAAAATTAACCATTTTGATACCTTTAAAATAGTGGTCATATTCAAGCACATTTCATAAAAATTTTCACTATAAATATTTAATGTAAAATATTATAAAAATATTTTCTTTTCAAAATTTAAAACCACATGAAGAGTTTTTCAAAAATATATACTATTCACTCTTACATATAGAAAAACCATCATAATTAAATTTGAAAAATCCATCATACTAACTAATAAAAAAATTTATGTTAAAATTATTTATATTAAAAATTGTTTTCCATCATTTCTACCCATGAATTTACCCTCAATGTTAATCTGGGAATGAAAATCATATTATATTTCCATTATCTCTAAGGAGAAACCCAATCAAGTAAATCAATCACATATATATAATGAAAATGTAGTATACTAACATAACTATTTCATTGGATGGATATATTTTACCCAAAAATCCTTGGTTTATAATGGAACAAAATTTCATCAAAAATGTTTTTGAATAGAAAAATGATTCATGAAATCATGCATCATAAAAACATTTTTTGAGGAAAATACATTTTCCATTTTGAAATCTAGGTAATTATATAAAAAAATATTCCTTGAAAAGAGCCTTGTAAAATTTAATATAATATTAAATGAATATATTATTTATTATGGAAAAACATATCATTTAGTAAAATATATAAAAAAACATTCCTTCTATAGTTTTTTGGAAAATTCATAATTAATTTGTTTAGAAAATAAAAAAAAAAGATTCCTCACAAACTATTTTATAAAAATCAAAACACTGTTAAATATTAATTAAAAAAACATAGGATAATATTAAAAACCATTATTTAAAAAAATTATAAAATATGGATATGGGAGAAAATGAAAATTTTAAGTTAAACATTAAAAGATAATTTTTAAATGAAAGTACCTTACATTGAGTCTGACTCATCATATACATTCTTCATATTCATGAATGAAAAACAATGGTTAATTATTTTTTTTGATTAATATAATTTTTTATGTTCATTATTCATTTTATATCTCTCATTACGATGTTATGTACAGTTACTTAATCATTTAATTTCACATCGGAAATTTTGACGATATTCAGTTTATAAGTCCATAATGAATTTAGTATGTTGAATGTGGTTAAAGTGATCATTATACCACCATATAAAGAATAATAGTCATAAAATAGTTATAATTTGTAGTAATATATTCTTATTTTTTAACCAACCTTAAATTATGGTTATTAAATATGAACTATGTTACAATCAAAGAGATGGTCGGTCATACATATGAATTAGTAACATTTCCATTTTTCAAAGATCTTTATAGAAATAAGGTAAGTATCCTTTTATATATAAATAATGATTAAAATATCATAAATATTACTTATTTTATATAATTATACTTATATATATCATACATCATATTTGGTGATGAAAAACGAATCTCATCGCTTTCTGGAGGTGTTAGTCCAAGAGCACACATGAATGACATTATCATTTTCTAGTCTATGGAATGGTGGGATAATATATGTTATATTAACTTGATAAATTGATATTAATTAGATGAATATAATATATATATAACATGAATCCATCATTAAACCAATTTTTGAGAGATAGTGATGGAAAAAAATTACATTTGTTCGTAACGTAGTAATCTGTCATGCACACGAACGATGGAATCATTTCCCATTTGATATATATTGGAGATGGAAATTGTTTAATCCATTAAAATAATAATAACTTTTTATATTTAAGATAATTATTTTATTATTTTATCCTTATTTAGGATTAATTTAAAGAGGTTTATGAATAAATGAAACTAAAATATGCAGACAAATACTATACCACATTCTGGAAATTCTTAATTTCTTTAAACAATAAGACCTCTAAAATTTGTATTTAGCCTAATATAAGGCCTCTTGAATGAGTGTACGGATTATATGAAGTTATTTTGGTAGGTATTGGAAAAAATAAATTGGGTATGAATTATGACAGAATGATAAGAAGAGATGCCCATTTATAAGAGAGGGGAGGGGTACTATTGGAATTTCTCAAACTATTAAATTAATATAAATTAATTTTTAGATAATATGGATAAAAGAATAATTTACATATAATAAATGATGATTATGGATATATATACTCTAATAAATTAATAATTATATAGGTTTTAATCATGTGATTACAGTTAACATTTTGGTTTTAACCCATCGGTAACCCCTTTTACACATACTATGAAAACAATGATTTTTACTTATTGAGGGTTAATATAGTTACTATAAATGTAAAAAATTACCCTAAATGTACTATTAAATATTTCATAAACCATTTAGTAATCATATCACAAAATTTAATTTTTTTTATTGATTTTATATAAATTTAAAAAATATTTCATTACTAATATATAGTTACATTAAATTTTTTATAAATATTAATTAGTTTGAATTTAATAATGTCATGAAAAAACATCCAATTCGAACTAAATATTTCAATATATCCCCAAAATTTCATTTTTATATATTATATAATTCAATCACATTAACTCCCTCAAATTAATATACATTTAATATATTTAATACCATTTATTTGGGTTTTCAATTAAATAAATTATTAATGCATCTATGTTTAGAAAGAATTCAATGTAATAATTTCTTCAAAAAAAATTAAAAAAAAATTATTATTTTCAAGATAAATAATTTAAATTTCAAAAAAAAATTAACAAAATATATCATCTGGTAGTCCCAATGTTAAAAATATGAAATTCATTACAAATAAGAGTTTGACATTTTTTTACTTTTCATTAAATTAAACATTATAAAGGTCATAATCTCATCCAAATGAGAAGAAAATTCGATGTAACCAAATTTTTTATAGTTATATAATAAATGGAATCATAAAATAAATTTTAATTAAGTGCTAGAATAATTTTAAAATACTTATAATTTTAGTTTTATCCTCGAATTACCTGATTTACCCATTTCCATGACAACATAAATTACTAAGGTTTGTATTAATATTAAACAAAAATCAAATGGATTAATTTAATAAATTTTTTCCTACTAATTCAAAATTTATAGAAATTTCAAAATATATATATATCATAATTAGATTAATTGACATTCAAATTAATCCACAAAAATGTAATGAAAAACAATTTTCTAGAAAAATCCTATTTTAATAATAAAATATTTTTATAAAATAATTATAGTTTAAAATAATTTATAAAGATAATAATACGATTATTATACATTAAAATTAACTATTTTAATTTTAAATATATTTAAAAATATAATTATACATTATAAATACTTTTAAATTATATATAGTTTTCAATAAAAATTAATATTGCAAATATTCATCGAGAAAACTGAATTTTGAGAAAATTACCAAATTTCACCGTAGGATAATTTTGATATTATAATTTGTAAAATTAATTTTATTTTATAAAATAAATTTTAACCATTTAAAAAAAATTATTATTATTTTCCCTACGAAAATAAATAAAAATAATATTTAAAGAAATTGTAGTCTGGATGATTAAAATTACATTACTAAAAAATTGAGTGAATATTTTCTTTACAATATTTCATATGTTTATAATGAGTAATACCGTTGTATTTATTTGTTAAATCTTCTATTAATATTAAAATATTCTAATTTAATGGTAGGTTAAGAAGTCACATTTAAATTATAATATTTCAATGTTCGTTTAAGTTCGATGTTGTGTATCTTGTGTGCTATCGAACATAATAGTTCCTTTTAAAATCTGTGGATATTATGTTGACATAATAATAATCACATATTAATTTATTTTTGATTCAATATTCATAATTTTAATAAGGATACAAAATTTTTGGTGGAGGCTTAAGAAGAAATAAAATTAAAAGAGCTTGGTTAAAATTTAAACCACATCTTTGAGATTCCTACTTAGACTTACACCTTATGCCTTGAAAGTTTCGCCTTATGAGAAGAAAAAAACTCTAAGATAATGATAGGGAATATTTTAAGGTTTTATGTTTTGTATTTTTTGATATAGAACGTTAAAATTATATTAATAAAGGAAGAAATGTGTTTCCCCTTTCTATGTGAAGGGAGACACACACATGGAATTACATAAAATATTTCAATAATATAAGTTCACATTCAAGAAAAAACTTAAAAAAGGAAAATAATTATATGGAAGATAATATAGGGTTTAAATATATTCCATAAAAAATAAATTTATTGTTTTATGTGAAATTTATACCCTTATCTATTTGCATAACCCCTGAGAAACTAATTTTAAACATAACCATGGTAACAAAACGTTACAGTTTTTTTATTAGTTATGGTAAAAATTTAATTAATATATATTAAATTATATAAATTATTATGATTAAAAATATCTAATTCATTTAACAATATTAATTTTTGATAATTTTAATAATTTATTATAAAATTGGTGCAGAAAACTCAATGACAACACACTTTTAAAAAAATGAATTTAATTGTATAAAAATGAGTTTACTTTATTTCCATGCATTGAAACAATTATAAAATGAATGTAAAATTATTTTTTTCAATATTAAATCTCCAAATTTCATTAAAAAATAACTAATAGAGATTTATTTAATTTATTAAGATTTAAACATACTTTTTGTATAGATTATTTTTTAGCTATATTTATCTTCATTGCCAATATAAACTTGTACCAAATATCAAATATCATTTTTATTATTATAAAATTAATTAAAAAATTTAATATTAAAGGCGACTAATATTTAATAAATATAAAATTAAAAACATAATTTAATTTTAAATTAGTTTATTAAATGAAAATATTTGGTTGTTTTACAATAATCCTTAATTTTATGTTTTTACTAAAAAATTGGTATTTTCATGAAAGTCCAAAAAATAACCCAGAGTAATTATGATATGTTGATTTAAAAAAATTTATCCATTTTATCAAATAAAATTTTAAAAAAATTATAAATATTTATAATATCCATAGAATAACTGCAATAAAAATAATTTTTTAATAAAACATATTTTTGAACTATAAAATTATATAAATAAATATTGAGTACTTATTTATTATGAATAAATCAATATATTATAATATTATTTAATTTTTTTAACTTATTTTCAATAATGTTGTATTTACTATTCACACCTTCTAATTTCAGAACTAGGTTTTAATTGTCACATTAAAATTATATTATTTTTTATTATATATCACAGTTCTTTTAAAGATCAATGTTGTATGTTATAAAATATATCAAGGATATTATTATTTTGATAAAACTTTTCAATGTGTTACATTCCACCCATTAAATAAGATGAATCCTAAAAATATTAATTTGGTATAAAGTTTTTTATACATTAAATTCCCTTTTGTTGATAACCGAAATTGTATAAATGAATAATATCGAATCCTTTAAAAGGGGTAAAATGAGAAAAGTAAATTTTACCTGAAATAACAATTAATCATTTTCATATATAATTAGAAAAATATAAGGAATTGAAAATATGATCATGGATGATAAATATATTTTCCAAAAAAATAATATTGAGTGATATAAAACATACACATGATAAAGTTAATAACAACAAAACATTAAATTAGTGTGGGATTAAAATATATTCAATTCTAGAAAATGATAATTATGATGAAAACATTTTCATTTTTAAGATATAATTCTTGAAGATAAAGAATGTTTTCACAGTATAATACTAGAAAATATAATTACATGATTTCAATAAGATCAATAAATATAATTTCATCCTTTCATTGTGTGTTTCAATTTGTTTACATCTGTTTTCACCCAAAATTCCAATTACGGATGAACAATATTAATTTTTCATTCTGAAAACACTAAAATATCTTCTAATAAATAATAATATCTATAAAATAATGATAATATATTAAACACATGTCTATTTGGTTATTCAAACTAGAATTGTCCAGTAAGTGCTAAGACACCTAAAATGGAAGAACCATATTTTGAAATATTAATCTCAATTATTTCTATAATAATACCGTAAAAATTAAAAGATACGTAGGTCAAAAAATTCCCAAATTTAATTTAATATTAATCTCCAAAAAACATGATGTTTCTCATAATATCACATACCATACATTTAAATACCTTGATAATATATTCTCCAAAAACATGCTAATAACTTTATTTAACATAAAATTCCATTTAAAATAAACATGTTTCATAATTTTACTTCATCCTTGTTCCAGAAATTAAATTAATGATTTTGAAAAATTTTAAATACATCTAAAAATGAAATAAACTTCATAAAATATAACATAAGTCACTTTTCCAACAAATCACTAATCAATTTCAATTTCACAAGAACATTTCAATTGAATTATCAATTATCAAGCATCTCTTTATCCGGACTATAGGTTATTATCTCAAAATCAGGCTTATATTATGTGTTATATATCACTCAATACAGTGTTTTATAAAAATAAAACTCTATCACTAAATCACTTTTCAAGGTTATTGGTAACACACAACATATGATGGAATATCCTTTATGAAAAACTATTCTTGAATAATTCATTGACGTTTCACAATTATTATTACTCAAATATCAGTATTTAAAAAATAATTTAATATAATAATCAACTACCAATACAAAAACACTTTCAACATTTCTCTTTAAATATTATCATATCATAGTTCCTTTCATGTCCTATGATTTAGTCTTTGGGTAAAGGAATTTACTCATAAATTAGACAAGATCCACTAACAAAAGACATTGTACTATAAAAGGTAATATAATATGTAATTTATTTTCCTATATTATATTTTTAATTTTCCTTTGAAATTATTTCCATATTTCATTATTTTAAAATAAAAAAAAACATCATATTCCTTTGATAAAATTCCACAGGTTATTCATCCAACATTCGTGACATATCAAACTATAAATCATTATCCCAACACAATCTTGATAAAACTCCATCTTTTATATATTTAGTTTATTAGTAAAATTAACTACTTCCATGATGTTAATCATATATTTTTATAGATATTTAGTCATAATCACAAGATTTCACATACAATCTACAATTTCAATTTGATTCTTGTGAGTAAAATCATTGCATTATCCATCACATTCAATGTAAACACAATTCTTTCTTATTTTGTACATTTATTGAATCCCAAAATTATAGTTTGATAATAGAAATTAATTTTTAGAATTCATATAATAATGAAAATAATTTATAGGATGTCTAAATCATGAAACATTCTTTTTAATAAAATACATCGTAGGTTTAACATAGGCCATCCACAATCATTATAAATTCAAATCAATTATAAATTTCTACTAAGAAAATGTTAATTAATCCAAGAATATCCACTAGGGTTATTCTTCTAGTTGTGTAGTCTTAGGCTCACTCATCAAGCACTGCTGATGTGGGAGTTAATACACATTCTTCCCCATTCAGAGTTGTTACCCCTAATGGATTAATTTCTCATGAAACATGGATTTATAAAAAATGGTACATAAGATATCTACATTATAGGTCAAAATTTATTCAAAAATAACACCATTATTTTACATATAATAAATTAAACAAATCCTCATATCTTATAGAAAAGGAAACTATGAAAGGGTGATATTAGAAACTAATTAATGGTAAAGAAGGGATATATTAATAAATTATCACGATTAATCATTTCATGAGTATAATATTATGGGAACATGATATTATAATTTGAAATTTTTACCATAAAATTTATATATCATGATCATATATCATGAAAAAAGTTTAGGAATTCATATTACCATAATCATAATGTAATAAAATAACATTATCAGTGACAGTATAAAATTAGAATAAGATCCTGTAAAATATTTTGGAATAATCATAATCATAGAAATATTTTTTCAATGATACCCACCAAGACACTCATAACATGTTTATCTTCAGATAACCACCCATTTACCTACTTTAGTCTTAGTATAACCTATTATATACCATCATTTGAAATTGGGATAACCTCATGTGTACCCTATTTTAGGCTTGAGAAAACCACTCATGTACCCTTTGATCTCATAAAAATTTAAACATTACCAAATTTATTGAAGTTATATAATGTTCTAACATATCACAAAATAATAATTTATTCATATGTATTCTATCGGATCATGAGAATAATTATGATTACATGAAATTATAAATCATTGAAACGGAAATGGGTTCAATATATGTTTAATTAAACTAATCAGAAATCATACCAAGAAATAATAAATATTTTATCATTTTATCCTATAATATGTAAACAATAATAAACATCAAAACAAATTTTTATAGTTTAAAATACCCTTAAAATATCTCTAGAACATTTAATGAGGAAAATACCCTTTTCATATTTCGATTAATTTATTTAAAATATTAAAATATTAACAAAATTTATATTCCTTGAAAATAACCATGGATATATTTAAAATAATCTTAAAAATTGAAATAATTCATTTTGGTGGGAAAATCCATCCATCTGATGTATCTTAAAACAAATATTTGTTTCACATTTTCAGTAAAACCTCAAAAGTGTCTCATTCAGGAAATGTCAAGAAAAAACATTAAAAAATTTTATATAAATAATATATTGGGTAAAAATTATTATATATATTAATTTTGGAATTTTTTAAAACTCTATCAAAAATAATTTTAATAAAGAATATATATGGAAGAAAAATATTCCAAACCAATGATATAAATAAAGTCGGTTTTCCATGAAAATAATCATTCAATCCCTTGATTACTTAAATGTGGAAAGTGAAAGGAAAAAATATAAAACTAGTAATAAACATGGTAGAATAAAGTATATAATAATCTTGATATATATATTATACAATTTCATTATCTTAAATTTAAGCATAAATAATCTGAGTAAAAATGATATTATAACATAAAACCCTAATTGATTTGGTACCTTATGATTGAAACCTACCATTAAATAAATTCCATCAAATTAAACATTAAATAACATGAACATAAGTAAATTAATGATACAACAAGTCAAATGGTAATTATATACACCTTATTAAATAATATTGGTGTATAACACAACATATGTCCCAAATTATACATTTTTAGATTATAAACAATTATCACTTTGATAAATTTCAAATAAAACCCACTTGGATGTAATATTTTGAATTGAATCATTATTTACGATGAATTAATAATTATCCATTTCGTAACATGTAAAATTCTAAATACATACACACCATAAACATAAATATTTTTATAACATGAAACATATATCAATGAAAATTATTGAGATGAATAACACTAAATTTATATCTGAGATAATTTTTAATAACTATATAATATTATAAAATTATATTATATTTATTATATTTATAAACTTGATCAATTTACCCACTTATAATATCATATATGATCAACCTAAAAAATTTTAAACCTCTTTAGTTAATAATTCATTATCAACATCATTATTATCGGCCGATAACTATTTCATTTTTTATGTATGTTTTGATTCTAAATTTATAGTCCTTAAAATGTAATCATAGTTCCATCATCAGAAAAAATTATTAACTCCATAATTATAAAATATAATGATTATATATACTTTTTAACCATTCATATAAGGTGGTGGTGAAACATGAATTATCTCTCTTTATAGAGATGATAATTTGTACATACACATGTGTGATGTTTCAAGTTTTTGATGTATTGAATGAAAGACAGTTAAATTATTAAATAAATTGAAATAATAATAATTTTATCATAAATATAATATATATTCAGTAACTATATCCATACTACTATCCATCTAAATTGAAAATGAGAAATCAATTACATCGCTTCGTGGTGGTGGTAGTCCACACGTATGAATAAAATACATTGTCATTTTTCATCTGATTGGGTGATAAGAATGTAGATAAGATAATATAATAATAAGACATGAATTATTTTATACTTTTTATATTTAAAAAGTAGATAAATCATAATTACTAGCTATGTAATATGGTTATGGAAACTGAATAATATCATTATATGGAGGCAACAACACACACATACGTATGAGCCATAATTTTATTTATCCATTCATAGATAAGAGGTGTAAAATTGTTTTTTGATAATCATAATAACATATCATTATATTTATACAAATGTATAAATAATTTTATTATGGATACAATATGTTTATAGGTTGTGTAAGTGGAAATACAATTGAAAGAGCCAGGTTAATATTTATACCACTTCTTTAAGAGACCACCTTTGGATTTAATCATAATCCTTAAAGGAATGGTCTTTGTAGAAGACCATGGGACCTAGTATAAATGTCATATAGAATAACATTTTTTGGTTAGGTTAATGGATTAAATTGTTTTAATAATGGATGTGAATAAGTAACAGTTTTAACATGTGGGATGGGAAACATGAAATTCCTTAAAATATTACAATAATATAAGGAAATAGTCAAGGGAAGGTGGAAAAAGGAAAATAAATAAAATATAATATAATAAGAGGTCTAAATATATAAAAACTATAATAATTATACACTTTTATGTTGAATTCATATCATTATATCTTAGTTTAACCCCATTAGTATATGTGTCTTAACCATAACCATGGTTAAAAAAATTTCTGTATTTTCTATCCATTATGATCATAAATTAAGTTGAAGCATTAAAATTATATTTATTATAAAAATTATAAATAAAAAATAAAATTTATGAGATTCAATTTCAGTATGTGGCATAATATAAGTTTGAATATTTGTGAAAAAACACGATAAAAACCTATTTTTTGAGGGAAATAATATTTAAGCATAAAACTGAACTGACATCTATTCCATACCTTATAAAAACTATAAAATTATTTTTAAAATATATGATTGAATATATATTCTATAAATTCCAATAAAATAATAATTAAATTTATTTTAATTTAATTTATTAACATAAAAACACATTTTATGCATAACGATAGTATTTAAACAAATGTGTTTTAAAGCCAAAAATGAACTTATACCAAAATAAACTATAATGTTGATTCCTATATAATGAATTATATTATTAATAATTAAAGGAGGATTATTTTAATATAATATAAAATTAATAATATAATTGTATTTATAAATTACTATATTTAATGAAAATAAATGATAGTTTACCAAGATTTGTATTTTCGACTGTCCACTGAAAAAAATAAATCTTTTCAAAAAAATCCAAAAAATTTACCCAAAGATAATATTGAAATTATAAATTAAAAAATTATTTTCATTTACTTAAATAAAGTTTATAAAAATATTATAAAATAATTATAAGATATGTACATGAAATATAATAAACCCTTTTTTGATCAAAATAGTTTTTTTAAAGAATATAATGAATATGCTTAAAATTGAGTACAAATTTATTATGAATCAATTAATACATTTCAATTATTTAAAACCAATGTACATAATTTCATAATTTAGTTATTTCAATTCATTCTAGTTCGTATAATAGATAGCTTATAATGGCCAAAAATAAATATTAAAATTTTTTATAACGCAATTCTCTTAAAGCGTGGTGTTGTGGGATAACCGATATATCAAGTATAGTTTTATTTTATATGATATTATAGGGTGTTACATCTAGTGTGGTTGTGTGATACCTATATCCTTATATTTTTTTATTCATTCCACTTATCCACCTGAGTCATCTTGGTTGGTCGATGCATATAATTTCGTTGGGGTTTAAGTGTTTCCCAACATCTAGTCTCTCAAGAGAACAAATGGATTACAACTCTCCCAATACTAATATCTTATTTGAGAAGACGATGTATGGAACAACCCAATATGTGATGGATTTTTTAAAGTACTTGTTCATGCTGGTAATGATTAGTCTTTCTTAAATTGTACTTTTATATGAAGGATGTGGTGGATTGAGGTTATTTTATATACCAATACTCAATATATAAAAAAGGTTGTTATTATATGTGTATCGTGCATGGGTTGTAATTTCTTGATGTCCACTACATCATTCCATGGTTTTTTGGATTCTATAAATCCACCTAGTTATGAGTTATGATCATGATTTTCATAGGGAGCAATGAGATGATGATTATAGGTATATGATTCGCTTCATGGGATATAATATGGAAAATTTATATTGATTTTTGAAATTTGGGAAGGATGAAATTGGAGGATATGGGATAAATATTACATGATTCATTGGTCTAAGGGTACCTAGTTCAATAGTAATGTGAACTGTAGTACCATTATTCATTATATATATAAAATTCATTAATATATTACAAAATTCCTTATAATTACATAAAATTTTAAAAAAGAGGTTCAGGGAGGATCCTATTAATTATAGAATCTATTATCACCCTATATATACATTGACTTCAATTCAATATATTCTAGTAGGATATTGATTTCTAGAAATACTAGTTTGAGGAGTTTTTTAGGATCTATTTAGGCTTCATGGTCATTATCAGTTATTTATTTTTTGTATTTCAGATATGGGTTTATATCAATAATTTTTCTCATTCAACTCATGTATTGGGATTATAGTTGGTTTTAGATATATTATTTATTTATCATGTGGTGTTGTTTGGTGTCTTTTCTTCTTATATATTATAGAAAAAAATTACGGAGAGAAATTACTCTTATATATTTTTTCCCATAGTGCTTGTTCCCAACCTATAGACTATCAGAGGAAGGCTCTAGGGGATCACCATCCATTATTAATTTATTCCAAAAGTTATACTATTGGGAGTTGATAATGAATAAGTGGTATCAAAATATTTAATAGAGATGTTGTATGGATTTTGGAGTTAGGAACTGGTGAGGATGTAATGGTTGGTAAGGAAATAGTTTCAACATATCTCACGTGACTTAAACAATAGAGACCATATAAGATGTAGTTGTTTATGAAGCTATATGATACGATGATGGTACCTTCAATTTTATCAAACATTCATTTCAATTTGATGATAGACGTGGGATATTGACCATGGGTGAGGTTCACACATCAGTATTTTTTTCAAATTTGTTTGAATTATTTTCTATGGAAATTAAGAAAAGATGAATAACTAATTTAACATAAAAAATTCTTACTATGAGTTTATGTGTCCTTAATGTTTTTAATTTTACAAATATTTATCTAGGTTGATGTCCCCCCTTGTTCATTCTAAATAAATTTAGTAAGATATACTAGAAGATCATTATAGAGCATAGGTAAATGAAAAAAAATTCTATGATGAGGGAAATTTGATAGTTTTAGTTACAAAGTCTAATAAAGTATTATATTTTTCTTATTTTGTGTTATTTTATTGGCTCAAAATATAGTGATATAATTTGGGTTGTTTTATTATTAAAGGAACCACTAGGTCTTCATTAGTTTTGATGATACTATGTAGATTAAATTGGAAGTTGTTGTTCTTGTTTATTGTGGATTTCATGGAGTCAACTGTATTATAGGGAATTGTTCAAGATTTCTTTTTTCTATGTTTCTATCTCTAACAATGTGGGGGATTATTACTTCTTCTATTAAGGTGTTATAATAACTATAAATTACCTTATCGAATATGAAACCATTCTATTATTATCCACTTGTAGTTAATGACTAAAAATACCATCATTCTTTAATTTTTATCAATTTAGAATGACTGTAAGTAATCCACTTAATTTGTTCAATTTTATCTCACATGATGTATCATTGAGGAGTGATTATTTTATAAATACAACCATGGATTACCAACCTAGACCAATATTTTCTTTAGATATGGTAATTATATCTTATTCATAGGGCATGGTGTTGATGCAAAGATATATTCTAGGGAACGAGCTACTTTAACCATAGTTATTTCATTTCATAACTCTATTCGGGGGCATTGTGTAATAAAAATACAGTTTGTGGGTGGTGCTACTAATATCTAACGTATTATATAACTCTTTTCACTTCCCCACTATGGTAGAGTTTTGGTCCGAGTGAAGGTTATTTATATATATTCTATATTTTTCTATTCTGAATCTCTTCTCATAGGCATGGTATTCTGTAATGATACAAATAGAATGGTATATTTTATTTTATCATGTTTTATTTATTTATTTTTTGTGTTTGATTATTTTACAACTTGTTATGAGTTAAATTTTTCATGTTGTAATTTAGAAATGTCACTCTATTCACGATGTTTTAGTGATATCATGTTCTTGAATTTTTGGAAGGATTTATCTTATTTTGGTAACATATTTTATGTCCTAAAAGATTTTATTATGGGACAAACTTCATCCATCATTATGTTTTTTTTCTCAAGATTCCTTTTAAATTCATGTAGGTCAGTCAGGGCTACCTAATGAAAATAATATCATGATATGGGGATGGGTTCCCTTGATTTCTTGTTTATGATTCTTTATATTTATACTTATTTAGGTTTTTTGGAATATAATTTGTTTTTAATTTAGAACAATGAATATAATTTCATTAATGATTAGTAAATTCTAAGTTAAAATGTTTATTATTTAATTGTATTATGTGAACATGTTCCTAATAATAATTATTTGTTCATTGTTTTTATGTTACATTGAGTGGATTGTTTCAAACTCATATTCTACTATGAATATTATGTATCAATTTGGATTCTTTAATTTTGATCTTTAATTTTATTAATATTAACAAAATATTTTTTTTTGAATGGTTTTCATTGTTTAATAAAAGGAATATGACGAAATTATGTAAATCTTCATGCTATGTGGGTTTTTACAAGAATCATGTTAAAAAAGGGAATGTTTTAAATAATTAGTGGAATGTTTTAAATTTTATATAATTATAAATCATTTGAAAATCATAAAGATTATTTTAACTAAATAAGTTGGTAGATTTATTAAATTCTTTGATGAATGATAATTTAAATTAGTTAATTTTCCATCCAAATTGGATAGTTTAAATTTTTAAAAAATATTTTAGGGAACATAATTTGAGAATGAAATATTTAGTAATTTTTTCCATATTGTGTGATTATGTGTAGTAATATTCGGTAACACTATCATTCAGAAAATTATTTTACATTTACACATTTTGATAAATAAAAAGCATGAGTTATTTTATAAAAGTGGAATTTATTTTCAATGTAGTATTTTTTAAAATGAATTGAATGTGTTTAATGTGGATTTTAATGAAACATTGTTATAAATAAGGATTAAAATGGTTTCCTATATTGTTTTTCTAACCAAATGAATTTTAAATAATAAAAGATATGGAAAAATTCCATAGAAACATGCTTCAAAATTATAACAAAATTTAATAAGAACTATTTTCAAAGTGTTCATCAAATTAGTAAATTGAAAACCTAATGGAATTTAATAAAAGTAAAAAAAAACATTTAAAATATTACAAAATTTTTTAACACCACAATCAATATGGTTTAATGAAAATTAAGGATTAATTTATAATGATTTATTAAATAAAATTGATAATTAATATATAAATTAATAAGTGCAGTAGTATTCATGAATAATTTTCATGAGTGTCATAGTTAAGAATGATTATTAATGATTATGAGAACATTGAGTTATTTTCCATGTTAATTAATCTTTTAATCAAATGTATGTTATTGTTCTTGAAATATGTTTCATACAAAGTATTAATAATTGTTTTAATTACTATATGATATGCATTATTTTTTGGGGTCCCTATGGTTATTTTTTTGGATTATAGTAATTTTTTGGACATTACCTAAGAATGAGAATCATTTATTCATGATTAATAACCATATAAATAAATTGATTGACCTATGTTACATTCTTTATAACGAAATTATTGGTTGATGTTTATTAATTATTTTTTTAAATTATTGACCATGTGTATAATTTTGTTAACGGACATGTCCTTTTTTGATAGGTATCAATTAGTATGGAATATCACTCTTTCTCTGTCTTTTCTCTTAGATTTAGTATTAAATTCTTAGGGATGTGGGTTTTTTGAGAGGTATCAAATGTAATGGAATGGTTTTTCCTCAAGTATTCCCTTTATCTTTCAGTAATTTTTGATGAATGGATAGTGTTATCATATCAGAAATTTTTTTTGTAATCATTTCACATAATTTATATATTTAATTAATTTCATTTAAAAATTTATTATAGAAATTAATCTAGTTTTTCTTAAGTGATACAATTGAATTTTTATTTAATTTATGATTTTATAATTTGTATTGATGCCTATTTTTTATTCTTGATGTCATTAAACTTTAATTTTTTTATTTTCTTAATTTTATTTTAAACTTACACATCCCCCACTACCTTGTATAAGTGTATAGTAAAAGTTATTTTATTATAATATACACGCTACCTATAAGATAAAAATTTTAACATAATTGTACTTGTGAGTATCTAATATTATATAGAGGATACTTAATATACCAGTTTATGGGTCAACAATATATATGGATTATTTTCTAAATGCCTTCTAGATAGTTGTGTTAGGGTAGATGGTCTCATTTTAAGGTCGATTAGTTGTTCTTTATGTCATGTATGGGTATATATGAAAATATTTCTATGAGGTAATGGTATGCATTGTGAACTGAGATATGTAATGTTATATAATGTTACCTTTATATAAAGATATTCACCAACAAAAGGGTACTTAATTAGGTGTAATGTATCGACCCAAGATCCACTGAAATGGTTCACCGAGCCTATCTGTCACATGGCCAAACACATGCCTCCCTATATTCCAGAAGCTTCCAACTAGAAGAAAATGTATTATGATGGTGCATTGCGGATAAATACCCTCTGGATCATTACAAAACATTACAAAAACATAACTAATGATCAACAAAATCATATGAACAAAAAATCAGTGGAATTTTCAAATAAATATCAATCAAGAATAAATGAAAAAACAGAAAACTCAATTATGAAATAATGTATGTCTAGGTGATTCTATTATATAAAAATAGTAATTGTATAAAAGATAATAAATACAAAAAAAACAAATAAAATTAAAATCCCATTAATTTTCTTCATGAGAACCAAGAGCATTGGATCAGTCCTATTATCATAAGGTCTCATGTACAAGATTAATATAAAAATCATAATCCATGATCCATCAACCATACGGTAAATTTAATTACTAAATAGTGGCCCGAACAGTGCATGAGATAATATTGGTAGGCCACCACTAATGGTGTATAATTTATATTGTTTCTGGATATAAATTACAACAATGTAATGCTATATCAATAAGTCTATAAATAAATAAATGTACTCTAGTAGAACTCGTGTTCTGTAAAGGAATCTTCACTGACAGTACCAATTTTGGGCTAGGCCAAAAATGACTCTATCATGATTTCCCATATATATATATATAGAGATATATATAGAAGTATGTTTACATGTAAATATATAAACTATATATAGACATCCATATTTAGTCATATATAGAGATATGCAAGACTATACATTACCTGATGTGTAACCAGGGAATCAACATATAATAAGAATGATAATTTTAGAGTCACTTATTTAACTAAGAAATCATGTAAAAACGTCTCAATTGGGAAACATAGACAAGGTAATAAAAGAAAAATAGTAATATAGGACTCATGGTAAACCCATGAAATCCTTGTATAATATTGATCGAACATGTAATAAAAAATTATTTGTCATATTGTTCCATTCATGGTATTCGTACTTCGAAATCCATGTATCAATTAAACATTATTGTAAATCATTTAACTAACTGGGCCATCCAATGCACTCTATGTAAGGAACGTAGGTATAGTCCATGGATTAATGTAATTAATTTAACCTTTAAGCTCATCCAAGGAATTATTTATGAGGATCCTGAGTGTCTCTCATGGTACATGTAACCTTAATAAGGAAATGATACCATCCACGATGTTCTACATTAGAAAACTAAGTATCACTCAATGAGTTTATAATTCATTCAAACTATTATATCTTTTAAGGAATTCTATATTAGGAACCCATGTAATACTCAGGTCATAATCCAATGTATCCAACCAATGATCCCATCTAAGGAATTACTACTTGGGAGACAAGATTCACTCAACATGTGTTATAATACATCTAACAATTTAAATTAATTTTCTAAAGAAGCCCATTTTTATAGGTACATTGTATCAAAATTCAAGTATAAATATTAAATACGCCACATCCCTATGAATTCCATAACACAATTAAGGTATAGAATTTTTTCCATTCCAAATATAGGAAATTAAGAGGATGATGGGAAGGCCTATACCATTTATAAATAATTTATGGGTTATAAAAATGAACATTCTCTTTATGAAAATTAAAACATCTATTAGATTTTCCATTTTTTTAGAAAATAGACGGAACCTTATAAGTGGGTTGATTGCAAAACAAGGGCATCTCTATCATACCCAATCCATTTAATTTTTACTAATCATTATCCTCAATGGTATTAGTTTAACATTCCTCAAAAGATAATTATTATGTTCTATGAGCTATATATCTATAGGCATTTAAAACTAAATTTTGAATATGTTATGAACATACCATATGATGAGGATGTGGTAGTTATCATTTATCAAGAATAAAGTCCAAAAGGAACATGAATTTATTATTTAATTTCCCTATAATGAGAATGTTTAATTATTCTAAAATAGATTCACTAGATATTATTATATTATAATTTTTGTGCGATTTAAAGAATAAAAGTATAAGTACATATATTTGAAGCTTTAATCACTAAGATAATCATTCTTACACATTGAAATCATAAAATAATTTGTATATATATATATATTATTTTTGAGGTATATAATATAAATAAATATTTCGTGCTAGTTATGGAATATAGGACATGATTATCATATATCCAATGATAATTAAAGTAAATTCATATAATAAATTAAATAATAATATAACAATATGTTATATTAAATTAACATTAAATTTATCCAAATATTATATTAAAATATTAATTAAAATATTATAATATATCAATAATGAAAAACATTATACTAAAAAACTAAAATAAAAGAAATAAAAAAAATCAGTAACATTAAAAAATAAATCATTAAATGATATATTAAGTAAAAAAGTAAACAAATCATATCTAATATAAAAATCGAATAAATAAAAAATAATATAAATGTATCCATTAAAAACTATATATTCTATGATAAGTGAACCCCCATTAAATTTTACATCGATAAATTCATATAATTTTTTTTGTTTCATAGTTTATATTTTGTAGTTGTATTATAATAGTAGAATATAAATAGGGTTATCTTTTTGTCCCTACATTGAATTTTTGTTAATTTAATTTACTAATAATGTTTCAAACATGAAACACAACCCTGGGTAGTCTAGTTTCCTATATAAGGAATACACGTCCTGGAGTATAAACAATACACCCATTGGGATGGTTCAAGTATAAGTGGAAACTAAAAAAGGTGTAAATTATTATACATGGGATGTTCAAATAAAGGTATTTGTTTCTATAGAATTAATTTCACATATTAAGGGAAACAAATGGAAAATCGGGCATGTTGCACAAAAACATACATTATAAATAAAAAAACATCAAATAAATATTGAAAGGCCTAATAACTCAATTTTAAGATGTTTCATTCATCAATTATTGAGCTTTAATAAGATCCAAATGGAGAGAAAGGAAGAGAATTTTCAAATGACCTAAAAATAGGTCATTTTATGTCATATTGAAATAAAATACAATATGGATCAAAAAACTAATAAAGGAGTAAGATTAAATTGTATAATTAGAAAGGGTCTTCTAACACAATGAGTAGTGAGGGATTTCGCACTTAGACAGAGGATATTTCACCATGCCTTGGATGAGAGGGGGAGATCTCGATGCATGTGTGATGTTGTGTGAGGAGAGGAAAAGAAATCTAGGGAAAAATATATGTAAGGTAGGACAAATGGTAAAATTACCCCTTTATTATTTCACATGGTTTGGACACACAATGTGACCAAACCATGTGTTAACCATGTGGGCCCACTGCCTATGTGGCACTAACCACGATGAAAAGGTGCATGGTTTTGGAAAACCACATGCATCCCATGTTCCACTCTATAGATTGTCTGTAAACCTCAACTGGTATTCGAATGATTGTTTTCTGGTTTCAAAAAACTGTTCCTCTATAAAAACAATCCACATAGTTTGGGTTAAACTATTATACTAATCACATACCCACCATGAACCTTTGTCTGCTTCTCCAAAAGAATTACTATTAAATTTCTGATTCTTATGAAACTCAACTCAACACCAAAGTCAAATCTCAATCCATAAAACCAATTTAAAAACTAAAATTTTAATTGTTCCCACCCTTGTATTTACATTCTAAGTATTATATTAGAATTTTTCCCATCCACAAAATTAAAGAGTTCAAAATCTCATGGTCATTTCTACTTGATCAAAACACCAGATTTTACAACATCCCTGCCATAGACATTATCTTTCATGATATGTCTTAGGGAAAATTTAAACATCATTTGACCTAATTGGGTAGATTAATTCCCACTAAAATTATTATTTTGTGTTTTAAATGCCCAATGATTCAATAAGCATCACCATTAAAAACATGATACTTATGCCATTAAAACCTAAGATATATCTCACATTAAAAATGGAAACACTGATACACCACATACTTGGTCCTACCTAATAAAAGAAATAATAACACCATAATCTATTTTAATAACAATCACATGGACCTCCCCATCATATTTTCTATCATTTAGGGACCAATTCTGATCCATGGTACTTCTTGTTGTGGTATGTTCCTAAACATACCATCCGGTGGCATTATAACAATGCTTCAGGTAAATTTATAATTTTTATCAAAAGGAGAATCCCAAATTTACCTCAATTATATTGTGCATGCTACCTTTCTCAGAAGTTCCTAGACCAACCTTTCCACTAAACTTGCATCACCATGTGGGCATGCTAGGTTTGTTTCCTCATCGACTTCATTAAACCAACAATTTCAAAAGTAAATTATTAAACTGCTAGATGGATATCTACAAAAGTAATCATCATTAGTAGTCAATTAATCCAAAATAATATAATGATCTCACTATTCCAATTCATATCATGTTTATTCATATAATGATAACCGACGGCCCATAAACTGCTTCTGGTCATTTCTCTTAAAATGAAAATTAACTTTTTTATTAAAGAAAAACTTTTATGTATAAAGTGATAAACTAGAGTTCAAACACTAAAATAAATTGATGAACCATTAAATAACAACTTAAGACTATTATATTTGATCTCCCTACTTAGATTACAAGAGGTAGTTATAACCTAAGTATCGGGATCATACTTTAGAAGATCATCGAAATGATCTGCCAGTTTGTCCCAAGCCTGAATGTACTCTTCTTGGTTGATCTTCCCTTCATTAAATCCCCTAGTCAATATCATATCATGTTTTTCAATCAAGTTACTCTTCTCCTCATTGGTAACCACCCTTAAAGGTCATCCCATCATCCTATTAGCTTCTTCGTCAGTAGCATTAATTGTTAGAACCTTTTCCACTATTTCTTCTCCGAAGAGCATAAGAAGCTCTAAAGAATGATTAGTCACTGTATCGGACCCTTGCAGTTGGCCAATTTCTGTCTTGGAAGGGGAAAGGGGATTTATGACAATCATCTTGGCTTTGTACTTCTTCATAGATCTAGTATCCCATGGTGGTGGAAAATAAGAATTGTATTTTCTCTCTTCCTTAGTGGCACTCTAGCTCTTATTATGCCTCTGGCTTACTGGATCACATTGGAATTATACTCTAATATTCATGTCTCTTAGAAACTGATTATTCATGTTATCATGCCTCATCATGAACATATGTGTATACCAGATTCAGCACCCTCATAATGTTACTATTAACACCACTAAATGTGTTCCACACTATTTTACATGGAAGGAAACATGTGATGATTACATAGGTGATCATAATGCATAATTACATATGCTAAGGAGGTTTTGAGTGTGCACATTTTCTACAATAGTTGAAGTAGTGTTATTATTATTTTTATTATGTGTTTAAAATCAATAATAATGTTAATAAATAAATTAAAATAAATATAAGAGAACTAAAAATTTCATCAAAAATGTTCACATTAGTTGATGGATAAATAATTTCATAAGTCACCTTACTAAACATCATGATACCAAAGTTTCACCTCACTAGTTACACCTGGAATGTATATCATTTAGTGATATGACCTTGAGTGGAGAAGATTTCATTCACCACAAATCCTCATTCCAATACATATATAAGAAACATAATCATTAAAATATCCAATTCATGATATTATATCATGGGAAGATAAAAAATCATGCTCATGACTTACAGACATGTGAATAGAGAAACTACGCTCTTTCTTAGATAGGTGTGTCGTAGAACATTGAGGAAAATATACTTATCAATAGGATAAATTGATCAAACTCGTGAAGTATTTTGTGAGATTAAAAAATAGTGCATTTAGGTAAGATGTTACACGATACCACCACAAATCTCATATACGATACATGTTAATGAGACACTATGAAAATACTAGGATTCAAGTGTATCTTCTACATATAGAAACACTTTATCAGAAAAATGATATTCCTAGAGAAAAAAACATGACAAAAATAAGCCTCAATGAGGTTATGTGACAAAATAAATTCCTAAACTATTGAATGTGTCCCAGGATTCACTAACATCAAGCTCACGTTCATCCACACATAATGTTATGATTCCATATACAAGTCTTTACCATGTTTATAGGGACATGAATATCACATGTACACTAAGTTATACACTATGAAGAAGAAAAGTATTGTGCAATCTTCCCAGTATTGAGATTACATTCTGCCTCACATTCTTTATCCTATGGAATAGCTAGGGAATTAGCCTCAATATATTCATGATCATCACCTACTATGTGGAAGAGGATATATGAAAATGGCATAACATTTCTAAAATCATTGAATTATGTAAGATGAGGATTCTTTGATTCACCAGTTTCCTCATATCTGAGTAAGTAGGTATGATGAATGGATGAACCATTTTATAGTACATGACACCTTTCTCATATTTCCATAGGAAGTTACATGGTTTTCTAAAAATGAAGATGGTATATCATGAGTTTTGTGAAAATGATGTCGTAGGGGTGCTCTTGTTTTCATGAAAAACATATGATAATGAGATAGATTATGGGTTACATGAATAAGTTTATGTGAGAATTCATTCATAAACTCAATCACAGAGTTGATCCATAATTTAATCCATCATGTTAATGGATGGGTCATCGTGTTACCTATCATGTATAAGGTTGTGGCATTGTGTAACCAATCTTGTGAAGGGCTGTAATACCGTAAGGGATTTATGCTATCAGAAATATTGAATTAATGAATTTAAAAAATGAACTATCATGTAAAAATAGATATAATTTAACATATTTGGTATCCCCTTTACAAAGTTAGATATTTAATTTCCACATACCATGTTGCATGTGGAATTATGGATGAGAATGGGTGTCATGCTAATTGGAACTGAATTCTATGTGAAGCTCCAATGACAAATGATATATAGGTGATCACATTACTATTTGAATGTCATGTGATTCCCTTATATGAACCATATACTATGAAAAACCTTCACATGACATGGATTATGTGATTCATTCATTTTATGTCTTGAGACATCAAGCATTTCACCCTTAGTCAGGTGTTTACCATGATCCTGAAAACCTGGTCTCACCACACCTTCATGCAAACTATGGTGTTGGAATTTTCAAAATCCATAGACATACACCCAATATCATGAGACTCCTCTAAATTCTCGAAATAAATCATCCTTGAATATAGAACACAAATAAATGTGTCCTTGAAAAGTGCCCCACACTTGCAACTCAATCCCTTTATTTAGTGGTAAATTCGTGTAGGGTGATATATCGGCAACATTACCATTTCCCAAAACTCTTAGAAAAATATACTTTATTATGTGATGAACATATATTAATTTAATAATATGATCCAATTTTTTATGATTGAAGATATTTTGAACATCATGTGACACCCCTTCAGATCCACAAACAATGCACACATCCCATCAAGTGTTTCGAAAATGATCATGTGGTGAACCAAGACAATCAAAGAGACCATCCAAGGTAATGATCAAACACCATCATAAGATACTCTATTAATCATGTTATTAACTAACCTAAAACTAATGGGAAAGGGATAAAAGCTATATAAAGATGGTATAATAGTAGTAAAATGTGGAGGCCTCTGGTGAAGGGAAGACACACTGATTTTCCTGAGAAGGGGTTATGCACCTCGTGTGTTCACCATTGATCATGAAAAGGCACTTCAATATGATAAAATTATCTCATGAAAAACCACTAACAAGATAACTTAAACATAAAAATGACACCATACAGGTATTGTTTGATCATGTTAAGGCCCTTCATTGTGCCATCTTGATCATGAGAAAGACCTCTCACAATTTTTCTTAATTTCATGAAGGACCCCAGACAGGTCATCATCAATCACTCAAAATTCGTTCCATGTTTTATTTATTCCAAAAATATTTTCAAACATGATGGATTGATGTTATGAAGGTTTTTTTACATGACAATTAGATCAATAAAAATCCCTTTGACAATACATGGGTTCAATAAATATGTTAATCACATACTATTATCATGATTTATGTTTATCATGTGAAATCATGGGGAAAAATGGCATGATCATGAGAATAATATGA
This sequence comes from Viscum album, assembly GCA_963277665.1. NCBI lineage: Eukaryota > Viridiplantae > Streptophyta > Magnoliopsida > Santalales > Viscaceae > Viscum > Viscum album. The sequence continues at coordinate 1,544,219,895 of OY728155.1, read as the reverse complement.
TTTGATACATCCAAAATGACACATGATAATATTGTAAAGATACATGTCATGTAAGGAGACATATAACTTGGGTGGTGAACACTATAAATTTCACCCCCTCATAATAAAAAAAAGCGCATAAAGATACACATGAGTTATACACATGGAATCACATCACAGACTTCTCAAATCAAACAGTAATACCATCATAAGAGTCTTACTCTTTGTAAAAAATGGGGAATTACTTGAGTATTATGTATCATGTATATATTATTTTTTTTGATCACCTTATCAATAAAAAGATGGATTTCAAGAGTGCTTGCTAAATTATGTTAAGTATTTTCTACATGTTAACATGGTTACATGAATCCTCAAAAATATTATGCCTAAAAAACATTGAGGAATATTTGAAATAAAGGTTGAAAAGGAAAAAAGGGTTATGTTAATATGAAAAAAATTACTTTCACATGAATACATCATGTTCTTTGGTGGACCTATCAAAATCGTTCGACAACACCAAAACATATCATCTGTGACTGTGATATCCTCTGGACATGTCATTCATTCTGCATGGGATAATCATGATTTAACATCAATTTCTTGAGAAGTCCTTTTGGCATGTTATCCATGTCTTGTAAATTCCACTAGACATATTATACATGAATACCTTGATACATTCCAATCATATCATGTGTTGGCATCTCGGCATGTCAGCCTTGGTAATGTGACACCACTGGATATGTCTCTATTGACCATATAAGGACCCTCAAACATGTCTTACTATTCTTGAAATGTGATATGAAATTGTTGACCAAGTCATGCAATATCCTTCCTATATGATAATCAAATCACATGGAAGGCATCAGATACCTCAGCTTAAATTGTGTGAAGAACCCTAAGACATGTCAACATTGTCAAACAAATACTCAAGATATGTAAAGTGTATTCCCTTTGACATGTAAATAACAATAGGTAGATACACTAGGAAATGATAACCTCGTCTATTAGACATATTCAATAATTCCATGTACAAGAATTCAATGACATTAAATCATTTTATAAAGAGGATATGTAGGACACCTTCTTATAGACCAAGCATAAATGGTCATCCACCACAGTTTATGTCCCTCCACATATAAAACGCTCTAGCTCGTCTGAAGAAAACTCCCCATGGTTCTATTATTCATCCTCATCCATAAGTGGATTGAGAAGAACAATGAACTATAATGACATAGATTCCAATATGAAATGGATACATAGGATACATTCTTAAGTCTTGATATTTGTATCAAACGCCCCTTAAGGGATTCCCCAGTTCATATGTACCATACACATATGTAGTGAGTTTAATAACTTGTTTTAAATAGTCTATCATATATATAATGACTCAATTTGGGTTAGGGATTTACAATTTTTATATCACTCACATCATAAGTTTTCAGTAGCTAAAGAAACCACATTGTGTAATCCCCATTCAATGACATGATATGATTTCCTACAAAAAAAGAGAATCCAACACAATGTAAATCCCAAATTCATCCTTATGCGCCTAAAACTGAAGGAAATAACAGTCACAATCCTCAGTTATCTATTACCTCACATTAGTGGGTTGTAGGTGGATCTAAAAATGATGACTCTTATTTTTTTAATAAATTTTACATATAGAACATCATCCTAAGGATCAATCTCCAATCATCATTCCTAAGTTCTCCCATATGTTTCATTTTCATATGACTTTAAGCTACATGGATTGAATGAACTTTGTGGGTTTTGATTCATGTTATAAATGGTTTATGTAGGATTCTATATAAAATATCAATCCTATCCTTGAAACACCAATCACAACCCTAGATGGTAGTAAACTAAAATATATCAGGATATATAGATTCAAACTATTTATAGTTTCCCATTACTATGAAACAATGGGAAATTGATACAGAACCTAGGATATATATATATTTCATCATTAATAGAACCCAATTCACCTAAATAATGATTTGATACTTGATCATTTTTTATGGTAACCAATCCATTATTTGTATTTGGAATAGGTTCAGGTACATATCTTAAATATATAATAGAGTATCGATAGAGGAATTAATATACCCCAAAAGTTTGTGATGATCTCATCATCCCATTTTCTAAACTAATTTGAGTTACTAACTGTCAATGTTCATAAAATCTCAAATGACTTCATGCCTTTGGAATTTATCTCCCTACTTGGTTATGGATATGGTAGTCGGTGGTAGTATCTATGATATTAAAATTTCTAACCAAGAATAAATGATTATGCGAACATACATGAATTCGAACAATCTATCATCAATAAAGAGTCAAAAATAATAAGCCTGGTGTGAAGGAATCTAATGAAACAATAACTAAACCATCATAGGAATTTGACACCTTTTATTCTAAAACCATGATACCACACATATCAGTGAAAAAATATGGTGCACTCGACGTGAATCTCTAAAATGATGAAAACAATTAGATTACAATGTTTCATAAAATTTTTTTTTGTGACTCCTACATAAATAAACATGGTACAACCAACATGAAATCCTTTGTAACCATGGTTCCCCTGAAATAATTCTATTCTCATAATACGAATTCCATGTGAGAAAAAAAGGCCTATTCAGGAACAAGAGTGGAAAATTTTGTTAACTTTTCATAGCTGATTGAGCATGGTTCATACTTATAATGAAGCATTGATTTGTTAAAATGTTTCTTGTATACTTATTGATCCATATACGTCTCTCAAAAACAAGACCATGAATTGACATCATGTCTTCATAATATAAATGTTTGGGAACTGCAGTCACGACTGGAAACTCTGTGATTTGTAGAACAACCTCACCCACAATAATCATTCATCTTTGTGGGAAAACTCAATGGTTTGGTAATAAAACTAAAATGGAATGATACAGACCCTAAAGGTTTCACACAAATGTCTCCAAATGTTCAAGTTTCCATGTTTGCCTCATTCATGGAAAGCTATAGTGAAACTAATGGCTCTCATTTATATATTCAATCACTTCATAAGATTATACCTAGAGAATATCAATGATTAGAATAAATATCATAAGATGGTGGATCATGGAGTAATCTAAGACTCCATTATAATTAAGGAGCTACTGAGGATGGATCTTTTCAACCATTGTCACCAACATCATCCCACTAGTTCCCCTCAGTAACCTACATAGAGAACCACCCGACAAGTTTCCACCTTGGAAACCCATGTACGGGTACTATGGATGTCAATTTGGGAATAGAAATCTATGTATAAATTGGAGTGGGATCATATCCTTTCATATACTATTAAATCCAATCCAAATATTCTGGTGGCAACCATTACGAAGTTTTATATCCCAACTCAATTGGACATAGTCTATATTAATATTTATACAACAAGAATGGGTAAGTAACATATCGCTACACCAATGCATGAAACCCATTGACATATTATGATGGAATAAAGAGGAAATGAGTGTTCTTTTTTTCCCTAATGTATAGAATATAACTACTAGTATATTTTGGAGACTAAAATATTGAAGGCCTATATTCTAGTAGAAACTTTGCGTAAGTTTCACTACATTCTTGAAAAATATAAAGAGATCTATTGGTATATTCTTCCATAGCATCACATCACCCTGGTCTGTATGAATAGAAGGCTACTCTTTAGAAACTACACATTCTTTCTCCCATACAAGAGGATTATTAGTATATTCTAGTAAAGGATAAGTCAAAAGACTGGGCTAATTTTTTTGTTCCAACCGAGGCCCACCAAGTTTCATTTGAATATGCCCTGATATAGGTGTACATTCATATCGAAAATCATCGACATAATACTAAAATGGAATAGAATCGGACTCAGATCCATGTCCTGATCAGGGCTCACGAAATGAGTACATAACATTCCTTAGGACTAAATCATATCTGTAGAGACCCGAAGCTTGACGTACATTGACATTACATTACATTTGCGGAATACTTAGTACATAACAAAAACACACACATAAGGATCGTAATAGTTTAGTGTCTTTGGAAACTCAGAATATAATCTTCTAATCCTGGTGAAAGATCTTCAACATCTCCCATAAAGATATTCCTTTTTTTTATACCTAAAACCTTTCTTTATATCCTGGGGAAAAGAAAACATAAAAGGGTGAGATCAAATGCTCAGTAAGGGTAAACAAAATAAATATCAATCACATCATATACATAAGCACATAACTTTTGGAAATCTTAACCTGTAAAAGAGATCATAATTTCATAACCTGGGATAACTCATGGCAGTGAAATGTAATCACAATAATCATAACTTAAAACATTAAACTTTGTGGCATACACACATAATCATAGAGAATCATTTCTTATTAGTCAAGACTCATTGCCAAGACTATCTTAGTGGAAAAAGTCCCTTTCTGGACCGAGTCACCCTCGTTTCAGTCCTGTTTCACTGAACCGGTATAACCTACCATTCAGCCATGTCTATCTCATGAGATATAAAATCTTTACCCAATGCATTGGAGGGAGATATAGGTCCCACCAATCTTATAATGATACCATTCTTATGTGTTCCACAAAATCATAAACCATACATCATAGCATAACCCATGTAATAAAAATGGGAATCTTAAACATCATGACATCATAAAACAATTCATATACGATAAAGGAATTCATAAATAATTCCATCACAACATAATCAATTCAATGTAATAATAGGGATAAAAACAGAACCCTTTATTATCTTAGATGTAAAATAATTTTGATAAAACACTTGAACTCCATTCTTGAGGAAAATATCCTTTCTTCTTCAAATTTTTTTTCCTTTTTTAACATGTCATACAACTTTAAACTAAAAAAAGTTTGATTAAAAATAAACACAAAAAATTGTAAAGGAAGCTTCTTGGAAATAATGTTTTAAAAATCCATTCATGTCGTATAAGTTTAAAAAAAACATTCTTCTCGTACATTTTTCGGAAAAGTCAAAAAAGTACCTCGTACGAAAAACGACAAACGATTCCTTTCATATCTTTTAATAAAAACTCACCGAAGGGTAAAATTGGATATAAAATATTTTATAATGATTTAAATATTACATATTGAGGAAACATGGATGTGTATGATAAAATACACCCTAGTAAATACTAAAGCATAAACAAACTCGGATAAAAATGAGATTGTGATATTTCTCTTACCTTAGGTCCGATTTTCTTCATAGGTGTCCGAACCTCCTGTATAATGATTTAAATAATGTCATTGACTTATTCCAGAATCATACTCATTGTTATGATATCATATATGGTTCACTTATGACTTTATATTACCCTTTCTTTTGTAAATTCCATGTTAAAGAGCATTTTGGGTAAAATTGTATCATTTGTCGTCCGTGTTTTGACTTGTAATAATTCATATGATTGCTTATATCATAATTACTTAATTCCAGAATATAAAACATGATTTATATATAATATATATTCATAATATACATATATATAATAAATTAGTAAATGGAAAGAAATACACCGTTCATGGTGACGGTAGGCCGTACGTACGCATGAACGCTGTTTTCGTTTCCTTATTGAGTTGAATGGAATTAAGTAGATGACATACATATATACATAAATCCAGTAGCTTTATAATGTAATATATTTCATTATTATTTCTTATATATACTTTATAATCACTCTTAAATCGTTAACATGGAGAATGAATCTCATCGCGTCGTGGAGACGGTAGTCCGTACGTACGCACGAGCGATGATATCGTTCTCATGATCGTGGGACTGTATTGGAGTGTATGTATACTATTTAAGAATAAATATCACTTTAAAATAATAATATATAGTTATTATTTACACCATTATACCCATCCAAGTAAGGTGGTGGTAGAAAATTGATTTCACCACAGCGTGGAGACGGTATTCCGTACGTACGCACACGCGGTGATTTCTTTTTCCGTAGGATGGATAGATGGTAAAATATGATTGTTTCATACTTATAATGACATATCAGTATATTAGTGATACTGATGTTTTTAATTCATAATGAAACAACCTAATAAGAAGAAGTGGAATAAGAAATAAAGGTGAAAGAATCGGTAACGGAAATTACCTCTTCTTTGAAGCGCCTCTTTGAGACCTCCTCTTAGGGCACTAAAATTGGTCTTTGAGGAAGACCAGAACCTCTAGGATGTTTCTAGAGAAGTGTAGAAGATAATTTTTCATGGGTTGGCCAAGCATGAAGGCTCAAAGTTGTGTGAGGAAGAGAGGGAGGAGGTGCCCTTTTATAAGGGAGGAGAGGGGCACCTTTGGAATAACTAAAAATATTATTTTATTATAAAGTCAAGTTCGGTTTTAAATAGCTCCAAATTGATATATTTAGAAGCTAAGGTGGGGATGGGTCAAAATCCTCTCATCCAATAGAATTTAGACAATTTTAGGTTCCTATTTTAACCTTATCATTTAGATTTAACATTAAGTTAAATAAGTTTACTTTTACCGTGTCTTCTTGTGTTCTCATACTATAAGGTTAATAAACTTACTATAAGCAGAAAAAAGAACCCCAATTTGTTTATTATTAATATATATAAACTTATATAATTCATTTGGCCGACCCTTGGATTTTTAGGAATAAAATAACAATTACTAATATAATATTTGTTTTAAAAACTATTTTATGTTAATTTTGACACTATTTAGTAATTAATTTTTGTGAAACTCATAAAAGAATTATTAGTTCGACCCAAGTTAATTAAATCAATACTAACATTTCATATTAACCTAGAAAATTAGTGGAATTCATAAAAAGTCTCAAATTATATTTATTTCGGTATTTATAACATCAATTATGTCAATATTTCATTAATAAGTTAATTACTGCATCATTTTTGTGTCATGAATAAATTAAATTATTTAATGTCTAAAAATTACAAATAAAATACCATTATGTAGGAAATAGTTTTATCTTTCTAATGAATATTTATAGTCGAATTTATCTTATGTATAACCCTTTATTAAAAATGTTTTATTAAATAAACATTGATTTTAACTCTTTTAACCTTCTTTAAATAAATTAATAATAAATGTCCTAATCTAATCCAAGTGGGCCTAAATAGTCATATTTTATTCCTAAGTTTGTTTTTGGTAGAATTAAACTTGTCCAATAGAATTAGTACATGTGTTAGGGTAATAATAATATCATTTCTACCCTTAATTACCCTATTTACTTTTAACCGTGGTAAAAAAAGTAAAAAGTTACTATTCACCAAAAAATTATTTTCATCTCATTGGACCACATTTTACTTACTGAAATTAACCGTGTCTCTCGTATTTTTGAAATTCCACTCATAGAAGTGGTAAAATTAAGTTTTATGAACAATTCAGATTTTTTAACTACCACTTAGTGGTTTCACTATTCATAAAAAATTGAAAGTTTTCAGAAAAATACCAAAAATTAGGCCTAATCTATATTTGATATTATGAACTCAAAAATGATGTCTATTTTTCCAAATTAAAAATATATCAGTTGCATTAACTAATTTAAAAATTAATTCCCGTCATCCAAACAAATAGCATGTTTTTAAGAGATAATAACTATCAAAAGATTGAAACTTGTTTATAACTGGTTTAAATGTGAAATTACATCGAATGACCATCATTGTATTAAATTGTAAAAATATATTCTAAATATAATTTAAAACCACTAAAATTAATAATTTATCACTATTAATTATTTCGATTGAAAAAGTTGTTTTTAATTAAAATTTAGTAATTTCCACTATTCATCAAAATATGAAAGTTATCCGAAAATTACCAAAATTTCACCCTAAGATAATTTCGATATTCCGAATCCAAAAATGAAGTCCATTTTGAAAAATAAAATTTAAAAAATTTCAAAAAGTTATTACTATTCATAACGGCTAGTTTTAATAATATTTTAATAGCATATCGTTGTTTAGTGAAACTCGGTATTGCGTACTACACACGCTATCAAGGAAGGTCGCGATTGCGTGTAATGAAAGGCAAGTCAAGGATGCGTGTTGTGCAAGCTCCTTTTGGTGTAGCGTACAACACAAGACATTAATGAAATTAAAAAGAATATTTTTCATAAAATCTCGGGGTGTTACATTCTACCCCCCTTAAAATGAATTTCTCCCTCAAAATTCGTCGGGGTTATAAATGGTTTACTATTCGAAAGTTTCTTTAATCGAAACCCACATCGTAAAAAGGAATACCAAAACCAATCTTTAAAAACAAAAGTATGAAATGTAACGGTTTCCCAAATAAACTAATCACTGGGTTTCCACATAGGTGAAAATATGGATATTGAAGAGAAATCTAACCATCATGTTCTGATGGAGAGTGGTAGATAACATGGCTATGGAAAAGCTAGCAATCACAAAGCCATAAATTTGTGACGATCTAAGGTACCATCTGATTCATCAAATATAAGATCACTAAGACAACATTTTTGGTTTTCAAGATCGTTTCCCTAAAGTTAAAGAATTTGAATTAGAATAAATACTTGCTTTATTTTGGTACAATCTCACTGTTTTTCGTGCCTTGGACAATTTCCACTTCATCTCTTAAATAAATGGAGTTGAATTTGTTATTCGTGAAGTGTTAGCAGATCATGTGATAGAATGACGGGTCATTCCATCTGTCTCAAACAAAAGGTTAGAAAAAGTTATTAAATATACATAGGTCATTCTATAGTGAGATTAATCATATATGGTTCCTAAAATGGACTTATACTTCATATATCATACTGCTTAATATAATAAAACTAGTTTCTACTAAACAGGGACTTCCTGTAGGCCAGTGGTAGGCGATAAAGGCCAGTCGCACTTCGGTTGTGGGTTCGATTCCCACAGCCTTGTCCGACGCGATGGTCTGTCGCCCGTCCTACAGGTTGTCCTTTTTCTAAAACTATATTACTATAACATCCCATCAATAATATCGAAAAAACTTCTATCCTTAAACAATACTAACTTATGTCCAACATAATCTATTCCAATATTTAGGCTTATCCATAATACTGCAGTGCACTCTCATAACATAGTGAAAACGATTACCAGAGATTTAATACCATCGTTGATCCCCATATGTCATAAGATATGTATTTTTGGTCACATTCCAAACATTCAAAGTCCTTAATCATGTATTCTCTTGAATACCCATTGAACCTTAGTGAAAACATGAATGCAGTTAAAAGTTAACACCTTCCACATACCAAAATCCTCAAAATTCTATATACTCAAACCATGATATAACTTAGTCCTTATATCAATCATGAGCTCATGAATACTATCAAATATTTCATTTTCTCGTTTTCCCTTCATTATGAGCATATAATTATTTTTCCAAAAATACCTCAATCACTTTCCATGGTTACTGGTACCATAAAATTATTGAAAACCACAATAGACCAATACATAAATATTCCAATATTTCACGATACTATATACAACACTATTTTGGAATCCCATCACATAAACACTTAATCATTCCACCACATCTTTGTCATATTCAACATCGCCAATAGTGATCGCATGTGACTTCCCTTTGTCCTTTTCCTTAAGTGGTTTCTCATGTTGATCATCACTAACACTTGGATTAGGTCATTTATTAGCATAATGCCCCATTTCCTTGCACTTGAAGCATTAAAGTGTTGGTGGTGCGTTCTCTGCAGTCTTTGCTTTATTCACATCATTAGAAACCCTTTTTTCCATTACTTCGGCACTCAGCAGCTCGATGACCTTCTTTTCCACACTTAAAACATTTTCTAGTCTCTTTAAGAAAATCTCCACCATGCTTCTTTTCACACTTTGAGCCTAAGGAAACATTTATCTTCTTTTCACCATTATTCAGAGATTTCTCCTTGAACTCCATCTTTCGTTTCTTGTCAAATCCATGAGATGGATATGTAACACCAACTTTCATTTCTACCTTGATAGCACAACGCACAATTTCTTCATAGCTACTGAAGTCTCTTATAGCTAATTCCCTTCGAAGACTAGGTTTTAAGCCACTGAAAATCGATCAACTTTTCTTTCAGGTTGGTTGATAATGCCAGATGCATACCTTGAAAGTTTTGTAAAATTCGCTTCGTATATACCAACAGATTCATCATCCTTCTGCTTCAGCTCAAGAAACTCATTTTCCATCTTTGTTCAAAGAATACAAGGGAAGTACTTACTGAAAAACAAGTTCTTGAACTCGTCCCATTCCATGGACTCAATTTCATCTCTTGGCCTCGTATTATTGATAAGATTCCACCATTGATCAGCTTCACCTTCCAAACGATATACTGCGAAGATGAATTTATCATGTTCAGAACATTGAAGAACTGAATATATCTTTTCAGTTGTACTGATCCATTGTTCAACAACAAGTGGACCAGAAGACCCACTGAAAGAATGTGGATGTTGCCTCATGAAGGACTCAATAGAATATGGTTCCCTTCTCTGCTCATTTGGAAGTCCAGAATGATTCATAGCTTGTGTAAGTATAACAATAAGATTTTGCACTCCATCTCCAATAACATTTGTTTGTTCAGGAGGGAAATCATTGCATTGTCCATTGCATTGATCAACACAGTTCCTTCGGGTTCCAGCCATCTTCTAAAACCTAAAAAGAATAGTGTGAGAGGAAAAAATCAAGCTAGAGAAAACAACATTATAATGGGGGAGTATCCTCAATATCTAAAATCATAGGTTAAATTCTAATATCGTTAGCGCAATTCTAGGACTATATCCTATACGTATAATTAACCTTAGGGACATCCCTAGACATACCTTAGAAATATCTCTAGGGATCTCACTAACGTTTTCGCATCCTAGTTTCCAAAGGTTGACTAAACCTTTCCTCTGATACCAACTGTAGAGACCCGAAGCTTGACGTACATTGACATTACATTACATTTTCGGAATACTTAGTACATAACAAAAACACACACACAAGGATCGTAATAGTTTAGTGTCTTTGGAAACTCGGAATATAATCTTCTAATCCTGGTGAAAGATCTTTAACATCTCCCATAAAGATCTTCCTTTTTATTATACCTAAAACCTTTCTTTATATCATGGGGAAAAGAAAACATAAAAGAGTGAGCTCAAATGCTCAGTAAGGGTAAACAAAAGAAATATCAATCACATCATATACATAAGCACATAACTTTTGGAAATCTTAACCTGTAAAAGAGATCATAATTTCATAACCTGGGATAACTCATGGCAGTGAAATGTAATCATAATAATCATAACTTAAAACATTAAACTTTGTGGCATACACACATAATCATAGAGAATCATTTCTTATTAGTCAAGACTCATTGCCAAGACTATCTTAGTGGACAAAGTCCCTTTCTGAACCGAGTCACCCTCATTTCAGTCCTGTTTCACTGAACCAGTATAACCTACCATTCCAGCCATGTCTATCTCATGAGATATAAAATCTTTACCCAATGCATTGGAGGTAGATATAGGTCCCACCCATCTTATAATGATACCATTCTTATGTGTGCCACAAAATCATAAACCATACATCATAGCATAACCCATGTTATAAAAATGGGAATCTTAAACATCATGACATCATAAAACAATTCATATACAATAAAGGAATTCATAAGTAATTCCATCACAACATAATCAAATCAATGTAATAATAGGGATAAAAACAGAACCCTTTATTATCTTTGATGTAAAATAATTTTGATAAAACACTTGAACTCCATTCTTGAGGAAAATATCCTTTCTTCTTCAAAAACATTTTTCCTTTCTTAACATGTCATACAACATTAAACTAAAAGAAGTTTGATTAAAACTAAACCTGAAAACTTGTAAAGGAAGCTTCTTGGAAATAATGTATTAAAAATACATTCATGTCGTATAAGTTAAAAAAACATTCTTCTCGTACTTTTGTCGGAAAAGTAAAAAAGTACCTCGTACGAAAAACGACAAACAATTCCTTTCATATCTTTTAATAAAAACTCACCGAAGGGTAAAATTGGATATAAACAATTTTAGAATGATTTAAATATTACGTATTGAGGAAACATGGATGTGGATGATAAAATACACCCCAGTAAATACTAAAGCATAAACAATCTCGGATAAAAATGAGATTGTGATATTTCTCTTACCTTAGGTCCGATTTTCTTCGTAGGTGTCCGAACCTCCTGTATAATGATTTAAATAATGTCATTGACTTATTCCGGAATCATACTCATTGTTATTATATCATATATGGTTCACTTATGACTTTATATTACCCTTTCTTTTGCAAATTCTATGTTAAAGAGCATTTTGGGTAAAATTGTTTCATTTGTCGTCCGTGTTTTGACTTGTAATTATTCATATGATTGCTTAGATCATAATTACTTAATTCCAGAATATAAAACATGATTTATATATAATATATATTCAGAATATACATATATATAATAAATTAGTAAATGGAAAGAAATACGCCGTTCATGGTGACGGTAGGCCGTACATACGCATGAACACTGTTTTCGTTTCCTTATTGAGTTGAATGGAATTAAGTAGATGAAATACATATATACATAAATCCAGTAGCTTTATAATTTCATATATTTCATTATTATTCCTTATATATACTTTATAATCACTCTTAAATGGTTAACATGGAAAATGAATCTCATCACGTCGTGGAGACGGTAGTCCGTACGTACGCACGAGCGATGATATCGTTCTCATGATCGTGGGAATGTATTGGAGTGTATGTATACTATTTCAGAATCAATATCACATTAAAATAATAATATATAGTTATTATTTACACCATTATACCCATCCAAGTAAGGTGGTGGTGGAAGATAGATTTCACCAGGGCGTGGAGACGGTATTCCGTACGTACGCACGCGCGGTGATTTCGTTTTCCGTAGGATGGATAGATGGTGAAATAGTATTGTTTCATACTTATAATAACATATCAGTATATGAGTGATACTGATGTTATTACTTCATAATGAAACAACCTAAGAAGAAGAAGTGGAAGAAGAAATAAAGGTGAAAGAATTGGGAACGGAAATTACCTCTTCTTTAAAGCGCCTCTTTGAGACCTCCTCTTAGGGCACTAAAATTGGTCTTTGAGGAAGAACAAAACCTCTAGAATGTTTCTAGGGAAGTGGAGAAGAGAATTTTGCAGGGGTTTTCCGAGCTTGAAGGCTCAAATTTGTGTGAGGAAGAGAGGGAGGAGGTGCCCTTTTATAAGGGAGGAGAGGGGCACCTTTGGAATAACTAAAAATATTATTTTATTATAAAGTCATGTTCGGGTTTAAATAGCTCCAAATTGATATATTTCTAAGATAAGGTGGGGATTGGTCTAAATCCTCTCATCCAATAGAATTTAGACAAGTTTAGGTTCCTATTTTAACCTTATCATTTATATTTAACATTAAGTTAAATAAGTTTACTTTTACCGTGTCTTCTTGTGTTCTCATACTATAAGGTTAATAAACTTACTATAAGAGGCCAAACGAACCCCAATTTGTTTATTATTAATATATATAACCTTATCTAAGTAATTTTGTAGAACCTTAGATTTTTAAGAATAAAATAACAATTACTAATATAATATTTGTTTTAAAAACTATTTTATGTTAATTTTGACACTATTTAGTAATTGATTTTTTTGAAAATCATAAAAGAATTATTAGTTAGAACCAAGTTAATTAAATCAATACTAACATGGCATATTAACGTAGAAAATTAGTGTAATTAATAAAAAGTCTCAAATTATATTTATTTGGGTATTTATAACATCAATTATGTCAATATTTCATTAATAAGATAATTACTCCATCATCGTTGTGTCATAAATAAATTAAATTATTTATTGTCTAAAAATTACAAATAAAATACCATTATGTAGGAAATCTTTTATATTTCTAATGAATATTTATAGTCGAATTTATCTTATGTATAACCCTATAGTAAAATTTTTTTATTAAATAAACTTTGATTTTAACTCTTTTAACCCTTCTTTAAATAAATTAATAATAAATGTCCTAATCTAATCCAAGTGGGCCTAAATGGTCTTATTTTATTCATAAGTTTGTTTTTGGTCGAATTACACTTGTCCAATAGAATTAGGACATGTGTTAGGGTAATAATAATATCATTCTTACCCTTAATTACCCTATTTACTTTTAACCGTGGTAAAAAAAGTAAAAAGTTACTATTCACCAAAAAATTATTTTCATCTCATTGAATCACATTTTACTTACTGACATCAACTGTGTCTCTCAGATTTTTGAAATTCCACTCACAGAAGCGGTAAAATTAAGTTTTATGAACAATTCAGTTTTTTTTAACTACCACTTAGTGGTTTCACTATTCATCAAAAATTGAAATTTTTCAGAAAAATACCGAAAATTAGGCCTAAGCTATATTTGATATTATGAACTCAAAAATGAGGTCTATTTTAAAAAATTCAAAATATAACAGTTGCATTAAATAATTTAAAATTAATTCCCGTCATCAAAACAAATAGCATGTTTTTAAGAGATAATAAATATCAAAAGATTGAAACTTGATTATAACTGGTTTAAATGTGAAATTACATCCAATTACCATCATTGTATTAAATTGTAAAAATATATTCTAAATATACTTTAAAACCACTAAAATTAATAATTTATCACTATTAATTATTTCGTTTTAAAAAGTTGTTTTTAATTAAAATTTAGTAATTTCCACTATTCATCAAAATATGAAAGTTATCCGAAAATTACCAAAATTTCACCCTAAGCTAATTTCGATATTCTGAATCCAAAAATGAAGTCCATTTAGAAAAATAAAATTTACAAAATTTAAAAAATTGGTTATTACTATTCATAACGGCTAGTTTTAATAATATTTTAGTAGCATATCGTTGTTTAGTGAAACTCGGTATTGCGTACTACACACGCTATCAAGGAAGGTCGCGATTGCGTGTAATGAAAGACAAGTCAAGGATGCATGTTGTGCAAGATCCTTTTGGTGTAGCGTACAACACAAGACATTAATGAAATTAAAAAGAATATTTTTTCATTAAATCCCGGGGTGTTACAATATCCCTATTGAAAAATACAAGAGACGTATTCTAATGTCACCAGGCCAGGATCATATCCTCATTCCAATCGATGGTTTTCAATAAAATATGTAATAAACTCAAATAATGCCCATATCCCTGCCAATGGATCTATATGGAATATTCCAATAACTCATAGAATACAATATCATATCCATATTTCCACTAATTAGTGACTATAACATTATGATTCAGAGGCTATAAAGGAGGTGACTAATATAACCTCTTCTATTCTGGAGGTCCTTAGGCATATTCTAGTGGGGAATTCAAATTTGAATTGAGATCATATTCCCAATTCAGTTAGGATTTACTAGAATACTCTAAAAAACAACTCATAGGTAGTCTAAGATTCCAACCATTAATATAGAGGCCCACCATCATACTCTAGTAGATTCTTATTCATGTGATAATATTCCCAAAAACCCATATAACTATAAATATATACTATATTCTGTCATGAATAAGGCTTGTATCCCTGATCAACCCCAAAAGGCTTTTCAACATGTTCATACAATGACACAGAAAGAGGATAATTTCCTTGATCTGTTAAATTATAGGTTTCTTGAGGTTATTTGATGCATATTTGAAACACAACAAGGGTATTTAGACTAATAAAATAAAGATGAAGGTGATCATTATATTGATAGTCCTCATCATGGTAGTAAAGAGATGGATCATAGGGTATCTACTCCTGAAATACATCATGGTCAACCTCAAAATTTTGATATCTCAATTGGAAAAGGAATGCCTCTCCTTTTGAAAAAACCTATATATAGGGAGGTTCTCAAAACATAGACACCGTCATATAGAGATTTACATGAAACACTTGGGTTATCCATATATAACTCCCTATTAACTATCAGCAAAACTTCACCACAGTTAGTAGGCGATCCATATAGAAAACTAATGTGGTCTACTTGGTGGAGGTATTTATATATGATGAATAACTTCCTAGAAATGATATATAGAGATATATTTCTAGAATAAAACTCCCCACCATTTTTTTATCATCTTTACTTATGACTATGAGATATCATATGAGTTGGAGAATAAGTACTTGCATTACCTATTCATGAATATGTGGTAAACCATTAGCAATTGATGGATAGAAAAATCACTTATCTAGGACATGAGGGTTACATTCAGACAAAAAATACCCTTTATTTTCAGTTTTAAAATGATGCATTCTCTATAGATTGGAACCCTGGGATGGAGGAATATGATAAATTCCTATGTTTTGTTTTTATCTATATCTCACCAAATCTCCATTGACAGATTCCCAGATCCTCATCATACATATGATTCTGAGGGTGTGGAAATATATAGAATTTCATTTAATTATGTATCTAGAATATAATAACATCCTAGATACAGAATCCTATATTGTTATATTTTTAGAAAGAATCTGGGGACCGAGTAACACACAAGGTAGTGGGTAAATAAAAAAATCCTCTAGATTTGACGGAGAAAGGATATTGTGAATATACGGAAAGTGTTGACAATGGACCATTATGACGGGCCACTTAAAAATGGGAGTGAAATTCAGACATGGAATCCAATATTTTGGTCAACCCAAAAACATCCCATTGAAAATTACTTGCATCATGAGATTTTATTACACAAAACTCATATATGATAACCAATGATCCAAATAAAATAGAAAACAGTAGAATCTTCCATAACATCCATCTCAAAGTTAACAGATCCCGTTTCTCTAGGGAAATATTTACCACTACCTCCACCCCTTAGGTTATCAAACCCTAAGGAGTCGTAGAAATATTGAGGAAAAATATAAACAAACAGTGTCCGATAGTGATGGGAGTATTTCGATCTCAATAGTTATCAATAGGTTCATCACAACCCAAGATGGTCTTGGATAAATCATTGGTGATTAAAGATCAACCCCGAACAGCAGGACTACAGGAATTCATAACTCAATTTCTATGTTAGGATCCATTATATCCTCAATTGGATTCATCAAATCATAAATAGTATGATCAACCAGAGGTAATATCATACCCATATCATCCCCATGAAGTAGCATTGAGGGTATTTTCATCAATCTTATCACCCAAAAAGGAATCAACCTTCTACAATTTGGGAGGTAAATATTTATATTCATTATCTCATTCATTCCTCCTTCCATGTTATAATTCTTTTATATATTGTGATTATTCCAAATACATTATTGGAAACTCCCTTAATATCAATATTCATAATCTAAGATAGGAGGAATGTATAGAGAAGGAAATCAAACCCCATGAGAATCATAATCTAAAAATTTCCAATATGACCAAGGGTATTAAACTTAACCCTGATGAAATTAGTAAAGGAGGATTAAGCAGTGAAGAGTCTCCCAACTATAGCTAGGGTAATGGGATAAATAAAATTTCTACTAAAACTAGGATAATTTAATCTCCATCAACAAACAAGATGATTTAGGGTAAGAAAATAAATATAGGGATGCAACAAAAAAAAGATACATTGAAATAATGTAGATCTTGATACAAAAACTAGGGATGCATGTATACAGAAGAAGAGGATGAGCCAAAAAATTCCTCCTCCAAATAATAAAATTCCACCTCTATGGATGAATTCCACCAAGGATCAAGGGAAAGGTATGGCTATATGTTATTCACCATCCAGTCGCACTAAAATCCCTTCCATGGATTAATTAATAGAATAACAATAGAATGAGATACAAAATCTCTGAATGATCAATGATGAAAAACTTAGCGGAAATATTCACATTGGGTATCTTCTTCATACAGAGTAAACATTCCCTCTTCCCATTCATTAGAGGATATATCATCTTCATACTCGAGAAACATTTAAAAATCATGCTGGCTCTAGATTAGGAAAACTGCTTTATAAAAATGAGGATGTTATAGATGATCATTAATTCCCTCCCTTATGATGGCACTCTCCCCCACTAGAATGATCATTCATTCGTAGAATAGATAATAAATATGTGGTATATAAAAATAGGTCCACCTCATCAATCCTCACCTATTCCCTATAGAAATGAGGCATTCCAAATGGTGATAACTAGGAAAATCATAAATTTCATTGAATTGTGGCTTCTCAAATGAAATATAATGAAGGGTGGTGTGAAAATGTGTAGCTTGAGAATAATATATATCATGGTGTGTTGGATGAAACATTTCCCCACACCCGAATATATCAATCTTCCCTTCTCATTATTTTTTCATGTATGATATCTCGAACAACATAACACACAATTCATATCTACAGGCAGCTCGATGATGTGTTGTTTAGACCAGTAGAAGGAAACTATATTGAGATAATTTTTTCAAAATCTCATAGGTCTATCCTTTTTTAGTATAAGGACCTTTCATTTAGATCCATTGTAGGGTGGAATGATATTAATTTTCATACCCTGTCATTATTTGATTAATTACTTTTAAAACTATTTTGAGTGTTGGAATATTTTCACTATTTGGCGGTCAGCCCGCCCAGTTTGGTGTAGCCTTGTGATGCTCCTATGGGTGCCCAGGTGGGTCTGAGTTAGTGTGCATAATTTTATCAAGCGTTATAATACCGTGTGACAAGCGTGCGGCTCAGCCCTATAGTGGGCAGTGTCGAGTGGAATGGTTTCAGCACGGTTCGCTCTACCGTGCATTTTGCCACAACTAAACTACACATTTGTGATTTATTTTAAATAAATAGATTCAATGAATATGATATGTGAAATTGAGTAAAATTATAAAGAAAAAATAAAAAAAATAAGAGGATGTTTTGATCATAATGATAATAATGAAGATATTATTATTATTATTATTATTATTAAAAATTGTTTGAAATATCATTATTCTTGGAAATAAAATAAAACCATAATTAAATAATAAATTTTAATAATTTTCAATATTAATAATAAGGTTCACATATTATTATTAATAGTAATAATATTTTTATTTTTATTTCAAGTATAATAATTACTATTAAGATTATTATTATTATTAGTATTGTTAGATTTTGTTTTTTCATTCATTTTTAATGTTTAAAAAAACCCTAATTGGGTAACCTCCCCACCCCCCTCTTCTCTACATACAGTGCCCCCTAAAAATCTCATTTCAACCCCCCACCCTCGCTATTCTCCTTGCGCTGACATTCTGGATAGAACAATGCCTCTTCCCTACTTCTAAGGGCCTTCCCTCAGCCTTTCCTCCACTAGTACATGACCTCCTTGCGGCTTTCCATCCTCCATCTAGCAACACCCATCTCCCGCTCAACCCTACCTCCAACCACCCCAATTTTCAAGGTAACCTTCCCCTCTGGTGATTTTATTCTCCTATTTTTTGGATTCTTTTGAATGTATGGTGTCTGAAGGGTTTTCTTGAACCCTTATGTGTAGGTTTTAGGTGTAATGCATCATCCTTTGGATTTTTAGGGTGTTCGAAGGGACCACGAGGCTTGGTTCTTCCTTCTTTCTGGATAATTGCCACGGTCACATGTGTTTAAGGTAGGAGAATCCATGTTTTATCCTTTCTGAAAATATATTTAATTATTTTATAGTTTCAATTAATTGTTTTTTCACACCCATAATACCTTTTTTATCATAGTATAATGTCTCTGTGGGAATAAAATTTGTTAAAAATTATCTTCAATGTTGATTTTAAATTATATCTATGTATGTATACAGCAAATGAATTTGATTAAATTTAATTTGGAATTGAATAGTTATAATGGTAGATTCATGAGGCACTTTTATGTAATGTTTTAATAATTTTATTTGGATTGGGGTTTGGAAAAATATTTATCTTTATTCATGTTGTGGTGGTGTTATTAGTTTGTGAATTTCGTTTTTGTCCAAAATTCGATAATATATAGCTTGGTAGATCTCTCTAAAGGTTCTGTAATGGATTTTATGGTTTTAAAAGGGATTTTTGGTGTTTCAAATTATGTATGTTGTTGGGTTTGGTTTGGAAGAAATTAGTATTGTTGTGGAAATAGTTTTTCTGTGTTTTATTGGATAATAGAGTGTGTTGTTGGATGTTGGAACATCCATGGGCACACGACGTCCACACATGGATATACCCTCAAATAAAGATGATACATTAAAATTGTGTTCTTTTAAAACCTTGGTCATTTAAAATTTTCTTTGGTGTCTAAATGATTTTTATCCCTCGAGGTTAATTAATTAATGCTTTGGTGGCTCCATGGTGATGCACACACACACATATATATAAGTATATATGTGTATATTTATATATATCTTCCCTAAAAATATTCACTCATAGCATGGGGAATATGTACATTGTATTAACGGGATAAATATATATATATATATGAGAATGTATGTGTGTTCTGGTGTGGGAGATTTTCATCAAAAGCTACAAGATCTAAAGCATCTCTTCTTGGTCTACTTCTTTTTGAGGTAGGTCCTCTCTACCCATGCCTTTAATTTGAATTCCATGATTTCTTAGAATTTTTAAAAAATATTGGTTTGACATTAACATGTGGTATAAATATATTTATATATGTATATGTGTTTGGTGGAATGGATTTCACCTCTTGGAGATTTGTTTCTTGTTAATTTTTTTAACTTTTCTAATCTTGTTTACTAATTACATTTAATTATGATGGTTTCATATGTGTTTTATAGTTGTTACTAAATGTTTACTATTTTTTATGTGTATTTTGTGAAATAAAAAGGCTTTGGTTATATTTGAGGTTTAAAACATGACTTTTTTGGCACCATGAAGTGTGTTTTGAGACTTTAGTTCTTGTTTTGGATTTAAGGATGATAACAAAGGAGACTCGGTGTTACGTCCTCTTTTCACCTAAAGTAGTGACCCATGTTATGTTTGAGAACATGGTCCTAGCTCCTCCTAGTTATTCATGAATTCATGGGTCATGCCTCATTACTATGTCTCCAAGTTATTCAAAACTACTTGTTCCTCATTAAAGTATTTTAGTGCAAGTTGTGGTTCTCTTTGGTTCCAGGTGGATGTAAGTGTGTTTTTCAAAAAGAAAATGGTTTTCAAATGAAAATATTATACATTAAATGGATTTTAATTAGAAAATAATTGGTTTTGGTGTATCCTTTGGTACTCCTTATGAATGTTTACGCATGTGAAGTTATGTGTAGGGAATTTTATTATTGGAACATATGAATGGAAACAGATGAACACATGTGCAATGGTTCATCGGAGTTCTAGGGTGTGTTTTTGAAATTAATGGATTGGACATGTTTTTCTAAAGTGAGTTTAAAAGGGGAAATGATTTTAAAAATTGAATTTGGTCTAAAACATGGTGTTTGGATTTTGTAAATTTCCCTTGGAAGAAGGAAATTTTGAAAATTAAATTAAAATTGTGCTTTTAATAGAATTTTTTTTTCTAAATTTGTATAATTTTGGTTGTTTCTGGATAAATGTTCTTTTATTAATGTTTCATTGGATTGATATCAGTTTTGACTTTTTCATTTATATGATTCTTATAAAATGACACCTAGAATGGTCTCCAAAGTTTCCAATGATTCATGACTAGTTTTATGTCCTTCTCGGATGATGCTTATTATTCTTGGTGACTAGGGTCTATTCAAGGTACCAGAGTTGATTGAGGAAGTGTGGAACATATTTAGGATAGCCGTAACTCATAAGGCTATCATGGTTTGTGCTGTTTTTAGATTTTATGGGGGTCTATATTTAGACAAGTTATAGTTGGTTGACCCATCTGTGATGCATGTTGGGATGAAATGGGAATTATTTAAGGCTATGTTAGTCCAATGTTTCTTTCCTAAGGAGTTGAAGTTGAACAAGGAAGATGAGTTTTGGGATTTTCTTCATGGCCAAAAGTTAGTAAAATTTTATGTTAACCACATCAAAGATATGGTTTTATTTTCTTTGGAGGTTGCATCAGAAGATTAAATGATAACTCTTCTTTTTATTTGGGGTTTCATCTTGAGAGTGCAGAGAATGTGCCCTGATCGGGTGAAACATGTTTCTATAAGTTTGTGCATATAGAAATTTTGGCTATTCTAGTTACTGGGGTGTAGTCTACGGTGGTTGGATCTCGTGAAGGTTCCCCATACGATGAGCAGTACATACTAGAGGGACATGTATCAAAAGGTTCTTCTGTAATGGTTTCGGCTTCTAGTTTGTTGGACCGTTCCGTGGTGTGCCATCAGTGTGAATTTTTAGGGAATTTAAAGCCATAATAATTCAACCCACTGCAGAAATTTCATTATTATAACTATTTGGGTCATCTAGAGGAATTTTACAGAAAGCGTCGCCTGAAAAATTCATTCTGACCTGAGAAATCTACTGCCCGACTATGAGGTTGGAGATTCTTCATCCATAAAATCTTCATCCATAGGTCTCGGGGTAAAGATCATGTGTGTTCATGATTTTTTTTGGGTGTGAAGCCTTAGTCTTGTTTTTATTTTTGTGTTGGGATTGGAATGTTTAAAGACTTTTTGTTCTTGTTTTCTGTTCTTATAGTTTTTCCACCATTTCTTGTCTATCATTTTCTTAGGATATTATAATTAACTTGTTCTTTTGTAATCCATCAATCCCATTTTTTTTTGAGTGTTTCATTAAGAATAACTCATTTTCTTAGTGTATGTTTGGCCTTATATGGAATGGTTTTAGTTTAGTGGTGATTGTTTGGAGATCTGAGTACTTGTGGAAAAATCGATGTTTGTAATTGTGTTTGAGATTTCTATTTGGTTGAAGTTTCTTTTTGTTGTTATACTCTCTCAATATATTGGGAGGATTGGATCAGTTTAGAGTCCCCGAGTCCCCCCTCCCTAGGGTGGCGTGCATAGGTTTTAAATTTCTGTACTAGTTTAGTCATTACGGTGGGGAGAACCCTTCCATTTTCTCTCACTCTCATGTGTGTGGTTTCCTCTAGGTTGGTTGAGTGATATTTCTAGAGTGAGGGGTCACCTCGAGGTTCTCAGTTT
The DNA here is from genome assembly GCA_963277665.1 of Viscum album. Classification (NCBI taxonomy): domain Eukaryota; kingdom Viridiplantae; phylum Streptophyta; class Magnoliopsida; order Santalales; family Viscaceae; genus Viscum; species Viscum album. The sequence goes on along the minus strand of OY728155.1, from coordinate 1,544,196,883 downwards.
CTCTAGTTTTTTTATTACCCATGCATTCTAGTTTGGGCTATATTTGGGATTGGTGACTTTTTAGGGGAATAAAGTGTCTGTAGCGGTGAGAATTGTCACATCCCAACCGTGTTTGATTAATTTTTTTTATTAAATTAATTATTATTTTGAGTTTCAAAATTTTTTCACCATTGTGAGGTCATCCTGCATGTTTAGGGGTAGTCGTATGGTGCATGTATGGGGGCCCATGTGGGTCTATGTTAGGGCACACAATTTTTGTAAGGGTTATTAAATTGGGCGATAATCGTGCAGCTCAACCCTGTATTGGGTAGTATCGGATGGCATGGTTTGAGCATGGTTCTCTCAACCACACATTTGGATGTAGTAAAATCGTATAGTTTCCTAGTATTTTAAATAATTAGATTCAATAAATATGAGATGAGAAATTGGATAAAATGATAAATGCGAAATAAAAAAAATAAGAGGATGCTTTGATAATTATAATAATGATATTATTATTATAATTATTATTACAATTATTTTTATTGTAAAAAAATGTTACTAAAATTATTGTTCTTGAAAAAAAACAACAATGAAATAATAAAATGAAATAATGTTTAATATTAATAACAATGTTCATATATTATTATTAATAATATTATTATTATTATGATTTTTTCTAATATTATTATTACAATTATGATGATAATTATTAAAAATATTAGTTTTAGATTTTTTCTATTTTTTTTTAATATTTTTTAAAAATCCCGTAATGGGGTTACCTCTCCTCCCCCTCTTCTCCAAATGCACCACCCCTAAAAATTGCATTTCATCCCCCTCCCTTGATGTTTTCCTTGGATCGGAATTCCGGTCAGTACAGCGCATACGCCCTACTCCTAGTGGCCTTACATCTACCCCCTCTCCACTGGCACACATCAGCCTCACGGCGCACCCCCCTCCATATGAAAACTCCCCTCTCCCACTCAACCCTACCTCCGGACACCCCTATTTCAGGTGAACCTTACCTCGTTATTAGTATATTACTTTATTTTGCAGTTTATTCAGAATTTATGGGGTGTGAAAAGTTTGGATGAACCCTTATGTGTAGAGTTTAGGAGTAATTCATCTTCGTTTGGATTTTTAGGGTGTGCAAAGGGACCATGGGATCGGTTCTTCCTTCTACTAATGTGGTGTCGCGTTCGCATGTTTTTAATGTAGGTGAATCCATGTTATCTCCTTTCGGAAGAAATATTTAATGGTTTTATAGTTTCAATTATTATTTTTACATGTTTTCACACCTATATACCTTTTATCATCTTAGTATGATATTTTTGTGGGAATAAAATTTGTTAAAATCAGCTTCAATGTGAATTTTCAATTATCACTAAGTATGCATACACCAAATGAATTTTATTAAATTTCATTTGGATTTGAATAGTAAAAATGGTTCATTCATGAGTAAATTCCAAGGGAATTTTTGGTTTATCTGATTTGGATTTTGGTTTTTGATAAATATTTAGCCTTATTCATGTTTCAGTGGTGTTGTTAGTTGGTGAATTTTGTTTCTTGTGCATATTAGATAACGTGATAGCTTGGTAGACTTATCTAAAGGTTTTGTAAGGTATTCCATGGTTTTTAGTTGTATTTCCGATATTTTTTAAATTATGTAAGTTATTGGGTTATTTTAAATAAATGGTATTTTTTTGAAAATGGGTTTTCAGTGTTTTCATGTATATTAGAGTGTGTTGTTGGTTGTTAGAACATACATGGGTTCACGACCTACACACATGGTTATGTCCTAAAATTAATATGACATTTTAAAATGTTTTTCTTTCCAAGCCTTGGTCTCTTAAATGGTTATTTGTTTCTAAATTTTGTTGGTCTCTCTAGGTTAATTAATAGAATCTTTGGTGGCACCATGGTGGTTCAGACACACACATACATAGGTAGGTTTATATATATATATATATATATCGTCCTTTCACAAATTCCGTCATGGAATAGGGAATATATACATTGTATTAGGGGTATATATATATATGTATGTATGAGAATGTATGTGTGTGCTGTTATGAGCATTATTCGTTAAAAGCTTCAAGTGTTGAAGTGTCTGGGCTCATTCCACTTCCATTTTAAGGTAGGTCAGCAATGCCTGCACCATTAATTTGAATTCCCTGACTTCTTATAATTTTATAAAAAAGTGTGATTACATATTCATGTGATTTTTATATGTGTATATATGAATATGTTTTCAGTGATATGGATTTGACCTCTTTGAGATTGGTTTCCCATTAACTATCATAACATGTCTTCTCCTGTTTAAAAACTACATCTAATTATGAAGGTGTATGATGTGTTTTAAAATAGTTTAATAAAAATTTACCAGTTGTGAAGTGTTTTTTCCAAAAAAAATTATTTTCTTAAAGGTTTTTTTAAAACATAACTTTTTTGGAACCTTGAATCATAGTATGACAATTTGACGACATGGAGTCCCGTTTGGAACTTTCTATGTGTGTTGTGTGTGTTTTTATTGAATTAAAAATGGATTTGTTAAGTGAATTTGGTTTGGATTACTTCTATGGTATATTGTAATGATAGTACTAAAGGCCCAGTTGGCACCATAGGTCACATTCAAAGTGTGAACTCCCAGTTGGCAACATAAAGTACTTTGTGAAATGGTTTAAAAGATCATGGGATGTGATGTCCTGGTTGTAACATTGGTTCATATGATGTGTACATGTAAATATAAATACATATATATATAGTGGGCACAACTATATGTGGGATATCCCTTTATTGGTTATAGAATCGGGTTTCTGTGTTTGGGGTAGGAAAGAGTGGGGACAGTAGGTATGTTGAGTCACGCGTGTGAGGGCCTCCTACTTACATAGAAATACTATTACCACCATGGGTTCTTAGTAATACTATAGAGCTTTGGGTGATGGTTTTTTATCATCCTCGATTAGATTGATTGGTACCCATATATTTTCTATCAGTCTAGGTGGGATGTGCCATTGGATAGGTTAGTAGAGGGTGGCCAGTTGGTTATATACTTAAGAGCTTTACCATATGATGGCAAGTGGTTCTGAACCAAGTACATCCAAGGATTACTCTAGGGATGTTAAGGAAATTACCATGGCTACATACTTATATTTTCTAGCTTTCTTTTGTTTCACTTTTGGTTATTTGATCTCATGTGACATTTAAATTATTTTTAACATTCCAAAACCTTTTTTTCTATAAGTTGAGTTTTAAAATAATTCATTGTAATGAATTATATGCTTTGGAAATTGATTATGAAAAAATGAAATGAAAAATGGGGTTTTCTTAAAAGTAAAATCAGTGTTACATGTTTTGATAATAGAGTTGAAACCCTTATTTTTATGTATCTCATTTTTACACATGAATAAAGGATTTAACATTGGATATGGGGAATTAGGCCTGGTATATTTTGGGCCTTCTTGGTACTTGCGCTCTTTTTTGGTACTTGCGTGCCTTTTTGGAACTTGCGCACCTTCTTTCCTTTGCCATATTTGTGAAATAATGCTATTTTAAATATGACTTGTGCGCCTCTACAAACTTGCGTGCCTACTAAATACTTGCACACCTACTGCATACTTGCGCCCCTACTTCTTTCTCTCTCCCTTTCCTTCATAAGGCTTGCATGACAAGTTCTCCAAAATTATGATATTTGTGAAATACAAATCATCAAAGCATCGTCTGGTTTTCAAGTCCTTTCATTTTGGAATATGAATTCTAATGTACTTATTTATCCTCACTCCAAATCCCCAAATCTTTTTGGAGTGTTAATTCCAATGGACTCCAATCATCTCTCTTCATCCAAAAGTGGAGGCTTGAGGATTCTTCAAACACCTTCAATGTTGCAGACAATGTATCACCTTTGATACATGTATTTGGAACTTTAATACCAGTGAAACAATCATTTTATTTCAAGGCAATGTGTAATTCATGACCTTCTTAGAAGGCAAAGCCCTTCCATACTCTATCTTCTTCTTCATCCATCATTCTATACTCCATGTACATCATATGATTCTTTTATTCTAGTAAGCTCTTGCATGGTTATCATGAAATCATGAAGCATTGCATTGTCTTCTTCAAATCATCATTCTTCTTCAACCATCCTTTGATAGATGATACTTCACCATTCTTCTCCAATCATCCCCAAATGGATGATACTTCTCCATTATTCATTATTGTAAACAATGTGTTACCTTTTACATAATTTCTTTGAACTTAGGATCAGTTCAACAATCGTCTGAATTGACTTCATAGAGAATTGCTCAAGTATGACATCCAATGCTATGATTACATAACAATTCTCCAAACAACCTCACTTTAGCCAATCTCCACTAACTTTTTAGTCCTTATTCATCTCCTTCTTTATTTTAACAAGTATTGACAACTGTTGACAAAAAATACAATCTTCAAAAACAAAGTGGTCCCAACAATCTCCCCCTTTGTATTTTGTTTTAAATACCTTAAAGTCTCCTTAGATGAATGTGTCAATGTCAAAATGAGAATCTTATCTCTCCCCTTTACTTCTTTCTCTCTCCTAGACATTTTTTTCATTTATCTCCCCTTATTGACAAGAAATAAAAAGTTCATGGTAGAGAGGGTATCATTCCATACTTAAGAAATGTGTCATCAATCATTTCACTCTAAGTCTACTTGAGCAATGCTCGGTGTAGAAAAGAAGAGGATTTGATTTAGACAACAAAGATGTCCATTACCCACTGAATATGACACAACATGAGATGAAAACTCATACACGTGTCTTCAAGGGTTTTCAACTTTCATTCCAAACCGAAGATATTGAATGTGATAAGAAATAATCAACCTGAAATTTCTGCACTCACTTCAACAAACAGATCAAAAACATTCAAGTGAAATTTCTAGGATAAGTGGCCTTGAGGCACATTCAATCTTCTTATGTCATTGATTATCTTTATTAATCCCCCATTACAGAATGATCATTATTTTGAGTAACCAAGGATGAGAGATTTAGAAATAACATACCATTTCCAATGATGTGATCTTCATAAAATCTTCAGAGTAGTAGAATTTAGTACCAACTGAAGTTGATACTTATTGAGATAATGACTCTGGAAACTTATTCATGTGTCTCCCCCTCAAGGGAACACTTTTAATCACTGAGTCTCAGGTTCTCCCCCTAAGATCTTGCTTCACCTTCAATTCCATGTATTATCATAAAAAATACAATACACAAATATATTTAAGGGAATAAGGTGGATCCTCCATGCTTCTTCAATGTGAGAAGGAAGGCTGAGATTATTTTCTCACCCAAGATGCTCCATTTTCTCCACTCCTCACACTTTCACATTTGATATTTAATTTTGATTGTGGCTGTGTGGATCTCAATACTTCATCTATCTCTTTTTGTGTGAATCTCCTTTCTTCAAGATATTTCAAAGCACTAGAATCTCCTGGTGCAACTTTCATCCTAATCATGAATTCTTGTTGTGATGGAATAAATTCAAAGCAATTTCTCACAGTATGACCATCCTTGTTGCACCTCACATACAGAACTTCATTGTCTTCACATATAATCTTCTTTTTGCATTTAGCACTAGCCATAGCTTGTGCGTCTTATATTTTCATCATTCTATCCAAATCATCTGGCCAAACCACCAATATATCATTAGGGATTGAGGAATTAATATTAGATCTTCTACATAGATTTTTCTGAGTGGATTCTTTCTTAGTAGTTCTTTTGGATGCACCACCCTTCAACTTTTTGGATTTATAATCCAAGGACATCTCATCATTCCTTCTTGAAATCTTCTTGGGAGAATTTGTTTCCACATTATTTGTCTGATTTCTTCCCAAGGATGCTTCTTCATTCTTGCCCAGCTTATGTGGTCTTCTTTTCTTGTATGAACATGCACCATTCATATGACCACTCCTATTTCATACATCACAAATGTTATCTAACATTCCAAATATGTTTACAGTATAAAAATGTTTCCGGATCTGTGGATGATGCTTCTTCTTCTCTGGATTTCTCCCCCTTGAGATGGGATTTCTCTGTGCTTTTACATTTAAGGGATTGTACCAACAATCCAGTGCACAATGCCCAAACCTATTGCAGCACCAGCATTGACCAACAAACCTTGAGTTATTATCATCTCCTTGATAAGGTTGTCGTGTTTTCTTCTTAGTATGTTGTTCTTTTTGTGGGGATCTTTCTTCCACACTCTTTCATTATCCACCCTTGCCATGGTGGTAGGTTTCTTCTCACTTCTCTTCATCCATACTTGTTTTTAATTTTTCTTCCAACCTGCACTTTTTGTAGAAACAATTTTCGAAACATTAGTACAAGTTGGTATGGATTGTACCTTCTTATCAGCTGCTTGTGATAGATCAATGAGTGAATCCATGATCTTCTTATCACATGTTGGAGGTCTTTTGATATAATAATCCTCCAGATAACATTGAGATCTAACAGCTACAATTTCCTTCTTTTGTGGAGACTCAATATGTGTCTTCTCAAGATTGGTCAACTGAGCTTCCAAGTCTAGACATCTCATATTGAGGATGACTTTATGGTCTTCAATCAGAGTCATCATCTCTTCACAAGACTTCTTTAATCCTTTAACTTTGTCTTCATGCAACTTTACATTGTTTCGTAATAAAGAGTCAAGTTCTTTGATCTTCTTAGAGTTTTCTTCCAAATATAACTTCTTGAAAACATTGATCTTTTCAAGCTCATATTCTAGTGTATAGATCTTTTGTTCTACAATATTTTTGACTACCTCCTTTTCTTCAACATCTTTGAGCCACTTTGAAGAACTTTCTTCAAATCCCCTCTTTGTTGCTTCAAAGGCTCCAACCTGTCTAGAGAGCTTTAAACATTCGACAATTTTTACTTGTAAACATTTCTCCAAAGCATTAGTTTCTTCTTCCAGCTGAGTGATATTTTCCTGCATGCATTGAAATACTCCACAAACCAGGGATGCGCTTACTTCAGGAATACCATTCAGAATTATTCATAATCGTTCAATAGATATTTCTTGAGTTGTTGTAGATTGATCATCACCACTTGTGCTATCATTTTCATCATGAGAATAATTTCCAAATGTACTAACACATACCTCTTTATCATTTGAGGTAGGAAGGTTTTCCATATTAATGGTGGGGACTTGAGCCACCTTCTCATTACATTCCAAGTCTGGTGTGTCTTCAATGTCATCCAGATATGGAGACCCAGATGCTTCCTCTTCTTTAGATGAGAGGGAATTATTCTTCAATTTTCTCTTCTCCTCCTTTTTCCTATTCATCATGGTCTTGGTAGATATATCTTTCTGCTCAAAGATAGATAAATCATTACCAACACTACTCTTCATTGTTGACTCAGGAAATGAACACATTTTTTCAAAAGAGAATGACTTCACTGTAGAGAATCCAACAGAGGTGAACCTGTCGCTCTGATACCAATTGAGAGGACCAGTTTGGGATATGTATAACACTGAGAGGGGGGGTGAATCAGTGTTGGGGACTTTTTTAAACCAATTTGAACTTTTATCCATGTACCTCTTGACCTATTAGGATCTTGATTCTCTTATTCTATTTTCCATGTCACATGCAATAATAGAAAGCAGTAAAAATATGCACACGGTATTTTTACAAGGTTTACCACTCAATAAGAGTAGCTACGTCCTTTCCATGCATGGGTATGACCACTGCATGGATTCTCCATTATAATATGATATGATTTTACAGTGGAGTGGATATGAAAACAATCCTCAAGCCGGTGTGAGACCCTACACTTTAGAGGGGGGTGGGAATCAATCCTCTTCCCTAGACTGGTGATAGCCTAGACCAACTTGCAGCCTCTAGCTGGTTCTTTATACCGCATATAGAGACAGTATTATTCCTTCTTCAAAAGGTAGCTTCTGCTCTTGGTCTTCTTTAGTGTTGTTCACTTGATTACTTGCAAAGTAGTAGGCGAGAAATTATTCCTTCTTTCCTTCTCTTCTTTTCTAGTGCAACACTAGCTGCACTAAACTTCTTCTATATTCTTCTTAGTGCAAAAACCAACTGCACTAAAAATTCTTCTCTCTTCTTGGCTAGAATCACATACACCAATGTGATTATTCAGACACTGAGGATCCGCTCACATAGCTTCATCTGAATTAAGTTGCTCTGAATAATTGTCAACCTTCAGTTGGTCATACATTGTTCTTCTTCTTCTTCTTAACTACATTATATGCAGTAAACCTGTAAGTTGCACACTCTTCTTCTTCTTCAATGCACAACCAACTACACTGAAACCTACTCTTCTTCACACGTTCTCTTTCAGTGCAAAACCATCTGCACTAATCTATTCATCATCTTCTTCTTGCTAGAATCACAAGTTCTATCTTGCATGCTAATCCTAACTTGCGTGTGACCCTGCTTGTGCGCCACCCAGCTTGCACGCCACTAACAACTTGCGCGCCAAAACTTGCGTGGTAATACTTTCACGGCAATACTTGCACGACTATACTAGCACAACAATACTTGCACATGAATACTTGCGCGGGAATACTTGCACGGAAATACTTGCACGACAATACATGCGCGACAATACTTGTGCGGCACCCAGCTTGTGTGCCATGTAAATAACCCTCAGATTGTGCGCCACTTCAGCTTGCACGCTGCTTTTAACACTTGCGTGTTCAGAGCTCAAATTTTTCTCTTAATTGTTGAGTACTTAAAAATGAGGAGTTGAGTCGTCTATTTATAGTCATTTTAGTGACTTGCGCGCCCATACACTTGTGCACCTCCTTCCACTTGTGCACCTCCTTGCACTTGCGCGCCTCCTTCCACTTGCGCACCTCCTTTATACTTGTGCGCCTCTTTTTGGATAGGTACTTGCGTGTCTCTTTGTGGACAGCACAACACTTGTGTATGACCTAAAAATGAGGCTCAACTTGCGCTCCTCAACCACTTGCACGCCACACATCTTCGACTTTCGTGCTCAGAGCTTAAAATATTTCTCTAAGTCTTGTGCCTTATGAAATGAGGAGGGTAGTAGCTTTTTTATAGTCATTTTGCCAACCTACGTATCACATTCACTTGTGCGCCTCTTTGGTACTTGCACGCCTTCTTGGCACTTGCACGACTCCCTGGCACTTGCGTGTCTCCTTGGTACTTGCGCGCCTTCTTGGTACTTGCGCGCCTCCCTGGAACTTGCACGCCTCCTTGGTACTTGCGCGCCTTCTTGGTACTTGAGCACCTTTTTGGTACTTGCGCACCTTTTTGGTACTTGCATGCCTTCTTTGGTTTGCCATATTTTTGAAATAATTCTATTTGAATTATGAATTGAACACCTATACAAACTTGCGCCCCTACTGCATACTTACATGCCTACTGCATACTTCTGCACCTACTTCTTTCTCTCTCCCTTTCCTTCATAAGGATTGCATCACAAGTTCTCCAAACATATGATATTTGTGAAATAAAAATCATCAAATCATCATCTGATTTTCAAGTCCTTTCCTTTTGGAATATGAATTCCAATGTACATATTTATCCTCACTACAAATCCTCAAATCCTTTTGGATTGTTAATTCCAATGTACCACAATCATATCTCTTCATCCAAAAGTGGAGTCTTGAGGCTTCTTCAAACACCTTCAATGTTGCAGACAATGTATCACCTTTGATAAGTGTATTTGGAACTTTAAGACCAGTGTAACAATCATTTGATTTCAAGGCAATGTGTAATTCATGACCTTCTTAGAATGCAAAGCCCTTCCATACTCTCTCTTCTTCTTCAGCCATAATTCTCTACTCCATGAAAATCAAATGATTTTTTTCTTCAAGTAAGCTCTTTCATGGTTCTCATGCAATCGTGAAGCATTGCATTGTCTTCTTCAAATCCTCATTCTTCTTCAACCATCCTTATATAGATGATACTTCACCATTCTGATCCAATCATCCTCAAATGGATGATACTTCTCCATTCTTCATCATTGTAAACAATGTGTTACCTTTGACACAAGTTCATTGAACATAGGATCAGTTCAACAATCATCTTAATTGACTTCCTAGAGAATTTCTCAAGTATGACATCCAATGCTTTGATTCCATAACAATTCTATAGACAACCTCACTTTAGCCAATATCCACTAAATTTTTAGTCCTTCTTCATCTCCTTCTTCATTTTGACAAGTATTGACAACTTTTGACAACAAATACAATCTTCAAACACAAAGTGGTCCCAAAATTTATAAATTCCAATAGATATATAGAGAATAATTATATCCCTCTTGGGATAATCTGATCCCATTCATAATACACTTCCGACTAACGAGGGTGTGATTGTCTGATTAGAGTAGACAAAGGGAAGGTTGATTCAAATCATGCCACTTAAAATAGATTCTCAATAAACCTCTAACCATGAATTAGTATAGACTAAACCAGACAAAAAAAAACTCTATAACCATTTAATAGGGATAAAACCCACTTGGTAAGTGCATTTACTTGAAATAAATATATGAAATCCTAAAATAGATGGTGGTCTTCCCAGTAAAATGCTCAATCCCAAATGATCTCCATCATTTAAAATAACTCATAGAGGTGGTCATAAAATCCCTCCAAAGCCCACAGGTATTGTAGATAGAGTTTGTTGTATCCAATTATTACCATGTGTATACTATTCCATAATAATACATTGTCACCATCTCTTTCATAGTACTGGATCCGGAAGATGTTTTCCAATGAAATATCATACCCATGTATGTTTTCCTAGAAAATATGAAAATGTAATTAACCAAAGGCCTCAAATTGAAAAGTGGTTTTTGGATATTACTCATACTCAACATGCAGGACATATCTCCAAAAAATCCATCTATTGAAGGGTTTGAAAAGTGTGAGAAAATTACTCATAGGAAAATGAAGCTCAAGCATTATTTTGGGGATCTAACTTGTAATTTGGATTTCATGGTTATATCGAAAGACAGATAATATAATTTTCTAATCTAAAGTCCATAAATTCATATCCATGTAGTAGTACCTTCAACTTTTCCTTAGTTATTGAAATACTTCATCGATGTGAGGTTCAACATACTACATAGTGAAATCTCCCCATTTGATTCTTGTGAATCCATATATACTACGTCTGATTTCTTTAAAAGGTAACTAAAACAACCAATAATGTATGATGATACATATCTATCCACACCCAATAGATTGGGGAATACCCATAAGGATTTATGGAGTATGTTTGATTATAATTATGTTCTACCAATAAACCTAATCGGGCCAACTTATTTAACACTATATGTCTAAGATCCTACCACCCCCAATAAAAGTATGAAATAAAACCAGAATCATTATAATCACTCTAAAACAATTATGGTGGTCTAGGATAAAAATATCTCTTCTTAGGACTTATATCACCTTAAAAGTTACAGTTCATCCCTCATATTACCCATCATGTCTATAAATGCCTCCCCGAACTCAAATATGGAAGAAGAAGCTGATGAACACATAAACACCCCTCCCACATTTGAGGAGGGTGTTTCCACCAACATAAATGATCTATGGTAGGAAAATATAGGAACATAAGAAGTCTCACAACCTAAATTGATTAGTATCTCCATTCCTCTTGAGGAAAAAGAGATTTATATTGAATTTATAAATTAGTTCCAATACATGTTCACTTTTAGTTATACAAAAAAAATACGTATGAACCCTGATGTGGCTATGAACCAGGTAGGATTACTTGATAACAGTCTACATTTCAAGAAAAGAAGAAAGGTAGAAAAATCCCTCTCATGCTACTAATATATAATTACATGTAAAAAAATTGAACAAATACAACCTTTTTCAAGTAGTGTAGTACCCAAAATTACTTCCTGACTTCATTCCTATCAATAAAAATAATGGATATATTATATTTTTCATTAATTATAGTGATGTCAATCAACACTAAACCAATGAATATTTCCTATTTCCAATCGAAAAACATGTGATTGATTCAACATATAGATTCCAAGACCATCCATTTATGAATGGGTATTTAGGGTATAATTATATAACTATGTCCCTTGAAGATAGGGAATCCATATCCTTAAGATCACCTTAATGGATATAATAATATCAGGTCATGCCATTTAGAATAAATAATTTTAGCGCTACCTACAAATATTCAGTGTGTCATTTATTTTATCCCTTATTCAAATGAACAATATAATGTTATGTCAATGACTTGGAAATAAAATCTCTACATCGATGTGATCACCACATAGATCTCAATGTAATATTCAGCAAGCTGCGGAAGAACAGTTTGTAGATGAATCAGTTGAATGTCTCTTTCTGGGACATATCATGTAAATTACTTTGATTCGTGTTATTCCCCCATATAATTGAGGTATACCCATAATATACTGTGGAAATTGTAAAAATTCCTCTCACTCATAATCTCATGGAACTAAAGGAGCTCCATGGGCACCTCAAATTCATTTAGAATTTTATAGCTAACTTGGCAGACAATTTTCTGCACTTCACATTGTTAATGAATAAGGGATTCATCTATTTATGTTATGAATACTACCAATAATATTTTTAAATTCTCTAGTATCCCTTACTACTCTAACTCTTTATGATGCCTCTAGTATAAGAGATACCACATATCAGATATTTGGATTCCATAGAATGATCACCTGATTCCCTCCTCACATAGATAAATGGATTGCAGAATGAGAAATTAGATGGTACCTTTTTCAAATAATTCATGGAACCGTGAACTAGTATGATGATATGATGAATAAATTACTCTCACTCATACTTTCAACAAAAATATTGAGGCACTACTTTTAGCATCACTTTCCCCACTTGGCCTCTCATATTAACCAACTTAATTACATCCTTGGCCGACCTATGTTTAGTTTGAGTTTTTACTGATGGGAGGTCATTATGCACCAATTTGATATATTTTTTTGATATAGAAGGAAATTAAAGGGAAGTCCTTGTTTGTTTTTCTTATGGTACATCCCTCCCTAAAAAGCACACCAGTTCATACCAAACATCGAAGAGCAGGTGTTCTCAATGACCATGAAACTCCTTGAATATGGGAGATGTATTTTTACAGTTCCTCCAAATGTCCTATTAAGAAGAGGATAGAAAACACAAATCTTAATTGAGTTGGTCTGTTGGTTGTTTTTAATTCCCCAAAAAAAAATTCTACTTATTTTCATCATTCAAAGGTCTCACTAATAAAGATTTAGAACCCATTCCCACATTGTCGACTTGGAAGTAGCCTTACATTTGTAGATATCCAACCTAAAAATCAATTAATATGTTGATATATTGAATAAATGGATCAATGACATGTAACCAATCAGAAATGTATAATTTTCCTCTCTCAGTAGTTACATCAACGGACTTATTATAGAGTTCTCTATTGAACCCACATTGCATCGTGTATCTAAATAAAAAAATGTTCCATATTGATTCATTGGATAATGATTCCATAATAATGGATGATCCCAATAACGAAAAGGTGGTCTTCTACAACAATAACTAAAGGATGGTTTTATCCATCATTGTATGTTACATGGATGAAATCAATCTGATAAACAATACCCCATATCATGATATACTAATATACATCCCTAGATGGATGGAGCCCATAATTGAATGTCTATAAAATGGGAACCTTCCATTACATCATTCCAAAAGGTAACAAACCTTATTCCATGAATTTAACTTTACCCTTTGGTATGGACTAAATGAGAAAATATCACTTTATAAATGAGGATTTTATGGAATTATATGTAGATTCATAGTAGATGAAGAGATTTTCATTATCATGGAAGAAGCCTATGAATGCTCCTACGATGCTCCTCAACCTAGGACTAGGATCACCCATCAAATTATGAGGCTTCGTTACTACTAGAAAAAACATGATATAGAAAAATGTGGAATTCAACATGAAATTTAATGTATGCTAGATTCATGAAAACATCATCCCTCAACCCCTAGAATTGTTATGTACATATAACTATTCTTGGTCATTTCCATGTGGGGAATGGATGTTGTGAGGACACATCCACCTTATATATCTATATAGTTTATGTGAATCCTTAATACTGTAGTTTTATCTACCAAATCGGATATGTAAAAACTCTTCAATGAAGTAGGCACAAATAATATAATTAACCTCCTAAAATACAATATTCTCCCCAAATTTTGCATCCCTCAAACAATATTGATGTACTATGACACTATCTTTTTTTATATCAATGTGAATAAGTTGTACCACGAGTAAAACATTGAATACAACCATTTATCCTTCTATCATGCAATGTAAAATGTAAAAATATAGGCCTTAAGTTAGACTTTATTGAATACACTCTAGAATATGGTGGAAATGAACAAGAATTCTTGGCCATATAATCTCATTCATGATTTATGAGTCTACCATACTTCCACACACACTACAACACAAGTGACTCCATATTCATTGGTATATAATACCTAAAAATTATTTACCATAGAATTATATTTTCTGTATAACTAAATAGATATCTAAGGAAAAATCTCTAAAAATAAAAATCATAAAAGTGATAGGATGATTTGAAATGGATCAATGAGAAATGGTATAGAATATTGTAATCCATCAAAGATCATCAGAGTTAGATCACTAACACTTTAAAAAAAGATCACCTTCTCTTGTTCCAATGATGATAACTAGTATTGGATATCATAACCCCAATGATACTAGGGGAGAAAACTCCATAGTTGGAACCCAAATGGGATGGTCATTATGTCATACATATTGTCTATTATAATAGATCATACTTATTATACACAATGTAGGGAGAATGTGTTATTACTTCCACTAATGTATGGCTTCTCAAAAATTACTCTTCTTAGTTTCTAGTAAACATATAACATCCTAGTTGCAGGACATTAAACTACAATGAATACATCATTGATAAATGATGTTATGTTTCAAGACAGATACAACTTAATTGCATGAAATTATACTACATTGAACATTTCCTGGTATCAAGACATTGTACTACATAATGTCCAAGGTATTAATCATTTGACCATAATCTACAAGACCCCACTCGTCTTTAACAAATGGTGTTAATGTTTATGGTTGACATCCCTAACATTCAACATTAAAATTCTCCCACAACTATGTATGTATTGATTTTCTTCAAATGATATACATAGAGAAACCAAAATCCTATATCAAGGCTCAAGATCTACCTGATAAAGTTACCCCTGTCCTTTCTTTTAATCACCTTAATGTGGTGAAAAAACCCATTTACATTCCTTGTTTCACAAATAGAGCATATCTCATGTGGTTTTTGGAACATTGATAAGGGCTTCCCCACATGATCGATACATATTAGTTCACATCATGGTTATGATGGTCTTATATACAGGACCAAAAATGGAAAATCATAATTCCTTACCACATAAACATAAAATTAATTATTGAAGTATCTTCCATAATTCAAAACCATGCTTTATTGTAGCCCTTTCTAGAGATGACTACAATCCTTGGGGTTTGTCTGCCACCACACCTATATTCAAGAACTACATGTGGCGTGATTATTATTACAATGGGATAGGTAGTGATGCATATATATCCAATCCTTATTAAATCCATTATAATCAATGGGAATAATTACACCCTCTGCATATGGAATATATTTATATTGAGATTTTTCCTTTCGGTAAGTACACGTGGCTTGATACCTACTATCACATGATATTAAGAGAAACCCAAATAGCAAATCCAAGTTCCATACACCTTAATAAATAGGAAGAATACACACATTTGTATCGTTTAACGCTAGATAAATAGATTTTTATTCGATAACTATGTGTGACATGATGCCTACTATCAAAAAAATGCATTGTCACCTAGAAGTCCAATCTTTGGTCCAACAATAATTATTAATGTTAAAAATTCACCCATTGGGTATGGATTAGATCTATGTGTAATGTTTTCCATTCTATAATTATTTGTGGCTTGATTCATTTGATCAAAGGATATGTATTGATTCTAAGAACTCTAAACCTAGGTCTATCCGCAACATCAATTAGGGAAAAATTCCCCCCTCTATGTGTGGTTCAAACCCATGTAGATATTTTTCTATTGAATAAATACATGTTATTAGATTCAAATATACATAAGATATGTTTTGAATCATGGATCCCTAATCATAGGATATCTATAATAATGTATGGGGGAAAATTCCCCCTCTATATATAGGACACACCTGTATAGAGATTTTTCCTATAATGAACTATGTGTGGCTTGATTCCTTCCACCTTAAGATATTTAATGATGCCAAGATCTATAATACTAGGTATAGACACAAAAATTGATGGTAAAAATAACCCCTATATGTGTGGGCCAAACACATGTGGGGAGTTTTCATTTCAAGACCTATGTGTGTCCGGATTAATTGCATCACATGATATGTAGCAATGCTGGGATCTCCAATCCTAAGTACATCTGCAGTAATCAAAAGACGAAATACCCCCTCTAAGTATGGTTCATAAAAAATACAGAGGATTCATTATTATAATTATTTATTCCTTAGTTCATGTAGTCTATGGATATTTAGTGATTCCTAGATCCCCAATCCTGGGTCCATCCACAACAATCAATTTGAAAAATTCCCCCCTCTATGTATGGGTTAGAAATGTGTAGAGACTTTTCCCTTTAATAACTATGTTTGGATAGATTCCTACAATTATAGGATATAAATTCATTCACTGATCTCTAATCCTTAGTCCATATACAATAATCATCTGAAACAATTCCCCATATACATATGGGTTAGACCTCAATGAATATTTTTCTATTTAAGAACTAACTCAGGATTAATTCCTTCCATCAGAGGATATATAGTGATGCCGAAATTTATAATCCTTGGTCCTAATACAATATTTATTATAAAATTCACCCCTCTTATACATGGGTTGACCCAATGTAATGAGATATTTGTGAACATTTTGTGACTTCATTTTTGGAATAACATGTTACATAGTGATGCCCAGATCCCCCATTTTGTGCCCGACCATGGGTTTCCATCACTCCATAACGTATACCTCGAATATGAGTCACATATATACAGAGTTTTAAACTTAAAGATTCTTATTCTAGAATAACTCATACCCTTTCAATATGAATAGGGATACCCAGGGAATCCCATCCATAAAAATATCATATACCTTTGGTTAAAGGGGGTATTGTCATGTAGACTGACTCTTCCCATGAATGAGTTAGATATATTTGTGGATTCTTGATGCATTTCATAAATTTGTGAAAGAAGGGATCTAGTATATGTATACCCATAAATAATCATCCTAAGGTATAAAAGGTGTTTCCGAAATAAAAATCCCCTCGACCAGTGAAAAGTGTCCCCTAGGTTATCTTTCAAAATATCATGTCGGTTACCACATCCTTACTGCATGAAGTTAAAATGCAAGGGAAAATTCATAATTTCATGACATTAAACATTAATGAATATTTATTTATCGTATTAAGTTAGACGACATGAATTATATGTTACCACTACATGATGTTAAAGTGTTAAAACCTTTACCCATCATTATTAACTATGAAGGGACCACAAGAGACTGATCTGAATCATCTAGAGTATGTTCTTATTCTTTCAACATTTTTGAACCCCAACCCATATATCACAATTCATATCATGAGTTCCTTGGGTTACTGCTAACCTTTCTAAAACCTTGTATAAAATAAGGTATCTCTCTATTTGACTATGAAAGATTTGGATCTACATAAGTTCTTTGAAATACAAACTAGATATTTCTCGGACCTGTATGAATGGATTTCTGATCCTTGTGATCCCTGACATCACTATGACAGAACTCAACACCTTACGGTTTTCTCAGCCATACCCATTATGATAGTCCTATTTCATTACTCATAACCTAATAACCATAATCCATGATTTAAAACATTTTCGTCTCCCAATCCTTGGGATGTTAGAGTACTCTAGAGTGTAATAAAATGAAAAGTCTCTTTTTTCTATTCTATGTGTATATATAGTTTACGAAAAAGATATAGTGTAATAAAAGAAGGTTTAAATCACATATGGAATACATTTTGGACCTAGTATAATTTCACCAAAACTCATTGAACCCACTAGTTTAGAAAAAAGATAGAGTAATGATTTTCACATCTCTTTATCATGATAATATGTTCACTAGGCTAATAAAAACTTTTTTGGGATGTTGAACCCTTATTGAGTATTATACATTTCATAAACCACATCCCTGACATTGAAGTTTGAGTTGAAACAATATGTTCATGGAATTGGCATCCTTGTCTTCGAACCCCATGGAAATTTAGCTCCATTGCTTTAGGTTATTCCCTATAGATAACTAGTAATTGGGAGTAGGTAATCCTAAAAAACATTCTAGTCCTAGAAAGGACCCCTTGAAGACTTCCTCCATTAACAATGGTTGACACATACCCAATAGTTCCCATATATTGTTTACCCAGATATTCCTAGACCGTGATTTATAATCCTCATGGCCAAACTATTATTGTGGATCCAACATCCTAATGTATTGTACCCTTATCAGAGAAGGAATTTTTAACCCCATTCTCGAATCGTTTTATGGACTACACCATGTTAATCGAAATCACATGGAATAGTTCCTGAGCCTCCCAACTAAATTCTCAATTTCACCAGGGTTCTAAAACCATATTTGGTTAGATTTTTTCCTATACCCATTTCAAAAACATGATGTTTGAGTCTTAAAAAGTAATCCATTAACCTTGTAAAAGAGTGGGGATCCCCTTTACTTGACCATGTATGTAATACCTATGGGACCATGCATACAGGCCTTTGACATTATAACTAGAGGCATCCCCTCCATGATGGAAAGGAATTATGATCCTCATTATCCATAACAACACCGTAGTAGAAATCATCACCTTACAGAATTATGTTTCATCCCTATCTTGTTTACCCCATTTCATATTTATCTATTTAAACCCCTAGAAATATGATTTACCCAACCCATATTCCAACTATCTCAATGGACATTAATTCAATAATATTTTACTATCCACCAACACTTTCTTTGGAAAATATCTCATTGACCATGTAGAAGAGTGGGGATATCCATTCCATGAACATGAATTAGGGCATATGATCTTCCGACCAGAGGCATCACATTCTTGAAAGAATGAACCTCCAATCCATATGATCCCCAAAAAGATCATGGTGGAACACATCAACATAGAATGTTTATGGTCATCCCAGGCCTTGTCTTCCCCATTTCATTTCTGTGCCCCAACAACACTGTGGTGTAAATAAACACCTTAGGGAGTTTTAAGTCATCCCATCATATCTTACCCATTCCATTATTCTTCTCAAATCCAGGTATAATAATATAAAACTTCATTGAATGTTTTCATTGATAACACATTTCATTAAATTTCATAGAAGATATCCATATAACCTGATGTTAAAATGCATGGATATCATTACTTTTTGAATGGTACACCGCCATCAGTTTGTTGTTCAAGATGAATGAACCTAAACTATAGCATCAAAATGGTCAATATTGATATAACTCAAAACAACCAATATAAAGATACAAAATCCTAACTAGGTCTAATACCCGAAAATGGAACCCTAAGAAATATTCGAGTCTCTACTCACTTGACATGAACTTTGTGTGATCCATGAAATACTAAGAACTTTCAAAATAAAAAATTTATAAAAAATATCAGGTCAAACATTCATAAATCGATAGACTGGACAAAATCCAAGTCCATGCACACTATGTTTTCCAACATATTAATCATAGAAAATAGATATATCTAAATAAAAATTAAGAGATATTATGCTTGTGGGGACCATCATGTGGACTAATAAAAAATCAATCTATGCTCTCTAGGTCCTCTAACCTAAGAAAAATCATAGAATCCACTCTTTGTGATTCATTCCTTGGTGGGATCCATCATCATTTACATATATCAAAAAGTTCCATTTATTTACCTTAGAATAAAATTAGTTTCTTTATGAACAAATCTATTTCAAATAGAGGGATATTTTTGATACCACCAAACATGTTACATACACTATTATATAGAAGGACACATGTAATGTGTACTTAGGTTATAATAATTCATAACGATATATGCTGATGGTGATTGGGGTCTGAAAATTTTTACCATACTTAAAGGACTATTTATATTATTATTATTATTATTATTATCATTTTTTGATTTTAAAATGTAATAATAAAAAGAATAATAATAAAATTAATAAAATTTAACTATTCATTTGGTTCAAACAAGTGCATATTAACCGTTGGATAAACAATGTCACACTTCTTCTTCTTCTTCCACGTGGTATTGGAGTGTGAGATCGCATGTTGCAACTGTGATTGATATAGCGCACCAGCATGACCTCAAGTAGATGATCATTGTCACACCCAAACAACTCAAGAGGATATAAAAATATAAAATGTAGTCATGATAAGATACCATGCTTTATATTCTATCACACAAAGAATAAACATCATCACCCTAACATATAGTCACATGAGAAGAGAAGAACCACTAATGTTGGGAATGTGTGTGGTAGAACATCAGGTCCAATCTCCATATAAATAAGAAAATACTATCAATAAGGTGAAATATTAAGTGATAATTAAAAATTGGGTATTTAGTGATGATGTTTCATTATTCTACCACATGGAACATATGAAATACATGTCCAGGATACATGGAAAAAATAGTGGGATTCAAGAATATCATGTTCCATAAAAAATACTATGGTACACACATGATATTCCTAGATTTAACAACGTGACAATAATTAACCTCTATGAGTTTTTATGTTCAAAAAAATCATGAAATATCAACGGTGTATCAAGATGCACTAACATCAAGGTAACATGGGTCCATACATCATTCAATGATTCTATGTACAATCTTCTTTGATGCTTGAAGGGAAGTGAATACCACATGAACACTAATTTATCAATTATAAAGAAGAAGGGTATTGTATTATCCTCCCATTATTGGGAATGTATTACACCTCACTTTCATTGGCCTACAAAACATACATTGAATTATCCACCTCATATTCATGATCACTTCCTACTCTTGGAAGAGGGGATATGAAAATAACAGATCCTTTTTTGTAATTAGAGTACTATGTCATATGATGACTCTATGATTCATCGATTTCATTAGATTTGAGTAAGTTGGAGTAAGGAATAATAAAATGCGTTTATATGAAGTGAAACCATTCTTGAATGTTAATAGGAAGTTACATGTTTCATCAATAAATATGGATGGGAGATCATGAGTTGTGGGGTTGTGATTTTGGAGGTGGGGATCTTATTCCTCTTGAAAGATAGATCATCATGAGACCCCGAAAGGGTTAAAGATGGAAGGATATGTGAGACTTCATTCTCATACTCATGCAAAGAGTTGAAAATCCTTGTAATTCTTTATGTGATAGGCTATGTAATAATGTAATCTATCACGTAAAAGGTTATGGAATCACATAAACTATCATGTGGATGACTATGATACTATAAGGGCTATATTATATCTCAACGATCAAACTAATGTATCATCAATGTTTACTATCATTGGGAATCGAAGAAATATCATATCAAATGTTCTCTTTCGTGAATAAGAATGTTGAATTATCACATACCTTTTTAAATATAGAATTGGGTATATGAATGGGTTTCAAGAGAATCTGAATTAAATTCAATAGAAAACTTTATCACCTGACCTCATTTATGAGATATCATAAAGATTTTAACATCATGTGATGCCCTCATGTAAACCATTAATTGTGAAAAACCTTCAGGCGACTTGGAATTAGAAAAAAAATCATTCAATGAATAAAATCAAGAATCATTACACTATTGTTCATTCATCTCCCTTAATAATTTAAACCTGGTATTGGGATGCCTTCAGGAGAACATGGGTGTCAATATCTTCATAAACCATTGACATGCACTGATGATAATGAAACTCATCTCTAGTCATGCAGGACCAAAGCCTTGAAATATGAACCCTTAGACATGTGTCCATTAAAACAATCCTTTACATGTAACTTAAACTGTTGGTTTAGTGAGGAATTCATGTGGCTTTGGATGAAAACCCGCTTACATTTCTCCCAAAAAGCTTAGACAAGTCATCTTGATTACGTGATGGCCCTATATGAATTTGATCATGTGATACCCATTTATTCGATCATAAGAAAAATTTATTATAATGTTAAAACCTTATATAATAATTGACATATGGAAATATTGTCCATGAAAATGTTCACACGCTTTAATGTGATCCATCATTGATCATGCACCATGCCACAAACAAGTGGAGAGACCACCCATGAAAATGCATGCACACCACCATGAGATCATCTATTGATCAAAGGACATCTAGAAAGACAACAAATTGTAAATATCCAAAAGATTTATAAAATAGGTAATAAATGTTTGAAAATGTTGAGTCATATCATTAAGCCAAGATATGATGATCATTATGTAAAGGGATGATGCAACCCATTTTATCCCCATTGATCATATGAAGACCCTTCAACATGAAATCTGGATCTTTTGAAAGACCACTAACAATCGATATTAGTCACATGAAGGACCATAGATAGGTATTCTTCAGTACAGTAAATGCCCTTCCACAAGATAGTTGGATATCATGATAGACCTCTAAAAATCCATCTTAATATCTAGAAGGAACCCATAATGGTCTTCTTCCATCAAGTGAAATCCATACAATGGGAATCTTGATCCCATGAAGACTCTCAAAAATGTTGGATAGATGTTATGAATTTCATTTGACATGTTAGCAAGACCATGAATAATGACTTTAACATGTCATGGGTCCAGTAAATATGTTTATAATGGAGTTTTATAATAGTTACAATCTCTCATATAATGTTGTTAGTAACACGCACCAATATCGTATGTAGTACATTATGTGATACTCCTTCCACTGAATCACTCTCATATCTATGAAATACACACTGTGAAATGTGTCATATAACTAGGATGGATAGGAATATCAAATTCTCCCCCTCATCACAAAAAAAGAAACATAGATACATTTGAGGCGTATATTGGAAGCACATAGTGGGATTAAAGAAGCCGAAAGCCACACAATTTCCAGAGTCTTAGACCAAGAAAAACACTAGGAATCACTTAAGAATTATGCGACATGTATATGTAATTTGTTTGATCAACCTATTGATCATGTAAAGTAGTTATAATGTGATGTAAAAAATTATGTGAAGGACTTTCATCATATTAAATTTTTCACACAAATCCCCAACAATATAATGATTGAAAAAATTAAGAATATAAGAAATAAAGGATGAATATATGGATAACATATGGAAAAATTGATATGCTAATTTTCATATGAAGGCATCATGCACTTCGCATGGCATATCTAGATCTTGTAGCAGCACCTTAACATGCCATACATGACTTTCATTTCCCTCTGTAAATGTCAAATGAGACACACGGGATCCTCGGGACATATTAGGTTTGTGTTGAAATGTCCCCCAGACATGTCAACCATGTCATGTGAAGTCCTATTGACATATTGACGATTCCTGGTGAATCCCTTCATAAATTCTAGTTAGATAATGAAATAGATTCCCAAAATTTCATTCTTGGCCACATGACACCACTGGATACATCTATGTTGATCTCATAAATACCCCCATACATGTCACCTATGTCACATAAAGTCTTCCAGAAATTCCAATGAATTCATCAGATAACCTTATGACATGTCAATAAGATCACATCTTAGACCTCTTTCGTTTCTGATTCAATCATTTGAAGCACTCTGATACATGTCAACCCTATCAAATAGAAACTTTGGACATGTCAGGCGTAGACCCTCTAACATGTCAAGAACATCAAGAAAAAACTCGGGGATGTCATAACCATATATATTAGAGGTATTCAGGAATTTCCTGAATTAATGAATGATTACATTGATTCTTGTTATAAAAATTATTTTAAGTACACCTTCCTATGGCATGATCTCCAATGAGAATCAATGTTGATATAAGTCACTCCACGTATCAAACACTCTAACTCATAGGACTCAAACTCCTCTATGGGTTCATCAATATTCCCCGATCTACATATTATGAAAAAAACTGAACTATGAGGACTATTATTCCTTTCTAAACTAGATATATAGGATTCCTTCTTATACCTTGATCTCTGTATAAAACAACCCTATAAGGGATACCCTAGTGAATATGTCCCATACCCATATATAGTGAGTATGATTATTTTTTATCCATTTTTTATCACATCAAGAATAAATCACGTGGAGTTATATATTTACAATAATCATATCACCGACATCATATATTTCCCCCATCCAGGGAACGCATAGTGTGTAAGCCCCATTCTATGACATGATATGATATTCTCCATAAAATAAAATCCACATCGATGTAATTACCAATGGAATTTACATATTTTTAAACTTATAGGAAATAGAAATTATAGGAATCAATTGTTTATCACCATCCATAAAGGAAATGATAGTGGATTGATCTACAATTACTCTAATTCTGGTTATAAATAGGGTACATAGGAAACCATCTTTCACATAGAGCTCCATATCTGGTGCATAAGTTCCCCCACAAATTCCATTTCCATATGATATTAAGATATATTTATTGAATGAAATATGTGGTGGTATGATTACTATTATAAAAATGATACATGTGTTTCCTTATAAAGGTACAATACCGTCCTGAAAACACCAATCACCTCCCTGGATTACATTAAAATATAGAGTGTCTGGCTATATGGATTCCAAATATTAGCATCTACCCATTTATATGAAATAATTCAAAATGGATAGATTTTCATGGATACATACATATGGTCTCATTAATATAACAACATTTAAACATAGAAGGATTCCACACCTAAAATTTTTGTTAGGGTAACCAATCTTGAATCATGATTTAGAAGAGATTCATTAGAATATCTTAAATATATAATAGAGTACCGTAATATTAAATAAGTCCGAAAAAGGGTGTGATGAGCCTACACTCCCATCCTCCAAACCAATGGGATTTCTTATGTTTCTTTGGGATTAAAATCCCAAATAAATGATTTCCATTGGAAATCAGGTGTGTATGTTGTTATGGATGAGGGATCCATTAGAAATTTCTATGAGATGAATATTGACAACCTAGAATAAATGATTTTGAAACTATACTTGAATCCCCAAAATAAATTCTCAAAATGAACCAAAAATGGTAAACCATGTTTTAAGGCAAGTAATACTGAATAACTAAATAATTATATGTGTTGGTAACCATGTATCTTATACATATGAATGTATAAATTTCATAGAAATTTAGTCGCACGAAAAACAAATCATTCAAGCATGATTATAGGTATAGGGAGACCTCTAAATCAACTATTAGAGTTCATAGATATAATCCAAGGTGGTTCATTCTTATTATTTTTTAACTAATCCAGTTGTACATAACATAGATGTTTGCATATGAGGATCACAAAATGAGCCCAATAGTTGTATATTACATGGAAATTGAGTCAATGAATCAGTTTGTATCCACTAGTCCATATATTTCCTTCCTACATGGGAATACATGTATCAATCAGTACAACCCACACCATTATGATTATCCAATAACCTATATAAATAATCTCAAGATTCTATTTATCAATCCATCATGGTGTTAAATTTCATTCATTATCTTGCAGTAAAAGTAACACTCTATCCGTATATTGTGGATGATGTCTATATAGGGGGACATGATCTTATTTAAAATTGGATTACACTATGAGGATACTAAAATTAAAAAAATACATGAGACACTCCCACTATATCTAAGAAGAAGTTACCAATATGGTTTCAAACCATCTATATCTCACTACACATAGGAATGAACAATTGAACCTTCTTTGGACAGCCTCATTCAATAGAGCTCAGCTAAATATTTTGATGCACTATCATTTTCCAACAATGATTCCCTCAATATAAAGGCATTCTATGATTTTTACCATAACTAGTGATTTATAATCTAACTAATGGTGTCTTTTAACGTTTTATAAACATTCATCCATTTTATCATCGGGCTACCTTGCAAGCACCAACATTGATTATAAGTGTTACATTTATTTGGTCACCCTTGGCCCCCATTCTTAAATCCATCATCCAAACAATTTCAAAAACCCATAATATGGGTTTATATTAAGAATTATCATCAATTACATGATAACCCATACTACTAACCTCATAATATTTCATATACAATTCTGACCATGTCTAAATTGTCTTTTTGATTTCACTCACACTACATGGTAGGACATTCCAAAACACATCCAACATGAATCTCACCAACTTAAGTTAGTATTAGCCATCATTCACTCTAAATGTGAATGAATACCATGAAACATGCTCCATCCACTATTGATGATAGTTAATGGATGTTTCCAATGTACTTTTACTAATTTCCATACACAAATAGTGGTTACCCAACCACATAAAATCATGAGTTATCAAATTTAATCTAGATGTATGTATGATGCTATCCCAATCTAGGATTATGAATTTCATTTTTCCCATGCATATAATCCATATCTAATATGATTCGTAGTTTTACAACACCTGATTCCCTTGGAACATAATTCCGAGTACTAGGAAAATTCAATTCCCACTAAAAACTAGGTCACTCTAAATCACAGTCAACTGGAGAACATTCTATAATAGCTTATGGGTGTAATGATTTCTACCAAACTCATCTAGTTTGTTCCATCCTTTATCAACTTAATGAGCACTATGAATCAACACATAATTCCCCAATTTTCTATCAAAAGAAAGGAACATCATCTGATATTATCCCTTATCCAATAGTCTTTCTGTTTCTTAGTATCTAATGGAATATATAAAACATTAATCCTAGGTTCATATTATCCCATATGACTGTTAACTTGTCTGAAAACCTCCTGAGTTATCGATTCCTGAAGAATAATAAGGTTAATACAACCTACTAAGTGGTCGACTAATACCTAGTCATGTATAAACAAATTAAATTTATAATTACATGATAATCACTACCTCAACAATACTAAACATAATAAATCACCACCCATACATATTGGGGTTTTGTTTCAACACTAATATCCCTACATGGGACATATAGCACCTGAAAATCACCTCTCTTTTCATAATTGAAATTAGCATTTACCTATTCCAATATAACTCATATGGTGATTCCTCAACCAACTTATCCCTTTACTAAGTCACAATAATCATCCTTCTAAATGTGTCATTCCATAATTGGTCACTAGGATTAATTACCAATATTCTTGGTCAACATAATGAAAAAGGCTAGAGAGATCTATAGGTGGTGTAAGTGTTCCTTCTCAAGGAAACACTCAATAAAACCATTATATAACCATTAAATGAGTTTTTTATCTCACAAAACAACATTAAAATTTTATATAATTTTTTATAGTGGTTCACATTCATTATAAACATTTTAGGAGCCTCAACTTTCGTAATGCCAAGTACTAGTTATAAAAACAATGACAATTGGTACCTTATTTATATAAAATCATAATTAAATATTGGATGTATTTATAATAACAACATTACGAACATAATTTATTTTGCTAAAATCCTATCAAAATTTTTAAAATTTATCTCATAAATTCATTTTAACCATTAATTCATCTATAATGTTTTAACAATTGGACATAGTTAAAGAAAATATAAATTTCAATATATGGAGGAAAATAGTGTTTTGATTACAAATAGAATATTAATTAACTTATGTTTCATAATAATAAATCTCAAAATTATATAGAAGGTATTTTATCATTTTTCAATAACTAGTTTAGTAATATTCCATTAACAATGTATATGTAAGCTATATATGTGGTTGCTGGCACTTTAAATAATAAACACTTTGTAGAAGAAGTATACACCCATCGGGAAAAGTACCAAACCGTGTAGAAGATATTGGAAAACTACTAGGGTACCAAAATTCCATCCTAGTTCAATCCAAGCATATACCATAGAAATTGATTTATTAAACAGCAATCCTACCATCTTTGGGTTTATCATATAAGCATATAATGTCAAGACTGAGCTACTCGGGTCAAGTATAATTTATCTAATAAGAAAATGAATCATTTTAGGAGTAATAATTTGGATAATTATATATTTATACTATGGAAAAAATCGAGGAGTCATCATTCCCATGTTATAAATTTAATTTCCTTTATAATTTATAATTGGAATTCTGGTAACTGTAACAACATTTCCACCTTCAGTATAATAATATAACAAGTTTTTATTTGATGGTTTTAATATATAGGTCACCCTACCAAATTCATGAAGTCCCATTCACTTTATAACATTTTATTGGTTCCCATTTAATCCCAACCACCAATGTTTCAATCCATGAAATTAATGTTCCATGGTTCAACACATGTATCGATTGATTAATTAAGGGGACACCATCAAGATATATAGTAATGAACCATTTTTTCAAATATATACTTTAATAAAAAATATTATTTCATAATTATAAAAATGCATGCTATCAAATAAGCAACGAGAAGAACTATATTATGAAATTTATCACTCAAGCATGGAACAATAATAAGAATATCATATAATCACATAAGAATGTCATATCAGAAAGTGATCTAATAAATAACAAATCTTGTTTTATATATAAGAATTCGATTGAACCACTTAAACATAGTATATATTCACAAATTCTGCATAATCATGTAGCATGGAATATAATCACTCAAGGAACATCTAGCATGTATCAGGTAGTCAAACAATGTAATGTACATGGAATATGATTCCCTGTATGCCTATAAGTATGCATGTAATAATAATTCCATTCAATTATGGGCCAAGGGTAAAATTAAAAAAAATATAATATATTATTAATTATAAAACAATACATCAAATACTCAAGGTGAAATAATAGTAAACTGTAGTAATTTATAGTATAAACAATGGTCCCATCCCTAGAAACTTGGCCTTTCCCCCATTCATTGGTTGATCACTTCTATAATTAGCTATTTACAATGTTCTAATACATTCCTAGTATTGTGTATAACAATCCAAAATATTATTACAATGGAAAAAATATTTGATACCACTTTGTAACATCCCACCTCGGGAGCCACTAAAATGATACCCCAAGCTGGTTAGTCACATGGCCTCACATACATCTCCTCAAACACCTGATGTTTCTGACTAGAAGTAAAGATCTAATGATGGTACAGTGGAGAGACTATACAATCTAGATAATTGAAAACCATAGTGGAATCATATATAAATAGTAGAATAAGATAATGAAAAAATGTGGAGTGGAAGATAGTAATAACCAAAAATAATAATAAATGAAAAAATGGCCAATGCCAATATACAATCATGAATTTCCTTGCGATGAAACAATATTCAAATATTATAAATAAATTAGATAATAAATATAGAAAAAAATAATTGAATGAATAGTGCTTGAAGACTATCTCAATCGGCATCCTGAGCACCCACTATGTCTTGTGCTCCTATGCTCTCTTGTATAATAATAATAGAAAAATAATAATCAATGTTCATAAAACCATGAGGGTATCTGTGTACCAAATGTAAAACCAAAAAGAATGTGAGATAAAATCAGTATTCCACCACCAATATTGTATAATGTTATCACATCCATGAGTATAAAATGTTGTAGTGTGTAGGTATAACAATAAGTTAGAAAAAAATTAAATGCAAACAAGTCAGACTAGGTTTCCCCAAAATACACCCCGTCAGTAATACCTACTATGTCCAAAGCTAGAATGTCTCTAACAAGTATCCCCATATATATATATATATAATTATGTAAGTATGTAAATATATTAACTCTATATGTATATTCATATGTATCCATATATATATATGAAAGACTATCCGGACCAGGGGTGTAACCAAGGCATCCACATATAATAATAATGATAATATAAGATTCACATAATTATCTAAGGCATCAGAAAAAAATTCAAAAACAATAACATATCTATGAATATAAAATTATTAAATTCATATAAGACTCCAGGTTAACACATGAAATCCATTTACTATTGTGATGATCCATGTAATAAATACTCATTTCTTCTATGACCTCATGGATGGTATTCCAATATAGGAATCCATGTATTACTCAAAGAATAAAGTAAATCATTTTACCAATATCCCTATACAAGTAACCCTATGTAACGAACCCAGTTACTGACCATGGGTTAATGTAAATCATATAAACTCTAAGCACACCAATGCATTCCACCTATGGATCCTAAGTGTAACTCATGGTGCATATAACCTCAAGCATCATATGAGCCCATCCAAGGAGTTCTACATGAGAAACCTAAGGTTTACTCATTGTGATGTATAAGTCATCTAACCATTTAAATTAATGTAATAAATTAGGATAGTTTAGTCATAATGTTATTCCATAATTCAAATATGAATAATTAAAAAGTTGATTTCATAAGTTTGTCATAACACAATTTATGTATAAAATTTGGGTCATTTTGTTTATAAGTAATTAAGAGGTGAATGGGATGGTTCATAACAATTTTATGTATTGTATGGTATAAGTGCATGAGAATTATAATTAAGAAGATTTAAATACCCATTAGATTTCCCCATTTCATTAGATAATATTTTCCACCTCATATGTGGTTTTATTAAAAAATGAGGGTACAGACATCATACCAAATCCATTTAATTTAGACTAATCATTATCCTTAAGTGGAGTAGTTCAAAAAACGTCAAATGATAATTAAACTATACTATGGGATATTTAAATATAGGAATTAAAAAAATAGATCTCAAGTGTGGTATATTTTTATATACAAGGCATACAAGCTATGAAATATTAACAACACACCCCAAGGGGTGGTTTGAGTTAATATTAAATAACTAAAAAGGTGAAATTAATTATATAAGGGATATCCAATTTAAGGCATTTAGTTATACATAATTTATTTCACATTTTTATGAAATCTTATATAAAATCTTTCATGTGTCAAAATGGTGTACATTATAAGTAAAATAATATTTATGAAAAAATACACATGCATACTTCCTAATTTTTAGGAATATTTATTCATCCATTCTAGAATTATGATTCTATATAGTTCAAGAGAAATCAGAAGAACTATAAAACTCCATAAAATTGGAAATATGAGTTCTCATTGAAATATAATTCAATAAGAATAGATTAATTGAAAAATGAAGATGGAGTGATCACATAATTAATTAGTGGATTCCTATATAATTAATGGTGAGTGATTCTGATCATAGATGTATGAGATCTCACCATGCTGACAAGGATTGGAGGATAGATCTATCTGTCTGTGATACTATGTGAGGAGAAGAAAAAATGGTGGAGGCGTATTAAATAAGTAAGGGGAAAATAATATAATCTCCCATTTAATGAGGTGCATGGTTTTGTCAAATGGTATGGCCCAATAGTGTCCCAACCATTTGGGCCCACTACCTCAATGGAACTATGTTTATGGGCTAGGCACATGGATTTTTAAACATGTTCACATCCCATGAAGCCTTATGTAGTCCCTCTTCTCACCATATGAATTTTTCCATAGAGTAGAATTAATTTTCAACCCATTTCCCTACAAAAATTGTCTGTATAGATTTGGATGCACAGTTAGTACGTACCAGAAACCAATCATGTTCCCTTGTCTATTTCACGTGAAATTGATCACTTTGAACCCAATGCTATGAAAAATGAACCAAAAATTAAAGTCTCCTATCAAACCATAAAACCAAATTAAAAATCACTTTTGTGTGTTTTAACTTTATAATTTACATTTTGTTGCTTATTTTAATATTTTCCCTT
Source organism: Viscum album (assembly GCA_963277665.1). NCBI lineage: Eukaryota > Viridiplantae > Streptophyta > Magnoliopsida > Santalales > Viscaceae > Viscum > Viscum album. The sequence goes on along the minus strand of OY728155.1, from coordinate 1,544,164,923 downwards.
GCCACCAAATCATAATGGTCAAATTTCTATGGATGTTTCAACCCATTCTAAAACCTGAGTCATTATGTTATGTAAAAAATTCTAAAATTTCATTCTCCAACTTCCTGGACATCACCATTAAATGGTTTTAAAATGGTAAACTAATGAATTAACATAAAAATAATAAAATTAAGTGCATAAAATCATGGAATAATGTTTTGAGGCATTAAAAGATAAAAATTCGTCAAGTAAATGAATGTTATAATGGTATGATGTTAAAATAATTAATTATTTTGAATGTTGAATTTATACAAATAATACATAGAACTTAAAATAAATGGTTAAATGAATGATAATTAATGACTTGTTTACTCTTAATTTTTTTAACATAAATATAGATTTATGAATCTTAAATGGAATATTGGATGTTTCTTTGAATCCTTTGACGATTAGAAAGTGTCGTTCACCTCTCCTATTTATCATTAAATTCAAGGTAGTGTATGTGTTACTTCACTTTTATTATGTGTAAATTTTTGGTTGTAAAATAATTTATATTCACATCAATAAATAATTGGTATTAACATTTAAGAAGATAATAAATAAGAAAATTCCAAGAAGAAGGTGGAGGAATTTACATAATAAACAGTTAATAATTATTTCATTTATATTTATGGTTTTTATTATTTTATAATAAGGGAATTAAAAAATTAAATGAAGTTATATTTTTGTATATATGAGATAAATAATATTTTATAATGGATAAACTATAAAAGAAAGAGAAATTGTAAAATCTCATATCATAACATTGAAAATTATTATGAATGTAGGAATTAAATATTTTTCCTATAGAATATTATTATTACATAACAATCTAGTATAAATTTAAAGAGGATTTTTAATAAATATAATATCACATGAAGTGTTCATTATTCATTTTCATGAAATTTAATGTAAAGAAAATTTATTATTTTAATAATCATATTACTATTATATTAATAAATGAAATTGAAAAAAATTAAAGATATATTATAGAAGGTGTTTTTCTTGATAAAATTGATTATTATTATTATTATTTTATAATAATATAGGGATGTAATAATATGATTGTAAATTACCTCTTGAATCTTTATCATTATTACACTGATTTCCCCTTTTTAGTATAAACAAAAATATAATCTATTATCCACTTAATCACATGTTCATAGATAACTAATGGATGTTTGAGACATTAAGATATAATTTTATTTACCCCTATAAAATTACATAAAATTATAAAAATATGTTTCACATAATAATATTTAACAATAATAATAAACAAGCATATTCCGTCACATATGTTTTGTGATATTATTTTTATTTCCACTTGATTTACTATATTATTGTATACCTTTTATTTGTGCTATTTATTACATGTATCCTAATTTATATTAATATAAATTAATATATATGTAATGATGTTATGGTAAAATTATCTAATTTATATGCAGTGTGTAAATTATCATCTTTCATCTTAAATATTTATAAAATATGGAAATAATGTTCAAAATGTGGTAATTTTTTATTCATATCTATTTTTAGTTAGTGGTTTAAAGTTTATTTGTTTTGAAAAACATATGCCTAATTAATCTAGTAATTCAATTTGGTAAAAAATTTATTTTTTAAAAAGAAAAATTTTGGGGTTTAATGAGATCATGTTTGTTGGTAGGAAGATTGAATGCCTAAACCTAAAGGATTGTGTTTATTTTTTATTGTTGAATTTTTTTACATTAATATATGCTCCATGAATAAAGACATTTGACATGGACTATTTAAAACCTGGTGTAGTTGGAGTTTTGGCATGTAATGGTGGTATTTCTTGAGGCTATATATGGGTGGATGTTGGTTATGGAGGGTTGGATTTCATTATTTAAAATGGTGTCAATGATGGAACAAGGGAAGAGATGATATGTTGAGAGCAGGGATTCCCCATTTATTTATTATTAGTATTCTATTTATGGAGGGATATTTGGGTGGATGTATGATAAGGAACATAACTACATAGTGAAGTTTTGTCATGCATTTTTATAGAATATTTTCTAGGGTAGATTTGGAAGAGTCATGGAGTACCTGTGAAATTTATAAATCATAAATGATTTACTGATGAATATTGATGGTTCTTAATGGGTATATATGATGAAATGTTATTGGTCAATAATAAATTTTGTAGGTATTGATGTTTTCAAAGTCACTTGGCATAGAATATTAATTTTTAAATCATTGAAATGAATATAAAATAATTTTTAAAAATTTATGGATGATAAATAATTAATATAAAATATTTGTGCATTTATTCATACATGAGATCTAGTCTTTATTAGTGGTGTTATAGTGTCGTAAATAATGATAAATGAAAATGATTTTAAGTTTATGTAGTGTTTTTTATTATGAATATATGATACTTATACCCATAAGTTATGTAATTAATTATACTCCATCAACACATTCGGTTACTAAGGCCAAAACCATATTAGCCTAGGGTTTTGTTTGATTCTCAAAATATAAGTTATCAATGGAAAAAATGGAGGAATACTCTGTATGACCCACTCTCTCCTCTCGAAATACATTATATAAACCTATATGGGCTATTAGGGAATATAGATTTGGGGTAAGTGTTCATATGAGTTTTGATCTCTCTTGGTTATATTATATGTTCATATCTGGGTTGTTCTAGGTTGTGGTAATAGAATATTCCTATATTATCTCTATAATCATGGTGGTTTTTGTTTTTGCATCGTTTAAGTGATATATTGTCTTTAGATGTAGTGCATGATACATAGGATGTGGTGAAATCCTGAAATCATCGTCATTATGATATGTGATGATGAGATATATCATGTATAGGGATATAATGATTATTTAGATATGATTAGATTTGTGGGATATAGTATTTGCTGATAATTTTGATTCATTGAATTTTGAAAAGATAACCTATGAGGATTAGAGGCACCAGGATATGTTTCACTAGGGTTAGAGTAGCTAGTTCATTGGGAATAGATAGTGGGGATCATTTATTATATATATATATGATTCATAATTATATTAAATAATTATATTAATTATTTTGTTATTAAAAAATTGTGAGTTTTGTAAATTGTATTACATGATGAGGTTAAGAGTTGGATTTATTTGTTTACTCATTTCTATTTAATAGGATTTATTTATATATTTAATGAGAGGCATAGGGAGTATATTATTGAGTATTAATTCTATGATAACTATAAATATGTATAAACATTTTTATGGTCAATAAATGATATTATAAAATTGAGCTAATAATTAAAAATTCAAGGAGTTTGTTAAGAGATGTTGGGGTTCCATGATCGATGTCAAGGATTTATTTTAGTCTTGTAGTTGTTGTATCATTAATGGTAATTTATGTCATTTCATTCATGTATTTATATTATCAATTATTTTATAGTAATGTTTCTTTATCTTTGATATAATGTTAACACCACCCATATGTTTGTTTTGATACCCTCAATGTGTTTCCGATTTATAGCCTATTATATGTAGAATTCAAGAGATCATTTATAGTCATCGTTCTTAGCCCAAGATGGGTAACAGTAGGTAAAAGTCATTATAATAATCAGAAAATTATTCTATTTATATATTTTAATAATAAACATAAATTTATGGTATAGGATGGTGGAGTATATCCGATCAGACAAGAATCCACGGAAAAGTTTTTTCATCTCAATTTCACTTTATTGATGTGAATTTTCTTACCATTATCCTATCCATATTTGACACGGTGTTTTACATCCCCATTTATTTATTTTATTATAAATTAATCTTTAATTTGGATATTATAAAGTCTATTATGAAATATCTCTTTCATTTTCTATTATTCATATACTTCCAATGTTGTATGGGGTATTTCATAAATCAAACTCATTTCAATGAGTTATAATCTTCCATAATTGAATGTGTTATTCAGATTTTAGATTATTATTTCCTATGATTATATTATGTAACGCCCCGACCCCAGCTACCCAGAGTCGGTGCATTACTTCGTAACATTGGCATGATCACAAAAGATCAAGTCTTGAAAGACCGATTAGTTTAGTAGCCTTGGAAACACTAGACACATTCATAAGTCTTACATTACATCATAAAGTGAAAAACTAATAACAAAGTCTTTATAGTACACACTCATATCCTCTTCTGACTATCCCTGCAGGTCATTCCTAAAATACTTCTTTCACATCCTGGAAAATATTAAAACATTGAAAGGGGTGAGCTCAGATGCTCAGTAAGGATAACAATATTGCGGAAGCTTTCATAAATAAACATTAACATTTAAGGCGATGTATAACTAAAACAAAAGCCTTTTAAACATGAACTTCAACATAATATGGAAAAAGTAAAATGAGATATTGTCATTCACTTCTTCACATGTATATTCTACTGGTCGAATAATCACATGCAATATCAATAACCACTTTCACAATGATGGAATGCATAATGCCAGACTATCATAACCACGTAGCCAAGGCCTCGTGCCAAGACCACAAATAAGATTTTGTCAAGGCCTCGTGCCAAGACACTAGTTTGTCTCATGAGACCTGCCGATGCATCGAGGAGCTATAGCGGGCTCCACCCGTCACTTATTAAGTCCAATGCATTCCTCATATGAATAGGTTTAAACATATCATAAACCATAACATAATCATATCACATAAAACATGAATAAAGGAAACAAAACATTTCCACATTTCAATCACAAGATATCAATACAACACATTGATATAATAAAAATGCTTTCAAAACCATTTTCAATACCAAAATAAAAGAAAGTTAAAACTTTGTATTTATTTTTCATTAAAAAAAATGATGGCTTGTAGAGGAAGCCGAAACTCAAATAATGGTCATGGCGGCGGAGAAGTCATTGTCGCCGCATAAGTACAGAAAAAAAAACATTCCCTATTTGTCGTTTAGTAAAACGCTTCGTATAAAAAAGATTCCTTTTGAATAAACGTAAAAGTCAAAGGGGTTTATACACCGTATAAAAGAAAGTTGTGTATAAAACCAAATATGCCTCAATGAAAGGGGATTGAGACGAAGTCCTTAAATACATCATTTTTATAATAAAATAGATCTATTATGTGTATTCACTATAGGTACACATAAAGAAAGTAAAAATACAAAATAGGACATAATAATATCATGACATAATTTGAAAGTAGGAGATTAACCCAAAGAATGGAAGTTGGGTTAAGAAGTTCCCTTACCTCATGTCCGACTTGACTCAACCGTTCTTTAACCTCCTGAATAATAAACTAGAGTTAATATCTACCTTATTAAGAACCATTTTCATTTTAATTATCCTTTTTATATCACTTATTACAATGTTATGAACGTTATGTAATTATTTATGTTAATAACGGTCGTTTTGTCGATCTTTGGTACTTGTGTCAATAATAACCTTCTTATAATTACAAGTTGTTCATGTGGTGAAATATCCATTATATCCAGAATTATATTCATGATGTAGATATCATATATATCATATATATCCAGTATATACATTCATTCATAATATTACGTAACATTTAGAGGTAAGAAATGAAATGCACCGTTTATGGAGACGGTAAGCCGTACGTACGCATGAACGCTAATTTCATTTCTATTTCGTATTTAATGTAATGAAATCATAATTATATAAAGGTATAATATATTTACAGTATAATATCATATATAATATCATTTACTCCATCCTTTATACATCCCACATATGGCATTAACGATTCACATCACTTTGAGGGGGCGGTAGTCCGCACTTCCTAAAATGAAATTATCGCGTTTTACCCATAATGGAAATCATAAATTATGACATAAATGAGAAATACAGAAGCATAAGTAAAACATAAACATATTATATATCATATATAAAAATAGTTACATCTTAATGGCCACCTTTGAAGGTGTTATATGAGTGTTGAACAATCATCGTTTCATGAGGCAGAAATTCTCCATCCACAGAAACCGTATGTTCTTTAACCATTAGATGTATGTGTGTGTAAGTGTAGCTCCAATCCTTCTTATAACAACATCCTAGTATATTTAGGATACTGTTGTTGTTACAAAATAAATGAATAAAAAGAGTTTAGGGGGTTTGAGAAGAAAAATAAAACAAAACAACATTTGAGAAGACATTACCTCAAAATCGGGTAACTCTTTTTGATTTGAGCCAAAGGCTTCCTTGAGAAGAGTTCTACCCAAAGTGAGGCTTCTAGGAGTAAGAGGGGGAAGTTGGGAGAGTATTTGGGCAGAGGTTGGCCGAGCCAAATGTCTTGAAGGTGTGAATAAGGTGGGAGAGGTGGGGGCCTTTTATAAGTGGAGAGGAGGGGCTCTTTTGGAAAGATTGAAATGTTACATTATTACACAATGCTTTTCGGATTCTAAAGGTCCCACACTTATATAATTCGTGGATAAGGTGATAAGGGTTAGAAATATACCCATCCAATAGTCTTTGGACAAGTGTAAGCATTAGATTTTACATTATCTTTTCATTTTATTAAAATCGTTAAATAATGAGGTCATCACTGCATCATAATGATGTCATAAATAATTTAATTTATTTAATGTCTTAAAATTATAAAAAAAATACTATGATTTAGGAAATCTTTTTAAATTTATAATGAATATTTATAGTCAAAATTTTGACTTGTTTAACCCCAATTAAAAACTGATTTAGTAAAATAACTCATGTTTGTGTCAATTTAATTTTAACATTAAATAAATATATATTAATGTCATTTTCCAACTAAAGTGGCTCCATGGGGTCCCCAAGTTGACCCATGGGTTGTCGTTTCCGGCCATGACTCATCCAATAGGAGTAGGACAAGTGTCATGCTCATCTCATATTATTAAAACATTATTTTTACCTTAAACTACACTAATTACCTCTAATCGCGATTAAGAACTTAAAAGTTACTATTCACCAAAAAATTATTTTAATCTCATTGAACCACATTTTACTTATTAATGAAAACCATGTATATCGGATTTTTGAAAATCAAATCACAGAAGTGGTAATATTTCATTTAAAAGAAAAATCAGTTATCTAACTACCACTTAGTGGTTTCACTATTCATCAAAAATTGAAGTTTTTCAGAACAATTCCAAAATTTCACCCTAAGCTATAATTGATATTCCGAATTCAAAAATGATGTCTATTTTAAAAAATTAAAAACATATAAGTTTCATTAATTAATTTTATAATTAATTCCCGCTGTCACAACAAATAGCATGTTTTTAAGAAACAATTTATATCAAAAGATTGGCAATTGTTTATGTCCAATTTCAATGTTAAATTAATTCTAATGACCACCATTGGATAAAATGGTAAAAATATATTCTAATTATACTTTAAAACCACTAAATAGTATAATTTATCACAATAAATTATTTTGATTAAAAAAGTTGTTTTAAGTATTTTTCACTATTTATAAAAAAAATTGGAAGTTCTCAGAAAGTTACAAAAAATTCAACTTAGGATAATTTCGATATTACGAATTAAAAAATGAAGTCCATTTTGAAATTTAAAATTTCTATAATTTTAAAAAGTTGTTATTACTATTCATAATGGCTACTTTGATTAGTCGCGGTGTTTTAGAACTCAAAGTTGCGTACAATGCAAGCTATTGCATTATTGAATGAGAAGCGTATCATGGAAGCTTGGGGTGTTATATTCTCCCCTCCTTCAATAAATTGCGTCCTCGCAATTTGAAATTTTTCTTTGAAAATAAAAGGTTGAAAAGAGAAAATACCTTTGAGGAAAACCCACATCGGAAATAAGATTAATAAAATTTAGCCTTAATAAGATGGAAAGGGAAATGAAAAAGTCACCACCCAATTATGATCTCGATTAGGAGAACATTGGTGGCAATTAGAGACATATAATTGGAGGAAAAATGTAAATATTTGTAGGGAGTGATTGAGGTCATCAATCACAATCAACTGTCAAATTGAGGGCCTCAAAGCCTTCAATCTATGTTGATTTAAAATATCATCAGTTCAACAAGACATAAGGTATTAGGATAACACATTTTTTTGTTTTAATATCCCTTTACTAAAGTTTAAGAATTAATTTATTCATTTAATAAGAGATAGGTATATATATATTTATGCTTGACAATTAGAGTTTTAACCTTCAACTCATCTTTCACTCAAAAAGATAATAGAACTCAAAAATATTATACTTATCCTAATTGTATAAGGTTCCAAATGTTTACAGATACCATTTAGATTAGTAATATTATTTTGTAATAACCAGGGACTTCCTGTAGGCTAGTGGTAGGAAATAAAGGCTTGTCGCACTATGGTTGTGGGTTCGATTACTGCAACTTTGTCCGACGAGACGGGTTATGCCCCACCCTGCAGGTTGTCCTTTTTCCTAAAACTATAGTATTATAATATTCCAAAAATAATCTTCAGAAATGATTTAACCTTAAACAATACTATCGATGGTTCATCTTAATCCATTCAAACCTTAATAGTTATCCAAAATACCTCCGTCCAGACTTTCTCTAAAAGGTCGCTAAATTTCAAAATCAATTGTAACATCAGATTCCCCAAACAAGAAAAGTTTCTCTTATTGTCACATACTAAAAATATGATTACCTTAATCATATTAAAACCTTACTGAAATCAACAAGTACTGCAGTACAATCCTTATATATATATCACATTATTCTAAAACCAGAATATAATCCATGAGTCCAAAAGCACCAATACATTAGTTATTCTGCTTCAACTGTAGTAACAGCATAAGATTGTCCTTGATCCCTTGGCCTTTTCTGAGGTAAGATTCCCTGACGCTTAGGACATTCATTTGCATAATTCCCCATTTCCCTACAATTGTAGCATTCAACTTTGACAGCCTCTTTCTTTCCCTTGCAATCACGAGCCTGGTGACCCTTTTCTCCACATTTATAACAAACTCCCATTCCTTTTAGGCACGTACCAGGGTGATTCTTCCCACAATTATCACATAATGGAAAATCCTTCTTTCCCTTTTTCCCTTTATCTGTCTCTTGTTCCGCCGTTCTCTTCTTCTCTTGCTTTACATTGTTGTCATAAGACATAGAGAATTCCTTTTCTGTCTTGATAGCACACGAGACAATATATTCGTATGATGAGAAGGATTGTGATACTAAATATCTACGGAGAAATGGTTTTAACCCATCAAAGAAACGATCAATATTACTCCTTGGGTTATGTATATAATCGGCAGCATGCCTCGCTAACCTTGTAAAGTTAGCCTCATACTTTGCGACATTCTCATCCTCCTTCTGCCTCAGACTCAGAAATTGATTTTCCATATCTGCTCGATGGTCACGAGGAAAGTATTTTTCTAATAAAAGGTCTTTGAACTCCCTCCATTCCATATTCGATACGTCATCATCTTCCTTTGTGTTTTGAATCAGCGACTACCACTGATCGGCATCTCCAGTGAGGCGGTAAACTGCCATGACAACCTTCTCCCTTTCACTACTCCCCAAGGCATGGAATATTTTCTCTAAGGAATTTATCCATTGCTCAGCTACTATAGGATTTGTACTCAGATTGAAGGTTGGTGGTTGTTTCCTCATGAAGCAGTCTAACATTGATCCTCCACGTTGCAGATCAGGGTGCTCCATACGAGTAAGGTTATTATTCATAACCTGAGTGAGTTGTCCCAGTATGGTAATAAGTTGATCAGCACCAGTTGTATCTCCAGATCCACAATAATTATCTTGAACAGGAGGGAAATCCCTACACGGAGTGCGTGCATTGATACGGTTTCCATTCCTTCCACTAGGCGCCATTTCTAAACAATGGCATAAACTAGATTAGTTTATTAATCAAAATACATAATTCCATACGTGTAAAATACTTAACATAAATTGAACTATTTATGGATATAATCCATAATCATAAAAAGGTTTTATTTGAGGAAGTATATACTCATAACCGTTCATAGTGGTTTGTAAAGAAAATGGGAATTGTCCTAAGCATATCCCCCGGGAGTGTCGTAACCAAGAGTGCAGTAAGGCCTGTTGTCGTGCACTAGTTCTCGTTCGAGTCTAGCTCAAAGCGGTGTTTTCGGGTTTTACCCCTAGGTACATCTGTGCCAGAGCCGCCTCTATCTGCTCGTATCCAGATAGGGATATATTGCTTGGAAAACTCACAAAATCTCTACAATAACAAAATTCTAGGAAGTTCTTTTATACTAATCTTCAAAGTCTATCTTCGGGCTATGTGCTCTAATCAGAGTTTATCTAAATCTATCTTCCAAGGTTAGTACTAAACTGCCTCTGATACCAACTGTAACGCCCCGACCCCAGCTACCCAGAGTCGGTGCATTACTTCGTAACATTGGCATGATAAAAAAAGATCAAGTCTCGAAAGACCGATTAGTTTAGTAGCCTTGGAAACACTAGATACATTCATAAGTCTTACATTACATCATAAAGTGAAAAACTAATAACAAAGTCTTCATAGTCCACACTCATATCCTCTTCTGACTATCCCTGCAGGTCATTCCTAAAATACTTCTTTCACATCCTGGAAAATATTAAAACATTGAAAGGGGTGAGCTCAGATGCTCAGTAAGGATAACAATATTTCGGAAGCTTTCATAAATAAACATTAACATTTAAGGCGATGTATAACTAAAACAAAAGCCTTTTAAACTTGAACTTCAACATAATATGGCAAAAGTAAAATGAGATAATGCCATTCACTTCTTCACATGTATATTGTACTGGTCGAATAATCACATGAAATATCAATAACCACTTTCATAATGATGGAATGCATAATGCCAGACTATCATAACCACGTAGTCAAGGCCTCGTGCCAAGAACACAAATAAGATTTTGTCAAGGCCTCGTGCCAAGACACTAGTTTGTCTCATGAGACACGCCGATGCATCGAGGAGCTATAGCGGGATCCACCCGTCACTTATTAAGTCTAATGCATTCCTCATATGAATAGGTTTAAACATATCATAAACCATAACATAATCGTATCACATAAAACATGCATAAAGGAAACATAACATTTCCACATTTCAATCACAAGATATCAATACAACACATTGATATAATAAAAATGCTTTCAAAACCATTTTCAATACCAAAATAAAAGAAAGTTAAAACTTTGTATTTATTTTTCATTAAAAAAATGATGGCTTGTAGAGGAATCCGAAACTCAAATAATGGTCACGGCGGCGGAGAAGTCATTGTCGCCGCATAAGTACAGAAAAGAAAAACATTCCCTTTTTGTCGTTTAGTAAAACGCTTCGTATAAAAAAGATTCCTTTTGAATAAACGTAAAAGTCAAAGGGGTTTATACACCGTATAAAAGAAAGTTGTGTATAAAACCAAATATGCCTCAATGAAAGGGGATTGAGACGAAGTCCTTAAATAGATCATTTTTAAAATAAAATAGATCTATTATGTGTATTCACTATAGGTACACATAAAGAAAGTAAAAATACAAAATAAGACATAATAATATCATGACATAATTTGAATGTAGGAGATTAACCCAAAGAATGGAAGTTGGGTTAAGAAGTTCCCTTACCTCATGTCCGACTTGACTCAACCGTTCTTTAACCTCCTGAATAATAAACTAGAGTTAATATCTACCTTATTAAGAACCATTTTCATTTTCATTATCCTTTTTATATCACTTATTACAATGTTATTAAGGTTATGTAATTATTTAAGTTAATAACGGTCGTTTTGTCGATCTTTGGTACTTGTGTCAACAATAACCTTCTTATAATTACAAGTTGTTCATGTGGTGAAATATCCATTATATCCAGAATTATATTCATGATGTAGATATCATATATATCATATATATCCAGTATATACATTCATTCATAATATTACGTAACATTTAGAGGTAAGAAATGAAATGCACCGTTTATGGAGACGGTAAGCCGTACGTACGCATGAACGCTACTTTCATTTCTATTTCGTATTTAATGTAATGAAATCATAATTATATAAAGGTATAATATATTTCCAGTATAATATCATATATAATATCATTTACTCCATCCTTTATACATCCCACATATGGCATTAACGATTCACATCACTTTGAGGGGGCGGTAGTCCGCACTTCCTAAAATGAAATTATCGCGTTTTACCCATAATGGAAATCATAAAGTACGCCATAAATGAGAAATACAGAAGCATAAGTAAAACATAAACATATTATATATCATATATAAAAATATTGACATCTTAATGGCCACCTTTGAAGGTGTTATATGAGTGTCGAACAATCATCGTTTCGTGAGGCAGAAATTCGCCATCCACAGAAACCGTATGTTCTTTAACCATTAGATGTATGTGTGTGTATGTGTAGCTCGAATACTTATTATAAAAACATCCTAGTATATTGAGTATACTGGTGTTGTTACAAAAGAAATGAATAAAAAGAGTTTAGGGGGTTTGAGAAGAAAAATAAAACAAAACAACATTAGAGAAGACATTACCTCAAAATCGGGTAACTCTTTTTGATTTGAGCCAAAGGATTCCTTGAGAAGATTTATGCCCAAAGTGAGGCTTCTAGGAGTAAGAGGGGGAAGTTGGGAGAGTATTTGGGCAGAGGTTGGCCAAGCCAAATGGCTTGAAGGTGTGAATAAGGTGGGAGAGGTGGGGGCCTTTTATAAGTGGAGAGGAGGGGCTCTTCTGGAAAGATTGAAATGTTCCATTATTACACAATGCTTTTCGGATTATAAAGGTCCCACACTTATATAATTCGTGGATAAGGTGATAAGGGTTCTAAATCTACCCATACAATAGTCTTTGGACAAGTGTAAGCCTTGGATTTTACATTATCTTTTCATTTTATTAAAATCGTTAAATAATGAGGTCATCGCTGCATCATAATGATGTCATAAATAATTTAATTTATTTAATGTCTAAAAATTATAAAAAAAATAATATGATGTATGAAATCGTTTTAGCTTTCTAATGAATATTTATAGTCAAAATTTGGACTTGTGTAACCCCACTTAAAAACTGTTTTAGTAAAATAACTCATGTTTGTGTCAATTTAATTTTAACATTAAATAAATATATATTAATGTCATTTTCCAACTAAAGTGGCTCCATGGGGTCCCCAAGTTGACCCATGGGTTGTCTTGGTCGGCCATGACTCATCCAATAGGATTAGGACAAGTTTCATGCTCATCTCATATTATTAAAACATTATTTGTACCTTAAACTACACTAATTACCTCTAATCGCGATTAAGAACTTAAAAGTTACTATTCACCAAAAAATTATTTTAATCTCATTGAACCACATTTTAATTCTTAATGAAAACCATGTATATCGGATTTTTGAAAATCAAATCACAGAAGTGGTAATATTTCATTTAAACGAAAAATCGGTTATTTAACTACCACTTAGTGGTTTCACTATTCATCAAAAATTGAAGTTTTTCAGAACAATGCCAAAATTTCACCCTAAGCTATAATTGATATTCCGAATTCAAAAATGAAGCCTATTTTACAAAATTCCAAACATATAAGTTTCATTAATTAATTTTATAATTAATTCCCGCTGTCACAACAAATAGCGTGTTTTTAAGAAACAATTTATATCAAAAGATTGGCAATTGTTTATGTCCAATTTCAATGTTAAATTAATTTAATGACCACCATTGGATAAAATGGTAAAAATATATTCTAATTATACTTTAAAACCACTAAATAGTATAATTTATCACAATAAATTATTTTGATTAAAAAAGTTGTTTTAAGTATTTTTCACTATTCATAAAAAAAATTGGAAGTTCTCAGAAAGTTACAAAAAATTCAACTTAGGATAATTTCGATATTACGAATTCAAAAATGAAGTCCATTTTGAAATTTAAAATTTCTATAATTTTAAAAAGTGTTTATTACTATTCATAACGGCTACATTGATTAGTCGCGGTGTTTTAGAACTCAAAGTTGCGTACAATGAAAGCTATTGCATTATTGAATGAGAAGCGTATCGTGGAAGCTCAGGGTGTTACATATTATATTATTATTTATTTATTTTTAGAGTAAATTATAATTTTATTTCAAATTCATATTATTTTATTAATTTCATTCTTCATAAAAAATGATATTTTTACTAATAATTCTCATCCATTCTATTAAATATTTATCATTCATGTTCATATTATTTATTTATTAAAATGTTTTATTTTTTTATTTTGAATGATAAATATATATTATCATTTTAAATCTTCTTATTTATCTTTATAAATTTTTAAAATTATGTCATTTTTTCATATTGATGTTAGTTTTATCTAACACTACCTAAAGGCTTAACAAGTATTTCACTTCAATATTTCCTATTTTTTATATTATACTACACATTTTATAACATTATCATTATGGAAAAAAAATTTATTATTAAAAACTATTTTTTTCAAAAAAAATCTTATTGCCTTATTAGAAATGATTTTTCTATGTGACTCGAAACTTTCCTTTTTATGATAATGGTGAAAACAATTATAAATTATTTTGGATTTATCTTCCATATCACTTGCCATATCAAAAATATGTATCTCATATATGTAATGTGTATAATCACCTTCTAAATTATATTTTATTATACTAATTTGGGGATATCAAATTTTTTCTACAAACAGCTCTAATTATTGATATCATCCATCATGCCACCATTTTAAAATGTTAGTTAAAAAAATTATTTCCATTTTTTATGATTTAATATATGATTGAAATTATGGGACATAAATATTTATGGATTAATATTATGTTATGGTTTTACCAAATATATCCCTCTAATTAATTTTTTAATTATTTAAATCTCAAGATAAAATTATGGGAAATGATTTTTGATGCTTGATCCACTAAGGGAAACAGGAAGTGAAGCATATATCACTATATTATTGGAAACTATTAGTGACCCTTTATTCATTATATTATGAAAACCATAAATTGATGAATGATCCAATACATTATGATGGTATTGAAAGCTATCCTTGAAATATATTTTTTATTATATCTATTCTTTTACAACATTTCAATGCCACATTTCAATGTTATGACACAAATCTATCTTATAATTCATATATCATTATTATTATACTATATCTATACATTATTATGACATGGTATGTTTATCATTTAAGGATATATATCATTTGATTACACCTTATGGATTACTATAATTATTGAATATTATTTTAACTCATATATTTCTCTCATGTTCATGTATTATCTCATGGATATTAACTAAC
Organism: Viscum album; assembly: GCA_963277665.1. NCBI lineage: Eukaryota > Viridiplantae > Streptophyta > Magnoliopsida > Santalales > Viscaceae > Viscum > Viscum album. The sequence continues at coordinate 1,544,149,635 of OY728155.1, read as the reverse complement.
CCTTTTCAAACATTCATATATTTTTTCATTATGAAGAATTTTATATCACCCCTTAATATATTTCCATCTTCAATGGGGGAATATACACATGATTATGTTTATAAGGAAGTATTGTGTAGATAACATTATGGGATATATTGAAGAAATAATGTGTAATAAGATATTCATATAGTTAATTTCAAAATACTAAAATTATTTTCGTTTTGGGATTTTGTATTTATTTTTGATATATAATGTTTAAATTATATAAATTATTTAAAATATATGAATGTTAGGATTGGGGTCTCTTGGTTGGAATGAAAGGTTTGTTTATTTATTTTTTGGGGTTAGGATAAAAAGTACAATATATACAAACATAATGTATTCTTGGATGAATATAATGTATTATTTGAAAAAAATTAAGGTTTCATGGATTGTGGTGTCAGGAGTTTATCTATTCATATGGTCATTTACATTAATTCTCTTATGATATTATTTTTAATGGTTTAATTATTCATTTTGGAAGAACATTAAGTTGGCCTTATTAGATAATATAAATTATTATAATTCAAAAAATGAACCCTTTTTCTAATTTCCATTCATATAAATAGAAAGAATATTTTAAAAATAATATCAAAGTCTCAATCAGAAATCATGTTTTTAAAGAGAAATGTTTAAAAGTTGAAATATTTTTATATCAAAATTCAATATTAAATTAATTCCAATGACCTAAATTTGATTAAATGATATATAATTTAACTCATTCTCCTTAAAAACCAATTTATAATATAATCAATATTCATAAATAAATTAAAATAAATGGTAGTTTTCAATTATAATTCATAATTTTTTACTCTTCAACAAAAAATTAAACTTTTCAAAAAAATCCAAAAAAATCAAACCAAGATAATTTTGACAAGCTGATTTAAAAAATTTAGTTTGTTTTACCAAATTAAGTTTATAAAATTTTGAAAAAATAATTTAATTATTGTTTACAATGATAAATACTTTTTTGAGAAACTCGGGTTTTGGAAACATATAAAGGCATTACCAAAAAAATAAATACATTCATTATCAATAAATTCCATTTATATATAATCATTATAATTAATATATAAAAATTAGTTATCAATTTTAATATCACTAAGTTCAATATTCTAGTTATAATTGTCGTGTTTAAACAAGTACATTATTAATATATGATGGTTTTATTAAATCTCAGTGTCATATGTATCACAAGATTGCCCAATTTTGCATGTAATGAAAGATTAACATGGAATTGAATGTTAAAAAGCTAAAAAATATATTTAATTTAATTGGGGAAACTTCATAAAAACTTGGGTGTTACTTTTTACCCCACTTAAAATGAATTTTTTCCTCTAAATTCAACTATCAGATATAAACAAATTTGGGATACTTCTGACTTATAATATCATCATTCTCCCATATATCTTCCTCAAACTAGTCATTTCACCACAAAAAACATTGATTAGGTGACTTGTCCTATTTCGTATAACATTCTCTATATGATCCATAATCTCCAGTGGTTTCACTTGATAAGAAATATTTTTTCTCTAGTGGTACAACTCTTAGTTTATTACAATTGAATGGTCATGTATGTACATTAATAAAAGAGATGAAAGGAAAAAATTGTGTATTTGAGAGAGGTTTTAATGATGCACTGGCTGATAAGATATGATCCTAATAGGATCAATTATTTCAATGTGACTGATATACCTAAGGCTTAGTTTCCAGTTCTTTATGATTGTCATAAACTTCTTCTATGAATTTTTTAAAAAAAACCCCTTTCACTAAATACATATTCTAGATCACACTGGGGATTGATAGTATATCTTTTGTCATAACTCTTTCATTCATTGATGTGTTTCCAAATAGAACTATAATTCTCTTCCATTTCATTTCTTATCTCAGGTCCTAATATAATTCATTCTCAAACTTCATTCCAACACATTAGAGATGTACATTACCTTCCATAGTGGACTTCCTAATGATCCATCTAAATACTTGAGTGAATGATATAGTTTTAAAAATCTAAACTAGAGGAAGGTGGGGATCTCAAACAACTTTTGAAGACAATAAATAATATCTCAACATATACTCTAGGGCTGAAATTGTTCTCTAAAAATAATCATCAGTTTGAGGATGATACGTAGGGATAAAAATAGACATCGTATCAAGAGCTTCCTAAATATTTCACCAATGTTTTGAGGTAACCCTAATATCCTAATTAGACACAAAAAATGTGGTAATCCATGAAAATTTACCACATTCTTGATGTATAGCCAAAAATATGACCTTTAGATAACTATTCTTTAATTGAGATTAAGTGTACAAACTTTGTAAGATGATCGACTACAACTCAAATAGAATTATTCTCACTGGACGTTTTGGGGTGTTTGATGACAAAATACAAGGGGAATTTTTCCCATTTATATCCTAGTATTTTAAATGGATATAGCATCAACATATATTTTGGACTCTTAGACCTAACCTTCTGGAATACTTGGAATCTAGACACAAACTCTATGTTATCTCTATTCATTCCATCCCACCTGAAATATGAATTTAAATATATATGAATTTTTGTTCTTCCCATATGAATAGTGAATGAATAGATATGAAATTCTTTTAAAAATAACTCTTTAAATCTAGTATGGGAAGAAAACATACATGATTCTAGAACCTTAACATTCCATCATGATAAGTGTTAAACATAAGAATACTTATAACCTTTTTTTATCTCTACATCAATCTTTTTTCTTATTTAAATTTAACATGGATAGATGGTTGAACATTTAATTTAGAAAGATTTTCCACCCATTCATTTAGGATATCCCAATCTATTCTTTTGAAATCCATAAATATTGTATCTTTTTCTATGATCTTCATATATATGTCGACATGATCTTTTCGAATCAAAGCATCAGCCACTGTGTTCTTTTTCCCAAGGTGGTAATGTTTTATGGTTCATAATATTTAATCATCTCGAACCATCTTTTCTGATGCATATTCAACTCCTTTTATATTAATATATACATTAAACTTTTATAATTGATATATATACATATCACATTTTCTCCATAATAATAATGACTCAATATCATTAATTAAAAAATTACCCCACTTAACTCCAAATCATGATTTGGATAATTTTCTCATTAATCTCCAGTTGTAAGGAGGTATGAGCTATAAAAATTTCATATTTATTAAGAACACAAATCAGTCAATTCTTGGATGCATCACTATAGATTAAAAACCCTTATACACTATAGGGAAATGTATTCACGGTTTCACTAACTAATCTTCATTACATGTCCTTGAAGTTTTCCTCACATTAAACATTCCATAGGAGCTTGGCTCCCTTCAGAGTTATGTTGATCAGAGGATTAGATAGTCATGAGAAATTCTCTACAATCAATAAATAATATATAGATATACCACGAAATATATGGATCTCAATCAACATGGTTGGTATGTTCCAACATTCAATGGAATCTATCTTTGGGGGATTTGTCGATATATCCTCTCTTGAGATTATATTACACAAAAATTAATTCTTTTCCAACCAAAAGTCACACCTTGATTTTTTTTCAGATATATTCTCTTTCCCCAATGACTTAAATACTATTTTTAATTTAAATTCATCCTCTTAAATTCTATTTTAATATAAATAATATCAACAATAAATACTACCAAAAATAGATCAATGTAATATATAAAGACTATATTCATTAAATCCATGAAAACGGTAGGGGAATTTGGAATAATAAAGAGAATAACTATATATATATAGTTTCCATATCTACTATGGAATGTTTTCCTAGATATATGATCCTTAATGACCATCAATTGATGATATCCATAAGAAAATTCAATCAGGGAAAAGTATTGGGCTCCCCATAGTTGATAAAATGATTCATCAATATAGAGAAGTTGATTCTTTTTCACTTATATTGATCTTTTTAATCTCCCAATAATTAGTGTAGAGTCAAATTGATCCATATTTATTTCTAATATAATTAATAGGTGCACCCCCAAAGTGACACACTTGGCCAAATTAATCACTTGTCAAGTTCTTGTTGGAGTTTATTCTTAAATTCTTTCAGTTCAATCGGGTACATTCTATATGGAGTCTTTAAAATTGGTGTGACACTAGGTATGAGTTCTACTAATAATTAAATTTCATAATTTGATGGAAGTCTTGGTAAATATTTTGGAAAGTCATCATAATTATAAATCACAATAGGCATGTCAGTGTCCTTTAGTTTATCCCAAACCATGTGAGATAAATACCCCTTCATAAGGGAAATCCCCACTCAAACAATGGATGTGATCTATTTTGAGAGTCCATACTTATCATCCAATTAATATATTATAATATGATTCATTGTGATATCAATTTTTAATTCCCTTCCTCAAAAATTGATGTTGTTTTTAAGTAGTTAAAGACAATCCATACCAAATATAGCATGAAATTCTACTAAAGGAATAATCAAAATATTTTCACAAAAAACATTCCAACAAACATTTAATAGGGAAGAATACTATAATTCATATTCAATAATCATACAATTAAAGGTTTTAACTACTAATTATATATATAATCATTTGGATAGAATCCTTATACCCCTAAGTAATTCTCCAGATATAATAAAATATGTAGATCCAGAGTAAAATAAAACATTATCCGTTATGGAGTGGATGGAAATTATACCATTCACAACATTGTTATCTCATCCTTATCAAAAATATTGATCTCATGTTATTTACCATTATCCCTTAGCATAAGAGGCTATTTGCACTAATCCCCATCATTAACCCACAACTTTGAGAACTTGTTCTCAAAATTCCCTAACACTATGAATTTCAAACACTAATGTGTGGGAGGTGCATTTTGTTGGTGATTATTCATTATTAATATCATTAGCTAACATTTCCCACCCCGTTGACATTTATGCCCTCAATTACCTCCCCTTCCATACATAAAATATTTAGTACTCCCATTAGTACAATTTCCTCCATGCTTCTTCACACAGATTGAGCATAAAGGAATGACCATCACTTTCCCATCATTGTTCCTTTATATTACTTTGAATTCCATTTTTCTATTGTTATCAAAACCATGTGATTTGTCACGCCCCGACCTATCTGTAATTTTTATTTTATTATTTTATGGGTTTTAAAATTTTTTGTCAAGGTTCAGGTTGAATCTCGAACAATATTTTTATGTTTTTCCAAAGAAAGCGCACTTTTGAGTTGACGTCGTTGAGCACCCGGGCGGAGCACGTTTTGGAGACCTCACGTGGCATCACCAATGCAACAGCACTATCCGCCAGTCTTTGGAAAAATTTAAAATGATTAAATTTTGTATTTTATTATATTTAATCATTATTATTATTGATATTAAAAAATTATTAATAATAATATTATTATTATTAAAATTTTTTATTATTTAAAGTTATTTTTTTGAGTTTATTATTAAAGTTTTATTATTTTTATTATTGTTGATGTTAATATTAATATTCATAATATAGATTAAATTTATTATTATTATAAGTAACATTATTATTATTATTGTTATTGTATTTTTATTTTATTTCATTTGTATTTACTTTTTCATTTTTTTCTTTTTTCTTATTTCTTTTATTATTTTTTTCTTATTTCTTTTATTATTTTTCTTTCTTTTTACCTATTCCACACGGCTGTCTCTCGTACGGTGCACCCGCTGTAGCTGCCACCCACCCTTTTTTTCTTCTTCCTCCCACAACAGCATCCCACTTCCCTTATTCCACGCACGACCCCTCTTCTCCCAGCAGGATCTGCATGTCCGGGCATTGCATCCCCCCTATGCCAACTCTCCCTCACCGCCCGCGCAACTAGACAGCCACGCCTCCATATTCTACCCACCCTACACCCACATCCCCTCCTTCCCCCATCAACGTGCCAGCACCCTAACATGTTGGTCCCCTCTACCTGTTCTCCCTCTCCCCGCATTGCCGACCTCCACTTCCCTACACCAGCGTGCCTCCCACGCCCCTCCTCCTTGCTACTCCGCCTAATGCCCAGTACCCTCTTCTCCTACCAGAAACCCCGCCAGCCGCCTTCCTCTATCCGTCGCCGCTAACCAGCCTGCACCGAGCCCCCCGACCTGCAACCCTCCTTACACCAGCAGCGCCCCCCCCCCAATATACACCCACTCTCTGGTGCGCCTCCCTTACTCATGGTCGGCTCCCCCTTGCATCTACACCCTCCGGCGCGCCCCCACGTCACACCTGCTATTTGGCATCCCCCGTCGGTGCGACATGCACGTTTTCCAGAAAACGACCCTCCTTTCGAATGTCTGTCGTTGCCTTTCGACTGTCGCACGACCCCTTTGTCATCCCTCGATCATCGCGCGTTGCATCGCCACCCCCCAGCTACATCGACCAGGTATTCCGTCAGTCGCACAAGTCTTTGTGCCACTACTGACCACGTTGGTGACCTTTCCAGTGCACCACGGCACCATGCCCGACCGTTCACCCTTTCGTGTGTCCCTGTTAGTCAAGTGCGGCTCCACACCAAGGTGATTATTGTGTGGCTTCATCATTGGTTTATTGTGAGTTTGTGTTTTTATTTATTTTTGCAGGTGCTGCATCACATCAGTGAGGTATTTTCATGGTACTTCAGGCATTGTAGGCTTGCGTGGGCTTACGCGCATGTGTGAGGCGCGACGCGCTAGCGTGTTCAAGCTGTGAGTTGTGGTAGGTCCCCCACTGTACTCATCTTTAAATTTAGATTTTATTAATTTATTGATGTTTTTATTAATTTTAATAAATGGTAAATGATATAATATAAAAAATTCTTAAATGTTTGGAAAAAGAGCGATTTATTTTATACATGACTCTTGGAATGTTCTATTAATGAACGAACACTCTGTCATGAAAGAATTCCCATTTTACCTTTAAACATAATTCACAGAATTTAAAATGTAGTTTTGGTTTAAAGGATAAATGATTTCTTTTGAAGCGTGAATGAGTGTTTTGGGTTTTCTTGAGAAATGTGGGTTTTCATTAAAATTGGTGAAGGCTCATTTGACACTATAATAAAAATAAATTATTTTGGAAAACTCTCTTTGGGGTGACTCAGGGGTGACCTTTGGTGTACGTTGATTGCATGAGTTCTGTTTTATATTTGTGCTACTTGATTGACTTTTCTAACTCACCCCTTTCCCTTTTATTATGCGTGTTGACATTGGAACTTGGCATAGTCAGTGAATCTTATGAGAATGATTTATGCACTAGTTTAGATTACGCACTGACTAGTGGCCCCATAGTAGGGGAATAATGAGTTATTGCTGCCATGGGGATTGAGCCCCTCAGTTAGGCCATGAAGGGCTATATCGAGCGTAAGGGTGTTATGACGTCATCGATTTAGGGCATGCCTTTAGGATGAGTCACATGTATAGTACATTCTAGATTGTTCACGAGCTCCTAGGTTTGACCCATGTTTCCTTTAGTGTTTATTTCTATGTGAAGGATGATTGAGAGGTTTAGTTCAGTTGTTGGCCCCCATGTTCCACTTTTTTCAATGCCCTTAGTGTGTGTTGTGGGTTATGTGTGGTTTCCCTTTTGGCTAAGAACTAAAATTTGGATTTCTAAATTGTTCGGAAGAAGTTTTCAAAATGTATTACACCTTCTCCTTTCAAACATTAAAACTTGTTTTTAAATTAAAAATGGTAATGGAATGATACTTGTTTTAGAAATTAGAGTGTATGTGGAAACTAATATTTTATTTAATTTAGTTAAAACATGAAATTGATAAATTCTTTATTTAAAGGTAGTGAATTGGGAATAGTTTTTGGGAATGCCTAGTGAGTTTTAATACTCATGCCTATAGTGTTTTCCTGTTTTTAGTTTTTCTGTAGGTTTGGCTCGAGCTTGTTCGACGTGGGTGAGATTTGGTTGTGGATAGGTGAGCGAATCTTGGAATTGCGAAGTGTTTTGTTCATGGTCATGTTAGTTGGTTTTTGTTGATCGTTCTTTATTTTCAGTTTCATTTATCTACTTTGTGTTATCCTACCTTTTCCACTATTTTATTTATTTTCATTGGGAAAAATCATTCCTACTTGTCCTATATTGATTCCATGGTGCTTGTCGCCAGCCCGGGAGGATTGGGAACCCCTCTCGGGTCATGTCAGAGACCAGCCCGGGTGACCAGTTCAGGGTCGACCCGGGTGGGTTCATGACAAAATAGTATCAGAGCAGGTTGGATCCTAAGCAAACCTTGTTTCTCAGAGAACCCATTGTTATTTGGGGTTGTCATGGTAGAAAGAGTATAATTGTCGGGACTCGAGGCGTACGGACGAGAAGGACGTCATGAACCCCACCTCATTCCAAACCTCGGGTTACCATGGGATGTTTGGGTTGTTGATGTCTTTTGATTTTTATGGTTGGTTTGGTATTGGGAAATAAAATTAGAGTTGGGAAAGTGACCTTTGTGAGATCTCATGGTCTAGTACGCCATATAGAGCCCGAGACTTTACCCTATGATTCTCTCAATGATGGTGGTGTCACTAGTGTGTGGTCGCCAACCATATGGTTGAGTCACCCATCATCACTAGTTTCTATCTGGCGAATCGTTTGAGTTTTCCTTCATTCTGAAAATCATTGTGAAAAATGTTATTTTGGTATTTGAAATGACAATGACCATGTTTGACCCATCTTCTTGTTTTCTTGTTCCTTAGTGTTATCCCCCACGAAGGCTCAAGGGATTCCCAAGGTGCAGATTTGGTTAGTGTATCATTAGCGAATCCTCTAGTTGATCAGTCCATGGACTACATCCTCGAGTTTTGGATGTTGAACCCTCCCCTCTTTTATGGGTAAACATATCCTCTTGAGGCGGAGGAGTGGTTATGGAAGATTGAGAGGAACTTCACTTCTCTTGCACCTCCTGAGTCATTAAAGGTGAAGTTGGACACCTTTATGCTTGAAGGTCGAACCTAGAAGTGGTGGATGTCTGTGTCTCGAAGAAATCCATCAAAAGATCTCACTTTGGATTTCTTCAAGTCTTCATTCATCCAGAAATATTTCTCCGAGTTGATAAAGCTGAGGAAGAGGACAGAGTTGTGTAGTATTCAGCAAGGTGATAGATCGGTGTTGGAATTCTTTCATCATTTACTGGACTTGGCTCTATATGAACTGGGGTATGTTGGAAATGATCATGTGAAAGCTCAGCATTTTGAGCATGGATTACATCCTAAGCTGTAGTCAAAGGTTGAAGAGTTCAATGTAATCACCTTTCCTGACGTGGTGAGATAAGCTTTCCTCGCCAAAGTTGAGTTAGTAGGAGGATTTGAGGTGGAGAATCCTCCTCTGGCCTTGGGAAGCAGTGCAATAGATAGTGATAAGAAGAATGGGAAGTGACCTAATACTGAGGGAACAGGTAGAGGAATCAAGAGGCCTTCAAACCTTCAGTCATCTTCCTCACGGCACAATGCCTCGATCTGTCACCAGTGCGGTAAGAGGGGCACAAGAGGCCGATGTGCCCGAATGCTCCAAGACCCTGCCACACTTGTGGGCGTCTAGGTCACGTGAAGCGATTCTATAGAGGTGTTTCCAAGAAGCACGTTGAAACCAGTCTTGACTCATCAATGGTCACCTCAGCCCATCATTAGGAGTAGGATGATGTTTGGGGATTAGTTTGAGGTTTTCTCTTTGTAGTGTTTCTTGGATGTAGTAGTCATCACTTGTACTGTTTTTTGGTGTTTCTTTTCATTGAGTTGTAAGAATGGATCTTATCGAACCGCATTGGAACCTTTATTCTAATGGATGTGTGTTTGGTAAAATTCTAGTTCATGTGTCATGTTGGGGAAATTTTTGAAGCCTGACTGTGAGGCAGGATGTGCTTCAATCAATAGAGCTCCAGCCATAGGCCTCAGAGTGAAGCTGACGCATTTTCAAGTGAACCCCAGCGGTGTAAAAAGACCTTATTTTAATCTCGGTCCTTAGTGTGGCATGGTTTGAGAGTGTGAAGTTGTTGTATTAGTAGTGGTAATAGTTTTGATGATTGATCTGTTGGGCCCTTCCCTTCTCCCACTTGTGGTGGGTGTTTTTGGCCTGTGTGAAAAAAATTCAAGTTCAGTTAGTTTCGCCAGTCCTAATGGTGGGGAGACCCATCGCGGGTCCCATTGAACTTAGTTTGTCTTGTTTCCTATGGTGGGGAGTCCTTTCGGGCTTCCCCATGTTGGTATCAGAGTTTCATCTCAGGGTTCATTTTGGGTGGTGTTTAAAGTGTTCATGTTTTGAGGATATGTTGCGTGTCATGGGAGGTTGGTGTTCGTTTGGTTCGATCCACTAGAGACGCTTAAACTTTTGGGGGGTGAGTGACACAGAATGAGTTTCTTCTTGGATATAAGTCTCATTAAGGCTTCCGAGGGATGGGAAGCATTATGGTGGGGAGAATTGTCACGCCCTGACCTATCCGTAATTTTTCTTTTATTATTTTCATGGTTTTATAAAATTTTGTCAAGGTTCAGGTTGAATCCCGAACAATATTTTTAAGTTTTATCAAAGAACACAAACTTTTGAGTTGACGTCGCTGAGCACCCGGGCAGAGCATGTTTTGGAGACCCCACGCAACTTTCCCAAGGCAACGACACTGTCCACCGGCCTTCGAAAAAATTTAAAATGATTAAATTTTGTATTTTATTGTGGTTATGGTTAATATTTTTAATCATTATTATTTTTGTAATTAAAGAATTATTATTATAATTATTATTATTATTATTATTATTATTATTATTACTAAATATTTTTTAATATTTAAAGTTATTATTTTTAGTTTATTATTAAAGTTGTATTATTATTATCATTATTGATATTAACATTAATATTATTAATATAGATTAAATTTATTATTATTATAAGTAATATTATTATTATTATTATTGTCTTTTTATTTTATTTCATTTCTATTCACTTTTTGATTTTATTTTTCTTTCTTCTTTTTTATTATTTATTTTATTATTATTTTTCTTTCTTTTTACCTGTTCCATGCATCTATCCCCTGTGCGGTGCACCAGCCACAACTGCCTCCCACCCTTTTTTTCTTCTTCCTCCTGCAGCAACACCCCAATTCCCTTGTTCCTCGTGTGACCCCTCTTCTCCCAATCAGATCCACATATCCCGGTGTTGCATCCCCCCTCTACCAAATCTCCCTCACCGCCCGCGCAACCAGTCGGCCACGCCTCCACGGTCCAGCCACCCTACACCCGCCTCTCCTCTTTCTCCCTTCAGTGTGCCATCACCCTATCATACCGGTCCCCTCTCCCTATTCTACCTCTCCCTACACTTTTGACCTCCACTTCCCTGCACCAGTGTGCCTCCCGTGCCCCTCCACCTTGCTACTCCGCCTTATGCCCAACACCATGTTCTCCTACCAGCGATCCCATAGGCTTCCTCCCTCTGTCTATCGCTGCTAATCGGCCTGCACCGAGCCCCCCATCCTGCCACCCTCCTTACACTAGTATCCACCCCTCCCCCCCACTTTTCACCCATTTTTTGGTGCACCTCCCTAGCTCATGGCCTGCTCCCCTTTGCATCTGCACCCTCTGGTGTTCCCCCGCTTCACACCCGCTATCCGGCCAGCCCCCGCCGGTGCGACGTGCATGTTTTCCTGGCCAGCGACCCTACTTTCTAGTGCGCGTCGCTGCCTTCCGACAGTTTCATGACCCTTTTGACGTCCCTTTATCATCGCGTGACACATCGTAACCCCCCAACTGCTTCGACCAGGTCTACCATCAGCCGCGTGAGTCTTTATGCCGCCGTTGACGATGTTGGTGACCTTTTTAGTGAATCGTGGCACCACGCCCGACAGTTCACCTTTTCGTGTGACCCTGTTAGTCAAGCGCATATCCGTGCCGAGGTGACATTTGTGCTGCTTATTAATTGGTTTATTGTGAGTTTTTGTTTTTATTTATTTTTGCGGGTGTTGCAGCACATCGTCGAGGTATATTCATAGTACTACAGGTGTCATTAGAATGTGCGTTCATATGCGTCTGTGCGAGGCGCGACGCACCAGCGTGTTCGAGTTGTGAGTTGAGGTAGGTCCCCCACTACACTCATCTTAAAATTTATATTTTATTATTTTCTTGATGTTTTTATTAATTTTAATAAATGGGAAATGATATAAGATAATTAATTATAAAATGATTATTTGGTGGAAAAGAGCCATTTATTTTATACACGACACTTGAAATGTTTTATTGATGAACAGACACTCAGTCTTGAAAGAATTACCATTTTAAATTTAAACATAATTCATAGAATTTCAAATGTAGTTTTGGTTTAAATGATAAATGATTTATTTTGAGGTATTAACGAGTGTTTTGGGTTTTCTTGAGAAATTTGGTTTTTCTTTAAAATTGGTGTATGCCCATTTGGCACTTTAATAAAAATAAATTATTTTGGAAAACTCTTTATGGGGTGACTTAGGGGTGATCTTTGGTGTATGTTTATTGCATGCATTGTGTGTGATGTATGTGCTACTTGATTGATTTTTCTGACTCACCCATTTCCCTTTTATTATGCGTGTTGACATGGGAAGCTAGCATAGTGAGTTAATCTTTTGAGAACGATTGTTGCACTAGTTTAGATTATGCAGTGACTAGTAGCCCCATAGCAGTGGAATAAAATGTTATTGCTGCCATGGGTTTTGGGCCCCTCGGTTAGGCCATGAAGGGCTATACAGAGTGTTAGGGTGTTATGACGTCATCGAGTTAGGGCATGCCTTCAGTATGAGTAACATGTATAATATGTTATGGATTGTTCACGAGCTCCTAGGTTTGAACCATATTTCCTTTAGTGTTTATCCGTATGTGACGGACGATTGAGAGGTTTAGTTCGGTTGTTGGCCCCCGTGTGCCACCTTTTCCATTTCCCTTAGTGTTTATTGTGGGTTATGTGTGGTTTCCCTTTTGACTAAGAACTAAAATTTGGATTTTTAAAATGTTCGGAAGATGTTTTCAAAATGTAATTCACTTTTTCCTTTCAAACATTAAATATTGTTTTTAAATTAAAAAGGGAAATGGGATGATATGATTTTTCGAAATGAAAGTGTATGTGGAAACTAATATTTTATATAATTTAGTTCAAACAAGAAATTGATAAATTATTTATTTAAAGGTAGTTCATTGGGAATAGTTATTGGGTACGCCTACTGAGTTTTAATAGTCACGCCTATAGTGTTTTTCTGTTTTTAGTTTTGCTGCAGGTTTGGCTTGAGCTTTCTCACCATGGCCGAGAGTTGGTTGTGGACGGGTGAGCGACTCTCGAAGTTGCAAGGATTTTTGGTTGTGGTCTGGTTAGTTGTTTGTTGTTGATCATTCTTTATTTCTAGTGTCATTTATCTACTTTGTGTTATCCTAATTTTTCCGCTATTTTATTTATTTTCATTGGGAAAAATCATTCCCACTTGTCCTCTATTGATGCCCTAGAACTTGTCGCAAGCCTGGGAGGATCAAGAATGCCTCTCGGGTCATGTCACAGACCAGCTCGGGTGAACGGTTCAGGTTCGACTGAGGTTGGCTCGTGACAAGATTGATACATGCTCAAGCCTCCATATAAACCTTAATTTAACATCAAAAAATATATCCATTCCTATTAATTTCTATTTTGGATAATGTTGTTCTAAAGCTTGGTTTTAATCCACTGAAGAAACAATCAATATTATATTCAGGTTGGATGATAATACCATAAGTATACCACAAAATTCATGTAAAAATTTTATCATAGGTACCAATAGATTCATCATCCTTTTGATTTACCTCAAGGAACAAATTTTGTTTTTCATTATGTAGAATACTAGGAATGTACACATTGATATATAATTTATTAAACTCATCTTAATCCATCTAGTTGATTTCATCTTATTGCCTCATATTCTTAATAAGATTACATTATTGATCTTCTTCACCATTCAAATGGTAGAAAACAAAAATACTTTTTTCATATTCCAAACATAAGAAAATGAAAAATATTTTTTTCTATGAATTGGATCCATTATTGAGTAATGAGTGGACCAAAAGACCTCTTGAATGAAGGTAGATGCTACCTACTAAAGGTGGCAGCAAAATTTTGTTCTTCTCTTCTCTCTTTTAAGAGTCTATAATGATTTTTAGGTCCATAAATTTGTATTATCAATACAATGATATTTTATATTCTAGATCCAATAATGTTTGGCTACTCAGAAAGACATAAATTTAACTTACCATTGAAATCTTCATTAACAAGATTCCTTGAGGTTACACCCATTTCATAAAAACAGAAAATAGTGTAGGAAACAATTTTCATGACAGGAATACTCATAAACATAAAAAATATGTTATACGATGTCTAAATCATGAAAAATTCTTTAATATATGACACCTTAGTTTAATACTAGGTCATTCATATTCATTGTCTATTTAAAACCATTGTGATGGTTTATAAAGTGTCTTTAAATTTCAAAATAATATCCCTAATGTTTTTCAAACCAAGTGCAAAACAAGTCTCATTATCATGCACTAGGTGATGATCAATTCAAACATAATTCTCCCCATTTGGATTTATTACCGCAATGTGCCTTTTTTTCAGGGACACATAATCTTTTAGTATGAGAAGAGGGATGTAATTTCTTGGAATCCACTCACTATATCCTCCACCAAAATTCCTTGATAATATCATATAATTTGACTCATCCTTAGTCTTATCTATTTCTAAGGATTTTTTTGAGGTTCACCAACTTGTGAAATATTATTTATCGATGTTGCATTATTCTATTTATTCTTGGTAGGGTAGAAACCTTTGGTCAGAAGAGTTGTCACATCGGTCATTGTTGGCATATATAGATGTTAGAAAATTGGTCACATGTATTCTTTATCATAGGAGGGAATCTCGTTGTGGAATCTTGGGTTTGGAACCCAAGGAATAGCATATCAATTAGGGTGAACATTATTCCAAATTATTTTGATCCAAGGTTTTCCTTAGGCATCCCATTTTTAACACAAGGTAAGAATGTAATAGGTCATGAGTTCAGAATCCTGTAGAGATGAAGAGAGGCTGATTAGGTCACCTGATAAAGGTAGATCAAATGGGTGCATCCCTATGAGGGAGAATATGGAAGTTTTACCAAAAGTATGGGTCATACAACAATGTACGAATACCTGAGAAGGTGTGTCCCACTAAGGGAAAATGTAACATCGTGAAGGGGTATGTCCCTGGTAGGGAGGAATAAAGGTTTATTAGATGGATGAGTCAGAATAACCTATGAGATCTTACCCATTTTGGTGTGTCCCCTTTAGGTAATATTTTACACCATGAAGGGCTATGCCCCTATGAGTGTGGAACCAAGGTTTACCATTGGTCAGGATTGAACATCAAAGAGGTATCCTACTTACCCTTTCTATGAGGTATGGATAAAAACACATGTAGTATGATGAATGGAGTGGTTCTTATGCATAGGATATTTATTTTTCAAAAGTATTTCTCTTGGATGGATCATGTTGGAATTTGTGGGGCTTTCAAATGGGAGATTTCCTGGTTCTCTTATGTGTAGCGATGAAATGTATAAGGATTATGTGTAGGAACATCCCAGATATGTGGCATGACATCACCAGGATGAGGAAGATAGTTTAAAAATTAGGATTGATAAATATGATGTGCTGGTTGGAGAGCTTGGAATGGATGAATCATTGAGGGTGTTGGGATTGAATTTTAGTTAGGATTCCTACGTATCTATGTTATTTGGGAACCAAATACCATGTATATATAGAAGGGGCATTGGGGATTACACCATGAGGGTTTCTCATTGGAAATTTATTAGATTATTCATGGGAGATTCCCAAAAATAGAGGTGAAGTGTCATGGATGATTCTCTCCTCTAAGCATGTGTGATTCATGCTCGGTGTGACAATCAAGGGGAAGCAGTAGACGTAACTATCCTTTCATGAATGATTCACTAATGAGATATGGTGTGGGGATTACACATGTGAGATACCCGAGGAGAACATCATTCCATATATGGAGAATCTAATTCTGTGTGAGGAATATCTCAATACATATTTTCCATTCATAGAAAATCTATTCAAGAGTGTAATGGGGCTTACTCATTGAAACATCTTGAGGTTCACATGGAGAAAAATACCAATGAGAGAGGTATGATAGGTTGATATAATGGTAAGTGAGAGATCTATGATTCCCATCCCCTCTCTGGTCTTGTTTAGATGATTTCACTAAATGTAAGGATGATCGTATTCCATGTCACAAGTACATGGTGATATCCTAGGCACTGCACATATGTTTAGATCATAGTTTAACATAATTTGTTGAAAACGTTGGTGCTGGGAAGTTTTAAATCCTGCATCTCATATTTGGGAAATATAATCCTCACCCATCGGGATTAAATAAAAACATATCATCAACCCTGGATATGGTGAATGGACTTATCAATGCATAGGTGAAATAGTGTGGACGAAAGATAACTCACAAGGTCCATGTTAGCAAACCTATGCTGAAAAGAAAGAGGCATTAGCATACCTATGCTAAAAGGAAGAAAGTAAAAAAGGAATCTTAGTCCGTACTTAAAGTAGAGTCAGACACCAAAATGAATAGAAAATATTACATATGGACATGAAGTGAAGTTGAGCCAATCCTGGAGGGGTGTAAAGACATGGATCACTCAACCTTCAGAATGATTTTTCAAACTATGGGAGGCAACATAAAGAAGAAAAGTAGGGGGATTCATTGATATATTCTTCATGAATCACAGGTGATTTCTAGAAGAAAGGGGCTTCACAAATAAACAATCTTTTTGAATCAAGGTGACCAACATTGTCATGAAGTTAAGATCTATAAAAATTCATATTCATGATGGATTAATGCTTCACGTAGCCTTTAGTATCCCAAATGGACTTCTTCCTCCGTGAAGGGAGAAGGCATTCTTGAAATCTATCCCCACCTTAAGTGGAATTTTTTTTGAATATATGAAATGGGGTTTCATGATGCTCTAATATCATGCATGAATAATTTTCTATTCTGGTTTATGGTGCTTAGGTGCTTTGTGAATTGAGATATTTGATGTTGAATGGTTGGGGTCAATATGTCTTTGAGGAGGAATGAGCTGGATATTTATAGGCCCAGGGATCTCACAGTGTTGTGAGGCATGAAATGAAGCATAGGTGGGCTCCACGAATGGTGGAGGGTCTATCAGACTCATAAAGATGTCTGTCAAATTCCTTAGCATGGTTTTGGAGTGTATCAGACATGTGGTATTTCCGTCTATAAAAGGGATTCTAAATGAGGACCCTATGGGGGATTTATTAGAATCATTTGAGCATGGATTAGCATGTAACAGGTTTTTTCCATCTCGAATAATACCCTAGAATGTATTTTGACACTAAAAATCTCCCCCCCAGAATAGGATCTATTTGTTAAAGGAGAGTTAGATTCTGAAGAAAAATCACTAAAAACATGCCAAATCATGAAGATGGATCGCGATATAAGTCTTGTTATGTATATGGTAACAGAGGCTTCTACAAAACCTAGTCAATTTCACACCATTATACAACACCTAGGGGAACCCTATTCATTATTAAACTTCATGAATTCCCTTCCTGGTTTCTCTTTTCACAAATAACCTTCTTACCACAAATACATTCTTTTCAAATTGGGATTCTCGAATCCTTTCCCTATTAATTTATCTATTCCAATTGGAAATTGTGATCTATTGAAACTCCATGAAAAATAATAATACCCAGGGTCTTCATGATCCATTTATCTAGAAATTATCTTCTCAAACTTGCTTCGTGAGAGAGGATCAAAAAATCACCAATTCTCAGATCTTATAGTTTCTCAAGAGGTTGCTCAAGAAGTCCTTATTGATTCTTCTAGGATAGAAGAAATGGAAAACAACATAATTATTAGGGAGTTTTTTAAAAGCCATTATAGACATGAATCTAGTCTTTCAATGTTGTTTGATGTTTAGAATGAGTATCATCTATGCAATAGGTTAGCACTTAATGGATTTGGGTTCAGAGACAACTTCTTTATCCCACCGGCATGCAAGAACTAGCCTACTGGTTTAGGGGAGTACCAAGGCAATACAAATGGTACATGGATTTTGTGGGCCATATCAAGATATATCACATATCCATCACAACTGATTTCTTTACAATCATACCAACAATATCAATTGGCCATAACTAGAGGATGAGGCCTCTATACTGAAATATCATACATTCATCTATGCAGGTTTAGGGAAAGTATAAAAATGATGGATAATGAGTGGTATCTACATCGGGACGGTAAATTCACTGATGAGTGGGCCTAGGCATATTGATAATTTTTGTATTGTTCTACATTAGGGGGAAAGATGAAGCGGGTAGGCCTATATAAATAGGAATGGGACTCCAAATTCCATTTCTGCTAACAACAAGAGATTATGCCATAGCTAATGAGTATATGATCACCAAGGGCCACCATTGTTTATCATCATCATGGGGAGGTCAACATAAGCCTCTGGGATCTCCATCATGTTTTTAGAATCCTGATTCAAGGGGTCATTTATGATGAATTCATCCCTATGTATAATGTGTGGGAGAATCAGTAGGTGCTTCCACATTTGGAGAAGCTGTTTTAGGATCTAGTGTAAAGAATATCTATCGAAAAGTAGGTGATGAGGGTTGTCTATTTCATGTAATGGTTTTTTAGTTTTCTATTCATCTGAGTATAGGATCCTACTGAAGTGGAGGAGACATCCAAGAAACTACTGACAAGGCCGTACACCTACCTAAGATAAATTTAGTGAATAAAATAGGGAACATACTAGTGAATCCGGTAAGAGATCCAGTGTTAATTGTTGGGCTAAAACATTAAGACTGAACCTCGACCTATAGTCAGGTTGGACTAATTCATTACAAAACTAATCTATAGATGGATTCTCCTAGTGAGGGATACACACATGGGGCTGTGTCCGATCACATTCATAATTGTTGAGATTATGGAAATAGGGAAGTGCATAAGTCTATGTATACTAGTGCTAGATAATCTTTATAATTTCTTCTGGACTATCTTTCAAGGAAAGAAGACACTATGTGTGTGTGGACTGTTCCATTTCCTATGTAGTTGGGGGGTTGAGCACATGAGAGTATATGGGTATATAAATATCATATCCCCTCCCAAACCAAATTCATTCTGGTGATTAAAAATATCATAAGAATATTCCCTTTCAAGCTTGGCTTCACGGTGTTGCTAAATAAGGTCGATCTAGAAAATCAATTTACCTCTAAACCATTTCCTCTATCAAAGTGCATAATAATTGATTATGGAATGGGAACTGAGGAGTAACTGACCTATCTTATGGCCTTTCGAGGTTGAGTGATGGTGTCATGGGTGGACTATGAGCCAATTTTAAAACAATACAAACCACACCAATTCAAGAGGAACTTTAGGTTTCTGTATAGGCTAACCATGATGGTGTTCTTGGGAGAACATCATGAAGACCACCAGTCTGTTATGAGGTAGCTTTGGATCATTTTCAATCATGAATATGGAAAGATGAAAAATAAACGGGTACCATCAAATGATACATATGGGATAACCTATATGTACATGAATCGATAGGAGGATACTTACCTAAGATAAACCTTAAGGCAGTGGACCATTCAAGCCAATGAGGGAGAAACTTCTCTACCTCAGGGCCAAGTCCAAATAGTAGTGACAGAGATCCATAGAAGCAGGTTTGGAGTGAATCTATAAAGAAGAGCAATAGGATTGGTGTCAACAGTTTCTAGGCCTTAACTAGCTAATGTTAAAGGAGGATCAGTGGCACCAAGCTCAACACTCCCAGTATGACAAACCTGAGAGGAAGGGTAACCATCAAGAATGATATTCATGACATAATCCTAATAACATGAGAAGCAATTATGTTTTGTGTCCATTCCTGAGGTTATTTTTTACCATAAGGCTTTGGAGATGTGGGATGTCAACAGACAGTTCATCATCCCCAAAAAGATGTACGACCACCACAATACACATGGGATGAAACATAATGGGATCAAGTATTCCAAGGATTTATTAATATTGTCCCAGGAGGAGTGGGAATGACATGTAGAATATTTGGAGGGCCTAGTGCACTCCTAGGGCACAACACTTCTGATGAAGGAAAGGGTGAAGGTACACATAAAACCGACTTCTCCCCCAAAATTTCCAGCTACTGAGCAGGAGGTGCTCTATCCTTTAACTAAGGAATCAGATGAATCATAGAGGGAAGATTCTAATGTGTTTAGTTCCCCTATTGGCTAGTAAAATCACAACCTCCATAGGGTAATTCACTACATCCCTTGAAGGAAGCATTATCTTACTAATTCTCGGGTTTCATGTTCCCCCACACTTCATCTACACTCCCCTACTTAAATATGTTTTGGGAATGAGAACAATTCATGAGAAACCCCTATATATGGGGATGGAGGTGTGGTAATGGATTATGGGAAGAATTCCTTAGGGAATGTGCCCAAGGCAGAAGAAACTGGTGGGTTGGGTGAAGGTTGGAGAACCAAACCATAATCCCCAAAGCCCTTTGTCAGATTTTGAGGGCCACATCATAGTATCTAAAGTAATCAACCTAAGAGCTTGATCTACTACCTCTCAGCTTCTATTCGTTTCTTTCTTTACAGATCCACATACATTGTTTCTTTATCTTGTTGACTAACAAGTTTACTATTTGAAAATTTCTTGGAATTGTGGGAACTCTGCTATGGGAAATGGTTGTAATATCCAATATTCATTTTATGATATTGGATCCATGTCGTATGGAGAAGATCATCTGAGGTGAAGAGCCTATGGCCTCTATGAATAGTTGGTTGTGGCTGTGAGGGACGACTCATGTAGAGAAGTACCAGGAGATAATAAGGACAACCTTATTGAGGTTATTTCAAGTGAGGATGACTAACCCCATGACATAGATCCCATACCTTACATCATGATACCAGAGGGAGATCCTACTGCTGAACTACTTACTACATTTCTAGAGTACGAGCCTCCAGATACTGAGGAGATGGATGAGTCTTACACTAATGTGATTGAGGTAAATCGCATCATCCAGCACTGGGAAAATAAATGAATCAAACATTTTAATTAACACTTTATATAGATAATATGGGAGAATTTTATGGTGTCACATTGTTATTGGATCCATATTATGTGTGCTGGAGAGGTGGATACTCAAGGTCTTTACATACTGATCTGGGAGTACCTAACCCAAAACATATGGGAATGTAGCCAACTTATGGATGTTTCTTAGAATCAGGAGAAGTTTGACAGCTTATAGGAGCTTTAGTAGGACAACCAGGATGATTGGTTCTTAGAATAGAAATTAGAAGAGCATCCTCATTCATTAACACTCAATATGAGATCATCATACAACTAAGGAAACAACTAGAGATGACTGAGGAGTAGATAAGATATTAATTGTTCCAAGTGGCTGATCTTCGAGCTAAGTGGGACCATGAATAGATCAGAGTAGATGATATTTTTCCAACATAAGATGAGGAATAATGGGAGCTCGGATGGTGACAACATATCTTATAGGCCACCTGTCAAAGGTCGGTGGAGCAGAGGCGCTCGATCCTTTGAGAATAGATATATGTTCTCTCTTCCAAGATTAATTACTCTCTTATGGAACATACCATATATATGAACACATTACATTCATTTATTACATTAACAAGCATGAATTATATTTTTGAGACAACTAATGGACAATCCCTAAGCTCATGTGGGTCATTCCTACTGTAGGGAACAAGGGATGACAACATAATCGTTAACTTTGTATGAGAGTTCCAATAACCATTGAACACTTGGTTCTTGTCATCATTTAATAGCCTATGGGAGTTTTTGGACTAGGAAATGCTATGAAGAAATATTAGGGCTCTTATAGTAGACCAATTTCCTTTCCTAATGTGTGCCATTGCACAAATGAGATAACTCCAAGGGCATTAGAATTATTCTAAAAAAGGGTAATGAAGAAATTGAATCATAAATCTAAAAATTTGAAACATGGAAGGATATAGGATGACTATTGACCATGATCAAAACATAGTAATTATATTGCTATCCACAAATGGGAATAAAAATGAGGTTCAACCACGGACCATGTTTGAAACATGGGAGCTAACCCGAAATTCCATCTGATGTCTTCAGGAACGTTAGCCCAAGATGGTAGATGAGGGGGAGGAGCATCAAGTGTGGTCCTTAAGGGTCACTTCAGACATGGTAGAGGATGAGGATCCAAATAATGGGAATCTGAAGCATTGGGTTTGAGTGATGGAATGTTTGAATGAATTCCAACACTCTTGGAATTATCCCATAGTGGCTTAATGAACATTGGGGTAGGCACATTGGCCTGAATAAAGATAAAAAACATCTTTCTGGAATAACCTATCTTATGAGGGACTAGGATACCGTAAAATTTAACATCAAATAAATGAGGATAATGAACATGTAGTGTCACATTTTATGGTGAGTATGATGCATGGAATAGTTTACGGTCATGTGAATAGGACATGACCCACAGTTTAAAATCAGGTTACTGTGAGGTTGGTAATAATTTAACATCATACTTACTAGACCTTGTACAAAAGTTAAATGTCATCTGGAATTGACCACAGAAATTTACATTCTTAGTACAATTATGTAGCATTGAATAAATGAACCCAACATAAATCGGGGCCAAAGGAGGCCTCGTACCACATAAGAATCGGGAACAGATGAATTTCAATGAAAATAAGATATATAAGGCCCATGATACATCAAACATCCTTGGAGAAGTTCTGGGTTTAATGTTGTATAGTTTAGTCCAAGACAATGAAATCCCAAATGGACATGTGTGGTGTGTTATAGTAATGAACCCGGTGTGAATGGAGACCAATGATACCCATTCTACACTGCACATTCTTAGGTATTTCCATTGATTTTAAAATCAGTAATTCATGGATATAAGATTCTAGTTTAAGTTCATATAATTCAGATTATGAATAAATTTTATGCAGTTTTTTCATGTTAGTTCGGACCTTACTAGACTCATAATCCCGCATGATCCATGCTCGATGCGGGAAACAATGAACCGTATCGAGGAACTTTTGACATATGTGAGTGTGTAGGGAATGGAATGGAATTCAAATAAGAATTTTAGGATTTGGATCAAAGGGGTGACAAGATAGTGAGGGTAGACAATTGACCATGTTCAAATTAATTATAATCCCTTCCTAACTTTCTAGTGATGGGGAAACAAAATGAAAAATCCACTGTTCCAATTTTATCAAATAGAAGATTACTAATTTTTTACTAGAGATCCTTTAGGTAGTTATCCCAAAACGAGAGGTGATATAGAGGTGGAATGATACCATCATAGTTAGTGGGGTATATCTAGATTTGAAAGAGAATTGATACCTAGACTGAGAACTGTAAGAAGATTTAAATGGGAAGTTAACTGAGAATGGGAATCCAACATTGGATTTTCAGATAGTTTAAGGTCATCTTGCACGGACTGTGTAAATAAGGTTAAAGTCATTTTGAATGGAATATAATAGAATGTTTAATACCATGGATATATATGGGTCCCTCAAGAGATAAAACATAACATGAATGAGCCACGAAGGCCCAAGAACAGCATAAAAACCTTATGTTTGACACAATATAGTTTAGATTCATTTGGATTGGATATTAGTCATGGGTGGGGGCCCACATATTTGAAAGATCTTGTTGCTGGACCAGAAGATGAATTGTTCTAGAATCTCTATGTATCCCATTAGGAAAAGAATCAAGACACATATAGTTCTAGAACATGGAGTGTGAGATTTCCATAAATTGAATTGGAAATCCTCTTTGGATAGGGGAACGAAAGCATCCTAATATTATCATTAGGAATCATGAATATTTTTAGGGTAGGGGTGCAGTTTAACATCATGCATTGAGGATGTTAGATATTTTTTTATGGTCATAGTGGTTGACCCATCAAGGAGGATATCTAAAATGGATGTGTATCATGCAGTGTCCTGGCAGAACTTCTGTGAATAAGGGAAAGGAATCCGAAAAACCACATAACACATCCTAAATGAGTCATGAACATAGTTTAATGTCCCGATTCAAGGAAATAGAAATCTAGTTTATGGTCTTAGACCTTGGACCATGATGAGGAATGTATCAAATGGACATGTATACTGAATTTCTACAACAAACCTAATGTGAATGTGGCCAAGGTGGCCCATCAATACATCCAAATTTATATAAAACAACCCAAATATAGTTTAAATTCATGTAAAGTGGACTGTGAAAAATCCAAGGGGCCAAAAGGTCTGTGAATCTATGGTTGGGCTTGAAGGTAAGATGTTTGTTAATCAATGTGTATCCCATGAGGATGGGAATAAATCCACATATAGTTCATGAAATCCCATGATGTTTAATTTCATGTAGTAGGGATGAATGTGAACTGACATGAAAGAATGGAAAATATGTAGTGGGGATCAAGATTGAGGATTTGGTAATAACTACATATCTCATAAGTATATGGATCAATCTGTATATGGTTCTTAATAGAGATATCCATGTGTAGGTATGATCCATACATAGAGGGGGGAATGGTGATTGGAGTGGAAAAACTAGGATGTTGAATCCAGGAATTTCTTTGTATTTTGTGTTGATAGGAATCATGATTCATGCAGTTATTGAAGATGGAATGGAAAGTTACTAATGCTAGGGGTAACTATGAATCCTTTTAAGGTCATGTGACAAACATATTCATGCAATTTAACATCAAGTGGTAAGTACATTGGTTCCTATATAGTTTAATTTTATTTGACCAGGACATGAAGGTATATGTCTAGTCCCATGGGAGGTGCATGGCATAGCCAAAATAAACTCATCATGAATAAAGACCTAAAAAGATTTTATTTCCACACCACACACTCCCAAAGGGAACTTAGGATGAGGGGATGAAAGGTTGAGTTTACTATTGGGCCCAACGATGAAATTTCTAGGAATTCCTACATATCCCATAAGGATGGGAATCAATCCATATGTAGTTCGTGAAGATGTAATGGTAGGTGAATTATGAGAAGGGAAATATCCTCTCAGGGGAGGACTTTATGCTACTATGTATTTTATTATACTACAGCCTAGTTGATCATTATTACATAGTTTAAAATCATAAAACTAGGACACCGGTTTTTACATAGATTAATGTAATTCATCTCAGACTGTAGGGGATATTAGTTTATGTTAATATATATTGGACCATGGTATTAGGATTCTGAAATAGAAATATGTGGTATAGTGTCAAAACAATGCCGACAAGAATGGACCAAGGGTGTACAAAACAATTCAACATATTCCTAAGAAGAATGAACGCTTGGTTTAAAGTCAAGATTCTTATAATGCAAGATTGGGGATATCCAAGAAATGGTATATGTGTAGCACATAAGGAACAACTTGATATGAATGAGTACTAAAGGAGACCCACTCTACAAACCACATCTACAAGGAAAACCCAAACACAGTTTAAAGACATAATAATTGGAATTGGCTTTGTAGTTTGACATCATGTGTCTAGTACATGGATATGTTCCTTTTATGATCATGTGAAAAGAATCATCAAATTTATATAGTTTAACATCATGTAGCTAGGATTATGAACACATAGTTTAATTTCATATGGTGACGATGAAGGGTCGTTGCACATTTTATAATCGTGTGACCAAGACAATGATTGTTATATATTTTATCATTGTTTGAATAGGATGATTATTATTATGTAGTTTTTTTTCATATAACTATGATGATGATTGTTACACGATTTATTGGTGTGCAACTAGGATGATTATTATTATGAAGTTTATCATCATGAAACTAGGCAGATTATTCTGAAAAAATTTATCCTCATGTGATTAGGATAACCATTATTACAAAGTTAATAGTCTCGATAGTATGATTTTAATTTCAAAATAGTTTATCATCATGATAATAGGATGTTTATTATTACACAATTTATTATCATGTGACTAGGACGAGTATTGTTACATAGTTCATTGTTGTGTGATGAGGACAATGATTTTTACAAAAAGTACTTCTTAAGGAACATGTTATTTGTGGGAGGAGGGATTCTCTCCCTATATATAGACCTTATGAATTATATACGGCACTTCCCACATGGGTTCCAACTGTAGTGGCTTTATTAAAGGTATCACTAGAGTTCCAAGTGTCAACACTATATCACCCTGGATGAATGAGTAAAGGTAAACCTTATTATTGAACACTATGACTATCTTATTCTGGTACCTCTCTAAATTGTGTATGTCTTAGAACCTTATTTATTAAAGTGCATCCAATTCATCTAGAGGGACTTGATCTATCCTATTGGTTGTCTTATAATCATATAAATCTAGTTTAAGTAATGAAACCTATATATCAATAGCGAGGACAACCTATGTTCTATACAAAAGGGATTATGGACACTCCAGTGTGTAATTGGATGTCATTTTTTGATAAGGCCATAGATTTTTTGGATGATTTTCTTTCTAAATATTCATGTTCTACAACACCATATTTTAAAAAATCTTGGGGTGGGTTTTATTAATGCCTCAACATGTTTATTTTTATCTACATGATAGTGAGTAGTATGGTTAAACCGGTTGATGTACTTGGTATAAAAACTCTTTAGCTCAGCTACTTAGATGTTGGTGTCGTTGTTGGTAAGAATAGAATGAGGGACTCCAAATCGATAGATTATATTATATCTAAATAATTCAATGACCGGTCGAGATTTAAATTCCTTGATATGGATTTCTTCCACCATCTTGGAGAAAAAATATTTTTTTGGCCAAAATGAACATGCACTAGAAAGCTATCAGTGGGTGATATGTTCTTATAACTTCGAGTCCCCATAACACAATGGAGAATGAGTAATTAGTAGTATGGTGGAGATCTGGTGGTCGATTCACAATGTTGCAACGAATCTAGCATCTTTGGAACCTCTTGGTGAACTCAATAGAGTCATGGACCATAGTTTACGAGAAGTAGCCCAGCCTTCAAATTTGGTGGGAGATCATCAACCCTACCTATTGAAAAACATATTATCCAACATGAACATCCTACATTACATGAGGAATCTCATCTACTTGGTTAAAATGGATGATAATTCCATCAATACCATTTCTATAGAGAAGCTACTCATATTTGGTTATACTCTGGAAGGTGAACTGCTCTACAAGACAATATATTCACTCTCATTAACCACTATTTGGTGGGATAACACTGGGATGGAAATAACCAAATAAGCGAGTCTTCCTTTTAGATGTTTCTTTAGATATTGTGGGATTTGGGGGTCTTTTTGTTGAAGAATAATTGGTCAGGTGGTTTACTTGTTGTTTGTCATCATTATTTGAAATGACAAGAGAAATGACTGTTTCATGTTCCACATGAATGAACAGATCATCATGGTTAGGCTCTTCAAGAGAAGTTTCTAGAATGGATTGGGTGTCTGCTCGACCAATCTGTGATCAGGGAACATGAATTACCTCCAGATGAGAAGGAAATTATTCCATTTTCTAGTGAGTGTGCCTGATTACGGTAATGAGCTCTGAATTCCTAATGATATAATCAAAATTGATTTTCATAATTACTATCTTGATATCCCATTTCACATGTAATTAGGGAACATAAATGTTGAAATAATGGTAGATACTAGTAACTAGTGAATGATACCATACCTCATTGTTCATGTAGTCTTATAATAGCATTAACGAGTAGGGTAGGACAACATGTGTCACAACGGTGAAGACGATTTATAGACCCACTCTATTGAGTTTGGGATCATAGTTCCTTCTACCAGTTGGACTCAAGGATGCACCATTGAAATGAATATATCTACACGGCACAGATTAACCCACTAAGAGGATACCATCATTTGGGAAAAAAATTTCTTGAAGTGTTTCTTTGGGGGACATATGAGCAGAAATAATGTATATCAGTGCTTGAACCTTGATAGAAATTTGGGGAATGAACATGGTTGTTCCCAAATTCACCCAATATGTAAAAGCAGTAGTTTTAGTACATGATTGTGTCAATTCGTTAGGGACCTAAGAAGATACCTGTAGATACTATGATTTGATGGATTTTTTCTATGAATTAGCCAACTTGGGTTTGAATTTATTAGGTATAATGACAATAAATTACATAAGATAATGGATTTATTTAGAGAACTAAATATATAATACTTTTAATGTAAACAATAAATAACAATTAATCAGTCCTTGGTTTTTCTAGGGTAATATTTGATACATTTGTTTTCCTATAATGTTTCAAATCACTAATTCAAGATATATCCACAAATAAGATAATCCCAAAAAATCATTCAATAATTTAATCCCTACAAAATTCCCATTATAATAACCAATTAACTTATAGGATCATATTAATTATACCTCTATGGAATTGGGTTGTACTAGGACTCAAAATGTGTCATTGTTAAAGTTGGAAAAGATAACGATGAAAATAACTCATCAAATGAAAATATTAAAATAATAAACTGATTAAAATATTAATGAAAATGAAAAAACATCAATCTAATCGATGTAAATCCCTATGATCAAACCGCAAATTTTTTAACCCTCTATTTATTATAATATTTAAATAGAAGTGGGAAGTCAACTAAAAAGGTTGAATTAAAGAAGAAAAACGATGAAATAAGCATCACACCACTGTTGTGTAAAGATTTTTACAAAATTTGTTATTAATAGATTCACTACCTAAGGAAACAGTATCAATGTGATATGAATAAGAAATAATAAATGAAAAATAATAATAAGGAGAAGAAATTTTATTTAGAAAACACAAACAAACATACATGGGAAAGAATGAAGATGTGATTACAAAAGGAAAATAAAAAATTATAATTAAAACAAAAAAATTGGATGCCTCAATACCTTCACCACTATCTCCATATATAGGAATATTAGGATCCCTCATTTGACCCCAATCATTACATTGGCTCCACATTAATTATGATAGTCAAAAGGAGGGTTACAAATAAAATGAAATTTTACTTTTCAATGTTGACCAGAAAAATCAGCAAGATTCATACCCCTTTTTGAAACTTAAATTTATAAAATAGGATTCAAAATATAGATGGGTTATATAAAAATATTTTTTTCTAGAATTCTGCTAAAATATTTCCAAATTCCATTCCAATTGTATCATTGGTTTAGAGGTTGTTCTCTTAATGATGTGATTATTTTATGGGCCTTTAGATCTGGCCCATAATTTAAAGGCCAACTTCATCTCCTTGGATCTCTTTGAAAACATCAGAATTTTCCCTAAACACATTTTAGTAAAGTTATCCAATTAATTTTAACTTTATATAGTTGAAATTTGAGCTTCATTAGGCTAGATGTTTTGACCCCTCATATGTTTGATGGGCTTAAGGCCCATTATGCTATATCCATAAATTTCTTCATTCATTCCCAGAAATATTCCTTTTCCCTTGGGCTTCATCTATATATCCTAAAAAAATATTCTATTCAATGTGCTCAATTGTATCCCAAAATATAAAATTCAATTAATCAATATAATTAATTACAAAAGAATATGATTGATTAGGGAGAAATATTAACTTTAAAAATAAATTGCACATGTGATGATAAAAGATTAATAATTTATAAAATTAACTAAAATTAGTGTTTATGTATATTGAAACACGTGAATATTAAAATATATTCAATGAATATTATCTCTTTTAGTGTATAATCACACCCCCAACAACATTTTTTCTATTACTGAGAATAATGTATCATAAAAATATAGAATTAAATTCTCTATTCTGAAAACATTTTAACATACAATGCTCACCAAAAGACATAATTACTGAAAATCTTGAATCCTATAAAAATAATTCCATATAATCAAGGTTCACAAGGATATCCCAATCCCAATCCCATTTTTTTGGTCAAATTCACGACCACATTTCATCTAATTTCAATTAATTAGGTTTTTGTGTCGTGGATGACAAAAGACACCAGGCCCATTTTCTAATTCAAGGAGAATAAAATGGATGTTTTGGGTGGGAATCCCATTAAACTATAATGTGAGTATCCAATTTTTTTTTTCCTTTTTCTAAAGAATTTTATAATTTTAATTTTTTTTTGAAGAACAATATAGATGAAAAGCCCTATTCTGGGAAGGCAACTATGGAGTCACAATCCCCATGTCACAAAGACTATAAATTTTATCAATTACATGCACCAAAATATAGTTTTAAAGACTAATTTTTGGGAAGAAAACCATGTATTCATGATCCCCATGTTTTTTATGCCATATATTTGGACAAAAAAATGCTAAAAAAATTACTAAATCTAGTTTTCCTCTTAGAAATCACTTAATTTTAATTATTTTACTCGACATGGACCCCCTAACTTATCCAATAAAACATTTCATCATTTTAAGGACCCCATTATTCTCAATTTCTACTTGATTTACATTCATTCATTTTTTGGAATTTGTTTCATGTGAAAACCCATGTTTAGCAATGAGTGTTAATGTCTACGAAATTTCATAAATGGTTGATCTGGTTTCATCAATTTTATTGCCTAAGACATCAATAAAAAAGCCACAATTTTGGTTTAAAGTTAAAGGTGAATAAAAACATAATGGTCATTGAGGAACCCTATTAAGGGATACTTCAGTGGGGAATGAAGGACTTGAATGTTGGGTTTGGGTTGATTGATATTTACTAAAAAAGATTTGGAATTAGAATCAAAATTGTTTTCTTCTCAAAAAAAATTATAATGATTTGGTTCTTTATGAAAATATGATTCATCCTAATAATTATCAAATTGAATTTCAGTAATGGGTATGGACTTTATGGTTGTGATTTATCCCAATGGATTAGTGATTAGTGTTTCTTAAAATTATTATTCGATCAATCTTTGGAAAAAATAGTCTATAATGTGAAATTACCCTTTGTGAGTAAACAATAATTTATATTATCCTGATTTTAACTCCCATTAATATACTCCTCATTTTCCTCGGGTTGAATTTCAACATTCCCTAACCAAATAAACACATTATCCAGCTCTGAATTCATAAATTCAAAGTGCGTTTTTTAAAATTTCCACAAGTTTTAAAACCACTGATTGTTTGGGAATCATCACTTTAGGTTTTTCATGATTCTAGACACTCATAAAAATTTTCACATCTTTGATTTTTTCATAATAATATTGAGTGTAAATTGGTTATTCAAAAAATTATGGGGAAGAGACAACCTGGGTAAGAATGGGTTCTACAATATTTTCAAAGAATTTTAGTTCTAATCGTAGTGATGAAACATCTAAATTGATTTTTTCCACTTGTTTTCAAAATATTAAAGAAGTTTTTTGGTATTAGTACTGATGTGAGTTTTCAAATAATGTACTTTACTTGGATTTATATCTTAAAGCATTCCTGAGAGGGTTGTGAATTTATCCTTTAAACATTCATCATCATGTTGATTATAAATGTCATCAGGTGTGGGGTATTCATTCAAGGGTTCAACAAAAAATTTAAAACATTTTGGTGATTCCCAATATTTATTCTCCACTTTATTTTTGTTTGGATTTATGTTCTGATATTGTTGATTATATTCAATTTGAGTAGGAGAATATGAGGTCTTTGAATTATTATGACACACATAAATATAAAGGTGAAAAGAGAAGAGAAATTATGTAGATAACAAATAGGTTGTACGCGAATATACTGTGAGTATCTAATATACCTTTCTTGGGTCCCTGAAAATATTTCCAAAATGTGGTTGCAATGAAATTCGCCCTATAGGTATAAGTAGTCATTTTACTACATGCATCGATTGAATCCACAGAGACCAAGGAATAAACCTATAGACACTATGATTTGATGGAGGATTGGTTATGAAGTGGTCTACTATGGGTTTGATTGAAATTGGGATAAAAATAATAGTAACATAATTATTTAAATGAAGGGAATTTTTTAATTAAACACTTAATTATGTTAATAGAAACAATTAAAGAAGATTGTTTTATCCATGGTTGTTGTTAGGGAAAGAATGGATGTAATTATTTTATTATTCATTACATTATATCCACAACAATAACATTGGACCAAAAAAACTTCTTTAATTATTTACATTCAAATAATTAGGAGTTTTATTAATATATTTAGTCTATTCACTTAGGTACGTTAGTATTCTTTTTTCTCCCAATTATAATTAAACCCGCATTTGACTACTTCATATCCAATCCTTTATAAAATTTATGTTTCTATAGTTTTATTCTTAGGTCCCTACGAATTCAATCCCTATATGTAATACAATGATCAATTGTTCATGTAGGGTAAATTTCGTTGTTACCAAATTTTGACAGCAATTTCCCGAACCCAGGTAATTTATTTTAGACACTAACCTTCTCATCTCACCGAACTTCTCTATTCTCACCACCACTTCTAATATATTTTAACCTTTATGTTTTTGTGTATATAAAGAAATATAAAATCCACATTTTATCCCAATCCATTGGAATATATTCAAAAACACCCTAAAATAAATCCAAGCTGGAGTAATATGGAGAAACAATATTGGAAATCACCAAATGTTTTGAATTTTATAGATCAACCCTTGAATAAATACCCCACACCTGATGAGATTTACAATCAATGAGATGTGGAATTTTTAAGGATAAATTCATATGTATGTCAAGGATTCTTAAAGAAATCATTATTAGGTAATTCCATCATGTACAAACTCGTATTAAGCCTAATCCACCATGTTTTCAGTTGATGACATGTCTATCAAAAATTGAATACATTGGCTATACCTCAAATGTAGACTCCTCGGGGATAATTGATTGTTATGTTTGAACTCTGGAAGGCATTGGTTTTATTTAAATATACAAAATTATTCAAAACATAAATCTCAGAAACAAAATAATTATATCAAGTTGGAAACCCCATGGGGTTGCCTTGACAAAAGAAAATTAAAATCAAAAATTGCAGAAGTCTGGTTGCCTTCCAAAAAGTGATTTAATTAATGAATTTAGCTTTACATAGAGAACCCAACTTATCCAATACCAAATTTCAACATTTTAGGACTCCATTATACTAAATTTATTATCTATTTAGATTGAATATGTTTTATAATTTGTTTCATTTTCAACTCAATTTTCAATAATGAGAGTGAAATTAGAAGGAATTTCATAAACGGTTGATCTGGTTGGTTCTATTGTACTTCATAAGACATCAATAATCATATCCTCATTATGGTTTTCAAGATAAAGATGAATGAAAACCGAAATCTCATTATTGTACCCTATGAAGTGATACTTGAGTGGGGAAGTAAGGATTGTAATTCTAGGATTAAGTTGATAAAAATTAACAAAATAATATTTGGAATTAGAATCAAAATCATTTTCTTCTCCAAGAAATTGATAAAGTGTTTATTCCCTTTAAAAATATTTTTCATCCCCTGAAATATCTAGTTGAATATTGTGAATGGGTATGGACATGATGTTTTTTATTTCTCCTAATTATTTAGTGATTGGTGTTTCTAAAAAATTATTAATGGATAAATGTCTGAGAAAATCATTCTATAATGTGAACTTACCCTCTTTAGAATAATAATAATTAATTTCATTCTAATTTTAACTCTCATTAACATACTCCTCATGTTCCTAAGGATGAATTTATCTGTTCCATAATGAAATAAGCTAATTATCTTGATCTAATATCATAAATTCTAATGTGTGTTATTCAAAATTTTCCTCTAGTTTTAAAGACTCTGATTATTTGAGAATATTTACATATGGTTTTTCATTATTTTCTAGACCCATATAAATTTACAAATCTTTGTGTTATTTGTAAAATATTGAGCTTAAAAATTTTCTTCAATAAATTATTTGTATGTGACAACCTGAGTGGGAATGATTTCAATAACTCTTTCAGTACATTATTGTTCAAATCATAGTAACGAAACATATGAATTTATTTTTTCCATTTCTTCACAAAACTGTACAATAATTTGTTAGGTATTATGATAGATAAGAGTTTATACAACATGTAATCCCATAGGATTTATATCCTCAATAATACTTGATAGGGTTTGGAATTCATCCTTTAAACATTCTTTATCCCATTGACTATACATCTCATCAGGTGTGGGGTATTAATTCAAGTATTGATCAAAGAAAATAATATAAAAATTGGCGATTACAAATATTCATTCTCCATTTTATTCCAGATTGGGTTTATGTTGGGCTATTTTTGAATATATTCCATTCGAGTTAGAGAAAATGAGAATTTTAGATTCGTTTGACACACAAAAACACAAAGGAGATAAGATAAGAGAAATGGGGGTGAGAATAGAGAATTTGGGTGAGAATCAAAGGTGGGTGTCTAAAATATCATACACGGGTCCTCATAAATAACACAAAATTATGGTTATTCCCAAATTTAACCAAAAATTATATTATATTAATTGTAGTACATATAGGGATCAAATCCATAGGGACCAATGAAGAAACCCATAGACACTATGATTTGATGGAGGATAGTCTATGAAGTGGTCAATTATGGGGTTGATTATAATTGGGAGAAAAAGAATAATAATGTAACTCAATAAATTGAATAATTTTTTTAATTAATAAACTAATAATTTAAATGGAAAAAGTTATGTAAAATGGATTTATCCATGGATTTTGGGAGGGATATAATAGAGGTAATTATATTTCTATGAATTTTATGTTCACAAGTTCAAGAGGTATCCAATCAATGAGATAAGTCCCCAAAATCTTTATCTTATATAATAAATATAAAATTTCCAGAACAACCCTTTAATAACTTATATTATCACATTAATTATCAATCCAAGTAATTTTATCTTACTAATACTCAAAATGAGTCGACATTAAAGATTGTAAAGACAAAGAAAAAAATAATTAGAAGAATAGAACTCTCAAACCATTGAATTAATTTAACAATTAAGGAAAATAAAATAAAAACCAATATAAAAACTATAAAATCACTATAATCAAGCCACAAAAGGTTTATCCTTGAATTTATTAGTGGTTCTAAATTTAATTTAGAATTCGACTTAAACAAGCAGGATTGAAGAAGTGAAAACAAACAAAGAAATACAACTCCATCATTATGTGAATAATTTCCCAAAATATGTTGTGAATAGATTTAATATATCACTAAATGGTATCAACATTATATTAATAATAGTATAAAAGGTTAATAATGAGAACATTAATTAATAAACTAATGTGATATGAAAAACTTACATCAGGGAATTTGACCATGCAATTTCAAAATGAGAGCCAAACATTACAATTGAAAGAATAAACACGAACCCCTAAATCCATTCACCAAAAAATATATATAGTAATATTAGGGTCCTAATGATGACCCAAAACAATAAATTCCATCCCATTTAATTAGGATAGTAATAGTTGGGAGAGAAATCAACAGAAATTTTAATTTTCAACTTTGACCCCAAAAATAGGGCCATATTCACCCCCAATTTTTGTGTAAATTTGTAACTGAAGAGGGTAGAATCTGAAGGGGCCATAGACGAAAAATATCTTCATATATATTTTTGATATAAAATATTTTAAAAAATTTAGATAATTGTTAAATCTATTTGGATGGTATTCTCTGAATTATGTGATTCTTTTATGGGCCTTCAGATCTAGCCCAAATTTGAAATGTGAACTTCGACCCCACGAATCTCCTTGTAAAATCAGAATTAGATTTGAAAATAATTTAATGAAATTATTCTCATAGTTTCATATTTATAGAGTTAAAATTTTAGCTTCATTGGAATTGAAATGTGAGATCCACTTTTTTATGGGCATATGCCCCATTATGATGTGTCCATAAATTTACGTATTCATGCCCAAAAATGTTGTTCCTCCCTTGGGATCCATCCATCGATCCTGAAACAAAAAATAATTAATAAAAGTTCTAAAAAATATCCAAAAAAAAATCAAATAAATAATATAATTAAATCCTCAAATAGATGGTTGTTTGGGACTAAATATTCACTTTACGCATTAATTTAACATATGATGAGAAATAAAGTTAAAATTAGAAAATAAACTAAAATTAGTGTTTGTAGGAATTGAAAAACATGAATGTTAAAATATTATCAATTAATATTAGCCAATACTAGTGGATAATCAGAATGTAATGCAAAAATATTGAAGAATCAATTACCAACACACTAGTCGGCCTATCAACGTTGGGATGTTTGGGATATACTTTACCAAATACACATGGTACACCATCTATGTCTTGTGATACTGAAAATAATGTCACATATTTTCACTATGAAAACTAGTGAGAGGATTCTCTTCTTGATAAGATAGTATCTAGACTTTGTGTCAAAGAGCATGTGACTGAGATTTTATAAACTATTCTACATCCCTTCATTGTTCTTGTGAGGGAGGAGGGTGTTGAGGGATCATTTCATGGTGGTCACATATAGGAGTAGAGGACTCTTTAAGATGGGTGACAATAGATTCTGAGGTTGAGAAGATATTTATTTATTTTTTCAAGTCCAATCTAGAACTCTTCATCCCACTAGTACACAGCACCTTTCATTATGATCTTGAAAAGGGATTTCACATTCCATTCATATTCCCATTGAATCGGAATATATTGGATAAGTGGCCATGAAGTTCTTAGAGATACCAGAGGTTTCTCAGAAGAGTCATCTTGATGATGTAATTGATCTTCTCAGGGTCGATCATGATGTCTCATTATTTGAAAATGAAACCAAGAAACATTCCTTAGGTTACACCCTAAAACAGACATCGTCGATTTCACCTTCAATAGCCTAGAATGGAGGAATCTAAACACTTTCTCAAGATCAATAAGATTGTCCTATAATTTTTGGGATTTGACCTCCAAATCTCCCATGTATTATTCCACTAACAAACAAAGTATTAGTTTCATGATGTGGTGCATCTCTCACTAATTGGTAGCTCCTGCATTATTCATACTAAAACGAATCACTTGGTAACAGAAATTACTGTGTTGGGCACTAAAAGTTTTAGACTCCTTTTTATCTGGGTATATCTAGATCTGGTTGTACCCAATGTAACCATCCATGAAGGAGAGATCCTAGAACCCAAATGTGGAATTTATCAACAACCCCATCACTAGGATGAGAAAATCATCTTTATGAAAATGGTATTTGAGACCCCATAAGTAGATACATAGTCTGATCAGATTATTCTTCTTCCTAACTAGTATGATGATAGAAATACACTTGGGGTACTGAATATCCTTTATTAATATTTATTTAATATACATGTCAACTTCTTCCTTAACCGTGGCACCATGGAATGGGTGTATCCTTCATGGAGGTTTCATGAACCCGTGATGGATTATAGGGAGACCAAGACGATGGATGGTGACTTGCACGTCTAGTCCAAGAATCTTGTCATAGCTTCAAGAAAATAGATCTTAGTAATGATTCCATAAATCCATGTATTGTAGCTTCTCCTCTGCGGGCATGGCAATGCTCTTAGGAATTGGCCCCGAATCATCCATAGTACCAGGATTCACATGAATAAACTCATCGATAGTGGTGGTCAAGCCTTCCATAAATTCACTAGGAGAGTATTAAAAATATAATTTATCAATTATGGTGTTGAGATCATTGTGAAGAGGAGATTCATTCGGAATGACTGAAAAAATAATAACATTGGTGCTAGCATGGGATATAGTACAATATTTACTATGAGACTCCTACTATACTAAAATCATAGAAACAGAGGTTTTAATATGGATTCCATTATGCCTCTTACCATAGGGTCAATTCATGATGTGAAATCAATGTTGGAGGTTCAACATGTGATGTTTCAACCTAGATTATTAGAACAACATATTATGATGTATGACTACAGCCCTAGGGCTTACATCTCGATACCGAATATGAGTAGGGGTTCTTGTCTTACATGATCATGACCCATGTAGAAGTATGAGGTAATACATTAGTGTTATTCATACATAGGCATGTAATATACATTCCTATTAGAAAATAAAAAATCATTTCCCCATGTCTGGTGTCGTAGCCTCCAACTAGTGAATCTAGAGGATGAATGGGTCATTTAGATTTATCCATATACTTCTAAAAATAGAGGTTCTATCAACCTTATTGGTCTCTGTGTTCTTATCCTTTAGTTATTAATAGAAAATGTTTTTATATAAATATTTTCAAGAGTTAGTGGGAGAATCACTACCTTGGGGTATGCCTACTCAACCGTTGTAGGAGTACTTGAGGCATTGGAGATTCAAGGAGGGAATTGATATGTTAAGATGGAGCCAGGGCCTATACATCAATGGATTGTAAGTGGTATCCTGTGATATGAATAATAATTTAGTGTGCGCTACCAACATTCCGAATTTGGTCATCAAATGGATCATTCCATAAGGTCTATGTTCATTCCATGTGTAACCTTAAATATCTAGGTCAGATGGTCTCAAATATGATTCTGTTAATCCCAACCTACAGAGTGTCTGACTCGGGATGATATTGATCCCATAACTAGTGTCAAATCAATAGCGATGAACCTTTATTCCATTGAACTAGCTAGTGATGTACATAGATGTATTGTATCCCAAAATGATTGAACTCTCATATTCCCTAGAAAAAGAGATGATGGCCTGAAATTCGGAGTACTCTACCTCATTTGCATAGAAATTATCAACTGCTACAACATCAATTTTAAACAAGACAAGGATATTCAAGTCTTCTGAGAGGGTTTATCACATCCATTATGGTAGGGGATGGCCTCGATGACTAATAGATTTGTCAGAATTCTAGAATGGAGAATAAACACATCATACATCCATTCAAGGAACACATTTCTCTCAACATGAGGTTACTAAGTGGTGAAAAGTATGATAGGCACTACTATAACATATACAAGATTTCATATAAGGGGAAACACTCTTCTACTCATTAGAAAAGCTTCCAATAACTACCATTGGATAAATGTTGGTTGACTAAGGATTTTCTGGATACATTGGTTCATGATAAGAATTTGTCACTTCTTCCTAGTCGATGGGCGCAATCAATGGTGGTGGTGAGTCCGACAAAGAGGGATTGAAGTATTTCACCTTATGATCTATATGATACACCTACTTTCTTTTCATGGTGGAATGAATGTCCCAGCTTGAGGCATTGAACTGATCATTTAAGTGACTAATATATCATTAGATTCTTCTTTGGTGGCATCAGCTAGTGATAATGGGAGGGATTTCCTCAAATTACTCATCATTAGAGATCATTTAGGGATCTACCAATTCTATGGTATTCATAGAGGCACACTTTTGATCATCTTTAAAGGATTTATACCATGTTAGACGGTCTTTTAGTGTGATTTCCATCCCTGGAGGCATAAATTCTCTCAGTGTACATGATGGTCTTGGCACTGGAGGGGGAATTTTATTTTACATATTCTATTAGTGCCTACTCTTCTAATATGTGGAAGGATAAAAGCTAGATACAGAAGTGAAAGCTAGAGATGCTGCAATGAATTTCAGAGATTTGAGATGACCTAAACTATTACATTTGATATCGTGGGAATGAGAAACTACTCTGCAGGCTGACCAATTATCTTACCTATGAGTCTCATTACTTGAGATGTATTTCCAGTCACCAAAACCTTTAGTGTCATTGTTAGTCCTGGCCTATATTTTTGTAACTTATGTTGATACATCACCCATCCTAACAACACCATTATCCACCAAGTCAAGGTTCCAATGATTAAATTCAAAGAACTACATCATGGAATTTCCAAGGATTTTTTGGTAAGGGAAGTGGTCAGAAATATTTATGTGTCTGGCCTCATGGGGACTTCTGCACTGTGTAAACATCAAAATCCATTGCACCATAGTACTATAAGAATAACCAAGATACATGGACTTTGGAAAGGAGTATCTTTGATTTATCCTTTCTAGAAGGGTGTCTCTATGATATTTTCCCTAACAAGGGACTAGATATGGATGAGGGGTTAGAAGCACATTCTATTATCTTGGTGGTGGTTCCTGTTGAGGAGGTATTGGCCAATTCTGGGGTTGGTGAGGTGGATTTTGATGAAGTTGATGTCCTCAATGAGATTTTTCTT
Source organism: Viscum album (assembly GCA_963277665.1). Classification (NCBI taxonomy): domain Eukaryota; kingdom Viridiplantae; phylum Streptophyta; class Magnoliopsida; order Santalales; family Viscaceae; genus Viscum; species Viscum album. The sequence goes on along the minus strand of OY728155.1, from coordinate 1,544,109,434 downwards.
GGTGAGGCTCTATGATAACCATCTAATATGGCTATTTATCCCCCACATGTACTGTGGTGGCAATCTCTTTCATGGACGCTCTTCTGGTAAAAGCTAAATTAGGCGTCGGATACACTTACATGGATAATTACAAGGATCCCTATAGGAATGAGACTTTTCACATTAATCTCATAATCCACCTGGGAAATTATAAGTGATAAAGGTGCAAACAAATTTAGTTTTGATATTCCCCATGACCATTTTCAATATCCTCTCTTCAGTCAGTAGTATGTCGAGAAAGTATGTAAGTCCCTTCCACTTGATAATGATGTTACGAAGTGTTCATATTGTATGTATTCCACTTGAAAAGGATAGAAATATTCTCTTGGGTGTAGTGGAACTAAACTAGTAGAAAAATTGTATGTTGAGGTATTCCTAGTTGGTGATGGACCCAATGGGTAACTGGATCTACCTAATGAATTCAGTACCTTGCCATGTCTCAGCAAAACATCAAATTGTGGATGCTTTCTACTACTCTAGGGTTCCCAAAGTGGGTTTTCACCTAGAGATGAAGTGGTTATATGCTGCAGCAAGTCACCCATCCCATTTAATGGGGAGAATGTAAGATTATTGAAATATGTGGGTTCTCACATATCTTCCAACAATGATAGATATGGATTTTCATCAGGTGGGACTTCCATTTTTCAGGTTTCTAGGGTTTAAATATGAGACGATGGACCAGTTAGCTGGTTATTATGGCATGGATTCCATTTTTGTGAGGATTCAAGACCACCAGGGAATTGGATGGAACATCAACATGGTAGAGAGCATCAGAGGTTCATGGATTGACCTTCAGTGTGGCTTGGGGAATAGATTGATCAAGATTTCGGGTGTGATTATCAAGTTGTTCAAGAGGATTCAGTAATTCAAACCATGGTCTATTTCCATAATCTTTAAATTTTTCTCTACTTTCAAATGCGAGATCAACATTCTATACAAGGGGAAACTATATGAGGAATAATTTATGCTACCCCTTCTTTATCACTAAACGAGGAACAAGGTCCTTCCAATGATAACCACAATCTAGATGTCTCTCTGTAGGGAGTTCATTGAGGATCTGTTGATGGTATGCAATATGTTGTCACAGTGTAGTGATTGTAGGATCATCCTCTATCCTATATGTGATGTAAATAGGATATTAGGACTTGAGAGGTCCCTTACTCTTATTGGGATTTCATTACATGGAAATTAATAAAGAAGGTTCCCCTATGTCATTTTCCAACCTTTGCTAAAGAGTGAGGACACCTATGTGAGGGACCTTGTAATACTATGTTACCCCAGTATGCTGGTTCTCTCAAACAGACCCTGTGATGATGTCCCTATTCTTAAGTAGTGTGAGGATAACCATATTCACTGTGATGATACCTACCATGTCTCTAATGTCACTGAGTGAATCAAGAAATCATTTGATATGAATTAGTTGGAGAGAAGCATAATGTCCCCAACCATGGATCTACATGTGTGGAGATTCTTCTTCAATGATTCTGCAGAGAACTGTAAATCTATGAATGCATATTAATTAAAGGGCCTAGAGGTAACCGCGTGATATTGGATGCTACACCACTATAAATTCTACACACTCAACCAAACACCATTTTTGGATGATATCATCAATGTGATTATGACTCTTTAGGAAGACTTATTAATGGTCAAGCAAGTAGAAATATGTCTCCCAAATGGTACTTCAAAAGAACAAGACCTGGTCCATGGTGGGGGTCTTCAGAATGTAAAATTCATGAACTGTGTTTGGCTAAAAATCCATTGAAAGTTGGTCAGTGGCCAGGGTGTCCCAAAATATTCTTTCTTTGGAAGCTAGTTCCATCTCTTGGCTACCCCAAGATCCAATCGGTGATGTATGACTAATATTAAAAGATGCATATTTGGACAACTGTGGTGGTGGACTATCCAGCTGAAATATTGATGCTTGAACGGTCTTATTAATAAACACTAGTTCATGTATGGGAGTCAGTACTGACTGTAGCAATACATCCCTATAGGATGGGGTCTCAACCACTGCCTCAAGTGAGAGGGTAGTGGCTTTCATCTATGGGTCCACTAGGTGATCACAATATATAATATAATAGAAATACTCTATGTAATCTATGTTATAGTTAGAGAGTGAGTCTAGTGATGACAGCGATGACTACACCACAAGAACATGGATGGGATAGAAGTCTTCCTCCTCCTATATGTATCGAAAAAGGGATTTAGGGATATTTTAATCCTCACCTTCTAGGATGATGAACTTCACTTGTCTGGATCCTTCCCTAGACTCTGAGGTAGAAGAATTGGGGTAAGTCTCTATAATTTAATAACATTCATCTTTAGAGTCTGAGAAATGAATAGTATTGACAATAACCTAGATATTCTCAATGTTTTTTCGGGTAGGGATGTTTTCCAGTATGTGGGGGACCTTCGTCTTATTGGTTGATTGCATGGGGAGGACCTTTGATTTGGTTTTTCAGGATATAGGGAGGACATCCAAATTAGTAGTCTCTAAATTGGGGAGGACCTCCACTTAGTATATTAATATATTAGGTATGACCTCTTCTTTGGTCATCAGGAACATAGGGAGGACCTCCATGTTCTGTGTGAGAGTGGGAAGGACATCCGCATTTTTGAGTTGAAGTGCGAGGAGGTTCTTTTTAGTGATTTATCTAGACACAGGGATGACCTCAATGATGGGATGCTTGAGTATTGTGTGGTAATCTATACTCATTGCTGTGTGAAATGGGAGGACCTCAACGGGAGTGGGTAGGACCTTCACATTGGTTGGTTATGGAACGGGTAAGACCTCAATGTTGGCTGGTGTGGATTACATAATTAGGCCCCCCATAATGTTCATCAATAATGTATGGAATACCTTCACTTTTGATAAAAATGGATCTGGGAGGACTTATACATGATCTGGGGATGACATGATGAGGACCTTCACATCACTGGTCAGAGATATGGGGAGGACCTCTATATCGGGAACCATAATCCTGGGGAGGACATCCGTACTTGACATCAATGAAGAGGGGTGGTCCAATGATTTGGATGATGATGGGAACATGGGTAGATCCTTCATGTTATGTGTGAGTATAGTTTGGACCTTCACTTTAACTAGATATAGTATGGGGAGGACCTCCAGGATGGGCCTTATCATAAAAAAATAGCTTGTAAAAACTTCTATATAAACTAATGGTTGACAGAGTCAACCCAAACTTCTTGTGATTTCATTGATGGATCAATCCCAAAAATAAATCTAGGAGTACATTTTCATCATTATTAGGGACTTGGTAGGATTTTCCAATAGTTGTAGGGGTATGGATGTTTTGGAAGATGACTCCCCCTAACAAGAATCCTCCTAAGATTTAGCCAAAATTTGGCATCAGGTGAGTAAGACCAGGATCAGTAGAGAAGGGGAATGGTCCAACTATTTCTAGCCTTAGAATATCAGTCATTGTTGGCCATTATGTGGCATAATAAGAGCCCTACTCGGCTAATCCCTAGAGGTTGTCATTTCTTGGGTGACCTGGACATCCACTACCTCCTCAGTGTAGGGGGGAGGGTTGAAAAATTTCTCTTGGGAGATGCTCCCAAAATAATTCATCATTGGAGTGGTGAGACTCCCTTGTGTTCATACAATAATATGAGGGTATTGATCACCATCCTCTAGATTATTTTTGTGGGTGATATGGGGTGTGGGTTCCCAATAGCTGATGGAATAGTGGACATCGTGGCAGAGGTGGGGTCATGCGGGATTGTTGCATCGATTGGCCTCTTATCCCTATATCGATGGGCATTGGGTGAGAAGTTTCCTACATCATGGATCCAAAAAAGAAGTAATATTCAACACTTAGGTAATATTCTAGGAAATAAAGTCCCAATTCCCCCAAAATTTACTAATCTACCATGGCTACAATGAGATCTGCATTGATAATGTCACAAACTGGGATTCCCAATGTTCAACTATCCAAAATACCAGCGAGTTTTTCATTGGTCATGTTATTTATTTAGTGGTACCTAGTGTTTGATATCTAGATATAGTGACATGATAATCTATGGATATGATGTCTTAAACACGACTTGTCCCCATGTTGATGAGAATAAATTCATGTTGGGTTCACTGTTTCTTTTTCTGATGCTTTCATCGGGGCGTGCCTCTTTGCTTGTTATGGTTTGCTGACTTTGGATAGTACTAGGAATTCCCATATACAAAAGGAGGGTTACATTCATCAAATTATTGAAGATGTCTACTCCATGATAATAATTGGGTGATGGGGTGTCGGTCCCTCCTTCCTTTATCTGTTTAATTCATCACCCTGTCTGTGTCTCCCTCGTATATTATGAGGTTTTTTTTGTAAAACTCATTCTCGGTGCCATATATTTATAGATTCCAATTAATTATGATGCTTATGTATGGAAATTCGAAAGGGTCTTTCCAGGGAAACAACCTCCGATTTGGAGAGTAGTTGTGTTGGGAGTCATTGGAATGTATGGATGCTAGAACATCGTTCACCTATATTCTTCCTCATTTGAGGGAAACTCATGGAGTTATCTCAAGCATAGAACCCAAGGAATTTCATTTTTATTACAGGGTAACCGATGGAAATTTCATACCTTATGAGGTTTCTATCATGAATTACAGGTTTTACATGAGGTATTAGTGTAAAATATCAAAAGTTTAACATCTTGCTGAGATGAATAGAGGTTGATCAAGATGCATGGTGGAGGATCATAGATGGGGTACATCCCTAGGAGGGAGAAACTAAAAATATTACTAGATGTATGGGTCAGAACAGCTATGGAGGTATACCCATGGAGGTGTGTCCTATTATTGGAAGATTTCACACAATAAATGGGTACATCCCTATGAGGGAGGAACCATGGTTTTCCAGATGCATGGGTCATAATTCCCAATGAAAGTAGACCCGGGGTGGTGTGTCCCATTGAGGTAATTGGTTACACCGTGAAGGGGTACAACCCTATGATAAAGTCAACATGGTTTACCATTGGTTAGTATTGATCCTCAAAGATGCATCCTACATTCTCTTCCTTGGATCAAGGATCAAAACCAAAATCATTCGATGAATGGAGTGGTGATGATGCATGGGACAATTCCTTTGTAGGAGGATTTCTCTTAGTTGGATTGTCAGGTAATGTGTGGGGCATAAACATGGAGCTACATAGGTACTTCAAGTAGAAGAAATTAAATTTATAGTTCTTATGTGTAGGAGAAACCCAGATGGATGACATGACCCCACAAGGATGTGGTGGCCTGGGTCAAAATCAATATGGATATGGAAGGATTCTTTAGTGGACTGCATGGAATGGATGAATCATTGATAGTGTTGGGATTGAAGATCAAGGATGTTTCTTATGTATCCTAGATAGTTGAGAATCAAATTACACATTTTATGTATGGGTAATTAGGGCATACACCATGAGGGTTTCCCATTGGACATGTTGGGGTTATGAATGGGAGCAGCCCAAAGTTGGTGGCGGATTATCAATCTTGTTGATGAACTCTGAGCCCACGTTAGTAATGTTTAGTTTGAGAAACAATAGGAAGCAATAGACCTAACTATAGTTTCTTAAAAGATGCACCAACAATAGATGGTGTTGGTATTATGCCTGTGATTTGTCATAGGAAAATTTCTTTCTAGGTGAGTAGGATCTCATTCCATGTGTGGAATATCTTATTCATTATCATACATATATATAGAATCATTTCAAGAGTGAATTGGGACTTATTCTTGAAATCTTTCCAAGACACACATTTATAAAATCCACAAAGGGATGAGGATGGAAGATTAAGAGCATAAGAAGTGATAGATTCACATTTCATGTCCTTTCTTTGATCCTGTTCGGATGTTGTCACCCTATGAGGGGAGGAACTTGTTCTGTGTCGCATATACACAGTGAGATCCTGGGCTTGCCACACAGGGTGGGGTCACAATTTAACATCATGTTTTTAGTATTTTGGTGATATGAAGTTTCACATAGATTATCTTGAATATGATAAATTCACTCCTCACCCATAGGGATTAAATAATCATTTCTCAGTAACCCCTAAGTGGGGGATGGACTTAACAAATGCAATGTTTAACTATGTGGAGAAATTATCACCGAAGAGATCAATGTTAGATTATATATGTTTAAACTCAATAGTCATTAGAGTACCTATACTGAAATGAAATATTTAAAAATGAATCTTGGGCCACACTTGGAGTGGAGTGGGCCACATGAATGTATAGAACATGTCACATAAGGACATTTAAGGGTAGCTTAACCAATCCTGTATGGGTGAGAAGACTTCAATCATTCATCATTTGTGAGGAAGTTAAAGTATAAGGTAGGAAACATGGATACATAAATAAGGGTTCTCAATGAGAGGTGATACATGAATCTCAAGTTCTTCAATGGGATATGGGTTTCATAAATGTTGTTGACCCTTCCTCGACATGAAGTTATGATCTATAATAGGAGTTATATACAAAGGATTAATTCTATATGATGCCTCAAGTACAGAGAAGGGATTTATTCCTCTACATATGAGGAAGGCATATGTTAAATGCTTCCCCACCTTATGTGGAGGAACTGAGCAATAAGTAAAACTTGGTTTCACGATGCTCAAATGAAATGGATGAATCAATTTCCATTCTGGGTCGCAGTGATTGGGTTCATTGGAAATTGATAAAATGGTATCCAAATGGTCATGGTAACCATCTTTTGAGGAAGAATGATCTGAGTATTTATAGTCTCAAGAGTCCCATAGAGCTCGGAGGCATATCATGAAGCCTATGTGGGATCCATGAAATCCTATGGAATTGTCAGGATCATGAATTCGCCCATCAAATTCCTTAGCATCATCATAGAGTATGTTAGTCTCACAGGATTTTTGTCTTCACGTCATGTGCTCATGATGATGATAGACCTTTATGAGTGGGATTTGTGAAGAAGACCCCTTGGATGATTTATTGGATTAATTTGAGCTGATATTGTCTTATAACCTATTTTGGCCCTCTCAACTCTTCCCCTATCATAAATTTCAGCACCAACATTATCCATATACTTATCCTTAACAATCACAAAATTTTTTACTCATCCAATATTTAAAAATCTAACTAAACCTATTCCTAAATACAAAATATAGAAAATCATGATTATCATACCTAGATATTATATATTTTTTGGATGAATATTAAATACATTACATAAAAACATTCCTAAAGATCATAATAAAAATTTTTAATTGGAAAATGGAATCATAAACAACTGGTTCATAGGGGAGCTACATAATCTCCCACTAATTTCATCATATCTAGAACCCTTCATAGAAATATAAAACATAATAAATATATTCATAACTTGGGGGAAGGAAACTTAAGAAATAGTGATATCACATTCTTAGTAAGGATAAATAAGGGAAATAGAAAATCATATCAAGAACATAAGGGTATGATAACATGAGCATAGCACATAAAAACCATACCATGCATATCAAAGTATGGAATCATGATTCATGGATTGAATATTTCCAGTTCATAAGACCTAAATTATAATGTATTCAAAGGTTAAGAGGTATAATTGAATAACATTATAATAAGATATATATTTGTGGTTATCAAATAAACATAGAAAATATAAGTTATAGGCTTCCCACTATGACATTCATAACATGTTAAGCCTATGATAACCATTAGTGTGCCTCTTGGTGATAGGGATAACCTCATATGTACTCACTTTTAGGCTTTGACTGACTGAAAATTAAATTTTTTATTATCAAAAAACTTTTGAGGGTAATGTGAGAAACCCCATAATCCTACATTATAATCAAATAAAACCATTAATAAGGATAACCTGAAACCAGACTACATGATCTACCCCTACCCAACAATTACACCTTGGTGACAAGCCTCCACCATCGCATGACTACTCGGACAGCTGTCCCACGCAAAGTTTCACAGGCCTAGAACCAATGGCAGAGCCATACCCTCTCAAACATCCAAATCCAAATGACATATGCATGTGAAATAATTAGGCCCAGAACCTCTTCTAGAGCAGAAACATGTAGAAAGCTGATGAAAACAAATCAAAACATCATAGAAAATTCAAACATAAACATCCTCAAAAAGAGTCTACAATCCAATAGTCAACTAACACAAAAATCCTACACTTTCAGGATTATGATAACCATTTGTTTAACCTTTGAGCTCATATAACATTAATAATTAACCAATTCATTAGATAGAGATATACACCCCTCCTATCAAACAATGAAAACCATATTTATGTCTGCCAAAAGGTAATAAAATATTTATCAAATCATAACCTAAGAGATGATGTGTTGTCCACAAACATTTCATCAGATCATAACCTTTATAAAAAATATGGGTTTCATAATCATTCCATCATCTCATCATAATATAACCTGCGGGAAAAGAACCGAGTTTCATTAGAATTTTGTCAGGGTGTAACTTGTGTAAGAGAAATAGGTTTCATAAAAATAATACCATCATAAACATAAAATATTCACAAAAATAATAATAATGGTATCCTTGTATCATATCACTAGTAAGGAATAGGTAACATCAATGGATGTCATCTTTGATGGAAAATGATTTTGAATTATCATTTAAAACATTTCATAAATAAAATATCATTTACACTATGAAAAAATAATTTTTAAAACATAAAACATCATTAATATAATATTCATTTGATATGAAAATAATAATTTTTAAATGTATCCTCAATGAAAATAATCATCATGATGATGGGAAGCTTCGTTCATTCCATAGACATTAAAATAATGTTTCCTTTCACAATTTCAGGAAAATACAAACGTTCAATGTTTGGAAAATGACATGAATATTCCTTTAAAAACATTTTTTCAAAATTTCAAACATTGTTTAACATTTATTTTAAAAATAAATTAATATTAGTGAATCATTTTAAAAACATATTAAGAACACATATTTTGTAAGAAATTGGTCTTCCGAATAAAGAGATAAATAGAGTTATATTTTAATAAAAACATTTTCATGATTGTTATTAGCTCCAAAGAGTAGAAACAGTAAAATTATGTGAAATTATTACAATTAACCATAGGATAATAAATATCATGAATTTATAGAGATATGTATCATATACTGTTTTTATCATAAACAAGATCATAACAATCCTAATAAACGATGAAATTGTAACATTAAATATTTAACAATTTGGAAACATTGAATCGTAAGCCCCATGAAATAATAAAATAAAATAGTAACACAAAATTTTATGAGGATAAATAAATTCATGATGATTCATGTAAAATGGGTTGTATATACACCACATGAAAGTATATAGGTGCATAATATAATGTATGTCTCAAAGAAAGAAAAATCAAGACTGAAATCCAATACCTTAAGACTTAAATTCCTTCTCATACATTGAAAACTACAGTATAATAAATATATGTTAACTATAAATAAATGAAAAACTATAATCATATATAAATCATTCCATGTTAAATTCATGTTTTGGGAAATAGTTTCTTTGATTTTGTGTGTTAGTTTTGATATGTTATTTTGTTCCTCTGAATATGATCATGGTTTTATAATATCCATAATTTTAACAATGAAAAAATACCATATATATCCAGTTTATATTTATTTATAATAACCCATAAAATTTAGTGATAGAAAATTAAATACACCATTCATGTTGATGGTTGATTGTACGTACACATGAATATTGTTTAAATTTTCATGTTAATTTGAAAGAAAAATAAATATATAATATAGAATCATTAAAAAATCATTTTTTGTCATATTTATCACATTTTTTCATTAAAACCATCCTTATTACCTTCCATTTAATGTGTGAATGAATCACATCACTTCATGAGGTGATAGACCTTCGTACACATGAGAAACGTTATAATATTCCAAAAAATGCATAATATAAAGTTTTGTGTGATATAATAATTCAAGAAGTATAAAAATATCATAAATATCAAATTTTATTAATAAATATGTCATTATTTCTATCCTTGATAAATGATAATGGAAAAAATAATGGCATTGGTTCGCATGATGATGGTCCTCCGTACACATGAGCGATGATTTCATAACTCATTTGATGGATTTGGGGTTGGTTGTAAGTAATTCACTTTACATAAAAACACACAAACACACACAAACACACACACACACACACACACACATATATATATATATATATATGTAATATATAGATTATATTATATCATCATGTTATAATAATAATATAAGAGCTAGAGGAAGAAATAAAATAAAAATGTTCATTGATGATTGTTACCTCTTCTTCGAGTATCTTCCATAATTTTTCACCAAAACCCTTCATAGGATGCCTTTATATCAAAGATAAGGCTTCAAGGATGAGAGGATTTAATTTAAGAAGTTACATGTTCTATAATTTTCCTAATTAAAATGGTTTTTAGGTGTGAATAATAAAGGATAGGGGGTGTCATTTAATAAGTTAGGTGAGTGTCACACTAGTAATTTTTTGAAATCAAAAAAGCGTACCCACATTTTCCACCTGCCAAAAATCTCCAAAATGTCTCAAATTTTTACCTTACATATTATAATGTCTAAATATTACCATAAAATATATTTTATAAATTTTTATGCGTCACTTTAACCATTACCATTTAAATTTCACACCAACCCCCATCGCCGATAATCCAATTTTTTCCTTAACTGTGGAAAATAATTTTTACTATTTTAAAAATGATTTGGTCAAAAATTACGTTGATATTATTATATAATATAAATATTTATAATTATTATTGATTAAATAATTTTCCCAAATTACATTAATATAATTAGAAAATTTTAATTTTAGAATAATCTTGTACATTCAATTAGAAAGTGAGTTTTTTAAAAAAATGTCCAAAAGATTCAAAGGATTTTAATCAAAAAATAAATATGAAATTTATTTAGATTACCTAAATTGGATTATTGAATATGTTATTTAACTAATTTTACTTTAAAATAAATTTAAAATATAATTAAACATTACAAAAAAATTAAAAGAAAATGTCATTATAAAAAAATCAGTATTTTGTACTATTAACCAAAAATGAAACTATTCATAAAAATCCAAACAATTCACCCTAATAAAATTTTGAAATGATTATTTCAAAAATTATGTTTATCTTATAAAATAAATTCTATATAATTGTAAAAATTAATTTTATTAATGTTCAAAAAAATGTATTTTTAGAGAAAAAATATTTTCAATAACATATAAAAACTTTACTGAAGAATAATTACTATTTTTAGGAATATTTTTAGTTTTATATATAACCATTATAATTAATTTTTTAGAAACGTATTTTTTACTATTCAAAGATCTGTATTTAATGTATTTTTATAATGGAAATTTTTTTAAATAACTATATTAATAATATAACATGGTTTTGTTAAAACTAAATTTTGTTTGTAACAAAAGATTTCCTAGCACTGTGTAAAGTGATTTCTTAAATTGGTTTGGAATGTAACACAACCTATCTATGAAATTTAATTTTTAAAACAATCATAAAAAAGTAGGGTGTTATAAGATATAATCCACCAATTCCATGGTATATGTTATAGATTTTAACTTGGAAGATGTTGTGACTATTGCTGATTTAATGTTGGGTATTGTTTTTCCTATATGATTTAGGTACTTTTTCAATTTTGTGTGTTGAGAATACTAACTTTTATTTTTAACAATTTTTTGTGGAAAATTTACTCCCTTATGGTTCTTGTATGATTCCAGGTGCTAGTCTCCAACCAATGGGGATCGAGAACGCCCTTCCGGACATGTGGAGACATGATTAGGTATCTTCATTCCATGGTATCTGGTCAAATTTGTGAAAATGTGGTATCACTGGTGGTTAGGTTGGGAACCTTTACTTGAGTTCAATATGTTGTGGGTTATCTGAGTACATAGATGGCATGATTATTGATACTTATGAGGTTGTTATGAGTGGCTGACTTACCATATTTCATTATAACGAGCCATTAATCACAATGGGTTTTTGGGAAATGTGTATTGGAAGAATAATTTGATCTTTTATTCTTGAATTTTTATTTATTTTTATATGAGTATGTTGAAATAATAATATTTAATTATTCTTATTAGAATTTATATTACTATATATTTTTGTTCATGTTAATGATCTGTGTATCTTTACTGATGATTTTAGTGTTGCTGTTAATAATGTATATCATCAACACTCTAGGGATTCATTTGAGTAGGATATAGGAGGAAGATACTGGTGAACCATAGAAATTTAATCCTCTAGTAGACCATAATCCTACTGAGATAGTGGTTTATTTTTTCTATGGTTTGGGATAAGTACTAACACCCATTCATGTTCATGACCTAGTAGTGGATCCTCGAAAGGGTGAATCTAAATATCATGATAAATAGTTTCTCCATCAGAAACGAACAACTTTATAGGGAAATAATGATCCTCAAGATGCTAAGGATTGGTTGGAAAGGTTTGAGATACTTTTTTAGTTTTATTAATGCTCCATTCAATTAATGGGAAGTTTTTTACCATCAAACCTAAGGGTCCTAACATGATATTGTGGAATTTGATGATGAAATCGAATAAATATGGGGGTTTAGAGTAGAAATAAATTAGATTTATTTAAACTGGTCAGTTATATACAAATTCCATGGTATTGGTTAAATCTATAGAGTTTTTCAACCTCTAGTATGGTGAAAAAATCATGACTCAATATATGAACTATTTTTTTAGCATGTTTAGTTTTTTCCCATGGTTGTATTCAATATGAAAATACGGGATCAACTTCTTGATATTAGTATCTGACATGATATTTGGTAATAGGTTTTCTATTTCAATATCCCTTATTATGATGAGGTGTTGGTAACTTTGTTGATGGTTGAGCTTGGCCTAACTGGTATGTTAGGGTTTATGTGACTTCCTTTTTCTCCCATTTGAGGTTCTATGTTTTTATTTAAACAAAATAGAAGGAGTGATGAGTTTTGAGGTGGTTATAGATATCAAAAATCTTATAAAACTCATGAAATCTTTGGTATAAACCCTACGAATTTCATTCATTGTGGAAAGGTAGGTCATTTATAATGGGTTTCTACTTAAGTACAAAAGGTCTATAGTTCTTTTGGACACTCCGAAGACCTAAAAAAGTTTTACCATTTAATTTTTTGTTTGTATAGTGGAACATGATATTAATCACCCAAAAGTAATATTGTTAAATCATATTCTTCAATTAACAAGTTGTTTAATCCATTGAAATCTATAATGAATATTCTTTATGAAATGTAAGAGTCTTAAAAGGAAGGTGATTTGGTTCAAACAACTATGAGAGGTACCATCACTACATCTTCTTATTTAGTGAATATTTTATTTGATACATTTGTATCTCACTCTTTTATATCAACCCATGTGGTGAATCTACTATACCTTCTTATGGAGTCTTTTCTTATGTGATGGATATTACTACACCCCTCATAATTAAGACAGAGAAGAGTATTTGATGTCTTTCTTGTGATTTATCTCCATCAGAGATTGAGAATTCTTGGAATATTTTGGTATTTGACATGAAACCACATGAAGATATTTTTGGGGTGGATTGGTATATTACTAATAATCCATCGATTTACTGTTACCTTTTGTGGGTTTCCATTACTATTCCTAGTGGGGTCTTCCATATATTTCAAGGAGAATGGTACCCAAGGTCGATTATAATCAGACCATCCTTTCTAGAGCTGGGCAGGGTGATATCAGTTCTTTCATCTTGAAGAGATAATCTTTAGGTGATGATCTCCCTCTAATTTTCATTATATTTCATTGTGTTGTTCCATATTATTTCTCTATATTTCCAATGTTAATGATGGTGGAGTTATCTATTTATTTAATACTTCTTAATCAACTAGTTTCTATTCCATATTATTGTATGCCATCGGTATATTGAAAAAAGATCCAAATATTAGTTGTATTCTATTTTGTATAAATGTTTTATATACCTGAGTAGGCCACCTCAAGAAACACCTATTCTGTTTGTAATGAAATATAATGAAGCACTCCAATAATTTGTTGATTATTTGAAACTCTATCATGTGCTAGTGGAGATAAAAAATAATTTACAACATATTAATTATATGTTGGAAAAGATGAATGTGGTGAAGTGGTACTTGAAGATTTATCTTCGATCTTGTTAAAACCAGTTGAGAGTAAATGACTATGATATTGATAATACCACCTTGATGTGTAGGTATGTCCATTATGAGTACCATATTATTCCATTTTTCCTAACATATGATCTATCTATTTTTATGGATTTGATTGATATGATATTACATGAGTACCTTGACTCATCTGTGGGGGTAATTTGGAAAAATATCTGAGTATTCTTTTCAAATGAGGTGGACCATGTGAATCATTTGAGATCATTTATGGATATTTTGATAAAAAAACATCATTACTAGAATCATTAAGAATTTAGTTTTTTATTGATGATGTGAATTTATTGAGATTAATTCCATAGAAACATGGTATTTTTGTTGACCTTGAGAATGTGAAGGCACTTATGACTTTGGATAATCCATTTATTGATTTCATGATTTGGAGATTCTTGGGTTTGGTTGGATATTACTACAAATTTTTAGAGATGTATCAATGTTGGATTCTATGAAAACTATTTACACTATAACTGAATTTACTTTCATTTAGGATGAGAAATTTTATATTTATTTTATTGATTTAAAATTTTCTTTGTCGTATTCTTCATTTTTCACTATTCTATAGAATGATCAAGCCTATTTTTCCTTCTATAATGCATCGGTTTTAGTTTTGGGTTGATTCTAATGCAGACTTATCACATGGTAGCCTATGGTTCTAGACAACATTGTTGTCCTGATAAAATTATCTTATCCATGATCTTGATCTCGAAACTATGATGAATTATCTTAAGCATTAGTGAAATTTCCATTTTAATAAAATGTTTACCAATTATTCCAATTATAAAATGGTGAGTCATATATTCTTTAAAAATGTACTTAACCTCTAACATAGGCATTGGGTGGAGTACTTATAGACTTTTTATTGTGAAATTTCTTACACCCATATCAAGGGGAAGGTCATTATTGATTCTGTGAGTAGAAAACATTTGAACTGGACCATGACATATTCAAAAAAAAATAGAATATGATGGCTCTATTTTACAAATTTCATTTTTGAGTCTAAGAGAATGAGTCTATGGTTTTTTAGAGTGTTTTTAGTGGAACTTCTCTCTTATCATGATAATTATTTTGGGAGAAATATTTTGGTAATGGATTATATGGAATTAGGGATTCACATTATAGCTGGGTGACAATTGATGAGTGGTCATTCTTTTTAGAGGCTATCCTATGTTTCTTTAACTAATTATTAGTACCTTTACCTATGAGAAAGGTGAGATGGGGGATTTCCATAATTATTTATCATAACTGGACCCTAAAACCATAAAGATATTCTATGAAATACACAAATGATTTTGGTAGCCATGTATGAGATGATATCTAGATGACTATTTCTTCATTATAATTCCTACCAACAAGTAAATGTTGGTGACTAGATTCCTTCAAGTATTCTTCAGCTAGTTACATTGATTCTATGGAGATGGGATGATATTTATATAGAAATTTTAGTTTGGTGGATTCATACTCATTGAGGAAAAAATGTGATAAGGGTTGTGATTGATAGTCTGACTAAATCATATTTCCTCATACCCATTCAAGATACATCAAAAATTAAAAAATTCAGATATTTATATGTTCAGGATATGTTCATACTTCATTGAATTCCATATACTATAGTCTCTAAAAGGAATCATTGTTTCACTTATAACTTCTCTATAGACCTCTAGGAGGACATTGGATCCCATATACATTTGTGCATGTAATATCATAAAAAAGTGGATGAAGAAACAGAGTAGGATATAAAAGTTTTGGAATACATGAAATGTGATTGTGTTCTCAACTTTTGTAGAGTTTGGGATGACTATTTGTGATTTTTTCAGTTTACCCACATCAATAGTTACCAATATTCTATCAAAATATGTCTATTTGAATCCTTTTATGGCTGACCTTTCATATATGTATTCCGTTGGTTAGACATCAATGAAATATACATGGTTGGACATAGTTTGTTCCAAGAGATGATGGAAAGGATTCATTTGATTCATTCGAAATTGGTGACAAAATAGAGCAAGAATAAATAAAATGTTGATTATCATCGGTGACCATTGGATGTTTTAGTAGGAGAACTGGTTTTCATGAGATTTTTACCTCGGTTAGATCACCAACGTCTTGGGAAATATGTTAACATTTCACTATGGTTTGTGGGTTCTTTTATGATATTTTAATATATTAAAAATGGAATACCATTTTGAACTTCAATTATAGTTTACTTCAATACATAATGGGATCAATGTAATGTAGTGTTGGAAGTATCATTTATACCCTTATTATGTTTTTATATAGTAATATTGTTAGATTAAGCCTAATTTTTATAGGACTGGGCATCTATTCATGAATATAGATTCTGAGACAGTGGTTCGTCATGTGAAAAAGATACCTTTGTTTAATGTTCTATATTGGCATGGTTCTGATTAAAATGAGACAATGGATCATGAGACACTAATTAGAGATAAGTTTCCGTATATCCTTGATTTCAGATATTTTGGAAATTCTTTCAAGTGACATAAAGTTTTTATTGTGGGGAGGTTGTAACATCCCATTACATTCTCTTAGGTTTTTTGATTCTTTTCTTGAATCCCATTTTGTTTGGGTTCCTGTTGATCCATATGAGGATGTATGTAATTTTTCAAGGAAAATAACCTATGGATTGGGAATGTATATTTATTTTAATTAATGTTGTCTTGGTATAAATTTTTCAATGCCATTAGATGGTGCACTTTTGGTTTCATGATGAAGTGGTTGTTTTTTGGGTGGTTCTGCAATGGGATAATATTGGTCCCCAGATAAAAAAATGGATTTTACAAGGTAAATACTTGTTTTGAGATATAAAATTTTCAATAGAAAAAATCTATGAAAATAGATTATAGAGTAAAGTGATTTATTCCTTAAAATATGAAATTATTCTATATGAGTGTATTTCACCATAAAAACAAGACATACACAATAACTTCATCATTAGGTGTGTTTTTAATCTGAGGCAATTCCCTTTTTAGTGTACTTGTAATGTTATGACTTGATTCTATAAATACAGGACTTGTGATGTAAATTCATCATTACTAATGAATTTATATATACTTATTTCTTAATTTCATTTGGAATTATTCAAGTTCTCCTCCTAAAAACTACATGATTCCTCCCATGAACAGTGACTCAATCCCACCCTTCCAGACATCTTGTTTTGGTGTTTAACCTCCCGTGATTTTCAGTAGATTAGTTTTTCCATCCTTATGTAA
Organism: Viscum album; assembly: GCA_963277665.1. Taxonomy (NCBI): domain Eukaryota; kingdom Viridiplantae; phylum Streptophyta; class Magnoliopsida; order Santalales; family Viscaceae; genus Viscum; species Viscum album. The sequence continues at coordinate 1,544,091,930 of OY728155.1, read as the reverse complement.
CTCTTAAATTATAACAGCATGAAATATTAATTCCTAATTGAGTCATAGTTGACCCTGATGGTTTGTGATCATGGATTTCTTTGTTGATCATTTTTCCCTTCATTCATTATTGGAATTCCCATTATGACTATTAATTCAATTGTTGATTAATGGTAGGTTCTTCCATATTATTTTTTCATAAAATTGAATCATTACATTTCATGATATATATTATAAATGAGTTCTTAATTGATTTAAAATCATATTTTGAGATGATTGATGAATTATTTTTAAAAGGTAATGGAAAATGTGAAAAACTAAAATTTTAAATTGAATTTAAACTATTGGTGGGATTTTTTGAAATTAATGGGTATTTGGGAAATTCAATTGATGAAATGATTTTATGATTAAACTTCAGAACCATGGATTAAATTTATATGATTTAAAAAGTAATTAACTATTCAAAACTTATGATTTAGTTTTGAAATGATAAATGCATATTGAAAATTGAAAATGACACAATTATATTTTGAACTAATTTGAAGTGATTTAATTTCACACGATTGATAGACGGATTGAAAAAAGTAAATGTTATCCTATGTAGATAGTGGGTTATTAGGACATGTACATTATGATATGAACATATATCACATTATTAATGAGTACAACACTAACAGAAACATACAATTTAATGCCATTCCTTGATGGGATTTGAGTCTATATTGCTTCAGTCTTGGTACTTGTGAACACATTAATATAATATTACTGATTCAGTAGTTTGAGGATCCTATTACTAAAAACTAATGTACCACATGTATTATTATATGATGATATGAAATGTTTGATTTGATGGTTATATTCCATTTATTATTGAACTATTTTATTTTACCGGACTACTTTACAACAGTTTTTTATAAAAAATATTCTATTAAATTTTTTTCATATATCTTCTATTTTTTATTATGAAATCATTTTTTAAAAAATATATAAAATAAATTAAATAATTTTTATTATTTAAATTGAAATAATAATTAGTTTAATTATATGTAATTTATTATGGGAAACTTGGTGAGACCCTGCTAGTTTATTAAGCTCACACCCTTCCTTTTCCATTTTTCATTTGTAGTGTATCTTATATGAGGTCAAAGAAAATAAAAATCACCACTTGGAGTATTTGGGTTCCCACATGATAATATGTGTACCTCTATGTATACAATAGGTTGTTAACTAGTAGATATGCCCTTAATCAAATTTTAGGGAGAATATGTTCTTATGAAACCCCCTCAACATGAATAATGAAAATAAAATAAAATAAAATAAACCTCTATATCTGAAATTAATTTATGATCCATAAAGGATTCATATAAAACCTAAATCCATGGTTAATTAATTGGATCTGTGACTCCAACAAAAATTAAGTCAGTGTAGTTGATATATAATATAAAAAAATAAAATAAAATATAGGTATACTATATACAGAAACTGATGACTAATCCTCCCACTAAAAAATCATCCTCCATGCAATAGCTCTCCATGATACATCGCATCAACACTATAGATAGATCATTAATTTATTAATAAAAAAGAAAATAATTTCATTATTTTGTACTTGAAAATATATCATTTATATGGGTATGGATAATTCTACTAACCCATAGGATTACCTCATTATTCTTGACTCCACTAAATGAAAGTGGTCAATATAGATACATTTAAAACGATTTTAGTGAGTTGATATCAAGTCACAAAAAATGTAAATATATATGTATATATAATAAGAGAGATTAATAAATATAAAATAAAACATATATGATAATGAACACTATAATTCCCATATAAAATAGATTATAAAGACACACATACCTTATTCCTAATACATGATAATCATACACCCACCATACTTCACATAATCCAAAATTAAAACCCTTAAACCATAGATACTGATTATAGAGGTTAGTTTTTTTTCATTTTCTACATTGTGTTATTAATGGGTACTAGAGAATGAATTGGGACTAGAAGGATAAATTTTATGAGAATTACAATCTAACTAAAAACCTATTACACATTTTATGAAACCATGATGTGGTTAGTTTTGGTAGCCCATGATTTTAATATTTTATTTTTACTTTATTTTTTATGGTGCGTGATGATATTATTGGATGATGTGACCTGAAGAACACATCATGTATTATTTAACCATGTAAATTTTATTTATAAGATCATTAGTTATAGGATATGTTTTGAAAATGATTTTGGTGAGGCTACTGTGATTTTGATAAAGAAAACAATAATTATTGATTGAAATAAATACATGAATAATTTTGGAAGAGTTTTAGGAATTTAGTTATGCAGCATGTGGAAAAATATGGGTAATGGATTCATATCATCGATTTTATAGAATTAAATAAACATATATTTGTTTTTTTCACTGTGTCATATTGATGTCCATATGGGCGAACCATTAATATGGAAATAGTTATAAATTCGATGAGTGAAATTGAAATATTCCATATATTTCATATCTTGCATTACTAAAGGTTGAACCACTTATTTATAGTGTACATGTCATAGTTTTATGGTATACATATTTGATATAATAAATTACACATAAACCTTATATATTTTATCATATAGCTTATCCCTAACCATGATATGTACTAGTAGATGGCCTAGGAATTGTGTTTTTTGATCGTTATCATCCATTGATGGATTTTATTGTGGGATTAGTTTGATAAAATATTTGATCATATATATTTTGGATATCCCTATATATTTGTATGGTGTCTTGGTGAAACATATTTTTTTATACTACACATTTGGGGTGTATATATAATGGGTCATGAGAATTTTTTATCATGGTTAATTAATTGAGGATCAGTGTATAGTTTAGAATAACATTAATTAATTGAATAAGATCTCTAATTAAGTGTCTAATTTAGATAAATATACTCTTATTCATGTTGTCATGTGGCTTTATATTTCTTTAGTTTTAATGGATATGTATTTTAAACTGATTTTCTAGTTAATAATATGGGGCCTGTGACTAAGTGGGGAGCATTGAAATTTTTTTAATTTAGTATTATAAATTTTTAATTTTTTTTAATTTATCTTTTTTGTATTGAAGTAGAGGCTGATAATGAGGATGTATAGATTATATGTCATACTACAGTATAATTCATCTTGTGTTGTATACTAGAGAATCAGAAACGATTGTATACATTATGAACTAGATTGAGATTGGAATGTAAGGGAAATTTAAATATTTTATTATAAGATATGATAGTAAAGATATAATTACAATATATATATATATATATAAATGATATATTATTTCAAAATATTCACTTGATGTATTAATGATAATTTCTAATGATTATCATATTTAAAGATGATTTGTAGGGATGTGAGAGTATATAACATGTTTTGTGATGTGGTTATGATTTATAGAAGGGATAAATGGTTATGTGGGGTTCAGTTTTCGTGTACAGATTACAATATTCATAGTTTTTTTTGAAGCTTAAGATAGGGAAGAATTATAGAGATGCTATTAAAATCCTTCAAGTATAAGCTGAATATTTTATTATCACTGGATTTAATTAATTATATAGTATGGAAGGAATAAAGATGCTAATTTTTTGTAGAAAATATATGAGACATAGGGTTGTGTATACTATGCGTATATCAATATATAATTTTTTATTTTTTGGAGGTTTATGTTTTAATTAAATTTCACTACATGATAGCCAATTGAGTTACACTTTGTAAGATCCAATGTCTATATTGTATTGGATTAAATGTAAACCCCAAAATCTATTTTATATTGTATAAACATCTACCAACCTCTCACATTACTCATATATAATGTTGTACCCCCAAGGATATTTTATTCCATTAAAGGAATTTAATTCATCAAATATATTTTTTTGGATTTTATTATTCACCATGGGTATTATATTCCCTCAAAATATGATTTGATGGGATATGAATTATAGGTTCCTTATTTATATTATTACTTTTATGATGAGATTATAGAAATATTTTTCATATTTTTTCCTACATTTGTTGTTATAGTGACATAGGATGTATTTAACTTACTTTGTTATGGGATATATTATCTATATTTCTATTTCATCCAATATAGATTGACTATTCTCCATGGAAAAACTAATTTTCTTTTTTTGCGAATAATATATTATGTATATTTCCATAAAAACTCATATTTTTTTATTTAAAATATTTATGATTGGGTTCGATATTTTACTTGATTGTGATATTCCATAAAATCACTTTCCATTTTATGTAGTTTGATTATGCCATATTTTATATATAATGTATATCATAAGGAATGGTATAATATTTCACCCCATTGACCTGCATAATTTTATTGTAATATTGGGTGATATAGTATAGTTTTTGTATCATATAGTACAAATAACTTTTACACCATGTTTGAAGGGAAGTCAAGTGATGATAGATATCATTCAAAAAAGATATCCACATTGGATATCATTAGTGATCGCTTCATGAGATGAAGTTGAAGGGAATATATGCTTTCATGCAATAGTTGAATGTACTAGATGATTCATTTAAAATGAATTATACTAAATCAGAAAATTCATGAACACTCAAGGAAAATCCTTCAGGTACTTTTATAGAAAATGATTCCATGTGATGGTTTTTCTTCTCATTTTCCCTCACCTTGATCAAAAGTCCCCCATCCAAGAGCTAACTTCTTCTTCCACCTTTACATAGTGAGGAGTTTCCATTACATGGTGAGAAGAAGAATACCACTCTTATGATGAGTTATTCAGTTCCATCTCGTTTATACCTCTAGAGGAGATATTCCATTTAGATGCCTCTCATGTGGTCTTCTACCTGCACATGGGATGAAGACAATCACTGTCAATGAAAATAGTGTAAAGTACACATTCCCCAATTTATATATTTATAATATGAATTTCATTTATTCTTGTGTGGTAAATCATGGATTGGGGTTTTTCATTAATTCCTCTTTTTTTAGAAATCATTTAAATTTTCTATGAAAACCATAAGTGGAATTATAGACCTTCCATTAATTTGAATTCATGAAATATTCTTACAAATAAAGGTTTTTTATACATATTTCATGTCATATACCATCCCATGAAATATGATTCAAAATATATTTCTAGTTGTTTGAATAATGGATTAAACTCTAGGATATCATAACTGTAGATTCAGTACCAACCATAAATGTTGTACTAATCATAGTTCATAACCCTCAAAAGTTGTATCCTATGATTTCATTCCATCATGCTTTATAAAATATTACATAACATCACCTTTAAGATATTTTTATAAATCATAAAATTTGATATATTATTAAGATTAGATATTGAATAATCAGTCATAAAATATGATTGATAGTGATTAAACATTATAAGAACCTCATCCTATAAAGCATACAATACAATTTGACCCCATTGATTAAATATGATTTTTATCATATCTTATAATTCAAATTATAGAATTGCATATGATTTTCAACGAAATTTATTTCTATAAATTTAATAATGAATTGAATTATATTATTTATAAATTAAATATAAATAATATTGAAGGATAATTTGGTGATATTTGTTTAATTTTTAATGTTTTGATAAATTAATTATTTATAAATTATTTATAATTAATTAATTAAATTTTTATGAGAAAATATTTAATAAATACTAAATAATATTATGTGTTAATATTAAATTACATTTTACCAAATTTGATATATTTCCTTATCACATAGATTAAGAATTTTTATTTAAAAATCATAAGGGTAATTTGTAAAGTTGTTATAAAATATAAAATAAGGTTAAATATAATGTGTTTATATTTTAAGATTACGAATTTATCAAAAAATATAATTTCAAGAGTTCATATTAAAAACGTTGCTTGGGGTATTATTTAGAACACAACAAAATAGTTTTTATGATTAACTTTGTAATGGTTTAAATAATATGAGGTATTAGATATTTTGATTATGTAAATAGTTTACATAATAGAAATTGAAATATACAATTTCTATATCTCATTTAAGATCATATATTTTAATTGAAATGTCATATAATGAATTTTATCATGTTTCTCACATTATAGAATGAATATAAAGTGTTTTTATTCTGGATTAGGGAATGGTCATACTGAATTTCTAAAATTATAATGTGTTTAAAATTACCATTTATTTATGACTTGTTCATAAATTTTTATCTCATGTTTAAATTTTTGAATTATTTATTTATTTAAAATTAATTACCTTATAAATATTCATATTTTTAACGTTTTTATATGATTATTTTTTTGTTTTAGTATATTTTTTTTAAAATTCATGTAAATATTATCATGCATGCATATATAGAGTTACAATCTATTTATGATTATGGATTTAGTTTTCAATTATATTAGATTTTGTTTGTAATAAAAATTAGTAACTTTTGTATATTTATTTAATATAGTTTATAAATTGTAGGTTATATAGTTATGATTGATTCCAACCTCTCTTGAGTAATGTTATCCTAGGTAGATGAACATTGGGTGATAACTCCCACTATCTTAGTTATTTATACATTTTTCTTGAAATATGGGGTATATATATTTTTAGTTATAGGATTGATCATATGGATGGTATAAATATCATAAAATTATAAACATTTAAATGAATTTTTATGTGTGTTATGAATTAGATGAATTTGGAAGTATGTAAATGTGTTTGGATTATTTTTCTATGAGTAACATGAATGGTGAGTTTTGTAAAGATTTACACATGAATATGGTTTGAACATATTGATTTTTTAGAAGTAATAGTATATAAAACTAAATTAATATATGCATGAATATATAAATATAATAACATGTGAAGAGAAGGTGGGATTAAATCCCCTTGAACTTTCTAAGTGTTGGACTCCATCTAAAGTGGCCAATAGCTAGACTTTGATCATCCCACCAGGTAGGTCATTCCAAATATAGGTGCTCAAGGATTATATCGCATAAGAAAAGAATGTAATGAGTTTCCATAATAGTATGATGTGATTATTTTTGTAAATTTCATTGCATTACACATTGCTAGGAGACCCAAATTGTATCATTTTACTAGAGGAATAGAGTAGAGTTTATCAACATGATGGGTGAGATAAAGTGTTGAATGCTCAACTATCAAAGTTTCATATAAGATATGATTGTGATTATTTCCCACCTAAATAGCTATGTTTTGAGGGGAATGATAAATAAATCTAATTTATTTGTGATATGGACCTTAGAACATATATGGATATGATGAGTTTAAAATGGGTCATTATTTTAGAAATAGGAATATTTAATTAATATTATTATTGAAGGTTAATAAAAATAATACTCGTTTGATAATAAAATTTTTTCTAGATAAGTCACATTAAGATTATCAAACATACCATTGAATTAAATCATATGGGAAAGATAAACATAATATTATAAACTTATAAGACTAATAAACTATCAAAATTTATTAAGTAAAAGAAGATATTATATGTGTTAATGAAACCCCTTCCTGAGTAAACTGGTTTTTATGTTTGACATTACATGAAAATAGATGGTTATAAGAAGCATAGAATGATTCAATTATGGTTTCAAAGTCATTAGGTGAAAAATAACCAAAATAATTTTAGTTTTTGAACATTTATTCAGTATAACTCAATATGAAAAAGACATGGTAAGATTAGAGGTTTCCTTAATAATTATTCTAGTTCAAGAATTCATTCTATTATCACCTATATAAATTTTCTATTAATATTAATGAATTTATGTAATTATTACCTTTTTTCATAAATTATTTGAAAGAAAATCTAAGATGATCTTGATATTTTGATATCGTATTGACTATACATGTGGGTAAAATTTTAAACTGGAAGATGAAAAGTTGTTTTGAGAGTGTAACAACATTTATAAGACAATCTAATAAAGTTGGTTAAAACCACATGAAATCTAGTAGGATGGTGTAATGATTCTAAAAGAATAAATTTATTGATATACCTAAAGGTGTTGTGGAAACCCCGTGGAATGTCCATGTCTTTTATCATTGTTATAGAAATTAGTTCTTTAGTTTTTATGGGTATATTATAGAAATTTTTTAAATTTAATTTTTTTATTATACTGCAATTATAACCAAGGTAATAATTCAGATAGATTTTATTTTCATTCAAGTGATAGAGAAAATATTTTTTGTATAAAATTTATTAATGTAATGAAATATATCTATCTCATATGAATATAAAAAATAGATGTATGTGTATATATATATATATGAATCCTTTATCTTATATGATAAGAGACGTCATTTGTTAACTATAAGTTGTTATAAAAAATATTAGATAATAAATACAATACACTTGATTTATTATTCATCAGATTTTATGACATGTTCTGAATAAGAGATAATGATAAAAATGAAATATTAAATTTTTTCATTCATATATTTATTAATATAAGAGGGATGGTGTTAATCCAACCAATTAGTGGTATATTATAAAGAGTAAAGTTCTATTTATGGATAGAAAATTATATAGACATGCATAAAAGAATATATGATATATGAAAAATTATTTTTTATAATTATTTATACTAAAATGAAATAAGAGTTATTTCTAAAAAAAATATTTGGTATGTTAGTATTATATTCTGAGATAAAATATTATCTATGTGGCTACTGGGAGTATGTTTCAACTCGTAAATGTTCAATGATAAAAATTAAGGGATTTTACTAATCTTAAATTAAAATTGATTTCAACATAAAATAAAAAAGAGTTTAAGATATGTGATGTTAATGATAACTGTAAAAAGATAAATTTAATTATGTGGAGAAAGGGATTATCACTATTTCATTCAATATTATTCTAGTTATAATAAAAACTTAATCTAAATTATATATTGAATGTTCATTCTGTTATGAAAGGTAAATATATATTTAAATATTAACATTTTTTTACAATAATATAGTGAATTTAAATTTATCCTAAAATAGATTAGGATTTTTTTATATGTTTAAATTTAAACAACAACATTAATCAACATAATTTTTATGGAGAAAATTTTGATATAAAGCGTTCATTGAATGGTGATTTTAGACATATAAAGTTTCATATGAATAAAAACAATTTATATACATAATAACATTTTATGTTTGGGGGTTTATGATTGTGAATATGGTTTTACTGTATGGTCAAATATGGATGTTGATGGAAATGAATATATATGTAAGGAGTCAACAAAACTTAATAATTTTTTGAAGACATATGGTTGTTTTTTTAGTCTATCATATATTATTTAATGGAGAGGTTCATATGTAGGGTTTTTTTAATTAATAATAAATAGTATAAGAATATGAATTTATCATAAAAAGTTCATATTCACTTTATCATTCATTCATGTTGGATGCATATATATATTTATGTATATTTCATCACTTATAACAATAATTGGCCTATGAAAGTACAAATTTTAGATATATTTAACTAAAGTTCATTATGGAGTGTTATAGGTTATGATAAATGTTATGGTTAATGTCAGTATGATTTATATATGGATATATAGAATATAATTATGAGAAAAATTTTATGTTTGTTCACTATATAACCCATTATATATGACACATACAGTTTCATACAAGATTTATTTGGTATTATAAGGGTGTATGGATCAAATTTTAAATCCCTACACCTAATGTTAGATAGTTAACTAACTTGATAACCATCACACATTGATGTATTTCTTATAAAAACCATGAGTTTTAACTAATAATTTTGTTTTTGGATATGTTGCACATAATTTCTTTAGTTAAAGGAAAAATAATATGGTATTTATCCTATTGTAAGATGAGTATGGAATTTGGGTCCTTGATTCAGATAGAAAAAATGAGTTGAAAATCATACTTAGATAGTACAAGTGATTTTATATTCTATTTGGATGAGCTAAAATTGATATGGTCATCTATTAAGGGGAATGATGTGTGATTTTTTTTCAAATGTTTCACACTATACACTAAGAGTCAAGAATATATGAGTTATCTCTTTGGGGATTATGTACTGTATGTATCATGGCCACTCTATGTCTTAGACAAGTGGGACATATTAAAATTCATTTTACCATGTGAGTCAACTATGGGAAACATTTATATAGAAACATCTTTTTCATTAATATCAAAAAAAATAACTTAGAAGATTTTGTGGAATTAATTTTTAATTTTAGGGTGTTATTTAATTAAATTTATAGATATGAAGATTCATTTTTTATCAATTATATAAATTACTATGACTAAACTCTTTATGGTTAACAGAAATGGGAATGGTTTTCACTCATATCGACCGTCTAAAAGTGTTTTAGATTATATCCAAATGTGTTTTACATTATAATTTAAAAAATTATAACATATTATTATATATAAGGTGGAATTAATGATATGATGTAAATTGATAATTTCACACATATATAATACATCATATCACATTAATATTCATTATATATCATTATAAAGCATAGCCCTGAAAATATAGGTTTACTTTCCATGGAGATTAGATAAAACCCAACTTATTTTAAAACATTTTCAACATCTCCAAAATATAATATTCTCATATGATAACTTATTTGACACATCATGAATAATATTTTCATTCAAAACCAAGGAATTTGAAACCTAAGATAAGTTGACATCACAAGATCAGTAATAATAAACATAATAAACATTAACCAATGATCATAAGTGAGCATAATGTGAACATATAGGTAAGAGAATATAATCAAGTTATATAGACATAACATAAAAAAATAATACCTTATAAAACATATATCACAGTTTATGATTCATGATATAGGGATTTTAGTATAACATTTGACATGAGTCATATTATTATGGAATCATGAATGAATCATCATGATACATGATAACATAACATTTGTATAATGTACAATATAAGAGGGTGGAACAAAAATAGCCATAAAAATCATAACATATATCAAGGTTAACCATAGAGTCATTCTAATCATAAATGGAGAGGCTAACTAAATTCCCGTAATATATTGTACTTGGGATAACCAACTTCATCCCACATCATAGTGGACTTGGGATAACCACACTTATCTAATCTTGATCTCTTGAGACATACAACATTACCAAATTCATTAGAGAACTATAATAGACCAAACAATCATTTAATTATAAATCATATATATGTGTGTCACATGATCTTGAAAAAATCACAATTTTAACATATCTTAATTCACTTATGAAAAGAAATTAGTTTCAAGAAAACATCCATAATACATTATCATAATCCATCTAGAGGAATAAAGTCAATGTTTTCATTATATAATATTCCCAATAAAGTAGAAGAAATATTAAAGGATAATTATGTAGATTGAAAAACATAATTATAAGAGAATTAATATTTATTTAGAGAAATAAGAATAAATACCATTCAAATTTTCGATACCATTAGGAAAATGTTTTATAAAATAAAAGGAAAATAAATTTTATTGTAAAACATTAAAACATGGAGTTGAATTCTCATAATGAATCCCAATGAAGATGTTGGGCAAAATGATCTTTATAGAACTCATTAAAATGTTGTTCCTTTCATAATTATTTTATAAATAAATTCAATGATTGTATAAAATTATTGTACTATAACTGTTAGAAAAATATTCCATATATAAAGAAAGGTTGGCTCATTGGAAAAGTACTCATGTGGAAAACATAAAAAAGAATAATTTAAAAACATTGTAAATAAAATTAAGGATTATATAAGAATACCATAAAATATCATATAAGTGGAGAAAAAATATCAATTAAAAAAATAAAGAATTTTGATGTGGATTTGAATGATTTTTGACTACAAATAATAGGTAAGGCTACATTCTATTACAATCATCAAATTGGGTGAATTATATACTATAGGGGAGATAGAATAGAAAAAAGGATGTGTAAAAGTAATGAACATCCATATGAGAAGAACATAGAGGTGCTATTAAAGTGAAAGATCATAAAATTTTTTCATAAGGAAAGTTGGTCATAATAATCTCAAATTCAATGTGATATTTGAAATAAAGAAGGTAAATTTTCCTTCTAAATTCAATGAATTCACATTAGAATCCTTTATAACAAACATACCTGTAAAAATAACATATTTTATAAACTAATTTATATCTATTAAAACAGTACATTATTCAATTATAATCATTCATTGGACATATATTAGTAATTTACTATTTATTTACATCATCATATGTTAACAATTTTGATTATTCTTTACATGTTTCATAGTGGTGAAATCAGACCCGATTCTCTATCACCAAGTTCATTATATCTATATTATTCAAGTTAGTGGAATTATTTTTTTCTAATAATATATCTATTCCCCATTTCATTTGATATAACACATGGGTATGGATTTTGAGAATAGAATCAATGATTATCATATTTTAGGTAATTTAAGGATTAATATGTGTTACTTTATAATGATTTTTTATTTTTATGAAATCATTTCATACAAATATTTCAAAATCCATTACAAAAACAAATTTGTCCATGTCTGAGTGCCACATGAACTTATGAAATCCTCTCCAAACATATGTGGTTATTGATTATTAGTATGGTTCTAAATTCAGAATTGGGGAGGATATACCCTCAATTTCAAATTTCAAAAATCGTAATGTTATAGAAAATGAATAATAACATAAAAATGGAATATTGTATATGAATAATAAAAATTTTGTAAAAGATAATATTGTATGTAACTCAAGTTATATAGAGTTATAAATCTTGTACCCTCAATATGGTAGGTAAAACCAGAGTATATGAATGAAACATGAAAATAAATAAACTACATCATCACTATGGACTCATTCCTTAGATCACCACTAAATATCATGCTATGTACCCTCATCTTTCTATCGCTAGTCCCTTTCACTTTCCAGTATACCTAATTGTGAAGTATGCATTCACATCAACATGCCTATGTAGGTTTTGATTATAAATGTAGTAAGACACGACCAATTATTCATTAACATAAGTTCACATGTATAAGATATTTATGACATGAACATGAGTAAAAGTGAAATCAAAAAATCAATTATGTGTTGATTTTTCATGAACTACCCAAGACACCATGAACCCTAGATGTATCGACTTTAGATCCATACCATAAGAATAGATATAATTGAATTCATGATCATGGATCAGTGTCAAGGCCACCATATATATCCACATGTACAAAAATTTTAGTTCATGAAATAAGGCCATCAATCCCAATATCTAACATGGGTTGGCGCTTAAGGCCATCATACATCATTTCTTACTCAAGTCAGAACTCAAGGCCATATTATCTTTCCACATCAATTTTTCATGCCTCAATTACAACACACCACTATCTTGTGTCTCATTCCATTAATACCACCATTTTATGTTGCACATGTTACCCTTATCAGTGATAAGCAAGAAACACTGATCTACCTGTCACAGTCAATAAGAAGTAGAACCACTACAGTCCATACATTCACACACAAAAGGGAATAGAATATAAATGGAAAAACATATCAAACCAAGAATGGGTCTCAACAATGATACACCCATACACACATATGATCAATATCAAACATGGGTCTCATGGGATTCACACATGCACATGATAAATGTAAAACATATGTCTCATAAGTTATACACACACAGGTGATAATTATTAATGCAACAACATCATACAAGGCATGTACATGATAAGGAATGTCCAACCAAAATAGTGATAGAACTAAAATTGAAAGAATCAATTCTAGGAATAAACCACACATTCTAATTACCCAATGAGAATTAGTGGAATTGATAGTTCTCGAGTTGGTGAGAAAATATAATAAATTGTGTACGGGGGTAAAGATGACCCAATGGATATATTGTACACCTAAAACACATGTCTCTTCATTAGTCTCTTATATTACACTTAATAGTTCATCTATATTCCATGACCATATCCGATTACTGGGTGAAGGATTGAGTGAAAACCCATGACTATGTGAGAAACCCTAAATAGAATAAGAGAGGATCTCACCTATAACTTATAAGAGTTAAACCCCTAATATTGTGAATGAAGCAAATATTTTGGGAGATGGAATTGATCTTAAAGGTTCCATAGAGTCTCCCAAGGATCAAAAGGAATTTCTAGGAAAAGGTAGGGTTTTATTATAATATGAAAGTTATAGGAAATATATGAAAATAGTAATAATGGAATATCACGTAGGGCCATGCTACAATGGATCCCAAATCAGAAAAATCCATGGTACATAGGAGATGTCAATGATCTAATGGTTCCTGGTCAAAAGCATTATTATAATACAAATAATGATCAATGTTAAGATACTATAAACTATGGAAATGAACTATAGTGAAATATTCATAACCATGTTGTAGCTAACAAGCTCCCAAAAGAATTCCAAACCACAACCACCTTATGTAGAGATACAATGACAAATTTGGCATATTGTAATTGAAAACACCATCTAAAAATTGATGTTGTATAAAATTATCTACATAGATTCTCTTAGAAAACAATAAGAACCATCATAATAGGCTATCATTCCATGACTCCCCATCAACCCCACCACCATGTACTTTCAGGCTCAGAATATGCACCACACCATTGAAACATGTTATATCTAAAATGTAGGTTAAACTTCCATATTTATCCTCCAAAAACTAATTGAAATATATTCTTTAAAATATGAGGGTGTCTAAAATCTCCCACTTTTATGAATTATCATTCTAAAGAAGTGCCTGTTATTGGTTTTGATCAAAAAAATCTGTCCATTGAGGGTAGATATCATTATTTCATTCCTATGAATCATCTTAGATATATAAATGCCACAATAAGAATCCAAAAAAGTTATATTTTATTCCATCTCTACACCTAGTCACTTTTATTTATAAATCACACTAGTAACTCAAAAAAATATTCATATGACTCTAGGGTGAAAATGGTGGTCCTAATTTGGATTTTTAACTTTTAAGTCGGACTTCGCATGGATCTACATGGTTTTTAACACCATGATTGGTATTTGGTGATATTTTGACTTTGGAATGTGAAAGATTCTAGACAATATTTAAGGATTCGCTTCAAAAGAGGTTCTAGAATATGAAGCATCCACCAGATCATGCACATCCAAATTTGGATGAATGAGATTGTACGGATTTTACCATTGGTACCAGGCCTATGTAACCCTGCACGAGACAACTTGTTGAATGACCACGTGATAGTACAGTCTTGACATAAGGATTTAACCACTGGGGAGGGGCATTTCTTGTTGTCTTTTTCTGGGATGTCATTCTTTTTAATGGTTTTATTGGATGAAGTTGTAAGTGTTCACAATTATCCTTTAAAAGTATCATTTGAAAATACAAAAAAAAAGATTTTAGTTCCATCTTAATTTCCTCACACTTGAAAACAAATTGTGAGTTTGGTCTCATACCTTCAAAGATAAGAGACATGGATAACATTATACATTCTTCGGTGATGTTTGTTGATGGGCTCGCGGATCAATGCTAAGGCACGTGGATAGTGATTTGGTTTTTGGATTTTGAAATTTGAATTTAGATGTATGGTGCATGGTGTGATGGCAGGTGCGGTGAATTCTGTATTGGGTACCTGCAACCCTTAAACCGGAAATTTTAAAATGAAAAAATAATTAGAGGATATTCATGGGAGAAAAATTCATCATCCATAAGTCCTCTTATGACTCCAATATAGATTCATCAAATAAGCTCATCAACCTCAACTCCTCCTCTAAATTTCTCTTTAAAATATTATACTTTTTATTTCTAATATCATATGTAACAACATTAACTATCGCAAGAGAATACGACATCTCATCATCAAAGGTTAAAAGATTATATACTCAATAGAACTTTTGTAAATCCAATTCCCATTAAGGAAATATGTAACACACGATCTTATGTTCTTTATATAATTAATATGTGACTAGAGAAGTAATAGTAAAAACACTTCAGAGCATGGATCATGGCTGCTGTATCCAAATCAAGTTTTTTGTAGTTCCTCTCATGGGTTCACTATTTATGAGACCCATAAGCTATTAACCAATCCTTATCCATCATAAATACTCAAAAATAAATACCTAATCCATTATACTAACCTTAATATTCATTCCTAGGCCCAGACAATGTCAATATAGGTTGTTTCATCATTATTTTCTCATATTCCATGAATTCCTATGCACTTTGATATGTATACTAAAAAATAACCAACTTCATGATAAGACAAGCCATAGGTTCTTCCATATGGGAGAAGTATTGAATTAATTGTATGAAATACCTTGATAATCTAATAAGGATCCTTATCTGAAACACATTTTTATGTCAATCCCATCCCAACATCATTTCTACTATGTCTAGGTCTGTATAAATACATTCATTTGAGATTACAAGCACAAGATAACATAATTATAGAATCCGAAAGTGACATATTGGAAGATTATCGTAGATCTAATTCACTCAATATATAGTCGACACCATATCTTGGTTGATATAATGTATCTATGAGGTCCATGAGTAAATTAGGATAACATAAATAGACACCACAATGATGGTGTCAATATATGGATAAAAGAACATGTTCATCAGATCCATGAGAATTGTTGCTGAAATTTCCAAACTAAATTGAATGAAATGATACTCATAAATTATAAATCTACTCCAGAATATTATCTCTAAGATATCCTTCTCTCGGAACAAAATATCATGGTAGCATGATCATAGATAAATCCTGAATAACCACTAAACTACCCAAAACAAATAAAACCATCCATTGGTCCTCAGTAATGGGAATATATTCTTAATGAAAACATGGTTCATCTTTAGATAGTCCACACAAAACTAAAAAATAACATCATCCTAAAAAATAGGAATAAATCAATATAGGATGCACTTCTATCATGATTTCAATCTCAAATTTAATCCCTCGATCATGATGAATTCCTATGAAATCATATGGAAAATCATTATTCAATTTTTCAATCACTATAGATAATGAAGTGTGAGAAACCACATGGTCTACCACAAGAACCATGCCTTCTACATATGATGTAATAAATCTAAAAATACTCATGTAAAAACTTGTTCTGTAAGATCCATCATCCCATTCACTAGTTAAAATAACCTTTTCTCCATTTAATGTAGTAAACGATACACATATCTAATAAAAATTGAAGTGTGTTGGATGACTAGTCAACCAGACCAAGCGGAATATAACATCAAAAAAAGTCATCTATAAAATTATGAAATCCAACAAATGTTCATAGCCATCAACTAATATATAAAACTATTAACATATCTATAGAAAATACTCTTTATTCCTGAAGGGTGTGTTCGGTGATTACAACTTATAAGATAATTGTAATTTCAAGTCCAAAAACAACTTGAGAATATATAAATGAATGATAATTTCATGTATAAAATAATATAGAATATAGTATAAATAGAAATAAGGCCATACCTATAACTATTAATACCCAATAGTCACCATAATCTAAGACAAAGTACTATGTATATACTCAACATTTCTTAACTCAACAGGCTAACCCTTGATGATCATTAAGCTCCTAGGTATCCAAATTCTATGGGGTTAGAGTCTAAAGATGAGGACCCCTTCTTTATCATTGGTTTATAATCCATATTTCTCCCACATCCCTATGGGACCTTGTCTACAATTCCAATGAATATAACAACTGAATATTCCCCATCTTTCCATATCGGTAAAAAAATATCAATCCTTACAAATATTTTTGGATAATCCCCACTGTCCATTGTTGAAAAACTGGGGATCTCTTCCTCCCATATAGGAGCATGAAGAAACCTAACTCTGATATAATTTCCTACCACCACCCTATTAGAACTCATTATATTTCTTATTCTTTATTCTATAGTAATATATACCCGCTATATTAATAGGTAGTCTACTAGTTCATAGACTAAGAATATAATAATACCTACGAATATATCCACCTCTAGACCTTTCTCAGTCAGCAAAGCCTTTTGAATCACCAAGGGATATGTCATTAAGTAATCTACCCAAATTTTATTCCATAGTTTTGGATGAAGTCCAATATAAAAATTTCTTTTGATATATGATTCATTCATATAGAAGAGTGTAATGAAGTAAATAAATTCTAGTACACGAGTAGTGTAGAATGAAATTTATCTCCTACTAATGCTCTATAAATAATTGGGTGTGATCCATCTTCAACGTATCTAGGAATAACACCTCAAAGAAGAGATACATGAATGTGAAATTTGTAAGAAACTCATGTCTTCTTGGTTAGTACATGACACCACACCACCTCCCAGAGGGTCCTTAGATCATAATAGAATCCAAATTTACCTATAAATACTTTGGAGACTCCAATAGATCAAATATCCCCTCGATGGAATCAATCTCGTCCTTGTAATCTTTTGTGCCTATATTTCCATATAAGGATAGAGGATACTGAAGTTTGAAGTCCTGTTCATAATCAACCATTGTCCTAGAGAATGAAACATCATGAACAAATACTAATTTGAAAACCTCATACTATAATAGTATCACCATATAAACCCTAGGATAAGGTACGTGAGTGTATTCCCATGTGAGACAATCCTAACCTATATCCATCTATGATCCGCATAGATGTGTTCTAGGAAGAATTGATTGTAATTCCAAACAACTTATTGAAAATACAGGAATTGTTTTCTTCAGATGAAAACTAAATCAATTTATAAATAAATACATTGTATTACAATTGGAAAAATATCCTAGGTGGATACCAACAATGATAAATCATAACCCTCATAGAACCACCCAAGGATCATGCTATGTTCTCTATACACACATGTTATTCACATTTATCTAAATAAAAAAACATTATCTTGTCAAAAAATTAGATTTGAACATAAAATATCCTATATATACATGCACATATCAAGATAATTAATTAAATTAACTGTCATGTAGAGGAAGTAAAAAGTATATATAAATTTAATCCTACATTCCTAAGAATGATGATAGAATGCACCAAAGATCCCATAAACTATAACAGCACAACATACTCAAAATAAACATGATGGTATAAATCCATAAATTTCAAAACAGTCACATAGCTAGTAACATGGAGGTCCATCACATAAGAGCTAAAAAGACACTTATTTGACTCCCCTACCTAAGTTCCATATATACTAAATCCTTTCAACCTTTCCCCATGCATTGTAAATAAAAAAAATAAACCCTCAAATAATAACACATGATAATTCCCTAACCTAGATCACCCATTCTAGGATAGTGTTTCACATGACCTCATGTGCACCTCAATGTATACAAGAGGTTCCTGAAAAGTAGTGAGGACTCAAACTATGTTCTGGGGAGACTATAAATTCTTTATCAAAAGGCGTATATGAAAATTTTATCATGAAATGAATAATAACCTCTAAATGGAACAAATTATATGAATAATAACAGTCCTATAATTTATGACATGGTAGGAGTGTAAATTCATGAAAATTAATAAACCAAGTACCCCCAACATGGATGGCCAAACTAGAGTATATGTAAGAATTGGGAAAATAAATAATAACATTGTGGAATCACTCTAGAGTTTTTCCCTGTTTCAAATCTAAAAACCAAACTCAGCTTCCTCACATCCTTATCAAGGGGAACAATACCTTTCCTAGATACCTAATCATGAAGTCTTCATGTTCATTGAGATCTCATACAGTTTATGAGTATAAACATAATAGTACATGACCAATGCATCCTTAAAATAAGTTAACTTTAAAAATGTTGTTAAAGAAAACACCATGGTTCCATTTCACTATTTTTAGGGTCATTGTGTTTGAAAAAAAAATCCATATGACCACGAATTAGTTTGGTTAATGTTAGAAATATTGGTTTATAAGGTGGCACAATTTCCTACTATTTTACAAATTATTAGGCCTTAAATTCTGGAGTTTTTAATGCAAATGGATGGTTTTCCAAAAAGGGGTTCATATTTCACGGAACATGAAGAAAAGTCCAGGGAATGAAAATGAGGTACACATAACAAGGATGTAATTTTATTAAATTATGTATTTTTATATATCATGCTATGCATATTGCATAGTGAAATCAATAAAAAGAATGATC
Organism: Viscum album; assembly: GCA_963277665.1. NCBI lineage: Eukaryota > Viridiplantae > Streptophyta > Magnoliopsida > Santalales > Viscaceae > Viscum > Viscum album. The sequence goes on along the minus strand of OY728155.1, from coordinate 1,544,071,753 downwards.
ATAGTTTGTGGAACGCTCATCAATACATAGTAGGCATGTCATTTGCAGATTGAGGTGGAGATTATGGCTACCACAAAGGGTTGTCAACTACAGATTCTATCATCCACAATAAATGATTAATCTTCAATGAATACTGGATAGCATAGTTCACAGTGAAGGCTGTAATACATCGTCGTTTGGGCTAAATCAAATTATAAGGGTTTTCATGTCTATTTTCCTATATAGATATCCATAATCAAATCATCAGGTAAAGATAATTTCATTAAAAAATATAATAATTATGGAATAATTTTATGATGTCTAAAGTTGTTTGTGAGGTAGAATTACATAAAATAGAACATATCGCATGGGAGGATTCCAGGAAGTGTAAGGTATCTCTGCAATACATGTTCTATGAAATGATACTGAGGGGATCCATAGCGTGCAATGGAAAAGGGACCACATAGAATAGGCGTTCTATGGAAGGAAAAGGAACCCACGAAGCAATGAAGGTTCAAAAAAGAAGAGGTTTTCTATAGAAGAAGAGGTGATCTGAAAACCACTCCCACCATGCGGTATAACACAGTTGGTGAAGGATGTAGAGTAGTTTAGAGTGGATTCATGGAAGTTTTAAAAGGAACTATAATAGTCTATGTAACTAATTTTAGAAAAAAATAGTGCGTAGAATAATGGAATTCATCTATGAGAGAAAATGGGAATTCAACAGAGCATCAATCTATAACCGAGGATGTGTGCATTCCTGAAAATGAAGGGACCTAAAAGTCTATTATCAATGTATGGATCCCTTCCAGGGTAGTGAGAAAAGTAATAGGAAGATGGTGGTCCTTTCCACTGATATATATCTTGACAAAAGACATAGGTAGTGACCCTTGGGAAAGCATTGAGCTGGCCATAAGAATTATAAATTCCTTGAGCCTTGGCATAGAAGTGATCTAGCTTAAACCTTGTAATTTGGTAGTGAGACTTTGTAGATTTTGGTACACCATCATATCATCATTGCATGATCCATGGATGTAGCCTATGCAGGGTGAACCACGTAATATGTTTGTTTCTAATGCATGATTTCAACTCATTTTATACATTGATATGGGGAAGTGAGAGAAGAGTGATTTGTTTAGTGATGAAATGGGATCTTAATGGGCAGTTGTCTCAATATTTCAAAACCTAATTCACCTCCCCCATCTTAGGGTATTTAACCTAATTGGACAAATAATTAGTATCATAGGTAATGTTTTAAAGTCAGTGGTTCTCTCTCAATAGAACAAATGGATGTTTTAAACTATAAAAGGATTACGATCTTCAATGGAAATAATTTTAAATTACGAATGAATTAGATGCAGCATTATTTCTGATCATTAGGAATGGATGTATTTACATTAGAAATTTATGGAATTTCATCCAATACAAATAGTGTTTATTTATCAAAAGCTAACCAAATGAAATTGGATGCCGACTCTAAATGAGTCAATGTATTATGGGACACCCTATCCAATGCAATATATATGAAGATGATGTCATGTATGTCATCACATGCTATGTGGGAATAGTGTATGAATATTTATGTGGGTGACTCAAAATTCAGAGAATCAAAGATACAGATTATGTGGCGGAATTTGTCAAAAATTTGAAAACATGGGAAGAATGAAATAATGACTATAGAGAATTCGATGGATGATTTGACCTTATGGTCGTATTAGGAGATTATATGAAAGATATATATGTTTTTAGAGAAATAATAATAATAAATACAACTAAGTGGTTCATGATTCCTAACATTATATACAACATTAGGAAGAAGTGAAGTTTTAGTTTAATGAAAAAATCAAAAAAGAAATGTCATTAATACTGAAGGGATCACAAAATTTTATTGAATAAAATCTAAAAATTAAAGAATATATAAGATAAATTGATAGTTTGACTATCGATAGAAAAAAAAAACAAATCCACCATATCAAATATCTTGAAGAGGAAGTTGATAGTATGAAAAGGAAATTTAATGGTGAGAACAAACTCTTAATTCTAGAAAATAAGGATACAAAGGAAATAGAAATGGTAAAAGTAGACTTCAGAGTTTGAATAAAGTAGATAATGGAGTTTCAAGAAAGAAAAATGATTGATCAAAATGATATAGTTGGTATGTCTCTTGATCGCGAACAGAAATCTGTAATGGTTGAAGTTAGACCATAAGCACCTACTCTAAGATTAATGATTGGATTTGGTACAAATAAGAATCAAAATATTCAAAGAACCCAATAGAGAACTAGAAGTTTAGTAATACCACACGTGAATTCCCCCCACATATGATGTTATTGTTGGGGAAGGATGGTACACTCAAAAAATGTATGTTCCATAGCCATGATGTACTAAAGTGAATAAGGAAAATAATGTAATCCAAACATAACTCAAAATTTTATAACATCATTTGATTGTTATTGTTTCAGGTGTAGAGGATTTAGGCACATAGAAAGATACATCTCATAAACAATGAAGATAAATGTGTGAAAGTAGAATGAGTGTGTTGATAATAATCAATTCAATGTATCATCAAATAATATGAAAATTAAAAATCTATTTCTAGTAATTCAGCATGAAGCTTGTCCATTGTACTTTGAGGAAGATTAATATCATCAATCTGCATTGGGTATGAATTTAATAACATGGATTAAAAAGAAGATAGAGAATAACATGAAGTGGTGATCGAGATTTATTTTAATGAATAATATGGAATTGGAATATGGATCATTGGTAGTGGATGCACCTCTCACATGACAGAAAATACGGATTTAGTGACTAAAATTAAGTGAGATAAGAAAACTATCGCATGATTTGTTAATGATGAAGGCCTTAAGATTTTTATCTTATGAAATGACATGTTTGGAGGAAGATATTTGAGATGTCTTGATGTCTTAGTTGTTGAATTTATGAGTCGGAACATGCTTACTTTTAGTCAACAATTTAACTTATGACATTCCATAAGATTTTCCAAGAAAATATATATAATCAATGTAAAAGACGGTTCAGTTTTTTGTATGGAAATTGTATGAATGGGAATCTCTACCATGTGAGTGGAGAAGAATATATGTTATATTTGTGAAAGGAATAAGAAAAAAAGTAATGGCATAAACATCTTGGTCACATGATCCATAATTCCATAAATAATCTAGCAAAATATGATATTTCTCAAAACACCCCTAGGTTATCACATGATCGTTCTCATATATGTTATTATTTTTAATAAGGAAATATAATTCGAAAGACATACAGGTAAAAAGACAAAAGGTCAAAAAAATTGCTTGAGTTGATGAATATTGATGTGGGTGGACCTATTTCACAAATACATAGTGATGAAATGAGATATTATGTTCTATAAATTTATGGTTTTATTAGAATTGAATGGGTTTCTATCATTATTCACAATTCTAAGGTGATCAGTTTCATAACAACTTATCGAAGGGATGCTGAAAAAATTCTAGTTCAATGAATTTGGATGTTCTGAATAGATAATGAAATGGATTTTAAAAATATCCAAATAAAGTATTATCAAGAGAATTATGGGATAAGGAATGAAGTGTCCAATGTAAGAATGCTATAATATAATGGAGTACTTTTGAGAAGAAATCAAATTAGTAACAACACTGGTTGAACAATTCCCATTGATAACGACCTTCAAGATAAATTTTAGAAGGATACAGGGATCACAATAGTATACACATAAAATACAGATTTATTATGTTCTAAAGAATAGAGGTCTCCATATGTGTTGTGGTATTTAAAAAAGACAATGTTGAGGTACATTTGAGTCTTCAAAAGTAAGTGTTTTGTTTTAAATATGAAGAAAAGGATGAAGTCTAAATTACATGGATATGATGGGATATTTTAGGTTTATTCAAAGAAAAAAAATTATTTATTTAATAAGTGTCTTGTAAATGAAGTTGAAAGCTATGATGTAACTGTGGTAGAGAATTAGTAGAATATTTAGTAAATATATGATCGATTTAATGAGGATTATGAAGAAGAGTTATCAAATTCAGGGGATTTTTTAGTTTCATATACTAATTTATAAGACGATTCAGATAATGAGAATGATGAAAAAAATGTATCTACACAAGGATCAAAGAGAATAGAAGAAATTGATAGACATAACATAACTGGTGACCAGACAACACCAGTGCAAACAATAAGGATGAACACTCTGTAGAAAGCATCATTCTTATTAAAGGTAGATCATATATGTTTTTAAGGAAGTAGTTGGAGATGGAAACTGGGTCCAAGATATGAATTAATAACATGAAAAAATTGAGAAGAACTAGATATGGGATATTTTTTGAGGCCAAAAGATAAGAATGTCATCATGACTAAATGGGCCTATCAAAACAATATGAATTATGATGGTGTAGTGATTTGAAACAAATAACGACTATTGTAAAAATGGTACTCCCAAATAGAGGGAATCAATATTAATGAAACATTTTCACCTATTTCAAGGATAGATACAATCAAATTATTCTTGGAAATAGGAGTGCAATGAAATTTCAATGTTTTCTAGATAGAAATTACTTCAGTATTAATGAATGGTGTTCTAGAAGTATATGTTTATATTACATAGACATATGGTATTATAATTCATGAAGATGATAATCGAGCTTTTTGACTGAAGAAAGTGTTATATGGATTGAAGAAATAACCAAGAGTGTGGTATTCAAGGCTTGAGAAGTTTTTGAAGAAACTCAGTTTTCATCATAGTGGAGATGATTACAATATATATTTTAACAATGAGAGTATGAAAAGGATGATGATGTTGGTATAGGTCAATGATATAATATTTAGTGGATCATATGAATCACAATGCACTTATTTAATGGAATTCAATAAAAGTGAATTTGAAATGTTATTTACTGGTCAAATGACATTTTCCATGGATTACATGTGACATATGGGAAGAATGTAACATTAATTACTTGATAAAAATATGCTAAGGAGGTTTTGATAAGGTTTGGAATGTATAATTTCATACATATGAAGACAATGGTGGATACCTAGATGAAACTGTCATGGGATGATGAAGCCAATGTAATTAAATAATCTGAACAAAAGAATATCATTGGTAGTCTATTGTACTAGATTTGTGACAAGACCACATATTTTTTCCACATTCCAAGTTGAACGGAATAAAATTAATCCCATGTAAATCTATATTCTTGTTGTGAAAATAATACTTAATTATATGATGGGTATGGATGATTTCAGTATGATGTATAACAAAAAATCTCAGCAAGATTTATTGGACTATACTGATGTTGATTGAGCCAGATCAGAAATTGATAGAAAATCAGCACGAGGTCATACATTATATCTTGTATAATTGGTCATTTCTTTTCTAAGAGTGAAATAATATTTTATTTCACTGAGCACTAAATAATATGAATATATTTCTACTATTAAAGCATTCACACATTTATTTTGGATGAATGAAGAGATTGATTATATGGGAATTTAAGTGAAGTCTCCGATCGGAATCCAATGTGATAATTATAGCACTATAAAACGTTGAGAAAATACATTAAATCAATTAGGGATAAATAAAACTGAAATCAAGAATCATTTCATTGCAGATCTGGTGCAGAAAAGGGTTTCTGAAGTTAGAGAACGTGCCCACAGAACTTACGGTTGTAGACATTCTGTCAAATTTTATACCTAAAGATGTATTTGAAAGGCATCAATAAGCACTGAGAGTTTAGTCGACCCTCGCACATGAAAAAGTGTGTATGGGGGACCCCCTATCTCAGAGGTATGATGTGTTTCTCCTTAATATTATGATCGGTGTTCTTTACCTTGTTACATACCAAAATAAAGTGACCATCTGGTTTGTTGAAAAGGGGTAAAAGCTATTGATATAAAAGATGGAGAAAATTTCCAAATGAATATTTGGTATAATCTAAAAGGGGGAGAAGATTATTGAGGGAGCATCTATATAGGGGGGTTCAAAATCTGATGATGATAATGGTAATCAATCAGAGTCTATATATCATGAAAAATGGGGTTCATTATAAAAGTGGATGAGTGGTTTTGGAATAATGTGATTTATTGATGAAATGTGAATTATACTATTGTTTCTCATGAAGAGCATTGAATATGGGGTTTTAGAGTTTTTGTTGAGTAAATCCATGATTTTCCTCAGAATCATATGAAGGTAATACTGGTAGAATAAGTAAAAACATTTATCAATGTATCAAATTAAGAAGAATTTTTAACTAACCCAATGGGGGATGTTGTTTGGAAAAAGTACCTCAAGGATCCACTTAGTTGCTTTTGGGGTGATTGGGTTTATTGATAATGATAGATAATTGTGAATCAGTATGGTTGGTGTTGCCGAAGTTGGATTTTATGGTGTCATAGTTTCCTAGTGTTTTGAAAATTTTGGGCCACAGAGTGAAAAGTTTTTTTGGAAAAGTAAGTTTTTTAGAAAAAGTTTTCACAATTCAAGGCCTATGAAGCATATTTTGTGATTTCAAAGAGTCATGTGAAATGAATATGGAAAATTGAAAATTTATGGATTTCCAAATAGTAGTTATATGATGACAGTGAAGCATGCTATGCAGACCATGTAGATAAAATATATTGCGAAAGCCTCATAGTTCATGGAAGGCTCATTAGTTAATGAGGGGAATGTCATTTTTGTATTGAGGTGATTACTATAGAATTTGAAAAGGGGTTTCATTTGAGGATGACATCGACTGCCACAAAGGATTAAGGCACTTCGAGGACATCATAGCACGGTTTACAGTGAAGGTTGTACCACAATGAAGATTTCGATAAATTAGACTAGAAGGTTTTGTGGATCAATATGCTTATATAAATACACCTATTCATATAATTAAGTAGAGAGAATTTCATTAAAAATATCATTTATCTAAGAATAATTCATTGAAATTTGATGTATTTTGTGAGTGAGAATTCTGAGAAGGAGAAGATTTTTCGAGGGAGGATTCTGAAAAATGTGAAGTAAGTTCATGGGAACAATTACTTGAAAGGAGTTTTCAAGGGCTATTTATCCCAAAAAGGAAAAGGTACCACATATCATATGTGGTTTATTGACGTAAAAGGCATCCATGAAGTAGGGTTGATCCATATAAAAATAGGTAATCTGTGGAAGAAGTGGTGGTGCACTAAGAACTCACATCACAAAATGTAAAATAGTTCATGTAGGATGTAGAGAAGATCATGGGGTATTAGAGTTTGTTTAAAATAGAACTAAAATTGTTCTATTATGTAATTTATTTAATACATAGAAAAGTGTATTTTTTAATAGGTGAGAACCAGACATCAATAGAGCATCTATCTATAACTGAGGATGTGTGCATTCATGAAAATGAAGGGACATACAAGTCCATAAACACTATGTGAATCCCATCTGGATCAGTGATAAAATGAATAGGAATATGGTGATCCTTTCCACCAATAGTTATCCAGAGAAAGAAACATAGGGAGTGACCCTTGGTAAAGAATTGATATGACCCTAACCAATATAACAATAGTGATCCTGTGCAAAGAAGTGATCTATACCAAACCTTTTAATTTGGAATTGAGACATAGTTGATTTAGTACATCATTAGATCACTATAGTATACCCCATGGATGTATCTCGGTGAGGGTGAACCAAGTAAAATATTGTTGTCTCATGAATGATTTCAATTTTTTATACATTTTAATGGTAAAGGTAGAGAACATTGTTTTTTTTAAATGAATCCTGATCTAAAGGGGTCATTGTTTCAATATTTCATACCCTAATTCACCCCCCTACAGAATTTGTCCAAATTATATTAAAAATAACAATTTTATTCCCTATTAATAAATTTTAAAGAATACAATAATCAAACATGTGTCGGTCGGTCATTAACAAACCAATATTCCAAAAACCCCTATACTATTTGTTTTCTCTCCATGTTGAATGAATAGTCAAATTGGAAGTCAAGGTCATGGTTCAGCCTTGAGGACACCACATATATCCAAATCAAAAAAAGTCTCAATTAATTCCAAATGTTCATTGATCCCCATATCTATCATTTCTCAGACCACATGGCCATTGTACCTTGTCTCTACCCTATGTTGGACTGTAAGGTCATTATATACCACTACTACCACAGGTCCAACATCAATTTCATCACACCCCTATCCTATGTCTTAGTCCACCATTATCATTTTCCCAAGTGACACCTGCTCACCCTATATGGTATAATAATGAAACATTGATCCACCTATCACTTGGAACTAGAAGGAAACCCACCACAAGCCATACATTCAAAAAAGAGAAGTAGTAGCACATATAGTCACAAATATATCATATCAATCATGTGTCTCGACAACCATACACACACATGTGATAAATATCAGACATAGTTATCTTGGTCTAAACACACACACACACACACACACATGTGATCAATATCGACGATTGGAATCATGAGCCACACATACACAAGTGTGTGATTAATATAATTGAAATAAATTTAATCAAGGGATTTAAATGGTAATTAACTTCCTACTATAAGAGTGATGAAACCCAAATGTCAATAATCACCACCCAAAATAAGCCCCATTCCCCAATATGACAATCATATTCATTGGAATGAATGGTTATCTAGTTAGTTAATTATCTAAGAGAAAATTTATTCGACAATTCAAGATTTTAATAAAGAGATATCATCAACATAAAACATGTTTCCCTTTCTCAGTATATCACTTTAGACCGCACATTTTATCCATTGTGTATGACCATATACCCTTATTTGGTAAAGGATGGAGGGATAACCCAATAACAATTGAGTAACCCACAATATAATCGAATAACAACTCACCAATAATATCATAGAATTGATCATACAATGTTTAGGATGAAGCCACGTGTTTTCAGGTTAGAAGAGATATTGGTGATTCCATAGAGTCAGTCATGGTTTGAGAAGAAATCATTGAAAATGGTGGGGTTTGAGGGGATCTTGAATTTATAGAAAAATAGGGGAAATAGGTTTCATGGTGCATCACATATGGTAATTCCACAATGAGTCCCCAATCATAAAAAACTATGGCACAAAGGAGATATCCACACCAGAATGGTTCCAAGTCAAAATCATGTCCAGAATATACATTGTGGTCTACAGGGAGATCATATATTCCATGGAAAGAGCCTATGAAACAATGGACATCACCATGCCAGAACCTATAATCCATCATAATAACACCACACCATAACCACCCGCTATAGAACAATGAAACCAAATTTGGAAGAAAATTATAAAGTACATCTTCTAAGACTTTTTGTCATTGCCAATGGTCTATGTAACAACTAGAAGAAAACAACAACAACCATAATCATTAACCGTCATGTCATAGTTCTCTAACCGCACCAAAACCACACCCTCTATAGTGCATAATATGCACTATTACCTAGAATCCATTTACATCTAAACATTTAGTTCCACACCCCTCTTTCTATTATAAAACCACCCCCAGTCTATTCCTTAATGTCTAAGTGTTTTAAAATATTCCGAAAATATATTACACCTTAATATCATATGTTATAATTTTTATGATTTCATACTTATTGAGGGTGAAAATGGTGACTTAGTGTATCATAATTCAAATAGGTAGTTGAACCGGCCCAAATATGAACATTTTATACTAATTAATGATAGAAAGTATATAGTTATAATATGCGACATTCCATGGAATCCAGTTTCGTCTAAAAATTTAATTCCCCTTCCCTATTTCTATTATATACCCATCCCTATTATATTCTATAAAATTTGAGTGTTTCAAAATATTAACATATATTACTCCCTAATATCATATATATTATCATCATTATGGTCTTTATAAATTTTTATAGTGAAGATGGTGCTATTGTTATTAAATCATTCATGTAGGTGGTGACCCGGGAAAATAAAAACACATTATACTAGTGAATGATTAAAAGTATATAGTTATATAATTGAAGTTTCATGTTCATATAACTAATTTTAATTTAATATAATATCCTTATAGTGTGGTATGATATTAAAAACGTGCTGATATGATAGACTGACTAAAAAATAAATGGAAACCCTTAGATACTTACTTGATGGATTCACTCTTAATTATTATGGGTTCCTTCAGAATAATAGATGTAAGATTCCTTAATAGAAGAAAAATACACCCAAAATTATTGATGTATTTAGAATATGAAAAATATTAAAGTAATAAAGAGATAACAGAATGGTTTTAATGGGTTTTAAGGGTTAGAGGATAAGTCCTTTTATAGTTGAAATTTAAGTGACATTTCTGCAAATATATGTTACCTAAGGTGTATTGCTATCATTTTAAAATGAAAGTGAATAAATAGTGAAAAATAGTAGGTATGAGATGTGTTTTGGTTGATAAATCTTTCATACACACATTTATATATAATTTTTATGATATTTTATGTTATTTCCACTTAGTTTGGCCTCTTTTACCCCATTTTACCTTTACCGTGGTATCTGGATTTGTACCTCATTAACTTTTTTATTCATAAAAATAAAATTTAAATTCCCTATAAAGCAAAAAATTATAATTTTATATTTTTAATCAATTTAATATAATTAAATATCTAAATAAGATAAATTTAACAGTAAAAGAAAATATAAAATATATAAAAAACTATTTTTAATGAAATCTAACTTTTTGAAATATATTTGTTGTTAATCCTTGTACATATTAATTACTAATTTAATGTGGGTTAATATTTTTTATCTATTATATTATTTTATTAGATCCAACATTATGATTGATCAATTCAGTTTATTATGGTGTAAATATACAATATATAAATAATAGTCCTCTAGAAAATATCATTTTTGAATCATTAAATAAATTTAGCTGTATCATGTAAAATTAACTATTTATCCTTTAAAATTTTAATTTTATCAATTCATATTTATTATAATATTTATTTTCATTTTATAAATACATTAAATAAATTTTAAATAATAATTCTAATATATAAAATGTAATGATATATTTTATTATAAAATATTTTGTTTAAACATTACCTTTTTACTTCATTCCAAAATTATATTATTTTAAATTTTTTACTAAATATTACTCAACATCAATATCCCTTTGGAATAAATTCATAAAAAATTACCATATATCAAATGACCATATTTCCAATGACCAAATATCTAATGTCTATTTTTTCATTGATTATAAATATAAGTGTTATATTTTATTCCCATATATAACATTCCTTGCATTTTTAAAATCAATCACATATCACTCAATATTTATATAATAGAATAAATACTTTACCTTACTAATAATGTTTTAATTAGGTTTATGATCTTTATAAAAAGTTATATAGACAATGATTATATGTTTTTGGACTTATTATTTACAAAACTTTTGATTCCACATGTACATTTTGTATGATATTTCATATTTCATTCTCATAATGTATTATTGTTTATCATGGAAAATAATATTCTATCTTGATAAAATATATCTTAGTTGATTGTATTTTAGTGTAGTGTGTGGATAAAGCTATTTAACATGTTTTTTTATTTGAAGGAAAAATATACAGTAAAATCATTGGGTGTTATAGACTCCCAATCGTAAAATAATTTAAACCAGAATATTTCATAACTCTGATGAAAAAATAGGACAGTACTCCTACCTAGTTATATCTTTGGGTTCCCATGTAGTATCTTAAAACATATGAATCCTCTGTATAAGTTTAACCAGGTGAGTGGTATTTTTTTATAGTACATTATCTCTATGATCAAGGATTTCTATTGTTTCTCCCTTAAAAGATATATCACGTTTTAACTATAAATCCTCTGGGCTTAGTACATGTGAAGGTTTGGGTATTTAATTCCTAGACTTTGATACATGAAACACATCATGCACTTGGTAGAGTTTCAAAATAAGTGTAATATGATAATATATTATTCCTACGTGATCTTGGATTTAGATATGGACAATGTTTTTATGGATCAATATTAGCTTCTAAAAGAATCTTGTCACCCTTTTACAGGGTGATATTTTTATAAATACCTTATCTCCAATGTAAAACTCCAGATCTCATAAAAAATTACAATCAAATATCTTATTTAAAATCACTGAAGTTAAAATGTGTCATATATTAGTTTGAATATTCATTTTCATTTCATGAGAAATATCCAATCCTATTAATATACACCATCCAACTTCATCTCAACTTATTGGGGTACATCACATATTTCCATAAAAACCCTCCAATGGTTCAATTTAAATTATATAATGGAATCTCTTGGTATATGAGAACTCTATCTGTGGAATTTGTTAATCCTAACCCCTTTTTAAATCTATTAAATGGTATCTTATCTTTTCATCTAGAGTTCGAGTGGTCTTTTCAGATTAAACAATGGTATGTGGATGATAAACAATGTTGATGCTCAACTCTGGATCTAGTTTTTTTAAGGATTATCCATAATATCAAGTTAAACGTTAAATAATTTTCAAATATAATTAAAATTGAAACTTCATGATTCCTTAATTATTTATATATATCATAGAAAATAGATTTATTGGGTAATATTCTTCCATATAAATGGAATTTTCTTGACTTCATAAGGTGATCAACCATAACACCAAATTCATTACAACACTTAGAAGTCTTGAGACATCCCATGAGAAAATCCATTGTGATGTTTTCCAATTTCCATACTGGTATAAGTAATTGTTACATCATCCCCTTTTATTTCATACATTCTTCATTTACTTGCAAGAATACCAAGTATCATGTTACATACTTATTTCGTAGTTATATGAAACGTGTATTCTAGTTTTAAGAATCACTACTTCCAGGCAGTTTTCATTGGATTTATTTATGGAACAAAAAACTTACAACCGTTCTTTATCCAATAAAGTGACATACTTTCCAAAGGCAGGTGGTCATTAAGTTTAAACTTTACAATACTTAAGAACATACACTGGTCGAGAGGATGGGAGATCGGACTCATCACACCCCTTTAGGGGGAATTATTGTCTACTCTTGGAATCTCTTTATAAATTTAAGATATTTTCATGAATCCTTATTAATACACCATGTATTACATAATTTTCCCTTGGAATTTTAAATCACTTATTACGTGTGTAAAATTTAGAATCATCAGTATGCATTCAAGGTTTATCATTAATAGAGATATCCATATATATTTGAGGTTTTTCCATCAATGGTATCCTGAAATATAATGCTTAGAGATTCTTTTAATCAACTTTCTGATGATAATGGTTTTTAATCCACTCATTGGGGCACTCTAGAATTTATTGTCATCCAGGGAGATGAAGTCTTGGTTTGATTTTGGGATCGTTCCCATAAAATGGGCTACCTACGTATCCTTTTGAAAGGAATCAGAACCCTCATAGTTTAGTACCACTAAATGGAATACATCATACCTTTTATGGTCATTTAATAAGGTCATATCCATATAGTTTAATGTCATGTGGTATGGACATCTAATCGAAATGTGCTTAGTCAAAAAATAGTGTGGGACTTAGGCTGAAGTAGCCCAGGGATCTTGTTAAGGATATGGGTTTCCAAGTAGGATCAGACCTTGTTTGGAATATGTTCCAAGGAGAATAGGGTTGGTTTTAAGTTATTGGGTTTGAACCTCAAGGAGGCTTCTTACATATCCCATATAGATTGGAATCAAATCCCACGTAGTTAGATTAGTCTCATAAGAGAGTATAGTTCTTTTAGAGAAATGATTTTGGGCATACTTCCTGAAAAGGATGCGTTAATGATTTGGGGGGGTTTAATTTGGGGATTATTCATAAGGTGGATGCCCAGATTAAGGGAATTAGGGTTGGATTTCTGAAGAGGATATACAGTGAGCTCGGGCCCTGAGAGGGTTTCCTATGTATCCCAATTATGATGGGAATTAGAGTTCTCGTAGTTCATTCTAGTGAAAATGTTGTGACCATGACAAATATCTAAGCCCACGTGATTCATGCTTTGTGTGAGAAACAAGAGGATGTCAAAGATTGCACAAAGGAAGTTGAACTTTTAAAATTTTCCTCCTCCACTGGTGGAAGAGGGAACATCGACCCTGAAAGAGGGCGAGGCGACCCGGGAAGAGGGCAAGGTGACAAGCCTTACCTCTGTTCTCTTCACATTGGACAAGGGTCCAAGGGAAGGAAGAAGGGGTGAATGTTAGGGGCTTAAACCAAGATGGTTTCCCATGGTGACAAATCCTAGTGGGAGAGTGAAAGGGTAACAAGAGTCCCTATTCCCATCTCCCTTCTGGTATATAACACTAATGAAGAAAGGAGGAGCACTAATGCTACCTCGTGTAAGAAAAGATAGGGGCTTATACCAGGATGGTTGCCCTAAAATTGATCCTGGTAGAAAAGGGCAACTTATCCTTTGTTTGAATGGAAAATAAAGTGTGAATTGTACCTTTCCATCCAGTGACCAAAGGTTTTGGGACTTAGATATGAAAAGGGAAGGACAGAACCCAAACCCTAATCCTCTAAATCAAGAACTTCCCAACACTGTTTCTAGGAGAAAGGTCCATGTGACTGTGCATATAAAAACCCATAGAAACTCCAAGAATCCTAAACCCATTTTGAAACAAATGTGGGAAAACTCTGATTATGGAAATACAAACCCAAATTATAGACACACTGATGTGTCTTTCCCAAGGGTTTGATAAGTTAGGAGGTTTTGGTGGAGGCTTCAACTTAGTCCCTTTCAGATAATGAAACCAAGTAGAGAGATACCCTCCCATAAATGGATTTTAAATAGGGCACTTGATTTGGAATGTAGTCTTTATACCAAGGTATGTCGCATAGGTTCCTCAGACAAGAATGTCGTGTAGGTATCCCACATTGATGTATCGCGCTAGTAGACCACGCAGGTAGGTCGCGCAAGTATGCTGCATAGATGTGGCGCGCAGGTATGTCACCTATATGTGACTAAAGAATGTTTCATCACATAAGAGAACCAAACATATGTAGAAATTGTAAAATAAATTCAAAACATGCTTATTCGACTTAATTATATCTTTTATCTTGTTTTTGATAGCTACTTGAGACAATATAATGGATCTAGGCAAAAAAGATACACAAGGGATATTTAGAGAGTCTTTTAACTTTTTAGTACTTGAAATGGGGATCCTAACGGATCTATTTATAGTTACGGATGGTCCTAGTCGAAGGAAGTTTTATCCTCTTATGTCCTCCACGTAGGTTCTCCACGCAGGTCCTCCATGATGGTGTATAGAAATTATTCTACCGTGGAGCTCTATCGAGCTAGTCTGTCGCATAATTCTTCTATGCAGGTCTATCGCGCAGCTCTACCACACTGGTCTTTTGCGTAGATATATCGTATAGGTCTTTTATAGTATTTTACTTTCCTTGAATTTTTCTAACCTTGTGTTGGGATTTTTAAATATCCACAACAAACCTCATGATCTTTTTTTATTCTTAAGTAGTGCCAACAAAATCCCCCCCTCCGGATTACATCCAATTGGAAAGAGGGTCGTGTCTTGAGGTCGTCTTGTGAGGAAAAGACCATAAGTACATTGATGGATGGAACACGTTTTCCACAGAGCTATTTCATGGAGGAATAGAGCAGAGTCTTGTCACACAAGCTTTTTGCATAGGCTTGTCTCACATGTCTTTGGTAGGCTATAAATAGGTTTGATCCTCAGTGATTTTTCTTCACCCGTGCCTTTAAAATATTATGGCTCTCATTGTATATCTCATTCACACAACCCCATTGCGTTGTTCTCTCACACAATTCAGTTGAAATTTCTTTAGGGTAAAATTATTTATGTGATAGAGTTATTCCAAAGGACATCATCGAAGGAGTTGCGCTAGGATCCTTGTCGAAGGACCTACACGATGAACCTCGTCGAAGGACCTACGTGATGGTCCTCATCAAAAGACCTACATGAACATTGTCCTTTTCCAAATTTTTTATTTACCTTTTTAAAATTATAACCTAATAGGGAATGTTTTTTAATTCTTTTGTAGGAAAAAATGACTCATTTGATGACCCATACTGATGAAGGTAAGGCTCATCAAAATGAAGTGATAAAGATTGTCAGAGCATACTATTATGATGTTGTTGAAAGTACTCTTCCTGGGCTATGGAAGGGTTTACCTCTATACCAATGTGATTATCCACAAAGTCCTTACTTAACATTGTACGGGGCCTAGGTTTCTGCAAGATTCCCATGTTCCATCTGTTAAGAAGTTCTTTCCAAAGAATTGGTTCCTTCAAAACCCCAACTATAACTGCATGAATATTAGTGCAAGGGGGTTCTGGTACAAGAGGGGAAATTCCCTATTGGTTTCATCCTTCATCATAGCGGTTACACTCATGATATAAAGGATCACATTGTAGAGACATGACCACATTTCTCTGATTCCACCTTTCGAGCTTCTCAAACAGATCATTCTAATGGTTGGAAGGAATTCTAGGATCTTCATTCTGGAGGAGGTGTTAAACCCGAGTGTATGTGGGCATTCTGGGTGCATTGGACTTGTGCAGAATTCAGAAAACAGTTATCAGACGTTCATTTCTATGAAGCTATCTGGATGGGGAAAACTTCTATTTATAAAAATGATTTCATTATTTATTTACTGAGTCAATGGAGTATGCAAATAAATTCATTCCATTTGATGCATGGTGAAGTTGTTATTTGTCTCTGGGATATTTACCAAATAGTCGGAACTCCCATTCTTGAAAAAATGTATGACTAATTCATTCCACCCGTTACAACATGGGGTGATTCTACCAGAACACCACCATTGTCCCATTAATTATTTTAAAAAGAAAATAATTTACCCAAAGATAAGAATTATATTCAAGCTAGAGTTTGGGTGGAAGCCTTCTTAGAACAAACAACTGAAAAAGTTCCAACCTATGGATGTCCTACTATTTTTCCTTTTGCAGATAACTGGGTCAGTTCGGTCACATATTGGACTACACTAGAAATAAGTTACTATAAGCACTGGTCCCATATAGTAAAACCCAATAGAGATGAAAAGGTACGCTTAGATACCTTCCTTGCTATGTGGATAAGCATTTATTTTCGTTCAATCTGTGAATCCAGATGTGGTGTAAGATCAGGGACTTTTGTCATTGCAGCTAAATTAGTATAATGGAAGTTTATTGGGTTAGAAACAAATGTATTTTAAGGAATTTGCCATCTTCTATTGCATTTATACAATGTGAATGATACATTTATAATTTCAGCACCATTCCAAGTGTTGTGGGGATGGATTTGAGCACATTTTTCTTAATACTCTATGTTTAATTTTGTTATTTTTCCCAATGGTCGATTTACCCCATTTTTAGAGAAAGTTTCTGGTATTCGGCCTCTAAATTTGAGACCTTATGTGGTTCTAAAAGAATTTATTGTCTCTAGATAATTCAGATAATTTCATTTTGGTCACCCACAAATTAGAACATTTATTGATGATGTTAAATAAAATAATTATGAGCTGAGATCTTATATGATGGAATTCATGGATGGTGTATTATCGACCAGGATTGATGGTGAAATTATTTGTGAGGATTAAAACCTTTACAGGTTTGCTCGTCAGTTCAGATGTCTTCAACAATCAATCACTTTCCCACCTACATATGTTAGACATGAGAATCACCCAATGTTATCAAGACAATTATGGGTTATAACAGCTTTAGAGGCAATTGTCAATTACATTACCTCCATCAGAAGCATCAGTCGGATTGGAAGCTGGATATTCCAAAGTAAGGGCTTCTTCGTATCCTCAAGGGGATTTGACAAAAGTAATGTAGTGAGTGGTAGATACAATGACTGTTTCATGTGGTAATTGTGGTAAGACATCCAAGGAAAGAGATGATACAGAAGTTTTAGAGGTTTTAGATCCCTCAAAACGTCTTCGTAGGAGGTATACCAGGAAGACTAGGGTTAGAGAAGAAATGCCTCCAATGCCAAGGTGATTCAGTCACTACAATTAAACAAAGGATCCTATTTCATCTGTGGATCCTTATGAAGAAGAAAGGAGGCTTGAAGAGTCTCACCAATTAGAAGGTGTGGAATCCCCTCCACAATCAACCATACCATGATTGAATTATGTGCAACCTTCATCCATTCATCATTGGGAGAGTGTGACCCATGATCTTAGGGATGCAAGGGCATTCCTCTAGCATGGAATTCAAATACTAGATATTGGTGACATTAAGTCACCTTCTGATTGAAATCTAGATAATAACCTGGATAATGAACATAAGTATATTACGGAGCTGGAGGCTTTTATATATGCAACTGATGAACAAATCCCATCCTCTAAATGAGTATCTCATATGATGGATTTAGGAGTCCAAGAATGTGTAATTATTGAATCTAATTGTAACACCCCAGGATTTCAGAGTGTGTTATTTCTTAAAAATAATTCAATAACTTGCACTACACGCAACACCGAGTTCAATCACACCATTAAAAGAGGTTATGAATAGTATTATCTAAATTTTGAACTTTATATAATCCTTATAATTTTAGAATCCATATTATGAGTTTCTTAGATATAATGCAAGAACAAATTCATTTTCAGTATTGCACTTTTATCAACTGTTAATAGTGAACCCTTTTTAAATACAATATTTTAAAATTTTTGACTAAATGGTGACATCAAAAATTTAAAATGAAACATCCCAAGCTTCCACGGTACGTTTCCCTTCGAATAATGCGATAGCGTGTGTTGTACGCAACCTCGAGTTCTAACACACACCACACATAATTAAAATAGCCGTTCTGAATAGTAATACCTACTTTTTGAAATCATATATATTTTATATTTCAAAATGGACTTCATTTTTGGATTCGGAATATCGAAATTAGCCTAGGGTGAAATTTTGGTACTTTTCGAATAACTTTTATATTTTGATGAATAGTGCAAAATTACTAAATTTTAATTAAAAACAACTTTTTTAATCAAAATAATTAATAGTGATAAATTATGAATTTTAGTGGTTTTAAAGTATATTTAGAATATATTTTTACCATTTAATATAATGTTGGTCATTGGACATAATTTTACAATTAAACCGAACATAAACAAGTGTCAATCTTTTGATAGTTATTACCTCTTAAAAACACGCTTTTTGTTTTGACAGCGGGAATTAATTTTAAATTAATTTCTGCCACTTCTGTGTTTTGAATTTAGAAAAATGGATTCCATATTTGGAATCAGGATGTTCAAATTGTGTAAATAGGTAACTTTTATTTTTAGACATTTTGAATAATTACTACGGTAAATATTTTATTTACCATGGTTAAAGGGTAAATCCGGTAAATAAGGGTTAAAAAATAATATTATAATAATAAAAAATTACCCTAAAACGTGTCCTAACCTTATTGGTGGACACATACCAGACCATGGGCATCCTTGGGTCAATTTGGGGACCCCTTGGAGCCACTTGTATGTGGTAGGGACACATTATATTAATAAAGTTAAAATAAAAATAAAAATGGCATAAGCTTACATCTTTTCGAAGAACAATTTTTACATAGGGTTATATATGTTGGATTTTAGATTATAAATATTCATTATAAATCTAAAAAGATTTCCTACATAATGATATTTTATTTATAATTTTTATACATTGAATAATTTATTTTATTTATGACACAATGATGATGCAGTAATTACTATAATAGTGCACAATTAAAATAATTGATATTATAAATACCCAAATAAATATAATATGAAACTTTTAATGAATTAAACTAATTTTCTATGATAATATGATATATTAGGATTGATGTAATTGACTTTGTTCGAAGTAATCAATCTGTTAGGAGTTTCACAAAAATCAACTATTGAATAGTGTCAAAATTGACATAAAAGAGTTCTTAAAACAAATATTATATTATTAATTGATATTAAATTCCTAAAAATCTAAGGATCGGCCAAGAGACTTATATTATTATAGGTTCCTCATTAATGGACCACTTGGGGGTCGCTTGGATGTATATAGTAAGTTTATTAACCATATTATATAAAAATACAAAGAGACATTGTAAAAGTGAAACTAATTAACATAGAGTTAATACTTAAAGATAAGGTTAATATAAGTACCCAAACCTGTCTAAATTCTATTGGATGAGTTTTTTTCGACCTATCCCCACCTAATACTTTGAATAGTCAACTTTGGAGCCTTTAGAAACCGAATATGAATTTATTATAAATTAATATTTCTAGCTTTTTCAAAGGTGCCCCTCACCCCTCTTATAAAAGGGCACTCCTCCTTCTCATTTCTTCACACCTTCAAAGCCTTTTGGTTCGGCCAAACTCTGCCCAAATACTCTCCCAACATCCCTCACTACAACCTAGAGGCCTTAGTTTGATCAGAAAGCCAACCTAAAGAGCCCTTTTGATCAAATCAAAAGGAAGAACCCGAAGAAGAGGTAATGATTTCACCACCCTTTTCGAAGTTCATTTCTTCTTCCACTTCTTCTTCCTTTGTTCTTACCATTCTAAAATAATAACTCCAGTATCTTACATATACTGTGATGTTATTATAAATATGGTACAACCATATTCAGTATTATATCCACCCTTTGAATAACATGTCACCATACGTGTGTACGTACGGCTTACCGTCTCCACATCGTGGTGTAATTGTTATTCAGTATATTATTATTTGGATGGGTATAATAATGATGTGTAACTCATGTAAATAATAAATATAACATGTTAATGATTATGTATATATGATATACAATCCATTTATATATTATTTTAATATCAAAAGAATGATATTGTCGCTCGTGCGTACGTACGGACTACCGTCTCCACGAACGCGATGAGATTCATTCTCCATCGTAACCATTAAAGTATAATTATCATTTGATGATTTAAAAATGATTTTAAAGGACTTGATATCATTCTGGATATGAATAATATACAACCTATCCTTTACAAACATGTCTTACGTAACAAAACATATGAAAGAAAACAAGTAAGTTAACACCCGAAACAACGATAATACTAAGATACCAATATTAAAAGATCATATATGATATCATATTAATATATATGATTCTTGTATAATTTAATAACAATTATTTCACCATTATACAGGAGGTTAACCTACCCCAACCAAGGAAAAGTACAAGGTAAGGGTTATTTCACAATCTCTTCATTATCCGAGGTTGTTTATATGTAATAATCTACTGGGATCTCTTTACCACCCACATCCATGTTTCTTAAAAATGTATTTCAAAACATTTTTACTATTTACAAGAATATGGGTTAAAGTCATTTATACCCTTTTTTGACTTTTTATAAGAGGTTTATAAAGGAATCTTTCCGTCGTTTTCAAAACAAGGTCCTTTTTAACCTTTTCGACAGAATTGAGGTAAGAATGTTTTTTTTAACTTATACGGCGGGTGCGGTTATTTTACGCCGTTATAAAATCTTCAAAGCTTTCCTTACAAGCTTATAAGAATATTTTCAAAGAAAATGTTTTATTTTATATGGATCTTAAATGATTTCAAAATAAAAGGAGATATTTCTTTAAAAAGAATTTTGATTTCATCTATGTCAACATCCTTTGATGGATTTTAAGATTATTTGAAGTTGATTTATTATGATACAAAACTTCTATATTGTATTGAATGTTTTGTGATATGTTTGACTGTGGATGTGATATTTTTATACCATTCATAGTTTATGGTGAAAGTATTGACATTTCATATGCTAGTTTTAATACGAATGTTTATGTTATGTTTAAACCTTTTCATATGGGAATGCATTGGACTTAATAAGTGACGGGTGGAGCCCGCTATAGCTCCTCGATGCATCGGTAGGTCTCATGAGACAAACTAGTGTCTTGGCACAAGGCCTTGACAAAATCTTATTTGTAGTCTTGGCACGAGGCCTTGGCTATGTGGTTATGATAGTCTGGCATTATGCATTCCAACATTATGAAAGTGGTTATTGATTTTTGCATGTGATTATTCGATTAGTAGAATATCCATGTGAATAAGTAAATGGAATTATTTCATTTTATTTATGCCATACCATGTTGGAAGTTCATATTTAAAAGGCTTTTGTTTTAGTTATACATTGCCTTAAATGTTTATTCTTATTTATGAAAGTTTCCGCTATATTGTTATCCTTACTGGGCATTTGAGCTCACCCCTTTTCTACGTTTTATTTTTCGCAGGAAGTGAAGAAGTAAATTATGAATGACTTGCAGGGATATTATGAGGGGTTAATAGTGTGGATGTGAAGACTTTGTTATTGTAGTAGTTTTTCTCTTTGAAATGTAATGTAAAACTTTATGATTATATCTAGTGTTTCCAAGGCTACTAAACTAATCGGTCTTTCGAGATTTGATCTTTCTTGTGATCATGCCAATGTTACGAAGTAATGCACCGACTCTGGGTAGCTGGGGTCGGGGCGTTACAATTGGTATCAGAGGAAGTTTAGTACAAACCTTGGAAGCTAGATTTAGATAAACTCTGATTAGAGCACGTAGACCTAAGATGAACTTTGAGAATTAGTATAGAAGAACTTCCTAGAATTTTGGTATTGTAGAGATTTTGTGAGTTTTCCGAGCAATACATCCCTGTCTGGATACGAGCAGGTAGAGGCGGCTCTGGCACAGATGTACCTAGGGGTAAAACCTGAAAACACCGCTTTAAGCTAGACTCGAACGGGAACTGGTGCACGACAACGGGCCTTGCTGCACTCTTGGTTACGACACTCCTGGGGGATATGCTTAGGATAACTCTCATTTTCTTTACAAATCATTTTGAAGGGATTATGAGTATATACATCCTCAAAGAAAACATTTTTTATGATTATGGATTATATCCATAAATAGTTCAATTTATGTTAAGTGTTTTATAAGTATGGGATTATGTATTTTGATTCATAAACTGATCTAGTTTATGCCATTGTTTAGAAATGGCGCCCAGTAGAAGGAATGATAACTCCAGAAATTCACATGATTCAAAGAGACCGAAGGATCATATCTCTCATGGTCTTAAGCTAGAATTTATAAGATAAATAGTCTCCCATGTATTATCATCATATGAAGAAATAATATCATGTGTTGATAAGATAAGTAAAGAGTTTACTGAGTCCTATGGCTTGGAAGGGAAGCAAGAGAATAAAAGGATGGAAGAGAGAAAGATGGATAAAGGGAAGAGGGAAAAGAAGAATTTTCCCATATGTGGTAACTGTGGAAAGAAACACCCTGGAACTTGCCTGAAAGGAATGGGAGTTTGTTATAAGTGTGGAGGAAAAGGGCACAAAGTACGTGACTGCAAGGGTAAGAAAATGGTTTCAAATGTACAATGCTTCATTTTCAAGGAGTTTGGACACTACGCGAACCTATGTCCCAATCATCAGACTATGTCGCAAATGATGTTATTGGATAATAATCGTGTTATGATACTACCACAGATGAAGAGGGATGATTAGAGTTATTATGTTGATTATGTCAATTGAGTGTTGTATCAACAATGTACTTGTTACAATAATCATGGAGTATATAAGGATTGTACTGCAGTACTATTTCATTAAGGACTTGAGATTGTGTGGAACAAAGAAAAGTGACTCAATAGCAGGATAAATTTTTGGAAAATATATGGTTGAGAGAATGATAAATCATAATATAGTTCTGATACTGAGGTAGTGATTTTGGAATAATATGTGATTGTTTTTGATAAATTATATTGGATATTCTTGACTACCTTGGAACTGATTAATGATTTGTATATTCCATCATTGTTGGGGTTTAAAACATTTTTGGATTAATGAAGTATATCCAGCATTCTATATGGAATAAGGGAGCATGAATGTAATCAATAAGGAATATGGTAATACATGATGAAGGTATTCATATTCTATTACGGGGTAAAAAGGATCTATATTATGTTTACCTTCCTTATAAATGTTGGACTGTGAGTTTAGACAGAAGTATTTTGGATAGTTCTAGTTTGGATTATTTTGGATTGCCATAAAAGGACAACCCGGAGGTCGGGCGGCAACCCGTCGCGTCCGGCAAGGCTGCGAGACTTGAACCCGCAACCGAAGGGCGACAAGGGTGTATCACCTACCACTGTCCCACGAGATGTCCTGAATTAAATAATGTAGTTTTTTTTAAAAGATCTGGTAGATGAATTATAATTCATTTATTTTGGAACCCTGTACGAATAGTATAAATAGAAAAAAAAAATTACGTTCTATTATCTTTTAGAATGAAAGATGAGTTTGTGGTAGAAATTTATTAATGGGTAAAATTCTAATTATAAAGTATATCTCCTTATTATCTTATCCAATCTCATAAATAAATTCCTCAACATTAATAATAGAAAATTAGAACAAAAATGTTGTCCTAGATGGTACCTTAAATCATCACAAATTTATGGCTTTGGGATTGTTGGCCTTTTCATAGCCATGTTCTCTACCACTCTCCATCAGATAATTGATGGTTAGATTTCTCTTCCATATCCATATTTTCCTACGTGGAACCCTAGTATGTGTTATTTTCGGTAATCTTCATACTTTCCACTCTTTATTTTAAATAGAGGCCTCATTAATTCATTTTTCGATGTGGGATTTCAACTAAGATATTTTGAAATGTCAAAAATGTGTTGTCCCAATACCATATATTTTGTTGAACCGATGGTACTTCAAATCATCATGGATTGATGAGTTTAAGGACCTCAATTTTATACTTGTTTGTGATTGATGACCTCAATCACTACCTATAAATATTTACGTTTTTTCTCCAATTATATGTCTCTAATTGCCACCAATGTTCTCCTAATCGAGATCATAATTTGGTGGTGACCCTTTAATTTCTCTTTTCCTCATATTAAGACTAAATTTTAGTAACCCAATTTCCAATGTGGGTTTTCCCGCAAATATATTTTCTACTTTCAACCTTTTATTTTCGAAGAACAATTTCAAATTGCGAGGACGCAATTTATTGAAGGAGGGGAGAATGTAACACCCCAGGATTTCAGAGTGTGTTATTTCTTAAAAATAATTCAATAACTTTCACTACACGCAACACCGAGTTCAATCACACCATTAAAAGAGGTTATGAATAGTATTATCTAAATTTTGAACTTTATATAATCCTTATAATTTTAGAATCCATATTATGAGTTTCTTAGATATAATGCAAGAACAAATTCATTTTCAGTATTGCACTTTTATCAACTGTTAATAGTGAACCCTTTTTAAATACAATATTTTAAAATTTTTGACTAAATGGTGACATCAAAAATTTAAAATGAAACATCCCAAGCTTCCACGGTACGTTTCCCTTCGAATAATGCGATAGCGTGTGTTGTACGCAACCTCGAGTTCTAACACACACCACACATAATTAAAATAGCCGTTCTGAATAGTAATACCAACTTTTTGAAATCATATATATTTTATATTTCAAAATGGACTTCATTTTTGGATTCGGAATATCGAAATTAGCCTAGGGTGAAATTTTGGTACTTTTCGGATAACTTTTATATTTTGATGAATAGTGCAAAATTACTAAATTTTAATTAAAAACAACTTTTTTAATCAAAATAATTAATAGTGATAAATTATGAATTTTAGTGGTTTTAAAGTATATTTAGAATATATTTTTACCATTTAATATAATGTTGGTCATTGGACATAATTTTACAATTAAACCGAACATAAACAAGTGTCAATCTTTTGATAGTTATTACCTCTTAAAAACACGCTTTTTGTTTTGACAGCGGGAATTAATTTTAAATTAATTTCTGCCACTTCTGTGTTTTGAATTTAGAAAAATGGATTCCATATTTGGAATCAGGATGTTCAAATTGTGTAAATAGGTAACTTTTATCTTTAGACATTTTGAATAATTACTACGGTAAATATTTTATTTACCATGGTTAAAGGGTAAATCCGGTAAATAAGGGTTAAAAAATAATATTATAATAATACAAAATTACCCTAAAACGTGTCCTAACCTTATTGGTGGACACATACCCGACCATGGGCATCCTTGGGTCAATTTGGGGACCCCTTGGAGCCACTTGTATGTGGTAGGGACACATTATATTAATAAAGTTAAAATAAAAATAAAAATGGCATAAGCTTACATCTTTTAGAAGAACAATTTTTACATAGGGTTATATATGTTGGATTTTAGATTATAAATATTCATTAGAAATCTAAAAAGATTTCCTACATAATGATATTTTATTTATAATTTTTAGACATTGAATAATTTATTTTATTTATGACACAATGATGATGCAGTAATTACTATAATAGTGAAAAATTAAAATAATTGATATTATAAATACCCAAATAAATATAATATGAAACTTTTAATGAATTAAACTAATTTTCTATGATAATATGATATATTAGGATTGATGTAATTGACTTTGTTCGAAGTAATCAATCTGTTAGGAGTTTCACAAAAATCAACTATTGAATAGTGTCAAAATTGACATAAAAGAGTTCTTAAAACAAATATTATATTATTAATTGATATTAAATTCCTAAATATCTAAGGATCGGCCAAGAGACTTATATTATTATAGGTTCCTCATTAATGGACCACTTGGGGGTCGCTTGGATGTATATAGTAAGTTTATTAACCATATTATATAAAAATACAAAGAGACATTGTAAAAGTGAAACTAATTAACTTAGAGTTAATACTTAAAGATAAGGTTAATATAAGTACCCAAACCTGTCTAAATTCTATTGGATGAGTTGTTTTCGACCTATCCCCAACTCATCCTTTGAATAGTAAACTTTGAAGCCTTTAGAAACCGAATATGAATTTATTATAAATTAATATTTCTAGCTTTTCCAAAGGTGCCCCTCACCCCTCTTATAAAAGGGAACTCCTCCTTCTCATTTCTTCACACCTTCAAAGCCTTTTGGTTCGGCCAAACTCTGCCCAAATACTCTCCCAACATCCCTCACTACAACCTAGAGGCCTTAGTTTGATCAGAAAGCCAACCTAAAGAGCCCTTTTGATCAAATCAAAAGGAAGAACCCGAAGAAGAGGTAATGATTTCACCACCTTTTTCGAAGTTCATTTCTTCTTCCACTTCTTCTTCCTTTGTTCTTACCATTCTAAAATAATAACTCCAGTATCTTACATATACTGTGATGTTATTATAAATATGGTACAACCATATTCAGTATTATATCCACCCTTTGAATAACATGTCACCATACGTGTGTACGTACGGCTTACCGTCTCCACATCGTGGTGTAATTGTTATTCAATATATTATTATTTGGATGGGTATAATAATGATGTGTAACTCATGTAAATAATAAATATAACATGTTAATGATTATGTATATATGATATACAATCCATTTATATATTATTTTAATATCAAAAGAATGATATTGTCGCTCGTGCGTACGTACGGACTACCGTCTCCACGAACGCGATGAGATTCATTCTCCATCGTAACCATTAAAGTATAATTATCATTTGATGATTTAAAAATGATGTTTAAGGACTTGATATCATTCTGGATATGAATAATATACAACCTATCCTTTACAAACATGTCTTACGTAACAAAACATATGAAATAAAACAAGTAAGTTAACACCCGAAACAACGATAATACTAAGATACCAATATTAAAAGATCATATATGATATCATATTAATATATATGATTCTTGTATAATTTAATAACAATTATTTCACCATTATACAGGAGGTTAACCTACCCCAACCAAGGAAAAGTACAAGGTAAGGGTTATTTCACAATCTCTTCATTATCCGAGGTTGTTTATATGTAATAATCTACTGGGATCTCTTTACCATCCACATCCATGTTTCTTAAAAATGTATTTCAAAACATTTTTACTATTTACAAGAATATGGGTTAAAGTCATTTATACCCTTTTTTGACTTTTTATAAGAGGTTTATAAAGGAATCTTTCCGTCGTTTTCAAAACAAGGTCCTTTTTAACCTTTTCGACAGAATTGAGGTAAGAATGTTTTTTTAACTTATACGGCGGGTGCGGTTATTTTACGCCGTTATAAAATCTTCAAAGCTTTCCTTACAAGGTTATAAGAATATTTTCAAAGAAAATGTTTTATTTTATATGGATCTTAAATGATTTCAAAATAAAAGGAGATATTTCTTTAAAAAGAATTTTGATTTCATCTATGTCAACATCCTTTGATGGATTTTAAGATTATTTGAAGTTGATTTATTATGATACAAAACTTCTATATTGTATTGAATGTTTTGTGATATGTTTGACTGTGGATGTGCTATTTTTATACCATTCATAGTTTATGGTGAAAGTATTGACATTTCATATGCTAGTTTTAATACGAATGTTTATGTTATTTTTAAACCTTTTCATATGGGAATGCATTGGACTTAATAAGTGACGGGTGGAGCCCGCTATAGCTCCTCGATGCATCGGTAGGTCTCATGAGACAAACTAGTGTCTTGGCACAAGGCCTTGACAAAATCTTATTTGTAGTCTTGGCACGAGGCCTTGACTATGTGGTTATGATAGTCTGGCATTATGCATTCCAACATTATGAAAGTGGTTATTGATTTTTGCATGTGATTATTCGATTAGTAGAATATCCATGTGAATAAGTAAATGGAATTATTTCATTTTATTTATGCCATACCATGTTGGAAGTTCATATTTAAAAGGCTTTTGTTTTAGTTATACATTGCCTTAAATGTTTATTCTTATTTATGAATGTTTCCGCTATATTGTTATCCTTACTGGGCATTTGAGCTCACCCCTTTTCTACGTTTTATTTTTCCCAGGAAGTGAAGAAGTAAATTATGAATGACTTGCAGGGATATTATGAGGGGTTAATAGTGTGGATGTGAAGACTTTGTTATTGTAGTAGTTTTTCTCTTTGAAATGTAATGTAAAACTTTATGATTATATCTAGTGTTTCCAAGGCTACTAAACTAATCGGTCTTTCGAGATTTGATCTTTCTTGTGATCATGCCAATGTTACGAAGTAATGCACCGACTCTGGGTAGCTGGGGTCGGGGCGTTACACTAATGTTGAGTGAGATATTTATGTTAATACTGTGAATTTATTTTCCTCTTTATTTTGTCACAACTCTAATTTACCATTCATCATCATTAATCTTGATGAAAATGTATTTGTGTAGCTTTAATGTAGGGAAGGAAGATTAGAACCAGTTCTTGAATAAAAACATATGTTCATGTAGGATATCCCATTGATGAACCGAAAGATCTTCCCAGGTCTCCAGAACATTCTCTAGGAGCGAGAATTATGACTAGGGTAATGGAGACGGATAGTTGTCAAACATTTTAGCAAGTTTCTCCTACCAAGAAGAGTGTTTCAATATCTCCCCAATCTTTTGAAAAGAAACACCCGAGAACAATGCGATTAATCCGAAGTTTTTGCTGAAGGAGTAAGAATTTATACTATCCTTAGGACATGTAATTTGCTTAACATACTCCGGTAATCATGTTTTATCTTACATAATCTCTGTCTCTCTCTTATCTTAAGGGACTAATAGTTAATTCTTCTAGACCAGAGAAGAAAACCCCAAGAGAAACCCATGTTCATGTTGATGAATCTTCTATCTTAGTAGGTAAATCATAAAAATATTTAGCTATACCCACTCCTGGCTCTACTGAGAGAGATGAAGGCCATGGTATGATTAAATACATTCCTCAGTTACTTTCTTCAGTGGATCCTGAAATAATCAATACTGATATTATTATTTCTCGAGAAGAAAGGAATGAGGACCCAGGGAAAAACGAGATATATATTGATGTTGGCCCAAAACTAGAAAGAACTGATGCAGTTGTACCAATTGAAGAACCAACAGAACCAAATGTCAGCGGATCCAATTTGGGAATCAACTAACATTTGTTAGATACCTTAAATGGTGAGGGTGCTACAACATTCCAAGCCACATACACTGAAATAATGGAATACCTTAATCCAAATATTGATATTCCAGGTTCCTTCAAAGAGATTGGGGATTTTCATGAGGAATTGCAAGGGCATAAGTCCTTATTATTTCATTTTCCATACACAATTGTTATTTTTTACTTGATTTTTTACATCAAAGTTCACCTTATGCAGCTTTATCTATAGAAAATGTTGCAAAGGCTCTTCAGAAATGGGGTATTTCACTATATCCATCTGTTAGAGCTAGATAAATACCTATAGAGGATCCTCCATCAAGAGATGTTCTTGGGTCTTCGAATATAATAACTAAGAAAACTCAGGGAAATACCCCTTCTCAATAAACATCATCTCAAATCATTAAAAATGAGAAAAAGGGGGATGCATCCAATCAAGTAACTGACTTGTTATTGGGTAAATATAATCAACTCTCTGAATCATATCTGTTTCGTCCATTTTAAACTGAAAATGACCTTGATTTATTATTTTAGGGTTATCAGCTCCTAGATCAGAATGTGAAGCTTCTACTGTTCTGAGAGAAGTAGAACAAGGTAGCTGTTTAAGTGATCTATTTTTGGAGTATATTTTACCACATGGTGGTGACTCAGATTCAAACCTAGAGATGCAATATGCTCTTGGCATGGAACATAAGAAGACATGGAAGCATATTTAGAGCATTATTGCTAAGAAGCCTTTAGAGTAACTATTGTCCCATTTTTTCAAAATCCTAGCATTATTCTACGTATTGGGACTTGGTGGATTTAATTATCGACCAGTCCATGACGCTATGAAATAAATCATTCTCCGATGGGATCAAGAGCATAGGATGTGGTTCAATTTTGAAGAGGCTAAATGGATCATCAATATTGAGGGCTTTCAAGTTGTAGTAGTTGAGGTGGAGGCAAATCACAACCTGAAATCAATTGATATTAACCAAAAAATCAGAGAAGCCATGAAGGAGTTATTATGTCTTCAACAAAAACTGGATGTTCTTCATAAAAAACATGATCAATTGAATCAGACATTGGGAGAAACCCAATTAGAAGGGATAACTTCCATTTCAACTTCTAAAGAAGCAATTATTCAGGCCTAGGAGGCTTGATTTTCTTAGCTATCTCAACTTTAACAGGAAGATGAAAATTTTTATAAGGTTTTTCAACAAATGAAGAGTCTAGTTGAGAGTTTATTTTGATGCATGATAGAGAGGCTCCATTTTGGGGATGTCCCTCTGATTCCATATAAATGAAAAGGATTTCTTGTCTCCAATAATATGTGTCTTCATTCCTATTTTCCATAATTACAGTATTAAAGGTGATGATGATGATGACCCCTCTTTTTTAATCATTAAACCTTTATGTTAGAAAACTATGATTAAAATTACAATAATGGAGTGCTTTGAATTTTCTTATTAAGCCACTAGAACTAAATGATCATAATTTGATTTTTCTCGGGTTATATGGACAACCCCACAAATTTCGTTTCTTTTGATTGTTTTATTTTTTTATTTCTCAATACTACCTAAATCATACAAAAATGTATGTTTAGTGAGTTAGGAATTGACTTTTGTTTAGAGTTACCATTGTGGGTTTTTAATCTAATGAGTACCATGTCTTTTGTTGTTGGCAGTTTAAAGTCATGAATGTTGGACTATAAAGGTTTAGTATTTAAGGTCGAATAGCTTTGGCCATAAATTTTTAAATTAAATCCCAAACAATACTTTGTGGATAAGAATTACTTTAATATTCCTTAAATATCTCCAAGGGGAATATTGAGCCACGAATTTTATACTCTCCAAATTTAAAACTTGTATCAAAAAATTGGGGAGTATTCTTCAAAGAATAAAGTTACCATTATTTGACAAACCCGTTATGGGGTTTTTGTTATGCAGGTCCAACTAGGGCATATGTTACATAACCAATTAATGGAATCTTTTGGCTGACATGCTTGTTATATAGGAAACTTATGAAAGTCCACCTAAGGGAATGTATTGCATAGTAAATAAAAATATCTCTTTGACGTTTAACATTTTAATGCTGATAAATAGGGGGAAATAAGATTTGGGTGACTCAAGACCATAGTGGGTGGTTTTGAAAAGGAAGATGAATTTTAGGAATAAAGACCCATTTTATGCTGACATATGTCATAAATAGGAAAACCACTTCTATACAAATTTAGTGTATGATAAATGGTTAAAATTTATCAGAAAGGAAAATTTATGATATCATATTTTGTAGTTTAAGTCATACATTGAGGACATTGGTACTGTGCAGTTTTAAATCATGCAGTGAGGACATTGGTACTGTGCATTTTTAAGTCATGTAGTGAGGACATTGTGTGGCTTTGGTCTAAGGTCTTTAGCATTGACGAAAGGTATGAGACTTCTCTCAGTTTCGTGATAATTTGATTGGATATATACTACCATATCTAGGTATAGAATGTAAAATCATAAACTGAGATTTAAGAATTTCTGAATCCAAAGGATGATATGGGAAAAGGGCTAAAAGCATTAGAGGAAATATTTTCAAAGAATGAAGTTACCATTATTTGATAAACCCGTTATGGGGGTTTTGTTATGTAGGGCCAACTGGGGAATATAATGCATAGACAAAAAGTGTCATCTTTTAACTGACATGCCCATTATGTGGGAAACATATGCAAGGCCACCTAAGGGAACATGAAGCATAGTCAGGCAAAAGAGCTCTTTGAAGTTTGACATTCTATTTCTAAAAACTAAAGAAAACTTATGGAGATTCAAATTTTCCAAAACATAGAGTTGTGTTTATGGGGAAAATGTATCTAAATATGGAGAGGGTATTTCCAACCAATATTTACAAATAATTAGAGAAATACGATTCTTACGAAGGTCTAACCCAAATTTAGGAGTTATGGTGTCTTGTAGTTTTAGGTCATACAACTAAGACTAGAAAAAGAAAAATGTATATGATATGTGGCCATGTGATTCCAAGGTTATTTCATATTGTTTTGAACACATGGTAAGGGAAATGTGTAAACTATGGTCTTGAAGACTTCTAGATTGGGAGAAAAGTAATGGGACAAGTATACATGGATTATTATATCTTGTATATTGTCATCAAAGATTGAAGGGAACAAAGATACTATAACCGAGAACGAAGTTACCATTATTTGACAAGCCTGTTGTGGGGGTTGTATTATGCAGGGCCAACTGGGGAATATGATGCATGGAAAAATAGTGGCATCTTCTGATTAACAAGCCGATTATGTAGGAAACATATGCAAGGCCACCTAAGGGCATGTGATGAATAGTCTGGAAAAACAATTCTCAGGTATTAGAAACTCTATCACTAGAAACCATAAGAAAGATTATGGAGATCTAGAAACATTCAATATTAAGAGTGTGGAATATGGAAGGGGGTTATTCCCAATGAATATTAGAATTATTTTAATCAATATTGGCCACGAGTTTTACATCCTTTACATAGATCTGACTCATATGTAAAATGGAGACTTTCTTTATTTCCTCAGAATTAATATTATAATGTATAGTTTTAAGTCATTCAATGAGAATATTTTCACCCCCATAAGTATTTTAAATTCCTCACTTATATAAATAATCCTTTTACCCATTTCTTAATCCCACTTGAGCTATGCTCAGTGTGAGAAACAATGAGTAGTAAGAGATTCCTCTATAATAAAAAGGTGACATTAGTGAAGAATGGGAGTGTTAGATTTCCATGCGGTTTAACATCATGTGGTAAGGACGAGATGAACCAATGTGAAAAGAAAGACTTGTTGTAGCAGGACTAAGGGATAAAACTCAAGTGTCACTACATGTCTTGCTAAGGGCAAGAATAAAGACATATATAGTTCTTACAACATTACCTATGCAGGTTTGATTCTTATACAAAGAATAAAAGGTGTTTTTATCCCGGTTGGGCCCAATATTAGGGATATAGTAATCTCTACGTATCTCATTGAAAATGAGAATCAAGCCATACGTAGTTCTTTTAACAATCAATCCTCACACCAATCAAGTTTGACATGAAGAATATGAGATTTTGACATGCTCTGAGAGAGTAGTAAATCTTAAGACAAAAAATGTTATAAGGACTGAATCATATATATTAAGGAAACACTCTGTATAGATCTGATTCTTATATAGAAGGAGAAAGGAAAATAAGAAGATTTTGTGATTGCAGCTGGGCCCAAAATTTGGGATTTAGGAGTATCTACATATCTCATTGAAAATGAGAATCAAGCCATGTGTAGTTCTTTAAACAAGGTATCTATGTAGATCTGACTCAGACATAGGAAATAGAGGGACTCATATACCACTAAAGAGTAGTGATTATTTCAATGTTGTTTTCTTATGGAAGCTTCTAATGTCAAATAGAGAAAACGTTAGTTGTACAGTTTAATGTCATGCAATGGGGACAAATGATGTCATGCAGTTTAACGTCATGTGGAAAGGATGAAGATCCTATTAATTTTAATGTCATTCAGCATGGATGCTTAGGGTTTTTAGTCATTTTAACATCTTGAAACTAAGACGTTATACTAGGTAGTTTCCAATCTTGCAGTGAGGACATGAGGGTTTTGTAGTTTTTTTAGTCTTTCAGCAAGGACATTATATTGTGCAGTTTTACGTCTTGTAGTGAGGATGATATGTACAGCTACACAATGTATTTCTTTAAGAATATCACATTGGTTGGAGTTGAAATATTCTCTCCATCCATTGAGATTAAGGCATAATTTCCATTCGAATAAACCATATATGTGGAATAAGTTCCTTCCCACTTTGGCTCATGATTTGGAGGTTTCTTCATGGGTATCATTGGAGTCCTAAGGACCAATACCAATTATCCTTAAAGAAATTAATAGAGGTGAACTTTCTTGTTAAAAAAACGTGTTATTCGATTCTGATAGACTTCCATGTGATGTAGAGTGTGCAATTATTTCTCATCTAATCATTCCAGTTCATTGAACCGTTTATGATACCTCCCGTCTGCAGTCAACTAATCACAGATTTCTACTCTAAGTGAAGGCAATTGCATTTCAATTGGAAAAACTGTTTCGGTTCCATATACTAATGAATAAGGTGTTTGTTGGGTGGCAGTGCGGGTAGTGGTCCGATAATCCCATGAATCATTCAAAAGATTATTAGGCCATAATTTCTTATCATTATACACCATATTCTGAAGTATATTTTATAGTGTCTTGTTAAAGGCATTTATCTGTCCATTGGCCACCACATGATAGCGAGATTAATGGTTGTATTTTATATTATGTTCCTAAAATAACTTTTTTACCTTAGTAGAAAAAATATTGGTGCCATTTTCCATCAAAATAGTATGAGGGACACCAAATATGGTGATGATGTTAGTTTTGAAAAAACTAACAATACATTTGGCTCATACATCTTTGAGATGTATTGTCTCATCCCATTTAGATAATAACTCAGCAGTGGTAAGAATTTAATTGAACAACTTAGATGCGGCTGGAGGATAAGGCCTTACTACATCCATTCCCCATGTAGAAAATGGCCAGGAGAATTTAGCAGTATGTAGCAACTCTGGGGTTTGATGAATAAATTTTAAATGCACTTGATAGGGATTAAATTTCTAAGTGAATTTTTTGAAATCCTACGTAATTGAAGGCCAGAAGTATCGAAGCCTTCGGATCAGATCAGAGAGCTTGTGCCCAGACAGGTGGGCACCACAAGCTCTTAAATGTACTTCTTTCATGAAAACTATAGTATCATCTCCATTAATACATCTAAATAGGATTCCATCAAAGCCTCACTTTTATAGGATCATTTGGTGGTCTAGACTATCATAATGAAAAATATTGGCCGCTTGTCGTTGGATCTGTTTTTTCTCAACCCTATTCAGTGGAAGTGCACCATTTTGAAGATATTCCGTGATGGGTGTTCTCTATCCAGGGGTATGACCATAAGGCTCATAAATAGGGCTAATTTCATTAATTTCATCTATTATAGTTTGAAAAAAACGTGATACCACATGATGATGGGTTGTGCTAATGACTGTCTCATTCTAATTTGGATTTGCCAAGGTTGTGGCTGCATTAGCCAATGCATATGCTTGGGCATTTTGTGATCGCAGAACATAATACAACGTTAGATCTAAGGTAAATTCAGACATTAACCCTTTGATGTAATCTTATAAAGGAATTAATCATTTCTGGTATAATATTCTCCATTGATTTTCTTGATTAGCAATTTTGAATCACCTTTC
This sequence comes from Viscum album, assembly GCA_963277665.1. Classification (NCBI taxonomy): domain Eukaryota; kingdom Viridiplantae; phylum Streptophyta; class Magnoliopsida; order Santalales; family Viscaceae; genus Viscum; species Viscum album. The sequence goes on along the minus strand of OY728155.1, from coordinate 1,544,035,553 downwards.
ACTTTTAAGTGATTCACTTGCACCTGAAGTGCCAATTCCAAAACTACAATGAGAGATTGATATTCTACATCATTGTTGGTTCCACCTTCCGATAACAGGAACGAATAAAGTAACACTACCTTTTCTAGGTAAATAAGTACAGTTCCTATCCAAAATTTTTAGAGTTTAGGTTTTCCATTCTCTTCCCTGTTGGACTTCTGGAAGCACCATCAAAGTAAATTTACCATGTTTGGGAATTATCCTAAATTTAGATTACTTATTCATCAAAAAAGTTGAGTATTAAATGATGTATCTTCTATAAATGTATGATCACCAAGGAAGTAGGCCAAATCTTGCCCTTTTATTTCTTTTTGAGTCACAAGCTGTATATCAAACTATTGCAAAATAACTTCCCACCGTGCCAGCAGCCATGTAAGCATAGGATGATTGAGAAGAAATTTGAGCAGGTTATTGCGAGATACCAATTGGACCTCATGATGTTGTAGGTAGTGCCTCAATTTTTAACTACAAATATTAATTCTAGGAATCACTTTTCAGTACCTGAGTATCGAGTTTCTGCATCAAGCATAGTATGACTGAGATAGTAAAGACTATTTTCATTCTCAGCATCATTCTTTTGGGAAACGAAGGAATCCATTTAATACTCTAAATATTTCACATCGAGTATAAGTGATCTTCCATCATCAGGTGGAATTAATACTAGTGCACTCAAGAGATATTTCTTAATGGTATCAAATGCTTATTGGCAGTCTTCAGTCCATTGGTAGGTGACTCCCTTCTTCATTAATCTAGTGAAGGGAAAACACGTTCCTGCTAAATTGGTGATAAAGAACCGAATGTAGGCCAAGTGTACTTAAATTCCTATTAATTATTTCAAATTTTGAGGAGGTGAGATTCCAATGATTACTTTTTTTTCTTAGGATCAAATTCAATACCATGATGGTGTACAATGAAGCCAAGGAACTTTCCTGAGGTAACCCCAAAAGCACATTTTAAGGGGTTCATCATCAAATTGTGTTGCAAAACTTTATGGAATATGGTCTCCAAATAAACCAGGTGATTGGATCATTGTCTGTATATGACCAAAAAATCATCCACATAATATTTAACAAACTTCCCTAAGAAGTGTTTGAAGATATGGGGTATGGCATGTTAGTATGTTGCGCCTACATTCTTTAATCCAATGGAAATTACCTAATTGAAAAACACCCATTGAGGGGCTCTGAAGACTATAGATTCATCATCCTCTAGAGCCATACAGATTTGATTATACCTAGAGTATCCATCCCTAAATGAAAGAGGTTCATAACCAACCATTTTATCAATTAAAAGTTCTATAATCAGATGTTGAAAATCATCTTTAGAAAAATTCCTGTTAAGATCTCTGAAATCAATGTGAAATCAAATTTTTCCATTCTTCTTTTTTTCTAGGAAAATCTTGGATAAACATTTAGGATATTGAACTTCCCTAAAAAAATTACTTTATAATCTTATCAACTTCAGCTTCAATTTTAGATGCATGAACTTGGTGCGTTCTTCTTGCTTCTTGCTTGAATCTACGATGTTCATCCGAAAAACCCAAATGATGAGTGGCTACATCATGATTATGTCCTGGAATTTCTGTATAATTCCAAGAAAATCTATCTTGATGTTGCTTTAGAAATGAAGTATACACCTCATTATTTTCAGATGTCATGGCATCACTAATTAGAGTGGGGTGTGGATCTTCTTCTGTACCCAGATCTATTTCTCTGAGCTCATACATGGTGGTAGTGACACCTTCCTCAAATATAGGAGTAGAATCCCAAAGATCTTCCGCTTCTTATTCATTACATGTTACCCCTTCTGTTTCCACTTACAGAGTAGATGATGGGGTAAAATTACCATATTTAGAGGGGCAGTTAGTATTTAAATATCCTAAAGTAGAGTCCACCATATCTGAACCTACGGATGACGAAGGGTATTCCTATGGTAATAAAGAGGAAATTATGGATTGAGAATCTACATATTTGTCTTCCTATAGAATTTGTACAATTTAATCTACTCTAATTGATGAATTAGAGGCTTTTGTAGTTCAATAGATGAAATGAAAACATTTCCATTTAGGCTTCCATCACTTCTCTGTGGATCAACAGTTTCTCCCATGTTGTTGCACTCAATTGCCACAATTGACATTATGGATGTTATTGGATGAGAGCCTGAATTTTATTTTACCCTTTCAATTTGATTGATGGGTACCACATAATATATACTCAGATATATGAATGGATTTGTTGGGATATTTTCCAGTCTATTTAGAGCATTAACTCTGGTTATTTCTTTTGTCATAGACTTTGTTCCATTTCTGTGATAAAACACTGCCTCAATGTACATAGATTCACTTGTTTTTAATGAATCCTTGTCACTATACAATGTCCTGATATTACCCTTGAAACGGTACTTAAGACATTGGTGGTATGATGAAAGTATGGCTACATATTGATGCAGCCAAGGCCTTCCAAGAAGAATATTGAAGGCTGTGTCCTGACGAACAACCATGAAATCTGAATTAGTCATAAGATCTCACAACTGAGTTCTGAGTGTAATATTTCCCATTATTTATTTCTCATTATTATCATAAGCTCTCAATATTAAAGTTGAAGGAGATAATTCAAATTCAGTCAGGCCTATTCGACGATGTATGAAAAAAGGAATGAGGTGGACTTCAGATCCATTATCAATGATGGCCTATTGGATTTCTATGTCATTGTTCATTCCAAATAAATAAAAATTTATGATATGTCCATGTAAAACATCATATACATCCTCATTTGAAAAAGATATGAATGCATGACATTCTGCATGTTCATTCTCTATACGGTAAACCTCAGTAGCAGCAACTTCAGTTTCAAACTCATGAGTACCTTAAAAAGGCTCAATAAGTGCTTATCAAAGTTATTTTGATAGATTAAAAGCATCCATAATTGATAACTCGGTCGGTAATTGGGTTAATTATTTTAAGACATCATACTTTTGGTCCAAAGGTTTGCATTTTCCTGAATTAAGATGTAGTTTTTATGTGTTTTGGAAGTTGATGCATCTGATGTTGACATATTTTGTGCTGGATTAGAATCTGTAAATGCTCCTAGATTTGGTAGAATAGACTAAATAGATATATTAACTTACTGAGAAGAATATGGTGTGACTTTTAATCAGTATTCCAAGATAAATGTGTTAGAACCAAACATGTCTTTCATGGAAGAAACTCCATGATCTTATTGAGCCTACTGAAGGGCTCTTCCATAAGTTTCTGCTACATATATGGTACAAGAATGGGTAGAGTTAAAATGGTGGTTTCTTGAATTCCCCTGTCTTCCCCTGTATCCTCGACCTTGGCCTCTTCCTATTGTTCCCTAATTAGGTATAATAAAATCCAGATCATTATAATCAGAATCACCATTTTCATAAGGATCTGTTAAAGCGATAACATTGACAGAATCAAAGATAAACTCTTCATCTGATGAAGAATCTTCTTAACGGTTTAATAATGTTTGTGCCATTTGGTGGGGTGGGGCCCGTGCTTTTGAAACAGTTGGCATGAAATCTGCTAGGGTTCAAGGACAACTTTGTCCTTGACGTGATCTCATCTTCTTCTAAGTACTCTCAGTCCTTATGACCATCTCGTTTCATTGAGGATTGGCCTTTGGATGAAGATGGTTTTATTAGGGTAGAAGTGGCAGAAGACAGAATTGGTTGTTTCAAGTGTGTTTGTAAAATGGAATGAGTCTGGTTAATCATTTCCCTGAACATCCAATCATCATATTTCTGCACATATTTACTTTTGACTTCATGTCATTCGCATTCTTCCCTTGGATCGGTAGGAGTTACACATGCTACTTGAGATGATGAACTTTTTAGTTTCACTTTTCCAGAGTTTACCTTATTTTACTAGAGGTCCTTGAAAAAAAAACATTTCTGGACGAGATGCTCTAACATTTGGTGAAAGGTACAATAATTTAGAATATCTTCATCTCCTTCATTATTTGGTTTCTTTGCCCTTGGAAAATTAACAAAAAAAAATTCAAGGCTAAGATGAAGTAACTAGGAACTTTTTCATTCCAGAAAGAATAAACATTATTCCTTAATTCCTCAAAATATTTCGGCCTTTGATCTCTTTGTTCATCTTGACAGGGAGTTCTTTGCTTCTTATGTTCAAGAGGCAGAGGCCTTCAGTATGATGAAGGTCTTGAAGTAGAAGCTGGTATAGGTGCCTGGTTGAGTGTAATTATAGAAGCTTATTCCTTTTCTATCCTTCTCCATGGAGATGATGGAATTACACAAGTTTTATCCATAGTATCTATAATATAGTCTTCTATGTGTTGAATGATTGAAGTAAGGTCTCTGAACCCTCATGTGTATTTCATAGGGATCAATGGTGTGTGTAACTCATCACGTAGATTCGCCACACAAATTGGAAGCAACACTTATTGAGGGAGTGCTAGACTTAAAAAATATGTTAATCATTTCTATCACACAATAAAATCTAAAACTATTCCATTCTCCCATTGTTTACAATTGGTAATATAAAAAACTATCATCTTTGGTAGTGTTGAGATAAATTGAAGAATTAATTTATAACAGAGATCTTCCCATCTAGTAATTGATTGAGATTGTAAACTTGTATACCAGTCAAAAGTTGGTCCCTATAATGACTGCACAAAACACCTAAGATTTACTGCTTCTTGTTGTTGAGGAGTTCCCATTATCGGATTACGATGAGAATAAAAATGTGTTAAGTGTTGTTCTAGATCTCCAAAACCATTTATTATTGGGAATGTGGTATTCACAAAATTTTGTGGGGGAAAGATTGCATCCACCCATTCAGGGTAAGATCTCTTTTTCGGCTGAGCTGGTGCGCGTCGTTCCTCCATAGCTTCCAATTGAGTCGTTAATGCCTCAATTGTATTCATAAGAATATGGGGAACATCTGGATGAGCTGGAACATCTCCGAGTATAGAAACTAGAGCTTGAGCGGGTGCAACGACCAGAAAAACCACTGATGGTGGTGCTGATATTTTCCTTGGATAACCCATGGGAACATGCCTATTAGGATGTATCTGATCCTATCATGATTGTGTACCCAGTAGAGGTAATTCATTATCTTCATCTTTATTTTCTACAAATCCTCTTTTTTGAGGAACTCCAATAGGATGTGCAAGTTGAGGACCTTCCTAGGGAGTACATCTAGCCGAAATGTTGATTTGAAGTAACTATATATTGAGTCTTTCCAACTCCTTCATTTCCTCTTCTTACAATGAAAATCTCTTTTCAAGCGAAAGATATTGACCTTCTCCAGTGGAAAGGTGAGATGCAATATGAATTTTTCCTTTCCCCTTGTTAGATGCCTTTTTAAGGGGTGGGAGTTGATTATATGAAGACATACCTAGATCTTTGGTAAGCCTCTAATTTCAAGTATGCACACCTTCTTCATTTTCCTCAGTGTGTACCTTATTATGGACAAGAACGTCATCTTCTAATTCCCCTAAATAGGACACATTTTCTGGGAGATCTTCTGCAGTGGTGTCAATGAAATTCACTAATTCATAATGAATCAATGGAATTATGTCAGTATTTTTGTAAGATCTGCTCCCTCTATATCTTCCATAAGACACTGTTCTCCTATATGATGAATTATCAAGAACTTTTTGGTGGAAAGTAACCCAAAGGGAATACTTGGATAGTTTATTTATACACTTTCTGCGTAGCTTCTTCCCTAATCGGAAGAAAATTGACTTCCATTGAGGAGGGGATTATAGATGTGAAAAATCCCCCATCCCTGTAGGCTAGGGTTTTTCCTGTTCTTCTTCTTCAAATCTCTAAACATTATTTAAGGAATTCGAAGGATGAGTTAAATGATCAACCATCCTTGCAAACGGGGGTGATTCTTGAACTGCAATGGAAAAAATTCATGAAACTTCTCTTCTGATTTTGTGAATTTTGGTTCGTACATTAGCTGGGTGCATTATCCAACAACCACTTAAATTACCTATTTTGGAAGATCACTTGGCTATTTCAGACATTTGCATTCTCTGACACCTAACATCCTCTATGAGGAGTGTCTACTCAAGATTCTCAAATGCTTGATGTAAAAGTAACTCAACAACTTATTTTCTTTGGACCTGACTCTAATGAGAGTTGGTTAACGCCTATTCTTTGTGTACATTTGATTACATATAAAACATATTGATTGTGGCCGACCGTGGGTAATAAAATTTCATGAGACCACTTTTGGAATACATTGATGATTTTGGAGTGTAGTGAAAAGCAATGATCTATGTTCACCACATCCTCTAATACGAACATTAGATGGGGAATCATAAATTTTATGGCATAGCCTCTTTAGAGAATTGAGGCATTTATGTTGAAGGATTATCTGCTATTTTTCAACCATTGGATATTGGGAAAATGAGAGAGACGCCAAGTTAATTTGGCATTGCAACCCTTCTATTACCTTTACATGATTTTCATATTTATCATATGGAAATAATTTGGTTTTCAAATGATAAAGAGTATTTTATAGGTTAAGGTGGATATCATGAATGCAATCTTCTATAATCAATTCTAGAATGTTATACTGAGAATTTTCCAAAGGACAGAACATAACCGATACATCTCCCTTAGCCAATTGTTTCCTCATGTTTAACATATCTTCACCATATTTCACTATAGGTTTCTCCACTTGTTATGACCAAAGTGGATGCTATGTATAAGAATAAAAATTACCCAAAGGAGGTTTGGAGAATGATTTTTCCCTTGAGATGTCTTCTAGTTGATAAAATGATTTACCTATCAATGACAAGGCATCAGACATGACTGGCCTTGTGTTTGCAAGTTCCATGAGAGAGTAGGGCTTTCTTGTCTCTACATTTTCAATTATAGAATTTTCTTGACAATGTGAAATACTACTATGGAGAGGAAATTCTCAACAAATGCCATCATGGGTAGGATCACCATGGTCGATTATAGCAAGGGATAAATCATCTTGTTCCTTGGTCTTCTAGCCACATGGAGGGTTGCTATGGATCTCATCCAAAGATAGGTGCTCTAAATTGACTTAATTTTCATGAAGTAATCCTTCATGATGAAGTGTTCGATGAGGAACTTTAGAATTACTACTACCACTATGATAATTTGGTAATGAGAGGATAGGATCTTGAGCTGCAATACATAAATGTTTGAGGGATTCAAGAACTCCAACATTAAGAGGAGCCAAATAACCGCTTGACTCTTGATTTTCCAACAATGATTGGTTAGACTTATTCTTAGATTTTCTCTTATAATTAGTTGGGGCCACATTTGGGGAAAAGTGGTTGTCATTGGAAGGTGTGTATGCTTTCTTTAGAGTGGTTACTAGAATAGACTGATTATCTCCAATTGAAAAGGGTGTATGTTTTTGATCTTCTTATCCATATTATATGGGGGAGAATGCCCCATGACCCTCCTGAACTGGAACAAATGTATGTATCTATTCTGGAATGGAATACTGATGTGACATCCCATGTGTGGGAATAGATTTCTATGTATGTTCCCCTGTTACTACTAAAGTATTTGTTATAATATCCTAGCATGCTTCCAGAATATGGGTAGGGATTTGCATCTATTCTTTCACCATTGGAAAGATATATTTGGTGACTTTAGCGACCAGAATAGTTATATACGTCCATTCCTTATCTGTATTAGGTGTATGTGCCTACTCCTATCCTCCTTTTCCTTTCAATGGGTATTGACAGTACTCATCCATGGGGGCATAGAATTGGGTCTACCCTAAATTTTTCATCGAAGCTTTGTAAATTACTTCTTTGGGTGCTACCAAACGAGACTGTTGGAAGACATGATGAAAATTATTGGGTGTATGTGCATACTGGCTATTTTCTCTCAAGTATGGTTGACAGAAATTATTCAATACTTGAAAAAAAATACTGCTCTAAGAATTGGTTATTGTAAACCGGTGTATGTTCTTGTATACCAGTTCCCACCACATTAGATTGGCAGGCTTCTTTAAACACAGTCAAAAAAGCCTACTGACTGGCTAATAACTTGTAATTAGGTGTATGTGCCTATTCACAATACTCCACTAGATTTATCTGGTGGAATTGGTTGGTTGTGGGTAGATGATTCTATTGAGTATAAAAATTAGGATGGATGGTTGTATGTTCCCTCTCGTTGTTTTCCATCAAGTTAAATTGATGGGCTTCTCTAGAAAAGTTAGAGGTAAAAACATGCTCCCTATTGACTAAAAGTCCCCCCCAGTGGCTCATCTTGCATTTCTGAGGCTGAGATACTTGGGTCGAACGTCCAGAGGCAACACCCCCATCATGTTGGGGGTTCACTACCGTGCGATTCTACTAGCGATGATTACAGTTGGGAGTCCTTAGGAAAGACTCATGAATTCTTGAATTGATGACTGTAGTGGTTACTTGATCCATCTCCCTATAGTTTGGGAGGGATTGATTGTTGTTTTCTAGAGATAAAGACCAAAAATAGTTGAATATGGTGGTTGGCACTGTCTTCTTCTTGATCATTGGTCATCGTTGGCCAGATGATCGAGGATTTTTATTGACCTGGAGGGTCTTCTAAGAAGTCTCCAAAGTTGGGATAGTACTGTGCTAGTGATATTCCTTTACCAGCACTGTTGCGACCCAGTGTTGAAGATTCTGGGTTGGTGATGACGTCCTTCTCGTGGTTGGGGATCCAGCATGAACAGTGGTTGGGAAGTTCACAGATGTTCCCTTGAATAAAGCCATTTTGGAGTGAAGGGAATTCTGAGAAAAATCTTAGACAATGACAAACTCCATTAAAGCAACATATTTTTATATGGATACATTCATGATTTATTACTTTTTCTGGCATTCCATTATCAAATGATAGGGACCTAACAGGTGGGTATCATTATTAACATGGATCAGGATTCACGTTGGGTTCACCATTTTTATTTCGTAGTCCCTTGAAACATGTATTCTAGTTTTAAGAATCACTGCTTCTAGCAGTTTCCATTGGATTTATTTATGGAACCAGAAACTTATAATAGTTATTTTTTCAAAAAAAGGACCTACTTTTCAAAGGTAGGTGTTCGTTATGTTTAAACTTTACAATACTTAGGAACATTCATTGGTCAAGAGGATGTGAGATCGGACTCATCACACCATTTTGGGGGGAATTATTGTCTACTTCGGGACTCTCTTTATAAATTTAAGACATTTTCATGAATCCTTATTAATTCACTAATTATTACATAATGTTACCTTAGAATTTTCAATCACTTATTAACATGTTTAAAATTTAGAATCATCGGTATGAATTCAAGGTTATTCATTAATGGAGATATCTATATGTATTTGAGGTTTTTCCATCAGTGGTATCCTTTAATATACTAGTTAGAGATTCTTTTAATCATTTTTTTGATGATACTAGTTTTTAAGCTACCCAGTGGGGAACTCTGGAATTTATTTTTATCCAGGGAGATGAAGGTTTGGTTTTATTTTTGGATCGTTCCCATAAGATGGGCTACCAACGTATCATTGTGAAAGGAATCCTAACCCTCATAGTTCGGTTCCACTGAATGGGACACATCATAACTTTTAAGGTCATGTGATAAGGACCTATCCATAGAGTTTAATGTCATTTGGTATGGAAATCTAAGAGAAAGGTTCTTAATCAAAACATAGCATGGGACTTAGGCTGAAGTAGCCCAAGGATCATGGAATGGATATGGGTTTCCATGTAGGATCAGACCCTGTTAGGAATATGTCCCAAAGAGAACAGGTTTGGTTTTAATTTGTTGGGTTTGAACCTCAAGTTGGCTTCCTACGTATCCCATATAGATGAGAATCAAAGACCACATAGTTCTATTAATCTCATAGGAGGATATAGTCTTTTGAGAGAAATGATTTTGGGATTACTTCCTAAAAAGGATTCCTTAATGATTTTGGGGGTTTAATTTGGGGCTTATTCCTAAGGCAGATGCCCAGATTAAGGGAATTATGGTTGGATTTATGAAGAGGATATCCAGTGAGCTCAGGCTCTATTAGGGATTCCTACATATCCAAATTATGGTGGGAATCCGAGTTATCGTAGTTCATTCTGGTTCAAATGTTGTGACCACGACAAATCTTTAGGCCCATGTGAGTCATGCTCGGTGTGAGAAAAAAGAGGATGTCAAAGAATCCAAAAAGTCACTTGCACTTTTATATTTTTCCTCTTCTACTAGTGGAAGAGGGAACGTCGACCGTGGAAGAGGATGAGGCAACCCGAGAAGAGGGAAATCCGACAAGTCTTCCATATGTTCTCTTCACATTGGACAAGGTTCAATGGAAGGATGAAGGGGTGAAGGTTAGGGGCTTACAACAGGATAGATTCCCATAGTGACAAAGCCTAGTGGGAGAGGTAAAGGGTACCAAGAGTCCCTGTGCCGATCACCCTTTGGGTGTTTGGCACCGAAGAATAAAGGAGGTGCACTAATGCTACCTCTTGTAAGAAAATATAGGGGCTTATTCTTGGATGATTTCCCTAAAATTTATCCAGATAGAGGAGGGAGACTTCTCTTTTGCTGGAATGAAAAAGAATGTGTGAACTATACCTTCCCTACCTATGACCTGAGGTTCCAAGTCTTAGAGACCAAAAGGGGAATACAAGACCCAAATCCTAATCCTCCAAACTAGGAACTTCCCAACATTAATTATTGGAGAAAGGTCCATGTGATTATGGATATACAAACCCACAGACAATCCCTGAATCCTAACCCCATTGTGAAACAAATGTTGGAATCCTATGACTATTGAAATACATACCCAAATAATAGACACGTTGATGTTACATTTCTAAGGGTTTGACAAGTCAAAAGGTTTTGGTGGAGGCTTCAACTTAGTACTTTTTTGATAAAGAAACCATGTAAGGAGATACCCTACCATTAATTAATTTTAAAGAGGGTACTTGAGTTGGTATGTAGGATTTATACCATGCTCTTTCGGATAGATTCATTGTACAATTATGCCGCATAGGTACCCTACGTTGATGTACCGCACAGGTAGACCGCAGAAGTAGGCCGTTCAGGTATGTCACACAGATGTGATGTGTATGTATGTTGCGCAGATGTGACTGAAAAATGTGTTTTCACATAAGAGAACCCAACCTATGTAAAAATGTTAAAGGACTTTAAAAACATGTTCATCCCACTTAATTATCTCTTCTCTTGTATTTTAGAGAGCTACCTAAAAAAATATGAGGGATCTAGGTGAAATAACTATGCAACGAGTGCTTTAGAGAGTCTTTCAACTTTTGCAGTCCTTGAAATGGGGAGCCCAAGGGTTCTATTTATAGGAATGAATGGCCCTAGTCGAAGGAATTTTTATCCACGTAGGTCCATCACACATGTCCTCTACACAGGTGCACATAAATTATTCTACTGTAGAGCTCTACCACACAGGTATGTCGGTTAATTCTCCATGAAGGTCTGTTATGCATCTCTTCCGCACAGGTCTGTCATGTAGATAGATCACGCAGGTCTTTTAGAGTATTTGACTATCCTTGAATTTTTCAAAACATGTATTGGGATTATGAAATATCCACAGTGAACCTCATGATCTTTTTTTATTCTTAAGTAGTGTCAACAATACAATGTAATAACCTTCTCCATATTATCCAACCATAAATGATTTTTGATATCATTATACATTATTTTTATTCCTGAATAGACAGAGAATGATGAGCTATATAAATATTTCATTATCTCTTTATTCAATTATTGTATTTATTAAACACATATTCATTTAAAAAATCTTAATTCCATCATCATCAAAGTTGAACTCCATAATATTATTTACCTTCATATTTAATTCTATTTCATTATTAAGTGATTCTTTGTACTTTCCATTGATGGATTATTTAGTGGTCATTTGGTAATTATTGGATTTATCCACTTCCCTCTTGATTTAATGTATAATCCTTTACCAATTCATCATTATTGGATATCTTTCATCATCCTCATAGATAAGGTACCATGATCCTCCCTCCTCAAAGTATCAACCCCATTTTTGGATTTACCATGGGGTAATGTATCAGGTACTCATTGTCCTTGATCATCTCAAACAATATCCTTTTTGACATTTTCATGTCCTTATTTTACAATATATACCTTAGGCCCTTCCAATTAGTATATAATTCACATAATTTTGAGGATATAAATAAGGTCTTTATTTAATTATTGAAAATAAAACAATTTATATCCCAAATTAATGTGTTATGAAATAGTTATCCGAAATATTTAAAAAATGTGTGCCATAAACTACCACACATTCATTCTGCATGAGGAATGCAATTTCATGGTCCAACTCTCTATGAATAGAAACTAGACTTGTGGAACTATGTGTCTTCTAGAATTCATCCTCATATGCTAGATGTGTTCGTCTAGATGTAGGGGTCTAGGGTGGTTCAATGTGGAGAATATACCCCTATATTATAGTGGGTGATGTCATATAAAGTTAAACAACATAATCCATACATATCAATTAGATTATAAGAAATACATAAACAATAATCATCAATAATAACATAAATTATACAAACAGATTCAGATGGTCATTCCAGCATTCAAGTTAGATCACCCAATAGTCCAACCACATAATAAAATAAAAAAATTATAAATAAAAATAATAATAAAAATACAAGAGTATCCATTATAAACCCGGAGCCTCATGCCATCCTAATCTCCATGTCATATCTGATATTCTCTATATTGATCTAGAAATATTACGTCACATCCCATCATGAACCTCTAGAAAGTGAGGTCTTCTCAGGTACCAAATTGAAATAGAGTCCTGAGTATGTCTTGATATCATAACTCAGTAGGGAACCATTAATGTGGTCTTATCCATTACAAAAAATGTAGTGTTATGTGAAAGTGACATGCTCAAATAAATAAATAACTACAAATAAATAAATAAATAAATAGTTTTCATTGTTAATCATTAAAGCCACAACCCCAATAGACCACACATACTTCAACCAGTATCATAGTTCCTATGATCATGTTTCAATGACCATTCCATACCATATAATGACTATGGTTTCATTGACCATATTATATAGATAATGACATGGAAACTACACACTCCCAATTATGCTATATAATAACCTATGTAATGCTCCATCCCAGAGTTAGAACTCGAGAAATGTTTTTGATGTTCCCACACAATGTTGTTAACTTCACATGGGTGAAAAAATTAAAAATTTATATTTTTTCTAGACAACACTAGCTATAAATGAGTAATATATTGGAATTATGGGTTTGATCCCATAGGGACCAGGAAGTGTAGAAATCGATCTTGAAAAAATGTTCCATCACCAAAATTTCAACATTATTATTAAAATATTTTAATTATGAAAATTAAATTGATAAATTAAAATATAAAATGGAAGATGATAGATAAATCAGTTTCTATGGGATGTTTTTCGAAATGGGAATTCCAACTAAACATGAATATTAGTTGAATCTTGGAATTCCAACTAAACATGAATATTAATTGAATCCCTTATTTTTGGAATCAGTAAATTTAATCAATATGAGAAATGGTCAATCATTATCAATTTCCCATATAATCCAAATTCATTAAGACGTTATAAATTAAATTAACTATGATAAATTAAGATCATATAGTAATTACAAAAGAATAATCCCAATAAGTGTTTCTGAATTAATTAACATTAACATGTTTGGTTTTATCTACTAACAAAATCACCATTTCAGTGATTTAAAAACGAATGTGAAAAATTTAAATCATAAAATAACAGTAATTGGATAAAATCATCATTCAAGTGGAGAAAAAAATAGAAAAATTCAGTATGCACACACTTTGACCAATTATACTATCCCCTACAGGGCTTATCCAATCATCATGGGGTGATCATTGATGAAAAATAAACCAAAACATATAATAGATATATTTGAATATAGATAATAAGTAGAAAATAATATAATTAAACAATAAATCATTAATTATTACATAAAAACAAAAAAACAAAAATCCAAGAATGAAACCCCTAAAATAGAGAACAATTTCTTGGTCAGAACCCTGGAAAACCCATCCCAATGTATGGCCCAATAACTTCACGATTCTATCCCCTTTTTGGATGGTATGCAATGTTTATAAAACCCATAGTTGTTTTTATTGTTAGTGGGTCAAAATGCCATTAAAAACATCGTTAATTTGTCAAAATAGTTTTTATCATATCTTCTAATGGAATGATTTGACATGATAAATTGAAAATACATGTAGTTAATTTTTTTATGATTAAAAATAGGTATTATTTAATTTTATTAAAATTTTCAGAGTTCAAACCCTAAATACACATTTTGAATCCATGAATCTTTGTTATTTTGGTGTTCTTATTCACTACAGCCTCCTTACACAAGCCACAGATCATGAATTGTAACTTTTGGGACATTAATATCACATTCATGATGTTGATTAAACATTTATGGTGTAAAAAATAGTGCATCAACCCATTTTGATCATCTCTTGTGTATATTGATTCTTCTATTACATAGTCCAAATGGATTTATTCAGCATCCCTTTTGTCCTGAACTATGGTGTCAGTGATTATACAATGTGTGAAATACCTTTAGCTTCAATACTCAATCTCTAATTTATTTTTGGTTTTTTGGTTTCACATCACACCACTTCAGGTCACCAAATTATGTTTCCACATCTTTTTAGATTTCAATATTTTCAATAAAATTCTTACAGATTTCACAGAAATGTTGATCCTGTTGAAAGATCATAAAATTAATTACAACATTAAAGATGATTAATTAAATCAATAAAATCCAAATGTGAACACATTTAAAACCCTATAAAAATATTGATTTGAAATAGAGACATACATTTCATACCATTATTTGATGGATCTTAGCACTAGATCCTTGACATACCAAAATGCTCGACCATGTCCACCAAAGAACACACAAGTCACCAGCAACTAAAATGAGGTAGTAACTCCATCCTATAGAAGGATCAAACATTCCTAATGAAGAACCCACAAGACCCCATCAACTAGCACACTCCATGAATTTCATCCTCTTCCTAGAACCAATAGTCTCTACATCAAATCTATGGTAGCCCCACCCGTAGTATTAAGACAACCACATTTGGAATTTTTTTTATTATCATAGCCTCTTAGAAGGGATTATTCACAACCTAAAACAAGTAATTTGTCTTTATAACACACCATAACATCCCCAAGGGTGTACTCCATATATATCAAATCTATCAAGATTACACTATTAATGTCACAAAATAACTAATTTCAAGGCATATGCTATTAGGTCATGACAACCACATAGTCATTTTCCAATTCATTTATTAAAAAAATTAATCAAGGTTCTTTCAAACACCAAAATAATTCATTATTACACATAATCCCTAATCTCATTCAAAATGTATTTATTCTGTAGTTAAACCTACAACCATATTTACACATGTTTCACACACGTATAAAAGGTCAAATAAGAGTCATGGGACTTAGTCGGGTCCTTGTATCAATACATAGAAAAGGTACCCCACTTGGAGAATTTTATGTAAACATGCACAAAGTAACCCTTTAAAGGTTCCCCTTTAGAATATCTCAATCAATGGTCCTTCCTATAAATATTTGGTCCACTCACCCCACCATTTTTAATGGGTTAACAACTCTAGTGTGTATCAAGGGTCCTCACTCAGCCTACCTAGGCCACTCCACACAATTCATGTGACACCACTACATGGAGGTGTCCAAAGGATCCTACAAAAGAGACATTAATTCACAATATGATCTGTCAAACACCTCAAGGGTTTAGGATTCCAAAAATAATCAATACAACAACAACAACCTCATCCATTTATAGTGAATGAATAAAAGATAGTGCTTAAGGGTTCATTATGGCCCTTGGGACTTGTCTATGTTTATGGTATTAATTTTAAATTAAGTATTTTTCACATTTTAAAATATCCATTTAATTAATAAAAATATTCCAATTCAAATATTCATGATCCCCATAACATCTTCACCATAAAAAAAATATTTTCCAAACCATCGGGTGAGTACCAAGGACTTCATTCCTTTTATCAAACCCCTTTTATTTTGAAACCCATCCTATAAGATACTGCTCAAAATCCTATAAGATCTATAGATATAGTAAAAAAGCCTCATTCTCAAGTATCAATCCAAGGAATCAAAATGAAAAATTAATAAATAATAATAATTAATATTAATTAAACACGTTAACTAAACATAGGAAAAAATCATGTTAACTCACCTTGCATCCAACGACGGCCAATTATCCAAGTAATGATGTTTTGGCCACCCACAAAACACCCATAACCCACATCAATCCAAATAAAAAAACTAAACTACCTTTACTAGCATTAAAGTATTTCAATTTTAATGTAACTACACATATACAATTTCACAGTGTAGAGTACATTAACCAAAATGATCAGTATTTGTGTGCACAAAGAATTATACGATGCCATATTCCAAGGAAGAGTGGAAGACCCCAACATATTTGTACAATTTCACCATGATTTAGTGTAATTTTAATCAAAACCATTAATGGAGAAAGTGAAATTCGGAACAACTGTATTATGAGAGTAATAGTGATCATCTTATATAGGGACTGGCCTCAAAACACTAAAAATACACAAAAAACCCAAAAATAGAGTGGAACTATGTAAAAAAAGGAGGGTACTAAACCCTACTCATGAAACCAAATATAATAGAATTGGGGGAGATTCCCCCAGAGAACCCTATTGGGATTAATTTTATTTATTCCCCTTAAAATGACCACTTTCTCTCTGGTACTGGTCTACATGTTATCCGGTGAGACTAAGTGGCTAGCCCGACTACTAAAAAGGACACCATCTTGATAGTGGCTACATGATACATCCTCATCTATCCTTGAGTAATTTTATTACCTTATACTTCTCTATCAATCCCTCTTACCACCATTTATGATTATAAGCCCATCCAAAAGCATCGATTTAGTGTGATCCCACTCTTCAAATTAGGTTTTGCAGGTCGGTTCTCAAAAATGACCTTGCCACCAATTCAAAATTCTCACCTCCCTATGAATGTTTCATATTGTACTAATATGGTCTCTTATGAACCCCCCCCCCCACACACACACCACCATAATTCTTCTGGTTGATGAGAATGATTAGTTTTCATCTAACCATATATGTCTACCTTCTACGGTTATCAATTTCCATTCAAATGTCCATGTTTTATCCTCGATCTTGAAATACACATACAACGTGCATTTCCAAAATTAAGGATCTCAAATAGGAAAAACATAAAAAAAAATTATAATATTTATCACTAAAATACTGATATGAAACTTCATATCACCCATCCATTTAGAGGTACACTTGAAATATTAATTTGATCGATCCTTAAACTCATGGTGATATCCACATTAAGGTGTACCTCACAAGGCCAGTTATGAACCAATGTTCCCACCACTGATGGTATCACATACTGAAGCTCTACTCACATGCTCTAATAGACACACATGGAGAGGTCTCCAACCCACAATATCTCATACATGCACAAGTGTGGGTCAAACACCAGTATCGACTCTCACATCTAATTTACGAGCTAAAATAGATGTTAATCCACCATAAAATCATAATAAAAAATTCCAAAATTACTTTAATGGTCCCAACTAACTCCCAAAAAATACCACTCATATCTAAAATGATTCACCCACTATGGTTTTGAGCCCACCATGTCCACTTTCACTCAAGTGTGAATGTTGAATCTCTCATGGAAAGCCTTTCTCTAAACGCTCAACTTTTGAAGTCAACACACTATCCATTTACTCAATAATTACACATTATATCTTATAGGTATCTCATGATAATCCTAATACATTCCATAAATTCTCCTTCAGAAACCTAGTTTAATTCCATGGTTGATCCATTGATCAAAATTAACTATCATCATGCTTAACCATGAGTTCAAATTCCTCACCTACCAGATCAACTCTTGATCCATCTTCATTCCGTACCTAGCCTAAGGATAAAAATAAGACTCCATCCATTGTGAAAATTTAATTTATATCATGTTTTCTATGAGAAATTTTCAACAAATTTTCTTAAGAACTAACTACTAACCGATCTGAGGAAACCAGATCCCTATTACCATGAGGGTCATATCACCCAAGACCAATATCCACTCCCTAACATAGGAGTTTCCTTATCATCAAATCACTATGTAAAATTATCAGGAATCAAGGATCATTATCTATCCATCCCATAACACAATAGTCATATGTGGTTACCCCACTCATTCACAAGTGCCTATTTGAATCATGCATTCACTACACTCTCTGAGGTCACATGAATGTTGTTCATGAGCACCTATATATTATCAATCATTACAAGGGTATCACCATCATGATACTCTATGAAATCATGGTCATATGTTTTTCTCATAATCATACATGTGTTTCTCACCCCTAAACAATGTTTAATATATCCCTCCCAAATCCATCGGTCCTCTTTCCACACATGGAATCCTCTTATTTCCATCTTGGTTAATCCCATTTTTATGTTGTCTGTGTTACCTTGATCTAATCTAAACTCTGGGGTCATCATTATATCCTCTAAAAAATACATCATGAATCATAAATTTTGGGATTCAAAAATGATCAATATTTATTGGTCATGTTCAATTACATTCCATAATCCTCAATCTCTAGGTATTTTTTGATGTTTCATCCAAGAAAAGGTGTGACATATCAGTTATGTCAAGGATCACAACTCAAAACCACTAAAAATTACCTTATCACATGTCAATGTTATCCATAAGAGATATCCCTTATAATGTCTCAATTTGGATCACTCTAAACATTAACTAGAACAGTGGTTCTACATGACATCATGTGTGTATTCCAAAACACCATAGGTTTTTAACTAGAATCATGGCTCTATAAAGGTATTGTGGGGAAGCTATACCCACTATATCAAAGTGAACAGTCATAAAATATATAACCCAATATTTTTATTATCACATAATCCTCATTTCATGTTAAAAAATAAAACATCCAATAATAATAATATGGAAATACAAACATATGTGCACACAAGAATGGTCATCTAACAGGTCATCCATATATATATATATATATATAATAAATCAAAAAATTAAAAATTAAATGGGATATATGTCTAGGGTGTCCACAAAATTCCTCAAAACTCGCCTCATTTTGAACTCCTAATTTCATCTAAGATTCTTCTCCGTGATCATGAAATCTCGGGCCTCATCCTAAGATATTCCTTCCAGAACATGTAAGATCCGCCTAGGTACCCTAATGAAACAGTAGGTTGAGAAGGGTTTCATTACCAAAATCAGTAGGGATCCACCAATATGGTCTTTTACATGCTAGTATATGTTAGGATATGTGTGTGTGACATGATCAGAATAAATAAATATTAGAAAAAATAATAAATCAACCACTAAAAAAATCTACTTTGGTCAAATGTCAAAATGACTCTAAGAACATTGTGTGGACCGTTAAAACCCATGTACTAGTTACAAAACATTATCAATTCTTAGGTAAATGACCTAGATCAACCATAAATACTTTTACCAGTGTTTTGGTGTCTGTGGACATGTTGTGTTGGCCATGCCCACCCAATAACATGCGAGAACCAAATAGAAGGTAGTACTGACCAATCCATATGACTCTAGGGAACCATCCCATGGTAGTATAAATTATAAGATCCAAATACATAGAATGTCCAATATAAAGCTCTAAATTCATGGAAACTCCATATTTATCTTTGTATATTTGGGGACCAATCTCATAGAATTCTAAAAATCTGATCTCCAAATCTACGATGGCTCAAATAGTGAGATCCAAATCCACATTAAAACCTTCAAAAATCACCAAGAACAATGAATATCCATCTATATCCACAACAATCAAGGGAACCATCCAATTTTACTCCAAACATTAATGCTTCAAATCTATGGAGGCCACATAATCATGATCCTAATCTATGGAAACTCAACCATGTACCATAACTACGTTAAGGGATCCCAACTAATTGTATCACATATTTATTAAGGGATTATCCCAATAAAAATGAATAAATAAAATAGAATAGTGACTTGACTATTCCTAACCCCTCTCACTATCCACATCCCAAATCACCCACTCAGGGTCAGTATATCATCGAGGAATCTACAGTGATCCCCTGAAACAATATAAACAAAGGAACTCTACTTGTAGTCCACAAGAAGAACTGGTATCTCATGTAAATATTCAATGCATGGAGGAAACCAAATCCCCTAACATCATAACATTCATCAAAAATCATCATGGGTATGCCTCACTAGATAAGTAATGAGAGATGTTTTAAATCCCATCCCTCTACCTATAGTAACTTCAAACTGGTTAACACATCCAACTTGTGCCTCTACATGGAGGTGTCAAATGGATCATTTAAAAAAGAATATAGGCTATAATAAACTTTTTTTCATACCTCATGAGGTTATTTTGATTTAGGGAATCATTCCAAATCCATATCCATTGTTATCTAAGGAAAAAAATAGTGCTCAAGGACCAATAGGGCGTTTCCACTTTGGGCATCCTAAAAATAAATTTTTCTAAGAGGGAAAATAATTTAAAATTAAATAGTTAATAATATTTATATCAATTTCATTTCCTCAGTGGAATGACCACATCCTCATGAATCCTAATAAAAATTCATATTTCTATAGTGAAACTACCATGGTCTTCCTACCTCATATTACTGCTTTATAATTTATATTCCAAGGGTCAGAAGTAGCATCCATGACCTATGTAGGCTCAACTATGATAAACTGAGATCACCTCATTTCCAGAGTATCTAAACTCATGAAAAAATATTAACAATTAATAAATTATATCCTTTATTATTAATTATTTTATTCACTTTAAATTCATTATAGTGAGGGATAACTCAATGGGCCTTAGTCGTATATCGAAACATCAAGAAAAAAGTTTTCAAATTCACCCAACACACTCCTAAAACCATATTTCTCTAAATCCCCAACCTATGACACCACAACAACAATTATATTAATTAAACTTCTGGAAACCCCTCAGAAAATCCATAATGGTGACATAATTTGTTATATCATTGAGAAACATAGTACAAATGGAACCTTAAGATTTACTTATCATATGTTTAAAAAGAAAGATCCATCTCATTTATATAATTATAGGTCAATTACATCCATCTCATTTATATAATTCCATCATGATATGAATGAATCTAAACCAAACCCTAATCTGGGGGAATATAAACATAATGAGAGAGGAAGAGGGGGTCTACTGATATAAACAATGTTGAAGTTGTACATAATGTCATCATTTAAATACACCAAATAAATATCCATGAAGGGGAAAAAATATGAGAAGAAATGGGAGGGAACCCCCTAGTTTTGTGAGATAAAAAAGGGAATTAAGGGGAAAAGGACCCTTAAAAATCATCATTTGAATTGTAGTTTTTCCCTTAAACCCCACAAGCAAGCTAGTATTATTCCACAGACTCGCTACTGTCACCTGTAGTTTATCTATGGATACTATATACCCCACCATCTAGTCAGTGTGCTGATTCCATCCAGTTTGTGGTTGTTACATTGAGAATTAAATCAGCTAAGCTCCCATGGGATACCTTCAACATTTACCTGATCAATTTCATCACCAATTAGACCACATTAATTATCCAAAATATATCCTTTGATTATTTTTAACCTTTTTTATTCTATTCTGAATCCATTTTTATAATTTTACTGATCCACAAGTTGAAAATACAAATTACTCTTGAATTTCAAAGGCAAGTATAGACACAAGGCATCAAAAACTCCCAATGATAAAAATTATTATCCCAGATAAGTCTCATTGGTCATCGAATTACACATCTTGACCTAACCCAGACATTTATATATTTTAAAATGGTGAATTTATACCCTTGAATTCCCATCACACATTTAAAATGTGAATTTGAACTAAATTCACTTAGACCATCAAAACATAATCCAATGATTGTATCCATTACAGAAAAACTCGAAGAGTGATTACCCAATCCTTTCTACCACGAGACATGATCATGTCATTTTCCAACTCATTATTGGGTCATTGGTGATCCCCATCGTAGTTCCATTATAAATTATGCCAATTCCAAAAAATGATGCCTTGAACCATTTGAATTTCGTATCGAAACAGTATCTCACCATTAAAACAATTCTCCTGGTGTGTTTTTTTGTCGCATCAGGACTTGACGTATAGTATGATTTTAATTTTAATTTTAATTTTATTAGTTCATCTTCCCTTTTTATAATTATTTAGTGGGAAAGCGCATCGAGACTGACGTGTGGTGCACTTCTTGCACTGGTCAGTAAACCTTTGTTTGGCAATGCTCGACACGCGGGCAGGGCACGGGCAAAGCCATGCAGCCCACCCAGGGTGCGGGCGGACCTCCTTACTATTACAATTTAAAGCTAGTTTTTATTTATTTGAATTTAGTTATTTTATTTTATTTAAGTTTGTTTTTTTTATTTTTCTCTCCCTCATGTCTTCCCAAATTCCTCTCTTTTTTATTTTATTTTATTTTATTTTACTTTTCTTTCTTTTCTTTTCTATTTTTATTTTTTCTTATTTTTTCTTTTTTTATCTCTTTTCTTTTTTTCTCTCCCCCTCCTAAACCCTACCCTTCCCGCCACTCCCCCACCCAAATTCTCTTTTCCTTTTTTCCCTCCCTTTCTCCTCTCCCCCGCGGCCTCCCGTCTCCCATCCTCTCCCATTTCCTTCTCCTTCTCCCCTTCTCCTCTTCTCTCCCCCGCTCGGCTTCCCATCCCACCTCTTTCTCCCTTCTCCTCCTTACTCTCGCATGCCACCCCTTATCCTCCTCTCCTTCTTCTTCTCCTTCTTCTTTTCCTTCTCTCCCTCCCTTCTCTTCTCTTCACCCCCCATCTTCCCCTCTCCCTCTTCCCTTCCTCTCCTCCTCACTTGGCCCATCCGCCCTTCCCCTCTTCCAGCCGTACTGACCAGCAACACCCTTGCTTCCTCTTTCTGGACAACAGCTGCCGGAACCCCCTCCGCTCGTCGGACAGCGGCCGCAACCCCCTCCTCTCACTGGACAGCTGCTGCAACCCCCCTCCACTCACCGAATAGCTGTTGTGACCCCCTCCGCTCGCCGGACAGCAGCTCTGTCACCCCCTTCGCTCGCCAGATAGCTGTCGCGCTACCCCTCGGTTGTCATTCCGACAATGTTTGTGGTTGGGGGTTTGTTTTTAATTTATTTAATTATTTTTATTTGTTTAATCATTAATTAATTGAGTAAATTTGTTTTAGTTGTTAATAAATTTATTTAATTGATTTTGTTTATGTGTTAATTAATTAATTTATTTATTATTGATTTTTTTATCTGTTAATTAATTAATTAAATTTTTTTAGTTGTTAATCAAATTATTTTATTTAATTTTTTAATTTGTTAATTAATTAATTTAATTATTATTGAACTTGTTTATTTAATTGGTGATGTTTATTTTATGGACCGTTGATATTTAATTGTGTTGGCATTGAGGTTACATGGTCTACTGTTTTAGGACCTTTTTTGACGGATTCGTGTGGTGTGACCATTGCGCAGTGGGAGTGTTGCGCTATATCACTTTTTCATACATACCATGAGGTAGGTGGTTTCGCATGCTTAGGTTATCTGATAAATTAGTCTGCTAGTTTAGTTAAATTGATATGGATTTTATTTACCTACTGTTGTGAGTATTTGGTTTTGGTTGGTAGGATTTGGTGTTTTATTTTTTTATCATCATGTTTAGGTTGTCTGTTTTTTTTACTATATTGTTCCCTTGGTCTTTGTAAAAATTATGCAGTTGAAATTGGATTCTTGTTACAGTTCTAGTGTGTGTTCGAGTGAGTTTTGGCATTAATGATCATGTTGTTTTATTTTATTTAAAACTAATAGAACATTTTTTTCAAATGCCTGTTAAATTTTAGTTTGTTTCTTGGAATTTTGTAGTTATTTGACTGTGTAGTTCTTGCACGTTGTGTTTTGGTTTCTGAGGATCTCTGTCGTGTGTAATACCTTTAATGGTTGTCTGTTTATCAAATTATACTGAATGTGTAAGTGTGATGGTTGACTTAGTTGACTTCCTAGGTGTATGGTGTTTGACTTAGTTGACATCCAGGTGTGTTGTTTCTTGAACTTGATGAGTAGGGTGAACTTTGAACGCTGAGCACAAAAGGGGAAGCCTGGGTACTAGGAGGGCGGACTAGACTAGCGTGCTAGTGATACGGGAGTGGCTCCGGACCAGTTTCACTTAGCTGGATTGACTCTTACAACACTAACTAAACTTTTGATGATGACTAGAGACCACTAGGTTATGGAGGTGTTTCCCTACTAGTGTCTCATGCACGGGAACGTATGATATGGATTCTTCAGTACAATGAGACGTGAGGTTCTAGGGCCCCACACATCTTTAGTCCCTTAGGGCCTCACCCACTTTTGTTGCTCCTATGAGATTATATACTCATCACTGATTGATTGTGTGATTTCTTTGGCGTAAAAAGGTATGAATGTTTTCATTTTCTTTTAGTACAAAAAACCATGTTCCGTATTTAAAACTGTCTTTCTTTAAAAACTTTTTTCTTTAAAGTCATTGGTGTATTTGTTTATTTTCTATAGTTTAAGCCTGCAAACTGTTTTGGTCACCTATCCTTTACATGTGGAATATTTTCTCTAGTGCCAACCTATTGAGAGATTCCTCACACCCTATTTACACCCTTGGGTGTAAGTAGATCTGATTATGTATGATGCAGGGAAAGGCAAAGGTTTTGAGATCGGTGATCTGAGTTGATAGCTGCTTCTTATGACTTGGAGTAGGTGGTGAAGGTCGGATGGTGGTATCCCTCCATCAGGTGACGGTTACTGACGTGGTTTTTGGTCACCCCCCTTTTTTGGAGTTAGTTGTGGTTGGATTGTGGTTGTTTTTGAGACACACTTTTTCTATTTGAAGGCTTGTGGTTGCAACGCTATTTTTGTGTTCAGTTACTTGTTGTTATTCCTGGTTGTTTTTATGGGTAAATCGTTCTAAAAGATTCAATTTGATACCTGGGCACTTGCGCCAGCCCGTGGGGATCGGGAACACCCGTCGGGCCTTGCCGCTGGCCGGGTTGGGTGTCAGGTTGATGGAGCCCCGACTTGGTTCGTGACAAAATTGTATCAGAGGAAAGGTTTAGCTCTTTGTTTATGTTATTTGGGATGAGTCTGGATAGACATGAGTTAAAACTGTCTGGGCTCGGAATTCTGGTTGTGAGTAGGGTGACTGGCCAGTATGCCTCGTGATAGACATTGAGTCACCATGGGATATTAGGATTCTTTTTTGACTTCTTTTCTAGGTGGGACGTACCGGCTGTAGACTGTTCGTGGACACAAGGCGAAAAATTAGAGTTTTGATACAATGTTATTTTTTCAAGTTTGGTTGACTGATGATAATTTGTCCTGTTGAAAATTTGTTATCTCTTGTGATATGATATATTGATGGTGTTATTTTGTGATTGTTGCTCCTTGCAGCATGATGCCTCCCCGGAGAGCTCCCATGCACCCACAGGGGGAAGCCAGAGAGAGTTCTCCCGCGCCGCTTGATCAGAGATTGGTAGAGGCTGTGGTCTGAGCTATTCAGGATTTAGGACAATGGGCGACTCCTACCCCATCCCTATTCCAGCTAGAGGGGATCAATATGGCTCGAAGAAGGATAGAGCTCGGGAGTTTCCGAAAAATAAACCTCCTTCATTACGAGTTAGTTCATAACCTCAGGAGGTAGAGGAATGGCTTGAAAAGATAGTATGAATGTTCTAATTCCTTGACACGCCTGAGCAAGTCAAGGTAAAGTGTGCCACTTTTTAGCTAGAGGGTTCCAGTCGCAAATAGTGGGAATCAGTGATTCATGATGGTAAACATGAGCATATGAGTTGGAAAGAGTTCAAAGTTATCGTCAACCAGCAGTACTATCCAGTGTTCCTGGCCTACGCTAGATCCCGGGAGTTCATGGATCATTCACAAGAAAATCAGATAGTGATGGAGTATGCGAGCCGCTTTGATGAGCTAGTGTGATACGCACTTGAGATTGTTTCAAGTGAATACCTGAAATCTCGAAAGTTCAAGAAGGGACTTCGACCGGAAATCCACTCTCAGGTTTTCATATTCAAGATGGAGACTTATTCCAAGGTGGTCGATCATGCTTGAATGGTAGATATTGACCAGAGAGGAATGTTTGGGTTTTCTGTATCGGTGTCTGGATTTGGCAGCGACAGTTCGTCAGAGAAGAAGAGGAAGTGTGATGAGTAGTGGAAGAAGAGTGGTGGCAGCTCAGGCCATCCCTCCGGGCAGACTTCTTCTGGGGCATATGATAGGAGGGTCATTGTGTGCCATCAGTGCGGAAGGGTCGGGCACATCCGATCTGTTTGTCCCACCCCTCCCAGGCCTTGCTACCGGTGTGGGATCATGGGGCATGTACAATGCTTTTGAAGAGTGATGATCCCTCACCAGAGTGGGATTGGATCTGTGGCTTCCGGGGGAGTATCAGTGCAGTCAGAGCGGACCAGGACACCGGGATCTCGGTTCGGTGGTCGTGGTGGTAGGACCGGGTCGTCTTTAGGGAAAATCAAGATTAGGGAAGAGCCACAGGCGAGCAGTCGTTCTCAGGCAGGGACCAGACATTTTCATGTTGTGGATCAGGCACAAGCGAGATCTGATGCAGGACCATCGACTGTTCGAGGTACCATTCAGATTGCATCTTCTATAGTTGTAGTTTTATTTGATACTGTTTCTTCAGTTTCTTTTATATCTGCCCATCTTTTGAACTTTTCGAGCCTCCCAACCGAGATTTTATCTGGTGAAATGGAGTTAGTGACACCGCTAGGTAAAAAGAGGAGCCCGGTATTAGGTTCCCATCGTGCTCACTCTTTGTGTCAGGAGTCGAGATGGAATGGGATTTCTTGGTTCTTGATATGGACCTATTTGATGTGATCCTAGGCATGGACTGGCTGGTGCGCTTTCAAGCGCATATTGACTGCTATCGACACCGAGTCAGCTTTACGTCACCAGATGGGAGTCCTCAGATATTTCATGGTGAATGGGACCCTCGGTCAGGTCGCACGGGACCTCCACTCCCTGAGTTCGGAAATCTGGCTTATCAGTTTTCGTCACTCGCATGGGAGGATGATGGTAGTGTTACTCAGGGTGGGTTACCTCATGTAGTGGATGAGTTCCCAGAGGACTTCCCAGATGCTTTTTCTGGATTTCCCCTCGAGTGGGATGTGGAGTTCTCGATTGATTTGGCGCCGGGAACAAAACCTATATCTCTTCCCTCATATCGCATAGCCCCCACTGAATTGAGGGAATTAAAGATACTTCTGAAATATTTGGAATGCAAAGGATTCATTCGCATGAGTGTCTCTCCTTGGGCCTCCCTAGTTCTATTCACGAAGAAGGCCGATGGAACCCTCCGGCTGTGCATCGATTACCAGAAATTAAATAAGGTGACCATCCAGAATAAATACCCTTTCCCCCGTATTGAGGATTTGTTCCACCAAATGAAGGGGGGAAAGTGGTTCTCCAAGATCTACTTGCGTTCGGGATACCACCAGCTCAGGGTGACAGAAGGAGATATTCTGAAGACGGATTTCCGAAGCAGGTATGGTCACTTTGAGTATCTAGTCATGCCTTTCGGATTGATGAATTCTCCTGCAGTTTTTATAGCGATCATGAATAGGCTGTTCCACCAAAATCTTGACTCATTTGTCATGGTATTTTTTGATGACATACTGGTTTATTTGGGATCTGAGGAGGAGCATGAGCATCACCTGCGCATTGTTTTTTTCACTTTGCGAGATCACCGCTTCAATGCCAAACTCTCAAAGTGCACATTCTGGATCAGGGAAGTGAGGTTTCTGGGACATGTCATCTCAGAACAAGGGGAATCAGTTGATCCTGATATGATTAGGGCAGTTATGTCCTGGGAGAATCTAAGGAATGTGTTTGAGATCAGGAGTTTTCTGGGCCTGGAAGGCTATTACAGGCGTTTTGTTCGAGACTTCTCGCGGCTCGCCTCCCCCATGACTGCACTCACCCGGAAAGGGGTGAAGTTTGAGTGGAGCCCAATGTTTCAGGAATCATTTGAGGAGTTGAGGCAGTGGTTGACCACCACACCTGTGTTAACCTTACCATAATCTGGAAAGGGCTATGTGGTTTATTGTGATGCTTCAGGTACGGGCCTTGGATGTGTGCTCAGGTAGGATGACCATGTGGTGGCTTATGGTTCTCTCCAGCTTCGGCCACCTGAGAATAATTATCTGACTCATGACTTAGAGTTGGTAGCATTGATGAACGCCCTGAGGAAATGGCATCACTATCTCTTTGGGGAGAAATTTGTGGTTTATTCTGACCATAAGAGCCTAGCATACATTTTCTCTTAGAAGGATCACAATTTTGAGGCAGCGCCGCTGGATCGAGTACCTGCAGGGTTTTGACTTTGACATTATCTATATTTCGGGTAAGGGTAATGTGGTGGCTGAATATTTGAGAAGATAATTACCAGTGTAAGTATTGAGGAAGTCCATTGATGAGTGGAATTTTATGGGGCTCTTCGCCCAGATGCACTTGGAGAGTAGGGAGCACTGCAGAGGTACTTTCCTGGATAGCATTCAGTTGACTCCTGCACTTCTGGAGTTGATCCAGCAAGAGCAGCCTAGTGATGAGCTGTGTCAGTGATATATGAAGCTACTTCGTGGTGGGGAAACTTCTTCTGATTGGTCTTTGTCTCTCGAGGGGATCTTGTGCTTTAAGGGATGCATTGTGGTTCTGTTGCCTCTAAAGAAGGTGGTGATGCAGGATAGCCACCAGTCTCAGTGGGCCGTCCATCCTGGTACCACCAAGATGTATTATGATGTTCACCGTCAGTTTTGGTGGGCAGGTATGAGGCGAGACATAGCTGATTTTGTGTCGAGATGCTACACTTTCCAGCAGGTGAAAACAGAGCATCAGAGACCATCTGGCCTACTCCAGCCATTACCCATTTCGACCTTGAAGTGGGATGAGGTCTCCATGGACTTCATTATTGGATTTCCTCATACACCTTGTGGAAGGAATGATATCTGGGTAGTGATTGACCACTTGACCAAGTCATATCACTTTATATCGATCAGAGATACAACAAAGGTAAAGGAGTTGGGCCGGTTGTATGTTCATGAGGTGGTCAGACTTCATGGTGTGCCGTCAGCAGTTGTTTCTGATAGGGACCCCCGCTTTACATATCGGTTTTGGGTAAGCCCCTAGAAGGCTTTGGGTCGTAGACTAAGATGAGCACAACATACCATCCTTAGACCGATGGTCAGACGGAGTGGGCGAATCAGATTCTGGAAGATATACTCTGAGACTGTGTGTTAGATTTTGGAGGCTCACGGGATAGCCATTTGGGATTGGTCAAGTTTTCTTATAATAATATTTATCAGTCTTCCATCATAATATAACCCTTTGAGGCTCTCTATGTCCCGCTTTGTCGGTCTCTTTTGTGTTGGGCTGAGGTAGGCGAGACCCCGCTCTAGGGACCGAGCCTTGTTCTGGAGACATCTGAGAAGGTCAATCTAATTAGGCAACAGTTGTTAATGGCACAGAGTCGCCACAAATCTTATGCAGACTAGAGGCATCGAGATCCTGAGTTTTCAGTTAGGTACAGAGTGTTCTTAACGGTGGCCCCTCATTTGGGTCACCGCAGTTTGGGGAAGCAGGGAAAGCTAACAACGAGGTATGTTGGACATTTCGAGATTACTGAGAAAATTGGGAAAGTGGCATACAGGTTAGTTTTCCTTCATAGTTGACGTCGATCCACATCGTATTTCATGTCTCCCAATTGAAAAAGTATAATCCTGGTTCATCACATGTGTTGAATTAGGAGGAGTTGGAGATTGAGCTAGACTTATCAGTGTTTGAGCGACCAGTGCGGGTAGTGGATTCTCAAGAGAAGGTGCTACTTGGGAATTTCATTCCATTTGTCTGTATTCTTTGGAAACATGGGAATGGTGAGAATGAGACATGGGAGTGGAATACATGGGTTGAGTAGGAGTACCCTTTTCTATTCTCTGATCAGGCATCGAGCTGACTTTCCGAGGGTGGAAAGTTTTCATGGTGGAGAGAATTGTCGCACCCGGACTTCACGTACGGTACGATTTTAATTTTAATTTTATAAGTTCATCTTCCCTTTTTATAATTATTTAGTTGGAAATCACGTCGAGACTTACGTGTGGTGCGCTTCTTGTGCTGGTCAGTGATCCTTTATTTGGAAACGCTCGACGTGCAGGCATTGCACGGGCAAAGCCGCGCGGCCCGTCCAGTGCGTGGGTGGACTTCCTTACTATTACCATTTAAATCCAGTTTTTATTTATTTGAATTTAGTTATTTTATTTTATTTTAGTTTGTTTTATTATTATTTTTCTCTCCCCCATTTCTTACCCCATTCCTCCCTTTTATATTTTATTTTATTTTTGTTTACTTTTCTTTCTTTTCTATTCTCTTTTTATTTTATCTTTTTTTTCTTTTTATTTTATATCTTTTTTTCTCTTCCCCTCCAAAACCCTACCCTTGCAGTCACCCCCCCTAATTCTATTTTCCTTTATTTTACTCCCTTTCTCCTCTCTCCCACGGCCACCCTTCACCCCTCCTCTCCCCTTTTCTTCTCCTTCTCCCATTCTCCACTTCTCTCCCCCGCTCGGCTGTCCATCCCCCCTCTTTCTCCCTTCTCCTCCTTCCTCCCACGCGCCACCCCTTCTCCTCCTCTCATTGTTCTTCTCCTTCTTCTTTTCCTTATCTCCCTCCCTTGTCTTATCTTCTATTGCCCCCCCCACCATCTTCTCCTCTCCCTCTTCCCTTCTTCTCCTCCTCACACGTCCCCTCCACCCTTCCCCTCTTCCAGCCAGACCGACAAGCAGAGCCCCTGCTTCCTCTTTCCGGGCAAAAGCTTCTGCAACCCCCTTCGCTCACCAGACAGTCGCCACAACCCCCTCGGCTCACCGGATAGCCACTACAACCCCCCAATGCTCACCGGACAACCACTGCAACCCCCTCCGCTCGCCGGACAGTAGCTCTACAACCCCCTCCGCTCACCGGGCAGCCATTGTGCTGCCCCTCGGTTGTCATTCTAACAATTTCCGTGATCGGGGGTTTGTTTTTAATTTATTTAATTATTTTTATTTGATTAATAATTAATTAATTGATTAAATTTTCCTTAGTTTTTAATCAATTTGTTTAATTGATTTTGTTTAAGTATTAATTAACATATTTAATTGTTATTTTATTCATTTATCTATTAATTAATTAATTAAATTTGTTTAGTTGTTAATAAAATTATTTAATTGATTTTGTTTAATTGTTAATTAATTTATTTAATTAATGTTGAACTTGTTTATTTAATTGCTGATGTTTATTTTATGGACCGCTGATATTTTAATGGGTTGGCATTGAGGTTACATAGTCTGCTATTTTAGGACCTTTTTCACAGATTCCTGTGGTGCGACTGTTGCGCAGCAGGAGTGTTGCGCTGTATCACTTTTTCATACATACCTTGTGGTAGGTGGTTTCGCATGCTTAGGTTATCTGATAAATTAGTCTGCTGGTTTAATTAAATTGATGTGGCTTTTATTTACCTACTGTTGTGAGTTTTTGGTTTTGGTTGGTAGGATTTGGTGTTTTATTTTTAATAGCAGTATGTTTAGGTTGTCTATTTTTTTTACTATATTGTGCCTTTGGTCTTTGGAAAAATGCTGCTGTTGAAATTTGATTCTTGTTACAGTTCTAGTGTGCGTTCGAGTGAGTTTTGGCACTAATGGTTGTGTTGTTTTATTTTCTTTAAAACTACTAGACCATTTTTTTTGAAATGCCTGTTAAATTTTAGATTGGTTCTTGGAATTTTGTAGTTATTTGACTGTGTAGTTCTTTCACTTTGTATTTTGGATTCTGAGGATCTCTGTCATGTGTAATACCTTTAATGGTTGTTTGTTTATCCATTTATATTGAATGTGTAAGTGTGATGGTTTACTTAGTCGACATCCTAGGTGTATGGTGTTTGACTTAGTTGACATCCAGGTGTTTTCTGTCTTGACCTTGATGAGTAGGGTGAACATTGAACATTGAGCACAAAAGGGGAAGCTTGGGTACTAAGTGGGCGGACTAGACTAGCGTTGTAGTGATACAGGAGTGGCTCTGGCCCGGTTTCACTTAGCTAGATTGACTCTTACAACACTAACTAAACTTTGGATGATGACTGGAGACCACTAGGTTATGGAGGTGTTTCCATACTGGTGGCTCGTGCACGGGAACTTATGATATGGATTTTTTGGTACATCGAGACGTGAGGTTCTAGGGCCCCACACAAATTTAGTCCCTTAGGTCATCTCCCACTTTTGTTGCTCTTGTGCAATTATATACTCATCACTGGTTGATTTTGTGATTTCTGTGGTGTAAAATGGTAAGAATGTTTTAATTTTTTTTAGTACCAAAAACCTTGTCCCCTATTTAAAACTATCTTTTTTTAAAAACTGTTTTCATTAAAGTCATTAGTGCATTTGTTTATTTTCTTTAGTTCAAGCCTGTAAACTGTTTTGGTCACCTAACCTTTACATGCAGAATCTTTTTTCTGGTGCCAACCTATTGAGTGATTGATCACACCCTACATACACCCTTGGGTGTAAGTAGATCTGATTATGTCTGATGCAGGGAAAGGAAAAGGTTTTGAGAGCGATGGTCCGAGTTGTTAGCTGCTTCTTCTGACTTGGCGTTGGTGTTAAAGGTCGGACGGTGGTATACCTCCATCAGGTGACAGTTGCTAACTTGGTTTTTGGTCGCCCCCTTTTTTGAAGTTAGTTATGGTTGGGTTGTGGTTGTTTTTGAGACTCACTTTTTCTGTTTGAAAACTTCTGGTTGCAACACTGTTTTTGAGTTTAGGTTACTTGTGGTTATTGCAAGTTTTTTTATGGGTAAATCATTCCCAAAGTTTCAATTTAATACCTAGGAACTTGTTCCAGCCCGTGGGGATCAGGAACGCCCTTCGGGCCTTACCACGGGCTGGGTCAGGTGTCAAGTTGATGGCGACCCGACTTTGTTCATGACATTTTTGATACTAAAAAAAATGTAAAAAACATATCCAATGTTAGTTTAGTTTTCTACTCTTGATTCTGAAATGAATTTATGAGTCCACTTGTACAAGCACAACAAAATCACATCATCTATTTTCCAAAAGACATGTCAGATTATCAAGACACATCAGTTATATCCAAAGTGATTAACCTACTGTATTTTTCAGGACCAGCACATCCATAACCATGTAAAACCATTGGTCGACCATCCCTCAACAGACCCTATATATAAACGCTCAAATCTAGCAATCAATTCCCCACCGATTTACTCAGTCATGATGTATATAATTTTCGAGGAATCCATTGATCATCTAAATACACATAATGGTGTATATACTTAATACATAGTGTGATCACTTAAATTCTTTAGAATTTATTTACCTTTAAAGTATTCCTATAAAAATTAATAAATATATAAACTATAAAATAATTGAAAAATTTAACAAAAAATGAAATAACATATATAATATACACATAACTCTATAGAAATTTTTCAAACAAGTCTACTTGTTCAAACTAAAAAATGGTTGATACTTTTTCCAACTATACTAACCTCATTTGTAAGAAATGGTATTCATATAGGTCTATCTGCAATATGATGTACAATAAAACTACTATTATCTATCTCTTTCTATTGATGATGAATGTTTTTAGCAATATAATATATCATCTCATTTTAAACAATATGATGTTTGGGATCATCAAAATTTAACTCATAATAAATGGAAATCTATACATGAGGGTGTAAGAGTTGAAAAATAGGAGAAGTGGGGATTGAAGTTGGTTGTGTAGTAGGATAAGTAGAAGGAGTGTGATCTCTAGGTGTATGTCGATGAGTGGGATCTTTATGCGAAGGTGTAGTGGGATTAGTAGTATGAAACTACCATTTAACTCAGAAAACATTCACTATTTTGAATATCTGACACTATAATCCATTATCTCTTTAATACACTGAACTGTAGAATCCATATATTCTATATCTTTTTATAAAAACCTATAATTGAAATATATTTAGAATGTGGAAAAACTTTTTTATTGATACACCAGTCATGTATCCTCATAAATGAATCGGGTGTGTGCACTATCCCAATTTTGTATATAAAATATCATTACTTCCCTCATATATTAAGACCTCTAATGTGATCTTCTTTTAAAAATATTCTGGTATATAATATTTCAAAAATTCAATAGGTAATCATAATATATAAATAATTGATTTC
Source organism: Viscum album (assembly GCA_963277665.1). Classification (NCBI taxonomy): domain Eukaryota; kingdom Viridiplantae; phylum Streptophyta; class Magnoliopsida; order Santalales; family Viscaceae; genus Viscum; species Viscum album. Next base: position 1,544,001,068 of record OY728155.1, on the reverse strand, counting down.
ACATAAATAAATAAATAATGTACACATCATACAATCCTATCAGCTAAACCCAAGACTCATCTGTATGATATTATCATTTTTTACACATCTATTCCCTCTTCCATTTCTAATTTCTATCAGGGGGAGGAGGGTCAACCTCTATGGAGTCTTGAGACTTAGATGTTAGTTTTTGAAAATTTCCATCTATAATTTCTTATCCAATTAACATATACCCTTCCCAAGATATTTTATGATAGAATATATTTCTTGATGGGATCTCTTGGTGAGATATCATCATTTTTTATAAATTAATAATAAATAAATCATTTATATTGAAAACTTCTAAAAGGTAAAACCAAAATTCCTAAAAGAAAAATTTAAAAATGGGATTTGATTTAAAATCCCTCTATCTCTAAGTAGACGATGATAAAATAATTCTCAAGAATCCTCCAGTGTCAGGTATATCATATTTCGTATGATAATAATGGGGAAAAAATATATTATGATTTTAATTTCATGATATGTAAAATAATAAATAATGATCGTACCAAAATGGTCTCTAATGATTCGGATATTATTATTTTTCAACACTTTTCTAATCATAAATAAAAAATATTAAAATTTATTTTATACATCACTCCAATAAAAGTCAAGAATTATTTTAAATTTTATCTTCATGGAATATTATTATCATAATGTTCAACTGTTATACTTTGATCCTGGTTATAGACAACTGATAATTTTTTTAAATGCGTGTTTCCATGTTTAACAACCCTCAAACTCTTTTTCCCCCATGGAAGTAGATATCTCTTATATATAACGATGAGGAGGCTCATTAACATGAGAATGTGTATGTTCCTCCCCAAATTTATGTGTATAATTCTCTCATGAATTAGGTGGTGTATCATATGTTTGGCCTTTCATTCTCCTACAAATCAATATAACAAGAAATTAGTAAAAAATATACAAATCCAATTATTACATAAAAAATAAAATAAAAAATTGAAAATTATAAAAAAAACTAAACAAATTTTTATTCATATTTTTTATAGTTAACTAAAATTTAAATAACATTAATGATTGATGAAATGAAATAAATGAGTGAAAACTTATCCAAAAATTGTGTTTGGATAGTAAAAATTTTACAATATATAAAACAATTTTTTACACCGAAAGTAATATTCATTTAATATATGAAAAATGATACAACAAAAAGTATACTAAACTGAAAAAAAAATTATTAATTTTTATAGAGTATTTAACTAAAATTCTATCAGAATTAATGGGGGATGAAAACACATAAGAGAAAAAAAATCAAAAAATAGTGAGTAAAACGTGAAAAAAATCAAACCTAATAAATTTTTTTGCACTCAAAAATGATTTTTTGAATAAAATAATTTATAAAATATTCTTTTTTTTATTTAATATATTATATTTTAAATAATCAATTTTCAATAAAATCACCAAATATATATGTTATATAAGGGTAAACAAGGAAAACTAAGCAAAACTAAACTAATATAAACTAAAAATTTAACATATTGGTTATAATATGTTTTTTATTTAAGAAAGTAAAAATAATATATCTAACATTTTACGAAATTTATAAAAGTAATCTAGAAACACGAAATTGTTACTTGTAATATTAGGACTGCACTAAAGGATTATTTTCCCAAATTTCTTCATCATTATAATTCTATATGGTATAAATAATGTCTATTACATTCTCATAAATATTATATTTTAATATTTTCATTGAAGTATAGATCTCATGTAAATCAGTATCATCATCATCTTTATCAACACAAGCATACTATTTATTTCCATATAAAACAATAAAAAATACATATATGATTGATCAAGGAAAAAAATTCATATGTTTCTATGATAAAAATATCTATTCTATGTTATAATATATTCATATTAAGTAGTGTCATTTGTAACTCCCTGACCCCAGTTACCTAGAGTCAGAATATTATTTTAATACATTGGCATGACTACAAGGAATCAATTCCCGAAGGACCGATCGGTTAAGAAGTCTTGGAAATAGATTACATACATGAATGTTACATTACACTTCTTAACATACAAAACAACATAAATAATCCTTCATGAACGCCATTATCCCTTGGATTAACCCAACATATGAATCACAATAGACTTCTTGGAATCCTGGGAAAAATAAAACATAGATAGGGGTGACCTCAAATGCTCAGTAAGGATAACAGTACTGTAAGAACTTTCATAAATAAGCATAAACATATAAGGCAATGTATAACTAAAACAAAAGCCTTTTAAACTTAAACACCAGAATACTATGGAAAAAATATAATGAATTAATGCCATTTACTTATTCACATAGATATTATACTTGTCGAATAATCACATGCAATATCACTAACCACTTTCATAATGATGGAATGTATAATTCTAGACTATCATAACCACATAGTCAAGGCCTTGTGCCAAGACTACAAATAAGATTTTGTCAAGGCCTTGTGCCAAGATGCTAGTTTGTCTCATGAGACCTACCGATGCATCGAGGAGCTGTAGTGGGCTCCACCTGTCACTTACTATGTCCAATTCATTCCTCATATGAACAGGTTTAAACATAACTTAAACATTCGTATTAAAACTAGAATACGAAATGTCATTACTTTCTCCATAAACCATGAATGGTATAAAAATAAGTCATCCACAGTAAAATATATCAAAAAACCTTCAATAAAGTATGAAGTTTTGTATCATAATAAATCAACTTCAAATAATCATAAAATTCATAAAAGGATGTTGACATAGATGAAATCAAAAATATTTGATAGAAATATCTCTTTTTTGAAATCATTAAAAAGTCACACATTTATTAAGGAGGTAATTTAAAAGAGTTTTTTGAATCAAAGTGTCCCATACCACTTTGAAACTTTTGAAAAGAAATATCATTTCAAAACATTCATGTCCATATAAATGAATCCTTAAAATCATTTTGAAAACATGTAAATTAATTAAAAAGATTTAGAAAGATAAATCGTTAAAACATTTAAAATTATGTTCTTGATAAAGAGTACCTTTCACAAATTCTTAAAATATTCATTTTGAAATCATTTAAAAGGAAAATAATTATAAAGTACAACATTTAAATTCAAAATATTCTTATAATATTGTAAGGGAAACTTCTATGATTTTATAAGGGCGTAAAATATCCGCACCCACCGTATAAGATAAAATAAATACAATCTTACCTTAATTCTGTCGAAATGGTTAAAAAGGACCTTGTTTGGTAAACTACGGAATGATTCCTTTATAAACATTTTATAAAAAGTCAAAAAAGGGTATAGATGAATTTAACCCATATTCTGTAAAATATTAAGAATGTTTTGAAATACATTTTTAAGAAACATGGATGTGGATGATAAAGAGGTCCCGGTAGATAATTACGTATAAACAACATCACATAATGAAGAGATTGTGAAATAAACCCTTACCAATTTGGTAACTTACGAAACATACACCCCATGAAAGAGGTATCATAAAATGAATATGTAAATACACATAAATTAAAGTTCATTACACAAAGAATACAATTATGGGCAGTACATACACCACACAAAATGTAACAGTGGCAATATGGCACGAATGTCACAGGAATAAGGAGTGAGATAAAAACCCTTTACCTTGTAATTTTTCTTGGTCGAGGGTAGGTTAAACTCCTGTATAATAGTTAAATCATTGTTATGAAATAATAAGAAAAATCATATACATAAATATGATTTTATATATGATCTTTTATTATTTCTTTGTTAATAATATTTTACTATTATCGTCGTTTCGGGTGTTAACTGATTTGTTTTCCTTTATATTCATTGTTACGTAAGATGTGTTTGTTTTGGATAGGTTTTATCTTATTCATATATAGAATTATATCAAGTCATTAAAAATTACTTTTAATCATAAAATTAGGATTAGTCTTGAATGGATTTGATGGGGAAATGAATCTCATCGCGTTCATGGTGACGGTAATCCGTACGTACGCACGAACGCTACTTCCATTTCATTTTTCATTTTAAAAGAAATAAAATCCAAATTATACATAGGTATATTATTATTTCAATATAATATAATATATTATATATATTACTTAAGTTCATTAACACCATCCTTTATACATTCCATATATGGTATGAACGAGTCGTATCACTTTGAGGGGGCGGTAGTCCACACATCCTCAAATGAAATTATTGTATATATATTCAACATGAAATGAATAATGGTATGATATAAAATGGAATTACAGAATATTATATATAAAATAAATATCATTAATATAATATTTAATTACACTTCCATCATAGGGGCCACAATGAGAGGTGGTAGGAGAAAATTGAACATTCATCGTTACGTGAGGTGTTTGGTTGCCATCCACAGAAACATTATGTTCTTCACCCATTAGATGGAGGTGTGTGTATGTGTAGTTGGAATACATCTCATAAAAATATTCTAGTATATTGAGTATACTTTTTTTTCTACAAAATAAAAAAATAATAATAATTTAGGGGTTCGAGATGTAAAATAAAAGAAAAGAAGCTAAGAGAAATCATTACCTTTAATTTGGGTAACTCCCTTTGGTTTTAACCAAAAAGGACACTTGAAATGCCTTCTGACTAAGTTAAGGAATCTAGGAGGAGGAGAGGGATGTAGGGAGCTTAATTTGGTAGTGGCTGGATGAGCCAAAAGGCTTGAGAGGTGTGAGAAATTGGTTAGAAGTGATGTCCTTTTATAAGAGGGAGGAGGGGCCCTTTAGGAAGGATTGAAAATATTATTTCATTATATAATGATATTCAGTTTATAAAGGTCCAAAACTCATTAAAGTTGAATATCATATGACTCAAGATCGAAAGGAAATCATCCAATAAGAATCGGATAGGTTTTGTGTATTATTTTATTCTTTATATTCATATTTATTTAAATCTTTTATTAATGAGGTAAACACTACATCATTTTTGTGTCATATATAATTTAGTTTATTTGATGTCTAAAAATTATAAAAAAATATGATGATGTAGCAAATCTTTTTATAATTCTAATGAATATTTATAGTCAAAAATATAACATATATAACCCTATAAAAAATTTGTTTTCCTAAAAGATATATGCTAATTTTATTTTTTCATTTACTTTAACTTAATTAATATAAAGTGTCATTATCACTTACAAGTGGCTCCATGCGCTCCCCCAATCAACCCAAAGATTCCTATGGTTGTAAATTTATCAACCAATAGGGTTAGAACACGTTTTGGGGTAATTTAGTATTGTAATTATATTATTATGTTAGCCTAATTTACCGAATTTACCCTTTAACCATGGTAAATAAAATATTTACCGAAGTAATTATTCAACATGTTTTAAAAAAAAGTTACCTATTTACAAAATTTGGACCTCCTGATTCTAAATATGGAATCAATTTTTCTAAATTCAAAACATATAAGTGGCAGAAATTAATTTAAAATTAATTCTCGTTGTCGAAACAAAAAAGCGTGTTTTTAACAAATAAAAACTATCACAAGATTGACACTTTCTTATGTCCAGTTTAAATATGAAATTATGTTCAATGACCAAAATTGGATTAAATTGTAAAATTATAATCTAATTATACTTTAAGATTACTCCAATGCGTAATTTATCACTATTAATTATTTCGATTAAAAAAGTTTTTTTTAATTAAAATTTAGTAATTTTCACTATTCATCAAAATATGAAAGTTATCAAAAAAGTACCAAAATTTCACCCTAATATAATTTCAATATTCAAAATAAAAAAAATGAATTCTATTTTACCAAATTCAAAACCTAAAATTTTCATTTATTAATTTAAAATTTATTCCCGCTGTCAAAACCAAAAGGCGTATTTTTAAAAATAATAATTATCAAAAGTTTGACACTTGTTTATGTCCAATTTCAAAGTGAAATTACATAAAATGACCATAATTGGATTAAATTTCGAAAATATAATTCATGTATACTTCCAAACCATTAAAATTTATAATTTATCAATATAAATTATTTTGATTAAAAATGTTGTTTTCAGTTAAAATAAAGTATTTTTTACTATTCACCCAAATATGAATGTTATCAAAAAAGCACCAAAACATTATTGAAACTAAATTATTATTTCCTGATTCTAAAGAAGAAGTTTATTTTGTCAAATTGAATATATAAAAGTATCAAATATTGGATTTAAAAAGGCTTCTCCATTAAAAGGCGGTAAAATTGAATTTTTTGAAAAATACTTCTTTTATCTGAAAAAAATGTATTTTTTCTTACATTATTCCAAAAAAAATCATAATATGGATTATAAAATTATAAGGATTATATAAAGTTCAATTTTCAGTTAATACTATTCATAACTGCTTTTGAACAGCTTGTTTGTTAAGTCATGGTGCGCTAGAACTTGGTGTTGCGTGTAGTGCAAGTTATTGAATTACTTTGAAGAAAAAACATACTATAAAAAATTGGGGTGTTAAGTTATTCCCTCCATCAATAAATTGCATCCTCAAAATTTGAAATTGTTCTTCAAAAATAAAAAGTTGAAAATAGAAAATACATTTGTGGGAAAACCCACATCGGAAATTAGGTTAATAAAATTTAGTCTTAATAAGAGGAAAAAGAAAATGAGACGATCACCACCAAATTATGATCTCGATTATGAGAAAATTGGTGGAAATTAGAGACATATAACTGGAATAAAAACATAAATATTTATAGGTAGTGATTGAGGTCATCAGTCACAAACAGTTGTAGAATTGATGTCCTTAAATTCATCAATCTATGATGATTTAAAATACCATCGGTTCAACAAAACATAAGGTATTAGAATAACATATTTTTGGTTTTAAGATCACTTCACTAAATTATAAGAATATATTTCATCATAGAATAAGAGAAGAAGAAAAATATATACTTGACAAGTAGAGTTCTATCCTTTTAATAATTTCTACCACAAACTCATCTTTCACTCTAAAGGATAATAGAACTTAAAAAATATTCTATTTATCCTATTCATATGGGGTTAAAAAATGAATTTATAATTAATCAACCAACCGTTTTTTTAAAAAAACTACATTATTAAATCTAGGACATCATGTGGGACAGTGGTAGGTGATACACCCTTTTCGCCCTTCGGTTGCAGGTTCATGTCTCGCAGCCTTGTCAGATGTGACAGGTTGCCGCACGACCTCCGGGTTGTCCTTTTATGGCAATCCAAAAATAATCTCAAACTAGAATTATCCAAAATACTTCTATCCAAACTCACAGTCCAAAATTTATAAGGAAGGTAAGCACAATGAGGATCCTTTTTCCCGCTTAATAACATGTGAAAACCTTCATCATGTATTCTTTTAAAACACTACAACATCCTGAATTTCCATAAAACCTTATTGATTACATTAATTATACATTATTCCTTATAGAATTATGGATATACTCCTTCTATAAAAAAATGTTGTAAACTCCAACAATGATGGAATATACAAATCATTAATCAGTTTCAAGGTAGTCTAGAATATTCAATATAATTTATCCAAATCAATCATGTATTATTCCAAAATCGCTACCTCGGTATCAGAACCATATTATGGTTTATCTTTCTCTCATCATATATTTTCCAAAAATGTAACCTGCTATTGAGTCACTTTTCTTGGTTCCACATAATTTCAAGTCCTTAATTAAATAGTACTGTAGTACAATCCTTATATACCCCATAATTATTATAACCAATACATTGTTGATACAACACTCAAATAACATAATTCTCTAATAAAATCATAAGAAATCTAATAATTACTCCGCATATATGGTAGTATCATAACTTGATTACTATCTAATAGCATCATTTGGGGAATACTCTGATGATTTAGACATTGGTTCGCGTAGTGTCCCAACTCCTTGCAGATGAAGCATTATACATTGGAAACCTTTTTCTTACGCTTACAGTCACATACTTGGTGTCCTATTTCTCTACACTTATAACAAACCCACATTCCCTTCAGGCAAGTTCCAGGGTGTTTCTTCTGATAGTTATCACATATGGGAAAATTATTCTTTTCCCTATTCCCTTTATCATCTTTCTCTCTTCTATCCTTTTCTTCTCTTGCTACCCTTCAAATCCATAGGACACAGAGAATTCTTGACTTATCTTATTAACACATGATTATATTTCTTCATATGTTGAGAATACATGGGAGATATTTTCCTTCTAAATTTTGGCTTAATATCATGAAAGATATGATCCTTCTTACTCTTTGGATCATATGTATTGCTGGAGTTCACATTCCTTCTACTGGTATCCATTTCTATACAATAGCATAAACTAGGTTAGTTTATGAATTGAAATGAATAATTCCAAACTTGTAAAATACCCAACTTAAATTGAACGGTTTATGGATATAATCCATAATCATAAATATGTTTTAATTGTGGAATTATATACTCATAAACCCTTCATAATGAGTTGTAAAGTAAATTAGAATTATCCTAAGCATATCCTCCGTGAGTGTCGTAACCAAGAGTGCAGCAAGGCCTGTTTTCGTGCACCAGTTCCCATTCGAGTCTAGCTCAAAGCAGTGTTTTTGGGTTTTACCCCTAAGTACATCTATGCCAGAGCTGCCTCTACCTACTCGTATCCAGACAGGGATGTATTTTCTTGGAAAACTCACAAAATATATAGATTACCAAAATTCTAGGAATTTCATCTATACTAATCATCAAAGTCAATATTAGGTCTATGTTCTCTAATTAGAGTTTATCTAAATCTAGCTTCCAAGTTTATTGCTAAAATTTTCCTAATACCAACTGTAACGCCCTGACCCCAGTTACCCAGATTCGGTGAATTATTTTAATACATTCGAATGATTACAAGGAATCAAGTCCTAAAGGACCGATTAGTTTAGAAGTCTTGAAAAATAGATTTCATACATGAATGTTACATTACACTTATTAACATATAAAACAACATAAATAATCTTTCACGAATGCCATTACCTATTGGCTTAACCCTACATATCAATAACAATACTCTTCTTGGAATCCTGGAAAAAATAAAACATAGAAAGGGGTGATCTCGGATGCTCAGTAAGGAAAACAATACAGTGGAAACTTTCATAAGTAATAATAAACACATAAGGCAATGTATAACTAAAACAAAAGCCTTTTGAACTTGAACTTCAACATAATATGGAAAAAATATAATAAAGTAATTCCATTTACTTATTCACATGGATATTCTAATAGTCAAATAATCACAAGCAATATCACTAACCACTTTCATAAAGATGGAATGAATAATTTTAGACTATCATAACCACATAGTCAAGGCCTTGTGCCAAGACTGCAAATAAGATTTTGTCAAGACCCTGTTCCAAGACACTAGTTTGTCTCATGATACCTACCGATGCATCGAGGAGCTATAGAGGGCTCCACCTGTCACTTACTAAGTCCAATGCATTCCTCATATGAACATGTTTAGACATAACATAAACATTCATATTAAAACTAGCATATGAAATGTCAATACTTTCTCCATAAACCATGAATGGTATAAAAATAACACATCCACAGTCAAACATAACACAAAACCTTCAATACAATATGTAAGTTTTGTATCATATTAAATCAACTTAAAATAAGCTTAAAATCCATCAAAGGATGTTGACATAGATGAAATCAAAACTATTTGATATAAATATCACTTTTTTTAAATCATTTAAAAGTCACACATTTATTAAAGAAGTAATTTAAAAGAGATTTTTGAATCAATGTGTCCCATACCACTTTGAAACTTTTGAAAAGAAATATCATTTCAAAAAATTAATGTCGATATAAATTAATTAATAAAATCATTTTGAAAACATGTACATTAATTAAAAATATTTAGAATGATAAATCCTTAAAACATTTAAAATTCTGATCTTGATAAAGAGTACCTTTCACAAATTCATAAAATATTAATTTTGAAATCATTTAATAGTCAAATAATTATAAAGTACAACATTTACATTCAAAATCTTCTTATAAACTTGTAAGGGAAGCTTTGACGATTTTATAATGGCGGAAAATATCCGCACCCGCCGTATAAGTTAAAAAAATACATTCTTACCTTAATTCTATCGAAGAGGTTAAAAATGACCCTGTTTGGAAAATGAAGGAAATATTTATTTATAAACATCATATAAAAAGTCAAAAAAGGTTATAAATGACTTTAACCCATATTCTATAAAATATTAATAATGTTTTGAAATAAATTTTTAAGAAACATGGATGTGGATGATAAAGAGGTCCCGATAGATAATTACGTATAAACAACATTAGATAATGAAGAGATTTTGAAATAAACCCTTACCAATTTGGAAACATACGAAACATACACCCCATGAAAGAGGTATCATACAATGAATATGTAAATACACATAAATTAAAGTGTATTACACAAATAATACAATTATGGGTAGTACATACACCACACAAAAGGTAATAGTGGCAATATGGCACGAATCTCATGGGAATACAGAGTGAGATGAAAACCCCTTACCTCGTACATTTCCTTGGTCAAGGGTAATTTTACCTCCTGTATAATAGTTAAATAATTTTTATTACATTATAAAAGAATAATATACGTAAATATGATATCATATATTATCTTTTAATATTTCTTTGTTAATAATATTTTTGTATTATCATTGTTTCGGGTGTTAACTGATTCATTTTCCATTATATGCTTTGTTACGTAAGTTGTGTTTGTTATGGATAGGTTGTATCTTATTCATATCTAGAATGATATAAAGTCCCTAAAAATTACTTTTAATCATCAAATGATAATTATTCTTGAATGGATACGATGGGGAAATTAATCTCATCACGTTCGTGGAGACAATAATCCATACGTACGCACGAATGCTAATTCCATTTCATTTTTCATTTTAAAAGGAATCAAAACCAAATGATACATAGTTATATTATTATTCTAGTATAATATAATATCTTATATATGTTAATTATGTTCATTAACACCATCCTTTGTACATTCCATGTATGGTATGAACGAGTCATATCACTTTGAGGGGGCGGTAGTCCGCACTTCATCAAATGAAATTATAGTAAATATATACAACATGAAAAAAATAATGGTATGATATATAATGGAATTAAAAAGGCTTATATATATAATAAATATAATTAATATCATATTTAATTACATTTACATCATAATGGCCACCATTAGAGGTGGTAGGAGATAATTGAACAATCATCGTTTCATTAGGCATTTGGTTGCCAACCACAGCAACATTATGTTCTTCACCCATTAGATGGAGGTGTGTGTAAGTTTAGTTTGAATACATATCATAACAATATCCTAGTATATTTAGTATATTGTTGTTGTTACAAAACAAAATAATAATAAGAGTTTAGGGGTTGGAGAAATAAAATAAAAGAAAACAAGCTAAGACAAATTGTTACCTTTAATTTGGGTAACTCCCTTTGGTTTGAACCAAAAAAGACTCTTGAAATGCCTTCTGGCTAAGGTAAGGCTTCTAGGAGGAGGAGATGGATGTAGGAAACTTAATTTCACAGTGTTGGGACAAGCTAAAATGCTTGAGAGTTGGAATTGGTTAGAAGTGATGTCCTTTTATAGGGGGGAGGAGAGGCTCTTTTGGAAGGATTGAAAATATTATTTTATTATATAATGATATTTGGTTTCTAAATGTCCAAAACTCATTAACGTTGAAGATAAGATGACTCATGATTGAAATAAAATAATCCAATAAGAATTGGACAGGTTTTGGGTATTATTTTAGTCATTATAATCCTATTTATTTAAATCATTTATTAATGAGGTAAACACTACATCATTATTGTGTCATAAATAATTTAGTTTATTAGATGTATAAAAATTATAAAAAATACCATGATGTAGGAAATATTTTTAGATTTATAATGAATAATTTATTTCAAAAATATAACATATATAACCCTATGTAAAAATTGTTTTTCTAAAAGATATATATGCTTATGTCATTTTTGCATTTACTTTAACTTAATTAATATAAAGTGTCATTATCACTTACAAGTGGATCCATGGGGTCCCAAAATCGACCCAAAGATGCCCATGGTCGGAAATTTATCAACCAACAGGGTTTGGACACGTTTTAGGTTAATTTAGCATTGTTATAATATTATTTTTTATCCTTATTTACTGGATTTACCCTTTAACCATGGTAAATAAAATATTTACCGAAGTAATTATTCAAAATGACTTGAAATAAAAGTTACCTATTTACACAATTTGGACCTCTTAATTATAAATATGGAATCCATTTTTCTAAATTGAAAACACAGAATTGGCAGAAATTAATTTAAAATTAATTCCCGTTGTCGAAACAAAAAGCATGTTTTTAACAAATAATAACTATCAAAAGATTGACACTTTCTTATGTCCAGTTTAAATATGAAATTACATTCAAGGACCAAAATTGGATTAAATGGTAAAATTATAATCTAATTATACTTTAAAATCACTCATATTGATAAATTATCACTATTATTTATTTCGATTAAAAATGTTGTTTTTAATTAAAATTTAGTAATTTTCACTATTCATAAAAATATGAAAGTTATCAGAAAAGTACCAAAATTTCACCCAAAGATAATTTAAAAATTAAAATCTGAAAGTAAAGTCTATTTTACCAAATTATAAACATAAAAGTTTAGTTTATTAATTTAAAATTAATTCCCACTGTCAAAACCAAAAGGCGTATTTTTAAGAAATAATAACTATCAAAAGTTTGACACTTGTTTACGTCCAATTTCAAAGTGAAATTACATATAATGACCATCATTGGATTAAATTGTAAAAATATAATCTATTTATACTTCCAAACCATTAAAATGTATAATTTAACAATATGAATTATTTTGATTAAAAATGTTGTTTGCAGTTAAAATATAGTATTTTTCACTATTCACGCAAATATGAATGTTATCATAAAAAACACCAAAAATTTATTGAAACTAAATTCATATGTCCCGATTATAAAGAAACAGTTTATTTTTTCAAATTTAATATATAAAAGTTTCAAATATTGGATTAAAAAAAGCTTCGCCATTAAAAGGCGGTAAAATTGCATTTTTTTGAAAAATACTTCTTTTATATGAAAAAAATGTATCTGTTCTTACTTTATGTCTAAGAAACTCATAATATGGATTCTAAAATTATAAGGATTATATAAAATTCAAAATTCAGTTAACACTATTCATAACCACTTTTGAACGGCTTGTTTGGTAAGTCATGGTGCGCTAGAACTCTGTGTTGCGTGTAGTGCATGTTATTGAATTACTTTGAAGAAATAACGTACTATGAAATCTTGGGGTGTTACATCATTCCAAATTAATCTTTTCATACACTGTTGTTACTAATAAACAATTTATAGTTAAACATTGGAACTTAAAATTTAATGTAATCATACTCACATATTTTATCAATGAGTCCAAAATATACACATGATGTGGGGGATGGTTTTTTACTTTGTCACATGAAAAATTCATTGCTTTTATGAACATTAATACACTACTATTCTAAAATGTACTTATATTCTCTTGATCATTTTTATGAAATGTATATCCATTAATTTCATAATCATACCATGTTATCAAATATAAATTTGGACCCCCCAATAAACATCTAAATTTTTTTATGTATCTACTTAACGATTAATAGTCTATTTATACCATGGGAAAAATGTTTTGTTATGCTCGTTCAAAATCCACATATATTTTAATTTGGATAATATTGTTTCTACACATTAATATGAAATGTTATATATAGCTGAGCATTATCTATATTATTCACGATATATCAATGTACCTACCTCATTTTTTCACCTATCAACACTTTTAATTTCCAGCCATATACCTCATTTCCCTAATATTTGACTTTTCCATAAAAAGGTGTAGGAAAACTAGTGAGTTCAAATCCAGACAAGTTGCTTAAACAAAAATATCAAACCTCCTCTGAAATATACTTCTCAACCATGGAGGATTATGGTCTATATGGATTCTTATCCTACACCTTAAGATTCTACATATACCCTTTCAAATGATATATGCAACATAGTTATATAGGTCAATAAAGCATTATATATCATACCAAATGAACCATTAAATTCACCATGATATCAATAAAATTAAAGAAATATGAATTTCCAATTAAAAAAGTATAGAAACCAATTTATTCTCTAATTTATTCAAATCATTCATATCAATATCCTTATTAAAAATTGAATTGAAAATATAACACAACTTAATGATAGTCATTCTGAAAATAAAAATCAATATTACACATAATGCAATAGGTAATTTTTATTTCATCATGATGTGATAATCATGAGATTTCATACCTGTATACTTAAAATACTATAATGAAAAAATTACATTTCAAGAATAACCCTGAGGAAATGTGATATCATGATGACACTGAAGAAAACTAATTTTATCCCTCTTGGATAATGATAGAGAAGTAGGGGCAGGAATATTCACCTTACATCAGTAGAATGAGCTAACTCCAAATGTATCCCCATTGGGAGTAAGTCCTATCTTACTTCCAACCCATATTTATACTTTCCTTTAACATCTAAAAATGTTCCATTTAAGCTATCATAGATATTATTCTCTATGTTCTTGAAATCAATGTTATATTTTTTCATGATATATCCAGTAATGTAACTCAAAACTATTCACCATTTCTTCAAATTATTTCTATCATGACCATAATTTTTTTCATTCAAAATGAAACATCAATGTTTTTTCCACATTCAAAATAATGATCATTTCTCAATTGATTTAGAGGAATATCAAATTCATGTGATACATTTAATTCTGTTTTTAATATTCTATTAGAGTGATCCGCAGACAAAAACCATTCATGACCTTGGTGTATTGTTTTTCTCTAATGTTTTAGTTGATAACATGATTTTTGTGGGTCATAAATTAGAAAAAATTATACCCCTTACCTCTATATGTAGAGAAATTTATATATACTAAGAATTTATTTATAGTGAACATAATCATTATACAAATTAGAAAATATATTATCTTTTAATAATATTACACCCTAATACCTTCCTCCCACAGAAGTTTAAAATCATCAATTATTGGGGAAAAGAAAAAATCAATATCATTTATGAGATTTTTTGGTCTAGATATCATTAATCTCAACATTATTTATTTTCTCTTCATACAAAGTTTAGGAGATAAGTTATACATTACCAGTAAAATATTACATGAACTATGTTGTCAACAAAGTGTTGATATGGATTCATTCTATCTATGCGTAGTCCATGTCATATAATTCTAAATTCCTTTCTGAATATAGGCCATTGTGGATAAATTTTCTTCCACTATAGAAGCTCACCTTGATTTCATAATTTTCCATCCCATATCCACTCATTTTCATGAAATCTTAACCATTTTTAATAATTTTAATTTGAAAATAAATGTTTCAAATGAGTAATTATAGGAAGAAACCAAAATTATTTGGAAGAGGTACCTATAACTAATAAATTGACCTATGATTTTTTTCAACTTATATCATGATGTCCCACATTTAGGACACTCTAAGAGATATTCATGTTCATTTATATATACCTCACAGTCATTCAATAATTCTATTATTTTCTTCTATAAATATCTCAAAAGAAAAAATATTTTCAACTCTTTATAATTTGAATCTAAAAATTCATTGTATATATAATGAATTACTTTCCTCACTTGCAGAAGGTTTGTAAAGAAATTGTCACCCTATGCATTTTTCCCCATTATCTTAATTTATATTAACACCATTGATAAAACAGTAAATTCTATACAACCTGAATACAATGGTTTTTCTACATCACCATATAGGCACTCAATTTTTTGTTTTTTTTTTCAATATCATCTAATTAGATATCAAGAATAATTTCTTTAATTTGAACAGACGTATCATCTTACACTACATCATCATTGATAGATCAGAAATTATACCAAGTTATACCATTCCAATATCCAAGGGATGAAAGTCAGATTAAAACCATGAAAAAATAAATGATATTTATCTGTCTTCCCTCCGACTTCTTTATATCTAAAAATTTCAAGTACAGGTAGAAAAAATGTGTCATTTTTTGGACAGTTTCATTTATAGATTTCCAAAAAAACATCAACACCTTATTCATATTCATCACTTTTTAGATTTGTAGTAATCTAACTTCTTTTCATTATTATCTATGAAAAATATAAAATAATAAAATAATTTATTATAATTATAAATTTAATTTTGTAAGTAATGATAATAAATACATTAAAAATTTCATAAATAAAAGAAATTATAAATTTTGATAAATAATATCACATTAATCATATTTATCTATCATTTTTTCACTAATAATCAAAACAGATTGTGCAATAAGCCAGCTCACACACATATATATATATTCAAATATCATAATCCATTATACATTAAAAATTCTCATTCAAATGTATACAATAAAGATTCCTTAAATAATCATTATTCAATAAATCAAAATAATTTATAACAATATTTCATCAAATAACCATATAATGAATCTTCAATACAAATATACATAAAATAAAAAACCAAAAATGCGTGAATAATTGCAAAAAAAATAAAAATAGAAAAAAGATGAAAAAAATAGCATGACCAGGGATGATTCAGGAAAAAAAGATGAAATTAACATTAATTAATTAAAACATTGATGAAAATCGAACAATTTAATAAAACAAAAAATATATAACTGATGGTGTATTAATGAGGAGTCAAAATGTAGAGACCGTAAGCTTGACATACATGGACATTACATTACTTTTTCGGAATACTTAGTACATTACAAAAACACACACACAAGGACCATAATACTTTAGTGTCTTTGGAAACTCGGAATATAATATTCTAATCGTGGTGAAAGATCTTCAACATCTCCCATAAAGATCTTCATTTTTTTTACCTAGAACCTTTTTTTTATCCTGGGGAAAAGAAAACATAAAAGTGTGAGCTCAAATGCTCAGTAAGGGTAAACAAAAGAAATATCAATCACATCATATTCATAAGAACATAACATTTTGGAAATCATAACCTGCAAAAGAGATCATAATATCATAATATGGGATAAATCATAGTAGTGAAATGTAATCCCAATAATCATAACTTAAAACATGAAAATTTGTGGCGTACACACATAATCATAGAGAATCATTTCTTATTAGTCAATACTCATTGCCAAGACTATCTTAGTGGACAAAGTCCATTTCTGAACCGAGTTCCTTCCTTGTTTCAGTCCTGTTTCACTGAACTGGTTTAACCTGCCGTTCCAGCCATGTCTATCTCATGAGATATAAAATATTTACCCAATTCATTGGAGGGAGATATAGTTCCCACCCATCTCATAATAATACCGTTCTTATTTGTGCCACAAAATCATAAATCATACATCATTGCATAACCCAAGTAATAAAAATGGGATTCTAAAACATCATGACATCATAAAAAATTCATATAATATAAAGGAATTCATAAAAATAATTCCATCACAACATAATCAAATCAATTTAATAATAGGGATAGAAATAGAACCCTATATTATCTTAGATGGAAAATAAATTTGATAAAACACTTGAACTCCATTCTTGAGGAAAATAACCTTTCTACTTCAAAAACACTTTTCCTTTCTTAACATTACATAAAATTATAAACTAAAAGAAGTTGAATAAAAATAAACTTGACAAACTGTAAAGGAATATTCTTGGAAATAATGTTTTAAAAATCCATTCATGCCGTATAAGTTAAAAAACATTCTTCTCGTACTTTTGTCGGAAAAGCCAAAAAGTACCTCGTACGAAAAATGAAAAAAGATTCCTTTCATATATTTTACTAAAAACTCACCGAAGGGTAAAATTGGATTTAAAAAATTTTAGGTGGATGGAAACAATATTACACATCGAGGAAACATGGATGGGGATGATAAAATACACCCCAGTAAATACCAAAGTATAAACAATATAGGATCAAATGAGATTGTGATATTTTCCCTTACCTTAGGTCTGATTTTCTTCGTAAGTGTCCAAAACTCCTGTATAATGATTTACATAATGTCATTGACTTATTCAATAGTCATACTTATTGTTATGATATCATATATGGTTCACTTATGACTTTATTTTACCCGTTCTTTTGTAAATTCCATGTTAAAGAGCGTTTTGGGTAAAATCGTTTCATTTGTCGTCCGTGTTTTGACTTGTAATTATTTATATGATTACATAGATCATGATTACTTAATTCCAGAATATAAAACATGATTTATATATAATATATATTCAGAATATACATATATATAATAAATTAGTAAATGGAATGAAATACACCGTTCATGGAGATGGTAGGCCGTACGTACGCATGAACGCTGTTTTCATTTCCTTATTGAGTTGAATGGAATTAAGTAGATGAAATAAATATATAGACACATAAATCCAGTATAATTATTTTTTCATATATTTCGTGATTACTTATTATATATACTTCATAATCATTCATGAATGGTTAACGTGGAGAATGAATCTCATCGCGTCATGGAGACGGTATTCCGTACGTACGCACGAGCGATGATATCATTCTCATGATCGTGGAATTGTATTGGAGTGTATGTATACTATTTTATAATAAATATCACATTAAAATAATCATAAATAGTTATTATTTACACCATTATACCCATCCAAGTAAGGTGGTGGTGGAAAATAGGTTACACCACGGCGTGGAGATGGTATTCCGTACGTACGCACACGCGGTGATTTCTTTTTCCGTAGGATGGATAGATGGTGAAATAGGGTTTTTTCATACTTATAATAAAATATCAGTATATGAGTGATACTGATTTTATTACTTCATAATGAAAAAGCCTAAGAAGTAGAAGTGGAAGAAGAAATAAAGTTGAAAGAATCGGTAACGGACATTACCTCTTCTTTGAAGCGCCTCTTTGAGTCCTCCTCTTAGGGCACTAAAATTGGTATTTGAAGAAGAACAGGACCTCTAGGATGTTTCTAGGTAAGTGGAGAGGCGAATTTGGCAGGGATTGGCCGTGCTTGAAGGCTCAAAGTGGTGTGAGGAAGAGAGGGAGGAGGTGCCCTTTTATAAGGGAGGAGAGGGGCTCTTTTGGAAAAACCAAAAATATTATTTTATTATAAAGCCAAATTCGGTTTTAAATAGCTCCAAATTGATTTATTTTGAAGCTAAAGTGGGGATGGGTCAAAAGCCTTTCATCCAATATAATTTAGTCAAGTTTATGTTCCTATTTTAACCTTATCATTTAGATTTAACATTAAGTTAAATAATTTTACTTTTACCGTGTCTTTTTGTGTTCTTACACTATAATGTTAATAAACTTACTATAACAAGCCAAACGAACCCCAAGTTGTTAATAATTAATATATATAACCTTATATAAGTTATTTGGCCGAACCTTATATTTTTAGGAATAAAATAACAATTAATAATATAATATTTGTTTTAAAAACTATTTTATGTCAATTTTGACACTATTTAGTAATTGATTTTTGTGAAAATTATAACAGAATGATTAGTTAAAAAAAAGTTAATTAAATCAATACTAACATGTCATATTAACCTATAAAATTAGTGTAATTCATAAAAAGTCTCAAATTACATTTATTTGGGTATTTATAACATCAATTATGTTAATATATCATTAATAAGATAATTACTGCATCATCGTTGTGTCATAAATAAATTAAATTATATAATGTCTAAAATTTAAAAATAAAATAACATTATGTAGTAAATCTTTTTAGATTTATAATTAATATTTATAGTCCAATTTATCTTATGTATAACCCTATATTAAAATTGATTTACTTATTAAACTTTGATTTTAACTATTTTAACCCTTCTTTAAATAAATTAATAATAAATGTCATAATCTAATCCATGTGGGCCTAAATGGTCATATTTTCTTCCTAAGGTTGTTTTTGGTCGATTTAAACTTATCCAATAGAATTAAGACTTCTGTTAGGATATAATAATATCATTTTTACCCTTAATTACCCTATTTACTTTTAACCGTTGTAAAAAAGTAAAAGGTTACTATTCACCAAAAATTATTTTCATCTCATTGAACCAAATTTTACTTACTGACATCAACCGTGTCTCTCAGATTTTTGAAATTCCACTCACAGAAGCGGTAAAATTTAGTTTTATGAAAAAATCATTTTTTTTACTACCACTTAGTGGTTTCACTATTCATCAAAAAATGAAAGTTTCCTGAAAAATACCAAATATTAGGCATAAGATATATTTGATATTATGAATTCAAAAATTATTTCTATTTTACCAAATTCAAAACATATGAGTTGCATTAATTAGTTTAAAAATTAATTTCCGTCGTCAAAACAAATAGCGTATTCTTGAGAGATAATAACTATCAAAAGATTGACACTTGATTATGTCTGGTTTAAATGTGAAATTACATACAATGACCAACATTGTATTAAATTGTAAAAATATATTATAAATATACTTTAAAACCACTCAAATTAATAATTTATCACTATTAATTATTTCGATTAAAAAAGTTGTTTTTAATTAAAATTTAGTAATTTTCACTATTCATCTGAAAATGAAAGTTATCCAAAAAGTACCAAAATTTCACCCTAAGCTAATTTCGATATTCCGAATCCAAAAATAAAGTCCATTTTGAAAAATAAAATTTACAAAATTTCAAAAAGTGGTTATTACTATTCATAACGGCTAGTTTTAATAATATTTTAATAGCATGTCTTTGTTTATTGAAACTCGGTATTGCATATTACACACGTTATCGAGGAAGGTCGCGATTACGTGCAATGAAAGGCAAGTCAAGGATGCGTGTTTTGCAAGATCCTTTTGGTGTAGCGTACAACACAAGACATTAATAAAATTAAAAAGAATATTTTTCCTAAAATCTCGAAGTGTTACATTCTACCCCCCTTAAAATGAATTTCGCCCTTGAAATTCGTCGGGGTTATAAATGGTTTACTACTCGAAAGTTTCTTTAATAGAAACCCACATCTTAAAAAGGAATACGAAAACCAATCTTCAAAAACAAAAGTATGAAACGTAACGATTACCCAAATAAACTAATCCCTGGGTTTCCACATAGGTGAAAATATGGATATGGAAGAGAAATCTAACCATCATGTTCAGATGGAGAGTGGTAGAGAACATGGCTATGGAAAAGCCAGCAATCACAAAGCCATAAATTTGTGACAATTTAAGGTACCATCTGATTCATCAGATATAAGATCACTAGGACAACATTTTTTATTTTCAAGATCATTTCCCTAAAGTTGGTGAGATTGGAATAAGAAGAAATACTTTCATGATTTTGGTATAGTCTCACTGTTGGTTGTTCTTTGGACAATTTCCACTTCATCTCTTAAAGAAATGAAGTTGAATTTGTCATTCATGATGTGTTAGCAGATCATGTGATAGAATAATGGGTCATTCCATCTGTCTCAAACAAAAGGTTGGAAAAGTTATCAAAAAATACATAAGTCCATCTATATTGAGATTAATCATATATGGTTCCTAAAATGGACTTATACTTCAAATATCATAATGCTTAATATAATAAAACTAGTTTCTACAAAACATGGACTTCTTGTAGGCCAGCGGTAGGCGATAAAGGCCAGTCGCACTTCGGTTGTGGGTTCGACTCCCACAGACTTGTCCGACGTGATGGGTTGTTTCCCATCCTGTAGGTTGTCCTTTTTCTAAAGCTATATTACTATAACATCCCATCAGTAATATCAAAAAAAGGTTCTATACTTAAACAATACTAACTTATTTACAACATAATCCATTCCAATCTTTAGGCTTATCTAAAATACTTCGGTCCAAGCACATAGTATAAAGAAAATGATTACTTGAAATGTCATCAACCAAGCATGTGAATACCATAATTTATCCCCCATATATCTTGTTGGTCACATTCTAATCATGTGAATACCTTAATCATGTATTCTCTTGAAAAATGAATACCCATTAAACCTTAGTGAAAAAATGAATGCTGTCAAAAGTAAACTCTTTCCACATACCAAAATCCAAAAATTCAATATACTCATACCATGATATAACCTTCTCCTTATATCAGTCATGAGCTCTTGAATACTATCAATCATTTAATTTTCTCCTTATCCCTTCATTATGCACATATCATCTACGTTCCAAAAATATCTGAATAACCTTTCATGGATACTGGTAGCATTAATCATACACTTTCAAAACTCAAGGAAAGACAACAGTGTAACAATCCTTAGATGTCTCTTTATTCCATAGTACCATGAGATTACTTATACAACATTACACATGATAAACATGTAATCATTCCACTACATTCTTAAACCATTGACCGAGCTTCAACAATTCTTTCATCTCACATATCATTTGTAGTCTCTTCATCATCATCAACATAAATACTACCCATACGACCGTACTAATTCTCTTCATGAGACTTTCCCTTAGGTCATTGGTTTGCATAATGCCCGTACATTCCACATATAAAACATTTAACCATTTTTGATGTCGTAGCAATACCATTATCCTCATCCCTGGTGTTAACTGAACCTTTTCCTTTGCACTTACTGGCTTTGTGTCCTTCTTTTCCACACCCAAAGCATCTTCTAGTTCCTTTGAAACATTCTCCTTGATGCCTCTTCCCACATGATTTACATAGGGGAAATTGAACTTTCTTTCCTCTATGATCATCATGAAACTCCATCTTTCTCTTATTAGCCGAGTCAGGAAACCTACCAAATTTTACTTTATTGATCATATTATGAGATTGCTGATTCAGCATAATAATGATGTTTGGACTTCCAAATCCCATTTCATTTGGTTGCTCCTAAAGAATATCATTCCATTGTCCATCATATCCTCTATTATCATGAATCTTCCTATTTCCAGCCATTTTCTAAAACCCAAAAAGAATAGTGTGAGAGGCAAAAATCATGCTAGGGAAAACAACATAGTAAAGGGGGAGTACCCTCAATATCTAACATCTTAGGTTAAATTCTATGATCATTAGTGCAATTTTAGGCCTATAACCTATACGTATACTTAACCTTAGAGACATCCCTAGACATACCTTAGAAATATCTCTAGGGATCTCACTAACATTTTCGCATCCTAGTTTCCAACGGTTGACTAAACCATTCCTCTGATACCAACTGTAGAGACCCTAAGCATGAAATACATGGACATTACATTACTTTTGCGGAATACTTAGTACATTATAAAAACACACACACAAGGACCGTAATAGTTTATTGTCTTTGGAAACACGGAATATAATCTTCTAATCATGGTGAAAGATCTTCAACATCTCCCATAAAGATAATCCGTTTTTTTCTTACCTAAAACCTTTATTTTTATCCTAGGGAAAATAAAACATAAAAGGGTGAGCTCAAATGCTCAGTAAGGGTAAACAAATGAAATATCAATCACATCATATTCATAAGAACATAACATTTTGGAAATCTTAACCTGCAAAGGAGATCATAATATCATAACATGGGATAAATCATAGTAGTGAAATGTAATCCCAATAATCCTAACATAAAACATGAAACTTTGTGGCGTACACACATAATCATAGAGAATCATTTCTTATTAGTCAAGACTCATTGCCAAGACTATATTAGTGGACAAAGTCCATTTCTGAACCGAGTTCATTCCTCATTTCAGTCCGGTTTCACTGAACCGGTTTAACCTTCCGTTCCAGCCATGTCTATCTAATGAGATATAAAATCTTTACCCAATGCATTGGATGGAGATATAGGTGCCACCAATCTCATAATGATACCATTCTTATGTGTGCCACAAAATCATAAATCATACATCATTGCATAACCCAAGTAATAAAAATGGGATTCGTAAACATCATGACATCATAAAACAATTCATATAAGATAAAGTAATTCATAAAAATAATTCCATCACAACATAAACAAATCAATGTAATAATAGGGATAGAAACAGAACCCTATATTATCTTAGATGGAAAATAATTTTGATAAAACACTTGAACTCCATTCTTGAGGAAAATATCCTTTCTACTTCAAATTTTTTTTCCTTTCTTAACATGTCATACAATTATAAACTAAAAGAAGTTGATTAAGAATAAACTTGAAAACTTGTAAATGAAGCTTCTTGTAAATAATTTTATAAAAATCCATTCATGCCGCATAAGTTAAAAAAACATTCTTCTCGTACTTTTGTCGGAAAAGTCAAAAAGTACCTCGTACAAAAAACGACAAAAGATTCATTTCATTTCTTTTACTAAAAAGTCACCGAAGGGTAAAATTGGATTTAAAAAATTTTAGGTGGATGGAAACAATATTACACATCGAGGAAACATGGATGTGGATGATAAAATACACCCTAGTAAATACCAAATTATAAACAATCTCGGATAAAATGAGATTGTGATATTTTCCCTTACCTTAGGTCTTATTAGCTTTGTAAGTGTCCGAACCTTCTGTATAATGATTTAAATAATGTCATTGACTTATTCCAGAATCATAATCATTGTTATGATATCATATATGGTTCACTTATGACTTTATTTTACCCGTTCTTTTGTAAATTTCATGCTAAAGAGCATTTTGGGTAAAATCGTTTCATTTGTCGTCCGTGTTTTGACTTGTAATTATTTATATGATTACTTAGATCATGATTAATTAATTACAGAATATAAAACATGACTTATATATAATATATATTCAGAATATACATATATATAATAAATTAGTAAATGGAAAGAAATACACCGTTCATGGAGACGGTAGGTCGTACGTACGCATGAATGCTGTTTTCATTTCCTTATTGAGTTGAATGGAATTAAGTAGATGACATAAATATATATACACATAAATATAATATCATTATTATCTCATATATTTCATTATTACTTATTATATATACTTTATAATCATTCATGAATGGTTAATGTGGAGAATGAATCTCATCGCATCTTGGAGACGGTAGTCCGTACGTATGCATGAGCGATGATATCGTTATCATGATCATGGATTTGTATTGGAGTGTATGTATACTACTTCAGAATCAATATCACTTTTCAATAATCATATATAGTTATTATTTACACCATTAACCCATCCAAGTAAGGTGGTGGTGGAAAATAGATTACACCCCGGCGTGGAGACGGTATTCCGTACGTACGCACGCGCGGTGATTTCATTTTCCATAGGATGGATAGATGGTGAAATAGGGGTTTTTCATACTTATAATAACATATAAGTATATGAGTGATACTGATGTTATTACTTCATAAAGAAACAACCTAAGAAGAAGAAGTGGAAGAAGAAATAAAGTTGAAAGAATCAGTAACAGACATTACCTCTTCTTTGAAGCGCCTCTTTGAGTCCTCCTCTTAGGGCACTAAAATTGGTCTTTGAAGAAGACCAGGACCTCTAGGATGTTTCTAGGGAAGTGGAGAAGAGAATTTTTCAGGGATTTTCCGAGCATGAAGGCTCAAAGTTGTGTGAGGAAGAGAGGGAGGAGGATCCCTTTTATAAGGGAGGAGAGGGGCTCTTTTGAAAAAACTAAAAATATTATTTTATTATAAAGCCAAATTCGGTTTTTAATAGCTTAAAATTGATTTATTTTGAAGATAAGGTGGGGATGGGTCGAAATCCTCACATCCAATAGAATTTAGACAAGTTTCGGTTCCTATTTTAACCTTATCATTTAGATTTAACATTAAGTTAAATAATTTTACTTTTGTCGTGTCTTTTTGTGTTCTTACACTATAAGGTTAATAAACTTACTATAACAAGCCAACCGAACCCCAAGTTGTTTATAATTAATATATATAACCTTATCTAAGTCATTTGGCCGAACCTTATATTTTTAGGAATAATATTACAATTAATAATATAATATTTGTTTTAAAAACTATTTTATGTCAATTTTGACACTTTTTAGTAATTGATTTTTTTGAAAATTATAAAAGAATTATTACTTAGAACAAAGTTAATTAAATAAATACTAACATTTAATATTAACCTATAAAATTAGTGGAATTCATAAAAAGTCTCAAATTACATTTATTTGGGTATTTATAACTTCAATTATGTTAATATTTCATTAATAAGATAATTACTGCATCATCGCTGTGTCATAAATAAATTATATTATTTAATGTCTAAAAATTACAAATAAAATACCGTTATTTAGGAAATAGTTTTATCTTTCTAATGAATATTTATAGTCGAATTTATTTTATGAATAACCCTATATTAAAAATGATTTAATTATTAAACATTGATTTTAACTATTTTAACCCTTCTTTAAATAAATTAATAATAAATGTCCTAATCTATTCCAAGTGGGCCTAAATGGTAATATTGTATTCCTAAGGTTGTTTTTGGTTTAATTACACTTATCCAATAGAATTATTATATATTTTAGGGTAATAATAATATCATTTTTACCCTTAATTACCCTATTTACTTTTAACCGTGGTAAAAAAAGTAAAAAGTTACTATTCACCAAAAATTATTTTCATCTCATTGAACCAAATTTTACTTACTGATATCAACCGTGTCTCTCGGATTTTTGAAATTCCACTCACAGAAGCGGTAAAATTATGTTTTATGAAAAAAATCATTTTTTTTAACTACAACTTAGTGGTTTCACTATTCATCAAAAAATGAAAGTTTCTAGAAAAATACCAAAAATTAGGCCTAATCTATATTTGATATTATGAATTCAAAAATGTTGTCTATTTTAAAAAATTCAAAACGTATCATTTTCATTAATTAATTTAAAAATTAATTCCCGTCGTGAAAACAAATAGCGTGTTCTTAAGAGATAATAACTATCAAAAGATTGACACTTGTTTATGTCTGGGTTAAATGTGGAATTACATACAATGACCAACATTGTATTAAATTGTAAAAATATATTCTAAATATTCTTTAAAACACTCAAATTATTAATTTATCACTATTAATTATTTCGATTAAAAAAGTTGTTTTTAATTAAAATTTAGTAATTATCACAATTCATCAGAAAATGAAAGTTATCCGAAAAGTACCAAAATTTCACCCTAAGCTAATTTCGATAATACGAATCCAAAAATGAAGTCCATTTTAAAAAATAAAATTTACAAAATTTCAAAAAGTGGTTATTACTATTCATAACGGCTAGTTTTAATAATATTTTAATATCATATCGTTGTTTAGTGAAACTCGGTATTGCGTACTACACATGCTATCGAGGAAGGTCGCGATTACGTGTAATGAAAGGAAAGCCAAGGATTCATGCTATGCAAGATCCTTTTGGTGTAGCGTACAACACAAGACATTAATGAAATTAAAAAGAATATTTTTCTTAAAATCTTGGGGTGTTACACGAAAATAATGAAAATACAATGTAAAGCGATGGAAAATATCAATTGACGATGTCACGACCCGTCCCAGTGGGGCCTACTCCGTGACTCCCCAAGCCCGCCTCTAATAGGCCAGGGGCTGGTGACTAGCACCGAGTAGGCATATCACTAACATCGGAGGCATTGCCTAAGTACCTGTACACACACACACATCTCCAAGCCCAAAAATGCTGAAATGTAAAACACTATGGAACAAAATGCATGCATACAACTAAACCCCAACCAACAGAGCACGGTGAAAGGTAGAGTACTAAAAATTAAACTGGGCTAGAATACAAGCCCATGAAAAACAAACAAACAAGAGTCCGAAAACTGAAAAGTCCAAAAATTAAGCACAAAGGGTACTCGGACTACTGCTCATAGTCGTAGGAACACCTCGGCCTTTAGGGAACTTAGAAAGCTCGACCATGTCCTGGTCCGCCCTGTACTCTGTCAATAGGCTGCTCGTCTGCACAAGACACCATATGTGCGGTCAAAGCCCGTGTAGGGGTGAGTATAACAATACTTAGAAGAGGACCTCGAAAACCACAAAGCAGTACACGAAGTAAAGGTACAGTCATCTATTCATAGTATATGTCTACCGAATATATAAAACAAACTAGATATACTCAAAACCCAGACCCATAGTCAAGGGACATGTCACACAACCGCATACCCCCGTTAGGGATTTTGTTCGAAGATTCCGTGATACACTCATTCCGGGAGAACACAATCCATGAGTCTTATAGCTCTGATGACATCCGTCTGAGAAGTGTTGTTCGTTGGGAACCATCAAGAGAGGAAGTTGCACTCCTTACGGGTGACACACTCCTAAGTGGGAAGGGTACGGTAGATAGAAGCACCCATTAAGAGAGACACACTCCTAAGTGGGAAAGATCATGATACATAGACGAGGATCAATGCTAGGGCCATGGAGGACACCGTGACTCATCCGGATTCACCGGTTATGAGATACACCAGATAGGTAGAGGATCAACGCTTGTTAGAGTTGGTCACGTCGATTCCTGACTCTACCTAGGTTCAAGAATGGATATAGGATCTCGCTCTGGGCCTCTCAGAGGGATTTCAACTCTATCACAGAAAGTCAGGCTGAAGGGATCATACTCTTGTAGAAGGAAACGATGCATGACCTTCAGTGGAACGAGAAGAAGGGGCACTAACCCAAACAAAAGATTTCCAGGATATGGTGAACAAGAGGACCATTCTGATTTCCAAAAATTACACAGCATGTATAAAATATACATGTTGTGTTGTCTGACCCTGGGTACTGGCCAGGTACAACGGCCAGTGTCGTAGTACTGATCGTGTAGAAAAACATAGTACACGGCGTGTAGTAAGATGTACACGCCCTGTCCAAGTGACTGGGGTTGGCCCCGTGTCACTAGCCATGTGGTTGTACATGGAAATCAACCTGTGCACTTTGACCCATGTCCGTTTATCCCCTGGATACATGCCGAGCTTCATGTTGCCGCCTCTGTCAAGTTGTACACGCCGTGTCGTCTAAAGCCGTGTAAATCATCTCTTGTTCGTGTATTTCCGAAACACACACTGAGCTTCGGGGAAAGTTCAACATGTCGTGTGACCAAGGTCACACACCGTGAGATATATCTCTAAACCCCGACACCCTAGCTGCTGCTAGTACTACATGGCGTGTTCTTCTGAAGTACACGCTGTGTGTTCTGGAAATTTTCCAAAAACGAAGCTCTTCGCCGGTGCGCCTCCCGTGCTGCTCTGATCATCTCTCCGGCTGTCTGATCGCCACAAAACCTTCAGGTTTTGTTCCCCCCGACACCATGAATCCGCTTCCAATGTTTTTGGGCCTCCGATCAGCTCCGAAAATGTGTTTTGATCATTCCACATGATGAATGCTCGAAGAACGCCCTTTACCGATCTGGTCCCATTCGTTGTATGCCATCATCGTCGCACCTCTACAAGGTCGTTGTGGTGTCGAACCTTTGATTTGGGATCGTTGCATCATGGAAAATATGTGCAACGATCCTTTGTTCATCACCCCACAAAGAACATGAAGAAAATAATAGGGGAGGAAATCCAATAAACAAAAATTGAGGAATGAACCTCCGCCGTTGTTCATCACGACGTTGATCCGCTACCGTTAATAGTTTTAAATGGAGAAGAGCTCATCATAAATAAAAGCATTGATTATTTCCCCAAAATCATCCCAAATAAAACCCTCCCGCATTAATGTACAAATCCGCAGATCAATTTATTCGTGGTTGATCCGCGTTCGTCGTTTAAACTCAAAAACAGGGAACAAATTGAAATAAAAACCCCTTACCTTTAGAAATGGTCGATCGTTGATGAAGGTGTCGGGCTTCTGTTTTCGTCGATATCCTTCAACGTCATTGGTGTAGCGATTCACAGAATCGATCCATCATCGTTTGTCGCAGAGAAATTTCTCTAACGCCCCGTGGAATATGCAGAGGTTCCTCTCAATCTTCTCCAACGATCAGCAAATGCTTAACCCATTAAAATGGGAAACATGATGGAATTTAATTACAATGAAGGATTAATGATGCCAACTTGCCATTTTTATAGTCATTATGACACATCATTAATTTATGAAACAATCATCCCATCACTGTGCTGCAGCGGGAATTTCCATAAAATAAAATAAACATTTAGCAATTTATTTTATTTTTACTTTACAAAAAAACGTCCGAAAATTTACTTTCTCCCTCATCCCGCGTAGGTCAAGGTTAGCCCTGTTCTTAGGTAAAGTCATCGTCCTGGACACAATGGTGCACTCATATTTTTAATTTGGGCATCCGTTTGGAAACTGCCACAACCTTGCACATGTGCCAACTCTCTTAACTAAAAAAAGTCCAAACCACCATTCCTGGCTCACCGGACCTTGGAATGATGTTCCGCCTTTGCACCCGATCTCAAAATAATTCCATATTATATTTAAAAAAAAGTACATGAAAATATGAGATATTACATTCTCCCCACCATAGGTCTTTACGTCCCCAAAAATCCAAGACAACGACTATACAAAAGGATGAGGGTACTGGGCACGAATCTGAGCCTCCCGCTCCCACATGCTTTCCTGAAGATTTTCGTGCTTCCACCGGACACGCACCAAGGGAATCTATTGCCCACGTAGGATCCTATCATGGTGATCCTCAATCTCCACCGGGTACTCAGGGAAGGTCACTCCATCCTCGATGTCCAGCTTTCCCCAGTCGATGACGTGCGACAGATCGTGCACGTACCTCCTCAACTGTGACACGTGGAAGACATCATGTACCCGATGCAACTGTGGCAGTAGAGCTAGGTGGTATGCCACATTTCCAACTCTGCACAGTATCTGGAAGGGTCCGATGAACCTTGGAGATAGATTGCCACGTTGGCCAAATCTTTGTAACCCCCGTCGAGGTGAGACCCGAAGAAAGATGTGGTCTCCCTATTTGAACTCCAGAGGCCTCCGTCGTCAGTCAGCATAGGACTTCTGCCAGCTTTGTGCAGTCTCCACCCACTCTCGAATAATCAGCACCTTCTCTATGGTAGCTCGCACTAACTCTAGAGCCATGAGTGCTGACTCTCCGGGGTCGGTCTAGAAAAGCGGTGACTGGTAGGGTCTCCTGTACAAGGCCTCGAACGGTGTCATACCAATGGGGGAGTGGTAGCTATTGTTGTACGCAAACTGCACTAGTGGTAGGTGGTCCTCCCTGCTATGACCAATGTCTGAGATATAAGCTCGCAGTATATCCTCCAGAACTTGAATGGTCCTCTCCATCTGACCATCAGTCTGCGGATGAAATGCTGTGCTCAAGCGTAGCTGAGTCCCAAAATCCTCCTACAATCCCTTCCACTACCGGGATGTGAAGTGTGAATCTCGATCTGAGACTATAGTCGAGCGGAATCCATGAATCCAAACTATCTCCTGCACATAGAGGTGTCCCAAGATCTCTACGGAACTCTGCTCCCTAATATCTAAGAAGTGGGCCGACTTGGAGAGTCGTTCAAGGATCACCCAGATGGAATCATGCCCCTTGGACGTCCGTGGTAATCCAATCACGAAGTCCATCGATATGCCATCCCACTTCCACTCTGGAACTTCCAGGGGTGAGCTAACCCCGCTGGAACCTGGTGCTCAGCCTTCACATGTTGGCATGCGAGGCATCGAGAAACGAACTCCGCTACTTCCATCTTCATGCCTGACCACCAGAACTATCATCCGAGATCATGGTACATCTTTTCCACCCCAGGATGTACCGCCAAAGGGGACGTTTGAAACTCCCACCGGACCTCCTCCTGCAGCGCCACTGGTACAACAGTGAACCCTCCGAAAAGAAGTACATGCTCCCCACCTTGTGAATATCCATCAGGAGCATGTCATGTGGATAACTGAGCATGTAAATCCACACAGCTGACATCCCTAAGTTTTTCCTCCCTAACTCATTGTAAGAGTGGAGGGGTGACAACCATTGATGGTAGGTAAGCTGTATCCTCTCCATCTAGGAAGGACAACTATAACGCGGCTAACTACTATGTCTCCTCACTCAACAGCAGTGAGCTTGAAATTCCGCTAAGAGCATCTTCCACCTTGCTACCCTTACCAAGAGTATATATGATCTCAAAATCATAGTCCTGGAGGAAGTCTAGCCATCATCTCTATCTCTGATTCAGATCTTTTTGTGAAAAGATATACTTCAGGCTCTTTTAGTTAGAGTAGACAATAAACCGCTCACCCATAAGGTAGTGTCTCCACATATTCAATGCAATGACTACCACTGATAACTAGAGATCATGGGTCACATAGTTCTGCTCATGTGGCCTTAGCTAGCGTGAACCATAAGCAATCACTGCATGCCACTGTATCAGGACACAACCGAGCCCGGTCCCTGATGCGTCATAGAAAACTATGTACTCGACACCCTCCTCTAGAAATCTCAAGACTGGAGCGCTCGTCAAAATCTGCCTCAACTGCTCAAAAGCCTAATGTCACTCCTCTAATACCACTCTGTCATGACCTGTCCCAGTGGGTCCCACTCCGTGACTCCAAAAGCCTGCCTCCAATAGGCCAGGGGCTGGTGACTAGCACCGAGTAGGCATATAACTAACATGGGAGGCATTGCCTAAGTACCTATACACACACACACATCTCCAAGCCCACAAATGCTGAAATGTAAAACACTAAGGAACAAAATACATGCATACAACTAAACCCCAACCAAAAAACTACGACAAAAGGTAGAGTACTAAAAAGTAAACTAGGCCAGAATACAAGCCCACCACAAACACACAAACAAGAGTCTAAAAACAGCAAAGTCCAACCTGTAAGCACAAAAGGTACTGGGATTACTTCTCATTGCTGTAGGAACACCTCGGCCTATAAGGAACTCTGAAATCTCGGTCCTATCCTGGTCCACCCTGGACTCTGTCAATAGGTTGCTCGTCTACACAAGACACCAGACGTGCGGGAAAAGCCCATGCAGGGGTGAGTATAACAATACTCAGTAGAGGACACTGAAAACCCCAAAGCAGTACAAAAATTAAAGGTACAATCAGTTATGCACAGTATATGTCTACAGAACACATAGAACAAACCATATAAACTCAAAACCCAGACCCATTGTCAAGGGACATGTCAAATAACCGCTTTCCCCCATTAGTGATTCTGTTCGAAGATTCCGTGATACACTCATTCCAGGAGAACACACTCCATGAGTCTTATATCACTGATGACGTCCATCTGAGAAGTGTTGTTCGCCGGGAACCATCACGAGAGGTAGCTCCACTCATTACGGGAGACACACTCCTGAGTGGGAAGGTTGCTGTAGATAGAAGAACTCATTACGAGAGACACACTCCAGAGTGGGAAAGATCATGATACACATATGAGCATCAATGCCAGGGCCATGGCGGATACCGCGACCCATTCGGATTCACCGGTTAGGTAATACACCAGCTAGGTAGAGGATCAACACCCGGTAGAGTTGGTCACGTCGATTCATGACTCTACCTAGGGTGAGTAATGGATAGAGGATCTCGTTCCGGGCCTCTCAGAGGGATGCCGACTCTATCATAGAAAGTCCGGATGAAGGGATCATACTATTGTAGAAGGAAACGATGCCAGACCTTTAGGGGAACGAGAATAAGGGGCACTAACCCAAAAAAAGATGTCCAGGATACAGTGAACAAGAGGACCATACTGATTTCCAAAAAGTACATGGTCTGTAGAAAATATACACGTCATGTTGTCTGATCCCGGGTACTGCCGGTGTACAATGGCCAGTTTCATAGAACTGATCACGTAGAAAAACATAGTACACGGCATGTAGTTCGATGTACACGCCGTGTCCAAGTGACTGGGGTTGGCCCTGTGTCACTGTCAATGTGGTCGTACATGGCTATCAACCCATGTACTTTAACCCGTGTCTGTGTATCCCCTAGATACACGATGAGCTTCACGTTGTCGCCTCTGCCAAGCTGTACACGCCGTGTCTCCTGAATCCATGTAGATCATCCCATGTCCATGTATTTCCCAAACACAAGACGGGCATCAGGGAAAGTTCAACACGGCGTGTGACCAAGGTCACACGCCGTGTGACACCTCTATGACCCCCAAAACTCTAGACTCCTATAGTACTACATGGCGTGTTCTTCATAAGTACACGTCGTGTGTTCTGGAAATTTCCAGAAACGAAACTCTTCACCAACTCACCTCCCGTGATGCTCTGATTGTCGTTACAGCCGTCCGATCACCACGAAACCTTCAGGTTTTGGTCACCCCAACACCATGAACCCACTTACAGTGTTTTCGGGCCTTCGATCGGCTCTGAAAACGTGTTTTGATCTTTCCGGGAAAAGAACACTCAAAGAACGCCCTTTACTGATCCGGTCAGATTCGTCATCCACCATCGTCGTCGCACCTCTACAAGGTCATTGTGGTGTCGAACCTTCGATTTGGTATCATTGCGTCATGGAAAAGATGCGCAACGATCCATTGTTCATCTCCCCATGAAGAACACGAAGAAAACAATAGGGGAGGAAATCCATTAAACAAAAATCGGGAACAAACCTCCTTCGTCGTTCGTCACGACATTGATCTTCTCCCGTTAATAGGTTTAAACGGAGCAGAGATCAGCATAAATAAACGCATGGATTATTTCCCCAAAATCATCCTAATGAAAACCCTCCTGCAAGAACGTACGAATCCATGGATCAACTTGTTCGTGGTTGATCCGCGTTCATCGTTTAAACTCAAAAATGAGGAAAATAAATTTAAATAACAAACCCCTGCCTTCAGAAAGGATCGATCAATGACAATGGTGTCGTGCTTCCGCCGTCGTCGAGATCCATCAACATCATTGGCGTAGCTATTCACAGCCTCGATCCATCGTCGTTTGTCGCTGATAAATTTCTCCAACGCCCCGCGGATTTTGCAGAGGTTGCTCTCAATCGTCGCCAACGATCTGTAAATGCATAACCCATTAAAAAGGGAAACATGATGGTATTTAATTATGCGACATGATTAATGACGCCAACTTTCCATTTTTTGAATCATTAGGACATGTCATTAATTTAGGAAATAGTCACCTCGTCGCTGTGCTGCAGTGGACGTTTCCATAAAATAAAATAAACATTTAGCAAATTATTTTATTTTTACTTTACTAAAAAAACATCCAAAAATTAACTTTCTCCCTCAACCCGCACCAGTCGAGGTTAGCCCCGTTCTTAGGTAAAGTCGTCATCTCAGACGCAACAGTGCGCTTAGATTTTGAATCTGAGCATCCGTTTGGAAACGGCCACAACCTCGCACAAGTTCTGACTGTTTTAACTAAAAAAAGTCCAAACCACCATTCCAGGCTCACCGGACCTCAGAATAATGTGCCGCCTTCGTGCTCGGTCTCGAAATAATTCTATATAAGTTTTAAAAAAAATACATGGAAATCCGAGACATTACAGATGATACCCAAGGGTGCATGATGGTGGTAATTCCAAATGAATGAGATTAGAGTAAAATATAAAAAAAATCATACCCTATATATATTAATTGGTAAATTAAAAATATTTATATCAGTATTTCAATAAATAATCATAAAATAAAAACATAAAACAAATATACATTAATTAAAAAATACCTCACATGTTTGAATAATTAGAACTAAAAATTAAAATATCAATGAGGAGATACAATACTAGCATTGGCGGGGATGATTCAATGAAACAAGTAAAAATAAACATTTGTTAATTAAAACATACCTTTTTCACTGAAAATGGAAAATATAAACACAATACACAAATATATACCGAATATGGAATGAGTATGGAGATGAAGAAAATGGAAATATGGCACAGAGAGAATTAAAGTGGTGTCTAATGATACCTGAGGGTGGATGATGGAGGTAATGTCAAATAAATGATATTAAAATCCAATGTAGACAAAAAGACATACCACAGATACATATCAATCAATAAATTAAAAATATATATAACATGATTAATTCAAATGATATTATTTTTGGGAATTAATCTAGAAAACAAGTTGAAATCAATATTCCCATAATAAAACATACCTTGTTTCCTTGAAATTATAAAAAACACATAAACCACAAATATATACCTAGCGGGGGAAGAATGAGGAGATGAAGATAATGAAAATACGACACAGAGAGATAAAAATTGGTGGTCAATGATGCCTAAAGGTCAATGATGATAGTAATTCAGGATGATAAGATTTGATTCCACTAAAATGAAGAAACAAATTATTAGGGTTTTCATGTGATAAAAATGGGAACACAAATGACTCCACCTGTTAATTCATCATGTTTTACAATATATGTCACATTAGTTATTTAATGAACAATGTAATAAATCTTTTTTCAGTGTTTGTTATCCTAAAAATGACATGCTAAACCTAATATAAATTTCATTTTCACAGTGAAAAACATTGAAAATAAAAATCTTTTTAATTTAATTTTGTATATTTTATAAATGACTTAAAAAATATTCTTTCACACCGTTTTCACATTAGTTATAAGAAACTATTATTAAAAAGTTGATTTGATAAATATTTTTTGTACAAGTGTGAGATAATATATATCATCATTACAAAGCCTTTATTATTTACCCATTCTGACACATCACTCAGTAGCTTTTTCCAAGAAATGTCACTCAAGGTGCCTTCCCCATGAATTCTAAGGCCTCATCAATCTTTTTTTTTCATAATCTCTATTGAACCTCTCATGTATCAATGCCAAACGCAAGAAACTACCTATACATGTCAATTATAAGACACTAATAATCCTTATAATAACCACTCTAAAGGATTTGTTTCACATCAAACAAAACCCACCGACTCACTAAATATTAAGTCATAAACTAGGGTCTCCATGTCATCTCACCAAGAACCCGGGTCAGGTCTTGGAAGGGTCACATATTATATGTCATAGTCCATGAACCCATATTAAAAGTGTTTGTACACCATATTAAAAAAAATCTCTAATGCCTTTATATATTGAAATAATCACATTAAAAATCATTCACCCCTATGAAATTGATTCTCATGATCATCCCTATATGGACTGATCCATGGAGAATCACCATCTAATTAACTATGACACTCAAATCTAATGGCATCATTACATGTGATATTTTCCATGTGAGAAATGATTATTGGATTTAATAAATATAATTTCATTCCAATATATATGATAAAATATCATATAAGTTGTTACTAATAATTTAAATAATATATATCGAAATACAACAACCACTACAGCGTCTAACACTTAGGCACCATGTGCTTATCCCCTCACAATAGGGTCTCCACATTACTCTTGTCAAATTTATTTCTCCATCATCATTACCATAAGAACAAAAAGGCCGACCACAAAAATAAGACACATATATAAAAATTGGCACAATGGAGTATAATTCTACTATGTACTTATATGGGAAAATGTCATGTGAGAAGTTTTTGATACATTAAATAGTTGAACCTCAATCATTAGTGAAGAAATTTTTAAAAAAAAGTCATATATAATGTGGATCCAATGTGATTAATATGATTGATAAGACTCCCATTTCAATTATAATAAAAATCTAAAAAATCCAATAATCAGCATATTTTTTTGGGAAAAAAGAAAAAAACCAATAACTCATATGTTATAAATATCAAACAACATGTGCCACATTCTAGATGAAAATAACAAACAAAAAATTACAGACATAGCCAATAAAATCAATCTAATACCCATGGTAACCAATAATTTCATCAAAAAAGTATTTATGGTGCATAATTATAAGTTCTATCATAGTTCTTGACATGTCAATATATCATTAGTATTCCAAATCCAGAACTAGTAAAGAAAATCATCTTTATTTATCTCTTTAGTCAGAAATCCATTTTCATACAAAACCATCCTTTCTATAGAAAATATAAAAAATGTTCTTTATCCTTTTAAAAATGATTTATTAAAATAAATTTTTAGCCATTTTCATTTTTAAAAAAATGTTTTCAAATGAATATTATTTTCACTTTCTTAACAAGGCACTTTTATAGCCTTTTTACAATGAAAAAGGAATGTTCATTTTACCATATATGACATGATTAGTATTACCCACTATCATTTCTATGAAGATTACATCTCATGTTTATGAATATATTTTTAATGAAATTGTTTTTAAAATTGAAATTTAATGAATTTTTTTTTCAAAAAAATAAAAATGAAAATCTTATTTTCATCAAGAATGTTTTTCAATATTTTTATTCACCAATGACAATAACTGTTTCTTATTAATCTATTAGATATATGTTGTACTGATAACATCTTTATTCATTATATTAATGTTTTATGATTAGTTTGAGTATGAATGTCTAATTTTGATACCATTTTACATAATAGTCTTCATCAATTATGGTTATGTTTATTGATTAGGTAATGTATTATCATTTTGTATGATATTTTTAATATGAATGTTTATGTTGATTTTGTTTCACCCCTTCAATATAAGCAGTGGATTGTATTTAGTATGTTACGGGTGGTGCCCTCTATATTACCTCAATGTATAGCTAGGTTTCATGATAAAACTCTATTTTTTACACCTTACCTATCTATTATATTCTTGTCACAGATCCTTGATAATATTATATTCTTGGTATGGATCCCTAACAATGTTAGATTCTAAGCATTCATCCTTGATATTATTAGATTCTTGGAATGAATCTCCAATGGTAAGTTTTAAATATCCATCATTATTAATTCCTAAATTATGAATTCAATTACTGATATTCCATGTGATTAATTGATTAGTTAGAATATCCATGGTTTAGATTCATGCACCTGTGATTATTTATATGGAATTATTTGATCAACTCTTATTCTTTCCATATTATGCTCATACTATTAATTTAATTGAATGTGTCTCCATTATTTACCATTCTATTTTGATTATGCCTTATTTATTCATAGATTTTACCATACATAACCCTTACTTATCATTTGATCTCACCTTTATTTTGTTTCTTTTCACCATGATTCCTTAAAGATTACAATGACTAATATGTAGGGTTATTCTAGATTAAAGGAGGATAGTCTTAAAAAATGTTATGTCGTAATTTTTTTATTTAATTGTAATTCAATAATAATCAATGTATCTGCTTTACTAATACTACTAAACAATTGGTCCCTTTAGGACACTATTTCCTTGTATCTTTTACCAATGTAATGGTAGTAGGCATTGGCTATGGGATTATGGGATGAGGGTCACTAAAAAATTGACCCCAAATGGGATATGGTTAAAATTTCAAACCATATCCCATTAACATGGATGAATATATTTTTTTAAGAATTTTATATCATTTAATAAAATATTTTGATTATAAAATGTCATTAATGACGTTTTTGGAAATACATGAAATATTATCATATAATATGTGTCTAACTCGTGTAAAATGGTTCTAAAAAGTCATGTAATATAATATAGGTAAGATATAGTGTTATTATAATCACCCAATAAAATTTATACTCATTTAGATATTATTTTAAACCTTATCTTATGGTTTAACTCCTTCATTAAATAATTTTAATCTTAACTTTGTTAATGACATTTTAATGTCAAGGGGTTATAATTTTACATATAATGTGAAAATTGGATCGTAAATGGAAAATGGATTAAATTTTTGGCCATTTCAAACTCAAATTGTCTTTTCTGAATATTTTTATTATGTTTAAATAATTTAATAAAATATTTTCCTCATAATATACTAATAATGTCATTCTAAAAACTATTTACATAATTTGACTTTTGAAAGAACATTAAAAACTAGAATTTTAATATTATCATTTTAACACATCTATTGTTTGTTATATTAATATAAAAATTTCTAAAAACACAATAATTCACAAAAACTATATTATATTTATTATTTTTGAAATCCTTTATATTATATTATTTTCAATATTTGAATAAATAATGGATCTTAATTGCGTATGGTTTTAAGGTAATTACTCAGTCACTAAAAATTAAAAAAAAAATTTGATAAAAAAATAATTTATCTATTATATAAAAATTTATAACCGAGTTATTATTTTTTTATAATTATGTAAAAAAATAGATATTTTAATGTCAAGAGAGTTAACTTTTATATATATTCTTTTATAA
Organism: Viscum album; assembly: GCA_963277665.1. Taxonomy (NCBI): domain Eukaryota; kingdom Viridiplantae; phylum Streptophyta; class Magnoliopsida; order Santalales; family Viscaceae; genus Viscum; species Viscum album. The sequence continues at coordinate 1,543,960,900 of OY728155.1, read as the reverse complement.
AATTAAGATAAATTTCATAATCTATGAAAAATTATAATAAATTTCCATATTTTCAAAACATTTTTGGAATTTTCTAAAATCCACCAACCCAATAGGATAAAGGATAATGCGGGAAAAAATTTAAATCCTTAACCCAACATTTTAATCCTCTTTTACCTGTTTTACCCTTAGGTGAAATTTTTTACCCCGATTACTATTCATAATGACTTAAAATAATAGAGGCCAATTTATAAAATTTTAACCTCATTATTCAAAACATGGAATTAGTTTTTCAAAATTAAATTCATATAAGTGTTGGAATTTAATTTAAAATTAAAATTGTAAAATATGAAGAAAATAAGTTTACGAGAAAAATGTTTTCTAAAATCATAAAAATATTTTATACCAAAATCCAACATAAGGTTAATTAAATTAAATTTAATTAAATTAATAGTAATATAAATGTTTTTATTTTAATTTTAACTCTATTTTAAATCAAAATGGAACTTTTTAAATTTTTTAAATTAGAAGATTGTTTTCAATAAAAATCCGTATTTTTTCCATATTACTTGAAGAAATAGTCTTTTAAAAAATTGTAAATAATTAACTATAAGATAATTTTGAAATGATGATTTAAATTTTTAATTTCAATTTGTAAAATAAAATTTCCATAATTATAATAAAACATTTATAATTTTATTACAAAAAAGGTAATAACGTCATTTTTGAATAAAGTTAATTTTCGAAGCATAAAATGACTTTAATAAAAATTAAGTACATGTTTCCATAAAATTTATCAATATTATTTATTTATTAGAAACATTATTCATATATTTAGTAATATTTGTACATATATTCATACCCTTCAATTAAAATACCCTGTTATAATGGTCACATTTAAATGATAATATTTTTTTAATATACCTCAATTTTTCTAAAGATTGATGTTGCATGTTGAGAAATATATCTATCTTATTATTAGGATAATATAAATTATAATGTGTTACAATTTTTTAACCTCACCTCATGCTAATCTCCATGCCCTATTGAGGTTATCAAGCATTATTATTCAATGTTGAGGCTCGTCCCTACCTCGTCCTCCAATAAGTAGATGGGTGGATTCTTTGGTACCCAAGTGCAATGGTGGCCCGAGTAGGGTGAGAGTACATAACTGAGTTGGTAACTACCAATGTGGTCTCCATTATAATATACACTGTAGTGATAAGTAAAAGTGACATTATCAAACAAATGAATAACTTTTTTAAAATTAATAATAATAATAAACACTATAGATCCTTTGTTATGCCACCCCAATCAACTATACCAGCTTCTTCCAGTGTCAATGTGTATTGGACCACATCATTATGTCTTTCATAACCCATGGAACAACCTATGATTCTTTCACCATGGTATATAGATAATGATCTAAGGGCTAAAATATATCTGGTATATAATATAATGACTCGATAAATGCCCCATTTTCGTATTACAACTAGGGGAATACTCCATCCCAGAATAAAATGGTTCTATGAAGAAGATCCCAAGTATCCCAAAAGGCTCGACAACACCATCCAAAGACTTGTCAATTCACCGATAGTTAAAATCCCATAGTAATTCTTTCCATTACAAGCATCGGCCATTCCCACTGAAGAACCACAAGCCCCTTGCAACAAAAATATGGTAAGAATGCACTCATCTTCTAATAACCAATAATCTTAACTCAAATCCATGGAAACCCCATTATTTTTATCATGGAATCCCTATAGAATATTTTTATTCATATGAATGCATCCCTTAAGGGAGTATTAATAAACATTTCTAAGGGATCTACCTTTATAACACAACACAACAACCCTAAGGGTGTACTCTGTAAATATCACAACATGTATAAGGGTCCATGCCAATTTACAACATAACTATCACCAAGACGTATGTCACCTGGTAATGACTACTTCATGGTAATTTACGAATTCATTTAATAAAAAATAAAGAAGGGTATGGATGAATGAATAAACACATGATAACTATGATTATCCTATTATCTCACATGAGATGATGGGTTCTATAGTGACACCCATAATATTTTCTACCCATTTCTCACACACCCTCCTAGAGTCAAATAAGATTCATGGAACCTTCTTGATTCCTCTAGATCAATACATAATAATTTCAACCCACATGGGGTACTTTAGGTCATCATATAAAAATTTAACCTACCTAGGGACCCCTTTATAATATCTTACACTTGGTTTCTTCCTATCACTAAGGCAATCAACTCCCCCACCCCATTCAATAATCAAATGAATCTATTATGCCTCAAGGATCCTCACCAAGCTACTTATTATAATACACTAAATACATGCCACACCTCTACATTGATAACACAACCTGGCTAATTAGGGCCCACAAGGATCATGGTAATTCGAATGTGACACCCCAATCCTGCCTCTAATAGGACTTGGTTTATCGAAAATCATCGGGTAGTAATAAAAGTCACATGGGAGGACTTATCCTATAGTACCTATATGTATGAAAACATCTCCAATAAAAGACACCATGAAAAAAGATAAAATATAACTAATACCAAAATGAATTCATATATATATATATCTCACAATAATAGCAGAAAAAATGCTTTGGAAAGAATAAATGGACCAAAACAAGTCAATTAAAAACTGATAAAAGTGTCCATCCTACTCAGGAGGGGCCTATTTTCAAATGCAACACCCAGAATAAAAAATGGTTTTTATAGCTCCCTATGATATACTTTATCTTAGTACTCTTAGGACTCCATCAAAAGGTCATTCATCTGCATAAGAAATGACATGTGCAAATAGATCCCATTGAGGGTGGGTGAAACAATACCCAAAAGGACACAACAAAATCAACAAAAAAATAAATAAAGAGAGTGGTCATCCCAACATCATAAGGAATGATAATTAAGATATGATACATCACAAAAAAAATACCTACATATTCACGCAATAGGAACCAATTCTCAAAGAGTTCTCAACCACTTCAGTGACAAGATTCTGCTCAAGGCTTTGAGGTAACAATCTTCTATAAGAAATCATTGCATGAGCCATGCTATATTTGATGTTACTCATATGATATGTCAGTCTTGTTGGGATAATCCATGAAGAAAAACTCATTATAACTTTGATGATCTTGATACCTAATGATGGGATCTCTCTTTGTGCCTATGTGGTATAACATACCCTATCTGGAATAACATGATAATTAGGGGATTATATGCCCATGTATTTTTATTATGATGATTCTTAAAATCCCTCATAGGGAATAATACTTAATGATATAGGATCACGCACTGACGCACATGGAGGTATTCTAGAACACTATCTAGGACTAATCGCAAAGAAGAGGTTATATACTATCCTCAACATGAGATTCATCATTATTCCATCATGGGGATAGAACATGGGAGAACAACCTAAAGTAATAGGTCTAAAATTACGATAACAAAGGCCTCACACAACCATGGAGAATGTACAGAAATGTGTACGGGGAGTACATGACATGTATTGTCTACCCCGAGTATACCCGTTTCTTGATGTATCTCATGGAATGACTTTCCTCAATTACACAAAATGCCCTTTTTGGATACACGGTGTGTAGAGGTCTTTCCGAAATTTTCCATATCCCATTTTCCAAAGTCTATGTAGTCTGGTCATTCTCATGCTCACTAGTTGTTCATATTTACTTGGTTTTGTCCATGTACCATAACATGTCTGAGTATCAGGTCGTGACCGTGTACTCTGGTCATTCCCACAATCCTTTTCATGTTTGTGACCATTTACCCCTAGGGTATATTTTAAACCTATAGAAATGGGTCACAAGGAATGTTGTAGGTTCCACACAACATGTGATATTTTCCTTCATATCTAATCCCTAGCCACTATAGCCATGGTCTAGACAGAATGTGTTCTTATTACAACACACCATCTACTCAAGATTTTTGCAGAACCCATTAATTTTTCATGCATCTACACATATCACTATTTTCACAACTATATCAATTGTAATAATCACCAATAATCATAGATATCAGTCTAACTGACCCTATTCATCACCAGTGGAAAGATTCAATACACCCAACACACTATACAATTGATCCACATTGCACCCCACCACCACCTCAATGTCCAAGCACACATAAAGAACATTGGTTTGATCCTAATCCATAATTGACCATTCATTTTCATAAAAAATCCTCAAATTTTAAATCAATATCAAACTAGATTCCAATAAAAAAATCCATTACACCATATATTGAGTTTATATTGATTAGTTTCCATGTAGTTTTCGAACTGCTGAACAATCATGATGTCGATAATGATGGCACAATATAATGTGTGAGAAATGAATAAAAAATTAAGAGTAATGGTCCTCAAACACTTTTTAGGTAAATCTCAATATGGTTTCATTATAATGACAAATGAAGAGTGACCTATGAATAAGAAATAATAAAATATCATCAATTCCTAACCATAGAAATATAAATCAATACCCATAAAACATGTTTGACCTACGAATCAATTTTTTAGTGGAATTGATTCATGTTACTCATTGATTAAACACATTTGGATTACAGTAATTTAAAATATACTCCATACCGTGAGTTTGGATCAATAATGGAAGAAGATCAATCACACATTGATATCGTTGTAAATATTCACAACCACTATTGATAGACCAACTTAATATTCATTACTAGTTGTCCCTCATCTAAGAACGCTCCTAAAAAAACTCTTATCCCAATCCCTAGGGTTATCATCCTAACCCTAGATCCTTTTCATAAACATGACTTTATAGAAGAGTTTAGGGTTTATCTTGAATATAATAAGTTATTTTATTATTATTCCTCACACGACGACACATAATCCAAACACCCAACACACACAAGGATTATACTGGTACAAGGTTAAATAGCATGTTTTTGATTTTATGGAGCTCTCATATATCCCATCGAAGACTCAGTTCAGGATTTATTTCATTGTTTTAGAAAATATTGCACACATGTGATATAATATTTTTATTATTTTTATTATATCAAAAGAAATATTCTTTAGACCCTATAGTTCTGAGATAACTCAGCACCTACCTCTAAAAATATTTCTTAAAATATTCCAAATCCTTATAAGGGAAAAAATATTATTGTTAGAAATTCCCTAAATCAGGGATTTTCCTCCTAAAAAGAGAAAAACCTACTCAAAAAGATAAGTGTACTAAGTTTACATCTTATTATCCTACTTCCATGTTCTCTTCTGAAGATTATCAGGGGACCATTGGACACACAGTAAGGGAATCACTCTCCCATGAATGATACTCTCCTATCGATCCTTAATCTCTATTTGGTTCACTATAAAGGTTTCATTATCCTCAATTTAAAGTTTTCTTCAATCCATAACATGTTAAAGGCTATGCACATACCCTCTCAATTTCAAAACATGGAAGACATCATGTACCTGGTTTAACTAATGTTGTAGGTTCAAGCCATACACCACCTCACTGACCCAATGTAGTATCATAAAATGGAAAATTAATGTTGAAGATAACTTGTGGACCCAATAAAATATCTTTATTCCACATAAATTTGATACCCTTAATAACACATAGTCTCCCTCCTCAGTCTGTAAAGGCCATTTTGTTGGTCAAAAATAAATTATGATGGCTTTGGGGAGTCTCCAGCCAGTCATGGTAGATTTTCACCATGTCTATTGTATCTTATACCATCTTTGGGCCCATATGTGTTGACTCTGATTGATTATTCCAACATAGTGGTGACATTCAAGGTCTCCCATACAAGTAATTGAATGTTTTTATATTAATTGTAGAATGGTAGTTATTTTTGAAATAAAATTCTACCATGATATGGTTATTTTCACAACTACATCCAAATTCCAACACGAATGCCTGAAGAATATCCTATGTAACCTAAATAGTCTCTTCATTCTATCTATTATCCTAAAGGTGCAATGCCATGATCAAACCCAATTGAGTCCTAAATTACATCTTAAATATTCTCTATAATCATTAAATAATGTGAGCATCATGTACTGAAACAATAATCAAAGAAAATATTTGAAGTCACGTTATCTCCTACACATAAAGGCATCTCATTATCTCTATTGGACTCCCCTCTAAAATTTCATGAATTTGAGAAAACGTGTTGAGTTGGTGTACAATAAAAAAATTTGGAATCATATCTTCTAGATATTCATGTTATCTCCATAGTGAAGTCTATAGATATACCATCCTAATTCCACTATAGAACCTCCCACTCGAACCTGGTGATCAACATTCAACTGCTAAAAATTTTGGCATCGAGAGACAAACTCCCCTATGTAATTCTGAAATTCAAGTGACTATAAATGATATAGAAGGACATGGTGCATGTTTTTCATTTCATGATGTACCTTCATGTTTTATATTTTAAATTCCCTAAAACAACCTCACATAACATCATTGGTACCATTGTGTGCCCTCTAAAAATGATGGTGTGCTCTCCACCTTCAGAAAATCCATTAGGGGGATCATCAAGTGCACATATGAATACCGAAGGTGTCATATTAGGTATCTCCATGATGAGATTTTGGAACACATTATAGATGTATTGATTTACTAAGCATAAACTGCAGGTAATATTTATAATCGTCATCCACTATGGAAAAATTCCACGAATTCAATTTCTCTAATTTCTCACTAAAAAACTATGAACATGATCTCCTAATGAGATAATATTCCACCATGACCCTTACCATAGGTATAAAATATCTTTAAATCATTATCAAAAGTTACAATAGTCATTTCCTATGTCTCAGTTTAATATAATTTTTTGAGAATATATACTTTAGAATCTTGTAGTTGGAATAAATGACAAACCAGTTACCCATAAGTTAGTGTCACTACATATTTATGGAAAAAACCATTGTCTCTAGCTCTAGATCATGGGACACATAGTTTTAATCATGTGGTCTCAACTATTAATTCCCATAAGCTATCATCTTCTACCTCTACATTAGGTCATCCAATGTAACACCCCGAGATTTTATGAAAAATGTTCTTTTTAATTTCATTAATTTCTTGTGTTGTACGCTACACCAAAAGGAGCTTGAACAACACGCATCTGTGACTTGCCTTGCATTACATGCAATCACGACCTTCCTCGATAGCGTGGGTAGTACGCAATAACGAGTTTCACTAAACAACAATATGCTATTAAAATATTATTAAAACTATCTGTTATGAATAGTAATAACCACTTTTTGAAATTTTGTAAATTTTATTTATCAAAATGGACTTCATTTTTGGATTCTTAATATCAAAATTAGCATAGGGTGAAATTTTGGTACTTTTCGGATAACTTTCATTTTCTGATGAATAGGGAAAATTACTAAATTTTAATTAAAAACAACCTTTTTAATTGAAATAATTAATAGTGATAAATTATTAATTTGAGTGGTATTAAAGTATATTTAGAATAAATTTTTACAATTTAATACAATGTTGTTCATCGGATGTAATTTCACATTTAAACCAGACATAAACAAGTGTCAATCTTTTGATAGTTATTATCTCTTAAAAACACGCTATTTGTTTTGACGACGAGAATTAATTTTTAAATTAATTAATGCAACTGATATGTTTTGAATTTGGTAAAATAGAAATCATTTTTTAATTCATAATATCAAATATAGCTTAGGCCTAATTTTTGGTATTTTTCTGGAAACTTTCATTTTTTGATGAATAGTGAAACCACTAAGTGGTAGTTATAAAAATGAATTTTTCATAAAACATAATTTTACCACTTCTGTGAGTGTAATTTCAAAAATCCGAGAGACACGGTTGATGTCAGTAAGTAAAATGTGGTTCAATGAGATGAAAATAATTTTTGGTGAATAGTAACTTTTTACTTTTTTTACCACGGTTAAAAGTAAATATGGTAATTAAGTGTAAAAATGATATTATTATTACCCGAACACATTTCCTAATTCTATTGGATAAGTGTAATTAGACCAAAAACAACCTTAGGAATAAAATATGACCATTTACGCCCACTTAGATTAGATTAGGACATTTATTATTAATTTATTTAAAGAAGGGTTAAAATAGTTAAAATCAAAGTTTAATAAGTAAATCATTTTTAATATAGGGTTATACATAAGATAAATTCAACTATAAATATTCATTAGAAATATAAAAAAATTTCCTACATAATGGTATTTTATTTGTAATTTTTAGACATTAAATAAGTTAATTTATTTATGACACAACGATGATGCAGTAATTATCTTATTAATGAAATATTAACATAATTGATGTTATAAATACCCAAATAAATGTAATTTGATACTTTTTATGAATTCCACTAATTTTATAGGTTAATATGACATTTTAGTTTTTATTTAATTAACTTTGTTCGAACTAATCATTCTGTTATAATTTTCAAAAAAATCAATTACTAAATAGTGTTACAATTGACATAAAATAGTTTTTAAAACAAATATTATATTATTAATTGTTATTTTATTCATAAAAATCTATGGTTCGGAAAAATGACTTAAATAAGGTTATATATATTAATTATAAACAACTTGGGGTTCTTTTGGCTTGTTATAGTAAGTTTATTAACCTTATAGTGTAAGAACACAAAAAGACACAGTAAAAGTAAAATTATTTAACTTAATGTTAAATCTAAATGATAAGGTTAAAATAGGAACCTAAACTTGTATAAATTATATTTTATGAGATTATTTCGACCCATCCCCACCTGAGCTTCGAAATAAATCAATTAGGAGCTATTTAAAACCAAATTTGGCTTTATAATAAAATAATATTTTTCGTTTTTCCAAAAGAGCCCCTCTCCTCCCTTATAAAAGGGAACCTCCTCCCTCTCTTCCTCACACCACTTTGAGCCTTCATGATCGGCAAATACCTAACAAATTCTCTTCTCCACTTCCCTAGAAATATCCTAGAGGTCCTGGTCTTCTTTAAAGACAAATTTTAGTGCCCTAAGAGGAGGACTCAAAGAGGCGCTTCAAAGAAGAGGTAATGTCCGTTACCGATTCTTTCAACTTTATTTCTTCTTCCACTTTTTCTTATTAGGTTGTTTCATTATGAATTAATAACTTCAGTATCACTCATATACTGATATGTCATTATAAGTATGAAACAACCCTATTTCACCATCTATCCATCCTACGGAAAACGAAATCACCTCGCGTGCGTACGTACTGAATACCGTCTCCACGCCGTGGTGTAATATATTTTCCACCACCACCATACTTGGATGGGTATAATGGTGTAAATAATAACTATATATGATTATTGTAAAGTGATATTGATTCTGAAATAGTATACATACACTCCAATACAATTCCACGATCATGAGAATGATATCATCGCTCGTGCATATGTACGGACTACCGTCTCCACGATGCGATGAGATTCATTCTCCACGTTAACCATTCATGAATTATTATAAAGTATATATAATAAGTAATCATGAAATATCTGACATAATAATGATACTGGAATTATGTGTATATATATGTATGTCATCTACTTAGTTCCATTCAACTCAATAAGGAAATGAAAACAGCGTTAATGCGTACGTACGGCCTACCGTCTCCATGAACGGTGTATTTCTTTCCATTTACTAATTTATTATATATATGTATATTATAAATAAATATTATATATAAATCATTTTTTATATTCTGAAAATTAAGTAATCATGATCTAAGTAATCATATGAATAATTACAAGTCAAAACACGGACGGCAAATGAAACGATTTTACCCAAAACGCTCTTTAACATGGAATTTACAAAAGAACGGGTAAAATAAAGTCATAAGTGAACCATATATGATATCATAACAATTAGTATGATTCTGGAATAAGTCAATGACATTATTTAAATCATTATACAGGAGTTTCGGACACTTACGAAGCAAATCGGACCTAAGGTAAGGGAAAATATCACAATCTCATTTTATCCGAGATTCTTTATACTTTGGTATTTAATAGGGTGTATTTTATCATCCACATCCATGTTTCATCAATATGTAATATTGTTTCCATCCACCTAAAATTTTCTAAATCCAATTTTACACTTCGGTGAGTTTTTAGTGAAAGATATGAAAGTAATATTTTATCATTTTTTGTACGAGGTACTTTATGACTTTTCTGAAAAAAGTACGAGAATAATGTTTTTTAACTTATACGGCATGAATGGATTTTTAAAACATTATTTCCGAGAAATGTTGAATTACACGTTTTCATGTTTATTTTTAATCAACTTCATTTAGTTTATAATTGTATGACATGTTAAGAAAGGAAAAGTGTTTTTGATGTATAAAGGATATTTTCCTCAAGAATGGAGTTCAAGTGTTTTATCAAAATTACTTTCCATCTAAGATAATATAGGGTTCTATTTCTATCTCTATTATTACATTGATTTGATTATGTTTTTATGGAATTATTTTTATGAATTCCTTTATCTTATATGAATTGTTTTATGATATCATGATGTTTAAAAATCCCATTTTTATTACTTGGGTTATGAAATGATGTATGATTTATGATTTTGTGGAACACATAAGAATGGTATCATTATGAGATGGGTGGGACCTATATCTCCCCCAAATGCATTGGGTAAAGATTTTATATCTCATGAGATAGACATGGCTGGAAAGGCAGGTTAAACCGGTTCAGTGAAATAGGACTGAAACGAGGAATGAACTCAGTTCAGAAATAGACTTTGTCCACTAAGATAGTCTTGGAAATGAGTATTGACTAATAAGAAATGATTCTCTATGATTATGTCTGTATGCCACAAAGTTTCATGTTTTAAGTTATGATTATTGGGATTACATTTCACTACTATGATTTATCCAATTTTATGATATTATGATCTCTTTTGCAGGTTATGATTTCCAAAATGTTATGTTCTTATGAATATGATGTGATTGATATTTCTTTTTTTTACCCTTACTGAGCATTTGAGCTCACCCTTTTATGTTTTCGTTTCCCCAGGATATAAATAAAGGTTTTAGGTAAGAAAAAAAGTAATATATTTATGGGAGATGTTGAAGATCTTTCACCACAATTAGAATATTATATTCTGAGTTTCCAAAGACACTAAACTATTACGGTCCTTGTGTGTGTGTTTTTGTAATGTACTAAGTATTCCACAAAAGTAATGTATTGTCCATGTATGTCAAGCTTAGGGTCTCTACAGTTGGTATCAGAGGAAAGGATTAGTCAATCTTTGGAAACTAGGATGCGAAAATGTTAGTGAGATCCCTAGATATATTTCTAAGGTATGTCTAGGGATGTCTCTATGGTTAAGTATACGTATAGGTTATAGTCCTAGAATTGTGCTAACGATCATTATATTTAACCTAAGATGTTAGATATTGAGGGTAATCCCCCTTTACTATGTTGTTTTCCCTATCTTTATTTTTCCCTCTCACACTATTCTTTTTGGGTTTTAGAAAATGGCTGGAAACAAAAAGATTCATGATAATGGAGGATATGATGGACAATGGAATGATATTATTCATGAGAAACCAAATGAAATGGGATTTGGTAGTCCAAACATCATTATTATGCCAAATCATTAATCTCATAATATGGTCAATAAAGTAAAATTTGGTAAGTTTCTTGACTCGGCTAATAAAAGAAAGATGGAGTTTCATGATGATCATAGAGGAAACATAGTTCAATTTCCCCTATGTAAATCATGTGGGAAGAGTCATCAAGGTGAATGTTTCAAAGGAACTGGAAGATGATTTGGGTGTGGAAAAGAAGGACACAATGCCAGTAAGTGAAAAGGAAAAGGTTCAGTTAACACCGGGGATGAGGATAATGGTATTGCTATGACATAAAAAATGGTTAAATGTTTTAAATGTGGAATGTACGGGCATTATGCAAACCAATGCCCTAAGGGAAATCCTCATGAAGAGAATCAGTATGGTCGTATGGGTTGTATTTATGTTGATGATGATGAAGAGACTACAAATGATATGTGAGATGAAAGAATTGTTGAAGCTCGGTCAATTGTTTAAGAATGTAGTGTAATGATTACATGTTTATCATGTGTAATGATGTATATGTAATCTCATGGTACTATGGAATAAAGAGACATCTAAGGATTGTTACACTGTTGTCTTTCCTTGAGTTTTGAAAGTGTACGATTAATGGTACCAGTATCCATGAAAGGTTATTCAGATATTTTTGGAATGTAGATGATATGCGCATAATGAAGGGATATGGAGAAAATTAAATGTTTGATAGTATTCATGAGCTCATGACTGATATAAGGAGAAGGTTATATAAAGGATTGAGTATATAGAATTTGTGGATTTTGGTATGTGGAAAGAGTTAAATTTTGACCACATTCATGTTTTCACTAAGGATTAATGGGTATTAATTTTTCAAGAGAATACATGATTAAGGTATTCACATGATTGGAATGTGACCAACAAGATATATGGGTGATAAATGATGGTATTCACATGCTTGGTTGATGACATTTCAAGTAATAATTTTTTTATACTATGAGCTTAGACCAAATTATTTTAGATAAGCCTAAAGATTGGAATGGATTATATTGGACATAAGTTAGTATTGTTTAAGTTTAGTACTTTTTTTTGATATTATTGATGGGATGTTAAAATAATATAGCTTTAGAAAAAGGACAACCTGCAGGATGGGCGACAGACCATCGGGTCGGACAAGGCTGTGGGAATCCAACCCACAACCGAAGTGCGACTGGCCTTTATCGCCTACCACTGGCCTACAGGAAGTCCCTGTTTAGTAGAAACTAGTTTTATTATATTAAGCAGTATGATATATGAAGTATAAGTCCATTTTAGGAACCATATATGATTAATCTCACTATAGATGGACTTATGTATTTTTTGATAGCATTTCCAACCTTTTGTTTGCGACAGATGGAATGACCCATCATTCAATCACATGATCTACTAACACATCATGAATGACAAATTAAACTTCATTTCTTTAAGAGATGAAGTGGAAATTGTCCAAAGAATGACCAACAGTGAGACTATACCAAAATCACGAAAGTATTTCTTCTTATTCCAATCTCACCAACTTTAGGGAAATGATCTTGAAAACCAAAAAATGTTGTCCTACTGATCTTCTATCTGATGAATCAGATGGCACCTTAGATCGTCACAAATTTATGGCTTTGTGATTTCTGGCTTTTCTGTAGCCATGTTCTCTACCACTCTCCATCAGAACATGATGGTTAGATTTCACTTCCATATCCATATTTTCACCTATGTGGAAACCCAGTGATTAGTTTATTTGGGTAACCGTTACGTTTCATAATTTTGTTTTTAAATATTTGTTTTGGTATTCCTTTTTACGATGTGGGTTTCTATTAAAGAAACTTTCGAGTATTAAACCATTTATAACCCCGACGAATTTTGAGGGCGAAATTCATTTTAAGGGGGGGTAGAATGTAACACCCTGAGATTTTATGAAAAATATATTTTTTAATTTCATTAATGTCTTGTGTTGTACGCTACACCAAAATGATCTTGCACAACACGCATCCATGACTTGCCTTGCACTACACGCAATCACGACTTTCCTCGATAGCGTGTGTCGTACGCAATAACGAGTTTCACTAAACAACAATATGCTATTAAAATATTATTAAAACTAGCTGTTTTGAATAGTAATAACCACTTTTTGAAATTTTGTAAATTATATTTTTCAAAATGGACTTCATTTTTGGATTCTTAATATCGAAATTATCTTAGGGTGAAATTTTGGTACTTTTCGGATAACTTTTATTTTCTGATGAATAGTGAAAATTACTAAATTTTAATTAAAAACAACCTTTTTAATCGAAATAATTAATAGTGATAAATTATTAATTTGAGTGGTTTTAAAGTATATTTAGAATATATTTTTACAATTTAATACAATTTTTGTCATCGGATGTAATTTCACATTTAAACCAGACATAAACAAGTGTCAATCTTTTGATAGTCATTATCTCTTAAGAACACGCTCTTTGTTTTGACGACGGGAATTAATTTTTAAATTAATTAATGCAACTGATATGTTTTGAATTTGGTAAAATAGACATCATTTTTTAATTCATAATATCAAATATAGCTTAGGCCTAATTTTTGGTATTTTTCTGGAAACTTTCATTTTTTGATGAATAGTGAAACCACTAAGCGGTAGTTAAAAAAATGAATTTTTCATAAAACATAATTATACCGCTTTTGTGAGTGGAATTTCAAAAATCCGAGAGACACGGTTGATGTCCGTAAGTAAAATGTGGTTCAATGAGATGAAAATAATTTTTGGTGAATAGTAACGTTTTACTTTTTTACCACGGTTAAAAGTAAATATGGTAATTAAGGGTACAAATGATATTATTATTATCCTAAAACATGTCTTAATTCTATTGGATAAGTTTAATTCGAACAAAAACAATCTTAGGAATAATATATGACCATTTAGGCCCACTTGGAATAGATTAGGACATTTATTATTAATTTTTTTAAAGAAGGGTTAAAATAGTTAAAATAAAAGTTTAATAAGTAAATCATTTTTAATATAGGGTTATACATAAGATAAATTAGACTATAAATATTCATTAGATATATAAGAAGATTTCCTACATAATGGTATTTTATTTGTAATTTTTATAAATTAAATAATTTAATTTATTTATGACACAACGATGATGCATTAATTATCCTATTAATGAAATATTAACATAATTGATGTTATAAATACCCAAATAAATGTAATTTCAGACATTTTATGAATTACAATAATTTTATAGGTTAATATGAGATGTTATTATTGATTTAATTAACTTTTTTAGAACTAATCATTCTGTTATAATTTTCACAAAAATCAATTACTAAATAGTGTCAAAATTGACATAAAATAGTTTTTAAAACAAATATTATATTATTAATTGTTATTTTATTTCTAAAAATCTAATGATTGGACAAATTACTTATATAAGGTTATATATAATAATTATTAACAACTTGGGGTTAGTTTGTCTTTTTATAGGATGTTTATTAACCTTATAGTGTAAGAACACAAAAAGACACGGTAAAAGTAAAATTATTTAACTTAATGTTAAATCTAAATGATAATGTCAAAATAAGAACCTAAACTTGCCTAAATTCTATTGGATTAGAGGATTTCGACCCATCCCCACCTTAGCTTCTAAATAAATCAATTTTAAGCTATTTAAAAACTAATTTGGCTTTATAATAAAATAATATTTTTAGTTTTTCCAAAAGAGCCCATCTTCTCCCTTATAAAAGGGCACCTCCTCCCTCTGTTCCTCACACCACATTGAGCCTTAAAGATCGGCCAATACCTTACAAATTCTCTTCTCCACTTCAATAGAAACATCCTAGAGGTCCTTGTCTTCTTCAAAGACCAATTTTAGTGCTCTAAGAGGAGGACTCAAAGAGGCGCTTCAAAGAAAAGGTAATGTCTGTTACCGATTATTTCAACTTTATTTCTCCTTCCACTTCTTCTTATTAGGTTGTTTAATTATAAAGTAAAAACATAAGTATCACTCCTATAATTATATGTTATTATATGTATGAAACAACCCTATTTCACCATCTATCCATCCTAAGGAAAATGAAATCACCGCGCGTGCGAACGTACGGAATACCGTCTCCACGCCGTGGTGTAATCTATTTTCCACCACCACCTTACTTGGATGGGTATAATAGTGTAAATAATAACTATATATGATTATTGTAAATTTATATTGATTCTGAAATAGTATACATACACTCCAATACAATTCCATGATCATGAGAACGATATCGTCACTCGTGCGTACGTACGGACTACCGTCTCCACGACGCGATGAGATTCATTCTCCACGTTAACCATTCTTGAATGATTATAAATTATATATAATAAGTAATCATGAGATATATGACATAATAATGATACTGGATTTATGTGTATATATATGTATTTCATCTACTTAATTCCATTCAACTCCTTAAGGAAAAGAAAACAGCATTCATGCGTACGTACGACCTACCGTCTCCATGAACGGTGTATTTCATTCCATTTACTAATTTATTATATATATGTATATTCGGAATATATATTATATATAAATAATGTCTTATATTCTGGAATTAAGTAATCATGATCTAAGTAATCATATGAATAATTACAAGTCAAAACACGGACGACAAATGAAACGATTTTACCCAAAACGCTCTTTAACATGGAATTTACAAAAGAACAGGTAAAATAAAGTCATAAGTGAACCATATATGATATCATAACAACGCGTATGATTCTGGAATAAGTCAATGACATTATTTAAATCATTATACAGGAGGTTCGGACACTTACGAAGCCAATCGGACCTAAGGTAAGGGAAAATATCACAATCTCATTTTATCCGAGATTGTTTATACTTTGGTATTTACTAGGGTGTATTTTATCATCCACATCCATGTTTCCTCAATATGTAATATTGTTTCCATCCACCTACAATTTTTTAAATCCAATTTTACCCTTCGGTGAGTTTTTAGTGAAAGATATGAAAGGAACCTTTTTTCGTTTTTCGTACGAGGTACTTTTTGACTTTTCCGACAAAAGTACGAGAAGAATGTTTTTTTAACTTATACAAAATGAATGGATTTTTAAAACATTATTTACAAGAAACTTCCTTTACAAGTTTTCATGTTTATTTTTAATCATGTTCTTTTAGTTTATAATTGTATGACATGTTAAGAAAGGAAATGTGTTTTTGAAGTAGAAAGGATATTTTCCTCAAGAATGGAGTTCAAGTGTTTTATCAAAATTATTTTCCATCTAAGATAATATAGGGTTATATTTCTATCCCTATTATTACATTGATTTGATTTTGTTGTGATTGAATTATTTCTATGAATTCCTTTATCTTATATGAATTGTTTTATGATGTCATGATGTTTAAGAATCCCATTTTTATTACTTGGGTTGTGCAATGATGTATGATTTATGATTTTGTGGCACACATAAGAATTGTATCATTATGAGATGGGTGGGACCTATATCTCCCTCCAATGCATTGGGTAAAGATTTTATATCTCAAGAGATAGACAATGCTGGAATGGCAGGTTAAACCGGTTCAGTGAAATAGGAGTGAAATGAGGAATGAACTCGGTTCAGAAATGGACTTTGTCTACTAAGATAGTCTTGGAAATGAGTCTTGACTAATAGGAAATGATTCTCTTTGATTATGTGTGTACGCCACAAAGTTTCATGTTTTATGTTATGATTATTGGGATTATATTTCACTACTATGATTTATCCCAGGTTATGATATTATGATCTCTTTTGTAGGTTAAGATTTTCAAAATGTTATGTTCTTATGAATATGATGTGATTGATATTTATTTTGTTTACCCTTACTGAGAATTTGAGCTCACACTTTTATGTTTTCTTTTCCCCAGGATATAAAGAAAGGTTTTAGGTAAGAAAAAAAAGGAAGATCTTTAAGGGAGATGTTGAAGATCTTTCACCACGATTAGAAGATTAAATTCCGAGTTTCCAAAGACACTAAATTATTATGGTTCTTGTGTGTGTGTTTTTGTGATGTACTAAGTATTCCACACAAGTAATGTAATGTCCATGTATGTCAATCTTAGGGTCTCTACATCCAATCCCAATCCCGGAGGCATCATGGAACACCATGTTCTCAACACCCTCCTCTGGAAATCTGAAGATTGTTGTACTCTTCAACCTCATCCCCAAATCATGAAAATAATATTGGAACCTTTCCATAAAAACAAAAAAAATTCATTTCGAGCTCAAATAAGTTAAAGGAGGTGATATCCTAGATAAAAAGGGCATAATTATTTGGTAGTAGCCTTACAATCCATGGAACATTTATACCTCAGAAACACTCATGGGTGGATTGCAATCTAACACTACCTCAACCTTCTCTTGGTCCACTACTACTCCCCCCTCTAAGATAACATGTCCCATTAAGTGGACCTCTCAAACCCAGAATTGGAATTATGATATATTTAACTAAATTTGGTGAACTCAAGTTTTTTCTAGGGCCATCCTCAAGTGTATCTCATGATCTTCCATGGACATTGAGTACACAATGATTTCATCAATGAAGACCATCACTAACTGATCGTACAAAGGATAAAAAATCTAGTTAATGAGTCCCATGAACATTGTTGTGGGTTTCTTTAATATGAAAGGCATCACTAAGTAATCATAATGATCATAGTAGGATCAGAATGTTGTATTCAGTATAACCTCATCCAGAACATAGATTTGGTGATAGTGTAACATACCGATCTTGGTTCCATATACCGTTTCCCTGAGCAAGTCGGTCACATGTGTCGGGATGGTATGTGAGTATGATACACTCTATAATACCAAATATACAATCAAAATAAGATAGATATTGAATAAAGTATCTAATGATGCTCAATATACAAGAGGGGGGTGAATTTTACACTTTAAAAAATTCCTTTGTAACTTTTAAAGATGGTTATGTTTAACAAGGTTAAACAAGGTAATTCAAAAAGCCTCTAGTTCTACACACTTCCTTGATTCAAGAAATACGATTCCGAGAAAGTGAATCTAGAAAGCTGGTTCCGGAAAATGAAACTTAATGAGTGTTTACAAAGATAAAGATTCTACCTTAAAGAATTTGGAATCTTACTAAATCAGAGAATAAGTATAAGGAAGTATAAGACAGTTATACTTTCCTCAAAAAATAAAATGCAGCGGAAAACTTGTAACAAAACAAGTAAAAGTAGTAAATATTTTAACCCAAAGAGAAGGGTATCCAACAACCTTGGATAAAGGTCTCTTGATTTATACTTTCATGTATGTCTATCTTACCCACACTAGGGTAAGCCCTCGATATGAAGATCGGAGTCTGTTTTGCTATCCCTGCAAGCCCTCAACTTCAAGGTAGTCGACACCTCTTTATTCCTATCCCTGGAAGCCCTCGATTGTACACAGCAACAATCAGAGTCACACAAAGCAAATCTGAACAAGAAGTTTAGTACGCACAATGAAATAAATCCTCTATCTCTATAAATCACTTCAGCAGCTTTTAATCTCTAGATTAATCAACTTTTTCATCAAAGATTGTTATCTCTTTCAAATGCTCTTCTATTTATAGGCACGACTTCAACAGTCGGCTCCCTCCTCCAACGTTCATGTTTTTCCTTGAATTTCGGAGGGATTTGTACACATGTCACTCAAATAACGATTAGTTAGTAACTGAATATACAACATCGTTTTATAATAAAAATTAGTGTAAGAAAAAATATGGTTACATAACCAAAATAAAATATTCAGAATGTAAGAAAATAGATGTTCCGAGTCTAACAAAAAACATATTCAGTGTCTATAATACAAGGATATTCCGATTCTATTTTCTAGGGAATTTGGAACATGAACTCTATTGAATTACGGAGTCTGAATTTCAAATAAATTTAGAATCTGGATTCACAAGAATTAAGAACCTGAACATAAAAAGTTCGAAGTCAAAGTTCATGAGAATTTGGAATCTGAATTTAAAATGTTTGGAGTCAGATTTCCTGAGAATTCGGAGTCTGAACTTACAAAGTTCAGAGTCAGAGTTCCTGAGAATTCAGAGTCTGAACTTACAAACTTTGTAGTCTGAATTCATTAGAATTCGGAGTCAGAACTTAGAATAGTTCAGAGTCTGAATTTTGAGAACTCAGAGTTAGAACTCAGAAGAGTTTGGAGTCTAAATTCATAGAACTCGGAGTCAGAACTCAGAAGAGTTCGGAGTCTGAATTCATAGAACATGGAGTCAAAACTCAGAAGATTTCGGAGTCTGAATTCAGAGAAATCATAGTCGAAATTCGGAGTCTAAAAATAGAATTCTCTTTATCTAAGTATTATATGATTCCAAGGTTTTAGATATGAAACTAATTTTTACACTTAGAAAAGATAATGAACAATGAAAAATATGGTAAGGATAAATTTCCTTGGGGAAGGAAAATTTTCCCTATAGAAGTAAAACACAGGGTACAATGAGATTTGCCTTGAAATAAGGTGTTTTGAGATTTTCAAAACAAGAAGGAATGATAAAGTCAAAAGGAGGCCTTATTAAGTCAACAATATCCCCCAAACATGAAGGAATGGAAAATTCATCAGGAAAACCATATTGACTAAAAAATCTACCCCTTTTTGGAAATCACAAACAACCTTACGAAGAAGAATAAAAGGACATAGAGAATATTTTTCTAGACTTTGATATAAAACTTATCTCCATTTATACATGGAAAATGATGAATATGACTAACTCCCCATTAGGATTTGGAACTCTAAGGATCGTATTCTAGATTTTTGGAATGATATTTTTCATAATTTTGAATCCATAAATCTCTGTAATGAAAACTCCCCCTTAGTTAAACTCCCCCTTACTTAGGGATATTTCTTCTTTTCATAGTATTATTTTTCCTTTCTCCCCCTTTGTTATTTTAAAAATGAATTTGGGGGAATGAAAAAAGAAATTATAGTACCTGAAATATTCATACAAAGCATCCAAACCAAAACAATCAACAAAAATTTCATTAAGATGGGAAGAATTTTTACAAGGAAAGAATACTAAAAAAGATCAGATTGGATCTATTTTCATTCCTTCTCCTTGGGTAACAATTTCTTCACTTTGTTTTTCATCTTTTTTAGTTCCTTGTGTTCTTCCTCTGCTTGCTTTAGAGGTTGATATTGATCCTCTACTTTCTTCTCTAAAGATTTGATCTTTTTTCCTGAGCCTTCAACAACTCATCTTTCTTAACTAGCATCTCTTTGATCTTGATATTAAGATCCCTTTAACTCTTTAAACTTTGGGCAACAAAATATAGCTTCCCATTCAGATCCCTTACCACTTGAATCCTAATATTCTAATCAAGAGTTATATTTTCCTCAAAGCTAGTTGTGAGATCCTTGATTTTACTATCTTCATTATCAAAAGATTTTTTAACATCATGTTGAAACTCGTGAAGCTATCTCAAGTCTTCAACTATTTTCTTTGACCAGCTAATCACTTTCTTACAATATTTTTTATTGGCATCATAGTTAATGAAGAAGTTATTGAAATCAACTTCAATATTTATACACTTATCCATCACCATGGATATTGAATCTGATTTTTGATGCATTCTATGTTGGAGCATCTGACATCTCGAGTCAATTCATGGAAAGATCGGAATGGTGTCAAAAATCTTCCTCAGTGATTGAATGATGAAATCATGTTCTAGGGATGATGAATCTAAATCTGAGAATTTACTTCGTGAAGGCTCTTTCTCTAGCTCGACAAGCTTCCTCTTCGAAGATCCACTAGCTTCTTTTTTCTTTAAAACAACCTTAATAGGTGTATCCATAATCACCTGTTTCCCTTTATCAGTTCTCGGAACAGCTTCCTCATCCGGATAATCTTGTTCACTGTCAGACAGCTAAACAATTCTCTCTTTATCTATCTTCTCCTTTTTAGCTCTCGCCTCAGCATCTTCAGGGTGAATGAAATTATGATTATAACTCTCTTCCTTAGAGAACTTATTCACTTCATCTTCAGCTTTTTCATCTAACCCAGGAGTAAAAATCTTTAAAGATTCGTCTTGAGAAGTCTGGATTGAAAATTTCTTGGATGCACTTTCCTTCTCATGAAAGTCTTCAAATTTCTTTATGAGGTCTTCTGTGTCACCACTGCTTTCTTCTTCTTGAACTTATTCCACAGCTTCCTTTTTATCAAAAATCTTTTCTTGTACTTTTTCCGAAGTGAGAAATTTCTTCCCCGGTGTCTCAGGTAAGGATTCTACCAGGAAGGATTTCAGTATAGGGATACTCTCAGATGCTTTCTTATTATCCCTCATAAGGGATTGCACAATTTCAGCTTTCGACATCTTATCATTTTGATTCTTTTTCCTTATATTGCTTCTCACGCTCGTCAGTTGTCTTCTCTTTCAATGCCTTGGCCTCAACAGGATCCAAAACAAAACTTGGATCCCCTGCTTTACAATTCTTTTTTCTTCCCTTCACTTGGCTACATCCTCATCCAGATAAGCTTTCTTCTTCTTGGGCTTTGGAGGTGCAGATTGGGTTCCCTTAGCTTTAAGAATTTTCTCTTCTTCTTCCACTTCCTTCAACTTCCTCTTCTTTCCATCCTTTTTTGGTGGTTCAGCCAATTCATGCTTCTTCGAAACATCTTCAACTTCCTCCTCTGGTAAGTCATATAATTATCCGGAATCTTTAGAAAAACCAATATTCATTCTCTTCAATGTATCATCATTTACTAACTTGACTTTGCAATTCCTCGGCTTGGACCTACAAGGAATCTTGAAAGACTCAAGGCACCGAACAATTATCTTAGAGAGGATGGATGGATACATTATAATCTGAGACTTCATATTTCCATTCTTAATATTCTCTTTCATAATGATAATATGCTTCATCAAATTTATCTTTCTCATATTCATTAGAAAATCTAGAATGTACATGTCACTCTTCTTCAACGTGTCCTTATCATCTTTTCTTGGAATGATGAAACCTTGAACCCATAATTCAAGGATCTGATTATTTGTAGAAAAACGATCAATACTCAGAGTCTTGACATCTAAATTTCCAAGACACTACATAGCTTTCACCTTGACAAAACTTCCTTGTACATCTGGAAATTTATGGGAACAAAACTCAGCTTCCCCTTTATAAGACAACCCCACCAAGCTAGCAACCTTGGTGTATGAAAGAGAATATGTTTTTTCATAATATTTGAAAGAAAATTTACCCCTCACTTATTATTTGAAAAACAACACAGATTCATAAAATTCCACAGGAAGATTCAGATATACTATATCTTGAGCTCCTGGATTTGATATGAAAATGCATTCCTATCCATTAAATCTAATGTTCTTGGATATAATGGAATCATACTTGGCAATGAAATTTGGATGCACTGACCTGACTCTGTAAATCTACCACTCTGAAATCGATTTGACAGATGACATATCTTGAGAAGGAACTGCAACATATATTCAGATTTGAGAAAGATTTTATAGGTTTGGAATGGGCTTTTGAAAGGGTTGCAGTGAATCGGCTTGCAAAGGCTTGAAATCCGATGTGGGATCACCTTCTGGGGGTCCATTATATAGGTGTTTGATACAACGGTTGAACTTCCAAAGAAAATCCAACCGTTGAGAAATCTTCTGATTAGAACTGATGGTCGACATGATTGCTGCAAGGAAAATTTGGTAGGATCTGATCTTTTGAGTTTTTTAAAGGAAAACATTCAGATTTAAGGAAACTAGAATCCAAAAAATTAAAAACACAAAAGAAAATAACTACATGTAAATGATGATTACAAAAACTAAATAAAGAAAACATACCTTTTTGATTACCAAGAAGATTATTCATATTGATGAAAAATTCTTCTTGAAGAAATTTAGATTCTGAAAATTTTGATTACAAAAAAAATGAAATTAAAAAAAAAAACTCCATTATGAAAATCTTTATGACGAAAATTTCAAGTACAAGAATTTTCATTCCAAAAATTTCAGTACGAAAATATTCATTACGAAAATTTCAATATGGGAAAAAATTAAAACAAAATTTTCATTATGAAAATTTGAAAAACTTCATTATGAAAAACATGAAAAACTTCATTACGAAAAACATGAAGAACTTCAATAGAAAAAACTTGAAAAACATAATTATGAAAAACTTGAAAAACATCATTATTAAAAACATGAAAAACATCATTATGAAAAACATGAAAAACCTCATTATAGAAAAATTTGAAAAAATTCATTACAAAAAACTTTTGAAAAACTAACAAGAAAATGTACTCCTCCTATGAAAAAGAGTTTATTATTGTAAAGATATTGATTTCAACGAGAAGTTAATAAATATGATTACCTGACATTTATTATTCCTATCTTTTGTTTAATATATTCATATATATCAGAGGTTAATATTTTGTTAAAATGTCAGAAAGTTGATCTAGAATTCTGATAAATTGAAGAGTGATATCTCCTTTTAAAATAAAACATTTGAAATCAATGTTTTTTCAAGAAGAACGATGATAACTATACGAACAATTTATCCCTGACCATTATCTATGAAATTTAATTTTCCTCCTTTCATCTTGATAATCTTTTCAAAATAGTTTTTGTTACCAATCTTATATCAGGATCACCCACTATCCATGTACCAAGTATTGCTGTTAGTACTCTCTCTATTTTCCCGAAAATGAAAGTGTTAGACTTTCAGAACCCAAACATTCTTGGATCCATAAATTTTAGAAAGAAAAATCTTAAGTACCCACATTTTCGTAGAAAAATAGTCTTTACGAAATCCTAAAGACTGGATTTTGTTTAAGGAACAATTTTTTTTCCAGTGCCCACCAAACTGACACGTAGTGCAGAATGGATCACTTTGAGGAACAAAATAATTGTTGCTAAAAATTGGTTTAGAACTAGTATAACCAAGAGCAGAATTATTCCTTAGTGGTCGGATTTGAGAATACATCTTATCAAAATTTTCATTACCTAAGGTAAAGTTTGAAAAACACTTCCTCAAGGATAAAATTTCAGATTTCAGTTTGATAACTAAGTTCTTGTCTTCTAAAACATTTTATTTGGAACTTGAGTTAGGCTTGAAAACATTTTTCTTCGAAATTACATTTTCTAGATCTTTAGAAAGTTTATCATTCTCAAAATTTACTTCTTCATGATTTTTTGAAATACTATCAAAATCAACAATTTTCTTATCAAGATCTTTAGAATGATCTGATATTTCCTTAGTAATAATAGTATTCCTAGAATTTTCCTTATCAATCTTTTTTCATGAGTTTTGAATTCTCAATCTCAAGAATCTTAGCAAACCTAGAAACTTCTTCATAGGTAGGTAAAGTATTATCTTCATTAGAAGAAGATTCTTCATCCAAATATTCATAATATTTATCATTACTATATATTTAATTTAAAGAAACATTGTTCATTGATTCATCATTGTGTACCTTATCCATTAAACAATGATTTTCAATAGGTAGTCTGGCTATTAGACCAATATTCTTCTGTCTAGAAGATTCTAAAACTGATGATTCATCTGAAGAGTCCACACCACTGGCACTCCAGGTGTCGTTAGCTTTCAAGACTTTCTTATCTTTAGCTTTATAGTACTTCTATCTATTTCTCTCAGAAAGATTTTCCTTTCTTTCTTTTCTTTTAAGAATAGGACAATGAGGCCTTATATGTTTATCTCTCTTGCATTCATAACATGTAACTTCTGAATCTTTATTATCTTTCGTTTACTTATTCTTATTTCTGTATTGAAAGTTCTTCGGTCCTATAATATTTTTCATCTTTCGAGGAAGATTGGCTAACTCATTTTCTGAAGATTCACTTCCACTATATTTGTATTGGATAACAATCTTCTTAGATTTGGATATAGTAACTATCTCAATAGTCTTGGATTTCATGTGATTTGAAGTTGTAGTAAGAGAAACACTGCCATTCCCATTCTTCTTCATTACATTATCAGCATCTCCCTTCATTCTAGTCTCATGTTGAAGAAGAGTTTCAAAAATTTCATCAAAAGAAATCTGAGTAACCTTTCTGTTCTCATCAATATCAGTCCTCTTGGATTCCCACTCATTGGGCATAATGTCTGTGATCTTATCAACAAGAGCTTCATCATCTAATCCTTTATCACCCATAGATTGTAAAAAATTCATAATAGTCATGAATCATTGTTTTACCTTACATATGGGTTCTCCATAAGGAAATTTAAAGCCATGGTATTCAGCTCTTAACATAGCTCTTCTTGTTTCAATAACTTTGGAAGTTCCAAAGTGAGTGACTTCAAGTTTCTTCCAAATAAAATTTACTGCTTCACAAGATGAAATTTGGCTATATATATTTCTAGTCATAGAACAAAGCAAGGTATTGCGTACCTTATAATTTAGTTGATACTCATGTGTTTTTTTTGGTTGGTGAAAGAACTAACTTCCTTGTCATGAATTTTATATCCTCCAGTAAGCATAACAAAATTATCAACTCCAGTATTGATAATAAATGTCTTAATGCAATCTCTCCAATATTCATAATCATTCTAATCAAAAATAGGTGGTCTTGTTGGATTGATATTTTCTATGGAAACAACAATGATTACTGCCATCTTAAAGAAAAATCTTTCCACCAAAACTTGTTAATAGAAAAATTTCAGATTCAAGGAAAACATTCCTAAGAAAAGAAAAAGATAGAACAATGAAAACTAAGCAAGGAAAACTTATATGTGAATATAAGTATTTCAGAGACCTCCTCTGATACCAATTGTTGAATTGGTATAGGCTACGAGGTCACCAGCCTTTGATACCAATTGTTGAGATGGTATGTGAGTATGATATACTCTATAATATCAAATGTAGGATCGAAATAATATAGATACTGAATAAAGTATCTAATGATGCTCAATATACAAGAGGGGAGGGGGGAATTTTACACTTTAAAAAAATCCTTTGGAACATTTAAATGTGGTTATTTTTAACAAGGTTAAACAAGGTAATTCACAAAACCTCTAGTTCTACACACTTGCTTGATTCAGGAAATACAATTCCAAGAAAGTGAATATGGAAAGATGGTTCTGGAAAATGAAACTTAATGAAAGTTTACAAAGATAAAGATTCCAACTTAAAGTGTATAGAATCTTACTAAATTAGAGTACATGTATAAATAAGTATAAGATAGTTATAATTTCCTCAACAAATAAAATGCAGCAGAAAACTTGTAACAAAACAAGTAACAAGTAGTAAATATTTTAACCCAAAGAGAAGGGTATCCAACATCCTTGGATGAAGGTCCCTTGATTTATACTTTCTAGTAAGTCTGTCTTACCCACACCAGGGTAAGCCCTCAATACGAAGATCAAAGTTTGTCTTTCTATACCCACAAGCCCTCAACTTCAAGGTAGTTGGCACCTCTGTCTTCCTCGTAAAGGAAGCCCTTAACATCATGGTAGTCGGCACCTCTGTCTTCCCATCCCCAGAAGCCCTCGATTGTACACAGCAACAATCGGAGTCCCACAAAGAAAATTTGAACAAGAAGTTTAGTATGCAGAAAGCAATAAAGCCTCTCTCTCTAGAATTTACAATAGCAACATGTAATCTCTAAATTGATCAACTTGTTCATCAATGATTGTGAGATCTTTCAAATGAGATCCTATTTATAGGCATGGATTCAATGGTCGGCTCCCTCCTCCAACAGTCATATTTTTTCTTGAATTTCAGAGGGACCTGTACATGTGTCACTCAAACTAAGGTTAGTTAGTAACTGAATACACGATATTCTTTTATAACAAAAATACGTGTAAGAAAAAATATGGTTACATAACCAAAATCAAATATTCCGAATGTAAGAAAATAAAAGTTCGGAGTCTAACCAAAAACACATTCGGTGTCTATAATACAAGGATATTCAGATTCGACTTTCTAGGGAATTCAGAACCTAAACTCTATAGAATTTCGGAGTCTGAATATCAAAGAAATTCAGAATCTGGATTCATAATAATTAGGAACCTGAACTTACAAAGTTCAGAGTCAGAGATCATGAGAATTTAGAGTTTGAATTTACAAAGTTCATTGTCAGAGTTCATGAAAATTAGGAGTCTGAACATACAATGTTCGGAGTCAGAGTTCATGAGAATTCGGAGTCTAAACTTACATTGTCCAGAATCTAAATTCATCAGAATTCAGAGTCAAAACTCAGAAAAATTCGAAGTTTGAATTCAGAGAACTCGGAGACAGAACTCAAAAGAGTTCAGAGTCTGAATTCAGAGAACTTAGAGTCAGAAATCAGAATAGTTTGGAGTCTAAATTCAGAGAACCTGGAGTCAGAAATCAGAAGAGTTTGGAGTTTGAATTCAGATAACTCGGATTCAGAAATCAGAAGAGATCAGAGTCTAAATTCAGAGAACTTGGAGTCTAAATTCAGAGTTTGAAAATATAATTATCTTTATTTAAGTATTATATGATTCTGAGGTTTTAGATATGAAACCAATTTTTACACATAGACGAGATAATGAACAATGAAAAATATGGTAATGATAAATTTCCTTGGGGAAGGAAAATTTCCCTTATAGAAGTAAAACACAGGGTATGATGAGATTTCCCTTGAATTAAGGTGTTTGTGATTTTCAAAACAAGAAGGAATGATAACACAATAAGGAGACCTTATTAACTCAACAATATCTCCCAAACATGAATGGATGGAAAAGTCAAAATGAAAACCTTATTGACTCAACAACATGACATCAGGTATGCCTCCCCATATGCTAGAGGTTTCCAGCATGAAAAAAGGGTATGATATGTCAATCATAGGAAGACTATATGCTCATTTATCAGAGTAATAAACTATCAGAAAGAAACAACCAGTATAGGATACATATATAACCATAAAAACCCAATCTCTCATGATTTTCAGTGCAAGAAATACAATATCCAAATAAAGAAGAAAATATTACATGCTAATGTATATGGAAAGTGTATAAAATTGAACTCAAAATAATGACAGTAACAACTCATGAGTGGGTCCGGAATCATGTTTGGTACCCTCAACTATGCTCCATCCTGACTCATCCATCCAACATAGGGCCTTTCTCTTCACTTTTCTTGCATCAATGAAATATATTTAGTTAATGATATGAATTCTTGAGTAGGGTGTGAGTAAAACTCAGTAGGCCATAACCAACAGTTTTTAAAACCAATATAGTAAATATCAATTGTATGAAACTATATAATTAAATAATTACTATGCATAAGTAAACAATAATCACATTATCAATTAATATTTATTAAACCAAATTGACCACCAAGTTCCTAAGAACACTGTTTCCTCAATACATGCTCTGGTATACGCCGATCCTGAACCATGCTACTTATCCAACTCTCTATTCATTTCAAAAAATGATATTTCATTATCCATTTTATTTTAATTTCATTACAACAACCACTTGGATCCACAATCAAATTATAATGTTTTGAGTATAGAACATTATGTCTAGTACCCTGTTTATCAATCACACATATTTATCATGGGAATAGAACATAATGTCTAGAACTGATAAAACACTATCCTGTTGAATATATTTTTTATAATAAATTTTAAAATTTCCTCACATCGTGTTAAATATGTTTATTTATAAAATCTTTGGGATTAGATCATTCATTTGAAAATTTGATGGAAATTTCAGTTTTACCCTTTATAGTGCACTGTAGTATTTCGAAAATATATATTTTAATATTTATTATTTGAATTTTAAATTTGGTAAATATGTTTCTAAAATAATTGTATAAAACTTTTTTCAGGTCATTGGAGCTTAATAGTGCATTTTGTTGGACTAAATGCACCATGAAGTCAAAGGTGGTTTGGACACATCAGATTGGACATTGGTTCTATATTTGGGCCATAACTCCTTCATAAAAGCTTGGATTGGGCCCAAATTTTGAGAGGATCTCTCAAACGAAATTTGGAACAAATAAGTATTCTGAAGAATATTTGGTTCATGGGTTTTGGAGGTCAAATGGGCGGTTCAAGTTGTATTAAAATATTTGGCTCAGATTCCCCAATAACACTTGAAACCTTTTTAAAACTAGCCTCCCCTCCACTCTATAAATTGGTTTTTTTCTCATTTATAGGGGTTTTGGTTATGTGAATTATGAAGTTTAAGGAATATAATAAGAGGTTCCACTCTAATTCTCCAAGAAATTCAATAAGGGTAGCTCTTGAAGAAAGGATCCCTTCATCGAAGCCCTCTTCTTCTTCCTCATGTTGTAATGTTTCTGTTTTCATAATAAACATCTTTGTTATTCTTTTATTTATTATATTTTCTTATATTTTGATCAAATTGATTATTCTATCAATATTCCTAATTGTTCTGGAATCAATATTAGAAACTTTATTGGGTTCTGCCCTTTCTAAACCTTTGCACATGCAAAACGTTTCTACAATGACTACACCGCCCATGGATGAGTAATTATTTTTATTAATCGATCTACCTATAACCTTCTTCATTAATTTATTTTGAATAAATGAGCTACTTTAATTCACTTAATATTATCTATTAATTGAGTTTTTAATTTAAATGAAACTAATCAAGCAATTGAACAATTGACACAAAAACACGCGAGGTCAGAAATTGTGTAAATTGTTAGAGTGCGATCTTAATCGGTAATACAAGACCACATGGGATAAATTTGTAGAGTTCAAATATAATCCCTAAAATCAATTAATGATCTTTTCCAGAATTTATATGTGATCTAAATTACCAATGATCATAAGCTAACCTAAGAACATCAATCAAAGCAGGGTGCTACGATTGAAAGTTATGAAGCTAGCCTTGGGATTAAGTAATTTCATATTTGTGATTAAGTTAACTCCCACAGGATTCGAGGTTTAAAAAATTAGAGGATAATAATTTAGTGGATGGTAAGTTAAATTATAATGAAAAATAATTGAGTAAAGAGGTAGAGTAAGATCAATTACTTCTTTTAAAATATTTTCTAAAAAAACATCTTCTTGTTGCGTCAAATTTCATTTCAAAATTAAAAACCAAAAAAATGAAATCATCTTCCAACAAACTTCTTCTAGTTTTATAAATGATAAAAAACCCTCCATCCTTTCAAGTAGTATTTTTATACAATTTTATTTTATTTTTAGAATAACTATATAAAGTTTTTTTAATTTACATCCTCTTTTGAGAGACGGCCTTGGTCAGCCACTCTGATGCACGTAAGTAACCTGAAACCAAACATCATTTAAAAGCACCCATGATAGCACATATCAAATTGGCACTGTTGCTGAGGAGGCAAGTAATTATTCCAACCAATTAGAGGTATTTATTTTATTATACATTTTATTCTCTTATTCTATTCTTTCTTTCTTCTTTACCTAATCTATTTTTTCTTTCTTTCTTTCTTCTTCTTCTTCTATTATTTTCTTCTTCTTTTTAGACCATCAGCTCAAACTTCTCATTTTTATTTTACTATGGTACAATTTACTTATTTTCATTTTTATTTGATTTATGACATAAAATAATCCCATGTATCTCTTAGATCTTGACCCTAATATTGAACGCAACCTTAGGGCTTGAATCAGACATTCTCAGTCTATGGGAAGTTTCAACATTCAAATAGTTGGAGAATTTCTCCACTCCATGATCATTGCAATTGGAATCACTTAAAATTAAAACATAAAACTAGACCAAATTTTTGAAAATAAAAACAATCAACTTAATAGAACCATTTTAAAATTGGATGCACCGGATATTAATTATCAACCAAATTACATAGCATACCCAAATCTTGAATCAGACTTTGAACTGAAATCTGGATTAATTCACCTGCTTCCAATGTTTCATGGATTATCTTTTGAGGATAAATTTTTTTTTTAAAATAATTTAATGTGGTTTTTTCAACCTTAAAACAATGAAATTTTTCTGAAGATCAAATAAAACTAATAGCATTCCCATTCTCACTTGATGGAGCTGTAAAGGATTGGATGTATTATTTACAACCTGAAGATATAACTTGTTAGAACGATTTGAAATGTCTTTTATTGTGTAGAATTTTTCTAGAATCAATGGCCACATCCATTCGAAAATATATATTTTGGATCAAGCAAGCACAAGGGGAATCAATGTATGAGTACTGGGAGCGATTCATGAAGTTGTGTGCAAGCTTCCCACATCACCAAATCAGTGAGAAACTCATCATCCAGTACTTCTATGAAGGATTCACACCTATGGAGAGAAGCATGGTAGATGCAGTAGCTAGAGGGGAATTTGTGGACAAGACACCAGTAGCTTCACGTGCATTGATCGACAATATGACACAAAACTCCCAACAATTTAGAGACCGAGGTACACAACATGTCAGGGAGTACATTAAGTAAGTCCTTCCTCTCTGTAAAATCATTTGATTGATACTAATTTGGAAGAATTTACCACTTTGGTGAGGTAGATTTCTTTGGAAGAAAAGACATCCCAATCTCCTCATTCAAGTACTTGTGGCATTTACACAGAGATAATCCACCCAACTGATTGTTTCATGCAACTACAAGAGACGAGGGATTGCGCAACAGTATTCCCTGGGAGACTATATCAGCAGAAAAAATAGATATATCCCAAAAAGAATTTTGATTCATTTTCTCCAATATACAACCAAGGGTGTAAGGATCAATCGGTCATGAGGTATGGCTCTAGACAAAAACAAATTCCCCCATTTCAACAAATCTTCCAGTAGCCTCCACCTTACCAATAGAGCTTCCAGTAACCCCAAAAGAGATTTGAATCCCAAGCATAAACAAGACAACAACAAGGGAATTCTCAACCAAAGGTAGATTATAACATTGTTGGTCTTTTGAAGAAAATTGTTCTTAATCAACAGAATGAGCTAAAGAGTGAAGGTTCAGAGTTGAGGGAGTTAAAGACTCAAATGAGCCAGATTTCCCCTGCCGTCCATGAACTGGTAAGTAAGAATTCTGGAAATCTACCTTCCCAATATACTCCAAATATCATGGGGAATTTCATTGCCATTACATTGAGAAGTGGGAAGAAACAAACGATATATCTGCACCTATCATTCCACTGGGATTCACCTCAACTCTGAAGAAGCCTCATTCCATACCAACTGATGAGAAATCCAAGGATAAAGATAAATGTAAGAAAAATATTGATGATGTACCTCCTAAACCCCTTACATTTCCAAACAACGTTGTACAGACCAAAAAGATGGTTGAAGAGGCAATAAAAAAAGAAGTTTTGGATACATTGATGCATTTTGAGATCAACATCCCTTTTCTTAAACCCATTAAGCAAATCCCAAGGTATGCCAAATTTTTAAAATAATTTTGTAACAATCGAAGAGGGGTTAAGGGAAATAAGAGGATAAATCTTGGAAGGAATGTGTCAACACTCATTACACCAACTCTAGAAATTCCCACAAAGTGCAAGGATCCAGGGACATTCACTATCCCATGCACCATATGGGAGTTACACTTTTCATATTTTCTTTTCTGATTTTCGAGCTTCTATAAATGTGATGCATCACTCTGTATTCTCCTCTTTGAAATTTGGTGAGTTGAAGCCCACAATAATATTGTTGCCGTTGGAAAATAGAGCTAGGGCATATCCAACGAGAGTCATTGAGGATGTACTTGTCCAGGTAAGATACATGATCTTCCCCACATATTTCTATGTGCTTAACATGGAGGACGATCAGGTAAGTTCTCATGCTCCTATTATCTTAGAAAGGCCCGTCCTCAAAATTGAAAAAAAAATCATAAATGTCCATGAGAGTACACTTTCCATTGAGTTTAGAGACGAAGTTGTGATATCTAATGTTATGGACTCCATGAATTACTCCTCAGAGGACCATTCTGCATTTGTTATCTCCCATTTTGAACCACCAATTGAAAACCCCATGGAATTTTATTGTCCTATGCTTAGGGAGATTATGATTATTGGTTCTAGTTTAATGCCTAAGAGTACTTCCACACCTATTTCTAATGTACAATACTCTCTTAGATTTGATTTTGAAATGGATACATATTCTGATTTTGATCATGTGAACTCTGATTGTGACATACCATTGAGTATTCTGATGTATTTGATGAACTATTCACTGATTTTGATGATGTCTATTCTGATACTGATGTGTATTGTGCACATATTTCAACTCCTTCAATTTCCTTATCTATACACCACCCCCCTTCACTGTAACTCCATCCATTTCCACCAAATCTCAAATAATCATACTTGTTGAGTGGTGAGAAGTTACCTGTTATCATTGAAAACAATCTCCCTTTGGAACATGAAGAAGAACTTTTGAATATTTTAAAGGGTAAACATTAAGGCAATCGGGTGAATATTGGCTAAAATTTCAGGTATTCTCCCCTCCATTTTCATGCATAAGATTATTTTGGAGGATGGGGATAAACCGATTAGGTAGCCACAAAGGAGACTCAATCCAACCCTTCTAGAAGTTGTTAAAAAAGAGGTTAAAAATTACTCGAGGCAGGTATAATTTATCCCATTTCAGATTCTCAATGGGTGAGTCCTATTCAGGTTGTGCCTACGAAAAGTGGCGTTACTGTTGTTAAAAAAGAGAAAGATGAATTAGTTCAAATGAGAGTACAAAATAGTTGGTGTGTGTGTAATGATTATAGGAAACTAAATCAGCCTACTCGCAAGGACCATTTCCGCCTCCCATTTATTGACCAAATGCTTGAGATACTAGCTGGGAAAACACACTATTGTTTCTTGGATGGATTTTCTGAATTTTTTCAGATTCCTATTGCTCCGAAGGATTAGGAGAAGACAACATTAACTTTTCCATTCTGTACGTGTTCCTATCGAAGGATTCCATTCGGACTTTGCAATGCCCCAGGTACCTTCAAGAGATGCATGGTGAGTATTTTTACTGATTTTATTGAGACATGCATAGAGGTATTTATGGATGTTTTTACAGTATATGGATCCTCATTAGATGAATGTCTAAGTATTTTGAGAAAGGTGTTGAATCGTTGTATTGAGAAGAATCTAGTCAAGAACTTTGAAAAGTGTCATTTCTTGGTAGAGCATGGCATTGTCTTTGGGAATGTAGTGCAAAACATGGTATAGAGGTTGATAGATCTAAGCTAGACATTATTTTATTCTTACCATATCCTTCATGTGTGCATGATGTTAGATCGTTCATTGGGAATGAAAGATTTTATCAGTGCTTTATCAAATATTTTAGTAAGATTTCTCTTCCTATGTCAGGATTACTTCAAAAGGATTCTCATTTTTTTTATGATTATTGCAGGACTTCCTTTGATGAGTTAAATAAGTGTCTGACCACTACACTGATCATACAACCCCCATAGTGGGAATTTCCTTTTTGAGATTACGTGTGACTCCTCCAACTTCGCAGTTGGAGCTGTCTTATCTCATAGGGTGGAGGGACATTCAAATGTGATTGCATATGCACTGAGGACACTGGATTCAGCCCAATAAAACTACACAACCACGAAAAAGGAGTATCTTGACATCAAATTTTCATTAGATAAATTATTTTTATATTTATTTGGCTCTATAGTAGTTGTTTTTTCTGACCATGTAGCTATGAGGTACCTATTTAGGAAGCTGGATGCAAAGGCCAGACCTATCTGATGGATAATCCTTTAAGAATTTTATATTGAGATAAAGGAAAAAAAGGTGTCATAAAACGTAGTGGTGTGCCACAGGTGTAGGCTTACTCACACACTAGAGGATGACACCTTGGACCAGGAACCACTTCAGGACACATTCCCTGATGATCATCTTTATTTCATCTCAGGTACATATTCTTGGTATGCTGATTTAGTTAACTACATTGTTGCCTCTAAAATCCTTGAAAATTTAAAGAAACATCAAATCCAAAAGTTAAAGAGCGAGTCAAGATTTTATTTTTGGGATGATCCATACCTATGGCACATGTGTAGTGACCAAGTTATTAGGAGGTGTGTTCCCGATCATGGGTTGGAGTCTGTTTTACATTTTTGTCATACACTTGTTTATGGTAGACACTTTGGACCCCAACGGATAGCTAGGAAAGTTTTGGACTATGTATTATATTGTCCTAGCTTATTCCATGATGCCCATGTGTTTTTTAAGTCATGCTCTCATTTCCAACACATTTGAACTTTTCTAGGAGACAAGAGATGCCCCAACAACCCATAATATTTTGTGGGATTTTTGATGTATGGGGAATTGATTTTATGGTACATTTTCCAAGTTCTTTTGGTTTCTTATATTTTTTTTCTGTTTATTATGTGAGTAAATGGGTGGAGGCTAAGGCCACCAGGATTTATGATTCTCATGTTGTTGTGGACTTTGTCAAAACACAGATTTTTTGAAGGTTTGGAGTACCGAAGGTCATCATCAGGGACCAAGGGATACACTTCTGCAATCATAAATTTTCTTCCCTCCTTTATAAGTATGGGGTGACACACAAAACATCAACACCATAACACCCTATAATAAATGGCCAGGCTATGGTTTCAAATAGGGAGTTGAAACAAATTTGGGAGAGTACTGTGCATCCAAATATGAAGGATTGTAAGAAGCACTTGGATGATGCATTTTGAGATTATAAGACAGTATACAATACACCCATTGGTATGTATCCAATTTTGATTGTTTTTGGGAAAGTTTTTCATCTCTCCGTGGAAGTTAAGCATCAGGCTTATTGGGCTATGAAGAAATGCAACATGGGTTTGGCTCAAGATGGAATCCAAAGGAAGCTACAAATTCAAGTGCTTGAAGATATTCGATTGTCTTCATATGAGAACTCAAGGATCTACAAGGAAATATAGAAAGTATCTCATGATAGAATGATCCAACAAATAGAGTTTCATGTTGGAGAGAAATTCCTTCTGAACAGTTCACGAATGAAGTCGATGCCTGGTAAGTTGCATTCTAGGTGGTTAGTTGCTTATGTTGTGACTAATGTTCTTCATTATGGTGTAGTGGAGATCACACAAGAGGACACAAGAAGGAGCTTTATAGTCAATGGAAAAAATTTGAAGAGATACATTGAGGGACTTCTTACTAATGTAGTGGATTTCATCACACTGCATATCCCCATCATCACTTGAGCATAGCAAGATGTTCCTAACCCTTTCACTTTTATATTATTTTTCCTAATTAAAATTATGAATGTCTTATGCATATATCAAATCATGGTTTCACCTTGAGGACAATTCAATATTTTAAGTGTGGGGAGGGAAACTTTTAGTTTAGTAATTTCAATTGTTTTCCAGTTTTTCAATGATTTAAAAAAACAAAACAAAAATGTGTGTTTTCTTTCAAATTTTGTGTGTTTATTTTTCAATTTTTTGTGTGTTTTTTAAAATTTTGAGCTGAAATGATTCTCATCGCCATTTTGAAATCCATATCAATAAGTGAAACAATTTATCCCTTAACACTGAACTTAAATGAATTTTGAAAATGACTTTGTTTCAAGTTCAAGTATTTAGTAATTTCATGGAAAGTACTCTGAGTTTTGAATCCCATGCCACATCTCACTGTCTTTATATTTGAAATTACTTTCTTGTGTGGTTTCGAAACCATTCTCTTCATATTCATTACATCTACCTCATTTCTTGAGAGAACCAAACCATGCTTGATTTAACCATAATTTGATTTTTTTCCTATCAAAACTTGAGGTTTTGAGGTACTTATGTTTTAAATGATTTAGGAATTTGTATGGTATTAAAGACCCTATTTCAATGAATTTTTTTTTATAATGGACAACATTGAACATTTAATCCTTGTATCTATTAGAATCCATGAACATTTTATTAGGTTTTCCACATTACAATCCATTTATCCCTATCCAACCAACTCTTGAAGTTAAATTGCATAATCTAGTTGAACTCAAGTGTGGGAGAAACTTTCTTGTGTTGTGCTACCACATTTTGTGCTAATTTGGGTGGAAAATTAAATTATGAAGAGATGTGTTTGTAGATAAAGAAACTAAATATATTGAACATTGTTTCTTTTTTGGAGCTTTCATGATAAGTGATTTTGTGCCTTTCTGGATCTTCTAACAGAGGGAGAAAGATGTGCCTATATAAAGCTTTCAAGAAAATCATGTTTGAGAAGATTGACATTTTTAGTGCTGAATTGTTGAATGGTATGAAAATTCCTTTATTTTTCATGAATATGAACATGAATATATTCCATAGGGAATGAGGAGGATACCATATTTAACTGAAAATTAGATTAATGCAATTTCGCTTCAAAAAGAGTCAATCCCTCTCATTCAGCCTCATAATTTTTCACATCTAAACCCTACCAAACGAAAGCCTCAGAACAACCCTGTAAGGTCCTCATGATATAAATATGTCATTGACTCACATCAGGTGGATATGTTGGAATTTATCAAGACTATGGTGACCCTTTTATGAGTTTGTATGAGAAAGACATTACTGAAAAATTGACATTTGTGTGATAAGAGAAAAATCAAGTGAGGTAAGTGGTTTGTGCATGAGAGGATAAATGAAGTGGAAATATATTGAATGATATAAATGGAGAACTTTAAATAATGGTTTTTTATGAAGCATTATACCTTTTGTTTCTTGGTGTGGAATTTTTGGATCTCAAGGATATGTGTTTTAAAATTTGTTTTGATTTGATATTGACGTTTACTTGATATGAAGTTTTTCCAAGGAGTGCAAAAAGGTAAGTGTGGGGGAGTTAATAAAACACTATATTTTTTTAATATTTTATTTATAATAAGTGATAAAATCTCCTCAAATTTTGTTAAATATGTTTATTTATAAAATATTTGGGATTAGATCATTCAATTGAAAATTTGATGGAAATTCCATTTTTACCCTTTATAGTGCACTGTAGTATTTCAAAGATAAATATTTTAAATATATTATTTGAACTTGAAATTTTTTAAATATTTTACTAAATTAATTGGATACAACTTTTGTTAAGGAAATTGTATCTAAATAGTTCATTTTTTTGTACTAGATGGACCATGAAGTCAAAGGTGGGCTGGACCCGCTAGATTGGACATTGGTTTTGTATTTGAGCCATAACTAATTCATACGAGCTTGGATTAGGTCCAAATTTTGATAGTCTCTCTACCACCTAATTTGGAACAAATAATTATTCTGTAATAATAGATGGTTCATTATTTTTGGAGGTTAACTGGGCGGTTTAAGTTGTATTAAAATATTTGGCTGAGATTCCCCATTCACACTTGAAACCTCTTTAAACCTAGCCTCCCCTACACTCTATAAATTAGTGTTTTTATCATTTTTAGGGGTTGGTGGGATGTGAATTAGAAATTTTAGGGTATATAAAGAATATTTTCCACTCCAATTCTATGGGAAATACAATAAGGGTAGCTCTTGAAGAAAACATCCCTTCGTCAAATCCCTCTTCTTCTTCCTAATGTTGTAATGTTTGTGATTACATAATAATTTTCTTTGTTCTTATTTTATTTCTTCTATTTTCTTATGTTTTTTTTTAATTTTTAATTCTCTTACTCTTCCTAATTGGTCTAGAATCAAAAAGTAGAAACTTTATTGGGTTCTACCCTTTCTAAACCTTTGCACATGCAAAATGTTTCTATGATGACTACCCCACCCATGGAAGAGTAGTTCTTTTTAGTAATCAATCTACCTATAACCTTATCCATTAATTTATTTTGAATAAATGAGATTTTGTAATTCAGTTAATATGATCTATTAATTGAGTTTTTAATTTAAATGATACTAATCAAGCAATTTAACAACTGACACAAAAACATGCAAGGTTGGAAGTTGTTTGAATTTTGAGAGTGCAATCTTAATTGGTAATACAAGACCACACAGGATAAATTTGTAGAGTTAAAATATAATCCATAATCCCAATTAATACTCACTTTAAGAATGTATATGTTCTCTAAATAACCACTGACCATAAGCTCACCTAAGAACATCAATCAAACCAGGGTGCTGCGATTGCATATTCCGAAGCTATTCTAGGGTTTAAGTAATTTCATCTTTGTGGTTAAGTTAACTCCCATAGGGTTCGAGTGTTAAAAAATTAGAGGATTAAAATTAAGTGGATGTTAATTTAAATGATAATGACAAATAACTGAGTGAATAGGTCGAGTAATATCAATTACTCCCTTTAAAATATTTTCTAAAAAACAACTTCTTATTGCGTCAAATTTCATTTCAAAATTAAAAACAATAAAATGCAATATTTTTCTAGAAAACTTCTTCTAGTTTTATAAACGATAAACAACCCCCATCCTTTCAAGTAGTGTTTTTATTCTCTTTAAATTTATTTTTAGAATACGTTTAAGAATTTGTTTTACTTTACTTGCTCCTTTGAGAGACAACCTTGGTCAGCCACTCTGTTGCACCTAAGTAACCCCAAACCAAACATCATTTGAAAGCGCCCACAACAGCACATTTAAAGAACCATCAATTATCAATCATGCATATAGATCATGGGAATAGAACATCATGTCTAGCCCAGAATTCTTAATCATGCACATATATAATTGTCTTATATCACCATGCCTAACACCCCAAATTATCAACCATATATATAGATCTATTATTGGTGTATAAAACATGTCTAGTATACCATTTCTCAGCGATGCATATAAATTATCAGTGTATAATGCCATGTCTATACCACCAAAAATAAAACATTTATTTATATCATTATTTATTGGGAGTAGATGGATATGCCTAATATCATATTTCACAAAAATGATTTCATATCATTAATGCTCTTATCACAATTAACCACCAGTACTTCCATTAATTAATTCATATATTAATTATACCAAATATGTAAATTAATAATATTATTAATTAATAACTTCCATTTTTGTTAATCAATTCAACAATCGATTAACCATTTCACTATTTCAACATCTAATAACTAATTCACTAATTAATTTTTATTAATTACAATTCAACAATTTTATAATTAAGTAAATTTTTAGTTATCCCAAATTTCCCAATCAAAAGATTTATAATTAATTCACCAATTTATTACCCTTATTCAATATTTAATTTCTAATTACAACCATCTAAATTCCAACTTAATTAATTCTCATAGTTAATTATTAAATCACAAATCTCAATTTCTCATAATTAATAATATAATTAATTATTTTTTTAAACAATATCTAAATATCAAAATTTCATATTTATCCCAGTAAATTAATTTACCAAATTAATTAAGTACATTATAGATTGTAATTAGTAAAAAACTCTAGAAATTATTCAACTTATATTTCTAAAATCAAATCATGACTATGTGATTTGGAAATTAGATCACCAAGCACAATTTGTTGAGGAAGGATAGCCTAATGGAAGTCCAAAAAATTGACAAACATAATGACGTATATTGGATCCATATATCTTAACCTAAAAAAAATACAACAAAATAAAGATCCCTCATATCAAGGTTTATATCTAGAACACTATATCTTGATTCATCAAATCTCGATCTAGATATAGAAAAAATAGATGCTTTCATCCACCAAAAGATGGACAGAACATATGATTATGAATGGGAATGTAACGGGATAAGATCCACTTATTTAGAGAGGAGTGGATTTTTTATTTGGGCATTGAATCACAAGGAAAGAAGGTCATAAAAACTTGGAATCCCTCCAGAAATCTCCAAATCATGAAGGACCTCCTAGGAAACAATTAGGGTGAAAATATGTGATATCTGGGGGTTCAAGGAATTTTAAAATTAATTTTTGGGCCACTTTAAATGTCGTTCATAGTTTTTGGGTTAGAGGCCGACAATTTTCCTAAATTGTGCGACAATAGTCTGCATGTTGTTTTAGGGGGTGCAAGATTTATCTTTTTAAGGAACACTGTTTTTCAAACCGTGCACCAGCCATAAAAACCCTCACTATCTAAGGATGGATGGTTCCCAAGGCTAGGCACATGGTTTTCACTATCCATGCACCGACCATGCACATCCCCTTTTTATTTTTCTTTTATTAATATACACCCAATCACACCCCAAGATAAAACCCAATTGAAAGGTACTTAAATAAAAAAGTACCTTATTT
Source organism: Viscum album (assembly GCA_963277665.1). Classification (NCBI taxonomy): domain Eukaryota; kingdom Viridiplantae; phylum Streptophyta; class Magnoliopsida; order Santalales; family Viscaceae; genus Viscum; species Viscum album. The sequence continues at coordinate 1,543,919,226 of OY728155.1, read as the reverse complement.
CATGTCTAAGCCAACTATAGAAATTTTTTGGAATTTAAAATATTCCCAACATAGAACAGCTCATCATCAAGATTCACCCCTGTGAATATCTAAGATTCAGAGCCAAAAAGATTGAGCCCCTAAGCCCAAAAATCATTTACTATTTCCCATGGTTCCTCCTATACACGCCCATGTTTGAAAAAAAAACTTCAACTATTGGCATGGTATTTTCTTTCAACACTTAATCACTGTGATCCAATACATGTATCAGATGCTCCTTGAGGGACACATCTATCTCAATGTCAACCGCATCCACATTGATCAGATTTGAAGGGTTGGGGTGATACCATTCTGGTTTTGATAAATAGAAATGGCCACACATAGCACTATATTTCTATAGTAGAGACAATTAGTATTCCAGTGACCGAATTCTCTCCACAACCTCAAACGGTATGATAAACTTGACACCAACATTCCCTATCTTTTTGTCCTATGATGACCCAACATCGGAGACACCCAATGGAATACATGATCACCCCATATAAACTCTATGGGCCATCACCATCTATCAAAATATTCCTTCTTCCAATTATGATCCATAGGCAAACATTTCTGAATCAACTACACTTTCTCTAACATATCCTTTACAAGACTTAGTCCTATAACTCTGATTCAACAGCCTCCATCCAGCATAATAGTGATCTTCATGGCCTCCCTTAAAGAGCGTTTTATAGTGCCATATGTATAATTTTTTGATAACTATTTTTATAGGAAAAATCCACTATGTCTATGTGCTTATCCCAAAATCCACTAAAGTCAAGAACACATACCCTCAAAATAGCCTCAATAAACGTTATTGTACACTCAGACTTCAAATTTGTCTGTGGGTGGAAAGAAATAACAAATAATACCTAGGTATCATGTTATTTCTACAAGACCGTGAAGAAGCATGAAGTGAAGCATGAGACATGATCTAAAACTATAGTTAGTGTAAACCCATATAGATGGACTATGTACTAAACATTCAAATATATTAGCTTCTCCAATGAGAAATCCTCAAAAAAAGGTATCAAATTCGCTACATTCTTTAGTGGATCCAAAATAACCAATGTAGTGCCATTATTCCTGGAAGTCTTAATAATAAACACCAAAAAATTCATTTTTGTGTTGCCATGCTTCTTATTTTGAATGGGAAATGTCTAAAACAATCATTTAGGTAACTGATATTATTCATTTACTTTTTGATAGTTATATCATATGTCACGAACCCTACTATCTCCTTTTTCATGCTTGGCAACTAAAATTTTCATCGTAGGTCATGGTACATTTTGGTTACCCCTGGATGTACCGCACACATTGACAATTAAAATTCCTAAATGATCTCATCTCGCATGCTTGTAGGTACGACAACTTGATTCCTAACAAATATGATCTCATCCTCATTTATACTCCAATCAGAATGTGACTCCCTGCCTTAATGGTTCTCCCTCAAGTTTAAAAATTTTATGTATTCAAAATGACTACCTCATATCCACCTCAAAATTATAAATTCCACTAAAACCAAAAACAAGAGTCATCTGCACAAGACTCTCTTGAACCACCACATGCATTTCAGCCAATAAAACTATCATTTTCCACTCATCACTAGAATCCCAAACCATCTGAGACTAAGTTTTCTTACTCATGTATTTTTTAATAATGTTTCCTTTACAAAAAATGTATTCTATCCAAAAATAAAGAGATTTCATTACTCAACCCACCTTCACTACCGAATATTCAATTCTCACTATGATAAGATATACCTTAAGATCTTATGATATATAAACATCATTAACATATCACCTAAAATTTAGTATCAAAAACACTTTATAGCATAATCCCTTTTCACTAGATCATGGTTCTACATAGGGTAGTTCCATTTAGGTGTCCTTAGTTACTGAGAACCATACACCATGACTCATTTTCTTTGCATCAGCATAGCTCCAAGTATGATCCCAGAAGCATCACAAGACATCATTTACTCCTCACCTGGATCAGGTAAGATCAAGATGGGTGCCGAAGTCACATGATTCTTCAAATTTAGGAAGGAATTATCAAAAGATGATGTCCATTAATTCTTTCCCCCCTTGATCATGAAGCTTGAAAATGGAACATCCAAAAAGGAAATGTCCTGGAAAATCCTCCTATAATATCCAGCTAATCCTAGAAAGCTTTAGATATCGAACATTTTCTTGGTCTCCTCCTAAAAACCCACTACCTAAACATTCACTAGTTTAACTAACAAACCTTCTTCCAAGATAATGTTCCCAAAAAAGTGTACCTAATTAATCCAAAATTTCCAATTAGATATATTGGATCATTGATGATTCTCCCTCACTGTACTCAAGGAAATTTCAAGATGTTGGGCATAGATTTCATGACTGTTGAAGTGTATCAATATGTCTACCAGAAACCCCACCAAAAAACTAATATAGGTGGAGATGGAATATTATTTTCATCATCGACATAAACACTGATAGTGAATTCATCAAGCTAAATAGAATTTCAACGAACTCATATATCTCATACCAACTTCTGAAAGTAGTCATCCGTATATCTTAAGATTTTACTCTCAACAGATGATACCTGGACCTCAAGTAGATCATTGAAAACATAACCACTCCTATAAACTAGTCAAAGAGATAATCGATACATGGATATGGATATCGATTCTTCATAGTCCTTCGATCCAACTTTTTATAATCAACACACAAGTGAAAAATTTCATCCTCATTTGGAAGAAACATAGGTGAACCCTAAGGAGATGTAATCGATCAGACAAACACATAATCCTATAACTATTCTAGATGATTATTAAGGTCCTGGATCCCTTTCGCTTCTATTTTATGTAGTGAAATAGAAATTGGATAAGCCCTAGATTCCAAACTAATATGGTGTAGAAGATCCCCTTTCCATACCCTAGTTTTGTTTAGCTCCTCCATCACTAACTATCTCCCTCAGGTTCTTATAGAACCTATATAGATTTCCCAACTTACCATGGGACCATCACTCCACTGGTGGTCTATGGAAATGTTTAGAAAACTATCCCAAAATACCACACTAGTGTAAAAGCACTTGGTTAATATCCTGAGTAACGAACCCCCTATACTAGCCACTCTGCTTCCAATTTCTCTGGCTAAAGTTATCATAATGATGCTTTCTTCCCTCCGGGATTTACTCCTAGATAATTAAGAAGAAACCACTTGTTTACCAGTAGAGGCAACATTCAGTTTCCCCACTAAGATGAGATCTGAATTCATCACTACTAAAAAAAAATCATCCTTAAGATATTCACTTGGGGCTCAATTTCACACATAAGTCCATCTAGAAATTTTTTAGTTGTAGTATCCCCATTTTCCACCAATGCTAGTGAAATAAACTTCAAATCTATGAAGTGAAGAGAATAGTACATAAAAAACACTCTTTCATAAGTAAACATCATGAAATCTCCATCTCTCTGTTATCTCAGCATCTCTGGGTAAATGTGGTCCTAGAACATCTCCAAAACGTCCTTCCATAACATACCCTCAATTTGTCCAGTTTTCACATGAATTCCCCACATGCGCTTCACTGATCCTTATAGCATATAAGTAGACAACATGAACCTATTCTCATAATGAGTTTCCAAATGCGCAAGTATCATCTTGATTAACTCAACCCAAAACTCATATCCCTTAGGTCCACTCTCTCTTGTAAAAGTCAGAGACTACTGCCACTGAAACTCCCTCGTCATTCCAGACATGTTATTCTCAACCCTCTCTATATCTCTTATCATGTATTGTGTGAGGTTAGTAATCTTATCTCATAACAAATACCCTACTTCCTCACCCAACACTATCGATACCTTGTGTTCCACCACTAGAGGATCATCCAATACCATTTTTTATGATCATCTTCTCAACAACCATCGTTGTGGAGGCATAACTCTCATCACACTGTGAAAACCGAGGTGCCCACACTACCCTTTACCGTGCTACACCTAGGTCATAGTTAAAAAGGGTAAACATATTCTCACAGTTCAATCCTCTCATTTCAAAATCAATTTATTCATAGTATTTACAATTTTTACAACTTAAAAATTCATATTTTGGACTTTATTCAACTCAATTTCATAATCCTAGAAAAATGTTTATGTTCAACAACTTACGCAAAACACATTTTCTAGTGTGTGCCTAAAATGATGCATGTCCATAAAATAATCCTCAATGCCTAAAATGATGCATGACAACTAAACTCTCATGGAATTTAGGTCCAAACGTTAATGACAACAAATCTCAAAAATAGTAAATAAAAAATCATTACATTATAATATAAGTGACAAGTGACTAAAATGAAACTCAAAATAAAGACACAAAAAATCCTGAATGGGTCCCAAACCATATTTGGTTCCCTTAAAAATGATCCATCCCAACTCATACATACAACACACAACCCTTTCTATTAACCTATCATGCATCCATGAAATCTATCCAGGTTCCAATCAGGTATCCCGAGTAGGGTGTGAGCACAACTCGGTAGGCCAACACCAATAGTGTCTAAAACTAATCCAGTCAATAAAAAGTGTTTGTACGTGTATAAAGAAATAATTACAATGCATAGGTAAATAATTATCACATTATCAATTAATCTTTATTAAACCACATAGACCATCGGGTTTCCGAGGAAACTCGTACCTCAATACCTACTTCAGTCCGCACTGGGTCTGAACCATGTTACTTATCCAACTTTAAATTAATTTCATCAAATGGGATTTCATTATCCATTTTATTTTACATCCATTACTATGACCACTGGGAACCATAATCAAATGCAAATTTTTTTCATATAACTACATGTATTTTACCCCATTTATCAATCATATATATTTATCATGGGCATAAAATGTCATGTCTAGCACCCTTAATTCTAAATCCTTCATATATATATCATTGGCATAGAACATCAGGAATAGACCCCAATTCTCAATATTTCACATATATCTTTGGTGTATATCATCATTAATAACAAACCAAATTCTCAACCATACAGATAGATCTAACATTGGTGTAGGACACCATGTCTAGCACCCTATTTCAGAACTCTACATATAAGTCATTAGTGTTGATCACCATAATTAACACCCCAAATATCAACCATTAATTTATATCATTATTTACTAGGAGTATATCTTCATGTCTAATACACCCTTTCACGACTAGGATTAAACAAAAATAATCCTGTGATCACAATTAACCACTAATACTTCTATTAATTAATTCATAAATAAATTAATCCAAATCTATAAATTAATTCACAAATTAACTAACAATTTCCATTTCAGTTAATCAATTCTCTAATCAATTAACCATTTAACAATTTCAACATCCAATAATTAATTCACCAATTATTTATTCTTAATTAAAATTAAAAAATTTAATATTTAACTCAAAAATTAATTATCCCAAATTTCCAATAAAAACATCGATAATTAATTCACCAATTTGTTATCCGTATTTAACATTTAATTTCCCAATCCAACCATCCCAATTACATCATTATTAATTTCCAAAATTAATTATCAAATAGAATAACTCATGATAACATAATTAATTCTCCAATTAACTATCTTGTTCAATAACCCCCCAATCTCAAAATTTCACCATTATCTCAATAAATTAATTTAACACATTAATTAATTAAATTATGTTTTTCAATTGTTAAACAGATCTATAAATTCTATAACTTTCTTTTATTATATAAATTCATGACTATGGAACTTTGAAATTATACCACCTACCTCGATTTGTTGATGAACAATTTCCCAAAAAATCCCCAAAATTGACCAGCACAACGACGTAGATCAGATCAAAATATATTACCCTAAAACAAGATTTAACAAAATCAATATACCTTAAACCTATGTATTGAACCACAATATGAGATCTAGATTCGTGAAATCTAGATCTAGATCTATAAAAAACATAATATTTGATCAACCAATAGAAGTAGAGTGTAACACCATGAGATTTGTATGAGATAGATTTTTTTTTAAATTACTCTAATGTGTTTTTTTGTATTCTACACCAAGGTAGGCTTGTTCTATAAAAAACACAGGTTTATCTTTTGGTATATTCAACACTATGATTGGATTTTGTTACATGGTATTCCTAGACATTCTGATAGAACTCTTTTTACACAATACTGAGTTTACTCGAGTTTATAAAATAATAAAATCACTATTTATGATTTTATTAATGAAATAAATATGCAATACATTAAATATAATTTTTAAAATTCATATTATATGTTTTCTACACATGATATAAGAACAAAATTATTTTTTAGATAAAAGATGTATTTTTTCAAGAAATGCAGCTTTGCAGCCTTATGATGGCGCACCCATTTTAAATATTGTTTTTGAAACTTTTTTATACTTAATTTTACACATTAAAATTATTATTTTTAAGCATGAAATTAAAAAAATTTGGATAATTTTTTGCAATTTTCTTGATATCTTTCTTATTTTATGGAAAAGTTAAAAACACTACATTTTAATTCAACACTACTTATTAATTTAATTTATTTATATTGTTAGAGTATCCTTTTAAATGGTTTTAATGTATACTTTGATTATGTTTATTTCATTTAATCCAATTTTGGTAGTTGGATTTTTTTTCATATGGATTTTTTATATAATCACATTTCAATCTTTTTATGGTTTTACTTTTTAAAAACTCATTTTCTCTTTCCCTCCACAGGATAAATTTTAATTTAATCACTGCAACTTATGTGTTTAAAATTATGAAAAATGTATTCAATATTTAGAATTAGTGGGTCCAAATTATGTTAATAAGTTTATTTTATATTTTTTTATTTTTTTAATAGTAACATTGGTAATTTTTATTTAACCTGCTTAAAAGTAAATTCAGAAATTTATTTAACATATTAATATGATAAAGACAATAAATTAAACCTAATGACTTCCAAAATCCAAATGGATGAGTAAAAATCAACCCTAAATACTTAAGGATAGTAATATACTCTTTTAATGTACTTTTGTCCATGACAATGATATAAATATTATTAATCTAAAATAAAGTCGCATGAAAGTGACAAAATGTCACACTCTTATTCCTTATATATATAATAATTTTAATATAAAGATAAATATAATAAAACTTTAATAATAAATTATATATAGAAATATAATTAAATTATCTACATCATGTTAATTGATTCATAATTTTTAGAGATTAAATAATTACATAAAATTCTTATATAATGATGATGAAAAAATTATTTAATTGATCAAAAAATCAATAAAATAATTTTCATTAAAATGATAATAACTATTAAAAGACTAAAAAAATTGAAAACAATTTATTGGTAGATTATATATCTACAATAATCATTAATTATTATATTAATTAACCATTTGGATCCATATGGTGATTGTTATATGAATTGTAATATTTTATTTAATGTGATATTAAAGTTTTCACATTCATGTTTTAATAAATATAATATTTTTATTGTTAGATTTTCCTAATAATATATTATAATATATGTATTATATATAAATATAGTAGAATTAACATCATCATTGTATTTTATCTTTAATTTTTATTCAATATATAAGTGTAATAAATGATTACAGAAAACTGATGTAGAAATTCTTTTTTTAATGGGAATATGAATTTATTGTTAAAAAAATTAAAATAAATAACTTTTTTGACAATTAATATATCCAATTAATTATAAAGATTACCCTTTATATATAATAATATAATAAAATATTGTTTTCAATGATAAAATCTTATCTTGATATTTTTAGAAATCCAATAATTAAATATTATCAAAATTGACACTACTGTTTTTTGTCAAAATAATGTTTTATTAAATTATTTAAAAATCATGAAACATTTTTCGAAAAATATAAATTTATAAAATATTTTTTTAAGATTTAATTTACCTTAAATATGTAAATATTTCACCGTTTTAATATTGAATTATTTGTTACCCTACTTAAAATGTTATAGAATAACTAAGTAACATATTACAATGATAAGGTATAAATGAACTAAAAAACTTTTCTAAAAATTATTGGTTAATACTATAAAAACCTTATCTCATATCATATTCGAAATTATGAAATTTTTGTGTTTTTTAGATGTGGTTTTATGTTATTATAAATTTATTTTTTTAGAGATTCTAAAAGTGCCTTTCACCTCAAATATAAAACAGAACCATCTCCCTCACCTATTCACCTCACTTTGAGCGTTCAAAAATCGAAATACCATGAACATTTCCTTTCCCAACTTCCCTAGTAATATTCAATAGATTCTGGTATTCTCATAAGACAAACTCTACTTCCTTTAAGCGAAGATTTAGTGGGATAACGTCGAAGAAGAGGTAATCTTTTCAACCGATTATTTAAAATTATTTCATCATCTACTTCCTCTTTATGAGTTGTTTTCATTATGAAGTAATAAATATAGTATAAATTATATTACAATATGTTATTATGTTTATTGAACAACCATATTCCACATTCTATCTATCTTATGATAAATTAAATCACCACACGTGCGTATGTACGACTTACCTTCCTCATGTCATGGTGTAATCTATTTTTCACCAACATCGTACATGGATGGATATAATGATGGAAATAATATCTATATATGATTATTAAAATATGATATATATTCTGAAAGAAAATATTTTCCATCCTCTTCCATACAATTTCACAATTATGCGAATGATATCGTCGATCGTGCATTTGTACGGCCCACCGCCTCCATAATGGGATTGATTAATTATACACGATATTAATAAAATCATGATTACATAAATGAATTGAATGAATATATATTTTATACTTATAATACTAACATAATATTTTAAATTATACAACTTTAACCTCATAAGAATAACTAATCTGAAAAAACATGCGTATGAAATAAAGATGTTAATACCTGATGGATGAGTACTAATGTTAATAATAAATGGATGATAATATGTTCATATATTATGACTATGATTCTTGAGTAATTCAATGTCATCATTTAAATCATTATACAAGAGTTTCATACATATTCAAATGATAGGGGACCTAATATAAGTGATATTTTCTCAATCTCATTATTAATCGTGATTTTTTATACGTATGTATTTACTAGGGTACATTTATAATCCATGTCCATTTTTCCTAATTATTTATTCCAAAATATTCTTTCCATTATTCTAAAATTTTTCCAATTCAATTTTACCCATTGATAAATTTTTATTAAATGGTATTAAATGAATCTTTTGTCATTTTCTATACTAGGTACTTTTTGAGTTTTTTGGAAAAAGTAAGAGGAGAATGTTTATTAACTTATACAGCATAAACATATTCTTATGTTTTCATAAATCCTTATTTCAATGAATATTACTTTTCATGGTTTCAATTTTATTGTTCATATAAATTATTCTCCTTTATAATTTTGTGGTATTTTGAGAAAATAAATCCTTATTGAAGAAGAAAATATATTTTTCTTAAGAATTAAGTTCAAGTGTTTTATCAAAATTTGTTTCCATCTAATATGAAATTATTTAATAGGGTTGTGTTTCTCTCCCTTTTATTCCGATATGATTTATTGTGTTTATGATGTAATTATATTTATGAAATCCATTTGTTTTATATGTATTATTTTATGGTGGAATTATGTTTAAGAAATCCATTTTATTACTTGGGTTATGCTATGATGATTGATTTATGTTTTTGTGGAACACATAATAAGTATTTCATTTTATGATGGGTGGGGACTATATCTCCCTCCAATGCATTTTGTGAAGATTTATATCACGTGATATATAAATTAATGGAATTTAATATAAATCCAATTATGTGATATAGGGCTTGAACAACATATAAATATGGTTCAGTAATACAGGGATGAAATTAAAAGTGAATCATATTCAGTAATACATGGATTGAATTTCTTATAAACTTGGATTAGGAAGGCACTTTTTCCACGATGATTATTTTGGAAATAATCCTTGGATAGCATGAAAATTATTTTCTATGCATATGTGTTTTCAAAAATTCTATTTTTTAGCCAAAGTTATTTTCTCATGGATCATGTTCCTTTATGATTTATGCCTTATAAACAACCAATAATTATTTCAGGACTCAATATTTCGATATTTTTTATACAAGTTATGATTTTTAAATAGTTATGTTAATATTTTTACATTCTTATGTTTTTGTTTTGTTTGATATTTTCCATGTTTACCCTTACTGAGAATTTTACCTCACCCCTTTTATGATTTTTTCCCCTGGATATGAAGAAGGGTATTAAGTAAGATATGTCCAAAATGGGTTCTAGTTATGGAAGAAAATGCAGAAGATGGTAGAGATGTTTTATGAACCAGTTGTTTATATTTCCCATTTTCAAAGGCACTAAACTAATATGTAGTTTGGGTCTCTTTTTGTGTCACATGTTAATTATTCAAAAAAAGTAGTGTAATGTTCATGTACATCAAGCTTAGTGTCATTACAGTTTGTATTAGAGAGAGGGTTTAGTCAACATTTAGAAACATGGAAGTGAAAACTATTGTGAGAACCCTATAGATATTTTCAAGGATATGTCTTGGGATGTCCTAAGGTTGGGTTTATGTATAGTTTACAAACCTAGAGTTTTTGTGATAATCCTTAATAACCTATTATTAAACCTAAGATTTCATATATTGAAATATTATATGTAATTTACCTAACTTATGTGGTTTTAATCTCTGATATGTATTTCTCACACTTTGATCTTTTGTATTAGATAATATTCAGAACTAGATAGTACATAGTCAACCTTGAATTTTTCAGATGTGGGTAGTAAGCGAATTATCAAAACTAATTTCCTAGGTGGAAATCTTATAAAGAAGATTATCAATGTGGTATGAGTATTGTTTATACTATTGTGGATAAAGAGATTGTAAATGACTTGTTATGAATTTGGGATGTTATATCATTATTTTGTATGTTAAACATAAGAACCACGGTTTGATTAAGGATGAGTAAAATTAATATTTGATTCATATTTTAGGAAAGAATAAAATGATGGATCACAGGAGATGGTTTAAGAATAAAGTTTGATGATTGAGTAATTCAAATACTATGTTATATGAATCATGAAATATATATATATATAAGTTCGTTCAGTATATGTATTTCATTAAGGATTAAAAAGGATATTTGGAATTGTTTTATGGACCTAGAAAAGTGATTTAAGTGTAAGGTGATATATTTTTAGAAAAAATGATTTAGGTAAATATAAACCTTGATATGTATCTTGTATTAAGATAATTATGTTTTCATAAATATATTTTGGATTTGAATAAGTAAATTATATTAAGCTAGTTTCATAGGAACTAGTTATGAATTTTTTTAATAGGGTTTTTCTATCATGGATGAAGTATAAAATTTTTTGGGGAATAAGTAATATATATAATAAGTTCTGGAATAAGGAAATATGCATGTTTTTAATATAGATATATGGTAATATAGGTTATTACCATGATTCAAGAAAATACATGATATAAGCGATCACATGTTTGGAATGTGACAAATAAGAGACACCTTAATATATGTAGGGGTAAATGTTAAGTTGAGTTAGTGTACCTATTTATAATGTTTTATATTTTCATTCTTCAGATGGATTGTGAGATTATCCATTTATATATAGTTTAAGTTAAACTCTGGATGATCTTTTTATTATCTCACTCTAGGTTGACTTATGCATATTTGATAACTTTTTCTAACCTTTATTTTTGTGATAATGATATATGTAATGAACTATCATTCTATTTATTGATTTCATGATCTGCTAAATATTCTGGAATGAATATTTCAATATCATTTCATTTAATAAGAAATGAAGGTTAAATTGGTCAGGGAATGACCAAGTTGAGATTTTAATTAAATAATGTAATTATATATTCTCATAGAAATTATTCAAGATTATGAAAACGCAATGGGATGTAAAAGTGTGTCTTATAATCATCATTTTTTATATCAATGAACTCTCTAATTATTCTTTAGTTTATGTTTTTCTGATTGTTAAATTTCACTGGATCACCAACTTTTTTGAGATCAGTGATCTAGATGAATATTTATTCTTTTCTTCCATGCCCAATATTCACCTATATTCTCCTAGGTAGATACTGAGTTATGATTTACTTTCATTAACTGTTATTCTCCATCTATTTCTTTTTAAAATTAATTTTTATTCTTCTTTACGATTTTGGTTTTTATCCTCTTATAACCCAGACGAATTTGGGGGGCAAAATTCATTTTAAGGGGGGTAGAATGTAACACCCAGAAATTTTTATGATATATATTTTTTTAATTTCTTGTATGACTCTTTTTTGCTACACCAAGGTAAGATTATGCTATAATTATATCAAGGTTATCATGCATTATAGGCAACATTACGCTTAGTCTGTGTTACATAGAATTTCTAAATATACGTATAAAACTCGTTACATGGAAGACTGAGTTTAATCGGGTTTATATAATAATAAAATAAATATTTATAGATTTTATTAATGAAATATATATTTAATACATTAAATATATTATTTAAAAAAATCTTATATGTCTTCTAGACATGATATAAGAGAAAAATCAATTTTTAGGATAAATGATATATTTTTTTCAAAAAATGCAGTTTTGCTACCTGTTGGTAGTGCACCCATTTTAAATCTTGTTTTTTATAATTTTTTATATTATATTTGAAAAAATAAATTTTTTATTTGGAAGTGAGACATCAAAAAAATTGGATAATTTTTTAGTATTTTTCTGATAACTTTCAAATTTTAATGAATAGTGAAAATTCTGCATTTTAATTCAAAACTTCTTTTTCATTTAATTTATTTATATTTCTATACTATACTTTTATTGGGTTTTCAAGTATAATTAGATTAATTTTTTATCATTTAATCTAAATTTATTAATTTTATGTAATCTCACATTGAATTTTGATATAAACACATATCAATATTTTGATATAAACACAAATCAAATTTTTTATAGTCATTCCTTTTCAAAAACTCATTTTCTTGTCCCCTCAAAAGGATTAATTTTTATTTAATTACTGAAACTTGTAGGTATAAAATTTTAAAAAGTTTATTACATATTTCAGTGGGTCCAAATTATTTTAATAGTTTACTTTTATTTTTTGGATATTTTGAATAGTAACTATGGTTTTTTTATTTAACACGGTTAAAGTTAAATCAGGTAATTTAGTTTGAAAATTAATATGATAAGGACAATAAAATTAGCCTAACACCTAAAAAATCCTATTTTATGAGTAACCATCGACACTTAACACCTAAGTATTGTAATTGAATCATTAAATGGAATTTTATCCATGAAATTTATATAAATATTATTAAAATAAATTAATGTGACATGAATGTGACAAAATGTCACCCTATTATTTATTATAAGTATAATAATTTTAATATAGTGAAAAATGATAAAAATTAAATAAAAAATAGTCTCCGGAAATATAATAAAATTACCAACATCATGGTAATTTATTTTATATTTTTAGATGTTAAATAATTATGTTAAAGGCTTATACAATGATGATGAAGAAATAATTTAATTGATGAAAAAATCGATAACATAATATTAATAAAAATTATAGTAACCATTAAAAGACCAACAAACCTGACCAAATATTATTATTAGAGTATATTTTGACCATAATTATCCAAGGTTAGAGTTATATACCATTTGGATTTATATGGAAATTATTATGACACTTATAATATTTTCTTTAAAGTGATGTTAAAGTTATCACATTCATGTGTTAATAAATATAACATTTGTGATTTGTGATTTTATAGAATATATATTCAATGATAAGTATTATTATGAAATATTGTATATTTATATTCTTTATAGTACATTAATTTAAATTTTATTAAACAAATAAGGGTATAAAATAGTTACACAAAACTATTGTTGAAAATATTTTATTAATGGAAATGTCAAATTAATGTTAATAAAATTATTAAAATAAATGTAATTTGAGATAATTAATATATCAAAATAATTTTATAGATTACCTTTTCCCCATTAGGATATAATAAAATATTTTTTTGAGGATAACATCTTATCTTAATATTTTTAAAAATCCAATAATTGAATAATGTCAAAATTGACCATATTTTTATTTCCTCAGAATAATGTTTTGGTACATTATATAAAAATCATAAATAATTTTTTAAAATATATGAAAAATATTATATGTTATAAAATATTCTAGATTATTTATTTATTATTTAATTAAAATCATATAAATAAATATTTCACCCTTTAAATATTGAAATATATGTTACCCTAGTAAAATGAAATAGAATAACTGAGTGATAAATTAAAATTATAAGGTTTTAATCGATATAAAAACTAGTATAAACATTATTTTTTGATGATATTAAAACCTTATATAATCTAAGATTAAAAATTAGGAATTTTTTTAGGTTTTTGGATGTGGTTTTATTATATTATAAATTAATATTTGGGAAATTCTAAAATTGCCCCTCACCTCAATTATAAAAGGAAACCTCGTTCCTCAACTATTCACTTCACCTTGAACATTCAATATTTGTCCTAACCCAACCATTCCCATTATCGACTTCACTATTTTCATTATATATTTTCTATTCTTCTCTAAAATCTAAATCTAGCTCATTCAATAAGAGATTTAGATGGAGCACGATGAAAAGGTGGTAATATCCTATACCAATTCTTTCAAATAATTTATTCTTCTAATTCTTAATAATGAGATATTTATATTATAAAGTAATAAAACTAGTATAAATTATATTATTATATGTTATTATTGTTATGGAACAACCATATTCCACCTTCTATCCATCCTACAAAAAATGAAATCACTACACATGTGTATGTATGGCTTACCATCTTCGCATTGGGGTGTAATATGTTTTTCACCACCATCTTACTTGGATACATTTAATGATGAATATAATATATATATATGATTATTATTACATTATTTGGATTTATAAAAAAATATATACCATCCACTTACATACTATTTCACAATTATTGGAATGATATTTTCACTCGTGCGTACGTATGACCTACCATCTCCATGATACGATGCGATTATTTCTAAAAAATATTCATTAATTCATAATTATATAAATGAATTTAATGAATAAATATGATATAAATATTATACTAATATAATTCTATAAATGATATAATTATAACTTATTAATAGAAACATATCCGACAAAACATGGTTTAGAAAATAAAGAAGTTAATACTCAATACATTAGTAATAATGTTCCTAAAAACGGATGATAAAATGATAATATATGATGACTATGATTCTATAATAATTCAATGAAAATGTTTAAATCATTATAAAAGAGGTTTTGGTACATAAAATAGATAGAGGAACTAAGGGCAGGGATAATTTTATAATCTCATTATTATTTGATATTTTTATATGTACGTATTTACTGGATATATTTATCATTTATGTCCTTGTTTCCTAATTACTTATTAGACCATATTATTTCCATTATCCAAAAAAATTTCAAATTCAATTATATCTATTGGTGAATATTTATTAAACTGTATAAAAGTAATATTCTGTTGTTTTCTATAAGAGGTACTTCTTGATTTTTCCAGAAAACGAACGAGGACAATGTTTTTTAACATTTACAACATGAACGGATTTTTACATTTTCATAAAAGATTATTTAAATGAAACATCATTTTCTTTACTTAAATTTTATTTTGATATAAATTATTTTATTATAAAATTGTGTGGTATTTTCCTAAAATAATTCCTTTTTAAAGAAAATATGATATTTTACTCAAGAATTAATTTCATGTGTTGTATCAAAATTATTTTCCATCTAAGATTACTTTATTTAATATGTTTATGTTTATCTATAATTTACTCTTGGGTTTTTATTATGTTTATAATGGAATTATATTTATGAAATCCATTTTTTTATATCGGTTATATAATGATGGAATGATTTTTATGAAACCTATTTTATTCCTTGGGTTATTTTGTGGTGATTTTTTTTGTGGATAATTTAAGAATGATTTCATTATGATATGGGTGGGACCTATATGTCCCTCCAATTCATTGGGTAAATATTTATATCTCATGAGATAGACATGACTAGAGGAAAAAGTAAATATGGTTCTGTAATATAGTTTTTGAATGGAGAGTAAATGTGGTTCAATAATATAAGAATAAAACGGAAAGTAATTCATGTTTAGTAATATAGTGTTGGAATGGCAAGTAATCACAGTTCAGTAAACAACCTTTTCAACTATGATGGTCTTAGAAATGATCTCCGACTAATTTGAAAATGATTTTTTTATGCTTATGTGTTTTCCAAAATTTCATGTTTCAGCCAAATTTATTTTCTCAATGATCATGTTCCTTTATCAGTTATTCCTTATGAACTACAAAGATTTATTTCATGAATCAAGATTTTGATATTTGTTATAAATGGTATGATTTTCAAATTTTATTCTCTTTTTTTTAATTCTTATCTTTATGTTTTGTTAGATATTTTCTATGTTTACCCTTACTTTGAATTCGAGCTCACCTCTTTTTATGTTTCTTTACCCCTAAGATATGTAGGAGTGTATTAAGTAAGATGTGTCCTAAAGTGGTTCTTGTTATGAAGTAAAATGCAAGAGATGGTGAAGATGTTTTATAAACTAGTTGTTTATGTTTCCCAGTTTTCAAAGGCACTAAACCAATGCAGTCTTTGGGATTCAGTTTGTGTCATGTATTTTTTATTACAAAAAAGTAAGGTAATGTCCATGTAATTCATGGTTGGGGTATTTACATTGAGAAAATAAGAGGATGAATGGGAATTAAACTAAATAAGTTCTAATTACTAAGAGAGGGGAATATATTTGTTTCGAGCTTCAAATCATGAATAATAGAGGTCAGACTACATTATAATCCATCAAGAAATATCCAAAAATGTGAAATACCTCATAGGGTCATATGATATTCAAAATAGGTGAGTTCTGGGGGTTCGTAGGATTTTAAAAATATTTTTTGGTCCACCTTAAAAGTTGTACATGGTTTCCTTGGAATAGACACATTGTTTTTCTTAATCCTACACTAATCATGCATCAATTTTTTTAAGGGTGAACGACTTCTATTTTTAGGGTGAAAGATTTTTAATACCCAACACCATCCATGAAAACTCACAATATCTAGTGCTACATAGTTTCCTAGGCTAGGTGCACAGTTTTCTCTAACCATGGACCAGCCATGCACAACCCCTTTTCCTTCCATTATTAATAATATTCACTGAAACACACAGCAAGTTAAACCTCAATCAAAAGGTACATAAATAAAAACAAAAAAAATTTATAATTAAATCCCTAGTAAACTCCAAAAAAATTTGGGATATTACTCATAGATTGATTTTAGGTAAATATTTGAGAACAATATCATCCCTCTCAATTGTCCTAGAGGTTGTTGATCCTCGGTAGTTGATAATTATTCATCATAATAACCTTATTCAAGTGATAGTAATCAACAAAAAACCATAATATTGCATTCTACTTCTTGAAAAATAATACTGAGGATTCCCATGGTGACACATTGGGTTTAACAAGGCCCTTTCACTACGAATACTCCAACTAAACCTTCAACTCATGAAGCTCTACAAGATACATTTGATATGAGACTGTATATATATTTTAATTCCCTAGGTGTGTGTATATATATAATTCTATATATTAGTGTGGAGTTAATACTTTCATACTTTTATAGAAGACATCCTCATACTCTAATAGGAATGGGGCTTGTGACAAGCACTGAGTGGTATGTCACATGCATGGGATACCTTATCGTATGGTACTTGTATGCACATACACATATCCAATCCATAACCCCATCCTAAAATATTAAATATAATTGATTCCAAATTTAAATTATACATATATACACCAGAATTAGATTACAAAAAATACTAGAAAGAAAAAAACAGAAAAATACAAATTCACCAATAAAATTGATAAAAGAGTCTAACCTGTTAAGAAATTGACTAAAAAAATAAAAAACCTGACTCAAACTGTGGTCTAACTATATAACTATTCTCTTCCTATTCAAGGTCCCCTTAAAAATCCATCAAAAGTATTTTCATTTTCATAAGATATGACATGTGCGGGTAGATCCCATGCTAGGGTGAGTATAACAATTCCAAGTAGGATACCCTGAAATAACCTAAAATAAATCTCCAAGAGAGTAGTCAACTAAAAATATATAACCTCACTGCTCTTTTTTACACACACAACCTGATTTATTACATAAAAATGAACTTAAGACAACTTGTATGATAAATATGTATAGTTTCGTGGGAAATTAGTAACATTACATAACAACTTAGAACATAAAACACAACATCTTTATTGAAAACTTATTTTACATGATCACAACATTCCTTCGTTGTTATCATTTCATGGGATAACCTGAGTACATGCATACAAAAAGGGTGAGCTATAAAACCAATGGATTAAACAAAGAATAACATGAATAATATAGTACATGTTAAGAAATTGGAATGTCAAAAGAGCTCAATAGAAACATGAACATAATGGAATGATACAATAACATAATAATAATAACATAGAAATGTGGCAACAACATTTAACATGATATTAGCATGAGCCAAAACTCATTTCACATGGATCGTGAGTAAACCCTAAATTCACTTGAATTATTATGAGTAAATTACCATTTCAATTGAATTAGCATTAGTAAACACTCATTTCACTTGAAGTATCATGATAATAATCTTTACCCAATGCATTGGAGTGTTATTAGGTTTATCCCTTCCTAATCATTTTATTTCATGCATAAGTGTGTCACATGGATAATATAACATGGATTCGTTAAACATAATCATTTTTTACATGATAAAGGAATGTTTAATTCATGCATTAAACTCTATAATCAATAAGAAAAGGTGAGTAAATTTGAATACCCTTAATAGAGAAATGGGCATTGTATTCACTACACAATGACATTGGCTTAGAAAATATCAGCGCTATTTTGGCAGCATAACATTGTGAAATAAGCATTCTTAAAAATGGTTGATGAGGGATAAACGGGTGTCTCATAATATTTAAATAAAATGTATTTTAATGGGTTAATATATATACATTTCCCAACATATGTAATGAAATTTATATTCATAAAACACAATAATTTCATGAATGTAAATAGGGAGAGAGAAATCCCTTACGGAATTTCGGCATGGTAACGGGTGTTCATGGAAGGAATTAATGATATAGAAAGAGGTATATAATCCTTAAAACATAATGAGGACAGTATGGTGGAGGATTTAAATCATACCCCAACATTTTTAATTGAAAATAAGATGGAATAACAGTATGATGAGACATGGACAGAAATGAGGAAGGAAAGAAACCCCTTACTTGGAAGTGGGATTTCAAAGGCTTGGTAGGGGCTTGATAGAGGCTTATTAGGAGCTTAGGGATCCTTGGGAGGATATTAGAGAGAGGAAGGAAGAGTAGGGACGTGTGAAAAAGTGTTTTTAGTGAATAGAAGTGGGAGATTGGGTGGGTTTATATAGGAAAATAGAGGGAATTATTTATTATTTAGGTTTTGGACACCACACATTAAAATAATCAAAACCACAAACCAACCCATGGTTTTTCCCATGAATTTTTCCAAATGGGAGTAGAAAAAATTATTTTATAAGGCCAATGTTCGAACTTTTTAAAATATTAGTATTTATTATATGGCAGTGAGTCACACTCTGAAGGAAATTATTTTAGAAGTTATAATGTTTTATAAGTCTTGGAGGGTCCACTAAGGCACCATAAAATTAATCAGCCAAACCTAAAATCAAATTATTTTAAAGCTAAAACATATATTGTCTGAAAAAAATTTATTTTATTTTATTACATCACTATTGGGTCATTATGATGTCATAAAAAACATTATATATTTAAACGGTATTTAATTTTTTCCAAAAAATTTGACTGTCTCAAAAAATTATAAAAAATCCACTATTTGATAATTTCAACATCCTCATTCTAAAAATAATATTTTTTTTATCTAAATAATTTCGGAATATGTGATTTTTTACTTTTAAAATAAAACCCGGCATATATCGAAAATTCAGGGGTTTTGACAAAAAAAATCAAACCTCAATAAAAATTACAATTGTATTCATCAATATTATATAATAATTTATATTTAATAAAAAGTAATTTACTAATAATATTTTATTAAAATACTTTATAATTCAAAAATCTATTAATTTATCAAAATTGATTTCTTAATTGAATATTAACTAAAAAAATAATTTGTGCTTTAAAAATATTTACAAAGTAACAATAATAAAATGAATGTATATTCATTATTCTATAAAAAAATAATACATATAATCATGGTTCTAGGGTATTGTTACATAACCCCTTATAACACTTTCATATGACCTAAGAGTAAGGTGTGTGATGGTGACAGACTCTTGGGGTGGCTCGGATAAAATCGCTTGGGTGGTAATCTCTATTAACTTACACATCTCCCAAAGGAGGTTCCATTAAAGATTAAAAAGTTGAATATATTCTTGGTATTGGTCATGAGTGATACCCAATGACTCCACCTCCTTTATGAGCTCTGAAAATGGGCTTCATAAAGAGCGATTCTACTATATGAGGTCATCGCTTCCTTTGTCTAAGTAAATTGGATTTGTTAAAACCTTGTATTTATACTAATCTTGTGATGACTGTTCAAAGGCTATATTTGAAATGGTAAGAATTATTAACGGTATTTTGAAATAAAAAACATAAATCCAAGGAAGTGCATATGTTTTACATAACCATTTTACATAATAATACATTAAATTATATAAAAAGGAGTTTTTATTAATAAAAGTTTGGGTCATTAAAAAATCCCAAGGCATGTCATTAAGAATATGAAACATACAAATATTAACACCCAAATATACTCATAACATACACCAAGTCTCAAAGACGTCTTATATACTTCTAGTCATAATATTATGTTCAAGTGTTAAATGTAACCCTCGTCTATGAGAACTAACTATCTGAACCATGATATCTCTAATTTATGTCATTTGATAGTTCATTCTCATAGGGATCCACAATGAATAGGTACTCGTAGAACTATGAAGGACCTGATAAAAATATAGGGGATATTGAAAAGAGATTACGGGGGTATACCAGACCCTGCTTCTAATAACATTTTATGTAGGGGATTTTCTGCTCATAATTTTGGTCAGGATTATTCCTCAAACACAACCAAGAGAAGGAAAAGGTCTGATAGAGGATCACATCCTACGTTGCACAGATGGGTTCCTAAAAAATTTCTATGACTAATACCATAGTTGTGATCAAATCCTATTAACATTATTTCATGACTTATTATACCTTCATGATGATAGACAAAGTGAATGCACCCAAAATAAATGAGGCCAAACTAAAGATAATGAGGGACTCAAACCCCCTAGGAGAAGTTAAACAAAATGTATGTGGTGCACATGGTGTGTCTTTCCTATCCCAGGTCTACTTATGTATATCCATATCACAAGGAATTTATTTATCTTAATATAAGGAATGTACTTTTCTGATACACTACATGTATAGTTCGGGCCAACACTCTCTATGTGTTTTATTTCAATGTTCATGTATTGTTGTCAAGTCTGTGTCCACTAGTCATTCCAATGTACCCATCCATGTCCGAGTACCCTAGTCATGTCTGAGTATCAGGTTGTGCCTACATACTATATCAATGAATGTTGTCTTGTTCATGTCTATGCTTATTTACCTCTTGGATATATGGTAATCCTCTAACACCGAGTCACATGGAATTTTTTAGGTACCACATGTATTTTGATAATTTTCTTCACACATAATACCTAGCCTCCACAGAAAAGTTACACCCGATATTTTTTCTTTGGACTACAACCCCTGTATTTTGGATTTTTATAGAACCCATTGGGTTTTCACGTTCCTTTTGATTTAATTATTTCTACTATTAGGTACACCTCATTAACATTCCAATAATCATGGATCTGAAACCAACTAAGCCCTTCAGTCATCAGTGGAAGGATTATAGTCACTCAATATGCTCAAGATGATCCTTGTCGCACTATACCGCTTCAACAACATCAAACCATGCATGAAGAACATAAACCTAATCTTGATCCATATTTGACCATCTATAGTCATCAATTATCTTAAATAATTCCATTAATCTCAAAATAACACACCATAAAATGATCTTTTGTTCCATAGATCGAATGTGAAATGATTGGTTTCCATGTATTTTTCAAACTGCCTACCAAAAAGGATGATGGTGATGATCACACAATAAAATATCGGATTAATGCACAAAATAAAAGAAAAATAATTAACCTTAATCATTTCATTGGTCAACCTCAATCAATTTTTTTTAATAATGAATAAAGAGATATCAATGAAAATTTAATAATCAAATATAATAAAATCCTAATCATAGGAAGATAAATCAATTCCCACAAAACATGATCAACAAATTAATCAATTTGTTGATGGAATTGATTCACATTTTTCATCATTTAAACTAATGGGTATTATACTAATGAAAAACAACCAACCAACCTTGGGTTTAGATAAATCACATAAAAAGAGTATCCACGTGTTGATGTTGTTATAAAAACTCACTAGCTCCATTGGCACAGCGATATAACTACAAAAATGTAGTTCTTATAAGGTTTAGTTTTTGCATTTAGAGGTGGGTAGTTATGGTGAACTGCTACTAAAGTGGAGTGAATATATGATTATTAGCGGTTTTCAACAACCTCTGGTAAATCTAGATGAACATTAGAGGTGGTTTCATTAGAAGGGGTGTCATATAAATGGTTCCAATGTATGATTATCATTGGTTTTCATTAACTAATCAGTTGTATAAGAAGGGGTTCCATAAGACTACATGAAATAAACCATTTAGAAGGGTTTGAAACCCCTTAAAAATAATATATCAATTTAGGGGAACCAATCCTAATAGATGGGAAGAATAAATATTAGGTATGGTTCTTAAATCTCCACTAAGAATTCTCCATTTTTTAATTTTTTTTTCCAATATTGGGTTCCTCTCTCCCATTTCCCCATGTTCCCCCTCCCCCTTCTGCATATATTCCATTATCATATCTTTCCACCTTTTCCCCACCTCCACCCTTCCCATTACTCTCTATTTCCCACTCTCTCTTGTTCCCTCCTCTCTATTTGCCCCCTCCAATGGACCTATGTGCCCCCAGGACCAACCTCTTCCGTGCTCTATGCCTCTTATCCCTAAGCAATGTAAAATTAATTCCCATGTATTGAGATTCAAACCCCATAATAGAAAGTCTCTCACGCCCTCACGTCGTCCTCTTAATACCACTATGACAATTTTATTTATTTTATTTATCTGTGTCTATATATATATATATATTATTTATTTGAATAAATATTATTTAGATAACATATAAATATTAATTTGAAAAAATAACTTAAATATGAATTTATATAAACTATATATTTATATATGTATGCAAATATAAATATATATTTATAAATATATTCATAAAAATAATTTCTAAATTTAAATAAATATTTTTTACATTATATATACATATATCTATACATATAATATATATAAATAATTATATTTACATATATAAATATTTATTTAGGAATATATTTATATTTGATTATCTGTTTATGTATTTATATAATATTTATAGATATAAAATAATTATATTATGAATATTTTTTTAATTATTTTTATATACTTATATATGTGTGTGTGTCTGTGTGTTTTTGATAAAAATAATATTATTAACTATTATTATTTTTATTACACCTATTTTTTAAACTAAAAAAATTATATACTGGTTTTATAAATAGTAAACTTTTAATTTACGATTAATATCATACATATATTATATTAAATACATTTATATTATATATTTATGTAAATTATTTATATACTCAGATACATATTTATAAATTTTATTAATGTTCATTTGAAATATATATATATATATATAATTATTTACTTAATATATTAATCTATGATTTTTAAAAATATATTTATACAATGTGTTTAAATAAATACATTTATTATTTTATATATTTATATATATTTATTTTTTTACACAATATAATATTATATATAATTAATATATAATTATTTTCTATGAAATACAATTTATAGAAATATTTATATTATTTATAATTTATATTATAAGAAATTTAATTTATACAAATATTTATATAATGTTATATAAAATATAATGTTATATCATATATAATTAATATTTACGTTATATATAATCGATATAAAATGAAATATAATTTATAAAAATATATTCATAATATTATATGAAAAATAGTTTTATATTATATATAATTATTTTTATATAAACACAATTTATACAAATATTTATATAATATATTTCAATACATAAATTAAATATTTTGTACATTAATATATATGTATTTCAATACATACATTTGTATAGTATTTTGTAACATAATATATATTTGTTTTTATAAATTCAATTTCATATAATATTTATTATATATAACATAAAATCCTAAATGGATTATTTAAAACTATATTTTTTAATAACATAATATAAATTACAATAAATAGAAACTTGTGTTATTATAGGATTTATTTTTTAAATAAATTATATTTATGTGTATATTTGTATAATATGTTTAATATTTTATATTATAAATAATTAATATTATGTGACATACAATTTATAAATATAAATAAATATTAATGTATATAATATTGTACAATTATATTTATGTATACATATAAATTCAATTAAATAAAATTATATTAATATATTATATAAGATGTTAATATAATGTATCTAAATACGCATATATATTATGTTTTAATTTTATATACATATATATATATTAGGAATGTTTTTTTGATAAAATTGTCGGGGTTCACAATCTCTTTAATCTCTTAAATTATAGGGGGTTTTGAACCCCCTCTAATAAAAATAAATTACAGGGGGTTTTAACCCCATATAATTTAAGAAATTAGAGGGGGAGTTTTAACCCCATCTAATTTAAGAATTTAAAAGGGGTTTCAACCCCTTATAATTTCTGATATTAGAGGGTGTTTTCAACCCCCTCTAAAATTCAACTAGATATTTAAAAAATAATGTTAAAAAATTATAGGGGGATCAAACCCCCTTCTATTTTATAAAATTAAAGGGGGTTGTAACACCCTCTAAATTTGATGACTAGTGAGGGATGTATATAATCCCTCTCTTATTTTTATAGAAAATTAATTTATAGGGGGTTCTGAAAAACCCCCTCAAATGTTATAGAAAATGAATTTAAATGGGGTTGTGTATAACCCCCTCTAAATAACTCCCTCTAATCTACTATTTTATTGTAGTTATAATACATGATTTTTTCTTGGTCAACCAATAATACTATTCCAAAAACTCCTGACTCAATCCCTAGGGATATGTGGCTGATCGTATGGAATTTCAATAAATATTACTTTAAAAAGAATTTTATAGTTTAACCTAATTATAACAACTAAATTAATTTAATTGTTTATTTAATTATTATTCTACACATAATGACTCTTAAGCCAAACACCCAATGTGATAAAGTATTGTGTTGTGACTATGGTAAAACCTATATTATTTATTTAATGGAATTCATAGTTTCACCATATGATACTCTATATATAATTTATTCCATTATTTCATAAAAAATATGCACACATAATATCATATATTTAATATTTTATTATATCAATATTGAGCCTCCATGAGCCCTAGAATCCTATTATTACTTATTTACCAACTCTTAAAATATTCCTTAAAATATTAAAAAAATTTACAAGTAAAAATTAGAGTCGTTGCATTCTCTACATGTTAGGTATTTTCATCCAGAAAATAAAAAAAACTACTAAAAAAGATGAAGGGGTTCAGCCTGCATCTCGTATCCCACTCCCAGGTGTTCTCCAAAAAATTCTCATTCTATCACAAGACCATCACCAATAGAATCAATCAACTATTAAAAGTCTTATCCTATTGATCCTCTACATCTACTAGTCACTCTATAATGGTACACACATCCTTGATGTCCACCTCTCCCCATTCGATAAAATGTGATGGGTCATCCACATACCTCCTCAACTGCAATAAATGGAATACACCCTATGCCCATTATAACTATGGCAGTAGGTCTATGTATAATTCTACTCAATGATCCTATTAATAATCTGAAAACTCTAAAAAATGTCATAGAAAACATACCAACCAAGATAAAATATTCATAATCCACATCGTGGTGAGTTCTTCGAGATAACATGGTATCCCTCCTAGAACTCCAAAGGCATCCTCCATCAGTTGGTATAATAATTATGATATATTTTCTAAGTCCTCAACTACTATTTTATGATATGAAACATCTCTATATTCTCTCTCACCTACTCATGGACCAGGAGTGGTGACTCCCCTAGATTATCCCAATATAGTGGTGACTTGCAACATCTCAAATAAAAGGGCTAGAATAGTGCTATATTGAGGGTATGAATGGAATTTCTTGTTGTATACGCACTCCACCAAGGTTGGTGGCCCTCTAAAATATGGTAAAATTCCAACATTAATACCCATGGTATGTCCTCTACATCCTGAATCGTCAACTAAATCTAGTCATCAATCAATGGGTGGAATACCATCCGAAAATGAAATTGAGTCCCAAAGGCCTCCTAAAATTCTCTCCATAATTGTGATGTGAAGAAAGTATCAAGGTATAAATTGTACAAAAATGGAAATATGTGGATCTAGACTATCTCCTGCATATACCGATGTCCCAAGAACTCTACCAAACTCTACTATCATATTTCTATGATGTGGTCCGACTTGTTGATTTTGTATATGATCACTCATATATAGTCGTTTCCTCTAGACATCCATGGTATCTCTATCATGAATTTCAATTAAATATATCATCTCACTTACACTCATACACCTCTAGGGTTTAATCTAAACCCATTGGAAACTAGATCTCAGCCCTCGCCTGGTGAAAAGTGAGGCATCGAGAGACAAACAAAGCTACACAATTCTTTATTCCCAACCCCTAGAACTGATGTTTAAGGTCTTGGTACATCTTTTCGACACCTGAATATACCACCAAAGGGTATGTATGAATGTCCCTCAAAACCTTTCAATTCAAGTTTACTAGTACCATCTTCCACACTCTAAAAAGGATGATGTGATCTCCACCATCAGAAAAATGATCAGGAGGAAATTTAGTAGACTTATGAATATAGAATGTCTTATATTAAGTATCTCCAAGTTCAATCTCCCTATAACACTATAGAAGCAGTGGGGAAACAATCAATTACTAGAGGTGAACTACACCATATTCATCCACTATGGAAAAATATAGCAACGTAAAAACATTGAACCCTTTCACATCTACTGCGAAAAAGATCTCTTATAAAAAGAATCTACCACCAAGTTTCCATTAAGGAGGGTATATACTATCTAAAAGTCATAATACTAGATGAACCCTATAAATATCATTTTTCTCTAGTTGAAAACCTTCTGTGAGAATATATCATTAATTATCTTGTGTTCAAAATAGATGATATACCACTAACCCATCGGGTATTTTCACCAAATATTGACAACAAATATTGTAACTGCCATCAATATATCATGGGTCATGTAGTTCTACTTGTGAAGTCTCAACTATTGGGGTCCATAATTGATCAATTTTTATTTCTAAATCAATACATAT
The DNA here is from genome assembly GCA_963277665.1 of Viscum album. Lineage (NCBI taxonomy): Eukaryota > Viridiplantae > Streptophyta > Magnoliopsida > Santalales > Viscaceae > Viscum > Viscum album. The sequence continues at coordinate 1,543,891,343 of OY728155.1, read as the reverse complement.
TCATCCCTGATCCCAAAGGAATCATAAAACACTACGTACTCCTTTCCCACCGCTAATGGTCTCAAGATAGTGGCACTCATTGACCACTATCTCAAATCTGGAAAAACCTATGGGTGCCTCTTAATCTATACAAAATTCTTCCACTAACAAGTCTATACAGTTAAATGAGTTGATGTCCTAGATAAATTGTGAAAAAAATCTATTATAGTAGCCTACCAACCCATAGAAGCTCCACACCTTGAACACACACTTGGGTGGATCTCAAGATAACATTTTATCAATAATAGCTAGGTCCAATTCTTCTCCCTCATCTAAGATAACAAGTCCCTGGATGTAGGCCACTCGAATCTAGAACTCTAACCTAAATAGATTCCCATCAAGGTGTTTCTATCAAAGTATATATATAGGAGCATCCATGTGTCTCATTTTCACCTCCTTGGATGTTTATTACATTTGGATTTAATTGATAAAGACCACCATAAATTGGTCTAATAAAGGATGAAAGATATTTTTTTGAGTCCCGTGAAAACAGTGGGTAAAAAATTATGAAAAAGGTATCCCCATTTTCTCATAGTTATCCTAGTGGAATATTAATGTTTTTTTCATTGTATCATCATCCTTAACATGGATCTGGTGATAGAATGGTATGTGTTTAATCTTCGAGAAGCATACACACCCTCGCAACTAGTGGAATAGGTCATCAAACCTTTTTAATTAATACTTATTCTTATCAATCACCCATTTCAGGTGATGGTAATATAAAAACATGTTCAATATCCCTCCTAACTTCTTGGAGAGAAACATTGGGTTTTCACAAGGTGACACACTATGTCTAATAAATCCCTTTCTATGATAATCCATTAACAACACCTTCATCTCAGTAATCTCTACATGATCAATTTGATATGTTGGCATATATATCAGGGGTAGTTATTGTGTGAAAATATAATTATTAAACTACTATTCAATTGGGATGTCTGAATCATGCATCCTTAGGTAATACATCCTCAAACACCACCACCACTACAGGAAGTTGATATGTCATAGCATCTACTGCTCTAAGGTTCATAACATACAACTGGTGAGTAATTATTTATATACTAATATTTAAGATCCTATATTTCTATATCTCCATTTATTTCTCACCCAAAAATTAAATCCCCACCCCATCTATATAGACGCACTACATTCTCTACCTTTAATATTAAATTTTGGCATGAACTATGGATAGTCAGTCCATAACTAAAATGGATTCATAAGGTTGTGCCACTACTAAAAAGGGATACCACAAGAGACTTTATCCTCTAAGAGTTATATCTCACTACCAATAAATTTTTGTGACCATTGAATCCTCTCTTGTAGGAGTCGCCAAGGGAAAGGGTTGATCCAAGATCTCAATTGAAATATCTAAGTATAGAACTATACAATTATAATGAAAATAGTGGAAAACACATGTGTGTATCATTAAAATATATAAATTAGATAAGACTCATATACTACATCTAATCATACCTAGATCCACATTGAAATAGGCCTCTAATTCATTCATTTAATCCTTATACCTTCTGAAATGTTCCCTGCTCCTAGCGTGGACCACCTTATGGTGGTGGTGGAAATAATTAAAAATATATATCATGTAATACTTCTCTCACTTATCTACATCTATGTCCACAACCATACAGACCACCCTTCTATAAAAACTCTCTCTTAATTTTTGTTCCATTTATCATATATCTATAACCTAGATGGTGTTTCAAACACTCCCTCGTGAGATGTCCCCAAACATAGCAAGAGAAACACTACCTCTCCCCTGGCTGACACGAACAATCTTGAAATCCCTATATAGTAAATCCTTTATCTTGAGACTTTATCTTGTAGCATTACACATGCTTGGATATTTGTTTCAACCTATGACTACCATCTGATTATGTCTTAAAACCTTTTTTCACACAAAGGTTATCTAAAGATGGAATCTTCATAGCCAGATATCTGCCCACTTCGAGAGGATTCTCTAGCGTTCCAGGAAAGATAGGAATAAAAATATATAACATTACATCCCTAATATATTAGAATAGGCACACCTCAAAGGATTTTTCCTAGAAAAATTGATATTTAACCATATCCATATAGTATTTTGAGTGGTTTTTGAACCTTTAAGAGTACTTTGACATGATCATACTTCCCTAATGAATCTGTAGAATATCTTGGATTCCCACCATTCACAGCATAGATGGATAGAACTCCTCTCAGAAGAGGCACTAAAACTCTATCCAAGAGAGGATTTTATAATCATTTGTTTATATCAGAAGATTCCACCATCACCTGTTGGATCACTAAAGAAGACCCACTATATAGAAAACCCACTAATTTTAAGGTATCTACATAAGATGGGAAACAAATGTGTCTACCACTATCTAGTCCTCATAAGCATAGAGGTGTATCTAACAGCATCACCTAAAAGGTCACTGCTTATTAAACTTATATAGTGTTCTCAGCTTGTATGCTTCCTCTACTGAGACTAACAGTGCAATATAATGCTCAACAGGTGGTGGAATGAATGTAAACCACTCAGAGGTTCATCCTCTTATACTAGACCCTACATTGAAGTCTCTTCGCTGGGTGGATAATCATCACAATCCAGATATGGAATCAAAAATGGATGTCATCATAGATGCATTCTAAAATAATCATGATGTATCGTGGTCAAAGATTATATATAGGGAGCTGACTTAAGAAGGACATGGAGACCACAACAATACCAATATGGTGAATGTACAAATGTTTTCCATGAAACCAGTTTGTATATGCCCCACCTCAATTAGTAGGTTATTAGAGTCTTGGTTAATGTATACATCATTCATCGCACCGACATTAGGTTCCATGGCCTAAGAGATGACATCCAAACACTTGAAATTGATCACCCTCGTTCCCAAACTAATCTCATAGCTAGAAAATATCCGAACATTAATCAAAAGATCAAACCACCTTTGATATCAATATTTCTTGACCTAACACATCGGGGTCCTAATGGCCATTGGTAAGACGAATATGAAACCCCAAGACCACCTACAATAATCCCGAGTATGGAGAAATGTTCCAAGTCTTCATATCACACACATGAGAGGCATTAGCCTATGGTACTTGTATACACACACATATCTCTAATACACAACACCAAACTGAAATCTAAAATATAACTAATACCCAACTGTATACACGAATCTATATCCCACAATCAATTTATCACAAATGTATTATATATAGTAAAGATACAATTATAAGACAATTAAAATGTTGATAAAAGAGTCCAACTATCTAATAAGAAGGTGACTACTATCAAATGAATAACATAGAATTGACCATGTTATATCTAGATAACAATGTTACACTAGTTCCTTATAATCTTATCTCCCTATCAAATGATTAGGCATCTACACAAGACACCACATTTTCAGGCAGAGCCCATTCAGGGGTGACTGTAACAATACCCAATAAGACACACCAAAATCACTATACAAAAATCATTAAGATACTAGTATTGTCAACATCACAAGGTATGTCAATCAAGATATGATACATAATACTAATAGAACCCAGATATACTCTGGATAAAAGCCATGTATCAAAGAGGTATCAACCACTACTAGCCACCAGATTTTATAATGGTTTCATATTAACACTTTTTTAGTAGAACTCACTCTATGAGTCATGCTATATTTGATGGAGCTCTTCCAAGACATCTTGTTCATTAGGATCTTCCATGAATAGTTACTAACTAGAACACTGATGTTTTCATACATAAATAGGGGATCTCAACTAGTGACTATGGGTTATATCAAACCCTAAATGAAATCACCTTAAATAAAAGAGGTTGTATGACTCTATATATTGGTAACACTGATTTCTTAAACCCCACCTAGGGAAGTAGAAGGAATGATAGAGGATCACACCCCAGGTTATACAGAGGGATTCTAGAACTCTATTTAAGACTAATCCTATAGATATGTTCACATATTATGCTTAGGATGAAATAACTCACTATAAAATCATGTGGATAGATCAATATAACCAATCCAAAAGAAATTGGTCTATGTTATAGAGAAAGTGGGCCTTAAACTAACCTGGAGAAAGTAAATAACACATACTAAGATTACACAGCATGACTTACTTATCATGGTACTCCCTATGTCTTACCATCTCACACAACATATCATTATTCAAATACACAGTGTTCCCCTTTAGGATACTTGGTGTGTATAGGTCTGGTTGGTACTTAGTGTGTTTCATCGTCCTGAGTATGTGTACTCTAGTTTTGCCCATATACACAGCTTGTGCCCATGTATATGGTAATTTTGAGTACCCTTACTGTGTTTGAGTATCTGGATATGCTTTTGTACCCTAGTATTACTATGTGTCAAGCCATCAATAGCCCTTGTAACCCCAGGGTTCATACTGAGCCACCAGCATGGGGTCAGACAACATTTCGTAGGTCCCACATATAATCTGATATTGTTATTCACGCATAAACCCTCCCCTCAAAAGATAGTGTCCACAAAGAATGTGTTCTTAGTACTACACTCCATATAGTTAGTATTTTGTTAGAACCCACTGGTTCTTCAAACATATTCTGATTTCACTTGTCCCTCCACTAGATCCACCACAATACTCACTCATAATTACAAATCTCAATTGAGTTGATCTCATCCATTATCAGTGGCCAGATTCTGGACACCTAATCCACTCGAGAAGTGATCCTCATTTCGCCATGCCACTTCCTCAATGTATAACTATTCATGACTAACTTTTATCTAATGGTGATCCATATACATTCATTTGTATTCATCATCTAACCTCAAACATGTCATCAATCATGAACTCACACCCACATAAATGATCCATTTTTCCATTGATTGAATGTATAACAATTAGTTTCTGGGTATTTATTGAACCATTGGAGAAAAGGGATAAGGATGATGATTGTATGATGAAATTTGGGATAAATTGATAAAATAAAACATGAGGAAAAATAAATTTCCATTTTTAGATTATCATAAATTCATTTCCATTAGAACAAAAAACGAATACCAAGCAATGAAAAAATAAAAAAATATCCAAGATCATCAATTAATACCCATATAAAGATAAATCAGAACCCAGAAGACATAATCGACCCACAAATAAATATTTTAGTGGAATTTATTTTCATCCATCATATGGTAATCACACATGGATAAACCCAATGAAAACAAATTCCCTACCTTGATTTTGGATCAATCATGAATGAATATTGGTCCTACGTTGATGTTTATTGTGAGATCCACACGCTATGTTGGAGCACTGATTGAAAATACATGGTTCTTTTTTGTTTGTCTAATAATTATCCTCTAAGGATTAATCTATAAATACTTAAGGTTATGTAGATAACCACTGGTCCTTTACATAAATAGGATTTAATAGAGGATACTAGGGTTTATCCGGGTTATGACAACAAAATTAATTTAATAATTAATATAATCATTATACAATCCATGATGGATCTAAATACTACCACCTAACACACAAAAGAATTATATTATAACAAGGGTAAAAATAACAATATTAATTTCATGGTGGTATTAGATTTCTCATAAGAGACTTTATTAAATTTTTATTCTATAATTTGAAAAAAAAATATGTGTGTGTGACATAATATATTTAATATTTTTATTATAACAATACAGAGCCTCTTCTGGCCTTGAAATACTACATTTACTTGGATAATAGCTCTAAAAATAATCCTTAATATATTGCAAGTAATTATATGATAAAACCACAGTCATTGCAATAGAGGTGTCCAAAGGAACTTGTACAAGGGATATTAAGTCACACTAAGCCCGACCACACCCCTTACGAGGTCAGGATGATACAACACATCACTATAATATCCACAACCTTGAAAATAATTATTTGAGGCGATAAATATTGTATTTAAGGGTCTAACATAACCATTGGTAATTTCCTCAGTTCTGCTTTTTTTTAATAAATATTTTGTTTTCAAAAGTATTAGTGTTTTTTGTGATTATAATTAGATTCACGTCAGGTTCACCATTTTTTGTTTCCAATAAACGTGGGTATTGAAATGAAATATAGTGATATTTACATCGAGTTGAACATTTTATTTTCATATAAAAGTGTGTGTTGAATGAATTCATAATGATATTTGAATCAGGTAAACCATTTTTGTTTCTGATAAAATTTGGTGTTGTTTGGTGTTCTAATGTGATTCAGGTAAGGTTCAACATTTCCTTTTTTGAAAAAAGTTTCTATTGATTTGTTTTCTAATGACATTACCAATGATTTGACCTTTTTTTAATAGAAACTCCCAATGGATCTCACATCCATAATAGGCCATGGGACCACATTACCAAGGCAGTTAGTAATTGGAGTTTCATACCAATGACTCTTAGGATATCACATTATTCGTTAGGATTGGAGGTTTTTATTATTGCATCCTTTTGGGGGAAATTATTACCTGCTCTGAGACTCCATTATATAATTATGAAATGTTCACAAATCATTCCAAAATATTATAACAGGACTGGTTACCCTAATAAAATAATTATCAATTGAATCTTTGTATTTGTATATAGGAGTCATTAAAATGACACCATCTATATGTATTTGTGGTTCTTTATACTTTTACCTGTTATTTCATTACAATTAGTTAATAATTTAACTTTGATACCATGGTTGGGTTATCTTGATTTTAATGTCCTCCATGAATTCGAGTGGATTTTTTGAATTGGTATTGAACCCACATGATAAGTCCTACGTATCTTGTGAATGATATGAATAAAAATCCATGTAGCTTGTATAGGATAATGTCATGAAGTTTAACATCCTATAGAAATGACATATTTGGGGAATTTAAGAATTGGATATGGAGATCAAGACTTACAAATGAACCATGTGTATCTTGTTCCACTACTACAAAATAATATGTTAACAACGATAAAATTGGTCTTTATCCGTTCTAGAAATGCGTTGACTAACAAAGAATGATTAAAATCCCTATCCTTCAATCAGTTCTACAAAATAACTTATAAAGGCGTATTTTATTAGTTCTAAGGAAATCACTAAAAATTACCCATTTAAAATTTCTTATACAACTATTGATAAAGGTTTCCTTTATCAGTGCATTTATTAAATGCTGATAAGGGAGAATACTATAGTGTGCTATGACAATAGAGTAAAACACCTAAAACAACTATTGAAGGAAGAATCATCAATTATAAATTATGAATTTAAATAAAATAATATATAAAACCCCAATAAATTAAAAAGTAGTATATCATATACATTTTATAAAATTGGTTTAATAAATTACATGAGTAATTAAAAATCACCACATACATTCAAAAACATCAATGTTCCTTTGCCTTTTTCCCTGGAGCTCGATTCATTCTGTTACTGAACAAACCACAATTGCTCAAGAAAAAAAATTCTCCTAAATAATAAAAAATTTATTATGTTATTATTAATATAAATAATTAAGATAAATATAAAGCTTTAATTTTAAACTAAAACTTTAGTCATAATTGGAATAGAGTGTTATCAGATTGAGTTGCAGTTGATTCTTGTACATCACAAAATTTCTTGTTCAAATTCAAGAATTATCACTATGAAAAAAAATTAAATAAGTATGTGATAAAAATTATTTGTAAGTTAATTAATTAATATCATATATAATGATTATAAAACATTATAGGATCATTTTTGTGGTCTTGGTGATGTGATACATGTTTTAAACAAAAATGACACTTATTTGTTGAAAACACACACTTGGAGTCATACTGGTCACACCATGCATCAGATTTAGTTGTAGAAGATTCATATTATGTCCAAATAAATTAGGAGGAATTTTTATAAATTATTAAAACAATACTAATGTGTTTTCATGGATTTAACCATGTCCTTTATGTATTTTCTAAATTGTCATTTTAAACTGAAAACACGAACTTTGAGTCATACCGATCACATCATGTGTCAGTTTGACATGAGACTAATTTATACAAGTCAAAATGACATATGAATATTTTTTGTAATTAATAAAGACAATATGAGTGAATATTATTAATTTTAAGAGAGCGAAACTTTTTGAACAAAAAGGTCTATTTTAAACTAATAGTTGAAACATTGAGTCATACTAGGAATATCATGTATCATATTAAGGTTAGGATGATTCATACACATAAAAAAGGAATTATGGATAATTCTACTACACTATGAAAGTAATATAAATTTTTTTTTCTAGGTATTGAGTCTGTAAATTTTCTTTTTTTCAAAAATTAATTTTATTTTTAAGTAAAGGGACACACTTAAATCCATATCAGTCACACTGTTCATCTAATTGAGGTTTGAATGGCTCTTACACATCATAAATAACTTTTGGATCAATTTTCTAAAGTATCATAAAAATAAAAAATATATCTATTTTTGGTACATATCTATTCTTTTTTACTGAAATATCATTATAAACTAGAAACATGCACTTTAAGTCATACCAGGCACATCGTGTGTTAGTTTTATGAAAGACCAATTCCAACACATCACAAAATGAAATATGAATCATTTCCCTAAATTATTAAGATAATCCTAGCATGTTGGATTGGTCTTTAGTAAGTGATAATTTTTTAAATAAAATTTCAATTCTAAACTAATAACAAACACTTGGAGTCATGATAGTCACATCATGTTTTTGATTGAGGTTGACTGATTACTACACATCCCAAATGACTTATGGATAACTTTGTTAAAGTATAAAAACAATCTAAATGTGTTTTATTTTTTTGGATGGTCAATCTTATTTTTTACTATAATTAATTTCAATTATAAATAAAAAGATACACTTGGATTCGTACTAATCACACCATGTTTCGGATTTAGGTGTAGATAATTTTTACACATACCAAATGACATATGGATTTTTCCCTAAATTATCAAATCAATATGAATTTGTTTACTCATTTTTGAGGTTTTAACTTTTTTTTACTTAGATTCCATTTTAAAATGGAAACATGCACTTTTAGTCATAATAGCCACATCGTTCGTCAGTTTGATATGATATTGATTTATAAACATAAAAATTAATTTATGAATTATTGTACTGATTTATCAAGATAATACGAGCATGTTTTCATTAGTTTTATGTTAGTGAAACTATAATGACCCGAGCTGTTATAAATGAAATTCCCCATTTGATTTAATTAAATGTCTTATTATATAATATGGTAAAAGAAAACACATACGCTTGTATTTTTAGATTTAATAGGATTTAAAATACAAATAAGTGTCATTAATTTTGATTATATGGCCATTGAATAGTGGTCACATTATTAGTATAAATATATATTTTTAACAAATCAAATTGACACAGAAAAAGGATATGATGGCCTCAACTGGTAGGATTGTACCTTATAAATCCATTTTATCAGAGCTTCTGAGGGAGAAATAATCTTTGGTATATTTCATTGACCAATCCAAAAATGTGATCCAACATCATAAGAATGACGAAAATAATTTATGGGATAAGTTCATGCTCATTAATATAACAGACCAATCTATCTTCTCTAAACCCCATATAAAAGTCCCACTATCATGCACCGTACTCTTTAAACATTTTATAGTGTATTAAATGTATATGTATCAAGACCCTAGAAATTTTATTATGTAAATTATTTTTTATATAGTGATAAAAATATTTTAATCCTATTATTTTTACATTATAAATGATTTATAGTTTGAAAAAATATGACACAAATAACATTTTTCATAATATTCAACATTAATCTAGGAGTATATTTCGAGGAATTAATGGATTTTTAAAATAAATAATATTTTAATAAAATATTGTTTTTAAATAATTTTTTTTAAATTTAAATGATCATATAATTTTTATAAAGTCAAATGTAATTTTTATAAGGGTTCGAAATATGTTATTGTAAAAAAAATAGAATGTATTAATGAATATCGATTTTATTTTTAAAGTGAAAATTCACATAATTAGAAAATAATTTAGATAAAATGAGTATTATTTTTTGAATTAGAACATTGAATTTATCCAATTGTTAAATTTTCATAATTTTCTAAGATAATCTAATTTTTATGTAAAAAGTAAATACCATATAAATATACTTTCTGTTTTATCACATCATAAATACCTAAAAGTGATTTAATAAATATTATAAATGGTGAAAAAGACAAAATATATTTTTTAACTTCAAAATAATGTTATTTTATATTTATTTAATTTATTTTTATAAAGTCGTTATCAATCCTCCTGAACCATTATTATATTTTATGGTTTTGCAATCATATTGTTAAGAGTTTCACTCACCTCCTCATAATAAAGGGAAATATTTTATTATGTTTATACATTATCGTTGTCACAACCCGTCCCCTGGGGCCCATGTCGTGACTAACCCAAGACCGACTTCCATAGGCCAGGGGTTGACGACTAGCACCAAAAAGATACTCTCTAAAATGGGAATACATTAACTTTAATTATGTATAAACACACGTTCCAAGAACACAATAAGAAGAAACTGTGAAATAAACTGCTGTAGTAAAAGACTATTGAAATTAAAAGGTGATTGAATACTAGCCCAATTGTAAAGGTACAAGTACAACTAAAAATACAATACAACTGAAAGAAAAAGAAAAACAGCTATTGGGTCATCCTCCGAGGTTCCTACCTGAAGGGTAGGTACATATCGCCTCCTCAGCACTCCACGTCCGTCCGTCTCCTCCGTTTCACTTCACAAAAAATGGTCCACCACCATGCACCATCCATTCCTATCTCCCTCAGCCTCAATCAGTGTTGTGAATCATCTACACCAGGCAAAATAAGGTGCAAGCGAAGCTCGTGCAGGGGTGAGTATAACAATACTCAGTAGGTACCCCAAGACCCCTGTAGGTCTCCTCAAGTTGCACAAATGAAAAATCACAAAGAAAGACATCAACTCTACTTAGGAATATGACCATACATATACCTAAGTTATCAAGATATACTCATCTCATACATGAGAGAAAGACACCACATAGGTAACACCACGAAGATAGAATTACCACATAGGTAACACCATGATGATAACACCACGAAGGTAACTCCATGAAAGTTGAAGTACCACACAGGTAACACCACAAAGATAGAAGTACCACACAGGTAACACCACAAAGAAAATACCACAAATAAAGAAGTACCACCTAGGTAACACCACAGAGATAGAAGTACCACACACGTATCACCACAAAGATAGAAGTTCCACACAAGTAACACCACGAAGATGATACCACAAAGGTAGAAGTACAACACAGGTAACACCACGAAGCAAGAAGTACCACACTCGTAACACCACAAAGATAGAAGCACCACATAGGTAACACTGCGAAGATAGAAGTACCACATAGGTAACACCACAAATATTGAAGTACCGCACAGGTATAGTACCACGTAGCACAACCTCAATCAAAAACAAAAAGTAAAAATAGCTCACAAAGAGTCTCAGCTTAAAATAGGTTTTCAGTGAAGTATATATAAGTACGGATGATTAGTCGCGAAGCTAGATCAGCTTATTCATTCAAGAGGAACTACTTCTGACCATACGGAGTATGAACCACATAAGATCAATAGGTAATAATCCCCACAGTGATCCACACAGGATCCGACCCGCCCAGAGTTGATAGGTAACTAACCCCTGCTGACCCACATAGGATCTGACCCACATAGAATTGGTATGCGCTGAACCAAAAAAGATCACTGATCGCTGAACCACATTTTTTTTGACCCACACAGGATCGGTATGCACTGACCCACACAGGATTGCGGAGTGCTGACCCACACTGGATCCATATGCACTGACCCACATAGGATCACTGAGCGCTGAACTCCGCATGATCTGTCTCCAACCTCCACCTCACTGCTAGCCAATAGATTCCTCACACCCAGTGTGCTCGAGTTCTGTCAAATCTTCCCTAGAGATACACATAGGATCGCTGAGTGATGAACTCCGCATGATCTGTCTCCAACCACCGGCTCACTATCAGCCACTGGATTTCTTGCACCTGGTGCACTCAAGTTCTCTCAAATCTGAACTCGAGATATCAGTCATACCCAGCCATCACTAAGCTCCACAAATTAGTAACCCAAAGGACCACCATGTCATAAGGGTTCCAATGTGATAGACGGTGCGTCAATCAAACGCCCGGTTTGTGAGTTATAAGCATTTTAGCTCTGGGGGTCCAGTTGGATTCAGGTTCGATCCAACCCGGTCATACTCCAACTATCTCCAAAACTCAAGAGGTATAAACAAAAAAGTACTATCTCATTCAAAGGATCCCAACGCCATAGAAGGTTTGTCAAAGGGATGATCGGTTCTCAAGTTACAGAAAAAAGGTGAAACTAGGTCTAGATGGGCTCGGGTCCGGTCCGACCCGGTCGGACTGACCCGGTTCGGGTCAGGCCCGATTGGCCTGGGCCATGGTAGCCTGGCTCTCTAGGCCAAGGTCTAGCCCAGCACGCGAAGGGGGTGGCCCGGCCCAGCCCGCTGGCCACGGCCCGCCGTGGTGGGGTCCACCCTAGCCAACACCCAGGGGGAGCCCCCCCCCCCCCCCGTATTCCGAATGGTCTGTCGAAACATTTGGCTCGGCCTACCCAGCGGTGCCATGTGGAACAACCTGATAGAATGTGGCACCCACAAGAGTGGGTTCATCCTGTTATGATGCGGCCGACTAGAATGGTCGGCCCTCCCTTCAAGCAGCGCGAACATGTGTCTCTCCTCCCGCGGCTGGCCGGTTGTTGGCCGCCTTATTGCGCCGCCATGGCCGATGGGCCATAGCCTTCTCTTCTACAGGTAGCACGGACACGTGCTACCTCACCTTCACATGGACGGCCGGTGTGACAACCTCCTTGATCCCCCGCCATGGCCGACGGGCCACGACATCTTCTGGTTGTGTGGATCCATCGCCGCCGCCATCGCAGCTGGTTGGAGTGCCTTCCACCGCCTTGTGCCTCACTGGTGTCGGTCGTCATTCTCCTTTGTCTTGAAGAACATGTCAACATTGAAGATGCAGAGGGATCTGGTCGTGTTGGTATGGACCATACCCTCCATGTTAGTCCTGTAGCACACGTCTTGAGGAGAAAGATTCAACGTAATATTAATGATGAACAATCTTAAACAAACCCCTACCTCAATCATCTGTTGGGGTTGTCACGGGGAGGAATATGAGGTCGTTGAAGGAGACGTCAGTGTTCATCACTCCCGCAAAACATTTCTGATCTGGGATCGTGCATCATCCTCATTCTTCGTTGGTAGGTGGTTCTTTGTTGGAGGATTCTCCATCCCATGCCTCCTCTCCCTTTTTCTAATGGGAATACAACCCACAAGAAGAGTTAATAAAATTAAACTTCATTAACAAGTTGGGTTATTAATTCAAGATTAATGTATCCTATTAATTAAATAGAAAAGTTGTTACACATTTTGTGTAACCGAGCATTTAATTCCCAACATTTAATTCCCAACATTTAATTCCCAACCACCCTCGTGTGGTCCCCACCTTTTTGATCCAATGGGAGGTTTTAAAAATAAAATAAAAGTTAATTATTTTACTTTATTATTTGTCCAACCCTCCCACGAAAATATGAGAAACTAACTCCTACCCTCAACCTACTGCAGTCGAGGTGAAGGTATCCTTAGGTGAATATCGGTGCTGCGAGTTCAACGGTGTCCTTGGATTTCAATTCCGAGCATCGGTTCAAAAGTTACAAAACACCGCTCGCACGTTTACTGAACGTACCCGAACAAATGTTCAGAAAATTATTAATAGTCACCATAGACCTGCACTGATCATGGTTAGGCTCTTACTTAGTGAAACACACCCCAACGAACCCAAAGGTACTCTCGTATTTCCAATCTGAGTTACCGTTTAAAAGTTATGATTTTGTACATTAAAATAATTGTCACTTAATTATTTTATTTGCCGCCAAAAACTAACATTCACTGGTGGCCCGTGCCGGCCAATTGTAGTATTTTCCTACTGAAATAATACCATCATATGTTTAGTGGTGGCCTCAGATTTTTAATCTGAGTTACCATTTTTGAGTTATATTAATTTGAAAAATAAAATATCTTTTTTTAATTATTTTATTTAAGGGTATGCCATTATCGGGTTTTCTCACAAGAGGTTTGTGCCGACTAAACTTATGTCATGCCTAGGGTAAAACTACCATCCTGAGGGAAACGGTTCCCTTAAATTTCTTATCTGAGTAACCATTTACGAGTTATTCCACTTTTTTAGGAAAACTGCTTACACGCGCAAATTAAACATTAACAAAACTTTGATGGATCATTTCGGGCACTCCAGGACTCAGAATCACGCATCATTCGATTTTTCGGTCTCGAAATAATTCCATATGATTAAAAAAAATATATGGATTTTCCAAGACAATACAGTCCTTATAAAAAAATTATAACCACTCCTATTTGGTTGATACTGTGGTAAAAACCATGGGATGGTTTTTGGATTTGGTTATTTTATTATGTAGAGTCCAAAACCTATATAATAAATAAATCCCCCTATTTTCATGTATAAACCCTCCCAACATCTCATTTTTCATTAATCAAACTCCCTAGATAACTTCAATAATCTACCATACACTCACTACAGTCCTCCTAAGGAACCTCCATGTTCTCAATAATCCCATCTCAAGAATTTGGAGTCACACACTCATGTAAGGGACCTTCCTCTCCCCCTTTCAACTAAAGAACCATATTTTAAATTATTCTTTTTAATATCAATTGGTTGTATTTTAATTGATTTATAAAATATACATTATTATCCAATTTATTCTATTTTGTTGAGACACCATTTATCCTCTCTCATTTTTACCCTTATTTAAGTCATTACTATGTAAAACTTTAGTAAGGGATTTATCTCTTCTCAATTCCATTCAAGTTATTCTTTTATGTTATGTCTATTAAAATCCATTTTATTATTTTGGGATATGTTATTAAAAATATCCCTTACTATCCATTTAATTTATATATTATTTGATCATTCTTTCACTCTCATTATTCCTCCCATGATCTTTTATGTTCACTTGTTACCATGATAAAATATCGTTATGATTATTTTCTTTATTAAATTTTCTTCATTACTATATCCCTTATATTTCCAAATTCATAGATTCAGGATATTCTTTTACATGTCCCTATAATAGAAAATAATTTATATTTGTTGAGATACCCCTTTATCTCTCATAAACCAAATTTTAAGAATCTTTAAGTGAAGTAATTGTACTGCCGGAATTTCACCAAGATTTTCCCTACTAGAAAGATTGTGTAGTGAATACCATCCCCATTTTCTATGAGAGGTGTTCACCTTTATGGAAATATAATTTTTGATTCAGGACATAAAAGTATTTATTCTAAATTCCATGATTTTTTAATAAATTATTATTATGAATGAATATATATTGTATGATCTACGTGGAAAACATAAGAATAACAATGAAATGAAAGTGATGGGTGCACCCAGAATTATATAGAACTCTAATGAGTTGGGTAATGTTTAGTATCATGATATGTCATGTTAGGATAGGGATTGAACCTGGTTCCTTTCTAAGTCTTTTTCCAACATGATGTCTTGGTGGTTTATCCTAGACCGATGTTTATTATGTAGTGTATTCAGTTGTTACAACATTTCGCATATTATTATTATTATGATATATCATGTCTCATTGTTAAAGTTTATAAATTCAACTCATTTTATGTCCCATTTATATGCCTATTGACAAATACGTATCACCTTATTCCGTTTGTATTTTTTTAATGGGTTATATAGATCACCCATTTCCAATGTTTTCTCCCAAGTTTTCATGTGAAGTTTTAACATCCATGCAATTTTAGAAGAATGTTATGTAAGTTTTAAATAATTTTGTTCTATCACATGTCCAAGATGTTATGATATGTTCCATGTTCCCAAAGAAACTATACTTATCTATAATTCAGATTGTATTATGTGTATTTTTATGTATTAAATCATTTATAAAAGTGTAATAATGAACATGTTTTTTATAGTTTCTATTAGAGGAAATGTTCATTTATTTTTCAGATTTGGATTAAGAAAAATTTAGAAAAATTCATAGTGATAAAACTAAGTATAATAAAATATACCAATATTTTGGTAAGTATAAGGTAATTTTATTATCAATAAAATACACCCCTATCTACATACTACAAGTGGATGTGCTTTTCGAACAAATTTATCTAGGGGTAAAAACTCCGTCAAGGTGTGTCGAGACTGACTCAGTGTAACCTAGTACAAGAAAACGGTCCTTACTTCACACCTTGTTTGACACTCTGTAGGGATATTCATTGGTAAATACATAATATTATTATAAACCATTATTAATGGAATATAAAAATATTCCACAATGAATATATGTTAGTAAATAGATCATAGATAACATATATTGAAGCCTAAAAATTCATAAATTAATTAATAAATTTTATTTAAGTTATACATTTAATGTCATTGGTTTCCCCTTTATATGTTTAATAGTTTAAAATAATCATCCATAATTTTTTATTTTATTCTAGAAAATGGATGGAAATAAGAGGAATTGGGTTAAAAATCAATGAGATGGGAAATTTGATGACTACCACAATGAGATTCCCAACCCATTGGGGGTAGGAATCACAAAATTTATGACAATACTCTCTTAGATGACTAAATTTATAAATAGAAAACTAGAACAAGAGAATCTCCAAAATCCCTCTAATTATGAAAATGATTCAATTGGGGCCTTTATGTGATAAAGGCCACCTACATTCAATGGATCATTAGACCCCTTAATCATGGAATAATGGACCAACTCCATTTAGAAGATTTTCTCCATCATTAACTGTTCTGATAAAGAGAAGGTTCCATTGGAAATATATCATATAGAGGGAAGAGATTATAAGTGGGTGAAATTGTTCAAGAAAATGAACCTTGATGATGATATCTAAGTTGTAACACCCCGAGATTTTATGAAAATATTCTTTTTAATTTCATTAATGTCTTGTGTTGTACGCAACACCATGTTTTTCTAAACAATGATATGCTATTAAAATATTATTAAAACTAGCCATTATGAATAGTAATAACCACTTTTTGAAATTTTTTAAATTTTATTTTTCAAAATGGACTTCATTTTTGGATTTGGAATATAGAAACTAGCTTAGGGTGAAATTTTGTTGATTTTCGGATAACTTTCATATTTTGATGAATAGTGAAAATTACCAAATTTTAATTAAAAACAACTTTTTCAATCGAAATAATTAATTGTGATAAATTATTAATTTTAGTGGTTTTAAAGTATATTTAGAATATATTTTTACAATTTAATACAATTTTGGTCATTGGATGTAATTTCACATTTAAACCAGTTATAAACAAGTGTCAATCTTTTGATAGTTATTATCTCTTAAAAACACGCCTTTTGTTTTGACGACGGGAATTAATTTTTAAATTAATTAATGCAACTGATATGTTTTGAATTTGGTAAAATAGAAATCATTTTTGAGTTCATAATATCAAATATAGCTTAGGCGTAATTTTTGATATTTTTCAGAAAACTTTCAATTTTTGATGAATAGTGAAACCACTAAGTGGTAGTTAAAAAAATGAATTTTTCATAAAACATAATTTTACCGCTTTTGTGAGTGGAATTTCAAAAATCCGAGAGACACGGTTGATTTCAGTAAGTAAAATGTGGTTCAATGAGATGAAAATAATTTTTGGTGAATAGTAACTTTTTACTTTTATTTACCACGGTTAAAAGTAAATAGGGTAATTAAGGGTAAAAATGATATTATTATTACCCTAACACATGTCCAAATTCTATTAGATAAGTGTAATTCGACCAAAAACAAGATTAGGAATAAAATATGACCATTTAGGCCCACTTGGATTAGATTAGGACATTTATTATTATTTAATTCAAAGAAGAGTTAAAAGAGTTCAAATCAAAGTTTATTTACTAAAAAAATTTTAATATAGGGTTATACATAAGATAAATTCGATTGTAAATATTCATTAGAAATCTAAAAAGATTTCCTACATAATGGTATTTTTTTTAATTTTTATACATCATATTATTTAATTTATTTATGACACAAAAATGATGTAGTAATTATCTTATTAATGAAATATTGACATAATTGATGTTATAAATACCAAAATAAATGTAATTTAAGACTTTTTATGAATTCCACTAATTTTATAGGTTAATATGACATGTTAGTATTGATTTAATTAACTTTTTTTGAACTTATAATTCTGTTATGATTTTCACAAAAATCAATTACTAAATAGTGTCAAAATTGACATAAAATAGTTTTTAAAACAAATATTATATTATTAATTTTTATTTTATTCCTAAAAATCTAAGGTTCGGCCAAATGACTTAGATATGGTTATATATATGAATAATAAAAAACTTGGGGTTCGTTTGGCTTCTTATAGTAAGTTTATTAACCTTATAGTGTAAGAACACAAGAAGACACGGTAAAAGTAAAATTATTTAACTTAATGTTAAATCTAAATGATAAGGTTAAAATAGGACCCTAAACATGTATAAATTATATTGGATGAGAGGATTTAGACCCATACCCACATTAGCCTCAAAATAAATCAATTTGGAGCTATTTAAAACCGAACTTGACTTTATAATAAAATAATATTTTTAGTTATTCCAAAGGTGCCCCTCTCCTCCCTTATAAAAGGGCACCTCCTCCATCCCTACCTCACACAACATTGATCCTTCAAGCTCTGACAACCCCTGCAAAATTCTCTTCTCCACTTCCCTAGAAGCATCCTAGAGGTTCTGGTCTTCCTCAAAGACCAATTTTAGTGCCCTAAGAGGAGGTCTCAAAGAGGCGCTTCAAAGAAGAGGTAATTTCCGTTACCGATTCTTTCACCTTTATTTCTTCTTCCACTCCTTCTTCTTAGGTTGTTTCATTATGAAGTAATAACATCAGAATCACTCATATAATGATATGTTATTATAATTATGAAACAAAACTATTTCACCATCTATCCATCCTACGGAAAACGAAATCACCATGCGTGCGTACGTACAGAATACCGTCTCCACGCCGTGGTGAAATCTATTTTCCACCACCACCTTACTTGGATGGGTATAATGGTGTAAATAATAACTATATATTATTATTTTAAAGTTATATTGATTCTTAAATAGTATACATACACTCCAATACAGTCCCACGATCATGAGAACAATATCATCACTCGTGCGTACGTACGGACTACCGTCTCCACGACGCGATGAGATTCATTCTCCACTTTAACCATTTATGAATGATTATAAAGTATATATAATAAGTAATAATGAAATATATGACATAATAATGATACTGGATTTATGTGTATATATATGTATTTCATCTACTTAATTCCGTTCAACTCAATAAGGAAACGAAAACAGCGTTCATGCGTACGTACGGCCTACCGTCTCCATGAACGGTGTATTTATTTCCATTTACTGATTTATTATATATATGTATATTATGAATATATATATATATATATATATATATATATATCATGTTTTATATTCTGGAATTAAATAATCATGATCTAAGTAATCATATGAATAATTACAAGTCAAAACACAGACGACAAATGAAATAATTTTACCCAAAATGCTCTTTAACATGGAATTTACAAAAGAACGGGTAATATAAAGTCATAAGTGAACCATATGTGATATCATAACAATGAATATGATTCTGTAATAAGTAAATGACATTATTTAAATCATTATACATGAGTTTCCGACACTTACGAAGCAAATTGGACCTAAGGTAAGGGAAATATCACAATCTCATTTTTATCCGAGATTGTTTATAATTTAGTATTTACTAGGGTGTATTTTATCATCCACATCCATGTTTCCTCAATACATAATTTTATTTCCATCACCTACAATTTTTGAAATCCAATTTTACCCTTCGGTGAGTTTTTAATAAAAGATATGAAAGGAATCTTTTGTCATTTTTCATACGAGGTACTTTTTGACTTTTCCAACAAAAGTACGAGAAGAATGTTTTTTTAACTTATACGGCATGAATGGATTTTTAAAACATTATTTCAAAGAAGATTCCTTTACAAGTTTTCAAGTTTATTTTTAATCTTCTTCTTCTAGTTTGTAATTGTACGACATGTTAAGAAAGGAAAAGTGTTTTTGAAGCAGAAAGGATATTTTCCTCAAGAATGGAGTTCAAGTGTTTTATCAAAATTATTTTCCATCTAAGATAATAAAGGATTCTGTTTTTATCCCTATTATTACATTGATTTGATTATGTTGTGATGTAATTATATTTTTATGAATTCCTTTATCTTATATGAATTGTTTTATGAAGTCCCGATGTTTAAGATTCCCATTTTTATTACATGGGTTATGAAATGATGTATGATTTATGATTTTGTGGCACACATAAGAATGGCATCATTATGAGATGGGTGGGACCTATATATCCCTCCAATTCATTGGGTAAAGATTTTATTTATCATGATATAGACATGGCTGGAACGGTAGGTTATACCGGTTCAGTGAAACAGGACTGAAACGAGGGTGACTCGGTTCAGAAAGGGACTTCGTCCACTAAGATAGTCTTGGCAATGAGTCTTGACTAACAAGAAATGATTCTCTATGATTATGTGTGTATTCCTCAAAGTTTAATGTTTTAAGTTATGATTATTGTGATTTCATTTCACTACTATGATTTATCCCATTTTATGAAATTATGCTCTCTTTTGCAGGTTAAGTTTTCCAAAATGTTATGTTCTTATGAAAATGATGTGATTGATATTTCTTTTGTTTACCCTTACTGAGCATTTGAGCTCAAACTTTTATGTTTTCTTTTCCCCAGGATATAAATAAAGGTTTTAGGTATTAAAAAAAGGAAGATCTTTATGGGAGATGTTGAAGATCTTTCACCAGGATTAGAAGATTATATGACGAGTTTCCAAAGACACTAAACTATTACGATCCTTGTGTGTGTGTTTTTGTTATGTACTAAGTATTCCGCAAATGTAATGTAATGTCAATGTACGTCAAGCTTCGGGTCCCTATAGTTGGTATCAGAGGAAAGGTTTAGTCATCCTTTGGAAACTAGGATGCGAAAACGTTAGTGAGATCCCTAGAGATATTTCTAAGGTATGTCTAGGGATGTCCCTAAGGTTAAGTATACGTATAGGTTATAGTACTAGAATTACGATAACGATCATATAATTAAACCTAAGCTGTTAGATATTGAAGGTACTCCCCCTTTATTATGATTTTTGCATCTAACACTATTCTTTTTGGGTTTTAGAAAATGGCTGGAAACAAGATGATTCACGATAATGGATGATATGATGGACAATGGAATGATATTCTTCATGAGCAACCAAATGAAATGGGATTTGGAAATCCAAACATCATTATTATGTTGAATCAGCAATCTCATAATATGATCAATAAAGTAAAATTTGGTAAGTTTCCTGACTCGGCTAATAAGAAAAAGATGGAGTTTTATGATGATCATAGAGGAAAGAAAGTTCAATTTTCCCTATGTAAATCATATGGGAAGAGGCATCAAGGAGAATGTTTCAAAGGAACTAGAAGATGCTTTAGGTGTGGAAAAGAAGGAAACAAAGCCAGTAAGTGCAAAGAAAAAGGTTCAGTTAACACCAGGGATGAGGATAATGGTATTGCTACGACATCAACAATGGTAAAATGTTTTAAATGTGGAATGTACGGGAATTATGCAAACCAATGCCCTAAGGGAAAGTCTCATGAAGAGAATCAGTACGTCCGTATGGGTAGTATTTATGTTCATGATGATGAAGAGACTACAAATGATTTGTGAGATGAAAGAATTGTTGAAGCCCGGTCAATGGTTTAAGAATGTAGTGGAATGATGACATGTTTATCATGTGTAATGTTTTATAAGTAATCTCATGGTACTATGGAATAAAGAGACATCTAAGGATTGTTACATTGTTGTCTTTCCTTGAGTTTTGAAAATGTGTGATTAATGCTACCAGTATCCATGAAATGTTATTCAGATATTTTTGGAATGAATATGATATGCGCATAATGAAGGGATAAGGAGAAAATTAAATGTTTGATAGTATTCATGAGCTCATGACTAATATAAGGAGAAGGTTATATCATGGTTTGAGTATATAGAATTTTTGGATTTTGGTTCGTGGTAATAGTTAACTTTTGAAAGCATTCATGTTTTCACTAAGGATTAATAATTATTCATTTTTCAAGAGAATACATGATTAAGGTATTCACATGATTGGAATGTGACCAACAAGATATATGAGGGAAAAATGATGGTATTCACATGCTTGGTTGATGAAATTTCAAGTAATCATTTTCTTTATACTATGAGCTTGGACCGATGTATTTTAGATAATCCTAAAGATTGGAATGGATTATGTTGGACATAAGTTAGGATAAAACTTTTTTCGATATTATTGATGCGATGTTATAGTAATATAGCTTTAGAAAAAGGACAACCTGCAGGATGGGCGACAACCCATCGCGTCGGACAAGGCTGTGGGAATCGAACCCACAACCGAAGTGCGATGGGCCTTTGTCGCCTACCACTGGCCTATAGGAAGTCCCTGTTTAGTAGAAACAAGTTTTATTTTATTAAGCGGTATGATATATGAAGTATAAGTTCATTTTTGGAATCGTACATGATTAAACTCACCATAGACGGACTTATGTATATTTGATAACTATTGCTAAATTTTTTTTTGAAATAGATGGAATGACCCATCATTCTATCACATGATCTGTTAACACTTCACGAATAACAAATTCAACTTCATTTCTTCAAGAGATGATGTGGAAATTGTTCAAAGCATGAATAACAGTGAGATTGTACCAAAATCAAGTAATTATTTCTTCTAATTAAAAATTTTCAACTTTAGGGAAATGATATTGAAAACCAAAAATGTTGTCCTAGTGATCTTATATCTGATGAATCAGATGCTACCCTAGATCATCACAAATTTATGGTTTTGTGATTGTTGGCTTTTTCATAGCCATGTTCTCTACCACTCTCCATCAGAACATGATGGTTAGATTTCTCTTCTATATCCATAATTTCACCTATGTGGAAACCCAGTGATTAGTTTATTTGGGTAACCGTTAAGTTTCATACTTTTGTTTTTAAAGATTAGTTTTGGTATTCCTTTTTACAATGTGGGTTTCTATCAAAGAAATTTTCGAATAGAAAACCATTTATAACCCCGACGAATTTCGAGGGCGAAATTAATTTTAAGGGGGGTAGAATGTAACACCCCAAGATTTTATGAAAAATATTCTTTTTAATTTCATTAATGTTTAGTGTTGTACGTAACACCATGTTTCGCTAAACAACGATATGCTATTAAAATATTATTAAAACTAGCCGTTATGAATAGTAATAACCACTTTATGAAATTTTGTAAATTTTATTTTTCAAAATGGACTTCATTTTTGGATTCAGAATATCGAAATTAACTTAGGGTAAAATTTTGGTGATTTTCGGATAACTTTCATATTTTGATGAATAGTGAAAATTACTATATTTTAATTAAAAACAACTTTTTCAATCGAAATAATTAATAGTGATAAATTATTAATTTTAGTGTTTTTAAAGTATATTTAGAATATATTTTTACAATTTAATACAATGTTGGTCATTGTATGTAATTTCACATTTATACCAGTTATAAACTAGTGTCAATCTTTTGATAGTTATTATCTCTTAAAAACACGCCTTTTATTTTGACGACGGGAATTAATTTTTAAATTAATTAATGCAACTGATATGTTTTGAATTTTGTAAAATAGAAATCATTTTTGAGTTCATAATATCAAATATATCTTAGGCCTAATTTTTGGTATTTTTCTGAAAACTTTCAATTTTTGATGAATAGTGAAACCATTAAGTGGTAGTTAAAAAAAACTGAATTTTTCATAAAACATAAGTTTACAGCTTCTGTGAGTGGAATTTCAAAACTCCGAGAGACATGGTTGATTTCAGTAAGTAAAATTTGGTTCAATGAGATGAAAATAATTTTTGGTGAATAGTAACTTTTTACTTTTATTTACCACGGTTAAAAGTAAATAGGGTAATTAAGGGTAAAAATGATATTATTATTACCCTAACACATGTCCAAATTCTATTGGATAAGTGTAATTCGACCAAAAACAATCTTAGGAATAAAATATGACCATTTAGGCCCACTTTTATTAGATTAGGACATTTATTATTATTTAATTCAAAGAAGAGTTAAAAGAGTTAAAAGAGTTAAAATCAAAGTTTATTTACTAAAACATTTTTAATATAGGAATATACATAAGATAAATTTGATTGTAAATATTCATTAGAAAGATAAAAAGATTTCCTACATAATGGTATTTTATTTGTAATTTTTAGACATCAAATAATTTAATTTATTTATGAAACAAAGATGATGTAGTAATTATCTTATTAATGAAATATTGACATAATTGTTGTTATAAATACCAAAATAAATGTAATTTAAAACTTTTTATGAATTAAACTAATTTTCTAGGTTAATATGATATGTTAGTATTGATTTAATTAACTTTTTTCGAACTTATTATTCTGTTATGATTTTCACAAAAATCAATTACTAAATAGTGTCAAAATTGACATAAAATAGTTTTTAAAACAAATATTATATTATTAATTGTTATTTTATTCCTAAAAATCTAAGGTTCGGACAAATGACTTAGATAAGGTTATATATATTAATAATAAACAACTTGGGGTTAGTTTTGCTTCTTATAGTAAGTTTATTAACCTTATAGTGTAAGAACACAAGAAGACACGGTAAAAGTAAAATTATTTAACTTAATGTTAAATCTAAATGAAAAGATTAAAATAGGAACCTAAACTTGTCTAAATTCTATTGGATGAGAGGAGTTCGACCCATCCCCACCTTATCCTTGAAATAAATCAAATTGGAGCTATTTAAAACCGAACATGACTTTATAATAAAATAATATTTTTAGTTATTCCAAAGGTGCCCCTCTCCTCCCTTATAAAAGGGAACCTCCTCCCTCCCTTCCTCACACAACTTTGAGCCTTCAAGCTCGGCCCACCCCTGAAAAATTCTCTTCTCCACTTCCCTAGAAACATCCTAGAGGTTCTGGTCTTCCTCAAAGACCAATTTTAGTGCCCTAAGAGGAGGTCTCAAAGAGGCGCTTCAAAGAAGAGGTAATTTCCGTCACCGATTATTTCACATTTATTTCTTCTTCCACTCTTTCTTCTTAGGTTGTTTCATTATTAATTAATAACATCAGTATCACTCATACACTGATATGTTATTATAATTATGAAACAACCCTATTTCACCATCTATCCATCCTACGAAAAACGAAATCACCGCGCGTGCGTACGTACGGAATACCGTCTCAACGCCGTGGTGAAATCTATTTTCCACCACCACCTTACTTGGATGGGTATAATGGTGTAAATAATAACTATATATTATTATTTTAAAGTGATATTGATTCTGAAATAGTATACATATACTCCAATACAGTCCCACGATCATAAGAATGGTATCATCGCTCGTGCGTATGTACAGACTACCGTCTCCACGACGTGATGAGATTCATTCTCCACTTTAACCATTCATGAATGATTATAAAGTATATATAATAAGTAATCATGAAATATATGACATAATAATGATACTGTATTTATGTGTATATATATGTATTTCATCTACTTAATTCTGTTCAACTTAATAAGGAAACGAAAACAGCATTCATGCGTACGTACGGCCTACCGTCTCCATGAACGGTGTATTTCTTTACATTTAATAATTTATTATATATATGTATATTCTGAATATATATATATATAAATCATGTTTTATATTCTGGAATTAAGTAATCATGATCTAAGTAATCATATGAATAATAAAAAGTCAAAACACGAACGACAAATGAAACAATTTTACCCAAAACGCTCTTTAACATGGAATTTACAAAAGAACGGGTAATATAAAGTCATAAGTGAACCATATATGATATCATAACAATGAATATGATTCTGTAATAAGTCAATGACATTATTTAAATCATTATACAGGAGGTTAGGACACTTACGAAGAAAATCAGACCTAAGGTAAGGGAAATATCACAATCTCATTTTTATCCGAGATTGTTTATAATTTAGTATTTACTGGGGTGTATTTTATCATCCACATCCATGTTTACTCAATATGTAATTTTATTTCCATCAACCTACAATTGTTTAAATCCAATTTTACCCTTTGGTGAGTTTTTAGTAAAAGATATGAAAATAATCTCTTGTCATTTTTAATATGAGGTACTTTTTGACTTTTCCGACAAAAGTACGAGAAGAATGTTTTTTTAACTTATACGGAATGAATGGATTTTTAAAACATTATTTCAAAGAAGATTACTTTACAAGTTTTCACGTTTATTTTTAATCAACTTCTTCTAGTTTGTAATTTCACGACATGTTAAGAAGGGAAAAGTATTTTTGAAGCAGAAAAGATATTTTCCTCAAGAATGGAGTTCGAGTGTTTTATCAAAATTACATTCCATATAAGATAATAAAGGGTTCTGTTTTTATCCCTATTATTACATTTATTTGATTATGTTGTGATGGAATTATATTTTTATGAATTCCTTTATCTTATATGAATTGTTTTATGAAGTCCCGATGATTAAGATTCCCATTTTTATTACATGGGTTATGAAATGATGTATGATTTATGATTTTGTGGCACACATAAGAATGGCATCATTATGAGATGGGTGGGACCTATATCTCCCTCCAATTAATTGGGTAAAGATTTTATATCTCATGAGATAGACATGGCTGGAACGGTAGGTTATACCGGTTCAGTGAAACAGGACTGAAACGAGGGTGACTCGGTTCAGAAAGGGACTTTGTCCACTAAGATAGTCTTGGCAATGAGTCTTGACTAACAAGAAATGATTCTCTATGATTATGTGTGTATGCCACAAAGTTTAATGTTTTAAGTTATGATTATTGTGATTTTATTTCACTACTATGATTTATCCCATGTTATGAAATTATGCTCTCTTTTGCAGGTTATGTTTTCCAAAATGTTATGTTCTTATGAAAATGATGTGATTGATATTTCTTTTATTTACCCTTACTGAGCATTTGAGCTCACCCTTTTATGTTTTCTTTTCCCTAGGATATAAAGAAAGGTTTTAGGTATTAAAAAAGGAAGATCTTTAAGGGAGATGTTGAAGATCTTTCACCAGGATTAGAATATTATATTCTGAGTTTCCAAAGACACTAAACTATTACGATCCTTGTGTGTGTGTTTTTGTTATGTACTAAGTATTCTGAAAATGTAATGTAATGTCAATGTACGTCAAGCTTCGGGTCTCTACATAAGTGATGGAGTGAAAATTATTATGGATAAAAAATTTATAAATATTTTCCTCGCACTCTTTGTCTTAAAATCGAAAGGGGTTTCCTCACCCTCTAGAAAAAGGATGATGAATCTAGTAGGGGATATGAGGGAAACATCACAATACCAACATGATATGCCTATATATTTTTCATTACCCCTTAATAAAAGGACGCATTCTTATTTGGAGGGTTAAAACTTAGTCTAAGAAAAGATTGGGTGATATTTGAATTTGATTGCTATGATGAAATTATATGATGTTCTCTCAAAGTCTAAATGGAGATCAAAAAATCTCTTAGGTATCATTAGGATAATAATAATAAAGTGGAGTATATTTATTGTGTTATAATGGATAAATTTAACATTTCCATGATTTTTCAATTTCCCACATGTCAAATGTGTGGAATTAAGTACCTTAAGAAATTTCCTAAGGGGGATGAGGAAATGATTTATATATAGGAGGGAAGGGTACCTAGATAGTGATTACTGGTAGAAGAAAACCACAAATTTAATAGAGGAAATGAATTATTTTTTCAACCCTCAGCACATTTTTCATTACTTCAACTTCAAGGAATAGGGTCAATTTTCAACCCAATTAACTAAGCAAAGGCTTTTCTAAGATAACCAACAACCTCCAAGGTGTAATTGGTGAGTTATTTTCATCACAACTATAGAGGTGGATCCCGATGATGAAGTGGTGATAGGTACACTAGATATTCATTAAATGATAGAGAATTTACTTTTTTTATTATGGTTCTACATAATCCATTATATCAATAAAGTTTAATATAACTATTTAAACACCACTACAAATATTTAAAGTGGATTTATCAGTGAAAATAGAAAATGAGGAAATTATTACATCCTGAGTACATAACTCATCCCTTGTCACACTTTATTGGATGAAAATTCTGTAGGACCCTTTAATACTCTCTTTGGTGGAATTTGATGAAATTCTCAGCATTTATTGTCATTCCCTATATAGAGACAACATAAATTTCCATGAGAAGGAAATTACTCAACATATTTTGAATTGGCCCCTAATTCTATAAAAATAAAAGGAGGGGGATGATTCTTTTTATAACCCACATGTCAAGAATTTGTAATATTTTCCAATGAGAAAGTGTATCTCGATCCAATGACTTATTCTATGTAAAGAATAATCCTTGAAGACATATTGATTTTGAGGGAATGCACATATTTGTTTCTGGATGAAATACATGGTCTTCCACCTTGACGAGAGGTTAAATTTTCAATAAAACTTATTCCTAGGTCATTTCCATTATCCAAGTCTCTATATATAATTTCTATCATGGAACATGAGGATATAAAGAAACAAATAAAAGGGAATATGGAAAAAGGGTTCATACTCTCAAGTGCTTCGCCATGGGGTGCACCCTTCCTCTTTATCAAGAAGAAGTATGGGTCAGTAGACATTTTCATTGATTATCATTATCTCAATAATATCATGATAAAGAAAATGTATCCTTTACCATTGATTGATGACTATTTCAATCAGCTATGTGGATAACAATACTTCTCCAAGGTGGATATGTGTTCGAGATATTACCAATTTATGGTGATGAAGGAAAATATCCCCAATACTTATTTTTATACAAGGTATAGGAACTATGAGTTCATAATAATTACATTAAAACTCACTAATTATCCCTAAACTAGTATGGACATTCTTAAAAGAGTCTTTAGATATTACCTCTACAAATATTTGGATGTCTTTATAGATGATATCCAAATATACACCAATACCAAGGAGAACCATGAGGAGCATATGAGAACTATGGTAATGACCTTGAGAAAGGAGAAGATTTATGAAAAGTACAGAAAAGTGAGTTCTGGTTAAAGGAAGTAAAATTCTTGCAAAATATCATCATAAAAAATGGGATATCTATGGATCCATCAAAGATAGAAGCAATTTAAGGATGGTTGAGGCCAAAATTTGTGATATATATTCATAGTTTCCTTGGATTTTCGAGGGATTATCCTCGAATTGTGATAAATTTATCATGATTTTAAAACACTATAACTAAGATAAATTATAATGGAGTAAGGTTTATTGGAATGATGATGGTGAAGAGATATTCAAGGAACTAAGAAGGAGTCATATCATTTACCATGGGCTCAAACTACCCAAAAGTGTTGAAAATTTCATAGTATTCAGTGATGCTCAGGATAATGGATTGGGTTGTGTGTTAATAAAAAATATAGAAGTGATAGCCTATGATTTAAGGATGTTGAAAGTTCACGAACAAAAATTACAAATGAATGAACTTGAATAGGAAACAGTAATATTTTCTTTGAAAATATTGATGCATTGTCTATTTGGGGAGAAGTTTGAAATATATATGGATCATAAAAGCCTCAAATATATATTCACATGGAAATAGATTAATATTAACTAATTAAGATGGTTATAGTTGATCAAGAACTATGAATTCTCAATCCACTACCATCGTATGAAATTGAATAATGTTGTGTACACTCTATGTAAAAAAGGATCTATAAATTATATCATTAATTTAAAATGATATGGATCAGATCTTCTTACATTTGAAATATATGGACATGGGATTCATAAAGAATGGAAAATCATTAATAATTTCACAAATTATTGCTCAACCATATCCTCTGTATAGGTTAAAGGATTCTCAAAGAGATTATGTGGGAATTAATAAGAAAGTGGAAATATTAAGGAAAGGAAAATACTTAAAATTATATATTAATGAAGAATTAGTTGTGATATTTGGTTCAATACTATGTGTTTCATAAAATTATTAGTTATAGGAGAAATTGTTGGATGATGCACATAGTTCAAATTTCTCCATTCACATAGGATGCACAAGGATGAATCAATATCTATGACGGATCTATTGGTGGGACAATATGAAGAAGAAGATCATGGAATAATCATCAAGGTGTCTTATATGTGAGTAAGTGGAATAATTGAAGAATAAATCCAAGGGGATGATGCAAAAATTACTGATACCTATATTGTTATGGGAAATCACTATGGAAATTCTCATTGTTCTCCCAAATAAATAAAAAGAGAATAATTATCTATGGTGTGTGGTGTATCATCTTTCAAAAACTACACACTTAATTGTTTTTCGATATGATTTCATGCTCTATCATCTTGCAAGGAAATCCATCCAAAAAGTAGGGAGGCTTCATGGAGTACCACTATCAATTATGCATGATCATGATATAAGATTAACCTATATGTTCTAGTAGAGTCTTCAACATGATCTGAATATTGATTTGAACTTCATCACGTCTTATCACCAGTAAACTGATGTCTAATCTGACCAGACTATCTAGATACTTGAGGACATATTGATACCATGCTCAAATGATTTAAATGGAGGATGGGAAAAACATCATCCTCTAGTTGACTAATTATACAAAAATAGTTTCCACTCAAGCATCCAAATATCCCCTATGAATCCTTTTATGGGAATAGTTATAAAACTACTGCATGCTGGGATGATATTGGGGAATGAAAAGTGCTAGCTCCTAAAATGGTCTAGGAAATAGTGGAAAAGGTTAAGAAAATTATGTATCAAATCAAGGCTGCTCAGAGTCGACAAAAGAGATATGATGACAATCATTGATGATACCTAGTGTATGATGTTGGAGACAAGATATTCCTTCATATATATCCAAGGAAGAATGTGATGATAATTGGGAAGAAGGAAAATCTTATTCCAAGATACATCGAACACTTTGATATCCTTGACTACATCAGAGTGGTGGCCTACCAACTAGCACTAACACCTAACATATCTCAAGTACATGATGTTTTCCGTGTATCCCTCTTGGTAAATTACACACAAAACCCCTTATAAGTAGTAAATATAGAAGTGGTACCATTGGATAATGATCTATTATATGAGGATCAATTGATGAAAATATTAGATCACAGAGAAAACGTTATAAGAAAGAAGATAATGCACCATGTGAAAGTGATGTGGAGAAACCACAAGTTTGAAGAATTGATGAGGGAATTGAAAGAATTGATGAAACAGTTTTACCTTCATCTGTTTCGGTGTGGGAAATGAAATTTTTGAAGGAAAATTTTCTTAATTGGGGGATGATTGTAACGACTATAGATATTGTAAATAAAATTTTCCTTTTTATTTAATTAAATTTCATAGAATATAATATGGTTATAGGAAACACATGCACATTTGTTTTTGTTATATCTTATTGTATTTAGTGGAACCCAACATATCATTACCATTGATAATATTTCTATTTAATAGTGATCAGATGATTACTATAAATATAGGGTTTTAACAAATCCAATTGACATAGAAAAAGGAAGTGAGGACCTCAAACAGTAGGATCGTACCTCATGAATCCAATTTATAGATTCTTTGAAAGGAGTGAACATCTCTGGGGTTTTCCATTGACTTATCCTAATAAGATACCCAATAACTTAATCATGTGTGAAACTATTTATAAGAGTATTTCATGCTTGTCAAGATCATGGACCAAACCATGTTCACTGAAACACCCCATGTAAGTACCACCATTGCGAACCCTACTCTTTTAGAGTATTCTAGTGTATTAAAGGTATATGTATCAAAACCATAGAACTATGATTATATACATTTTTTAGTATATAATAATAAATATATTTTAATTATATTATTATTACTTAATAAATGATTTTTATTTTTCAATAGTGAAACACAAATAGATTTTTGGGTAATATTCAGATTCAATAAAATAATTTAATTTTAGGAATTAATGGATTTTTTTAATAAATAAAATTTTAAGAAAATAATATTATTAAAAAATGTACTTAATATAAATGATCATATAATTTTTGTGAAATCAAAACAATTTTTTATAAGGCTTTGAAATCTATTCTTTTAAAAAAAACGGAATTTCTTAATAGATATCGATTTTGTGTTAAAATTAAAAATTAAAATATTTAGAAATTTATTTAGATAAAATTAATTGTATTTTTTTGAATTAGAATTCAAAAATTATCTAATGGTGAATTTTTCAAAAAAAATTGAGATAGTCAAATCCTCAGGTAAAAATTAAATATCGTATAACTGTACTTTCTATTCTATGATATCATAATGACCCAAAATTATATAATAAATACTATAAAGGGCATAAACCACCAAAAATATGTTTTCCATTTAAAATAATTTTATTTTATTTTTATTAGTATAATTTTATAATGCCTTTGTGAATCCTCCAAAACCATTAATATATTGTAAGGTTTTAAAATCATTTCATTAATACTATGACTCCCTTCCACAATAAGAAAGGGAATTATATTATTAATTTTTTCCCTTGGCCTTATAAAATAATGAGAACCACTCCCATTTGGTAGAAACCATTAGAAAAAACCATGGGATGGTTTATGGTTTGGGTTATATTATTATATATAGTCTGAAACCTAAATAATAAATAAATCCCCCTATTCTCCAATATAATACAACCCAAGATCCCATTTATATTCACTCAAACTCATTGGATCACGTCCATAAACTCTCCTGAGTCATCAAAATGTTCCTCTAATCTCTCAATAATCCTCTCCCAAGCATTTGGAGTCCCACACTCAAGTAAGGGACATTCCTCTCTTCTTTTCAATTCATGAACCTTATTTAAATTTAGAATTTTTAATTTAAATTAGTTATCTTTTCATTCATTTATAAAAATTACTTTAATATAAAAATAATTATATTTTAATTTGATTCAATTTATCCTCTCTCATTTTTACCCTTACCTGTGACGTTACTATAATGAAATTTAGTAAGGGGGTTTTCACTTCTTAATTCCATTCAAGCCATTATTTTATGTTATATATATTAAATTACATTTTATTATATTGGTATATGTTCTTAAATATTCACATTGTGTCCATTTATGCTATAAATGGTGATATCCCCCTCTTAATCTAATTAATTCTCATGTGATCCTTTATGTTCACCTATTACCGTGCTGAAATATAGTTATGATTCTTTTCATTATTCATGTTTCTCCACCTTTATGCACATATAATTCTTGTATAGGTGAATTACATGTATTTATTCCGTAATAATTCATTGTGGGATAAATTATGAAAATGAATGAACCCATTTTTAATGATCTATATAGAACAATTATGAAAGATAATGAAATGAATGTGATGGGTTAACCCAAAATTATATAACACTCCAATGCATTAGGTAATGTTTAGTATCATGATACATAATGTTGAGACATAAAGTGAACATAATTACTTTATGGGACTTTTTCCACCATGATTTCTTGGTAGTTTATCTGTGACCAATGTTTATGATGTAGTGTTTTAAGTTGTTATAATTTTTCCCATGTTATGATTATCATGCTATATCATGTATCAGTATTTATGTTCATAATTCATACTCTTTATATTCATCATTCATATGCCTACTATATAACATTTATCACCTTGTTCCATGTTTATTTTCTTACTAGGATTTATATATCACCATTTTTTATGTTTTTCCACATGTTATCAAGTGCAGTTTTAAAAGACATGGAATTTCAGAAGCATGTTACGAAAGTTTTCAATAATGTTGTCGTATCACATATTGAAGATATTATTATATGTACCTAAGTACCAAATAAATAATACTTATTGATATTTTAGGTTATATTATTTTTACTTTTATGTAATAAATCATTAATTTATGTTTAATAAAGAACAGGTTTTTAGTGAAACTTTTTGAACTAAAATTTCAATATAAAATAAATAACGGACACATTGAGTCATACTAGGGACATCATGTATCATATTGTGGAGTGGATGATTTATAAATTTCATAAAGAGCATATTTATTTTATTAGTAGATTATCAAAATGAGAATAATGTGTTGGAATGGTTTTGAGTAGATTAGTAGAATTTTCTACTAAAATTAATGTAAAATTTAAATAAAAAGACACACTTTGAGTCATACCAGTCAAACCATGTGTTTTATTGAGGTATGGATGGTTTATAAAATTCCTAAATGGCATATGGATTGTTTTAATAATGTATTAAACCAATCATAATGGGTTTTCCAGGTTTTGAGTATGTCACTTCACTTTTTTACTAAAATATAATTTTAAACTAGAAACACATACATTAAGTTATATCGGTTACATCATGTGTTGGTTTGATGTGATACTAATTAATACACATAAAAAATGACTTATGAATAACTTTACTAAGTTATCAAGGCCATCTAATCATATTTGATCAATTTTCAATGATTGATACTATTTAAACTAACATGTCACATTTAAACTCATTATAAAAACATTATGTGCCACCAGGAACATCATGTATCAAATTGAGGTGTAGCTTATTCTAAAACATCCCATAATACATATGGATCATTTTAATAAACTATTAAAATTATTATAATTTGGATTCATAGTTTTGAGTATGATACTTGTCTTTTTTACTAAAATTAATGACAGTTTCAAATATAAATATGCACTTGCAGTCATACCAGTCACACAAAGCATTGGATTGAGGTTTGGATGATTCATACATGTCTTGAATGACTTATGTATTGGTTTACTAATATGTCAAAATGATAAATATTCATTTTATTGGTTTTTATATTTCACTATTCTTTTTTACTAAAATGACATTTGGAAATGGAGACACGCACTTTGAGTAACACCTATCACATCTTGTGTCAGTTTGACATGAGAAAGATTCCTACAAATCATTTAAGACTTATGAATCATTTTTTAAAATTATATAGAAAATATATGTGTGCTTCCTTGTATTTCATTTATAGGATGTCTTTTACTAAAATATCAATATTAAACTAATTATGGGAACATTGTTTGTAACGCCCCGACCCCAGTTACCCAGAGTTGGTGCATTACTACATAACATTGGAAAGATCACAAGAAAGATCAAATCTCGAAAGACCGATTGGTTTAGTAGCCTTTGAAAGAGTTGATATATACCTAAATTTTTACATTACATCATAAAAATGAAAACTACAACAACATAGTGTCCATATTCCACACTCTTATCCCCTCATACTATCCCTGTAGGTCATTCATAATTTACTTCTTCACATCCTGGGAAAAATAAAACATAGAAAAGGGGTGAGCTTAAATGCTCAGTAAGGATAACAATATATCAGAAACTTTCTTAAATAATAATAAACAATTAAGGCAATGTATAACTAAAACAAAAGCCTTTTAAACTTGAACTTCATCATAGTATGGAAAAACTAAAATGAAATAATTCCATTTACTTATTCACATGGATATTCTACTAATTGAATAATCACATGCAATATCAATAACCACTTTCATAATGATGGAATTCATAATGCTAGACTATCATAACCATATAGCCAAGGCCTCGTTCCAAGACTACAAATAAGATTTTTTTCAAGGCCTTGTGCCAAGACACTAGTTTGTCTCATGAGACCTACCGATGCATCAAGGAGCTATAGAGGGCTCCACCCGTCACATATTAAGTCCAATTCATTCCCATATGAAAAGGTTTAAACATAACATACACATTCGTATTAAAACTAACATACGAAATTTCAATACTTTCACCACAAATCATGAATGGTATAAAAATAGCACATCCATAATCAAACATATCACAAAACCTTCAATACAATATAGAAGTTTTGTATCATAATAAATTAAATTCAAATAAGCCTAAAATCCATCAAGGGATATTGACATAGATGAAATCAAAACTCTTTTTAGAGAAATATCTCTTTCTATTTTGAAATCATTTAAGAGTCATATATTTATAAAATAAAACATTTTCTTTGAAAATATTCTTATAAGCTTGTAAGGGAAGCTTCGACGATTTTATAATGGTGGAAAATAGCCGCACCCGCCGTATAAGTTAAAAAAACATTCTTCCCTGAACTCTGTCGAAAAGGATAAAAGCAACTTTTTTGGAAAACGATGGAAAGATTCCTTTATAAACCACTTATAAAAAGTCAAACAATGGTATAAATGACTTTAACCTATATTCTTGTAAATATTAAAAATGTTTTGAAATACATTTTTAAGAAACAGGGATGTGGATGATAAAGAGATCCCAGTAGATTATTAAGTATAAACAACCTCGAATAATGAAGAGATTGCGAAATAAACCCTTACCTTGTACTTTTCCTTGGTTGGGGTAGGTTAACCTCCTGTATAATGGTGAAATAATTGTTATTAAATTATTCAAGAATCATATATATTAATATGATATCATATATGATCTTTTAACATTGCTTTGTTAATAATATCTTAGTATTATCGTCGTTTCGGGTGTTAACTTACAAGTTTTCTTTTATATGTTTTGTTAAGTAAGACTTGTTTTTCATGGATAGGATTTATCTTATTCATATCCAGAATGATATCAAGTCCTTAAACATTATTTTTAAATCATCAAATGATAATTATACTTGAATGGATACGATGGAGAATGAATCTTATCGCGTTCGTGGAGACGGTAGTCCGTACATATGCATGAGCGACAATATCATTCTTTTGATATTAAAATAATATATAATTGGATATTATATCATATATACAGAATCATTATCATGTTATTTTTATTATTTACATGAGTTACACATCATTATTATACCCATCCAAATAATAATATATTGAATAACAATTACACCACGACGTGGAGACGGTAAGCCGTACGTACGCACGTATGGTGACATGTTATTCAAAGGGTGGATAGAATACTGAATATGGTTGTACCATATTTATAATAACATCACATTATATATAAGATATTGGAGTTATTATTTTAGAATAGTAATAACAAAGAAAGAAGAAGTGGAAGAAGAAATGAATTTTAAAAAGGGTGGTGAAAACATTACCTCTTCTTCGGGTTCTTCCTTTTGATTTTATCAAAAGGGCTCCATAGGTTGGCTTTCTGATCAAACTAAGGCCTTTAGGTTGTATATAGGGAAGTTGCGAGAGTATTTGGGCAGAGTTTGGCCGAACAAAAAGGCTTTGAAGGTGTGATGTAATGAGAAGGGGGAGTGCCCTTTTATAAGAGGGGTGAGGGGCACCTTTGGAAAAGCTAGAAATATTATTTTATAATAAATTCATATTCGGATTATAATGGCTCCAAAGTTGATTATTCAAAGGCTAAGGTGGGGATAAGTCGAAAACCATTCAACCAATAGAATTTAGACAGGTTTGGGTTACTATATTATCCTTATCTTTTAGTTATAACTCTTAGTTAATTAGTTTGACATTTACCATGTCACTTTGTATTTTTATAATTTATAGTTAATAAACATACTATATTCATCCAATCGACCCCCAAATGGTCCATTAATGATACATATATCATGATATAAGTCTCTTGGCCGAACCTTAGATTTTTATAAATTTAATATCAATTAATAATATAATATTTGTTTTAAAAACTCTTTTATGTCAATTTTGACACTATTCAATAGTTGATTTTTGTAAAAACTTATAACAGAATGATTACTTCGAAAAAATCCAATTAAATAAATCATAATATTTTATATTATCCTATAAAATTAGTGCAATTCATTAAAAGTCTCAAATTATATTTATTTGGGTATTTATAATATCAATTATTTTAATTTTTCACTATTATGGTAATTACTGCATCATCATTGTGTCATAAATAAATAAAATTATTTAATATCTAAAAATTATAAATAAAATATCATTTTTTAGGAAATTATTTTATCTTTATAATGAATATTTATAGTCTAAATCCAACATATATAACCCTATGTAAAATGTATTTTTCTAAAAGATATATGCTTGTGTCATTTTTGTATTCATTTTAACTTAATTAAAATAAAGTGTCCCTATCACTTACAAGTGGCACCATGGGGTCCCAATACCGACCCAAAGATGCCCATTTTCGGCCATGTATCCACCAATAAGGTTAGGACACGTTTTAGGGTAATTTAGTATTATTATAATATTATTTTTTATCCCTTGTTTACCAGATTTACCCTTAACCATGGTAAATAAAATATTTACCGCAGTAATTATTCAAAAGGTCTAAAAATAAAAGTTACCTATTTACAAAATTTGAACATCCTAATTCTAAATATGGAATCCATTTTTCCAAATTCAAAACACAGAAGTGGCAGAAATTAATTTCAAATTAATTCTCGTTGTTAAAACAAAAAGCGTGTTTTTAAGAGATAATAATTATCAAAAGATTGACATT
Source organism: Viscum album (assembly GCA_963277665.1). NCBI lineage: Eukaryota > Viridiplantae > Streptophyta > Magnoliopsida > Santalales > Viscaceae > Viscum > Viscum album. The sequence goes on along the minus strand of OY728155.1, from coordinate 1,543,852,579 downwards.
TGTTTATGTCCGGTTTAACTGTAAAATTATTTACAATGACCAAAATTTTATTAAATGGTAAAAATATATTCTAAATATATTTTAAAACCACTCAAATTAATTATTTATCAATATCAATTATTTCAATTAAAAATGTTTTTTTAATTAAAATTTTGTAATTTTCACTATTCATCAAAATATAAGTGTTATCCGAAAACTTCCAAAATTTCACCCTAGGCTAAATTCGATATTCCGAATCCAAAAATGAAGTCCATTTTGAAATATAAAATATATATAATTTCAAAAAGAAGGTATTACTATTCATAACGTCTAGTTTGATTGGTTGTGGTGTGTTAGAACTCGGTGTTGCGTATAACACACGCTATCACATTATTCAAAGAGAAGCATACCGTAGAAGCTTGGGGTGTTACATTCTCCCCTCCTTCAAATAATTTCATCCTCGAAATTTCTAGAATATTATCGCATGAAATACTCGGGTGGTTCTTCATCATAAGTTTCTCGGGTTCCCACGTTGCCTCTTCCATTTTATGGTTTCTCCACAAAACTTTTACCAGACGCATCGTCCGGTTTCTCAACACTTGTTCTCTCTTATCAAGAATTCTGACGGGCTCCTCGTAATTAGACAGATCGGGTTCCAGTTCTAATTCCTCATAGGTGAGTACATGCATTGGGTCAGGCATGTATTTCCTCAATAGAGATACGTGGAACACATCGTGAACTTTGGAGAGACTTGGCGGCATTGCCAATCGGTAAGCTACAACCCCAATTCGTTCTAGAATTTCGAAAGGTCCGATGTACCTGGGACTCAATTTACCTTTCCTACCAAAACGTATGACTCCCTTCCATGGAGATACTTTCAGGAAAACATGATCACCGACTTGAAATTCCAAATCCTTCCTTCGATTATCGGCATAGCTCTTTTGCCTACTTTGAGCTGCTTTGATGTGATTTTGGATTACCTTCACCTTTTCCATCGTTTCCTCCACCAGCTATGGACCTATAGGTTTTCTTTCACCAATGTCATCCCAACAGGTTGGTGTGCGACATCTCTTTCCGTATAACGCTTTATATGGTTCCATCTGAATACTGGAATGAAAGCTATTGTTATGGGAAAATTCTACCAAAGGTAAATATTGATCCCACATACCCTGAAAGTCAAGTGAGCAAGATCTCAACATGTCTTCTAAGGTTTGAATAGTCCGTTCTGATTGTCCGTCTGTCTGAGGGTGGTAGGCAGTGCTCAAATGAAGTTCAGTATCCATGGATTTTTGAAGACTCTTCCAGAATCCTGAAGTAAAATGGGGATCACGATCAGAAAAAATCGATAGGGGTAATCCATGAAGTCTCACAACATCATTAATATATAGTCTTGCTAGATGTTCTAGTGGTAGATCTTATCTTATAGCAAGAAAATGTGATGACATGGTAAGACGATCAACAATAACCCATATTGAATCGTTCATTCTAGGAGTCTTTTGTAGCCCCATGACAAATTCCATCGTAATATTGTCCCATTTCCACTCTGGTATGGGAAGTGGTTGCATGACTCCTCGAGGCTGTTGCCTTCCAGCTTTCACTTGTTGACAAACCATACATCTTGACAAAAAATCAGCAATCTCCCTCTTCATGTCGTCCCACCAAAAATGTTCCTTCAAATCCCTATACATTTTGGTGCTCCTAGGGTGTATAGAGAAATTGGAACTATGAGAATCATCCAGCAATTCCCTTTTTAGATCAGGTATATCGGGAACACAAATCCTCTTCCCGAATTTCCAAATTCCATCTTCATACACAAAGTCTCTCAATCTCCCATCATTCGCAGCTTTAATCTTCTTTTGAAATTAATCATCATCGGTCTGAGAACTCTTAATTATTTCTAGTAAATATGGTTTGGAAACCATTTGAAAAATCATTGATGTTTCACCTTCCCTAGTTATTCCCTTGTCCATCTTCACTAGATCCATGAAAATTGGATCCCTTTTAATTCTCATATTGTTCAAAACTCCATGGTATTTTCTGCTCAAAGCATCTGCCACCTTGTTTTCCTTCCCCGGGTGGTAGTGTATCGTTCAATCATAATCCTTGAGTAATTCAAGCCATCTCCTTTGCCTCATGTTGAGCTCCTTTTGTGAGAAAATATACTTCAAACTCTTGTGATCAGTATAAATCTCACATTTTTCACCATATAGGTAGTGCCTCTATATCTTCAAAGCAAAGATCACATATGCTAACTCGAGATCATGAGTAGGATAGTTTTGTTCATGAATTTTCAGTTGTCTTGATGCATAGGCAATAACCCTATCATTCTGTGTAAGGACACAACGAAGTCCTTTCTTCGATGCATCACTATAAATAACGAACCCACTATTCCCCGATGGTAGAGTCAATATAGGAGAATTGACTAATATTATCTTCAGTTCTTCAAAAAATTCTTCACACTCTTTTGTCGAAACAAATTTAACCCCTTTACATGTGATCTTCGTTAATGGGTTAGCCAATCGGGCAAAATTATGGACGAAACATCGATAATGACATGCTAAACCAATAAATTTTTTTGTACCTCAGTTATATACGTAGGTGCTGGACATTCTTGGATTGCCTTGGTCTTAGAAGGATCAACATAGATTCCATCTTTAGAGACAATATGGACAAGAAAAGATATCTCTTGAAGCCAGAATTCACACTTCCTAAAATTCCCATATAATTCATGTCTTCTCAGAGTCTTCAAGATAATGCGCAAGTGATTTTCATGATCTTCGTATCTTTTTGAGTATACCAAGATATCATCAATAAATACCACCACAAATTCATCGAGATATTCCTTGAAAACTCTATTCATCAGATCCATGAATACAGAGGGTGCATTAGTCAATCCAAAAGGCATTACAGTAAACTCGTAATGCCCGTACCTGGTTCGAAATGCTGTCTTCGGAATGTCTTCCTTCTTCACACACAATTGATGGTATCCAGATCGAAGGTCAATCTTTGAAAAGTATTGAGCTCCATGCAGTTGGTCAAATAAATCATCAATGCGAGGTAGGGGATACTTGTTCTTTATTGTTATAACATTGATCTCCCTGTAGTCGATACATAACCTCATTGATCCATCTTTCTTTAAAAAAAAAGAATAGGGGATCCCCATGGAGAAACACTAGGGAGAATAAATCCTTTATTACTCAATTCCTCTAGTTGTTTCTTTAGTTCGACTAATTCTACAGTGGCCATTCCATAAGGGGCCTTCGATATAGGCCTTGATCGAGGAATTAAATCAATGGAAAACTCAACTTTTCGTTCTGGAGAGTGTCCGGGTAAATCGTCCAGAAACACATCTACATATTCTTTAACCACGGGTACATCCTCTATTTGAACATTCCTTTCCTCACCCATAGTCATTTAATTATCTTCCTCTCCAATAATTGAATTAAGTTGAGCAACTGGGGGTGGATCTAGATAAGAATTAGGCGGTGACGATTCTGCTCTAAAGATAAGGTGTTCCTTATCATCATCATCAAGAATCGCAACCTCTTTATTCTTACAATAAATCTTTGCATCATAGTCTAAAAGCCCGTCCATACCGAGGATTATATCAAACTCAATCATAGGTATGATGATGACATCAGCAGATAAAGAACATTTATGTGCTCTAATGGGGACTGACTCACAAAACTTGTTGCAATGATACTTCCCTTATGAGTTTTAACTGACAAATCCCTTGTTAAATCAAATTGGAAATATCTAATTTTCTTAGCAAACTGGGAAGATATGAAACAATGCGATGATCTAGAATCAAATAATGCATTTGATAAACTTGAGGAAACCATTAAATTACCTGCCACCACGTCTTTCGGAGTTTCTACCTTAGCAGTAGTGATAGCATAATCTTGGCCTTGATCCCTTGGAATTTTCTGAGGTAAGTTCCCCTGACGCTTAGGAAATTCTTTTGCATAATGCCTCATCTCCCTTCCATTGTAGCACTGAACATTTGTAGCTTCCTTCTTCCCTTTGCAATCACGAGCTTGGTGGCCTTTTTCACCACACTTGTAACAGACTCCCGTTTCTTTCAAGCAAGTACCGGGGTGTTTCTTCACACATTTACCACAGGATGGATATTCGTCATTTCCCTTCTTTTACTTATTTCCATTCCCAGATTGATCAACAGATCTATTCTTCTCTTGTTTTGATTTAAAGTCATAAGACTTAGAGAATTCCTTTTTGGTCTTGATAGCACATGAGACAATGTCTTCGTACGATGAGAAGGATTGTGATACTAATGATCGACAGAGAAATGGTTTTAACCCATCAAAGAAACGATCAATCTTAATTCTTGGGTTACGTATATAATCTCCAGCATACCTTGTTAACCTTGTAAATTTAGCCTCATACTTTGTGACATTCTCATCCTCTTTTTGTCTCAGACTCAGAAACTGCCTTTCCATATCAGCTCGATGGTCACGAGGAAAGTATTTTTCTAAAAACAGATCTTTGAACTCCCACCATTCCATATTTGATACTTCATAATCTTCCTTTGTATTTTGAATCAATGACCACCATTGATCAGAATCTCCAGTGAGGCGGTAAACTGCCATGATAACGTTTTCCCTTTCACTACTCCCCAAAGCCTGAAATATTTTCTCTAGGGAAAATATCCATTGCTCAAATACTAAGGGATTTGTACTCCCATTGAACGTTGGTGGTTTTTGCTTCATGAATCGATCTAACATTGATCCTCCACGCTGCGGATCAGGGTGCTCCATACAGGTAACATTATTATTCATAACCTGAGTAATTTGTCCCAGTATGGTGATTAGCTGATCGGCACCAGTTGCATCACCAGCTCCACTATAATTATCTTGAGAAGGAGGTAAATCCCTACATGGAGTGCATGCATTGATACAGTTTCCATTTCTTCCACTAGGATCCATTTCTAAACAATGGTATAAACTAGATCAGTTTATGAATCAAAATACATAATCCCATACTTATAAAACACTTAACATAAATTGAACTGTTTATGGATATAATCCATAATCATAAGAATGTTTTCATTGAGAAAGTATATACTCATAAACCTTTCATAATGATTTTTAAATAAAATGAGAGTTATCCTAAGTATATCCCCTAGGAGTGTCGTAACCAAGAGTGCAGTAAGGCCCGTTGTCGTGCCCTAGTTCCCGTTCAAGTCTACCTCAAAGCGGTGTTTTCAGGTTTTACCCCTAGGTACATCTGTTCCAGAGCCGCCTCTACCTACTCGTATCCAGACAAGGATATATTGCTCAGAAAACTCACAAAATATCTACAATACCAAAATTCTAGGAAGTTCTTCTATACCAATCCTCAAAATCCATCTTAAATCTATGTGCTCTAATTAGAGTTTATCTAAATCTAGCTTCCAAGGTTTTTACTAAACTTCCTCTGATACCAACTGTAATGCCCTGACCCCAGTTACCTAGAGTTGGTGCATTATTACATAACATTGGCATGATCACAAGAAAGATCAAATATCGAAATACTGATCGGTTTAGTAGCCTTGGAAACACTAGATATATTTCTAAAGTTTTACATTACATCATAAAAAAGAAAACAACAACAACATAGTGTCCATATTACACACTCTAATCCCCTCATACTATCCCTGCAGATCATTCACAATTTACTTCTTCATATCCTTGGAAAAATAAAACATAGAAAAGGGGTGAGCTCAAATTCCCAGTAAGGATAACAATATAACGGAAACATTCGTAAATAAGAATAAACAATTAAGGCAAGGTATAACTAAAACAAAAGACTATAAAACTTGAACTTCAACATAGTATGGAAAAAATAAAATGAAATAATTCTATTTACTTATTCACATGGATATATTACTAATCAAATAATCACATGCAATATCAATAACCCCTTTCATAATGATGGAATGCATAATTCCAGACTATCATAACCACATAGCCAAGGCCTCGTGCCAAGACTACAAATAAGATTTTTTCAAGGCCTTGTGCCAAGACACTAGTTTGTCTCATGAGACCTACCGATGAATCTGGGAGCTATAGCGGGCTCCACCCGTCACATATTAAGTCCAATGCATTCCCATATGAAAAGGTTTAAACATAACATACACATTCGTATTAAAACTAGTATACGAAATGAAAATACTTTCACCATAAACCATGAATGGTATAAAAATATAACATCCACATTCAAACATATCACAAAACCTTAAATACAATATAAAAGTTTTTTATCATAATAAATCAACTTCAAATAAGCATAAAATCCATCAAAGGATATTGACATAGATGAAATCAAAACTCTTTTTCAAGAAATATCTCTTTCTATTTTGAAATCATTTAAAAGTAACTTATTTATAAAATAAAAAAAATTCTTTGAAAATATTCTTATTATATTGTAAGGGAAGCTTCGACGATTTTATAATGGAGGAAAATAGCCGCACCCGCCGTATAAGTTAAAAAAAACATTCTTACCTTAATTCTGTCGAAAAGGGTAAAAGCACCTTGTTTGGAAAACGACAGAAAGATTCCTTTATAAACAACTTATAAAAAGTCAAACAAGGGTATAAATGACTTTAACCCATATTCTTGTAAATAGTAAAAATGTTTTTAAATACATTTTTAAGAAACATGGATGTGGATGATAAAGAGATCCTAGTATATTATTACATATAAACAACCTCGAATTATAAAGAGATTGGGAAATAAACCCTTACCTTGTACTTTTCCTTGGTTGGTGTAGGTTAACCTCCTGTATAATGGTGAAATAAGTTTTATTAAATTATAAAAGAATCATATATATTAATATGATATCATATATGATCTTTTAACATTGCTTTGTTAATAATATCTTAGTATTATCTTCGTTTCGAGTGTTAACTTACTAGTTTTCTTTTATATGTTTTGTTATGTAAGCCATGTTTTTCATGGATAGGTTGTATATTATTCATATCCAGAATGATATCAAGTCCTTAAACATTATTTTTAAATCATAAAATGATAATTATACTTGAATGGATACGATGGAGAATGAATCTCATCGCGTTCGTGGAGACGGTAGTCCGTACGTACGCACGAGCGACAATATCATTCTTTTGATATTAAAATAATATATAATTGGATAGTATATAATATATACAGAATCATTATCATGATATATTTATTATTTACATGAGTTACACATCATTATTATACCCATCCAAATAATAATATATTGAATAACAATTACACCATGACATGGAGACGGTAAGCCGTGCGTACGCACGTATAGTGACATGTTATTCAAAGGGTGGATAGAATACTGAATATGGTTGTACCATATTTATAATAACATCACATTATATATAAGATAATGGAGTTATTATTTTAGAATAGTAATAACAAAGAAAGAAGAAGTGGAAGAAGGAATGAATTTGAAAAAGGTTGGTGAAAACATTACCTCTTTTCGGGTTCTTCCTTTGGATTTGATCAAAAGGGCTCCATAGGTTGGCTTTCTGATCAAACTAAGGCCTCTAGGTTGTATTTAGTGAAGTTTAGAGAGTATTTGGGCAGAGTTTGGCCGAACCAAAAGGCTTTGAATGTGTGAAGTAATGGGAAGTGGGAGTGCCCTTTTATAAGAGGGGTGAGGGGCACCGTTGGAAAATATAGAAATATTAATTTATAATAAATTCATATTCAGTTTCTAATGGCTCCAAAGTTGATTATTCAATGGTTAAGGTGGGGATAGGTCGAAAAAAATTCAACCAAAAGAATTTAGAGAGTTTTGGGTTACTATATTAACCTTATCTTTTAGTTTTAACTCATAGTTAATTAGTTTGACATTTACCATGTCACTTTGTATTTTTATATTATATAGTTAATAAACTTACAATATACATCCATGAGACCCCCAAATGGTCCATTAATGATACACCTATCATTATATAAGTCTCTTGGCCGATCCTTATATTTTTAGGAATTTAATATCAATTAATATTATAATATTTGTTTTAAAAACTCTTTTATGTCAATTTTGACACTATTCAATAGTTGATTTTTTGAAACTTATAACAGAATGATTACTTCGAAAAAAGTAAATTAAATCAATCTTAATATGTCATATTATCCTATATAATTAGTGTAATTCATTAAAAGTCTCAAATTGTATTTATTTGGGTATTTATAATATCAATTATTTTAATTTTCCACTATTATGGTAATTACTGCATCATCATTGTGTCATAAATAAATTAATATATTTAATATCTAAAAATTATAAATAAAATATAATTATGTAATAAATATTTTTAGCTTTATAATTAATATTTATAATCGAAAATACAACATATATAACCCTATGGAAAAATTGTTTTTCTAAAAGATATATGCTTGTGTCATTTTTGTATTCATTTTAACTTAATTTAATAAAGTGTCCCTATCACTTACAAGTGGCACCATGGAGTCCCAAAATAGACCCAAAGATGCCCATGGTCGGACATGTTTCCACCAATAAGGTTTGGACACGTTTTAGGGTAATTTATTGTTATTATAATATTATTTTCTTAACCCTTATTTACCAGATTTATCCTTAACCATGGTAAATAAAATATTTGCCGCAGAAATTATTCAAAATGTCTAAAAATAAAAGTTATCTATTTACACAATTTGAAAATCCTGATTCTAAATATGGAATCCATTTTTCCAAATTCAAAACACAGAAGTGGCAGAAATTAATTTAAAATTAATTCCCGTTGTTAAAACAAAAAGCGTGTTTTTAAGAGATAATAACTATCAAAAGATTGACACTTGTTTATGTCCGGTTTAATTGTAAAATTATGTACAATGACCCACATTTAATTAAATGGTAAAAATATATTCTAAATTTACTTTAAACCCAATAAAATTCATAATTTATCAATATAAATGATTTTGATTAAAAAGGTTGTTTTAATTAAAATTTAGTAATTTTCACTATTCATCAAAATAAAGTGTTATCCGTAAAGTTCCAAAATTTCACCCTAGGATAAATTCGATATTCCGAATCCAAAAATGAAGTCCATTTTGAAATATAAAATATATATACTTTAAAAAATTAGGTATTAATATTCATAAAGGCTAGTTTGATTGGTTGTGGTGTGTTAGAACTCGGTGTTGCGTACAACACACGCTATCACATTATTCAAAGAGAAGCGTACCGTAGAAGCTTGGGGTGTTACATTGTTCTATATTGGGAAAATTATGTATAGAATTGAGGTTTGACTTATTCCTGCTTTTAATAAATTACTTATAGATCATTTTACTAAAGTATAAAAATAGTAAGAAAAATTTTTATTGGTTTTGAGTATGTCAGCTGTATTTTTACTAAAATTAATGTCAATTTTAAATAAAAAAACACACCTGGAGTCATACCGGTCACACTGTGAATTGGATCATGGTGAGTATTATTCCCACATATACCAAATTAATTATGGATCATTTTCCTATAGTATTAATAAAATATTAATGTCTTGTCAATTTTTATTACATTAGTTGTGTTTCATTAGAAAATGTTATTTAAAAATAGAAATACATACTTTGAGTCATACCTGTCACATTGTGGGTTGGTATTATGTGAAAAAATGAGTACTACATAAGAAAAATTACTTATCAATAATTTTCATAAATTATAGAGAATATCATATCATGTTTTCATAGTTTTTAGTGACATACACTTTTGAACTAAAATGTTAATTTTAAACTGATAACAGACACTTTGAATCATACCAGGAACATTGTGTTTTGGATTGAGGTGCGACTAATTCCTACACATCCCAACTGACATAGGGATTTTATTAATAATGTATTAAACAATCTAAATGATTTTTCTAGGTTTAGAGTTTGAAAGTTTTCTTTTTGACTAAAATTAATTTCAATTTAAAATAAAAAGATGCACTTGATGTCATACTAGTCACACCATGCATTGGATGAATGTGAGGTTGATTCATAGACATCCCAAATGACTTATTTGTATATTTTATAAAGTATCATAACAATATGAAGTATTTTTTTTGGATTTAGTAATTTAATTTTCTAGTTTACTAAAATTTTATTTTAAATAAGAAACAAACACCTTGATTCATGCCAATCACATCGTGTGTTGTTTTCACATGAGATAAATTTCTACATGTCCAAAATGACTTAAGAATCATTGTCCTAAATTATCAAGAAAATATGCATGAAATTTATCAGTTTTATGTATTTTAATTTCCTTTTTTTACAAAATTAAATATCAATTTTAAATAAAAAGACATAGTTGGAGTCATACTGGGTAATACGTGAACACATTAAGGTGTGGGTGATTTCTACATGTCAAGACTGACATATGGATTATTGTCCTATTGTGGAAAAATAATAATGTTTTTGATCAATTTTGAGTAAGGGATCTATGTTTTACACTAAAATATATATTATAAACTAAAAACATACAGTTTGAGTCATACCAAACACATTATGTATCTGATTGAGGTGTGGTTGACTAACTATAAAATATGTTTTTTTCTATCAACTATTTGAAAAAGGAAACAAAATAGAGAATATGTTCCATTCTGATAGAAGAGAAACTCAATTCTCTTATAAACACTTCACATTTCCGGTAACATGGGTTTTCCACTTCCATTTTAAAGGAAAATGTTCTCTCTTTTCTAGCTTGTTGAAGGTTGTTGAAAGAAACATATGAATTCACAAAATATCAATGGAAAAAATCTATGTAATAAATTAAAATGATAAGGAAATTAAATTATAACCAGTAGATAAAATGATAACAATATTAGTTAAATAATTAATAGGAATTCACCTCTTCATGATGGTTGTATAAATTCTTGATCCATTTACTTGTTATCATTGTCTCAGTTGCAGCATTGAAATCCAATCCCTCATAAGTGTTAGTAGCATCGAACAAACCTCCCGAACTCAAAAAATAACCCTTCTATATAAGAAAACATTAATTATGTCACTAATACTAAGAATATATAAATGAAACATAATTTGAGACAAAAAATTACTTCTATAGACAATGATTTTATGGTGAAAACAACAATATTGGAAAGCCTATACAAGAGAAAAAGTTTTTGAGATATTCGGAAAGACAAAACGATCCATGTTGTATTTTTAACTCAATGAAATAATACAGCTTGAGCCATAAAAGGAACACTGTGTATCTTATTTTGGTGTGTATATGTAATTTTTTATTTCCTCTCAACCATATGAATAAATCTAGAAAAGAAATAAATGTTACATTTGTTTGGAAGTGTAAACTCGATACTTCCTGAAACATCTCAACCAAAAGAAACATGTTCTCTATTTTCTTTATTTCTCTAGTTGGTTGAAGGAAAAATATGACTTCTTAAAATATATATGTAAAAATAATTTTTAGACAAAAATGATAGGGAGATTAACTTTAAAAAATAGAAAAAATTGTGAGAAATTAACTAAATAAGTTGCTAGAATTAACATCTTATTATTCATAGAAATGAAGTGAATCGTCCATGTTGAAGAAACCATTACTTCATGATATCAATGAAAATAAAAAAAAATAAGTATTGAATAAAAAATGAAAATGAAATTAACTAAAAAACTAGATAAAATCAACTAGAAATTTTTTTTCTAGTTATATTTCATTAAACTATCATATAATTATTCTTGATCGTATTAAACTAAAATATAAGGAACTTATTCAATCCAACATGACACTAAAATAAAATATTTTAGAAGTTAAATCCCAATAACATGATGTATTTAACACCTTTATAATAACATAACATTCACGTATTACACAAAATTACTATACAAACATTTACCCTTTTGGGTTTGTGTAAAAATCATATATAAAAATATTTCTTCTTATTATCTACAAAAAAATATATAAGAACACATTATATATTCTTTGATTATAAAAAATATAAGTACCCATCCTTAAACATTATATAATCCTGTGTTAAGTTAAGAATTTTACTTTATATCACATTGAGGATCTTTTCATGTTTAGATATTTAGAGATATAGGCCACAACTATTACATAACGTACCCATATTAATATAATGTCAACACTTCCAAAAGTATCCATTTCATTCATAACACAATAAAATTTAAAAAAACATGATTTCTTTTCATGTTTAATCATCATAACTTTTCATTGATTCCATCCATGACTATATTCCTTCTTAAATACCATGGAAAAAAATTAAAAACATAGAATGATGAAAAAAACTCTTTAATGGATATGAAAATAAGTAAAACTATTAGCCTTGTGAAAACATGTAAACCATGAAATCATTATCGTAATCTAATTATATTCACCTCTAAGAAGTAGTAAATACACTTCACTAGATATATGCTCCTTTTTACCATTTTTTATTATAAATATTTGCATAAAACCCAAAAATCACATTCAACATATAAAGGTCACATGGGAAATAATCATACTTAAATATAATAACCATAAGGTCATATTCCACCCATATCACTAAAACAAATGCAATAGCCATATGACCAACTTCCATACCCAATGCATTTGAGGTTATAACATAACCATCCATCCTTGGTTTATCACAGAACCACCCATATTTGGTTTATCTTATAACCACCCATATTTATTCTATCACATAACCACCTATAAATTTTCCAAGTATAATTATATAATCATAACACTTAAAAGATTTCAATTATCAACATTTCACTCATAAAATTTCATTTTCAATCACAATATATCATTTCATGATATTGAAATAGTCAATACACTTTAAAACCCATTTTCAATACCAATATACCAAAAAAGGGAATAAGGGATTTATTTTCTGTTTTTAAAACATTAATACTTATAGAGAAATCCAGATATCAAATAACTGTTATGGCAGCATGGAAGTTGTTTTCACTGTAAATATTAAAAAACATTCCTTATGTTTTTTATAAAGAATGTTAAACGATTTGTATAAAAAGATCACTTTTGAAAACATTTTATGAAATTAAAATAGATCCATAAAATATCATATGTAATAATTTTATTTCCATACACATAAATATGTAAATAAATATTTTGAATAAACGATTTGATAATTAAATCTTTAAACATTTAAGGTGTACCATACCACTTTGAACATTTAAATATTAATCTATATGAATTAATAAATTAACAAAAATGTTAAATAAAAATATTATAGATAAAATGTGGATATAAAATATCATAGTGGATATATATATACCTTATGAAAGAATAAAGGTGCATATTATCGAGAAATGTCTAAATAAAAAGAGATTGAGAGGAAGTCCCTTACCCCGAGTCTAAACCATCTCATTCATTATTTATCTTATTTAATAATAAAATTTGGATAATTTATAATTTCATTATAACGTTTTTCATGTCCATTATTCATTTATATCACTTATTATCATGTTATAACAATTATATAATTATTTAAGTTCATATGAGACATTTTGTTGATATTCGGTGCTTGAGTCAAAAATGAACTTGGTATGACGTCAATAGTCCATATGGTCCTAAGTAAATAATATTTAAAATAATATTCATGACATAATAATCAATTATATATATAAATTAAACTTCTAAATCTATTCATTAAATATGTTTATGAAAAATTTAACAATGTTACAATCATGAAGATGGTAAGTCATACGTACGCATTAGTAATGTTTTCAAATTTTCTTTGATTGTTATGGAAAGAATGTATGTATTATTTTATCTTTAAAGAACAATAAAAACATAATTAATATCCAATTAATCATTTAAATACTCTTATATATATTATCCATGTGATGTGTTGATTAAAAACGAATCGCATCACTTCGTAGAGGTGATAGTTCACATGTATGCATGAACAACATTATCAATTTTATGTGCATGGAAAGTAAGAACATAATTGGTATATTATTATCCTATAATGATTAATTTGTCATTAATATCACATAGTAATATTAATTCCATAATTATAAATAATATTGAGAGATGGTAACGAAAAAAACTACATGGGTTCACGAGGCGGTAGTCTGCCGTACACATGAAGGAAATGTTCATTTCCCATTTGATGAAATTTGAGATGGATTTAGGTGATGTTACTAACATAATAAAATATCATTATATTGGGGATAATTTATATTTTATTTCATTATTTTATGAGGATATTTTAAGTAAGTGGAATTAGAAATGAGATAAAAACACTTAAAAAAAGATTACATTTCCTTCGGATGATCACCTTTCTTAACACCTTAACACCTCTAAAGAGGGAGTTCTGCCTAAAATTAGGTTTCATGAATGTGGGAAGGTATTCTACGAAGTTTTTTGTGAAGATATTGAATAAACCTAATGGTTCTTGAAGTTTCAGAAATAGAGATGATTGGGTACCTTTTTATAAGGCAGGGGAGGGGCCTCCTTGGAAATTCATAAAATATTAAATTAATTTCTAAATACAAATGCCTCCAACATGAGTTATGTATAAGATAATATGATTATGGTTGAGCATCCTCCCATACAATAATTTTTATACATGTTTTGATTTTATTTTAAACCTTATCTTTTTTGTTTACCCTTAATTAATCTATTTTAATTTTAATTGTTGTAACAACATTTTCAATATTAAGAGGCTATAAATTTTAGTTATATGGGGAAAATTACCCATAAATGGAAAATTTATGAAATTTTTTACATTTTTAGAGTCACATAGTAATTTTAACAAAATTTTATTATTTTTAAATAATTTAATAAAATATTATTTATATTAAATATCAATATTGTCAATTTCAAACTATTCATTTCATTGAATTTAAATAAAATTAAAATAGATAGATAACATTGAAAAAATAATTTGATAGACATATAATATGTCATAGTCACCTATAAAATTCATGGAGTACCCTAGTTAATTATAATTATATTTATTTTAATTTTTTCATATCATTTATTTGATATTTCTATTCATAAAATAAATATTGTATCATTGTTGTGTCAGTATTTATGGAAATTGATAAATCTCTAAAAATTGGAAATAAATTCCCATGATGTAGATATTTTACTTATATTTTTTGATATAATTTATGATTAATGTTTTATCTTATTTATCTTAATATTAAAATTATTATATTTATAAGAAATAAGAGGGTGACATGTTGTCACTTTATTTTGTTTTAATAATATATATATCACTTTCATAGACAAAAGTCCATTAAATCAGTTAATTATGATACTTAGGTTTTAAGGGTAGAATTTTATTCATAAAATAGTATTTTATAAGGTTTTATGGTAATTTTATTCTATATCATATTATTTATTACCCTAATTTACCTGATTTTCCTTTAACCATGGTAAATAATAATTTCCAATATTACTATTCATTAAATCAAAACAAATAAGAGGAACCCATTTACATATTTTGGACCAATGGTTTCCAAATATTGAATCCTTTTTTCAAAATTTAAAGTGTATAATTGACATTAATCAATTTTAAATTAATCCACATTTTCAAAACAATAATTTGTGTTTTTAAAAGTAAAAACCATCAAAAGATCGACATGCATTTATATCTAATTTTGATGTGAAAATACTTTAAATGACCAAAATTGGATAAAATGATAAAAAATTTAATCTAATTATACATTAAAACCAACTAAAAGGATAATTTAACTATAGAAATAAATTATATTAAAAATTAGTTTTGAATTAAAATGTTGTATTTTTTACTATTCATTAAAAAATGAATATTATCAAAAAAATACAAAAAAAATATGAAAAGTAAAATTTTATGTCCCAATTACAAAGATTAATTTTATTTAGTTTAATATAATTTATAAAATGGAAAAAAAATTATATTTAAAATGGTTTCGCCATTAAAAGGCAGTAAAAATGCCTTTTTTGGAACTTATTTCTTTTATGAATAAAATTTAATATGTTCTTATATAAGGTCTATAAAATAAATAAGATTAATTTTAAACAATATATTGAATTTATATTTCATTAATATAATCCAAAAATATTGATTTTATTAATTTTTATACATAATTATAGACATTTAAATATTTTTTTCAGAAAAACACATCCTTTATATTCAATTGGTTTTTATTTAATTTCTTAATTAATTTGGTAATCAATGATTCATTATATAAACATGTTTAAACCATATTTTTATAATTCAGTTAATCATTTTAATTCCCACCATTCTAATGGCTATGTGATAACTATAATATTAAATAATAATTTTATGTTGTTCATTTAAGATAAATGTGGTTTATCATGTATGTTATCGAACAAAATTTTTCCTTTTAAAAACTCGAGATGTTACACACCCCCAATTTAGAACTTTTTTCCTCATAATTTGAATTTGGGGTTGCTAAATGAGGTATGACTCTTCAAAATACCTTTATTTCAATCCCACATCAGAAAAAGGATTACTAAAACTTCCACTTTAAAAGGATGAAATGAAAGTACGAAGGTCACCTGAGATAAAAAATACTAGGGTTCCATGTAGGAGAACATGGATATGCAATTGAAAAATAAAAATAAATATCTGATGGAGAATAATAGAAAATATTATTAGTAGAAAGGTAACAATAAAAAAATCATAAATTTGTGATGGGTTAAATAGTCTTTGATTTCATGGTACGAAAAGTAAATAGATTTTTTTTGTTTTAAGATCCTTTTCATAACGTCATGGAATTCATTTACTACCAATAATAATATTAAAATGAATTATACCTAATTGGAATGTAGAGTTTCATCATTTAGTAAATTTCCACCATAAAATCGTTTTTTTCTCCAAATTATGAGTATTTAAGATGAATTTTTAACACCTAAAGCACAAGAATCAACTTCTTGAGAATCAGATAATCTGAAAAAATATTAATTTTCTATTCATCATGTCTTGAAACATTAATCAAAACCAAAAAAATTAGGATAAAATAATATAATTTCACAAATATAACAAACCATTCGATGATGAAAAACTACTTTTAATCTACAAAATTCAACTGTAATACCAAAAATTCAATATAAACCATTCAACAAATAACTATTCTTAAAAATACTCAAAATAATATAAAACTAATATTGAAACCAAAAAATTCATAAGGATATGATCACATAGTGTTCCAATATAATTTTTAACATTTATCACCAAATAACATCAACTACTCTTAATGTATCATAGAAAAAAATAGTTACCCTAATCAAATGTTGTCCATGATAGGTTAATGAATTTCATAAATAACCGAAATTACCATAAGTCCACAATTAAATCATCGATTCATATAAAATATAATTCAATGTTTATATCCCAAAAAAACACATAGTATTCATATTAACTTGATTATATAGGGATCCCAAATTGGTGAATGTATTTCAAAATAACATTCATCTTTTAATCCCTAAATCATTTTCCAATACCAACGATGTCTATTTGATAAAACAGAACATCCCAAAATTAATTGATTCTTATTCCATCAACTTGTTTAATTAAAAAAAATTCATTCTAACAAGGGACTTCACGTAGGCCAGTGGTAGGCTATAAATCAATGTATTCCTTCGGTTGTGGGTTTGATTTCCTATAACCTTTACCGACGAAATGGGTTTGTCACACATCCTATAGGTTTTCTTTTTCTAAAACTATTATTGGGAAAAAATCCCTCGAAGTGTCCTCTCAGTGTGTTTTGGGTGTGGTTATGTTTGTGAACAAATCCAGATGACTGAAAATGAGAATGGTTGGGGTTAGTCGAAGACAAGTTTTTAAGGTGGCATAGTTTCCCAGTGTTTGCCAAATTTTTGGGTCTCAAAATCAGGAGATTGATGTTGGAAAAGGAAGGATTTCTTCATATGATGAAATATTTAAAAAATGTTGAAGAAAATCATAAAAAATATGAGAACCACATATCATAATTAATAAACCGCATACCATGTTGTGGGAACGGTATGCGAAGCACTGGGAACTGTACGTCGGAGCGGTTCGTGAAACCAAAAACGGTTCGCGGTGGAGAAGCAGTGTAGTATATGAATGGGGTGTCATCATTGAAGAGATCGATCACATAGAAGCATAAGTGGTACGTGGGGCGCATAAGAAAAATAGCTCTCAAGTGGCTTTCGGTTCACGATGGTAGAAGGATCTGTATGCAGTGGAGGCTAAATTGAATATTTGGTAAATCTTGGATTAGCGGATTTTGAAAATATCTTTTCCTATATAAGAATCTCTAATACCACTGATTACTAGGTCGAACAAATATAAATAATGAACATATTTATGGTCCTGAATTTTGGAAGTTTCCAAAGGAGGTTCATAAGGAATAATTTTGTGATGGCCGAAGTGATTCACGTGAATGAAATTCCATCGAAAGATTTAGCGGAGAACTGAAAATCGAAAAGAACATGGTACATGGAAGGAGTTGACTTGGTATGCAGAGGTGGAATATCAGGAACTCGAGAAAGAAGGTTCTTTTAGCGGTATGTGGATGGGGAGCCTTTGTACGTGTAAAAAGAAGGTGTGGCACACAATAGTGGTTAGCGAAGGCAGTCTGTGAATAGAGAACGGTTCTCAAGAAAAGGGTGATTTGCAGCAGAGGTTCACAGAATCGTTATGTGGTAGTGGTACGCAATAGTGAAGGCGTAGGCAGTCCACGGATGAAGGGTGGTTCAAGGAAGTGGAAACAGTATGTGTAAGGGTTGATCCACGTTCCAAACCCAATAATCGATACACGGGAGAGAAGTTGGTTCGTGATTTTCACAAGGAAGCTTGTGAAAGATTCAAATCAGTTTTCAAAAGTACTTTTTGGTACCTATAAGTACTCAAGAAGGTGGACTTAATCTATGGTTGAAAAGGGGACTTCAACAGAGCATCTACCAATAGTTGAGGATGCAGTAATTCATGAAAATGAAGGGGCCTACATGTCCATAAACTGTGTTTGACATATAAGTCAATAAACTGTGACTGTATTCTTTTCCAAGAGTAGTGAGCAAAGTAAGAGGAAGACAGTGACCCTTTTCACTAGTAGTGATATAGAGAAAGAGGTATGGGGAGTGACCCTTTTGAGTGTAGTGATCAGTCCCTATACATTGTAAAGGCCGTGAGCCTGGGCATAGAAGATCTAGCTCAAACATTTTACTCATTATTGGCAGTGAGCCTTAGTGAATTTGGTACATCAACACATTGTCGTTGTATGCTTCTTGGACATATCCCTGTGAGGGTGAACCAAGTAAAAATCTTTGTATCTTGTGCATGATTTCATATTTTTTTGTATATTGCTACGGTAGGAAGAGAAAATTTAGTTTTGTCTAACAATGAAACAAGATCAAAATGAGAAAAGGTTTTGATCTATCATACCCGGATTCACCCCCCCCCCCCCCCCCCTCAGGGTATTTGACCTAGTGTACCTGATAATTAGTATCAAGGGGAAGGTTTATTTTATCAAATTTGTTTTCTCTAACTTGGTTCAGTCGATTTTCTCATGTTAATGATTCGATATGCTCTTATCTTGGTGTGACATGGAAAAGGGAAGAACTTCAAAGAAGAAGCAGAAATCTGGGGAAATTTCCTAGTGTGGAAATGTTAGTGAAAAGTGTTTGATTTAGTTGAATGAATCAAGTAGTGAACTGAATGATGATTTGGATAAATATTATAGTGAAAATACTTACTCATTCAATGATTTATAACGAATGATTGTAGAACCTGATATTCCATTTGATGTTGGAATTACTAATGATGAAGAAACACCCATAAGGCGAAAAGTGGATGTTTTCCATGAAATAAAGGAATTGGATCTGAAGTTTGATTAATATATTAAATCTAAAGATATCCAGATCCAAGCAATGGAAATTGAGGTCAACAAGCTAAGAGAATTAAATAAAAGGATTATTAATGTGGCCACTGAACTAAGGGAGAATAATGATTCTAAATTTGAAGAACAACAAAAGTTTTCTTTTAAGAGAGAAAATCTCAAAGCTGATGTCAAGGGATATAATCTGAACTCAAATGAAATTCAGAATCTGAAATTCAGAAATGATAATCTTTCTACCCATCTGTTTGAACTAGTTCATAAGAATCATAGGCTATAACAAGTGAATGAATCCCTATCTAATTCTATTGATCATGAAAAATTGAAAATAAAGTAACAAAGTGATATGGTAGATAAGATCACATGAGAACCATAAGATGATATGACTAGCAAGAAGAATCTCAGAAGAGAACTCAATGCTCAACTTGAATCAACGGATAAGAAGATTTAGAAACTAGAGGAAGTGATAGAATAAGTCAAAAAAGAAATGTACAATTCAAATGAAAAAGGAAATCCTAATTTGAAGGATGCATTGTACATACTATTTGATTGTCCTTCGGTAGGTGATGATAAAATGAAAATAAAATATGTTATTTCTAAGGATAAGCAAGAACATATCTTATCATCTCAAAGACCTCAAAGTATCGGGAATGTCTAGAATGGGATATGATGATCCCCCTTCTATGCATGATATGAATAGAGTAGTAAAGATTTCCAGAGATAAGAAAAACATTGTAGGTGTTTAAGAAAGAACTAAAAAGGTTGTTACAGGAAGTAATGATAGAATGTGATATTTGTATGGGATTCATGGTCACGAATAAAGATTTTTTTCAGAGGATCAAGAGTACATTTCAAAATGTGAAGATATAAATTTTACTAAATATGATAATAATAAGAAGAATCATGAAAAGTCTCAAAGGAACACCTCTCAAAAGAATGCATTCATAAGATGCTATTACTGTGGAAGAATGGGGCACACTTTGAGCATGTGTCGGGAAGCTCTAGAGCTCAATATTATAAGAATAACTCAGGCTGCGTCAACATATTGGTTGAGAAATGATGAAATAAGGTATACCTTTGATGGAACGTTTTTTATATGTTTTGATCATGGGAATTTGGAAAGACATTGAAGAAAGAAGAAAGCAAGGAAAGAAAAGAAATCTAGGAAGAGATCCCTAACACATGTAGTGTATAATAAAAAAGCATATACTGGAAGACATCATGGTGAGGGGATAAATAGGTATATGGCCTCTAGAATATTACAAGGAGATCAAAAAAAGGAGTTTCTATCACCTCCTCTATTACAGTCACAAAAACCCTCCTGGAAAGAATGTGAACAACCCTGTAAAAAAATGCAATGATCAACTCCATTTGTGAGTAAGAATAATTTTAAATCAGTGGAAGACTCAAACACAACAAGAAAGGGTTTCATGACTTAGACAATTGATAAAAAATGATTAAATAATGTCATGAAAAATTCAAATTTCATGCCACATACCAAGAAGTGAATGGAAGAGAAATAATATTCCAATGGAGGAAGAATCAAGAGAATATGACCAGTGGAAAGATTCATGCTCAGTAAAAAAGTCATGATAAATTGCATATTTGTGGAGAATCAAATAAGGAAATGTGTACGGGTGGGTTTAAACCCAAAATTGTGAAAAGTATAATCCTACATAACTTATATATCAGATGAAGAATTGGAATTTTGGTAAATAATTCTTAGTCATATAGCCACAATAGTTGAATTCGGAGCAGGCAAGAAAGAGTGTGTTGCTTTTCACGATAGAATCAAAGGGTTGACCCATCAAGATCAACTACAAT
Source organism: Viscum album (assembly GCA_963277665.1). Classification (NCBI taxonomy): domain Eukaryota; kingdom Viridiplantae; phylum Streptophyta; class Magnoliopsida; order Santalales; family Viscaceae; genus Viscum; species Viscum album. Next base: position 1,543,830,974 of record OY728155.1, on the reverse strand, counting down.
CCTCTTATTTAGGATTACATAATATTCCCTCACCCTTAGTGTTCAAATGATACTAACTGATGTTCAATTGTTTCATGTTTTTGGGGAGATACCATCCAAGGGGAATTGGCATAAAAAGATGCAAAGTAGTGATGTTATGTGATCCAGAATATCATATAGTTCAAATAAGTTATTAGAATTATAGATGAAATGAACTAATTGAGTGAAATGGAATGTGATGGTGTTATTAACTATATCTCTTGTCTCCTATACTAAGTTCAAATTCAGTAGTCTTATAGGGCCTTTTGATGGATCATTTCTAAGGGTCACATGATGAAGAAATGATGTAGGGGAAGAATAATTTTTTTGGGTCTAAACATTGGGCTTAAAAACTGGAAGAGTTTCATATCATAGTGGGAGAATTATATATCTTAATCAGATGCAAGATCTCAATGGTTTAAAAAGAATTAATTCTTGGGATGCATGTCATTAGTAAGACCAACTAGGGAAGAAGTAACAACATTCATGTATTTCATGATGATTAACTTTTGTCTTATAATATGGTATTAGCTGAATGTTATTAGGATACCATGAAGCCGCAATGGTAGATCAACACTGTATCAACAAGCGGTTGAAAAATATAGCTGAAAGTCATGATGTGAATATAGAGGAGAATTAAAAGAATCTTCAGAAAATACATGATCATACTCAGGAAGTCAGTGATGAGGAGATGAGTAGGTCAGGAGATTCTCCATCTCCATAGGTTGATTCAGAAGAAGAATCAGATAATGAGAACAAATCAGTGTCATCATAAATACTAGAGGGAAGAGATGATATTGATAGGAATCACATAATTGGTGATCAAACAACACTAGTATAGACAATAAGGATGAATCTTCTACAGTAATAATCATACTTATCACATATTGAACCTAAATTATTTTATGAAGCATCTCAAGATGAGAATTGAGTTCAAGCAATGAATGAATAGCCTGACCAAATTGAGAAGAATCAGATGTGGAAAATTTTTTTGGGACTAGAAAACAAGAATGTTATTAGGGAAAAGTGGGTCTTTCTCAACAAAATGAATGAAGATGGTGTTTTCATTTGAAAAAATATCATGTCTAGTGTGCAAATGGTACTCTAAAATAGAGGATATTGATGTTCAAGAGACATTTTCACATGTTTCAAGGTTGAATACAATTAGATTATTCCTCGCCATTGCAGTGAAAAGAATGTTTAATGTTTTTCAGATAGATGTAAAGTCATTATTTCTGAATGGAGTTATGGAAGAAGAAGTCTACATTAAGCAACCCTATGGTTTTCTCATTCATGAAGATGAGAATAGAGTATGTCGGCTGATGAAGGATCTGTATGGCTTGAAGCAAGCACCAAGAGCTTGGTATTGAAGGCTTGATCAGTTTCTTAAGAAACACGGTTTCCAGCATGGTGGAGTTGATTGCAATCTGTATTTAAATAACTGAAACAGTAAAAGGATGATAGTGCTGGTTTATGTTGATGAAATATTATTTGGTATATCAGATGAAGCATAATGTAGACAGTTATCTGAATTCATGAAAATTGAGTTTGAAATGTCGATGATTGGTTAGATAACATTTTTTATTGGTTTACATGTGACACAATGTAGGAAATTAACTTTTATTTCTTAATATAAATATGCAAAAGAGGTTTTGAGAAGATATGGAATGGATAATTCCAAATAGATGAAGAATCTAGTTGATACTCAGCTGAAACGGTCACATGATGATGAAGGAAAGGCAGTTAATATCACAGAATATAGCCAAATCATTGGACGTCTGTTGTACCTAATAGTGACAAGGCCTGATATTGTATTTACCACATTTTAAGCAGTGAGGTATCAAAGAAATCCGAAGGGGAGCCACATGACTGCAGTAAAAAATAATTCTTCGATATATCAAGGGAATAGTAGATTTTGGCCTAATGAATAATGACAAATCTCAGCCTGAGATATCGGGATATACAGATGCAGATTGGGATGGTTCAACAGATGATAGAAAATAAACATCAGGAGGTTCTTTTTATCGTGGAGGTTTTTTTATTTCATGGTTAAGCAAGAAAAAATATTGAATTTCATTGAGCACTGCAGATGCATAAAACATCATGACTACTCAAGCTTGCACACAACTATTGCGGCTAAAGCAAAAACTTGAAGATATGGGTATTGAAGTGAAATCTTTGATCATAATCCATTATTATAATTCAAGAGTTCTAAATCTAAGAAAAAATAAAATCCATCACTCAAGGATAAAGCACATTGAAATAAAATATCATTTTATCAAGGAGAATGTGGAGTAAGGTCTTATGAAGTTAGAGTATATTCTTATAGAACAACAAGTTGCAGATATTCTTACAAAATCCTTACCCAAAGAAGCATTGAAAAGGCATGGACTAGATCTTGAAGTTCGGTCGACTTCCCACACTTGAAAAATTATGGATGTGGTTCCCCTCTCCCCGGGGTATAATGTGTCTTTCCCTAATGTGATGATATTAGTTCTTTACCCTATTTTAAACAACCTCAAAGTGCCCATTGGGTTTATTAAAAAATAGAGAAAAAGTGTTACTATTCTGGGGGGAATAAAAGACACGGGGAGAAGCTATAAAGTGGCGTTGTGAGATTATGGGAGTTGAAGCTAAGCTGAAGCTAAGCTATTGGAGGAGTTGTAACTTAAGGGGATCATTAAAGCTAAAGATGCTAGAATTGATCGATCAAAGATTATATATCATGACAGATGAGGTTCATGATGAAAGTAGTTCATTGGTTTCAGTGTATCAGTATGTTATCAGAAATTGGTGTTTAGGATTGAAGTGATTCATTGATTAAATTTTCATTACACTATTATTACTCATGTCAATAATGGCTCATGTGGGCATAGAGTATGTGTTGATTAAATACTTGATCGTTATCTTTATCACGTGAAGTGAATGGTGGTTGAATTTTGAAGGATTATTAATAAGGTGTAAAAATTTATAGCATTGTTATGAGAAGAGTTGTCAACAAACCCAAATGGGGATATTTTTAGGAGAAAATCCCTCAAAGTGTCCTCTCGATATGTTTTGGGTGTGGTTTTGTTTGCTGACAAATCCAGATGACCGCAAATGAGAATGTTTGGTGTTTTCTGATAACATGTTTTGAAGGTTCTGTAGTTTCCTAGTGTTTTCCAAAATTTTTGGTCTCAAAATCAAGAGTTTGATGTTGGAAAAGGAAGGATTTATTCATAGTAATAAAATATATGAAGAATGTTGAAGAAATTGGAAATAGATGATAACTGCATACCAGAGTTCATGGATAGTATACCATGTTCTGAGAATGGTATGCAGAGCACTGGGAATGGTATGCCAAGGTGGTTCGCGAAACCAAAAACAGTTCGTGGTAGAGAAGTAGTGCGGTAAACGGATGGAGTGTTGTCGGTAAAAGATATTGATAATATAGTAGTATAAGTGGTATGTGGTGAGAATATGAAAAATGGTTTGTGGGTGGCATGCAGTTTGTAGAGGCAGAAGTATTGGTATGCGGTGGAGGCTAAATTGAAGATTTGGTAAATCTTGGATTAGCAGATTTTGCAGATATCTTTTCCTATATAAGAATCTCTAATCCGACTGATTACTGGGGAGATCGATTATAATTAGATAACATATTTTTGGTTTGGGATTTCAGAAAGTCTGAAGGAAGTTCACGAGGAATAATTACACGAAACCCAAATTGGTTCATATGGAAGAAATTTCTTCGAAGGACTTAGCATAGAACTAATAACTACAAAGAATGCGGTACGTGGAAGGAGTTGAATCGGTACATGGTGGAAGAATATTTGGTATGCGAGAAAGTGAGTTATATGAGCGGTAAGTAGAGGGGGAGCTCCGATACACGTAAGAATAAGGTGTGGTACATGATAGCGGTTAGCGAAGGCAGTCTGTGAACATATAAAAGTTCAAGGAAAGAGGGCGATTCGCAGTGGAGGTTCGTAGAATCGGTACACGGAAGAGGTACGCGATAGCAAAGGCATAAGCAGTCTGCGGAAAAAGGCTAGTTCGCAAAAGTGGCAATAGTACGCACAATGGGTGATCTGCGTATGAAACCTAGTAATCAGTATACAGGAGATCAGGTGGTTCGTTATTTTCACAAGGAACCTTGTGAAATCTTAAAATCAGTTTGTGAAAGTATTTTATGGTACTTAGCAGTTCTCAGGAAGGTGGACTTCATCTACAGGTGAAAAACGCACTTCAACAGAGCATCCACTTATAGTTGAGGATGCAGGAATTCTTGCAAATTAAGGGACCCACATGTCCATAAACTGTGTTTGACCTACAAGTCAATAAATTTTTAGTGGATTACTTTCCAAGAGTACTAAGTGAAGAAAGAGGAAGATGATAACCCTTTCCACCAGTAGTGAGACAGAGAAAGAGGCATAGGGAGTGGCCCTTGGTAATGTAGTGAGCAGACCATAAACTTTATAAAGGCAGTGAGCCTGGACATGGAAGATCTAGACCAAACATTGTACTCATTATTGGTAGTGAGCCTTAGTTAATTTGTTGCATCAGCACATTACGATTGTATGAACATTGGACGTAGCCTAGTGAGGTTGAACCAAGTAAAAATGTTTTTTCCTCTGCATGATTTCATATATATTTGTATATTTCTATGGGATGAATAGAGAATTGAGTTTTTTCTAATAAAGAAACAAGATCTAAATGAGAAAAGGTTTTAATCTATCATACCTTAATTCACCTCCCCCCCCCCCTCTTAGGGTATTCGAATTCGTGGACCTGAAAACTATATAATTATTATAACTATTATGAAATTCCCAAAATGATATTTTTAGCAGAAAAATATTTGTGTTGTAAAGATATACAAAGGACACAATGGTGCCAAAAGAGGCTACTTCATGAAGCTCCTTTGCAAATCCCATTATCACCATGGCCGGTGAAAAGGCAAGACCGTCTTAGTTCCCATCGCATAACAAAGTGATGCTTGACTATATGGTTATGAAAAACTATATGGAAGTATTCACACCATGGAGGGAAGATGTTTTCCTCTACAATTTCTTGGAAATTTACGGAAGCCTCTATGACTACCGTAGTGGGAATGAAGGAAGCCTCTACTCCATGGAGGGGATGACAGTCAACACCACAGTTACGATGAACATAATGCAATCTACTACTGATGGAGAAGCGCATGTGGCTTCGCGGCACACCATCAGAGCTTCACGCCACATGAAACCTCTAAATACCTTTGTCCCCCCATTAAAAAATGATCAGCACACTGACCTTTCCCCTTCCAAGTTACTATATCACAAATCACAATTTTCTTTCTAAAACATCAAAAAAATTATCATTCGAGGTACTTGACCACTGATATTTCTTGTTCCCTTTACTCAAATTTACCCCCTTCTCAAGGAGGGATTCCCTTTGCAAATTCTGTGGACCATTTCCAAGGAAGGAGACCCCTTTGGGTACTCGAGACTTCGCAAGGCACCCAAGATTCACAAAGCACCCTCCAAACACATGTGTACTCCATGATAAGGCCAAGACACTATTCTTCACAGTGTTATCCTTTTTGAAAAGCCATGTCCTCTCTGATCCTTTGTGCAATACGGAGCCATGTTCTTTTTGATTCCAGGTGCTTGGTGAGCCCTTATCCTCTATGATCTAATGAGCTCTACAAAGTCATGTGCTCTGTGATCCCCTATTCTCTATGAGACCTTATGCTTTGTGAGCCCTTGAGCTCTAAAAATCCCTAAGATCTGTAAAGATCTATGCTCTACAACCACTTGATCTTTTTGAATCCCCTCTTTGGGATGTCTCTTACATTGAAAACACTTTTTTTGTATGGCCCTTCGGGACTTTACAAAGTGATTCCAACGTCTCGTGGGTGGTGCTTCATGATGTGTTACTTTGCCTCAAGCTTCTTCACATAGTAAAGATAATGACTATTTAATCTTCTCATAGCTATGATAACATGATCCCTTAAATGGATAACTCTACAACCCCATATCAAAATAGAATTTATGGTGCCTTCCCTTCATCAAGGTTTTATGTATGCTAGTTTTGTAAGTCCTAGGGTTGAGGAGTGAATCCTCACCATCTGAGCTACAAGAAATTAAACTTCCAAGAACCCTCATCCCTGAAACATAGCGTTAAACTATGATCACCACATATATAGTAAGTATAGAGGATTGGAGAGGGGATATACATGGGTCCCCCCCACTCTCTCTTTCCCTCTAAGCTTTGTCTCCATAAAGACCTCAGGCAGTCTCCACACAATCCTCAACACCATTGGATGGGATATTTTAGGTAAGATGCACATATACTCCTCATACTTCTAGACACCCTCCTTTCTCATTGGGAATCCATCCTAGAGTAAGTCCCAGTTTCCCTCTCCCTAGGCCTCTAACTCTGTGTAACCTTTGATCCATTCCTTGGGGATGCACCTTTCGTGATGTGATCGTCAAGTCTTTGTTTCCTCTTGTTTATCACACTGAGCATGACTTACATGGTCTTAGAGTAAGCGTTGACCAAGACACCCTATTTAGGCCTCCTTTGTGTGTAAACTCCATTCCCCATCCCACTGAACTATGCGGACTTTGATCCTTTCCCTCCCTAGGCAAGGTTCGTAGGAATCCTCTTTGAGGTTCAAGACCATCACCCATCGGTCTCGACTACTTCAAACCGGCTTACCCTCATCCCACATGATGTTAAATTGTATTCCCCTTTCATATTGAAATACATTTAACTGTATTCTTCCAAACTATGTGTATTTTGATATCTATCTCCTAGGAAGGGTACATAGGAGGCCTCCTTGAGGTTCAATCTTAAACATTAGAAAAATTTAGAATCCCCTTTGTTGGGACCCACATCCTTGCTCCACCACTTAGTGGTGTCAGACTGGCTCTCAGGCTAATAACCATGTGTAGTCCCCACACTCGATCTGTATTCCTCCAACCATGAGCACCCCTCTTACGATGGGCTGCTAACCATGGTTATACCCCAACATGTCATCGGGTTTCTTTCCTTTGTGTACACCCTAATACTATGCCCCTATATTAAAGTACATGGACATTGATCCATTCCCATTTTGATAAAGGAACATAGGAAGACTCCTTGAGGTTCAAGCCCATTAATCATGTCCCATACTAGTCTCTCCCTTAATCCTTTCTATTTCAAGAAGGTCATTCCTCAACCTGGAGGTTTTACTTTATTCAGATTCCATCCATGCGTACATTCTCATGGGCCACCTCCTCAAGTGACTCATTTCCCATTAAATAAGTTAGTAGACTTTTATTCCCTACCACGGGGATATGTAGGAAACCTATTCAAGTTTCAAGACCAACACTTGAACCTTCGCACTAGTCCTTGATTTCATCTCTGATCATTCCATCCTTTGACACTCCATTCATATCCATTCTGATTCCACGTAGGCCACCACATATCAGTAAAATCATGCATTCCATTTGGGTATCTAACCATGTGTAATCCCCACAAAATCCACTACCATCAAACCAAGAGTGTCCCTCTTGTGATGGGTCTCTATCCATGCATAAGCCCCATCATGTCTTTGGGTTGTTTTCCATCGTGTAAACCCCGATCTCATGATTAACCCTGTCGAACAACATGGGTTTTGACCCCTATCTTTTATACAGGGTATGTTGGAGGCCTCCATGAGGTTAAATCCCAACCAATAGTAAACCTTGGTGTCCCATTTCTAGGGACCCAATCATCCTTTGATCTATCCCCATAAGGTGTCATGATCCACCCATCTAGCAAGCCTCTCAGGTTCTCCATCCTGGGTATGTACCCATCTAGTCCACTCTGATCAATGTTATAATTAGTGCGATCAATCTCCACTAGATATTAAAATCATGAAATACCCCACGTTAAACATGGGAATACAAGGAAATCCTTGGAGAGATTCCTCTAGAAGACAATTCCACGTACTTGACATGGGATTCCTTGGGCATCTACATCCTCTAGGATCCCTATCGTAAGGGGAATAAATCTAGGTGTACCAGTGTTTCAGCATCCAGACACACCAAGGATGTCCAACATGACTACTCCACTAATCGAAGGTTGCTTCAGTGACGTGACCCCTTGGAATGTTTTGGTAGAATAATTGTAATTAATCGGCATCCAAAATGATATGACACCGAGAATGAGATTCATGAACAATGTCTTAAATATATGATGGAGACCTGAACTAGGTGATAAATTAAAAAGATGAATCCATGGTAGGAGAGACCAACATCCCATCACCTCATTTCGATCAAGGAGAAAACATCCCTGAATAAGCAATGGATGCCACCCAACTTTGGAAATAGGGAATATGGGGAAACTACTAGCGCATCACAGCACAACGACGTGTTCCCCATAGAAAGTGTCAGAAATAGAAATGGTAAACTTAACATGAATCTTCTTTTAAATGTGGAGATTAGTAGAATTTGATACATCAGTAGATAAACATGTCACTGGGTCTAGCCATCTGGTGAAAGGTCCCACTATGAAAATAGTGTTCCTGGAGGGGAAGACACTAGGAGTTAGGGAAGTTGATTGTTGGGAATTTCAGTATATGAAGTTTTTAGCGTGGATATTTCTATCTAGACATGGAAGACTGAATGAAACTGGGGAAATGAACATCACTTTCCTATTGTTTGTACTGGTGAGTGAATTTTCCTGCTTTGAAGACCCAAGCTCATGCAATAGGAAACCAGTCAACCCTCCCCCCCCCCCTGTGCACAGGAGCAGGGACCGTATGAATATTGCAATTCCCCACATCATTAACTCCTCTATGATGGCTCCCATACCCACAGCTAGTGGGCTCCCATGCCACATCTCACCCTCCAAATTTATTCAAAGAAGGTTTATTGAGACCATTTTTCATCGATATGAATGGGAAGAGGTCATCCCGACAAGGGACATGGCCCGCCAAGACATTGAGGCCTCGGTGCCCTGCCAATGCTACCACCCCCAAGGGTCGTGCAATGATATGATACTCCCCACTCCAATCTCCAACATCTTTGAGACCCTATCCCTAGAGAGACCCTAATACTCACTCCCATATAATAACAAATTATGGGATGTTCATGTCCATCAAGCCAGGTCATTAGATAGGGAGCCACATAGGAGGGCTCCCACTCAGACGCATCAGTGTCGCCAGCCAATCCAACAAATCGAAGAGTTGACGGTCCACCCCCTTCATATTTAGCTCTAGTTCGGCTGACCCACCTTCAATGTCCAGTGCAAGCTCTGGAGTATGACCTCTAGGGGGTATCATCCTCTAAGACTTCAATGGCCCGAGCCACCACCAACAAGATTTATCAACCCACTATCCCCATTGGGAAGGGGAACCACCTGGTTACATAGTAGGGGAACTTCCAATCCTAGAAAAAGTTGAAGCAACAATCACCTTGTGAGCAATTTGAACTAGCTCTCTCAGTTTCTAGGGCATGAAGAAACCATTGTGGGCCGACTCGTGATGATTACCTCAAGTACATAGGTCCTCTTCATACTAGTATTAGACATAGTAGAGGTCTTCCCCACTCCTTCATTCAACATGGAGGTCCTCTACATGCCATCATCATCAACATTGGTGGAGGCCCTCGTTGCTTAGTTGACATTCAGCATGAAGGTCCTCCCTATTCTCCTGGACCCATGTATTAAAATTTCCCTCACATACTAGGTTCTCAACATGATGTTATTCCTTTCCTAGTCACGCAATAGCATAGAGGCCCTCCCCATCTTCTCATCCATTCCAACAGAGGTCCTCCTCATGCTGGTAATAATTTAAGTGGAGGTCCTCCCCACTAGATCATTGAAAAACTTGGAGGCCCTTCTTGTGTCCAGTATAATCTATATGAAGGACCTCTTCTTTATGATTCTACTAGGCCAACCATTGTGAGGGTCCCCCATTCACAACGAATATCCACCATGTAAGTCCTCCCCATTTATTTACCATCCCAAAGGAAGCCCCCCCCCCCCACGCTCTATCACTATCAAACACGGAGGTCCTCCCCGTGTTCCATTCGACATTTATTCTGGTTCCCCTCATACCCCAACTCATCAGATCGGAGGTCCTTCCCGCTTTAGAAATAAATGATGTGAAGCCCCTCCTTATATCACATCTATTGTGGGAGGAGATCCTCCCCACTCTAGCACTAATCTGCATAGAGGACCTCCCCATGTCAAATACCTACCCTATCCTAAAGAACCATCCAAGGGTTGGAGGGCGGGTCGCCACCGCCAAAGGAAGAATCCTGAGAATCCTCATATTACAGTCAAATCCTACTTCTTTTAAGATTCTGAGGCAGAGTGCGATTAAGTTATGGAACCCTCACCCTAGTCTTTTATGTCGGGGGTTGGGGTAGGAATAAGCCATATAATCCTCATCCTTATAGAAAGTGATGTCCACCAGATCCCAGAATCCCTTTGAAGATACATATAGGAGGAGAAAGATTTGTCCCATTTCAAGGGACTAGACTTGCAATCCTTCTTATTGTCAACAAGATCATTTTCCACCTCATCAAGAGATCATAGAGAGTTGTTATGGGGACCAATAGAGGATGAGAAATAGTGTAACCCACCACCAAGGACCACAACCCCAGCACGGTATGAAGTCGTCATTAGTCCTTCTTATAGGGATGTGGTGGAGAAATCAATGAATTCTTCAGAAGATATCTTGAGATGTGGTAGCTTGTTAGGCCATGCACTGTACTATCCTCCAGAAATTCCACCATAATAAGGGTTATCTTTAGTTCCATTACCAATCACACAACCATCCCCAGTCGATGAATGGGGCAACAAAGGGTCAGATCCCGAGTTTGAGGTGAGATTTTCGTGGAACCTACTCAATGTGGATCATCTTTCTGAGATGTTATGGCCCATTGCAACAGCAAGTTTTAGTATTTCAGAATATCTCACTCAGGAGGAGGTGATGTGCTTCAAGAAAACTCTATGAGAAATGCACATCCATATTTTTCAATGACAGATGGCCTACAACAAGATCAAGAAACACATAGAAAAAATTTTCTAGCAATGCTGCATTGTCGACTTGGATGCACTCCCTGTGGATCAATGCCTTGACAATCTAGGTCATTATCGGACCCTCTAGAAACAATGTGTTTAAAGCTTTATAGTTCTCAATAATAATTATTAAGGAGGCTTCCCCCATGTTTAGATTTGTTGTTGGGGAAATATAATTCCCATAATTTTAGTCCAATCTAGAACCATCCTGACATTACATGAGATATTGAGGATATTTTTCAAGGTATAGTCCTAGTTAACATGGATGACCTATCAAAGTAAGAAACTGAGCAAGGACTCATTGAAGAGAACATACCCCCTGGGTGGTTCCACACATGTTGGGTCCTTTGGGTAGGGTTACTCTCCATCAAAGAAATTTATTAGGCTTTCCTGTACCTTTTGAGTTATGATACTTCTGTCAGGACCCCAATAAGGGTAAAGAGTATGCTGGGGTGGTCAAACACTCTGACCTATCTGGCTCAGTGGAGAAGATGGAAGATGACCTTGAAAAAGCTGTGTTGTTTCTACAGCACACGGAACATAAAAATATGGTCGATGACAATCTCGTTGAACATGCTACAGAACGATGGCCAAATTACGGTAATCATCGACCGGGGTAGCATGTGAAAGTACATACCCCCCAGTGAGTTTTCTTTAGGTGACCTTGACCATCCTACCCATATAGATAGAGTAGATGATGGATTTTATGGAAAGTGGGCACGGTATGCATCACCAAATTTACCCGAGTTGCGTGATAACTGTAACAACCCTCTATTTTATGAGATATATTCTTTTTAATTTCATTCATATCTAATGTTTTATGCTACACCAAGATTATCTTGCGCTATACACAACATCGTATTAGCTTGCAGTATACGTATCACTATTCTTGGATCGTGTTACACACAATTCCAAGTTCACAATGTTGAGTGTATATGTATATATATTCAATGTATAAATAAAATGTGGTTGGATTTTTTTAAACTCAACAACAATGTAGTTTTTCACTACATGCAAACCTTACATGGCTTGCATTACACGCAATCATGACCTTCCTCGATAGCATGTGTTGTACGCAATACTGGGTTTCACTAAACAACGATATATAGTTATAATATTATTATGGACTAGCCATTATGAATAGTATTAACTAAATTTTGAATTTATAACATTATTATTCATCTTACACTTTTTATAGAACATGTAATGAGAACAAGATAAATTTTTCAGGTAAAATAATTATTTCTCAAAAAATGTAGTTTTGCCGCCTTTTAATAGCGCACCCATTTTAAATCTAGTTTTTGACATGTTTATAAGTTCAATTTGACAAAATAAAATTCTTCGTATGAATTAGGATATAAAAATTTACTTTGGATAAATTTTTCATATTATTCTGATAACTTTAATATTTTAATGAATAGTAAAAACACGCTATATTATAATTAAAAACAACTTTTTTCATAGAAATAATTATATGGTTAAATTATAATATTTAATAGTTTTAAAGTATAAATAGAATATATTTTTACCATTTAATATAATTTATTTCATTTCCATTAATTTTACGTTGAATTCATAGGTAAAAACATTTCAATCTTTGGCAATATTTTAACTTTTAAAACCCGTTTTCTTAACAACGGGATTAATTTTAAATTAATTACTGAAACATCTATGTTTTGAATATTGAAAAATGGATTCCATATTTAAATTCATTGGTTTCAAAGTATGTTAATAGGTTTCTTTTTTTGATATTATAAATAGTAACTACGGTAATTTTTATTTACTACAGTTAAAGGTAAATCTGGTAATTAAGGGTAAAAATAAGATTATAAAATTACCCTAACACTTGATAAAATCCTATTTGATGAATAAAAGTCGACCCATATCACATAATGGGCAGACTAGATTCATTTCATGGACTTTTTACCATGAAATAATATAATTATTATTAAAACCAAAGAAAGTGACAACATGTCACTCTCTTAAATCTTATAAGTATAATAATTTTAATTCAGTGATAATCTACATTAAACTTAGAACATGAATAGTATCCAGAAATCTAATACAATTATCTACACCATGTGAATTTATTTAGAATATTTATGGATTAAATAAATATTATTAAGGGTGACACAATAGTGATGTTGAAATTATTTTATCGATTGAAATATCAAATAAACTGTTTTAAAAATATTGAAATAAATATTATCAGAACTAATTAATGTGCTCCAAGAATTTTATCGACAAATTTGAAATTTGATGAATCTATTAAATATTTTGGTTAGAATATATCCTTTGTTTGGAGTTTATTAAAATTAAAATAAATGAATAGTGTCAAAATTGAAACTATTGTTATTTTATAAAAATACTATATTATAAAATTGTTTAAAAATAACAAAAATATTTAAAAATTATAAATTGGAATTTATATGGTCTAAAATGTCATAAATTATCCAATTATGGACAATTCACAACACATAAGTAATTATTTATAAAAATTTAAAAATTAGAATCTTATTAACATAAATAAAATTAAATAGATTAAATAAGGATAAATCAAGTTGATAATTTTTAAAATAAATTCCCAACATGTCTAAATTTTATTGGTTGATGATATTAAAACCCTATATCATCTAAGATTCGTATTTGAGTCATTTTTGGAGGTTTTTAATTGAGTTTGAATTTATTATAAATTAATATTTCTTATGTTACCAAAGCTGCCCCTCTCCTCCCTTATAAAAGGGGCACCCCTTCCCTCTTCTCTTCCCACCATTTTGATCCATGAAACTCTACAAAACCCTGACAATTCCTCTTCTAAACCTCTCTAGTTATATCATAGTGGTTCTGGTCTTCTCAAAAGGCAAACTCTAGTACCCTAAGAAGAAGTTTAAAGGAGGTGTGTCGAGGAAGAGGTAATCTCTTCTACCGACTCTTTCAAGTTTATTTCTTCTTCTACTTCCTCTTGTTTAGTTGTTTCATTATAAATTAATAACATAAGTATGACTTATATACTGATATTTTATTATAAATATGAAACAACCCAATTTCACCTCCTACCCATCCTACGGAAAACGAAATCACCGCGCGTGCGTACGTACGGAATACCGTCTCCATGATGTCTGTAATCTGTTTTCCACCACCACCTTACTTGGATGGATATAATGGTGTAAAGAATAAATATATATGATTATTATAACATCATACTTATTCTATGATATTATATCATCCACTCCAATTCCATTCAACAAATATGGGAACGATATCATCGCTCGTGCGTACGTACGAATTACTGTCTCCACGACGCGATGAGATTCATTTTCCATGTTAACAATTCAAGAATGATTATAAAGTATATATAATAAGTAATCATAAAACATATTACATATTAATGATAATGGATATATGTATATGTTATTTACTTACATCTATTAAATTTAATAGGGAAACTAAAACAGTGTTCATGCGTACGTACTGCCTACTGTCTCCATGAACGGTGTATTTCTTTCCATTTATCGATCTGTTATATATATGTATATTCTGAATAAATATTATATATAAATCATGTTTTATATTTTGGAATTAATTAATCATGATCTAAGTAATCATATGAATAATTACAAGTCAAAACACAGACGATAAATGAAACGATTTTACCCAAAATGCTACTTTAACATGAATTTACAAAATATCGGGTAATATAAAGTCATAAGTGAACCATATATGATATCATAACAATGAATATGATTTTTTAATAATTCAATGAAATTATTTAAATAATTATACTGGAGGTTCAGATACGTATGAAGCATATCAGACCTAAGGTAAGGGATAATTATTCCAATCTCGTTCTTATCTGAGATTGTTTATTCATAAGTATTTACTGGGGTTATTGTTATCATCCATGTCCATGTTTTCTAAAAGTGTTTTTATTTATTTTTAAAGTCCCTTTTACCCATTTATTTAATTTTACCACATGTTATGAAAGGAATATTTCTTTTGTTTACCATACGAGGAACTTTTTGACTTTTCCAACAAAAGTACGATGAGAATGTTTTTTAACTTATATGACATGAACGGATTTTTACGGTTTCATAATGCCTTATTTTCAAGAAGATTACTCCACATGATTTCATGATTATTTTCAACAAAATCCTTTTCTTTTAAAATTTCATGGCATTTTGTGAAAATAAAATGATTTTGAAGAAGAAAGGATATTTTCCTCAAGAATTCATTTCAAGTGTTTAGTCAAAACTATTTTCCATCTAAGAAGACATTATTTAGTATGATTATGCTTCAAGTATAATGTCTCTATGATTTACATGGTTTCATTTTTCATATGATGAAATGATATCAATTTGTTTTATATGGATTATGTTATCATGGGATGATGTTTATGAAACCCATTTTATTCTTTGGGTTATGATGAATGATTTATGTTTATGTTGTGGCAAACGTAATAATGATTTCGTTATGAGATGGGTGAGACCTATATCTCCCTCTAATTCATTGGTTAAATAATTATATCGCATGAGATAGACATGGCTTGAACGGAAAGTTAATCTGGTTAAGTGATACAGGAATGAAACAAGGAGTGAACTCAATTTAGAAAAGGACTTTGTCTACTAAGGTGGTCTTGTCAAAAATGCATTGGCTTATATAGAAATAATATCATGTGCTTAATGGTTTCCACAATTACATGCATTATTACCATGCTATTTTATCATGATTGATGATCCATTATCATCTATGCCTTACGTACTTCCATATTTTATGTCATTGCTCAAGATTTTGATTTTTAAATATTATGTTCATGTTTTGATGTTCAAATGTATATGGTATGTTTTATTTTCTCCATGCTTACCCTTACTGAGAATCTGAGCTCACCATTTATATGTTTTATGTTCCCCAGGATATAAATAATGGTTTTAGGTAAGAAAAAAAGGGAAGATCTTTATGGGAGATGTTGAAGATCTTTCACCATGATTAGAGGATTATGTTCCGAGTTTCCAAAGACACTAAACTATTACGATCATTGAGTGTTTTTTTGTCATGTATTAAGTATTCCACAAAAGTATTGTAATGTCCATGTACGTTAAGATTTGGGTCTCTACAGTTGATATCAGAGGAAAGTTTTAGTTATCCTTTGAAAACTAGGATGCGAAAACTTAGGTGAGATCCCTAGAGATATTTCTCAGGTATGTCTAGGGATGTCTATAAGGTTAAGTATACTCATAGGTAATAGTCATAGAGTTACGGTAACAATATTATAATTAAACCTAACATGTTAGATATTGAAGGTACTTCCTCTTTATAATGTTGTTTTCCTAGCATGATTTTTGCCTCTCACACTATTCTTTTTGGGTTTTAGACGATGGCGGGAACCCGAAGGAACTGTGTTGATCAATGTAATGGACAATGCGGTGATTTTCCTCCTGAACAAACCAATTTTATGGGAGATGGAGTGACAAATCTTATTGTTATACTTACACAAGCTATGAATCATTCTAGACTTCCATATGAGCAGAGAAGGGAAGAATATTCTATTGAGTCCTTCATGAGGAAACGTCCACCTTCTATCAATGGGTCTTCAGATTCACTTGTTACTAAACAATGGATCAATACCATTGAAAAGATATTTTCCATACTTCGATGTTCAGAACATGAAAAATTCATTTTAGCTGTTTACTGTTTAGAAGGTAAAGCAGACCAGTGGTGGACTCTAATTAAGAATACAAGGCCCCAAGATGAAATTTCATCCATGGAATGGGACAAGTTCTAGAAATTGTTTTTAAATAAGTACTTCCCTCGTATTCTTGAAACAAAGATGGAAAAGTAGTTCCTTGAGATTAAGAAAAAGGATGATGAATTTGTTGGTATATACGAAGAGAATTTTACAAGGCTTGCAAAGTATGAATCTGGCTTTATCATCCAACCTGAAAGTAAAGTTGATCGATTATTCAGTGGCTTAAAACCAAGTATTCGAATGGAATTAGCTATAAGAGACTTCAGTAGCTATGGAGAAATTGTGTTTTTTGCTATCAAGGTAGAACTTGAAGTTGGTGTTACATATCCATCTCATGGTTTTGACCAGAAATGAAAGATGGAGTTCAAGGAAAAATCTCAGAACAATGGTGAAAAGAAGGTGAATGTTTCTTTATGCTCAAAGTGTGGAAAGAATCATGGTGGAGATTGTCTAAAAGGTACTAGAAAATGTTTCAAGTTTGGAAAAGAAGGTCATCGAGCAGCTGAGTGCTGATGTAATGGGAAAACGGTTTCTAATGACGTGAATAAGGAAAAGACTACAGAGAACGCTCCACCAACACTTCAGTGCTACAAGTGCACAGAAATGGGGCATTATGCTAACCAATGCCCTAATCCAAGGGTTAATGATGATCGACATCAACAACCTCTTAAAGAAAAGTACAAATGGAAGTCACATGCGATCACTATTGGCGATGTTGAGTATGACAATGATGTGGTGGAATGATAATGTGTTTATGTAATGGGAATCCAAAATAATGTTGTGGAATCTCATTTATAGTATCTTGGAATATTGGAATATCTATGTATTGGTCTATTTTGTTTTTTAATAATTTTATGGTACCGGTAACCATGAAAAGTGATTGATGTATTTTTGGAAAACAGATGACGTGCGCATAATGAAGGGATAAGGAGAAAATAATATGTTTGATGGTATTCATGAGCTCATGACTGATGTAAGGACAATGTGATATCATGGTTTGAGTATATCGAAATTTTGGGATTTTGGTATGTGGAAAGAGTTGACTTTTGACAGCATTCATGTTTTTACTAAGTTTCAATGGGTATTCATTTTTTTCAAGAGAATACAAGATTAAGGTATTCACATGTTTGGAATGTGATCAACAAGATATATCTTGTGATATATGAGGGATAAATGATGGTATTCATGTGCTTATTATATGACATTTTTAGTAATCATTCTCTTTATACTATGTGTTTGGAAAGAAGTATTTTGGATAATCTTAAAGATTGGAATGGATTATGTTGAACATAAGTTAGTATTGTTTAAGGCTAGAATTTTTTCGATATTATTGATGGAATTTTATAGTTTAAGAAAAGGGACAACCTTTAGAATGGGTGACAACCCATCACATCAGACGAGGCTGTGAGAATCGAACCCACAACCGAAGTGCGACAAGCCTTTATCGCCTACCACTGGCCTACAAGAAGTCCCTGGTTAGTAGAAACTAGTTTTATTTTATTAATAGGTATGATAGATAAAGTGTAAGTCCATTTTAGGAACCATATACGATTAATCTCTGCATAGATGGACTTAACCCGAATGGCCCGAATGGCCCGATGGCCTTCTTATTATTTTATTATAGATAATACCCATTTTAAGGGTTGAAGGGGAAATCGTACATTACCCGTAGGTCCAAGGCACAAGGCCCGACATGACCCGCAATACATGACCCGAAGGCCTAGAGGCATACCATGGACATTACATGACCCGTAGGCCCATCCCACTAGAACTTCCCCTCCCCAGCGTCTTGAATCATTGATCTCCTTAGCTCCCCACCTTGCATTGTTGATCAGATAGAATTGCCCCGTAAAAAGTTGCACGATGCTTGGTCCCGATGGAGGCTGCTAAACCCTCTCATTCTTCCAATCCAGTTAGCTCTGCATCTGGTGGCTACTACTTCTGTTTCTCTGATCCTCTTTTGGGTCCTGTTTTGTGTGAACTGGGCTACTCCATGGTCTACGTGACCCGAAGGCGCTATGGCCCAAAGGAATTTAATGACCTGAAGGCCCTGGAGACCCGTAGGCCCATACCGGTGGCCTGAAGGCCCAAATCGGGTGAATAGTTCCGACTGCTACAGTACTGAACATTAGCTGCTACAGTACTGCTATAGTAACCTGGGAATTCGCCTCCACCTAGTTTTGAACCTAGGTCTCTTGGATGCCAAGAAAGATCCCTTACCACTCGGGTACGGGCTCGTTGGCATAGATGGACTTATATATATTTAATAGCATGTGATAGAGGTAGATGAAATGACCTATCTTTCTATCGCATGATCTGCTAACACTTCGAGAATGACAAATTCCACTTCAGTTCATTAAATAAGAGATGAAGTGGAAATTGTTCATAGGATGACCAACAATTATATTACAATGAAGTCAAGTAAGTATTTCTTCTAATTCAAATTCATTAACATTAGGGAAATGATTTTGAAAACCAAAAATGTTGTCCTAGTTCCCTTATATCTGATGAATCTTATTGTACCTTAGATCATCACAAATTTATGGCTTTGTGATTGCTGACTTTTTCATAGTCATGTTCTCTACCACTTTCCATCAGAACATGATGGTTAGATTTCTCTTCTATATCCATAATTTCAGCGATGTTCTACTATGTGGAAACCCATTGACGAGTTAATTTGGGTAACCGTTACATCTCTTACTTTAGTTTTTAAAATTAATTTTTGGTATTCCTTTTTACGATGTGGGTTTCTATGAAAGAAACATACAAGTTGTAAATGATTTATAACCCCCAACGAATTTTGAGGGCGAAATTCATTTTAAGGGGGGAAGAATGTAACACCCCTAGATTTTATGAGATATATTATTTTTAATTTCTTTCATATCTAATGTTTTACGCTACACCAAGATTATCTTTCTCTATACACAACACCATATTAGCATGTAGTAAACGCAACACTATTCTTGGATCGTGTTACACACAATTTCAAGTTCACAATGTTGAGTGAGTATATATATATATATATATTCAATGTATAAATAAAATATGGTTGTATTTTGTTATACGCAACAACAAAGGAGTCTTGCACTACACGCAACCCTGACTTGGCTTTCATTACACGCAATCGCGACCTTCCTCGATAGCGTGTATTGTACGTAATACCAGGTTTCACTAAACAACGATATATAGTTATAATATTATTATGGACTATCCGTTATGAATATTATTAACTAAATTTTTAATTTTATAAAATTATTATTCATCTTACACATTTTCTAGAACATGGTATGAAAACAATATATATTTCTCAGGTAAAATAAGTATTTTTCAAAAAATGTAGTTTTGCCGCCTTTTGATGGCGCACCCACTTTAAATCTAATTTTTGACATATTTTTAAGTTTAATTTGACAAAATAAAATTCTTTTTGGGAATCAGGATATAAAAATATACTTTGGATAAAATTTTCATATTATTCTGATAACTTTCATATTTTAATGAATAGAGAAAACACGCTATATTTTAATTAAAAACAACTTTTTTCATCGCAATAATTTATATGGTAAAATTATAATATTTAATGGTTTTAATGTATAAATAGAATATATTTTTACCATTAAATATAATTTATTTCATTACCATTAATTTTACATTGAATTCATATGTAAAAACATTTCAATCTTTGGCAATGTTTTAACTTTTAAAACTCGTTTTCTTAACAACAAGATTAATTTCAAATTAAGTAATAAAACTTATGTGTTTTGAATATTGAAAAATGTATTCTATATTTTAATTTAGTGGGTCCAAATTATGTTAGTAGGCTACTTTTTTTTGATATTATGAATAGTAACTACAGTAATTTTTATTTACTACAGTTAAAGATAAATCTGGTAATTAAGGGTAAAAATAAGATTATAAAATTACCCTAACATTTAAAAAAATCCTATTGGATGAATAAAAGTTGACCCATATCACCTAAGGGTCGGACTAGATTCATTTCATGGAATTTTGACCATGAAATAATATAATTATTATTAGAACCAAAGAAAGTGACAACATGTCACTCTCTTAAATATTATAAGTATAATAATTTTAATTTAGTGATAATCTTCATGAAAATTATAACATGAATAGTATCCAGAAATATAATACAATTATCTACACCATGTGAATTTATTTATAATTTTTAGGGATTAAATAAATATTATTAAGGGTTACACAATAGTGATGTTGAAATTATTTTATTGATTGAAATATCAAATAAACGGTATTAAAAATATTGAAATAAATATTATATGAACTAATTAATGTGCACCAAGAATTTTATAGACAAATTTGACATGTTAGGAATCTATTAAATATTTTTTTAGAATATATCCTCTATTTTGAGTTTATATAAATTAAATTAAATGAATAGTGTCAAAATTGACACTATTGTTATTTTATAAAAATAACATATTATAAAATTGTTTAAATATCAGAAAAATATTTAAAAATTATAAATAGAATATTATATGGTCTAAAATGTCATAAATTATCCAATTATGTACAATTAACAACACATAATTAATTATTTATAACAATTTAAAAATTAGAATCTTATTACCATAAATAAAATTAAATAGATTAAATAAGGATAAATCAAGTTGATAATGTTTAAAATAAATTCCCAAAATGTATAAATTATGTTGGTTGATGATATTACAACCCTTTCTCATCTAATATTCGTATTTGAGCCATTTTTGTTGGTTTTTAAGTGAGGTTGAATTTATTATAAATTAATATTTCTTATGTTACCAAAGGTGCCCCTCTCCTCCCTTATAAAAATGGAACCCCTTCCCTCTTCACTTCACACCCTTTTGAGCCTTGAAGCTCGTCCAAACCCTGAAAATTCATATTCAAAACCTCTCTAGTTATATCTTAGAGGTTCTGGTCTTCTCAAAAGATCAACTCTACTTCCCTAAGAAGAAGTGTAAAGGAGGTGCGTCGAGGAAGAGGTAATCTCTTCTACTGACTCTTTCAAGTTTCTTTCTTCTTGTATTTCCTCTTATTTAGTTGTTTCAATATAAAGTAACAACATCGGTATTAAATATATACTGATATGTTATTATAAATATGAAACAACCATATTTCACCTCCTACCCATTCTACGGAAAATGAAATCACCGCGCGTGCGTACGTAAGGAATACTGTCTCCACGTTGTGGTGTAATCTGATTTCCACCACCACCTTACTTGGATGGATATAATGTTATAAAGAATAACTATATATGATTATTATAACATCATACTGATTCTAATATATTATATCATCCACTCCAATTCCATTCAACAAATATGGGAACGATATCATCGCTCGTGCGTACGTATGGATTATCGTGTCCACGATGCGATGAGATTCATTTTCCATGTTAACAATTCAAGAATGATTATAAAGTATATATAATTAGTAATCATGAGATATATGACATAATAATGATATTGGATTTATCTATATGTTATTTACTTACATCTATTAAATTTAATAAGGAATGAAAACAGCGTTCATGCGTACGTACGGCATACCGTCTCCATGAACGGTGTATTTCATTCCATTTATCGATCTATTATACATATGTATATTATGAATATATATTATATATAAATAGTGTTTTATATTCTGGGATTAAGTAATCATGATCTAATTAATCATATGAATAATTACAAGTCAAAACACAGATGATAAATGAAACAGTTTTACCCAAAACGCTACTTTACAATGAATTTACAAAAGAACGGGTAATATAAAGTCATAAGTGAACCATATATGATATCATAACAATGAATATGATTCTGTAATAATTAAATGACATTATTTAAATCATTATACATGAGGTTCGGATACGTACGAAGCATATCGGACCTATGGTAAGGGATAAATATTCCAATCGCGTTCTTATCCAAGATTGTTTATTCGTAAGTATTTACAGGGGTTATTGTTACCATCCATGTCCATGTTTTCTAAAAGTGTTTTTATGTATGTTTAATGTCCCTTTTACCCATTTTTTTTACTTTAACTACATGTTATGAAAGGAATATTTCTTTTTTTACCATACGAGGAACTATCTGACTTTTCCTCCAAAAGTACGAGGAGAATGTTTTTTTAACTTATACAGCATAAATGGATTTTTATGGTTTCATAACGCCTTATTTTAAAGAAGATTACTCTACATGATTTCATGATTATTTTCATCAAAGTCCTTATCTTTTAAAATTTCATGGAATTTTGTGAAAAGAAAATGATTTTTTAAGAAGAAAGGATATTTTCCTCAAGAATTCATTTCAAGTGTTTTGTCAAAACTATTTTCCATCTAAGATGACATTATTTAGTATGATCATGTATCAAGTATAATTTCTCTATGATTTATATGGATTCATTTTTCATATGATGAAATGATATCAATTTGTTTTATATGGATTATGTTATGATGGGATGGCATTTATGAAACCCATTTTATTCTTTGGGTTATGATGAATGATTTATGTTTATGTTGTGGCACACATAAGAATGATTTCATTATGAGATAGGTGGGACCTATATCTCCCTCAAATGCATTGGGTTAAGATTTATATCTCATGAGATAGACATGGATGGAACGACAAGTTAATCTAGTTCAGTGATACAGGACTAGAACGAGGAGTGAACTCGTTTCAGAAAGGGACTTTGTCCACTAAGATGGTCTTGGCAGCAATGCCTTGGCTACTATGGAAATCATATCATTTGATTAATTGTTTCCAAAATTACATGCTTTACTCCAATTATATTTTATCATGATCGGTGATCCATTATGATCTATGCCTTACGTACTGCCATGTTTTATATCATTGCTCATGATTTTGATGTTTAAATATTATGTTCATGTTTTGAAGCACAAATGTAAATGGTTTGTTTTATTTTCACCATACATACCCTTAATGAGAATTTGAGCTCACCCTTTATATGTTTTATTTTCCCTAGGATATAAAGAAAGGTTTTAGGTAAAAAACAAAAGGGGAAGATCTTTATGGGAGATGTTGAAGACCTTTCACCATGATTAGAGGATTATGTTCCGAGTTTCCAAAGACACTAAACTATTAAGATCCTTGAGTGTTTTTTGTCATGTATTAATTATTCCACAAAAGTATTGTAGTGTCCATGTATGTCAAGCTTTTTGTCTCTACAATAACCCTCCTCGGGACCCAACTCAAGTTCCCCCAACCACTCCATATGTTTTTCACCCAGCGGTCCCATAATTCAACCCACCAGCTGCTCCATGAGCCGATGGGCCTGCTTACGA
Organism: Viscum album; assembly: GCA_963277665.1. Lineage (NCBI taxonomy): Eukaryota > Viridiplantae > Streptophyta > Magnoliopsida > Santalales > Viscaceae > Viscum > Viscum album. Next base: position 1,543,806,891 of record OY728155.1, on the reverse strand, counting down.
AGTTGATTAACCTACCAACACACTAGTGGTAAGAGATCCTTGTCAAGATTGGAATACTCATACAAATGATCTGATGGCATCATTTTTTTTCTTGCCTTAAGGCTCTTGAAACTCAACCAGGGGAAATCTGGGCTAATGGAAATATGTATCTGGAATGGGTGGACAATATTCCTACACCCCCCAGGTTTCAGAAATCCTACTTTCTCCCCCATTAATGAGATGGGTGATACACTGGGTCATTTGGACCACTGTATTCCACGGTTTGGACCCATGTTAGGAACTCCAAAATAGTAGGAGGCCGCCAAACTATTGTGTTTCATGCATACATTGTAAGGGAATGTGTTTGTTTGGTACAACCAGTTACCTATTGGTTCAGTAGCCAGTTGGGAGGCAATTCATGGGAAGTTTCTATACCAGTTCAGTTCCACCACCCAAAAGACAATCATTTTTGACGTCTTCAAATTAATGCAGAGGCCTAATGAGCGTTTGACATAGTTGTTTCCAAGGTGGAAGGGCCTCACGTATTCCCTTGATATGTCGCTGACTCCAAAATAGTTGATAACAATGTGTGTGGGGAATGTCAAGACTGCATTTTTTCCTAATCTCATCACTAAGAACTGCCTGGGATGATTTTGGTATTTCTTTTACAAAGCCTAGTCTTTAGAGTAATCCTTCCAAAAATCCAAAAAGGAATGTCCATTTCCCCCTGTAGTTCACGTATGAAGATCCTCCAAGGTCGAGAAATCCACATAAGAAAAAATATAGGCCCCTGGTAGATAGATTTATTACCAGTGGAACCACCTCCATGGCCTCGTCGAGGCCCACCACCTTAGTCACAGCCTCTTCTCTAGCAGTGCCTGCCTCAAAATCAGTAGGTGCCCCTGCATAATGCACCATCACCACCCATGTGAGACAACTAGGTCCCTCCTCCTCACTAGGCCCCTCTATCCCCTCGTCAAGTCCCGGATCCAAGATCCCCCTTAATATATAGAAGGAAATGGACCTACTCATTTAATGAGGCTTGGGTCCTCGGTTATTTCCAATACACCATGGATCCAGGAATTATGTGGTTACCAAAATGCAAAAGGCCTAAAGAGGTGGATCTCACATATTTCCCCAATTTCTGCCCCAATTGTTGGTTACTTGAGAAAATTCTCAAGATGTTATTTGTGTTTAAATACTTTTCTCCAAGAGCAGGTCGATGACAACATAATCAGGTTTGGTCCATCCCTCGTACATGTGGAAGGTGTGTTTATAAAGCTGGACAGTGATATTGAGGGTGAATGGCAGCAGGTTTCTAACTGTGGGTCTCAAAAATACAATGACTGGATGGATCATAATGTATTCTCCCATGACCATGGTAATATCCATGCACGTTTCAATCGACTAGAGCCTTCAACAGTCATTGTGTTACTTGTAGCCACTACTTCTACATCAACATCTCATCATTCCTCTTCCTAGAAGGGAAGGCATTGACAACGTAAGGGAATGCAAAGTCCCCCTGATTCCATCATCATCCCATACTCTCAGTGATTTAATTCCCCTAAAGATGGTGATCGCCCCCAGAATCCATCCAATTAGTGAGGGTTATTAAAGTGATGACCATGGGTATGCTTCGGTCAATACCTTGGATCTAGTAAACCACTCCATGTTTCCCGACGATGAAGACAAGTAGGCGGACCCTAACAACATTCCTAACTGATGCTAGAATTGACATAAACATGGTTATGTGAATTTCCAAAATGAAATGGTCAGTGATTCCATACATTTCAGGCATTCCATAGAGACCAGGGAATAGGACCATCACAGGGCTCAGCATGTGTAGGCTTCCCATCTGGTTTCATTATATTCGCCTCCACTGTTGTTTTTAATAATTGATCAAGAAAATCCACCACGGTTGTGCTATGGTAAGTCAATTTCTATCATGGATAGGCCTCATTCTTCTTTCCCTCAGCCATTAGTCACTCTCTGTGGGTGAACTAGTGAGCAATGGGAGATTCCCAGCACCTGCCAGAATCTTCCAGTTCAACTAGTAGCACCCGTCAAACCGCCTTCCACAGAGCGACCTTCTATAAGCATTAGTGTACACCTGGCATGGAAGTATGATATCATAAAGCATCATACAATCATTCCTATGAAGTTCTCTATCCCCAAGGCTCTCCGCACTTTACTGGATATGCACGAAGCCCTTACGGAGGCTTTAAGAATCCCCCTCCAGTTTGAGACAAATGTAGCAGCTGTATAATCCTTCCATGATAATGTAGGTAGCCATGGAGAGTGTGAGGACATTATCACTTTCTCTGGATAAGATAAAGGTTCCCCTTTATAGGGTAACCTCTTCCCACTATACATCACTATCCATTTCAATGGTGTGGAGGTATGCCTCTTCCTTGTCGACATTGGCTTTGGGATCAACCTTATCTCAATACAAAAACTCTGATGTTCGGGACTATCTAAGGTAGAACTGAGTCCCTATGATCTGAAAATTCAACATTATGATTAGAAAGAGTAGGTACTAGCTGGAAAAATTTTCCTAAAGACCCAATTAGGTGTCCTAGTTTCTAGCACTGAGTTCATAGTTGTCTCATATTACACCACTTACAATGCATTGATGGGTAGGCCATGGAACCACCTACATGCAACGGTCCCTTCTTCATATCACAAATAGCTTAAGTACTCCCTTAATGGTCGAGTATGTGTAATCAAGGTGATATTTCTCTCTTTTAATTTTTTTAATCTCGATATATGTATGTTGACTATTACAAGATAAAGTACAAGCAGATTCGAGATAACGAGGTTGAACATGCTATGGCTGTGACTAACCTGTGGACAGACCTGGATTACACCTACATTTTCCCGATTCACTAATTGGAGGCCACAACCTCAGACTTGGGATAATACTTTGTCATCTCTAGAATAAGTGGGAAGTGTGTTCCCAAGTCTAAAGACTCTGGAATATCACCTCGTATTACTACACAAATAAGGCTCAGGTGATCCCAGAGCCCCCTGCTCTTATAAGGTATTGAGATGTCCCCAAGGGAAACAGCAATACACTATACATGCTTGTTTTGTAGGGCTAGGGTAAACCAGATCAAGCTGACATGCCACTATTGATTGGATATCATCAAAAAAATTCCCTTGGGTCAAATTCAAGATAGGTTCGGATTTAATGTTTTCATCTCTATGGTTGCAGCAGCATAGGAGTCCACTGATGAAGTTTCCACTACCACACAGGCTGGCACTAGTGTCCCGTGCAGATCTATCGACTCAAAGGACTTGCCTTCTGCTGATGACCCTCCCACCATGGATGAAGAGAATTATTTAGAAGATTTCACGCATGTGTTCTAAGATGGTGTTTCCACTATGGTTGATGAATTCATATAGGTGAACCTCGGAACCAAGAGGGATCCAAACCCAATACTAATCAGAACCTCTATGGATATAGATGTGCAACAGCGATATATAGATTTCTAGAAGAAGAATCATGATGTAATCTCTTAAAGTTATGACATGATGTGAGGGATAGATTTTCAGGTCACATTACACCATCTTGTTCTTCTAGAAAATCATTGCTGGTTCAAAAAACCTCCCAGAAATATGCACCATTATCAAGGTTCTATGGTCGAGGTTGATGATGATAATATCATAAAATCCAACTTTGTCAAGGAAGTCCAGTACACTAGATACTTAGCTAATATGGTGCATGTCAAGTAAAAAAATAGACAAATCAAATCTTGCATTGAATTCTTGGATCTTAATCATCACTTTCCAAAGGATCATTTTCCCCTTCCAGCAACAAAACTGTTGATCGATTCCACAGCTGGGTTCCAATACCTCTTCATTATGGATGGGTATTCCGGTTATAATAAAATATGAATGGCCCCTGAGGATGAAGAGTCTACCACCTTCAAGGCACCACAAGTTACTTTCTACTACCATGTAATGCATTTTGGTTTAACTAATGAAGGTGACAACTACCAGCATGCCTTGCACTGCATATTCAAGATGATCATTGGGACATTGGTGGAATGTTATATGGATGACCATGTAGTTAAATCTCTCCAATTTTAGGACCATAACATGGATTATGATAAAGTGTTTGGTTTCCTCTACTCCCCCCTTTTGAAGATGAACCCCTTGAAGTGTGCATTTGGGGTCACCTACAGAAAGTTCCTTAGCATCATTTTTATATACATAGGAATTGAGCTACATCTGGAATAGATTAAGGCCATCAGTCAAATGTCAACTTCGAAAAACATTCAAGTGATCCAAGCCTTTCATGTACACTGAGCCTACATACGAAGATTCATCAAAAATCAGGCTGGAAAGTGTAAGACCTTTTTCCAGATCATGAAGAAAGGTGTCGATTATCAGTGGGATGATGAGTGTAAGGATAATTTTGAAGAAATCAATAAGTACCTACTACATCCTCTTGTTCTGATGCCACCTATTTTTGGAAAGTTGTTTGTCCTCTATGTGACTACTTCAGAATGGTTCATCGGCACCATTCTCGCTCATAAGAACAATGAGGGAATATAGAATAGTTTATACTATCTCAATCTCATGCTCCCCGATATGGAGACCAAATATTACACTACCAAAAAGAGAAACCTTTCACTAGTATTCATAGTGCAAAAATCGACATTACTTGTAGCACCATGAGATACAGCTAGAGTCCCAAGTGGATCTTCTAAAGTTCATTATGAACTTCTCTATGTTGATATGTCATTTAGCTTGGTGGGAAGTGATACTTCAATATTTAGACATCAAGTTTATCCCCCCATAAGGATATAAAGGGACAATAATTGGAATACATTCTTACCACCCATCCACCCTCGTAGATCAGGTGCTAGATCTTGACTTTATATATGAGGAAATCCTCTTAGTGGATCAATTCATTCTTTGTTTACAAATTCACTTTGTTGGCACATCCCTAAGCCCTACCGAAAGAAGACTTAATAATCCCAAGCTCAATAGAGTGGGACTATGTATCATCTCCATCATGCCTAGACAAGTTGTCCCGCTATATTCATTCTTGTTGTCAGAAGGTTGTACCAATAATGAGGCAGAGTACCAGGCTCTCATCCCTGGTCTTGAGTTGGCCCTCCAGATTGATGTTCCCCACTTGTATGTAAATGGGGACTCTAAACTGGTCTTCAAGAATATCAATGGTGAGTATGTCTTCAAGAAGTCTGAGCTCGTACCTTAACTAGAGTGTACTCTCTAGCCGATGGCCCAGTTCCCATCTCATCGATAATTTACTCATGTTCCCCGATCAAAGAACCATGAAGCCGATGCTTTGGTTGGCCATGCCGAATCTCTTGCAGAGCCGGACCAAGATAATTTGATTATCTTTATAGTGCATCAAATATTCATTTCTCCCATCACTTCAGATGATGATGATATCTTATAGGTAAGACACCATACATATGTTGCATCCACATCGGGACATCAAGGTCCCCCTATCGTGGTGTTGGAATAAACTCTAGACTAGAGGACCCCCTTTATTGGTATCTCTAGCACGGTAATCTCCCAGCAGACCGAGCTGAGCATGAGCAGATCCTATGGAACGTGGTGCAGTTCACCCTCAAGAGTGGTCCCAGTATTTAGCATATCCACTATAGATGTGGGTTTCATGGGATTATCCTCAGATTCATTCAAGGAGGTGAGATTTATTTGGTCACATAGGAAGCCCATGCCGGTTCTGGAAGGGCTCATCAGGCAGGGCTGAAACGTTCTCATTAGATCCAATGATTGGGATACTTTTGGCCCACCATGATCTATGATTGTTTTGAGTTTTCCAAAAGGTTTCATTCATGTAAAATAATTCTAATTTTGTGCATAGGCTGATAGAACCTCTCCATACAACCAAGTACTCTTGTCCCTTTGCAATCTGGGGCCTCGATGTCTTGGGACTATATCCACTAGAAATAGCTAGCCAATACAGGTTCATCCTAACTACTACGAATTTACTTTCCAAGTGGTTAGAGGCAGTTCTGCTCAAGGAATTCAAATCTTGTTCTATCATTGAGTTTGTGAGCTCTAATAGGATCTACCGATTTAGAGCCCCTCATGCCATCCTCACCGACAACTTCACTAACTTTCAAGTAGCCGAAGAGATGAAATTGTATTCCAAGTAAAATATTTGTTCTGATCATACCTCTCACTATCATTCGTAACATAATTCACTAATCTACGTGTTCAATAAAATCCTCTCAAACTTCATGTAGAAGAAGGTTGGGCAGAACAAGAATAGTTTGCTGGAAAAACTCCTCAATGCCCTCTAGGCTTACCAGACAATGGCTCGAAATTCCACTCAAGTGATTCCATATTCCCTGGTGTACGAAATAGAGGCAGTACTACCCATCAAGATTCAATTACCCTTATTACGAAAATCCATCTACGATTAGTAGTAACTAGAAAATGTAGCTAAAATCCATCTAGATGAACTAGAAGCGCTTGACTAGAACAGGATTTGTTCCCTACACACAATCTCTTGAGGAATCAGATTAAAATAGTCATAACTTTCAATAAGAATGTTCAACTTCGCTCCTTCTTACAAGGTGACACGATATTGGCCCTGAGAATTCCAATGATACTTGGTAGGAATCCACTAAAGCTAGAGCTTAAATGGGAGAAACTTTATATCATTCACAAGGTTTACCCAAATGGTGCATACTCCCGGGTCACCATTGATGGTGAGCGTATCACTCCTCCCACCAATGCTAAATTACTCAAGAAGTATTTATCTTAATGGTACCTATCTCTATCTTTATTGCATGATGTTAAACTTCATGATCTATCTAGGATGAAGTATGTAAAATTTCCCAGCACTCATCCCACATGATAGTAAAATACAAACTGGTCTATGTTCTACAACCTTAGACTAAAAACCCTTTTGTCTCACATGACGTTAAAATTCATTTCTGTCCTTGAAAACAATAAACTACTCATCGCTATGCTACTAGATTTTAAACTACCTATCCTCATCCCAAATTATGATAAACTAAAAAATGGTCTGAGCTCTACAACCTTAAACTACAATCTCATACATCCTTGTCTTATGATGTTAAACTACATGGAATTTTCCTAATATTGTTTGGCTTGATTCCAATCCTTATAAGATACGTAGGAACACCCAGACCTTTCTTCTGTAGCCCATTCTCAGGTCCCATGACCTCTTCAGCCTATTGGCCCACATTCTCTCTCAGGATTTTGCGATGTGGTTCAAACTCTCTGTCCTCATTCATGCTGGTATATTTTTTCCACACAACACATATCCCCTTGACACACTCCTCTTTTACTTATGTCCTAGTTGCAAGATGATAAACTGCATGAAATTTTTAATAACTATGTATGGATTTATTCCCATCCTCATGGGATTCATAATACCGCCTGTACATTTCATCATCAGGTCGAGACCCAAAAAAATTCTTCTCCCCTCAGGTTTAGTTCTCTTTGAGGGATTGAATATAGTGTAGTATGTTTATTTCTTTGGTCCCCATTCACGTTGGGTTTTCAATGTCCGCATCATGTTCCCTTCCTCCATAATTTCCAATATCTTTTGTCCATACCGCATCATGTTAAACTTAATTACATCTCTAGAACTACGTATGTCTTGATTCCCATCCTCATGGGATACATAGAAATGCCCAAACATTTCATTTTTAGGTCTAGCCCAATTTGTTCTATTCTTTTTCTAAGACACTAGGCTTGAGTTCCTTTATGGAATTATGAATGTTGTAGAATATGTTGGATTATGTCCTCATTCAATTTGGGTTATTTTCGAATCCATACACATTCCTCTTTGATATTCCCCTTTTCCCACGTCCTTACCACATGATGTTAAACTACACTGTGGTTTCGAGAACTGTGTACGTCTTGATTCCCATCCTCGTGGAATACATAGAAATTTGCATGCATTTCGTCTTTGGGTCTAGCCCTGGTTTTTAGAAACCTTCTCTTCTTTCTAGCTCCATGGCCTAATTTTTTTTGAGGGTGTGTGGTGTGGTGTGGACTTGTGTATTCATTCAATTAGGTGTTGCAATAACCATGTCATCTCTCTCTTGAGAGCTCTACATTCCCCTTTCCTCCAATCATCTCCTCGAGACGTCTCCTCTCAATTGGGTTGTAACACCCCAAACTTCCACGGTATGTTTCCCTTTAAATAATATAGTAGCATGTGTTGTATGCAACTTAGAGTTCTAACACACACCATAACCAATCAAACTAGCCATTATAAATAGTAATACCCACATTTTGAAATTTTATAAATTTTATCTTTGAAAATGGACTTCATTTTTGGATTCGTAGTATCGAAATTATCTTAGGGTGAAATTTTGGTATTTTTTTGATAACTTTCATATTTTGATGAATAGTGAAAATTAATAAATTTTAATTAAAAACAACTTTTTTAATCGAAATAATTAATAGTGATAAATTATGAATTTTTTTTGGAAGTATAATTAGATTATTTTTTTATCATTTAATACAATGTAGGTAATTATAAGTAATTTCACATTTTAATTTGACATAAACAAGTGTCAATCTTTTGGTAGTTATTATTTCATAAAAACACGCTTTTTGTTATGAGAACGGGAATTAATTTTAAATTAATTTCATGCCACTTATGTGTTTCGAATTTAGAAAAATGGATTCCATTTTTGGAATCAGTAGTTACCAATTGTGTAAATAGGTAACTTTTATTTTTAGACATTTTGAATTTTTACTTCGGTAAATATTTTATTTAACATGGTTAAAGGGTAAATCTGGTAAATAAGGGAAAGAAAATAATATTATAATAATATTAAATTACCCTAAAACATGTCCTAACCCTATTATTTGGTACATTTCCGACCATGTGTATCTTTGGGTCGATTTTCGTACCCCATGGAGCCACTTGTAAGTGATAATTACACTTTATATTAATTATGTTAAAGTAAATACAAAAATGACATAAGCATATATCTTTTAGAAAAACAATTTTTACATAGGGTTATATTTGTTATATTTTAGACTATAAATATTAATTAGAAATCCAAAATGATTTCCTACATAATGAGATTTTATTTATAATTTTTATACATTGAATAATTAAATTTATTTCTGACACAATAATGATGCAGTATTTTCCTTATTAATGAAAGAATCAAATAATTGGTATTATAAATGTTCAAATAAATATAATTTGAAATTTTTAATGACATCAAAAATTTTTATTGGTTAATATGACATGTTAAAATTACCTAAATAAATTTGTTTCAAATTAATAAAGTTTTTAAGACTTTAACAAAAATCATTTATTAAATAGTGTCAAAGTTGACATAAATGAGTTTTTAAAAACAAATATTATATTATAAATTGATATTATATTCCTAAAAATCAAAGGTTCGGCCAGAGGACTTATATAATGATAGTTCTATCATTAATGGACCACTTGGGGTATCTTGGAAGTATATAGTAAGTTTATTAACTATATAATATAAAAATACAAAGAGACATGGTCAATGTCAAACTATTTAACTAAGAGTTAAATAAAAAAGATAAATTTAATATATTGAATCAAACCTGTCTAAAACCTATTGGTTGAGTGGTTTCCGACCTATACCCACCTTAACCTTTAAATAATCCACTTTTTAACCATTAGAAACCGAATATGTATTTATTATAAAATAATATTTCTAGCTTCTCCAAAGGTGCCCCTCACCCCTCTTATAAAAGGGCACTCCCCCTTCTCTATAATTCACACCTACAAAGCCTTTTGAATTGGAAAAAACCTACCCATATATTATCTCAACTTCCCTAAATTCAATCTAGAGTCCTTATTTTGATCATAAATTCATCCTAATGATCCATTTTGATCAAATAAGAAGGAAGAACCTGAAGAAGAGGTAATAATTTCACCACCCTCTTTCAAGTTCCATTCTTCTTCCACTTATTCATTATTTGTTATTTCCATTATAAAATAATTACTCCAGTGTCTTAAATATATTTTAATGATATTATAAATATTTTACAACCATATTCATTATTTTATCCATCCTTTGAATGACATGTCACCATACGTGCGTACGTACGGCTTACCGTCTCCACGTCGTGGTGTAATTGTTATTCAAAATGTTATTATTTGGATGAGTATGATAATGATGTGTAATTGATGCAAATAATAAATATAACATGATAATTATTCTTTATATTCAATATACCATCCAATTATATATTATATTAATATCAAAAGAATGATATTGTCGCTCGTGCGTACGTACGGACTACCGTCTCCACGAACGCGATGAGATTCATTCCACATCATATCCATTCATGTATAATTATTATTTGATGATTAAAAATAATGTTTAAGGACTTGATATCATTATTTATATGAATAATATACAACCTATCCATAACAATCATGGCTTATGTAACAAAACATATAAAAGAAAACGAGTAAGTTAATACCCGAAACGACGATAATACTAAGATATTATTAACAAAGAAATATTAAAAGATCGTATATGATATCATATTAATGTATATAATTCTTGTATAATTTAATAACAATTATTTAACCATTATACAAGAGGTTAACCTACCCTCGACCAAGGAAAAGTACAAGGTAAGGTTTTATTTCACAATCTCTTCATTATCCGAGGTTGTCTATATATAATTATCTACTGGGACCTTTTTATCATCCAAATCCATTTTTCTTAAAATTGTATTTCAAAAAATTCTTACTATTTTATAGAATATGGGTTAAATTCATTTATACCCTTGTTTTACTTTTTATAAGGTGTTTATAAAGGGATATTTTTGTCGTTTTCCAAACAAGGTCCTTTTTATCCTTTTCGAGAAAATTAAGGTAAGAATGTCTTTTTTAACTTATACAATGAGTGCAGATATTTTCCGCCATTAGAAAATCATTGAAGCTTCCATTAAAAGCTTATAAGAATATTTTCAAAGTAACTGTTTTATTTTATAATTATGGGACTTTTAAATTATTTCAAATAAAAAAGATATATTTCTCTCAAATGGTTTTGATTTCATCTATATCAACATCCTTTGATGGATTTTAAGATTATTTGATGTTGATTTATTATGATAAAAAACTTCCATATTGTATTGAAGGTTTTGTGATACTTTTTATTGTGGATGTGTTATTTTTATACCATTCATGGTTTATGGATAAAGTATTGACATTTTGTATGATATTTTTAATAAGAATGTTTATGTAATGTTTAAACCCGTTTATATGAGGAATGCATTGAAATTAGTATGTGACGGGTGGAGCCTGTTGTAGCTCCTCGATGCATCAGTAGGTCTCAAGAGAAAAACTAGTGTCTTGGCACATGTCCTTGACAAAATCTTATTTGTAGTCTTTGCACAAGGCCTTGACTATGTGGTTATAATAGTCTGGCATTATGCATTCCATCATTATGAAAGTGGTTATTGATATTAGATGTGATTATTCGATTAGTAGAATGTCCATGTGAATAATTAAATGGAATTATTTAATTTTATTTCTATCATATTATGTTGATGTTCATGTTTAAAATTATTTTTTTAGTTATACATTGCCTTAAATGTTTATGCTTATTTATGAAAGTTTTCGCTATATTTTTATCCTTACTGGGCATCTGAGCTCACCTCTTTCTATGTTTTATTTTTTTCCAGGATGCGAAGAATTATTTTATGACCGACCTATAGGGATAGTCTGAGGGGATATGAGTGTGGACTATGGAGACTATGTTGTTGTATCTTTTCACATTATGATGTAATGTAAGACTTATGAATGTATCTAGTGTTTCCAAGGCTACTAAACTAATCGGTCTTTAGAGACTTGATCTTTTGTAATCATTCCAATGTTATGTAATAATGCACCGAATCTGGGTAACTGGGGTCGGGGTGTTACAGTTGGTATCAGAGGAATTTTAGTACAAACCTTCAAAGCTAGATTTAGATAAACTCTGATTAGAGCACATAGACCTAAGATGGACTTTGAGGATTAGTATAGAAGAACTTCCTAGAATTTTGGTATTGTGGAGATTTTGTGAGTTTTCTGAGAAATACATCCTTGTCTGGATATAATCGGGTAGAGGCGGCTCTAGCACAGATGTACCTAGGGGTAAAACCCTAAAACACCGTTTTGAGCTAGACTTGAACGGGAACCGGTGCACGACAATGGGCCTTGCTGCACTCTTGGTTACAACACTCCCGAGGGATATGCTTAGGATAATTCTCATTTACTTTACAAACCATTATGAAGGGTTTATGAGTATATACTTACTCAGAGAAAACATTTTTTCTGATTATGGATTGTATCCATAAACTATTCAATTTATGTTAAGTGTTTTATAATTTTGGAATTATGTATTTCGATTCATAAACTAATCTAGTTTCTTCCATTATTTATAAATGGTGCCTAGTAGAAGGAATTGAAACCATATAAATGCATGAACTCCTTGTAGGGATTTCCATCCTGCTCAAGATAATTATAGTGGAGCTGGTGATGAAACTGGTTCTGATCAGCTAATCACCATACTGGGACAACTCACTCAGGTTATGAATAATAACCATACCCGTGTGGAGCACCCAGATCCACAATTTGGGGGATCAATGTTAGATTACTTCATGAGGCACAAACCACCAACATTCAATAGGGGTACAAATCCACTAGTAGCTTAGCAATGGATAAATTCTTTAGAGAAAATATTCCATGCCTTGGGGAGTAGTGAAAGGGAAAAAGTTATCATGGCATTCAACAGCCTCACTGGAGATGCTGATCAATGGTGGTCATTGATTCAAAACAAGAAGAAAGATGATGAAGTATCAAATATGGAATGGATGTAATTTAAAGATATTTTCTTAGAAAAATACTTTCCTCATGACCATCAAGTGGATATGGAAAGACAATTTCTGAGTCTGAGGCAAAAGGAGGATGAGAATGTTGTAAATTATGAGGCTAACTTTACAAGGTTAGCGAGGCATGATACAGATTATATACGTAACCCGAGAAGTAATATTTATCGTTTCTTTGATGGGTTAAAATCATTTCTCCATCGAGAATTATTCTCACAATCCTTCTCTTCGTATGAAGATATTGTCTCTTGTGCTATCAAGACAGAAAAGTAATTCTCTAAGTCTTATGACTTTAAAGTAAAGAATGAGAAGAAGAGATCTACTGATCACTCTAGGAATGGAAATAAAGATAAAAAGGGAAAAGTTGAATATCCATCCTGCAGTAAATGTGGGAAGAAACACCCCGGTACTTACTTGAAGAGAATGAGAGTCTGTTACAAGTGTGGTGAAAAAGGCAACCAAGTTTGTGATTGCAAGGGGAATAAAGAAGCTACTGATGTTCAATGATACAATTGTAGGGAGATGGGACATTATGCAAATGAATGTCCTAAGCATCAGGGGAAATTACCTCAGAAAATGCCAAGGGATCAAGGCCAAGCTTATGCTATCACTACTGCTATGGTAGAAGCTCTAAAATACATGGTGGTAGGTAATTTAATGGGTTCCTCAGGTTTAGAAAATGCTTTATTTGATTTTGGATCATCACATTGTTTCATATCATCCCAGTTTTCTATGAAAATTAGATATTTCCAATTTGATTTAAAAAGGTAGTTTTCAGTTAAAACTCCCAATGGAAGTATCATCGCAATAAAGGTTTGTGAATCAGTCCCCATTAGAGCATATAAATGTTGTTTATCTGCTGATCTCATCATCATACCCATGATGGAATTTGATATAATCCTGGGTATGGATTGGCTTTCGGAATGTGATGCAAATAGTTATTGTAAGAGGAAGGAGGTTACTATTTTTGATGAAAATGATAAAGAACAGCTTATCTTTAGAGCAAAATCATCACCGCCTAATTCTTATCTAGATCTACCCCCACTAGCTCAACTAAATTCAATTATTAGAGAGGAATAGAATGAAATGACTGTGGCTGAGGAAAGGAATGTTCAAATAGATGATGTACCTATTGTGAAAGAATATGTATATTGGTTTCCATAAGATTTACCTAGATATCCTTTAGAATGAGAAATTGTGTTTTCCATTGATTTAATTCCTGGATCAAGGCCCATATCGAAGACCCCTTATAGAATGGCCACTTTGGAATTAGTGGAACTAAAGAAACAACTAGAGGAATTGATTAATAAATGATTTATTCGACCTACTGTTTCTCCATGGGTAGCCCATGTCCTTTTTGTTAAGAAGAAAGATGGATCTATGAGGTTATGTATTGACTACAGGGAGATCAATGCTATAACAATAAAGAACAAGTATCCCCTACCTCGCATTGATGATTAATTAGACCAACTTCATGGAGCACAATACTTTTTCAAAGATTGAACTTTTATCTGGATATCATCAGTAGTGCGTGAATAAGGAAGAAATTTCGAAGACGGCATTTTGAACCAGGTACGAGCATTACGAGTTTACAGTAATGGATTTTGGGCTGACTAATGTGCCCTCTGTTTTTATGGATCTAATGAACATAGTTTTCAAGGAATATCATGATGACTTCGTAGTTGTATTTATCGATGATATCTTGGTATAATCCAAAATCTACGAAGATCATGAAAATCACTTGCGCATTATCCTAAAGACTCTTAGAAGACATGAATTATATGGGAATTTTAGCAAGTGTGAATTCTGGCTTCAAGAGATTTCTTTTCTTGGCCATATTGTCTCTAAGGATGGAATTTTTTTTATCCTTCTAATACAAGAGAAATCCAAGAATGGCCAGCACCGACGAGTATAACTGAGGTACACAGTTTTATTGGTTTAGCAGGTTATTATCGATGTTTTATCTAGAATTTTGCTCGATTGGCTAACCTGTCAACGAATCTCACACGTAAAGGGGTTAAATTTGTTTGGAAAAAATATTGTGAATAATGTTTTGAAGAACGGAAGAGAATATTATTCAATTATCCTATATTGACTCTACCATCAGGGAATGATGGGTTTGTTATTTATAGTGATACGTCAAAGAAAGGACTTCGTTGTGTCCTTATGCAGAATGATCGGTTTATTTCCTATGCATCACGATAGCTAAAAATTCATGAGCAAAACTATCCTACACATGATCTCGAGTTAGCAGCTGTAATATTTGCTTTGAAGATATTGAGACACTATTTCTATATTGAAAAGTGTGATATATATGCCTATCATAAGAGTTTGAAGTATATTTTCTCACAAAAGGAACTCAACATGAGGAAAAGGAAATGGCTCAAATTACTCAAGGATTATGATTGCACTATACACTACCTCCCCGGTAAGGAAAATAAGGTGGCAGATGCTTTGATCAGAAAGGATCATGGAGTTTTGAACAAAATGAGAGTTGAAAGGGATCTAATTTTCATGGATCTAGTAAAGTTGGATATGGGAATAACCATGGAAGGTGGAACATAGATACTTTTTCAATTGGTTTCCAAACCATTATTACTATAAAGGATTACGAGTTCTCATAATGATGATGAAGAATTTCAAAAGAAGATTAAAGCTGTGAATGATGGGAGATTGAGTGACTTTGTGTATGAAGAATGAATTTTGAAATTTGGGAAGAGACTTTGTGTTCTCGATATACCTGTTCTAAAAAGAGATTTGTTGGATGATGTTCATAGTTCCAATTTCTCTATACACCCTGGGAGCACCAAAATGTATAGAGATTTGAAGGAACATTTTTTGTGGGACAAAATGAAGAGGGAGATTGCTGATTTTGTGTCAAGTTGTATGGTTTGTTAACAGGTAAAACCTGGAAAGAAATAACATGGAACTGTCATGAAACATCTTCCCATACCTGAGTAGAAATGGGATAATATCATGATGGACTTTTTCATGGGAATACCAAAGACTCCTAGAAGGAACGATGCAATATGGGTCATTATTGATCGTCATACCAAGTAAGCACATTTTCTTACTATAAGGGAATATTTACCGCTTGAATGTCTAGAAAGACTATATATTAATGATGTTGTGAGGCTTCATGGAGTACCCCTATCAATTGTTTCTGATCGTGATCCTCATTTTACTTCAAGATTCTGGAAGAGACTTCAGAAGGCCTTGGATACTGAACTTCATTTGAGTACTTCCTACCACCCTCAAAGAGATGGACAATCAGAATGGATTATTCAAACCATAGAAGACATGTTGAGATATTTCTTACTTGACATTCAGGTATGTGGGATCAATATTTACCTTTGTTATAATTTTCTTGTAACAATAGCTTCCATTCGAGTATTCATATGGCACCATATGAAGCACTATATGGAAAGAGATGTCGCACACCAACCTTTTGGGATGATATAGGTGAAAGAAAACTTTTAGCCCCAGAACTTGTTGAGGAAACAGTGGAAAATGTGAAGCTAATCCAAACCCACATCAAAGAAGCTCAAAGTAGGCAGAAGATCTATGTTGATAACCGAAGGGAGGATTTAGAATTTTAGGGCGGAGATCATGTTTTCTTGAAGGTATCTCCATGGAAGGGTGTTATACGTTTCATTAGGAAGGGTGAATTGAGTCCCAGGTATATAGTACCTTTTGAAATTCTTGAACAAATTGGGGTTTTATCTTACCGTTTGGCAATGCCTCCAAGTCTCTCCAAAATTCACGATGTGTTCCACGTATCACCGTTGAGAAAATACATGCCCGACCCAACACATGTACTCACCTATGAGGAATTAGAATTGGAACCTGATCTATCTTATTTTGAAGATCTTCTCAAGATTCTTGATACCAGAGAAGAAGTTTTGATAAACCGGACGACTCTTCTAGTAAAAGTTCTATGGAGAAACCATAAGATGGAAGAAGCGACGTGGGAACCTGAGGAACTTATGATAAAGAACCACCTGAGTATTTTTATGTAGTAATATTCTTGAATTTTTGAGGACGAAATTATTTAAAGTAGGGTAGAATATAACACCTCAAGCTTCCATGGTACGTTTCTCTTTGAATAATACAGTAGCATGTGTTGTACGCAACTTCGAGTTCTAACACACACCCCAACCAATCAAACTTGCCATTATGAATAGTAATACCCACTTTTTGTAATTTTATAAATTTTAACTTTCAAAATGGACTTCATTTTTGGATTTATAATATCAAAATTAGCATAGGGTGAAATTTTTGTACTTTTTTGATAACTTTCATATTTTGATGAATAGTGAAAATTACTAAATTTTAATTAAAAACATCTTTTTTAGTCGAAATAATTAATAGTGATAAATTATTCATTTGAATGGTTTGGAAGTATAATTAGATTATATTTTTATCATTTAATACAATGTTGGTCATTATCAGTAATTTCACATTTGAATTTGACATAAACAAGTGTCAATCTTTTGGTAGTTATTATTTAATAAAAACATGCTTTTGTTTTGACAACAAGAATTAATTTTAAATTAATTTCTGCCACATATGTATTTTGAATATAGAAAAATGGATTCAATATTTTGAATCATGAGGTCCAAATTTTGTAAATAGGTATATTTTATTTTGAGACATTTTGAATAATTACTCTGGTAAATATATTATTTACCATGGTTAAATGGTAAATCTGGTAAATAAGGGTAAAGAAATAATATTATAATAATATTAAATTACCCTAAATCGTGTCCTAACCCTATTGGTTGATACATTTCTGACCATGGTCCACTTTGGGTCGATTCTGGGACCCCATGGAGCCACTTGTCAGTGAAAATGACACTTTATATTAATTAAGTTAAAGTAAATACAAAAATGACATAAGCATATATATCTTTTAGAAAAACAATTTTTAAATAAGAGTATATATGTTATATTTTTTACTATAAATATTCATTATAAATATAATAATATTTCCTACATAATGGGATTTTATTTATAATTTTTAGACATCTAATAATTAAATTTATTTGTGACACAATAATGATGCAATATTTTCCTTATTAATGAAAGAATCAAATAATTCGTATTATAAATGTTAAGATAAAAATAATTTGAAAGTTTTGATGACATCCACAAATTTTATTTGTTAATATGACATGTTAGGATTACTTAAATGAATCTAGTTCGAATTAATAAAGTTTTTAAGACTTTAACAAAAATTAATTATTAAATAGTGTCAAAATTGACATAAATGAGTTTTTTTAAAAACAATATTTTATTATAAATTGATATTATATTCCTAAAATTCTAAGGATTGGAAAAAGTACTTATATAATGACATGTGTGTCATTAATGGACCTCTTGGGGGTCTCTTGAAAGTATATAGTAAGTTTATTAACTATATAATATAAAAATAGAAAGAGACGTGGTAAATGTCAAACTATTTAACTAAGAGTTAAATCAAAAAGATAAAGTTAATATAGTTACCCAAACCTGTCTAAAACCAATTCGTTGAGTGGTTTTCAACATATCCCTACCTTAACCTTTAAATAATACACTTTGGAGCCATTATAAACTGAATATTAATTTATTATAAAATAATATTTCTAGCTTTTCCAAAGGTTCCCTTCACCCCTCTTATAAAAGGGCACTCCCCCTTCTCTTTAATTCATACCTTAAAAGCCTTTTTCCTCAGCCAAACCCTACAAAAACATTATCTCAACTTCCCTCAATTCAACCTAGAGGCCTTATTTTGATCATAAAGCCAACCTAATGAGCCATTTTGAACAAATCAAAAGGAAGAACCCGAAGAAGAGGTAATAATTTCACCACCCTCTTTCAAGTTCCTTTCTTCTTCCAGTTCTTATTTATTTGTTATTTCCATTCTAAAATAGTAAATAAAGTATCTTCTATATACTGTGATGTTATTATAAATATTTTACAACCATATTGTGTATTGTATCCATCCTCTTAATGACATGTCACCATACGTGCGTACGTACGGCTTACCGTCTCCACGTCGTGGTGTAATTGTTATTCAAAACATTATTATTTGGATGGGTATGATAATGATGTGTAATTTATGTAAATAATAAATATAACATGATAAAGATTCTTTATATATGATATACCATCCAATTATATGTTATTTTAATATCAAAAGAATGATATTGTCGCTCGTGTGTACATACGGACTATCGTCTCCACAAACACGATGAGATTCATTCCCCATCATATCCATTCAAGTATAATTATCATGTGATGATTAAAAATAATGTTTAAGGACTTTATATCATTCTAGATATGAATAAGATACAACCTATCCATAAAAAACATGGCTTATGTAACAAAACATATAAAAGAAAATGAGTAAGTTAACACTCAAAACGACGATAATACTAAGATATTATTAATGAAGCAATATTAAAATATCATATATGATATCATATTAATGTATATGATTCTTGTATAATTTATTAAAAATCATTTCACCATTATATAGGAGGTTAACCTACCTTCTACCAAGGAAAAGTACAAGTTAAGGGTTTATTTCACAATCTCTTCATTATTCGAGGTTATTTATATGTAATTATCTACTGGGACCTCTTTATCATCCACATCCATGTTTCTTAAAAATATATTTCAAAACATTCTTACTATTTTATAGAATATGGGTTAAATTCATTTATACCCTTGTTTGGCTTTTTATAAGTTGTTTATAAAGGAATATTTCCATCGTTTTCCAAACAAGGTCCTTTTTAACCTTTTCGACAAAATTAAGGTAAGAATGTATTTTTTAACTTATACAGCGGGTGCAGCTATTTTCAGCCATTATAAAATCGTTGAAGCTTCCCTTACAGCATTATAAGAATATTTTCAAAGTAAATGTTTTATTTTATAATTATGTGACTGTAGACGCTGAAAAGTCCGTAATTACTGAAGGGAGTTTCGAAATGACAAAGTGACATCATATTCGGACCCGGATACCCAGTTTGGAGGGCCTGGAAGTGTTGCATGGAAAAAAGGGGAATGCACGCAAAAAAATTGTGCCGCGTGGAAGGGGTCCGGGATTCGTGAAGGGTCCCTAGCACAGGCGCCCAATAATTGGGCGCCCGCACCCGCGCCGTTAACATTCTGCGCCGCCATCTCTGGCGCACCAGTTTTGTATGCCACCCTCAATTTTGCACGCACCGGATGCCTATAAATAGAAGGGGACCCCTTCCATTTCGGGGTTGCAGAAATTGAATTGTCTCTTGTAAGTGAGATTGGACTTCCGTGAGCGTAAGATGGCCTTCAGGTACTGATCTTTTTCGAGCCCCCTCGCCCCGGGATCCGCCTTTGCATGCAATCCCTCTAGATTAAACAGGATTCCAAACCCTTCAGGGTTCCTCCCTTGTGAGAAATTCCTTCCATTGCACACATAACTGTCAAATTTTGCGCAATCCCCTTCGCTGGGTGTAGCCTTAACTTTGGGTGTGGCCTTTTCCACTCGCGCACAATTCATATCCCTTGTGTGTGATCATACTAGCCACGTGCAAGCCCTCTGCCCCGATTATGCGCCACCCCAGTGTTTTGTGTGCCAACGATTTTTTTGCGCGCAACCCCCAGGACCCCTCACCTTGATGATCCCCAGGTGCCTCCCTGCATAGGCACTCGATGTGCTCCTTTTGGATGCCCTGGGCACACATACTGGGCATACACACCATGCACTGTTTTCCCGTACGACCTTCCAGGCTCGTATGAAGTAACCTCAAGGTCCCTTGGGCAGTTTTTCCTGTTGCGTTTCTTTGCCTCATGCTTCTTTGCATAGTAATGCTAATAGATATTGCTTCTTCGCATAGCCACGCTAATGTGGACCCCTCGATGGTTCGCTCTACAACCCCCCTTCACTACGGATTGCCGATACCTTCCCCCCCACAAGGTGCAGAGGGTACCGATCATGTATGTCCTAGGGGTGCGGAGTAAAACCACCTCGTTCGAGCTACAGGACATTAATCTTCCAAGCACCTCTTCCTCAACACATGACGTTAAACTATGATCTGGCCCTGTGCCTCGCACGTAGGGTCCCCTTGGCTCGGACATTCTTTACGCCCATTGGTCTCCACATGGATGGGATCACCCCTATCAGGGGATGATATCCTTCTCGTCGGGGCGGATTTTGTCCATGGGGGAAGGGCAGCCACCTTGGTGTAATCCCCTATCCCCTCTTGCGGAAGTTAGCACCCATGCACCTCCGTACTTCCCCGACGCCAGGGCCAGCGGGGAGAATGATGGGAAGTGGGACTCCTCCTTTCTTCGGTCCCAAATCCCTCTCCCTCTGCACTTTGTTTCCCTATGGCCTCCATCCTGGAGTAAGTCCCAGCACCATGGTCTGCCCAACGCGTAATCCCCTCTTCGCTTCCCACGGACGCATCCTTCGTGACGTGATCGTCAGGTCTCGGCCGCCTCTTGTCTCTCACACCGAGCACGACTTGCATGGGATTAGAGT
Source organism: Viscum album (assembly GCA_963277665.1). Taxonomy (NCBI): domain Eukaryota; kingdom Viridiplantae; phylum Streptophyta; class Magnoliopsida; order Santalales; family Viscaceae; genus Viscum; species Viscum album. Next base: position 1,543,785,533 of record OY728155.1, on the reverse strand, counting down.
AGGCATCGACCATAAAAATGCCCCGTCCAACATGGCATTAAACTGTATACCCCCATCCAACATGATGTTAAACAATATGACCCCATCCAACATGACGTTAAACTGTATTCCCCCATCCAACATGACGTTAAACTATATGCCCCTGTCCAACATGACGTTAAACTGTATGCCCCATCCCGCATGACATTAAACTGCACCTCCTGATCTACGTGGACTTTGATTCCCTACTATGGGGATACGTAGGAAGCCTACACGAGGTCCATGTCCACCACCCAATCGTTCCGACCTCTTCACGTCGGTTCTCCAACCACCATGGGCCGCCTCAGAGTGTAAGCGACATCCATCCCGAACTATGGGGACTTTGATCTGTGCTAAACCATGGTACGTAGGAAGCCTCCTCGAGGTTCAAGCCCCATCACCATGGGCCGCCTCAGAGCGTAAGACCCATCCATCCATCCACCATTGTGGGCCACCTTAGAGCATAAGCCCCACCCATCCACCACCATTGTGGTCCACCTCAGAGCATAATCCCCATCCATCCACCACCATGGGCCACCTCAGAGTGTAAGCCCCTTCCATCCCGAACTACGGGTACTTTGTTCCATGCTAAGGCATAGTACATAGGAAGCCTCCTCGAGGTTCAATACCCATCACCCTAGGCCACCATAGAGCGTAATTCCCATCCACCCATCACCATGGGGCGCCTTAGAGTGTAAGCCCCATCCATTCTGAACTACGGGGAATTTGATTTGTGTTATGGCATGGTACGTAGGAAGCCTTCACAAGGTTGACACCCCACCACTATGGGTCATCTCAGAGTGCAAGTCCCATCCATATAGACCCCAGGTCCCTCTTCACATAGGTTCGCCGACCCCATATCCTTGGGCCATCTCAGAACGTAAGCCCCAAACGCCCTGTCCCGCATGACATTAAACTGTATTTCATCAAACTACACGGAATTTGATTCCCCGCCATGGGGATACATAGGAATCCTCCATGAGGTCCATGCCAAACACACATGTCTCATCCTGACCTATCCCTCGAGCCCACGTGCCTCGGAAAGCTCATGTCTTAACCCAGAGGTCTTACTTCCTCTGGGTCCCATCCATGCGTTCATTCTCACGGGTCACCCTTTCAGGTGTCCCATTATATCATCCCGAACTACGTGTACTATGATTCCCTACCATGGGGATACATAGGAAGCCTCCACAAGGATCAATACCCTTCACTTCATCACCCATCCCGATTCTTACCCGAGCCACCACATCCTGGTGGGATCATGCCACCTCATTCCACTCCACATCATTCGGGAAGCCACTCATGTGTCAGCCCCAACATTGGTGTTCCCTCTAGGGGTTCTTCAATCTGGTCCACTTTATCCAGTGTTCCCATCAGTCTGATCCATCTCCGATGGATGTTAAACTCGCGGCATACCCTGTGTTAAACATGGGAAGATGAGGAAAACCCCAGATACATGCCTATGTCATACAATTCCCCGTGATCGATGTGGGATGCCTCGGGATTCTGCACCCTTGAGAAGCCCTATAATAAGGGATAGAACATAGACATGCCAATTCCCCATCATCAAGACATGCCAAAGATGCCTCAATGTGACCACTCCCTTAACCGAAGGTTGCTGCCCCGACCAAACCCCTTGGAGAATCTCGATTAAGCAGCGTAATTAACTGGTCTCCATGAAGATATGGCACCAGGAAGAGTTTCACGAACACATCTTAAATATATGAGGGAGACCCGGACAAGGTGATGAGTTCCGAGGAGGAATCCACGGAAGGAATAACTGAAAACCCATCATCCTGGTTTCGATCATGGAGCAGACGTCCCTGAACAAGGATAGAATGTCGCCTGCCTTTGGAAAGCGGGAATGAGGGGCAACAAGCCACATGTCATCAGCGTGATGGATGCGTGTGCATGCGTGCACCCCAGCAGAAAGCGTTAGAAATATGAGATGGTGAACCCGACTTGAAACTCTTATCCTCAATACGGAGACTGGTACCATTTGGGGCATTGAAAGATTTGCATGTCACCAATTCCGGGAACCCAACACTAGGATGTGAAACCCGCCAGGGGTTGGGGCAGTTAGGATGTTGAGCACTCCGTTATGAAATGTTGTCAGTGTGGATCCCTCTTACCGACCATGGAAGACGGAATGGCGTTGGGCTACTGGTTGACGAATTATTTTCTTATCAGTGTTAATGGGTTCATCTCCCTGCTTTTAGGAATCATATCACTGTATCCGAAACTCGATCGCCACCTGCCCATCAGCGTAGGGGCAGGGGCAGTACCGACGCCACCACCTCGCGTGGTTATGCCAATTACATAGCTGCTCTGACCACCACGACTTCTGGGCACGCACACCCCCTCTCCCCATCTGAGATTATCCAAATAAGGGTGATCAACGACCTTGTGTGTAGGCACGAGGAGGAGGGGGTCATCCCCACCAGGGACATGGCTCGTTTAGACCTCGAGGCAGCTCCGCCTCACCGCCAACGTCGCCCCCGAGGGCCGCGTAGGGAGCCACTACTCCCCACCCTGACATTCAACCATTTTGGGAGCTTATCCCTAGAATGCCTTGACACCTCTCTCCCCTATGCCAACGAGGGAGGGAATGTCTGGGTTTTCCCAATCGGAGACCTGCTTTAAGGGTTCACAGCAAGGGCCCCCGCCAGGTTGTGTCGGCGTCACCGCCCGACTCCCCGAGTCGAGGAGCAGGCAATCCATGTGTTCTCACCACCGGCTCCAACCCATCTAACCTGACGCTAGCGTCGGGCACGAGCGGAATAGGATGCTCACCCCGGGGCATCAACGTCAGAAAACACTGTGGCCCGAGCCGCCATTGAATCCTATCATCAAACCCCCGCACACATTGAGTAGGGGAAGTTATATGCCTGATCCGGATTGAGGCTCTGACCTCCCCACGGGAAGGTTTGGTCGACTCTCCCAGTCACCGGGACAGGCAATGGCCGCTGCGGACCAATTCGTGGTAGTGCCATCCAGCGTGAAGGCCTACTCCGTGACACCGTTCTGGAAGGTGTCAGCCCTCCCTTCTTCCAATCTCTGCCCAGAGGCCTACCTGGTGCCACCCTCGCCGCAGGTAAGGGGCTTCCCCGTGACAGCAATACTCCAGGTGGGACACTCTCCAGCGCTCACTACACTGGGTACGGGGTCACTTCCCCTACTGCATACCGCGAGTATGGAGCCGTTGTATATCCAGTCACTCACCCAGATGGATGTATTCCCAGTGTCCCTTTCGACATTTTCCCCGGTGCTCCCCGCACCTCGACCTTCAAACCTCTCCTCCCCAGCACCAGTGCGGCCACAGGACTCCATGATGGAAATCAGCCCTACCCTGAGGAGCTACCCAGGGGAAGGAAGGTGGGGCTTCGTCGCCGTAAGTTAAATGCAAGGGAAGGTCGGATAGAAATCAGACCAATCCATTTCTCAGACTCTGAGGCGGAGTACGACTCGGTGATGGAGCCCTCTCCTCAGTCCTCTGAGTCAAGGGTTGCGGTAGGGACGCGGCGTGTCAGCCTCGTACTCCCCGAATGTGAGATCCATATGATCGATTCCTCCCTCCGATGGTATATCCAGGAGGACAAGGACTTGGCGTATCCCTGGGGATCAAACATGCAGTCACCATCAACCTCTCCAGAAGCACCTTCCACCTCAGCCAAAGATGGCAGAGAACTTTTTTGGGGGTCGATGGTGGAATAGCTGCGACATAGCACACCCCTGGAAAGCACTGACACTGTGATAGGGGGCCCATTCTCCGGTCCATCCTACCAAAACATGGCATCTAGGTCACTACAACCCTTGGAGGACGACCTAGGATTCGACAGCCAATCGTCCTGCTAGCCGTATTCTTCGCCGGCCAGCCCACCGGCCCAACGGCCTGCCTCAGAGCCACTTCCAGATCCCCAGCCAATCCCATTTGATGAGCGGGGCCATCAGGGGCCGGATCTTCAACCTATGTCATGGAGCTTCTGGACCATCCTCACAGCAGGCCACTTCCCCGAGAAGTTTTGGCCGATCGCATGGTCAGATTTTGATACACCTGAATCGCTCACCCCAGGGGAGTTCGAATGTTTCCTCCAGACCCTCCGGGAAACTCACTTCTGTCTTCACCACCAGCAAGTGGGTTATCCCGGGATCCAAATACACCGTGAGGATATCAGGGAGCAATGTCGTTGGGTCGACCTGGCCACGCTCCCAGCGGTCCGGCACCCTGAGTCACTTGGCCACCACAGCGCCCTCCAACAATAATGCGTTTAGAGTTTACAATTACTCCGCAATTTTTCAAGGAGGCCACCCCCCATGCACACGTCCATGTATTGGAGTAGTACACTGCCCTTCTCTTAAGTGGGATTCGCCGGCAGCCCGACTCACTGGGCAGCTCTGAGGACTTGCCTCCGTGGGCAGCGGCGGTCAACATGGCTGATCTGTCGGGAGAGGGGAACGATCGGGAACTTCTTGATAGGGACTTACCCCTTGAAGAAAAGCTACCACTGGACCCATCAGGGAGGATTACTTGTCAACAGAGAAACCTCCTAGGTCTCCCCACACCCACTGAGGCATTAATACTAAGCCGGAATATCTGCAAGGGTAAAGAGCACGTTGGGGTGGCCAAGCTCTCCGACCCGTTAGCCTCAGTGTAGAAGGCAGAGGAAGACCCCGAGAAGGCCACACTGTGCCAACAACTTAATGAGCAGAAGAGGTTAGTTGATGAGCTTCTGGTTGAACGCATTGCAGAGTGGTGACCCGACTACGGTGATCTTAGGCCGGGGCAGCAAGGGTAGGAAAAACTACCCCTCGGTGAGATTCTCCCATGAAACCTCGATAATTCCAAGTTCACTGATAGAGGAGAGGCCAGAGCTCATGGAAATATCGCACGATATGTTTCTCCAAACCCCCCTGAGCGGCGTAACCACCCAGGAGACCCCTATCAGGTTTCTCTAGCCGCCCCGAGGGTCGCTCCACCAGCTGCCCCACGAGCTACTAATTTTGTCTACCGTGTTGAGGAGCCCGACAATGTGCTTGTGGTTAGGGATCCCAATTACGACAAGAACCCGCGTCCAGACGATCTGATGGCAGCAATCATCGCCCTCCTAGAGGCTTAGGAAACTCGGCAGGTGGCAATCGCACCAGACGGCAAGTCGTACCCAGCATGGGTGGATGATATTCCAGCTCCTTCAGGATTTGGGAACCCCAAATTCTCCCCCTTCAACGGGAGAGGAGACCCGCCACAACACCTGGCCCACATCAACTCAAGGTGTGGGTCTATATTAGGGACCCCAGCGCGGTAGGAGGCCGCCAAGCTCCGTTGCTTTGTTCAGACACTAGAGGGGTCATCGTTGGTCTAGTACAGCCAGCTCCCTATCGGATCTGTGACTAGATGGGAGGAACATTTTAGGAAATTCCACTACCAGTTCAGTTCCACAACCTGGAAGATGATCATCGCAGACCTCTTCAGGTGGAAGCAAAGGCCCGATGAGCGAGTCGCGGACTTCATCTCCCAGTGGAAGGGGCTCACATACTCCCTTGACATGCCACTAACTCAGGAAAAATTACTGACAATGTGCATAGGGAACGTCAAGGCAGAGCTGGATCCTTCTCTGATCACTCAGAATTACCCTGGAGGGTTCGGGTACATCTCAGACAAGGCCCAGTGCCTTGAAGAAGCCCTGTAATAGGCCAGTCAGGAACGCCCGCTGCCTCCTGTAATCCCAGCATGGAAAGCTGCCAGAGCCGAGCCCACTATTATGGCCCAGATAGAGGCCCCCAGGAAGCAAAATTTCTACCAATGGAGCCATCTCCATAGCCCCATAGGGGTCCGCCCCCACAGGCACAACTTCCAGCCCAGCAGCAAATGCCTCAAAATTGGAAAGCGCCTCCGCATAACACGCTGCCACCTCCTAGGCAAGATAATCAAGTTCTGCATCCTCAGAATGCTCCTCTAGCCACCCATCAGGGTCAACCTCCTAGATCTGCCCTTCCGGATAGAAGGAACCGGACCTACTCATTTGACAAGGCTCAGGACCCAGGTTACTTCCGCAGTGCCTTGGAGCAGAGAATCATGCGGCTGCCCGAGTTCCGGAAGCCAGAAGAGGTGAATCTCACTGATCACCCCAACTACTGTCCTTATCACTGGATCCTAAGGCACACCATCAAGAAATGCTACGTGTTCATGGACTGGCTCCAAGACCATATTGACAGCAATATAGTCAGGTTGGGCCCAACTCCGACATATGTGGCATGTGTCTTTGTGAGATCAGATGGCAGTAGTTGGGATGAAGGTGAATGGCAGCAGGTTTCCGACCATGGGTCCTAGAAGTATAACGACTGGATGGCCCGTAAGGTGGTCACCCATGCCCACGGTATCATTCGTGCATGCCTGAATCAGTCAGATCCCTTAGAAGCTGTGGTTACTACTCCAGAATTGTCGTCTCATCCGGTCTCTTCCCAAAAGAGCAAGCAGCGGCGACGCAAGAAGAAACAATGCGCCCTGCCAATGTCGTCGTCGAACTGCACTCTTGGTGACTTTATGCCCCCAGAAATGGGGATCCCTCCAAGACTCTGCCCGGTAGTGGATGACTCCTCAAGTGACAGTCCGAGGTATGCTTCAGTTAACACCGTAGAGTTGGTAAATCCCTATTTGACTCCCAATGATGGGGAATGCCAGGTAGACCATCCCAATGTCCCCATCCATTTCCAACGTCACCGGAGCCGTGGTTACATGAATCGTCGGGGCACGACAGTTGGCACCTCCAACCAGGCTGTGCACGCTACTGAGGCCAAACAGTAGGCCCAGTGCCGAGCACATCACACACGACCCCTTCATCCGGTATCAACAGATCCGTCTCTACCATCGTTTATGTTACTGGATCAGGAAGAACCACATCGGTCGTGCCACAACCAGTTTCGCCCTGCCACCAATAGACCCCAGCCTTCTGTTCCTCATCTGACAGCCACTCTCCGGGCATTGACTAGTGAACAACAAGATATTCTTAGTACCAGTCAGCCGCCAGTCCAGCCGCCAGGGCCCACCATGCCTCCGGTCACAGAGCGGCCTCTTGTAATCAAAGGTTCTCGCCTGGCCTGGAAGTACGATGTTCATAAGAACCTTGTCGGTATCCCATCAAGGCTTTCCATTCTTGAATCCCTTAGTCTATCACCAGATATGTGTGAGGCATTCACTGAGGCTTTAAGAAGCCCCCTCCAGTTTGAGACAGAGATAGCAGCCACAGAGGCTTTTCACACTTAAGTCTTTGAGGATGATGAATGAGAGGCCGTCATTTCGTTCTCTGAGGAGGATGAGGGCTCCACCGTATAGGGGAATATCCTCCCACTGTATATCACCAGCCAGTTCAATGGCGTGGAAGTCCGCCGCTGTCTCATTGATATCGGCTCTGGGATCAAGCTTATCCCGACACGGACACTGCGGAACTAGGGTTATCTAAGGATGACCTGACTCCCTCTAATTTAAGAATCCAGGGATATAACAGGACAGAGCAGACTCTAGTTTGCATGTTCCGCTTGAAGACTCAATTTGGCGGCTAGGTTTCCATCATTGAGTTCATGGTTGTCTCTCAGGACACTGCGTATAATGCTTTTATGGGTAGGTCATGGCTCCACTTACATGCAGCGGTCCCCTCCTCGTATCAACAATGCCTTAAGTACTCCCTTAATGGTCGAGTGGGCATAATCCAAGGTGATGCATCTCCTTTCTCCTCTTGTAAAGACCTTTAATTGGATGCTGACTATTATAAGAGCAAGGATAAACAAGTCCAGGCAAGTGGAGTCGATCCCGTCAGTGCTACAGCTGACCCATGGGAATACTTGAATGGAACCTACGTCTTCTCATTCCATCGGTTGGAGGTCATGAACCCCGACATGGGGCAGTGTTTTGTCATTTCCGGGATAAAAGAGAACCACACTCCCAAATCCAGGCAACGTCAGAAGATCAATTCGTATTATTATACGAATCAGGCCTTACTGGTCCCAGAGCACCCTACTCTCGTCAGGTATCGAGATGTCCAGCTCATGGAAACAGGGGTCTGTCATACCTGCCTATTTCGCCGGGCTAGAATAAGTCGGCTCCGGCTGACACGCCACTACTTCTTTGATATTATCAAGCGTGGTCCCTTGGGCCGAAGGCCAGACGGGATTGGGTCTACTGCCTTCGTCGCTATGATCTCAGCGGTGCTGAAGTTCCCCGATGAAATAACTACTTCCGCCCAAGCTGGTACCAGCCTTCTCTCGGGGTCTGTTAACTCGGAAGTAACCCCCCCCCTGTGTAGGATCCCTCCATGAATACAGAATAGGATCTAGAGGATGATCCTCCCACTTTTGAGGAAGGTGTTTCACCCATGGTTGACGAGTTGGTACATGTGAACCTTAGTAGCGAGGTAGATCTGAGACCCCCCTTGATCAGTGCATCCATGCCCCCCGGGGTAGAGCAGTAGTACATAGACTTCCTTAAACAGCACCGTGACGTGTTTTCCTGGAGTTATGATGAGATGCCAGAATTGGATCCTCAGGTAGCAGTTCATCGTCTCGGTCTTCCGGCAAGTCATTGCGGATTCAAGCAGCCTCCTAGAAAGATGCACCCTTCTCATGGTGCCATGGTCAAGGCCGAAGTTGATAAGCTTGTCAAAGACAAATTCGTTAAGGAAGTCCAGTATCCCAAGTGGCTAGCCAACATTGTGCCAGTCAGGAAGAAGAACGGACAAATCAGGGTCTGTATTGACTTTGGTGACCTCAATTGTCACTGTCTGAAGGATGAAATTCCCCTTCCAGTGACAAAGTTTTTGATTGAATCCATGGTCAGGTTCCAATCCCTCTCCTTCATGGATGGGTACTTAGGGTATAACCAGATCTGGATGGCCCCCGAGGATGAAGAATCCACAGATTTTAGGGTACCCCAAGGTACTTTCTGTTACCAGGTTATGCCCTTCGGCCTAGAAAATGAAGGTTCCACCTATCAACGGGCCATGCATCGCATATTCAAGCCGATTCTGGGAACATTGGTGGAATGCTACGTGGATGATCTGGTGGTCAAATATCTCTAACACCAGGACCATCTCAAGGACCTTGATAATTGTTCGGTTTCCTCCGTTCCCCCCACTTGAAGATGAACACATTGAAGTGTGATTTCGAGGTCACCTATGGAAAGTTCCTTGGATTTGTTTTCAGGTACGGATGCATTGAGATAGACCCAAAAAAATCAATGCCATCAGTCAGATTTCTCCCCCGAGCAATATACATGAGCTTTGAGGTTTCCAAGGCCAGTTAGCCTACATACGAAGATTCATTGCGAATATGGTTGGAAAGTGTAAGACCTTTTCCCAGCTCATGAAGAAATTCACCACCTATGAATGGGATGAGGAGTGCTAAGCAAACTTTGAGGAAATCAAGCAATATATACTCCAGCCTCCTGTCTTGATTCCATCTGTATATGGGATGCCGCTGGTCCTTTACCTTACCACCCTGGAATGATCCTTGGGTGACCTTCTTTCCCAGAAGAATAATGAGGGAACAGAGAACAGCCTATACTACCTCAGCCGCATGCTCCTTGATATGGAGACTAGATACTCCCCCATCGAGAAAAGTTACCGTGTGATCATGTTTACCATGCAAAAACTATGGCATTACCTGTAGCACCACGAGGTACAGCTGGTCTCTCAAGTAGATCCGTTGAAGTACATTCTGAACCGCCCCATGTTGACTGCCTGACTAGCATGGTGGGCGGTAATCATCCATCTGTTCGACATCAGGTTTGTGCCATAGAAGGCTATCAAAGGATAGGAATTGGTAGACTTTCTAGCTTCCCATCCAACCTCTGCGGATTAGTCATTGGACCTAGGTTTTCCTAATGAGTAAATCCTCTCAGTCAATCATGTCGTCCCATGTTGGAAAATGCATTTCGACAGCGCCTCCCAGAACCCCACCGGTAGGAGACTCAACGATCCTAGGCTCAACAGAGTGGGCCTGGGTATCTTCTTCATCACCCCAGAGCAATCCATTCTGTCATACTCATTCCTATTGTTAGAGGGTTGCACCAACAACGAGGAAGAGTATCAACATCTCATTACTGGTCTCAAGATGTCCCTTAAGATCGACGTGCCCCATTTGCATCTGAAATAGGATTCCGAGCTGGTCGTCAAGAAGGTCAATGGAGACTATGTTGTCAGAAAGCCAGAACTCATGACATTGTTGGAGTGCACCCTCCATCTGATGTCCCAGTTCCCTTCTCAGCCAAAGGTCATTCACATCCCTCGGTCATAGAATGGTTGAGAAGATGCTTTGGCCAGCCTGGCCACGTCGCTTGCGGAGCCCGAACAGGACGAGTTAATTATCAATGTGGCCCACTGGAGATTCATATCTCTTGTTACCCCAGATGACGACGATGGCCCGTGGGTAAGCTATCTCACCGCCGGAGCCTCTAAGTTGGAACCCTTGGGTCCCTCGGGTGTTGTGATCAAGATGATTCCTGATTTGAGGACACCCTTGGTTGAATAACTCCAAAACGGAAATTTTCCTTCAGAACAGGCAGAGCATGAGTGAATCTGACACTGCGCGTCATAGTTTACTCTTAATAGTGGTCCCAGCCTTGGGAATATTCTCTATAAACATGGTTTTGATGGTATTCTCCTCCATTGTATTCAGGGTGTTGAGATCCCACAAGTCATGCTAGAGGTCCACGCCGGTTCGTGCAGGGCTCACCAGGCTAGGCCGAAACTGTCTCACCGGATTTGGAGGTTAGGTTATTTTTGTCCCTCCATGATCCATGACTGCATCGAGTACGCCAAGAGGTGACATGCATACCAAGTTCATGCTAACTTTGTGCATCGACCACCAGAACCTCTCCACACTACCAGTTATTCTTTTCCCTTTGCAGCCTGGGAGTTGGATGTCGTAGGACCTTACCCACCGGCAGCGGCTCACTAATGCCGGTTCATTATGACCACTACAGATTTCTTTTCCAAGTGGGAAGAGGCAATTCCGCTCAAGGAAGTCAAATCCCGTTCTATCACTGATTTCCTGGGTTCCAATATCATCTATTGATTTGGAGTACCTCATGCTATCCTCACTGATAACGACACCAATTTCCGAGCAGCTGAGTTGAATAAATTATACGCCATGTACAACATTCTCTCTAACCATGCCTCCCGCTATCATTCGCAGGAAAATGGATAGATCGAGGCATTTAACAAAACACACTCTAACTTTATACAAAAGATAGTTGGTCAGAACAAGAAGTGTTGGCCGGATAAGCTCCCCAAAACCCTCTAGGATTATCGTACGATGACTCGTAATTCCACCCAGGTGACCCCGTATTCCCTGGTGTATGTAACTGAGGTCGTCCTGCCCATCGAGATTTAGTTTCACTCATTGCACACAGTGGTATATGACCAGAAAGCACCGGATAGAGTTACCGAAATCCATCTAGATGAATTGGAAGCACTGGAAAAGAATAGGCTTCTTTATTTTCACAACCTGGAATGGAATCAGAGCAGGATGGCTTGAGCTTTCAACAAAAAGGTTCACCTCCGTTCCTTCCTGCAAGGTGACCTGGTACTGGCCCTCAGGGCGCCAATGATCCCCGGCAAGAAACCACCCAAGTTGGAGCCCAAGTGGGAAGGACCTTTCATTGTTCATAAGGTGTACCCCAATGGAGCATACTCCCTGGTGACCATGGATAGTGAGATTATAACTCCTCCCACCAATGCAAAGTTCCTTAAGCAATATTTTGCTTAAACTGGTGGTCCACCATGTACTTAAACTGGATGGTCCCGCATGACCCTGAAACTACCCAATGGTCCACAATGACCTTAAACTGAATGGTACTACATGACCCTGAAACTGACCAATGGTCCCACATGACCCTGAAACTGCCCAATGGTCCTGCATGACCCTAAAACTGCCCAATGGTCCACCATGACCTTAAACTGGATGGTCCCGCATGACCATGAAATTGCCCAATGGTCCCGCATGACCCTGAAACTACCAGATGGACCCATATGACCCCAAAACTTCCCAATGGTCCCACAATTACCTTAAACTAGATTCAAGTCCACCAAGACCTTAAACTAGACACCAGTCCAGCACGAAATAAAAATGCCAGTCCAGCACGACCTTAAACTGCATGCTCGTCCCGCATGACGTTAAACTGCATCTTCAAGAACTATGTGTGGCTTGATTCCCATCCTAATGGGATATGTAGGACCGACCGAATGTTTAAAATTCAGGTATATCCCCTTTTAGGTTGAGCCCATTGACTCTTTACAGTGATTCGCCGATGTGTTCAACGGTACTCTGTTCTAGGACCTGGAGTGTCAAGTTCAACTTGGGTGAGTTTCCATCCATTTATCAAGCTTCATGTTCTCCTTCATTTGGCCCCCATTATCTTTCACACTCGAAGGGACCCCCAAAACGGCATGTATACCATGCCTAAGGGATATGCTAACATTGTGGGCCAACACCCCTGAGGGTTTCAAACAGTAAATTGATACAAGTCTCATGTTGCGAACATGGTCAGTGATCGACACTCATTTGTTTGTCCCCATTTCAGGCTAACGTGACAGGATGTTGTGTTAAAAACATGGTCAGTAGAAATCCTCTATCGTCATGGAATCTCTTTCAGGACTTGAATGTTGGTTGCATGATTCACATTATGACCCACTCCATCACATCCAGGTAGAATTGCATCACTCCTAGCATTATCTCTTATTGCACCTTCCCACTTCCGGAGGGACAAGGTTCGATACGACATTATTCTGGGCTCCTGTGGTCCGAGCTGTAAGACCATAAACTAAGATATTCTCAAAAGGATTATGTATGGCTCGATTCTCAACCTCTTGGGATAGGAAGATTCACCTGGAAATCACACATCCGGGCCCAGTTAAACTGGGAGTTAGCTCTTCCCACCCCTTGTTCTCCAGCTCTCACCAGCCTCTCAGCCCAAGGCTCCATGCCCGGAGTTGTACACCATGATGATAAAAACCTCATTATCATTTACGTCGGGTATGCTTTATCATGTAGTGAACACTCCTTTATGTCCAAGCCATATGAATTTAAATTGGGATGTCTGGTCCAATCATATGACCCTAAACTAATAGTATCGTCCTGGCCGCACAACAAAAAACGACACTGCATTGTGGTAACCTCATTATAAGGGACATCACGTTGGGTATCAGTCATTTTCCATATCGTTTTTCAACACCTGTATATGGCTTGATTATTGTGGCGATGCCAGGAATTTCCACACTAGGCTTGTCGCTTCACAAAGAAAAATCCCATTCATTTTCAAGGACAAACAAGAAACATAAAATTCCGCTTCTTTTTGTGAGAGAGTTAGACCCGCACGCCTCTTTCATTTCTTTCACTGGTACCATACCATGATTCCTCCTCAAAGAACACATGGGAACCGGGATCATGTCCTCATTCACATCGGGTTTCATAATAACCGTGTCATGTGCTTCCCGCCTTCCTTGCAGGTCCCTGGTCCAAGTTCTAATACTTTATAATAATATTCTCTCTAGAACTACATATGGATTAATTCCCATATTTATGGGATACGTAGGAATGCCTGGACATTTTTTCTCAGGTCCAGCCCAGGGAGTCATAATTCCCATCCTTTCCTCACCTGACACTCCAGTGAGTTGCATAAGTGCATCATTTTCCCTGAAAAAATTCAGGATGCCCCATAATGATGTGGGAAGAAATGGTTCCCTCACCTGAGAGGTCTTTTCTCAGAGTAGGAATGGTCAATGACCAGATTAATTCACCTGCTTAATGTGCTTTCGTTGTGGTGGCGTAGTTTCAAGAGTGTTGGATTATGTTTGAACAAACCCCCACATCACTTTCCACGCTTTGCATGCCCCTTTATTCAGATCCTCATCCTCTTTCACGTTTGAAGGGACCCCCAAATGGTATGGATGCTCGACCTATGGTCCACCTACTATCCTGGGCCAATGTTCCGAAAATCTGATCATGTTTGAAGGGACCCACTAACGGTATGGATGCTCGACCTATGGTCCGCCTGCTATCCTGGGCCAACATTCCAGAAAGCTGATCACGTTTGAAGGGACCCCCTAACAGTATGGATGCTTGACCTATGGTCCGCCTACTATCAAGGGCCAACATTCCGGAAGACTGATGGACGATATTTGGGTTAGGTCCCATGTTGCGAACATGGTCAGCGGTCAACCCTCATTTGTCGTCCCCATTTTAGGCTAATTCAACATGGTTGCTATGTTTTGAAAATGGTCAGTAGTTATTCCTCATTTCCACGCAGCCCTCACCGTGTTTCGAATTTTCCATTCCCCTCTGTTTGGATTGATTTCAATGCCCCTGGAATTGCCATGCTCGTACGTTAGATCACATTGAGGAGACGATACATCGATCGGTCTGAGGTCCCCTCCCTTCGGCTGGGCCTCCCTCTTCTCCTCAGATATTTGGGCTTGATTTAGAATGCCTAAAGCTTGGTTAACGCCCCCATGGTCGAACAAAGTGATAAAATGAGCATCCTTTATTTCTCACATTGGGTATGGCCCACATGAGCTAAGGGATGAATTATTATTTCTTTCAGGATTATGGTTGAGCGTATTAAAACAAAGGTACAGATAAATAGATTTTTCCATACATTGGTTCGAAATGATGACCAGTAAAAGCAAAAAGTTCATGAGCTGGCCAAACCTTAAGGGTCATCTTCTTGGAGAGATCTTTCCAACTCCGCTACCATTTGGCTGGTGGACTCCAGGAATTCTTTCCACCCCCCTAAAGACCCTCTCTTTATCAGCAGCCGCAGAGCACAGTTCGCCAACCTTAGCTTGTGCGCACGCCTGTTCAGTTTGAAGCACGGTCATCTGGTGACTCGCCTCCATCAGTTATTCTTGGGTGTCAGCTAGCTGGGTCAGCAGTTGCTCCATGATTTCAGAGCATGTTGCAATAAAGGCCTCCTTCTCTTTCACCTACTCTTTGAGGAGTCATACTTCATGCTCTACCCTCAGGAATGCTCGACTTCTCACTGATTCTTCCCGACACTGGGAAAAGTCGGTGTGCCGGCTACTCTCACGTATCTTTTCGGCCATGTAATCACAGACCGTCTGATGAAGGCATTGAGCGTCAGCCCCTCCAGAACACAGGAAATTCAGCCAGGTCTGGAGCGATCCCATCCACCTCAGCCAATCCATCCGAGGCTTCCTGAGAAAACGCTGGATGCACTTCAACCCTTTGCGCCATGTCATCCGGCTCTCCTCAACTGCTTCCGAATATGAATCATCTATTTCTTTAGGATCAACGGGACGATATATAGGGAAGACATCTGGTAGGTCAGTAGCAGGGTCTGCCTTAGCGATTATTTCCTGAGGAATAGGATCCTCAGTGTCTGGGAGACCTTCCTCTCTCGCCCCGATAGTGGCGGTGCCTTCTTCAGCTTCCGGCCTCACTCTAATGACATCACCACTGATGTTTACCACCGCCTACTCACCAATTTCTGGGGCCGACTTAGTTTGGGAAGTATGTTCTGGAGGAGGCGGTACGTCCTCCACTAATTCACTCACGGACGGCCAGGGCTGAACAGCCCGACGAGCCTCCAACCCCGAGATCACTGTATAGGGAGTACCCTTATTAGTTGATTTCTCTGACAGTAAGCACCAGTAGTGAAGCAAGGGACTTACAGGAACTCAGAGCATCAACCTCCAGTGTTCTGGCTGCTACAGGAGCTATTGTGGCAGGAGACCCCTCAGTGCTTGTCAGTTTGATAATGGGCATTGGATCCCCACACTGTCCCACTGGTGCCTCTTCTCATTCTTCTATTGGAAACTCCTGATCAGCACCTATATGCTTCTGAGTGAGATATAGAAATGGATTAGAAATTATAGAAGAAAATGTTTAAAGAAGGAGGATAAATAAGGATAGATACAAACCTCTATTAGCTCATTTATGTCTATGTCGGAGCCGACGATCTCACCACTCTCCTGCAGGCTCCCTTGGCAGGACCCTCCATGAGATCCTTCATCTTCTCCTGTCTCCTACTCTCCCTCTGGTTCGTCACCACTATCATCGTCCTCTGATGACATCTGTTCAAGATCATTCCCCTGACCGAGCATCACTTTCACTAAGTGAGATGGATCTACACGCCGACCCCATTAGCGCGCGTACATGTCCATGGCCATCAGGTAAGCATGAGGTCGATGAAAGTTTACTCGGTCGGTAAGTCAAATGAGCCCATCTTCTGGAAGCTGGACCCCATCCTGTATTATCTTCTGCTAGAGGGCTTCAGTGCTCATCGACTGCCGCAGGGTCCTCCAGGCCGACCACAATGCCATGAAGATTGCATCGTGGGATGTTTGGAGCAGGTATCTTATCTGCTTCCCAGGAAGTTCACTGGCCGCCCCATGTGACCCTCCTCTGGTCAATGAGGTCGCAGCAATACCATGCAATGTCCCCGCTGCTAAGGTCCCAGCCTGCGTAGGCCTCACTACTTGGCGCGCCCTTGGTCCCCCCTTCTAGTGGAACCTTTCCTGCTCTCTCATTTCCCGAGTTCCACATGGTTAGTCTCGAGTTGTCGAACTCACTTGCGCAAAAGCCCCTCGGGGTATGTGATGTCCCAGTGTTCAGCATACTCGGTTGATAGGCTAGTGTTGGCCTCGGTGGGAGGAAGGGTGACAACATCGCCAGAGCCATAAGTAATGAACATTAACAACATCTGGAAAAGGATGCAGGGATTCCTCTCCTCACAGACATCCGTAAATACCCTCTCCGACATTCTCTGGAGACACCCGAACTGTCTGGCGAATCGGGACAACACGTAAGTCTTGCATATGATCTTATTGTCAATCCGAGCCATAAGCACCCCATCTCAAATGCTCTGGAATTATTCCTACTACTCCAGAAAGCCTTGACCATTGTCTACCATTTGGAAGATCAGGGTGGGGAATGGGCTGAAGTTTAAGTTGGCATGGTTACCAATTCTGATCCTTACTCCCTCCTCATTGATCATCATCAGCACGACCCCGAAAATGTTCAGCAGAGATGGTCGCAATCTATTGCCCGGAGGATGAATGGTGTTTGGGAAAGTGTACCCGCCAAGATGAGCCTCCACCCAGCCGTGGAAGATCTGGAAGGGGCCACACACCCTCCGAGGCGACCCGCCTCTTAAGATGCATCCCATAATGGCATACAACCTAGCCAGCATGGGGACCCCCCAGATTAAACCTTTTGTTGGAGGCCATGGTGCCCGCCACCACCAAGGTTACTGGACGGAAGCCCATCCTTGCGTCCTGCACCGGCAGGAGCCACCCGCTCAGGAAGGTGGCGAGTAACCCGGCATATCGAACATTCGGGTCCTATGCCTCATTAACGTGGTATCCCCATGATTGGTATTGCCCCAACTCCAGGATCCTCCAGTATGATCCATTCTTGCTCCTCTGAGCTGCGGTTGGGCACCGTTTTCCCCATCCTAGCATCTTGACTGCCAGATCCTTCTCCAGGAACAGGCTGAACCAGTCCTTATAGGTGATGTCCTTTAGGAAGTCCATGACCTCCAGCCTCTCTTTGGCCATCTCCAGCAGATTCCACGTCAGCATGGGGGTCTGTGATCTGTCCTCCCAGGTGTTCATTGGGGAAGGAACTCGTCATATTGATATCCCTCCAGTGGGATACCTCAAATACAGTGGACATACTAGAGACTGATTCCAACTTCCCCATGGTGAAGATGGAATGTGTTGGTGTCAGGGGACCACCGGGTGAATAGCTCTGGCCCGAGCTCAGGCTGGCGGTAGAAGTGGAATTGCGGTGTCCACACCACCTCGAACAGACCAATGTGCCGCAGCTCGGACTCGAATTAGTCACACATATGGTGAACCCAATATGCCCTGGCCCACTCGCTGGTGAAATTGCCTCTGGACTGCAAATCCCAATCTTGCAGCCAGTCCTTATTATCGTCTGTGATGCTCTCATGGAACGTGCTTGCGTAGAGGGCTGGGGAACTCTTCGCAATAGGATCACCCCCAGCAATGGTCCTAGTCCTCGGGTTCAAGACATATACATCCATATGCCTGGTTTCTCTGGAAGGACGACCATTGTTGGTGATATTGTATCGGGGAAGGTCATCCTCACAGGTCACCCATGACCGCGGTGCATCAACCTCGAAGCCCCACAGCGGAACCTCCTCCAAAATGCCAAAGTTCCATAACAGAAAGTTATTGGACAAAGGGTACTCTTTCTGGGAAGGGGTTAGAAGGTTGAATAGAGTGTGGTTATTGGAGACAACCACCCTGGTGCCATAAGCCTCCTCATTCACAGCCATTTCAGCTCTACGAGCAGCGGCTTCCCACTCATCTACTTGGTTTCAGTCCATCTTCTTCCAGCCAAGTGCTTCGAGAGTATTTCTTGAAATTCGGAAGCTGGGTGCAAAATCTGAGAAGTTGGCATGGAAAATCCTGGGTTTGCATGTAAATATTGCCAAAACTCAGAGAAATTATGTGCTGCCAAAGCGGGTTTTACGCGCAGGCGCATAGGAAATTTCCACATGAGAGCTCTGAGCCTTTCGCGCGAGAAAATTGAATACGGATCATGGGACCCATGGCCCCTTTTATAGGAGAATCCGGCATTCCGTACCGTGCAGAAAGATGATTCCACGCCAGCCGTCGTTTTTTGCACCACACCGGTTTTTGCGCATAGGGGGCCCACAAATCCCAACACTTAGGCGTTTCGTCTTTTCCCTCGAAATCGGATCGTTGTGACCCCATGCCAATCCAATTACAAGGGGGGCATTTTTATGCGCCGAAAAGTCAGTAATTACTGAAGGGAGTTTCGAAATGACAAAGCGAAGTCATATTCGGACCCAGAGACCCGGTCCGGAGGGCCCGAAAGTGTTACGAGGAAAAAGTGGAATGCATTGAAAAAATTGTGCCGCGTGGAAGGGGTCCGAGATTCGCAAAGGTTCCTCGGTGTAGGTGTGCAATAATTGCATGCCCACACCCGTGCGGTTAACATTCTGTGCCGCCCTTTTTGGAGTGCAATTTTTCTGCGCCACCCTAAATTCTGCGCCGCCAGATGCCTATAAATAGAAGGATACCCCTTCCATTTTGGGGTTGCGGAATTCGAACCCTCTCTCATTCGTGAAATCGGACCTCGGCGCGCGCAAGATAGCCTTCACGTACTGATTATTTTCGCGCCCCCTCTCCCTGGGATATGCCTTTGCGTGCAATCCCTCTGGCTTAAACAGAATGCCAAACCCTTCAGGGTTCCTCCCTTGTGCGCATTTCCTTCCATTGCGCACAAAACGGTCCAATTGAATGCAATCCCTTTCGCTGGGTGAAGCCTTACCTTTGGGTGTGGCCTTTACCACTCACGCGCAATTCATATCCCTTGTGCGTGATCCTACTAGCCGCGCACATGCCCTCTGCCCCGATTATGCGCAATCATGGTGTTTTACGCGCCAACCATTTCTTTGTGCGCAACCCCCGGGACCCCTCACCGTGATGCTCCCTGGGTTCCTCCATACGTAGGTGCCCGATGTGCTCTTATGGATGCCATGGGAACACATACCAGGCATACACACCCTGCGCTTTTTTCCCGTATGACCTTCCATGCTCGTACGAAGTAACCTCAATGTCCCTTGGGTGGTTTTTCCCGTTGCGTTGCTTTGTCTCATGCTTATTCACATAGGCACGCTAACCGCTATTGCTTCTTCGCATAGCCACGCTAATGTGGAACCATCAATGGTTTGCTCTGCGACCCCCCTTCACTACGGCCTTGCCGATACCTTCCCACCCAAAAGGAGGAGAGGGTATCGGTCATGTATGTCCTAGGGGTGCGGAGTAAACCCACCTCATCCAAGATGCATGATGTTAAATTTCCAAGCACCTCGTCCTCAACACATGACGTAAACTATGATCTGTCCTCGTGCCTCGCGTACAGGGTCCCCCTGGCTCGGGCATTCTTTATGCCCATTGGTCTCCATGGGGATGGGATCACCCCTCACAAGGGATGATATCCTCCTTGTTGGGGCGGTGTTTGTCCACGGGGGAAGAGAATCCGCCTTGGTGTAATCCCCTATCCCCTCTTGCAGAAGGTAGCACCCATGAACCTCCGTACTTCCATGGCGCCAGGGCCAGCGGGGAGAATGATGGGATGTGGGACTGCTCCTTTCATTGGTCCCAAATTCCTCTCCCTCTGCGCTTTGTTGCCCTCGGGCCTCCATCCTAGAGTAAGTCCTAGCACCACGTGCCGCCCAACGCGTAATCCCCTCTTCGCTTCCCACGGACGCATCCTTCGCAATGTGAACGTAAGGTCTCTGCCGCCTCTTGTTTCTCACACAAACCATGACTCACGTGAGCTTAGAGTAGGCATCGACCATGAAAATGCCTCGTCCAACATGACATTAAACTATATTCCCCCGTCCAACATGACATTAAACTGTATGCCCCCATCCAAATTGACGTTAAACTATATTCCCCCATCCAACATTACGTTAAACTGTATTCCCCCGTCCAACATGGCGTTAAACTATATGCCACCCTCCAACATGACGTTAAACTGTATGCCCCCATCCAACATGATGTTAAATTGTATTCCCCTTCTAGCATGACATTAAACTTCACCACCCAAACTATGTAGAATTTGATTCCCTGCTACAGGGATACGTAGCCTAAACGAGGTTCAAACCCACCACCTGGTCGTTCCGAACTCTTCACGTCAGTTCACCAACCACCATGGGCCTCCTCAGAGTGTAATCACCATCCATCCCGAACTAAGGGGACTTTGATCCATGCTAAGACATGGTACATAGGAATACTCCTTGATGTTCAAGCCCCATCACCATGGGCCGCCTCAGAGCGTAAGCCCCATCCATCCATCCAGCATTGTGGGCCGCTTTAGAGCGTAAGTCCTTTCCATCCACCACCATTGTGGGACGCCTCAGAGCATAATCCCCATCCATCCACCACCATGGGCCGCCTCAGAGTGTAAGACCAATAAATCCCAAACTACTGGGGCTTTGATTCGTGATAAGGTACGATACGTAGGAAGCGTCCTCGAGGTTCAAGCCCCATCACCATGGGTCGCCTTAGAGCGTAAGCCCCGTCCACCCATCACCATGGGCCGCCTCAGAGTGTAAGCCCCATCCATCCCGAACTACGGGAACTTTGATCCGTGCTAAGGCATGGTATATAAAAATCCATCACGAGGTTCAAGCCCCACTACTATGGGCCATCTCAGAGTGCAAGCCCCATCCATTTGGACCCCAGGTCCCTCTTCACGTCGGTTCTCCGACCCCATATCTTTGGGTCGTCTCAGAACGTAATCCCCAAATTCCCCGTCCCGCACAACATTAAACTGTATTTCATCGAACTACATGGACATTGATTGCCCGCCATGGGGATATGTAGGAATCCTCCACGAGGTCCAAGCCCAACATCAATGTCTCATCCTGACCTATACCTTGAGCCCACGAGCCTCGAGAAGCTCACGCACTAACCAGAGGTCTTACTCCCTCTGGGTCCCATCCATGCATTCATTCTCATGGGTCTCCCTTTCAGGTGTCCCACCGTATCATCCCAAACTATGTGGACTTTGATTCCCTACCATGGGGATACGTAGGAAGCCTCCACAAGGTTCAGGCCCCTTCACTTCATCACCCATCATGATTCTTACATGGGTTGCCACATCCCGGTGGGATCATGCCACATCATTCCACTCCACAGCATTCGGGAATCCACCCACGTGTCAGCCCCAACATTGGTGTTCCCTCTAGGGGTTCTTCAATCTGATCCACTCTAGCCAGTGTACTAATTAGTTTGATCCTTCTACGCTGGACTTTAAACTCACGGCATACCCTGTGTTAAACATTGGAAGTTGAGGAAAACCTCAGATACATGCCTATGGAATACAATTCCCCACATTTAATGTGGGATTCCTCAGGCTTCCGTGCCCTCGAGAATCCCTATAATAAGGGACAGAAGACAGACATTCCAATTCCCTAGTGTCAAGAAATGCCAACGATGCCTCAGCGTGACCACTCCCCTAACCGAAGGTTACTTACCGACCAGACCCCATGGAGCGTCTCGACGGAAGCAGCGTAATTAACTAGTGTCCGTGAAGATATGGCCCCAGTAAGAGTTTCACCAACATGTCTTAAATCTATGAGGGAGACCTGGACTAGGTGACAAGTTCCGATGAGGAATCTACAGAAGGAATAACTGACATCCCATCATCCCTGTTTTGATCAAGGATCAGACGTCCCTGAATAAGGAGTGAATGTCACCTGCCTTAGGAAAGCAAGAATGCGGGGAAACAAGCCACGCGCCCTCTACGTGATGGAAGTTCATGCGTACACCTGCCCCAGCGGAATGCATCAGAAACAGTGGCTTTTAAATGATTTAAAAAAAAGAGATATTTCTCTCAAATAGTTTTGATTTCATATTTGTCAACATCCTTTGATGGATTTTAAGATTATTTCAAGTTTATTTATTATGATACAAAACTTCCATATTTTATTTAAGGTTTTGTGATATGTTTGACTGTGGATGTGTTATTTTTATACCATTCATGGTTTATGGATAAAGTATTGACATTTCGTATGCTAGTTTTAATACGAATGTTTATATTATGCTTAAACCTATTCATATGAGGAATGCATTGGAATTATTAAGTGATGGGTGGATCCCACTATAGCTCCTCGATGCATCGGTAGGTCTCATGAGACAAACTAGTGTCTTGGCACAAGTCATTGACAATATCTTATTTGTAGTCTTGGCACAAGGCCTTGACTATGTGGTCATGATAGTCTGGAATTATGCATTCCATCATTATGAAAGCAGTTATTGATATTACATGTGATTATTCGATTAGTAGAATATACATGTGAATAAGTAAATGGAATTATTTAATTTTATTTCTGACATATTATGATGAAGTTCAAGTTTAAAAGGATTTTGTTTTAGTTATACATTTCCTTAAATGTTTATGCTTATTTATGAATGTTTCTGCTATATTATTATCCTTACTGGGAATCTGAGCTCACCCCTTTCTATGTTTTATTTTTTCCAAGATGTGAAGAGGTATTTTATGACTGACATAGTGGGATAGTCTAAGGGGATATGAGTGTGGACTATGGAGACTATGTTGTTGTAGTTTTTCACTTTATGTTGTAATGTAAGACTTATGAATGTATCTAGTGTTTCCAAGGCTACTAAACTAATCAGTATTTCAAAACTTGATCTTTTGTGATCATGCCAATGTTATGTATTAATGCACAGACTCTAGGTAACTGGGGTCAGGTCATTACATAGTCCCCTTGAAACCATTTTGAAATTCACCACCATGCTCAGATGCACTTCGGTTTAGGACATAGAGCATTGGATTCCTTTTGGCCATTCTTTCATTCGTTTCCTTGCTTCACATCTCCCTTTAGTTGGATTTCCATTATCTTTCATATCTGAAAGGACCCCCAGACGGGATAGATTCTTTTCCTTATGGATCTCCTACCGCTTTGGGCCAACATCCCGGAGGATTTTGAACGACATTATAAGACAGGTTAAGCATTTCGAATTCAGTCTATGGTCAAACATCAGATGTTGTTTCCCATTTCAGATCACACAATACAGATGTTGTGTTTTGAATATAGTTAACAATCATCCTCCATAATTAGGCCACCCACATTGAACCCTAAATATTAGACTCGTGATTCAAATCCCTTTCCACATCATCTTGTTCAAGTGGAATTTCAACACCCTTGGTGTTATCCCTCCATGCACATTTGTGCATTAAGAGGATGAGTCAACGACATGGTGTCATTTGTGGCTCCATTCCCTTTCCTCATTCAGTTTATTCCATGTGTTGTGAAGATGTTATCAGCCCTTGTTTCCCACATTGAGCATAGCTCACACGGGCATAAGGACATGGTCAAATTTTATGCCCTCATGGAGGAATCTCACTTATTTTAGTCTAACCTCTATGAACCTAAAATAATACCCCCCCCATCCTTGCCGCATGATGTTAAACTAGATGAATTTTGAGAACTACATACATATTGATTACCATCCATAAGGGATAAATAAAAATTCTTGGATATTTTGTCTTTGGTTCCAGATCAGGCTCCAACAATTATATGTTATGTTCACCCTATTGGCCCAGATTCTTATGGGCTTTTGTGGTGTTGTGTATGCAGACTGTTTTATCCTCATTTGCATCAGGTCAATAATAGTCTCACAGTGTACTTACCCTTATGTTCTATCCCATTATATCTTCTTACATACATCATAAAGTTAACTATTTTGAAATTTCAAGAACTATGTACGGCTTGATTCCCATCCTACTGGGATATGTACAAACTCTTAGACATGTCATCATTGGTCCAACCCCATTTCCATTGACCTTTTATATCCTCTTGTCATTAGGTCCCCTCTCCCTGGGGTTGTACGTGGGGTGGTGTGGACTAATGTCATCATTCACATCAGGTATTCTTTATCACACCATGTGCATTCCCTTAATAACATAATTCTTCTATGTGATTCCAATTCATATGATGTTAAACAATAATACCTGGTCCCACAGGACATTAAACTATTTGGTCTTTTCTGCATGGTGTTAAAATGCATGGGCTGGTCCTGTTATACGACCTTAAACTGTGACACTATCAACTTGGCCACACAATGAAAATGGAAATGTATTGTGTTTTCCTAACTTGAAGGGACATCATGTTTGGTATCATTCATCCACCATTCTATTTTTTTGGTCCTACACAAGGCTTGATTCCCATAGAAACACCCTTATTCTCCGTCATGGGTTTTCTTCTTCAAAAAAACACATCCACACTAAAGAACAAATAAGATCCATCCAATGCCGCTTCTTTTGGTGCATGGGCTAAACCTACACGATAGTATTTCCCCTGGAATTGGTACTCTACCTTGACACCTTAAAGAACTATGTGTGGATTTATTATCAACCTTATGGGATATGTAGGAACACCTAGAAGATTTCACTACTAGAAAAATAGGTATTTGCGATGGGATCCCGTCGCAAATGGCTTGTTGCGACGGGGGCCCGTCGCAAATGACCCGTTGCTGAAAACGGTGTCGCAATAACAATTTTTTGTGACGGGCCCGTCGCTAAAACCTTTTTCCGCGACGGGGAGAATCCCCGTCGCAACTAGTACTCCGTATATTTGTAAAAACCTATTTGTGACGGGCCCCGTCGCAAATACCTGTTGCGACGGGACCCGTCACAAATAGTTGTTGCGACGGGTCCCGTCGCAACAACTATTTTTAAAAAAATAAAAAAATAATAATACTATTTGCAATGGTAATAGTATCCCGTCGCAAATACTATAAAAAAATAAAAAAAATAAATTGTTAAGAAATTATTTTAATTAATATAATAATAATCCAATTATAATTCAAAAATAAAAAATAATAATATATTAATAAATGATTTTAATTAATATAATAATAGAATTATAATTCACAAATAAAAATAATAAATTATTTTAATTAATATAATCATAATATAATTATAATTCAAAAATAAAAAATAATAGAATATTAATAAATATTTTATAATGAGACAGAAACTACGAATAGAAAAAAAATCATATTTTGATTTCACAAATTTTATAACATAAATACAAACTCTAATATGAAGGAGGGGGGAGGGGGGGATCTGCAGATGGTGGTGGAGGAAACTCCATCCCTAAAGCATGAGTGAGTCGGCGCATGTACTCCATCTGCTCCTGATGCTGCTGCTGCCACCAACTCGTCTGCTCCTCGTACAGCTGCTGCTGGCGTCGATGCTCCTCCTCATGCTGCTGACGCATCTGCTCCTGCTCCTGTCGGAGACTCTCTATCAGTGCAGTCTGAGATCGCAACTGATCCTCATACTGTGTAGCAGAAGAAGATGCACGAGCTCCTCTCGAGCTGGATGCCGACATCGCAGCACTGCCATAATAATCTCCGTGAGTCAGTCGAGAGCTGATACCAACTACCCGGCCCTTCTCGAAGGCATACTGGGTGGCCTGCATCCATGCCGCCTCATCAAACTGACGGCCAGTGGTCTGATCTGATGACTCGGCCTGACTCTCAGGCCGGGCCTGTGACGCTGCGGCCTCATATGACTCCTGTAGTTGCAATTTAAAATTAAAATTGTGAATATATTATATACAGTTAATTTTTAAACTTGAAAACAAATAATACTAATCACGATGTGATGCTGACGATCACTTCTGAGCTACCCAGTAGCAGGATCACTATACATCCTCCGATATACGTCGTACTCCGTAATATCGGGGTGCTCGACAGCCTATAAGAATAAAAAATAAACTGTTAATATTTATAGTTATATAAAATATTTATAAATAATGTACGTACCAGATCCTGTCTATGAGTACTGAAAGAACGACTCCCAGCTCGATGAGTCACCTCCTATCTCCCCCGATTCTGCCTCCCCACCGATGATCTCCTCTGAAAGGCACCACTCAACCAGTGCGCACATAATCCATCCTATACATGGGATGAAATGTACTCTGGTCGGCGTTCTCTACATGACTCGTCAAAATATGACACTCCTGCTTTCTTCATCACAAATTTTCTTAAATTGTGCAAAAACTGACGAAGGCGATCACGCATGGCCACCTCCCATACCTCGTGGATGGCGTCACGCATGGTATCCTCGATCGGATACCATAAACCCTACAAATAAATAAAAATATCAAGTTAGAAATGAAATAATTTTCAAAATATAAATTATTTATTTACGTACGTACCAACCAATGGCCGAACATGGCCTGCTGCACATCAATGGGAATCTGCTCCCATGTGGTCCACGGCTGAGAGAAATAGTTTCGCAAAATAGTGCTGCCCTGTCTGACTGCTATATGCGGAAAACTATAAAAATAATAAACATTTATTATGTGAATAGATTAATGAAATCTTAGTCAAATCCACAGGTTATCACACCTCCGTGTGCGTGGATCAAACCCAAGACGTGGACGTCGCTCGGGGACGGGGTCAGGAATCATCAATCGTGCAAGACCGCGCCCCCTCCGCGTACTCCCTGGAGCGCCAGCAGGCTGAGGGTCATCTGCCAGCAACTCATCCGCATTGAAAGACAGGTCAGCATCCGCCAACTCACGAAATGTGGCATCATCCATCTGAAATAGAAAATGTTAATATTGTTATCAAATAATTGATAATTACTATTATATATACATATATACATATTATGATTGTATATAAATACCATGGAATTCTATCAGTGTTAATCTTCATCATCATCTTCATATATGTCAATGTCATCTTCATATTCCTCCTCAACATCATCGATATCCATTCGAGATACAGTTGCTTCATCTCTTACCATTTCAAATTCATATGTGACATCATAAACATCATCATCATCACCGACTCTTAAATGTGGGGTGTCGTCATCGATACTCATGTCTCTTTGTAAAAAAGATTGATTTTGAGTACTCTTTTTAAAAACATCAATTCTTTGCACATCAGTGAAAGCACATTCACTTTGACTAAAATGATTGTCTCGAATTTTGATTTTTATTACAATCCACCAATCAGTCAAATCTCTTGATGTAGCACAGTACTTTGCGTAATAAACTTGATGTGCCTGTTGAGCCAATAAGAATGGTTCATTTACTGCGAGACACTTTTACATTTTATATCGATGATTCCATGAGTCGGATGAACACGCATTCCTCTCTCTGTATCCAACCACCGACATTTGAACATGGTTATGTAATGTTGTCCAAGATAACAGAGTTCAATGATTTCATCAAGTATGCCATAAAAGTCAACTTCATTTTCTCGATGATGAGATCCTCTCAAGCTAACTCCACTGTTCATTGTTTTTTTTTTGATTCTCCATATGCATGTGTGTGGAATCGAAATCCATTCACCACATATGCATTATATGTTTTAACAAGTTTGGAAGGTGGGTTACTCAATACACACAGCCGTTTGTCAATTTTATCAGCATGTCGAGACACCTGAAAATTTGTGAAATAATTATCAATATAGTAAACTATACATTGAATGAGTTGCTAAAAGATAAAGAATTTATGTTACCAGTTTTTGAAACCACTGAGAGAAATTTTTCAGTCGACGTTCTTCGAGAGCAGTTGCTGTAATTTGTGGAATTTGTTTCTTGATATGATTATCATACAACCTATAAAAACCAAATTTATTTAATGTAACATAAATGATAGAATAAGTGATATAAACACTTACAGTACAACTGATGTCATCTCTTCACAGTTGAGCAGAACATATGTATAAGCTCTATGATATTCCTCATCTGAAAGCTAGCATTCATAAACTCCACCAAAACCAAGCTCTGAATGGTTGAAAACAGATAATTGATTGTCGATTTCATCAATATTCCTCTCGTTTCATCCCATTCAGTTGTGTTTTGAAGGATACTCAGATTCAAAATAATGGGAGCAGAAAAAAGATATTTCCTCTTGCAAATAAACTTCTGCAATAGATCCTTCAACAGATGCTTTGTTACATACTTTTCTTTTCAATTTTTTCATGCATCTTTCAAATGGGTACATCCATCGAAACTGTACTGGACCTCCACATTTGGATTCATATGGAAAATTTAACATCAAATGTTCCATAGAGTCGAAGAAAGACGGCGGAAATATTTTTTCCAGTTTATAAATAATTACAACAACATCTTTTTTAGGTTTTCCTAGAGCATCATAATCTGCTATAGCCGCACAAATTTCCCGAAAAAAATGAGACATGTCTGTTATGGAATCCCAAATCACAGAATTCAACAGACCTCTTAATCCAATGGGCAGAAGTCTTTCCATTATAACATGACAATCCTGACTTTTTAATCCAGTAATATGACCATTCTTTACAAATCTACCCAAATTGGAAGCACATCCATCTGGAAGTATCAAATCTACAATCCACTGACAAAATAATAAACGGTTTTCTTTAGACAGTGTATAAGCTGATTTTGGTTTCAGTAACCTTTCTGTTTTGACATTCTCCAACAGTTCCAATTCTAGACGCCTGTAAATTTGGGCAAGATCTAAACGTGCATTTACATTGTCTTTGCTCTTTCCTGGCGTATCCAAAACTGTATGAAACAAATTATAAAAATAGTTCTTCTCAATATGCATGACATCTAACATGTGTCAGACCAACAAATCAGACCAATATGGAAAATCCCAAAATATGCTACGTTTAATCCAATTGTGTTCTTTCCCAAAACCAAAAATTTTCTGTTGGTTTATTGTGGGACCAAAAGTGATGGGAGGTAATGAAAATACATCAAATTTTAACTCCGAACCTGATAGAATTTTTGGAGGTCCATCCCTTTCAACTGTTCCTTTTCTGAAATGAGATCTGTTTCTGCGAAAAGGATGATCAGCTGGAAGAAATATGTGATGCCAGTCAAAATAACAAGGTTTCTTTCCATGAATGAGCATAAATGCTTTGTTCTCTCCCATACAGTAAGGACATGATTTCTGACCATGTGTACTCCCGCCAAATAACATCCCATAAGCCGGGAAGTCACTTATTGTCCACATCAATGCTGCCCTCAGTATGAAATTCTGTTTCGTTGCAACATCATATGTACTGACACCAGTACTCCACAATAAATTTAATTCATCAATCAATGGTTTCAAATAAACATCAATGTTTTTCTTCGGATGTCCTAGAATTAGTAATGTCAAAAATATATATGGCTCCTTCATCAACATCCATGGAGGTAAATTGTACGGAGTTAAAAAAACAGGCCATCGTGAATATTGACTACCAAAAGATCCAAACGGACAGAATCCATCAGTGGAAAGGCACAGTCGAACATTTTTAGCTTCTAAAGCAAAGGATTGATGCACTCTATCAAAATGTTTCCATGAATCACCATCGGCTGGATGATTCAAGCTTTTATCGGTTGAAATATTCTCTTTATGCCATGACATCATTGTCGTTGTATTCTTAGAAATGAATAAACGCTGGAGTCTGGATGTAAGTGGAAAATATCTCAACTGTTTTATAGGAATCAAACCAGACTTTCTGTGTTGTCCTTCTTTATATCTTAGTTTCCCACATGTGGGACAACTATCCAATGACTCGTTTTCCCCAGAATATAAAATGCAGTCATTTGAACATGCATGAATCTTCTGACAAGTAAGTCCCAAATTTCGAACCAGCCTCTTACTCTCATAGTAATTTGCAGGTAAAACATTTCCTTCAGGTAACAGTGTTTTAAGCAAAAAAAATATCTGGTCAAAACAGGTGTTTGACATTCCGTTATCTGATTTGATAGCCATAAATTTTGCAACTGCTTCTAATTTGCTAATCTTGTAGTTAGGATATAATGCATCCTCAGCAGACTTCAACAACTCATAAAATTCAGATAGTGCCAACTCAGGATTGGAAGCTATATCAGCCATAGTTTCTGTATGTTGAACAGATGAACCTGCAATATCATGTACTAAATCTTGAAATCGGGATGGATCTGGAATCAAGTTGGTATCACCTGCTCTGGAACTGCATTCACCATGTTGATACCAAAAAACATAATCAGGTTGAAAACCAAAACACAAGAGATGTTCTCCCACTTTGTCAAACGTGTCAAACGTTCTCAATGCACATTTTCTGCAAGGGAATTTTATTTTGTCTTCTGAAACAAATTCTGGATTTGATGCCGCAAATGATAAAAAAGTCTCCACACCCTCTACATATACTGGATTTAAACCAGAACCGTTTGGATTTCTATGTTGATTTATCCATATGCAGTCACCTAATAATGATTGTTGACGACCTCGTTGTTCCATATTTCTCTATAAAATATAAAATCATTACTGGTTTTGAATAATTTGTTAGAAAAAACACTCAAGCTAGGATAATAATAGAGTTTAGATCATACACGACTGACGCAAACTTTTTATTGAGATAGACTTAAAAATTGACCCTTTAAGAATTAAATATGTTGAGAATAAAGCAAAAATGTTACAAATATTGATAATTTTAATATTATATAATTTTTTTATTATTTTCATAGTACTAATATTATTGTTAATTATTTCTAATTATTGGTAATTATTACTAATTATTGGTAATTATTACTAATTATTGGTAATTATTACTAATTATTGGTAATTATTACTAATTATTACTAATTATTATTAATTATTTGTAATTATTGGTAATTATTGGTAATAATTACTAATTATTACTAATTATTGGTAATTATTGGTAATTATTACTAATTATTGGTAATTAATACTAATTATTGGTAATTATTGGTAATTATTACTAATTATTACTAATTATTGGTAATTATTACTAATTATTGGTAAGTATTACTAATTATTGTTAATTATTACTAATTATTGGTAATTATTACTAATTATTGGTAATTATTATTAATTATTACTAATTACTACTAATTATTATTAATTATTACCAATTATTGGTAATTATTACTAATTATTGGTAATTATTGGTAATTATTACTAATTATTACTAATTATTACTAATTATTGGTAATTATTACTAATTATTACCAATAATTGCTAATTATTGGTAATTATTGGTAATTATTACTAATTATTGGTAATTATTGGTAATTATTACTAATTATTGGTAATTATTACTAATTATTGGTAATTATTTCTAATTATTACTAATTATTACTAATTATTGTTAATTATTACTAATTATTGGTAATTATTACTAATTATTGGTAATTATTACTAATTATCGGTAATTATTACTAATTATTACTAATTATTGGTAATTATTACTAATTATTACTAATTATTTGTAATTATTACTAATTAATACTAATTATTGGTAATTATTGGTAATTATTGGTAATTATTACTAATTATTGGTAATTATTGGTAATTATTACTAATTATCGGTAATTATTGGTAATTATTACTAATTATCGGTAATTATTACTAATTATTGTAAATTATTACTAATTATTGGTAATTATTACTAATTATTAGTAATTATTATTAATTAATGTTAATTATTACTAATTATTACTAATTATTGGTAATTATTACTAATTATTACTAATTATTACTAATTATTGGTAATTATTGGTAATTATTGGTATTGATTGGTAATTATTGGTAATTATTGGTAATTATTGGTAATTATTACTAATTATTGGTAATTATTACTAATTATTGGTAATTATTACTAATTATTGGTAATTATTACTAATTATTTGTAATTATTACTAATTATTACTAATTATTGGTAATTATTACTAATTATTACTAATTATTACTAATTATTACTAATTATTACTAATTATTACTAATTATTGGTAATTAATGGTAATTATTACTAATTATTACTAATTATTGGTAATTAATGGTAATTATTACTAATTATTGGTAATTATTGGTAATTATTGGTAATTATTACTAATTATTACTAATTATTGGTAATTATTACTAATTATTACTAATTATTACTAATTATTACTAATTATTAAAAATTATTGGTAATTATTGGTAATTATTGTTAATTATTACTAATTATTGGTAATTATTGGTAATTATTACTAATTATTGGTAATTATTACTAATTGTTGGTAACTATTACTAATTATTGGTAATTATTACTAATTATTGGTAATTATTACTAATTATTATTAATTATTACTAATTATTACTAATTATTGGTAATTGTTGGTAATTATTACTAATTATTACTAATTATTACTAATTATTGGTAATTATTGGTAATTATTACGAATTATTACTAATTATTACTAATTATTGGTAATTATTACTAATTATTGGTAATTATTGGTAATTATTACTAATTATTGGTAAGTATTACTAATTATTCGTAATTATTACTAATTATTGTTAAGTATTACTAATTATTGTTAAGTATTACTAATTATTTGTAATTATTGGTAATTATTAGTAATTATTGGTAATTATTGGTAATTATTGGTAATTATTGGTAATTATTGGTAATTATTGGTAATTATTGGTAATTATTAGTAATTATTGGTAATTATTCGTAATTATTGGTAATTATTGGTAATTATTGGTAATTATTACTAATTATTGGTAATTATTACAAATTATTGTTAATTATTACTAATTATTGGTAATTATTACTAATTATTGGTAATTATTACTAATTATTGGTAATTATTACTAATTATTGGTAATTATTACTAATTATTACTAATTATTACCAATTATTGATAATTATTGGTAATTATTGGTAATTATTACAAATTATTACTAATTATTGGTAATTATTGGCAATTATTACTAATTATTGGTAATTAATACTAATTATTGGTAATTATTTGTAATTATTTGTAATTTTTACTAATTATTGGTAATTATTTCTAATTACTGGTAATTACCGGTAATTATTGGTAATTATCGGTAATTATTACTAATTATTGGTAATTATTACTAATTATTACTAATTATTACAAATTGTTACTAATTATTGGTAATTATTACTAATTACTACTAATTATTACTAATTATTACTAATTATTACTAATTATTTCTAATTATTACTAATTATTCCTAATTATTGGTAATTATTGGTAATTATTGGTTATTATTACTAATTAGTGGTAATTATTAGTAATTATTACTAATTATTACTAATTATTACTAATTATTGATAATTATTAATAATTATTACTAATTATTGGTAATTATTACTAATTATTAATAATTATTCCTAATTATTGATAATTATTGGTAATTATTGGTAATTATTACTAATTATTGGTAATTATTACTAATTATTGGTAATTATTACTAATTATTGGTAATTATTACTAATTATTAATAATTATTCCTAATTATTGATAATTATTGGTAATTGTTTCTAATTATGAGTAATTAAATGAATAATTACAAATAATTAGAAATAATTACCAATAATTAGGAATAAAAAATTGTTAGTATATTTTATTATTAATATTAAAATAATATAATTTTTTAATTTATATACAATTCTCCTTTCATATGTGTGTTTTCTATCTCCATATACAAATAATACATGTGGAGACAGCAAACATACAGATGAAAAGAGAATTGTATATATATAAAAAATTATATTATTTTAATATTAATAATAAAATATACTAATAATGTAATAATGTTATTATTCCTAATTATTGGTATTTATTATTAATTATTAAGTAATAAAACAATGTAAACATAATTAAATTACAACTAATTAAGAATAATTGAAACTAATAAAACATTGCAAATAAATATTAAATTAAAATGAATATAAATACCTTGAAAATTGATCTGAGGTTGATCTCTGATCCTTCTTCAAAACTTCAATATCAACTCCGGAGAAAAAAATTAAACTTGAGAAAAACTGAACTTTAGAAATAAAATTTTGAGAGAAGAAGAAGATGGAGTTTGAGAATGATTTGAAAAAAACGGATGGGGGTATTTATAGGTTAGATTATTTGTGACGGGCCCATTTGCAACGGGTATCCCGTCGCAAATACTAGTATTTGCGACGGGGCCCGTCCCAAATACCTTAGCTAGCATTTATTACGGTCAACGGTTAAATAGTTATTTGCGACAGGACCCGTCGCAAATGACCACCTGCCGACATACTATTTGCGACGGGGGAATATTCCCGTCGCAAATACCTTTTACCGCCGCCGGATATTTGCGATGGGAATATTCACCCATCGCAAATATGTTTCCCGCGATTTGGCGCGCAAAGGGCGCCAGTCCTTTTGCGACGGGGCAAGCTATCCCGTCGCAAAAGGGTACTTATTTGCGACGGGCAAATACCCCCGTCACAAATAAGTTTTTAACAGGGCTATTTGCGACGGGATTTATTCCCGTCGCAAATAACCCGTTGCAAATACCCATTTTTCCCGTAGTGTTTGTCTTCAGGTCCAGTCCCAGGTACCTCAAATCCTGTCTTCTTTACGCCCCCTTGTCCTGAACTCTTTCAAATGCATATGGTGTGGTGAGGACCTCTTGGGACCTCATTCATGTCAGATTTATAATATCCTTTCTATGTACTTACCTTCAGGTAACTTCCTTCCATTATCCTCATATCCTTGCCACATGATGATAAACTACACGACATTTTCAGGAACTATGTATGGTTTGATTCCCATCATCATGGGATATGTAAGAATGCCTGGAAATTTAATCCTAGGGTCCAGTCCTAGGTTCATCAACCAATTTTTTCCTTTCTAATCTGGACTTCTTGACAAGTATTATCCCTCACCAACATGTTCATATACACTATATTTTAGGACCTAGAGTGTCAGATTCTGCGTGGACATGATTTCATTCATTTCCAAGATTCACATCTCCATTTATTTAGGTTTCTATCATCTTTCACATCCAAAAGGAACCCAGAACAATATGGGTTCTCATCCATATGGGTTTCCTACCATTATGAGCCAACATCCTGGAGGATTTTGAATGACCTTATGACATATGTTCCTCATTTTGAATATGGTCAGTGGTCAACCCTCATTTGTAGTTCCCATTTCATGTCACATGATATGGATGCTGTGTTTTGAACACCATCAATAGTTATCATTCATTGTTATGCCGCCCCATTAAACCTTAAATATTTTTCACATGATTCACATCCCTTTCCACTGCATCATGTTCAAGTGTAATTTCAACACCCTTGGTTTTATCCATCTATGCATCTATGTGTGTTAAAGAGGATGAATCAACATTGTGAGGGTCATATTAGACTCCACACTATCTCCCCCAGCTCTGTATTCCATGTGTTTCAAATGTATTCTCTTTTATTATTTCCCACATCGATCATAGTTCACCTGTTCTTAGGGATATGGGTAAGGTTTGTGGATTCATGGAAGAACCACACTTCTTTTGGTCCGAACTCTATGAACTTAAACTAGGAGCTTCAGTCTCTTAGTTTGGGCATCATGACATTAAAATATGTGAGTTTCCTAGAAAATTTGTGATGTAGTGTGGACCCCTATTTCCTTATTCACATTGGGATTTCATTGTAGCCTCACGTTACATATTCGGGCCTCAAAAGTCTCACTAGATGGTTTGAGATCAATGACCTTAAACTAATATTATTATCCTCTATGATAGCACAACATTACTAAATAATAACTACTATATTCCTCTTTGAAAGAGGGTATCACCCTTTTTTGGCATCATTCTCCTGCCATACCACTCTCAAGAAAAATATATGTCTTTATTCCCATCCTTATGGGATACATAGTGATGCTCATTCTTCATTTTTGTGGTCCAATCGCAACCAATTTCACCTCTCTATCCCCTTATGTCCTAGGTTCTCCCAAAAGTACATGGTGTGGTTAATACATCTTCAGTACTCGTTCATAAAAGGTTTATAATAACAATGTTATGTACTTCCTTTGAGCTTACGACTCATTAAGTTTTTAAAACATGACACTTAAATTTCATTGGTATTGTCTGTGATTCTCACATCTAACATTTGGGTTTTAATTGTCTTTCACATCCAAAGGGATCCAATAAAAGCAAGGATTATAGGACTTATTTCTCTCCTACCATCCTGGGCCAACGCCCCAATGTATTTCGATTAAAAATTTAATGCAAATATCGTGTATCGAATATGGTGAGCAGTCGACCCTCATTTTTTCATTCCCATTCTATGCTAACATGAAATAGATGATGTGTTTTGAACAAGGTCAACAGTTATCCTTCATTGTGACGACACACCCAATGCGACCCAAATATCAAATGTTTTGAGTTTCATGTTTCATGCCCCTTTCCGTTTTACGGATCATTGTCATGCCTGGTGTTGTAACATTGCACATTTGCACACATTGATTAGGAATGTTGGTTCATCTGATACTTTCCCCAACTTATATTTCCATTTCACAATTTCATGCTCTCGTTATATGGGTAAGTCCTGACAACACTCCTGGGTTCATACACTGACCATTGATCACATGGGTTTAGGGGTTGTGATAGGGTAATATCCATACATGAGACGGTGTGACCTGTTGGTCCTTCCACATGACCTTAAACTGTGACACTACCACCCTATCCAAATGATGTGAATGTTTTCAGAATATAAATAACTATGTAAGGATTTATTCTTGCCCTTGTAGGATACCTAGAGACATTCAGGCATATGATTCTTGGGTCTAGCCAACTGGATGGTAAATTCCCTATCTTGGACTTCTCAGACCCTAATTCCAATTTAGGAATGTGCGGTTTGGTTTGGACTTATGACCTCAATCACACCAGGTTAGAAACTGCACCACACAGTTCTCCTTTGGGGTACCCTTTTCCCCGATTCAAGACTCTAAACTGTATCCCTACACTAAACAAGTTCAGGATGTCCCATGATAATTATGGGATGTGTTAGCTTCCTCTCTAGATTGGATTTTCCTCATAAGAATTGTTCTAGGACCACGCTATGCTAAAGAACTACATTTGAAATGATTCTTATCCTTATGGGATATGTAGAAAAACCCATGAATTTTTCCTCGGGACCATCCCAATAGTAATTAACCATTCTAGCCCCTCGGCCCTGATTATAGTCCAAACACTATGTCATTAAACTAGGAGACTACAGTCTATGAAACATGACTTTAAACTGTTATCCTCGGCCTAGGCAGTCTGACCTTAAAACTATGTGCAACATCTTGGTCATATGATGTTAAAAATATTTGTGCATCATCCTCACCGTATGATGCTAAAATACGTACTTATAGTCTACATTTACATGAAATAAAACTATAGATCACCCTAGGTCCTCTCCAGAGAGGTCCCTATCGAAAGTAGGCATGATCTTGATTTATACCGCCATGCTCACCCAGTGCACTTTAATCACTGTGGCATAATTTCAAGACTATTGGACTTTATCCAAACAACCCATCATTTCATCACCATGCTTTGTGTTTCCTCTATTTTGTTTCCCCATTCCCTTCCACATCTGAAGGAACCCCCTAATGGTTAGGATTCTCAGACTTAAGTATTTCTTATCATCATGGGAAAACATTATGAAGAACATTGGATGACACTTCGAGTTTGGACCCATGTTTTGAAAAGTGGTCAGCAGCTGACCCTGATCAGTTTGTTCCCATTTCAGGATAATGTAATATGGGTGCTGTGTTTCAAATTAAGTCCACAGATATCCTCATTTGTCATTCCATACTCACCACATTCCAAATTTGGGGTATCCAAATTCACATTCATCATTCCCCTTTGTTTGGACTTATTCTATCACCTGTGGTATTATCCTACTCATGCGTTAGATCTGTTAGAAGTGGGTGTTTTTGATGTTTTGAGAATCCCATTCTCTGACCATGACATCCATTATTCTTCCAGGAAACTTGGAGTGTTCATTCAGACATGTGATGTCCAGATATTGTTTGTCACTCTCGTATTCATGGGGAATAATGATGTGTTCATCCCTTGTTTCTCACTATCGGGAATGACCCACATGAGCTTAGGGATTGATTTTTGGATATTTGACAGGTACGATTGAGATGAAGTAACCAATGCAGATAACTGGATTCATGATGAAACCAAAATAAACAAGACATCACAAAAGTACGTTTGTAAGTTCACAAAAATTACAACTCCAATGTATTGGACCCTCCAAAAGATGGATTTACCTCTAAAACGGAGCGTCCCTACTCCACTACTCTATCACTCGTTACATATAGGATATGATGTAACCTGCTAAGATATCATTACTCCTCAATAGAAATGTGGCACAATACATCATCCATGATCCAGGCTTGATTCACATCAGTTTGGATAATTGAAAACTCTTGAGAAGCTCACCTCATCTGTTCCTCAACCTCTGTCAACTATGCCTTCAGTCATAATATTAGTCCCGATTGTGCATTAAGGAAAGAAGAATGCGCGTTCGCACGCACCCATAGGCATTGGATATCATGCTTAGCCTTCTAAACTTTATTGATATTTATGGAATTATTCTTCTCCCATCCCACAGTGAGGCCATAGTCATGTTCCTTTATCTTCTATGACATGAAATCTCAAAAGGATATATGAATTTGTTGGGAATCCACACCTCCATCGCATAGTTCCTGCAGTCGAGAACAGAGCATTCCCATTTAGCTTATCCATTCTGCTTGTGAGGGTCACCTTGATGAAGCGCTTGATCATTTTCCATGACCAGTGATGGATGGACATGATATCTTCTTCATAGGATGTTGTCTCATCCCATCCCTCTAGGTTAGCAGGCTCGTATGCTGAGAATGCCTCAAGTAATTCATCATTAGGATCCTCCTCTAGTGTCTAGTATGGTAGGCTGTTCCCATGTCATTAGATTAGTCCTCATCTCTAGATTACACATTGATAATCTCATGTTTTTTCTTCCCAACAGTCTATCAGTAATTGTGGGGGCTATGGTTTGGTCAGCATGAGCAGCCTCTTCCATGATAATCAACATTCCCCTGGGAAAGTAATTTCCAGGATCCCTATCCATCCTCTCTAATGGGTCCCACACCATTTTAAGAATTGAGCATATAGAAATACATATATGTTAGTTGTCTTATTCCAATGGAAAAAAGTTTTGGATTCTACAAAGAAGAATTATAGAGATCAAATAATTGGTCTCTCCCTTGAGTTGATGTTGTCAGAACCCCAAGGAATGGAGCCCCCATATATGGTTGGCAGATCCGACAATTCTAGGAGACCACCATGGGTGTTTCAGTGCTTTTAGATTCGGTAATCACCATTATCATAGGTGTAGACCTCGAAGGTGCATCTACTATTGTACAAGAACGAGTTTTAGGTACGAGGTTCTCCTACATAGGGAAAATGTTAGTTGAAAAGACCTAGGTGACCCAAATGAGGACAAAAAAGAGATGGTTTAGGTTTTACCTCAAAAGCCTCAGAAAACTCTTCCATCTGCGAGTTTGGAACCTCATATTACATTAAGGGGATCCCTCTGCCGGACTTTTCCCCTACAAGAGGACTCTTCTTATTCTTCAGGTAAGGGAAATCGATCACTCAATTCAGCTTCAGAAAAATTCATAGGGACTATTTGATTGAAAACTCATTCACCCAATACATCATTGGACACGTAGTACCCTGAGAGTGGAAAAAATTCCCTATCTTAGTGATGAACTAATCCCCTTTTTCTTGGGACACTAGAAACATGACCTTGGAATGGACGGTCTCTGACAGATCAATCCTAAGATATCTGAGATGGTTACACATCTAGAATGGACTGAGGAATTGCCTATTAACCTCCTATGTGTCCTAAAACATCAAGAAAATAGAGTCTTCATGCATATCTATGTGGAGAAACCACTTCCCCAAATCCTGAGTGGGTATACCACGGAACCCCCTGGGTTTCCTCCCTTCATATTGACTCTGCTCCTCAAGGACCTTAAGTTTCGCCACTGTTTCATGCCTCTAGATTGGTGTAGGCCCTAGAATTATTCGAATCATCACTACTACAACCCCTCCACCACTGCATGTTCTTTCCACTTTATGTCCTTATCCTGGAGGTTGGGGAGGCACCCCATCACAAGCACGAACGGTTCCCTGCTTCAAAATTTCCCCTAGGTGGGCTGCCTCCTAGCACTTGGAATACTTTTTTATTAGCATATAGTTGTGGGAGAATGAAACTAATTCCATGTCTTCTGGTCATCCTGCATAAACATGATCCATATCTTCCTCATCACACATGGATGGTCCTCATGGAGTACTCCCATGTAGACTTGTGTGTCCAACCTATGCATGCACCAGAAATACCTCTCCAAGTGGTGTGGGGTGTATGGATTGTAGAGGGGATCAAGATAAATATGTGCTACCAAAACTCCACCCATGATGGAAATGATATAGGGCCAATACTCATCAGTTACCTGGACGTCATAGGTGAGCACACCTATTGGAAAAAAAATGGATGGAAGTTGAATTCATCCACCCTCTAGACTTTTCTCCAGCACCTGCAGCGGAGTCAGCTTGGCAAGAAAACTCCCCACAACATTCAATGTAGCTTGTTGGATGCCTAATAGACGATGGGAAATAGGGTTTGTACATTCATAAGAACCCATGTGCTCCGTGATCCATTCGTACAAAAGATAAAGTGATCTGCATACCATATGTGGTTTCTTCCCCTCACTGATGTTCCAAAGCACCCTGTAAAATTTAGCCAGCACTAGGATCACCAAGTTGACATGGTCCCCCATCACCAACACAAATTCCATAATGAACGTGCTCTGCCACATAGCTGTATTTGTGTCTTGGACCCACAACATCCAGCTGCAGATCAGCGCAGAAATAAACCCATCCAGCCTAACCACTGGCTGCCGCTTGGTGTTGAAATTATACCCCCATAACTTCTATTGGTTTCCCTTAGGGGTTCTCCAATAAGAACTATATTTACTATTCTGTGCTCTCTTTGGATAGTTGGGAGGCCTGACCGGTAGCTTCTTGGGTTCTTCCTCCCCTTCGCCAGCAGGCCTTGACAGGATGTTTATAAAGCTCATAAACAACAACATGAAGTGGTTGTCCCTTACCAAATCCTTGTTCTAACCCAACACCATATCTACCAGTGAATTTTCAAACCATTAAATCTACTTCAGATCTTCCAATGTATTCTTAGCATGGAGTAACTCATCATACATCACCCCTACGATCAGAATCCCAGAGATCTTGTGAGGGTCCCAGAGGCTGATACTGACCTCCTCGTGGTGAAGATGAAAAGTGTTGGTCCTCAATGACCGCCTACTCAAAAACTATAGCATCAGGTTTTTTGGTTGATAAATGTTGAATTGAGAGGCCCATGTAGCTTCATATAACACTACATGCTTCATCTCTACCTTGAATTCCTCACAGGACGCACAGACCCAGTAAGTCCAAGCCCAATCCTCCGTAAAATTGTTGCCCTGGAACAAGCCCAATAATCAGTCCACCCCTTTCCAAGTTCCCCAAAGATACCTTGAGGATGGTGTGGTACT
Organism: Viscum album; assembly: GCA_963277665.1. Lineage (NCBI taxonomy): Eukaryota > Viridiplantae > Streptophyta > Magnoliopsida > Santalales > Viscaceae > Viscum > Viscum album. The sequence goes on along the minus strand of OY728155.1, from coordinate 1,543,743,554 downwards.
TTAGAGGAGATACCTCTAGCTCCAATTCCTTCCTATAAACATATTTTTCATGATTATATAGGAATTCATCATTGATGGGTGTGTGATCCTCCCATATATGGTCATCGGCAGCCCTGAATCACTGGCATTGGCACGTCATACTCATGAACCAATGGGCTGGTTCATCCCTGCTTTCTTTAGGGATGAGAAAATCATCCCTTAGACCAAAACCATGCAGAGGAAATCCTTTTCATAGATGATCGATCTTTTGGATTTATGGTAGGATCTCCACCAAGGATTTATGGTCTGAATGTCTTCACACACATTACTCGATTCCCAGATTATCCGCCATCTCTTCCCTCTAGGAAGTATCCAAATGGACCCACCAAGAAGTTTCTTGGTTATCCATTTTGTCCCAAAAATTTTGATATTTTCTATTCTGGATCATAGATCATAATCGTAGAGCTCAATTGAAAATCTTGACCATCGATCTTGATCATAGAGCTTGATCGCATAGCTCAATCACAGAGCTCGATCGTAGAGACCAACCATAGAGTTCTGCCACAGACCTCATAGACCCAACTCATGGAGTTAAAAATCATAGAGTATAAAGACGTGTTGTATGGATTAGATCCAATTAGAGTCTGGTTCACAAAGAGCGATCACATAGCGCATGGAGCTTCACAAATTGAGAGCTTAAGAACAACGCTGCGGAGATAGTTAAGGAAAAAAGGGTCCGTCCTCCCCTATTTATAGGAAACAACCCTAGAGCATCATGGTGTAATTTGATGTGGTGAGCTTTATGATGTTCTCAACCCATGCATCACTTATCTGCATTATGACCCTTCTTTAAAATCTTGCCCCACGATCTGCCTAAAAGTTTGACGATCTAACTCAAAATTTGACCCTCATTTTCTCATAAACTCTAATTCTGAGGGGGGTTCATTTGTTGGTGTGAAAATATTTTCATGGTAATGAAAAAATAAGGATGCAATGGTTCCAAAATAGGATTATTTGTGAAGTGCCTTCACAAATCCCATCCGTATCATGGTTGACGCAAAGCCAAAACATTCTCTATTCCCACCATAGAGGAAAGGGATGGTCGACTCTAAGGTTACGAAAAACAGGATGGATGTATTCACACCACAGAGGGAAGATGTTATCCTCTGTGATTCCATGAAAATTGATGGAACCAATGTGACTGCCATAGATGGAATGAAGGAAGCCTATGCGTCGTGGAGGGGATGGTGGTCAATTCCACGGTTACAACAAACTTTACATAATATGCCTCTGATGGAGAAGCACAAGTGTCATTACGATTCACTATCAGAGTGTTGCACCCCCTAGCACCTATAAATACCAAGCTTCCCCCACTCCAATGGATCGATATGTTGTCCTTTCACCTTTGAAGCACCCAAATCAAAAATCAACCTTTTCTCTAGAAACCATCGGAAAAATGAATCAACTGAGGTACTTGACCGTTGCGAACTCCATTTACATTTACTCAAATTTACCCTCTTCTTAGTGAGTGATGCCCTTAGTAAATCCTACGGAGAATATCTAAGTAAGGAGACCCCTTTGGGTACTCAGGACATCACAAAGCACCCAAGATTCACGAAACACCCTCCAAACACATGTGTACTACATGCTGAGGCTGAGACACAATTTTTCATAATGTTATACTATTTGAAAAGTCATATCCTCTATGAACCTTTGTGCTATGAAAATACCTATACTATGTGAAGTCAGATGCTTTGTGATCCCTTATCCTCTACGAGTCTGTGAGCTCTGTAAAGCCAGGTGCTCTAAAAGCCCTTATGCTTTGTGAGACCTTGAGCTTTGTAATTCCCTGAGCTATACGAATCCATGTGCTCTACGACCCATTGATCTTCGCAAAGCCCTTCTATATGAGGCCTATTTTTTCACAAATCCATTTTTTTTACTTCCCTCTAGGCTTGTATGAAGTGATTTCAAATTCCATTGGGTGGTGCTTCATGTTAAGTTTCTTTTCTGCATGCTTCTTCGTATAGGAACACTAACATTTATTTCTTCTTTACATAGTCATGCTAATGTGAGCCCTTAAATAGATCACTCCAAAAACTTTTCTTAATAAGGAATTGTTGGTGCCTTCCCTTCACTAAGGGTAGCAGTATGCCAGTTATGTATGTCGTAGGGGCGAGGAGCGAATCCTCCCTATCCGAGCTGCAGGATGTTAAAATACCAAGCACCCTCATCCCCAACACATGATGTCAAATTTTTATCAACACATGTGTGGTGGGCTCATAGGATTATAGAGGGGATGGGAATTACCCCCCCCCGTCTTTCCCTCTATTTTTTTCATCAAGTGCACCTCGATCAGTCTCCACGTAAGCCATGGCACCATCTGATGTGATGTTTCAAGTATGATAGACATAACCTCCTCATACGTCTGGACACCCTACTTTCACATCAGTCATCCCTCTTGGAGTAAGTCCCAATATCCATCTCCCTAGGCCTGTAACCATACATAATCCCCACTACATTTCTCTTAGATTCAAATTTAATGGTGTGGTCATCAGGTCTTTTTTGCCTTGTGTTTCTCATACCGAGCTTGAATCATGTTGTCTTAGAGTGACCATCGACCATGAAACCATCTTTGGGTCGCCTTATTATGTAATACACATTCCCCATCCCACCGAACTATGTGAAATTTGATCCTTTCCCTCTCTATGAAAGGTACATAGGAATCCTATTTGAGGTTCAAGCCCATCACCCCTCGGATCCGACTACTTCACATCGTCTTACACTCATCCTGCATGACGTTAAACTATATTCCCCTTCGTCCCACATGACATTAAACTATATGATTCCAAGATATGTGGTTTTTTATCCTTGTCTCCTAGGTCGGGTATATTGAAAGTCTCCCTGAGGTTTAACCACAAATATTGGTAAACTTCGTTGTCCCCTTTATTAGGACCCACATCCTTGGTCCACCACTTAATGGTGTTATACTAGCTCCTGAGATGATAACCATGCTTAATAGCCACACTAAATATGTGTTAATCCAACCAAGCATGTCCCCATTGCGATGCGTAATCCATTGTATGTCATGAAGTTTTATTCTTTTGTGTACACCCCAATAATGTGCCCCTATGCCAAACCATGTAGAATTTGAAACTTTCCCTCTCTGAGAAAGGTACATAGGAAGCCTCCCTAAGGTTGATCCCATTACTAATGTCCCATCCTAGTATCTCCCTTGAGACATTGTGTTTTTGAAAGGTCATTCCCCAACATAGAGGTTTTACTTCCTTCGGGTCCCATCCATGCGTCCATTATCATGGGCCACCTCCTCATGTGACACATAACCGATTTAAAAAATATAGAGACTTTGATTCCCTACCACAGGGATATGTAAGAAACCTCTACGAGGATCAATCCCAACACCATCACCTTTGCACTGGCCCTCGGTTCCATCCCTAATCATTCCATCCTTCAACACTCCATTCATAACCATCATTATTCCACCCAGGATCCCACATCTCGATGAAATCATGTCATCCATTTGGGTAGCTAAACGGGCATAAGCCCCACACAATCCATAACCATCTAACCTATAGTGTCCCTCTTGTGATGGGATGATATCCATGAATAATACCCAACATGTCTTTGGGTTGTTTTCCATCGTGTAAACCCCTATACCGTGATTCACCCTCTCAAACTACATGGGTTTTGATCCCTATCTATTATAAAGGGTACATAGGAGGCCTCCATAAGGTTTATTCCTAGCCAATGGTAAACCATGGTGTCCCCTTTTTTGGGACCCAACCATCCTTTGATCTGTCCCCATTCTGTGTCATGATCCACCCATCTAGTAAGCCTCCCAAGTGCTCCCTCCTAGGGATACACCCATATTGTCCACTCTCATCAGTGTTCTGATCAATCTGATCCATCTCTATAAGATTTTAAACTCACAGCATACCCCATGTTAAACATGTGAAGCTAAGGAAAACCTTAGAGACATGCCTTTGTCATACAATTCCTTATACTCGATGTGGGATGCCTCGAGCTTCCATGCCCTCTTGGATCCCTACTATAAGAGGGAATAAATCTATGTGTACCAGTGTTTCATCATCCATACATTACAGCGATGTCCAACGTGACTACTCCCCTAACTAAAGGTTGCTTCCCTGACCTAACCCCTTGGAATGTCCTGACAGAAGTAGTGTAATTAACCAACTTCCATAATGATAAGGCACCGGGAATGTGATTCACAAACAACATATTAAATCTATGAGTGAGACCCAAAAAAGGTGATTAATTATGAGGAGGAATCCACAGAAGGAGAGACCATCATCCCATCATCTAGTTTAGATCAAAAAGAAAATGTCCCTGAATAAGCGATAGATACCGACCGCCATTGGAAAGTGGGAATGTGGGGCAATAACCCGCACGTCGTGGCACGGCGACATGTGCCTCAGTGAAAGATTCCAAAATAGATATATGATATTAAACAATAAATATAACGTAATTTAACCTCAAATTTTATCTCATACCTTTCATTTTTCATCCCAAAATGTTAAATCCCATAATTAACTCAAAGGTGAATTTCACTAAAAATACAAATAGTCACCTTAAAAGTTCAAAACATATAGCCTAAAAAGGGATTGTAAGACATTAAACTTATAATCAACCTTAAAATTATAATCTAATGATGATATCACTAACACTATAGAACACATCCAAATCTACAATGTTTTCTAAACTGTCCTTTTATACCAACTATAAGGACCCAACCTTAAACATTACATAACCTTTAGTTAAGACAAGAGTTTTACATTATTTCACGTTGAGGGTAATTTCAAGTTTATAGATTTATAGAATTATTCCATAACTATTACATAACAAACCACTGAAATATAATGTGGACACTTCCATCAGTATCCATTTCTTCCATAACACAAAAACTTTTAAAAAGAAACATGATTATTTTCATGTTTAATCATCATAACTTTTTTATGATTCCATCCTTGAAAATATTCTCTGTTAAATTTTGTGAAAAACATTTAAAAACATGGGATGACACCAAAAAAATAGTAAGGGAATCACAAAGAAGGAAAACTGTTAGCCTTGGGAAATCATTTAATCCATGAATACATTATCATAAAGTAATACTTTCCACATTTAAGATGTAATAAATACTATTCACTGAATATATGCTCATTGGTTAACATTTTCAATAAGGTTACCATAAAATACATAGAAATAAAATATAACATATAAAAATAAATTGGTAAATACTCATACATAAACGGAATAACCATATGGTCAACTTCCACATATATCACTATTAGAAATGGAATGTCAATAAAAATGACTTCCATACCTAATGCATTAGAGGTTATAATGTAACCATCTATCATTTTTTTTATCACAAAACCAATCGTATTTGGTTAATAATGTAACCACACATCTTTGGATTATCACATAATCACCTATCAAATGTCTAAGTACCCTTATATAATCATAACACAATTAATATTATAATTATCAATATTTCACTCATAAAATTTCATTTTCAATCACAAGAAATTATTTCAAGATATTGTAATAGTAAATCCAAATTCAAAACCATTTTAAATACCAAAATACCTAGAATGAGAATAAGGGATTTCATTTCCATTAATAAAACATTAATGGATATATAGGAAGAAAAATATCAAATAACGGTTATGGTAGCAGTGATTTCATTGTTGGAATATACATTTAAAAAACATTCCTTTTGTCATTTTGTAAAGAAAGTTAAATGATTTTTATAAAAAGGTTCATTTTGAAACAAATGAATGAAATTAAAAGATATACAAAAAATATCATGCATAATCTTTTTATGTCCATATAAATATAATTGTAAATTAATATTATTAAAAAATATTTTATAATTAAATATTTAAACATTCAAGGTGTCTTATAACACATTGAACATTTAAATCATAATCATTATGAAATAATAAATAATAAATAATATTAAATAACATTAGTATAGATAAAATATGGATATAAAATGTTATAGTGTCTTTAAATAAACCTTTTACAATAATAAATGTTCTTATTATCAATAAATGCATCAATGAAATGAGATTGATATGAAGTCCCTTACCTTGAGTATGAATCATATCATATATTATTTATCATTTTGAATAATAAACATAGGTTAATTTATACTTTCTTGAGAAAAAAATTTTATTTTCATTATTCCTTTTATATCAATTATTATAATTTTATAACAATTACATAATTATTTATGTTCATATCAGACGTTTTTTCGATACACTGTACATGAGTCAAAATGAACACGGTACTATGTAAATGGAATATGTGTTCATAAGTCCATAATATCCAGAATAATATTCATGAAAAAATAATAAATTTTATATATAAATTATACTTTTATATTCATCCATTAAATATTGATATGGAAAATTGAAGAACATTACTATCAGGGAGATGGTAAGACGTACGTACGCATGAGTAATGTTTTACATTTTTCATTAATCATTATAGAAATAAGGTAAGTATTATATTATCTTTACAAAATTATAATAACATCTTTAATAACACATTAATAATTTACATATTCTTATCTATATTATACATGTGTTGTGGCGATTAAAAATGAATCATATCGCCTCGTGGAGGTGATAGTTCAAACGTACACATGAAAGACTTTATAATTTTTATTTGCATGGAAAGTAAGAACATATTTGATATATTATTATATTATAATGATTGATCTGTCATTAATATCACATATTAACATTAATTACATCATTATAACTAGTCTTGAGATATGGTAATTGAAAATGAACTATATCGATTCGTGAGGTGGTAGTCTGTCGTACACTAGAGAGAAATATTCATTTCCCATTTGATTAAATTAGAGATGGATATTTGTGATGATATTAACCTAATAAAATAAAAATATATTGAGGATAGTGTTGTTATTATTTCATCATGGTTGGAGGATATTTCAAGGATGTGGAAGATATCAAATAGAAACACTTGAATAAAAACATTACCTTTCCTTCGGCGGATCACCATTCTTAACACCTTAAAAACTCATATGGAGGGTGTTATATAAAATATACGGTTTTAATAATATTTTGAGTGATTATATTAAGGTTTTTGGGAAGATATTTTATGAACAAAATCATTCTTGAACTATGAGTAATAGGGAAGAGTGGGTACTTTTTATGGGAGAAGGGAGGGGCACCCTTGAAAACTCTTAAAATATTACATTAATATAATTTAATTTTTAAATAAAAACAACTCCAACATGGGTTAGGTAAAAGATAATATGATTATGGTTCTAAATCCTCTTATCCAGTAATTTTTAGACACATATTTATTTTATTTCAAACCTTATATTTTTTTACCCTTCATTAATCTATTTTAATTTTAATTGTGGTACCAAAATTTTCAATATGAAGAGTCTTTAAATTTTATATATATGAGATAAATTTCCCATAAATGGACACTTAATGAACTATTAAACCTTATTATAATCACATTGTAATTTAAAAATATTTTTATAACTTTTAAATAATTTAATAATATAATACTTTTATAAACTATCAATAGTGTCAATTTTGACACTATTCATTTGATTAAATTTAAATAAAATACTAACATAGAGATAAATTATAACCAGACCATTTAATATACTTATAATATGTTATAGGAACCTATAAAATTAATTTATTACCCTATGTAATTTTAATTATATTTTTTTTATTTTTTTTATATCATTTATTTGATATTTTTATTTATAAAATAATAATAATATCATTGTTATGTATGTATTTATGGAAATTATTTAATATCTAAAAATTATAAATAAATTCCCATGATGTATATTATTTCATTAGATTTCTGGAAACATTTTATGATCAGTGTTTTATCATTTTTATTCCTATATTAAAATTATTATTCTTATAAGAAATAATAGGGCGACATGTTGTCACTTTTTAGGAAAATATTTATATCACTTTCATGGTCAAAAGTACATTAAATAAGACATTAATGATACTTATGAGTTAAGGGTATACTTTTATTCGTTCAATAGTATTTTGGAAGGTAAGAGGGTAATTTTATTATCCTTATCATATTATTTATTACCCTATTTGCCTTATATATCCTTAATAGTGGTAAATAAAAATTACCAGAGTTACTATTCATAAAATCCAATAAATAAAAGGAACAAAATTAAATAATTTATACCCACTGATTCCAAATATGGAATCCATTTTTCAAAATTTAAAACACATAAGTGGCAGTAATTTATTTAAAATTAATCCTTGTTGTCAAAATGAGAAAACGAGTTTTTAAAAGTAAAAAACCATCAAAAGATTTAAATGCATTTATATTTAATTTCAATGTTAAATTACTTATAATGACAGAAATTGGATTAAATGATTAAAAAATAATAATCTAATTATACATTAAAACCAAGTATAAGGATAATATAACTATATAAATAAATTGGTCGAAAAAGTAGTTTTGAATTCAAATGAAATATTTTTCACTATTCATTAAAAAATGAATATTATCAGAAAAATTACCAAACTTTTATCCAAATTAAACTTTTATATCCCAATTACCACGAATAAGTTCATTTTTTCAAATTTAATTTATAAAATTAAAAAAACTAGATTTAAAATGTGTTCCCCATCAAAAGGCGGTAAATTGTTTTTTTTTTGAAAAATACTTCTTTTATGGGTAAAATTGAACTTGTTCTTATATCAGGTCTATAAAATAGATATGATAAATTTTAAAAATTATATTGAATTTATATTTCATTAATATAATACATAAAATATTGATTTTATTATTTTATATACATAATTAATCACATTTAAATACTTTTTCTTAAAAACACATCCTTTATATTCAATGGTTTTTTTATTTAATTACATAATTAATTTGGTAACTAATGAATAATTATATAAACATGTATAAACCATATTTTCATAATTTAGTTAATCCTTTTAATTTCCACCATTATTATGGCTATGTGATAACTATCATATTAAATTATAATAATAATTTGTTCATTTAAGATAAATGTGGCATATCATGTATGCTATTGAACATAATGTTTCCTTTTAAAAACTCAGAACGTTACACTAAACATTCATGTATCCCATTATTTATTGAAATTAAATATTAACCATTATTTTAAACCTATTAGAGTTTAATTATTCAAAAAAATAAATTTCAATTTTTATGGAACATAATAAAATCAATCATTCCATTTCACCATCATAGAGAGTATAGGCTCCATGATAATCCATTTACCTTTGATTCTTCATAATTTCGTTTGAAATAGGGTTTTCATTTTCATGTATTTATTCAGAAAGTAGTTTCTTTTAATTTTATTCCATGTTTCATTTGACACCATCCCACCTCAATGAACATGGTCTCTCAATATTGGGTTTCCTACAATAGTTCTCTCATATAATTTCTAGATTTAGTTGTTGATTACAGACATATTTGTTGCATCATTTGAATTGGATTATATACATGCTTGATGATCTGATTTGTTCTTTTTGAATCTAAAGTGACAATTGTCTCCACTACTTAATACATGGATGGTTTCTATAAGATGGGAGTATGTGAACATTTTGAATTTATTTTGGTTATAATATTTTTTTATTAGTTTTATTTACATTTGTATTATTGAATTATATAAATTGAGAGGCCTTTATAATCTATTATGTCTTCTTATCCTCAAGAAAAATAACGGATTATTAGCATGGTGTAAGGAACTGTTATTCGTTTGTATCTGTATGCATGAATTCATACATAAGAATGTGTTTTTTTAATAATATTTCACTTATATAATTTCAAAATTTTGTTTTTATGTTACATAAACTATGAAATTTATAGATTTTAAATGCATGCATTCATAGTGGAAATTTTGGTTTAATAATATTGAACATGTTCTTGTTTTGGTTATTGTATGATACTAAGACCATTTAATTTTTGTATAGAAAATACATGGGCAAGAAACTGCATTTTCATTTTTGTTATTCATTTTGGTCTTAGTGAGGGGTTTCTTACACAATTTAATATTATTTGATAGTACATGGAATAATTGAAATTATATCATATGAAAATCATTTTGAAAAAAAAAGTGGGGTTTCGTTTGTTTTTTTGAATAACTTCCTCCATTAAAATTCTTGTAAAAATCACTTAAACAAGTGGTGAAAAAAATTTCAATAAAAAACCTAAAAGGATTGCACAATCACACTTTTCTTAAGTTACAATTATTGTTCACACTTTTCAACAATTTTTCTGAAACACAATCATGGTGTGATGCCCATTCTACTCTATTTCCATATAATTTTTTTTCATGCCAACACTTTAAATATTCATTAACCTCGGTCTCTATCTCTACCTCCTCTACTGAATCATTATCTATCTCCTCCTCTTCCTCCACCTCTTCCATTTACCATAAAAATTGTTGTTTCCATGTCAATGTTTCAAAATAAATCGATTTTCTCCATTATAAATATCCATGTAAAATACATCAAAATTAATATGTAATCAGTGTGATGCTAATTCATCAAAACCAAAATTTCTTTCAAATGTTATATCCTATACTAGATAAAAAACATAGCAGGTAATCACCAAAGTTTGTTGTCAGAAAAATTTCTAACACCACTTATTCTACCCACTCATCTCTAAAAATTTTACTTCTTCTCTTGATTAGTAAGGCCTTCTACAATCTTAGTAGTACTAAGAAAATATAAAAAAAATTAAACAATTAATACATATATTTATTAAAATTGTAGTTTCTGTTGGAAATTACCACTTCATGAATGATGGCCTTTTCATGGTTTATGATATCTCTCATAAATTTGAAAACATAACATCCAAAAATTTTGTCATTATATTTCTTTGGATACTAAAAATACATTAAAAAAATAAGTAAATTAACTTGAAATGTGTCTTTATAGTTACATCTCTCTATATATACCTTAATATGTATTCATTTGAATTAATCCATAAGCTTTTTTTATTCACCAACACTATGCCATGAAGTAACCTATATTTAGTGACTTCCCTATCATAATAATTTTTTTATTAAAACTCATTATGAAAAATATAATTGTATTTTTATATATAATGTGTTGATTTTGGTGTATTATAAATTCAAAATACTCATCATGTGTGATTTGTTTGTCAGATTTCCATGAATTTGATCCAAAAAATAAATATTTGGGGTGCCTTTATTGACTATGATCAACATCCATTACTACCTAAAAAAATAATGAAAAAATAATATATTTAATGTGATTATATTTTAGGGTTTTACCCCTAAATTGTTGGAATCAAAAATAATATGTTATCTTTTATTTTTTTCTCGAATTCATCGTATAGCTCATCATTATCCTTATCAATTTATTCATTCTCAAAGAAAATTATTTCATAGACTTGACATTGGTATTAATGAATCCAAATCATGAATCACATGATTTTACCTTTATATATTATTAATATAAAATCCTACAGAAAATATGAATAGTTATAAACTTTTATTAACATATTAGAAAAATATTTGGAAAGTGGTATTATGAAAATGTACCATATGTATGTATTCACAACTGAGACACCCTATCTTTAAAACATGAGAATCTCATTTATACTCTCGAGAAAAACTACATCTGTAAAAAAAGTACAAAATATTTCTTCTTTATAAAGAATGTAAAAAATATTTTTATATTTAAATTTGGTCTCTACATGAAGTGGTAATGATGATAAATGTTGATGTAGAACTGGGGGGAGAATGTACACTTCGATTTTTTTTATCTATTGGTTGTTTCACTAGAAATTCATGATTTTACCTTTTGGTTCCCCATATATTTATCTATCAGTAATACCATATATTAAATCATAAATTTTTTCAACAACTATTATATGTATTTTCACAACAAAAGGTTTGTTAAAGACATACCTCATGTATCTTTATATTATTTGTATTTCCATGCAATGATAATTCAAATATCATTATTGATTGATGTAATGTCTGGATCATCAAGTGGAATAAGAAAATACATGGTCAGATAATAAGAGACCTCAATCCCCAATATCATGTGATCTTTTTGGAGTTATTTATTTTATAGCTTGTATATTGGGATATTATACACCATACCCTTCAAAACAAGGCGGTTCATGGGTGTTGATAGATAGAAATCACATACAACGTTTCACTACAAAATTTATGTAATATAAAGTTATCATAAGATGTTTGATTAAGATTTAAAAGAAATGGTAATGAAAAAGTTTACATCCTTAGGTAAGGTATGTGGTTGAGGGGAATGACTAGACTCAAATCTACTAGGTTCATTTGGTTTTCCATGTGCGGGTCTTTTTTCTACTATAATTTTTCTTTGATCCTTCCACATATATTCATCTTCCAAACCAAACCGGCCAATAATATCATGAAAATTATCTAATTGTGTGTAAAATCATTTCATCATCTTATATGAATCTTCTTATGGTTTTTTCTTCTAGAACATTTTCCATAAAGAAACTTAAAAAACTACCTCTCTAACAGGATCATATTGTTCCACATGCATCATATATACAGATTTATTTCTTTTTGATATAGTCAATGATGATTATTGTTCCTAAAGAATATAAAAAACATATGAACATAAATAGATATTTGTATTTATCATTTCAAGAAATCTTAATGAATTACTAATATTTTATACTTACACATGTTTCCAATATTGTTTTTTTTCATCAACTATTTTACCCTCCATATTTACATGATCCTCTTAACATAGAATATAATGTGGGTTGGAAGTGGATTTAGATTTTGATTCATCATTTTATATAGAAACAAATAAGCATGTATTTTATAATATCATATTAAACAGTTATTGTTTATTTAAAATACATACCAATTGCTTCCCTAGGGAAGCGTACCCCATCCTTTCTCCGTGATAGGGGTATATTGGTTTTGATGCAAGTTCTTTATTTTCAAGACTCATTTTTTGTTTCGTAAATTAAAAAATTTGAATCAAATTTGATAATTTAAAAAATAAAGAATAATATATTATCGACTATAATGAACCTGAAATGGTTTCTCATTATTATGATAAATAAAAACATTCAATGTTTACTACATTATAATGTTTTCTTAACTACCTAGTTGGTGGGGACTTACACTCACTTTTCCATCCCTAATATGTATGATAGTAAGAATAGTATTGAATCCTATATGGAATTTTCTCATGGATATTAAGACATATTTATTATGAAAATATTCTAACATAAATTAACACTATAAAGAATAATGAAAATTAAATCAATGTTTCTTTATATATGTTTTTAGTAAAATAGGGAATGCATATAGTAACATAACCTTTATATCAATCCAAAGGTTTTACTTATTCACATGATAGACGTGGATCCACACATCTATATCAATCGTCACATTCATCCTCATTGTGACCACAACATAACTAACTAACATTGACTTTTTGGGTCAATGTTTGGATTCATTGATTCCATACAACATCACATTTTATACCCTCATTTATTGTTGTTATACTTGTATTCAACACTATGATGTTGTACCGTTCTTTTTTTTCATCAACATGTTGTTGAACCCCTAATAATTCTACAGTTTCAGATCAATAGTCTTTTCTTCCCCAACATTTGTGACATCATCACATGTATATGAAATTTTATGTTTTCATGAGTTGTCAAGCATTTAATTTATATTATGTTATTGTAGTATAGAATAGAGAATATTGTGAGAAAAAACATAAAATATTAAAAAACACATTATCCTTCTTAGAGAACTCTATTTATTTTTTAATGGATAAAGGGATTTGACTCCTCTATTGAGAATACAAATCCCCTCTTTTTGGTTCCCTCTACCATAAAATACATTTTTCACATTGGGAAAGAAATGAACCAGTTGTTATCCACCATGGAAAGGGTCATCCTTTTTTGAATTTTATTCTAACCCTTCAATTGACTTAGTTTATAGTTGGATGATCAATCAATTATTGTTTTCTATATCTGAGACATAAAAAGCATGCACTACTTGTGATTCCATTATTAAATACTTATCATTTTCCCCCTTTCTACATTGAAATTCACATTCGCAAAGCCCATTTCATCAAACTTCTATTCACTTCTATTTTCAACCCATTTTCAATAGAAAACAGAGAACTAAAAATATTTTATAGTGAAACTCGTATATCTATTTGATATTTCTGAAATATTAAATATTTTCATAAATTGTATTTTAATCCCCATAACTGAATATGTGCATCACTTCCCTCATAAGTGTGAAAACACTCATTTTCATTATACTATAGTCATCATGTTATTTTTTATATAAGGTATAACCATTGAGTGAAAAATTAGTCTATGATATAACATTTCAACATGGTTACCTAACATTGCATCAAAGTCATTCAGAAATTAAATTCATATTTTCAGGTAACTCCTTATAAATTTGATCTCAAAAAAATCCTATAAACTATTGATTTTGTGTATTCAGTGTCCGTACATTGTCACTTGATGGATTCAAATCTAAAAGAATGTATTTATGGGGTTAAATTTATGAATCAAAATATTAACTATTATGATAAATTTATAGGTACGCTTGATCCCGCTCTATGATGATAATTTTAACAACATGTCTTTCAAAAATACCTTCTCCCATAAGACATCCACTATGACAAGACATTAGGGGATTGATACTCTCTACATCAGATGGGTAATCAGTATAGAATTTTAAATCTTCTTCAACAATATATCATTCTCCAATACAACCTTTTGGTATACATCGATTCTTGAAGTACCCTTTCAAAATAATTATATATCATTCAATGGGGTACATCCATTTTTAATAACACACGACCACATAGTTGAACCTCTATAATCAAGTGAAAAATCAGGTGGACCATTATATTATAGAATGATGGAGGTATGAACATCACTAATCCACAAAATATGAATCCAAATTGATTATTCATAATTGTAAATTTCACCAGGTCTATAAATTTACCGCATAAGTCTTT
The DNA here is from genome assembly GCA_963277665.1 of Viscum album. Lineage (NCBI taxonomy): Eukaryota > Viridiplantae > Streptophyta > Magnoliopsida > Santalales > Viscaceae > Viscum > Viscum album. Next base: position 1,543,728,489 of record OY728155.1, on the reverse strand, counting down.
GAAAATGAAATAGAGTCTAGTAAATATAAGCGGTACATTTTTATGAAGAATGAAATAGAAAGTAACGGGCATCAAATTTTTCATCAAAGAATAACATTCATGTGATTTCATTCCCTGTAACATCAAATTGGTAATTTATAGGAAATTATTTATATTTAATGAATGCCTCTCTAGAACTTTTACATCATTATGGAAATAAATTTTTTTATTTTTTCCTATTTTGGTAAAGTGTAAGATGTTAGAGGTATAAAAGTATTCCATTTACCATTTACCAGTGAAAACTCTTCCGTTATCCCAATGTCAATCATATCAAACCTATAAAAGATTCCATTTTTATTTTTCTGAAAACATTTAGTAATGTTCCAATAGAACGTCTAAATAAATTTTTTCGACATTAATGAAATCAAGAAAATTTCTGATGTAAAAACAATTCCAATATGGTAATTCAATGAAAATTGATCTCTTCTTCCAACCTGAATTCATAAATTTTATAAAAAATGGTTTAATAAAAGTAATTTCAATATATTTTACTTTATTGAATAGTTCATCACTTGTTTGTGGATATGGTATTACGGCTTTTTTGGTATTCCCATCAAATAATGTCATCTAGGATTGGAATTTATGTAATCAACATAAAAAAAATTGATGCCCTAAAAACAAAATATTCTTGGAATGTTCCAACTAAACTAAATGTGTTAATTATTCACAAATGGGGCACCCCAAAATTCCTTTAATACTATAGCCTAAAAAATTTCTATAAGCTGAAAAGTCATTTATCATCTTGTACAATAATTCCCACAATGTGAATTCTTCGCTTATATGAGAATCCAAATCTGTAACAACTATATCTCATATGAATTTAGGATTTTCAATCATTTTATCCAAACAGAAATCAAAAACATTACAGTGTTTCTTTGGCCTAGGTATAAGCAAACGTAACATAATGTATTTCCACTTCATTCAAAACCATGGAGGAAAGTTATAATTTACCAATATGATAGTCCATGTACTGTGGGTACTAATGTGTGCACCAAAATGATTTATCCCATCTATTAACAATGAAAGATGAATGTTTCAGGGCTCATTTCCAACTTCAGGATATGCGTAATCAATTTTCTTCCACTATATAGAATATTCTAGATAATTTACGTTCTAATATTTAATTTTGGTATCTACATGACATGTAAATTAACTCTATATTTCCTAACATTCATATAGTCTTATAAACAATGGGATAATAGGAATTAATATAAAAAATTCAATGTACATGATCTAATTTTATTATATTGATCCACACAACACATAGGGAATTTTATGACTGATTCATGCTCCTTAGAAAATAATATGTAATCATTTGAAATTTTTTATATTTTTTAGTGATCATGCCAATTTTATTAGTATAATTCTTTCTCACTCCTTTCATAAAATAACATAAGTAGAAAGGTAGAATTCATTTAGCATCATATGTTCAATAAGGAAGATTATTTTATTATTGTATAATATCATTTAGAAAACCATGTATATCTATAAATTTTTCGTCACTCAATCCGCTTCCATCATTCAAATTATATAACATTGGTAACGGTGAAAATATTTTTTATTTTTTATAACTAGTATATAATGGTCTCATAGAACGTTTATTTAAAATCTCAAAAATATTTTTATAATCATGAAGGTCATCTTAAATTTTCATTTACACTTATTCTATGTGATATTAATAATCATTTATACTCATAATCATATAAAATGATCCATAATCCATAAAATCATCCAAATTGGTGTGCATATTCAATTTTTACCATGTTTAGTCCCATATTTATTGCTCTAATATATTCTGTGAAAAATAAAATGTTATTCTAACTATATTAGACTAATTTTTGTTGAATAAAAATAACATAAAAATAGACAGAGTCTCTGAGAAATGTCTTAGGTATGATCTATTTCAAACTTGATGAAATATTTAACTCCATCTCCATACTCATGGTTAAATGATTAGCATGCATCCATTTATTATTCATATCCATACTATTAGGTTCATAAAATATTTACTCTATACAATAAATAAATAAACACTGATACGATATTAATTATTAAAGTTGAATGTTATATTTAGGGTAACCAAATAAATGATTGTTTCAAAATAATCAACATGCTTTAAAGGAAATGGATAATTGAAATTAATAAAATAATGACTCCAATATTCTAAGTTTTATCCTCTTAATTCATCCAAAATTATCACTAGTACCCACTATGGGATGATTACAGCTTATATTAGTTCAAGAATCATAATTGCATCTCTAGAATAGATTATAGACGAGTCTCAAGAAACAAAATTCAATAATAACCCTTCATTAGATAAAGCTGATGAGGATGTAAGTTGTCACGTCAAAATATTTTAAATCATCACATAATAATTTAAAACTTCAAATATCATCTCAAAATAACTTTTAATACTAAAAAGGTTGCTTTTTAAATTTGTAAAACCCAACTTGAAATTAATTTCAAAAAAATTCCCATGAAAATCGACTTTATTTCTTTGGAACACTAAATGGGATTCCAACCTCATTTTCTATAAAAACTATTATCAATTAGTGAAATTTTTTACAATCGGATTTAAAATGTATTAACAATAAATTTAATGTTCCAAAACATTCCCCTAGAAATATTTACACTTTGAAGTGTTTAAAAGATTACAGGATCACTTTGAAATCATATCACGAGTTTCAAAACATAGAATCCATTTTAGTTGATTTTAAGGGAAAACCTCATTTTTTTCATTTCAAAACCAACTTGATCATGTGAAACCAAGTTTTTGTTTTCAAAACTAAAATTTAAAACCAGCATGACCATAAAAATTATAAGTAGGATACCACCCAATCTTATGAAATTTGTGATTATTAAACACTACATAACCATTTTATAAATATGACATAAATAAAACATTTTTCAGAAGAAATTATTAATTTGACCATTTAAAAACTAATATTATTTTTCTCGGCTACCCACATAAATACTGAGGTTCCCATGGGATTAATTTTAAATTAAATCAAGGTAATATGATTTAAAAAAAAACAATTTTCATAAAATATCATAGAAAAGGCCAAAAAATCATAACATTCACATTACAGAGAATTTTTCTTGAATCAATATCAATAAGGTTTTACAGATACTCATGACATGAAAAATAGCTTACAAAATATCATGAGGTGTTAGATGGAGTTTTTGTGTTATATTGAGCTTAGGTTTGACATTAAAGTTTGGAACTGTGTTCCTTTTTTATTTATAATCATTCATTTATATAAGTTGATGTTTATAAATTAAATATGCTCCACATAGTTTTAATATCCATAAAATAATTCAACTATCATTAATTTGTTTTATGTTACTTAACTTTGTTATGATAAAAGAACTTGAATGTTCACATGTCTTAGACCTTCATTCAAGATATAAAATTACTATTAGATACAAATTTATGTTCCGATATCTTGATTACTTTTAATAAACTAGAATTTAGTTTTAAATCAATACTTTAAATGTAATGGATGTACTTAGTTAAGTTTTTAATTTTATTCCTTAATATTGTAACCCCATATGAGTGAAATTTATTTTAAAAGTCGATCATTGTTATAAACATAGGATACCATTTATCAATTACCAAGAAAGATAGTTTTTAATAAATATAGAGAATATGTTTTTATTCTTTTAAGAATATCCAACTATAATATTTTACTAACATCGATCTTTAAAAATTAACAATATTTTAAAAAAAAATTAGAATACTTTAAAAACTATTTATTTTTTCTTTTTAAATGAATATAATGACATGAAAATCATTTTCCTTGGTCTATTCATTATTTAGTAAAAACACAAATTTAGAAATTATTGAGGGATTTTTTTAAAATGAAATAGAACTAAGATGGAAAAACCAATATAATTCATTATAACTAAAATAAAATAAACAAATAAAACAAATACAAATAATAAACTAAAGTGTGGAAGATGTAATAAATAATATTAAATAAGATAGATGGTTAAAAAATTATATAAAAGTGAAATTGGGGACCAAAAATATGTATAATTTCAAAAGTTTATGCCACAACACATGGGGATAAGATCTTACCTATATGTTCCAAAGGTAACTGAAACTCCCCTAGAATACTAGTCTACTAGGTGACTATAACATGTAATGAAACCTGGGCCTCTGAGGGAAACCGAAAATGACCCCTAGCTAACATCTTAATTAACTTATACCAATACCCATCTATTTTCCAACCTTTCTACAGCATCCCTTGTAAAAACAAAAAAATCCACATAGAAATATTTCACTAGATTAAAATAACAACCAAAAATCAAGAACATGATTGAAAATATGATTCCTTTCGAAAACCCATTTGAAAGATCATTAAAATATTAATCATTTTTATTGAGGCCTTTTAAATAAATTTAGTCAGCTCAAAACTATTTATAAATGATAAAAAAGTATTTAAAACCCTAATATAAAAACCTATATAAGAAAAAAAATTATCAACTTGTATAAATTTGAAAACATCTCTTTAAATGTTATAATCATATGAAATAACTCACATATATATAAACAAATATCAATAAAAATATTCAAATAGTATCATGTGAATATGTTCATGTGTCTAATATATATATATATATACCAATCAATATGTGTGAAATAATAAAACATGAAAACAAGAATATATAAAATTTGACATAAATAAATAATATGTGGACAAAATCAAACATAGGAAAACAATGAAAAACCATAATTAATGAATGTCGTGAACTCATGCATTACCCAAATATATATTTTTTAAAGAGCTCATCACAATAAGGCGCAATGGTCTGTTGGGGATGCGGTACGAGGTGCGGTGTGAGGCACACACCTCTTGAAACTAAGCCTTATCCCATGATATAATTAAATATACATTGTTTTCAAAAAAAAATTTAAATGATAAATTGTATCAAAATAATACAAATTAAAGTACATAAAATAATTGTTTAACCAAATCAAAATACAATAACCAAGCATTAAGAACCTAAACATCAAAAAACCCATCAATGGATGCTTATTCGCAAATGAAAAATAAGGTAGATAATAGTGTTGGTGCCTACATTTCCATATAACGAGGCTTCTACCCAAAGATTGTGTGTTTTCTCCTACTACCCAGAATAGAGAGGGTGTCCTCATGCCCTCCTTCTAATTAGGGAAGAGTTTCACAATTTTAGTTTTGTATATCATTTATTATTATTTAATTAAATGAGGAATTTAATTTTTTTATAAACCACCCACAGCTCCATTTTTTTAATATTTTATGAAAAAGAGATAGGTTTTGGGTGGGGGAGAATACCACTTTTCCACCTTGAGCCTAATCACATAAAGGAATGGAATGAGAGGAAGACACCTTTATCATGCCTTGGTGAGACTGCCTCGCCTAAACAGTGGTGAGGTGCTACCACTGCACCTCAATTTGCATCTCACCGAGGTGCATGCCTCAGTGCACTATTGACAACAATTCCCAAATAAATTTCATTAAAAAAGCTCAAATAACATTAAAGCAGAAAATTACATTATGAAAACAGTCATAAATATTTTATTCACACTACTGGAAAATGGACCTATCCCCACGGTTCTCCTCAAAACTGTGGGGATAGGTACCCCCTATACCCACGGTTCTTGAAAACCGTGGGTATAGGTCTATTTTCAAGACCTGTACCCACGGTTTTCAAAAACCGTGGGCATAGGGGGTCTATCCCCACGGTTTTCCAAAACCGTGGGGATAGGTCTTGAAAATTGACCTATACCCATGGTTTTCAAGAACCGTGGGTATAGGGGGTACCTATCCCCATGGTTTTGAGGAGAACCGTGGGGATAGGTATAGGATAAAAAACCTATACCCACGGTTTTGAAGAACCGTGGGTATAGGTTTCCCATGTGTGCGCGGGGAAAAAAAATTTTCCGCGGGAATTTTTTTTTTGGCGGGAGTCCTATACCTACGGTTCTTCCCTCTATACCCACGGTTTATATAACTATATTTAACTAAATATATATATATATATGCATAATTGATAGTAGGGTAGTGGTAGACGCGGTACATTGCAGCGAGGAGGTCGTGGGATCGAAACCCGCCTGCGGCTTTATTTTAGGATCTATACCCACGGTTTTGAAACCGTGGGTAAAAGCCATTGACACTGTGGCAATTGGGAATGTTTTGTTGACACGGTGGAAGAAGTACTATACCCACGGTTTTGGAAAACCGTGGGTATAGGCTGGGGACCTATACCGACGGCGTTCCAGCCCACGGTTCCCAAAACCATGGGTATAGCCTATACCCATGGTTTTGGGGGATATACCCACGGTTTTGAACCGTGGGTATAGGCCTTTTTTCCAGTAGTGTCACCAAAAATAGATTTTTTCCTTTGAATGAATATAACAGAACATGGTCTAAACCACAAGAACCCTATTGGAAATCATCGATAATCTCTTAAAACGCTTGAAAAACAAAAATATTTAAATTAAATTAAACAGAAATTCAAATTAAAATTTCATAGAAACCAATTTCAAACATTGAAGAACATGAAAAAAGTTAGAATAAAAATAAAGAATAAATACACCTATCTAAGGATATGATAGATGATGCCAAACCATCAACAACCGTGAGTGGAAGGCTTGAAGAAGACAGAAAAGAAGTGATGGAAAATATATAGTCAAAATCACCTTATGTGGAACCAAAATAATTAATAAATTATTTAAGAGATGGAGAAAGTAACATACCTTGGATTCTTCCAATTGAAATTAGATATATCATGAAAGAATGGATTCATTCGGGACTTGGATTCATTTGAGCCTTGAATTAAAGCCTTGGAATCATTCAATACTAATTTAAACCTTGTATTCACGGAGATGAGAACCCACTATAGGGGAGTTCCATAAAAGCTTGAGATATCACGACTATTTCAGTCGTAGTTAGGTTTCATTAAATAGATTGTGGATTCTTTTATTAGTTCTTCCAAGAGAGTGTTGATAAAAGGTATATTTTAGTAGTGATAAATTAATAATCACTGATAAAGGATTTACAATTACTATTATAAATTAAAAAATTGGAAATATATCTATAAAATTATATATTTATTTATTATAATTTTATAATTATTTAAATATATATTTATATATTTAAATTATATAAATACTATAAAGAAATTATATATTTTATTTATAATTATAAATATATTGTTTTAGAAATAATAAATATATGTTTGTAAATATATTTATAATTATTTATCAATAATTATTAATATATTTACATCATTATAGATACTTATTTGATTATATATATAATAAATATAGATAAATATAAATATCTCTAATATATTCCTTATTTAAATATAATTATAATAAATTTATATTTATAAATATATTTATAAAATTATATATATTTATATAATTATATATATAAATTTAATAAATATAACTATAAATATAAATATATTAAATACATTTTTATAATTTTATAATTATAAATATATTTATATGATTATATATATAATAATAATAATATTTAGAGTAAATATATTCATTATATGAATTTATTTATTATAATTTTATAATTGTTTCAATATATAATTATTTATTTTTAATTTTAAAAATAATTTTTGGAAAATAAATATTTATATATTTATATCATTATATATATTTATATGATTATATATATATATATTTATTTATTTAGTAAAAATATATAAATATAAGTATAAAATATAAGTATAAATATAAATATATATATAAATATAAATATAATTATAATTAATATAATAATTTTTTAAATAATTTTTTTATATTTTTATAATTATTTAAAAATATTTATTATGTTATTTATAATTATATAAATAAATTTTCAAAAAATAATAATTATTTATTTATAATTATAAATATATATATATATATATATTAAATATACATTTAGGAATATATTTATTTACAAAAAAATTTACATTATTATTGAATATATAATCTTAAATGAATGCATGTTATAAATTAGTGAAATTAAATAATTAAAAATGAGTACACTTTAAAAATAATGAAAATATGAGTATTTTTTATTAAATGTAAATTATTAAAAAAAATATATGTATATATATTTTAATGAATATGAATACAAGTTGAAAATATTAAAACATAGTAATTAAATATATATAATCAAATAATATAAAATGATTACATTCCCAAAAAAATAAAAAAAAAATATTAAAAATGAATTAATACCTAAATGTAATAATATTAAAAACATACTGATTAAAAACATTATATATTAAATGCATCGTGTTATAATGAAATTCGAAAATAAATACTAAAATTTAAATAAATTAAACAATTATTAGGTACATGTGTTTCTATATAAGATTTCATTAATTACATAAATATTTGTGTGTGTGTGTGTGTTGTATATAAGAAGTCATTAATTATGTATATATATATATATATGTGAAATTAATGTAACACATGTTTGATATTTGTTAAATTGAATAATCAAATGTCATTCAATTATTTTCATTACTCGATATAACTAGTGAGTATTTTTAATTTATATAATTTTTTTAATTATAAACCATTATTCACTAAACATATGACATATTTAATGTGAAATAGAAATATTTTTTATTATATAAATTATATTTTAGGAAATACTATATACATTCATATATATATATATATATTAAATGTATTAATGAATAATTATGTATAAAACCATTAATAATGAATAAAACATTAATATGTTTTTAATTATAATGTGTTATTCATATTCTATATTAATATTTAATATATATTATTTGATACAATTTATAATTGATATATATATATATATATATTAATCTTATTCTTTTGGGATAATAATTGTTTCATTAAAAAATTAATATTTTTTCAATTAATTCATTTTTAATTCTTTTAATTATTACAATTTATTATTATTTTTGTTTAATTATTATAATTTATTCATTTTATATATCTATATCTAAAATAAAATATTTATTAATATTTATAATATATATATGTATATTAAATATATTCATTTTTATGAATAATTTTTTAATTAATTAAAATTTTAATTTGATTTTAATTTAATCATTTTTATTTTTTATTTTTCTTATTATTTAATTTTATTCAGGACCATTATCATCATTAAAAATAAATCGTTGATAAAGGGTGTCCTTTATCCGTGCTAAAAATAAATCATCGAAAATGGTTCATTTTATCAATACTAATGAAAAGCACTGAAAAAGGGTGTTGTTTGTCAATGTTTTTGTTTAGAATTAATAAAGGACAATGTTGTTAAAGGATTGTTTTGTAGTCATGCTCATAACCAGAATCATAGTTCTAATAGTTCATATTCACATGCATCTACATTGTAAATGGTACAATGATTCAAGTTTGTGTGGGTCTTATAAATATATCACTTCCCTAAGCCTTCTAATCAGAAATATAGACCATTGAGTGAAGAGAATATATAATAAACCTTACCCCTAACTAAGAACCCACATTGGGGAATCTAACTAATATGAAAGGAATAATTGTTGTTGGTCATTAATCAGACTTGAGTCGTGTTTAGTGTGAGAAACAAGAGATAGTGGAAGATTGGACAAATTGCAGGAGAGTGTGAGGGTAAATTTTATAGGGATTACATACTAAGGTCACCCTAATTTTTGAGTGTCTATTACACACTAAGGTCACCATAATTTTCTTTCAAGCCTTACACACCAAGGTCACCCTGATGTATTGGTAGGGATTACACCAAAAGTCCACCTTATGATATAATGAATCTCATACCTTATAAAGGATTGTTATGTATCCAATTTGGATAAGAATCATATTACTCATAGTTAATAAACTCATGAACCATTTATGGGTTTGGAAGAGTGATTATACATAAAGAGATTACTAACCTAGGGTTTTGGAAATCTAGGGATTTGTATGAAGACATGTGACTATGTTTTGAGTTATTTGTATCTTACTGTTGAAATGATCGCCAAAATTTATAAGCCCACATGAGTCATGCTTGATGTGAGAAACAATATATAGTATAAGATAAATCATGAAACGACTGATATAAGATTTAATTTGACAGGTCTAACGATTGAAGTCTTCCTTGGTAGAGATGTGATTACAAGTCCTGTCGATATTATGGCTCCATGAGAAAAGAGTCAATGGATTATAGACATCTTGTCCCTATGGGTTGGGGGGTATTAGAGGATACTCAAAGGAATATGGAATTTGTGGGTGGATAAGGTCTTAGTATAACTTTATTGAAACCCTGGGGTAGTCACACATTCACACGAGCACCATAAGATTATTCCCATCATATGATTGAAGGGGTCATGTGTATCGCAAGATCCCTTTGCAGTCACATGCTTAACTTGGTCCATTGATATTCATGAGAACAAGAATGGATACAGTGTTATGCACCTTCCCTAAAGTTTTTTAATTCATAATTACATGCCAAGGCATAAGGTGTGTGATCGTATGAAGGTTTCATAGTCATGCACTTTTCATAAAGGGAAGGTGGTCTAGTACTTTCTATGATCCATTTGGTTTCATGATAATGGGAAAAGATGGGAGGGCATGAAATCACATAGCTAACAGTGGAACCAGATAACCATATGACCTGGTCTCATAACAAAAAATCCATCTTGGAATCATATTCCTTTTCATTATTAATAGGTCATCTCATGATCGTCCAATAGACGAAGGACTTTTATGATCATGTGATTACTTCACCTGAAAACATCTTATTCTATTTGTGTGTCTTCCTCTACTGCATCCCTTATTTTTTCTCGTTCTATTCTACCAGGGGGGTTTATAAGAATTATTACCCTTATATTTATGCCAAGTCAAATAGTGATCAAGATGAATACCTTTTCTTATATCACCAAAATGGGTTTCTTCATAAGTTTGAAATGTATTATGTTCTTTATGTGATCAAGAGTCATGTCATTAGTTGTGCCCTCCCCTTATTGAATAATAAAAAAGGAATGTGTGATCATTCTATCATTACCAGAATCTTCAAACACTTGTGACTTTAACATGACCTAATTTTCATGGCATCGACAATTATAATTCAATGGGGAATTGACTGATGTTCATGATGTGAATTTCTACAGGCATTCTCTTAATCAAGAAAATATATCCATGGACCTTTATATGATGAGGTTGGAATCTAAGGGACTTCTTGTTATCAGGCTGATAAATCAAAGGGAATTCATGTTATTAGGATGACATGTCCAAGGGCCTTCACGTGATTAGAAAAACATATCCATGGTCATTCACATAATTAGTCAAATATTACTTGGGGCCTTCTTGTGATCTATCCAACATGACCAAGGAAATTCACGTGATCAGTTCAAAATTTAGAAGGACCTTTTCATGTTTAGGATGACATGTCCAATCCTACATAAGGTTGTTATGAGAATGATGAGGAGTTATACAACCACATGATCTTAAGGGATCCACATGATAGGATATCGTGAACATATTCCATGACTATGTGTATTAAAAAGGTTTCATGTACAAGGATTTGAGTTACATGTCAAAGGCTATATATGGGTGTCATGAGACTAGTGAGGAGTCATAATATCATGTAATATATTCTCATGAATGATTTTATATGGAAAAAAGTTTTATAAGATATGAGGGATACATGTTATATGGTAACATCCCAAGGCTACTGGAAGGAGTAGCAAGACCAGTGAAGAGTCATGTGATCACCTACCTTTTGGGTGTTTATGTGATGGAGTCTCATGATAGGATGATAGGGTGTCTGGATTACCTAAGTAATTTATCAAAAGTTAGTATCCCACTACCTCTTCTATTCCTATTTGTTTCCCACCTTTGTATCACTTTTATTCATAGCCTTTACAAAGAGGGTGGAAGGGGATTATATTGGAAATACAACCAAACATGTCATTACTTTGGATGGTGAAGGAGTCTCATTCCCTAGCTTGAGGTGGTGGGGGGTTATCTTCAAGGCTTTGAATCTATCAACATTCATGATGCATATGTGATGCCAATGTAGATATGTGATAACATGATCAATTTATAGTGGGCTTGGATTACTATACATAATTGGTTTTACATGATCATGATTCACATTATCATGCTTCTTGTGATCATGCTTCACATGACCATGTGATTCCTAGGTGTAAAATCACTCGAGAATTCTAAAACGCCTCATTGAATGAGGTTTCTTCATAGAATCTCTTTGTGATGGCTACAATGGATTCACATGATAAAAAACAAGTTAGTTGAGATCCACTTGAAAACCATTGAGGCATTCACATGATGAGAGTCTATAAATGAAATAAGTATATCATGGAGGGTGAAACACTAATTTCATGTGAAGACATGGTTTTTATATCATGGCTTCAATAGATCATCATTACATGATCACTTTATCCATAGTCCTTCCCATGATGGCTTCACATGGTGGTATGAAGACTATTGACATGTCTTTTTGTGAGGACTCATATTTTCATGATGTCTCAATGATTTCACACTAAATAATCATGTGATCCGTTACATATATTTTGATGGATTCATGCTGTTCACATGATTAGATAAAAATGATAATTCATTCCTTCAAGTAACTACATGGATGAAAGACAAAGTTGTATCAATTTCTGTAGGATTTTGACCATGATTCAGATTCCATGAGTTTGATCACTAGAGTTTGATCATGTTAGATATCATATCTTTCATAATTGTATTCATATCCCACAATGGTTGAAGTTTGAAGATGGTGGTGCTGGTTTGATCATACACTGGAGTCGAGCAAACATTTAGTGTGGCATAGGGCATCAAACCAGTTTCATCAAGGTGTGTGATGGATGAGTGGAGGATAAAGATGATGGTGTGGTGTCAAGAGAATGTATCAGATATATTTTATTTGATCAAATACATTATATGAATATTTTTTAAGGTGGAGGAATGACAAAACACATAAAACCCCATCCCACATCTGACTTGTTCACTTCCTAGAAGCTCATAATTTTTTTTTCAGGTCACCAAATGCTTGATCAGATATTGAGTTTTGGAACTCACAACACATGAACACATAAACTCACTGGACACATCACACCCTTACACAATCTTTCTAGAAACCTCTTATGAATACTATATTCACTCAGTAAAGCACTATGATCACCCATATTCAAGCTACTGGGTTGGATTATTATGTTGGATCTTGGGCATGGTTGAGGTGACTCCCACGAGATACATGGTGGAGTTGGATGGATAGCTAGAAATTTATATCCAATTATTCAGATAATGGATTACTTTAAATACATAGAATAAAATTCTATGTAAAATCAGTGAAATAAGGACCAAATTTTTTTCCTTATAAAATAAATACCAATACATTATTCTCAATAATACAATTTATAAACCTTCTTATAAGTTTTTCATAAAAAGTATAAATTTTATTTGAACATGCTAATGGATTCTTAAATCTCTGATAGAAAATTACATAGAGCACACTTATGGGTGTAAATAGTAGTTTTCACATTTTAAAATGGAAATTTATTTAATTAAGAAACTAAAACACCCTCATGGGTGAGGCCACATGTTTTAGGCACCATAAACAAAATTCATAAAACCATCAAAACTATACCATGGAAAACATACCCATTATTGAAAACATTCTCATTTAAAACTCAACATAGAATCTAAATCCTAGGCTCATAATGACTCAAAGAACTATGTACTAAATCTCAAGGCTCCTACCTCAATCCATGGCGTAATGTCCCTCATCCATTCAAGGTGTGTGAAATTTTAAATAAATTTTATTTTAATGAATTTTAATGGTTTATGGAATGTTGATGGATCAGGAGATAGTTTAGAGTCTTGTTAGTGGATTTTGAGACTACAGTAAGTTGTGGAAGGTCTACCGGCTAGCCAGTGGATAGTTCAAGGGACTGAGAATTGTTCCAAGATCCACTGGCTATATGGTAGAATGTATAATCTTTCCAATGGGGGCCTTGGAATGATTTTTAATAAGAGGCCTTTTTTCACACAAATCCCCAATTGCACGTCCTCCTCAACTTACCTTACTCATTTCTCAAATTTTCAACTGGGGAGGCTTATTTTAGAAAGAATTAGATCTTTACACCTCATCTCTTCACCAAATTTAACATCATTCATTGTTTTGGGATCTCTAGGTAAATATAACACTACTCTATATTGTAATAATTCATTCACCTTAATTTATTTTTTAACCATAATGATATGAAATCGGGGTTTTTAAGGATTCAATTCAACATAGTTGTTTTGGAAAATGATTCTTGTTAATTTAGTATTTCCACACATAATGTAAGAATAACCTTACAATTTTACATCATTTTCATAAAGATGTATATATCATTTTTATATGGGTGTGTGGGTATCCCATTAAGAATTTTCTTATGGTAAAAATCCACCATGTTAGGCTTGTGTAGGAATATAGTACCCTTTAGAGGGTGAGAATTGAGATAATGCTATGTTAGAGTGAAAATTCCACTTGGAATTATGAATGATGTCGGGTCTTTGCACTTGGGGGAATTGATCTTGGGGGAGATAATCAAGATTTTTGGGCCTAGATAGGCCCATATAGATGATGGATGATAGGGAATGCTGTTTAAATTAATATTTATATTATTATTGATTCATATTGATAATGATTTCTCATTACTTGTGGTGGACTCCCAATAACCATTGGGATAGGTCGAGGTGACATTTAGACCTCCCAAGAACCATCAATATGGGTCAAGGTGATAAGTTATAATTCAAAATAACCATAGGTATGGGTTAGTATAACATGGTGTAACATCCAAGAACCATTAGAATGGGTTACTGTGCCATGGTTGGCCTTCTAAAAACCATCATGATGGGTCATGGTACGATTGAGATTATGACTTGTGGGATAGGTTTGGGATGAAGATTACTATTTTTATCATGGTTTTCAGAAACTCTCCTACCAACATGGAGATGAAATGGGTATTTCCAGGGTTCATACTAGCTTGGTCAGCACACAATGTCTCAGTAGGGTTATGTATTGTTTATGTATTTATTTTTATCAATGAATATTCCTTTATACACTTGTTTCATTATGTTATGGGTTCATTGGTGTTGTCCAACTATATTTATTCTCACACCCTATTTAGAGATCTCAATGTGAGTGTAGAAATTATTATCAATTACCCAACTAAGGGAAAGGGCCCCATAACTAATTACTGATTATCTACTGGTGGTTATGGATTGAGGCGACACTAAGACATAGACCAGAAGTAATCACACATTTGTATTTTTTCTTATTTTCATTTTATATGTTGATCCACAACTTTTGGATATAACTTTTAACTGCCTTTTATGACACTGGATATTGTGCTTCATCTATTTATAGCATGTTGTTTGGTTGTTGTTTGAGATTATTTATTTCCTTACATATGTTCATTAATTCATCCTTTGGTTATTTTGGTTTTTGTATGTGCCACTTTGATATTCATAGATATCAAGGGAATACTCTCCCAATATGTTGAATAGTCCATCACCACTATATCAATGTCTCTTGTGTATGGGGAGGTGTGAATGTCGTTATGGACCGCCTTCGTTTAGATCTGGTGATTTGGGCTAAGGTGTTACAAAATGGTATTATATTTTTTATTAACATAATTATTAGTGCTTGGTAGAATGGAAATAGGTTGGATGGGACTCAAATATGGGAGTTAATATTGTTCCTTGAAATGAACTAAGTAGTCTACCTCTGAGTGGTTGAGTAAAATGGTTTTGATTCATTCAAATATGGTGTTACTACTTCATACTTTTCTTATGTATTTTATTGTTTTATGATTTATGGGATATATATCATGGCCAGTTTTCTAGAGTAAGTGAGTTCATGCATCATGAATAGGTAAATAGGTTCACATGTCAAATGCCTAATTTTTTTGAATTATTTTGTTCTGAATTAATTAAAATTTAGTCAAAAATATATTTTTAGTTTTCCAAAAATTCATTTTTTACAACATATAATTTATTTAACCTCAGCATTACAATGATTTTATTATTATATAAATGTGGTTAGAATATTTTTACCATGATATGGGATATATGTGCCTATGATATTGGCCATGTGGTTGGGTGGATAGGGCTATTAAGAGAACCTGAGATATGAATTCCCTATTATATGAGATGTAGGGAGGAGTTGGGTATTGTGCCCATGGTCACTTTCCTTAATCTCTAGTGAAGTTAGTTTAAATAATAAAATTTTGATTTAATATGGGTATTAACTACATATTACCTGATGCTGGATAATATATAAATGGTATTGTGAGAGAAAAATTAGGTTTTGAAGCCCTTGTGATGCAGGATGTGTCACCTAGTAGTATCTTGTGCCTTTTCCAACTTTGATTTTAAATTTGTGACCTTGATAGAAGGGATGCGCCATGTCGGGTCATTGATATTAATGAACCAAGAGGGTTAGTTCATAGACCAATATTAGGTAAAATGTATTGAGTCTAACATTTATTTCAATATGAGAGACCCTAGAGTGAGATGGTTGTTTTGACATGTTAGATGTCACATGTAGATATAGGAGTAATAGAGCTATAACGAGTAATGATCTGGATGAGATGTATTTTGGTGAATTGGTGCGAGAGATGAGTTTCCACTAACTTAAGACTCATGATAGTCATATGTTGGTGAGTTTTAGGGATATAGGGTAACGTATGAGAAGGGTTTTCCTAGGAAAAAAAGTTATTTTGTGGGTGAGGAGAAAGTATGAATGATCCCATTTAAGACCAATTCATGGAAGTGTAGTTAGTTTGAGGTAGAGGCTGATGAGAAGATTTGTGACTATTGAAACTTTTTTTCTTGTTTATCTTGATTAATATGATTGATCATGAGTATGATCATGTGAATAGATTCAGGTATTTAATTTTCAAGATCCAGTTATATGGAAATATTATTTGAATGCCTGGTCGTGTGGTTTTGTGGTGTCATTCATGATGAGATGGTCAGGGGTAACACTAGGAGGTTGAATCTGGGATGAGAAAAGAATGTTTAAGAATTTCATGATAAATAATCATGATTAAAGTATGGATGGTCATGTAAATGGTTTCCGTTAGGTTCTGGGGCCTGCTGTGGAAGCCTGTGGGCCGGGGATTTTAAAATTTTCATCAGCAGGATGACAGAACTTGTCATTTCCAGTGATCCAAGCCCCGGAGAGGTCCGAGGATCTCACGTAAATTGTAAGGATAAAAAAACTAGAATGAAAACATACCTGTTTCAAATATGAAACCACGATTGACTACAACTAGTTGATGTCAATCATCTCTTGAAGGATCCAAAGTAAGATCCCTAAATATTTTCCACACGTGCTCTAAAAATCCATTGGAACATTGATCGTCAAATTCAAGGTGCTAGCACGATGATCCGATGATGCTTTCGACATCTCAACGATCACCACATCAAGATATCTTTGATGCTTAAGGAAGAACTTGATCTGAACTCTTGGATCATTAGCTTCTCTCTCTAGGAAGTGGGAGGAGAGAGAGACTCACAATTTTTATTCCATACAAATGAATGAATAGTGAATTGCACAACATGAGAGAGAGCCTCCTCTTATATTCATAGTGGAATTGAGAAATACCTGGTTGGGTTCCCCAGCCCCCGCTTATTTCAAAATCCACAAAATAAATAATTATGAAGAACTAAACTGTGCCAATATTATTTATTATTTTATCACATACTTGTAATATATATATATATATAATATTACGTGATAAAACTGAGTCATTTAACTCAACTCGTTATCCCACTTAATATTAAATGAACCTTGAATATTAAAATAATATTCATTCGATTAATATTTTTTTCCTGTATTTACTAAACTTGTAAATACATTAAATAAATTCAATCCAAAATATTCATAACTTGAATATTAATGAATTTATTTAATTAATCAGTGATCAATAACTTGGACAATGCTCGGAACCCATGGTGGGGACCACTATGTCCATATACCTATTCAACTGAATAGGGTGGATTCTTGAATATGCTATTGTTTGTGACGCTCTAGGACTTTATCTCAATATCAATGAATAAAATCCACATACCAAGAGCAGATTCTAGAAACCCATCATGGCCCCTAAAGAGATAAGGATAGTCATAGAAACGACTACCATCCTATGATCACTGACTGTGTACTATAATCTCTTTGTCATTAAATATCTCATAGAGCATGACACACTCTTGTGTCATCATCCTTATCTTGATTTATTGTTTGTTGATCTATCTAGATGGATTTTCCTTTCTACTTCTTTGGAAAAAAACATATGAAGGCGGAACCATCCAAATCAACTAGGCTTGAGATATACAACTTCCTAAACTTGGAAGCGACAAATCCTTTCTTGACCCTTCAGCCAATGTCATACCACCAACGATGCACCCAACAAAAACTACCTCACCACGGTATCACTACCATGGTTTTAGTCTTGCATCAAAGTATATAATCAAATGATATTCATTGGTAATGGTCTCAAGTCAGGAGACCAATACACATGTCGATAGATAGGATCGACCGCTGACACCTAAAACATGTGGTGTTCCTCTTGGTGGATCATTCCTCGTGATACCACTACTAGAGATCACCAAATGCAAACTTCATGAGAAGAAGTCTCAAAGCTTATGAGCCCCCAAAACCTGATAGTCAGACATCTACTATGTCCAGTCAGTAAGATGTATCTAGACCATAGATCATTTATTTAAGATTAATGTCATAGTGTCTTGAGGTTCTCATTATAGCCTGGGATCTTCTATAACCTCTCGACAGTACAATTAACCTTTGGAAATTACCATTATAATAGTTGATGCAAAAAATCCTACACTATAATAGTAAGATAACATCATGCATATCTAACTATACACATGATATTGTAATCAAAAGTACTAAATAGTTGGGCCTAGGGCACCCACTATTTCAACACCCCCACTTGCACTAGAGCCAGCTTGCTAACCAAACTTGTTAGCTACTCATATGATAAATACCATGCTTCTGCTGAGTAATGGATTTAACTACTGGGTCTACCACGTTTTCTGCACGTGGAATATTTTCTATATGCGACCTCATCTACATGAGTAAAACTTCTCATGATAAGGTATCCCCGAGTATATCAGTTTGTCCATTGTCATAACTTGACAACTTAGACGGCAAGAATATAATAATTTTCATTATGATAATAATTTTTTCACTAGGTGTGAATCCAAGAACTGGAAAAAATCGTTGCGATTTATAACTACTTCTTAGCTACCTTAGAAGCTACGATGTACTCTGTATTTGTAGGTATGGATACCACTAGCTTTTATGAGCATGACTCGCTCATCGCCTTTGCCTAACTATGATACTATATCAAATTGATCTATGTATTACTAGTTTTTGTCTCATAAAAACTAGTATACCTTCCTCTAAATATTCTAGGTACATATCATTTATACTTGCCGAAGTACAAGATGATAGTTTTGACTGCATCACTTGTAGTGCTCCTGGAAACAATTGATATCTTCCTACAATAAAGTATATTCTGGCAATATCAATTATTTTACATATTATGGCATATGTGATTGATCCATTACTGAATCGTATGGAAATCAACTCACAACATTAATCTATTCCCATTATCTGAACATGTGAACCTAGAGAGATTAAGCCATGTGACATTGGAAACAATTCTGAACTTGAATTGTTCCAGCTTGTATTTTTCAATGCAATGCTATTATATATATGAGATTGACTAGGACCAAGCAACCTATGGATATACCTCAGTAGATCTTGTTCCCTAAAACATAGGTTTCTACTTTAAGTCGATCAATGGAGAATTTATTTTATTATAATCTTATATAACTATAAGATCAGGATTTGTTTTCCATATGTTGTAAAACGTATTTCACTTCGAAAACATTGGCTCTCCCACCAAACATTGGTAGACACAAAAAAAATATTGATTTATAAAGAATGCTCTATGATCTTGTTTCTTACTTTAATCCAGAATTAGATTTCAGTAACTTGTAACCCTTATTGGAATCATATGATGTCATCATCTCTTTCTGGTTCTGTCGTATAGACACCTTCCATGAATGATGATCTTAACATCCAATGACCAATAGAATGATCTTAGAAGTTAGATATGATAAGTAAAATTCTAATATATTTAGACGTATCGACTTGGTATAACCAATCGAGACTTATTAGTATTAGTCTTGTACCATCCATGTAACTTCTCATTTGAATACCCACCACAGTATTCAATTTATAAGCCCCTTTTCCCTTTGATACATGGAATACATTATTAAATTCTCTTTTCAATCTTATCTTATTACCATATACTGCTTACTTGTAGGATTTATTATTCTTAATGAATAATTTATCACTGGCTGCGGTGAATATAAAACCATCACCATGGTTTCATACTTCCTACGTATAATGTGTCTCTGGAACATGCATATTCCATATGTACTTGTGGAACTTGTTCGTATGTAAACCATTTGTGCATCTCGAGCATTGACTAAGTCCAAGTCAATTCAACTCCCACTATCTGTAATAGAGATGTGCACCCTTATATAGAAATGTAGTCAAATACTTGACTACATCTTTTCTTTCTTAGGGAATTATGTAATATCGAAAGAAACTGTTAGGATAATTACCTAAAATGCACAATGTGTTTAACTTGATGCATGTTTGTTTGTTTTTTCCTTAAAAAACACCTTGCATCCTAAAATCATGTCCTATGAAATAATGGATTTTCATCATACTATGAATCATATGATATCCATTTGTCATTTTAGTTGGCATATTGGTTATGGGTTTACGCCATTATTTGCAAAGAACATATTGAAATATAATGGAAGTTTCTGCAGGTTGTAACATTGATACAACTTACATCATAACTTTGATATATAAAATGTTCATTCAAAATTTTTTCTAAACTACATTTTGTTGATCAATGTTAATATTTAAGACTCATCATCGATCCTCCTTATGAAAATCAATACGGTGATGTAGATATGGTAACATGTATTTAGGAATTACTATATTCTACATTATCCTGATCGATGATTATTTGGTCAAGATATTAATCAACATGCCGATCTGAAGCAACTAATATCTTTTTACTAAAGTTATACTTCATCAGTACATTCCTTAATGACATAAAGGAATATTATGAAGTATTTTTACTTCTATAATTCTTTGTAATAGTTCACATTGTCTTGTTGAACTAACCTTGGAAGATTTATGGAATACCTTTATCTCTAAAGGTTTCTTTGTCTAAACTAAGGATGTCAATAATACCAAAGGTTTTTAGCTGTGCCGATCCTAAATACCATACTATGTATATATTTGATGTCCACTTTTAATTTTACTTGACAAAGAATATTATTTCCACAACTGGATAGGTCTTACATTTTTTATATTCATCGTGTATTTCCTTTGATTCAAGTATGTCTGAACTATTTGTTGAGTATGTTACCACAAACAAAATTAATTCCAAAACATGGAATAATGTCTCATCATGTCCAAATGGGCACATGAGATAAATGTTTTTGGTTATACTCAACAACTTGTTCAGTTTGAATCAATTACTTGGCAATTTGAAGTTATGTGTTTCCCACAGCTGACTTAGGAATCACCCTTTCTCATCTTCTTAGAGAATACATATTACTCCTTATAATTTTTCTCTACTTACTTGGTTATTTTATTTCAATACATATAAGTGAAAAGCATATTGTATTTTAATACCCAAGAATTATGTGAGAAAACAATAATTTTATTTGATGAATATTAACTGAATGAGAAACCGGTACTTGCTTCTGGTATTTTAGTTTTCAAACTTCCATGAATTTATTTTAATATGTGATGAAAATAACCTCCTATTAAGTAACCATCCACTTTTCTTTGAAGGACATGATGAAGGTGCCTTTTGCATAACTTTCCATAGGCCTTTTCACCTTGTAATTCAATTTATTCTCTATAAGAATAAAAAATGGCATTATCTCTAATATTCTTATTACTTGGATAATGTTACCATAAAGGTAATGAAGTGCTTACTCTATTTTGTTTGTTTGAACCCTTAAATAAAACTAGAGTAATTTTGTGTAAACGGTATAATAATGGGATGACATGAAAGATTGTGAATTGTATTTCACTTTACACAAACCAAGTGTGACAATCACATTCAAATATTATTTATATTTCTCCTCGAAAGGATCTTGGAGATGAGTTTACATGTAACATCATTCATGTCATGATGTAGCGGTCACAACTAACATTAGACTATGATGATAGCATTATGACAGAACCATCATATTCTTGATTCATGAGTCTCTTATATGTAGTTTTACACCCTCTCTTCTTAAGGTGGCTTAACTGCCATTCTCTACAAATAGACTTTAACAGATCGTACTTTTAATATTGATTACCAAATGTGAAATTACTAATTATTTAATCATTAAATGTCTCCCACTAATTTTTCAAATTATAGGAACCCTATGTACTAGAATCAGAATACTCTTGAGTATTCTAGTGGCAAGGATCCATGAACCTCCCTCATAGTCTACAAGTTATGGCTATGCCACAACTCGGAGGGTCCAAGGTAGGATTTTGGCAGGCCAACCGCATTAACTTGCGGTTCCTTGATCTTTTGAGTGAAGTCCCGGCTTCAAAAATCATTTATTTAATTACTCAACACTTGCCTCAAAAATTACAACAAGCTAGTTATGGCTATTTCTTTCTTGTAATTTTAGTTAATTCGACCCACCACATGAATAAGAACTCCCTGGTAGTAAGAGGCACCCTTAGCTAAAGCATGACCGGCGCCTTGAACACCCGGTTTTGTTCAAATTTGAATTATGGAAGGTTGTTTCTGACTTAATATTTTTTTGATGGTTTTATTGGTTTTTCTCTCGACGAATGTAATAAATTTATATTAAACTTGTTAATCTATGTTGTCATGCTCACAACATAACTTTAATATAAAAACATACACCACTTCTTTATGCATTTTATTATCTATTATTTTATGTATTTTCCCACTGTTCTAAAATGCATAAATATAATAAAAAAATTCATAAAGGTTAAACTACTACCCGGCTGTTCATTAGAATCTAAACGAGCTAAACGCATCGTACCTAAGTCGAAGCTTGACTCTTGATGTAGCTTGCATCTATCTTGTATGTTTGCTTCTTTGAAGTATCACCTCATCTTAGAGGGGTCCATGTCACGTCTAGGAGTACCGCCTTGTCTTGGTAGAATCCACATGGCGTCTTGCACCGTTGAGCACTACCTCATCTTGGTGGGGTCCACCTCACTCGTCATCTTCATCTGATGTACAAAGATACTCACCGCTGTTGTCCCTCCCTCCCAGGACAGACTAAGCTCAAGCCTTTGGTTCCCTTCCATGGCACACCCTCCAATGGACCCGACGTCCACCTCCAATTGAGGCCACCCACAATAGATTCCCCGCATGAAGGTCATTGGCTGACCCTACATAGTTGCACTGCACAACCACCACGGCACCCGGCCTCCCTCACCGGCACTCCACCCACCACCCTCAGTTACCCTTGCTGGTCCAAGATGACCAGCAGCTTCTGGGTGCGGCAGGCGCGCCTCCAGCCTCCCTTTGACCAGATAGCAATGGATGATGCC
The DNA here is from genome assembly GCA_963277665.1 of Viscum album. NCBI lineage: Eukaryota > Viridiplantae > Streptophyta > Magnoliopsida > Santalales > Viscaceae > Viscum > Viscum album. The sequence continues at coordinate 1,543,704,763 of OY728155.1, read as the reverse complement.
CCCTCGTCCAGCTCCCAAGTTCCCCACTTGGCCTTCCCATCCTCCACCGCAGTTATCAGGCCAGAAACCGCCTCGAGATCGGTCGTAGGTGCTCTGTGCGATGTTGTGACTCTGGGATAGTTTTAGGAGGTGGCATTACATTGACTGCTTTTTTTAAGAAAGGAAAAGTTAGTTCCAAAGCGGTCTGGACGGACCTTCCCAACCTAGAACGAGTTTGGGCGGATCGGTCCGGCCTAGTTTGGCCCTGCATGGTGCTGCGCGGGTTTGACCCGACCCGTACAAGCCATGTAATGGCGTTTTGGGGACCAACCTAGTTAAATTAATTGAAATTAATTAATTTAATTAATTTACTTTTAGTTTTTAAAATTAATTTTGGTTATTTATTTTAATACTCGGCCCTCTAATTAATTTAATTTTGGAATTAAAATTAAATTAACTAGAGGGCCGATAATTAATTAAATTATTTGAATTATTAATTTAATTTAATTTAATTTAGATAACCCTCATACTTAATTAATGCATTTTAATTTAATCACGCTTTATTTTACCCACTTGCTGGTCTTGAGCATCGACCCATGTATGTTGCTTTTATTTAATTAATTATTTTAATTGTGTGTGATGATTGTAATTAATTAAATAGATGGTCTTCACATCATCTTTGTTTTTCGGTTGAAATGTATAAGGGCATGCACACCCAATTTACTTGATGTACATTTATACCCGAGTCCCCCTCGCCGGTGCGTGAGTATCTTTGTACTTCGGATGAAGACAACGAGCGATGTGGACCCCGCCAAGATGATGCAGTGCACGACGGTGCAAGACGACACATGGATTCCACCAAGATGAGGAAATACTCAGGTATAAATGTACATCAGGTAAATTGGGCGTGGAGGCCCCTATAGATTTTCATTGAAAAATAAAGATGATTCACATACCATCTATTTAATTAACCTTGATTAATTAGTATCCCCACAGGCCAACACATGTCCTTTCTAGTGTGCTTTGTCATCACTTACACACACCCTGGGAAACTTCCCAGAAGGTCACTCATACTGGTCACTACTCCAGGCCAAGAACGCTTAACTATAGTGTTCTAAAACATGTGTTGTTCCTATTGGTTGGTCTGTCCTCATGATCTCACTACTTGAGATCACCAAATGTGAACTTCATGAGAAGAAGCCTCAATTCTTATGATCCCCCAGCACCTGATAGTCAAACATATACTGTGTTTAGTCAATAAGATGTATCTAGACCATAGAACTTTTATTTAAGATTAATTTCATAGTGTCTTGAGGTTCTCATTATAGCCTGGGATCTACTATAACCTATCGACATGACAATTAACCTTTGGAAATTTCCATTATAATAGTGGACGCAAAAAAGTATACACTATAATAGTAAGATAACATCATGCATATCTAACTATACCCATGATATGTTAATCAAAAGTACTGCATAGTTGGGTCTAGGGCACCCACTATTTCAATAGTTTGGTATAGTGAGTCATTGTTGTTCAAAAAAGATTAAAGGGTTCTCTTTTCATGGTGACAGTTGAATGTGAGAGAGGCATGTCCAGTGTCTTAGATTCCAAGAACTTCTTTTAATGATGAATGAAACACTATATTTGAGTTAGTTACTTTTGATAGGGCTACCCATGAGTGTAAATCAGTTGAGTATTATTGAGATCAAGAAGTCAATGTGCATGACTTCCACATTTTGACAATGTAGTGTGAATATATAGGTATTCATATGTGGGATGAGGACTGACATGGGTCTATGGAGAGATTATTAGGCATTTTAACCTGAGTTTTTTTAGAATAAAGGATATCCCTAAAATCAGGGGATATAATTTTCACTTTCAAGGTGTAGTGGAAAGGTTGATACTAGCTTAACCAGTGGTATGGTTTGACGTGGAAAATGATCATGTCTCGAGTGGAGAATCATGAATACATTAATGGTGAGATATATAGAGATAAAAAGTGATAAGTAATGTAATTGATTACATATAGTGGAGACTGAACCATTTTCTAGTTATTGGTGTTGTTACATTTTGAATGGAATTCAAGCAGATGGCGGGAACAAAGTTCCTCGTGAAATTGGAGTGAGTGGAAGATGGGGTTTTATGTAGATGCTTGAATATTATAGTGAAATAATCATATAGTCATTACATATGAGGATGAATGTAGGATGTACCATGGATTTTGGATTATTTTCTTAATGGACTGATAGTGTGTGATCTCTTATGGTGGAGAGTGTCAAATAAGTTATTGGCATGAGGACTTATGTTGGTAGGATCATCGATGTTGTGACACAAATTATTGGGTTGTTGAAATGCCTCATGAGAGATGGTGTGTAGATGAATATAGTTTATTTATTTTTGTGGGAGTATCATATTTATGGTTTAGATGAGTATTTAGTGGAAGTCTGATCATGGTAATATAAATAAAAGTATAATTTAGTTACCCAAGTAGGTGTCAGACTAAGGAAATGTCAGTTCTTGTTACTGTATGAAAATACTCTTTGTTGGTTTAGGATTTAATCATCAGATAGAACTATATGATATGTTCTCACTATGGTGTGCATGGTTATATGGTCTCAATATGCCTTTAGATCTATAAATTTTGATCTAGAGGTATTGCAGTACATCAGTAGAGGATGTGCATTGTTGAGATAGGTTGGTTGAAGGAGTGTAAACTAAATCTTTATATGTCAATAGTTTATGGAAATATGTAAGCCATGTCAGGAATGATGTTGACACAATTATGTTATTTTCAAGGATTATTTAGGCCTCTTCAAGATAAATCAGTCATTCCTGGGATTCATGAATGGACAATAGGTATTCAACCATTTTTATTCAAAATAAAAAATGACGAGTTATATTAGGCTCTAACCAATGAATCAGTGGTGAACCAACATAATTAGTTGAAAATCATTATGGGTGTGTCATTAGAATGAAGTAGAATAATTTTAATAAGAAAATATAATTTTGGAAGGTTTCATAACTCATATTTGACCATTTGGTAATTAAATATGGTGAGTAGCACTATAATCCCTTCTTGAGATGATTGATGCCATGGTAGTGTCTAGTGATAGTCAAGAGCTATGAAATGAAATTTTGATGATTTGATGGTGATTGTGAGCATTGGATTAGGTTGGGTGTCTTAAGAACCTTGAGTCTCGAGGTTATTCTTTGAATGTGTAGTTAGAAACCAATAATGAAATGTGGAATATTAAGGTTGATTTAATGGACCCAGCCTAGTGACGATTCTATTTTGGGAAAATGAAATGGTGTGGGTGTTTGTTGATGATAAACTCTCATGCATCGCACTGGGTGGTGCAACCAAGATTGGCCTATATGCGAAGGTATATGAAATTTTTTTTGTGGTTGGTCATGAATAATTACATTGTAGTGTTCAACAATCATTTCCCTACCTAAAAAATAATGATGGTCAACCTCCGACAATCATGCTAGTTGTTATAGAACCTTGTAGTGTCAGTGTGGAAAGAGGATGACATGACCATGGACATTATTATGGGGTAAACCAAGACTCCGAGGATTCAAAATTCCATGTGGGTAGTTATTTTTGAGAGATAGTGTGATTTCATGGTGTTCATACGAGAATCATGTTATATTGAGATACTTGTTTAACATCATAGGTTTTGTAGGGTTTGTAGAAGGTAATAGGGACATTTCTTAAGCTGAGAACTACATATCTCCATCAAACATATGGGCATTCATAGAGGATGATCTACAATCTAGAGGACATAATCAGGGAATGTTTGATTCATTTCAATGTGGAATGGGATAAACACATGGCCTTGACAATGTTCTAAAAAATATATTTTCTTAGGATTTGGTTTAGATTTCACCCTTCGAGTCTCTGTTCAGTTGGATATGTTAATCCACACTATGTTGGCATGAGATAGGCGAGTCGATAGTGATAAACCTGAGCTTGGTGCATGATACTTTGAAGTGGGATAAAATGATCTGGAAGGGGTTGGTTACCACCCAAGGCATAAAATATTCATATTTTGTCTATAAGATAAAACCATTATAGTTCATCATGGAAGACAATGTATTCTTGCAGGTGTTCCTTCCTCTTGGGAATAGAAATTTAAGGAAAAATAGGAATCTATGACCATGGTTTTTTTGTTCATTTAAGACTGTAGAATATATTATGTGGTGGATTAAAGTAAGGATGTACCTCTGTGGAATTAGGTTATGCATGAAATATTTTATATGTCACGACTTCAGAAGTGTGAGATATACCTAGTGCATATAATTGATGGTGAGGATATTGAGTTGGAGGAATATGGTCTATTTAGAGAACATCCATTATATATCGTGGACTGAAGAGAGATGGTGTTGTGTGGGAAGATAGTTCTTATTATTCAGGTGTTGTGGTAGCTTGGGTGGATCCAATAAGAAACATGGGAGTGAGAATTAGTTGTCTCAATGAAGTGGATAGAGTTATTTTTATAGACCCCTTGGAGAACATCTCAAGGACTGCAATCTCTTAGAGGGGTAGTTTTTAATGCTCCAGATTTGTTCATTGTCTTTTATATTCTAAAATAATTTTATTTTAAATAATTTTATGGGTTTACAACTCATTGAGGTATTAGAAGGAAATTTGGAGGCTCATCCATAGAGGGTGAGATTGTATCAAGCTACTTCAAGTCTACCAACTAGCCAATGGACTATCCAGGGGCCTATGTATTCTACATAAACCCACCATGTAGCTTGTGGGGTCTAGTATGTAGCCGATGTGGCCTAATGAATATTTTTAATATGGGACCATTTTTTATTTTCACTCATACCATTAAACCTCACACTATTTTTCCCAATCTCATTGCTTGAAATTACAATAAGGGAGGCTTCGTTGGGATGGTATTGGCTCTCTAGATTGAATTTATTCACCAAATTGGACGTTTTTTGTTATATTGGTTCTCTCTAGGTAAATCTAAAACCATTCTAGTTTATAAGCATTATTTCTCATTTTTTTTCTTATTCTATAACCCTAATGATATGAATTTTGGGATGTTCTTATGAATTTGGTGTTCCAATCTTCTTATAGAAAATTATTCTAGGTGTTTTAGTCTCGTCACACATTAGGTAAGAAATTCCTCCCATTTTACTGTATTTTCATAAATTTACATGTATAAATTTTTGTATGGGTGTGTGGGTAGCCCTTAAGACTTCCACATAAGGTAATAATTCACCGTTTTAGTGTCGTATATAAATAGTGAAACCTTTATAGGGATAGAATCAAGATAATACATGGTAATATTTGAAATTACACATTGGATTTTGGATGATGTGGGGAATTTCAACTTAGTTACTTTGATATTTGGGAAGTATTTTGAGCTCAGTTATGGATGGTAGGCTTGGATAGATGATATATGAGAGGGAATGATAGTTCCCTATATTTTAATATTATTATCAATCCATATTAAGAATTTATTCTCATTTCATGTGTTGGCATCCCAATAAACTTATGGATGGGTTGATGTGACATGTTGGGCCTGCCAATAACATTTGAGATGGGTCAGGGTGACACATTGGACCTTCCTAGACAGCTTGATATGGGTCATTATGACATGTTGACCTCCCAAGAACCTTCAGGATGGGTCAGTGTGACATAGTTGACTACCCAATAACCTTGATGATAGTTCATGGTGTGGTTGATTTTTTCACATATGGGACATGGGCGGGTCACGCGTTACTATTATTATCATCATTTTGATAAAACCTACTTCTAGTATAGAGTTTAAGAATGTAGGTTCAGGTTTCATGGTGAATTAATCATCACATTATTACCCTCCATAGTTATGATTTTTTTATATATTTATTTTATATTGATGTATACACCTTTATACACATGTTTTATTTATGTTAAGGGTTTATTAGTGGAATCGTACTAAGTTTATTTCCATAAACTAGATGGGAATATTAATCCATTTATAGACATTATGATCAGGGACCTGACTAAAGAATGGTCCCCATGAAAAATTGATGAGTATAAGCTAGTGCCTAGGGATCAGGGTGACATCAGGGCATTCCTGTAAAGTATTAAAGCCTCTTTTAATTTTTTTTTAATTTTTTCCATCTTATATGGTGATACACCACTTTTAGGGTCATTTTTTACTACTTTTTATGACACTAGATATTGAATTTCATCTCATTATATAATTATATGTTTTTATTGATGTTTCAGCTTATTTGTGTCACCCTGAGTGTTTAAAAGTGTATCATCATTTTTGATAGAATGTATATTTTAAAACAATAAGATTTGAAGATAACATAACACCTTTAGACTTTATGATATATTTAATTATAAATAAATTCAATCACTTCTATATATTTCAATTCATGTCACACCGGGTTTGAACAAAATGTGATACTAAATTAAATTATTAATATTTAAACATGATCATTATAACATAGATGTTATGATTGAAAGAATGAATACTAATAGGTAAATAATGAAAATTATATGGTTAACACATGTATAAAATAAATTTAATGGTTATCTATTCAGTATAAATAAAATAGGAACCATTTTAAAGAGAAATAAATGTTTTAAAAAACTATGTTTTTCGGAAAAGCGAATTAGTTGCACGATGAGTACAAAATTTAAAATTAACCTATAATTATTTTAAAAAAATAATTTGAAAAAATAAAAAATATTTTTTACATATATATGTAAAAATTATATTTTGGTTAATTCTTAGTAATTTTCTAAAAATTTTATTCTTTTAATTAATAGTGAAAAATAATAATTTTAATTAAAAAATGCATATTCATTTAAATTATTTATAAAGATAAATTTTATTTTACATTATTTTCCAATAAAAATTAGTTCAATTATATTAAAATTTAACAAATTTATGTTACTATAATTAATTTCATTTTTGTTTTTTATATTAAAACAATTTATACTTATGATAATTTTTTCTTGGAAAAATAGCGCTTTCATCGCCTATGTGGCTTGATTTTAAATTGAAATCTTCTACTTAATTGAATTAAATTTTTCAAAATTGATTAAATATTTTAAATAATAATAAATTAAATTATCTAATAATTCCAACTTAATTTTTTTACCATAATTAATACTGTAAATGGTAAAAATTAATTTCCATAGTTTTTGTAAAAATGGATTTACTGGGGGTTAAACAAAGTAGATAAGAGTTATAAATGAAAAAAAATTTATAACCCCATTTTTTACGGATATTTTATACCTTATAACCTATAATATTGGAAAATTACCCATTTTGAGGTTTTAGGAATGATAAAAATCTAGGAAACAATTTATCTTTTAAAACATTATATGTGTGTCCTCTCCCCCACAAATAAAATGACACCCTTTGTCCTCCCCTATCCACACTTCAAAAAATACTTTTGTAGAGAATACCTAACCATTTACCATAATTAATTCCATCCATAAATCCAATATTACTTATTTTGATTATTAATCCATTATAAGAATGTTTTTTTGTATAAACCTAAAGAGGATCTCTAAATAAGAAGTGAAATTATTAATCATATGATTTAATTTTATTTATTGTTACAAATAATTCAAAAATTCTCAAGACATAATAATATAATAAAACAAAAATCTCATATATATTTATATTTTATTATTTTTATGTAATAACCCATATTTATATCCACTTCCATCAAATAAAAAACGAAATTGTCGATTGTCTATAAAGCATACTATCGTCTCACTAACCGATGTCACTCGTTTTCAATAACCACCTTTTAATGATCGATATAATGATGTATTTAAAATAATAATATTATATTTATAAAATTATTATAATTAATTTAATATTATATCACATATACCTTATTAAGTTCCATTCCATGGGGGATGTGATAACGTCACTCCTGTGTATGACAGAATACAGACACACCAAGTGATGTTGTTCATTTTTTTCTTACACTATACATGAAATTTAATAAAGATAAATTTAATGTATATATGTGATATTTATTATATATCAATAATTATTGAATCACAATGTCACATATATATTCTTACCTTCAAATCCATTGGAAAACAATAATGTTGCTTGTGCATACATGTGAACTACAACCTCCACATAGTAATGTGAAATGTTTTTCATTTTATTTTTTCAAGGATTGAAATAAGGAATGAATTTTTTTTAATATAAATTATATACATAAAATTAAAATTATTATCTAAATTTTAATTAATATTTATTTTCATTTTATTTCACCCATTGAGAAAAATGGAATCATTGCCCATGCATATGTACAACTTGTCTTCTCCTGAACGGTGTAATCCATTTTCTATCTATAACTTTTAAGATTGAAATAAATACATAAATAATGAATATATATGATATTTATATTAATTTTAACATTATTTTTATTATGTGACCCTAATTTAATTAAATGTTCCATATTACTATACTAAAACAAACATGAAAAAGGAAGCAATTGTCACCCGAAACAGTTATTTTAAAAAAGATTTGTTAATAAATGGGAGATAAAACTATAATTAAATCATATATATATAATGAGATATATGGTTATAGTTATATAATATATATATAATAAACATATATTTATTATACTAGATGTTCTAACACATATGAACGAAGCTGGACATTAGGTAAGGGTTTCTTATTTGACATTTACTTTTATGAGACATACGCTATATTCACAAATTATTCCTCTATGTGGTGTATATACTACCCCTTTTAATATTTCATATCATAAATATCATTATCTTTATTAAATTTAAAGTTTCATTTGAATTTATTTATTTCATGAGGATTATGATTCAAAGGATAACAAAATAGTAATGGATTATTTCGCAATCTCATATTATTCAGGATTGTTTTTATTAAGTATTTTTTGGGTGAATTATTTGATATTTCTATATTAAAAATAGTATTTTTTGTTATAATATATTTATTCATGATCTTTTCAAGTAATAGTACCATTTTTTCACTCTTTGGTACTTAAAATTATTTATATAATGGTTTTAAGAATATCTAAATTTTTTTCTCTCTTCTGTAAAAAAATCCTTTTTATAAAAATCTAGGTTCTCCAATAATATTTTCAAAAAAATTAACCATTTAAAAATTATTTATTAAATAATTTTTTACAAATTTTTAACTTGTACAAAAAAATTGAAATGAATATTCTTGTTGTTTTCAAACAAGTCATTTGACTTTTACCAAAAATGTGAAAGGAATATTTATTTTTACATGTACAACATGAACAAAATTTCATGCATCATTATAATGACCTAAATTTTTATCAATGGAATTTACCATCATGTAATTATGTCATAAAATACATAAATCACATATAGAAGCTGAAAAAAATATTGTTCCTACAAATGGTACAGTAGTCAGTAAATGAACCAATAATAATTCTAAATATTATAGCAATAAAAAAAATATGAAATATGATAATAAGAATATGAAAATTTGGATCCTGTTGAACCACTAGATAGACTACACTCACGAAAAAATCTTTTAAAATAAAAAATAATCTTAATAAATTAATATTAACCTTTGATTTGAATATATATAACATTGAGAAAAAATAGAAGTGAATAAAGAATGAATGAAACAAGAGGTATTTATAAGAACTAAGGAACCTATGCCATTGGAATAGTAACTTGACTGTTGGAATAGTAATCTTACAATTAGGAATAGTAATATGGTAATTGTAACCATTGATTCACCTATGAATGTAAAACTATAATTTCTGTATTTTCATAAATGATAATATGATATAAATATATATTTTTATAAGTAATTAAATGTTTTAAAAAGGATAAAATTAGTGTTTTTTGGGAAATATAAATATATCATTACAATTTTATAATTAATATAATTTTTTAAAATAATATTTATTTTCATAAAATAGAGTCATAAATTAATATTTTTTATTTTAATTATAATATTGTTTTATGTGACCTTAATTAATTTTCCAAAGGGTCATACAATCAATTATAATATTAAATTCTATATTTTTTGAATAAATGATGATTTTATTTTAAAAAAAATATCATATATAGATATTTTAATAATATATAGTGAAATTTTTTAATCAATACGTCATAAAATGCATTGGTTGAATTTTTTGAATTTCTCTAAAAAAGTTTAATTTTGTGAATAGTGAAATATGGTAATTTTCACTATTTATCATTATGAGAATATTTGAGTCATGGATGATGTAATATTGATTTAATAACTCCTTATTTATAACTCTAAAAAAATATTTACTATATTTATTTATAGGAATAAAAACTATTGATATACATGATGATAGATAATAAACTAAGGAATATAATAATAAAAAACATCCCTCTCCTCCCCCTATAAATACTAACCCTCACCACCCTTTCTCCTCATACATTCTAATCCATTTATATTGTTAATATTCTACCAAATTACCTTTGAAATCTATTTCCCCATGTAGTTGATCTTATGGTCTCAACAAAAGCTCAAACCCAAGTTCATTAAGGAGGTTCTCAAGGAGACAACATTCATGGGGTAAAATCCTCAATCCTTCCCTTTTAATTTCTCTTCCATTACTATCCTATCCTCACCTTCCCTATCCAAAGTATCATGATAACTATAGTATCATATTTATTCTATAATTTTATTATGATAATGTAATATCCATAATTGAATCTCCTCTTTTCTCCTTTCATGTTAAAAATGAAAACATCATCCGTGATATGTCGATTTACCACCTTCATGGCCGACAAGTTTTTATTTTTTGTTACCACCTTAAATGATTGTCATACAATAATTATTATGGTTAAATAATATTTCATTATGTACATTATAAATTTTTTACTATTATATATATAATTTATATACATAATATAAAAAAACTGAAACTAGTTCGTGATGGATGTAAAAAATTCCAAAATAAACAAAACATGTATCATTAGAATTTTATCAAATGAATCATCCTAATACCAGAAATAAATTGATATATGGAACATTTAGACTTATATAAGTTCATTAATATCATTTCATTTAAATTTTATTGAATTATTATCATTTTATAAGATCATTCATAATTATATGCACGTGAACTGATCATGGAAACCATGAAAATGAAAGCTTCTCGGACAAAGAAATTGAATTATATACATGCTTAACACTTGATTTTATGACAAATAAAAATATTTTACAAAATATATCTTCATTACCAAACACATATTAGAGTCCTACCATGTTTTTTCTTCTTAACTCAGGAGTGATGATTTCTATACCAAATATGTTTTTTTCTTTTTGAAACCCCATGTTTATTCATGAAATTATAATTGATGAATTACTTGGAACCCCATTAAATTACATGGGATTTTACCTTACTATGATTGTTATACATCCTATTTGGCATCCAGGATTATGTAAAAACATTATTGTTATGGGTGGGGCTTGAATTATATAGCCCTCCAATGCACTGGGTAATGTGAAGCATCCCATGAGATAATGTGTAATATGTGTGAACATGATGCTATATTTTTTCATAATGATGATGTTATTATTGTTCACATATGTTATGTGTGAACATGATGCTAGCTTTTTTCACAACTATGTGAGGTATTTGACCACAAAGACCTGATGTTTCATTTTTATGCATTTCCACATTCCATGCCCTTATCACATGTTTACCTCATGATATTGATGATGGTACTATGTTTATGATATGTTGATTATTATTATTATGACCCATGTTATATTGATTCATGTTCTTTATTCATCCTCTTATGAGGATTTTAATGCACCACTTTCATTGAGGTATATCCTCAGGTGCTTACATGTACTAAGGAGAACATGAGTTTTTATGGATAATCTTGATGTATTTAAATTAAAGTTTATGTTTTATTATGTTCAAGTTATATATGGGCCAAATTTTTCCAAAAAACTAATGATATTGATCTTGTATTGGTATCTATATTATGTAGTTTATATTTAAAATTATACAATAAATAAGTAATGAAAATTAGGGTCGCTACAATAAGGACCACTCAATATTTTAAAGATTTTTCTATATGATTCAGATGATATTTTCAAAGAACATTATTGTCAAAATGGTTTGTTATCCTTTAGTTTTAGTATTTTATTTTTAAAATTAATGGTTTTTTCTTCGATAAATATTTTAAAGGATCATTTCATGTAATTTATATTCATTATTTAAAAAACACAATTATTCTACTTATGATCCACTGGGGATATATTTTAATAATAATATGCTAATTATTTTTCCATATGTTTTATGATCGTTTTGAATCTGGATAAACAATTTTATTTCCATTCACCATTCTATTTTGGATGGTCTATGATTATAATTGTTTTATTAGGTTATGTATTAACATTTATAATGTTGTTTTTTAAATATGAATGTTTATGTTGATTATTTTTTACTATTTTAATATAAGGAATGAATTGGAATTAGTATGTTATAGGTGGGTCCTACTCATAGATATCCCTTCGATTCATTGATAGGTCTCATGAGAAAAATAAGTTTATCAAATTAGATGGGTTTGTACCCACATATTTAAACTATATTTTGAAATGTCTTGATAGTATATTTCAGATGTCCTTAATTATTCATTCTCTCATTGTGAGATTATTTATTTATGTCTATATGATTATTAGATTAGTTAAAATATCAATGAACAAGTTTCAAGATTATCCGATTATTTTTATAGATTTATTTCATCTCCTTTTTTTATTTCCATATAATACTCGTGTTATTTTTTAAATATCATTTTTTAAAGTTATTTAGTTTCTATATTGACTATGATAATTTATTTATGATAGTTACCACTGTACTAATATCCTTATTGATCATCTAAGCTCACCCCTTTATTTTGTTTTATTTTCCCCAAGTTGCCTGGAAGTGTTTTATGATTGAAATGAATGGATATTCTAAGGGGAAATATGGTGCTCAAAAAAGAAAAAAAATATATTTTTTAAGTTTTCAATTTTAATGTGAATAAAATGTATGGATCTAGTTTACTAAGACTGGTAAACTATTCAATCATTCATGATGCTATTCCTTGTATCTTATGACAATGTAAAAATGTGACCACTGAATTGTAGGATCGAATATGTAAAAAGGATATTCTCAAATACAAGTGGGGGGTGAATTGTATACTTTAATCATTCCTTTGGAACCTTTAAATTCAAGTTTAACAAGGTTAAATAAACATTCACAGGACCTCTTAAAGAAACCATTTCTATTTTTGTAAAAGAAAGCGTATAGAATTTGTAATATAATCAGAATAACGGAATTACAAAGTATAAGAAGGTTATACTTTCTATCTTTAACAAAGTTAACATAAAACAGCGGAATTAAAAAAACTTGTAATAGTAAAAAGGTAACAATAAAATTCTTTTAACCCAAAGAGAAGGGTATCCAACAACCTTGGATAAAGGTTCCTTGATTTATACTTTCAAGAAAGTATGTCTTACCTAAACCCAGGTATGCCCTCAATTCGAAGACCGGTATCTGTCGTGCTATCCCCGCAAGCCCTCGATTTAGAAGGAAATCAGAACATCTATCTTCCAATATCGAAAGCCCATGATCATCACGATCGGAATCTCCACAAAGAAAGTCTAAACAAGTTGTTCACACCTGAACAAGTTGTTCATGACATCCACACGAAGCACTGAGAGTTGTAAGAGCCTCTCTCTCTCTCTAGAAATCACTTCATAGCTTTTTCTCGTCAAAGTCAGTTGTTGAATTTGATGTATTCTTCTCATTAAAATGGGCTTGTATTTATAGGAAAAACTTCTCAAAGGTCAGCTCCGCTCCAATAGTAATATTTTCCTTAAATTTTAGAGGGACCTGGACACGTGTCAAACATACCACGGTTAGTTTATAACAGATTAAATGACATCATTTCAAGTAACTGAAATGATGTTAAGTTAATGATAAATGTTAAGTATAGGAAACCATAGAATCTGATATTATTGGAACGATACATTTAAACAACTCTAACATTATCAAGAAAACTTAATCATAAGAAAAAGTAAATCGGATTGTGAAATAGGTATCTCATTTGATCTAGAATCGGAATCACAAAATCGGAATCACATATACACCGGAATCAGAATCCAAAAAACTGAATCACATATACATCAGAATCGGAATCATAAAAACTAAATCATATAAACACTGGATTTGCAATGATAAAACTAAATGGAAAATCATAATGACATATCTGTAAGCATAATGGAATGACAATTTTCGATCTTAAGAAAAATACGGAACTTAAAAATATTCAGAACTTAACAAAAATTGTTTGTGATTTTCAAAACATAAAACCATACGGAATGGAGAATTCATAAGATATCCTTATTGACTTAACAATCTCCCCCCTTTTGGAAAGAAAAAACAACTTTTCTAAGGAAGAATATATTAACATAGATAAACAAGTATGAAAAAACTTATCTCCCCTTTTGAATGAAATTTCTGATGAATACGACTAACTCACCCTTAGGTTATGTTTCCCAAGGATCGTATTTTTGATCTTTGAAGTCATGATTTCTAAAAAAATATCTCCCCCTTAGACATACATTTCTTCTTAAAAGAAAACTCCCCCTTACTTGGACATTATACTTTCTTTCCATACTCCCCTTACTAGATTCTTCTTCTCAGAGATTAAATTCTTCCTTTAAATAAATTCTCCCCCTTTGTGATTTTCAAAAATAGGGAATGGAATGGAGAAGTATAAGATTTTCCTATATGGTTAAGCAAGAATACATTCAAAAACAAAAGAAATATATGCAAGAAACTTCTTTAAGAAAAATTTAGAAATAAGGTTTACATTACAACAAAACAACGGAATGTAATGAAAAGGCATCCACTCTTCTTCTACTCAGACAAAATCTTCTTTATCAAGGCTTTAAGTTTCTTTAATTATTTATGATCTTCTTAAAACTTCTTTAGTAAGATCTCTTAATCCTAATTATTCTTCTCTAAAGGCAAGATCCTATCTTCTTGAGCAGCTAGGGTTTTCTCTAATTTAGCTATGACTTCCTTCTCACTACTAACAGATCGACCAACAGAATTGATTTGACTAGCTTTCTCAGAGATTGATGTCTTGACTTTTTTGAATTCAGTTTCACAAGTATTAAAAGCTCCTTTTGTTGAATCCATGAATTCACCAAACTGTCTTATTTATTCAATGATAGTTTTGGTACGGTTAAATACTTTCTTACATGTAACCTTTTGAGCTTTGTAATCAATAAAAATATTACTGAAGTCTGCTTCTTGATTGAAAACCATGTCCATAAGCATATTAGTCGATTCTATCTTTTGATTCAAGGTCTCTTGAATCATTGGACTCTGGTCATCTATGTTTGAAAGAATCAGAATGGTTCTGACTAACTTTCTTAAATATAGTTTGACAAAATCATTTTTGACAGATGAAGAGGACTCGGATCTTTAAAACATATTTTCCTTTCTTAACTCCTCTTGGAGTTAAGAATGTTTTTCTCTCTATTATCTTAGAGGAATTATGAGGCGTTTCCTTATCAGATGGCACAACAAAAACATTCTTTTCTTTAAAAGGGTCTCGAGATAGATATTTTTCATCTAAAATTTGAAAAACATTTAGATCTCATTGTTCATCTTCTTCTTTTTAAATCTTATGATGTTGAGATCCTCCTTGTCCCTCTTCTTCTTGAAATTATTCCTCTTATTCACCTTGTTGTTTAACCTCTTCTTTATCTACTTTTTCTTCTAGTTCAAATTCAACTTCTTCTTTGTCTTCAACATCAACCTCTTCCTCAACTTCTATTTCTTCCTCACATTCTTCTTCAACTTGTTCTTCAACTTTTTCTACTGAAATAGATTTGGAACATGAACTCAAAGGAGTTCCAATAAAATCATCCACTTCTCTTAAAACATCATCATCATCATCTTGGATTATCTTATCTTCTATTTCTTGAACTGGTTTTGATAAAGCTAGAACATTCTTAGCTTTTTGGATTTACGGAGTGGCCGCCAGTTTCTTATGAATAACCTGAGATTCAGGTACTTCCTGAGATTTCTTTTCTACAGCTTTTAAATGAGACTGAAAAACTTGTTCTTACAAAGATTTCTTCTTTAACTTCTTCTCCTTCTTTTCTTTCACAAGATTTTCATCTTGATTGATTCTTAGATCCTTAGCCTCTTCATGATTCAGACCAAAAGAAGTATCTTCTTCCTTTTTAGTAGCTACCATTTCTCTCCATATTTCAACTGTTGCATCTAAATATGATTTTGATTTCTTTGCAGGAGGAGGTGCTAAAACCGGAATAGCAGGAACTGGTACTGGCAAGCTCGATTCATCAAGTTTCTTTTCTTAGGAACTGACTTTAAAGATTTTGGAACATCACCCTTGTTCTGTACAACCATTACATCAATGTTTTTTTATTTAGGAATAAACTCTACTTTAATCCTCCTTAGAGTGCCGCCACATAGCAACAAAATCATGAAATGTTTTGAGACTGATCAACATGGAACATTCAGTTCTTGAAGACACAAAACGATTATCCTGGAAATAGTTGCTGGGTACATAAGGATCATAGATCTGATGGTTCCACTTTTTATTGCTTGGATGGTGATAAAGATGTACTTCACCAAGTTGATCGTCCTTAGGTTGACAATAAATTTTAACAGAAAGATATCACATATCTTTAGAAAATCCTTATCTCCCTTTCTTGGAATAATAAATCCTTGCATCCAGAGATCCACCATCTTGTGGTTCATTGAAATATTGGTAATATTTGGATTCTTAACATACATAAGACCAAGAAAATCCAAAGCCTTTACTTTTTCAATAGATCCTTCTTTCTCATGGAGTTTCTGAGAGAAAAGAATAGCCTCTCCTTCATATGGTATGTTAAGAACATTTGCTACTTTCTTATAGGGAACTGTATATGATTTATCATATCATTTGAACTTAAACAGATCCTTACCGTTCTTTTGAAAGAATGTAATATATTCATATAATTGAATAAGGTGGTCAGGATAAATCGGATCTTGAGATTTCCCCTTTCCCTAAAGATTGACCATTCCTTAATCTCCTTGCTAACCGGCATATGATCTTCTGAGGATTCTAGAGTCATTCAGGGTGATAGAGAACATCATAATGAAAGCTTTGATGGCAACAAAACTGTGGCACTGAGATCAGTAAGGATGGTGCGATACTTAAAAACGAGGCACCCCTTATATAGACATGTCTATAGCTTTTCAACTTCCATGAGATAATCAAACGACTGATAATAACCTGATTTGATCTGACGGTTGATAATGGATATAGAAAATATGAATTCTTATCTTTTTAAGTAAAGAAAACCAGAATTTAAGAAATTTTGAAATACCAATAACTAAAACATAAGATAAATAAAATAAAGAGTATGAAAGATTAACTTTTGTAATACAATGAGAGATTTATCAGTATTATAAGAATTTTTCTTAGAGGTTTCAAATCTAGCATTTTCAAATTCTACATTTTCAAATTCTACATTTTCAAATCCTAAATTTTCAAATCTTACATTTTTAAATCCAACATTTTCAAATCCGACATTTTCCAATCCGAAATTTTCAAATCCGAAATTTTTAAATCCAAAATTTTCAAATCCGATATTTTCAAGTTCGAAATTTTCAAATCCAAATTTTTCAAATCCAACATTTTCAAATCCGACATATTCAAATCCTAAATTTTCAAATATGACATTTTCAAATATGAAATTTTCAAATCTAACATTTTCAAATGAAATAAAAAGAGTTTAAAGAATGAAAATAAACAAACATATGTACTCCCTCTGAAATAAATAGTAGTAAGGTGTACATATTATCATGCTAAAGGGCAGAGAAAATAAACCCATCCTTGGAATTATGAACTAAACATTTATCATTTCTAAAATACACAAGGTAACCTTCATCACATAATTGGATTATGCTTATGAGGTTTTTCCTAAGGCATTTTACAAAAAGAAAATTTGAAATAACATGTTTACCAAGAAGAATAATGTTACCTATACTGACAATTTCTCCTTGAGAGTTATCACAAAAAGTTACCTTTACACCTTTTGTTTTTAAAATCTTCGTGAAATGGTATTTTTTACTAGTCATGTGTCGGGAACATCCACTATCCATGTACCATAGGTTGTTGGTACTTCCTTATTTTTCCTGAAAAAGAAATATTTAGGCTTCTGGAATCCAAACTTTCTTGGTTCCGGAACTATTTGATAATAAAAGCTTTGGTAACCATATTTGTTTAGAAAAATGAGCTTTACAAAACCCAAGGTATTGCACTTTATTTAAAAAACAATTTTTCTTCCAATGGCCGCCACTTTGGAATTTAGTACAAAAGGGGCTCTAGAAGGAACAAAATAATTATTTTTAAAAATAGGTTTTTCATGAGAATAATTGAATCCCTAATTATTACTATGAGGTTGGATCTGAGAATACATCTTGTCAAAATTTTCTTTACTGGAATTAAAATATGCAAGAATTTTCTTCAAGGAAAATATTTCAGATTTTAGTCTCAGGACTAAATTCTTATCCTCAAGAATAATAGATTTAGATTTAATTTTATCCTTTAAAACATATTTTTCTAAAAACTGATTTTTAAGATCCTTAAAAAGGTTATCCTTCTCAGAATTAACTTCCTCATGTTTCTTAGAATGATTTTTTAAAACATCAATTTTCTCATCAAGATCATTGGAAAGATCTAAAATTTCTTTTGTTAACATAGATTCTCTACAGTTTTCATTATCAAGTTTCTTAGAAACTTTACAATTTCTATTTTCTAACAACTTAGAAAATATAGAAACCTCCTCATAGGAAGGAAAATCATTATCATTATCTGATGAAGATGATTCTTCATCTAAAGAAAAACCTCTATCTGGAAAATTTTCACTGAAATACATATTGGTTAAGGATTCAGCAGTTCGTACCTTATCCATAAGATAATGATTTTGAAATGGAGCTCTGTCTATTAGACCAATATTCTTTTGCCCAGAAGATTAATATTCTAAAGATTCATCAGAATAATCTGTACCACTGGCACTCCAAGTGTCATTAGCTTTCAAGACTTTATTATGCTTTGATCTGTATAACTTATTCTTGTTTCTTTCAGAATTCTTGTCTTTCTTATATCTCTTCTTAAGCAAGGTACAATCAGGTCTATTATGAATGGTTCTTCTACATTCATAGCAAGTCACTTCTCCATCTTTCTTATATTTTCCATCTTTCTTCTGGTATCTATATTGAAATTTATTTTGTCCAACAATCATGTTCATCCTATGATCAAGATTTTCAAACTCATTTTCTGAAGTTTCAATTTCACTAGATTAATATTGAATACCGACCTTCTTAGATTTTGATCTTTTAGTTCTCTCAGGAGTCTTGGATTTCGTATTATTTGAAGTAGTTGTAAAAGAAACACCTCCATTTCCATTCGTCTTCTTATTATTATCAGTATATCTCTTTATTCTAGTTTCATGTTGAAGAAGAGTTGCAAATAGTTCATCAAGAGAAATCTAAGTAACTTTCCTATTCTCATTTATAATAGTCCTCTTTGATTCCCATTCATTAGGCATGATGTCAATAATATTGTCTACAAGAGCTTCGTCATCTAAACCTTTATCACTTATAGATTGTAAGCTGTTTACAATAGTCATAAATCTTTGTTGTACCTTATATATGAGTTATCCATAAGAGAAGAAGAAACCATGATACTCATCCCTGAGCATAGATCTTCCTATTTCAATAACTTTGGAAGTTCCAAAGTGATTTACTTCAAGCTTCTTCCAAATACTATTTGCAACTTCACAGGATGAAATTTTTCTATATATGTTTCTAGTCATGGAACATAGCAAGGTATTACGTACCTTAATGTTCTGCAGATATTCCACCTTTTCCAGATTAGTAAAGGTTCTAAGTTCCTTATCAGGAATCTTATAATCTCTTGTTAACATAATATAGTTGTCTACACCTGTTTTTATAACAAAGTTCTTCATTCTATCTCTTCAGTACTCATAGTAATTTCCATTGATGATCGTTGGTCTAGTAGGATTGAGATTATCTAGAGATCCAACATGAATGTCTACCATACTAAAAGGAATTTATTTCTACAAAACTTATTAGTAATAAAAGTTTAAAAACAAATATGAATAACTTAAGATAAGAAAGACTTGAGCAAGAAGACTTATATGTGGATATAAGTATTTCAGAAACCTCCTCTGATACCAATTGTAAGATTGTTACAAATTATGAGGTATCCTTCCTCTGATACCAATTGTAGGATCGAATATGTAAAAATGTGATGCTCAAATACATGAGGGGGGTTAATTTTATACTTTAAAATTTCATTTGGAACCTTTAAAGTTAAGTTTAACAAGGTTAAACAAAAATTCACAAGACCTATTAAAGAAACCTTTTCTATTTTCATAAAAGAAAGATTTTACCTTAAAGAATATAGAATCTTTAATATAATCAGAGTAACAGAATTACAAAGTATAATAAGGTTATACTTTCTAACTTTAACAAAGTTAACATACAACAGCGGAATTAAAACAACTTGAAATAGTAAAAAAGTAACAATAAAAATATTTTAACCCCAAGAGAATTGTATCCAACAACCTTGGATAAAGGTTCCTTGATTTATACTTTCAAGAAATTCTGTCTTTCCCAAACCCAAGTAATCCCTCAATCCGAAGATCGGTATCTCTCTTACTATCCCCGCAAGCCCTCGATTTAGAAGGAAATCGGAACCACTATCTTCCAATATCGGAAGCCCACAATCAGCACAATAGGAATCTGCACAAAGAAAGTCTGAACAAGTTGTTCATTCCTGAACAAGTTGTTCATGACATCCACATGAAGCACTGAGAGTTGTAAGAGCCTCTCTCTCTAGAAATCACTTCACAGCTTTTTCTCATCAAAGTCAGTTGTCGAAGTTGAAGTATTTTTCTCATTCAAATGGGCTTGTATTTATAGGAAAAACTTCCCAACGGTCGGCTCCTCACCAATTATCATATTTTCTTTAAATTTTGGAGGGACATGGACACGTGTTAAACATACGACTGTTAGTTTATAATAGATTGTATGATATCATTTCAAGTAACTGAAACGATGTTAAGTTAACAATAAATGTTAAGTATAAGAAAACATAGAATCCAATATTATTGGAATGATACATTTAAACAACTCTAATATTATCAAGAAAAGTTAATAATAAGAAAATGTAAATCGGATTGCGAAAAATGTATCTCATTTGTTCCAGAATTAGAGTCACAAAATCAGAATCACATATACACCAGAATCATAATAATAAAAATTGGATCACATATACACTGGAATCAGAATCATAAAAATTGAATCATATATACACAGGATTTGGAATCATAAAACTGAACGGAAAATCGTAATGACATATCTATAAGCATAACAGAATGGCAATTCCGGATCTTAAGAAAAATACATAACATAAAAATATTCAGAACTTAAGAAAAAGTGTTTTTGATTTTCAAAAAATAAAACCATAAGGAATGGAGAAGTCATAAGATATCCTCATTGACTTAACATAAATCTAGTCCACTATAGTATTTACAGTTGGTATCAGAAGAATTTTAGTAGAATCCCTGGGAATTGGATTTAGAAAAACAATAATTAGGGGAAACCCCCTATGATATTCATTGATAATAATATAGAAGAATATCCAAATGTTTTAATATGGTAGATAATATGTGGTTTTCCTCAAAATTCTATCATTTATAGATACTATTGGTAAACATGGTTCTAGCATGGTTCTACTTAGGGTTATTAACTAATAAAAGGGTTCATTTGTCTTGACGTGATCGTCACCTTGTACATGAAAACTGGCCTTTTTGGACACCTTGCCTAACACTATAAAGGGATATGATTGGGTTAATTAATATTTTCATTAAAAACTATTAATAAGGTTAAGAAAATATTATTATTATATGAAAACATTTCCAATGAAACCAATTTTTTGATTGTGAGATTTTTCATTCATAAATATTTCAATTTATGTTTTTTGATTCATTGGTTTTGAGATTATAAATTATGTTTCATAATTATATGATATAATCAATTGTATGTCGTTCTTTAGGAATAGATAATAATGGATGAGATCATAACCATATGAATACACTTAATCCAAATATACTAATGTTCATTTCATTTATGGGATTAATAAAATATTTCAAAGGGAACTAGGCTCTCAAAAATTATCATAATATGATGATATAGTATCATGTTCTATAAATATAGAGAAATAATTATATATGTATTAATTAATTAAAGGGAACCAAGATAATAATAGTATGAAATTGAAAAAATGAATAATAGGATTAAGGGAAAGAAGGATTTCCCCATGTGATAATTTTGAAAAGAAATACCCTAGTACATTCTTTATTTGAATGTGAGTTTCCTATAAATGTTGAGATTTAGTCCCCAATTCATGTGATTTCTAGGGTAAGGATGAAACCTTTTATTTTTAGTTTCTTTATTCTAAATAGATGGGGAACTATGAAAATGAAGGTCTTAGGAGTCACTAGAATGTACCATAAAAGATGCTAAGGGATCAAGTTCAAGATTATCCTATCACTATAACCAAAGTGTATTGATTACATTTCATATGTACTTGGAATCAATAATTATTTTATAGGATTATTTTATCAATGGTTATCAGGTTATAAGAATTATGAAATATATAATGATTGTACTAAAGAAATATATATTTAAGTATTTTAGATAATACGTGAAATGGTAGTAATGAAGAGGAAATTTGAATCAATGGAATGTTGATCTTCTTGGAAAACATATTATTAAGGGAAGATAACCATTAATATGTGCGATATATTGAGATAATAATGATAAATATATTTTTATGGCATATGTTTTGTCACATTAAAATTTTTTAGTGATTTTATGGCTGATGTTATTTTTTCTATAGTTCACTACATGTTTGGATTTATGGAATAGATTCAAAAATATGTGATATTATTTTTATAAGAATTAAAACTCTATTTAATTTATTTTAGTGGTCAGGATATTAACACATTTGTAATGTGACATTATGAGGTGATTTATATTTTCTGGGGAAAATAATTTTGATTTAATAACCATACACCTAATTTCTTAGACTTTGAAATTTTTTATACATATTTTAGTTGGGTACTAAAGATACCCACATTCGAAATGGATTAATTTTAACATTGGGTGATATGGGATATCTTATGTTAATAATTTTAGTTTTGGAAAATATCTTGAGACTTGAAGAATTACTTTTCATTCATTTATTTATCTAATGATCTGTTAAATATTAATTTTAGTGCTTCAGGAATAAAAATCCTATTACATATTCATTTCATGGAGTATGATATGAATTACTTATTGATTAAATCAGAACCAAGTTATAAAATTGTAATTATATATTCTAGTTTTATCTATTATAATGGTAATATAATTCCTCTACTCTTGGAAAATGATCCTGAAAAAAAATCCTAGTCCCATAATTTTCAATGAATCAAATAGCCTTTTGACTCGTAAAAATTTTATGGTTTCGTAGTTGTTGAATTTATATATCGTATTCACTTTCATTTGATCAATGTGAAGGTATTGAGGCCCATAGTAGAATCCATTTAGCTATAGATTTTATGATTTTTATCAATGGGATGAATGAACATGTCGTCTTCAATTATCTCAGACCTGATATGGTATGAGGATCTCATGTAAATTGAAAGAGAACAAAAAAACCCATAAACATAACATTATAGATACGAAGCAGTAGTCAATAGAAACTCATAATAATTGATCGTTATTGGAAGGATCCATATAAGGATCTTTCTAGATCATCCACATGTGCTTCAATAATCCACGGGAGCACTGATAGTTGTATTCTTGGTGCTCACGCGTTGATCAGACGATATCTTCAATGTTTCGATGATCACCAAGATCCTCTAGTATTGATGCATGAAGTAATTCTTGGATCACCTATTGAGAGGGAGATACTCTCTCTCTAGAATATATGAGTAGAGATAGGATCTCATTCAAAATGAATGAATAGTTTTTCGGGAGAGAGCCTCTCTCTCTATTTATAGTGGAGTTTCTAAATACTTGATACGGCTCCCAAGCTCCCATTTATTTAAACTCCTCTAAATAAATAATTATGAAGAAATAAACTATGTTAATATTATTTATTATTCTATTACATACTTGTAATATATATATAATATTACATGATAAACCGAAGTCATTTAACTCAACTCATAATCCAGGTAAATACTAAACGAACCTTGAATATTAATATAATATTTTTTTGATTAATATTTTCTCATATTTATATAGCATGTAAATACTTTAAATAAATTCAACCCAATTATTCATAAATTTAATAATAATTAATTTATTTATTCTTTTGGTGATTATTACATTGGACAAATTTCGAACCTCATGGTGGGGCTCACCATGTTCAATATACCTATTCAACTCAATCGGGATGATTCTCGAATACGCAATTGTGTGTGACCCTCTAGGCCCTTATAATGATAGTAGTTAATAAAATTATTAGACCAAGAGAAGAGTCTAGAAACCCATCAAGGCCCCTAAAGAAATAATGATTTTCATAACAATGAAAATTAACCTATGAACACATATTGTGTTCTATAATCTCTTTGTCTTCAAATATCTCATAAAGCAGGATGAAAACTTATGTCATCACCCATTTATTTCATTATTATTTTTTGATCTATCTATATATTTTTTTTTTATACTTATTTTTCCAATGACTTATAAAGGTATAAAATCCCGGATCCACTATCCCTAGTATATATAACTTCCATAACTCAGAAGTGAAAAATCCTTTCTTTCTCATTCAACCAATGCCACACCACAAATGACGCACCGGACACAAGCTACCTCACCATGATTTTAACATCATGGTTTTTTTCCTTGAATAAACATACAAAATAAAATCATACACACTAGTAATGATCTTAATTCATGAGAAAAATACACATGTCTCTAGATAGGAACAACCAATAACACCGAAAACATGTGGTGTTCCTATTAGCAGGTCTTCCCTTGTGATCTCACTATGAGAGATCACCAAGTGCACACTTCATGAGAAGATGTATCAATGCATATGATCCCCTATCACATTATATTCAAACACATATTGTTCACAATCAGTAATATGTAACTATATTTTAGGACAATTTTTTAAAGATTAGTGTCATTGTGTCTTAAGGTTGTCATTATAGCCTAGGATCTGATATAACCTTTTGATACGATAACTAATCTATGGACATTACCATAAAATATTGGACATATAAATAACTAAACTATAATGTTAAGTGATGTTATCAATATTTTCATGATTTATTATATACTCTCTTTACTGATTTTATATGAAATGTGCATAGTTTGTGTGAAATATTAATGTTATAATAGTAAGTATAATTTTTGATCATTTTTAGACGTAGTCCAATTGAGTCAGTTTACTATTTTATTTATAAATCTTACTCTACTAATCCAATTTGTGTGGTTATTTTTTTAGGATTTCTTATTAAATTTCTCACATATCATTATAAGAAATAATTGGCCAATTCTTCCATTTGAAGGGCCATATGGACCACACAATAAGGCCCATAGAATCTGTGAAGAAATTGGACCATCTATGAAGATTGAATTACTGGGATCAATCCAAAAGTTAAAATTCATTCATTATCCTCCAACATTCGGGGAACAATTTAATGAGTCTTGTATAAAAATTTCATTTCCCAAATCCAAATACAAGGGGCCCAACTGATTCATTTAAACTCAGTCCACCATTCTGTCCGGGAAATAAAATCAGTACAGGATTCATAACATATCTCATTATGTAATCTTCAATTAAATTTGATATTTTTCAGTGTGAAAGAAGAGATATATGAGGCAGACTTTGTTGAATAATTTTTTGGATTTTAAGGCATATTCCTATTGATAAACCCATTCACATTTGGGACTTCAAAAAAGTATGGATTGAAATGGACAATTTAAATTTTTTAATCAAACCACCATAACTTTGGATCCATAAGTCCAAATGACTCCAAATATTTAGAGACATAGGAAAACATTATTTTATACAACTTTTAAGTATATGATACCTCAAGATTTGGCTGTCTGAATATCCGAATTGGTGATGCAAGTGGATAGATAGATTGGGAATACAAACAATCCACTTCTTTGGGCTATAAACACACCTGCCTCCTCTCCTTCAAAGGGTATGGAATTTCAGAGGAAAAGAGGATAGGTTGGAATGATCAAGGATTTGATAAAGGCTTGGGAGGATATTCAATACTCATGTTGTTACTTGAGAAACCATTCCTCCTTGATTCCTTTCATTTAATTTTGTGTTGTTTTTAATTTGTAATCGTGAGAGTGTTTGTTTTTTGTAATTTTGTTTTATTAAAAGTTTCTTCTTAAGTATCCTTATTATCATCCACCTTCTGTAGTTTAATATTAATTTTCTCAAAATAGTTTAAATATAGTTTAATCCCCTTCCCTTCTTTTTCATTCTCATTCATTCTAAAGTTCATTTTTAATTATCATCATTGTTTTTGTGTGTGTTCGTCGCACCAATCTTTTCTTATCCCTTTTTTTATCTTATGAATTTATCATCATAATAATTATAACTAGATTACTAATAATTTCATTGAATGAGTAAATCTCTCATTGGTGTGAGTTATAATTTAGGGATGTTAAGTGATTGAGAGTATTTTCTCGATGAATATTCTTCAAATTAACATTGTGTATATTGGACTTAAAATGTGATGGATTAATGACTTGTTTTATTTATCGTGTGGTTTCCAAGGATTATTGGAACCATAAATACACTACCATAAACCAGATTTTATTGAGATTAGAACCCTACGTTAAGTTAAGGTTTTGACTAAAGACTTAACACTTAGGAATTCTAATCAATGTTATCTTGTGAAGTGGGTGTTAATTTAAATGCAATATAAAGCAAAGCTCAAGGATATCACAAGCATAACTCCCTAAAAATGAACTCACCCCAATATTTATCAAATTTTTAAATCAAAAACCAATCATTAATCACTTAATTTAAGCTCTGAAAACAAACCCCACAATCAAAATACAATCAACTAAAAACAAATGACTATTAAAAAGTATCATCGCCGAGGATTCGACCCGAGTGCTACTATACACATTAGCAGAGCACTCGAACCATGACCGGTCGATAGGTGAAAATCGTTCATGTTTTCAAATGGTGTCATTTCTGGGGATGGTGCTTTATGTAGTCATTAGTTTCTGGTTATTGTAAAAAAACCCAAAAAACAAAATTTAAAAAAATTGAAAAAAAAACAGAAAGAAAAACACATCTTCCTCTTTCTTCCAACATCTCTCTGAATGCCCCTTAGCCTCCCAAAAGATCCATCAGATTTGTATGACCATGAAATTGAGAGAACACTTCTCCAACATAGGAGGAATAAAATAGACAATAAACTCATTCAAGAACTTGTCCTTGTCCAACCAGTTGAATTAGAAATGGCCAATCCTAGGGAACAAACACTTAAATAACTTTATGTCCCTAATATGAATTATCAACCTCTTAGAATTCAATATCCAAGCATAGAGGCTGACTTAGAACTCAAATTGGGTTTTATTCATCTTCTTCCTCATTTACACGGGCTAGCTGGTGAGGATCCACATCTCCACCTTAAAGAGTTCCAAGTAGTGTGCTCTACCATGAAGCCTGAATGGGTTTTTGAGGAACGAATAAAACTTCGAGCATTCCCTTTATCCTTAGTTGACTCCTCCAAGTCATGGCTCTACTACCTTCCTCCTGGTTCTATAACCACATGGAATGACATGAAGTGAGTCTTCTTAGATAAATTCTTCTATGCTTCTCGTACTACTTCTATCTGAAAGGAAATAAGTAGTATTCATCAATTTCCCAATGAATCACTCCATGAATACTAAGAGAGGTTCAAAAAGATTGTTGCAACCTACCCACACCACCAAATTCCTGAACAACTCTTGATCTAATACTTCTATGAGGGGTTATTGGCTATTGAGATAACTCTCATGGATGCTGCAAGTGGTGGTTCTCTTGTTGATAAAACTCTTGCAGCTGCAAGAGATCTCACAAGTAACATGTCTACGAACACACAAAAATTCCATAAATGAGCACATGCTCAAGTCAAACAAGTCCAAGATAGTCAATCGATAGAGCCAAACAAGATGAAAGAGTGGATGAGTGAACTTACATGCCTTTTGTGACAAATAGTTGTGGCATCCAAAGCCCCAACCTCATCTTCTCCACAATCTTTTATCCCTGGACCTATCAAGAACTGTGGAATTTGTAGCTCCCCATCTCATCCAACTAACACATGTCCACAACTTCAAGAGGATCAATCTAATTCATCTCGACTAATGGAACTAAATGAATCATATGCTCATAGGAATGTCAATCCTCAAAAATTAGTTCAGTTCATTAGAAACTTCAACCAACCTCACTATAAGCCCTTATCTTCTTCCTATAACTAAGGCCTGAGGTATGGTAATCTTTTCTATCATCCCCCTAAATTACCTCCTCAAAACCCAAAGTAGTTTCAATATGGTCAAGGTGTTGGTAAATTCCAACAACCTTATCCTTTTGTTTCTCTACAAAAAAGGAGAAATCCTCCTCCTGCTCATACAGGATCCAACTATCCTGATGAGCCTTTCTAATTCTCAAACCAATACAATCGCTTTCCCAAGAACCAAAATTAAGGCAATCCCAATTCGGGACAGGCTTCTTCAAAGAAACCATTGGAAAGTGCAGTTGAAGATCTTTCCTCCTTCACCCGTTCTAGCTTCAAAAACATTGAAACCCAAATTGGTCAACTGGCATCCCGCCTAAGCTTGCAACAACAATCAAATTCTTCCCAACTCTCATCTCCACCAGTACCCAATCCCAAGGGTAATGTAAGTTCAATTTCACTTAGATCAGGAAATAAAATTTATATGCCTCAAGATAATCCCTCCAACCCCCTTTGAATGTTTACCTTGAAAATGAAAAGAAAAAGAAACATGAAAAGGAATCTGAAGCCATTCTCTCACCTCCTTCCATTCCACTTAGGAATCCAATTCCTTTTTCTCATTTTGTTTCTAAACCAAGGAAGTCCTTTGAACCCGATAATGAAATAATCAACATGTTTAGATGTGTTGAAGTAATAATTCCCCTCTTAGATTCCATAAAACAAATCCCTATGTATTCCATGTTTCTTAAGGAATTGTGCAACCACAAGAGACAACTTAGGACCTTTGAAAATGTTTCCACCCAGTAGTCTATTCCCATAAAGTGAAAAGATCTAGGGACCTTTACAGTTCCATGCCAAATTGGAAGTTACAACTTTGATGATACACTGATAGACCTAGGATCCTCAATTAATGTCATGCCCAAATCCATCTTCTCCAACCTTGGTCTAGGTACCTTACATCCAATGGGTGTTGTAATTCAATTAGCCAATCGAAGCACTGCTAGAACTGAGGGTATAATTACGGATTTCCTTGTTCGTGTCAGTGATCTTATCTTTCCTATTGATTTCTATGTCCTTGAAATGGATGGTGAGACAAACTCTTTCTGATCTCCCCTAATTTTAGGAATACCTTTCTTTATGACATATAAAACCAAAATTGATGTCCATGCTAGCATCTTATCCATGGAATTTGTTGTCCAACAGGTCAAGTTCAGTATTTTTCAATCCACGTGATACCCATTAGAGAATCAATCTATATTCTCTATCCATGCTTATGAAAGTCTTTTTAAGAGTGTCTTGAATCCCAATCCATCATGTTCTTCCTGTTCTACTAATAGAGGAGTTTGTGACTATTGCATCCTCATTAAACAAGTCATAAATGGAGAAGTTGATGTTGACATTACAAATGCAAACTCCATTGATCTCAAAGATCTTGAAAACTCTTTGGAATCCCATCTCACATATAGCCTCCACTGCTCCAACTTGGATGGTAATGGGGAAAATGAACAATCATGTTCATTTTTTGATTCAAATATCATTATCCAACATTCATCATTTCCTATCCATGATTCTGGAAATTCTGTTATATATGAGGTGAACCCTGATCCAATGTGTTTATATTGTCCCGATGGGTGTGAAAGTTGTGAGAGTTGTACCATAATTAATAAAGTGATCACTGGTGACATTGAAATTGACAATTCTTTGGAAAAAAACATTGATATAAATGATATTGAAAATTTTATTTAGTCTTATGCCTCTACTGATCCTCATTATTCTACATTAGTAAGTGATGAAATAAATGAGTCGAAAACAATTGCGATCTCATACTCTGGTTTTGTGTTATCTGAAACATACATAAATGAACCATCAGAATTGAGACATCTTCCTGAATTTCCAAGCATATAAAACCATAACATGGAGGATAAAATCATTCCTCATGTTGAAGACCAAAGGGAGGATAGTAATATTCTCTTTCCAACCCCGTTTAATTTCAAGAGAAACAACAAGTAAGGGATGAAATTATCTAATGAATCATCGAGACTCCTAAAAGAAAAGTTTGTCTAGAAGCACACTGAAGTGGAGAAAATATGATAGCCACCGTCAGACTCCGGATAGTCCGCTGCAACTGTCTAGCTGTAGACAAATAAATGCAGCACTTCTTGGGAGGCAACCCATGTTTTCTTTTACTTTTATGAAATTTTAATTTCTTTTTAGTTTTTTGTTAGATGAATAATGATTTTTCTTTTTCAGGTAACATCACAAAATCCTAGAACAACATCAACTTCCATCAGATCCCCAATTTCTACAGTTGACCCACCACTAGATGGAGATGACAACCCACCAAATCCAAACTAGGGGCACCTCTTTCCCTTTAACTCTTCTCTCTCTATCTCTCTCTCTCTATATCTCACCCTTCTTCCTCCCTCCATCTCATTTTGTTTTTTTCCACTTTCCTCCTCACATTTCATCATTCACTCTTCCTATTTTGTGTGGGTGTGTCTTTATAAAAAAATAAAACAAAACTAAAAAAACTAAAAAAACTAAAAAAAATAATATTAAAAATCAAGAGTCATGCTTTCTCACCTTCAAATTTTCAAAATTTGTCCAACCATTTTTGGGATTCAAAATACGAGGTTTTATCTCAAAAATTTTTGCAGTTTCTTCATAAATTTGGATAAAGGATATTGTGTCAAAACCAACCAATTTTGAATGCTCAATTTTTGATTTGGAAAATGATTTTCCCCAGTCACGAGGAACGACATTAGATTTCATGAAAATGATACCTATGGCCATCTTTTCAAAATGTGTGTTTTTCACCTCCATTTGTGAGTCTTGAGTTTGTGGACCTTCGAGTTGAATTTCTTACTTTAGTGTGCATTAATATGATAGAGGCATTTTCTGAACCACTTGAGAATCACAATAAACAAATAGCCTCCAATTTACCTTAAATTAATCTTCCTTTTTAAAGAACCTTCAATCCTAAGAAAAACTTTTCTTTGATAGCCACATTATAATCCGAATACCTTTTCCCACCCAATATCATCATGAATTTTCATTCCATAATTTTTTGAAATTTAAGTGTGGGGGGAATTAATTTTATTTTGGGTACCCTTTATTGATTTCGCTATTTTATCATATGCTTGAGGACAATCATCCATTTCAGGGTGGGGAAGAGGTTACCATTCAGTGTGTTTGGGGGAATGTAATGTACTTTTATTTATGTAATTTTTTAAATGTTATTGATAAGTGTTTGAAAAAATACAAAAAAATAAAAAAAATAATTAAAAAAAAGAACAAAAAATTAGTTGTGTCTTGGGTAGGTCAAAAATCACTCTTCCATAGCCTTTGATATTGTTATAACTATTACAATTACTGTAATGAGGAGATCAATCATGGGTTGGGAGATGAGTGTGAGATCTATTTCATGTTCAAATTTCGAAAAAAATACAAAAAAAAAGAAAAATGATAAACACTTATGTAATTGGGAGAAGTTTTGTGTTTTGTACATATTTCATCTTCTCATCCCCTTTAAATTTTCTTCCTCTCTTGTGTCTTTCTTCACACAATCATTCTCTTTTAAATGTGTGTTTTCATTTCCTTCCATGTTTCATTTCAAAAAAAATGTGCATCGCTTTTTCTATGTTGGTGTTTTACCCCATTTTTCCTATCTTTTGGATATCATCTTCCTAGCGTCCCATAGCCACAAAAAACCCCTAAAAAGACCTCTTGATTTCTGATCACTTTGGGATAGGGATTGGAAGCATAGATCTCTTACAAACTCTAATATTTTCACTTTTGGTTGGTGAATGAGTGAAGCTCCATAAATTAATTTTATCATCTTGAGAGGAGTAAGTTTTTTGTGCCACCATTTTCTATTTCTAAATTTGAGCATAAAAAATGAATAGTTTTTGGAACATTATTTTTGTAACAACATGTGGTTTAATTCAATATGGATGAGTTATATTGTCTAAACCTCTCTTGATTGGGGAAAACAATATTTTTATATTTGTTGGTGAGTGAAAATGATTTTGTCATGTTTTTATATTTGTTGCACATGAGGACATGAACAAGACTAATTGTGAGGTAGTTGATGTTATTAATATTTTAATGACTTATTTTATACTCCCTTTACTGATTTTATATGAAATGTGAATAATTTTTGTGAAAAATTAATGTTTTAATACTAAGTATAATTTTTCAGCATTTTTAGAAGTAGTCCAATTGAGCCAGTTTACTATTTTATTTATAACTATTACCATAATGATAAAAATTGTGTGGTTTATATTTTTTATGATTCCTTATTAAATTTCCCAAATATAATTATAAGTAATCATTGGCCAATTCTGCCATTTGAATGGTCATATAGACCACAAAATAAGACCCACAGAATCTGTAAAGAAACTGACCCATCCATTAAGATTGAATTACTGGGATCAATAAAGAAGTGAAAATTCATTCATTATCCTCCAAATTTTGGGGGAAATGTAATGAGTCTTGGATAAAAATTTCAAGACCCAAATCCAAATACAATGGTCCCAACTGATTCATTTAAACTCAGTCCACCATTCTGGACGGGAAATAAAATCAGTCTATTATTCATGACATATCTCAAGATGTAATCATCAAATCAATCTGCAATTTTGTAGTGTAAAAGACAAGATATACGCGGAAGACTTTGTTGAAGAAAGTTTTCGGATTTGAGGGCATCTTGTTATTGATAAACTCATTCACATTTCTACCTGCTAAAAAATATTGATTGAAATGGACAGTTTAACTTCATTTAGTAAAATCGCCATAACTTTGTCTCCATAAGTCAAAATGACTCCAAATTTAGAGGGAAGTTTTAAAACGGTATTTCCTATATCTTTTAAGTATAAGATATCTCGATATTAGGCTTTCTGAATAGCCAAATTGTCGATGAAAGTGGAGGGACAGATTGGGAATGTAAACAGTCCACTTCCTTGGGCTATAAACACACTCCCCTCCACTCCTTCAAAGGGGTTGGAATTTCAGAGCAAAGAAGGATAGGTTGGCACGAAAAATAATATTCCAAAGGCTTGGTATGATATTCCATACTCATGTTTTTACTTGAAAAACCATTCCTCCTTTCTTCCTTTCATTTACTTTTGTGTTGTTCTTCATTTGTAATCGTGTAAGTGTTTGTTTTTTGTAATTTTGTTTTAATGAAAGTTTCTTCTTAAGTATATCTTATTCTAATACACCTTATATAGTTTAATATTAATGTTCTTAAAATAGTTTAAATACAGTTTAATCCCCTTCCCTTATTTTTCATTCTCATTCAATCTAATGTTCATTTTTAATTATCATCATCATTTGTGTGTGTGTTCGTCGCACCAATATTTTCTCATCCCTTTATTTTTATTATCTTATTAATTTGTCATCATAATAATTATAACCAGATTACTAATAATTTCAATGGATGAGTAAATCTCTCATTGGGGTGAGTTATAATTTAGGGATGTTAAGTGATTGAGTGTATTTTCTCGATTAATATTCTTCAAATTAACATTGTGTATGTTGGACTTAACATGTCATGGATTAATGACTTGTTTTGTTTAACGTGTGGTTTCCATGGATTATTAGAAACATAAATACACTACCATCAACAATCTTTGATAGATATTAGAACCATAAGTTTAGTTAAGGCTTGTATTAAAGCATTAACACTTAGGAATTCCAATCAACGTTATCTTGTTAAGTGGGTGTTAATTTAAATAAAATATAAAGCAAAGCTCAAGGATATCACAAGCTTAACTCTATAGAAATGAACTCACCCCAATATTTATCAAATTTTGAAATCAAACATCAATCATTAATCACTTTATTTTAGCTCTTCAAACAAAACCTCCAATCAGAATACAATCAACTAAAAACAAACGACTATTAAAAAGTCTCATCACTGAGGATTCAACCTGAGTAATGATATGCACATTAGCAGAGCACTGAAACCTTGAACAGTCGATTGGTGACAATCGGCCACACTTTCAGTAAGGTATCATCATGTATATCTATCTATACAGATGATTTGGTAATCATAAATCTTGTATAGTTGGGTCTAGGGAACACACTATTTCAACACTCCCACTTTTACTAGAGGTAACATTCTAATCATACTTGTTAGCTACTCACATGATAAAGATCATGTTTCTATAGGGTAATGGATTTAGTTACTGGGACTACCACGTTTCCACTGCATGGCTATTCTTATCTATAAGACATCATCTCCTTGAGTAAAACTTCTTAAGATATGGTAACCCTAAGTTGTTCCCTTTTGTCCCATGTCATAACATGACATCTTGGCTGGTAAAAATAAAATAATTTACATTATAATAATAATTTACTTACTAGGTGTGATTCCATGAACTGGAAAAAATAGTTGTGCTTAACTGGTTCTTAGTTGCCTCGGAAGCTTCAACATACTCGGTATTTGTGGGTTTAGATACCATTGGCTTTTTTGATCTTTACTTACTTGTCACCTTATAATAAATGTGATACTAGATAAAATTGATCTGAAGAAGACTAGTTAGTGTCCCACCATAACTAGTATCATTTTTTCCCACATACTAGGTACATATCATTTTTTCTCATCGAAGTACAATATGATAGTTCTGACTGCATCCCTTGTAGTGCTCCTGGATACAAATGATATTTCTATACAATAATGTATATCTTGGAAATATCAGTTCTTTTACTTATCATAGCATAATTGTTTAATCAATCGCTAAAGAGAATGGGTTCCAACTCACTATGTGAATCTACTCCCATCTTATGAACATATCAAACATGGATATATTGTACCATGTGACACTAGTAAAAATTATTCCCTTGAATTTTTCCATCATGTAATTTTCAATACCATGTCATTATATGTATGATTTAATAGGTCCAAGAAACATTTAGATCTACCTCATTAGATCATATTCCCAAGAACATAGTTTTCAACTTTATTTCAATCATTTTAGAATTACATTCATCCTTTATTAACTAATTCTAATATCAATATATGTTTTCGATATGTTTCCAAACATATTTCTCTTGGAAAACTTTGGCACTCCCACTAACCTTTGGTAAGAACATTTCAAATATTCATTGAAAAATGAATGTTCTAAAATCTTGTTTCTTACATTAATCCTAAACTGGATTTCAGAAAATTGAAACTCTTATTGGAATCCAATGGTGTCATTATCCCATTCTAGATGCATCATATAGACACCTACCATGAATGTTGATCTTGACATCCAATGTCAAATTTAATGATATTAGATGTTGGCTATGACAGGTAAAATTATAATGGATTTTGGTATAACAACATTGTATAACTAATAAAGCCTTACCGGTACCACACTTGTACCATCCATGTAGCATCTCTTTTGAATACCCACCGTACTATTCATAATAATAAGACCCGTTTCAATTTGATACATGAAATCCATTATTGAATTATAATTGGTCTTATTAATCTTTTCTAATTTCCATATACTACTTGCTTATAGGTACTATTTTTCAAAACTAATATTTATCACCAATGTTAGTGAATTAAAAACCATCACGATGGTTTAAAACCATCATATGCAGTATGTGTCACTGGAACATACATCTTCTACATGAACTTGTGGAACTTGTTCTTATTCCAACCATTTGTGCATATTGATCATTGACTAAATCCAAGTCAATCAAACTCCCACTGTCTCTAATAGAGATTTGCACCATTATATAGATATGTAGTCTAACAGTTGACTACCACTTTTCTATCTTAGGAATTTTTATAATATCCTAAACAACTGTTACAATAACTAATTAGTTGAAATATGTGTTTTACTTGATGTTATTTTGATTATGTCCTAATAAACTATTTGCATTTAAACACATGATGTATGAAATAATAGATTTCCATCATACTATGACTTGTATGATATTCATTTTTCATTTTTAGTTGGAATATTAGTTATGGGGTTTCGCTGTTTTTTGAAAATAACATCATGAAATATAATGGAAGTTTCTATAAGGAGAAACATTGATAGTACTTACATCACAAATTTGATGGAAAAAATATTCATTTAGGAAAGACTTCATACTAATTTTTTTTTGATAAATGTTAATATGTAATAATTTTCATCAATCCTCCTTATTATCATCAATGTAATGATTTAAATTAGGTAATGTGCATTTAGGAATTACTCCCCACTACATAATCATGATTGATGAATTCTTGGTCAAGAAATTCTTCAGAAATCTAATCCAAAGAAACTCATATCTTATAACCATGTGTATACTTGACTATCAAATTACTTAATAAATTAAATGAATCTTATGAAGTATCTTTTAACAATAACATTCCCCTGGAATAATAAACATTCTCTTGTTGCACTAGTTCCACAAGATTTGTTTCATTCCATTATTTATAAAGGTTTCATTTTCCAAACTAAATACATTGATAATACCAAAGGTGTTTAGCTCTGTCAAGCCTGAATACCATACGAGGTATATTCTTGATTTACACCTTTAGTTTTTGTCGAAAAATAATTATCTTTCCACAATTGGGTAAATAAGCCTCACATTTTTATATTCATCACTTATTGCCTTTGATTCATGTATTATTGAACTATTAGTTGAGTATAATACAACACAACCATCCTTAAATAAAAAACATGGAATAATGTCTCATTATGTTAGAAGGGAATGTGAGATAAATGTTTTTGTTATACTCAAAAACATATTCCACTAGAATCATTCACATAGAAAATAGAAGCTATGTGCATCTCACTGTTAACTTAAGAATCTCCCTTTTCTCAGCTACTTTGAAAAGACACCTTACTTCTAGTAATGTTTATATACTTACATGGTTACTGTATTTTAATACACATATCTAAAACACATATTGTATTTAATACCCAAGAAGTATTCTATAAACAATGATTTTATTTTATGAATACACACTGAAGAAGAAGTGAGTTATTTTTTATTCAATTCAGTTCATTTCATTTTAAAAATCAACAAATTTATTTCAAAATATGCAATGAAAATAACAACTTATTTAATAACAAACCTCAACATCTTTAATGGAAATTATGACTACTCCTTTTGTGTAACTTTTCATTGGACTTTTTTTGTCTTCCAATTTATTTTCTATAAGAACTAATGATGATGCCTTCTTTAATATTATTTTTATTGGGGAACCTTACATAATAGGTAATGAAGTGCTTACTCCATCCTGTTCATTTTGTAACCCAAAATGAAACCAGGTTAAATTGGTAAAATGTATAATAATGATATGTTATGAAATATCATAGTATTCCTTCCATGTTTACAAAAATCCATTGTAGTCATCACATTCAT
Organism: Viscum album; assembly: GCA_963277665.1. Classification (NCBI taxonomy): domain Eukaryota; kingdom Viridiplantae; phylum Streptophyta; class Magnoliopsida; order Santalales; family Viscaceae; genus Viscum; species Viscum album. Next base: position 1,543,666,843 of record OY728155.1, on the reverse strand, counting down.
TTGATGCTTCACATTCTCCTGGGAATCTTCTCAGAGATGAGACTACGTGTTCTTATCATCCATGACCTATTATTGTCACAAAAAAACATCATATGTTGATGATAGAATTATGAAATAACCATCATATTATCAATTCATGAGTCTCCTATAATAAATTTTACACCCACTCTTCCCATGAGGGTATAACAGGTAGGGACACAAGCACCTTGAATTTCTGATATAGTAGTAATGTGTGAAAGCACCTATACTACACTTTAAATTTCTTGCTCGTTTGGATATTATCATTGTCAAATATTTATCATATATTTTCTTGGGGTATTACTTTATATAATCTATAGAAAACACTCTGCAAATTAGTACTTTTATGGTGATTAATTAATTAGACATTATCGATTAATTTCATCATTAAATGTCATCCACTACGTTATTGAATTATAGGAACCCTATGTACTAGAATCAGAATAATATATCTCTGGGGTCTTCTAGTGGAAAGGATCCTTGAACCTCTATTATATTCTACAAGATATGGCCACACCACTAGTTGGATGGTTCAAGGTAGGAGTTCGGTTGGCCAACCACATTAACTCATGATTCCTTGATCTATTGATTGAAGTCACTGCTTTTAAAATCATAATGTAATTTTCTTAACACATGCATCTAAAAAGATATTAATTTATCTCGGGATAATCCTTACTTCCACTTTAGTTAATTCAACCCACCACTCTCATAAAAAACTCCCCGATAGTAAGAGGGACCCTCATCTATGGAAAGACCAGCACACCAAACACTTGGTTTTGTTCAAATTTGAATGATGGAATGTGATTAACGACTTAATATTTCATTGAGGGTTAGTTTTTTTTCTCTCGACAAAAGTAATCCATTTATATTAATATTGTTCATTTATGTTGTCGCGCTCACAACTGAACATTAATAGAGAAACATATGTTTCATCTTTATGAATTTTATTATTTATTATTTTATGTATTTACCCACTTTTGTAAAATGAATAAAATAATATATAAATGAATAATGTTAAACTACTACTCAACTGGTCTTGAGCATCTAAAATGAACTAGGGGCATCATACCTGAGTCGTAGCTTAACTTTTGATGCAACTCACCCCCATCATGTATGTCCACTTCTCATATCAAGTACTGCCTCATCTTGGCGGGGTCCACTCCACGTCTTGCATCATCATGGTCAACGTACACCACCTCATCTTGGTGGGGTCCACGTCATAAACTATTTTGATCCAAAGTACAAAAAATACTCATGCATAGGAGGGGGGGATAGGGGTGTAATGTACAATAGACAGATTTGGGAATGCAAGCCCTTATACATTTTCACTGAAAACAAAGACGATGTGCCGACCATCATTTAATGTATTAAAAAATCACACACGGTTAAAATAATAAATAAAATAAAAATAACCATACATGGGTCAATGCTCAAGACCAGTAGGAAAGTAAAATAATGTGTCATAAAATTTAATTGCACTAAATAAAGTATCATGGTTGTTTAATTAAATTAAATGAAATAACTAATTCAAATAATTTAACTATTCTTTGATCCCATAATTAATTTAATTTTATCCCCAGGTAGTAAAATTTATTTTTTTAAACCACATTTAATATATTAATTTATTTATTTAATTTTCAAATTATATTAATTAGTTAAATTTATTAAATTTAATTATTTTAACATGGTCCCAAAAACACCTATTATGGACCATTGTGGGTCGTGCGAATTCGTGTAGACCCAGAGCGGGTGTGGAAAATTCAATTCCCAACTTTTATAGTCCAGGAAGTTCCACCAAAACTGGTTTTGGGTTTTTAATACCCACCTGAACCATATTCGGGGTATTTCAGGTCTAGCAGGAACCTAGGAGGTACATGGTGGCAGTGGATCTGGTGAGGGAGGGCACGCCGGGATGGGAGGCTGCCAGATCTGAGGTCTATGACATGTCGATGCTAAGGTTCCGTGTCGGGACTATGCAAATATGGTCATCCAGGGGGGAAGGGAACTGCCATAGGAGAGGGGACTAGTGCATCTAGATCTGTGTGAAGATGGATGGGATCTGGTCGGCATGGAAGATGGTGACCGTTGTAAGGGGATTCTAGTACTGGAATACAGCTCACTGTAGGAGGCACCACAGCACCACAAAAGCAGGAGGTAGCAATGCCATGTGAGCTAGAAGGGAGGTGGGAGACGACCAAGACCAACATGTATTGCATTGTACGACACCAAACCCTATTTTTAATTTTTTATGTATTGCATTGTATTTCTAGAAGACCAAGTCCAACATGTATGTTTTTTCACTCGCTTAAAAAAATTTCCAAAGGCTATAAAGTTTTCCTTTCGTTATAATAATAATTATTATTATTATTAATATTCTGATAATTAATTTATATTATCATTATCATTATAATAAAATAGATTATTATTATTAGTCTAAACAACTTCACCTAGGAACGTGAAAAAATATAGAATGTTCATAGTTTTGATACCGATAACGACCTATATTTTTTTGGATGCCTGTAACTTGGCCATCTGAGCTCAAATTGAAATGTGGTTAGATCCGTTGAAGCCATATTTAATCCCTATACTAAATTTTAATGCAAATTAATTTTCTAGACTCAGAAAATTTATGTGATTCCTATAATACAAATAGAAGGTACTGGGGCCCGCATCATAAGTCAGTGAGCCAGAGATTTTAAAATTTATATCATCGGGATGATGAAACTTGTCTTAACTGATGTTCCAAGCCCCAAAATGGTCTGAGGATCTCGTGTAAATTAAAGGAGTGGAAAAATAAAAGTTATAAGAATTCCTTTATAGATATGAAGGCGCAGTCAAGATAGACTTGTCACTAGTGATAATTGCTTGAAGGATCCATAGCAGGACCCCTATTGATCATCCACACGTGCTTTGACAATCTTTGGGAGGACCGATCATCGAAAAAAACCATTATCCTCTACCTTTGAGGACTAAAGGAATTATTTGAACCCCTCTTGAGAGGGAGAGACTCTCTCTCTCTAGAAAGCATGAGGTGAGAGAGACACTCATTCTAATTGAAGGAATAATTTGTTGGGAGAGAGCCTCTCTTTGTATATAGTGGAGTTTCAAAATGATATGTAGGGTTCCCCGACCCCTATTTATTTAAAGTACAATAAATAAATAATTATGATGAATGAAGCTGTGTCAATATTATTTATTATTTTATCACAGACATATAATATATATAAAATATATTACATTATAAACTCGAGTCATTTAACTCGACTTAGAATCCTTCTAAATATTAAATAGACCTTGATTATTAATATTATATTTGTTCAATTAATATTTTATTGTATTCACTCAACTTGTAAATACATTAAATAATTCAACCCAATTGTAACGTCGCGAACCCGGGGGCCACTCAACGGGTTCCCGGAACCCGGTTGGTCACTAGACCTCAAGCACATTTCCCCAAATTCCATGGGCTGCTGACTAGCAGCGAAGACCCAAGTCTGATAGTGGGGAAACTATTCCCTCATTTTTCAAAGTGTAGCGCAACGAAAAAAAATTATATAACATACAACAATAGAAGCAGTAAACAATATATAACTGAAATGGATCACTGATGTAAAAGAGAAACAGTAGTCATATATATGAGATGCAACATGTCACTATTCTATGAAAATAGCAAGAACAGGATATACTGCAATACAATACAATACATTTCAAGTACAAGGTACATCCAAATAAAACCAATGCAGAGTACACAAAACGCAGCAGCATCGCAAGCCTAGGCTCGGTCTCATGCTCTCCTACTCCTCTGCCACAATTATGTACCTATATGGGGACCCATGCCCCTATCTACACCTGCAACAATATAGTTTGTTTGGGTCGAAGACATGACCCAAATAGGGTGTGAGAAATAAATCCTAGTAGGCACCCACCAAAGGCCCGTACCCAACTGTCCATGAAAATGTGCAACAATAGTGCGCAATGGTAAATGCAATAAACTAAGCAGTACTCAAAAGTAACTAACTACCGGTTATACTGCCATTTTAATATTTATTTAATTATTCAATTTAAGAAAATCACCACAGTGAATATTCTAAGTAAACAGTCTGTGTGCTTATCCATGCTAACTCTAACCCTTAGGTAATGAGAATCCAAACCCACAAGAGTCTGCCCACATGCATATCGAATAATGCCCACAGGCATATGAGGTGTCGCCCACAGGCACAGAATCTACTACCCACAGGCATGGAAGGAATTGTCCTCAGGCTAACATAACACTTCCCACAGGCTAATAAAAACACTTCCCTCAGGGTAAATGAGTAACCAAGCCATGCCCAACATATAAGCAAGCAATTTATATACAATTCCTCTCAAGGCAATTTAAAACATGCTAAAATTTACAGTATACCCTCAGGTAACCTGACCAAACGACTAAATAGAGGAACACACCCTAGGGGTGGTCCTAGATCCGGGCAGCGATCCCAATCAGTAGTTTATAATTAGATTAAATTACCTATACAATCCTAGGTATTTAAAATAGCCAAGGCCACATCCATACGACACCCTAACATGGGTTCGTAGCACAACGATACAAAGTTTCAATACAGCAGTTGGAAATAAACACCAGACCACCTACCTCAATCGCCCCTGATTGGTATACATGAAAGACGCCTCCTGAAATGCCCAAGAATGGCGTTGATACGTACGGTCCCAATGTGATCCATGGAAGCAAAAACAGATTCCCGATGCACGGTCGGGAGATCTCCAAAGCTCCAGTCATCTCTCCCGCTCTCATACGGCGTTCTGATCTTCCTCTGTGAACAGAGGAGGCTACTACCCGTTTTAAGCCGAAAAAAATACACGAAGTGTACTATCAAGTACACGACGTGTACTTTCCATTTTTTAAAATGTTCTTCTGGCGGATTCTTTCCACCAGGAAACTGTTCATCTGTCGACATGGGTACACGACATGTATTTTATGACTACACAGCATGTACTGTCGCTCTGCTGGCGGCTGCTTACACTGCCTTACTATTTTCCAGCCAACTGATTACATGGCGTGTAAATTCCAAGTACACGACGTGTAGTCAGTTTTTACACCGTTCATCACCGACTGGCCTACATGCCCTGTGTACTCATCCCACATGGGAATAGTACACTACATGTGGAAAAGTACACGGCGTGTACTTCCAAAATTTTGGAGCTTTTCCTCATCTTCCTTATTTACTAAAAACACTAAAGGAAAGAGGAAAATAAGAAACACGTACCTCAAAAATAAGAACCATGTTCTTACACCAATTATTCATAACATGAATAATAATTAATTTATTTATTCTTTTGGTGATTGATGCCATGGGAAACACTCAGACCCTATGGTGGGGCCCACCAAATCCAATACACCTACTCAACTAATTAGCGAAGAATCTTGAATATGCTATTTCTTGGGACCCTCTAGGACCTTATCTCGATAACAGTAAATAAAATTAATAGACCAAGAGCGGAGTCTAGAAACCTCTCAAGGCTCTTAAAAAGAAAATGATTGTCATAACAAGGAAAACCAATCTACGAACACATGTTGTATACAATAACCTACGTGTCTTTAAATATCTGTTAAAGAAGGATGCATACTTGTGTCATCTTCCTTTTCTTACATTATTATCTGATAATCTATTCAGATGGAGTAACCTTTCTTCTACTTTGACCAGTGTCTTATAAAGGTAGCACCGCCCTAATCAACCAGGCCTAAGATATATAACGTCCATAACCTGAAAGTGATAAATCATTTCTTGACCATTCAACCAATGTCATACCACCAATGTCACAACCAACACAAGCTACCTCCCCATGATTTAAATATCATGGGTTTTTCCTTACATCAAAGTAAGCGGAAAAAATACACGACGTGTACTATAAAGTACACGGCGTGTACTTTCATTTTTTAAAATGTTCCTCTGGCGGAATCTTTCCACCACGAAACTGTTCATATGTCAACATGGGTACATAGTATGTAATTTATAACTACACGGTGCGTACTGTCTCTCTGCTGGCGACTTCTTACACTGCCTTACTGTTTACCTGCCAACTGATTACATAGCATGTAAATTCCAAGTACACGACGTGTAGTCAGTTTTTACACCTTTCATCAACGATAGGCCTACACGCCCTGTGTACTCATCCCACACGGGCAAAGTACACTACATGTGGAAAAGTACACGGCGTGTACTTCCAAAATTCGGGAGCTTTTCCCCATCTTCCTTATTTACTAAAAACACTAAAGGAAAGAGGAAATGAAGAATCACGTACCTCAAAAATAAGAACCAGGTTCTTACACCAATTATTCATAACATGAATAATAATGAATTTATTTATTCTTTTGGTGATTGATACCATGGGAAACACTCAGACCCTATGGTGGGGCCCACCAAATCCAATACACCTACTCAACTAATTAGGGAAGAATCTTGAATATGCTATTTCGTGTGACCCTCAAGGACCATATCTCGATAATAGTAAATAAAATTAATAGACCAAGAGCGGAGTCTAGAAACCTCTCAAGGATCTTTAAAAGACAAGGATTGTCATAACAAAGAAAACCAACCTACGAACACATGTTGTATACAATAACCTACATGTCTTCAAATATCTCTTAATGAAGGATGCATACTTGTGTCATCTGCCTTTTCTTACATTATTATCTGATAATCTATTCAGATGGAGTAACCCTTATACTACTTTGACCAATGTCTTATGAAGGTAGCACTGCCCTAATCAACCAGGCCTAAGATATATAACGTCCATAACCTGAAAGTGATAAATCCTTTCTTGACCATTCAACCAATGTCATACCACCAATGTCACAACCAACACAAGCTACCTCACCATGATTTCAATATCATGGGTTTTTCCTTACATCAAAGTAAGCAATCAAATGGTACATGCTGGTAATGATCTCAAGTCAGGAGACCAATAAACACTACTACAAATATGGCCTTTATTAGCACTAGAAATGTCGATTAACAGCGCTAAAAAAGTACTGTTAATCGAGGTAAGGATAAAGGGGAGTCTCTTTTATCAGCGCTCCAAAAAGCACTGATAAATTCCTCTTTTATCAGAGCTAGAAAAAATGCTGATAAAAGTTGAAGACCCCTTTAATAGTGCCCAACACCCATGGTAGCCCACACTCACTCCATGACAACTCCACCCAACCCCACCCCCCTTTAACCGTGCTAGGTAATTCCCCACACCTGCACGCGCGACCTGCCTCCCCCAGGATTCGAACCCAAGACCACTTGCCTACACGCCTAAGCCTTTACCACTCCACCAAATTGCTTTGCTTTTCTTTTATTAATATATCTTGTTATTTATATATATATATATAGTTATATTTACTCATAAATTAATATATATGTATATTTAGTTATATTTATATATATATATCCGTATATTAATATATATATATATATATTAACATATATATATATAGTCATATTAATATATACATATATTTAATTATATATATATATATATATTTGTATATTAATATATATATATATATATTACCATATATATATATATTACCATATATATATATATATTACTATATATATATTTAGTCATGTTAATATATACATATATTTAATTATATTAATATATATATATATCCGTATATTAATATATATTTAAATCTATTTATATATATATTTAGTTATAATTTTTTTCCGTATATTTATTTGTATATTAATATATATTAATATATATTAATATATATTTATAATATTAGTTTTAAATACATTTATAAAATATATTTTCTTATGTGTGTTTTTATAAATAAATAAATACATACATACATACGTATATACAACACACACACACACACACATATTATATTTATATCTGCAGGTATAATTATACATATTTATATATATTTACAAATATTATATATTAATATGTATATACAAAAGTGCTAGAAATGTGGTCTCGAAAAACCTAACAAATCACAGTCACTGAAAAATACATAACTTCTTCTACAGCTGTCCGTTTCAGCTCTGTAAATAGTCAAACTGAAGCTCATGGAAAGAAATACGATATAAAAGCTTCCAAAGTCCTAATAGACACATAGATCAGAAGTTATGACTATTTTAATAAAAATTTGACAGGGGTTCGGACACAGAAACTGAGTTTTAGAGGACTTATGGTAGTTTTTTGAAATTTCGGGTCCCAAACATACTTGAAACTATGTCTGAGTCAACTTGATGTGTGGATCTCTTTTCTGCCTTCGATTTGATATGAGGTAGAGCCCAAACGGACACCCGAAGCGAAAGTTATGGCCGTTTGAAGTTGGACTTTTTTTGGAGTGCTATAATTGATATATCTTTCATTCCTCTGATCTTATAATGGTTTCGACGAGACGTGTTCGTCACTAATTTTATGAGCCTTGATTTGACTGGTCGCAGCGCTGAAATGGACAGCTGGAGTAGAAGTTATGCTCGTTTTAGTGAGTTGTCGGTTTCTTAGGTTTTTAGGAGATACGAGAGTTGCAAAATTTCAAATGACAATAACTTCTTCTCCGAGTGTCCGTTTTGGCTCTACCACTTATAAAATCGAAGCTTGCGAAAATTTACACACTTAGGTGATCACCAAAACCCCTTCTCATGTTTTTTGAGGTTCAAAAAGGACCAAAAACCCTCTGAACGGTCATAAGTTTGGCTCCAGGGGTCTGTTTTGCCTTAACTTCTGCTTCGGGTATCCGTTTTTCCTCAACTACATATCAAATTGAATCTAACAACCAAACATACACTATGGTGACCATTGTAACACCTTCTAATATTCTCCAAGGTACGAAAAGGTTCTTAATCTCTACAAACAACCATAATTTCTGCTCTGGTGTGTCCATTTTGGGTCTACAACATATCAAATCGATATAAAACATATTTAAAAAAATATTTATTATATTTATATCAATATAAATATACTTATACCTAAATTTATTATTTTTTATGATTTTTTTTTGAAATATACACATTTATCAGTGTTAGGAAAATACGCACTGATAAAACCCACCTTTATCAGCGTTACTAAAAAATTGCTGATATAGGGGCCCCCTTTAACAGCACTAAAAAAAGCACTGATAAAGGACCACCCTTTATCTGCGCTTTTTAGTGTTGTTAAAGGGGTAGTGATTCCCTTTCCCCATTTTGTGATAGTGAGAAATGTTTGTAAATAGGAAAAACCAATGACACCCAAAACATGTGGGGTTTATATTAATAGGTATGCCCTCGTAATCTCACTTCAAGAGATCACAAAGTGAGAACTTCAGGAGATGAAGTCTCAATGTTTATGAGCCCCCAACACCTGATTGTTAAAAATCTACTGTGTCCAGTCAATAATATGTAACTAGAACATATGTAATATGATTAAGATTAATGTCATTATATCTCTAGGTTCTCATTATAGCATGAGATCTACTATAACTTTTTCACACGATAATTAATCTATGGACATTACCATTAAATAGTGGACACATATATATCTATACTATAATGGTAAGGTATCATCATGTATATCTAACCATACACATGCTATGGTAATAAAATGTACTGTATAGTTGTGTATATGGAACACACTATTTCAACACAATGTCCTCTCTCACCCTCTATCATTATTTCAGAATTACACTTTTCCTCTATATCCATATATTCACTTCCCACCAATGTACTCCTACTTGGAAACCTAGTTATGTGATTATTCTAGATGAACACCATAAATCTATTCCTATGTTATAAAGAAGATTATTTTTTTCCATTCTTATGATGGGGGATTTCCATAACATTATTTTCAAATGTCAGACCCTTTATTACTAATATAAATATTAAATCTTAAGGATGCAATTTTTTAGTGGGGTAGAATGTAACACCAAGAGATTTTAGAATAAGAACTTAATATTCGATAGCGTATATGACAAGAAAAAACAAGATTAGAATATAATTTAACACCCAAATTCATTCTAATATATATTTTTTTAAATAAAATAAATCTCTATGATAGCTTGTAATACAAGAAATGCAGGGTTTGAACGAAACACGATATTCTATGAAAATATTATTATTTAAACATGAACATTATAAACTAGAAGTTGATATGGAAGGTATGAATATAAATAACTAAATTCTTAAAATTATACTTTTAAAAAATGTATAAAACAAATTCAATAGTTATATATTTATTATAAATAAAATAAGAATCATTTTAAAGAGAAAGAAATGTTTTTTAAAAAACAATATTTTCCTTAAAAGAATATTTATCACACTTTGTGCACAAATTTTATAATTAATTTATGAAACATATAAAAATTTATTTGAAAATTTGAATTTTTTTAGAATTCTAAATGAGTAAAATATTTTTGGGTTAATTTTTTATAACTTTTTGAATGGGTTAATGTTTTTGATGAATGATGAGAGTATTTTTTATTGAAAACATCAATTTCATTTAAAATATTTTCAAAGTTGAATTACATTTTAAATTATTTTAAAGTAATATTAGTTTTATTATAATAAACATTAACTAATTTATATAATTGGAATCAATTTCATATTTAATTTCATATTTAAACATCCTACACTTATGGGAATTTTATCATTGGAAAACCACTCTTTCATGACATATACAGTTTATTTTTAGATTGAATTCTTCCACTTTTGTCAATTAAATTTGTAAAAGTAGAATTTATTTTTTTATTAATAATAATTTCTATTATATAAAAATAAAATAATAATTTTATACCATAACTAATAGTGAAAACAATAAAAATTAATTATCACAGTAATGGTAAAAATGGGTATACAAGGGGTTAAAATATGAATATAAGAGTTAAGAATAATCTAAAACTTATCCAAAACCCATTGGATACAAATATCTATACCTTTGAAACTATAGTGTTTGATATAAAACATTTTTGGAGTCACGTGGAATGTAAAAAACATCGGTGTCACTTTATTTTTTCAAAAATTCCAAGTGTGTCCACTCTCCAAATTGTAAAACATCACCCCTTACCCTCCCCACTTCACACCTCTAAAACCATTTGGATAGACTAAAACCTTCCAAAATACCTTTATTAATTCTCTCCCATCATCCTAGATGTATTAATATGATTAATAATCTTACCAATGATTGATTTAGCTATAAGTCTAAAGAGGATCTCTAAAGAAGAGGTAAAATTCTTAAATTTTCTTTTTTTTATTTCACCATGCACCCATTAAAACCTTCTTAAACTATGATAATATAATAATGATAGTGTATAGGGTATATTTATATGTTATTATGTTATTATAATAACCCATTTCAATCTACACTTCATTAAAATGGGAATTGAAATCATCAGTCGTATGTACGGCGGGATACCGCCTCATAAACCGATGTAACACCTTTTCGATAACCACCATTCAAGGATGGATATAATGATGAATTTAACATATTTATATTATATTTGAGACATTTTTAATGAAAATTAATTATTATATCACATATTACATTATACTTTACATTCTATGGGGGATACGATAACGTCGCTCTTGTGTACGGAAGACTACCGTCTCACAGAGCGTTGTGCTTTGTTTTTCAGACATGCTTTACGTGGATTGTAGTAGGGATAACATTAATAAATATATGTGATATTTATGATCTAAATAAACTTATATAAATATAATATCACATCTTAATTCTTAAATTCCAATCTGTTGGATGATAATAACATCGCTCGTGTGCACGTGTGGACTACCGCCTCCACATAGCGATGTTAAATGTTTTTCATTTTTTTTACATGGATGGTAATATTCATGAATTTTATTAATTTAATTTATATATATGAAATAATAATAATTATATAAAAGTTAATTAATATTTATTTTCCTTTTTTTCTATTCCTCTAGAAAAATTTAAACAATATTCATGCGTCGATACGGTCCACCATCTCCATGAACGACGTAATCCATTTTCTATATATAAATATTATAGATTAATATAAATAAATTTATAATGAAGATGTTTTAAATTTAAAAATGGTTAAATTTATTTCAATGATTTAACCATGATAAAATTAAAAGTACCAAAATTACCGAACACAAATATACATTAAAAACAAAACAATTACAATGAAAAATAGTGATTTTTACAATGAGTGTATAATATATAGGTGATAAAAGACTATAATTTAATCATATATGGAATTAGATATTTTATTTTTGTATTATAATAGTTTTATAATTAACATATATTTAATATACATGAGGTTTGGATACATAAGAACGAACTCGAACCTATGGTTTGGGTTTCTTGTCATACTTTTACTTCTATAAGACATATTCCATATTGACAAATTATTCCTTTATATAGTGAATATATTTACACAATTGAATTTTTATATCCTAAATATTTATTTATTCCTACTATTTATGGTATAATTTGATTTTATTTCTTTTATGGGGCTTATGATTCAAATGTTTCCAAAGTGGTAAGGGTTTATTTCACAATCTCATCATTATAATAGATTTTTTCAAGTATAACTTAAGTGAATTATTTTATGTTTCTATATTAAAATAAATATATTTTATTCTACTGTGGTTATTCATGAAAATTTTCATGTAATAGATCAATTTTTATAGTCATTGGTTGTTAAAATTATTTAGAATTTTATAAAAAAATATAACTTTATTTCTCTCTTCTATAGAAAATACTTCTTATTGAAAATCCAGTTTTTATAAGACTATTTTAAAAAATGTATTTAACCTTCTAAAAATGATTAAGTAAATAATTTTTTACCCATTTTTAATTTTACAAATACTTATGAATGCAATATTGCTATATATTTCAATACATGTCCAATTTGGTGTTTATTGAAAATGTAAAAAAGAATCCTTCTATTTACTTGTACGGTATCAACAAACAGTCCCACCATCATAACCACTCAATGTTTTTAATGTTATTTTATAATTTTATGAAATTAATTAAAATGAAATTTATTTTCAAAATATTTTTAGAAATTTTGGTACTTAAATATAAGTTTTAAATATAAAAGATTATTTTCCTCAAAAAAATTTTAAAATATTATTTCATAGAATTTATATTCATCAATCGAAACAACCCTTACTCTATTTATACTCCACTGGTGTTATATTTTAATTATAAAATCATTATTAATTATCAATATTGTTTATTATCATTTTGAACTCGGATGTAAAATTTTATTACCATTCACTATTTCACATTGTATGGTTTATGATTATGCTTATTTGATTGGGTTAAGTATTAAAAATTATTATGTTATTTTTTGAATTAAAATTTTAATTTTGATTATGTTTCCACATTTAATATAAATAATGAATTGGGATTAGTAAGTTACTAGTGGGGAAATGTTATAGATTGACCCATGATGCATCAACAGGTCTAATAAGGTTAATCAGTTGGCCAAATTAGATGGGTACCCCCTACACAATCTAAACTGTCTTGTGAAATGTTTGGAAAGTATGCTTGAGATGTTTGAAATTATGAATTCTCTTACTATGAAGTTATATATTGATTCCCATGTGATTATTCTATTATTTTTAATATCATTGATAACTTCCAATCCTATGTGATTATTTATTTGGATTTATTTGATAATCATTTATTCATGTCATATAATAATCAAGTAATTTTTTAAATGTAATGTTTTTTAGTTATTTAAATTTCTATCTTTATTATTAATGGTTAGTCATGATATCTTTCTTTATATGCATACCCTTTCTGATCATCTAATCTCAACCCTTTATTATTTTTTATTTTCCCCATGACACCAAGAAGTGTTTTACGATTGATATGGAATCACACTCTAAGAGGAAATATGGATCTCTTAATGAAAACACATTGTGTATTTTTATGTTTAATAATGTAATTTGAACTTAATGTTTGTATCTAGTTTACTATAATTGATAAACTATTCTGTCTCTTGATATGTTATTACTTGTATCTTATACTAATGTAATAAAGGATCCACTGAATCTGGGATATTATGATTAGGGTCATTACATTTTCTATTTAGTTTCTTATGATCATTGAATCTCACATTGATTATTCCATCTACTATATGGGTCACATTCAGATTCATAGATGTTGAGGGAGTACTCTCCCCATAATATGCATTGTCCCTTTAAACTAGTCGACAATCGCTTTTGTATTAGTAGTCATGTATAGTGTTATGTACCCCTTAATCCCAAACTAGTTAATTCACGTAAGGGTGTTACATAAGGTATCAAAATGAATTTATTACAACTATTGATATTAATTAAACAACATAAGAAAATTGGAAAAATTCCTATTAACTCACTTGAAATACAATGATCACAAATTCTCAATGAAATTAGGTGTCATCCACCCTCGGCACAGAACCAACCACACATTGATCCAAATCCCCAACCTATGGACTGATTTACACAATTAAATTTATTTAATTTTAATGGAAACCCAAGGGAATAATTTCATAGCATAATATAATTTAACAAAATAGAATACATGTTATTTGAAGAGAATATAATGGGATGCAAACTTCTTAAGAAGATTGAAATCCCTATAATTCTTGATGTATTACACCATGAAATGGTTAAATCAACGTATAATACCCATACAAAGAATTAAAAAATCTAAATTTGTCGAGGATGAGAGGAGAAGATATCGCCGAGGGGATACATTCCTCAAAATATAGGTAGTTTTCATCTAAAACACCCAACAATTGCGGGGGACCAATCAAGTAAGGGAGGGGGTATTATTCTTGCTTGTGTGGTGAAACATAAGATGAGAGGGGGAGACCCCCTAAAAACCTGAGGGGGGGGGATAATTTTAATTCTTCCCCTTAAAAGATCAAAATGTTAGATGATGATCCTTGTAGTCCATCCTAGAAACTAGTGAGAATCCAAAAAATGTTATCCTCCCTTTAGTATAACTTGAGTAGTACTAGTTGAGATATGTTATACACTAAAAGTGGGGGTGAAATAGTATAGTTGTACAATTATAACCATTTTAATTCCTTTTATCACTCTTACTAATTTCATAATTAGGTAACAATTCTCTTATTACCTTTCTATATATCTATCTATATCTCTCATATTCATTGGTATTTCAAGAAAAACTTCTGAATACACAAAAAAAAGATTATTTACATGGTTTACCATTAAAAATTAAATTCCAGTACTTGTTATGATCTGGGTTCCTCCAAGATGATACAATCCAATACTGTCACCCTATAGATACAATTGTGTTGCTTTTACCATTATATATAAGACTAGTTTATACACCACTCTATAGAATTCATATGCATTTTTATACTACAATACCAATAGTTTCACATGTATAAATACAATAACCAATGAATCTTCGTCAAAACTACTACAAGGTTATTTATGTGATACATACCTTCTTCTCATTCCATTCATTTTTCTTTCATAGTATAATTCAAGTAATTTTTATTTTGTATGAAAACTACAATGCACACACATATTTCTCGTACAGTTACATGATATTAGTATGATATTTCTATCTTTCAATACAATACATCCTCTACATCTTCACTTAAAACCTCTTTTTCTAGAGCCCCTCTTCTTCTTCTTCTTTCTTCTTCAAATTTACTGCCTAATTGAACAACATTGTATTTATTCACTAGATTCAAGAAGCAATAATTTCGATTACTAAATAAAATGATGGATCTATCTCATAATCTATTTCTCAGATATATAATACACATTTCACTATGTATCTCCCACCTTTATTCTTCTATGATATTCAATGAGATCTCTATTCTTCTCACTATATTCTAGTGTTCCAAACTCCATTTTCAAAAATATTTATTGATGCACCTAATATCAAGACACATTTTAAAATAACATTGGACCATTAAAATTTCTTATAATACCTCCAACACATCCTCCATGATCTTAATAATCTCATACCACTAAAAATTCTTCATAGTCAACTATTTTTATATTCTTATATATCATGAAATAATTAATGATTAATTCAATTGAGTAATGTGACAGGTTACTTTTGTCTTTGGCATGGGTCATGATCTAAAACCTAGAAATGGTATTATAAATAATTAAATAATCATTCACAAATAACCTAATTTATTTCACCTAAAATTAGTGCATCATATATAGAAACTCTTTTCTCTATAGCTACGTGTAAACCCATATTGCGTTCATTCATAAAAACTACAAACATCATGGCGTAATCTTCTTATTTCTGATCGTTTCTTCATATAACATTACTTGAAAACCATGTTTTTTAACTCTAAAAGTGTCTTCCTTATACATTGTAGATTTTGATATGATGATTCACCTATTGACCAGGCATAAATTTCCATATCACCATGAATTTAGTGGATTTGTCAGTTTCATAGAAGTGGGATCAATGAAAACCATTGGACCACCATGTTCATTTTAGCCTTGGTTGTTTCACACTATTACACTAAAAGATCACCACGGGGTATCCAAAACCTTTTTCTTTTTTATTTTTTATAGGAACATTGGAAGATCACTATGGAATCTTTCATGGATTCTTATTCTACTTTAGTTTCTGTCACGATCATTCTGAACTTTAGATCATCAAAAGTCCAATTACTGTTTTGTGACCTTCCACTATGGGCATGATCTTCCATGCATGGACCTCCTTTCTCCAAATATATTTCCTTACACCATGAACCATATATAAACTATCTAGGTTACTTCCAATATTATAAAAAATTGATAAATGATAAACTAGTCATTATGAATAAAACATTGAAGATCATTTCACATTGAATCAACTGATTTAAAAGTTCATCCAAAAAATCCATGGATGAACCTTATATGAACTCCATTATCATAGAAATATTTAGATAATATCTATTGAACTCCAAATATTCAAACAAAACTTTTAATACATGTGTCATATAAGCATTAAGCGCCACAATAGATAGAAAAAACTTCTTCTCCAAGCATATGATATTCACCATTGGTAAGAAATATATCATAATCAACCAACTTCTTAATCACTTCTAATATTTATTCAATATATTGGAATCAATTAATGATCATTATTTATTTAAAATCATAAAAACTCAATAAAATAAATATGACACACACAAATTGGTCTTAACAAACTCCAAATTTGTATTTATTATCAAAAACATCTTACAATGACTTTTAAATATAACCTCATCAATTCACATCAACATTAATTTCATTTATCTCCCCCTTTCTTTGAAATATTTTAATTTTAATTTATCTCCCCCTTATTGATAAGAAAAACAAATTCGATAGAGGGATAGTATCATTACTGACTCATGTATTGTGCCATCAATCATTTATTCCCAAGTATATCTGATTCAGGATTAGTTTTGAAAATAAGTCGGTTTGACAAAGACAACAATGTTGTCCATTCTTAATATATCATGATACCAATAAAAATGAAAAAACATAACAATAATATTCAAGATATGTTCAAACTATATTCAGGATACTAAGTAATATAGATATCAATTCATATACATAAACATATAAGATATTTCAATCTTTCATTTCATGCATCATTTAATGCACGAATTATAACATTTCATCCATTATAGGATTTGACAACATCCTTGGCACTTATTAAAATTTACTACATTGATCATTGATTAAAATTATCCAAATTTATGTTAGAATATAATATTTATTATTAAGTATTAGATAATATGATAAAATACTTTTTTATAGACACCGTATTAAAGAACATTCCAAAAAATCAATTTTTTGGGAAATAATATTTTCTAGAATCTTCTTTATATTTCAACACTTATTTCCCCATCAAGGGAAATAATCCTCACCATCTTCATATATATTGAATGACTTAATTAATGTATTTCAATATTTTCTAATATATAGAATACACCAAATTAATTCTATAATATGGATATCTGTAATTGATAACTTATATATCTTCATTGAGGATGATCTTCTTTAATGAATTCTCTTGAGGATAGATAAATCAATCAATGATGGAATTTTCAAATTCTTGTTTTCAAATTTTGACATCAAATTCTTTAGAATCATTAAATATTATTTTCTATCATATTTCCATACAAATTGAGAAATAATATTAGGATGGTGACTTGTTTATCTTTAATATTCACAATTTCCATCATACATTCCATCTTAGGTTCTCCCAATAAGAACATGATTCACCTTCAATTCCCTTAATTTCATGTAAAAATATAATAATTCATAGTTAAGGGAATAAAGTGGATCTTTTAGTTCCTAAATGTGAAAAAATGATAATAGTATTTTCACAACAAAATTTCTATATTCTTCATGATTCCACATATGAACTTCAATAGTCGTATTCTTTAAGAGAATTTATTAGGATGTAATTTTTATAGATCAATATTTTGGAGTGTTTCATGACATGTTTCACTACACAAACACAATTTCTTCAATACAAGAGTTTTAATTTTTTTTTAAACTCTCATGAAAATTTTCATCATCAAGTGGAAACATAACATTTCATTTAGCACATTATTTTTATTATTCTATATTCATCTTATTTTTATCTCCATATACACAGACCCAATAAAAAGATGTATTTAGGTGCATCATCATTTTTCATGGAGTTTCTACATGGATTCCCATGAGAGATTTTCTTCACATCATTCTTTTGAGATGTATCACTCATGTTGAAAAAAATATTTGACATATTTTTATTTTTTCATTCATATTGATATTCATTGGTCTATTCTTATAAAACAACTTAGGTTTAATTTATTTTTCAACCTTCATAATATTTCTAACGAAGGCTTACACTTCCTTCATAGTTACCAAATCTTATGGAACATTATTTTTATTATCTTTTGATACATGTTAAGATGAATATTTATCACTTTTTTGACTATAAAATTTCCAAACATCATAGTAATCTTTAAGTCATCAAATCCATTTAATGTTGATAGTTTCTTCATAAATTTTGGTTGCATCATCTTCACTTTCTCAATCCCCAATTACATAGGCTTCCTTTATAATATATAATTGAAAGTAATATACAAAAATTGTAATGAACAATTCCCAAAACTATCATACCACTTGAAATATCCAACAAACCATGATCCTCTCTTCTTTATTTCATATTATCTAGAAATTTTATATCTTTTACCATGAAGATTTTGAGAAATTTTCACCACTGGTTGGGATGATCTAGGGTATATGGCTTTCTTGTACATCCCTTTATCCAATGCAGATATGGTGGTAAGATTATCTCTATTCACTACAACAAAACTGGGTTTCCGCAGTGCCACCCTTTATCAGCGCTAAAAAAAGCACTGATAAAGGGGGTGCCTTTATCAGCACTGATAAAGGGCATTGTTAACAGTGATAAAAAAGTGCTGTTAATAGTGTCCCTTTATCAGCGCTTTTTTTAGCGCTGATAAAGACTCCCCCTTTATCACTGCTTTTCTTAGTATCATTGATAAATTGGGAGCTTTATCAACGCTTTTTCCTAGTGTTGATATAGTTTATATTTCAAAAAATATAAAAATTTATGAAAAATACTATATTGATATATAAGTATATTTACATTGATATAAAACTAATATATATTTTTTTAAATATTTTTTAGATAAGTATAAATAGACTATTTCATTTAATATGTAATAAATTTAGTTAAAATGGATTTAATATATTTAAAAAAATATTATTAATTAATTAGTTTCTAATTATCATCGACTAATAATCATTTAATAACAATTTGAAGACACAAGGAATCAAAAAAGCTAATAAAATATATAAAATAAGTTGAAAATGTAACTCAAACTTCAAATGGTCATAACATTTGATCTAGTTGTCCATTTGAGCTCTATAGCATATTAAATTTAATCCTGCAAAGGATCTATGTTCCAGTGACCCAATAGAACATTTTTTCACATTTTTCAAGGAAAAAAGGCCCATAAGGCCTCCAAAACTTAGTTTTTAGTCAGGATACCCCGATTGCCTAACATTTAAATAGCTATAACTTTTAATATAGATGTCAATTAGGCTTGTACGACATATCATATCAATGATCATTTTATGTTCTTCGATTTTACTTGTTTTGGAGTTGAAACAGACTTCTAGATTAGAAGTTATGTTTTTCTTAATATTCTATGGATTTTTAGATACACATATATATGTAATTATTCACATATATATATATATATGTGTGTGTGTGTGTGCGTGTGTTTTATATATATATATATATGTATGTATGTATTTATGTATGTATGTATTTATTTATAAACACACATAAAAAATATATTTTATAAATGTATTTAAAACTAATCTTATAAATATATATTAATATACGAATAAATATACGGAAAAAAATTATAAGTAAAAAAAATATACAAATAGATATAAATATATATTAATATACGAATATATATATATATATTAATATATGAATAAATATATATATGTATTAATAAAACTAAATATATTTATATTAATATGAATCTATATTAACATATGAATAAATATAACTATATATATATATAAATATAAATAAATAGATATATAATTAAATGGAGAAAAGAACTAAATGGCTTAATGGTAAAGGTATAGGCGCACAAGGGGGAGGTCTCGGGTTCATGTTCTGGTGGAATAAGGGGCACGTGAGAAAGTTGGAGGGGGTTGTGCTGGCAAGTGCATCGTGCAGGGTGAGTGGTAGGGGGCTCAGCCTAGCACTGATTTAAGGGGGGGGGGTCAAGAACTATTAAACACCCCCCATATAAATATATTCTATTTGACTTTTTTTTTCATTTTTTTATTACTTTTATCAGCGCTTAAAAAATCACAGATAAAAGGGGTCTTTTATAAGCACAAAAAAAGCGCTGATAATGGACATTTTTATCAGTGCTTTTTTTAGCGCTAATAAAAGACACCTTTAGTCATCACTTTTTTTAGGGATGATAAAATGGGCCTTTATCAGAGCTTTTCTAGGAACTGATAAAAGGCCCCCCTTTATCTTCACCTCAATTAACAGCGCTTTTCTAGCACTATTAATGCCCTTTTCTAGTGATGATAAATGCCATATTTGTTGTAGTTATTTCTCCTCATCCATATTTTCATATGTTTTTTATTTAAACCATTATTTTTTCATGAAAATAGATTCAAAATTATCACGATATTTATATATATATGGAACCTTTTCATTTGAGATTTATTTGGGAATATAATCAAATGATTTCATGATATTCACATCACACAAGAAAAGTATTTTTAATGCTAGATTCATATTTATAATTTTCTTTTGTATTAGATCCATACTTCATTGATTGTGATATCTCAACATGTGAATGTTTAAGATCGGTCAATTTGATTTCCAAATCTAGATATCTAATATTCAGTGAATTCACCCGATCTTTAATAAATTCCTTTATATATTCATATTTGTTCGTTAACTTCAAAACATAATCATCACAAATTTTGATATTTTATTTAATAATATTTCAAGATCCATGACCCTCTTGGATTTAATATAAAATTGTGAATTCTTGAGCTTAATGTTGTTTTCATATTTTATTCCAATTTTTGATATAATTCTATAATTCATTGGTGGACCCATCCTTCTCATTGATTGTATTAAACCACTCTTATTTAAATATGTATCATATTACTTCAACATCTCCATAATCCCCTTCATTGATAGTAAATTGTTTTGAGAGCATAATGAAAGTAAGACATCATTATCTTAAATCTTTCTATATGTTATCAGTATCACCTTCTAGTTGAGAAATATCTTCCTACTGACTTTAAATGATTTCACAACTTATTGAAATAATATCATTTGTAAAATAATGCAGAATGTCTTTGAAATAATTAATTGATATGTCAATTGACATGTGACCACTACCACTAATTCTTGATTCCTTCTTAGAAAAAATTGAACAACAATTATCCTTAGGATCACATGAATCCCTTTATCCCAAAAATTAGTAATTATATCAATATTTTTGTTTATCAAAACATCCATTTGATAATATTTGATTATTTCATAACTGACTTCATCATTTCATAGAGAGACTAAAACTTCTTTCCCCTTTCAACATAAGGGGCATCTTCCTAATCTTCATATTAATTTTTTTTATTTTCTTTTGACTAGTTTCTTAGATGTTACCAAGCTCTGATTTGATGTACGATCACCTTCTCTAAAACTGAACTTCGTAATAAATATTGGAAATATACTTCATTTCTTCAAAGAGAACAACTTAAAATTGAGAATATACTAATAGTTTAACCAGGTTCACTGATACCAATTTAGAATCCAATATAGGTTATCCTACCTTTGACACCACTTGAGGAGGACTGGTTAAGATATGTTATACACTTTGAGGGGTCTTTAATTAGTGTCGGTGACCAATTATGACATTTTTAATAACTTATTCTCACGTTCACCTCTTTCATAGTTAGATGATTGTTCTATTATTATCTATCTCACTCTTGTACATTTTTATTTAAAGAATAACTATTGAAAAAACATAGACAAGATACATTGAGGTTTACAAGGATCAACTTTCAAAATGAAATTATTGTCTTTGGTAAAATCATGGTTCTACTAAGATCATACAATCTACTAGTATCAACCCATGGATACAATTCAGGAGGGTTTATCCTTGTACCCAAGATTAGTGTATCTATCACTCTATATAATCTCTTTGAATCATTATAATACCATCCCAATAGTTACTCATTCGTAGAGACAACAACAAAAAAAAATATTATTAAAAGGAGATACATGGTTATTGATGTAATTATTCCCTTTTTATTTTTCTCATAATTTCACATAAAAAGAAACATGTATTGAATTATTCATATGTATGAAAACTGTGATGAAAAAAAATATTTCTCTTTATAGTAGTACGATCTATGTTCTAAATTTATTTCTTTGAATATAATAATTATCTTCCTCCTTCACTCCAATTTTTTTTTTCATAAAACCCATTTTTTCATTCTTTCATCTTTAACATCAGTCTATAACTAGGCATTACTCAATTTATTTATTGGATTTAACACGTAAGAAATTATATTTTAGAATAGTGTATCATATTTATACATTTATCAATTTCATAGGTATAAAATATATATTTCATAGAGGATCTCTCCCTTTTATTCATATTTAATAGTTAATGAATTATCTATTCTTCACATGAAATTCTATAGGTCATAAGAGCCTTTTCAAATAAGGGAATCATGCACCGATTTTATATGTGTTTTTTATCATCACATTGGAGAATTCAAATTTCCCATAATCCCAAAAAAACATCTCCCATGATCTTCATAAGTTAATATCAATATAATTAAATTATGTTTAACATATTTTATTTTTTTTTATTACAAAATAATTCACAATTAATTAATTGGAGTAAATTTACATGTTAACTTTTCCTTTGATATGGATCTTAGTATACAAACTGAGAAACGTGACTATAAATCATTAAAAACATCTTCAATAATAGTTTAATTAATTTAACCTGAAATCATGGCATACTAAATTGAAACACCATGCAATATGGCCTAATGTAAAACCATAAGACATTATGACTCAAAAAAACCAAATATCGTTGGTCAATTATCATGGACCTAACCGTTTTCCATCACAAATTTACCTATCATCTATGGATTTTCATGACATGGGTGTGGTCCCTCTCCTTTAGAATTTATGACATGTTATTTCACCTATAAATAACAGCTACCTTCAAACACCATCATGAATGTAGTAGGAATGTTTTTTCACACATGTAGGCTCAACATACACCACAGAGACCACTATGGCCATTTTTCCTTGGTCCTTTCACATAAGTGCACTAGATGATCACCATAAGGCCACCACATCCATTTTGAAAATATCTATATCATAAAATAAAACTAAAAATTTTCCACAAAATCTGGAATTCACTATAAAGCTGTTTTACTACATGTGTTCTCCATTTAAAACATTATTTCATCATAATGCCTTCTACCATGGGTGAGGCCTTACCTAGATTCTCCAACACACCCTCCACCCAGAGAGTTGTCTTTCATGCTTGTAAATCCTTTATCTTAAGATATTTAATCATTACATAGACCTTATATCAACCATATAAGTTCCATGAATCTTTATAAATGCCTTAATCATGATAAAATAATCATTATTAATAAAACATTGAAGATCATTTCACTTGTAATTGACTAATTTTGAATATAATCCAATAATCAATGGATAAAACTTCTAAGAACACATTCATTACAGATTTATTTAGATCATCATCATGGGAATTCAAATATTTTAACCAAAATTATAAGAAATGTATCATTTAAGTATTAAGAACCATAATACTTATAAACTCCTTCTGGAAGCTTAAGATATTCATCATTAATAATAAATTCATCATAGTCACTAAGAATATTCTTCAATACAACTCCTTATTATATATATTGAAATCATTGAACTACAATAATTAATCACAAAAGGACAACACTCATTGAAGATACATATAACACACGCAATGTTGGATTAATAACTGTCAAGGCCACCCGTTGGCTGATGTCTATCGACTACAACCCCAACTGTCACTTCCATCTCTAATTCTTTCCCATTTCTCTATCAAGTCCCCCTTCCACCCATAAGGATTAAAATTAAATCTAAAAACACCCATTTAGGGTTCTCTATATCTTTAAATTTCATTCAAAATATCATTTCTCAAAATAACCTGCCCCCAAATTCAAAATTCAAAACTCATTATGAATATTTTAACCTAAATGGATAGAAGATCATTTATGGAAACATCCCAATACCTTCGTTGACTCATAATTATATATTAAAAATCCTTATTCAATGTATGTTAATTAGATTAATGATATAGTGACCAACCTTCTATTTTCCCTTGAAATTTTCATCACATTTGTCTTTCTGTAGGAGCATGACGCTTTTGGGTTTACATGATTAGTGGATTTGATAGTCATTAGAAATGTCTAACAAAAAATAAATAATATCTAGATAAACCAAAATACTATGGATCTATATTAGATTGTTTGGTGTGTTAAATTCATTATTCACTATTTTATTTTAAGGATCCATATATTTACCATTGCATGTGATTACATGACCAAAGAATGACATTTCTACAACCATAATTTCGAATTGATAAATTTTTCATTCAATTTTTCCTTCATCATGGTCCATATAAAATTACTCATATGATTTTCATTCCCTTACATGAACATGGAATATATTCTATTATCAACTAGAAATAAAACCACAATTTTATGAAGGTCATATATAAAGACTGTATTCATCTTATTTATGAAGACAATATGGGAATTTTTTATTCTAAGTGGTGTCATAATAAATTCAAAATTTTAGTATCTTATAAGAAAGGTTTTATTATTTGTGTTCTCTCTTGTCACACTTCATTTTGGATATACATATAAAAGGCCAATCTTGGATATTTATTGATACCATCATAGTTGGTCAAATATAATTCCAATATGTGGTATATGATACCAGTTATTTATCAAAAAATTTATAAGTTATTGAAGTGCCCAGATCAGTGTGAATCACTGAGAGGGGGAGGGGGTGAATCAGTGATCCCTTTCTAAACTTTTTACTAATTGATTCTTTATCAATTAAACCTCTATGGCTAGTTAAAGCCTCGATCCACTCTTCTTGTATCTCTCAGCCTTTCCTCGAATGATGCAGTAAATGTAAAGGCACAGGACACAAGGATTTAAAAGGTTCGGCACCAAAGGCCTACGTCCTTTCCATGTTGGTTATACTCCCCAACATGGTTTCTCCATTATAACTTGTTAGAATTACAATGGTCGATACAGATTCCCACTGTATCTCTCCTGAGTCCCACAGGAGGGTCTTTATACTGTGTCCCACAGTGTTACCAGAGTCCCACTGGCCTGCTCCAGAATCCCACTGAAGACTTCTTCCACCTTGAGTCTCAAAGGGGGATTCTCCTGGCTCCTCGAGTCACACGAGTAGCTCTTCTTCTCTTTAAGCTCGTCAAGTATCTTCAGCAGTCTGGGATAAAGACTGCTGGCCTTGCTCTGTACCTCTGATCACTTGAGCTGATCAGGTCTTCTCGTCTTGCTCAGGATTTATCTCCTTCTTCTCAGGATGACCTGGCTTCTCTCTTCAACCACTGAATACTCAGACAACTGATATCTTTAACTTCAGTCTGGTCCAGTCTCACTTCACTTCAACTTCATGTACTGAGTGCATGGAAACTCTGCATCTTCATGCACTGACTGCATGGACTTCTCAAATTCTTCAAGAACCACTGGTCTTGGATTAATCAGATGCACAGTCACTGATTTGAACTTTGATTACGTGCGGATGTGCATGCATGCATGCATGCACTTCCCTCTTTCTCCTCTTGGTGCAATAAACCCTCAAAGGGTGTAGTCACTTTAAGCACACACCTTTTCTGAACTTCACACAATTAATTTAATTTGCTTACACACATAAATGTGTGTTCTACTTTAGTGTGAGTATTCTCCTTCTTCTCCTTCTTAGTGTGTACACACCACTTAGCACATACTAAGGTTCGTCCTTCTTGTTTTTTTTTGCTCACACACACTTCCTTTGATCAATTAGCAAACACAAGGCTTGGCCTACTTCACTTACTAAGCACACACACTTCCTTGTTCTTTTAATCTTCTTCAAAGTGTGCACTTCACTTATGCACACACTTGGTTCTCCATTTTTCACACACAAGGGCTACGGCCTCATCTTTAATTTTCACATACCAGCCGTAGGGCCTTCCTCCCTCACTTGGCACACAAGCACAAGTCTCGGGTCTTCCACCTTTGCACACCCACTGCCTGAATATCCAATGAAGGCGCTCAATGGTATGTGGCCTTTCTCCTCTTCACAACTGCCGCACAAGCCTCAAGATTCAAGGGCGCGCAAGCCACAAGACACCTCATCCGCGGGGCACGCAAGTGCCTTGGTGCACAAAGGCACGCAAGGTGCACTGCCGCGGGGCGCGCAAGTGCAACACCCGCGGGCACTTTCTCCTGCCGCACAAGTATGCGGGCAGTGAGGGTGCCAATCCTCAAGAGCGCAGATTCAAGCGGCTCGGGATCTTCCTGTCGCGCAAGATAGGCGCGCAGGGGACTCCTTCAACCTCTTTCGTGCAGGTATGCACAAAAGGAACACAGCCGCCCAAGTGGATTGCGCGGGGCTTCAGCTTCGCGAGGCACAAAGTGCTCCGCGGGACTTCGGGTTTTTAATAAAGGATCAGCAAGAATAAACGAGAGCATGGGCTCTCCTTTTATAGACAGAGAGGCCTCAAAACTTCCACGTGGGATAAATCTCAAATCCCCTAAGTATTCGGATCTTTCAAGATTTTTACAAATCTTGATTTTCTCCTCGGTTCACCGCGGGTTCTCCTTCTATATTTTTCTCCTCTACGTGCATGCGACTTAGAACGCATGCACGACCTCTGTTTTGGCCATCCCATGCAAAACACGAACACCCCGAGGCCTCGGCACTTCGTTTGCCTTCGGCCTTCATCGAATTTTCTCATTTGTTGCATGCAAGTCTCTTTTTGTGCATGGTACTGTTCGTTATGGCCAGACGAGCACGAGGGTGCCTTCGGCTTCGAGAGAGACAGCCGAGAACTCAAAATCCGTCGTCGGGATGCCTCTGGTTCAGCGGGAGATGTCGGGGAGATTCAGGCGAGCTCAAGGTTGATGATGGACGAGGAGCCGTCGGATCCGGAGTTTGAAATACATCGGACGGCTGGATTAGATCGCGGCGCGCGGCAGATGAGATGAGCAGCTCGGATCGCACGCGCGATCAATCGTGCGGCCAGGATTCGCTCCTGGATATTTTTCCGCGTCCCACATCGAAACGGAGCGCGGTTTTTCCACGGCTTATCACCCAAGCGCTCCCATCCTCACCTCAGTTGCATCTTCTCCCTCCACGGTGCCGCCCCGCACCGTGTTCTCCTAGTGGGTGCGCTCTTGCGCCCACCCTTGTCACTCGAGCGCTCTATGTGCCCACCATGCGTGCCTTCGGGCGCGCGCGCTGCGCGGGCTTCACCACCGCGTAGCTCGGGGCTTATACACGGCCCTGCCCTTCTACCTCAGGGAGCGCCTTGGCCTTGAGGGTTCCCCATGTGCGTGGCGCCTTAGGCCCATATGTGCCTTGGGTGATCCCTCGGCTGGCCTCCTTGGTGGCCATATTTTTGGCTAAGTGTTGAATGAAACACTGTTAAAAACAAAGTTCTCCATATGAAACATGCCAATTTCCAAACCAAGTGCCCTTCTTTCTTCCTCCCATTTCTTCATTTCTTCTTCATAAGAATTCTTCCAATCTCCTCAACATATATTCATTACTTAGGAGGGAAATTCTTGATGGTTCTTCATCAACCGAGCTCCTGAATCACATAGATCTTCAATGTTCTTCATTGATCCAATCAGAGATCAAATTGGATCTTCTTCTGATTCACATGCACTAAGAGATAGTGCATGGACTTATTCAGCTCACTTCATCCACTTAGGAGATGTGGATGGATCCCATTCACTTCCTCGTGCATTGTCAATACAATGCATGGTCTTCTAAAGCTTGTTGTGACATTGTATCCAGTTGATACAAGTTCTTGGAACTTAAAGATCAGTTCAACAATCGTCTGATGTCATAGAGAATGTTTCAACCACAACATCCTATGTCACTTAGTGAATCTCCTAAGTGACATGCATCTTAGTACCATGGCCATTCTCCTTCATCACCATCACCATCACATCCTTTGTCATTCACATATTGAAACTCCTTGACATCCATCCATTCATTCCTTGACAAAAACATACCTCATTGGCAACAAATGAAACACAGTGCACTTCAATCTCCCCCTTTGTATTTGTTGGCAATACACTAGAGCACATATGAATGGGTCAATATGTGTGCCAATATTTCTCCCCCTTATTGGCAACCAAATGAAAAGGTGTGGTGTGGTTCTTTTTCAAAAATCTCTTTCTCCCTTTAAAAAGTATTTTCTTGAAAAACACTGAGAGAGGGATGATGTCACATGTTCTCTTTATCAAAGAACCTTTAGTAAATCAACTCTAAGTCTACTTGGGCTAACCCGGTGTAGAAAACAAGAGTGATGTAACCAAGGTACTCAATGCTGTCCAACATTCACTGTACATGTGAGATCATGCTCCAAGGGGTTTGAAATTTTTCAGATATAACAATGAATTGCTAAATCCTGCACATACTTCAAAAAACTCATTAGAAAGTTCAGGTTCAAAGATAAAGCTCCTCCTTTCATTCATTTGTCTTCAATCAATACTCCCCCTTAATTGACAAGATGAATACAATTAAGAAACATGGGATGAAAGTATGATTGGAATACCTTCACTTTTCTCAAGACGGTATTAAATCTCAGAATCCCATCTTCTTCAGATAGGCTCCCCCTCAAGGGGTGCACTCCATTCCTTCCAAACCATCCTCCAGCTGAGAATGATCATCATCTTCAATTCCCTGCAATGTCAGCACATGTAAATACATGTGATTAGGGAATAAGATGGAACCTCCTTGGTTCATCAATGTGAACAACAAGGTTGAGAAGATTCTCTCAACCAAGATGTCCCATTTTCACCATTCTTCACACTTGAACGTTTGATCTTCAATGATGTTTGTGCTGGTGTGGATCTCAATACATCTTCATGTGAAATCTTCTTCTTCCCTTTTGCCTTAGGAATTGCCAGAACTTCATCTTCAGCTCTTTGTAGATCTTTGGCAAGTTGCAACTGATTTGGCCATATGATTAACAAGTCATTTGAAAGTGTGGCCTCAGTTCTGGAAGTTCCACATGGTTCTTTTGATGCTGTCAAGCTACCTTTCTTAGGCAACTTGTTTTTAATCAATCCCTTCTGCTTCTTCTGGATTGATTGTCTGTTTGAGTCCAGTCTGCCTCTATTGAATTTCATGGCTTGTTTACAAAGATCCATGATATGTCCTTTCTTTCCACAGTAGAAGCATATTTTCTTCTTGGTGGTCCTTCTGGATGCATCAACCTTCTTGGATTTCAAATCCAAGGTCTTCTCTTCCTTTTTCATAATCTTCTTGGGAGCATCTTCCACTTTTTTATGCTTGCTTCCTAAGGATTCTTTCTGAGCCAGGTTCTGTGATCTTTTCATCTTTTGAGCTCTGGATACAGTTGGAGATTGACATGTATCTTTTTGACCACTTTTTCAATCATCCCAGATGTTGTCAAGTAATCCAAATCTATTTGCAGTAAACAGATGTCTCTGGACCTGTGGATGCTGCTTCTTTTCTTCTGGCTTGCTCCCCCTTGGCATGGGATTCCTTTGTGCTTTGGCATTCAGTGGATTGTACCAACAATCCTTTGCACAATTCCCATACTTGTTACAACCCCAACATTGACCCAAAAATCTTGACTTTTTGATTCCTTCTGATTATAGGGTACTTGTCTTGAATTGTTGTGCTGCTTCAGGAGAGGTTTCTTTCTTCATTGTCTTCATCCATACTTGTTTGGAATTATTCTTCCATCCTGTACTTTTGGTTGAAACACATTTAGAAACATGAGTACAAGATGGGATGGATGGTACCTTCTTTTTAGAAGTTGTTGCCCTTTTATTAGAGTATGTATTTCTTTTAGAATCATCCTGCTCAATGCATACTTGAGTAGCAACATTTCTACTTTCAGCTGACTGGGAGGATTCAGCTTTGGGTGATTGCATATTTTTCAATATCACCTCCAGTTCAAAGCATTTTATGTTAAGGGAGTTCTTCTCATCCTCAACAGTTCTTAGCCTTCCTTCCCAATTTTCTTTCAGCTGTTCTAACTGGTCTTCATGCACCTTCTTCATTTCTTGTAATGAATTGTCAAGCTCTTTTACCCTGTTTACTTTGTCTTCAAGTTGAGCATCTCTGACATTCATTGAAACTTTGTGCAACTTCTCCAGTGCATGGAAAACTTCTTTGATCATTATCATAAAGATTTCTTTCTCAGAAAGTCTTCTTTGCAATTCTACAGCAGTGTCCTCATATCTTTTATTGAAAAGAGAAACGGTTTCATCTTTAGCCTTCACTAGCTTTCTGAGAGTGTTGGTTATGCCAACCCTTTTAGCCAACTGATCTTCCATTGTATTGGCTTCTTCTTCTAACTGTAATTTTTCTTCTTGAAGATCAAGGATGCCTGTAGTAATACACATTGCTACTTCCCTGGGGACTGTCTTCCGAAGATATTCAATTGCACTTTGAAGATCATTCATTATTCCAACTTCATCACAGCTAGGACATGCTTTCTTCATCTTCTTGGCCTGTTTCTTCTTTCTATTTTTCTGAGTCTTGGAAGATATCTCCATTTGAGGCTGGTCACTCATTTCCTCAAATCTGCACTTTATAAAGACTCCCTCGGATCTTTTAGAGGTAACCTTCCCTCTGATACCAATTGAAGTGCCCAGATCAGTGTGAATCACTGAGAGGGGGAGGGGGTGAATCAGTGATCCCTTTCTAAACTTTTTACTAATTGATTCTTTATCAATTAAACCTCTATGGCTGGTTAAAGCCTCGATCCACTCTTCTTGTATCTCTCAGCCTTTCCTCGAATGATGCAGTAAATGTAAAGGCACATGACACAAGGATTTACAAGGTTCGGCACCAAAGGCCTACGTCCTTGCCATGTTGGTTATACGCCCCAACATGGTTTCTCCATTATAACTTGTTAGAATTACAATGGTCGATACAGATTCCCACTGTATCTCTCCTGAGTCCCACAAGAGGGTCTTTATACTGTGTCCCACAGTGTTACCAGAGTTCCACTGGCCTGCTCCAGAATCCCACTGAAGACTTCTTCCACCCTGAGTCTCACAAGGGGCTTCTCCTGGCTCCTCGAGTCACACGAGTAGATCTTCTTCGCTTTAAGCTCTTCAAGTATGTTCAGCAGTCTGGGATAAAGACTGCTGGCCTTGCTCTGTACCTCTGATCACTTGAGCTGATCAGGTCTTCTCGTCTTGCTCAGGTTTTATCTCCTTCTTCTCAGGATGACCTGGCTTCTCTCTTCAACCACTGAATACTCAGACAACTGATATCTTTAACTTCAGTCTGGTCCAGTCTCACTTCACTTCAACTTCATGCACTGAGTGCATGGAAACTCTGCATCTTCATGCACTGACTGCATGGCCTTCTCAAATTCTTCAAGAACCACTGGTCTTGGATTAATCAGATGCACACTCACTGATTTGAACTTTGATTACGTGCGCATGTGCATGCATGCATGCATGCACTTCCCTCTTTCTCCTCTTGGTGCAATAAACCCTCAAAGGGTGTAGTCACTTTAAGCACACACCTTTTCTGAACTTCACACAATTAATTTAATTTGCTTACACACATAAATGTGTGTTCTACTTTAGTGTGAGTATTCTCCTTCTTCTCCTTCTTAGTGTGTACACACCACTTAGCACACACTAAGGTTCGGCCTTCTTGTTTTTGTTTGCTCACACACACTTCCTTTGATCAATTAGCAAACACAAGGCTTGGCCTACTTCACTTACTAAGCACACACACTTCCTTGTTCTTTTAATCTTCTTCAAAGTGTGCACTTCACTTATGCACACACTTGGTTCTCCATTTTGCACACACAAGGGCAACGGCCTCATCTTTAATTTGCACATACCAGCCGTAGGGCCTTCCTCCTTCACTTGGCACACAAGCACAAGTCTCGGGTCTTCCACCTTTGCACACCCACTGCCTGAATATCCAATGAAGGCGCTCAAGGGGATGTGGCCTTTCTCCTCTTCACAACTGCCGCGCAAGCCTCAAGATTCAAGGGCGCGCAAGCCACAAGACACCTCAGCCGCGGGGCACGCAAGTGCCTTGGTGCACAAAGGCACGCAAGGTGCACTGCCGCGGGGCGCGCAAGTGCAACACCCGCGGGCACTTCCTCCTGCCGCACAAGTATGCGGGCAGTGAGGGTGCCAATCCTCAAGCGCGCAGATTCAAGCGGCTCGGGATCTTCCTGTCGCGCAAGATAGGCGCGCAGGGGACTCCTTCAACCTCTTTCGTGTAGGTATGCACAAAAGGAACACAGCCGCGCAAGTGGATTGCGCGGGGCTTCAGCTTCGCGAGGCACAAAGTGCTCCGCGAGACTTCGGGTTTTTAATAAAGGATCAGCAAGCATAAACGAGAGCATGGGCTCTCCTTTTATAGACCGAGAGGCCTCAAAACTTCCGCGTGGGATAAATCTCAAATCCCCGAAGTATTTGGATCTTTAACGATTTTTGCAAATATTGATTTTCTCCTCGGTTCACCGCGGGTTCTCCTTCTATATTTTTCTCCTCTGCGTGCATGCGACTTAGAACGCATGCACGGCCTCTGTTTTGGCCATCCCATGCAAAACACGAACACCCCGAGGCCTCGGCACTTCGTTTGCCTTCGGCCTTCATCAAATTTTCTCATTTGTTGCATGCAAGTCTCTTTTTGTGCATGGTACTGTTTGTTATGGCCAGACGAGCATGAGGGTGCCTTCGGCTTCGAGAGAGACAGCCGAGAACTCAAAATCCGTCGTCGGGATGCCTCTGGTTCAGCGGGAGACGTCAGGGAGCTTCGGGCGAGCTCAAGGTTGATGATGGACGAGGAGACGTCGGATCCGGAGTTTGAAATACATCGGACGACTGGATTAGATCGCGGCGCGCGGCAGATGAGATGAGCGGCTCGGATCGCACGCGCGATCAATCGTGCGGCCAGGATTCGCTCCTGGAGATTTTTCCGCGTCCCATATCGAAACGGAGCGCGGTTTTCCGCGGCTTATCACCCAAGATCTCCCATACTCACCTCATTTGCATCTTCTCCCTCCACGGTGCCGCCCCGCACCGTGTTCTCCTAGCGGGCGCGCTCTTGCACCCACCCTTGTCACTCGGGCGCTCTATGCGCCCACCATGCGTGCCTTCAGGCGCGCGCGCTGCGCGGGCTTCACCACCGCGTAGCTCAGGGCTTATACACGGCCCCACCCTTCTGCCTCAGGGAGCACCTTGGCCTTGAGGGTTCCCCATGGGCGTGGCGCCTTAGGCCCATATGTGCCTTGGGTGATCCCTCGGCTGGCCTCCTTGGTGGCCATATTTTTGGCTAAGTGTTGAATGAAACACTGTTAAAAACAAAGTTCTCCATATGAAACATGCCAATTGCCAAACCAAGTGCCCTTCTTTCTTCCTCCCATTTCTTCATTTCTTCTTCATAAGAATTCTTCCAATCTCCTGAACATATATTCATTACTTAGGAGGGAAATTCTTGAAGGTTCTTCATCAACCGAGCTCCTGAATCACATAGATCTTCAATGTTCTTCATTGATCCAATCAGAGATCAAATTGGATCTTCTTCTGATTCACATGCACTAAGAGATAGTGCATGGACTTCTTCAGCTCACTTCATCCACTTAGGAGATGTGGATGGATCCCATTCACTTCCTCGTGCATTGTCAATACAATGCATGGTCTTCTAAAGCTTGCTGTGACATTGTATCCAGTTGATACAAGTTCCTGGAACTTAAAGATCAGTTCAACAATCGTCTGATGTCATAGATAATGTTTCAACCACAACATCCTATGTCACTTAGTGAATCTCCTAAGTGACATGCATCTTAGTACCATGGCCATTCTCCTTCATCACCATCACCATCACATCCTTTGTCATTCACATATTGAAACTCCTTGACATCCATCCATTCATTCCTTGACAACAACATACCTCATTGACAACAAATGCAACACAGTGCACTTCAGTTATCAATAATAAATGTAGAGACACATTGATATATATTTCATTTTGATAAATAATAATAGTGGACCCTATATTGAGTCACATGGGTAAGTAAACTTCTTATCCATATTCACTAAATGTTTTTCTCTAATTCCCTTGATTAAATCATGTACATTCTATAAGGTGTCATTGAGATAAGCATAACACCATGTATGATTTATATTGTAAATACATCCTCACAATCTGGGGGAAGACCTAGGAAACATTTTTAAAATACATAGACATGTTCTATCATGATAGTAATAACCTAAATATCAAATTTCTACCCAAAAATTTGAGTAAAATTCACATCATCATTGGGTATTATGACCCATGTAATGGGACTTCTTTCAATACATAGTTCATAGTCCACTTTATAGTAATTGATAATCATGGGATGAATCATGATATGGAATGTGATTTCTCTATCCAATAAAATGATACAATATTTATCTAGATTGATCCAATCCAGTCCTAAAATAATATTTTATTTAAAAAAAAGAAGAATAGTAATATTTGAAAGAAATATATTCCCACAATATTCTATAATAGGATATTTATTGACTTTCTATGAAATGATCTTACCACTAAAATTTTACACTGATAACTCAATATTTAGATATTAGGGTGATGATTTGAATCTATTACAAAAAAATATAGTCATGTAGAAGTGGGTATAGCTAAAATTATATAAATACTGTACTTAAGTGGATGATAAGTGTACATTTCACCAATTCATTTTCATAGCACAGTTATGTAGTTGTTAATGTATAGGATTTTACATTTTCACTTGGATTTGGGGGGTTTTTACATAGTTTTTCATCATTAACCTGGGATTTCGTACACTTTTTGGGGTAATTTCCATATTACATACAATGGTTGCATTGGAGTTTTGTGGTGCATTTAGTTGATCTCTCCCACTATCAATTTCACTATTTTTCCACTTCATATATATTAGGCATCAAATTTCTTTATAGTATTCTCTTACAAACAAAAATTATTTATGTACTTCTTTGAAACACTTCCTTCTATGATTATTCCCATGTTTTTAAAATATAGTAAGATTAATTTTCATTCCCTAATGGGGTTTTTTATTTCAGTTTCCCCAAAAATATATTTTTCTATTATTTTCACCAGAAACACAAGAATGATAATAATATCCAATCTCTATCTCCACATTGAGAGACAATTGAAAAATTTATTCATATTTTCCAAAGTACCTTATATAAAAAACATTTCAAAGACTTGGTTTTAAGCCCCTAAAGAAATGGTTCATTATCCTTCCAATGTCAATGATTAAGCTAGAAGTGTGCCTTTAAAATCATGTGATGTTTTCTTCATAGGTACCAATTGATTCATCATCCGTTTGATTAAATTCTATAAATTATATCTGTATTTCCATTTAGCATATTTGAGGAAAATATATGCTGAATTATTTTTCTCAAACTCCTCTCATTCCATAGATTCATATTACTCATTTGGTTTCTTATTATTAATGAGAATATACCATTAGTGAACATTACCTTATAAATTATATTAATTCAAGGTGACCATTTAATGATCAAAGGAATAGATAATGGTTAATATCATTTCTTTTGTTTTGATCTATTTATCAAAAATAAGTGGGATGGAAGAAGCACTAATGGAGGGTGTTTGTTTCCAAAAGAAGGACAC
Organism: Viscum album; assembly: GCA_963277665.1. Taxonomy (NCBI): domain Eukaryota; kingdom Viridiplantae; phylum Streptophyta; class Magnoliopsida; order Santalales; family Viscaceae; genus Viscum; species Viscum album. The sequence continues at coordinate 1,543,630,339 of OY728155.1, read as the reverse complement.
AATAGAGAGTTGTTCCTTTAATTTATCATTAAAGAGTTTGATTTTTTTCATATATTTAGATAATTGTGAGATAATTTCCAGGATAATTTTTACTCTGACAACAATATCATTAGGTTACTCATTGGGAAAATAATTTCATTATCCATTGCATTAATTGTTTACTCAATTCCTCCTAGTTATATACATTTACTAAAACATAAGGTTTAATATGAGTATCCATAAATAATAATAAGATTAATAAATCATTTAATGAATAATATAAATCAAAATATGTCCTAAATTATGTAATATTCATTTAATCCAATGTCATTTTAGGTTCATCCTAAATCCCTCTTAGATCATCATAGGTTGTTTTAGGTTCAATACTATTTTTATTCATAACCTAATCACCAATATAACTAAAAACCTCTCTGATAAAAACTAAGGTGTCCCAATAATTTACTATATACATAGTACAACATTCTACATTAATATTTATTACATTTTATCATAAATAAATGAAAAAAAATTTAGGTTTTTTTTATTTTGAGATTAAATAAACAACCCACTTGTTTTAGTAAATTTTCAACATCTCCAAAAAATAATATTATAACATGATACCCTTTAGATAAATTAAAAATAATATGATCATTTATTAATAGGGTAATGGAAACATAAAAAGAGTGATATTATATACTTGTAATGGCTAAACATAAGATACCTCAATCAAAGATCATATGTGAATATAAGATACCCATATGGGTATGAGAAAATAAAAAAAGGTACACAAAAATAACATAATATAATCCTTCCCAAAAAATCATATATCATAAAACATGATTCATGGAATAAGTATTTTAGTATAATAAGAGACGTGTGTCATAGAATTGTGGAAACCTAAGTCAATCACCATGATCCTTAAGGACATGATTCATATATTTTGCATAACATAATATTGTACCATAAACATAATAATAGAAATAATAACATATTTCAACGATAACAACCGATGAATTCACATTATAAAGGGATAGTATAACCACATTCCCACAACATAGTTTAAATGGGATAATTATATTCATTCCTTAACATAGTGGATGTGGGATAACAACCCTTATCACATACATATCTCATGAGATATAAAATATTACCCAATAAATTAGAGGGTTATAACTAAACCACACATAATATAATTATAAACCAAACATATGTGTTCCAAAAAATCATGGAATGATTCATAATTCCATTATAGCTGAATTATCCTATAAAAAGAAATGGGTTTTCTAAAAGCATTTATAAGATATTGTAATAATATATCCAAAAAAATGTTGGATTGTTTTATTATAATATATTACTAGTAATGCATAAGAAATATGAAATGATGTTCAAAAATAAGAAATAATGTTTTATAAATTCATTAAAATCTACTTGGAGATTGAATAAGAAATACTGAATATATTTTTGATACATTTTAGGAATATATTTTACAAAAAATGGAATTGAAATTTATTTGGATATCCATGAAAAATTAGAGAGGATTTTTTTTGGAGAATACCGAAAAAGAAAAAAGGAATATGAATTCATACAATACATGTTAGAAAATACCCCTTTCATTCATTTTATTTAATTTAAATGTTGATATAAAAATATTGTATTGAAAATTTTATAAGAAGATTGATTTTGTAAATAAATCAATGGACTTTTTAAAAGAAATCATGCATAAAATGTTAAAATATTTCCTTTTAAAAATAAATAAAATAAAGAAAATTATAATAGAAATATAAATTAGGAAATAATATATGTGGATATAATGAAATAAATTAAAAATAATTAAATATAATGTGAATGGATGAGAAATATTGCTGGCCAAAAATAATAATTAAGGTTAGCTTCCCTTATAAGTAGTACTTTGAGTGAATTATAAATAGATGTAGGGTAGAAATGGAAATCCAACATTTAAAACACATGACAAACTAGAGGATAATAAAATAGGCATTTTATAGAGATAACGTTCACTAAATTTACATAGATGTAAATTTAGGCATAGTAATCTCAAATTACAAGTGATATTGGAAAGAAAACAATTACTTTTTTACCTCTAAAATATTGGAAAGGTAATTAGCCACTTGTATGATAAACATAACCAACATATTCACTTATTTAAAAACATTTTAATATCTATTACCCTTATAGATTCTTAAAATATAATCCTTCATTACACATATACTAGTTAATGAATAATTTCACCCTTTGATGTTTTTACTTTGAATTATATCATAAATATTTTACAAAGGATATTTCAGAAACCATTATTTTACACCAAGTTAATCATTACTATATTATTCAAGGTAGTGGAATAATTGTGTCCCAATGTTTTAGGTATTCAACTATTTATTTTATGTAATGTATGGGTATGGTTTTCAAGAATGGAATTCCTGATGAAACTTTTTCTTAATGTTTACTAATAGCCATGAGTTACTTGATAATGGTCCTTCATTTTTATATCTTCCTTCAAAAAACATATTCATGAAATATATTACTACTAATTATCATATATTATCATTATTAATGTCTTGATACTTTTTTGTGTTGAAAATGATGATGTTATGATAGCACCATTCATTTCGGTTGTCAAACCTACCCAAACAACAACATGTTATACTAATGAATGAGTAAGAGTGTAGAGATATATAATAGTGGTATAGTTTTTTGATAATATTATTGATTTTAATATAAAATAATTTTACTTGAGTATGACGTTTATAAATAGGGATGTTGAGAGGATATTTGAAAAGTTAAGGGGAAGAACCTTGATAACTGATGAATTATCTCATTCTCAATAAGGGTTCCCTCAGAATGAGGGATTTCGGTTTCTTTCTTGGAACCAAAAGCAACCCATTATCATAGAAGGATTTAGGAGTGTAAAGTGTATAGGAATTTAATATTTATCCATTTTTTACGGTATATATGGAGTAAACATGGTTTATTTTATACGTGAGTTTTGAGTGAATTTTCTATAAATATTCATTTCCTAGCATGTCAGGATGTCATTTTAAATTTAAAGAGCAGAAAAAGTAGAAAATATTGGATATTAGATAAGGTTTGGCTTATCAATAACACATATATTTTATATATATATATATAGTTTATGAGTTTTTATACATTTACCACATAGTTTATCCTCTTTCTACATCACTTTACCTTTACCATGGAAATTTAATTTTTAATTTTACAATTTAATTTGAAGTCAAAAAATGAAACTAGCCTCCTTAAATAATTTTGATGTGATTATTAAAAAATTTGGAATAAATTTAATTTAATTTAGTTTCAAAATATTGGAACTATAACTTTTATTTGAAAAAATAAAATATATAAAAAATTATTCAAAAATAACATTTTAACGATAATGTTTTCTTAATACTATATCATATTAATTACTAATTAAATGAGTCTTAATTTTTTGGGTTATTCACTTAATAATTACACTATAATAATGATTAAAAATGATAAGTTTTATTTATTAATGTAAAGATACTCAATACCAAAAAAATAGTACTTTGAAAAATATCATTTTTAGCATTTAATAAATTTAACCACTCCCAATTAAAATTAATTATTAATATTCTAAAATTTTAATTTTATAAATACATTATGTAACACCTTGAGAATTAAAAATAGTGAGATTATATTTGATAGAATATATTACATGAAACACAAGAATTATAAGATAATGTAACACTTAATGACCTACTGATATATTTTGTTTTAAATAAATTCAATTTCATTGATAGATTGTGGAACACACAACATCAAATTTAAATGAACTATAATAACTTAACTGTTAAATTGGAATGTATGTATGGGAAAAACTAAATTATGTAAATTTTTTTCGTTAAAAATGTATAAAAAGTCAAGATTTTCTATTTATTGATAACAAAAATAAGAATCAATTAAAATAAAAATAATTTTTTTAAAACAATTATGTTTTTAAAAGGCATTTTAGTTATGTTTTTAGAACATAATTTAAAATTAATTTTAACCAATATTATAAAATTTATCATTAAAAAATAATTTAATTTTTGTAACAATCATATCCAAATTAGCATATAGTGAATTGTTTTCATTTTTTTGAGATGTTTCATTTTCTGATAAATAATGAAAAATGTATATTTTTATTGAAAGATGCATTTTCAATTAAAGCATTTATAAGAACCATTTTATTTTATTTTAGTTTTAAAATTTACATTATTAAAATTATATTTTTAGAAATATAAATTATTAAATTTGAATCTATTTAATATGTAGTTTTTACAAAATATCTTTTTAATCTTTTGGATGTTTTTCTTTTGGAAACCGTTTTTTCAACATGAATATGAGTTTAATATAAATTTAAATTATTCCACTTATGTGAGTTTAATTTGGAAAAAATAGAATAAATATTTGGAATAAAATTAATTTAAATTAACTAATAATTAAAAGTTAATTTTTTCCATAATGAATAATGAATTTAATTTTTTTCCATAATAACATGGGTGTAATTATTTCTTTTCAAAAATACCATGTTTTTCATCTCCCCCACATGTAAAAGGGATCCCACTATCATCTCCGCTAAACACATCCAAAACCATTTGGTTAGTAAAATAACAAAAAAATAACTTATTTAATTCCCTTACCACATCCTAAAATATATTTTTATAATAAAAAAAATCCTAGTAATCATCTTGGTGTAAACCAAAAAAAGCTTTCCGAAGAAGATGTAACGTCCTTAGACAAGCATTTTATTTTATTTATTCTTATACCTCATCTAAATATTATTATAATGAGATGATATATTAACATAAATATATTACATATAATTATAAATTTTTATGTTAAGTTAATGACCTACAACCATCACCTCCACCTTAAAATGAGAAATGAAATCATTAATAATGTGTTTGTCGGACCCCACCTCACGAACTGACAAAATTCTATTTCCATCACTAATTCTCATGGATATATATAATGATTTATATAGTGTCGATATATTATATTTATGATTTAATTATAGTTATTTTATTATAATGGCATATTTAACTTCTTACTTTCCATTCATTAGTTAATACGATAATGTTGCCCATGTGTACATCGGACTACCACATCACGATACAATGTGACTTATTTTTCAATTATTATTTGCATGGAATTTAATTAGGATTAATTTTATTATAATATATTAGATTAATTACATATTAAAAATTATGTAAAATAAATATTTAATATAATTTCTTACCTTATCATTCATTTAACAAATGAAGACATCGTTCATGTGTATGGCATTCTATCGCCTTATAAGGCAATGTGATTCGTTTTCACCAACAATTTACATGGATGGTAATAAAGGATAAATTTAATTATTATATGTGATATATATGAAATTATATTTATTCTAAAAAATTAATATATATAATCTACTTCATTACCATTTCACATGTTAAGAAATGACAATGTTTCTCATTCGTATGTACGACCTATTGTCTCTATGAATCTGTGTGATTAATTCTACAAGTTAAAAATTAAATAATAATTATAAACATTAATAAAATAAAAAAATTATATTTATAAAATTAATATAATTCTTAAGATTATGGAACTATATAATATGTTCAAGACTTATAAATTTCATAATAAATCAAGAATAAGAAAACAATGTAATCAAAACTTGAAAAATATTAATAATGAATGATTATTAACAACTGGGTAATAAGATATTATAAATAAAGAATATATGATACTATAAATATTAATACGATTCTTTCATAAGTTAATAAAAATTTTAAAACCACTATCCGGAGGGAAGTGTGAGGTAAGGGGTTTCTTATCGCAATCTCTATTTATTACTTTATACGACTACTTCAATGATTATATTTTTCCAAAATAATTTCTAAACTGAATTTTGATTGATTTATGTTTTATTTACACATGTATTAGTGTGCATATAAATTTTTTTTACACATAAAATCCCCATTTATAAACTCCCCCTTAATTTTATGAACATTTTATGGGTTACATTTCAAATTCCCTTCTTTGAGCCACATGTTCTTTTATGCACCTAATTTCTTTAGAATGGTTTGTATACTTCCGCATTACATGATATATCACTAATAATACATAAATAATTATATTATAGGTTACAATTCATCTACATAATTCATGTAATGATATGATTTAAAATTTACCAACAAGATAATGGTTTAGTTTACAATCTCATTTTAATGGGGATATCTTATTCATTAATTTCCACTGAATGAAATTATTCAATTATTCTATGAAAATACCCTATAATTTTCTTCTCCACTATTTATTCATAAAATTTTCATTGAATATGACTATATCCTGATCTTTTTTAAATAAAATAATTGATAATTTTTTTAATAAAATTCGGCATTTTTATCTCTTCAGTCGAAAATCAATTTTCATCCAAAAATATGTTTTCATAAAATGTTTTCAAAAATGTTTTACTTTGGTTTTTTAAATTATCTTATACCTTTAATTTTATTTTAAAAATATTTTAAATATAATATTTCCATCCTTTTCCAAATAAGGTAGTTTTTTAATTTTCTTACAAATATGTGAAAGGAATATTTATTTTTTTAATTTATTCAGAATGAATATAAATATTATTCCATCCTAACCATTAATTTTTTAAAGCATCTTATTTATATTTCAAATGTTATTTTCAATAAAAAATTAGTTATTTATAATGGTCTAGATTTTAAATATTTTTTTTTTCAGAAATGAAAATGATATTTTCCTCAATAAATATTCAAAAATGATATTTCAAAATCATTTTCCATATAAGATGAAATTGTTTGATGTTAGTAAAAGTGAAAATGTTATTTTCTTGAAAAATGTTTTTTATCTTTTTAAATTTATTTTCATCAAAAACAACAACATTATAGGTTATGTAAATCTTCTATATTATGTATATATGTCTATCATATATATACATAGTCTATTCTCCCTTAATTTTATGGGGCGATACATTCCTTATGATCGTTTCTAGAATTCCATCACTATTAAATTTCCTTTAATTTGATATGAAACACTATTATGAAACCCATTTACTCTCAATGGGTAATCATTATGTTATTATTTATAATTAATTTACTTTATGAGGAAAACAAAAACTATGAACATGTTTTGATGAGTGTGCCCAAAGAGTGATACAATGTACTAGGTAATGCATTATTATCATGAAACATCCTGTATTGGATTAGGGAGTAAACCTAATACGTTATGTGAATGTTTCTGCAAGGTGACTTCTTCTAAAATGTTATACTTCATTCATGTTTATTTAATGTTTTCTATTGCTTCCAAATTTCCATCGATGTCATGATTTCATGATACCATGTTCTTTATGGTATTCTTCCATAAAAATTACTCTTAACCCTTCTATTTTGATGAAATCATGCTATACCTTTGAATCACATGTTATGTTTCCTTATCATGTTTATACCATTATTGGGATTTTAATATCACCCCATTCTTTATGTATTACCCATGTTATCCCATATTGTTTTAGGACAAAAAATGGAATTTTGGAGCTGATTATGTGAATAAATAAATAAAAATTATTTTTAGTCTCAAGATGATATAGTATGAACCTAGTCCTCCAATGAAACACGGACTTTATGATCCCTATGTATTATTAATGTACCATTATGTTTATAAATAATTAAATAATTTGTGTAAAATCTTGGATAATAATATATGGTATTATTGGAATGGTTTAATTAACCTTTTCAAGTAGAATGAGAAACCTTTAGTGGTAACCCTATGGGTATGTCTACAAATAAGACTATATATAGAAAAATATCCTAAGTATTTTGGTAATGTTTAGGGTGAGTGGTTTCTTACCAATTAAATCCCTATCGGGATACTAAAAGTGAGAATGGTTATGTCATATATTTACCTTAGTGTAATAAGTTTTAAAAATCAATTTCAGGTCTGACTAAAGAATTACCTGCTACACGACAACTAGCCTTAGTATGAACATGGTTTAAATTTCCAAATGTATATGCATGAAAAATTCACAACCTCATTATAAACAATAATAAAGGATTTTAATACATGATAACCATGAATTATATAAATAAAACTATGTTTTAATATATTCAAAACAAGGGGTCATGATTATACATTCAACAAATGTTTTCATGATCACGTAGTTTCCCACAATGATTTTTTTTTCTCATAAAAAACATAGTGGTTTTAGTAAATGGTAGGAATAAAAAGGAATCGAATTAATATTAAATGTGATGAAAAATTTAGTGATGAAAAAATAAATGGAATATTGACTGAACTAGATGATACTTTGATTATTTTTAATTAGTAATCCAATTATATAACCAAAAACATACATATTATCCAACTCTCAATCTCACCAAAAAATATAATGTTAGAATTAACTGATATTTTAGGTGGTGGATGTTAATGAGTAATTAATATTAAATTCCATATATTTTGAGGACATGTTAATAATCAATCAATGTAATGAATAAAATGAATGAGATGAGTTTTTATACGTATACAATATGGGACAAATTAACTAATTTCTGAGAAAAAATGATTTTGTTTCATTTAGTCTAATGGATGAGAATTATTGTTCTTCTGATGAATCATAAAAAATATAATGTCTTAAATATAGAAGTAATAAGAATTATTCATATCAATTTCCAAGTGGTACATATCAATAAGATAATCATTATGATTATATGAGTAATGGTTTTTTATTGGTGATTAAGAGACAGAAAATGACATGAAATTAATGATTTATTATAAAATAAAAAGAAAATTTGTAGTTAATTGTTTAAGAATAAAGTGGAATGATATAAATGTTTATGTACTAGAATTCAAGAATTATGTGAATAATTATATATATATATATGAGGATTGTTCTCTATAAGTTTTTTGTTAAGGATTTGCAAGAATATGGTGAATGGTACCAATGTCATAGAAAGGTGATTTAATGTTAGGGTAATACTCTATAATAAGAACCCATAATTGTTTAAAATATAATCTTGGATAAGTGTTTCTTTTTGTGGTAACTAGTTGATTTTGTAGAATGTAATGTGTAGTATGAAAAACTATAGTTGTTAAAAAAATCATTTGATAACAAGTGTTAATATTTAAGATGAATTTTATATTCTAGAGACCAATATAGGATCAGAAAAATATATGAATATGATTATCATATATGTTTTTCAATAGTTTTAGAAAAATGATAACCCACAAGCTGGGTGACAAACCATTGTATCCTTAAATGGCACAGGGATTGAACCCACATCCAAAGGGTGATAAGGGTGCAGTGTCTGCCACTGACCTACATAATGTACTGTTTAATATAACATTATATTCACATAGATTATTTGAAGTTTAAATATTTTTGTATTTTGAGAAACATATTATGGGATAATGTAATTTTATTTTTCAGTCACTAATGATTTTTTAGAGATGTTTTATTGGGTTGAAGTACAATTAACTTTTTGGTTTAATGTAAAGGTTTTTTTTTTGAAAAATTCTATTATGTTTTTGATATGTGTGTTGAAATGGTATGATATATTATATATCTTTGAGGTTAAAACAATCATTATTTTTTTATTTTATTTATGTTCTTTTGGATATATGGTCATTTATTTATGGAATGATCTATTCTCATCCATTTTTTTAATTGTTGATTTTTTTAGATTAAAATAGTCATATTTATTTCAAATATTATCTTTTTTTAGAATATAAACTTTTTATTTAATAAAGAATGTAGAATTTAAAATCTACTCTTTTATGGATCATATGATCCATTAAAAGTTAATTTTAGTTCTTTGGGAATAAGTATTTATTTTTTATATTCATTTCCCACTGTAAGATATGAGGTTCAAATTGATTGAACCACAACCAAAGGATTAAATTTTGCTTGTGAAATAGAAATATATCAACCAAGAATATTTCCTTAAATTATTGGAAAATAAAATAACTTCTCAATAAGAGGAAAAGGATCATGAAACAATTTTTTTTTTCAAATTAACTTCATATCTAAGGAATCAAATAATATTTTATAACATTATAGATTTATGCCTTTGAGATCATTAAATTTCCAATGATTATTCACTTTCTTGAGATTAATTATCTTTATCACTCTACAATTAATTTTTCTTTTCTTATATGTCAATATCCGCACTTATCACCAATTTTCACCTGTTTGGAATTCTATTATGTTATGAATTTCATATTTTGATTTCTGTTTTATTAGGATATTATTTTATTAAAAACATTTATGATGTTAGTTTTTTTCAGAATGAAAATTTGAAACCCTTGATATCTGAGATCATAATTAAATTGTTAGGATGTAATTTATTTAAGGGGTTAGAATAGAACACCCCAAAATTTCAAAAAATGAATTCCATGTTCGATATCATACATGAAATGCGTCACCATGAATAGAATATAATGTAAAAACTCAATTGTTTATGATATATATATAAATATATTTTAATAAAATCATCCTCTTTGAAATCTTGTGGAACATACAACCTCAAATCTAAAAGAATCATTGTAACATAGCTGTTAAATTGTTCGGTATGAATAAGAATAAATAAATTATAAAAAATTGTATGGTGTAAATTTCTATAAAATAAATTCAATTATTTTATATTTATTAGAAAAAAATATGAATCATTTAAAATAAAATGAAATGTTATCTGAAAGATGTATTTTCTAAATATCATTTTATTCATTTGTTTCAAACATAATTTAAAAATAATTTTTTTACATTATTAGAAAATTAAATTAAAAATATAAAGTTAATTTTTAAAATCAGAATAATAAAATTATCATATGGTGAATGTTTCTTATTTTCATGAAAAGTTTAATTTTTAAATTAAAAGTAAAAAATATTGTTTTTTATTAAGTATTTCATTTTTTTAAGAATTTAAAAGCCTCATATTATTTTAATTTAGTTATAAAAAGAACAATATTTCAATTATATACTTATTATTACATATTAGTTAATTAGAGACAATTTCATATTGAATTTATATATTTTTTAATCTTTTAGATGTTTCCCTATTACAAAACTTTCACGAACCAAGCCAGGTCGCCATCCATCTTAGTGCCCGACCTAGTCTACGACAAGGCCCGAGGGGCATTCCCGATCCCCATGGGCTAGTACAAGTGCCCAGGTATCAGAAAATTAGCTTGAGAACGATTTACCTAAATAACTACACATAAAACAAACAACAATATGAATAAATTAAAAACTAAAATCAAACAACCAAACATGACCTTAATCTAGGGTCAAAATTGATGTTTATAACTTGAACAAGAAAACCAAAAGGAATGACAATAAAAGAAAAACGAAAAACACTAACTCAAACCTCCATGAAACATGAGGTGCAACAACCTCAAGCCACGTTCACCAAACCAATAAGAGGATGTCGCTAACAACCTGAACCATCATCACTAAGCTCGATTCCTCAACCCGGAATAACAAAGAAATAGGATCTACATACACCCAAAGGTGTATGTAGGGTGTGAGCCAAAAGCCCAGTAGGATGCCACCGCTAAAAGGATCCATGTATAAATATTAAATGACAAGTAAATTTTCAATTTAATTGATGAAAAATAAATAAATGCTTAAACAATTTTAATGAAAATAGTTTTAAGGAAAACTACTTTAAAGAAAAAAACATAAATTAAAACACACACACACACACACACACTTTCTTGGTAACCCCAACATCACACCGTGAGCCGATGGTGAACGCAAAGAAAAAGAGGGGCACAAAACATGGGATAGGCCCTAAAGATACCAGTGTGAAGTGGGACCCTAGAACATTGTGTCTCAGGGAACAATGGTATAGAAACACAACAATACACGTTCTCGTGCATGAGCCGCTCGTATAGTGACACATCCATAACATAGTGGTCTCCCGACATCATCCAAAAGTTTAGTTAGTATTATAGTCGTCAATCCAGCTATGTGAAATTGGGCTGATGCCACTTCAGTATCACTAGCGCACTAGTCCTAGTCCACCCACCTAGTACCCAAGCTTTCCATATATGCTCAATTAGTTTAGAGTTTATGTCATATGTCAAAACCAAACAAACAAAACAAATGAGGTGTTATCTCTACCCAACACTACACTCACACACACACAAAATCATTTAAAGGTAATACACAGACAAAAAATATCCCAAAATCAAATCTGCATCACTTACACAACCAATTAATGATTACACAGTCAAAGAATGCACTTACATGGTCATATAAACCATTAAACGAATTTTTTAAACAATTTAAACAAACATCGCTTGACTTTACGCATAAGAAACATTTACATAATAAAACCTAAACAATTTTTTCACCCTTAATAATTATTTAAAAAAACAATTCAAATTTTCAGAAAAATTTTTTTTAGAGAAAAACACCGCTTTACACACTAGACCGACCCAAACCCTCTTTCATAACTGAACACACAATATTGTATTATCAAAAAATGATTTTCACCACTAATATCATTTAATTAAACATTATACAATTTCTAAAAACCGACCCATGAATCACCACATGGGGTTACATCAAAATCACACCCAAAACACCACTGTAGCCATTCTACATTTTAATAAAGTAGCAACATAGTTTATAAAATAGTAAATAGATCGGTATGTTTTTTTTCATAGAAAATTCAAACACATATGGCATAAACATTCTACTAGTAAATAAATGAAAAATGTCCATTCTTGAATGATTTTCACCCCAATACAATTTTCAAAACTTATTTTCAACTTCCATATCATTTCATAAAGCATTAAGAAATTCTATAAAACAATTCCATGCGACGTCACATGATTTTTCACACACAAAACTCACAAAAAAACTCTTTTTATTATAAAATTAACATCATCACCACTTCATAATCTAATTTGCAGCTCATCCTAAATTAAATAAACTAATTGCACAACTTATATAACATAATAAAATGAATCAATGAGGGTTTTCACAAAAACGCACTATGCACTATACTAACATTCTAGAAAATAAATCAACGCATGTTAAATTATTTTCAAAAACCAAGTTCACACCCAAGTAATTAATGGAAGGCCATGCTAAATTAATCGAACAAGAAAATTAATCCATCAAGAAATAGTTATACGTGGAACCACTTACCTCTGTGTAGACCAACTTCGTAAATTTGGTGCGAAAATTCCACCTTACTTCAATCGCACCGCAAACAATAAAACTAAGCCCTGAAATCAAGAAATCGCATCAAATACACCATAAATGAACCAACGCAAAAATTGAAACACCAATAAAAACCCTATGTAATGTGGGAAGAGGATATTGGGGGGGGGAGGTGTGTGCACCGGAGGAGGTCAGGACACTGGCTAGGAGGTCCGACCATCTAAGGGAGGTGTGCAATGGTATCAAACTGGAAGGGAGGGTTGTGTGTGGTGGTCCGGTTCGCCGGAGGATGTCGTCGGGTGTTCATCTGAAAAAAGGGGGCGCGCGTGAGGGTTTCCGTGTGCCGGAGGAGGTCGGGACACCGGTGATGAGGGTTACAAGCTAGGGTAGTTGTTCGGTGCGAGGTGGTTGGAGAGCCGGTGTCGGCTAGTGTGGAATTCGACTGGATCGTGCTGAATGGGGAGGCTGATGGGGCGGCTCCATATGAAAGAAGGAGGGTGTCATGATGGGAAGGAAGCCAGTGGGACTGCCGCGTTGGGGAGAGGCGTGCCGAAAGGGAGGTGCAGAAAAGGGTGGTACAACCATGCAGCTTGGTTTAGGGGGTCTTGTGTGGGATGAGGGAGAGAGGGGGGAGGGGGAGTGAGTGGATAAGAAAAAAATGATAAATAACAATAAAAATGAAGTAAAACTTAAAAGAAATACCTAACCAACTTAAAAAAATAATAGTTAGAAATTATAATAAAAAAAATCATCGAATTTAATAATTTTATAATAATATTAATTATTTAATAAAAATAAAAAACTAATTAAACCATTAATGAAGGTAATAATAATAATAATAATCATAACATTATTATTATTATTAAAACAGTTCAAAAATAATTTAGTTTTTTTAGTTTTTTTATTTTCATTGACTTTCATGTTCATCAAATTAATTTATTAACTAACAGTACACGGGACAGGCTACATGATGTTGTGGTGAAGCCACATGTCTTCGACCGTGCCCTGAACATGAATCGGACACTACCAAGCCAAAAATACCTATTTATCAGCAAAAGCACAAAAATTTCATTCGGGATTAGCCCCCACCTCGACAAAACAAATTTAAATCCAAATATATATATATATATATATATATATATATTAAAAAAATATATATTACGGATGTCTAGGCATGAAAATTCTCCCCACCATGACACTTTATGCCCTCAAAAAGGCCTAAAAGACTTGACCAACCCAAGGTTCTAAGCAAGACTGCGAAGACACTTTAAAAGAAACCTCAATCTCCTGAAGACCGAGCATTCAAAACACACATGACCTGAAAATTAAAAGATCTCAAAATGAGAATCACCAAGAAAAATAGCCAATAGCAAGGAATTCACCTCCAACCATAACTATAACAAGGAACACCCTAACCCCTAACTTAGGGATCATCGGGGTTGCTTGAGATCTCCTAGAACACTCGTCAAGCGACCCACTACCCGAGTTAACCAATTTCTATGGTCTAGGTAAGGCGGAGTAGAAGTAAGAGGTATCCCCACAAAACACACTTTAAAAACAGAGTTTTTCCACAATTTTCTCCAATGGTGGTCTCCCCACCATATTAGGATTCTTATCCAACATTGTTTCCCCAGACCAAAATCACTCACAATCCCTGACAAACCTTTAACACTTTCATGACCCAACATGATCGCTAAGTTAAACCAAACGAACACAATAGGGGATGTAGGTGAGACCTGAGGTGGGTATCCCCACCATATTAGAATTTTCCTAACACCATGAAACCTGCGCGAGCATTTCCAATTTACTCTGAGAAATAGAGATTGAACTCTTCATCACGAAACCACCAACATGGGTCATCCTACATGGATTATTCCTACCCAAGCCAATACTCCGCCACATGAGATAGTCTTGAAAGAAAAAACCCCTAACTATGAGGAAAACTGGACAAGCGCATGTCAATTCCACAATACATGAGTATCTTCAAAACAAGTACAATTTCAATTCATAACTGACCACAAAAGGGCTCACAGAGCATGCCAGCTGTCATTATAGGAATACATATTTTTAGAACCTCATTAAAACCGAAGAGGAACTACCTTAAATCAATACCATAGAAAGGAGACAAGGACTTCATGAACCTCAAAAAAAATGAAGCCTTCAGAGGTGATACCATAATAGAGAAATTTACGTTGTCCCCACACTGACACTGCTAATTTATGTCAAACCAAGCCCATCCCACATTTGACTAGTGTTGACTTCGTGCAAGCTTCACCCCGAGAACTATGGCTGGAGCCCTGATGTCTGAAGAATCTACTGCCTCGCAATCATAAGATGACCACCTCTACCTAGAAATTCCTCCACTGGAAAAGAAACCTACGGACTTCTTAGCATTTCCCAAGCAGACACTCCATCAACATAATGAATAAGAATTGCAGCGAATGACTTAGAGTGTCCCACTGACTACATTGGAGATAGGATATTGAGCGGTCTGTAAAATGTGCGATGCAAACTGATGAAAGGGGAACCCCATGAACAAGTCCCTTTATTTCACACTTCTCATCTAATGAGGAACCTTCACTTACCACAATATGAACAAGACCAACAACTATTAAAAGTTTTAAACTAATTTTTCCACAAAACCTCTCGGGAACATGAAACAAACTCATCAGAATGGTCGACATACCTCCTTCACCACATGTTGATTGGTCGAGCCCCGATGAGATCCACCACATTCTATCGCCTTCACATCTTTAGGTACGACCACAATATGAAGTTAGTCTTATAGATCGCTCAAGACATCCTTATTCGCAACAAAAATTGAACGATCACCGTCCACTGGTTTAATCCCGCCTCACCAGATGTACTCGAGACAACATACACCCACACAACTTTTGGGGTTCTTCCAAAACCTGAGACACTCCTAAATTAACCAAAGCACTAAAAGATATCCAACAGACCTTGACATCTACAAATAGTTGAAACAACTAAGTAGAACACAACTCCGCCACTCCACTGGGAGTCTGGGTTGTGCCACGAACCGAGAAACCAACTAGAAACCCATGAGACATTTCTAGGGGGCATATCCTGAACAAGAAACAAAAAACAGCCTTCCAAAAATCCAAACACAACACAAAACAAACATCCAGATACCAGACACAAATCCAAAAATTCCAATTTAAATCACCAATTTATTCTTACAGAAAATCAACTTCTTGAAATACCAATCATTGCATAACAAAGCCCAACTCTTTTTGAACCCATCGCTTTCACACAGGGCTCAAAACTATTTCTTTCAAATTTTGAAAATCATTTAACTCAAAAACCCATTTTAGAAAAAATACACTTTTCAAGAAACAAGAAGCAACCTTACAAATTAATCACTCACCACTGATATTTCATGGCACCTAAAAAATATGCATCTTCGTGCCACTTAGGCACCCATACACATGTTCCAAAAATTCTCTATTAATCACATCCACATGCACACCTGAGAACCCATAGGAATACCACTAGACAAAGTAAGGTTCTTCCACTTTCCAAAATAAAACATTCCCAATATCCAAAAAATACCCCCTTTTTTCAAAAACCATTTCAAATATTCAAGAAAAATCTCCAAAATTCTTTCCATTTATAAAACAAACCACTTCAATTTCAAATAACCCAAGACATTCTTTTTGAAATTTGACCTTGACATATTAAATGCCAAATTCCAGAAACAAGGTTCAAAAGAAACACCCCACAAGAATCTTGTTAGACTCACAAAAAGAGAAAGTAAGAGCAACCCCAATGTCTATTTTCCTTTTAAAAATTCCATTGCACCAACCAAAAACTAAACATGACATCACCAACACTAAATCACCTGGATGGAGAACTAGTGGTCATGTGAGACCCAACCACATGGTTTAGTAGACCATGCCCTAGAAATGCACCAACCACTTGGAGTGTTGAACCATACTCTCAGTCATCACATGTGTCGCTACTCCATGTGAGACCGTGTGCAGTACCGGTTTACTCCTATTGTCATCCCCCATCCACAGAGACCAATGGATAAAGCATAAATCCCAGACTACCCCTGGTCACTTGAGGATTGGAACAAGTAAGAGTTCGTGACGCTCACCCTGCACTTACACCTCGAGTACTGACAGTTATATCTCCAATCTACCTAACACCCCAAATAACAAGAACAATGTAATGACACGACCCCAAAAGCCTGAAGCTGGTGCATTATTTTAATACATTATCATGATTACAAGGAATAATGTCCCAAATGACCGATCGGTTTAGTTGTCTTGGAAAATAGATTACATATAAGAACGTTACATTACACATTCAGACATAAAACACAACATAAATAATCCGTTGATAATTCCATTATTACCATATATTATCCCTTCATATAAATCATAATACACTTCTTGAATCCTAGGAAAACAAAACATAAGAAAGGGGTGAGCTCAGATGCTCAGTAAGGGTAAATAATTTAGTAGAAGCTATAAACTTTTAAGGAAAGATGCGTAATAAAAACAACAACCTTTTAAACATAAAAATGAACATAATATGTAGAAAACAAATCAATAATTACCATATAAACACGAACATGATATTATACTAGTCTAATAATCACATGTAATAATTAATTTCATAATGAGGGAATGCTTAACGTCGGGCATCATTACCACATAGTCAAGGCCTCGTGCCAAGACTACAAATAAATTTTTTTTCAAGGCCTAGTTCCAAGACAGTAGTTTTTCTCATGAGACCTACCGATGCATAGAGGGGCTATGGTGGGTCCCACCCATCACATACTAAGTCCACTGCATTCCTTATATGAAAATGCTGAAACATAACATAAACATTCATATTAAAACTAGCATACAAAATGTCAATCCTTTAGCCATAAACCATGAATGGTATAAAAATATCACATCCATAGTAAAACATATCATAAATCATTAAATACAATATGAACGATTTTATTATAATAAATCAAACTCAATCAAGAATAATATCCCAAAAGGATGTTGAAATAGTTGAAAATAATCAGTAAAAACCTTTGAGAGAAATATTTTTTTCATGAAATCATTTAAAAGTCTCACAATTTATAAAGGAATAAATTTAAAAGATATTTTTGAATAAAATTTTTCCATACAATTTTTAAACCTTTTAAAGGAATTGAAATTTTGAAACATTCATTTCCATATAAATAAATCCTTAAAACCATTTTGAAAATATGGATATTAATGAGAAAGATTTAGAAGAATAAATATTTAAAACATTTAAAATGATGTTTTAATAAAATATTACCATAAATGAATAATTTTAAAATTTCCTTTATTAAACATGGATATGGATTATAAATATTTCCTAGAAAATACTTACTTATAAACAATCTCAGATAATAATGAGATTGAGGAATTAACCCTTACATTGCACTTTCCTTTGGTCGAGGGTACGTTTAACCTCTTGTATAAAGACCATAGTATGTTATTAATTTATACCAGAACCATATTCATATTTATTATATCATACATGATTAATTGATGACTTTATACTACCCATTTAATAAGGATACTCCTGTTAAATTAACATTTTGGGTAATAATCACTTTCTTTTTCGTACGCGTTTTAACTTGTTATTATTGATCGTATCATTTAGATCAGGATTTAAATACTTCTAGAATATAAAATATGATTTATATATAATATTTATTTAGAGTATAAATATGTATAATAGATAGATATATGAAATGGAAAACACCGTTTATGGAGACGGTAGGTCGTACGTACGCATAAACATTATTTCCGTTTTCATATTGTATTGAACGGAAGTGAATAAGATATATGTAAGTACATACATACATACATACATACATACATACATAAATAAATACATACATACATACATACATACATACATACATACAAACAAACAAACATACATTCATACATACATACATACATACATACATACATACATACATACATACATACATACATATGTATCTCCAGTAGAATTATTATGTCATATATGACATACTTATTAATAAAATATATTTTTATAATCATCGTTGAATGGTGAACCAAGAAATGAATCTCATTGTATCGTGGAGATGGTAAGTTGTACGTACACACGAGCGACGATAACATTTTCTTAATGATTGAAAGTTGTGGAATTTGATTATATATTAATTTTAAATATAAGTTATCATGTTATTTTCATTATTTATATACATATTACTCATCCTTATATCTATCCAAATAACATAGCGTTGAATAACAAATTACACCATGACGTTGAGACGGTAAGCCGTACGCACGCACGCATGGTGAAATTATCATTCATAGGATGGATAGAATACTGAATATGGTTGTACCATATTTATAATAAAATCACAGTATTTATAAGGTACTGAAGTTATTATTTTGGTATGGAAATAACAAAGAAAGAGAAAGTGGAAGAAAAAAATAACTTTGAAAGATGTGAAAAAATATTTATTTCTTCTTTGGGTGTCTCCTTTTGATTTGAAAAAAGGGCTCCTTAGGCTGGCTTTATACTCAAGGTAAGGCCTCTAGATTGAATTTAGGATAGATGGGAGGATATTTGGATAGGGTTTGGGAAATCTAAATATCTTTGGAGATGTGAATTTGAGATAAGGGGAAGTTCCCTTTTTAAGGGGGGTGAGGGGCACCTTAGAAAAAACTTGAAATATTATTTAATTATACAATAATATTCGGTTTCTAATGGCTAAAAATGAATTTATTTTCAGACTTAGGTGGTTATGGGTTGAAATAGTCTCAACCAATGGGTAGTAGACAAGTTTAGGTTTCCATATTAACCTTATCCTTTAGATTTAACACTTAGTTAAAAGTTTAACATTTATCATGTCTTCCTATATTTTTATATTATATGGTAAATAAAGTTACAATAAAATGCCAAGAGAACCTCAAGTGGTTCATTAATGACATATATATCATTATAATATTCTTTTGGCTGAACTTTATATTTTTAGTACTGTTATATTATTTAATAATATAGTATTTGTTTTTAAAACCCATTTATGTCAATTTTGACACTATTTGGTATTTTGTTTTTCTAAATGTCATAAAATCATGATTACTTCAAAAATAATTCATTGAATCAACCCTAAAATGTCATATTAACCTCTAAAATTATTGGAATGCCTCAAAAATATCAATTTACATTTATTTGGACATTTAAAATATCATTTATTTTAATCATTCATTAATAAAGTAATTAATTCATAATTATTTTCATATTAATAAATTTAGTTTTTTAATGTCTAAAAATTATATATATAATACCATAATGTAGGAAATTTTTTTATATTTCTAATTAATATTTATAATCTAATTTATCTTATGTATAACCCTATAATAAAAATTGTTTAGTTATTAAACATTGAATTTTACACTTTTAACTCTTCTTTAAATAAAATTATAATAAATGTTCTAATCTATTCCAAGTTAATAAAAAGGATCATATTTTATTTCTAAGGTTGTTTTTGGTATAAATACACTTATCCAATAGAATTAGTACATGTGTTACGGTAATTATAATATCATTTTTACCTTCAATTAACCTATTTACTTTTAACCATGGTAAATAAAAGTCTAAAGCTACTATTCACAAAAAATTATTTTATTCACATTGAACCACATTTTAATTACTAATGTCAACGATGTCTCTTATATTTTTGAAATTGAATTCAAATAAGTGGTAAAAATTTGTTTTATGCAAATTTGCAAATGTACCTAAAAGTTGAGTAAAAGACGTTAAAATTTTCAATATAATTTTATAGATCTAATTTTAATATAAAATGACTCCAATTAATTAAATTGAAATTATATAGGTATTATATATATATTTACATAAAATAAATTTAAATAAAATAAATAATTATTTAAATAAAAAGTAACTTTTAAACAATAACGCAATGTTTTTCAGTATTTATCAAAAATTGAATGTTTTTCAGAAAAACACAAGAAATTTACCCTAAGATAATTTTGATATTCATAATTCCAAAAATGAATTATATTTTACCAAATTAAAAACATATAAGTTGCATTTATTAATTTAAAATTAATTCCCATTGTCAAAACCAAAACGAGGGTTTTTAAAAAGTAAAAACTATCAAATGATTGACACCTGTTTATTTCAAATTTAAATGTGAAATTACATATAATGAACTAAACTGTATTTAATTGTAAAAATATAAACTATTTATACTTCTGAACCATTCAAATTCATAATTTAACACTATAAA
Organism: Viscum album; assembly: GCA_963277665.1. Classification (NCBI taxonomy): domain Eukaryota; kingdom Viridiplantae; phylum Streptophyta; class Magnoliopsida; order Santalales; family Viscaceae; genus Viscum; species Viscum album. The sequence continues at coordinate 1,543,608,854 of OY728155.1, read as the reverse complement.
TTATTTTGATTAAAAAGTTGTTTTCAATTAAAATTTATTATTTTTCACTATTCATCAAAATATGAATGTTTTCAGAAAAGTAACAAAAATTTATCCAAACTAAATTTTTATGTCCCACTTCTAGAGAATAATTAAATTTCATTGAATTTAATATATAAAATTTTCAAATATTGGTTTAAAAAAGGGTTTTCCATTAAAAGGATGTAAAATTGCATTTTTTAAAAAATAATTCTTTTATCTGAAAAACATGAATTTGTTCTTATATTCTGTCTAAGAAACAAATAATATGGAATCTAAAATTATATGTAGTGTATAAAATTCTAATTTTAGTTAATACTATTCATAAAAACTTTTTGAACGTCTAGTTTTGTTAGTCGTGGTGCGCTCGAACTCGTTGTTGCGTGTAGCGCAAGTTATTTAATTACTATGAACAGATAACATACAATGAAATATTAGAGGGTTACATTATCCCCTCATTCAATAAATTGGTTCCTCACAATTTGAAATTGTTCTTCAAAATAAAAGGTTAAAAATAAATAAATACCTTTGTGGAAAATCCATATTAGAAATTGGTTTAATAAAATTTAGTCTTAATAAGAGATAATGATAAATGAAAAAGTCAACCCCAAATTATAAACTCGATTAGGAAAAAATTGGGTCAATTAGGGAAACATAATTGAAGAGAAAATCTAAATATTTATTGGGAGTGATTGATGTCATCAATCACAAACAAGTGTAAAATTGAGGGCCTAAAAGCCATCAATCTATGATGATTTAAAATATCATCAGTACAACTAAACATTAGGTATTAGGATAACATATTTTTTGTTTTAAGATACCTTGCATAAAGTTTAAGAATTAATATATTCATAGAATAAGAGGAAAAAATATACTTGACAAGTAGATTTTTATCCTTCAACTAATTCCTACCACAAACATATCTTTCACTCTAAAATATAATAGAATTCAAAAATATTCGATTTATCCAAATCATATAGGGTTCCAAAAATATTGAATTTATAATTAATTTTTCATACTTTATAGTAAAACTACATTATACAAACTAGGACATCATGTAGTCCAGTTGTAGGTGATACACCCTTATTGCCTTTCGATTGCGGGTTCAAGTCTTGCGGCTTTGACAGATGCGACAGGTTGTCACCCGACCTCCGGGTTGTCCTTTTTATAACAATCCAAAAATAATATTATGAATTGACTTAACCATAAAAATAATATCCAATGTCAAAATCAATTCATTACAAAGTTTAGACTTATCAAAATTACTTCTGTCTAAACTCAATGTCCTAAATTTATAAGGAAGGTAAACATAATGAAGATCTTTTTCCACGTAATAACATGTGAATAACTTTATAATGTATTCTTTTAAAACATGGTAACACCCTGAATTACCATAAAACCTTATTGATTACATTCATGCTCACTTATTCCTTATATAATATTGGATATACTCCTTATATCTAAAAAATTTGTAAACTCCAACAATGATGGAATTAAGAAACCATTAATCAGCTCCAAGGTAGTAAAGAATATCCAATATAATTTATCCAAATCAACAATCTCTTATTCCAAAATCACTACCTCAGTATCAGGACCATATTAAGGTTTATATTTCCTTCAACCATGTATTTTCTCAAAAATATTAACTTGCTATTGAGTCACTTTTCTTAGTTCCATACAATATCAAATCCTTAATGAAATATTACTACAGTACAATCCTTATTTATTTCCATAATTCATATAACTAATACATCGTTCATACAACACTCAAATAATTTTTAATAATAATAAAAGAACACTAATCATTCCTCTTCATTTGTGGTAGTATCATAACTTGATTATTTTTCAATAGCATCATTTGGGGCATAATCTGATGATTTGAACATTGATTTGCGTAGTATCCCAACTCCTTATAGATGAGACATTGTACATTTGAAACCTTTTTCTTACCCTTGAAATCATGTACTTGGTATACTTTTTCTACACACTTATAACAAACTCTCATTCCCTTCAAGAATTTCCCAAGGTGATTCTTTCCACAGTTATCACATATGGGAAAATCCTTTTTTACCCTCTTACCTTTATCCATCTTTCTCTCTATCATCCATTTATTCTCTTTCTTCCCTTCAAAGCTGTAGGACTCAGAGAATTCTTTAATTATCTAATTAACACATGATACTATTTCTTCATATGATTAGAATACATGAGAGACTATTTCTCTTCTAAATGTTGTCTTAATACCAAGAAAGATATTATTCTTCTTACTGTTTGGATCATGCATATTACTGGAGTTCTCATTCCTTCTACTGGGCGCCATTTCTATATAATGGCATACACTAGTTTAGTTTATAAACTGCAATAGATAATTTAAAACTTGTAAAATACCTTTTGTAATTTTAAAAGATAATGCATATAATCTATAATCACAAAAAATGTTATCTTTGAGGAATTATTTACTTATAAATCCTTCATAATGGCTTGTAATGAAAATGTGAATTGTCTAAAGAATATCCCCCCAGGAGTGTGATAACCAAGAGTGCAGCAAGAACCATTGTCTTGTACTTGGATACCCTAGGTCAAGACCAAAACTCCTTGTCATATATTTCACTCCTAAGTACATTGTGATAGATTCAACTCTACCTGGTTGTATCTAGATATGGATTTATTGCTTTGAAAATACACAGAATCTCTACATTACCAAAATTCTAGGGAGTTCTTCTATATTAATTCTCAAAGTCTATATTAGGGTAATGTTCTCTAATCAAGGTTTTTCTAAATCTAGTTTCCAAGGTTATTGATAAAATTAATCTAATACCAACTGTAACACCCTGACCCTAGAAGCCCAGAGCTGATGCATTATTTTAATACATTGGCATGATTAGAAAGAATCAAGTCCCGAATGACTGATCAGTTTAGTAGTCTTGGAAAATAGATTACATACATGAACATTACATTACACATTCAAACATAAAACACAACATAAATAATATGTTGAGAATTAAATTATTCCCCTATATTAACCATTAATATCAATAATAATACACTTCTTGGAATCCTGGCAAAAAAACATAAGAAAGGGATGAGCTTAGATGCTCTTTAAGGGTAAATAATTTAGCGGAAGCTATAAACTTTTAAGGAAAAATGAGTAATAAAAACAACAGCCTTTTAATAATAAACTCAAACATAATATAGAGAAGATAAATGAATAATTACCATATGAAAATGCACATGGATATTCTACTAGTCAAATAATCACATACAATAATTAATTTCATAATGAGGGAATGCCTAACGCCGAACTTCATTACCACATAGTCAAGGCCTCATTCCAAGACTAAAAATAAATTTTTTGTCAAGGCCATGTTCCAAGACACTAACATATCTCATGATACCTACCGATACATCGAGTGGCTATAGCAGGCCACACCCATCACTTACTAGGTTCACTACATTCCTCATATGAAAATGTTGAAACATAACATAAGAAATTGTATTAAAACTAGCATACAAAACATAAATACTTTAGCTATAAACCATGAATGGTATAAAAATATCACATCCACATTAAAACATATCATAACTCATTCAATACAATATGGAATATTTTATTATAATAAATAAACCTCAATAAATAATAATATAAAAAAAAGATGTTTGCGTAGTTGAAAATAATCAGTAAAACCCTTTGAGAGATTTTTTTTTTCATGAAATCATTTAAGAGTATCACAATTTATAAAGGAATATGTTTAAAATATATTTTTGAATCAAATTTTCCCATACCACTTTGAATATTTTTAAAGGAATTAACATTTTAAAAAATTCATGTCCATATAAATAAATCCTTAAAACCATTTTGAAAACATGGACATTAATGAGAAACATTTAGAAGAATAAATATTTGAAACATTTAAAATAATATTTTAGTTAAATATTACCTTAAAAGAATCATTTTGAAATTTCTTTTATGAAACATGGACATGGATAATAAGTATTTCCTAGAAAACACTTACTCATAAACAATCTCAGATAATAATGATATTGGGGAATTAACACTTACCTTGAAATTACCTTTGGTTGAGGGTACGTTAAACCTCCTGTATAATAACGAGAGTATTTTATTAAATTATACTAGAACCATATTCATATTTATTATATCATAAATGATTCATTTAAGACTTTATACTACCAATTTAATAATGATTTCAATCGTAAATTAACATTTTGGGAAATAATCACTTTATCCTACGTGTTTTAACTTGTTATTCTTGATCATATCATTTAGATCATGATTTAAGTACTTCCAGAATATAAAAAATGATTTATATATAATATATATTTTGAATATAAATATGTATAATAGATAGATATATGAAATGTAAAACACCATTTGTGGAGACGGTAGGCCGTACGTACACATAAACGTAGTTTCAGTTTTCATATTGTATTGAACGGAAGTGAATAAGATATATGTAAGTACATACATACATACAGATATAAATATATCTCCTATAGAATTATGACTTCATATATTAAATAATTTTTAATAATATATATTTTTATAATCATCGTTGAATGGTGAACTGAGAAATGAATATCATCGCGTCGTGGAGACGGTATGCCGTATGTACACATGAGCAACGATATGATTTTCTTAATGATTGAATGGTGTGGAATTGGATGTTATATTAATAGTAAATAAAAATTATCATGTTATTTTAATTATTTATATAAATATTACTCATAATTATATCTATCCAAATAACATAGTGTTGAATAACAAATTACACCACGACGTGGAGACAAAAAGCCGTACATACGCACGCATGGTGACATTATCATTCATAGGATGGATAGAATAATGAATATAGTTGTACCATATTTATAATAATATCATATTATTTTTAAGGTACTGGATTTATTATTTTGGTATGGAAATAACAAATAAAGAGAAAGTGGAAGAAGAAAAGAACTTTGAAAGAGGTGATAAAATAATTACCTCTTCTTTGGGTGTTTCCTTTTGATTTGAATAAAAGGAATCCTTAGGTTGGAATTATACTCAAGGGAAGGACTATAGGTTGAATTTAGGATATTTGGGAGGATATTTGGCTAGGCTTTGGCTGAGCTAAATGGCTTAGGAGGTGTTAATTTGAGATAAGGGGAAGTTCCCTTTTATAAGAGGGGTGAGGGACACCTTAGGAAAAACTTGAAATATTATTTTATTATACAATAATATTCAGTTTATAATGGCTCCAAATGAATTTATTTCGAGACTTAAGTGGTTATGGGTATAAATAATCTCTAATAATAAGTTTTATACAAGTTTAGGTTACCATATTATCCTTATCCTTATGATTTAACTCTTATTTAAATGGTTTAACATTTACTATGTCTCCTTGTATTGTTATATTATATGGTTAATAAAGTTACTATAAAATGTCAAGAGAACCTGAAGTGGTTCATTAATGACATATATATAATTATTAGAGTCCTTTTGATGAACCTTAAATTTTTAGGAACATTATATAATTTAATAATATAGCATTTGTTTTAAATTCTCATTTATATCAATTTTGACACTATTTGGTATTTTGATTTTGTGGAAGTCATAACAGCATGATTACTTCGAAAAAAATTCATTGAATCAACTATAAAATATCATAGTAACCTATAAAATTAGTGGAATGCATCAAAATTATCAATTTAAATTTATTTGGATATTTATAATATCTATTATTTTAATCATTCATTAATAAGTTAATTACTGCATCATCATTGTGTCGTAAATAAATTTAATTTTTTAATGTCTAAAAATAATAAATAAAATACCATGATGTAGTAAGTCTTTTTATATTTCTAATGAATATTTATAGTCTAATTTATCTTATGTATTACCCTATATTAAAAATGGTTTAGTTATTAATCTTTGAATTTTACACTTTTAACTCTTCTTTAAATAAAATAATAATAAATGTCCTAATCTATTACAGGTGGATAAAAAGGATCATATTTTATTCCTAAGGATGTTTTTGGTCGAAATTCACTTATCCAATATAATCAAGACATTTGTTATGGTAACTATAATATCATTTTTACCTTTAATTACCCTAATTACTTTTAACCATGGTACATAAAAGTCAAAAGTTACTATTCACCAAAATTATTTTTATCTTATTGAACCACATTTTACTTATTGATGTCAACCATGTCTGTAAATTTTTTTAAATTCAATTCACAGAAGCAGAAATATTTCTTTTTATGAAAATTTGCAAATGTTCCTAGAGAGTGGGTAAATGGCGTTAAAAATTTCAATAAAATTTTATTCATCTAATATTATTATAAAATGACTCCTATGAATTACATTGAAATTATATTGTTATTATATATATATTTTTACTTAAAATAAATTTAAATAAAATAAATAATTATTTAAATAAAAAGTTGGTTTTAAACAATAGCACAGCGTTTTTCACTATTCATAAAAAATTGAATGTTTTCAGAAAAATATCAAAAATTCACCCTAATCTAATTTTGATATTCTACATTCAAAAAATAATTCTATTTTACCAAATTAAAAACATTGAAGTTTCATTCATTAATTTAAAATTAATTCTCATTGTCAAAACCAAAAAGCGGGTTTTTAAAAAGTAGATACAATCAATAGATTGACATGTGTTTATATCAAATTTAAATGTTAAATTACATATAATAACCTACATTGTATTAAATGTTAAAAATATAATATAATTATACATAGAAACCATTCAAATACATAATTTAACACTATAAATTATTTCGATTAAAATGTTGTTTTCAATTAAAATTTAGTATTTTCACTATTCCTTAAAATATGAAAGTTATCAGTACCAAAAATTTATCCAAACAAAATTTTTATGTCCCGATTCTAAATAAGAATTTAATTTCATAAAATTTAATATATCAAAGTGTTAGATATTTCTTTTAAAAATGGTTCTCCATTAAAAGGTTGTAAACATACATTTTTTTGAAAAATACTTCTTTTATCTGAAAAAAATGAATCTTTTCTTATATTATTTCTAAGATACAAATATTATGGATTCTAAAATTATATGGAGTATATAAAATTCAAAATTCACTTAATACTATTCATAATCGCCTTTTAAATGGCTAGTTTTGTAAGTCATGGTGTGCTCGAACTCAGTGTTGTGTGTAGCACAAGTTATTGAATTACATAGAAGAGATAACATACTATGAAATCTTGGGGTGTTACAAATAAAACCTCATTTGATACCATTTTTCACGAACCAAGATGGGTCTGCATCCAACTCAGCGCCTGACCTGGTCTGTGGCAAGGCCCGAGGGGCGTTCTCGATCCCCACAGGCTGGCACAAGTGCCTGGGTATCGAAAATAAGCTAGGAAACGATTTACCCAAATAACTACACATAAAAAAATAACAAGATGAATAAATTCAAAAATAAAGTGAAACAACCAAACATGACCTTAAACTAGGGTCAAAATTAAAGTTTATAACTTGAACCAAAAATCCAAACGTAACGACAATAATGGAAAAACTAAAAACACTAACTCAAACCTGCAAGCAACATGTGGTGCACCAACATAAGCCACATTCACCAAACCAATAAAAGGACGCCACTAAAAATTCGAACCATCATCGCTAATCTCGATGCCTCAACCTGGAATACAAATGAAAGAGGATTTATATACACCCAAAGGAGTATGTAGGGTGTGAGACAAAATCCCATTAGGATGCCACCGATAAATGGTTCCATGAATAATTATTAAATGACAAGTATATTTGCAATTTAACAGATGAAAAATAAATAAATGCTTAAACAATTTTAATGAAAACAATTTTAAGGAGAAATTACATTAAAGAAATAAAACATAAATTAAAACACACACACATACACTTTCATGGTGACCCCAGTGTCACAATGTTTGTCGATGGTGAGTGAAAAGCAAAAGAGGAGTACAAAACATGGGATAGGCCCTAAAGATATTAGCGAGAAGTGGGACCCTAGAACATTGCGTCTCGGTGAAAAATGCTATAGAAATGAAACAATATTGTTCTCCTGCATGATCCACTAGTAGGGTAACACATCCATAATCTAGTGGTCTCCCAACATCATCCAAAAGTGTAGTTAGTGTTGTAGTTGTCAATCCAGCTATGTGAAACTGGGCCGATGCCAATTCCGTATCACTAGCACAATAGTACTAGTCCACCCACCTTGTACCCAGGCTTCTCATTTGTGCTCAAGTAGTTTAGAGTTCGTTTCATATGTCAAACACAAACAAACAAAACAAATGAGGTGTTATCTCTACCCTACACTACACTCGCACACACAAAAAACCATTTAAAGGTAATACACACACTAAAAATATCCGAAAACGAAATCTGCATCACATACACAACAAATTAATGACTGCACAGTCAACAAAAGCACCTACATGGTCAAAGAAACCATGAAAAGAATTTATTAAACAATTTCCATACAGGTCACATGACTTTATGCACTTGAAACATTTACACAAATTGACCAAATTTTTTTTCACCCTTAATAATTATTTAATAAAACAATTCAAATTTTTGTAAGTAAATTTTAAAGAGAAAAACACTACTTTACACACTAGACCGACCCAACCCCTCTTTCATAACCAAACACACTGCATATTCTTATCAAAACATGATTTTCACCACCAATATAATTTAATTAAACATTTTACAATTTATAAAAACCGACCTATTGAGTACCACATAGGATTACATAAAACACACACCCAAAACACCACTACTTCCCTTACACATTTTATTAAAGTAGCAATATAGTTTATCAAATATTAAATAGATCAACATGGTTTTGTTCATAGAAAATTCAAAATCATATGGCATAAACATGCTATTAGTGAATAAATGAAAAATGTCCATTCTGGAATGATGTTCACCCCAAGCCGATTTTCAATACCAATTCCCAACTTCCATATTATTTCATAAACCATTAAATAATTCTATAAAACAATTCCAAGAGACGTAACATGATTTTTCACACACAAAACCCACACAAAAAAACTTCTTTTATTACAAAATGCATAGCATGACCACTTTATAATCCAATTCGTAGCTCTACCTAAATTAAATAAAAAAATTACACAACAAATATAACATGATAAAATGACTCAATGATTAACAAAAACACACTACTCACTATACTAACATGATACAAAATAAATCCATGCATGTTAACTTTGTTTTAATATCCATGTTCGCACCAAAGTAATTAATGGATGGCCATGCTAAATTAATCGAACAAGAAAATTAATACATCAAGCAATAGTTATACATTGAACCACCTAACTCAGTGCAGAACAACTTCATAAATTTGGTCCGCAAAGTCCAACACACTTCAATTGCCCTGCAAACAATACAACTAAGCCCTAAAATCAAGAAATCTTATCAAATACACCATAAATGAACCAATGAAAAAATATAAACCTCAATAAAAACCTAATAAAAGGTGGGAAGAGGATACCAGGGGGAGGCACATGTGCTAGAGGAGGTTGGGACGAAGGTGAGGAGGTCTGGCCATTGAAGGGAGGCGCACAATGGTGTCAAATCGGAAGGGAGGGTTGTGCGTGGTGGTCTGGTTCACCGAAGGAGGTAGCTGGGTGTTCGGAAGAAAAAATGGGGAACACATGGGGGTTTCAGTGCACCAGAGGAAGTTGAGATGCCAGCGAGGAGGGTTCCGAGATGGGGGAATTGTGCGGCGCGATTTAGTCAGAGAGCCGGCAGTGGCTGGTGAGGAATCTAGCTAGAGCGTACTAGACGAGGAGGCCGACGGGGCAGCTCCAGACAGAAGCAAGAGGGTGGCATGATGGGAAGGAGGCCGACAGGACTACCGTGAAGGGGAGAGGCATGCCGGAAGGGAGGCACGACCAAGGGTGGTACAACCATGGGAGAGGGTTTTCACATGGCTAGGGTTAGGGGGTCTTGTGTGGGATGAGGGAGAGTGGGGGGAGGGGGAGAGAGTGGAAAAGAAAAAAAAAGATAAATAAAAATAAAAATAAAACATAACTAAAAAGAAATAGCCAAACAAATTAAAAATAATAATAGTTAGAAATTATAATAACAACAAAATAGGGACATTGATAATTTTATAATAATGTTAATGATTTAATAAAAATAATAAACTAATTTAAACATAAATGAAGGTAATAATAATAATAATAATCTTAACATTATTATTATTATTGTTATTATTATTATTAAAATAGTTCCAAAATAAATTTGTTTTCTGTTTTTTTATTTTCATTGACTTTCAAGTTCATCTAGTTAATTTATTTACTAATAGTGTATCGAACAGGGCGCACGGTGTTGCGGTAAAGCCACACGGCTTCGACCGTGCCCTGCATGTGCGTCGAATACTACCAAGCCAAAAACACTCATATATCAGCAAAAGCACCAAAATTTCACTCAAGCTTAGCCTGTACCTTGGAAAATAAATTTAAGGCCTGATATATATATCTATATATATATATATAATAAAAATAAAAAAAATATTATGGATGTCCGGGTGTGACAAAAACTGTTTTCCCTACATGGCTATGTGTTTACTTTTAAATTAAATTCTTCCAATTATACGAGTTTAATTAAATAATTTATAAAATATTAATAATAAAAATAATTTATATTATCTAAAAATTTCAACTTATTTTCTAACAATAATTAATATTGATGAAAAACAATAATTATTTACCGTCGTTTTGGGAAAATTAGTTTAACCAGGTGAGTTAAATATAAAATATACGAGATAAAAATGACACAAATCTAGTATAATTCAAATTTTATGGTAATATTTAGACCATATATATTATAAGGTTCTAAATGGACAATTTTTTGATCCATTTGGCATAAGAAAAATGTGGGTGTAATTCTTTCTTTTCAAAAAAAAGTCGGTCATCTCCCCCTCTATAAAAGGGTACCCACACACTTCTTTTTTCCACACTTCCAAAAATATTTATTTTAGAAAATAAATAAATAAAAATAACTTCCCTAACTCCCTACCATCATCCTAGAAGCCTTGGTTTTGTCTGAAATACAACAGATCAATGCTATTGGTGGAAACAAAAATATGTTGTCTGAAGAAAAGGTAATGTCCTTAATTGAGTTTTTTATTTTATTTATTCCTTCAAATCCTTCCAATATTATTAAAAAATGTTAAAATAATAAACTTGAAGTATTAAATATAATAATTTTTTTAAATTACGGGAATTACCTATAACCACCGCCTTTCCCTGAAATGGGAAATGAAATAGTTGATCTTGTGTATGACGGACAACCACCTCACGAACCGACACAATTTTTCTTCCCTCACCAATTCTCACAGCTATATATAATGATTTATTCAATATTTATATAAGTTATTTAGGATATTAATATAATTTAGTAATTATAACATCATATATACCCTCTTAATTTCCATTTCGTAAGGAATATGATAACATTGCTCATGTGTACATAGACTGCTTCCTCACAAAGCGATATGATTCATTTTTCACGACAACATTACATGGAAGATAATAAGTATTAATTTGATATTTTTATATGATACCAATGAAATATTAAAAATTATAAAAAATAAATATATCATATAATTTATTTCATTACCATTCATTGAGTAAATGACAACGTCATTCGTGTGTTTGGAGGACTACTGCCTGATGAAATGACTTGATTCATTTTTCACTAACTCTTTAAATAGAAGAAAATAATGGATAAATTTAATGAATATATTATATATATTTGATATTATATTTATTCTATAATATTAATATATAATCCACTACCTTACCATTTCACTTGTTAAGAAAATGAAAACGTCACACATGCGTGCCTACGACACACAATCTCCACGAAACTATGTGATTCATTCTCCATTTAAAAAAATAAATAATTACTATAAAAAAGATTATAAATAAAAAATGATATTTATAAATTTAATTTCATTATTTATATGATTTTATTTTCTCATATATTTAATATATAGAACATTCATTACAAAACATCCAAAAGAAAGCAATGTAATTAACACATGAAACAATAGTTAAAATGAAATATTGTTAACAAAAAGGTAATAACATTTGAAAAAAGGACTATATGGGTTATTATAAATTATAATATGGTTATATAAAAATTTTCATAACTTGTTAAAACCACTATATATGAGGTAAAATAATTCTCATCTAAATTGAATCTTAAGTTAAGGGGTTTATTAAAAAAATTTCCATTCATTGGGTTATACGACGCCTTCATTGATTATATTATACCAAAATTATGTGTGAAATGACTTTTGACTGGTTTTTTTTTGTATTTAAAATTTTATTTTTGTGTATATACTTTTTTATTCATAATAACTCAATTTATTAACCCACACCTCAATGATAAAATTTTTTAAATGGTTTTGAATCAAACTTCCTTCTTTGAGACACATGTTATTTTATGAACATAATTTATTTGGTATGGTCAGTATACTTTATTTTTACAAAACATATCATGAAGGATCCGAGCATGCATAGATATAATAAAATGTTGGATTTTAGAAAATTTCACTATCTTACGACATGAACTCATTGATGTCAGCAAATCGCTTCCCGTTTTAAAGCCAATGATCTCACATGAAGAGTTTTGAGCAGAAAAATAAAATTTAAAATACAAGGTTTACATCTAAAGCTATGCATGAGGTCATATCGATGTTGGTGATCTCTGTTTGAAGAATCTGAAGATGAATTCCTCTAGGTCATTAATGTGTGCTTCAAAATACCTGTTGGAGTGCTAATCATAGAAATCCTAGTGATAGTACAGAGATATGATGACTCCTTCAACACTATAAAGATCACCACATTACTCTTCTTATGATGCCTAAGAGAGATCTTGATCTAAGATCTTGGATCAAAATCCCCTCTCTTTAGAACATGGGAGAGATGAGAGGAGAGAAAAATCCCATGAGCATCCCCTGGTGGGAGGCTCTCCTCTTTTATATATAGTGTGCTAATAAAATACCTGAAATTGGATCTCCGGCCCTTAAATACTTAATTAACTATTAAAATCATGTTATGACTACTAATACGAGTCAAAAATATTATTTTCACTTTCTTATAATATATTAAATATATTACGTGATAATAAATCATCCATTAACTCGACTTGTCATTTCCATAAATATTAATTGAACCTCAAATATATTAAACTAATATTCATTCAATTAATATGTTCATGTATTTACTTTAATACTTGCAAATATAGTTAATAAATAAATTCAATTCCCATTAATATTAACTTGAATAATATGAATTTATTTAATTCATTGGTGATAGTTTAACCTTGGAAAAGTTCCAGAACCTAGTGGTGAGGCCCACCATGTCCAAAACTTCTATTCAATTTAATAGGGTAGATTCTTGAATATTCTATTGTGTGTGACCCACAAGGACCTTATCACGATAATAGTGAATAGTATTCATAGACCAAGAGTGGGATCTAGAAACCCATCATGTCCCCTGAAAAGATAAGGATTGTCACAACAGTGACTACCAACCTATGAAGACACACTATGTAATATAATATCTTTGTCATTAATATCTCAAAAAGACGGATGCACTCCTGTTCCATCTCCCTTTTCTTTATTATTTGTTTATCCAACTAGAAGGATTTACCTTGCATTACCATGTCCATGGATTTATCAAGGTACTACAATCTAGATCAACATGGACTAAGATATATAACATCCTTAACCTGGAAGTGACCAATCCTTTATTGATCATTCAACCAATGTCATGCCACCAATGATGCACCCAACATAGACTACCTCTCCATGATTTCAATATCATGGATTTCATCTTACATAAAAGTACAAATCCAAATGGAATACATTGGTAATGATCCCATGTCAAGAGGCCATTACACATGATCATACATAAAAACATCCAATGATTCCATAAACATGTGGTGTTCCTATTGGTTGGTATATCCTCATGATCTAACTACTAGGGATCACCAAGTGCGAACATAATGAGAAGAAGTATCAATGATTATGAACCCAAAGAACCTAATAGTCAATCATCTACTGTGTCCAGTCAGTACGATATATCTAGACCATATGACCTTTGATTTATATCAATGTCATTGTATCTCTAGGTTATCATTATATCCCATAATCTTCTATAACATTTCATCAAAACATCTAATCTTTGGACATTACCATTAAATAGTGAATGCATAAAGTTTTACACTAAAATGGTAAGCAAATATCATGTGTATCTATCTGTATACACGATAAGGTACTAAAAAGCACTGAATAGTTGGGTCTAGGGAAACCAATATTTCAAGAATCTCATTTTCACTAGATCCGACTTTCTAAACAATATTTTTAACTCTAACATGATTGAGATCATGTTTCTGGTGAGTCATAGCTTTAGATTTTGAGACTACCACGATTCATCCATGTGGAATATCTTCTATATGCCACCTCATCTCCTTAAGAAAAAACATCCCAAGAGATGGAATTACCAAGTATATACCCTTTTAAAGTATTAAAACATGAAATATTGGTCAGTAATAATATCATAATTTACATTATGATAATAATTTTCTTACTAGGTGTCAATCCAAGAATTGGAAAAAGTCATCGCATTTAACAGCTTCATAGCTTCCTTAAAAGCTGTAATGTACTCGGTATTTTTATGTATGGAAACCACAGGATTATATGAGCCTATCTCCCTCATCACAATATCCTAACTGCAATATTAGATCTCATTGAACTAAGACATACTGGGTTTTCCCCTAAAAACTAGTATTTTTCATCTCCACATTCTAGGTACTTTTCTTTTTTACTTATCAAAGTAGAATTAGATAGTTTAGACTCTTCACATGAAGTGAACCTAGAAATAATTGATATTTACCTACTATAAGGTATATTTTTTAATTTTCAGTTTTTAATAAAAATCATGGAATACGTGATTAATCCATTGGAAATGCGTATAGAACTCAACTCATCACTTTAATCTCTTCCCATGTCCTGAACATGTCAACCTAGAGAGATAAGGCTATCTAAAATAGGTAATAATTTTATCTTGAATTATTCCTAATTTTTTTTTCAATACCATGTCACTATTTATAGGATTGTCTAGGTCTAAGATACCATTAGATCTATATTAGTATATCATGTTCCCTAGAACCTAGGTTTCTACTTTAAGTCAATCACTGGAGGATAAATTTCAAACTAGTCTGAACTAACTTGAAGACCAATCTGTTTTCCATATGTTTCTGATTTTTTTTTAGAAAACCTTGGTTCTCCCACTAACCTCTGGTAGACACATGAAAAACTTTCATTCCAAATTAATGTTCTATGATCCCGTTGTTTACTTCAACACAAAACTAGATTTCAGTAACATGAAACGTTTAATACCATTCTATGATGTGACCATCCCCTTCTGGTTGCGTTATATATACATATTCCATGATTGGTGGTCATTAGGTATAATTCTAAATATAATGATCTTGTAAATTTATCTATGAAAAGTAAAATTATAATTAATTTAGGCATACTGACTTGGTATAACCAATTGAGCCTTATGGGTTCTACACTTGTATCATCCATGTATCTTTTCACTTGAATACCCACCACAATATTCAAAATAGTTAACCCCTTTACACATTGATACATAGAATCCATTTATTGAATTTTAATTATCCATTTCAATCATATATAATTTCAATATATAGATTACATGTAGGAAGTATTATTCATGATGAATAATAGATCACCAACCGTAGTGAAAAAAATCCATCACCACTGTTTTATCCTTCCTATACAGTATGTGTATTTGGAATATACTTCATTCCACATGCGTTTGTGGAACAAGTTTTTATTCCAAATACTTTTGCACCTATTTAATTGAATAAACTCAATTCAATCTTTCTCCCACAGTCTCAAAAGATATGTGCACCTTATTTAGAAATTTAGTCTTTTTTACTTGACTAACATTTTTCTATCACGGGGATTTAATTAATATCCTTAGCAGTTATTAAGATTATTATACTAGATGCACAATGTGTATGTTTCTAATGAATGTTTGTTTATATCCTAACAAACTATTTTCATACAAACACATATCCTTCATACATAATGTATTTCTATCATACTATGACTTGTATGATATCCATTTGTCATAATAGTTGGAATATGGTTATGGGATATCACCATTATTTTTAAAGAATATCCTGAAATATAATGGATGTTTTTGTAAGTTGTAACATTGATTCTACTTACATCAGAACCTTGATGTATGAAATTTTTATTTAGGGATTATTCCTTGTACATTTTGATTATCAATATTATCATGTGAGACTTCATCATCGAACCTCCTCATTAACATCAATGTTATGAAATAGATAAGGTAATGTCCATTTAGGAATTACTCCATTCCAAATTATCTTGTTCAATGAATGTTTTGTCAAGATATTCATCAGCATGCTAGCTTAAAGAAAATCATATCTTCTGTCCATGCACTTACATCACTTAACCATTCCTTAATTACTAAATGGAAACTTATGAGGTATATTTACTATTATCTTTCCCTTGAAATAGTTCATGCTCACTTGTTGAAATAATTTCAAAAGACTTGTTACATGCCATTATTTCAAAAGGTTTATTTTTCTAAACTAAAGAGGTCAATTATACCAAAGGCCTTTAGTTATGCCGATCATAAATATAATACTGGTTGTATTCATGAATCCCACTTTTAGTGTTGCTTGACAAAGAATTATCTTTCCACAACTGGGCATAATTCCTAAATTTTTATATTCATCACTCATTGCCTATGATTCATGTATCACTGAACTAGTGAGTGAGTATTAAATAAAAAATCAACATTCCTTTCAGAACCTGGAATAATGTCTCCTTATGTCCAAGGACACATGAGATTAATGTTTTGGTTATACCTAATAGTAATTATATATGAATATTTAACATGGAAATAAACAAGTCTTGTAGTTCTCACCACTCACCTAGGTATCACCCTTTCTCATGCACTTGGATAACACACATGACATCCAATAAGGTATCTATACTTACTTGATTACCGTATATCAAATCACATATGTGTTGATAATATTTTATTGAATACCCAAGAAGTAAAACTGAAACATTACATAGATGAATTTTCCTATAAAAGAAGCTATAACTTGATTCTATAATTCATTTTTATTGCATTAAACTTAAATTGTTTTATTTTATGATATGAAATGAAAATAACCTCTTATTAATACCTCCTACTTGAAGGATGCTGAAAATTTGACCGTAGTATTATTTACCATTTTCCTTTTTACCATTTCTTTTGATTTTTTCTCTATAATAATTAAATATTAATATGTCTTTTAATATTCTTATTCACTTGGAGACCCTTTGCCTAAATAGGTTAGGAAGTATTTACTTCAAACATGTTCATTTTTTAACATAAAACGTGACTTCAATAAAGGGGTGAAAATGATGTTAGAATAAGTTTTCTTGAAAGATCATTACCAGACATTCAAATTACACATATATAGTGTAAAAAATTAAATATTCCTATCACTAATTTTCATTCTCCTTGTAAACCACTCAGAGACGAGAATTAATGTCATAACATCCATATCCTGATGTATCGACTGCAACTAAAACCAAATGTTGATGAAAGCATAATGGCATAACCATCATATGTTATATACATTAGAATCATGTAATCAATTTCACCCTCGCATCCTAAGGTAACATAACAGGTTTTTGGGACACTGGAAACTAGAGTTTCAAATAGTATTGTATGCAAGTGCCTATACTATTACTGGATACTCATTCGAGTGAGGAAATTGAATTTGTCCAATATTTATTAAAGTTTATTAAACTTGTGGTATAACATTCCATTTTAGTACAAAATAAATTTCTACCAGATTAGTACTTTTATCATGATTACCTATTTATACATTTTGATTAATTAATTATATCATTAAATCTCTCCCACTATTTTTATCAAATTCTTGGAACCCTCTATGCTAAAATTGGAATAATTTATCACTTGAGTGTTATAGTGGAGAGGATCCCTGAACCATCCCCTATAGTTTACAAGATTTGGCTATGCCACTACATGGAGGGTTGAAGGTAGGCTTTTGGCTAGCCAACTGTATAAACTTACCGTTCCCTGATCTATTGAGTGATGTCCCAGCTTCTTAAATTGTTACTTGATTTAATCAACAGTTTCCAATAAAGTTAAAACAAGATAGATTTGGTTATTTATTTTCTTCAATTTTAGTTAATTCAACCCATCACTCTCATAAGAATGCCCTGGTAGTAATAGGTACCCTTAGAATTTTTATAACCATCACCCCAAACAACCTATTTTTTTCTAAATTCAAATAATGGAACGAGTTTTAGACTTAATATTTATTTGATGGTTTCATTATTTTTAATCTGATAAAAAGAAATCATTTTCTATTTTCTAATTTTGTACTATGTGATCACACTCACAACTGACAATGCAAGAAATAGAAAAATCCAACACATCACATGTTCATTTTATGTTGCAAGCTGGTTCATTATTATTCTATCTCTTTGTGCATCAAATACACATTATGAAAAATAATAAACCATGCAAAAATAAAATGGTGACTTGAGCATGATACGGTTCTAATGGTTAATCTGTTGAGTGAATAATGGAAAAATCTAGACCCTAGGGATAATACCTTGATTCATGTAGCTTGTAACCTGTATTGTTGTGTTTTCCCACCCAATGAATCATCATCTTTTCTGGTGCATTACCATTACTCTGGATGAAGTGAATATTAGTTCATATCATCATTATACAAAATTACATGCACATAGGTGATAAGAACTGGGGAGTAAATATATAACTCAAGAGTGGACATACAGACCCTTATACATATAATGACTCAAAGATGATACACAAATAACGATTAAAAAAATGAAACTAATTATTACAAAACAATTGAAATAATTAAATAAATAAAGAAAATGCACTAGACATACATTGGACTGTCTCTAGCTCATGACCAGTCAATATGTATTAACTTACATATTGAGATAAATTTAGAAATAAAATTAAACACCTATTAAATTAAATTCAATGGAATTAAATTAAATTATTAAATTTCACTCTCATTTTTAAATTCAATCATATATTCGTTTGGTCATAATTAATTAATTTAATTTTATATCAAAAAATTAAATTACTTATTTAATTTTATTAATCACCAATTGAATTAATTGATTCCACATTTATATTAAACCCAAAATTTAATAATTAATTAATTTAATCTTCATTCAAAATTAATTTGATTAAATTAATTTTACACATTCCACGAATAACCTGAGCTGGGCCTACGCAGCTCAAGCCAAATCCACACAGGCTTAGTCCAGATAGTGCAGACCCAATATAGAAGAATTTTGGGCTGAGCAGGCCGACCCACACGCCCATTCTAGGTTCCGAAAACCCACTCAGTCTCATTTTGGGGGTGATCCTTATCAGGAAATATGGGTACCTCATGGTGGCTCGACTACTGAATCATTGAGGTGGATCACCCCAGGAGGATGAGGGGCTCTAGCAGAAGGGTGTTGGTTTTTCTGGAAAGGGTAAGTCAGTGGCCACATGGTCTGTTCAAGTAGGTGGTGTCTAGGGTCACTATTCAGAGGAGAAATGGGCTACTTGGGTTGGGCGGCACATCTTGGTCAGACGAGGAGTGGAGGGTGACCTATTGTAGGGGCCCACATAGCAAGTTCAACCGTAGAGAAAAGGGATTCAGTAGGGTTAGCTGCAACTAGAGAGATCTCCCAGTGCGACAACACCACTCCGAATCCAAGGGCCAACCCTAGATCTGGTCTGGCGGGGCGGCACGACTCGCTCTTGCGTGAGGGAGGAAACATGGGGGGGGGCTCTTCCCCCTAAAAAGATGACCTGTATTTTTTTATTTTTTAGTTACATATATGAAGAACCACAGCTCTCCCATTAGAGTCTAGTTTTTTTCCTTTTTATTTTTTACATAAAACCATCCCTCACAAGTATTACCCCTATATTTATTTTTCAAATAAATATATAATAAGCATAGAGAAATAATAATTTTATTATATTATTATTTTTATTATGATAAAATTAACATCATTATAATTAATAATAATAATAATATTATAATAACATTAATATTCTTATAATAAACCCATAAGTATCGGAAAAACTATTCTAACTACCGAAATACCACTGATGATTGGGTTCATCAGAAACTATCTTCACATGAAATTATAACTTATATAATAAAATTGTATGATAATTGAAATTAACCAAAATTAGGCAATTTTAATCTGTATTAGAAATATCGTATGGTCGTAACAGGGCCATCCAAGATCGAATTCTGAAACCGTCTGTGACGTTGAGACTGTAATGACTCCCTCTATAAGGCATAATGAAAATTTAATTTGTTTTTACATAAAAACATTCATTTGAGGATTTGATACTACTTGAAGAACCAGACACATAGAAAAACCACCCAAAAGAGGGAATTAAAAATTTTCACCAAGGTATAACATGAACTCGTCGATGTTAGAGAATTATTTCCTAGTTTAATGTTCGGGATCACTCATGAATGGTTTTAAGAAAAATGATAAACCATAAAATACGTGGTTTAGATTTGAATCATTCCACAATGTCTGCTCGTCATTAGCAATCGCTGTTTCAAGAAGACGAAGCTGAATTCCTCTAGATCACCTACACATGATTCAAAAAAATTATGGGATCATAGATCATCTAAATCTGGGTGCTAACATAAAGATATGATGACTTCTTCGACAATCTGATGATAAATACATCACTCTGATTGTGATTCCTAAGAGAGATATCAATACGATCTCCTTGTATCGAGAGACTATCTCTCTAAAACATGGGAGAGAGGAGAGGAGAGAGAAATCCCATGATTATTTTCTGGTGGGAGGCCCTCCTCTACTATATGTAGTGTGTTAATAAAATACCAAAAATTTCCTCTATGGACAGTGAATACTTAATGCACTATAAACGACATGTTATTCTTACTAATATGAGTCATAAATATTATTTTTACATTCTTGTAATATAATAAACCTATTGTGTGATAATAAATGATTCATTAACTCGACTCTTCATTCCCAAAAATATTAATTGAACCTAGAAAATATTAAACTAATATTCGTACAATTAATAAGTTCATGTATTTAATTCAATACATACAAATAAAATTAATAAATAAATTCAATTCACATTATTTTAAACATGAATAATTTTAATTTATTTATTGCATTGGTAAACGTTTAACTGTGGGCAAAATCTAGACCCTAGTGGTGGGGAACACTTTGTCCAAAACTTCTATTCAACTGAATAAAGATGATTATCAAATACGTTGTTATGTGTGAGCCTCTAGTCCCTTATCTTGATAGTAATGAATAGTATTCAAATTCCAAGAGTGGGATCTAGCAACCCATCATAGCCCCTAAAGGGAAAAGGATTGTCACAGTAGTTAAAACTAACCAACAAACATGCACTGTGTAATATTGTCTCTTTCTCATTAGTATCTCATAAAATAGGATGCACTCTCGTATCATCATCCTTTTCGTTCTTTATTATTTTTTGATCTAACTAGATGGATTTACCTTGGGCAACCATGACCATAAATTTATCAAGGTACTACCATCCTGATCAATATGACTCGAGATATATAACTTCCTTAACCTGGAAGCAAAAAATCATTTCTTGATCATTCAACCAATGTCATCCCACCAATGATGCAGCCAACACAAAAAAACTCTCCATGATTTCAATATAATGGTTTTTATCTGGCATCAAAGTATTCAATGGAATGTCATACATTGGTAATGATCTCATATCAGAGACCATTACACATGATCGTAGATAGGAAAATCCAATGACACCATAAACATGTGGTGTTCCTATTGGAGGTTCTGTTCTCATGATCTCACTATTAGAGATCCCAATGTGTAAACTTCATGGGAAGATGTATCAATGCATAGGATCCCCCAGCACCTGATAGTCAGACATCTACTGTGCCCAATTAGTAAAATGTATCTAGACCATAGTACCTTTGTTTAAGATTAATAACATTGTATCTCAAGGTTTTTATTATATCCTAGGATAATATATAACTTTAAAAATGATAATTAATCTTTATAAATTACCATTAAATAGAGAATTAAAAAAATACCTACACTATAATGTTAAGAAAACAACATATATAGCTAACTGAATACATGATATGGCAATCTAAAGCACTGAATAGTTAGGTCCAGGGCACCCACTATTTCAATATATCATCAATCCCCTTAGATCATGGGATTTTAAGTTACAATTTATTAACTTCATTCTTGTGAAGAATGATTCAAAATTTACCATAGATATAAGAGGTTATGATTTAATCTACTTTTAATCTAGATTTCCTATGATTGAATTTCAATTGAAGTAAATTATTTTATTTTTTTAATAAAACCCCTCCATTTTCTTCACATTTGTTTATTTATTTTTTTTAAATAATTATTAAAATTTCCTTGTCTTTTTTTACTTTAAATGGTTAAATTTTTTTTAATAAAATATGAGTTTTTTCTCTCTTCATTTAAAAATAAATTTTCTTTAAAATCTATGTTTTAAAAAATTATTTACTATGATTTTTTGAAGTCATTTTAATACTTAATTAGTTTAATAAAAAATTGTTAAAAAAAATTGTTTTAGTTTTCCAAATAATGTACATTTTTAATTTTCATACAAAAATATTAAATAAATATTTTTATAATGTATTCATCATGAATTGAACACTTCTGCCGTCATGACCACCCACTATTTTGAAGATTACTCTTTATGTTTCCAAGATTTTTTTTTAAATTAAAATTTTTTCATTAATGTTTGAGGAATTTTTAGATTTTAAATATTTGTTTTAAAAATGGAAGGGAAATTTTCCTTATGAAATGTTCAATGTGATCTATCAAAATAATTCTTTGTCTAAGATGACATCATTTGATGTTACTTAAATTGAAAATTTTATTTTACTCAAGAATGTTTTTAATCCTTTGAAAATTATTTTCATCTATGACAACAACCTTGTATGTTGTGTATGTATTTTAATTTATTTATATATATCTCCCAAATATATACCTAGTTTATATTCATTTAATTATGGTAATACATGCCTTATGATCATTCATCAAATTCCATCAATATGAAATCTCCTTGAATATGATATGAATCAAGATTATGTATCCCATTTTCATCCCATGGGTAATTCTTATATTATGAATTATGATTGATTTACATTATATGTCACACATAGATCATGAACATTTTATGATAGGTGAACCCATATTTTTCTTGAATTCATTGGGTAATGTTTTAGTCTCATGAGATGTTATCCATGGGATTAAAGAGTAAAAATAATCCCTTATGGGACATTGTCTTCTATGAGATTTTGTCTAGTTATTTAGACTTGACTCATCTTTATGTCATGTTTTTTATTTCATCCACACTTTATATGATGCCATGATCTTATTGTACCATATTATTCATGATATTATTCCATTAAATTACTTATTATATTTCACTTTTATGATATCATGTTATACCATTAATTCACATGATATAATTCCTAATCATGTTTATTCACTTACTTGGATTTTTGCTCACCCATTTCGTTTTGTATTCCCTAGGGCATCCCGTGCATTTTTTGGACATAAAATTTATTTTAGGATCCTATTATGGATAATGAAACAAAAAATAATTATTTTTATACTCACATTGATGTATTACGAACCAATTCTTCCAAATACACAAGGTCATTACGATCCTTATATTTTATTAATGGATATTTATGTTTAGAAATTGTGTAATAATATGTGTAAAAGTATTGAGTTCTCAAAATTTAGTATTAAAATCTTTCTTTATATTTTATAAATACATCAATGCATTGTTTATTAATAATAATAATAATAATTTTAATTTAAAAAATATATATTTTTATAATGACACATTGTACTTAAATGTTATATTTTTTATTTCTTTCCAAAAATATATTTATTATTTGTTCCAAGAAAATAAAAAATAAATAAATATTACTATTGGATACATGCACACCCAAAGGCCATATATCTAATGAACATATTTTAAACTACCATATATTTGTTTACCATATTTCAAACGACCATATATATTACAGTCAGATTTCATTCGTGTATATATAATTACATACATTCATTGAATCATTCATCCTATTTATTTATATATCTTACAACATGTATTGGATAATTTTAATAACTTACATTATTTTTATATTCGAAATTGGTATTATGATATTCAATGAAAACCATGAGGACATGGATGACATGATTTTTGATTTTTGATTTACTTGTGATTGTATTACTCTTGTAAAATTTTAAATGATGTTTCAAATTGAATTATAATAATTTATTACAATTTTACTTATATTTTAATATTGTATCTCAATGAAATTTTTCATCAGTGTTTTAGGTGAAATAATCTATTCAGTAATTTTTTTATTTAAAGGAAAAATAATTATTAAAATCAGGTGGTGTTACATGGTGGCCTCTCAAAAGTGTTTTAGAAGACATTAAAAATGGGTTTTGATATTATTTAATGAGTTATTGAATATGACATGATATAAGGTGAAAAAAATTAAATACCTCTATAATTTATTATAAGTGGGAGATTGAAGCATAATTATCTTTAAGTACACATTCGATATGATGTAATTTGGTTATTTCATAATTGATGACTATGGTATATCAAATGGAAAGGAATGATATTTCATAAAACTATATATCCCAATCACATTGTATGATTTGGTGATATATTATGGGATTTTTATCATGTGATAATATATACATTAACACTATGATTGATGGGAAAATGAGTGATGAAAGTTATCATACATGTAAAACTTCATTGTTGGAAATCATTATTGATTGTTTCAAGGATGATATAGTTGAGAGTGATTTCATTCAGGCATGAAATGCATGCAATGACCGCTACATTTACTCATATGTTATAACAAATGTGTAAATTAAGAAAAACTCAAGAAGAGTCATTAAGGATTTTTTAAAGTGCGTACTTTTATGAAATTGTGTAATCCATGTATTCCCTTGCCTAAAAAAATTCATCATCCTAAAGATATATTCTTCTTCCACCATTACACAATGTGTCATTGGTATGATATGGTGAGTTTAAGAGTCCCAAACATATCATGAGTGATTTAGTTCCAAACCATGAATACCATTTGAGCAGGTATTTCATTCTTGTACCTATAATTTGGTCTTAATCAAACACTTGTAAAGGATATGATTACATATAAAAATAAGGGATTAATTTACACATTATACATATTTTTCATTTAAAGTATGAACAATTTAATATATTATTTCATGTTTGATATTGGATTTATGTTTTTTATTGTTGTTCTTACATTTTATAATCATTTTTTGATCATATGAAACCCATTAGTTATAAGTAATATTACCTCTGTGTACTTGGTAGTTAGTTAATTTTGAGGAGATGTATTTTTTTCTTATGTATTGAGTGGTTAAGTAAATTTTTCATGTTTTTATCTACCATTTATATTATTTTACCCATTTAAGTTATAAGATATATCATGTATGGCTAGTTTTATATATTTATGATAAATTGTTTGGATTGTTGATGTTTTTCATAGTGTTTAGTTATTTCTAAATAAAAAGTGTAATATATCACATAATTTGAATTATATACCCTTGATTCTAGTCATCACATCATGGTTTATTGGATGATTGATTTTGGGGTAACACTTAGTCTCTCCAATGACTCCATAAGAGTCTTTTCAGGGAAAACATGTTATATAAATTTATTAGATAGTGGTTCTAGATGAAGTTTGGATTATACCACTGTAAGGATTCCAATGGGTTGTTAAAGAATACTTATAATTGAAAATAGATTCAAATATATAATATGGAAGAAAATAAAGGGTATAATGGCCAACACATTCCTATATTATGAAATTGATTTTACATTAACCACACATTAATATTTTTTATATAATCATTCGGGTGTTATATTAGGGTAGACATGCATTATAATGTCTTGGTTAGGATCACTTTACAAAAAATATATTGAACACTAAATGACATATAATAGAACACTGCAATTTTCATAAGATTCCAACTAGTAGTGAGGATATCATAATATAGTGGGAGAATATATCCTTATACCCGATTACTATAAATAACAATAGAAGTAATAAAAATTACAATCATCTAGACAACTAGCACAAGTCAGTACCATAAATGGGTGCTAATAAAAAAATATAAAACCCATTCTATATCAAAATAATTATTATGAATGTAATATAAATCATTCAGACATAAAAATGATATTATATGAGTGGATCATATTCATCTAGGCCCTAAAATAACCAAATAATCAAAATTGAAAATGGTTTAAAAACTAGTCCACAGTTCTGACCTAGTCCCATATCACATCCTTTGTCCAAGATAGCTAGATCAACCATCAATCATAGAGTCATTACCCGTTACATGGCCAAAAAATATTTTGTCTGATTGGTTACCCATTGTGGATAGAGAAGGGTGTGAGTATTACTTAATAGGACACCACTACTAGTGTCTATAGAAATGTTCAATCTAGAAAAACATCATGATTATGTGAAAAAATAAATAACTAATTCATAAATAAATAAACCACCATTGATCCTCGAGTTCTATGGTGACACCTAGAATATACTATACATTTTTTATCTAGAGCCAGGTGTGTCCAAACATAATGAAAAACCAACCAATTGGAAATTATTTCTTTCCCCAAAATATTTTTAGAAATAAACCACTGTAGGAAAACCATTACTCTCTATGAACAATATTAAAAAATTAACCACTTCGATGGAATGACATGCTACCTCATAAACACTTTTCCCCTAAGAGAACCCATTCTAGCCTAGAACCTTTAAAATACCAAATAGGGGGGACCACATCCTACCCGAGAACCATGGAAATGTAACTCTGGGTGAAACACATAAAACCATGAATCCTTTATAATATCACCCATGTGGAACCATTACATATCCTAGAACCATTAAAATATAACAACTAAATCATTTATCATATCGTATATATATTTCATTGTTCATTACTAAGTCAACCGAAATTAATTTTCGAGGAAAACATTTTTGGTTTTATTTTATAATCGAAATAATTTCTTCTAATGAACCTCTTGAGTTTCCTATAATATTTCAAATTTTAAAAACCTAAAATAATGAAACGTTGTTACGACAAATTTTAGGTTTTATTATTATCATAGAACTACACATGTTCGGAGTGAGGGTATTTTTATAGAAAACAAGGAATGATACATTTTATTATGTTATAGTTCATGCACACATTAGGTCAATGTAACCACACATTATATGCACATAGAAAATAAGATAATAAATTAGTGATAGGTTAAATACCTCCTACCTTATGCTCATAAAAGGTTCATCATTGAATATCACCATCTAATTCAAGACCAAATGAATGGAATCAATGAGTTAAAAAAACTCTCAAAATAGGGTATAATCATCGATAATCTTCATAAGACCATTGAAATACTATAGATTCTATTAAATAATCCTAGGGGAGTTGTAGATTTACCTTTGTATATCAACCAAAAAATAGACTCAAATTAGTTGAGAGATGGATGATAATCCACCACAAAATAATGATGATAAAAAATAAGATAAATGTGGAAGATATAACATCACTATTGTAAGTGAGAAACCTTCATTTTAAAGCCTTAATATCCCTTTTATTTAAAAAATTATCATTATTTTTGTATTTTCATTGAAAAATACTAGTCCCAAGCATAAGGGTGATGACAGATAGTGTTCCAAAACTTGAATTCTAAAACATAAATAAAATTCATCACAACATATAGAATATAGAACTTCTGGAACATCTACCGAAGATGAACAAAATAATCTTATAGAATATCACTCCAAAAATATTGAATTATAAAACAAAAATCTTATGGAACAACCAAAACATCCATTATCAAGATCAACTACAATAATTACATTTCAAAATAACCTTGTGGATGTCATTACTACACTCACTTCAAGGAAAACCTCTTAATTTATTTCTCGTATTCCATTACCAGAAAGAAACACATAAGGGTCAATATACCCAATATGTAAGGGTAATTAAATTTTAAAAATATTTGTAAAAGTAGGTCATAATGTTCAATAATTATCATCTAGATCCTCGCTATCTGGAAATTCTAATGTTGAGAACCTCTATATTTGGTATATCTAACATCTTCACCTCTAATTTATGCAATATACACATCGCATAATTTCTACAACATTGTTATATAGACACTCAATATCCAGAACCATAATTTCAAATAACTCATTTTTTGTAATCTTAATATCAGATAATAGGTTTCAATAAAATAATTTTTCAAATTTATAAAAAGTTATATGTAGGGGACATCACTCCATGCATCTATAATTTTCCATAATTTTGGAGAATTCTACAAGTATGGGTAATCACTCGCTATATATATGGATCACATAAACAATATTTATGGGAAGCACCCAATTCATTTATATTGGGGATTTTCTAAAATCTGTATAGGGTCTATATATAATGGTCAACAAACTGTATTATGAAATTTCACTATTTGGAAGATCAAAATTTATAACTTCTACATATGTTATACTTAATTTATTGAAATTAAATGCCCAAGAATATTAAATATGTATGTATGATGTGTCATAAAATTTTACGGTCATATAAATAAATAATTTCCCCGAACATGATGACTATTAAATATTGAAAAGATACTCTTACAGAAGAAAAGTTTATTTTTATGTATCATAAGTAGAGACCCTATAAATAGACATTTCCACACAAGAGGTTATTACTCATATATATGGGATACACATATATAAGTGTAAAATTCATACATGGTGTTTTCTAGGGCCTAGAATTTTTCCCCCAATAATTAAAAGGTTGATTTATACATATCATAAAAGGACTCTTAAATGTAGAATCTAGAATTGTTATTTGAAAATTAATAAAACTCCTGTAATAAAGTCATATCCATTGACTCACCCCAGTCGTACCCTTTGACTAAAAATACACCATTTTAAAATTCATAGAATAAATATTAATAATTCTCAGATTAATACAAATTAATTTCTTAATTATTTTCAATATTTACAGACCTCCTCCAAACCCAACAAAACTAAAACTTAACAGAAACCCATCTATAAGCCCAAGACAATTCCTAAGTCTCAATTATTAACTAATTATATAAGTCCCAAGGTGTGTTTTGGTTTTATTTTTTAATAGATCAATATATATAATGTCATAAAAGAATGTTAGTAGAGATATAACCTTAAAAAATTCCATAATTAATTGATATAATATTGTTGGACATCATAAATGAGAAGAAATAGTAAAATGGTTTTCATAAAATCCATCCAGACAACCCTTTATGGAAACAAATTTCAAAATAGAGGGTTAGTAAGAAGTAATAAAGATATAAATTATGAGGAGATAAAAGTGTAATATTCTAAATAACTAAATCTAAAAATTATGATAATTCAAGGGGAATATGTTGTTTTCTGGAAACACTATTATGGATGCAGAAGAATGGAAAGAGGTTATGAGTAAATAAAATAAGATGATTCTTTGTTGATCCTTAAAATTTACTAAATCATTAAATTCTCATAATACAAGATAATGGTTGTGAAATATAATAAGTATATATTTGGTTTTTTGAACAACTATATCATAAGGACTCGTAAGAAGGACTGGATATATAATACCGAAAAAAGAATAACAATTGGATAGAATCATGTTATCAAACATCGAATTTTGGATAATTTTTTTGGTCAAAGAAGTTTGTACATGGGAGTTGAGAAGAAATAACGTGACCAAAAATTTATAATTTTTATGGAAGATAAGTGAATTTAAAATGATGTTCATGAAATAGAGGTCAAGAAAAAAGCTTCCAAACATAGTGGCCCAGACACAAGTTTCCAAATAAATAAAAAGTTGAAAAACTATACCAATGTACAATTTCCTCTGGAAAAAGTATACTAGATTATTATTTTTATATAGATCAATGGAAAAATATTTTTAGGGACAAACAGTCAGACTGACAGATGTATGAAATGATCCAACAAATAGTTTATTGTGTACTCAAGCAGGTGAATAAATGCAAGGTAATTTTAATCATAAATAGATAAATATATTTTGAGATGAATTCCATAGTACTGGATGAGCATGAACCAAATAAAGAACTCTAATGTGTTTTTAGAAAATGAATTCCAAGAAAAGATTATGAAAAAAAGGAAAGATAAGGAAAATTATAATCCTATGTAAAGTCCTTAATTATGTTGATACCAAAGCTAGTCTTCAATTTTTGAGTTACATGATGAGATTAAATGATCATATAGAGAACCATTTATCCATTATTTTAAGAGTTCTTAATGATACTCCAAACTTATATTCTCTAGATATAGATAAATAGAAAAATATCTATGTTCTATAGAATTCAATAAGGATCAAGAAAAATCCATACTACTTTATAAGATTATGAATAAGATTAAAATGTGAAATGAAAGTTGAATTGGAAATTTCAGTGAGTAGGAAAAAATTTCAATTTCTTGGCATTGATATTGTAAGAGCACCTATAAATAAAGGATGAAAATTAAATTTCATAAGAATCAATGTTAATGTGTGTGGGAAGATAATGCTCGTATGATTATCTGATAAGATGAGCTCCAAAATAGTTAGGTTGTAGTTGTAAAGACTGGATAGAGTCATATTGAAGGAATGAGCTTCTATCATAGAAAATTGGATAGGATTCCATTGGATAATGATGAAATTGATTGTTTCTAATTGAGAGCCTACTTAGATGAATCATATAGTTCAAAACATCATACATTATTCATTAGGATTACATTTCTGGGATGATACCATCAAATGGAAAAACTTTGAATAACACAATGTTCACAAAATCATAATAAGGATGTTTGGTTAAAGGAAAACCAGACTGATCCATTTGACAGAGGAAAACCAAATGGAGCAATCAGATAGAGTAAAATCATACAGGGCCATAAGATTTATATTTGTTGTGGGATTTTTGTAGTGAAGTTTTGGAAATATCATACTTTGAATATCAATGCCTAATGAAGATCAAGATAAATTTCCATGACCAACATATTCATAAGAGGTTATTTGAGGATCTTTTAGGTTGTACATTGTTAATGATAACCCCGCTTACCTATGGTAGAAGTGAGTAATTTTATAAAGTGGACCAGAAAAGAAGAATGAAGAAGCTTGTAGTAAGGATGTAGAACCAATTATTTAAAAGGATTACTTTTCAAGGTGTATAACTAGCTATAAATGAAGAGGATACAAAAAGTAAAGTTGGGGTGTATAAAAAAATATTGTAGGAAAGATAACTACTAGGGTGGTAGAATTGTTCACTACTTGTGACTTTGTATTCCTAAAAAAACTAGTAAAAAATACATATTGGTGGTGGTATATAACATAGAATAGAGTAAGTATTTTTATCAAACCTTTTATGTGATTTTTGTTGCTACCTCTATATATTATTGACATTCAAAAGGTGAGTTTGAGATTAATATTTGATATTATCATAACTATAATTGGTTTCTATAGGAAAATAATTTTTCATAAGAAGTTATGAAACATTATTACAAAACGAAAAATGTTATAACTGATTCACTCCATCACACTCTCAGTGATATAAATCCTAGAGAAACTCAATTTGTATAATAGGTAGGATACTTTGAATGATCTAACTCTAAGGATGGATAATTTCAATTTTGTTAATAATAGGTGTCTTATATTTTTTTATGGAAGAAACTATAATAGTTGGAAGAATATTATATTACCCTATATTTTATCTCTTGGACATAAAGTTATAGAGTATACAACAATGGTATTTCCTGAGATTAATAATGTTTTTATGAAATCCACTGGTATGATAAATCTGGAAACTGATTGGATGTATCATAATGTAATGTTAATGGAACTTACATAAAATTTGTATACAATGATCATGATATTTCGAATTAAAATGAAAATATGAGATAAGATGAGAAAAAAACTATGAAGGAAATGGGAAACATAATGAAGATAAGTTAGAAATCTAGAATTATATTTGAAAATTTTATAACGACTAATGAATAATGTATTCATAGATACTTTACAAGAGTTAATGAGATATTGAGAAACATTAGAGGTTTTGGTGAGTAGTTGAAATATTATAATATTTTAAAAAAATAAATGAGAAACCTTCTACCCATATTTGATGCCAAATATTGAGCTTTATAAGATTATGATGATTTATCTCTGGATGAACATCAAAATATTCTTGAGGAAAATGAAATGATAAAATCACTAGTAATTATAATAAGATATGAAAATGAAATTTCCTTCAAGGATTTTTTTAAGAAATAGACATAAGGAAGTTTAAGAAAAAGAATAAATTTGTTTAGATGTAGAAGAAGAAGTAAAATATTTCAACCCAATTTTTCACTTATTTCCTAAATATTCAACAATGGATACTGGGAAGGAATAAGCAAAAATTATCTTAAATGTTTGAATTGTGATTGAAAATATCACTTCGCACAAAAAAAATTTATAAATAAAATCGAAGAATTTGAGTCTAAAGAAGATGATGAGAAGCTTAAAAAATAAGTTGAATGAAAAAAATTAAAAGGGTTTTTAGAATAAAAATACATTTTTTATGAATAAAAGGGTAGGATGATTTGTCATCTAGTGATGAATATAATCATAATTTAAAATTTATTTCTCAAGTAAGAAAAACTGCGATGCATTAAGAAGCGATGATGATGGTGGAGTGAGAACAAAACTTGAGTTGATTCTAAAATCAAATTTGGAATTGTCACTTGAGAAAAATATACAACTCAGAAAGGAAATAATTAATTTGTTGAAAGATATTGAGGAAACATATTTTGACAATGGTGAGTAAATAATGTACAATGAGATAGATCTATGTGTGATTAGAGCTTATAAAAGGAATATTGATTAACCAAAAAATAAACTGGATGTTTATGAAGAAAAATTATCTTGTGGTCTCAATATTGAATAAACTATACTTATTGAACAAAGTAAATAAAACAGATTGAGGATAGTTGAACTCGAGAAGATTGTATATATTCCTAAATAAGGTTAGCCAGAAAATGAAGAGTCTCTGATAAAAACACAATCAATGTTTCATAAATCAAAAAATTAGATAATAAATACCATATAATACTCCACTAAAGTAGTTAAGGTAAAGTTTAAAGCTTCTAAAGATGGTGAAAATAAAATTTATAGAAGTAGGT
Source organism: Viscum album (assembly GCA_963277665.1). Classification (NCBI taxonomy): domain Eukaryota; kingdom Viridiplantae; phylum Streptophyta; class Magnoliopsida; order Santalales; family Viscaceae; genus Viscum; species Viscum album. Next base: position 1,543,575,351 of record OY728155.1, on the reverse strand, counting down.
TGTTTCTATTCCTAAAAAATCACGAATTATATCTTATTATACTAAATCTATAGGTAAAAATTATTTGATATGTGAAAAAAATATCTTCATCTATGAAAGAGTTGAATTTATCAAGAATGTATCTCCATAAGAAAAGTTTCACATAGTCTATGATGAAACAATAAAAACATACTTCTGAGAATCATTACTACAATTCTTAAAGATAAAGATTTAGAGGACACTATTAATATTGTGGAATATTCATAAATGGATATTTTTCATGCTGGTATAACTTGTCACTACCAAGAAATAGGTACGAATCAAGGGGTAACTATAATGATGGGAGAATAAAAAAATTTCTTAATTTTTTTGAGCAAGAAAGGAATGTTCCGATGGTGAATAATTTTGAATCCTCAAAAAAAGACAAATGAAAAACAAAATAATGTTAAGTAACTTTATAAAGTTAATTAAACTAAAAATTTTCCTAAGAGAAAGAAATAGTGATTAGTTATTTGGACAGATCCAATGTCCATGAAAAGACAGTTGGAGTAAGCATGAAAATTTGTTGAATGAAAAAGACAAATGTGATTTATGATGAGGAGAATAAATTTTATAGAAATATAGAAATTGATGGTACATTTAATATTCATAAAAAGTTCAAGAGATGTGAGAAATATAGGAATGTTAAAAAATATTGTATGATTATCTTATCATCACTATAAGAAAGTATAAAAAGTTTGTTACAAACTGAAGTTAATAAAAATGTTACATAATCTAATGAAAAGGTGAAAACATTTTCTGAATATTCTAATGATGGGAAGACTATACAAATGACAAAAACCCTGGATAACCAAGTTTCAAGGCATAGATATATAGAAAATATATTTTAGAATGTAGTTTTTCCCCTATATTTGAGAAAAATTAGAGTGTCAAACATTTTGAATTATATTTTTAGAATTAAAGTGAATGAAACATGATGTTTATGATACAAAGGTTTGAACACATGTTTTTGGATGAAAGTTTCATGATAGAGAAAATGATGGTGAAAGATATCCCCATTCAGTGTTATCCTAAAACAATCTACTTTATAAAAATTTCATATGAATATTAGCGCACAAATATTTATGGACACGAATATTTAGTCTAAAAATGAATGAAAAGATCTAATTGAAAATACATTGTGAAGTCTTGTTGATTATGAATTTAAATCTAATACTAATAGGAAAATGTTAAATTAATTTTGAGATAATGTTTAGTGTACTATATGAGAATTCAAAATAAAAATAATGATAAATCATTTTTCGATAAAGAATAACTAAAAATAGAACTAGTGGAGGAAAGATATGTACCATTACATTCACTATATAGAGTCCTTAACTATGATGAGTCCAAATATGGTATTCAATATTTGAGTAACATGATGAGATTAACTAATCAAATGGGGGAACAATTCTTATTTGGATAGAGAGTTCTTAAAGAAAATCCATATGGGTATTTTTTGAATACAAATAAATTGGGAAATTTCAATGTTTTGTAGAATTCATGATGTTTTGAGAAGACTCCAAAATACTTTAGGGGATTTTGAATGAAATTAAAATGTTTGAAAATTTTGAAATTGGAAATATTAGTGACTAGTTAAAACATTTGAGTTTCCTTCCATTGATATTCTGAGAGAAAATATAAATAAATGATACAAAGTACATTGTACATGCATCATTGTTTATGTATGATGAAAGCTGACACTCTATTTATATTGTGATATGATGAATTTCAAACTAATTAGTTTAATGGTTAGAAGACCACATGGAGTTCCATCGAATGAAGAAACTAATATTATAGATCCATTATATGGGATTCAATTATACAAAGAATAAAGTGCGTGTTTCCAATTGAGTTCCTACTTAGTTGAAGTAGAAAGTGAAAAAGGATCATCTTTCTTCATCATATAGAGATTCATCATATGATGCGATCAAATGCAGTAAATCTGAATGAAGAAATGTTAACAGAAGCATAGTGAGTTGGTTAGGTCAAGGGAAAATTGTATCTAGTAATTAGATGAAGGAAAATTAGATAGATCCGTCAGATAGAGGAAAATTGAATGGATCCATTAGACATATATTTTTTGAGGGAGATTTTTGTGATGTTCATGAAATATCAAATTGAGAATATTCATATCTACCAATGATCAAGATAATGTTTGAAGAAAAAAATACTCTTTAGAGGGCCAGTTGTGATCTTGAAAGTTGTGCATGGGTGATTTTGATCCCACTTACATTTGGAGGAAGTGAATAATAAAAGAAGAATGAAGAATCATGTTGGTGGGGTGTAGAACCAGTTATAGAAAAGGCATGTTTGCTGGGGTGTTTAACCAGCTGTGAAGTAATATGATAGGAATATGATTATTTGGGGGTATAACCAACTATAGTAAGAAACATAACTATTGGTTTTATAGAACTATTTTCTTTTAGTGCCTTTATATTATAAAGATAATAATAATAAAATAATCCATGTTGTTTGGGATATCCAACATAGAAAGGAGTAGGTCTTGGTACTGAACCTTGTAAGTATCATATGCTCCTCTCTTTTCACATTTTCCACCAAAAAAGGGTAAGGTTGAGAGTTATATTTCAATGTATCATAACTATAATAGGTTTTAATAGGTTAATAATGTTTTCTTAACATGTTATGTAAAAAACTCATAAAAATACAAATTGACCACTAATTTACCCCTATGATTCTTAGTGATCTTGATCTAAGGGAACTTCAAATTATAACACTCATGACACCTCTATCTAGTCTCAAAGAACATGGTTGATCTAGGATATAACCCATATTACCATTTTTATATCCTCACCAATCACAAAATATCCCCACCTAATTTAATTAAAATGTTTCCAGTAAAAAATAATGTATTTTTAGGTATCATGCAAAACTTAAACAAGTTCATATCTTTATGTGGTCTGGGAAATTATAACATCCCCACCATATATATTTTCATCCACGAGTTGTCTTCCTAATTTTCATTATGTTACATAAAAAAACTAACACGACTACACTTATATATCATACACCTTCGCCATCCATCCTCTTTGATATGGATGTGATTTGACTAAAATCATATCAATAGAATGGTATTACCTTGTTTTCATCTTTATTTGATAAAAAAATTGAACACTCGTCATGTGATTCATCAGCCTCGAGCTTTCCATCATTTCTGTTGATCAAATAAGAGGGATCAAGATGATATCTTTAATACTGAGATATTTGGAATATTTTATAAATAGAACAAAAAATTTAAATAATATTATACAATTATACTAGGGTACATATTCTATGAATAATCTCTAGTGGCCCCACATATCATAGCGTAAACTTCCCACTCCACTAAATAAGGAGAAGTCCCAATCATGACGACACCCATATGAATATCTATCCCACATCAAACATCATAGGACACTGTCACTAGTATATATACAACCTATGTCATATTTTAATGTAACAAACATTTTTTATGATATTGTGTTTAATTTAATGATATTTTTTATTAAATATATCACACACAATTCCATGTCTAAAATGAACTATGATATACTATTAAAATATTATTTTTTAAATATGACCATTATGAATGTTTATTTATTTGGAAGGTATGAATAAAGAAAATACTATTAAATATATACAGAAATTTTCTCCATAATAATATTAATAATTATTCATGAATTGATTATCTGCATGTCAAAATTGAAGATAAAATCTTTTGATGGTAAAAGATATTTTTTCATAAAGTAGTTTTATTGTGCAATGTATTTTTTACTTAATAGATAAAATTAATTATAATTAATAATTGATGATAATTAATTAATCAGACTATATATATCTAATTTAATGAAATAACATTCATTTAATTTTTTTTTCAGCAAGTAATCAGAATAAAGTCATTTTATGGCTCAAAAATAAATTTTCTTCAAAATTGGTTTTTATTTCATTTTGTGTGTAGATATTATAATTAATTTCATCAAATTTTATAAAAATTTTATGAAAATATGAAAATTGTTTTTGAAAAAATCATTTCATAATTTTCTTAGTTTTAAATTTTGTGTTTTTTGCTAAAAATATTTATTTTTAAATGGATAGTGAAAATAATGGTTGTTACAAAACTATCGTATCTTTTCATAAAATAAAATATTTTAAAATTAGATTTTTTTATCTTTTTTTAACTTAAAATAGCATCCCTTTTATTAAAAATTATCTAATTTATTCCATATTAATCATCATTAGGATTTATTTTGGTATAAGTTCATTTTTAGGCATAAAAACACATTTTTATAAAAACAATTTTTCATTATTGTTTATGTATTTAAATTAAATTTTATTTTTACCAAATATATAATTTAATATTTTAAATTAAATGTAATATTTTTAATGAGGTTGTTCAAATTTTTTCATAATTTCAATTTCACTTTTTCTCAACATGAATAGTTACTTTGTGAAAAATTAGTTACCACAGTAAAGGGTAAACTGGTTAATTAAGGTAATAACTAAGGGATAAGTTCGAAAAACCATATTTTAATAGTTATTAAAATATTTTATTTTTACCCTTATCACCTTAGATGAAAACTTTTATAGGTTATGAAGCTATTTTCTAGGATTATGAATTTTATTTATTTTAAAATTTTGAATAATTAAAATTATGTCACCCCCATGACTTATAAAAGGGTACCTTCTTTTCATATTTTTTTTCACATAAAATCAAACTTTTTACTCAACCAATAATTACCCAAATCCCTTATAAACATCCATAAAAACTTACTATAGGTCTTGGTTTCATGAAAATACCAACATAGGAAGTATTGTTATGTAATCTAAGGGAGCTTTTCCAAAGAATATTTGTAATTCATAACCGAGTATTTCTTGTTTATTTCTTATTGTTCCCCATTAAAATAATATTTATGTAATGGCCCAAACCCTCATGATCCATCCTTTTGAAAAATTCAAGGATCCTAAGGGGTCGCACCTCGTTTGGTGTGACCGATCGGCGCGAGCGATCGGTGGAGCCGATCGGCGCGACCGGCCGATCGGTGCGATCGATCGATGTTATCCAGCCTTGTCGAGTTTTCCTTCTATAGGTTTTCCCGTAACACCTCTTTTAGGACTTTTTGACCATTTAAGGTGTTTCAAGGCCGTTTTTAACCCATAATTAATATCTAAAAATCCCAAAAAACTCCCTATTAAATAACAATTATTTAAGTCATGTGTAACCACCCAACCGTGTGGTAGAACCACGATCCGACTTCCAAGGCATTCAAATTCCTTATCCCATAACATTGGGGATATCATCTATTTATCACGCTATAAATTCTTCTTCTCCCTCATGGCTAGTCCCCTCCTTTTCCTTGTGCGTTTGAATTCCTTTCTTTCCTGAGGCAAGTGGTGCACCTGTGCGGGAGCCCTGCGAGTCGCACTTCCCCTATTTAGGAATGTGGAAAAAAACTTTGACATTTGATCAACCAAGTAAGGATTTTCTCTTTCGTCTCTCCTTTCTGTGTATCATGTGGGGTGGGCATGCTTTTACCTCTGTGAAAATTGATGAAACCGATCTTAATGAAGATAATGAGAGGACGTTTAAAAAATGAACGGGGGGTGTGATCGATGTTCTGTTGTAATATTTATGTTGTTATATATTGTGAATTGTACGGGCCTATGCTCACTCAAAATCATGGCCGTTGGTGGTCTTTATCTGTGCACTAATGAACCTCGGTGCTCTTGGATATTTAAATAACCGTAACATGGAATTGGTTAATTACGTATACTCGGTTAAAAAAAGTGAAAGCACCAGGATCAACCATTTTCTGTGATAACCCCATTTAAAGCACAGTGTAATTGAAACCATGGGGTGTGTTAAATCATTTTAAATCTGAAAATACCTACATGGACCTACCTTGTGTTGGTGGTAGCGGTTTGGTTGCTTCTTCCACGGGCCGATTGCTGGGGTGATATGGGTGGGGATGGGATCCCCAGTTGTTGTACTTTCGCTGGTTGTGAATTTGAGGCTGTGTGGTTACTCTACTTATATAAAGAATTGGGGTGGAATCCTTTGTTGTTGAGAGACCGTTGGTTCCTGGATTTTGGGGACATGGGGCTGTGTCTCGGGGTTTTCTTTGGTTCCAGTACTTTGAGTGATATTACATATCCCTTGTTTTTGTGACTTTACAAGAGAACTGGGTGTGAATGATTAAGTTGATGTTTGACTATTTTCCTCCTCTGGCTTGTAGTTTTTGCTAATTAATTGCCCAGTAGTGTAGAATTCACCTAAACGGGGTTACTTGAACCTGAAAATAGGAACATTTTAAATGGGAATTGGTTTTGGGAATGAGTTTTGGCCTGGCCGTGAGTATCGTACTGTTCATTCATGAATAATTAGTAATGAGGGTGTTTGTGCTTAGGTTTTGGAACCCCTAGGTTGAGATGAGTGCTTGTTACCTATACCTATATCTTTAGTTTTTATGTTTCTTATTCGTGCCCCACCCAAGTTGATCACAAACGTGTTGAACACTCCCATTTCATGGCGAAGGGTGTTTTTTCCAACACTCGTATGAGTGGCTGGTTATTAGCTCCTTTTCTACTCCCTTTACAGAATAGCCCAAGACTCTTCGGGTAGGCTATGATGGCCTGAAGTCCATTATTAGCCCATGAATATTCAGGCAGTGTAGCTTTGGTGGTTGGCCCAGGTGTTTGCGGGCAGGTTGTTTCCCAAGTGTCTTCGGGATGAGGCCCATGTATCTTCGGGTGTGGCAGTAGTTGTTCTGACCCAAGTGTTTTCGGGTGTGGTTACGCATGGTGGTTGTGCCCCAGGTGTCTGCGGGCGAGGTTTGGCAGTGGGACTATGGTGAGGTTATAGCCCAGGTGTGTGCGGGCGGGATGTGGCAGTGGGACTGAGGTAAGAATGGCAGGATTGGTTCAATGCGTAGGATGTCTGCAATAACCAGTCGGAAAGTGGCACAGGGTACCCAAATATCGATGTGTTATTACTATATGTTACTTGACTTGCGTTATTTGGGGAGCATGCCTTGGTGAGGTTTGGGTGGATAGCTTTTCCTTGTTGGGTGTTTGGTTATCTCTTTTTCCATGGAGCATTAGAATGTCTCCTCACTTTTTCGCAAGAGTCTTTGGTTTACCCTACTGAGTATACTTGTATGCTCACCCTACATATATAAAACTTCTTTCAGGTTTCTAGGAGGACTTCAGGGATCGGGTGGGACCGTACTAGCTCGGACCTTGGGGCAGTTGCTATTGTCGTTTCCCTTTTCATGGTACTTTACCTTTGGAGTTTTTGAGGCTTGTATTATTTACTGTTGAACATGCATATGGGAATGGGTTACTTTTGTCTTTGCCTTTACTTTCATCTTTGGTATTGTTGGGATTGATATCTTATCACTTGTTCCTATAAAAAAAGGTTAATTCCTTCCACTTTGTGTGAGATTTTATACCCTTGGTGCTAGTCTCCACTCCGGGACTTATTGAAGGTGGGTCTCAGGGGTCATTATCTCTTCTTTAACTTAAAGAAGGAAGGGTCTGGAAATCTGATGTCCCTTCCCTCCTTTTGGTGAAGGCGGGTTGTGACAGAATGGTATCAAAGGTGAGGTTGAGAGATAGGATGGAGTCTGGAGTTTGGAATAGTGAGGATTGCATGGGATGGTAGGGAAACTGTGTTGGATGATCTTGGTGCGCGAAATAGGCTAGGGAGAACAGGCTAGGACACGGGATTTTAGGGCCCCCTGTGATCCGATACAAGGACTCTGGACCTACCGAACGACCAATTGAGGCTACACTGATTGCAGGGTAGAGAACATAGGAAAGTTACATGCATCATAATGACTTTTGTTCTCGTGTTTCTGTGAGTATTTTGGGAATTCAAAAATAATTAAAGAAGTTGAATAAAATGTAAGATCAATATTCTACACTACTCGGGCTTAGGCATTCCTTGTTTACATGCAGCTATGGCACCTGGGATGCGACCATGGGTAGTGCGGGCGATCGAGGCCCATGAGGTTTACTTGGTCGATCGACAGATGACCGACCGAGAGGAGGGGGATGATCAGTGGAAGAAGACACTTCAAGCCCTTCAGCGACAGACCCTAGGGAAGTACTATAGCAGCACCTCAAACATGGAAACGGAGTGCTGGCTGGAGAAGCTAGTGATCGCTTTTGGCTTGATTCGGGCTCTGACTGAGTACTGGGTTCCTCTGGCTGTCATCCAGATACGGGGAGCAGCGCGTCAGTGGTGGACGCTTTATCTCAGGGAATGGAAGGAGGCTGAGGTTGTGTGGGCTGATTTAGGGAAGGAATTCCGGGCAGAATTCCTCTCTTCCATAATGAAGGTAGAGAAGAGATAGGAGCTACTATCCCTCCAGTAGGGGAGTATAATGGTGAGAGAGTTGGGGATCAAGTTCAAGGATCTCCTTCTCTTCGCTCCGGATATCTTTCCGGATGAGGAGTCTCGGGTGAGACGTTTAGAGGAGGCACTCCGACCTTCTCTATAGTACGTTGTTACTCCCTTCACCCTACCAACATACTTAATGTTGCAGAAGAAGGCTGAGGTGGTGGAGAGGATGCACATGCTAGGAGGTGTGTCATGAGAGGGTCTCTGGTTGGGCTCATTTAAGGGGAAGGTTGTCAGCAGCAAGCCTCCAGCATCAGGACCCTCTAGGATCCGACCGGTGGGGAGTAGGCCGCAGCAGTTCCAGTTCTGATCTCCCAGTCCTCACCTTTTTTCCTTCGGGCCCAGGACCGAGGTTCTTCATCTGTGGGAGACATGGAAATCTTTGGAATCAGTGCCCGGATAGAGTGCAGTACGGTGGGGGTGGGTAGGTTCAGCGCCCACCTCAGAAACAGCAGCTTCCAGCTAGGCCCTCTCAGTAGCAGCAGTATGGGCAGTGAGCTCCCGCTCCTCCGAGGATAGACGTTGCAGGAGGAGGCCGCCCCCATGTCCCTCCTCAGGGACCTAGACCAGGGTGGGGTTGGGGAGGCTGCTGACTTCCCAGAGGTAGAGGAGCTGGGCGTGGGCAGTTTCACGCCACAGATGCAGCAGTTCGAGCAGGGCCAGAGGTCGTTCGAGGTACGATCATTTTGTTCAGTACCCTTTCTTATGTCTTGTTCGATATAGGTGCTTCACACTAATTTGTTACACCCAGTTTGGACCGTGCTTTGGGTATAGATGCAGAGATAATTCTAGTGCCCCTGGTGCCGAGCACACCAGTCAGAGGTCAGAACAACTTGATATATGTTTGTTGAGGATGCAGACTGACGATAGGGCCACCTCAGTCAGTCAGGGACCTCCTAATATTGCAGATACAGCCATACAATGTCATCCTAGGCATTTAATGGCTGTTATCTGTATGTTCCATCATCGAATTCTTCCGAGGAAGGGTCGTGTTTTTAGAATTAGGTGGCTGATGTGTTACTTTCATCGGTGAGCGGGGTGGCTAGAAGGGCAGCAGGCGAGAGGAACCCCTCCTCTCCTTGTTAGCTGAGCTATTGGTGGAGTCAGCGGATGAAGAGATGGCGGAGGTACCGGGGATCGTTAGTGAGTTTATGGACGTCTTCCCTAAGGAGGTGATGACTCTTCCCCCTCAGCATTATGTCGAGTTTGGGATAGACTTGCAGCCCTTTGCTCATCCAATTTCGATGGCTCCCTACCGGATGGCACTTTCAGAGCTACGAGAGTTGTGGATTCATATTGACGATCTGATGAAGAGGGGTTATGTTCGACCAAGTGCGTCATCGTGGGGTTCTCCAGTCTTTTCTCAAAGAAGGTAGATGGTGGTCTCAGGTTGTGCATAGACTAAAGAAGGCTGAATCAGGTGACGATCAAGAATCACTACCCTCTTCCGAGGGTATGCGATCTTTTCGACTAGCTGAAGGGGGCATGATGGTTCACGAAGATCGACATGCGGTCTGGATATCACTAGTTGAGGGTGAAGGAGGGAGACATCTCGAAGACGGCCTTCATTTGTAGATATGGGAACTTCAAGTTTGTGATCATGCCGTTTGGCGTTAAAAATGCTCCAGTTGTGTTCATGGGGCTTATGAACTCCATCATCCGGGAGTATCTGGATCGGTTCGTAGTAGTGTTCATCGATGACATCCTGATCTATTCAAGCTCAGAGCAGGATCACGCTGAGCACCTGAGGATTGTTTTGGAGGTCCTCCAACATCACCAACTCTTTGGGAAGTTTTCAAAGTGCATGTTTTGGATGTGGGAAGTGCACTTCCTTGGGAACGTAGTGTCCGAGCAGGGAGTAGCGGTAGACCCATCAAAGGTTGAGGCGGTCGCTTCTTGGGAAGCACCCAAGAACGTGGCAGAGGTTCGTAGTTTCCTCGGGATGGTAGGTTACTATCGGAGGTTCGTACCCAACTTCTGCCCATTTGCAGCACCTTTGACAGCCTTGATGAATAAGGATCAAGCTTTTGTGTGGGACTTGCAATGTGAGGAAGCCTTCAGCTATCTGAAGGAGAAGTTGGTTAGTGCCCCAGTGCTGAGGTTACCAGAAGAAGGGGTTGCATATGAGGTGTTCTGTGGTTATTCAGGACAGGGCCTCAGATTTGTGTTGATGCAACAGCAAGGGTTGATCTCCTATGGGTCTAGGAAATTACATCCCCATGAACGTAACTATACCACCCATGATCTAGAGCTTATGGAGGTCGTGTTCACACTAAAGTTGTGGTAGCAATACCTCGTCGGGGAGCGCTTCGTGGTCTTCACCGATCACAAGAGATTGAAGTATGTATTCTCCCAACAAGACCTGAACTTACGATAGCGAAGATGGATGGATTTTTTTCAGGACTAAGATTTTGAGATTTCCTAATCCTCAGGGAATGGAAACGTGGTGGCTGAGGCCTTGAGCAGGAAGTCATAGAGGGATGCAGTCTGAGAGTCGGCAGACACTTGGAGGGCGATGGAGGAGTTGGCTACCCTGCACCTGGATGTGAGGATGGATGGCGGTAAGGGTTGCCTATATCAGATGGTAGTACAGTCTTCTCTATTACGTCAGATGGAGGACTATCAGTGGGGACACCCAGAGAGTGAAGTGATGCATGACCAGGTTGGCCAAGGCAGTGCTCCGGAAGGGTGGACAGAAGATGGTCAAAATTAGATGCTATTCTGAGGGAAGTTTTTCTTTACGGAGGCAATGCGCGAGATAGTCCTTGGTGAGTTCCACAGATCACCCCTAGTGGTGCACCAAGGAGTTTCCAAGATGTGCCAGGGTCTGAGGAGATAGTTTTGGTAGCCTGGGGAAAAGCGGGCGGTGTTAGAGTTTGTGGCCAAGTGCCTAGTGTGTCAGCAGGTGAAGGATGAACACCGTGTTCCAGGAGGTTTGTTGAAACCATTAGATGTCCCTAAGTGGAAGTGGGATGACATCTTGATGTATTTCGTCATAGGGATACCCAAGGTTCTAGGAGGTTGCGACACCATCTGGGTAGTAGTGGACCTGTTGACGAAATCGGCTCACTTTCTGGCAATCAAGGAGTTGAGGGCAGTGGATGCTATAGCACGAAGGTATGTGGATGAGGTGGTGCGGTTGCATGGGGTTACAAGGTCCATAGTCTCAGATAGGGATGCACAATTTACCTCACGAGTCTAGAGGGGTTTACATCATGCTTTCGGCACCCAACTGCACCTTAGCACTGCCTTCCACCCCCAGATAGATGGTAAGATAGAGTGCACCATGCAGACCTTGGAAGATATGATACGAGCATGCATCCTGGACTTCGGGGGATCATGGGTGTGACACTTGACTCTGGTAGAGTTTTCCTACAACAATAGCTACCACTCTACCATTGGCATGGATCCATTATAAGCTTTGTATAGGAGGCTGTGTTGCTCACCCGTGTGCTAGACAGAAGTCAGGGAGGCAGGTGTTCTTGGCCCAGAGGTTGTACAGAGCATAATGGAGAAGGTGAAGCTTATATGAGAGAGGATAAAGGTAGATCAGGACTAGCAGAAGTCATATTCGGATGATAGGAGAAGTCCCTTGGAGTTCGAGGTTGGGGACCACATGTTCTTGAAGGTCTCCCCTCGGCGTGGGTAGCAGATGTTTGGTATGGGAAGTAAGCTCTCTCCCAGGTTTTTCGTACCCTTAGAGTTGTTGCACCGGGTCGGAGAGGTGGCTTATCAGCTGGAATTTCCACCAAAGCTACAAAGGGTGCACAATTTCTTCCATGTGTCCCCAGCTTCGTCGGTATCTGCATGACGATTCGCACGTCCTCAAATGGGGAGATCTATATATCAAAGATGATGCAACATTCGTGGAACGGCCAGTGATGATCGAGGGTTGTGAGGAGAAGGTGATTCGTGGATGAACCATCCCATTGGTTCGCATGTTATGGAGGCATGGTGGGCTTGAGGAGAGTACCTTGGAGAGGGAAGCGCAGATGCGTGCCCAGTACCCAGAGTTTTTTTTTTGAGATTTATCCCATTTTGTCAGTACTTGTTTGCTATGTAATTATTTACTTTGTTGGCTATGGGATGTGCAGTTTCCTTTTTCTGTGAATGTGTGTGAAGTGTTCTAAAGGACGGGGTGGGGAGGACCTGATTCCTAGTTAGGACGCATTAAAGTGGATGTTCCTAAACCTGTGCCGGCGAGTCAATGCCACCCAAAGCCGATAGTATATTAACACGGAAGAAGGAAAACCCCTCTCCCACATGGTCGGACTGTTTAGTCTTTTGTTTTTCATGGTTATATGGGGAAAGGAGCAGTAGGAAGTCTGTGATTGTTCAAGAGATAAGGTGTTCTTGTGTCAGAGAGGTTCACTCTTGAGAGGTATCTTCGAGGGTGGTTTTTCGGACCCCCTCTTTCCTTCGGGTCTGGTTCTGGATTCTTGAGGGGGAGAATAGTTTGAGAGGTATATAATGTAATGGCACAGACCCTCATGATCCATCCCTTTTCCAAATTCTAGGATCCTATGGTGTCAAACCTCATTCGGCACGGTCGATCGGTGGGGTCGATCTACGCGACCGGCCGATCGGTGCGACCGATCAGTGTTATCTAGCCTTGTCAGGTTTTCCTTCTATAGTTTTTCCTATAACACCTATTTTAGGCCTTTTTGACCTTTTAAGGCATTTCAAGGCCGTTTTAACCCATAATTAATATCTAAAAATCCCGAGAAACCTCCCTGTTAAATAACAATTAATTCAGTCATGTGTAACCACCCAACCGCGTGGTAGAACCACGATCTGACTTCCAAGGCATTCAAATTCCTTATCCCATAATATTGGGGATCTCATATATTTATCACGCTAGAAATTATTCTTCTCCCACTGGGCTAGTCTCCTCCGTTTCCTTGTGCATTCGAAGTCCTTTCTTTCCCGAGGAAAGTGGTGCACCTGTGCGGGAGCCCTGCGAGTTACACATCCACTATTTTGGCGTGTGGAGAAAAACTTCGTTCTTTGATCAACCATGTAGGTATTTTCTCCTTCGTCTCTCCTTTCTGTGTATCATGTGGGGTGGGCATGATTTTGCCTCTGTGGAAATTGATGAAACCAAACATAACAAAGATAATGAACGGACCTTTAAAGAATGAAAGGGAGTGTGATCGATGTTCTGCTGTACTCTTTATGTTGTTATGTGTTGTGAAATGTATGGGCCTATGCTCACTGAAAATCATGGTCGTTGGTTGTCTTTCTCTGTGCATTAATGCACTTCGGTGCTTCTGGATGTTTAAATAACCGTAACATGGAATTGTTTAATTACATATAATCAGTTAAATAAATCGAAAGAACCAGGATCAACCCTTTTCCGTGATAACCCTGGTTAAAGCACAGTGGAATTGAAACCATGGAGTGTGTTAAATCATTTTAAATCTGAAAATACCTACATGGTCCTGCCTTTTATTGGTGGTAGTGGTTTGGTTGTTTCTTTCACGGGTCGATTTTTGGGGTGATATGGGTGCGGATGGGATCCCCTGTTGTTGTACTTTCACTGGTTGTGAATTTGAGGTTGTGTGGTTACTCTGCTTATATCATGAATTGGGGTGGAATCCTCTGTTGTTGAGAGACTGTTGGCTCATGGATTTTGGGGACATGGGTTTGTGTCTCGAGGTTTTCTTTGGTTCCAGTAATTTGAGGGATCATACTTATCCCTTGTTTTTGTGACTTTACAAGAGAACCGAGTGTGAATGTTTAAGTTGCTGTTTGACTGTTTTCCTCCTCTGGATTGCGGGTTTTTCCTGTTAATTGCCCAGTAGTGTAGAATTCACCTAAACGGGGTTACTTGAACATGAAAAAAGGAACAGTTTAAATGGGAATTGGTTTTGGGAATGAGTTGTGGCTTGGCCGTGAGTATCGTACTATTCTTTCATGAATAATTAGTAACGAGGGTGTTTGTGCTTAGGTTTTGGAACCCCTAGGTTGGGATGAGTGCTTGTTACCTATACCTATATCTGTAGTTTTTATGTTTCTTTTTCGCGCCCCACCCATGTTGAGAACTTAAGTGCCGAGCACTACCATTTCATGGGGGGGTTTCCCAACAGTCCTATGAGTGGCTGGTTATTAGCTCATTTTCTTCTCCCTTTCCTGAATAGCCCAAGACTCTTCAGGCAGACTGTGATGGCCTGAAGTCCATTATTAGCCCAGGAATCTCCGGGCAGGGTAGTTGTTGTGGTTGGCCCAGGTGTTTGTGGGCAGGTTGTTTCCCAAGTGTCTTCGGGATGTGGCCCATGTGTCTTCGAGCGTGGCAGTAGTTGTTCTGACCCAGGTTTTTGCGGGTGTGGTTACACATGGTGGTTGTGGCCCAGATGTCTGTGGGTGGGGTTTGGAAGTGGGAGTGTGGTGAGGTTATGGCCCAGGTGTGCGCGGGCGGGATGTTGAAGTGGGACTACGGTAAGAATGGAAGGATTGGTTCGATGCGTAGGATGTCTTCAATAACCAGTGGGAAAGTGGCGCGGGGTACCCAAATATCGACGTGTTATTACTATATGTTACTTGACTTGTGTTATTTGGGGAGCATACCTTGGTGAGGTTTGGGTGGATATATTTTATTTATTGGGTGTTTGGTTATCTATTTTTCAATGGGTCATTTGAATGTCTCCTCACTTGTGAACGACCGTCTTTGGTTTACCCTACCGAGTATACTTGTATGCTCACCCTACGTATATAAAACTGCTTTCAGGTTTCCAGGAGGACATCTGAGATCGGGTGGGACCATACTCGCTCAGACCTTAGGGCATTTTCCATTTTCATTTCCCTTTTCTTGGTACTTTAACTTTGTAGTTTTTGAGATTTGTATTATTTATTGTTGAACATGCATATGGGAATTGGTTACTTTTGGATTTTCCTTTACTTTCATCTTTGGTATTGTTTGGTTTTCTATCTTATCTCTCGTTCATATAAAAATAAAAAGGGTAATGCCTTCCACTTTGTGTGAGATTCTATAACCTTTGTCCTAGTCGCCACTTCGGGACCTATTGAAGGCAGGTCTCAGTGGTCATTATCTCTTCTGCAACATAAAGAAGGAGGGGTCTGGAAATCTGTTGTCCCTTACCTCCTTTTGGTGAATGCGGGTCGTGACAATTTAACCACACTAAATTAATATAATCATAATATTTCATATATTAAAATTTTATTAATATTATGGTACAACCATTTCCCATCTATTTTCTATCCGATGAAAAAGATAATGTTTCCTGTGTGTACAAGTGGACTCCCACCTCCATGAAGTGATGTGTGTCGTTTATCATCATAGGATCATATAGATGGGAAAATATGGATAAAAATGATAAGTATTATATTTATAACATAATTTTTATTATTTAATTATAATAAACTTATTACCTTCGTACCCTATTATCCATATGAAAGTAATAATTTCAATCGTACGTATGTGTTGACTACCTCCTCTACAAAACGATGTGATTCATTTTTCATTAACACATAAAATTGTTTTTTATAATGATTAAAC
This sequence comes from Viscum album, assembly GCA_963277665.1. NCBI lineage: Eukaryota > Viridiplantae > Streptophyta > Magnoliopsida > Santalales > Viscaceae > Viscum > Viscum album. Next base: position 1,543,559,416 of record OY728155.1, on the reverse strand, counting down.
TAAAGAATATGTAACATTTTTTAAAAATATTTATGATTATTTAAAATTAATGTATAGTTACATTTATTTATTTTCCACTCATTATGAAAATGAAAATTCCATTCACACGTACGTACGGACTACCATCACTATGAAATAACAAGATTAATGTTTAGTACTCCCATATATATTTTGGTTATAAAAGTTTATTTAATGTTTAAATATTATAATTATAATTTTTTTTCGTTTTTAGATAATTTTACCATAACACTTTTGACCTTAGTCAACACATCGATGTTTTTTTTGAGGTTATAAACAGATCGACCCCAATACAACCATTATGAACTTAACCATTTTTGTAACTAAACATTCCATGGTAATAAAAGAAATAAAAGGAAAAATAATAATGAAATGAAAATAAAATAAATATCAAGAAATTATAAAAATAATATAATTTTATTATTTATGTGTTAAGTAACATGTGAAGCTATTCATGACCTAAGGGAAGCGATTTTTCTTTAAAACCCTATTTTAAAGTATTCTGTTTAAATATTTCCCCTTCATTTCCAAGTTCTTAGAAATGTTCCATGAATTTTATTTATAAAAACCCTACTATTTATTATTCATTAAATAGTAATTTATTACATTAAATTACACATTATACAACCTAGAAGATCGATAATTATAATTTATTTGGGAATTAGGTACATAACATAACATAACATTTTGAAATAGGATATAACAACATTATTGAAAACATACATAACATTATTTTAAAATTTTCTGGATTTCAAAACTGTACAGGATAACTAGGGATCAAACATAAGAAAGGGGTGACCTATAAATCCTAGTAAGAGGAAAAACATGGGATAATGTTATACATGTTAGATAACTGGAATATAAAGGGCCCATAAAAAGAGTTGGAATCATAAAAATGAACAATGATATATGATATAGCATGATAATCATAACCATGGAAATATGGAAACAACATAAAACAATTCATCATAAACAAATTTCAAGGATACTCCACCTACACATAATGGTGTAAAGAGTACCATAAAGTAATCAGGTTTACTCTTTGTCCCAACATTACATATAATGATACTAAACATTACCCAATGCATTTGAGTGCTATATAATCATGGGTGCACCCATAACATTTATTTCATTCTTAGGATTAAGTAGTCCATATATATTGTACAACATGGATTCATTAATCATCATAATTTATTACACAATAAAAGAGTCTCGAATAAATATTTGTATGTACACAATAAAAATGTTTATTTGCATAAATTTAAACAATCTTAATAGGATATGATTATTGTATTATCTACACATTTTATTTGTCATAGAGAATCATGGTGATATTTTGGAAACATAACAAAGTCTCATAATGTTTTATAGTAATGGGTTGATGATAAATCATGTGTATATCATCGAATATATATTAAATGGGAAGTAATAGGGACATGTAAAAATATATCCCAACATTTGAAATTGGAGATATATGGTCAAAGTTAATAAAGAAACATGAATAAAGAAAAAAAAACTAACTATATTTTCACATGGTAACGGGTGTACCTAAAGGATCATTGGAAGAACAATGAGAGTGAAAGGGATATATCATCATTTTTTAATTAAGTATAAATTAAGGGGAATATATAATAAATTATCCCAACATAAGAAATTTAAATTTAAGAGACATAATATAAAATAAGTGCTTGAATGGAAATGAGAAGACAGAAATCTCTTACATGAGTGTCTGAGTCCAAATGCCTGAGAGGGGCTTCTAGAGAGCTTGGAAAAAATTAGGAGGACTATAGTGTGTTCAGGGAAAAGACTGGACGTTCTTAAAGGATTATTTGTGCAATTTAATTGGATCTTGGGTGCTTCTATATAAGGAAATATAGGGATTTCATTATTATTTAGGTTTTGGAATATACCTAGTAAAATAACCAAAACCACAAACCATCCCATGTTTTTTCCTATAGTCTCATTAAAATGGGATTGGTTATCATTATATGTCTGAGATCTGAACTTGATAAAATAATTCATTTTATTATGGGGAGGTGAGTCATACTCTTAAAAAAATGATTTTAAAACCATAAAATATATTAATGGAATTGGAGGATTTATAAAGGCTTTATAAAATTAACAAAATAAACGAAAAATCACATTATTTTAAGTGGAAAACCTATATTTAGACGTGGATACCTGTTAAAGTATATATTAATTCACTTATTGGTCATTATAATGAAATAATACACAAAGTATATTTATACAATATTTATTTTTTACGTGAAATTTTTACTATCATATAATATTATGAAAAATTTACCATTAAATAATATTGAAAATCACATCCCATAAATAATATTAATTTTCTCAAAATAGTTTTCTATAGAATTTAATTTTCACTTTTAAAATAAAATCAACATTTATTATGAAATTCTAGGTTTTTTGACAATATTAGTTTTCGAACCACTATAAATTTACATTTGACATCATAAAAATTTTATGATCATTTATATTTACTAAAAATTATTAAATTTTATTTTTTAAAAATGTTAATTATTTCAAAAATTGATTTTTTCATCGAAATATATTCCTTAATTGTAGTTGAATATCAACTTTTTTTTGAATCAAAATAAAATCATTTATAAAATAACAATAAAAAATATGAAAATATATTTATTATTATATACAAATTAATGTACATACTCATCATGCGAGGGTATTGATACATATCTGTTTAACACACAAAAAAACACCCTATGTGTAAGGTGTGAAATGGTGGAACTTTTATGGTTTGGTTCGGCGAACATGGTTTGGGCTATGATCTCATTGAGATTGAACATCACCTGTAAATGGGTTTTCTCATGCTTAAGTTTTTGGATTTCATTTTTCTCATGGTAATGAAAAAATACTAGTGATTCTATCTCTCTCGGATGCTTCAATAAATGGGATTCGTAGGGTACAATGCTACTAGTTGAGACCATCACTTCCTTTTTCCATGTCAATTGGATTTGTTCAAAACATATATTTCTACTAATATGTTTTTATTTTTTAATGGATATATTATTAATGGAAAAGATACTTAATAGTTTCATAAATCCAATTGGATAAATAAAACAAAATAAGTTCATGTTTTTTTATAACTATATTAAATAATACGACATTTAATTAGATAAAATTGGAATTTTAATAATAATATTTTGGGTCATTACAATATTACCTCCTTAAGAAATTTTTCCCACAATGTTTTCATTTCCCACACTAAAATTGATTAGGGTAACACTGTTTCATCACTTCATCTGGTCCCCACATTGATTCTTCAATCTTGTGGTTTCTCTACAGTACTTTGAAAAGGTGAATTGTCTCATTTATTATAACATTGTCTCTATGATCTAAAATCATCACCAGATTCTCCTCATAGTAAAGGTCACTATCTAATAGAAGAATATCCAGATTGAGTACATGTGGGGGTCTGGTATGTACTGTATCAAGAGGGATACATGGAATACATCAGGTACTTGACACATGTATTGTGGGAGTGCTAGTCGATACACCATCAGTCCAATGTGGTCAAGGATCTAAAAGGGGCCGATGTATCTTGTACAAATTATTAACTTTATCCTAAATCTCATAGAATTCATCTATGGGGATACGCAGAGGAATAACATGTCCTCAACATCAAACTCTAGGTCCTGTCGATGATTATCAAGATATCTCTTTTATTGAATATGTGTAGCCTTGATGTGCTACTAAATTGTCTTATCCTTTTCAACAATTTCCACATCTATTTTAGGAACTATCCATTTCTATTCCCCAACATTATCCTAACATGCAAGAATTCTGCACCTCTTACCATTGAGGGATTCATAGGGAGCAATTTGGATGCTCGAGTGATAACTATTGTTTTATGAGAACTAGGCCATAGATAGATGTTGGTCCCATCCTCCTTCTAAGTACATATTACATGCTTGAAACATTTATTCTAGTGTTTTAATAGTCCACTTGGATTGACCATCTATTCGATGGTGATAACCCGTGATGAATTTTAATTCATCATTTACAACATGTTGAAGACTTCTCTATAACATGGAGGTGAATCTTGTACATCGATTAGATAAAATAAATAATGGTACTCTATTTTTCCTTACCACTTCTCTAATATATATCCTTGAATTTTGATCAAGTTAAAAAATCCCCCCGAATCAAAATAAAGTTATATTTCATTATAATATGATCCACAATAGCCCATATAGAAATGTTTCTCATAGATGTCTTTATAATTTCATTGAAAAAGTCGATGGAGATGTTCTCACATTTTCATATTGGTATGGGTAATGGTGGCATCATCCCCATAGATTTATTCCTTTCAGATTTCACATTCTGACATACTAGGATCTTTGATGTATATTCAGTGATATACTTATTTATATTGTAACAAAAATATTTCTCTTAGGGATATCGATGCATCCTTTTGATTCTTGGTTGAATGGTGAAATTTAAACTATATCCATCGTCTAAGAGTTTCTTCTTTAACTAACTATTTGATGGTACACATAATCATAACCCAAATATCTCTACTCCAGCTTCATTAATAATGAACTCCAAGGATTTAACTTTAATTATACTTCCCACATTCTTCTGAATTCTTACATCATCTTTTTGAGAATCCATTAACCTCTCTAGAAGATATGGTTAAGAAATAATTTGCGAAAGGATTGATGATTTTCCTTCATTTATTATTCCCATATCCATCCTTTCCAAATATAAGAAGATCAGAACCCTCTCAATTCTCATCAATGATATAATTTTAGAATATTTTCTACATATATTGTCTACCAATTTATTTTCCTTACTAAGATTGTAGTTTATTGAGAAATCATTATCCTATATCAACTCTATTCATCTTCATTGGTGTATATTCATCTCATTCTATGTGAATATATACGTAAGTATATTGTGATCTATATATTTTTAACACTTCTCACCAATGATATAATGAAGCCATATTTTAAAATCTAAGATCATTTCATACACCTAAATATCATGTTTTGGGTATATTTGTTCATGAAATATCAGCTTCCTTGAATAATAGGCTATGAATTTTCATTCTACTTTAACAAAAAGCTCAGTTATTTTTTCAAAGCATCAATAAACACTATGAAAGGTTTCTTTCTGGGATTAGTGTGAGAACATGGGTAGTGATAAGCCTCCTTTTACGTTTCTTTAAGCTCACTTCACACTCATTATTCTAGGAAATCATGAATCCCTTTCAAGTTAGCCTGGTTAGTGGGTTTGAAAATCACTTGAAATTTCTCACAAATCAATGATAATATATAGTTAATATGTGGAAATTATGAATATCTATTATATATATTGGTCTCAACCATCCTTAAATTTCTCGTTCTTTTGAAGGATCCATAGATGTCCCATATTTTATGACGCTATTCCACAAGAATGATAATTCATTTAACTAGAACTCACATTTGTTGTAATTTTCAAAAATCTTATCCTTTCACAAGGTCTTCATCATAGTGCTTACATGCTCCTCATTTACCCTCTTTGGTTTTGGGGGTATATTCTGATATCATCTATAAATACTATCAAAAAAATTTCAAGGTAACTTCTGAAGACTCTATTCATCAAATACATGAATATTTCTAGAGCATTATTTATTCTTAATGTGATTACAACGAACTCATAGTGCATGTACCTTCTATGAAAAGAAGTCTTGGGGACATCCTCCTTCTTCAACATAACTTGGAAATAACCCATCCATAGATCCACTTTGGATATGTATTATGATCCATGAAGTTGGTTGAATGATTCATCAATCCAAGGAAGATGATACTTGTTATTTATCATGACTTTGTTGTGCTCAAGATAATCAATTCAATAGATCACAGAGCCATCATTATTATTGACAAACAAAGTTAGTGCACCCCATGGTAAAACACATGGGAGAATGGACCCTTTATCAAGAATCTACAGTATATGTTTAGTCATCTCCTCGTGGCTAAAAAAATTATTCTATAGGGTTTCTTGGAGAACAGTAATACTCAAGGTATAATTTCAATTGAAAATTTATCCTCTCTAGTATGAGGAAGACTAGACATTTCTTCAGGAAATAGATCAGTGTAATCCCAAAAAATGGGATGTCTTTAAGGATGTTTATTTCCTTAGACTCAATCATTTGAGCTATATACACTTTCCCATTGAGAAATAATATCCATCATTGATATATTAGTACTAAATTATATTCATCCTCATCATTGCACTTATATAGAATCAGGGTCAATTATCAATATGGAGTTTGATTTCTTTCTGACAAAATTTTTTATGGTTATATATAGGGAAATCCAATCCATGACCAAAACTACATCAAATTCCACCAAATAGAGTACGATATAGTTATCGTCTAAATTGAACCCAAAAATTGTGATATGGGAGATGTTATATACTTTACATGAAATAACTAATTCATTTTCTGTTCTCACCAACATCTCTACATCCATGTTTTTTTGTGGTGTTTTAATAGGTCTAATAAACATTCATTATATTAAGGAATGCATAGAAACAGTATAAAAATGTATTTTCACTATTGTTGAATGAATAACTATTATACATTTCACCACTTCATTATAGGGATCCACCTTGTTTTTTGTAATGGAAAAATATCTCCATCTATTCCTTAGAGGTTGTTAGTTGTCTTTGAAAAACCTTGGATTAGTGCATTAATTTTCAATGTTTCCTAGTTCCATTTAGTTGAAGAAATGAACAACATGTTGAGTGTAGATCGAAGCATTCCTTTCCACTATAACATTATAGAGTTTCTATTATCGGCAATCATTAGCTAGGTGTCCTTAATTACTATACCTTAATCATTTCCTCATTCCCTATATGAAATTTTTGGGGTTCTTTTTTCCACACCTTTGAATATGTGATGCTAGAATTTTGTAGCACCGTTAGATTTATCCATCAAAAAACCATAATTAAACTCCATTTTCACTTCTTATTTTCATTATACGGTTTAGATTATCATATCTCCATTTGGACTTTTAAGGAACATCAAACAATTTCTCCATAGCTATCAAAGTCAAAAATGTCATGAGCTTTTCGTAGATGATATTTCATCCCACTAAAGAAGTGGTTAACCATTCATTTGGGGGTAATGACAAATCTAGAGGCGTATTGGGCATGTATTATGATGTTTTAATTATACATCCAAATAGATTCATTAGGGTTTTTATTTAGGTAAAGGAAATATCCTTCCATTTTATGATGGAGAGTGAATGGGAAATATTTATCGAAAATGAATTTGTAGAATTCAATTGACTCCATTACATTGATCACTTCCTTAGGGTTCGTATTCTTGATCAATTTCCAAAACTGATCATATTCTCCCTTCATATTATAAACAGCCAGTGGTGCCATCTATTACTCAGAAAATTGAATGATAGAGAAAATATTCTCAATGGATTTGATCCACTGTTCATCAATTAAGAAATCATATTATACATTGAAATTCTGAGGCCTTTTTCTCACAAATGAATCAATCACAACTTATTCTCTCTTAGAGGGGTTTGGATGCACCTCATGATCCATGTTTCTATTAAGAACCCAAATAAGTTGAGAGAGTATCTTTATGAAGTTCTTTATTCATTATTTTATGAGGTTGGTCATCTCATTGGTGTATTCATCATATTTTCCATCACATTGATTGTATACAAGATTCCTCATATTTAGTCCATTTTATAGAATAAAAGTAAAATTTGGTATGAGTATTTTTAAACTAGTAAGAACATAAAGGGGAATCCAATAAAATTAATTGGATAACTCATAAATTAAATATATTTCCCAACTAATGAATTTTTAGTGATCAAGTTATCTTATTTATGATCTAATTCCTAACATATACTCTTATGGGATTTCCCCCTTAACAATGGTTCATATTGAGATCATGAATTTACCAAATCCTTTCCTAGGGATTGACAAACCAGGTGTCTAGTAAGGCCCATTGTCAAGTAATAGGTCACACCAAGTGAGTCCAAACACACCATGTTGGAGTAGTTGCCACTAGGTATATCTTGGCCATATCCACATCCACTTTTATTATACACACACAGATTTATTTTATGGATTAAGTAATTAATATATACGTACCAAAATTAATTGACGTTTTCTTATACTTAGTATTATCTCAAAGTATTTCACTAGATTTTTCTAATCCTAATCCCAAAAATAACTATTATTTTTTGACACTGACTATAACAACCATGTTCATTATTAATCATTAATTAATGATTTATTCACTATAAAAAATTATTTCTATACCAATGGTTTCAAAATATTGGTATAGGCCCTAAAACCATTTGGATAAGTTATCCCAAGGGTTCTATGAACCATTCGTATGCGGGCTGTTGATATATCCATATACCAATGGTTTCTATAAAACCGATGGTATAAGTTATCTCGAGTTACCATATTCCAATGGTTACATGTTAACCATTAATATATATATATATATATTCTAAATGTTTTAAAAAATGTTCATAATGTTCTTTATAGAAGTAAAATATTCCAAGGGTTGCATTTAAACCATTGGTATAAATGTATACAAACTACTCTACAACCGTGGGAATTTCTGTTCCACAAAACAGTATAGCAATGGTAACATGTAAACCATTGGTATAAATGTATACTATTGGATATACAACCATAGGTATTTATATTCAACAAAAATGTATACCCACAATTTATAAAATTGTTCCTATGGCCCCCTCTCCCCACCAAGTAGAGTAGGCCCTTCAAATAGTTCTTTCACTCTGAAAAACGTGGAACCAAAAAAAACCACACTGTACATTTAAAATAAATTTTCACATTCTATTTGAATAAGAATGGTGACTTGGAAATAATTTATACTTGGTTTTCCAAAGATAATGCTTTACCCTTAAATGAAACATGTCTAGATTTTTGTTTAAAACATAAAATTAAACTAACTTGTTTTGGTCTCAATTATTTTATATTAGATACATATTTTGTTTTTTTAATACCATTATTCTATTAAATTAGTGAATATAAATATATTAACATGTCTATCATTGTTAGTTAAACAAAATAATGGTTTATTTTTTTAACAGGGTTACTGCATTGATAGTTGATAAGAATGATAGAGAGGTGGTGCATTCATATATGTATTCATATCATATAAATTTTTTAAGTAGCTAAATATTATTTTAGATCATTATGATGGGATAGGAACTCAATTACATGGATCTGCATATCCCTTACCCTATTAAATGGTATGGTCTAAGTCCCCAAATTTATATACCCTTTTCCCTTTCCTCATGATTGGATTTGGCCTGAAATCCAGATGTTCTCCTTGGTGGGACTTGCTAAAATATTTACCTACCCCAAACCTAGATGGGACAAGCAACAAGAATTCCTTACCTCCATCCTGATATCGATACCAAAATTTCTTTATATAGGAAAACCAAGGTAAAATCAGCAGAGTATCCCCTCACTATAAGTATAAATTTTATATAGCTTCATTTTCATCATTTAACATCTTGTTTTATATTTTAAAAAAAATTCATTCCTAAATTTTTTATTATATATGTAAGTAAATGATTATACATGTTAAAACATACACTATATTATTAGTTACTATGTTGAGGCTTGTTTATGATTATATATTGAGCTTTTATGTTCTCACACTATACATGGATACTTTTTTATTAATTAATCTCTTCTTATGATGCTTCCACGGGGCCCCATTAGTTGTGGAGGGTTCATGTTTCTTTTATATATGGGAATAAAAGGAGTTAGACCCTCATTCTATTTGGGGATTTAGTGGAGTCACTTGGTGTTCTCAATTAGTGTGTGGGTTTGATTCACATGTGATATCTACTGTTGTCTTCATGTGGATTTCACATATGGAACACCTCCCCTATTTTACCCAAAGGACACATTTGGTTTTCCATTTTATGTAAAGTTCATTTATTTGTTCCGTTTATTTTTTATCTTTCTATAGGTTTTTGGAACTTATATGATTGTAAACATGTTTAATCTAACAATTGGGTAATGTTTTCTATCCATTTATGTGTACACTGATATAGGACAATACTATTTTTTCCCACAGGCCTGTTGAGTCCTATTTTCTAAAATACTTATTATTTTATAGTCATTCCCAATAGAATTATGAAGATGTTCCAAATAAATCAATAGTAATTCCATGTTTCTTAGGCCCTCCCATGGTTCAAACAAAATAAAATCCTAGTTAGAATTTTATTTATAAATGACTAAGTAGGAGTACGGTGGATATGTTATTCCCATGGGCTATCATAAGTGTATGGTCATCAAGTAATCACCATTGGGGAACAATTTCTACCAAAACAAATTAATTAGAATAGTTATGGAAAATAAATAAAATTTTGGCATGACCCATATATATGTTAAATGTCCACACTAAAGGAAACTAAAATAAATATAAGCAATATTGTATAAAGACAATAAAAATGATACACATAATTAATCTCTCCAATACCTCGATCTCCATCCCCTATAATGAAATCCATGTAGACACATCTAATTCCCTTTTAGCCCCCTTTGGAGAATATAACTACCCTCTATCACTAGAAAGCGTTAAAAGGCCTAATTTTAATATGTGATAAAGAAAATAAAATAAAAACTAAACTACAACATACCTTCTCCCTATGACTATAAAATTCACCACCCAACATATTAGAACCACAATACCCCATGGTAAAATCATGTTCCTACAAGAAAGGGGGAAACATATACATATTTCAAAATGATACTATTAAATAGTAAAATCTTATTAATTAAAAATAACTCTTCCTATAAAAGGTATATAATCAATTTGGACATGTTTCAGTTTAGTTTGGTTTTTTTCTAAGAATTTTTTATGAAATTTTCATTAGATATATTTTCTCCAATATTTATTTATAATAGATTGGACAATTTAATTTATTTAGTTTCTTGTAGATTGAGTTTTATTAAATTTAGTTCATATCAGTTTAGTTTATATTAGCTTATTTTTTTTCGGTTACGGTCATATTGGTTTGAATTCATTATATTTGGTATAAATCTATTAGTTATGTGCAATATAAAATTAGTTCAAGTTAGATTAGTTTGACATGGTATAATTTATTTTCACTCATTTTTTCTATTTGAATTATATTTTCTTTATTTTCATCATTTGAGATCTATTTTGGTGAATCTAATTTATATTTATATCATTATGGTTCAGTTAGTTTATGAATTATTTTTAAAAAATGTTTCATTCTATTTTTTATTTGGTTTTCTTCTATACATTTTGGGTTTTTATGGCTCTACATTATTTATTTAAACTCATTTTGGGTTTAATCATCATAGTATTATTTGGATAGGTTTTTTGGGGTTCATATTGGTTTGTTGTGTTTGATAAAATCCTAATTGAGGCAGGTTAAGAGTGGTCTAATTGAGCCAGGTTAAGGGGTATTTTTCACTATTATAACCTAAGATGAAATGACATGAATATTATTTCCCATATAGAATGATATATAATGTTCCCTTTCATTATAAGGATGAAAGGAATAAACATATCACCTTTGGTGAGATAGGGTATCTATAGAGGTACTATAGAAATGTTTACATAAAAATTTATGTTTGGGAGTGAGCTTAAACACGGGCATCATGTTGTATAATCTAAAAGATAATAATTTTTAGGTATTTTTAAAATTCTTATATCTATTCAAGAATTTAAAATGTATATGAATGATTCATCCAGTTTTTTTATATATGATTGGGATATATTTTTACTAAGGAACCCAATTTTTAGATGACATATATTTTTGTGTAGAGTATTACTATTACCTTAAACTATTGAGGGTGTTTCATTGGATATGTTTTTAGGTTATGTCAAGATGGGATCATGTGTTGTGGTTTTCATGTAGTGTTGGAATTTTAGTGAATTAATATATCATCAAACAATGATATGGGAAGTAATTCAGTGAATAAAACTCATTTAGTACCATTATTGTATAATTACTATGATTGGTAAATTATGATGAATGTAGAGGGTGGCATGAGTAACAAGCTCATGATGTTGGAGACTGTGGTGTTTATTTGAATATCAGAATAGAAGAAATTGAGTGATATATTGTTCCTATATAGAAATTGATTTTTTATGTTGGTTAATGACCTTTAGACAAATTACTTTCATATGGTAATTGATTAAACTTAGTTTTAGTGAACATTCCATACACACCAAAAAAATTCAATAATGTTAAATTTCATGAATGGGGTGAGATAACATTTGTACTGAATGATATTTTTTACAATAAACATGTATTTAACAATAGACTATAGATAAATTTTAAATAATAAATAGGTTATTAAATGTAGTTTTGAGTGGATGGATGATTTTCTAAGACGAGAGATTTCAATTCTTAAAGATTGATGTCATATATTAGGTATTTATATGGATGTAACCTCATTTAAAACATCATATCTTTATGAGAAATGACAAAAATTTAATTCTATTATGCATGGAATATCAAGGTCTTGTGGGAAGATGGTATAGTATTTTTTAAAAGTTCTTTTCAAAAGTAATTGATTGCATCGATATATATTTGTAGAAGAATGAAATGTTTGGGATGTGATTAGTATATATTTAGTATAAGAGAGGGATATATCTCAAATAAAATAAAATATATCTAGATCAAGCACAATTGTAGAATGGTTTTATGTAGTATAGTACTGAGAAAAAATAGAAGCATCAGATCATAGTGGATAATTGGGTAACTAGATATTTGAAATAGTGTTTTTTGATAATGAGAAATCTTATATTATTGAGTATGAAATGCCTCATGTTGAAGAGTATTGATGGAATATGAAAAAATAATGGAACTCAATGAAATGGGGTTTTACTGAATTTGAATGATTATAATTTAAAGTTGGGAAAGAAATATTTTTCAATTCATGGGATACTTAAATAGAGATTTTGGAGGTTGAAATACGGGTATAAAAGACCCAGATTGATATTATGGGTATTATGGAGTTAAAATCGATTTGGTGGGTCAAAAAATGCACTGGAAGTATATTATGATACTATTTGGAATCTGGTTAGTAGGTAGTATAATTGTGCCACTCTCCTTTACAGTAGGATATAGATGATAGTTAAGAAAGATCTATATAGGGGGCATTAGAAATATAGTAGAGATCACCAACCCCAAATTGATTTGGGGGTATTATAGTCATTTATTGAGAAATATTCAAAAATATTTTGGTCTTTTTTTCTTTCTATATATTTCCAAAAACAATCGCTACTTTACCTATATTTTACCTCTTCAATATTTATCTTGGGATATCTCTACACTTCACTTCCATCATCCAATTGATGAAATTATTACAGGTATAAGATCTAGGAAACAAGTCTAAGATAATCCATAATATATTTATCATTATTTTAATCCCCTAGAATGTGTCCAAGATAAATTTTCTAATTTGGGAATTATTGAAAGATTCACTGACAACTCCCAAATGAGGATAAAATGGCCGATCAAAATGTATGAGTTAAGACATAATGTTATAGTGTAAGTGGTTAATAATATTTTATGGAATCTATTATTTGTTTTTCTTGTGTGATTTGGTTTGTTACATGTGTATTAGGGAAAGGGGACCTGAATGGGTACCATGACGGTTCAAATTTGAGTGATAGATTAGGTAGACCTTATTAGGACTAAAACATACATTCCATACATGGTTGGTTAATTTTAGGATTAATGTTCATACAATTTACCATGTAAAATATTTATTAATTACATATTATGAACTTTATATAGATGTCCAGATGTGATATAAAGTGGAATATATCAAGGGTGGTCAATTATGATCTAGTTAGAGGGGTCTAATGAGTGTAAAACTTGTGATGGTTGGTTTATTCATAGGTTTTCCTTTTAGATTTATTTAGTGAAGGAGTGGAAAAACTATATATAACTTGAAATATATTTTAATGGAAAAATCAAGAGATGGTAATGGGATTAATTATGAAACCTATTGTGAGTCTTAGTGTAACAATGTTATGTGTCCATATTAGAGAATAAAAGTTATTTAACACATACATGATTAATTATAAAAACATAAAGAGTTAAAGTGGTTTTGAGAAATATTATTTGATCAACTATTTTATATCAATGTCATGTAAGAATTTGAGTAATTTCTGGGTGACCAAATCTGGTGATCTGCCAATTGTAGTATTTGGTCAGTAATAATTTTTTCTTAGTTTAACAAATCCAATCCCATTACCAACACCCAATAACATGGTGTCTTTAAACAAAAAAAATTATTAACAGTATTATAGAAAAAAACCTTACTATAAAAAATCCTATTGAAAAAATCGTCCTTAAGGATACTCAAACATCCAAAAATGATAACATTAAATAGTAGGCCACATGGAATTTCTATAGATAGTATACTACGTATTCAATTTTAAACATTAAATAACTAAAATGTATTTAAGAAATTATATATTGTATTAGAATTTAATTCCTAGAAAAATTATAATGGAAACAAATAATATAATATAAGAAATGAAACAATCATTTATTTTTGTACATTGTCTTTTGAATTTGAAATATGTATTTATAATAGTTAGTTCTTGGGTAGATACCTAATTTTTTTTATATTCCTATACATTTCATTGAGATATAATAGTATATTGGATAATTAATTGATGAAGAACATGCCCATTTATTCATGGACAATTCAATAGATGGGATAGATAATAGATCAATTATGTATTAATAAATTACAATCTATGATTTATTAGAAATCACATATAGAAAAATAAGTTGGGCATGTCCTCCACTAAAATTAATAAATATCAACATCACCAAGTGTTGAAGAAATGATAGTGTATAATAGTATATAAGACATAAATTAGGTATTTTATAGTAGTAGAGTGTATTAAATGATAGTCTACAATAGTAGTCATTACTAAATTTCAATGTATAATAGTTGAAATTAAAAAATGATAGTGTATAATTGTAGATAATATTAAATGACATTTTTTAACATTAGAAATTAAAAAATGACAATGTATAATAATATAAAATATTAAATGAAAATATATAACAGTAGAAATAAACTATGTATTCATTGAAAAAATAAAACCATCAAGAGAGTAAAGTAGTTATGAAAAATATATTTTAATAGTTTCTTTTCATTAAAAGTGTCCCCTGATGATGCTAACAATGATCATAATTAAAGAAGGAATACATTGATTGTTGTGAAATATTTGATGAAATAGAATATCATAGATCAAAGAAAATAAGATAATGTATATAAAATAATATATAACAAAAATAATTTCAAATTAGAAATATGAATAAGGGTTGAAATTAAAATATTAATGAATATAAATAGTCAAAAAATAAATACTTATTTCAATTAGAGACATCAATTAGATAATCAAAGCACAAAAACCTTTTATCTCATCATATGTATATCTGACATAGAAAAATTGGGTAAGGGAACAATAGTCATAATGGTTTAATGAGGGTCTCTTACACTTCGTAAAAAATCACTTAAAATGAAAAACAAACCATTAAAAACATAAGAGTCACCATTCTGAGCTACTTTACCCATTTCATTAAATCATTTAAAATATCACATCAATCATCTATTAAAAACAAACCAATTCAAAAAAATAAAATCCATTTAAAATGCACATTGATTATAAAAAAAATCAAGAAATGAACATTTATCCCAAAACCTCCATGGTTTCCAACATCATCCTTTAATTTAATTCATGAAATAAATGGGATCAAACCATTATAAACCCTTAAATTTCATTAAAAATAATTAATGAAATCTTTTTAAAACATATGGAATTTCATGTAGCACATGAAATTCCAAGTGATAGCTTTGAAAAATTACAATGAAAGCCTAAAGATATTCTCAATTTTCAAAAACTACATTTAAATTCTATTTTAGAAATATCATAAATACATAGTGTGACTAGTCAGACAAAATCATATCTATACTGTAACATAAATAGAAAAACATCCCCATTAAAATAAATATAACATAAATAATACTTTTTCCCAGAAAATCAAATAACCTTAATTAAACCTAAAATTTAATAACTGAAACAAGAGTCCAAAACACCAGGGAATCAATGGTTTCAAAATTAAAATATATGGCTTGTAAAAATCTACCTCAAAGAAATGATTTATGAGCCATAATGCATCACCTCATATGGTGGATGGAAAGAAAACAAATAAGAATATACCATGAGTAATAAACACAAAATAAACTATAAAAATTAGATCAAACCCATAAACTAGGTTTTGTGAAAACCAAACAAGAAAACAGGGAAGGAGAAACATGTAATGAAATAAGGAAAATGAAATAGAGAGGAGAGGGTTCATGTTGGGGAAGTGCTGGATGGATAATTGGGGGATAAGAGGATTTAAGGTGGAGATGAGTGTTTTCGGGGGAGAGGAGAGTTTTTTGGGTATAGGCATGAAGGGATGAATTTTATGGAAGTATAATCAATGGACAGTATACCTATGGTCCTTTTAAAACATTGGTTATAGTACATTAATCCCAATAGTTTTTATAAACTATTGGTATATGTGCGTGGGTATACACCTATTTTCAAATAGTGATTACTTTAAAGTACACAAAATAAAACCTAAAATATGGAGAACTATATTTTATTTGGGAATTTTGTACATAGAATAACATCTTGGAAATGGGATACAAAAATATTATAAAAAACATCCATAATATGCTTCTAAAATTACATGGATTTTAAAACAGCACAGAATAACAGGATGAAAAACATAAGAAAGGGGTGATCTAAAATTCTAATTTAAGGAATAAACATGGTATAATGTGATAGTTGTTTGATAGTTGGAATATCAATGGTTTATAAAAAAGTAGTAATCATAAACATGAACAATGAGACATGATATAACATGATAATCATAACATGGGAAATGTGAAGGAACTTAAAACACTGCATCATAAACATAGGTCAAGGCTAAACCACCAAGAAATCATGGTGTACAAAGTACAATATAGTAATCGGGTTCACTATCTATCCCAACATGATGTATCATGATACAAATCATTACCCAATGTGTAGGAGCGCTATATATTTTCTGGTTTACACATCACATTCATTTCATTCTCATGGTTAAGTATTACACATATATCACACAACATGGATTCATTCATCATCGTAAATTATTTAACAAATAATGAGTGTAAAATAAATATATGTAAGTACTCAATCAATAATTATATGTGCATAAATTTGAAATACCTTGATAGAAGATTGTTATGGTATTCACTTAAAAATTGTTTTGTCATGAAAAATTGTGGTGATATTTCGGAAGCATAACGAAATAAAAAACATATTAATAAAAATTATTTAATGAGAGATAATGGGGTATATCATAAACTATAAATAAAATTGGAATTAATAGAGACTTGAAAAAGTATCCTAATAATAGAAATTGGAAATTGAAAGCAAACATTATTGAAGAAACTTGTATAAAGAATGGAATCCTAACTATATTTTGACATGTTAACGGGTGTACATAAAGGATAATGGGAGGCATAACCAAAGTGAAAGGGGATATATTAATTTATTAATTTATTGGAATATGGGGGTAATGTGGAAGAACATATCACAACATAAGAAAATGGAATTTATGTGACATAACATAAAAGAAGTGGTTTAATGGAAATGAGAAGAGAGAAACCCCTTACCTTAGTGTGTGGATCTAAATGCTTGAGAGGGTATTCTTGAGATGTTTTGGGTTCCTTGGGAGGACACTACTGAGTGGAGGGAAGAGTATGGACGTGATTAAAGGAGTTTGAGTGAAGATAAATTGGAGCCTGGGTGGGTTTATATAGGAAAAGAAGTGATTTCTTTCTAATTTAGGTTTTGAACTCTACATAATAAAATAAACAATACCATAAACCATCCAATGTTTATTGCTCATGGTGTCTACAAATTGGGAGTGTGAATCAATATTTTATAATTCCATGTTCTTAACTTAATAAAATAATTCCCTTTATTATATTGAGGTGAATCATACACTTAAAGAAATCATTTTAGATCTATAAAATATATTAATGGTTTTGGAGGATTCATAAAGGATTTATAAAATTAACTAGATAAATATAAAATCAAATTTTTTTTAATGTGAAAAAATTATTTGGTTGCAGATACAATTTATAGTATCTATTACAACATGTTTATGTCATTATGATGTCATAATACACAAAGTATATTTATATGGTATTTAATTTGTACCTGAAAATTTGACTATCTTAGGAAATTATGAAAAATTTCATGTTGGATAATTTTGATGTAATGATTACAAAAATAATATTCATTTTATCTAAATAATTTTCTAAATATGGTGATTTTCAGTTTTAAAATAAAATTGAAATTAATTAAGAATTTAGTGGATTTTTGACAATACCAGTTTTTAAACCCTTATAAAATTACATTTTACTTCATAGAAATTATATTTCCAATTATATTTAACAAAAATTATTTATTATTATTTTATTCAACTATTATTTATTTCGAAAATAAATTATTTCCTCAAAATATAATCCTTAATTGTATTTGATTATTAACCAAAAATAATATTTATGTTTTATTGAATCAAAATAAAAAAATTATGAAATACTAATAATAGGATTAACATATATTCATTATTCTATAAAAAATAATTCATATATTAATATATCTATGGTTCTGATACATATACCTTTAATACACCAGTAACCTCCCTAAGGGTAAGGTGCACGATGGTGGGACGTTCATGTAGTGGATCGACGATCATGTTTTGGCGTGTGATCTCGATGAGCTTGAACTTCTCTAGAAAAATGTTTTTCTCAGGCTTAAGTTGTTGGATATCTGCTTCAACATGGTCCATGAAAAATCCAAGGGATGATATATCCCTCAGAAGCATAGATAAATGGGATTTGTAGTGTACGATCCTATGTTTTGAGGACATCACTTCAATTTTCTATGTCAACTGAATCTGTTAAAATCTTATATTCATAATAATCATGTGATAAATATTCAAAAAACTATATTATCAATGGTAAAGATACATAACCGTCTTTTAAATCCAATTGGATATGATAAAATAATGCAACTGTATGTGTTTTCTTTGAGCATATTACATTATAACACATTTAATTAAATCAATAGTGGAATATTATTTTTAATAGTTCAGGTCGTTACAATATTTTTTTAAATAAAATGTTTTATAAAAATAATTTTTAAACTACTTTTTTTTTAAATTTTTAATGGTTCAAAAAGGAATATTTTAAAATTTTACTCTATGTTTCAATTCGATTTTTTTAATAAAGTGTGAAAATATGATTTTTTTTAAAATTTATGGATGGAATAATTTTTATGTTTACCATAGATGTTATTCATTATCAAGATTCATTTAAAATTTAACATGGATTTTCAAATTAAATCATATTTATACTCTTATGGAGTTTTTAATTTTTAATTTTTCCCAAAAAATTATATTTATTCTTATGATTATGTGAAAACAAAAAGGGTTTTTCATATCGTTCTAACTCAGATTTACATGGGTTTTGTGATGAAAAAATGAGAAATTATAATTTTTTGTTTTGATATGGATATTGATTATTATAGATGATGATAGGTGATCTTGATATAGAACTTTGTGATGGGTGAGCCTGATATATCTCTCTAATGAATTTTGAAATAATTAAGTCTTTGAAGGAGAAAATCAAAGAGATAATAAATATAGTTACTCTTATCAAATTAATCAAGATTAGTTTATTTTAACATGATTGAACATGAATTATTAATATGATACTCTAATATACCTATATTTTTTCCTGAAAAAATATTTTTTATAAAAAAAAATTATTTCATGTTATAAAGAAAGAATATGAGATTTTAAAGGTGAATGGTTTTTTTAAAATATATTTTTTCACGAGTTCCCATGTTCTTTAGGATGCCTTCATAGTTTTTTCTACTATTTCTAATGGGTTTAAATATTTTTCATTTAGAAAAGAATAAATTTTAATTTTTTTTAATATTTTATTTATGTTATTAAAGATTTGTTATGAATCATGGAAATTTCATCATGGGATTACATGTTTTTTACTAGAATAAATAGATTCAATTATTTTTATATCCCTTACGGGAATTTTTTCCTATTACATCTATTTTAAAGGTTTTTGCCGACGATATAAGTATTATTAGAAATTATTTCAATGTAAAGATTTCATCTATGGGGACTCATCATAAATGAAGCTATAGTGTCTTAAATAAAATATGGGTGTAAATATATTGTAAATATTTCGTAAATTTGGTATCAAATCAAGTATTTAAAAAAAATTGTTGTTAATGTATTGTTTGTTGAGAACATATTAGGGGTTAAAATTATTATTAAGGATATTTTATTGTTTATCCTCTTCAGAATATGGTATAATATGATTTTTTTATACACTAAAAATACTTATTTTGGTTTTAGTAAATGGAAAGAACCAATATGAGCCAAGTTAATAATGGATATGAAGGAAAATGTGGTGGTTGTTTAAACAACCACCCAAATGAGATGAGAGCTACAATAAAAAATCTTATGGTCATCACTAACAAGATATATTTAAATATTTGTAGCATCCATAACCTGTGTGAGTTTCATGAAACAGTAAATAATTATAAAATATATATATTTTAATTATTAATTGATAAATTACAAGGAAGAAAATGGATACAATTTCTTATATGTCATGAATGTTGTAAGAAGTACCTATGAAAATGCCTAAAAGGAAAAATAGGATGACTTAATGTTGATAGTATGGGAATTATTAAAATATATTTCTATGGGGAAAAGCTCAATAATTCGATCAATAATAACATACTGATAATGTTTTAGAAATGTCTAAATCCATTAAAATTAATGATGATGAATCTAAAAATGACATATAAAATGTATGAATTATATTTTGTTTTATTTTTTAAAATTGATAGATCTTAGTACATGCTTTAAATTTTTCGATTGTAGGAAATAATATTAAGGAATAATATTGGAAATCATCATTAAAGGGTTTGGAATAATGTTGAATAATTGATGTTTCTATATATAGGTTTTAAAGAGTATTGATATAGTGATAATTTATTTAAGGGTTGATAAATTTAAAGACAATCATAACATTAAAAAATTAAACCTATTTTGAAATTTTATTTTATGGAAATTCATTTATTGAGTTTTAATATATGTTTGAGGTATGTGTAACACTTAATATTAACTTTTATTTTAATGAAATTTTTTTTGATGGAGAACTATTTTAGATTTTTTTGGAAGTGAGTAGAAGTGAATTTATAATATTTATGGTTAATATGATATTTGACGTTGATGAAATTATGGTAAATTGGGATAAAAGTGTTATTATATTTTAGGGACATATGTTCTATCAAATACATAACAATGGGATTCAAAATTTATTTGGGGATTATTTTAATAATGTTTTTTTGGAAATAATTATTTATATTGGGGAAATTATATAATTAAGGTAAATTGACGTTTTTTGTATATGTTAGGATTTTGTTTGAAGAATAATGGTCAAGTTATCTTTCGAGAGAAAATATGTTTTTTTTATTTTGGCTCTATAGTGATTCTATTAATTATTGGATAATATTTTCATATTTTATTTATTTTATTATTGGGGTATATACATTTTATATATGAATTTATGAGTGATTAATGTTGTTTAAATATAAATTTTAAATTGATCCTAGTGGAATATGTGATTAAATCAATCTTATTTTTGTTATTTGAACTAGGTTAGGTATGTTTTTTGAAGAGTTTTATAGTTAGATATTTATTTAACTCTTTATTTTGAACTTGAATACTATTTTAGAAATTTCGGAGATTCATGTTGTATTTCATTATAAGAAGGTTAATTCATATTTCATAACCTAGGATAACCAATATTTATTTTTATTAGTGGATAGAAACATGATAAATAAATTTTAATCCAGTTATGGATCTTTATATCCATTAGAATTTTATTTTAGTTCTTTATGTATGAAAAATTAATCTTTAATATTAATTTCTTGATAAGATAAGATAGAAGTGGAAACCGATGTTTTCAAAAATGAATTTCAAAATTCTACATATGATGTGGAAATAAATCATGTATGCATATTTCTTTAAAATCTTTATCTTGACTATAATAAAATTTCTCAATTAAATCAATTATTATATAGAACGTAACACTAAACTATCAAAATATTCTCTAAGAAAGTCATCTACAACCATGATCCTAATATATGTGCAAGAATTTATGAAATTATAAGTTTCCTGGTCTTAATCTAGAAGTTAACTCTCATGATAAAATAATATATTATTTTATTACAATGTTAAGAAACAATTATATCATGGGAATAAAATTGAAAAGGAGAGGAAGAAATTTATTTAAATGGGTAGAATAAAAAATATTTATATTTTAGTTTTATTATTTTAAATGAATACTATTTTTGGTTGTGTGTAGAACATATAATACCAATCAAAAAAGAAATTGTGATGTACTATAAAAATAATAATATTTAAATATGAATGTTATGCCCAAACCATTGGTTTAGTGGGTATGAATAGTAATAACCTATTATAAAATATACATTGAAATTTTTCCCTTAATAAAATTATTAAACAATTATATAATGGTTATCATTGATTTGAAATAAAGATGAAATCTTTTAAAGATAAAATATATTTTTTCATAAATCTATTTTTATTTATGCAATGAATTATTTTCATAATAGATTAAATTAATCACCATTTATAAATGATTGTAATTAAATTATTATATATGTATATATATATATATATATATTTAATTTAATTAGTTATCATTCATTTAATTATTTTTATTCTGCAATGAATAAGAAAAAAAATTTATGCTTCAAAAATAAATTTTCATCAAAAATGGTTTTTATTACATTTTGTGTGTGAATATTATAATTAAATTATATCAAATTTCGAAGTTCTATTTAAAAAATGGGAACAATTTTTGAAATAAAAATTTTATTGTGTTCTAAGCATGATTTTTTGTGATTTTTCTGAGAAGATTGATTTTTGAGTGAATAGTGAAAAATATCGATTTTAACAAAATTATCATTTCATCACTTCAAATAAATTAATTTTATCGTATAATTTAGTTTTTTATATGGTTTAAAATTAAAATAAGATAAATTTTACAAAACATAATCCAATTAATTCCATATTAATTAGTATTATATATAATTTTGGTATAGTTTTATTTTTATGCTTAAAATACATTTTTTATAAAAAAATAATTTTCATTACGGTGTGTGCATTTATGTTTAAATAAAAGTTTAAAAATTTTATAAATTTAATAAGGTATAATAAATTTAATATTTTTAGTTATGAGTATCAAATTTTTTAACAAGGTCAATGTCATTTTTGGTCATTATGAATAGTTACCACGGTAAAAATTAGTTTCCACGGTAATGGGTAAAACAAGATAATTAACAAAAAAAGTAAAAAGTTCAAGAAAAATGATATTAATTTATATATTATCATGTTATTTAGAACCTTATAACAATATATTATAAATTTTATAGTTCTAGACAAAATTTTCTAGGATTAAAAAATATATTACCTTAAAACATTCAACAAATACAAGTATGTCACTCCCCTCACTTATAAAACGGAACCCCCTCCCTCACTTATTCACAGACATAGAGCCATTTAGATCAACCAAGAACATCCAAAATACCTGCCCAATATCAATCTCAAATTTCTATTCGTTATTTTCTCACTAAAATTTCAACCTAATATGGATAATGATGTAAGCCCGGGGATGTTTTACAAAGAATATGTGTAATTATTAACTGAGTGTTTGAAGTTTATTTCTCATTATACCTTGTTGAATTATTATTTATCCATACTTAAATAATTACATAATTATATGAAAAATAATTAAATTTAATTATTATTATTCTACAACCAATTTTCATCTCATTTCCATCTATTGGAAAATGATAATGTCACTTGGGCGTACATATGGACGACCACATCCACAAATTGTTGTATTAAATTTTTCATCACTGAATCATAATATTGGTTAAAATTATATATAAAATGAATATATATTAAATTTATAACATTATTATGATTATTTAAAGATATTATAATTTTTACCTTCTTACCCTACCATCCAATGGAAAATTATTTTTTCTCTTGTGCATACATGGTTACTACCACCTCCACAAAGCGATGCGATTCATTTTTCATATCACCCTTACATTAAAGGTTATAAGGATTTAAATAATTAATAATTAATACCTTTATAAAATATTTATTGTACTGTAAAATTTAAATAATATCTTATTTATTTATTTTATACCTGGTATAAAAATTACAATATTGTTCATACGTACATAAGGACAACCATATCCAAGAAATGGTGTGATTCATTTTCCATAATCAACTTAAATGGGTGGATTTAAAAGTTTATTTGATATATAAATAATATAATTATAAAAATCTTATGATTCTTAAGGTAATTGAACTATAAACCCTTTTACCATGGTCAATGCACCGATGTTTTTTAAGGTAATAAACCGAATAAGAATAAAACCCAATGTGTACCTAACCATTTTAGTAACTGAATAAGTAATTGAAATTAATGAAATAAGAATAATAATGACGATTAAATGAATATAAAAAATGTTATTAATAATGTATAAAAAATATAATTTCAATATTCATGATTTAAAAATGATATGAAGCTTGGTGAGACTTAAGGTAGGGGATTTTTCTTTAAAACATTGTTTTATAATATTCCATTTGAATATTTATCCTCCAAATCCATGTTCTTTAAAATGTCCCAAGAATGTTTTTATTTAAATATAAAAATTTAAAATTATATTCTTTAAATATTTTTTACTTTCTTTTTAATATTATAAAAATTACTATTTTAAACAATAACTATACAGGTAGCTTTGACTTTTTTCCTATAGAAATTTTTTTAAATGTATATAGCTTGACTGATTTATCCAATAATCATAGATGTTATTCATTATTAATATTAATCAATAATTTAACAATTGTTTTCAAATTATATATTATACCAACTCTTCTAGGAATATTTTATTGTTAATTGTTTTCAAAAAAAAAATATACATCCTTATTATTATTCAAAAATGGAAAGTGTTTTCCCATGGGTTTGAATGAGATTTTCACATATTTTATAATGAAAAAGTTTTAGATTATAAATATTATAACAATGATATTTACTTTAGAATTATATAAAACTAAGATTTATCTTGATATAACTCATGATGATGGGTCAGACCAATATAGCTCTCCAGTGCATTTGGTAATGACAATGTCTTCGAAGGAGAAAATAAGAGAGATAACCAAGACAGTTACCCCTATAAAATTAAATAGTATTTAGTTATTATGAAATATTTTTAACAAGAGTGTACATGGTTTATGAATATTATTCTCCTAAATATCTATATTATACCTTCAAAAGGGGGTTTTATGGAAATATGTTTATTTCATAAGTTAGATAAGGTTTATGAACATTTAATGGTGAATGGTTCTTTTCAATGAAATGATTTCGTAAGTTCCCACATCTATTAGGATTCCA
Source organism: Viscum album (assembly GCA_963277665.1). NCBI lineage: Eukaryota > Viridiplantae > Streptophyta > Magnoliopsida > Santalales > Viscaceae > Viscum > Viscum album. The sequence continues at coordinate 1,543,533,706 of OY728155.1, read as the reverse complement.
TTATGGGTATTCTTATGAAATATAATGGGATACATATTTTTATTCGAGAAAATATTTATTTTCATGTGTGGTAATGTTTTAATTATGTGATAAATTTTTTATTGCGAAAAAGGTAAACAAAATGATGGGTTTTAATGTTATTCACTAGACTAATGGGATTCATTTTTTATTGTACACCTTAATGACATTTCTTTTATCATCCCACATTTCCAAAAAAATATCATAGGATTAATGTATGATTATAAATATTATCATTTTCAATATCTCTTCTATGGTGACTCGTATTAAATGAAGATAGTGTTTCTTTAATGAAACAGGGATGCAAAATCAAAGATCATTTTTATGAATAAATGTACACATAGAGAAAGTGCCCAGTTTTTTATGTAATTTGTTTCCTAATAATTTAAAACACTAAACCTAAAAGATCATGGGAATGGAAATATGTCAAATCCTTATTATTAAAATCATATATATTGGTTTGTAAAGTAATAGGGAATTATAGTTTGTAAGAGATCAAGACATTATATGACATTATAAGTTACATTGTTTTTTTATTAGAAAACATTATGGGTTAAAATAATATTAATGGATATCTGATTGTTTATCCCCTTAGTAAGATTTATTATTATTATTTTATTTTATATACTCATGCTAAATAATAATTTTAGTAAATGGATGTAACTGGTTGTAACAAACATAAAAATGGATGTGAAGGGAAATATGGTGGTTCTCTAAACAACCAACCAAATAATATAGGTGATGGGTTGAATTCTAATGTGTTCATAACTAACTGGATATATAATTTTATGACTAAAAACATGAATATAGGTCAGTTTATTGACACACTAAAGAATAGAACAATTTATTTTCAAGGAAGATCTGGTGATAAAGGCCATGATAGAAAAAGGATTCATATTCTAACATATAAAGATACGCGAAGAAGTATATAGGTAAATTCCTTAAAGTAAAAGGACATTTATTATTATTATTAGGATTATGTGAATTATGAAAATAGATGTCCTAGGGGGAATTTTCATGAATGGGATCATGAATACTATAGAGAAATATGTTTTTCAATAAATAATTCCATTACAGTTTAATATGAGGAAACTATGAATGAAATATAAAATGAATGAATTATATTTTTTCTTATATTTTGAAATTTATAAATCGTAAAACATGATTCATATTTTTTATTATAGGAAGGAATTATTATATAACAAGAAGGAAAATCATGGTTAAATGATTATGAATAATGATGAATAATTTAAGTTTCTACATATATGGTTCCATTATTTATTATGTAGTTGTATTTTATTAATGGGTTGAGAAATTTATTTATGATCATTTATCTATAGTAAATAATACTCTTATGAATTTTTTTGTTATGGGGACATATTATTTGAGTTTTAATATATGTCTGAGGTATGTGTAATACTTAAGGTTAGCTTTTGTTTTAATAAAATTGTTATTTTAGAAAGAATAAATTTATATTTTGTGGATATAAGCTGAAATGTTTTGATAAAATTTAGGGTTAATATGATCATTGTTGTTAAGGTAACTATGGTTAATTGTGATACCAATGATATTTCAATTTGGTAACATATATTTTATCACCTATATATACATGGGATTAAAAACTGATTTGGTGACTATTTGATTGAAATTATTTTTAAATAATTTCATATTCTTAGTGAAACTATATAATTAAGGTAACTAGAAATATTTTCAAATAATATGGGATTTTATCTTAGGAAAAATGGTTGAGTTACGTTTTAGAAGCATCTGTGACTATTTATTGTAGCGTTATAGAGATTTTGATTATGTATGAAAAATTATTATCATCTTTTAGTGATTATATGATAATAGGATATAAATTTCTCATATATTAATTTATGGGTGATTATTCTTTTTTGATGAAAAATTATTATTGATCTCAGAAGAATATGTGATCAAATATTTATGATTTTTGGGATTTTAACTTGGTCAATAATATTTTTGAATAATTTTATGATTATTTATTTATGGAATGATTTTTTTGAAATTTTTTATTATTGTTGATGATTTAGAGATTAATGTAATAATTATCATATAAAGGTTTATTCATGTTTTATATTGTGTGTTAAATTATTTTTTCTTTGATTAATGGGTAGATTTATAAGAAATAACGTTTCATCCATTTGTGAATATTATGATCTATTAAAATTATATTTTAGTTATTCACTTATGAATAATTATTCTTCAATTTTCACTTCTTGGAGTAAGAGATGAGATAGAAGTGGAAAATGATTATAGAACAAATGAAGGATAAAATTTCATATATAAAGTGAAATTAAATCAAGTATGTATATATATTTAGAATATATATTTAAATGGTAAAAATAATTAATCAAATCTATAGATTATTATGTTTTAAGTAACACTGAACTATCAATGAAATATTTTAGAAACTCACCTTTAAGTATGAGTCTTATATAGGTACAAGAATTTATGAAATAATATGTTTCATTTCTGTGACCTAAAACTATATTTCATGATAAAATGTACATCTAATTTTATTACAATATTATGGTAATTTTTTATGAGAATAAATTTTAAATTTTGAAGCTGAAATTTCATTAAGGGTGTATAATTTAACTCCATAATATTTTATTTATATTATTTTAAATGAATACTATGGTACATTTGATCTACCACATTTAATATTAAGATTAAAATGAATTATAATATACTATTAAAATGTTACTTTTCAAATATAACCACTACGACATAGTCATTAATTTATTGGGAATGAGTAAAAATGACTGTAATATGAAATTTAATTAGAAATAATTTTTATAAATAAATAAATAATTATTAATATATTGTTTATCAATTGGTTGGAAATAAATATAAAATATTTTTAAGGTAAAAGATATATTTTTTCAAAAATTGGCTTTTATGTGTGCAATGTATTTTTATCTTGAAATATTAAATTATTCACTATTCATACATTATTATACTAAATTAATTACATTATATAAATATATATGTAATTTAATTAATTAATATATTTTTAATTATCACCTTATATTTGAAATTAAATAGCTTTGTAGAAACTTTATAAAGATTAATAGTTTATATTATTTTTGAATTTTGAATAATTTTAATTGTGCCACACCCCTCACATATAAAAGTTTATTTCTCTTCTCACCTATTCACACACAATGATCCTTTTAGATTTTCCAACACCTACCGAAATACCTTATCAAAATCCTACCAATGTCCCAGTTGTCTTGGAATCATAAATATTTAAACCTAATAAGGATTAACATCTTAGAGAAGGGAGGTTTCCCGAAGAAGATGTGTAATTCATAACTAAGTATGTCATATTTATTTCTTCTTCTACCTCTTTAAAATATTCCTTAACCATTATTAAATTATTAAATATTTATATTAAATATTATTTGTAACAACCCGAAGTTTTGTCAATAGAAATTTCATTATAATAAAAATTTCATATAAAGACAATGGCACATCATGCTTAAAAAACTACTAAATAATATGTGACCTTTATATTCTAGTCGTTAAACATAATTTTTCCACTTTTGTGCATTGAATTTCAAAAATATGACATACACGTTTTCGATTAGTAAGTTGTTTCAATTCAGATAGGACAAACATAATTTTTTGTGAATAGTAACTTAACCTTATGAATAGTAATGTTACCCTTGTGAATATTAATATTACTGTTATGAATAGTAAACCAAACAAATGAACAGTAACCTCACCCATGAAAATACAAATAAAATTTAGGAACTTTTTAAATGAGGGAAAATGTATTAAAAATAATAATCAAGTGTTGGTATTTTTTTGAGTAATAAATATACAATTCATTTTTTTAATAAAATTTATTTTCATAAAATGTATTCCTAAATAAATATATTTTTTTCACATGATTTTAGGATAATTTTATAAGACCTTAAGTAATTTTACAAAGTGTTATAAAATTAGTTATAATTTTAAAATTTATATTTTCTAATTAAATGATGATTCTATTTAAAAAATAATTTTCACATATATATAAAATTATTTTTATAAATGGAGTATATTTTTGATTTATACACATTGATAAATGGTTATGGAGAATTTTTGGGATTTTTCTGAAATACTTTAATTTATTGGTGTATAGTGAAATTTGATAATTTACAAAATATGCTAAATAAATGAATCTATTCATCATACATGAGTCATGGATGATTTAAATGGAAATTGGTCCGAAATCACATAAACTAATTACTTTATTTATTCATAATAATCCCCACTAATTCTTATCTTGATAAAAACAATAAACTAATGACTAAAATAATAAGAAAACACCCATCTCCTCCACTATAAATACCACCCCTCACACCCTCTTCTTCTCACACATCTAAGGATTTTATCCTTTCTTATATTATGACCAACACTCTTCCCTATTCCCTCCCCAAATTCCAAGATATCATGGTTCCATAAAAAGTCCAATCCTATGTGCCTTCAGGAGGATCTCAAGAGGAGAATTCAAGTGATAAATCCTCTATCTTTTCATTTAATTTTCATTCAATTTTAATTTATTTTATTATTCTCTCTTCACCTACCTTCATACAAAGGGAATTATAACTCCAGTAACTAACATATAAAAGATTTATATCATGTTAATGGAAAATACAATATTAAACTTCTCCCTCCCTTTTACTTATTTTAAAAATGAAATCATCACCCAAGAAGTGTCAATTTACTTACATCATGGGAAATGAACTTTAATTTTCCATAAATTCCTTCAAGGATGTCAATAAACTCATTAGATGAGTGAAAAAATATTTTAAATTTTATTTTTAACCCATTTTTTGGAACTAAATTATACACATAATACTAAATGATAAAACAAAACAAGTTTGTTGTGATAAAAAACCGCCAAAATTAACATAAAATGATCATCATTAACTTTTATCTAATGAATCATCAGCATGGTATGTAACAAAATTCTTAATAAGATAATTTATATTTCATTAATATAATTAAAACATATAATTACAATTCTGGATGATTTTCCACATCTTACATGAACTTCCATTCATGTATACAAGTGTACCGATCATGAAAACAATGAAAACGAACACTCTCGAAAAATGAATTTAAACTCTATAACTCACCCAAAGGCCTATAAAAGAAAATTATAACATAATAATGAATCATCTTAATGTATAAATATTTTTTTAATTTTTAATTAATGAATCTAATGTGATTACACACGATATTAATATGAAGTAAGCTTTGAGAAAAAAGGTAAGGGTAATTCTCGAACCCAACTTTTTTTTGGTTTTTCCTCTTTCCTTACATTTTAATTATGTTTATTTCCTTAAAAATCATTTATTCATAATTATATTACCTTTTATAGAATATACATGTTTTCTACTTGAGTTTATGACAAACACATTTTTTACAAAAGAACTCTTCCTTAAAAAACACTCCTTTTACTTATTAAGATTGTCTCCTTCACTGGAGGTTGATGACTCTTATATCAAGTATGTTATTCCTTATTTAATTTAGAAGCCCAATTTTTATGAATTTATTCTTATGAAATTAATTCCATTCTTTTTTATGGGTTATTATATGTTCTATATTAATATATGTTCTTTATGGCATGAATGATAATGTAAATTTTGTGATGTGACAGGTGCACAGAGAATTATATAGCACAATATTAATGTTATTATGTGACTAGTGTATCTAGAAAAATATAGTGCTCCAATGATCTGGTTTATGCAAATAACCACAGGATGAAATTTAAATATGCATGAAATTTATGCCATAATTTTTTCACAACGATGTGTTGTAGTTGACCACTAAGACATGACATTTCTTTTTATGCATTTCCATATTCCAAGTATTTTATTAAAACTTCCTCTAAGGATTATGATCGTCTGCCTATGTTATGATGATAATGATTACGTTCAACCCATGTTATATTGTTTCATGTTCATATCTATCCTTTTATTAGGATTTTATCTCACCCAATTTTTATGTTTATCCTTAGGTGACTGCATGTACTAAGAAAGCTTCTAGGTCCATTATTAAGCTAGATAAGAAGGAAGTAAATAAATGTTTATGTGTATGTTGTAAAAGTTTTCTATGGTCCTTGTTTTCCAAAGACACTAGAAATTTGGCTCCTCTTTCAATAATTATTTTTTGTTGTTTATCTCTAAAATGATGTAATACTAATATAAGAGAAATAAGTGTCACTATATTTGGTACCATAGGATGGTTTAGTTAATTTGGGAATTAGGAATAGGGAACCATAATGAAAACATTTTGTATGAGACTAAGTATAAATGTGCACCCAATATACATTCCTAAACTTAGGGATCTCCCAAGATATTCCTTTAGACATAATTTCACAAATTTTTTTTATTCATGACATGTTGACTTATGTTTTTTTCTAACATTTTATATTTTAGAAAATAGTGGGAACTAGAGAAAACCAGGCCAACAACCCATGCAAGTAATAGTGAAATTATTTCCCAAACGACATCCCTAATGCTTTGGGAGGTAGAGTTTATAATTTCATTGCGATGCTTACCTAGATTTCTCAAGTTATGAACAATAACCTAAATAATGTGTAACTCCCTCTTTTACCTAAGAGAGAGCAATTGGATATTGATTATTTAATGCGGAAACAACCACTGATGTTTAGTGGATATTTAGAACTACTAGTTGTGGAATAGTGGGTCAAATCCATGGAAAAATATTTTTTACACTTCATTGTTATGATATGAAGAAGGTGAATTTGGTTATTTATCATCTAGATGGAGAGGCTGACCAATGGTGAGTGTGGATTAAAAACACCTATCCAATTGATGAAATTTAAGAGACTGATTTAGAAGACATTAATATAAAGTTTCATAATAATTAATTCCCTAAAAGTATATGAACTAAGATGGAGAGAGAAATCATAGAGCTGAGGCAAAAGGAAATAAAATGTTTCGTTAGCTATTGTGAAAATTTCACAAGGCTTGCAAGTTATGCTTTGGGTTTTGTTATAAAAAAATGAACGACAGTTTAATAGATTCATTAGTGATTTAAAACCCCACCTTTGAATGGATCTTGAAATTAGAGACTTTGGTAGTTATCTAGAAGTTGTTCAATGTGATCTCAAAGTGGAGATAGAGTTTTTAGAATTGTCCCATCGGTATGGTGATATGAAATGAATGATGGAGTTTCAAACCAGAGGATCTAATGAGAAAGGTGGAAATAAAACTCAACCACCAAAATGTAAAAAATAGGGGAAGAAGCATCATGGTAACTTCCTCAAAGGGATGGTGAAATGATTCAAGTGTGGGAGAGAAGGACACCAAGTTCATGAAAGTTGAAAATACATGAAAAGGGAGGACAATTTGGTAGAGGAAAGGAGAGAACCACCCATGGTCCAATGCTACAACTATTGGGAGAACTAGAACTCTGTAATCTAGTCTACTAATCCTCAAGTATTTGAGGGTAATCAGCGTCATTATCCACCAAACCAAAGGAGAAATAGAAGGCTTTTCCCATTACTACTGTTGAAGTGGAGCAAGATAATGAACTCATACAATGTACACTTCGTATTCACTCAATAATGGTAAAATTATTATTTGATATTGGTTCTATGAATTATTTAATATCTCACAATATCCCCATAAATATTAAATCGATTCCCCAAAACCTTGAAGCAGGTATATCCATTAAAAAAACCTAGTGGTGCAATCACTACAACCCAAGTGTGAGACACTTCACCTATTGGCATATGTTGGAAGATTATTCCATCAAATATCATGATACTTCCCTTAGTGAAATTTGACACTATACTAGTGATGGAATAACTCTATTTATATAGAGAACATATAAACTGTCGGGAAAAGAAAATATCTTTTCGTATTCCAAACCATCTTGTGCTCCTATACAAATAAATGTATGATCCTAAATCTCCTTTGAAAAATTCTTCAACGTTGGTTGGTGCTGATTCCATGTGAATAGGCATACCTCGCTCAAATGTTTTTGTCAAAGGAAGTTATCCACCTTGGTTAAATTCCCACTGTGAGGGAATATAGTGATGTATTTCCTATAGAGTTACACATACCACCCCGGAATCGTGAGATATAGTTATCAATATCACTCCAAACAAGAGGTAATCTTATATCAATGTGTCCCTATAGGATGGATCCTATCGAACTGGAAGAGTTGAAGAAGAGGTTGTAAGAGAATTCGGAAAAAGGGTTCATACTCCCTAGTGAATCACCATGGGATGTGTCAGTGCTCTTTATTAAGAATAAGGATGGATCTATGTAGTTTTGTATTGATTATCCAGAAGTCAACAAGCTCACTGTAAAGAACATGTATCCTCTTTAGAGGATTGATGACTTGTTCGATCAGTTAAGAGGAGTTCAAGACTTCTCAATGATGTATCTCCATTCTAAATATCATCAGATAAAGGCAATGGAGGAAGATATTTAGAAAAAATCCTTCCATATAAGTTATGGTAACTATGAGTTTATTATGATGAACTTCAGAATTACGAATTCCCCTAAAATCTTCATGGATTTGACTAATAGAGTATTTAAACATTACCGTGAAAAAGTTGTGGTATTGTTTATTGATTCCATTATTATATAATCCATGAACAAGGAGGAAAAAGAAGATTGTCTGAGACTTGTGTTGGCGTCATTGAGGAAGGATAAGTTGTATGATAAGTTTAGCAAGTGTGACTTTTAGATGTAGCAAGTTATGTTCCCGGGACATGTGATCACAAGTGAAGGAATTAATGTGGACCCCTAAAAAACCAAGGAAATCAAGGAATCGAATAGACCCTATAGTGTCATAGAAATCCATATTTTTCTTGGCTTATTAGGGTACTATCAACATTTTGTGATAAATTTATCATGCTTTTTGAGCCCGCTAACTAAGTTAACAAGGAAGGGGGTAAATTATGTCTATGTGGAAGAATTTGAGGAAATATTCAAGGAGATAAAGAGAAGTAATATTAATAAATCTATACTCACATTACCTAAAAGTGGATAATTTTTTGTGATATACATTGATGCTTCCATGAAAGGCTTGAGTTGTGTGCTCATGTAAAATTATAATATGATAGCCTACAAGTCACGATAGTTGAAGATACATGGGAAGAAATACCTTACACATGATCTATAGAGAAATTCTTTAAATTTTTCCTTGATAATCTAGCGACATTACCTATATGATAAGAAGTGTGATATATATACTCATCACAAGATCCTAAAGGATATATTTACTCAAAAATAGCTCAACAAGTGTCAAATGATATGGTTAGATCTAATAGAAGACAAATATTTCTCTATTCACAATCACCCTAGAATGGAAAAAAGGCAGCTGATGCTATTAGAAGAAAATAATCAATTTATCTATCCATTTTGTGGATTGAGAAAGGATCTATCTTCTTGGACATGGAAAGTATGGATTTGAAAATCATAACAGTAGGAAATACATCCTACCTTTCTCTAATGATTTCCCAACCAACTATCTAAGGGATGATTAAGAAGGTTAAATGAGATGATTTGAAGTTGAGAAAGAAGGTGACTATATTAATGGAAGGGAATCTGAAATATTTCCATATTGAAGATGATGGTATAATCCAGTTTGGATGAAGGATCTATATGCCATAATCACCCAGGCTAAAGAAGGTGCTATTGGAAAATTCACATAGCTCAACATTTTCTGTCCATCTTGGTAGACCCAAGATGAACTGTGATCTCCGATAACAAATCTGGTGGGATAACATGAAGAAGGATATTGTGGAATATATCTCACGGTGATTAATATGTCATCAAGTTAAATTAGCGCAACAAAAATCCAAAGGGATGATGAAACCATTGCCTATACCCATATAGAAATAGGATAATGTCACCATGGACTTGTTTATAGGTCTCCTAAAGACATGCAAAGTAAATAATGCGATATGGGTTATGGTGGATCGACCCACCAAGACTTTTCACTTTATGACTTTTTGGGACAATCTCACACTTTAAAAAATTTCTAAGATATATGTGAAGGATGTGGTGAGACTAAATGTGGTTCAACTCTTGATTTTCTTTGATCATGATCCCAAGTTCACATCTAAATTATAGTGGATTCTTCAATATTCCTTGAGTACTATATTGAATTTTTACATGGCCTATCAGCCCCAAACTAATAAACAATATGAAAGGACCATTCAAATACTTAAAGATATGCTAAGAACCTTATCATTAGAATTCAATGGTGGATGGGATTAGAATCTCCCATTAGCTATGTTCTCATGCAACAATTGCTTCCGCTCAAGTATTCAGATGGCTCCATATGATGCAATGTATGGAAATAGATATAGAACTCCAACCTATTGGTATGAAGTTGGAGAAAGAAATCTATTTGGACCTAATATTGTACAAGACATGACAAAAAAGGTTCAATCCATCTAGAAACATATCAAATCTTTTTAGAGTCAGCAGATGAGCTATCTTGACAACTATAAAATGGATTTGGAGTTTCATGTTAGAGATAAAGTATTCTTAGAATCTCACTGTAGAAGAGATTCATGATGTTTGGATATAAAGGGAAGTTAAGGCTAAAGTACATAGGAAACATTGAGATCCTTGATCACATAGGCGCTGTGGTCTATCGGTTTTCACTTTCACCAAACATGGATCAAGTTCATGATGTGTTCCACATATCACTCTTGAATAAGTACATACCATATCCCTCACATGTACTAAACTCAAAGGTGGTATAGTAGGAAGATGATCTCTTTTATGAGAAGCATCCAATAATGATTTAGGACCATAGATATAAGGCTCTACAAAACAGTACAACACACCTTGTAAAAGTGTTTTGGATGAACAATATGTATGGAGAATCATCTTGGGAACTGAAGGAGGTGATAAAGAAGATGTACCCTCACCTATTTTTTCAAAACAATATTTTGAGGTCAAAATTTAAAAGGGGGGAAGAATGTAACAACCCAAAGTCTTATCAATAGAAATTCCCTTCTTATAATTATATCACATAAAAAATGTCACATCATGCTTAAATGAACTACTAAATACTATGTGACCTTTATAGACTATTCATTAAAAATAATTTTTCCACTTCTATGTTTTGAATTATAAAAATTTAATATACACAGTTTTGATCAGTACGATATTTAATGTTTGACAGGACAAACATAATTTTTGGTGAATAGTAACTTACCCTTCTAAATAGTAATGATACCCTTATGAATAGTAATATGAACCATATAAATAGTAAACTGACTGAATGAATAGTAACATCACCTATTAAAGTATAAATAAAATTTAGACACCTTATAAATGAGAGGGAATGTTTTAAAAATTAGTAATTAAGTGTTGGTATTTTTATGAGTAATAAATTTGTAATTAAAATTTTAAATAAAATTGATTTTCCAAAAAAATTTACTATATAAATATATTGTTTTCCCATGATTTTAGGATAGTTTTATAAGACCATAAGAAAATTTTCAAAGTCTTATAAAATCAGTTACAATGTTAAAATTTGTATTTTCCAAGTAAATGAAGATTTTATTTAAAAATTATATTTCACAAATATAGAAAAGTTATTTTTATAAAATAAATTCCATTTTTGAATTCTACACATTGAAAAATGGTTAGGCTGAATTTCTGGGATTTTTAGGAAATACATTAGCTTGTTGGTGAATAGTGAAATTCAATAATTTATGAAATATGCTAAATAAATGAATTTCAGAATCATTATTGATTCATGGATGATGTAAATGGCCATTGGTTAGAAATCATGTAAACTAATTACTATATGTAGTCATTATAATCATCCCTATTCAATGTCTTGTAAAATATAATAAACTAATGATCAAAATAATAAGAAAACACCCCTCACCCCCACTATAAATACCAGCCCTCATACCCTCTTCTCCTAACACATATAAAGAATTGAGTATTTCCTATGTTCATCCCAATACTCTTCCCTAGTCCCTAACTCAAGGTTTTTATCTTTTGTTCTCTTCATAATACCAAGCCTAGGTTCCTTGAGGAAGATCTCAAGAGGAGAATTCAAGAGGTAAATCCTCTCTATTTTCTTTTAATTCCCTTTCAATTTATATTTCCTTTCATATTCTATCCTCACCTCCCTTTATCCAAATTTCATGATAATCCAAGTAACATAAAAATACTATAATTATATCATGTTAATTGAATATACAAAACTAAACTCCCCCTCCCTCTCTCTCTTATCTTAAAAATGAAATCTTCACTAGTGAAGTGTCAATTTACCCCCATAGTGGGTGATGAACATTCATTTTCCATAATGCCTTCAAGGATGTTAAAAAAACATTGAATTTTTAAAAACAGATTTTAAATTTTATGTCTTAACCCCTTTTATTTTTTGGAACTATCTTATACACGTTAAACTAAATGATAAAATAAAACAAGTTTGTTCTAATAAAAAATCGCCAAAATTAACCAAAATGAACATCATTAACATTTATCTAATGAATCATACTCTTGGTATATAACCAAATCCTTAATAAGATCAATAAAAATTTTATAATAACATTAAAAACATATGATAAAAATTCTGGATGTTTATCCTCATCTTACACGAACTTCCATTCATGTATTCAAAGGAACCGATAATTAAAACTAAGAAAATGAGCCCTGCCGAACAATGAATTTAAACTTTATAACTCTTCCAAATTCTTATAAAATAACATAATAACACCATAAATAATATTATTCATATATAGAATTTTTTTTAATTATTAATTAATGAATAGAATTTGATTATATAGGATATTAATGTGACCTAATCTTTCACACAAAAGGTAAGAATAATTCTTGAACCCAACTCTCCTTTTTTTGATTTTTCCTCTTTCACTATATTTTTGTTAAGGTTATTCCTTAAAAATAATTTATTAATATTTATATTAAATTTTATGTTATATAAAAATTTTCAACTTTTGTTTATGAAAAACACAATTTTTTCCAAAAGAACTATTCTTTAAAAAACACACTTTTTACCACTCAAGATTGTTTCATTCACTCACGGTTGATGATTCTTATATAATGTATGTTATTACCTATTTCAGTTGGGAACCCAAATTTTAGAAATTTATGCTTAAGAAAAGAAAACAAATCCTTTACATGGGTTATTATATGTACAGGATTAATATTTGTTAAATATGGAATTTATTATAATGTAATTATTGTGATGTGATGGGTGCACCCAGAATTATATAGTGATATGTAAATTCAATGATGTGATGGGTGTGTGAAGAATCATATAGTGATCCAATGAATTAGGTAATGTTAAGAACCTCATTAGTAAAGTGAAATATGCTTGAACATTATTCTAGATTTTTCACAACAATGTGTGGTAGTTGACCACTAAGACAAGATGTTTCATTTTTATGCATTTCCACATTCCAAGTCTTTTATTAATTCTCCATATCATGATTATGATTCTATGAATATATTATTATGATAACTATTATGCTCACCCCAAGTTATATTGTTTCATATTTTTATCTATAATCATACTAGGATTTTAGATCACCCATTTATATGTATATCCCCAGGTTACTATAGTACTAAGAAGAATTAAAGGGCCATTAAGATTCTAGAGAAGAAGTAATTAAATAAATTTTTGTGTTTATGTTGTAAAAGTTTCTTATGGCCTTACTTTTTCCAATACATTAAAACTTTGGATACACTTTCTATAATTATATTCTGTTTCTTGTATTTAAAATCATGTAATTGTAATATAAGAAAATGTAGGGTCGTTATATAATTAAATTGTCATATGATTTTGTTATAAACCCTTTTTATCTGTTTTTCAATCTGTTCAAAAATGATAATGTCAACCATGCGTATGTGTAAATAATAACCTCCATGAATGAATGTGTTTCTTTCTACACCACTATATCATATGGCTAGATAAAATTAATTTTAAAATGAATATATTTTATATTTATAACATTATTATTATTTTATAATGATATGATATTGAATTAATACTTACCCTATAATTTTTTTAAAAATGATAATGTCTTTCATGCATATGTCTGTAGTACCCCCTTCGTGAATCAATTTGATTCATTTTTAACTTAGACCTAAAAAATTCAGTTAAAGGATATAAATAATGAATAAAAATAAAATTTATAACACATTTATGATTCATTAAAATTAAACTATTATCTATTTTAATTATTTTCATCCCATTAGAAGAAAAAAAAACTAAATCATTTGTATGTAAAAACTACCAGCTCCATAAATTGATGTGATTAATTTTTGATGACTTATTAAAAAGGTTGTTTATAAAAGTGTATTTGTGTATAAATATTATAATTTTAAGTGTATAGATCCTTGTATTATTACCATTTCTCTATTTCTAAAGCTTATAGTGATCAAAGGAGGCCTAGATTGGGTATTGAGGTGTTTGGATACTAAATTTTGGGTGCAGGAATAATAGACTACATTTAACTGTTTCACATCATGAATTCATAGTGCATAGCTTAGGTAAGATATTATTCATAGTTAGAGATATGTTCAAGGCTTGTATGAGGTTGTTTCATGGGGTTTCTCATGGCATGTATGAATTCAACATTAAATTCTATAAGGTGATGTGTTTTTCAGTGGAACTGAATGCTTTGCATTTTAAAGACATAAAAGAGATTCACACCATGTAAATCCATTATGCGGTACAACTAAATAATTTTTAGAGCCTCAATTTTTGAAAACCTTATAGCCTTCCTATTAAATTATAAGTGATTTAAGGCAGTCCATTCAGGAAATTTTGGATTCCTTTGATGGTGATCAATTCTCAAATTCGCATATTTGATCTGTGGAGATATTAGGTATGTTCTACCTATTATGTTATAGTTTTCTATCTAGTTCCTCCTGCTTAATATTTCCATATGATGAAATTTTCACCATGTTTCTAATGGATCTTTTCTTAACTATTTGTTGGTGTTGTTTTTCCATGGTGTCCTTAGAGGGATGCAGCTTCTTATGGGAGTGGTGATCGGGATCCACGGTATTGGTCCATTATCATACAAATAATGTTGACACCTTTAAGGTAGAAGATTCATTTCTTGTCCTTTTTATTTACATGTATTCATAAACATAGCATGGTTTATCCTCTTGGACTATAATAGAATTACCTAATAATTTTTTAACTATATTAATAATAAAATAGGAATTTATGGAAAGTTGTTGTTCTTTATAGAGTGATATTGGTTCTCCTCTTGATTTAATAGATAGTGTATTTTCTGTGTTATACTTGTTACCTATCTTTTTATGCCATGGATTCATAGGATTCTTGTAAGGAAATTGGTAAAGAACGTAAATCCTGGATTAATTGATTAATTGGATTAATATTTGAAAAAGAGAAACATTTGAATTTGGGGCTTCATATAATTTTTTGATAATCAAATTGATATATTGTGAATGCTTGTTTGAATATTATACTTCACGTGTTTATGGAATATATTGAGAAAATTGAATCTTGTTGATTCTTTTTGATGAAATAATTAAAAACAAGTTAATGAATTATAATTCCAAAAATTGTATTGAACTAGATTGTATGCTTGGATTTATGTTTAAATTAATTTTTTAATTAATTTAGTATATTTTTATAGCTAGTTGTCTTAGGTTTCCCATAGTTATATCTTGTGAATAATGAATAGATTAATTTAATATAGAATATAAAACATTTGTTTAACAAAGGTAATTTCTTAAGTATTAGTTTCCCATTTTATTAACATGGATGAGTGACATGTTATTAGAGCTACAGGATATCATTTTTGTTGATGTCTAGATACCTTGTTTTAGGTTTTAGATTTTTCTATTGATTATATTTTATTATTTATTCCTTATGATGTGCTCAAGATGTGTTCATCGGTATGCGATGTGATATGGATAAGGTAAGCCTATATGTGATATGAACATTGGATGTTTGATGTGATATGTGGGTGGGGAGGACTAGATGATGTGGTATAATTTGACACATGTGATAGTGAGATGCATAGGGATATACAGGAGGGTGTTGGTGATGGAACCCGAGATGATGGAATGGGTTAAATATGGGATTACCCATTGATGTGATGTTGAAATCTAGTAATCACACCTCTAAAAGTTTTTAATGGTTGATGGTTGGGTTACTTGATATATTTTCATTTTGATCCCCACTACTTGAGGCAGTTAGGTGGGATTGGGTGAATTATTCTCTTTTTGGTATATTTGGATTATTTTCTTAGAGTAAATAGATTACGGTATGATGAACATAATGAAAAAATTACTATTAACCCATGAGTTTGGTGTTTATGGAATGAAAATGTTGGAAATATATTACTCTTGAGAAACCTAGGACTCAGTTTAGATTATTCCTAAATGGAATGGAATTTTCTCTAATGAATAATGTAATGTAATGTGGAATAATGTTAATTGTTAATTAATGGATAATGAATTAATTTAAAAAATAAAATTATAAAAAGGAAACAATTAATTAATTTATCTCTTTAAATTATTATTTTATTATAGGATATCTATTCATTATCAGCGGAAGTGAGGTGTCTGAGCGACGTCATCTCACATTGAGTCGAATAAAAGGTTATTCTTATGGTGTGGTTATGAGTTATATTATAACTTATATATTCTATGACTTCATATGCTACCCCACCCATATCGGTTAGGGTTACTGACACCAAGTAATCTATGGAAGCATGTTTTCCCCAACATTTTAGTGGGATGATGGAAAGCTAAATATCCCCTCTAGCCCCATTCTCTTCTTCTGATAGTTACTTGTGATGATATTCATAGTGGTTAGTTTTCCCACATTTTATTGTTGTGGTATGTGATGGATTGTGGTTATTTTACGCACATGTATCTTTAAATATAGTATCCAAAGGATTATTTTATCTTTGATGTGTATTGGTTTTGATGGATTTAGGTACATACTCAGTGTATGGGTTGTGATGGCTTGAGGTGTAATACTAAATATATGATACACATCATATCTTCTATGGTCTATTTTATAAAATAACCAGTTATAGTATATTGAAATTTAGATAGTAGGATGTGATGCACTAGGTGAATGTTGTGATGTCTTTCCCAAGTTTCTTCGAGATTTATTATTTTGGAGAGAGATGTCTTAGGATGTATGATGTTATGCAAGAGCAGCAAAATTTTTGGAAAGTGGGGGTGGGGTACCCTTGATTTTTCATTACAATATTATATAATCTCTTTTATATGGTAGTTGGTGAGAGATATCTAATGTCAGGAAAGGATGATAATACACCTATTTAGGTGACAAGTTAGTTTCATTATTATTCACTATGATTTCTCCTGATTTCTTTATCTTTTTCATGATAGGTTCTAGAGAGGATCCTATTGAGTATAATATTAGGGTCACCATACTTATATATAAATCTTTATTCAAGTAAACTAGAGTATATTAGAGATCATGATACATATTACTAGATTGTGGTTTTTCAGGAGGTGTTTGGGCTCCATGGTCATTGTAATTTTACCTTTTGGGTACTTATAGTTTTCGACGGAGTTGTTATAGTAATGCATCACATTACATTTTTCCCTTATAATTTCATTATATATCTATCTAAGTAGTTTTTGATTACTGTAACACTTTTATCTCTCTCTTATGAATAATATCTTAGAGGGTAAGGCCTCCAATATGAGTTTTTAGTATACGCTTAGTACTATTTGCCTTCTGGATGCCTACTATAGGATAGAATTAGGTAGTACAATTCTCCTTTCACTCATTTCTGGCCTAGGAATGGTTCACTTTGTGGGTGGGGTTCATGATAGAGTGGTATCAGGGGATCTAGTTTGTGGGATAAGATGATGTATAAAGTTAGAAACAAGTGAGACTATATGGGTTGGTTGGGAAACAATGTCAGTTAAATTTAGTAAGCAATGTAAATATAGGAGACTAGTTGATACACATGTATTTAGATCCCCCTATGATATGTTTCCTAGGAAAATAAGATTAAAGATGCAACTAAATAAAGTTATGATGATTTCATGGTAGAGACCTAGAAAATAATCATGCAACCTTATTATTTATGCCTATATTTGAAATGGGTAGAACATTGGATAGGTTGACAATTTAACAGGATAATAAATAAATAAATTAATTAATGTTAAATATTAAATATTATATGTTTAATATTTCTAATACTTTTTCTTTTTGTAGGAATAACTCTAGGTTGACATTCATGTCATGTTCGCATCGAGGATGTTAAATAGGATATACCCATAGATTTACACAAAGAGGATTTCAACAAAAATTACACTATGAGGAGAAAAATCTAATATTTTGAGCAGTAGAATCTATTGATAAATGAGGTATTTGTTTTTCACCCATTCACAGATGACTTATGGGAGGATATTGAAATAGCATTCAGATCAATTCATATTCTGAAATAGCACTATGTTTTTTTGATATGATGATGCTATGTAGAATATTAAGGCAGCGGTGGTTCATATTCCTTGAGGATCATGAGGAGTTTTTATTCTCATGGGAGAGGTTTTGAGGACTTTTCAGAGAATATTTTATTTCTTTGACTATTAAAGAGTCTAGTCATTAGGACCATCTTACCATATGAAAAATAGGTTCGAGCATGAGAGAGCCTGAGATCCATTTCAAGACCCCTTTTCACTTTACATAATAAATTATTCTAGATGAAGAGGCTAGGGAAAGGATGTTCAAGGAGTCTTTGAATCCATATATTAAGTTTCATGTCACCCCATTTATGATAAATACGTATCTCGAGGTGATGGAAAGAGATGAGGTCATTTAGAGGATCCTTGTCAAAATAATATTTTCATGAGAGGGGATTCATTTAGATTCCTCACAAAATAAGGCTATAGTATGTGGTTCCTAGTCATTAAGACAAAAGATATTTTAGTTAGTCAGGGTGGGTATCATTTCCGATCATATAATTTATCCTTGGGAGGTATCTCTTTGTCCTCTTCTAAGTGATCATAGAAGTTTTTTCTTTTGTGGAGGATGAAGTTATCACGTGTGAGAATTCCTGACCTTTATGAGTAGGTATTGTGTGCTAGGTGTTCTCATTTAGGTTCCACTATTGAGGCATTTTTAGTTGAGGAAGAATAAACATGTTTCTCTGATTTGGGATCATTATATAGGATATAGGGTAGGTAGATTATAGCCCCGAGATGTTTCTTTTACTTAGATAATAGAGCACATCAATGGAAGTGGTCATCAGAAGTGTGAGAGAGGCCATGGAGTATGTCATGTTTAGCTTCATTATCTAGTGTTCCTAGCATCGGGTGAGATAAATATCATTTTAGTCACCCTTTACATGTTTTAAAACATTGTTGAATGCTTTGTTTTATTAAGTAGAATCCCACTCTTTATATCACCAACCCTCATCCATGAATTAGGAAATGAGGTTGATAGGATTCTAATGCACTTGTGATTGAATACAGTAGTTAGTGGTCGATCTAACTTGTATGATGTATTTAAAGACTGTGATCTAATTCTAGGTAATCATTGTACCTGGTTAGACTTCTTATATTTTCGGATATAGACATATGAAATTATATTTTTCATATAATAGTTTAATTCGATATAGGGTATCATAGATTTCATCAAGTGGAAGGTTGTTTTTTATGATGATTATTGAGAGAAAGTAGAGTTTATCTATGACTGAGACCCTCAAAATTTTCAAATTCATGATTCTTCCTTGTATTGTTTGATGGTTGAGCTGATTTTGAGTTCATCAAAAGGTGAATAGTTGGGTTTTCCCTGGGTTGTGGAAGATTTCCTAATGTCTTGCTAGAGGAGGTTGAAGAATTACCCCTCGACTAGAGATCAAGTTTTAAATAAAGCTATAGTTAGTTGTGTTTATTATTTTGATGTACTTGTATAGTATAGTGCCTTATGATTTTTGAGATCTGCAATTACATCTTGGTGATTTATTGTAGTGAGGTTTTGTTCAGTTGAGTGTGTCCCCATGGAGAGCGCTAGTTTTGTTAAAGATTAACATTGATAGAACATTATGTAGTTTTTTTGCCTATTATGATTTCTTGAACCATGTTATAGTGATCAAACACTAGAATATTAAATGTATTTATGGTTTATTTGATTATTAAAGGATAAAAATTTGGTCCTTGAAGATTGGTTCTTGTTCTGGATATCGTCAGATGCATGTAAAGGATGAGTATATTTATAAGACTACTTTCAGTTTTCATCATGGGGATTAAATATTTGTTGTAATTATATTATTTGTGAATAATACTAAAGCGGTGTTGATGGGGTTGATGAACATAGTGTTCAGAGGCTTCCTAGAATTTTTTTTGTTGGTTTTCATTAATGGAATCCTTTTTTACTCGTTATTTGAAGAGGTGCATGAAGAGTATCAGAATTCATTTTTGGGAGTTCATCGTTGTGATCAATATTTTGGGAATATAGAAAAGTGTAATTTCTTGTCTTATGAATTCTATTGTATGAGGAATATCATTTCCAAATAGGGATTTTTGTGTACCCTTCAATGACAGAGTTGATTTTGTCTTGGGAATCCCCAAAGATAGTGGTAGAACTTTATAGTTTCCATGGTTATGAAAACTATTACAGGTGTTTTGTAGCTTATTTATCTCAGGGATTGAATATTATAGAATATTTGAACTAGAAGGATAAGTAATTATTGTGGATTAACCAGTGTAATCTATCTATGAAGTGTATAAGGGATATGTTTCTCACTCCTCCAACCTTTTTTTAATTGAGGGTGTTCAGTTTAAGGTTTTCTGTGATGCCTCATATCTTGAATAGGTCTATGTTTGATGAAGTTGAGATCATTTATTTATTAGTTTTCTTGGATGATACATCACCATGAGATTATCTATGTCACCCATGATATTTATTTGGTGGAAGATGTGTTTTATTTTATGTTTTAGTGACATAATCTCATTAGTGAATGTTTGTTGGTTTTTACTGACCATCAGAGCCTAAAGTATGTATTCTTCCAATGTGACATGATTTTTTTTGGTATCTATGGATATAGTTATTTCATGATTACAACTTTGATATTTCCTATATAAAATTAAATGGAAATTTTGGAACTGATGCATTGAGTTGGATACCACATAGTGATGCAGTTAATGAATCCAGGGAATCCTAGAGATCATTGGATGGACACTCAGTGATGCATCTAGATATAAGAGAGGATATATATAGAGGTTTTCTTTTCTAGATGACATTGTAATATTATTTTTTGTAGCTATTAGAGGAGTCATGGTTGGGGTATTTTGAGGTAGATGTATAGTGGTACAAAGTTGTTTTTGGAAATTCCCATGGCAGTTTTTCTAAATATGTACAATGCCAGGTGTTGTTCCATGTAAGGGTTTTCATTCCTTCAGTGATGTGTGAGATGGTTCATTGGGAGTTAAATAGCTCAACATTGGTAATAAATATCTGAATTAGAAATATATGGGAGCTTTTAGATATAATTTTTTTTGGAATTGGATATAAATTGTAGTTGTAGAGATTATTTTTCGATGTTTGGACTACTAAAATATGAAGAATAAGCATCGTGTTCCTGATGGATTACTACAACCATTACATATTTTCTAGTAGAAGTGAGAGGAAATATTGATATAAATTATTACTAGTTTTTCTCATGATCAAGGTGATTCTGATGATATATGGGTGATAGTAAATCATTTTAGTATATCATCCCACTTTATATAAATAAGGAAGTAGAGTTCAAAAGTGTTTTTTGTGGCAGTATCTATAGGAGATGTTGCAACTCCATGGAGTCCTGAGTATGATCATCTCTTATAAGGATACTCATTTAACCTATTAGTGCGGATAGGTCTTCATTATGATTTTGAATCACATTTATACCTTATATCTACTTTTCATCTATAGATGGATGACCATGTAGAGTAGATGATCCAGACTCTTGAATATATGTTGTGGTCTTGTTTCCTTGATTTTTTCAGTTATTGGATGAGGTACCTTCACTTGGTTGAGTTTGGTTACAATAATATTTTCCACTATAATATTGGTCTGTTTCCATTTGACACGTCTAATGTTTATTTTCTTTGATGTTCAAGAATAGGGTTAGAGAGGCATAAATTCTTAGCCCAAAACTAGTGCAGAATATGTCAAAGATGGTTCAGGTAATTCGTGATAGGTTGATGGTAGCACATGATCATTATAAATCACTTGTCGATCATAAGAGGAGACACTGGAGTTCTATATTAGTGATCACATGTTTGTGAAGTTAACTCCTTGTCATAAGAAGTGATGATTTGTTCATGGGAGTATTTTGTCTCCCCGGTTTGTTAGATTTTTCAAGGTGTTGTTTTATGTTGGTGTTTTGGTGTATTGGATAATACTTATTTAACTAATGGTTTGTATAAATGATTTTTTCCACATTTCTTAGCTATATCACGATCTTCATGGTCACTCTCATTTCATCAATCAGGGATAGATTGATGTTGATGATGATGTGACCTTCGATGAGCCGCCTATGGAGATCTAGGTCCACCGAGAGAAGGTGTTATACAGTCATGTGATTCCATTGGTTCATGACTTTTTATGGAATGGTGATGTATTGGATATTACCAGTAATCATGAGTAAATAGAACCTCCATTTTATTACATGAATATTACATCATTTTAGAGATAATCAACATAATAGTGTTACAAATCCTTGATCGATCAGTCTAGTGTATACGAAAACTTTGAATTATACTTAACATTTTACAAAATAAAACATTAACATTATTTACTTCCTTTCTCTCTAGCTTATTGGTGGCCTTCTCATTCTCTTTATTATATGTAATAACCTAAGGGTATACATCAATTAAAGGGGTGAAAAAATAACAATAAGAGGATAGATAAATACATGACTAAATACAATATGGGTGATAATAATCCTCATCATAAAATTATAATAATGAGAGGAGACATTAGATAAAGGCATGGAATGTGGAAATACTGAAAAATGAATCATTGTGTTTTAGTTACCATCTACCACACATTGTTGTAAACAAATATAGCATCATGTTCATGCAAAACATAGGTTTATAACCGTAAAACCTTCATCGTGAACAAATATATCATCATGTTCACATATATTTCACATAATATCATGAGATATATCACTTTTCTGAATTCAATGGATCATTATATAATTCTGGTCTCCCCCGTCACATTATGTCATTTACATAATCATGCTTGTATCATTAAATGAATATCAATCATATTAATAATATATCACCTGAAAATCAAATAGGTTTCATAAATTTTTTATAAAAAATAAATTCATTAATAAAACATATGCTTCCAAAAATAAAAAGGATAAAACATAAATGTTTTAGGAATCATTAATTTTGATTGAAGATGAAACAATTTCAAGAGAAGTAAACCATGTTTTTTTAGAATGAATAGTTCTTTTGAAAAAATAATTGCTTTTTGCAAAAAAAAATTGGAAGAATTTATATCCTATAAATGAAAAATGAAGGATAATGAAATTATATTTAAGAATATTAAAATAACATCCACACTAAAATTTTCAATGAAAGTGGAATAACCCAATGAAAGAAAATTGGGCTTGATAACCCCCGACCCTTATGTCTGAATGATTTAGTAACATTAATTTTTTATATAATCAAATTAAATTCATTAATTAACAAATCCATAACCTCTTATAAATGTTTTTTATTTATTATATTTATATTAATTTCATTTATGACCTTTTTTATGAGTTATAGAGATCAATTTCATCGTTTGGGAGCATTTTTTTCTTGGTTTTCATGATCAGTTCGCTTGTCTATAAGTATTAAAGTTCATGTCCAATGAGATTGATTATACATAATTAAAATTATATTTCATTAAAGAATATAAATAATTTTATATTTTCTTATATATCATTATTTATATTTTATGAGGATTATTTATCAGGTATAACATTAATGAAAATGATTTAATTGATTTCCATGGATTTTATGAGCATTAAGAGATTATATTATTTTTTGGACATCAGGTTTATTTATTGGTTCCAAAAAAATATAAGTTATAATATTTATAAATAAATCTTATTTAATAATAATAATGTTTTTACATCCTTCCTTTATGTCCATAGTGAAAAATAAAAATGCATCGTCCACGGTGGCGGTAAATCGACACACCACAGATAATATCTTCATTTTTAGAATAATTTAAAATCGTTAGAGATTTGAAGATGAATTATTACATTAACATAATAAAATTAAATTATAATATTATTGATAGAGGTACCATGCCTCTTAGATAAGTGTTGGTGAGTAGAGGATAAGAAAATAAATAATTTTTTAAAGAAATTAAAATAAAAAGTAAGAGGAATTTATCTCTTGAATTTATGCTTCTTGAGAACCTCTATAACAAAAAGGTTATAGTATTTTGATGAGACTAAAAGATCATGAATGAGTGGGAGGGTATTTGGAAGAGTATTGGGTAGAAATTGGACAATCTTTAAGGTTGGAAGTTGTGATGAAAATAGGATATGAGGGTGATATTTATTAGGGAGGACAGAGGTGTTTTCTCAATATTTTATTCATTAGTTTAATAATTTGGATCAATAATATGAATATTTTGAACCTTATCACTAAATATATTAAAATAATAAATGGTATTTTAAAATTATGGTACTTATATCAGTTAGTACTCATGAAATAGTGTATTTAACTTAGAGTCTATATATACCATAAATTATTGTATTTCACAATTCACCAAAAGCTCAAGTATTTTAGAAAAATCCCACAAGTTCACCATAAACATTTCTTGATGTGTATAATTCATAAATGACCTTAATTTTATGATAATTATTTTACAAATATGAGAAATTTTATTTTTAATTTAATTCATCATTTACATGGAAAATAGTAATGTTAAAATTATAACTATTTTTATAACACTTTGAAAATTTAATTAAGGTATCATAAAATTATCATATAATCAACAAAAAATGTTAATTTATGAATCAATATTATGAAAATAATTTTTTTGAATAATTATATTAGTTATAAAATTATAATTAGACTTTGTTTCTTATAATTACCAAAAACTAATTAAATTTTTTTAAATATTTACTTACGTATACTGTGATATAATTATATCATATTATCATTTATAATATGCATAATTTTTTTTATAATTTCACAGATGAGGTTACTATTATATTGGATAAATTACTATTCTTAATGGTCATGATACTATCCCAAGGTTGGGTTACTAATCCATCAGGATAGGTTCCTTAATTTCAAACAATACCTATTATTATATTCATTATACCTTTATAATGATTTTATTGTGTTCTAAAAGTGATTTTTTTGTGGTTTCTAATAAATGACATAATTATAAGAATGCAATTTATATTGATAAATTTTTTGGTCGCTATATTATTCCCCACTATGAAATTATTCCCTTAAAATTTTATTTTACATAATATGGTGAAAACAAGTGAGGTTACTTCTCCTTCATCACTTTCTCAAGATCTAATGTTGCCTCTTCATAGTTATTGTTACACCATAGTACTTTGACCAGGTGAGTAGTAATGTTGTGTAGATATTTATCTATATGGTCCAAGAACCTCACAAGCTACTCCTATTAAGATATATCATTTTCCAAATGTACCACCTATATATTTTGTATATGTGTGGGATCTAGTATGTTCTTCCTCAAGAAGGATACATGGAATACATTGTGTACATGATACATTGTAGGTGGAAGTGTCCATCAATAGGTCACATATCCGACTTAATCAAGAATCTAGAAGTGGCCGACATACTAGGAATTTATCTTTCCCTTCTTCCCCAATCTCATGATCATATTCCATGGAAAATTGTAGATAAATTTCATTTCTCCAGACATAATCTCAAGGTCCTATCGATAATTGTCTCCATAGTCATTCTGTCAACTTTGGGATGACATTATGTATTGTTGAATTTTCTACACTTTATATACCATTTATTTGACAATTTCAGATCCTAGAATGTTATGTTCATTGACAACATCCCATTATTCTAGCATTTTTCATCTTATCACATAAATGTCTTCATTTGGAGCCATTTGGATGCTCAAGTGTAAAATGTTTTTGTAAGAGAACTTGGATAGAGGAAGATGTTGGTACCACCCTCCTTCTATTTCCATAGAATATTCTCTCGACATGTCTTCCATTTTCTTAATAGTCCTTTTATATCATCCATTAGTTTGAGGATAATAATCCATTAGGAATTTTAGCTTAGCGTTAGAGAATGATGGAGATTTTTCCAAAACAATGAGGTGAATCTTAGATGTTGATCGGATACAATAAATAGAGGTATTACATATATCCTTACCACTTCTATGATGCATAAACAAACTATTTTATCCAGTTATAAGTACTCTTTAATTTCAATAATGTAATTTTTCACTGTAAGATGATCCACAACAACTTATATATCGTTGTTTCCTCTTGATGTCTTTAGAAGTCCAGTGAAAAATTCCATGGTGAGGTTTTCCCATATACATGTGGGTATGGGTAATGTTTTCATAATAACTTTAGGCTATATCCGTTATTCCTTCACTTTTTGAAAAAACAAGAAATTTGATCTATATTCATCAATATCCTTCTTCGTATTGTCTTACCAATAGTTGTCTCTGAGATCTCAATACATATTTTTACTCCCTATGTGTATATAGAAGGTTGAGTTATGTGAAAAATTAAAAATATATTTATTTATCTACGTATTGGTTGGTATACATATTCGTGACCCAAATCTTACAATTACTTCCTCATAACTTTTAAACTCTGAGGATTTCCCATTTCTTGTAGATTCCACCTTATTCATAATTTCCACATCATTACTTTGAGAATCCTTTATTTTATCCAGGAGGTATAGTTGAGCAATAATTTCAAAATGATTAGTGATTTTACTTCTTTAATTATTCCCATGTACATCCTTTTAAAGTCTAAAAAAATTGGATCCTTATCAATTCTCATCACTGATAATGTTTTAGGATTCTTTCTATTTAGATAATTTGTCTCTTTATTTTCCATATCAGGATAATAGTGTATTGAGAAATCATAATCCTTGATGAGATCTAACCATATTCAATAGTGTATATTATTCTCATTCTATGTGAATATATTTTTTAGGCTCTTATTATTAGTATATATTTCATATTTCTCCCCATACAGATAACGCCACCAGATTTTCAACACAAGGATCAAAGCTTCCAACTCTAGAGCATGCATTGAATTTTTTTTCTCATGAATTTTCAACATCCATTAGGTTTCGGCTATAATTTTATAATTTTTCATCATTACACACCCTAATACCATATTTTAAGCATCACTATATACCAAAATGAGTTCCCAACTTGTGAGAAGTGTGAGTAATGGCGTGATGATAAGCCTACTTTTACTCTTTGATGAAATATTCACATTTACTGGTCTAGAAAAACTTCTCTTCCTTCCAAGTCAGTTGGGTTAGAGAGTTTTAAATTCATGTGAATTTATTCAAAAATCGCTAGTAATACCCAACTAGACCATAGAAACTACATATATTTGTTATCTATGTTGTCCCAAGACAATATTGAATTGAATTTGTCTTAGAAGGGTCCGTAAATATTTCTATACTGGTGATAAAATGCTTCAATAATGATACATAATCTCTCCAAAACTCACATATAATTTATTTTAATATAGCTTCTCTCTATGAAAACTGTTTCAAAAATTATTCAAATTCTCATTATGTTCCTCTCTCTTAGAGTATATTAAAATATCATTGATAGTGACTTATAAAAATCTATCAAGGTAATCTCTAAAGACTCTATCCACTTAGTTGATTAATATTGTTAGAGAATTAGTGAGTCTAAAAAGAATCACTATTAACTCATACGGTATGTACCTCATTCAAAAATAATTCTAAGGAATATCTTCTTTTTTAACCTTTAATTGGTGATATCCCAACCGAAGGTACACCATAGATAACAATTTCCACCATGAAGTTGATCGAATAAGGCATCTATTCATTGAAGGGGATACATATTATTTATTGTGATTTTTTATCTAATTAATTAAAATATAGAGGATCATCGATCCATCCTTCTTCTTGACAAAGAAGTCTAGTGCACCCCATAGTGGTGTACATTGAAATATAAAACACTTGTCCAAATTCTGTTATAACTGCATCTTCAGTTCAATTAACACAATGGTGGCCATTCTATAAAGTTTCATTGATATAAGCAGAGATATAAGAATTAGTTCAATTGAGAACTCAACCTCACCATCAGGATAAAGACTAGTAAATTCATTACGGAACACATTAGTGTAGTCCCTCATAATGGGAAATTATTTGAGAATGATTCACTGCTTTGTCTCAATCATTTTAGCTAGATATGCTTTCTCATAAAGAACTAAAATCCACACTTGAAAAGATTAATAAGAAATTGTTTCATCCTTGTCCTTAAACATGTAAAAAAATTGGAGGATGCTTCCAGATGTGAAAAGTGATTTCCATTTCACGATAGTTGATGTTTCCTTTGAATAAGGATAGTAAATTCATGCCCAGTATAGAATCAAACTTCACCAAATGAATTAAGACTATATTTTCTGGGAGATTCAGTCCAAAAACATTAACTAGAGAGAAGTATTATACTATAGATGAAATAATTCAACATTTTATATTCTCATATTAAACTCAGCCTCTATATTTGAAGGTGGGGTTTAAATAGTTCTACTAAACTTGTAGGATATGATATAATTCATAGAACCATAATCAAAAAGTAGATTTTATATTCATTAATGAATAACTAGAATACATATCATTGCATCATTGTTGGTATGCACATTAGTATTGGTGATGGAATAAAAATTCCATTTCTTCTTTGTATTTGGTGGATGATGACACTAATTACCCTTGAGAAATAGAGGTTTAGTAAATTTCCTTGCATAGTTACCTTTCACCCTACAATTGAAGCATTGAACCATAGCTAGTTCTCTCTTTTCCCCACCACATATTCCTGATTCCTCATGTCTTTTTGACATTCATGATCTTGGTGTGCTTCTTTCCCATAGTTATAGAATTTCCCTATCCCTTTGTGACAGTTCCCATGATGATTCCTCCCATATTTTTGACATGTTAGTGGTAGAGATTTCTTTCAACATTTCTCATTAGATCCCCCAGCCTAAAACCCCATACTTTTTTACTTATCACCATAGCCACGACACCATTCTCCAAAATACATATCCACTATGAGGGAAAAATGATCAAATTCATCATATCTTTGACTGTCTAAAAATTCTATATCCTTTATAAGGTGTTGTACTAAACCACAAACGAATCATTAATTTTTCAATCATAGATAATAAAAAAACCAAAAGTGTACATTGAAATCCTTATGAAATTATCTTTGTAGGCTATGACAGATTAAACTTCCATTTGATTCTTCACTATCAATACTCTTTTAATCTTTTTATTAAGATATTTAGGGAAATAATTTTTATGAAACATTATCATAAAATATTCTCACTCCATCTCCTTAGTTTTTTCCTTTGTCTTGGTGTTCTTAATCAATGAACACCATTGGTAGGCCTCTCTATCTATATAATAAATGTCCATAGTCACCATCTTTTTCATAGAACAATGATGTATAGAAAATATCATTTTTATTGATTTGACTTCCTTTTCCCCGACTACTTGATCATAAGATACAATAAATTTTAGTGGTCATTTCTACATATAAGACTTGATATCCAATTTATACCTATTTGGTGAAGGAGGAAGTTCTATATTATTTAGGTTATTGTTCATATCCTTAGAGAGATCTATAAGAATCACCATGAAATTTTTAACTCCACATCCAATGGAGTTAGGGATTTCATTCAAGCAATCACTACATTGTCCCCCACATTGGTTGTTATCCTGGTTTCTCTGGGATAGATACATTTTCTAAAATCTAAATTGTTTGAACCCAAAATAAGTAAATAATTCATGAATATATAATATAATCTATTGGGAAATTAACTCTAAAGGAATATCTTACGGGATCCTTATGTTTGTAAATTTTCTAAAACAAATATTCTTGGGTTCTTACATAGACGTAATCACATATTAAAGGTTTACAACACGGTTCTATAATCTTAATTCTCAAATTTACTAAACTATTCTCTGATACCAACTTTAGAAACCCCAAATTTTCTTAGAAGGGAATTACATCATTTTAAATAAAAACAACACAATATTGTTAAAAATCATGGATCAAGAAGTTTACTATCTTGGAAAACATTGGTTTATACATAAAATTTTACAAAATAAAACATAAAAATTATTTAATTCTTTATTCACTAGCCTCTCATTGGCCTTAGCATTCTTCTTTATACAAGTAATCACCTGAGGATATACATTAATGAATGGGGTGATCTAAAATCCTTGTAAGAGGAATGATAAATAAATGAATAAATATAACATTGGTGATAATAATTATCATCATAATACAATAATAACTAGATGAAACATTATATAAAGGTATGGAATTTAGAAATGAAGAAAAATTAAACATTATTCCTTAGTTTTCAACTACCACAAATAGTTGTAAACAAATCTAGCATCATGTTCATTCGTAACATATGTAAATAACCATAAAATCATCATAGTGAAGAAATCTAGAATCATGTTCACACATATTTCACATTACTTCAGGAGATACATAATTTAACCATTATATTGGAGCTCTATTTAATTCCATGAAAACCCATCACATCATAAAAATTACATAATCATGCTTTCCACGTAGAATGTATATCAATCCTGGACATAAGAAAACACATGGAAAGGAAACGGGTTTCATGAGAATTTCATAAAACATTAATTCATGAATAAATTTTATGGTACCTAAATGAAAAAGGAAATAACATACCTTATATAATAATCAACAATTTTAATTGAAGAAGAAACCATCTCAAGATAAGTACAATAAGTATTTTAGAAAGAATAGTTCTTTTGTAAAAATCATTGAATTTGTAATACAATCATATTTGAAGAATTTATATCATAGAAATAAAAAGGTAAGGATAATGAAATTATATTTCATGAATATTAAGAGAGAATATAAATGGAAATTATTGATGAAATAAGAATACCCAAATGAAGGGAAATTGGGTTTGAGAATCCCCTTACCTTAAGTTCGAATGATTTATTCACTTTAATATCATTTATAATAAAATAAAATTCATTAATTTATAAATAATTTTTTTACATGTATTTGATTTTATATAGATTTATAAATTTCATTTATGGCCATTTTATTGAGTTAGAGAGTTCAATTTCATCGTTCACAGGAACTTATTTACTTGGTTTTCCTAATCAGTTTACTTGTTTATAAGTATGGAAGTTCACGTAAATTGGGAATGATTATACATAATTGAAATTATATATTATTAATGAACATAAATAATTTAAAATTATATTAAATATCACTTTATATGTTATTAGTATGATTTATGACATAGGTCATTAATTAAAATATTTAATTTATTTGAGTGGTTTTTATGACCATTATGAGCTTATATCATTTTATTTTACACCTTTCATGACCCGTCCCAGTGGGGCCCTCGTCGTGACTCCCCAAGCCCGCCTCCAATAGGCCAGGGGCTGGTGACTAGCACCGAGTTGGCATGCCACTAACATGGGAGGCATTGCCAAAGTACCTGTACACACACACACAACTCCAAGCCCACAAATTCTGAAATGTAAAACACTAATGAACAAAAATGAATGCATACAACTAAACCCAACCAACAGAGCATGACGAAAGGTAT
Source organism: Viscum album (assembly GCA_963277665.1). Classification (NCBI taxonomy): domain Eukaryota; kingdom Viridiplantae; phylum Streptophyta; class Magnoliopsida; order Santalales; family Viscaceae; genus Viscum; species Viscum album. The sequence continues at coordinate 1,543,501,821 of OY728155.1, read as the reverse complement.
AGTACTATAAAAGTAAACTAGACCAGAATACAAGACCACCAAAAATAAGAGTCTGAAAAACTGCAAAGTCCAACCTATAAGCACAATGGTACTGGGACTGTTGCTCGTAGACGTAGGAACGCCACGGCCTGTAGAAAACTCAGAAAGCTCGACCCTGTCCTGGTCCACCCTGGACTCTGTCAAAAGGCTGCTCGTCTGTAAAAGACACCAGATGTGCGGGCAAAGCCTGTGCAGGGGTGAGTATAATAATACTCAGTAGAGGACCCCAAAAACCACAAAGAAATACACAAAGTAAAGGTACAGTCAACTAATCATAATATATGTTTACAGAACATATAAAAAAACTAGATATACTCAAAACCCAGGCCCGTGGTCTAGAGACAAGTCATGAAACCGCATACCCCCACAAGGGATTCTGTTTGAAGATTCCATCATGCACTCGCTCTGGGAGAACACACTCCACAAGTATTATAGTTCTCATGACGTTCGTCCGATAAGTGATGTTCGTCGGGAACTGTCACGAGATATAGTTACACTAATTACGGGAGACACACTTCTGAGTGGAAGGGTCACGATAGATAGAAGCACTCATTACAGGAGACACACTCCTGAATGGGAAAGATCTCGATACACAGATGATTATCACTGCCAGGGCCATGATGGATACTGCGAATCATCCGGAATTCACCCGATAGGTAGAGGATCAATGCCAGGTAATGTTGCTCACGTCGATGCCTGACTCTACCTAGGGTCTGGAATGGATAGAGGATCTCGATCCGGGCCTCTCGGATGGATGCCTGACTCTATCACAGAAAAGTCCTGCTAAAGGGATCATAATCCGGCGTGAGGGAATGATGCCTGGCCTTCAGGGGAAAAGAAGAAGGGTCACTAACCCATACTAAATATGTTCAAGGCATGGTGAACAAAAGGACCAAGCCATTCTCCAAAAAGTACATGGAATGTAGAAATGATACATGTCGTGTTGTCCGACCCCGGGTACTACCCGTGTACAACGGCCCGTGTTGTGAGGTTGGTCATGTAGAAAACATTATACACGGTGTGTAGTACTGAGTACACGCCATGTCTGGGTCACTAGGGCTGGCTCCGTGTACTCTGGCCATGTGCCCGTACATGGTCACCAACCCGTGTACTTCAACTCGTGCAATCTGCACACGGGGTGACCTGCGCTGGCGACCTCGCCTAGCCGGGTGAGGGAGTACATGGTCATGTACTCCATACCGTGTCCGTGTATCCCCGGGATACACACCGAGCTCCGTGTAGCTGCCTCTGCCGAGCTGTACACGCCGTGCCGCCTGAAGCCGTGTAGAGAATCTCGTGTCCGTGTACCACCCAAATTACACGCCGAGCTTCGGGGAAGGTCCAACACGCCATGTGACCGAGGTCACATGCCGTGTGATCCTTCTCTGACCACTAAACCCTAGCCACCACCATCACAACTACACAGCGTGTTCTTCGGAAGTACACACCATGTATTTTGGAAATATCCAAAAATGTGGACCTCTGCTGTCGCGCCTCCCATGGTGCTCCGATCATTGATCCGGCCATCCGATCGCCACGAAACCTTCAGGTATTGGTCACCACGACACCATGAAACTGTTTCCGTCGTTTTTGGGCCTCCAATCGGCTCCGAAACCATGATTGATCTTCCCGCGTGAAGAATGCTTGAAGAACGCCCTTTTCGATCTGGTTCGATTTTCCTTCAGCCATCGTTGCTGCACCTCCACAAGAATGTTTCGATGTCCAACCTTCGTTTTGGGATTGTTGCGTCGCAGAACGGATGTGAAACGATCCGTTGTTCATCGCCCCATGAAGAACGCAAAGAACACGCGGGGAAATAGTAGGAAGAGATCCAAATAAACAAATTTAGGAGTGAACCTCCACCGTCGTTCATCACAGCGTTGATCCGCTCCCGTTAATATATTTAAACAGAGCAGAGATAAACATGAATGAAAATCATGGATTAATTCCCCAAAATCATCCTAATGAAAACCCTCCCACAAAAACGTACGAATCCACGGATCAACTTATTCGTGGTTGATCCGCATTCATTTTTTAAATTCAAATACGGGGAAAAGAAAAATAAAAACAACAACCCTACCTTTTAAAAGGATCAATCGTTGACGAAGGCGTCATGCTGCCTTTGTCGTCATGATCCTTCAACACCAGCGCAATGATCCTTGGTTTCAATCCATTGTCGTTCGTCGTCGAGAATTGCTCCAACGCCTCGCGGATTCGGCAGAGGTTCTTCTCAAGCATTTCCAACAATTCAACAATTGTTTAACCCATTAAAAATACAAACATGTTGACATTTAATTACGTGGCAGCATTAATGATGTTGACTTTCCATTTTGAAGTTATTATGACGCGTCATTAATTTAGGAAACAACTGCATCGTCGCCACGCTGCAGCGGATGTTTCCTTAAATGAAATAAAATAAACTGGATAATTTATTTTACTTAAAACTTCCAAAAATTAACTTTTTCCCTCAACCCGCGCTAGTCGAGGTTAGCCTCATTCTTATGTAAAGTCATCGTTCAAGACGCAACGGTGTACTCAGATTTTTAATCCGGGCATCCGTTTGGAAACTGCCACAACCGCGCACAAGCGCCGACTCACTTAACTAAAAAAATTTCAAACCACCATTCCGAGCACACTGGACCTCGGAATTATGTGACGTCTTTGTGCTCGGTCTCGAAATAATTCCATATAATATTTAAAAAAATAATAAATGGAAAACCCGAGACATTACATTCTCCCCAGCTTGGGGCTTTATGTCCCTGAAAAGCCAAAACAAAGGCTACTCAAAAAGACGAGGGTACTGGGTACGGATCTGGGCCTCCCACTCCCACATGCTATCCTGATGATTCTCGTGCTGCCACTAGACGCGCACTAAGGGAATCGATCGCCCCTGAAGGATCCTCTCCTACCGATCCTCGATCTCTTCCGGGTACCCAGCAAAGGTCACTCCATCCTCGGCGTCCAGCTCGCCCCAGTCGATGACGTGTGATTGGTCATGCATGTACCTCCTCACCTGCGACACGTGGAATACATCATGTACCCGATGCAACTGTGGTGGTAGAGCCAGGCGATACGCCACCTCGCCTACTCTACCCAAGATCTGGAAAGTTCCGATGAACCTCGGAGATATCTTGCTGCCTCGGCCAAATCTCCGTAACCCACATCGAGGTGAGACCCAAAGAAAAACATGGTCTCCCTCCTCGAACTCTAGATGCCTCTGTCTTCTGTAAGCATAAGACTTCTTCCGGCTTTGTGTAGTCATCATCCACTCCCGGATGATCTGCACCTTCTCTGTGGTAGCTCGCACTAACTCTGGACCCATGAGTGCTGACTCTCCGGGGTCGGTCCCGCAAAGCGGTGACCGGCATGGTCTCCCATACAAAGCCTCCAATGGTGCCATACCAATGGTGGAGTAGTAGCTGTTGTTGTACGCAAACTCCACTAGTGGTAGGTGGTCCTCCCAGCTGCGACCAAAGTCCAAGATACATTCCCGCAACATATCCTCTAGAACCTGAATGGTCCTCTCTGTCTGACTGTCTGTCTGGGGATGAAATGTTGTGCACAAGCGTAGATGAGTCCCAAAAGCCTCTTGAAATCCCATCCACAACCGGTATGTGAACCAGGCATCTCGGTCTGAGACTATAGTCGAGGGGACGCCATGAAGCCGAACTATCTTTTGTACGTAGAGGTGTCCCAAGCTCCCTACGGAACTCTGCTCTCTGATAGCTAGGAAGTGGGCTGACTTGGTGAGTCGGTCAACGATCACCCAGATGGAATCGTGCCCCTTGGACGTCTATGGTAAGCATGTCAGGAAGTCCATCGATATTCCATCCCACTTCCACTCTGGAACATCCAAAGGGTGAGATAACCCTGCTAGAACCTGGTGCTTAGCCTTCACCTGCTGGCATGTGAGGCATCAAGAAATGAACTCTACTACTGCCTTCTTCATTCCTGGCCACCAGAACTATCGTCAGAGATCCTGGTACATCTTTTCCACTCTAGGATGTACCGCAAAAGGGGATTTATGAAACTTCCTCATGACCTCCTCCTGGAATTCCACTTGTACAATAATGCGTCCTCGGAAAAGAAGTACGTGCTCCCGACCTTGCGAAAATCCATCAGAAGCATTTCTTGTGGTTAACTGAGCACGTAAAGCCAGAAAGTCGACATCCCCAAGTTGTGCCTCCCTAACTCTCTGTAAGAGTGGAGGGGTGACAACCATCGACTGTAGGTAAGTTGTGTCCGCACCATCCACGAAGGATAACTGCAACGCGACTAATTGTTGTGTCGCCTCACTCAATAGTTGTGAGCACGGCCTTCTGCTAAGAGCATCTGCCACCTTGTTCCCCTTCCCAGGAGTATAGATGATCTCGAAGTCATAGTCCTGGAGGAACTCTAGCTGACGCCTCTGCCTCATATTCAGATCCTTCTGTGAGAATATGTACTTGAGGCTCTTGTGGTCCATGTAGACAATGAACTGCTTGCCCATAAGGTAGTGTCACCACATCTTCAATGCGAAGACTACCATTGCCAACTCGAGATCATGGGTCGCATTGTTCTGCTCATGTGGCCTAAGCTGGCGTGAACCATAAGCAATCACGGCATGCCGCTGCATCAAGACACAACCAAGCCCGATCCCTAATGCGTCGCAGAAAACTATATACCCAACACCCTCCTCCGACAATCCCGAGACTGGGGCGCTTGTCAAACTATGTCTCAGCTGCTCAAAGGGATGCTGGCATTTTTCTGTCCACATGAAGGGTTACCCCTTCCTAGTCAAGGCCGTCATCTGTGCGGATATCCAGGAGAAATCAGGGATGAATCTCCAGTAATTTCCTGCCAACCCAAGGAAGCTTCGCACCTCTGTCACGCTCCGAGGTGGCCGCCATGCTAACACAGCCTCCTCCTTGACTGGGTCCACAGCCACTCCATTTGCTGAGATGAAATTCCCCAGAATGTGGACCTCCTGAATCCAGAACTGACACTTCGAGAGCTTTCCATAAAGCTGGTGCTCATAGAGTACATCCAGAACCATCCGTAGGTATCTCGCATTGTAACACCCCAGGTAAATAAAGAATATGACATTTTCATATTTATCCATATTTGTGAATAAAATATTAATATGACTTTAAATCGGACGCTATGCTTGATGGCGTACCCAACACACAACAACGAGTTTCTTGGGAATCTTACGTTGTACTCTAATAATAAAATAATATTATTTTAAATGGTAGTTAACATGTAGGCGTTGTATTGGCGGGAGTGGATAGAAATAACTAAAATATTATTATATATGTTTTTAAATGTTTTTACATTTATCCAATAAAAGATAAAGGCTTAAAATACGGAAAGAATTCAATTTTAGGCATATATGCCCTAGTTTTCACTAAAGGTTCACTTATCACCTTTTGATAGCGAACCGTCATTAAATATAGTTTTTTTCACTCTTATACATTCTATTGGACAAAAATAAAACTCTTCTTAAGAATTGGGACATCAAAATTTACTTTGTGTAAATTTTTGGTATCTTTCCGATAAAGTTCATTTTTTAATGAATAGTGTAAAATGTTGTATTTTAATTCAAAACCACTTTCTAATCTAATTTATTTATATGATTATATTATCTTTTGAATTTTTTTTAAAGTGAAATTAGAATATATTTTTACCATTAAATCCAATAGCGGTCTTTGGAATTAATTTTACTTTGAAATCAGACTTAAACTAGTGTCAATCTTTTGATACTTATTGTTTCATAAAAACACGCTATTTTCTCTAACAGCGGGAATTAATTATTAAATTAATTAATGTGACTTATATGTTTTGAATTTTGTAAAATAGACTTCATTTTTGAATTCGGAATATCAAATATAGATTAGGGTGAATTTTTGGGATTTTTCTGAAAAACATCAATTTTTGATGAATAGCGAAACCACGAAGTGGAACTTATAAAAACTGATTTTTCTGTTTAAATGAAAATTTTCTATCTTTGTGTTTTGAATTTCAAAAATCCGACATAAATGGTTGTCATTAAGAAGTAAAATGTGGTTCAATAGGATAAAAATATTTTTTTGGTGAATAGTAACTTATTAAGTTTTTAATCGCGATTAGGGGTAATTAGTGTAGTTTATGGTAAGAATAATGTTTTAATAAAATGAAATGACCTAGACACATGTCCTACCCTCATTGGATGTGTCATGGCCGACCAAGACAATCCATGGGTCAACTTGGGGACCCCATGGAGCCACTTTGGTTGGGAAATGACATAAATATCTTTTTATTTAATGTTAAAGTAAAAATGACACAAAAATGAAATGTTTTACTAAAAGAATTTTTACATGGGGTTATAAAAGTCATATTTTTGACTATAAACAGTAATTTGAAAGCTAAAGATAGTTCCTACATCATAGTATTTGTTTTATAATTTTTTGACATTAAATAATTTAAAATATTTATGACATCATGATGATGCAGCGATGAACTCATTATTTAACGATTTAAATAAAATGGAATGATAATGTAATATCTAAGACCTACACATGTCCAAAACCTATTGGATGAGTGGATTTAGAAATATTATCACCTTAGAATCGAAATAAATCAATGTGGGACCTTTAAAATCCGAAACTCTTTTGAAAATAAAGTAACATTTTGTAACTTTACAAGAGTGCCCCTCCTCTCCTCTTATAAAAGGCCCCCACCTCTACCTCCTTACCCACACTCCCAAAGCCTTTGGATCGGCCAAACTCTGCCCATTTTCTCTCTCCACTTCCCTCTCTTACTCTTTGAAGCCTCAATTTGGGCAGAAGGATTCCGAAGGAAGCCTTTGAGCTCAAACCAAAGGGAGTTACCCGATTTTAAGTTAATGTCTTCACTTGAGTCCTTCCGTGGATGGTGAATTTCTGCCTCACGAAACGATGATTGTTCAACACTCATATAACACCATCAAAGGTGGCCATTAAGATGTCACTATATTTATATATGATATTTAATATGTTTATGTTTTACTTAAGCTTCTGTATTTTTCATTTATGGTGTACCTTTATTGTTTCTATTATGGGTAAATGCGATATCTTCATTTAAGAAAGTGCGGACTACCGCCCCTTAAAGTGATGTGATTCGTTAATGCCATATGTGGGACGTATAAAGGATGGATTTAAAGTTATTATATATGATGTTATACTGGAATTATAATATACCTCTCTATCATTATTATTTCATTCCGTTATTGTATGATATAGAAATGAAAGTAGCGTTCATGCGTACGTACGGCTTACCGTCTCCATGAACGGTGCATTTCATTTCTTATCCCCAAATGTAATGTACTATTATATGTACATATTTATAATGGATATATATAAGGTATGTTACATATAAATGATTAATATAATTCTGAAATTATAATATACATACCTCTCATTTAGTTTTAATTCCATTAATATGACAAAGAAACGAAAGTAGCGTTCATGCGTACGTACGGCTTACCGTCTCCATGAACGGTGCATTTCATTTCTTACCTCTAAATGATTATGAAATATTATAAATACATGTATATGATGGATATATATGATATATAAGATATACAAATCATGAATATCATTATGGATATAATCAACCATTGACCACACGAACAACATGTAATTGTAAGAAGTCCACTTTTGACTTAAGAACCAAATATCGACAAAACAAACATTATTAACTTAAATGATTAGATAATGTTTATAACATGTCAATAATTGATATAAAAGGAATAATGAACTTGAAAAAGGTTCCTAATCAAGTATAAATTAACTCATGTTTATTATTCAGGACTTTAAAGAACGATCGAGTCAAGTCGGACCCGAGGTAAGGGATCTTACTCCTGTCTTTCTTTTTTAGTACGCTCTTTTATGTCATTCCTTATAAAGCTCATCTTTCTTGTTATTGGGATGTTATTTTATATTACTCTTACTGTAATTTTTATGTTCATATGATGAGAGACCCTATTCTCTCTCATAAATCCATTTTGGGAGTTTTGAGTGGCGTCGTTAGGCTGCAGAATTTTCGTAAGAGATCTAACCTCTCTCTTTCTAAGTACTCTCATTTATGTCCCTTCTTTTAAGCTCATCTTTGTTATGTTGGGGGATGATCTTTTATATTCCTCTTTATATAAAATTCATTTTAATATGATGAGATACCCTATTTGATCTCATCAATCCATTTTTGTAAGTTTTATGTGGCGCTGTTAGGCTGCCGAGTTTTCGTAAGGGGTTTTTCATCTCAGTTTTATTCCCGTGAGATTTATGCTACATTTGCCACAATTTCCTTTGAGCGGTGTATGTACTACCCATTATTCTAATCTTTGTGTAACATAATTTCGTTTATGAGTATTTACATCAATGATGTATTGTCCTTCTTTCATGGGGTGTATGTTTTGAATGATACCCAAGTCGGTAAGGGAACCTTTCACCCTCCTCTTTTTAAAAGACTTATTTTGTTGGGTCTTTTAATTTTCATATTTTTATGTTGGGATATGATCTCATATATCCTTATTGATGTAAATTTCATGTCCAAGTGATGAGATACCCTTTTTTTTGATGTGACGTCGTTAGGCTGTCAAGGGAACTTCTTAACCCAATTTCGATTTCTTTGGGTTCAACATGTAGTTATTGAATTTGTCATCCTTTGAATATGTGTGAATGGCCTTTTATTATTTTACACTTAATATCCAATTATATTTGGTGTATTTTTTTGTCACACATAATTATGTTATTGATTTATCCTTAAACCAAGGATACAATCTTTGTATGGGACTTCGTCTCAATCTCCTTTCATTGAGGCATATTTTGTTTTATACACAACCTTCTTTTAAACGGTGTATAAACCCCTTTGACTTTTACGTTTATTCTAAAGGAATATTTTTATACGAAGCGTTTACTAAACGAAAAAAGGGAATGTTTTTGTCGTACGTGTGCGGCGACAACGACTTCTCCACCGCCGTGACCATTATTTGAGTTTCAGCTTCCTCTACAAGCCATACCTTTTTTTTAAAAGAAAAATAAATACCATGTTTTACTTTTATTTTATTTTGGTATTGAAAATGGTTTTCATAATGTTTTTATATCAATGTGTTGTATTGATATCTTTTGATTGAAAGGTGGAAATGTTAAGTTTCCTTTATGCATGTTTTATGTGATACGGTTATGTTGAGGTTCTTGGGCATTATTATGAAGACGGGTAGTTCCATGATAAACTAAGGGCGGGTGAGCTCGATATAGCTCTCCAATACATTGGGTAACGTGATGGAGTGAAACGTTAGGGTTTCTCTGAAGATATTTAGGGAATATACTGTGATGGGTATTCCAAACATAACCAAGAGGGTTACTCCATACGTAAGAATGTTATGAATGCCTCAAGTTACCTTTATGTCATATAATTTCAATGATTTTATGAGGTATGTTAAACTGATTATGTTTTATGGGTAAAGTATGATTTCATTCTTATGTATACATGTACTCATGATTCCTTTCCATATTTTTATATCCCTTACTGAGCTTTTTATGCTCATCCCAAGTTTTTGAAATGTTTTTCACAGGTCAGGGGAAGGGTACATGATGTGATGATAGTGTCAAGGATGTGTCAAGAAAGAATCCATGTTTTATTTTAAATATGTTTCCGTTGATGGGAAGAATGAATAATTTCTTTTATGTAACCACTTTGTCTAAATGTGGAATGTAATGAAAGTTTCATGATCTAATTCTCCAAAACTCTAAACCTGAAAAGATCCTCAATGTGTAATCTTGTAATAACTGAAGATTAAGTAAGGTTTAAGGCTAGGGCCTTATAGTTGGTATCAAAGGATGGTTTAGATAACTTTAGAGGTTAGGGTATTCTCTAAGCACAAGTGACATTACCATAATGGTTAGGATTTCAGAAAGAGTCCTAGTTTTAGATAAAGTGAATGAGTAAGTATATCTTAGTGTTTATCTTCCTCATTAGTACACGATGTTTATGTTGATATACTCACACTGAACTTTTTGGTTTTAGTAAATGGCTGGATCTAGCAGGCACCAAAGTGACAATGGGTTTGAAGGAAACTATGGTGGTTCTCTGATTAAGAGACTGGATGAGATGGGGGATTCAATGAGGAATCTCATGGTTTTTATAAACCAACTATCAAGGAGTCATGATCAACCACTTCAACCTTGGTGAGTTCTCTAATGCATCATGTACGAGATGGCCAACTCGATGTGGAAATTAAGGTAATAATTATTAAGGTAACCATTAGGGTTTATATGATCCTTACTTTTTAGGTAATTATGGGTTACTCTATGATATGATGGAAAATGAAAGGAATGAGATAAACTTGAGGTTAAAATATGTTATGATCATTTTTGAAAATTTTATCTCGTTTTGGGGGATGTTTTAAGAATTATATAGTTTTGGAAAAAGGACAACACGCATACCGTGTGACAACCCGTCGCGTCGGACAAAGCTGCGGGAATCGAACCCACAACCAAAGTGCGACTGGTATTTATCGCCTACCACTGGACTACGTGAAGTCTCTGGTTAGTTTGACTGATTCTTTCTAGTTATATGATTTTATGAATTAAGAGTAAGTTGATTTTGGGTTGTTTATGAAAATTATTAACTTATCATAGAGGATATGTGATTAGGTTAATTACTTTTCAATAGAGACATTAGGATCAACTGATATTGTTTGGAGATAAATGTTACGATTTAACATGGAAGACTATGTGACTAAATCCTTCAAATATTTGGGTTTCAACCTTATTTTGGTTTACTTTGAAGAATTTTATGGACAAATTGTTTATCTAATGGTCCTCGTTGAACTTTGGGTTTTTTGGACAAATTTTTGAGATTAAGCATAGATTTTGTTTTTATAAAGGGTTATCCTTTTCTGGATTATCTGATCATGTACTAGACTTTTTGGTTTTGGTTTTGGTTAAAGTCTAAAGACATGGGAAGTATATAGTTCTCTTTTGTGGATTAGGTGATTCTCTAGATGTTGATTGTAGTACTCTTAATGTGAACAAGTATTCCTAAATACTCGTCTTTTGGAGAAAATATGAGTTTGTGTAAGGAATCTAATAAAAGTTGAAAGTCAACATGATAAGTGATTATGTTTCCTTATGAATAAATTCCTCAATAAAAAGTAACTTAAAACAAAAATGTTTTCTATTAACCTTTCCTACTGGGGAATCGAATACCGTTTAACCCATCACAAGTTTGTGAATTTCTCGTGGTTAACTTTCTCCTAAACATGTTTTCTATCACTCTCCATCAGAACATGACCCTTTGTTTTTTCCTCAATTTCCATATTTTCATACTTGGAATCCTAGTATGGGTTAACTCGGGTGACCTTTGTACTTATCTTTCTTTATTTTAAAGTGATTGTTTTACCGACTCTTGTTCCGATGTGGAGCTTTCAAGGATGTTTCCAAGCTCAATTTTAAAAATTGCGAGGACACAATTCCCAAAAGGGGGGAAGGATGTAACACCCCAGGTAAATAAATAATATGACATTTTCATATTTATCCATATTTGTGAATAAAATATTAATATGACTTTAAAGCGAACGCTATGCTTGATGGCGTACCCAACATGCAACAATGAGTTTCTTTGGAATCTTACGTTGCACTCTAATAATAAATTAATATTATTTTAAATGGTAATTAACATGTAGTCGTTGTATTGGCGGGAGTGGATATAAATAACTAAAATATGATTATATATGTTTTTAAATGTTTTTACATTTATCCAATAAAAGATAAAGGCTTAAAATACGGAAAGAATTCAATTTTAGGCATATATGCCCTAGTTTTCACTAAAGGTTCACTTATCGCCTTTTGATGGCGAACCTTCATTAAATATAGTTTAGTTCACTATTATACATTCTATTGGACCAAAATAAAACTCTTCATAAGAATTGGGACATCAAAATTTACTTTGTGTAAATTTTTGGTATCTTTCTGATAAAGTTCATTTTTTAATGAATAGTGTAAAATGTTATATTTTAATTCAAAACCTCTTTTTAATCTAATTTATTTATATGATTAGATTATCTTTTGAATTGGTTTTAAAGTGAAATTAGAATATATTTTTACCATTAAATCCAATAGTGGTCTTTGGAATTAATTTCACTTTGAAATCAGACTTAAACTACTGTCAATCTTTTGATACTTATTGTTCCATAAACACACACTATTTTCTCTGAAAGCGGGAATTAATTATTAAATTAATTAATTTGACTTATATGTTTTGAATTTTGTAAAATAGACTTCATTTTTGAATTCGGAATATCAAATATAGCTTAGGGAGAATTTTTGGGATTTTTCTGAAAAACTTCAATTTTTGATGAATAGTGAAACCACTAAGTGGTACTTATAAAAACAGATTTTTCCGTTTAAATGAAAATTTTCCATCTTTGTGTTTTGAATTTCAAAAATCCGACATACATGGTTTTCATTAAGAGGTAAAATGTGGTTCAATAGGATAAAAATATTTTTTTGGTGAATAGTAACTTATTAAGTTTTTAATTGCGATTAGAGGTAATTAGTGTAGTTTATGGTAAGAATAATGATTTAATAAAATGAAATGACCTAGACACATGTCCTACCATCATTGGATGTGTCATGGCCGACCAAGAAAATCCATGGGTCAACTTGGGGACCCCATGGAGCCACTTTGGTTGGGAAATGACATAAATATCTTTTTATTTAATGTTAAAGTAAAAATGACACAAACATGAAATGTTTTACTAAAAGAATTTTTACATGGGGTTATACAAGTTATATTTTTGACTATAAATAGTCATTGGAAATATAAAAATATTTCCTAAATCATAGTATTTTTTTTATAATTTTTAGACATTATATAAAATAAAATATTTATGACATCATGATGATGCAACGATGACCTCATTATTTAACGATTTAAATAAAATGGAAGGATAATGTAATATCTAAGACCTACACATGTCCAAAACCTATTGGATGAGTGGATTTAGAACTCTTATCACCTTATCATAGAAATACATCAATGTGGGACCTTTAAAATCCGAAACTCTTTTGAAAATAAAGTAACATTTTATAACTTTACAAGAGTGCCCCTCCTCTCCTCTTATAAAAGGCCACCATATCTACCTCTTTACCCACACTTCCAAAGCCTTTGTCTCGGCCAACATCTGCCCATTTTGTCTATCCAATTCCTTCTCTTACTACTTGAATCCTCAATTTGGGCAGAAGGCTTCCCATGGAAGCCTTTGAGCTCAAACCAAAGGGAGTTACCCGATTTTATGGTAATGTCTTCACTTGAGTCCTTTTGTTTTATTTTGCCTCTCCAACCCCATAAACTCTTTTTATTCATTTGTTTTGTAACAAATCCAGTATCCTTAATATACGAGAATGTTTTTATAAGAATTATTCTAGCTACACTTACACACACCTACATCTAATGGTTAAAGAACATACTATTTCCGTGGATTGCGAATTTCTGCCTCACGAAACGATGATTGTTCAACACTCATATAAAACTTTCAAAGGTGGCCATTAAGATGTCACTATATTTATATATGATATTTAATTTGTTTATTTTTTTCTTAAGCTTCTGTATTTTTCATTTATGGTGTACCTTTATTGTTTCCATTATGGGTAAACGCGATATCTTCATTTAAGGAAGTGCGGACTACCGCCCCCTTAAAGTGATGTGATTCGTTAATGCCATATGTGGGACGTATAAAGGATGGATTTAAAGTTATTATATATGATTTTATACTGGAATTATAATATACCTCTCTATCATTATTATTTATTTCCATTATTGTATGAGATAGAAATGAAAGTAGCGTTCATGCGTACGTACGGCTTACCGTCTCCATGAACGGTGCATTTCATTTCTTATCCCCAAATGTAATGTACTATTATATGTACATATTTATAATGGATATATATAAGGTATGTTACATATAAATGATTAATATAATTCTGTAATTAAAATATACATACCTCTCATTTAGTTTTAATTCCATTAATATGACAAAAAATGAAAGTAGCGTCCATGCGTACGTACGGCTTACCGTCTCCATGAACGGTGCATTTCATTTCTTACCTCTAAATGATTATGAAATATTATAAATACATGTATATTCTGGATATATATGATATATAAGATATACAAATCATTGATATCATTATGGATATAATGAACTGTTGACCACACGAACAACATGTAATTGTAAGAAGTCCACTTTTGACTTAAGGACCAAATATCGAAAAAACAAACATTATTAACTTAAATGATTACATAATGTTTATAACATGTCAATAATTGATATAAAAGGAATAATGAACTTTAAAAAGGTTCTTAATCAAGTATAAATTAACTCATGTTTATTATTTAGGACGTTAAAGAACGATCGAGTCAAGTCGGACCCGAGGTAAGGGATCTTACTCCTATCTTTCTTTTTAAGTACGCTCTTTTATGTCATTCCTTATAAAGCTCATCTTTCTTGTTATTGGGATGTTATTTTATATTACTCTTACAGTAATTTTTATGTTCATATGATGAGAGACCCTATTCTCTCTCATAAATCCATTTTGGGAGTTTTGAGTGGCGTCGTTAGGTTGCAGAATTTTCGTAAGAGATCTAACCCCTCTCTTTCTAAGTACTCTCATTTATGTCACTTCTTTTAAGCTCCTCTTTGTTATGTTGGGGGATGCTCTTTTATATTCCTCTTTCTATAAACTTCATTTCAATATGATGAGATACCCTATTTGATCTCATCAATCCATTTTTGTATGTTTTATGTGGCGCTGTTAGGCTGCCGAGTTTTCTTAAGGGATTTTTCATCTCACTTTTATTCCCGTGAGATTTATGCTACATTTGCCACAATTTCCTTTTAGAGGTGTATGTACTACCCATTATTCTAATCTTTGTGTAATATACTTTCGTTTATGAGTATTTACATCAATGATTTATTGTCCTTCTTTCATGGGGTGTATGTTTTGGAAGATACCCCAGTCGGTAAGGGAACCTTTCACCCTCCTCTTTTTAAAAGACTTCTTTTGTTGGGTCTTTTAATTTAAATATTGTTATGTTGGGATATGTTCTCATATATCCTTATTGATGTAAATTTCATGTCCAAGTGATGAGATACCCTTTTTTTTATGTGACGCCATTAGGCTGTCAAGGGAACTTGTTAACCCAATTTCGATTTCTTTGGGTTCAACATGTAGTTATTGAATATGTCATCCTTTGAATATGTTTAAATGACCTTTGATTATTTTACACTTAATATCCACTTATATTTGGTGTATTCGTTTGTCACACATAATTATGTTATTGATTTATCCTTAAACCAAGGATACCGTCTTTGTATGGGACTTCGTCTCAATCTCCTTTCATTGAGGCATATTTTGTTTTATACACAACCTTCTTTTATACGGTGTATAAACCCCTTTGAATTTTATGTTTATTCAAAAGGGATCTTTTTATACGAAGCGTTTACTAAACGAAAAAAGGGAATGTTTTTGTCGTACGTATGCGACGACAACGACTTCTCCGCCACCGTGACCATTATTTGAGTTTCAGCTTCCTCTACAAGCCATACCTTTTTTTTAAAAGGAAAATAAATACCATGTTTTACTTTTCTTTTATTTTGGTATTGAAAATGGTTTTCATAATGTTTTTATATCAATGTGTTGTATTGATATCTTGTGATTGAAAGGTGGAAATGTTATGTTTCCTTTATGCATGTTTTATGTGATACGGTTATGATGAGGTTCTTGGGCATTATTATGAAGACGGGGGGTTCCGTGATAAACTAAGGGCGGGTGAGCCCGATATAGCTCTCCAATGCATTGGGTAATGCGAAGGAGTGAAACGTTAAGGTTTCTCCGAAGAGATTTAGGGAATACACTGTGATGGGTATTCCAAACGTAACCAAGATGGTTACTCCCTACGTAAG
Organism: Viscum album; assembly: GCA_963277665.1. Lineage (NCBI taxonomy): Eukaryota > Viridiplantae > Streptophyta > Magnoliopsida > Santalales > Viscaceae > Viscum > Viscum album. Next base: position 1,543,485,818 of record OY728155.1, on the reverse strand, counting down.
AATGTTATGAATACCTCAAGTTTCCTTTATGTCATATGATTTCTATGATTTTATGAGGTATGTTAAAGTGATTATGTTTTATGGGTAAAGTATGATTTCATTCTTATGTATACATGTACTCACGATTCCTTTCCATATTTTTATATCCCTTACTGAGCTTTTTATGCTCATCCCAACTTTTTGAAATGTTTTTCATAGGTCAAGGGAAGGGTACATGATGTGATGATAGTGTCAAGGATTTGTCCAGAAAGAATCTATGTTTTTTTTCTAATATGTTTCTGTTGATGGGAAGAATGAATACTATCTTTTATGTAACCACTTTGTCTAAATGTGGAATATAATGAAAGTTTCATGATCTAATTCTCTATATATCTAAACCTGAAAAGATCCTCAATGTGTAATCTTGTAATAACTCAAGATTAAGTATGGTTTAAGGTTGGGGCCTTATACGCGTGCTCCTCCTCTGACGCCAAGTACACAAGGATGTCATCGATGAAGACCACTACGAACCAGTCCAAGTACGGATGGAAGATCCGGTTCATCAACCCCATGAACACTACGGGGGCATTCGTCACACCAAAGGGAATCACCAAGTACTCATAATGACCATAGTGACATCGGAAAGCCGTCTTCGATATATCTTCATCCCGCACTTGTAGCTGGTGATAGCCTGATCGAAGATCAACCATCGAGAACCACTGAGCCCCTCTTAGCTGATTGAAGAGGTCATCAATTCTCGGCAGTGGATACTTGTTTTTCACCGTCACCTGCTTCAGTCGCCGGTAATCCACGCACAACCTCAGACTCTCGTCTGCCTTCTTGTAAAACAAGATTGTGGCCGCCCAGGGTGAAACGTTGTGCCTCACGAAACCCTTGCTCTGCAAATCCTCCAACTGCACCCTCAGCTCATGAAGCTATGCGGGAGCCATCCGATAAGCCGGTGAGGAAATAGGTGTCGTCCCCGAGTGTAAGTTGATGCATAAGTCAATTTTCCCGGTGGGGAGGTAGCCCTGGCACATCTTCCGGAAAGACGTCCTAATACTCCGCCACCACTGCTAGGAACTGAGAGCTCACAACATCTACTGCTCCGAAGGTAAGGCTAGCCAACTCATGAGTGATCGGCTGCCCCCTCCTATGCATGAGCCCACTTTGTGCTGCCTGGGTTTCCTTTTCTCCGACAAGGGTAAACATTGTTCCTTCATGGCGGACACACTGCACTCTTCGCCTAAAACATTCAATCTGGGCATGGACCGAAGATAACCAATCCATACTGAGAATGATGTTGTAAGGCCTCGATGCTACCACCAAGAGGTTCCAACCGAAAATCTCGCCTCCAAGGGTATGATCACACTGTCTGCAAAGGTGCGTGATCGTCGAGTCTCCTCTCGTAGGTGTCTCCAAGAGTAAGGGTCGAGTAAACGGTTCTACCGGAATCATGAGGTTTTGTACAAGACATGTGGCTATAATGGAATGACTAGCACCTGTGTCTATGAGTATGGAAGCTAAGGTAGAAAAGACACAGATCGTACCTCGAATCATCCCTAGATCCCCTGGTTCGTATGCCTCGACCGCTTGCAGTTGTCCCCATCCCTGTCCCCCAGCTCCTTGAGCCTGGTGCGGACCTCCTGGGGGTGGTGGGGGAAGTATGTCGAAGCATCTTCCACCACCTATAGCTCTCCCAGCTCCTCTGCCACGTCTACCGCCTGGCGGATCTGCCTGCTCTGTTCTCTACCTCTGTCTCAGTGGTCCATACACCACTTCCCTGTCAGCAGCACGACGTGTTGGGAAATCTCTAGCTAGATGCCCCCTACCGTCACATGCATAGCATCGCTTCTCCCTAGGATGACTGGATCCAGCCTAAGATCCCTGGACTGTCGATCCCCTGTCCTAGGTCCTTCTATGATGTCTCCCATGTCTAGATCCCTGCATCTGACGTCGGCTCCCTGCTGCGGGTGTCTCCGCACCTGTCTACCTACTGCTGACTACCGGTGATTGTCCCTGCTCCGCCAAGAAGCTCTCGATCACCAAGGCTCGCTCGAGCACTGCAGCATAGGTTGATATGCATAGAGGGACGATACTAGCTCGGATGTCTCACCGTAGACCTCGCTCAAAAGTCCGAGCCCTAAAGTACTGATCCCTAACCATATCCATCGAGTACCTGGCGATGATGGTGAACCTCAATGAATAGTCAGCCACCGTCATATTGCCCTACAGGATCTGAAGAAGCTCCTAGATGCGCATATCTCTCAGCGTAACCGGAGAGAAATCCTCCCCGAAGATTCACTCAAACTCCATCCACAAAAGAGTCTCCTCATCGTGAGTCTGCGTGGTCAGACTCCACCATCGTCCGGACGAACCCTAAAGAAGGCTCGGTACTAGGATCACCATCTGGTCTGCTGGTGTCCTCACTAGATGGAAAACTCTGGTCACCACCTCAAGCCAGTCCTCAGCTGCCTGAGGTTCAGGCTCGCCTCAGAACCTGAGGGGCCTCTATCTCTGAAACTCATGGAGCGCGCTAAGCCTGCGCTCCTCGCCAGTCGGTACTGCAGGTACCACTTGCTTCTCCACCGGTGGTGGTATAGTAGGTGAATTACCTGGTGGCAATGCCTGGGGAACTGGTCCTTGTATCGATGCCTCGTCACTGAGGGGGTCATCCTCATGATCGTGCTGCTGAATTATAGCGGGTACACGTCATAGAGGCATCCTATAAAGAAACAAGATGTGTCACGGTCAATGAGTAGATCTGGATAGCTGACACCAAGGATATGGAAGACACAGCCCATTCTTATATGATGCATGTACCTTTTATTTCCACGCAACAAGTGTATTTGTGAACCGAGTCGAAAATCAGGATATCAGAGTCCTGGTGTATGGATACGTCGGCCGCCGCACAAACACTAGAGTCGCTGGCATGAAAGCCGAACTCGAGACACTCAACACTGTTGCCCGACCAAACTCACAAACTCTTGGTCTTAAGGTAGAACTGACCACCTCTGATACCACTCTGTCATGACCCGTCCCAGTGGGGCCCGCGCCGTGACTCCCCAAGCCCGCCTCCAATAGGCCAGGGGCTGGTGACTAGCACCGAGTGTGTATGTCACTAACATGGGAGGTATTGCCTAAGTACATGTACACACACACACATCTCCAAGCCCACAAATTCTGAAATGTAAAACACTAAGGAACAAAAATGAATGCATACAACTGAACACAACCAACAGAGCACAATGAATGGTAGAGTACTGTAAAAGTAAATTGGGATAGAATACAAGCCCACCAAAAACAAGAGTCTAAAAAACTGGAAAGTCCAACCTGTAAGCACAAAGGTACTGGGACTGCTGCTTGTAGCCGTAGGAACGCCTCGGCCTGTAGGAAACTCAGAAAGCTCGGTCCTATCCTGGTGCACCCTGGACTCTGTCAAAAGGCTGTTTGTCTGCACAAGACACCAGACGTGCGGGCAAAGCCTGTGTAGGGGTGAGTATAACAATACTCAGTAAAGGACCCCGAAAACCAGAAAGCAATACAAAAAGTAAAGGTACATTCAGCTAATCATAATATATGTTTACAGAACATTTAAAACAAACCAGATAAACTCAAAACCCAGGATCGTGGACTAGATACAAGTCACGCAACCGCATACCCTAGCAAGGGATACCGTTTGAAGATTCCATGATGCGCTTGCTCTGGGAGAACATACTCCATGAGTCTTATAGTTCTGATGATGTCCGTCTGAGAAGTGATGTTCGTCGGGAACCGTCACGAGATATAGATACACTCATTACAGGAGACACACTCTTGAGTGGAAGGGTTATGATAGATAGAAGCACTCATTATGGGAGACACACTCCTGAGTGGGAAAGATCTTGATACACAGATTAGGATCACTGCCATGGCCATGGAGGATACCATGACTCATCCGGAATTCACCTGCTAGGTATAGGATCAACGCCCGGTAAAGTTGGTCACGTCGATGCCTGACTCTACCTACAGTCTGGAATGGATAGAGGATCTCGATCCGGGCCTCTCGGATGGATGCCTAACTCTATCATTGAAAAGTCCTGCTGAAAGGGTCATAATCCGGTGTGAGGGAATGATGCCTGACCTTCAAGGGAAAAGAAGAAGGGGCACTAACCCAAACAAAATATGTTCAAGGCACGGTGAACAAAAGGACCAAGCCGTTCTCCATAAAGTACACGGCGTGTAGAAATGATACACGCCGTGTTGTCCGACCCTGGGTACTACCCGTGAACAACGGACCGTGTCGTGAGGCTGGTCATGTAGAAAACATTATACACGGCGTGTAGTACTGATTACACGTCGTGTCTGGGTCACTGGGGCTGGCTCTGTGTACTCTGGCCATGTGCCCGTACATGGTCACCAACCCGTGTACTTCAACCCGTGCAATCTGCACACGGGGTGACCTGCGCTGGTGACCTCGCCTGGCCGGGTGAGGCAGTACATGGTCGTGTACTCCATCCCGTGTCTGTGTATCCCTGGGATACACGTCGAGCTCCACGTAGCCGCCTCTGCCGAGCTGTACACGCCATGCCACCTGAAGCCTTGTAGAGCATCATGTGTCCGTGTACCACCCGAATTACAGACCGAGCTTCGGGGAAGGTCCAACATGCTGTGTGACCGGGGTCACACGCCGTGTGATCCTTCTCTCACCCCGAAACCCTAGCCGCCACCATCAGAACTATAGGGCGTGTTCTTCAGAAGTACACGCCGTGTATTCTGGAAATTTCCAGAAACGCGGACCTCCACCGTCGCGCCTCCTGTGGTGCTCCGATCATTGATCCGGCCGTCCGATCACCACGAAACCTTCAGGTTATGGTCGCCCCGACACCACAAAACTGTTTCTGTCGTTTTCGGGCCTCCGATCGGCTCCGAAACCATGATTGATATTCTCGCACGAAGAACGCTCGAAGAATGCCCTTTCCGATCTGGTCTGATTTGTCAAACGCCATCTTTGCTGAACCTCCACAAGAACGTTGCGATGTCGAACCTTCGGTTTGGGATCGTTGCTTCGCAGAACGGATGTGCAACGATCCGTTTTTCTTCGTCCCACGGAGAACGCGAAGAACGAGCGGGGAAAAAGGAGGAAGAGATCCAAATAAACAAATTGAGGAGTGAACCTCCACCGTCGTTCTTCATGGCATTGATCTGATCCCGTTAAGTGGTTTAAACGGAGCAGAGATCAACATGAATAAAAAGCATGAATTAATTCCCCAAAATTATCCTAAAGAAAACCCTCCCACAAAAACGTACGAATCCGTGGATCAACTTGTTTGTGGTTGATCTGCGTTCGTTGTTTAAATTCAAATACGGGGAAAATAAAAATCAAAACAACAACCCCTACCTTTTGAAAGGATCGATTGTTGATGAAGTCGTCGTGCTGCCGTTGTCGTCGTGATCCTTCAACACCGGTGCAACGATCCTTGGTTTCGATCCATTGTCATTCGTCATCGATAATTGCTCCAACGCCTCGCGGATTCTACATAGGTTCTTCTCAAGAGTTGCCAACGATTCAACAATTGGTTAACCCATTAAAAAAGGAAACAAGTTGACATTTAATTACGCGGTAGCATTAATGACGTTCACTATCCGTTTTGAAGTTATTATGACGCGTCATTAATTTAGGAAATAGCTACACTGTCGCCACGCTGCAGCGGATGTTTCCTTAAATGAAATAAAATAAACCGGTTAATTTAATTTATTTTATTTTACTTAAAACGTCTGAAAATTAACTTTTTCCCTCGACCCGCGCCGGTCGAGGTTAGCCTCATTCTTAGGTAAAGTCGTTGTCTCGGACACAACGGTGCGCTCAGATTTTTAATTCGGGCATCTGTTTGGAAACTGCCACAACCGCGCACAAGCACCGACTCACTTAACTAAAAAAATGTTCAAACCACCATTCCGGGCTCACTTGACCTCGGAATGATGTGTCGTCTTCGCGCCCGGTCTCGAAATAATTCCATATAATATTTAAAAAAATAATAAACAGAAAATTAGAGACATTAGAACATCATATTTATATATTGGTTCCAGAACATTATATAACATATAATATGTATAATAAAAACATATTTAACCATAATAATGGGTCATATCCTGTCTTGAATGAGGTAGTGAAGAATGAAAACGCATCGTTCATGGTAGTGATAAATCGACACAACCCAGACGATATCTTCATTTATAGAATAAAAGGAAAAGGAAAAATATTTTAAGATTAATTATTTCATTAACATAATATAATTATATTATATAAAATATTATGGAGTTATAATTACAGTTGAATAATTGGATTTTAGGACATGATAATAAAAGAAATGAAATTAAAAATAAATTAAATGAACAAGAAAGAGGATTTCACCTCTTATATTTCTCATCCTCGAGAACCTCTTTAGGGAAAAGGATTTTGAATTTTGTTGAGAAAAATATATCCAAGTTCATTTGGATGGTATTGGGAAGAGTATTGATAAAAAATTGGATAAGAATCATGGATTGGAATGTGTGAGGAGAAGATGTGATATGGGTGGTATTTATTGGGGAGGAGAGGGGGATTTTATCACTATTTTATTCATCAGCTTGTTATTTTTGATCAATACTATGAATAGTTTAAAACATAACAATAATTATATTTAAATAATTAATGTTATTTATATATTATGGTTTTTACATATGTTATTACTTAAAGACTATTTTATTTTACTTATAATGTATATATACAATGTTTTTAAATATATCATTATTCATAAAAAAATCAAGTATTTTAGGAAAATACAAAATAATAAAACATACCATTTATAAATGTGTAGAATTAAAAAATAAACTAAATTTTATGCAAATAATTTTCTAACTATGTTAAATTTATTTTTTAATTAAATTATAATTTACTTGGAAAATACTGACTTTAAAATTATAACTAATTTTATAACACTTTGAAAAATTAATTAAGGTCTCATAAAAAAATCTTATAATAATATGAAAATTTAATATATTAATATATGTTATAAAAATAAATTTTATTTAAAAGGGTTATTTTAATTATAAAATTATAAACAAAAATTTTTCTTCTATAAAAATAACAACACTTAAATAAAAAAATTAAAATATTTATTTACCTATACTATGATATAATTAAATCATATTATCATTTAAAATATTCCTAAATTTTATTTATAATTTCATATATGAGGTTACTATTCTATTTTTGGAATTAATATTCCTAATGGTCCTATCACTATCCCAAGAATCGGGTTACTATTCCATTAGGAACGGTTTCTTAGTTTTATGAAATATCTCTTATTTTATTAAATATCAATTTATAAAGATTGTATTACATTATAAAAGTGATTTATGTGGTTTATAACATACGAAATAATAATAATAAGGAAATGTCCAATGAAAATAATTTGGGTTGTTATTGTGAGTCATAGTTGAACAATCATTCCCTGAGTTGTTTGATGTTTAGCTCATCTCTAGTAATTTTTACTTTTTATTTATGTTGACCTTCTTGGTTAATGAAATGGTTCCCTCTTTTTTCTTTTTGATAACCTTATTCTAGTTCAAGAGTTATCCCCCCAGAGAGAGTGTTTAGGATCTGGTTTTTTATATTATGTGGTTATATACTTGTTCCTCTGATGAGGTTGTTGAAGTCCTATGATGGAGATATCCTTGAGAGGTATCTTTGGGTGGGTTATTTATATGACCCATATTTCCTTACATAAGTATGGTTTTAGATTCTAGATGATGAAAATACTTTTAGATGTATTTAATGTAAGGGATCAAATATATTTAGTCCGACCCATTGCGTGTTTCTGAATACTGAAGTTCTCAGAGGAGGCCTAGAGTGGGTTTGGAGGTTTTCAACTACTAAAATCCAAGAGGAGGGAGAAAAAATGGTGTGAAAGGGTTTCACATCCAGAATTCATAGTTCACAAATTGGGTGATAGGTCTTTCATATGGTCAAAGTGGTTCACGACTTGTTTAAGGGTGGTTCACAGCGTGCCTCATGACATGTAAAAAATATTTTTAAAATGAATCGAGGTGACACATTTTTTTGGAAAAAAATAAATTCTGACATTTAACCAATGTGAATGGGTTTTACACCATGCAAATCCACTATTTATCAAGGATTTTTAAATTGTAGGGCCTCATGTCTTTTCAAACCCCATGGATTTCATCTTGAATTCAAGGTGATCAACAACACTCTCTTGATGTAATTTGTGATTCCATCACCATGGATTAATTCTCATATTCCCATCTATGATCTTTGGTGATATGATATAGGTTACACCTCTTATCTTGTTTTTTTCAATTTGAGTCTTCCCTGTTATTCTTTACATGAGACGTTGGTTCATCCCTATGTTTCTAATGGATATTTTCTTGGTTGTTTGTTACTGTGGTTGTGTGGTATAATTCATGGAAGGATGGTGTGTCTTGTTGTAGTGGTGATTGGTATATAGGATGTTTTTTGGTTATCATATGGAGAGCATTGATACCTTTGAGTTGGGTGATTCCTTTATTCTCCTATTTATTTACATGTAATCATAAAATTAGCATTTTTTCTCTTTTGACGGTAATGGGTTACCTAATAATTATTATACATAATTAATAATGAATTTGTTAGTGGCCACATGTTATTGTGGTTTATACCATCATAACATTTTTCCAATTTATTTTAATGTGTCACTCTATGTTGTGGTTGTTATCATGTCTTGTTATGTTATGGATTTTCAAGTTGTTCGGGATGTAAATTTTTAATGAATATAATTCAAGAATTATTTGACTAATTGGATTAAGAATTAAATAAGAGGTAACAACTCAATGAGGCACGACCCAATTATTGACGAATTGCTGTGACTGACCATCGCTGCAGGGCTGTTACCCTCGGGGACGCTCTTCCATCTCAGCTAGAAATGGCTCCTTCCCTGGCTGGGGAGCTGCCTCTGGGTGCTACCCCATCGTGGGGGAGGGGGGTTTATCATTGTGTAGGGTTCAAAAAGCCCACACTGGTGAATTCCCTTTTAGAAAAAAAGAAAATAAAAATTAAATAAGAGGTATGTTTGAATTGAGTGTTTAATATAATTTGAAGATAATCAAATTGGTTAAATGTTCATGATTAGTTAAATATGAAACTCTACATGTTCACTGAATTTGATGAGGAAAATAAAGTTTTGTAAGTCGTGTTGTTGAAAATAATTAAAGTTATGTTAATGAATTTTAACTCCATAGATTTTTTGAATCTCGAATGTATGCTTGGAAGATTCTTTAAATTAATTATTTAATTAATTTAGATTCCTGTATAGTTATATACCTTAGGTTTCCAATATTTGGAACCTATGAATAATGAATTGGTTATTTCAAAGTGGAATAATAATCGATTATTTAAAAAATATAATTGTTAGGTCCTGAGTTTCCCATTTTCTTGACATGACCGAGTGCCATGTGATTGGAGCTGTGGGAGATTGGTTTTTGTGATTAATGGATTATTTGTTTTAGTTCATAGATTTCCCTATTGACTTTTTTGTTTCATAATTCCTTGTGATGTGCACTGAGTTTGATCTTCGCTATGTGATCTAATATGGGTTGAGGAGGCTTATATTTGATATTATCCTAGGATGGATAAGCCTGGGATGGCTAATGTGATATGTGGGTATAGAGGCCTGGATGTGGTGGCTGAAGTTAATTTCTATGATAGAAAGATGTATTGGGATATTCATGAGGGTTTTGGGGATGGAATCAGAGATCTTGGAATGTCCAGAATCTTGTATTACCTATTGATTTGATGTTAGGAGATGGGATACTCTCCCCTAAATCTTTTTAATGGTTGATGGTCGAGTTTGTTTTTTATCATAATTCCTTTCCTTTCAACATAAGGTTTTTGGTTGTGTTTGGTTGCATGTTTTTTATTGGTGGTATCTTATGAGATTTTCCCTAGAGTAACTATATTATGTAATGATTTTAATAATAAATAAATAACTCTTAACCTGTGGGTTTTATGTTGATGGAATCAAAACACTAGAAAGTGTTCCTCTTTAGGAACCTCAGAATTTGTTTGGATTACTCCTGGTGGGTATAGAATTTACTCTGATGAGTAATGAAATTTAATGTGGAATATTTTTAAATTTTAACTAATGGATAATGAATAAATAAATTAATTTGAATGAAAAAAGGAAATAATTTTATAATGTAGATCTTTAATGCTTATGTGCTAAGAGGATATCTAGTCCCTAAGAGTGGCGGTCGAGTGTTTGAGCAATATTTCCTCGAATTGAGTCTTAGACTAGGTTGTTCCCATAGTGTGGTTTTGAGATATATTATATCCTATTTAATGTATGATATCATATGCTACCTCAAACATGTCAATTAAGGTGACATAACCCCATTAGACTCTAGGAGGGTGTTTCCCCCAACATCTTGGTGGGAGTATGGATGGTTAATTACAACCTCTGGGTCCGATCTCTTCTCTTGGTAGTTACTTGAGATAGTATGCATGGAGGTCAGATTTCTCATATAAGTGTGTAGAGTGTGATGTTGTTAGGTGGTTATTTCACACAAATGTATCAATGGATATAGTATCTAATTGATTGTTATAGGTATAATTTGTATTGAACAGGATGTCTTGAAGTACTTACATAGTGTATGGGCTATAATGGATTGGGGTATAATACATGATGTATGATACACATAATATAGGTGGTGTTGTCTAGTAAAAAATAATATCTTACTATATATAGATATGTGGATGGGATGATGTGATGAAGTGATGTATAAGGTTCTTGCTATGATTAATTTCCCATGTGTCATCGGGCTAGTATATTTTCGTGAGAGATGGGTCAGGATGTGTGGTGTTAGTGATGAGTGGAAAATAGATGGGGAATCAAGAGTGGGGTATTCTTGATGTATCGTTATTATATTATATTCTCTATTATATGCGATACTTAGTGATAGTTAGCTATGGTGGGGCTAGGAAATTTTTATACCTCTCACTACTACAGATTCAGCCTTTAACAATGCTTGTCTTTATCTGTGCTAGCTAAAAGCACTGATAATGTCTCCCTTTATCAGTATTATAAAAGGCATTGATAAAAGTGGAATATAAATTCTAAAAAATCACTAATAATGGGGTACCTTTATCAGTGATAATAAAAAAATCACTCATAATGGGGGACCTTTATCAACTCAAATAAAAAATAATTGATAAATAGATTATAAACAAATTTAACATGTATGTGATAAATATATATTTATATTCATATTCAATATATGTAAACAAAAGAATATATATTTATATTCATATTAATATATATATGTGTGTGTGTGTGTGTCTGTGTCTGTGTGTGTGTGTGTGTAAATATTTTAATGTGTATGTGAGAACTATAAATGTGAATTCATGTGAGTGAATATGTGTGTGTGTCTGTGTGGCCATCAAAATTGTTTATATACATCATATATAAATTTATTTTTATATATATATAATTATCATTAAATCTAGTATATAAATTTATGTACCATAAATATTTATAAATACATCTTTAAAAAATTATATCTAAATACTCAATTACATGTAAATATATATATGTAAATATATAAAATATAAAAATATAAGTCATGTATAAAATAGATATATCAATATATTGACATATTTTTAAAATTCAAATAAAATTATTATATAAATCATTTGAAATTAATTATTATCTATTTTATTTAAAATAATATCTAACTATTTTTATACATTATACAAATATATATATATATATATATATTCAAATGTATATATAATTTATATATATACATGTGTATGTATTAACAAATATATTTACATTTATATTTATATTATAATATATATAAATGTATATTCATATATAATATATTAAAATAAATAGAATTGTATATATAAATATCACACACATCTATATATAATTGAATAAATAGAAATACCATATAATATTAAAAAATATGGGTATGGTATATTGGTAAAGGGAATCTTGTCGCATAAGGATGGTGAAGGGATCAAATCTATGAGTGCTCAAGTAGATGCGAAAACATTATAGCACTAAGGAAGGTTATGGGGGTGTGGTGGCAGTTCGGGTGTACAAAACATTAATAAAGGGGGATATAATGAAGTTAGAAAGGGTGTGTTGGGGTTTATAAAAGCAATAATTTGTCGTTAAATTTTTTTAATTGTTCTTGTTTTCTCCCAATTTAATGGTTCTTTTATCAGCACCTTTTTAGAACTTTTGAAGGAACCATTCATCATCACTTTTCTTATCACTGATAAAGGTAAAATTTTAACATCACTTGAAATATCGGTTCTTGTTAAATAGTTGTAAAACATTTTTACTTATTTTGATAAAGGTCGTATTTGTATTAGTGTGTTTGGGTGACGAGTTAGTTTCACTTTTGTTCACTATACTTTATTATTATTTCTTTATCATTTTCATGAGAGGATCTAGGGAGGATACTATTGAGTATACTATTATGTTAACCCTAAATATATATAAACTATTTTTGAGGTTAGTCAGAGGAGGATTGAGATCAAGCTAGAAATTACTAGCTCATGGATTTTTAACAGCATTCTGGGCTTCGTGGTCTCTTTTGTCCCTTCCTTTTTGGTACTTGTAGTTTTCATTTAAATTTTTATATTAATGTATGCCATTATAGTTTTCCCATGTGTAATTTAATTATATATACATCTCATCAGGTTTTTATTGGTGTATCCTTCTTATCTCTCTCTTCATCATGTTCTTTTAGAAGGTAATTATTCCCATATGTTTGTTTATTATACCATTGGTGTTATTCGACAATCTGGGTCCTACTAAAGGAGGGACTCATGAAGTCACCATCCCCCTTATCTAATTTTCATTATAGGAGAGTTTAAATTTGTGGGGTATGGTTTCATGAATATAATTATATCATTTTTATTATTCTAGAGGTAATTGAACCATAACTACTTTAGCTATGGTCAATGCATTGGAGTTTCTTGGAGGTTACAAACTGAACAACCCCAAATCATCCAACATGAACTTAAGAATTTTAGAAACTAAATAATTTATGAAAATAAATGAAACAAAAGGAATAATAATAATTAAATGAACACAAAAGGGATATTAATAAAGTATAAACAATATAATTTGGATATTCTAGAGTTAGAGAACTTATGAAGCTATAAGGGACTTATGTGAGGGATTTTTAACTACCATATCCATGTTATTAAAAATTTTCCACAAAATTTATCTTATATACATTAAATGTTGTTCAAATTCATTTTTTAACTACATTTTACTTTATTTTTAATGTTTTAAATGTTATTTTTAGTCATTTACCATATGGGTCATTTTGAATTTTTTTTCTAAAGAGTATAAGAATGTTTTTCTGAACTATACGGCTTCAACACTTTTTCCTTAAATTGTAACAACCTAGGTAATTTAAATATTAAATTAAATTAATTAATTATTATTATTCATGAATTATATTTTATATAATAATATTCATCTTAAAAATATTAGGTAATTATTCAGTCAAAATTAATAAAAAAAGCTTTATTTTTTACCAAATTGGGTTTTCATGCATTATATGGTTTTATGTAATAATAATATTTATAGATTTTATAATTTTTATTTCTAAAAAATTATATCAATTTTAAATTCATAATTAAAAAATTATCATAGGGTGAATTTTTGACAATTTTCTGAACATTTTGATTTTCGAAAGAATAGTGAAGATACAATTTTTTGGATCATTTCCATTTCGTTTCAATAATTTATAAAGATATGTTTTGTTTAAAAATGGTGTAAAAGTAAAATTACTTGATTTATATTATTAATAATCTAATTAAGGTGATTTTAATCAATTTTATTCTTGATTTTGGTATTAAAACTATTTATACTTAGGAATACATTTTCTCTGGAAAATAGATTTTCCTCACATTTTATAGGTTTAATATTAAATTAATTTCTAAAAATTTCGTGGATATAATTGATTACATTTATTTCATATTTTGAATCATCATGATTAATATTATTTAAAAATTTTAACTTTATTTTTGGTCATCATTAATAATAAAAACTATAAAAATCAGTTACCGGAGTTACTGTTAAAAAAGTTTTATCAGGTTGTTAAACTAAAGGGATAAGGGTCAAAATGAGGTAAAAGGTTATCTAAATAATATTTTATGGCCATATTTTGTCCTCATAACATCTAATATTCTTAAATTTTTTATTTTTAGAAATTTTATATGAGTGCGACATTAATGTATTTTAATATTTTTATAATTTTCAAGTCTATCCTCTCCCCCACTTATAAAAAAACACCCAAACTCTCTTTCCTCCAAACATCAAGAGAAACATTTTTAAGAAAATTACTACCAAAATACCCCCCTAAAATACCTTCTCAAGTCATGTAGGTATTATTTTGTGAATAATACCAACCTTATAGGTCTTAGGGTTTAATGAAAATAAAATTGTCTGAAGAATAGGTATAGTCCTTAACAGAGTGTTTTAATTTTACTTATTATTATACCTCTAAAGGAAATTCATCATCCTTGATAAAATAATAACATCAGTATCTAAAATATAATGAAATTTTATTTTGATTAAATTATAACTCATTTTTATCTATGTAACCATCTAAATAAAATAAAAAAGATCACTCATATGTTTATGAGGACTATCGCCTTGTGAGATGATGTACATTAAATTTGATCACTATATATTATGGTTGGTGATAAATATGTGTTGGACTCATCATGTATTAATCATGTTTTAATAATCAAAAATCTCTTTATTAATCCCAAATCTCATTAATGATCACACATCTTATTCAATCATGTGTATTTATTTTTCAAATTCACTCATGATTTTTAATGGTTACGCTCAATCCAATTCATGAAGATTTTTGTTTAAGTTTGAATGCTGTTATTTTCCAAAGTACAAGACAACGTGAAGCAAGACACAGTTAGCCAGACACCGTAAGCCAAGACACTGTGAAGACACGACACTATGACTAAGACATCGTAAGCCAAGACACCATGAAGACACGACACCGTGCCTAAGACACCATAAGCCAAGACACCGTGAAGACGAGACACTGTGACCGAGACACCGTGACCAAGACACCGTGACCGATACACCGTGAGCAAGACACCGTGAAGATCAGACACCGTGACACATAGACCGTGACTATCAGACACTATGACACTCAGACCGTGACTATCATACACAGTGAAACTCAGACCGTGATACTCTGCACCGTGAAGGAGACACCATTTTATCAACTTACTGTGACATAGTTTCTTAAACTATTTTTTGTCTCTCAATTTAATGTTTAACGGTCATATTTGATGCCTTTAATTCACTGAAATAATTAATGTTTCTTTGTAGTCATAGTACGAGGTATGAGGAACAAAACACATGGAACATGTCGGCTAAATCTCATGCATTCAAAGATAAATAGTTGAGAGTTACCAACGACAATAGCACGTGATACTAAATAGAAAATAATCATGTGAGAACAACCATGAAGAACACTTTGCAAGAATTTCAAAGAAAGCATTTTTATATGCATGTAATCTGACTCTTCTGAAGAACATACGAAGTACACTAGAATCCAGAGAACATATTTACATTATCAAAGGTCATGTAGAACACAATATGAGTCGTGACACTCTGTTTTTGGAGACAATAACCAGAGAAGGACTCAGAAGTATTTCTGCTAAATCAAAGGAGTCCAGAGATGCACTTCAGATCACTAGAGCTTTTCAAAACTCATATGTACCCTCTCATAGTGATTATTTTACTTACCTTTTGAGCAATGTGTATACTCTGTATATTCCATACACACACTGACTCATGTTCCAAACTTAATTATTTCTAATTCCTTACATCAAACTCTTTATAATCTTGTTTACCCACGAAAAATGTGGAAGTGGTCCCTGTGTGGCCTGATTTCTATTTTTTTGCCCACTAAAACTATGGAAGAGGTCCCTGTGTGACCTGGAAAGTCTGTGTACTATTTTTAACCCCAATCCAGGGTGTGGACCAAAGTTTATCTATATAAACTTCTTGGTGGCAGGTGATCACCAAGTGGAGTGGATTAGGTCCCGGCTTGAGATTGAACCACTTGTTTCATATCTGTTGTGTTATTTAAATTTAGTATTCTCTGTTTTATTTCATTATTGCATAATCTAGAAAACTCTAATTTCACCTTGATATTTAGTCTTGGAAAAAAGTTATAACTGATTTGTCTTAGTAGGATAACTTCAAAAGTAATATTAATAATACATATTAAGATTAATGAGAATTAATCAATCTTCTAAGAAGTTGTTTAAACGGCCAATCTCTTATAACAGTCTAACCTTGATTAACTGGGTTGTATCTAAATTTGGGGAAAACCAATAATTTTAAAATAATATTTTTTGTAACAGAAATTTTTATAGTCACTCAATTCACCCCTCCCCTCTTGAGTTAACTACTCCAACCAAAATTTGGTACCAGAGGTTTCTTTATTAGGACTCAGTGTAATCTTACTCAACTGTGATTGTAGTTGTACTTTAATGATCTATAAATTTCATATAATTCTAAATTTCTAGCTCTTTTAAAGTAATTTATTAGTATGGATAATATATTGGAAGGTGTTGTAACCAACAAACCACCATTAATTAATGTAACCAACTATGCTCAATGGAAAATTAAATTGAAAATGCATCTTGAGAGTATGAGATTTAAAATGTGGTCATCCATTACAGATGAATAAAAAATTCTTGTGACTTTTATAATTACATGGGATGAACCTAAAAAACCTGATTACGATAACAATTGAAAAGCCTTGAATGCTTTATACTATTCCTTAGGAGATGACGAATTTAATTGGATTTCTTCTTGTAAAACTGCCCATGAAATTTGGGATACCTTGTCTGTCTCACATAAAGGGACATCTAGTGTAAGGGAAATGAGAATTAATACTTATTCTATAAAATATGATAATTTCAAGATGAAAACAGATGATCCTATTTATGACATGTATCCTAGGTTCAATGAGATTTTCAACACAATGATTTCTCTTGGAAGAGAAGTAACTACCAAAGAACAAATCATGAGAATTCTTAGGTGTTTACTTGACAGATGTTGGGGAACCTCTGTCTCGATTAGAGAATAATGTGACATCAGTAAGCTATCTGTAAAAGAACTCATTGGGAAACTGATGATGTATGAGGAAGATCTTAAAGTCAACAAAGAATAGGAGGATGAACCAAAGAGGAAATATGTATCATTCTAGACCACCTTATCAAAGCACAAAGACAAAGGGAAACTGGAAGCTCCTGTAGAAAGTTCCACCACTGAACAATCATAACCAGACAGCGATGAGAAGATGGCACAACTAGCCAGAAGATTCAAACGATTTTACAAAAAGAATTACTTTTTTAGAAATCGTAACTTCAAGGGAAAGTATGATAAAAAAGGAAACTGGAAAAAGGAATGGAAAAGAAGTGACAAAGCTGATGAAATTATATGCTAATAATTTAAACGCAAATGAAATATAAAGTCTGACTGTACTAATCTCACATATAAGAAGAAGTATGGGGATACGTACAAGAAGTAAAAAAAGTTAATGAAAGTAACTTGGAGTGCCTCTGAGGATAGTTGAAGCGACTCAAAGACATCACATGATGAACATGGTAAAAAATCCAATATGTGTTTTATGACAAACACATATAAGGTAACACTGAACAGTTCTATGCATAATTCATACTATTCTGAAGAGGAAAGTGACTCTGAAAATATGACTAATGAATAAATGTTTGAATACTGTAACATGCTTGAAGATACATGCAATGAATTAAAAGATAAATATAAATCACTAAAGAAACATCATGCTCTCACTGCAAATGTTAAGTCTGAACTTACTACTGAAAAGGAGAAAAATGTTTAACTACTCAAAAAAACAATGAATTAAAAATGTCTAATGAGCAATTAAAATGTGACTTAGAAAACTTTACTAATGGAAAAAATAACCTTACTCAAATGCTAGGAAAACAAATTGCCCCCAAATACACTACGGACATTGGTTATCAACATAGTAAAAGAAACCTTAGTATAACGAATTTTGTTTCCAAGTCTAGGAAATATAATTTTGTTCCCAGTTATGGACACAACTCATCTAGCTCGAGCCATTATACATACTCTACTATTTTATATTTTTTTGGACCAAATACAGTTTATTTTTCAAACACTTTACATAATGCTTATAGGAAACCTGTGAGATAAATATGGTTTCCTAAAGCACTTATTACTAATGTTACTGGACCCAAAAAAGTATGGGTTCCAAAATATGTCTTCACTTGATCATGTTATATGAAAGCTTCTTAAAGAGCTCTTGTAAGAATCTATGGTACTTGGATAGTGGGTGTTCAAGGCACATGAAAGGAGACTACTCATGCTTCAATAATTTGATAAAAATAGATGGAGGACATGTCACATTTGGTGACAATGCCAAAGGGAAGATCATTGTCTTAGGCCAGATTGGTAACTTTGATTCGATTATAATTTCTAAAGTACAGTTTGTTAATGTCTTAAAGTGTAATCTTCTTAGTATCTCATAATTATTTGAAGATGGATATCATGTTAAATTTTAAAATGATGCTTGTAATGTCTTTAATTCTAATGATGAATTAGTATTTTCTACATCAAGTAATGATAATGTTTACTCTATTAATTTATATTCCTTAACCTCTCAAAATGTTTCATTCTTAAGTGTATTTCATAAGGAATCTTGGATCTAGCATAGGAGACTAGGACACTGTAATGTTCACTCCCCTAGAATGCTAATAAGAAAAGGCCTAGTTATGGACTAATCCGAACTTGAGTTTCCAAATGACAAAGTGTGTAATCCTTGTCAAAAGGGAAAAAAACACAAAATCTCTTTCAAATCAAAGAAAGAAGTTTCTACCTCTCAATATCCCAAACTGGTTCACATGGATTTGTTTGTCCCATCTAGAGTTTCTAGTTTAAATGGGAAGCACTATGTTTATGTTCTAGTAGATGATTTCTCTATATATACCTGGACTTTTTTCATGGCTCACAAAAGTGAATCCTTCTCTTATTTTACTAAATATTCCTTCTCTGTAGAAAATCTTAGTGGCCTTAAAATTAAAACATTAAGAAGTGATTATGCCCGTGAGTTTGAAAATCAAGAATTTGAATCTTGTTTCTCACAAAATGGATATATTCACAATTTCTCTCCCCCTAGAACACCTCATCAAAATGGTGTTGTAGAAAGAAGAAATAGAACCTTGCAAGAAATTGAAAGAAGTATGCCTAATGAGTAGGACTTACCTATTTACTTTTGGGATGAAGCTGTTAATACAACATGCTATATACTCAATAGAGTCTTGATTAGAAAAATTCTCAAAAATACCCCGTATGAACTCTGGAATAGTAGGAATCCTATGGTTGACTACTTTAGAGTTTTTGGTTGCAAAGTATTTATTCTCAATACTAAGGCCAATCTTGAAAAATTTGTATCCAAAAGTGATGAATAAATTTTCCTAGCTTACTCAATATTAAGTAAATATTATAGAGTATTAAATAAAAGAACTAAATGTGTGTAATAATCTATTCATATCAAGTTTGATGAAACAACTCCACATGATCCTAGAACCATCCTAGAAAATCTGGAGGATGATGTATCAAATTTGAACAACAACTAAAAATCCTAAAATTCCTCTGTGGAAAAATCTGTGAAAACATCCAATTCAAGAAATTCACTTCAATCGAGTCATATTGAACCAGAATCTATTGATGAACCTGAAATCACTAGTCCCTCTTTTTTTAGAAAGGTTAGAACCCTTAGAAACCATCCCTTAGATGTTGTTGTTGGAGTCTTAGAGAAAGGAACACAAACTAGAGATTCTCTTAGAAATCAGGTTGAACATCAAGCCTTCTTGTCACAACATGAACCTAAAAACATTGATGATGGCATCAACGATGAATTTTGGGTAATAGATATGCATGAAGAACATAATCAGTTTTAAAGAAACAATGTTTGGAAACTTTTTGAAAGACCCAAGGACACTTTCATCATAGGAACTGATGGGTGTTTAGAAATAAGGTAGATGAAGCTGGAAATATAGTTAGGAACAAGGCTAGATTAGTTGCACAAGCCTATAGACAAGAAGAAAGAATTGACTATGATGAGACCTTTTCTCCAGTAGCCAGACTTGAAGCCATTAGAATCCTGCTTACTTATACTGGACATCTGAATTTAAAACTATAAAAAATGGATGTTAAGGGTGCATTCTTAAATGGGTATATAGCTGAGGATTTATTTGTTGAACAACCTCTTGGATTTACAAATCCTCATTTTCCCAATCATATTTTGAAACTATCAAAAACTTTATATGGTTTGAAACAAGCTCCAAGAGCTTGGTATGATAGGTTGAGTACTTTTCTTATTTACAAAGGATTTACTAAAGGAATAACAAATACTACTCTCTTTATAAATCGAATTTATAATGATGTATTAGTTGTTCAAATCAATGTAGATGATATTATTTTTGGATCTTCAAAAAATTCATAATGTATTGATTTTTCTAAAATGATGCAAAAAGAATTTCAAATGAGTTTAATGGGTGAACTAAAATTCTTTCGTGGATTTCAAATCATTAAAAATAATGATGGAATTGTTTTAACTCAAAGTAAATAAACTAAATATCATCTAAAATGTTTTGGATTGGATTGCACTAAAAGTAGTTACACTCCCATGAGTACAACCTGTAAGTTGGATCTTGATGAAGATGGAAAATCTGTTGATCAAACCACTTATAGAAGAATGATTGGATGTTTACTATACTTAACTGCTAGCCGTCCAGAAATTATGTTTAGTGTGTGTATGTGTTCTCATTTTCAAGTAAATTCTAAAGAATCTCTTTTAAATTCTATAAAGATAATTTTCAAATACCTCAAGCATACACCCAATCTAGGACTGTTCTGTCCTAAAGGACAATCATTTGAAATAGTTAGTTATTCTAATGCTACCTTCGGTGGCTGTAAGTTAGATTGAAAGAGAACCTCTGGAACATGTCACCTTTTAGGAAAGTCACTAGTATCATGGTGTAGTAAGAAACATAATTCCGTTGCATTATCTACTGCAGAAGCTGAATACATAGCTGCTGGCAGTTGTTGTGCACAAATTTTGTGGACGAAACACACATTACTAGATTATGAATATCAATTCAGACATGTACCAATAAATTGTGATAACATAAGTGATATTAACATCTCAAAAAATCCTATTTCACATTCTAGGAAAAACATATTGGTGTAAGACATCAATTTTTGAGAGATCATTATCAAAAAGGTGATATTACCTTGGAATTCACTGGTACTGAATATCAACTTGCTGATATATTCTCAAATCCATTATGTTCTGAGAGAATAGACTACATCATACATGACCTTGGCATGATAAATCTCAAATAGATATCTTACTGGTCTTACTGTTTCAATATTTTTCTATGTTTTACTTTACTATTTCATGATTACGGTTTCTAAGTTACTGTCTGTCATGTTTATATTCTCACCGTTAGCACTTTGTACTCACGTTCTAACATTCACTGTCACAACATAACACGCACTGAAAGGTTCACTCATTGTGTCACCGTGACATTCACTCACTGTCTCACCGTGACAACCACTTGTTGTAACACCGTAATGACTGATCACTGTCTCACCATAACAACCCTTCACTGTCTCACCATGAAAATTATTTATGATTTTCTTTAAACCTGTATCACGGTAATTATTATTTCACCTCTTTTACTTTCCCGTGTTTTTGTTTTTATAACGTTTGAAATTCCCAAATGATAAAACAAAGAGTTTTCGCTCGGTTCTTCATCCAAACTTTTCCCTACTCACTCGATTTGAACCCTTTCAACCATGCGACCCTCTTTATCTCTCATGACCTTAAGTGGATGCCAAGAATAAAGAAACCATCATCATCCACACCTAAGATTCACTGCCCGGAGAAGAAGAAGAGAGAACCCAAGATGACACCCGAAGGGCCTCTGAATCAGAAACTGGTAAATCGAAGTGTTGTTCTTGAGAAAGAAATTTTCCCCAAATCGATTTCATCTAAGAAGTCTATAGTATTGAAAGTGTTAAAAGAAAAAGGATGGTTAGAATGGTTCTCAATGGAGAACAAACCGATTTATCCAAGGTTAGTTGCTCAGTTCTACTAGTACACCTAGTTTTCTTTTGACTCTGGTGAAAGTTTTATTGTGAGGAGATGGATTAATGGCCAAAGATGTTCCTCCTCCTCGAGGTTACGGACTACATTCCTTAGGATAACTTACGAAGGAATTTTTGTTGATTATTAGAGAGAACCCCCACCTACAACTGATTTCTTTGACCTCAAAGATGCTTTGAAAACATTAACCGGGAATGGAACCAAGAGAAGGTCCATAACTGCAGAAATTGATGGGAAAACAAGGCAGTTGTTTAAGTTTGATCAAAATCAAGTTAGTCTAAGGAAATGTGACATTTCTGTATTAAATTACCAAGATGTGTTCTTGATTCATCTTATGAATAATGGATACAAAATCAACCTGTGAAAGGACATCATTCACCATATGTGTGAATTGATCAAGGTTACATCCAAATCCACCTCTCTGTTATACTCTCTGCTGATTTCAGCCATGCTTGTTTCCAAAGGAGTAGTTGGACCCAATGAAGTAGTGCTTGTGGATTTCGAGTAATGTCTCTCTAAACCCATCATTAGAAGAATGAAAATAAACAAGAACCCTTGGAAAAAGGAGTGGGTGGAAGGAAATGATAAGATTTATGAAAAGTTTAATCCTGTGGATTATCCATCAAGACCAAAGACATTTCAGATCCTGGTTTGGAACCAGATGAACTTGGTGAGTATTCAGAAGAAGCAGAAGAAGAGGATAAAGTACCTCCTAGGGAAGAAGTTTCTGTTGAGGAAGAAATGACTATTTTTCCTCCTGTTGAAGAAGATTTTGTTGAGGAAGAAATGACTATTATTTCTCCTGTTGTTCATGAATAAGAACCTCCTGCCCCTAGAGATGATTTCAACCTAGAAATCCAATCCGAGGATGAAAGAGAAGTAGTTGTCACCGAATCTCAGAAGTAAGCCATGGAAGAGGCTGTAGTAGAAGAACTCCATGTTATGGAAGAATCACATCTAGAAGAAATCCCTGTTAGGGAAGATGAAAATCTGGAAGAACTCCCTGAAGAGAAACCTATTCCTCAGACAGTACCCTCTTATGAAGAGAGGATGGAGATAGCCTTTCATTTGGCTAGATAGGAGATGATTGAGGAACATGGAGATGAACTTGTGAATTTAGAAGTAGCTCTTGAGCCTCTAGATCATGAAAAAGAAGCATCTGTTGAGGGGGAAGAAACCCAAAATCTTGAGACTGGAGAAGCATCACATCCGACTGAGTCTAGTCCTGTGGACACTTAGAAAAAATTCCCTAGCTTTTATGATGTGATTGAATCTCAGCAATTTACTTCCATTGGGCTTGATCTATCCTCACCATTTCAGTTGAATTCAGATTCTATCTTTGTCCCTGAGAAGGAACCATAACCTGAACGTACCCCTGTACCAATTCCTTCACCTAAACATGCACCTGAACATCTACCTGAATAGCTATCTTTTGTCAGTATGGATGGTTTGAACGATTTTGGAGACACTATCTTGTCTAGAGTTGAGAATATCTTGAATTCCAAACCTCACGCTGTGAACAATATGAGTGAGAGAGATGCCTCACTACTTTTTTAGAAGATTATCTAGCAGATCCAACCTAAAATTCTCCATGAAATTCAAGAAGATCTAGTTGAAAATAAATTGTTCAGTGGTGAAGTCTCAACCCTGAGAAGCATGGTTGAAGATAGGTAGAAAAACTGCATTCCGGATCAGAACTTGTTGCTACCTTTCTAGAACCATATATGTCTCAAATATCTCGAGATGTTCTGTCTCAGATTCACCCTTTCCTATTATCCTTTGATGAAAAGATTGCAGAAAGGAGCAAACAGTTGTTGAAAGAAATTAGAGATATTGTGGTGAACCTAAATAAACTCACTGATGAATACACTGGATGTCTTTAAAAGGTACTGAATCAGCTCAAGTCTCTAACCACAGCCGTCAAACCTTCTCATACCTCTAGTGAATTTTCTACACCTGCCTTGGACACTTAATTTCATAGATATATAGTCCAAGAAGAGATTTAGACTGCTTTAAGTGGCTTCAATGTGACTTCTTTCTCTGAATTTATCAAGAACAGTGATAGAGTTCTTGACCTTGGGAAAATTCATTCCAAGATTTCCAATGATGCCCAGTAGGAGATTGCTATGAAAGTGGATTTCTATTTCAACTATATTTTCTCCAAGACTGATATGAATAATCACATAAAATATCTTGAAGAGACTCTGAGAATTCCTCCTGTAACCCAAGCCTTCAAAAACCAAGTCAAGAACCTAACTGAGTTTACCAGATTGTTGGAAAATTTCATCGAAAACTAAGATGACTTTGAAAAGGCCATGAAATATGGTGGAGAAATCATTGCAGACTTCATCAATCTTCTGAGACCGTTTCTCCATGTCCATATTACAACAATTGTTACTCCAGCAGCTGCTCCTCTAAGACCTGGACTACCTACTTTTACCTCTACCTTACCCTCAACTACCATGTCTGTTGGCCAAGCTCTTAGTCAGATCAGGCCTGTCATTCATGACCAGAAACTGCCAAGATCTTCCACTACTCCTACATTGGCTCCCTCAGTCTTCGAAGGTCTCCCTTTACCTTCTCTATCTACCACCTCTCTGCCTTCTTCTACATCAACCACTACCCATACGACATCCTATTCTGCTACTGATAAAGGAAAAGTGAAGGCCAATCCCTAAAGAAGACCAGTGCTTACTACTTTTTGATGGGGATGTCATTCATTTTTTGTATTTCTATTTTCTAATGTACTACACTCTGCTTATTTTTAATGGAATGTGCACTGTTTTCCCTCTATTATTTTAACCTTTTTTTATAATCCCAAAAGTTAGAGAAGTTATCTATTTTTTTTCTATATATTATTTTCTCTATTGCTGCATCTAATTTCCACTTTAACTATGTATGATTTGTGATCATCAAAAAGGGGGAGATTGTTGGACTCCTCATGTATTAATCATGTTTTAATGATCAAAAATAACTTTATTAATCCCAAATCTCATTAATTATCACACATCTTATACAATCATGTGTATTTATGTTTCAAATTCTCTCGTAATTTTTAATGGTTACACTCAATCCAATTCATGCATATTTTTTTAAAGTCTGAATACTATTATTTGCCTAAGTACAAGACACTGTGAAGCAAGACACAATTAGCCAGACACTGTAAGCCAAGACACCGTGAAGAAACGACATCGTGACTAAGACACTATAAGCCAAGACACCGTGAAGACATAACAACATGACTAAGACATCGTAAGCCAAGGCACCATGAAGTCGAGACACCGTGACTGAGAGACCGTGACCGAGACACCGTGAACAATACATTGTGAAGATCAGACACCATGGCACTCAGACCGTATCACTCAGACCATTACTATCAGACACCCTGACACTTATACCATGAAACTCATACACCGGGAAGGAGACACTGTTTTCTCAACTTATTGTGACACCGTTTCTTAAACTATTTTTTCGTCTTTAAATTTAATGTTTAACGGTCATATTTGATGCCTTTAATGCACTGATGTAATTAATGTTTATTTGTAGACATAGTACAAGGTATGAGGCATGAAACACATGGAACCTTTCGACTAAATCACATGCATTCGAAGATTAAGAGTAGAGGGTGCCCCATGAAAATAGCGCGCGATACTGAACAGAAAACAAGCATGTGAGCATGACCACGAAGAACACTTTACAATATTTTCAAAGAAAGAATTTTCACATGCATGTAATCTGAATCTGCTGAAGAACATACGAAGTACACTTGAATCCATAGAACATCTTCCCATTATCAAAGCTCATGGGGAACACAATATGAATTACGACACTTTGTTTTTCGAGACAAAAACCAGAGAAGGACTCAGAATCATTTCTACTAAATCAAAGGAGTCCAGAGCTGCACTTCAGATCACTAGAGATTTTCGAAACTCATATCTACTCTCTCTTAGTGATTATTTTACTTACCTTTTGAGCAGTGTGTATACTATGTATATTCCATACACACATTTAATCCTGTGCCAAAATGAAGGATTTCTAAATCATTACACCAAACTCTTTATACTCTTGTTTACCCACGATAACTGTGGAAGAGGTACCTGTGTGCCCTAATTTTTGTTTTTTCTTGCCCACGAAAACTATGGAAGAGGTCCTCATGTGACCTGGACAGTCTGTGTACTATTGTTAACCTAGATCCAGGGTGTGGATCAAAGTTTATCTATATAAACTGCTTGGTGGCAGGTGATCACCAAGTGGAGTGGATTAGGTCACATCTTGAGACTGAACCACTTGTTTCATATCCACTGTGTTATTTTAATTTATTAATCTCTGTTTTACTACTTTATTACATAATATAGAAAACTATAATTTCACTTTGATAGTTAGTCTTGGAAAGAAGTTATAACTGATTTGTCTTAGTAGGATAACTTCAAAAGTAATATTAATAATACATATTATGATTACTGAGAATTAATCAATTTTCTAAGAAGTTTTTTAAACAGTCAAACTCTTATAAGAGTATAACCTTGATTAACTGGGTTGTATCTAAATTTGGGGAAAACTAATTCTTTTAAAATAATATTTTTTGTAACAGAAATTTTTATGGTCACTCAATTCACCCATCTCCTCTTGAGTGAACTACTCCGACCAAAAGTATGGATATGAATAAAATAATATGATATTTATGATATTAATGAAATAATTATTATTCTATAAAGTTATTATATAAACTTTTTTCTTTCTTCTCCATCTGTTAAAAAATGATAACATCATTTATGTGTACATGTAGATTACCACCTCTATAAAGTGATGTGATTCAATTTTCATCCCCAAATCACATGGATAGTATTTATAATTGTAATTAAATTGATAATATGGTATGAATTATATAATAATAATACAAGAAATAATTTTTTTTACTTAACTTCATTCCCTCATGTTCCTGGAAAAATAAAAAATGTTACTCATGCGTACGTATGGCTGACCGTCTCTGGGATTAAAATACAATTCAATTTTTATAACCATATTTCATTGTTGGTTTTAAAGTTATAATTAATTTAAAAAATGATAATTTTGTCATTATTATTATTATTATATATATATTTACCTTTTTTTCTATTGTCACCCTGTTTGAGAAGTTTTTTTACATTGAACTTAATGTTCTCAAAACATCCGATGTAAACATAACTGATGAAGTAACAAAATAATTCATTGTTATAAATGATATAAAATTGATATTGATAATGGAATAAAATTCTAAAATTTTATTAATAAAAAACTAATTAACATAAGTATTTTATTTAGAACGATAAAGAACATATTCTTCATGTAGAACTTGAGGCAAGGGACACATTATCTTAAAATCCACATTTTGAATCTCTTAACGATATATGTCTTCAATATTTTTCCCATGTCCATACCTATTTATTTTTTTATGGATGTATTAATATAGAAAAATAATTATAAATTAATTTTTATGTATCATTTTACATTCTTTAAAATTTTTTCAAAAATAATTGTTTTTATGTATTTTATAAAAAAGGTTTTTCCTTCCCAGTAGAAGGAAAGTGGAAATGATATATTTTAATATATATAGTATCAAAAAAATTACCACCACCATAACTATTATTTTATCTTTTTATTCAATTTAATTTTTAATATTTTTTTTGAATTAAAACCCTTTTTCAATTTTTTCATGGAGTTTTAGTTTAGAAAAGTGGGTTTTAATATAAAGGGATATATAATTATAAAAAAAGTTATTCTTATTGGATAAAAAGTATATTATTATGAGTCTAATTATGGTAATTCAAGATTTTATGTGTTTCATTCATTTTATGTTCTTTTTACATTGTGAATGATATTGGGTTCGCCTAATATAGATCTCTAATGCTTGGGTAATGATTATGTTCTATATATAATTATATTGGAGGTTCATCGTATAGGTTATTCGACTTGCAACGGTTTTGGTAATGGTTCTATGAATATGATATTCTAATGAGCCTACATGATTTTTATATTCTTACAAATTAGTTTTCAGGAAAATCTATTTCCATCATAAGTTAATTTAATGATATTTTGTTCTAATCAAATGATTATTCCCATTTAAAGTAAAATATAAGTGTTTTTAAGATTTTTTTTTCATGGTTAACATGTTTAATATAAAACCCTCATGATTATAATTTTTCCTCTATATTTTCTTATAAAGTGTATTATGAAGACTTTGAGTATTAAATCTGATTTCATGTTTTAGTAAATGATTATTTGCACTCAATGTTTATTATATAAAAGGAAAACACTCTTCTATGATATAATGGTTTCTAAATAAAAAAAATAAGTTTCTTTATTAATTTTTATATATCCCTTACTAATATTTTTTATTTGTATTGTATTTTTAAAATTTTTCATAGGATTTAATGATTATTTGGAACAATTTTAAGTATAGTAAAAAATAATGATGATTTTTTATGAAAATAAAACATGTTTCATTTTAAATGTTTTGTAATTTGAAAAAAAATGGAATCTAAAAAGATGAGTAAAAATCATAATATATGGGTTTTATATATAATATTTTTGACATAAGTCTCTAAAACTCTGAATCTAATGATATTTATGAGAATAAATGAAAATGAATTATTACTTAAAATTTAAATTATGGGTTTAATATGGAATGGGTCCTTATACTTTTCATTAGAGTTTGGTTTAAATAAATTTAGAGTTTATGATATTTTATGTATGTTACCCTAAGATATTATAATTTCTGTTTATCATGATATCGATTTTAAAGATTAACAAAATAAATATTCTAAACTATGTCTCTTAAGAATGGTTTTACATTAGGAAACATGGAATCTTTCTTAGGAAGGTTCCAAGAGGAAAATATCCTTCCTAATAATAAATTATGAATGATTATAATTGTATCTGAGTAAATAATTATTATAATAGATGATTTTAGGTATGCTATAAATAATGGTGGTGATAATGTGAGATATAAACCATGTAAAAAATGGAGGAACATGTATATAATATATCATTTCCTGAAACAACACCTCCAGCATTCAATGGACCATCGGACCCTTTCATAATTAAATTATGAGTTAAATAATTGGTGAATATATTTTAAGTCATGGTTTGTTCACAGCATCAAAAGGTAATTCTTTCTACTTATAATTTTTAAGGTGAATTATATTAGTGGATGAAAATAATTAATAATATCATAGAAAAAGAATACACTGATTCATTGGAGTGAGATAATTTTTAGAATATTTTCATTAAGAAAAATTTTCTAATGGTTTTTATAATTTTTATGTAAAATAAATTATTTGAATTGAGATAGAAACATTATTATTTAATGGATTTATATGATGAAAATTCACTCATTGGGTAAGCTACACACCAAATTTTATATGGTATATTGATAGTAAACATTATTATTTTTTCTTAGTAATGAATCCAAGATGTTGAAGGGAATTGGATTATTGTTAATTTAAAAGTTATTAGAACCCCATTATACGTTCAAAGAGAAAACAAATTGGGTTTTCTATTGACCATGTGTCCAATGAAAATAAGCAGAAAAAGAGATCTAGTTGGTGAAAAAATGGGAAACATCAATCTAGTAAATCTGTTATGTAGAAAATAATGTTTTCATATTGTTATAAGTGTGGTAAAAATAACCTTTTTAAATGTCTTATAAAATAATATAAGTTCTTATTATATGATAATATTGTAAATTGGGCTCATGAATGCATGGAAAATGATCACAGTTATGATTATACTAAAAATAAAAGATCAAAAGTAAGATATTTTAATTATAATGTAATGGTTCATTATAAAATTAATTTTCTAGAGATATGATTAAAGGATTATATTCATCAAGATCAACATAAGAAATGTTGGTCTATAACCTTTAAGGATACATCAGGATATGTTGGACCATCAGGTGATGTTGTGTTAGGTAAATTACATGATTATTTAGATTATTATAATAACTTTTGTGATTATAGTTCTACATATTTTTTCATTTCTAAAAATTGATATTAAATTGGACGTTTCACCCCAAGAAGTGAAGGTATAACTTTTAATAAAAACACATGGGGTTAAAATTAAGGAATATGGAAATTATAATAATCTTCATATTATTCTCTATGGAATGTATTTACCTAAAAATATTATTTTCTAGACGCTTGTAGAGTTTTATGTTATTGTATGGGCTGGATTTTCATTATATTTATCATGATAAGCTAGATTTTAGTGATAAAGAATGTTTTTTTGAATGAGTTTTAGTTTATATATAATAATGAATTCATACCTTTGATGACATATCAATAAGATAATAAATTTATTACTGATATAAATGAATGTTATCTTGCATATCTTTTTGAAAAAATGATGACTATTAAAATTTGTAATATTCTTATAGTAAAAAAATATTTGGAGGTATTTAGTGATAAATTTACTACAATTATACCTTCTTGGGATGTGAAATTTACTTTTTTACTTAGTTTCAGATGATATGGAAATATTAATATCACTTTTTTGAATGGATCAAGTAGAAAATTTCGAGTTTAGAAATAAGTTACAATAATATATTTATAAAGGTTAAATTCATACTATAACTTCACCATAAAAGGATATTATTTTATTTTTTAAAAATAAATATGATTATATGAGTCTTTGTAATGATTATAGAGAATTTAATGACATCACTCTTAATAATAAGAATCGGTTTCACCATGTTATTGACTTTTTTAATCAAATCCATTGAGCTAAATATTTTATAAAGGTTGATCTCAGGTCTGTGTTCTATCATTTGAATGTGAAGTAAGTTAACATTCCAAAATTCTCAATTCGTAACAGGTATTGGCATTATGATTTTGTGGTCATTCTCTTTGGGTTAATGAATGTTGTAGTAGTATTTGTTGACCATATAAATAAATATTGCATTGTATACTTGGATAATTTTGTTGTTGTGTTTATTAATTACATCCTTATATATTATAGAGGATATGATGATCCTGAGAAACATTAAAATATTTTATACAAAACAAGAAATAAAATAAAATACATAGACAGTTTAGTAAATGTGAATTCTATATATGACTGATTTCATTCAGTGGACATATTATAAATAAAGATGGAGTCATTATTGATCCAGCTATAAATAAAGATGTTCATGTGTGTCCAGTACCTAAATTTGTTATAGATATTTATATATTTATTTTAATAATGGGATAATAGAAATGGTTTATTGAAAACGTTTCTCAATTTTCTATCCTGTAAGATATGTTAACATAAAAAGGAGATAAATTAATCCAGAGAGAATAATGTGATGAATATTTCCAATAATTGGAAATAAGATTAGCGAATGATCCATTTTTTCCATTCCATATTGAAATGGTAAAATTTTTATCTACAAATATTATTCTTTAAAGGGACATTTTTTTTCTAATGTAGAATAATTGGGTAATTTTTTATGTTTCACATCAATTAAAACCTTGTGAGCTAAATTATCATACACATGACCTTGGACTAGTTGATATAGTGTTTTCTTTAAAAATATGTACACATCATTTATATGGAATAAAGCATGAAATAGATAATGACCACAAATGTTTGATGTATATATTCAATGAAAAATAATTCATCATGAGGCAGAAAATATATCTAGAATTGATTGAGGAGTATCATTGAGTGATTTATTACCATCCAAGAAAATCGAATAGTGGTAATAGGTGTTTAGGTCAAAAAGATAATGCATTTTTATCTACGAATCATTTGGAACATGATTCTTTGGAAAATGATTTGATGAATGTTAGTCTAAAAGTCTTGTATATAAGAACATACTTGGTTTTGTTTTAGGATTCAATTATCTAATTGTTTTTAGAAACATTTAGAATTATAATAAAGGGTATTTTATGTTATAGGAAAAGGTATAATATTACTAAAATGGTATGTTTCTATATTTTAATGTTTATAAATAAGGTATTATCTGATTTGGAACGATATTTTGAGTGCATTATGATTTCTATTTGATGATAGAATTGTTATGTAATGATCATAGATCATTTTTTCATTTGTCTTAGTATAAATACAATGTATAAAGACATTCAAAAATATGTTTAGTGGGAAAAAATGAAATGTTATATTGTTGAATTTACCATGAAATGTTTTAATTTTCAACAGGTTAAAGTAGAATTACAATTACCAAACTAGATACTTTATTATTTTCAAGTTATTTAGTGTAAATTGGAAAATATATCTTTAGATTTTGTGCTTGGATTACCAAACAAATATTGTGGTACTAAACAAACATGTGATATTGTTTTTAATTTATCTAAATATCATCATTTCCTTCGTATTCAAGAGTCTATGTGTTTAGACCGGCTTTATTGATTATATCTCAAGGAGATAGTAAGGTTACATAAAATTACTCTCTAAATTATATGTGATATTAATCCTTGGTTTAACTCTGATTTTTTTAAAATCTTCAAACATTGTTGGGTGGAGAATAAAATTTTAGTACATCTTTTCAAACATAATATGATATATAGTTATAGGGATTTAGACTTTGGAAGACATTCTTTGTTCATATTCAATAGATTACCAATGGAAGTTGGTATTAGAATATTTTAATAGCATAATTTTATTATAATAATAGCCTTCATTCTAGTATACACATATATCCTTTTAGATAATTATATGAAAAGAATTTACATACTTTATCTTATTGGTAAAAAGTAGGTGAAAGGTTATTTTGAGTCTGGAATTGATAGAATAAATGGTTGATAAGTTAAAGATGATTGAAAAACACATTAATATGTAATATAATAGTTATCAAATTTATGAATGAAAAATATAGAATGTTATTTCATTTTAGTTAGGTGATCATTTTTTTCTTTAAGAATCTCCATGGAAATGTGTTAGGTATTTGGGTAAAAAAGGGAAGTTAAGTCTTTAGTTCATTAGACTCTATGAAATTATTGAGAAGGATGTATAGGTTTTTTATTAAATGACATTTCCTGTATTTTTATCTTAGTTACATGATGTGTTTTGTGATTCATTATTTTTAAAATATGTGTTGGATGCATCTCTTATTTTTATCCATGATTTATTTTTATTGGAAGAACACCTTTTTTATGAGGAACACCCAATACATATTGTTATCCATAGAGAGAATGTTTTATAGAATAAATTTATTTATTGGTTAAAGTTTTGTAAATACCCATATGATTGAAGAACAATCATGAGAATTAGATAATGATATAAGGAAAACATATCCCTTCTTGTTTAAATAGTAAATAAAATTGAAAGGACACAATTTCCAGAAGGGGGAATAATGTACACTACTAGAATGCAGACTTTTCCCAAAACATGTATACCAATTGTTCAAATAAATGTTGGTATATGTTATCTTTACCAAATGTTTTCATAAACCTTTGGTAAAGATCTTGAACAAGTGACTTCTCCCAACGGTTTCATGAACCCTTTGGGAAATGTGGGGAAAAATCACTTTTCACAACGGTTTGATGAAACCGTTGGGAAAGATGGGGACAATTTTAGTTTTCCAAATGGTTTCATAAAACCATTGGGAAAGATTGATTTTTTCTAATGGTTTTTAAAAACCGTTGAATGAAAGCCCCAAATTCTCCAAATGAAGGCTGCGGCCTCCCCACGATTCCAGAACCCTTCCGTTGGTCTCCAAAAGCGATTCCTTGGCAGAAGCACTTCAGAATCCCCACCTCTTCCATCGGATCAGCAGCTACCAGGTTAGACTCCTTCCATATTTTATCAAGGATATAGTTCCACCTCTTATCAAGCATATCCTTCTATTCTGAACGATTTCGTTATTCCCAATTTTTAGGGTTTTTGTAAAATTTTGTGATTGTTCCATGAATTGTGTACTCAAATCCCTATATTAGTCTATGTCCAATTAATGTTTTCATTATACATTTACATTTATAAGGGCATGGTGTCTCTTTATTGTGTTCTAATTAGGAATATTCATAGTTTTTTTTAATCTCAATGCTTCAAATATTATAGTTTCATCTATATGAACTAATATGAAATTGTTTATAATATTTATTGATATTCTTTCATGAAAATCACTCCTTTCATTAAGATCATGCCAAACATGAAGAAATTTTTCAT
Source organism: Viscum album (assembly GCA_963277665.1). Taxonomy (NCBI): domain Eukaryota; kingdom Viridiplantae; phylum Streptophyta; class Magnoliopsida; order Santalales; family Viscaceae; genus Viscum; species Viscum album. Next base: position 1,543,451,429 of record OY728155.1, on the reverse strand, counting down.
CTAAATTTATTTACACTATGTGTATTACATAACAAGTATGTATCATGTTTCTATCAAAATCTATATATTTATAAAATGACACACTGTTCACTTATCCTTTGCACAATAGAACATATGGAGTATTTTCTTGAACTTTGCCAAATAGTATGTGGTCCCTAATTAGTACTTCTTCCTTCTTTATGAAACTAATTCACAGAATTTCAAATTTTCAATATTAGTGAATATTAGTTTTTCTAATATAACCATTAATCATTCTGCCTTCGGCATCATACATGCATTATTCAATCACCTTTTTAAAACACAATGACCATTTTCACTGATTTGGGGTTCCTCAAAAAGCTTGGGAAAATCAGAAAAATGCATGTATTGAGTAGTGTTTATCCTATGGTTTCATGGATACAATTTCATCTCGAAAATCATGACTGCGTGGTTCAAATATCATGAGGACCATGAGATTATTATTCTTCACACAAATGAAGTTGTTTTCTACAACTATGTGTTTTTTTCACATTTTATTTGGCCTAAAGGGGAGCTTTGTGGTCATTAATCATGGTTGTGGGTGGTCATTTAGGATTTAATATATTACAAATTCATTTTACATGATATATCTAATATTATTATTGATTTATGATCAATTTGATTATCTTTAACAAGTGATGTTATTTAATAAGTTGTTATTAATGGTTGTAATAATGACGATATGGTATAAGGGTTCATATGGTGTGTATAGAGGTTCACATGGTGTGAATAACGGTTGACATGGTATCAGTGAACTCAAGTCATTAATTTAAGCCTTCATTATCACTAGCATGTAAGAAATTGAATGATGTAAACCCATCCTCACATGATTTCTTACCATAGATAGTGTCCAACATATGGAATATGAGCTTTTGAATTCATATGTTATCCAGGATCATATATTCCATTTCCACCGAGATGACTATACTAATATAACTTTAGGGTCAACTAAATATTTTTCTCATTGTATGTTGTATATTATGTGTCCTTCTTGGCCAATACTCACTTTTATGAGGGTGGGGTGATTTTCACTACCCATTCTGGCATGTGTAGACAGCAATAAAAATGTTAGATAAGTCACAAGTTTAATTCAGTAATGTTGTTATCATTGACATACTTTATTAAGAATTTAAATTTAAAAAATAAATGATTTTTTCTATAATTAATGAAATTAAATCTTTTTAAAAGCCATGAACAACCTATTAGTGTAGAATGCTAAAATATATTCACCCATGGGGTGCGCTTGACTTGGGGAAGTAATTGGGTAATGAAAGGTATGGTCATTGAGGTGTCAATAATGAGTTATTGAACATGAGTGAATGATTTGGGATGCCTATAACACATGATGGGACCTGAGGCATGTGCCTCTTATAGACCTAATGAAAATGAATATAAATAAATTTTAATTAAATTTATGAGTACTTGTTCTTTACATTATTTTACTAGTTCACTACATCGACTAGAAACTTCTTCCTATATCGTTTACTTAAATGTATATTCTATAAAAGTTCAATCCTATTGAATTATTTAGGACAAAATGACTTATATAAATACTTTTTATAGAATGGACCGATGTTGGATGTATGAAACTGATCGGATCTCAAGCGATTTTCAAAACAATTTGGAGAGCTTTATAGATTTTTCATTTCACAATGCTTCAGATAGTGGTCGCATACACTGCCCATGTTCCAATTGTGTCGGTAGACCTTGGTTGAGCCGTGAAGAAGTCATCTACCACATAACCAAAAATGGTTTTAAAAAAAAACTACTTTGTGTGGTATCACAATGGGGAGAAAATGAAATCTCAAATTGGTGATGATCGAAATGAAAGGACTGGAATGGAGAATTTGTTAGATGATCAGTTTCCATTTATTTGTCATCATGAAAAAGAAAGGATATCGACTCAAGAAGACTTCGATATGAGCACAGCTAATGCATTTATTGAAAATGATTATATTGATAGGGTGAAAAAATTGAATGATGCTGCCACGACTCTAGTATATCGACAATGCGATAAAATGAAAAAGCTGGAATTTTTAATCCGATTGTTTCATGGGAAAACTATGTATGGGATTTCTAATACAACAATAGATTACATTCTTACCGTCTTGAAGGATTTACTTCCAAATGATGCAGATATTCCCTCAAACCTCTATATGAATGTGTGCCTCGAGGAAAACTGTTTTTCTCGAGTAGACCGAAAAAGGGTGGAACTACCGTCAACGAAGCAACTCAGCAGCAGATTGTAAGTTTTAATCTATTGAATTTATATTTTAATATCTATTTTGTAACATAATGATATATATATTTGTAACAGGATGCTTTAGAGGCCCTCGATGCCCATGAACCAGACAATTTTGGGCCAACAGATCACTTACATCAGGTGTTGGGAGAGGAGCATCCTGGCAGAGTACGCTGGCGACCTAGGATAGCCCCTACGAGGTATTGGCCCTCCTCAGGTATGAGCTGTAGTGCCATCGAGCTGCAGCAAGTTAGGGAACATGCTGAATAGGCAGAGAAAAGGGCCATAGAGACGGCAGAACAGTCTGCTAGGGAAAACAGTGCGTTTATGAAATTTATTGATGTTCTATGTCCAACACTTCCAGCAGAGGCCAGCCCATCTTTTGATGAATATATGTTGTCGATACGTTCTATATATGGTTCACCAGGTGGAAGTTCTATTGGTGGTCAGGATGATGTCCAGCTTGATGATGATGATGGCGAAGAGTCTGATGCGGAAGAGGAGGGTGAGGAGGAGGGCGAGGCGTGTGGCGAGGGCGAGGAAAAGTGCGAAGGCGAGGAGGAGGGAGCTGAGGAGGGTGAGAACGATGATGGGGACGAGGAAGGGGGTGATGATGATGGTGATGATGGTGATGGTGATGTGGTACAAATTGATCCATTACTTTTTTGACTAATTTTACTGAGATTTGATATTTAATCTATTCTAGATGTTGGCTTTTTCTAGACTCGTAGTATAGTATTGGAGTTGAATTATTTTTATATATTATCTGTTTTTATGGATGTTGTTGTCTTTTAGTGGTTGTGTGTTTGGGAACCCCCCTCCTTCCTGGACCCTGGATAACCCCCCACCATCCTCCTTGGACACCTGATAGCCCTCCGGACAGCCCCCCGGACAGCCCCCCGAACAACCCCCCGGACAGCCCCCGGACAGCCCCCCAGACAGCCCCCCACCCTCCTCCCTGGACCCCAGACAGCCCCCGGATAGCCCCATAGACAGCCCCTCGGACAGCCCCCCCACCCTCCTCCTTGGACCCCAGACAACCCCCCAAACACCCCCCAGACAGCCCCCCCCCCACACAACCACCCCACCACCCTCCTTGGTCCTCGGACATCCCCCCACCCTCCTTGATTTCATTTACTACTACAAAATCTATAATATATATTTTATTTATTTTATTAATGATAATCAATGTAAATCAAATTTACACATCTAACTACAATCATAGATTCTTGGTATGATATAAAAGGGATGTATTCATTGGGCATGACAATGTTATGTCTTAAATGTTTCATAGCATGATAAACTAAAATCTATTCCATACTAAAAATGATATAAATATATTCTATATGAATGTCCACAAGATTTTAAGTAAATACCATTCCACTAATAGACACATGAAGATTCTCATAAATCATGTTTACCTTAATACTTCCAGAAGGATTTTTAGTAAAAGTTTTATATTTTATTAATTTTCTAATATTCTCATTTTAAATGTAAATTTTTCATAAATAAATTAATTTAAAGACCAATAGTCAAATAGTGTATTTAAATAATGTGAATAAACAACTAACATACCACTCTAACTGTGTCTATTTTGTTTAAAATTGATAGGATTATAAGTGAAAAGAACAACTGGAATACGGAAAACTGACCAAACGCATTCGAATTCTATTGATAATTTATCAAAACAATCCATGGGTCATATGTGACATGTACGAGCCAACATGGGCTCAATCTGAGGCACAGTGTGGCCGGGATCAGTCTAAGTGGCTTCCCTTTGTTTAAAATGAACAACATTTTAAGTACATACAGAAAACTGACCAAACGCATTAGGTTTCCATTGAAACATTAGGAGAATGATCCATGGGTCATATGTGATGTGTATGAATCAATCCTGCCTCAATCGGAGATGCAGTGTGGCCGAAAACACTCAAAGTGTCTGTCTTTTGTTTCAAAAGGACATCATATTAATTGAAAAACATCAACTGGCATACGGAAAACTGACCAAAAACATTTGGATTGTGTCGATACATTAGAACAATTATCCATGGGTCATATATGACGTGTACGAGTCAACCCCAACTCAATCCAAGCCGCGGTGTGGCCGACACCATTCACAGTGTCTATCTTTTGTTTAAAATGGACAGGATTATAAGTGAAAAGAACAACTGACATACGAAAAACTGACCAAACGCATTTGGATTCTGTTGATAATTTATCACAACGATCCATGGTTCATATGTGACATGTACGAGTCAACCCCACCTTAATCCAAGGCACGATGTGGCTGGGATCACTCTAAATGGCTATCTTTTGCTTAAAATGGACAACATTTTAAGTACATATGGAAAACTGACCAAGCAGATTTTGATTGTGTTGATAATTTAGAACAACGATCCACGGGTCATATGTGATGTGTATTAATCATCCCTGACTCAATAGAAGATGCGGTGTGGCCGGCACCACTCAAAGTGTCTGTCTTTTATTTCAAAAGGACATCATTTTAAGTGAAAAACATCAACTGGCATACGAAAAACTGACCAAACACATTCATATTGTGTCGATACTTTTGCACAACAATCCATGGGTCATATGTGACTTGTACGAGTCAACCCCGCCTCAATCCAAGGCGTGGTGTGGCTGACACCATTCACAGTGTCTCTCTTTTGTTTAAAATGGACAGGATTATAAGTCAAAAGAACAACTGACTTACAAAAAACCAACCAAATGCATTCGGATTCTATTGATGCTTTATCACAACGATCCATGGGTCATATGTGACATGTATGAGTCAACCATTCCTTTATCCGAGCCATAGTGTGGTCGGGATCACTCTTAGTGGCTATCTTTTGTTTAAAATGGACAACATTTTAAGTACATATGGAAAACTGACCAAACACATTCGGATTGTGTCGATACTTTAGCCCAACGATCCATGGGTCATATGTGACGTGTATGATTCAACCCAGCCTCAATACGAGACGCGATGTGGCCGACACCACTCTAACTGTGTCTCTTTTGTTTAAAATGGACAGGATTTTAAGTGAAAATAACAACTGGCATAAGGAAAACTGACCAAATGCATTCAAAATGCGCTGATGTTTTAGGACAACGATACATGTGTCATATGGGGGGTGTACGGGTCAACCCCGCCTTAATCTGAGGGATGGTGTGTCCGGGATCACTCTATGTGTTTTCCTTTTGTTTAAAATGGACAACATTTTAAGTACATATGGAAAACCGACCAAATTCATTCGGTATCCGTTGAAACATTAAGTGAACGATCCATGGGTCATATGTGACGTGTACAAATCAACCCTGCCTCAATATGATATGCGGTGTGTCCGACACCACTCAAAGTGTCTATCTTTTGTCTCAAAAGGATGTCATTTTAAGTGAAAAACATCAACTGGCATACATAAAACCAAACAAACGCATTAAGATTGTGACTATACTTTAGCACAACGATCCATGGGTCATATGTGACATGTAAGAGTCATCCCCGCCTCAATTCGAGGCGCGGTGTGGCCTACACTGTTCATAGTGTCTCACTTTTGTTTAAAATGGACAGGATTTTATGTGAAAAGAACAACTGGCATAAGGAAAAATGACCAAACACATTCTAAATGTGTTGATACATTAGGACAACGATCCATGGGTCATATGTGACCTGTACGAGCCAACCTGGGCTCAATCCATGTCGCGGTGTGGCTAGGATCACTCTAAGTGTCTCTCTTTTGTTTAAAATGGACAACATTTTAAGTACATCCGGAAAACCGACCAAACGCATTCAGTTTCTGTTGAAACTTTAGGAGAACGATCCATGGGTCATATGTGACGTGTACGAATCAACCCCGCCTCAATCTGAGATGCGGTGTGGCTGGCACCCCTCAAAGTGTCTGTCTTTTGTTTCAAAAGGACGTCATTTTAAGTGAAAAACATCAACTGGCATACACAAAATAGACCAAACGCATTCGTATTGCATCGATACCTTATTAAAATGATCCATGGGTCACATGTGACGTGTTCGAGTCAACCCCGCCTCAATCCGAGGCATGGTGTGGCCGACACCATTCATAGTGTCTCTCTTTTGTTTAAAATGGACAGGATTATAAGTGAAAAGAACAACTGACATACGGAAAACAGACCAAACGCATTCAAAATGTGTTGATGCTTTAGGAAAATGATCCATGGGTCATATGTGACCTGTATGAGCCAACCCAGGCTCAATCCGAGTCGCGGTGGGGTCGGGATCACTCTAAGTGTCTCTCTTTTGTTTAAAATGGATATCATTTTAAGTAAATACAAAAAACCGACCAAACGCATTCGGTTTCAGTGGAAACTTTAGGAGAACGATCCATGAGTCATATGTGACGTGTAAGAATCAACCCCACCTCAATCTGAGATGTGGTGTGGTCGGCACCACTTAAAGTGTCTATCTTTTGTTTCCAAAGGATGTCATTTTAAGTGACAAACATCAACTAGCATACAGAAAACCGACCAAAACCATTCTAATTGTGTCCACACTTTAGCACAATGATCCATGGGTCATATGTGATTTGTACGAGTCAACCTTGCCTCAATCCAAGGCACGGTGTGGCCAACACTATTTATAGTGTCTCTGTTTTGTTTAAAATGGACATGATTATAAGAGAAAAGAACAACTGACATACGGAAAACCGACCAAATGCATTCGAAATGTGTTGATGATTTAGGGAAACAATCCATGGGTCATATGTGCCAAGTATGAGCCAACCCGGGCTCAATCCAAGTCATGGTGTGGCCGAGATCACTCTAAGTGGCTCTCTTTTGTTTAAAATGGACAGAATTTTAAGTACAAACGGAAAAACAACCAAACACATTCGATTTCCATTGAAAATTTAGGATAACAATCCATTGGTCATATGTGACGTGTATGAATCAACCTTACCTCAATCTGAGATGCGGTGTGGCCGGTACCACTCAATGTGTCTGTCTTTTGTTTCAAAAAGACATCATTTTAAGTGAAAAACATCAACTGGCAGACGGAAAACCGATCAAACGCTTTCAGAATATGTGGATACTTTAGAAAAAAGATCCATGGGTCATATATGATGTATACGAGTCAACCCCACCTCAATCTAAGGTGCGGTGTGGCGGGATCACTCCTTGTGTATGTATTTTGTTTAAAATGGATAGGATTATAAGTGAAAAAGAACAACTAACATACAAAAAACCAACCAAACGCATTCAAGATGTGTTGATGCTTTAGGAAAACGATTCATGGGTCATATGTGACGTGTACAAGTCAACCCCGCCTTAATATGAGGCATGGTGTGGCAGGAATCACTCTAAGTGTCTCTCTTTTGTTTAAAATGGACAACATTTTAAATACATACGGAAAACCGACCAAACGGATTCTGATTGTGTTGATACTTTAGAAAAACGATCCATGGGTCATATGTGACGTGTACGAGTCAACCCCGCCTCAATCCGAGATGCGGTGTGGCCGACACCATTCATAGTGTCACTCTTTTATTTAAAATGGACATGATTATAAGTGAAAAGATCAACTGGCATACGAAAAACCGACCAAACACATTTGAAATGTGTTGATGTTTTAGTAAAACGATCCATGGGTCATATGTGAAGTGTACGAGTCAGCCCCGCCTCAATCTGAAGTGCGGTGTGGCCGACACCATTCACAGTATCTCTCTTTTGTTTAAAATGGACATAATTATAAGTGAAAAGAACAACTGACATACGAAAAACCGACCAAACACATTCGAAATGTGTTGATGCTTTAGTTCAACAATCCATGGGTCCTATGCGATGTGTACGAGTCAACCCTGGCTCAATTCGAGGTACGGTGTGGCCGGGATCACTCTAAGTGCCTCCCTTTTGTTTAAAATGGACAAAATTTTAAGTACATATGGAAAACCAACGAAACACATTCGGTTTCTATTGAATCATTAGGAGAACGATCTATGGGTCATATGTGACGTGTACAAATCAACCCCGCCTCAATATGAGACACGGTTTGGCCGGCACCACTCAAAGTGTCTCTGTTTTGTTTCAAAAGGACATCATTTTAAGTGAAAACATCAACTGACATACGGAAAACCGACCAAACGCATTCGGATTGTGTCGATACTTTAGCACAATGATCCATTGGTCATATGTGACGTGTACGAGTTAAAACCGCCTCAATACAAGGAGTGGTGTGGCCAACACCACTCTAATTGTGTCTCTTTTTTTAAAATGGGTAGGATTATAAGTGAAAAGAACAACTGGCATATGCAAAATAGACCAAATGCATTCAGAATCTGTTGATAAATTTTCACAATGATCCATGGGTGATATGTGACCTGTACTTGCCAAACCGGGCTCAATCCGAGTCGCGATGTGGCCGAGAATAGTCTAAGTGTCTCTCTTTTTTTTTAAATGGACAACATTTTAAGTATATAAGGAAAACTGACCAAACACATTCCGTTTCCATATAAACTTTAGGAGAACGATCCATGGGTCATATGTGACGTGTACGAATCAACCCCGCCTCAATCTGAGATGCGGTGTGGCCGGAACCACTCAAAGTGTCTGTCTTTTGTTTCAAAAGGACATCATTTTAAGTGAAAAATAGAAACTGGCATACGGAAAACCAAGCAAACGCTTTCAGAATATGTTGATACTTCAATGATCGATGGGTCATTTGTGACGTGTATGAGTTAACCTCGCCTAAATCCGAGGCATGGTGTGGCCGGTATCACTCTGATTGTATGTATTTTGTTTAAAATGGACATCATTTCAGGTAAAAATATATGGTATACAAAAAACCGATCAAATTATGAATTGAATTCAGGATTCCACATATAATTTTCATCTAAATATTAAATTGAATTCTAAATGAATTATTTATGTTTATAATTATGTTATGAATTCTAATTTAATTATGGATGTGTATAGTTCCAGGATGCATTATATGTTAAATGTGTATGAATTTGTTCTCTATATGTATGTGTTAGATGGTAATTGAAGGTACAATAATTGTATATGTAGGACTTAGTTTATTGTAGGTATAATAATTGGATTGAAAATGGGAGGGAATGCACAAAATGAGGCCTGCTGTGCAAATTGCAGACCTACTATGCAAATTGCAAGCTGCTGTGCAATTTGCACAGCATAGGCTATGCCAACGGTTTCAAACCGTTGGCATAGCATCTATGTCACTTTTTTTTACCAATGGTTCATTGAACCATTGGTAAAAAAACCTTTCCCAATGGTTCAGAAACCATTGGGAAAGAGGAGAATCCGTGGGATTTCCCACAGGTTCAAGCCAAACCATTATAAAAAACTATCCCAACGGTTTGGCACAACCGTTGGGATAGGTTATGATTTCCCACCCTATACCAATGGTTCACAGTAAACCTTTGGGAAAACCTTTCCCAACGTCTTACTTCCCTACAGTTTGCAGAACCATTGGTATAACAAATACCAACGGTTCTGCAGCCTTTCCCAACAGTTCTGAACCGTTGGGAAAGCCTATATTTCTAGTAGTGGTAACAACCCAAGTATTGAAAATAGTAAATCAATTCCATGATATATTAATATTAATGAATTATATATTATAGATATAAATTCATTATTTGAATATTAGTTAATTGTTTAGTCAAAAGGAAAAATGCTCTATTTCTAACTAAATTGGGTTTTTAGGCATTATCTGGTTTTATCAAAAAAATTGATAAATCATAGATTTGTAATTATTTTTAAAAATTATTTTATTTTTGAATTCAAAATTTCAAAATTATATTAGGGATAATTTTTTATAATGTTCAAAAAAGTTTTATTTCTGAATAAATAGCAAAAAGACAGATTTTTATTGAAAACCATACATTTGTTTCAAGAATTTAAGAAGTTTAATTTTGTTTTAAAATGTTTTCAAAGTCAAATTTGTTAATTTTTATTTTGAATAATAAATTTTAAGAAATTGGAATCAATTTTATTCTTGATTTTTATATAATACTTGTTATACATCACGTGAAAATTTTTTATAGATAACCGGTTTTTATCACATTTTGTATTTTTAATTTGAAAGTAAATTTTACAAAAAAAACTAATTAAATTTGATAAATTTATTCCATATTTTCAATAGTTTTAATAAATATTATTTAATAATTTAAACTTAATTTTTTTTTCAAAAATAATTTTAAAAAGAGTAAAAATTGGTGACCGTAGTTAAGGTAAAAACAAGTTTACCAGGGGTTAAACTAATGTGATAAGAGTAAAAATAGAATATATTTTAAATTATTAATAAATCTAATTATTTATACCTTATATCATATAAAAATTCTAAATGGTCCATGTTTTATCCATTTATCTTGAGGAGAGATTAATATTTTTTAATATTTTTTAAAATTCCATCTGTGTTCTCTCCTCTTTTAAAAGGACACCCACTCTTCTCTTTTCTCCGCAGTATAAGAGCCATTTGGTTTTGAAAATACCTAAAAAATAACATTATAACTTACATACCCGTGTTTTATTAGAAAATTTTTATGAACATTTCTAACCTTATAGAGATTAAGGTGTAAATCAATGAAAATTTGTCTGAGGAAGAGGTATAGTTCTTAACTAATTATTTTATTTTGTTTTTTATTCAACATCTATAAAATATTCTCCCTCCATGATGAAATAATAACATCATTATCTACCATATAAATAAATGTTATTATTATTTTTTAATCCTTTTCATCTAATTAATCATTTAATTGAAAATTAAAACATCGCTCGTGTGTACATGCATACTACCACCACACGAGACGGTGTCTCAGATTTTTAGTCACTGAATCAAATGATTGGTGATAAAGATAGTTAAAAATAAAATAATATGAAATATTTTATTTTAGTAAAATAATTATTATAATTCAATTATAATATATCATCAAGTTTTTTTCTTTTCTATTATATAAAAAATGAGAATTTTTTTCATGTGTACATGTGGATTACCACCTCCTCAAAACGATGTCAGTTTTTTTCATCATCCCATTACATTAATAGTATATATAAATGTATTTAATGATATTAAATGATATATTTGATATAATAATAATTCTATAAATATTAAATTACATGAACCCTCTTTCTCATATTTTTATTAAAAAATGGAAATATTAGTCATCCGTACGTACAACCTACTATATTTATAATGGTATTATTACTCATTTTTCATAAAAATATTTAATAGTTTGTTTAAAAATTATATATAATGTATAAAAATGGTAATTATTACATTAATTTTATTTTGGATATTATATAATAATGTCATCATTGACAATGTTCATCCTACCAATTCTATTTATAGATTTTGAATCAAACATCCTCAAAATGTCTGACATAAACATAACTGATGAGGTAACTGAATAAAAAATGGTAGTAAATAATATAAAAAGGCCAATGATAGTTGAATAAACCTTAAAAATTTTCTTGATAAAAAAAATAATAAAAATATTTCTATTATTCTCTATGATTCCGAATGTTTGTGAAAATTCAGACTCGGGGTAAGGGATACTTAACCATAAAAACACTGTCTTAAATGTTTTAAAGATTTACTTTATAATATTTTTATACGATGTACATATTATTAAAATTATTTTATGGATATATTTTTATGGAAATAAATGATTTATAAATTAATTTTTATAAATCATTTTAAAAATTTCCAAAGGTTTTAAAAATAAATCATCGGGAATATTTTATACGGGATGTTTTGACTTTCTTTAAAAAAAGAAAAAAAGATTGTTCTATTTTATTTTATATGGAATCAATGAGTTATCCAAACACTAGAACAATTATTTAATGTTTACCTTACATTATACGATCCATTTTTTCATCAATCAAACCCCTTATTATCTTTTTCTTGTGAGTTTTAGTTTTGAATATTGATTTATAAAGGAAAGGGGAATATCAATAACCAAAAATGTTTTTCTAATGAATTCAAAATAATAGATACATGATTTTGATTATGGAAATGAAATATTATAAGGGTTCAATGCATGTTATGATCTTGTGACAATTTTCATGATGATGAGTGATCCTAATATATCTTTCTAATGCATTTGGTAATGATTAAGTTCTCTGGAGAATTATAATTGAAGCTGACCATATAGGTTATTCCACACGTAAGGGATCGTATAAATATTCTTGTAAGTTTTTTTTAAAGATGATTTCTCAAGGAATATACATTAATTTTCAATTATTTTTAATTATTTTTAATGAAAATAAATTTATTTCATAATGAAACCTAATTATTTTTTGTTTTAATGAAATGATTATTCCATTTTAGGGTAAAAAAGTAACATTTTTTGTAGAATGTTTCTTCAACGGTTCTCATATTTTCTAAGAAATTCTACTAATTTTGATTTTTTCCTTTATGTTTTCTTATAAAGTATTTTATAAAAAATGGGTAGTAAGGATGATTTCATGTGTAAGAATATGATTATTTGAGATAAGTTTTTATTATATTAAAATAGAAATCGCTTTTATGGGATCATAGTTTTAAAGTGAAAAATGGGATTATTTCTTCCTTTTTGTATGTACCTTAAGGATATTTTTTTTCCATCACATGTTTTTAAATTTTCTTCATAGGTTTCATGGATGACTATAAACAATGATGAAGTAACATTGAAAATAATAATGATTATACAAGAAATAAAATGTGTTTCATTTTAAAAGTTTTTCATTCTAGGAAAAATGGAAGTAACTTGAAGTGACTGGATTTTAATGTGTGGGTTGATTAAATAAGTGCTATGAATTAATTTTTTAAAACACTAAACCTGAAAAATCTTTAGGAATTATATTAAATGAATTATTATTTCAAATGAAATTATTTGTTGAATAAGGATCAGGTCCTTATAGTCATTATACATGTTATTCATTATGAAGATTACTCTATAAGTTAACATGGTTTTTCAAAGTATGTATTATTCCTACTCATGTAGGAATATTTCTTTTTTAAGTGTTTTCTCAAAAATTATATTTATCCTTATGATTTTTCTAAAATCGATAGTATTTTTTCTTATGGGTTCAAATGATATTCTAAATGGTTTTATGATGTAAAAGTTCGTGATTATAATTGTTTACTTCTTGATAAAATATATATAATAATTATATATAATGATGGTCGAGTGATGTACACTTTTCATATGTTGTGGAAAAAAGATAATATTTTTTCCTAATGAATAATAGATTCTGACCAGGGTTGTCTCACTTGAGGAGCTTCTCATTTTTTCACCTAATATATCTAATTCACTTAAACTACTTATTTTTGGGTTTTTTACTTATTCTATTAAATAATTGAAATTTAAGAAGATGAAATGAAATACCGTGGTTAGAAATGATATAATGTAGTTAGAAATGAAATAACTTCACCTTTATGGTTTGGTTTATGGGTTCCATAATTCTCTTTATTGATGTTTAAATGTAGTTTGATAATTCAATTCTAAGATCTCATGAATAAATTACAATTCATTTTTTTAGTGGTTTGAAATCTCAAATTTCATTATAAATCTTAATTTCACCTCCTCCTATAATCATGTTTCATGGAACACCTAAATAGATAATGGTATGCCTTCCAAGAACCACCTCCATCATTTGTAGTTTCATCCACTAAACAGAAAAACCACATCACATGAATAGATTATGTTTAGTTTAAGGAAGAGAAAATATTTAACCATATATTATAAATGAGTTCAATTTTAGTTCTTTTGTGGAAACCCACCACACTTATGCAGTTCACTCTTTCTCACAAAAAACATAATAAAAATTATAAATTTACATGTAGAATGAATATAAAAACACAACTTACCTCCCTCGAAGAAGCCTTGATTTATCCTATCATTTTAAGGTAACAAGTTACTTTGGAAATAAACAAGAGGTAAATAAAATAATATAATAATTACAAAATAAAATTAAAAGGAATGCAAGAAGAAGAAGAAAACACAAAAATAAAAAATTAAAAAAAGTAAAAATAGTATAGAGAGAGATATAATAAAAATAAAAAAAAATTTAAACATTGAGAGAATGGGGGAAGATGAATAATATGAATAATAGAATAAAATGAGAAAATAGAATAGAAGAAGAAAAATAAGATGATGATGAATATAAGGAGAAGAATAGTGGGGTGCAAAATGATTTAAGGAAATAAATATGCATGATTTAATAGTAATATAAAATAAAATAAATGAAAAACCACATGAAGAAAAATTAAACTAGATCATGAAGAAAATGAAACCAAAGAAAGAAGTAGCAATAGGTAGAAAATTGGCCTCCCTCCTTTGTGAGGATGTCGAACTGATCAACGGTAGATCACAAGTCACTATTGGATCAATGGTTATTCATTATCCACCTTTGTGTTAATGGTTGATCATGAGGAATCATTGTCTTGATGGTGGATCATTAGTCACCATTGGATCAACGGTGGTACATGATGCACCATTGGATCCATAGTGGCTCAAGAGTGAAAATTGGATCAATAATGGATCATGAGTCACCATTGGAACAAATGTGGATCACGGGTCACCATTGGATTGGCTGGTGGTGGTGGATCTGGTGGATGTAGTAGCATTAGTGGCGAGTATAGTGAATCCGGAGTGGCAGAAGTGGGGATCCTTCTTCATTCAGACTTCACAATGGTCAAATGATGCTGAAAATGGGTTTATGGTGGTTGATATGGGTAGAGAAGTTGATCTTAGATGTTATCAGACCTCGATATAGTGATGGAGATTGAGAACGAGATTTTCTAGTCCTATCATTGTGTTTCATAGGCGACAGATATGGTGGAGGGTATTGATGATGAAGGTTGTAGTGATAAAGCAAGGTGGAGTTGGTGATGACTTCTTTCCAAGCATGGGATGGGAAAATTTAATAGAAATGAATAGTAAGCATGAATGCCTACAAAATATAGATTTGGTGGATGATGATTCACTCACAAATAATGAAGGTTTTGGATTCCATTTTTCACAATCCCACACTGTGGTGGGCTCCTCGAAATACTCATAGATACATAGATGGTCGCAGCCACACACCTCCTCATGTGCCGACCTTTGGCGCAACAATTCTCTTGTGGCTCCTCACGGACTCACGCACTCATGCCAGACAGTATGGGATCTACCTTCACTATGCTTGGATATTTGGGCCTATCTAAGCCTGAAAATGATTCTTTCTAACCAATTTTGGGCTTTATTATCTTATCACCTATTTTTTTCAAACACCAAAAGGATGATATAAAATTATAAAAGTACATCAAAACCCCTTAACAATATTTCAATAAAAATTCATGATTCTTCATTCTATTTAGAATATTTTAATTCCACATTTCATATTGACATTAATTTAATAAATCATTGGAATTAATTGGTATTCTGACTCAAAAACATCAAAAAACATTATACATTATTTAAAAAATATTAATGAAATAAGTGTTTGTCAAATAGCCACTTGCGTTAACCTTGATTTTCTATAAGCATAAAATCTCAACATTGAAAACAAGAGGGAACCAGTGGTACTAATATTAAAAATCCAAATAAATAAAATTAAACAATTACCAATGTTAAATAAAATTTTAAAATTAATCATAAAATATCAATTCAATTTATCAATTTTCCAAGAAACAATTACATCAATCCTTTTACTTTCTCCCTATTGGAATTGGTTGAAATTCTTCTTTTAACCATTGAATTTTCATATTTTACTATTATTTGAAATTCCAAATCATGATTTACCACTCTTTAATATTTTCTATCATCACTAATTTTATTAATTTAAGTAGAGTTATGATCATATAATTAGAATATACTCCTAATCCATAAGGTTGTAAAGGTACTCTATTCTCCCTTTTGTAATGAAAAAGGAAAATAAAATCATGAGGACTTTCCAATTATGGTTTAATTGTCTATAAGGCTTAAGGATGGCTGGATTTGTTTTTCAAAAATTAAGGCTCAAATATGATGTTTCTATCTTTAGTATAAATCGTGATAAGAAAAGTTAATGTGTAATTACATTCCCCCTTTCAACGTGTTATAACTCATTCTTTCCCCAAACTGAATGTATGGTCATGATAAAAGTGAGGCAAGAATAATGATTTGTGAAACCTCTTGAATTTTTCTCTACCTTTATACCCTTTTCCCTTTTCAATGTCCTTTTTTTCTTCTTCCTTTTTTATAATTTTATGATTAAAATAGACCTAACATCAACCACCTAACCACATATGATAAAAATATTTGGTCTAGTGATGGTGTTTTTTGAATCTTATAAGTCACAACCCATTATTTTCATTTTTTGGTTCCTTTTTCGTTTTATATTTCTTTCAAGGTTGGAAAAAGAATTAAGAGTAAAATGAATACATAAAATTATCAATCCCCATAGTATCACCCAACAAATTTTTCATACAATTAATTTCATCCCTTTTTCCATGACTCCCTTTACCGCTACAATTCAACACAAATATATCATAAAAGAAATAATTGGATCATAGGAATGGGTAGAAATAACTTAGATCACATCTCATTCTTAAAAGTTTCATTTGTTGTTGTTGTGTTTTAAACAAGGATTGATTTGAATTTGGTAATTAAGATTTAGTTATTTTCAAAATATGGCTCAATAATTATAAATGTAGTTTTCTATGGTTATAGATTTTAAAATTTATAAAGCATGTTCTATCAAGTGGAATGTACCATGATCACTCAATAAATATTATCAAGATAAAATAGGAATTACATGGACTATAAATCCTCTCAGGAATGGATCAATTGATATGGATAAATCACTAAATACATGACTAATAATAAAAAATTAATTAACACGAATTTAATAAATTCAATGCATGGAATATTATTAGGAAATTTCATTTACATTAATCGTATACTTCCCTCAAATAACGAGTCCTTATTTTTATATCCATGCTTCAGGTTAATTATAAAATTATCTATTTTAATCTTTCAATGTCATTTCCATTTAAATATTAAGCACTGTATCATAGGATTATTGAAAAACTCATGCCTCTTATATAATTCAATTAAATCGAAAATTCATGAGTGGTCATACAATTTCCATTTTAAAGCTAAAAATTGGTTTTTAAACAAAACAATACTATAGTTTTATCATAAAGAATGTATGATTGAACTCCGTATTCCATGATGCTTTAATCCTTCTCATTAACTTGTTCTAGGGTATTCCTTGAGTGTACATGGTCCTATAAATGATAATTACTCAATTAAGGACAATGATCATGTCATTTAAGCTAAAAAATAAAAGGGAGTGGGATGAATTCTAAATTAATCATAAGAATTAAATTGAAATCCTATAAATGAAATGGAATTAAAAATCTTAGTATGATCCCATAAGTGGGACATGAAATTTAACTACCTCTAGAGGGTAGTTCTATCTATTATCCAATGTTTTATGGTTGGTGGAGCTTCCAATACATTAACCACCACCTATAGATTTTCCCAGATTCCACCTCCTCTTTGTTGGTGAGGAATGATATGTGGATGGATTATAGAAGATCCTCACCATCACAATTAACTATAGCTTATATGGTGAGGGAAGGATGATGTATGGACCATACACATCATTTATTACTACTTTTGAAACCTTCTCCTACTTTTCTAGTTCCATATACACATGTAATACATTAATTGAATAATCAAAGATGAAATAAATAGGTTTTTTCACATGAACACAATTTAAATTTGAATTTTTAATAATAAATCTTCCACTTTCAATATTTGAAGCCTCTGTCTTGATTTCATTAGTCTTAGCTACTTGGACTAATTTAAGGGATTCCACAAATTAATGTTTGTAAAAATTAATGAGCTCCATGAGTTCCTCAATTAGTTAATGTGTTGTTTCTTTGTCCTCCTCAAAGGGATTGAAAAGACTTTCGAAATCTGAAAATTCAAAGTAGTGTGAATTAATAATCAATAAAAATTGAAAAAAAGTAAATTAAATATAGTTCTAGATATGATCAATTAACATAATTGGTATAGATTAAAAAAATCTTCATTGGTGAGTGGATCTTGGAGTTGGATTGTAGCAAGTAGAGGTAGGTAATTGGGCTCCTTCATCTTTTCTTAAAAGTACACAACTTTTGTAGTTTCTTCCTCTTCAATGGATTGAGAGATGTAGGGTTATTATAATTCTTATAAATTGTATGGAATGGGTAGAACATGTTGTACTTTATCCTTAGTCTCGAAATTTTCTAGTTCTTGTTCATATCACACATGTATCTCAATATAAAAATCTTCCTCATCATGAATACACTCTAGAACATCATGGTCATCAATAAGTGAAAGCTTATAAGTTTTTTATCTATGTTATAATAAATTAGAATTATATATTATGAATGGTGAGATCATATATAACTCATTATTTTGGGTGATCCCAATATATATCTCCAACTCATTGAGTAATGATGAAGTCTTTGATGTTGAAAATGAGGGATATAAATGAGATTGTTACTCCAATGGAATTAAATGGGATTTTGTTATTATTTCATTGGTTAAACATGAGTAACATGGGTTATGGATATTATTATTCTATGATACATATCTTTTTCATGAAAAAATGTTTGTTTAGAAACCCTCTGATTTCATGAGGTATGGAATGTTTATGAACATTGAAATGTTAGAGGTTTTTTTGAAAAGAAAATGTTTTCATGAGTTCCCATGTGACTCAAGATTTCTTCATGGATTTCCTATTCTTAATAATGGGTTGCAGTTATTGTATTTCAAAAAACATTTATTTTCACATATTGAAATTTTTTATTTATATTCTCAAATTTTTTTAGTGAAAAAGATAATCATCATCATGGGTTTATATATTTTTTCTAGAATTATGATATCACATTATTTTTATATCCCTTAATGAGATTTGTTTTTATAATACACCATTTCAAAAAGTTTTTGATAGGATCTAATGATGATTAGAAATTTTAAAAATTATAATAATTTCAATACGGTCACTCTTCTTAATCAAGGATAATTTTTCATTAATTAAATAGGGGTGTAAAGATAAAGCTAGGTTTTTGTGCAAAAAAATAACACTATGCAGATGTGTCCAATTTTTTGTTTAATGTTTTTCATAGTTCTATAAATCTGAAAAAGCAAAGGATCATAGTAATGAAAACTGTGAAATACTTGTAACTTAGCCTACATTTATTCTTTTTTAATGTAATGGTTCATTATACTGAGTGGTTACCATCCTCTATGTGGTCAACCAGATGTACTATGATTTCTACTACATAAGACTATGTCTAATAATCACTATATATCCGGCTTTCATTGAACTTAAGTAAGATCAACATTGATTAACATAAAAAACCCAAAAGGTACAATATGAATAATTTCCTGGTAGTTATTGTTGTAGAAAAACTCTATATGTGTCAAATGGTTTTCTAAAGAACACATGAAGTCCATGACACACACTTGTAGCAGATCTCCTAGAATTTGAATGGTGTGATCTAATTTTATATGTATCTAAGTATTGTAATCAGTTATTGAATTCAATTTTGTATAAATATTCTTCTAAACCCCTCTTATGAAGCATGATTTAAGACTTGCATCACTATTTCATAAAATACGGTGAGGTCCCCATATAGCTGTACTATCTCCATACAAAAAATATTATCTATATTATCAGCTTAGAACATAACTTGGATCAGAAAGAAATATGAAAACATAGTAAACCAATCGATATTTACCATCACTATATCACTAACTTGTGGTATCCTCGATAACCCATTACAAAATCTATAGTAACATCATACCACTTACACATCCACCAACAGGTCATTGGTGTTGGTCCTTCACCTTATAACAGGTGGAACACCATGGAATGAAACCTACAACATACCTCCTTATCCTCGGACACCAATACTTTCTACATATATCACGGCACATCTTGGTATGTCCTAGGTAAATATCATATATCATGGTCTATGAGTCCATCATTAACTCTTCATGCATGAAAATAATTACTACATCCTGACCTCAGAAATAATGAATATAATTTAAGTCATGGTACCATTCGAGTAGTGGATCCTTACCTTATATATTATCTCTCTTCACTAGAATGTTTGAATATGATAGTTGGATCTATTTTTTCATTTTGATAGAGTTAGAATTTGATAGTCAATGGTATAATGGTCACTCAACCTAGGAACTTCTAAAAATCAAGATACAACCAAAAAAAGGTATTTCATCTACCACTTCTTAATCGATTCCCACGCCACTTATTCCTAACACTATGTGAATAGTGCTTTGAAATTTAAGTTTCATTTTCGAAGGTATATTCCATATAATAATTAAATTACTATAGATACTCAACAAACCTTCACAAATAAAGGTTCATGTAACATTCTGATAAAATATACATTGATATCATGTAGTCAGTATACACCAAAAACATCCCACCTAAAAGATAATATGACCAATAAGACAGGGCATGCTCCACTAGTTATATCTCAAAATAATTTGTTGGGTAGTTCCACTCATGAAGACTCTATTATTAGGACCCATAAGTTTCTAGATGATCATCTTATATAATAAATTCTATAAGCATGAATTCTAGTGCCTCAAAATATAATATTTAATCCTTACCCATATTATATAAGATGAATATTTTCATGGTCATAAATCTTAATTTAATCTCCTAAAATAATCTCTCTAAATAATCTAAGGATATAAACATTACCGCTACTTGGTAAACTCCTTCATCGTCACTTTTATGTTAGAAGAGTCATTTATAAACCTCTAATAATAGATAGATAAATTCAAGAAAGTGTTAACATAATAAATATTTTTAGGTTTCTCTCAATAAACTACTACATTAACCTTATTAGAGTCTATTGATACACCAGAACCCATTATCATGTTCCCCATGAACACATATAATTCATCTAAAAATAAAATTTTATGATCAAAGATTACCTATGATGATTTCTATGTGTACATAAAATGATCTTCAAATGTCAAGAGTTCTCCCCCCATACAAGTGTACATAATGATATCATTGGAAAATATGAAAATAAAATAATCCAAATAAGGATTAAAGACCCAATTAATCAGGGTCAAACATTGTTGAAACATTCATTAAACCAAATGTCATCACCAAATGCACATGCATACCATAACAAATCCTTAATACAGTACATGGTTTTTAGTAAATCCTCACCTTCAACTAATGATATCGTGATCTAAAGTAAATATTGAATAATACTATATCCCCTATCACCTAGTAAAATAGTTCATCAATATGAAATATTCAAAATTAGTTCATTTTTGTCACATATTTTGGATTATGATAATCCAAAAAACAACCTCAATGAACTTTCTCCTTCTAAGAAGACAAAAATGGACCACCATAAGGGATAAAATTATTTTTCTTAACCCCCTATCCTACAATTCTTCTATTTGAGTATTTATCTCTAAAATATCTAAAAGATTAATCCTACAGTGAGAAAAATATATATGATTTATACTTTGAAAGAGATGAATCGTGAACTCAATATTACTCTTGGGTGGTATTCCCAAAAAATAATTTGAAAATAAATCATAAAACCTATAAACCATTGGAGGCGGGACCATCTAAAACATATCCTCATCATCCAAAACTCGACTTGAAACTTGTTTTTTGATACCACATATCTTTTAACCATCATGTCCCAGACAACCTTCGTGTATGTCCCACACTATAATATAAACATAACAGTCACCCTCAGAAGATGTAAATAATACCCATCTAAGATAGAAGCCATTATTGGATCAGTATAAAATAAGAAAATCCATCCTAATGACACATAAAATATTATCATCAATTGAATAAAAAATACCAAAGGAATATATAAACACAAATCACTATAGAACACACTCAGATCCTATCAATTCCCTTCCATCATACCCCTAAAGGTGTATAAATCAATATAATCCCCACAAAAGTGATATATGGATAGCCCCGATAAACAAAAAACCCATGAATAAATGAAGGATTATGATTCAACGATATCAAATAAAGAATATTTCAATGAATATTCTTATAAAATCATACCTCAGAATTAAATTGTTCTAGTATCAAAATCAGTAGGAGTAATATCAAAATAATTCAACTAGCCTAAACCATCACCCTAAGATCATGAATGACTCACTTGAATTTTACTTCCATTTAATTTATACTAATCATATCCCTAAGAACCATATCCACCTCCCCAACCCAAAAAAATCTGTGGAACTCTAGTTACATGTTGTTTATGGAAAACCTAATACAACTTTTGAACCATATCTCTATTCAAGTATTCTACCACTAGAATAATATTGATAATCCCAACAATAATAATATAGGTTCCCCATATTTGAATATAATTTACACTTTACTAGTATTTGGATGCACTAATAAAAAACATGAGCATTTTCATTTCATTTATAGCACTCCATTAAAGAACCTCCCTATAGAAGAATAAATGAACCACTATTATAGATTCTATAGGTTTTTCCACCTCAACATGACCAATCAAATTATTTAAGCCTACTATTGGAGGATCTATGGTTAGTCCCATCAGTATAAGACATCAGAATAGAACAAATTTCTAAAATTTAGGTACCTGTTTTTTTGTAGCGGAATGATTCACCACCTCTTAGAAAGGTGAAAGGGGAAAAATGGTTATCTTTTCCCAGATATCATAGCTCAGAGCATCCTCAAATCATATCACTGAAGATAACTCATTCCCTACCAACATCTGGGAACTTTTTTTAGCTTAGTAATGTGTGTTTAATACTTAATCACTAACATCACACTATATTTGAGATTTATGAACATCTAGGACCTATCATACTTCATGTTCTTTGGAAATAATTGGTTATAAAGAATATTTTATATGTCCCCCCAAGATATCCAAATATATCGGTCTGTCTAGACTATAATATGCCATCAACACAAATTAGGGACTCATAACATATAAGCCACTAACTTCACCCATATATTAGGCGGTGTATCCAAGTGATAGAAAATCATATGAATCAACTCTTCCAAGATATTAGTATATTATGGTCCACCAAAACCCAAAAATGGTGGTACATGATACATATTGAACTCAACTTTCTTGTCAAACATGGATTATTCAACTCATAAAGTCTCTTTATCCATTGACTGTATAACCAAAAGTAATCACCCCCATAGTTGATTATCCATCATTTACACAATCATTAAGCAAGGTACTAGTCCAAATGATAATGGAAATTTTTTATCCCCACACTCATGGAGACCCCCTAGGGGAAATAATCCTAGAATGTATTTATAATGATAAGAACTCACTTCAGGAGACATATTTATCATAGCTCTTGAAAAAAGAATTGTATGCAATGTTTTAATAGGCATAGTGTGTTGGTACTCTATATATGTTTTCCATATCACAAGTTTTACAAACCTGAACACTCTCCATATCCAATTCCAACCATTATTAGGGTCATTTTACAACATTTAGGATTCACTTCATTCCATTTCCATTTTTCATTAATAATATTATTACAACCCTGGTTTAGCTCAATTAAATTTCAATAAAAAGCTATAAAGTAAGATCCTTTAAAATTGGTTACCATTTCATTTTACTATAAAAATTAGTAATAAAGTTAACTAATCCATATAAACAATAAATTGACAACATAAAAATTGGTTAAATAATATTTCACTACCATGCACCTTTTTGGAAACATCATATATTTTATTCCTAACACTTTAAATAACTGATTCCTATATCATAACCATAGTAACCAATCATATGAAATAACATGTATGTCATATATATCTAACATGCTAGCATAATCCATGAAATAACACATTAATTCCCATCCAATATAAGAGATAAATTTAATAAATTTAAATTTAAATTGAAAGTGTATCATACATGGTGAAGTAACTCAACTATAATAGAAAATATCAAGAATACTAGACCCATACCTAGTAACATTGATTTCCATTATACTAGGTTCATACACACATAGGGATAATATTCATAGAATAATATTAAAGTATCAAATATCCTATATAAAATTCTATAAATATTAACACAAAATAAATGAAAACAATATATCATACCACATTGTAATGTCTCATCCTGACTCACTCTAGAATAGTTGGATCGAAGCACCAAGTCACCCAAAGAATACGACCCTTTATTATAGATGCCGGAATCTATCATTAAGGGTCTAAAAATAAATTGTGTATTCTATACCACCTATATCAAATAAATATATATATCATTATAAGTAATAATAATAACAATCATCCAGATAACTTGTACAACTCCACATCATAATAGAATTCTAATAAATAAATATAAAATTCATGCTATGTCAAAATTAATAATGTAAATTTCATCAAATTCACATTGATAGAAATATGATCCTTCATGGGTGGATCATATGGATCAAGGACATAAAATAATCAAAAGAAAAAGAAATTTTAGGACAACAAAACTGGTCATAAGTACCAACTTAGTCCCATTTCACATTCTCCATAAAAACTAGTTGATTGAAAATTAATAATAATTCACTTTACATTATATGGTACTTTAACCATGATGTCTTCTTAGTTACCCATGGTGGTTTAAGTAGGGTTTGAGTACAACTCAGTAGGATACCACCGACAGTGTCCTTAAAAATATCCATTCTAAACAAATATCATGTCCATGTGTGATAATAAAAAATCAAACCCATAAATAAATAAACGTTCATTTATCTTTAGGATCTATGGTAACACACAATAATGAAAATATATGGTTTGAAGTGATCCAAATGTCTCATAACATAATACATAATCAACCATGGGTAAAATACATCCTACCCTAGAAGCCTTTCAAACAATAACCACTCAAGGGGAACCATATCCTTCCCCATATTCTTTTTATAAATTGAATACCCATATAAAACCTCATCCTTACTTATAACCTATATAATTTTAGAAATGGGTGCCACATCCTACCTTATAAAATTTATAATATAACCCATAGGGAACCACACTTTACTTCAGAACCTTTAGAATATCACCTAGAAGGAACCAAATCCTACCATAGAACCACTGGAATATCACAAAGGGGGGACCAAGTACTACCACATAAAATTTATAATATAGACATTAAATAACATGAAATATATTATATACTTCATATTTTATTAATAATTAATGTAACAAAAAATTTTAGTCATAACTTTTTTGTTTCATTTTAAATGGTCACATTTTTTCCTTGGGAACCACTTGGGTTTTCTCTAATATTTCTAATTTAATTCACCTAAAGTCACACCGCATTTTCAAACTGATGATTAGGTTTTAATCATATTATTGGATGACTCATGGACCATGTATCTAAATTTTCATATAAAGAACAGCACAAACCATTTTATTATGCTCTAGGTTAAGCACACATTAGGTTAGCATGACAACAAATCATACACACAAATTATTTGGGGTATTACTTTAGGGATAGATGAGGAACCACCTACAATATTCTCATAGAAGATTCCTAATTTAATATCATTCTTTGATCTAAGGACAAATGAATGTAATTGAAGAAATATGAAAAATACACCAAAATATGCTATAAATGTCCATAACCATCCTAATACCACTAAACTGCTATCAAACCCATGAAATAAATAGAGCGATATATTTTTATTTAGCTATCACATGGATAAAATATCACTCAAATTGTTTAAGGGACAATAGATGATCCATATTTACGAAAGAATGTTAAAAATGAAAAAATAGGAAGAGGGTGTGTCACTAATGTAAGTGAAACCCCTCATTTTCTAGCCTTAATAGTATCCCCATTATTTGATAGATTACCATTATTATTTTTTCATTTTATTTGAAAAAATTCAATGACCATGAATAAGGGTAAGGACATGTAGGGATACCATACATATCTTATAAGAACATAATTAAAACAACATCATATATTCTTAAATATAAAACATCTAGAACATCTACCAAACTATCACATAATCAACCTATAGGGTATCATTCAAAAATTAATATCTTCCAAAAGATAAAAAAATTATAATTTCTTTCACTTCCACTATTAGGATCCTAATCATCCACAATAATACAACCTATGCACTATGTTTTGGATTTTCAATTCAATGGTAACCTCCATTATAATATTTAGACTTCCACTATTACAAATCTCCACATAAGGAATAACAATCCCAATACATGAGGGTATTGTAAACTACCATATATTTTAAATGTAACATATAATGGTTAACACTAAAATTATAGAGCCTCACCATCTTTAACCTCTAATGTATGAAACCTCTACATTCATTATACTTAACTTCTAGAGCTCTAATTATTGTTACTTCTATGTATCATAACTTATGTGACATTAATTTATATTAAATGAACTTATAAAACAATAATTTATGATAACTAAAATTTAGAAACCATAATACCTCGTAATATGTTAGGAACCATGAACATCCAATATTTTGACAAAGTTATACATATGGTTCATCGTTTCCTAGTTCATTACTTTGTAATATTTTTTTAATGTCCATACATATGGTTTATCACTTCCTGGGTTAGTAATTTGAAATAAATATTTAAAAATACTTATTCATGGTTCAACATTACTTATACAAATGTGTTATAAACATGATAGGTAGGTGTCATTCCTAATAATTTTTTTTCATTAATTTTATTAATTTATAGTGGTTTCCATACATAAAATTCACCATCCTAACTTTTAGAAATTCACCATATGGAACTTCTGTATCTAGAACTTTTGTATCTGATATACTTAAGTTTTAAAACATAAATATCCTTTAGCTTAACATATATAATTTTAATGTTTGGTAATATGTTAAGGACCAATACTAATCAAATTTTCTTCAATAAAAAAGACTCTTATGTAAGGAAATTTTTTTATTATGCATGAAGAGTTCACTTTTATGTATCACTGGTAGCTACACCACACATATCCACTTCCTCCCAAGATGTGGCTACTCATACGTATGGGATTCCCATATGTAAGTGTAACTTTCACATGGGGTGTTTCACATGACTTGGACATTTTCATCCAACCCTACAAAGGGTTGCTCTTAAATATCATTAATATAAAATTATGTATAGATGTTAGATAATTTTTTAGAAATATACTACAAATTCCATATGCAGTTCATAGCCTATGACTCACCCCAATCATACCCTTGACTAAAAAACAATATGTTTATAAAATTCAAAACAATTATCACATAATATCATCAATTAATAGTTAGTCATTTTAAAGGAATTTAATTTTGTTTAGGAAACTTACAAACTGAAAGGATATAGAAATCAATAGGAAACCATTCTTATTAATAGGTTAATTCCTAAGGATAAGTTACCAACAAATTTTGACAGCACTGATCTCTTTATCAGGTCCCTACACACACTATAGATTCTTAATCTAAAAAACATAACAATTAAAAAATAATAATACATCACATAATATCCTTAATACATTTCAATACATATATTTATGTAAAAAAACAAGTTTCGGTTTTAGAGACACATTAAATATTTTTTATATCAAGACATGGTTTGGGATGTTACTTGTGTCATATAGTACTTGGACATAATGATTGAACAAGTTGAATTTGTTTTTTATTTATATAAATAGTTGATTTAATTATGGAATTAAAATATTTGGATAACCTTGGGTTTAGGATTTTTCTACATTGATATTTACATATTAGGTCTATGATACCCTCATTAGATTTGAATAGATAAGGAGGATCAGTCTCTAGATATGGTAAATCATTGGTTTAATAAGGATCATATCTAAATATAGGGACACCTTCTGAGCATTTTAACGGAAGATAGTGACAAGGTTTAAGGGGTATATTTTTTTATTAGATAATTGACCACATTACGGAATAGGAGGAGATTTATTTTTAGTTTATTTGGGTAAATCATAGGCATTGATATCATTGGTTATATGAATTATCTTTATATTGTTGATATTTTAGGTAGGTTATTGAGATATGTTCAATGTATTATATTTTTTGTTCAAAATTGTTTCATGAGAGGGTTCTATTCATTGAATCATGGGTTGGAATAACAATAATATTTCTTGGTTGATCGGTAAAGAATGTATGAAATATAATAATTTAGATTTGGGTTCATGAATTTGATTTATTATTCATCAAATTTCTTGTTTTATGTGGAAATGAGAATGAAATTTTTTGAGAAATCATTACACTCATATATTCATTGGTTGGTTATACATTTCTTATAATGGGTTTTTACAAAATTAGTGATAAATTATTAGTGTATTGAGATGTCTTTGATCTAAATGAATTCATTCATATATGAGGTTGATCTGACTGTTGTACAGAGTGTGGTATCAATTAGGAGTTATCATTTTATAGTATATTATTTTTTTAGGATATGTGTATGGGTTCAAGTATTCATCCTCATCTCATTTATCGAAATTTTGAAGTTCCAAACCATCTTTCAATGATTTAAAATTTATATGTTATCTCAATAGTGTCCATGGAATTAGTGGTTCTTATGACTTATTATTATAGAATCCAATAAAGTTAATTAATAGTTTCATTATAAAGAAAACTTATTATTAAATATCACCATATAAAAAGTTACCTCCCTATTCATACCTAGAGGGGAAATATTAAAGAATTTGGAAAACCTATGTCAGGAGATACAGGTGGAATCCCACCATTAGATATTTCTTACCCTAAAATACCATGAGAATTGTGGTGGAAAGGTGGTGTTGGGAACCAAGGGAGATACAATAGAGCATTTTGACATTGAAATACCCAAGTTATAAATTTTCCATAAAATAAACTACTATTTATAGATACTAGAACATCTAATTTCATTATTTATCTTTTATTTGATCAGGGATTGGCGGTTAATCTTGAGAAGATTTTTAGATCCATAATTTTATCTACATCCATGAGAGGTTAGACTAGTATGATATATATTTTTTATTTTTATGAAAAAGTTTTAATAATTTTTCATTTGACATGGGAGTTGATGAAGATATAGATATAACCATATGATGTCACTTATAAAATTGATAAGTTTCACTTTGTCTAATTCTACATATATTTATATTGACATTTATTTTTATTACTAATATGTCAAATTATTTCATGACTTTCCTTAAATATAAGCATTATCATATAGATCCACAATGTATGAATCCAATCATGTTATAGTTTTCCTTTGGGATATTTTTTTCAGTATATATGTGAATGAGGAATTTTTAGGAATACCTTGTCATCAAAATATTTTATTCGATAAATGTTTAAAATGAGGTGTTTCTAAAAATTATATATCTATGTGACATATAATAGTGAAATAACCTTTGCGGTTGTGGATTTAAATCAGTAAACTTTTTCTAAAGATTATTATTTATACTAGTGTGTCTCTCTATGAAGCATCATATCATTTTACGATGAAGGATAATAGTTTCTTGAGATTTTGTGTAATTATATGATATTTAAACCAAGTGAAAGTGAATATTATATATCCTTTAGAAAGGATTTATTATTTATTTAATCAATTGAAACAATTTATATGGTTTTCAAAGGGGTATAATGATTTGGAAATCTTAATATGTCGATAGATGAGTATATTATAAAAAATGTATTTTGATATAGGTTTCAAAATTTCACATTCATAATGAAATCATTTAGAGATAAAAAATAAACCCATGATGTCTATATGGTTGATTTATTGGGAATTTATCCTTATCATGATCATTTTATTTAGATGTTCATTAATGAAATATTGGTCTATTTTAGAATTATGGAAGAGAATGAAAAACATTTTATGATGGTTTCAAGACTTATTCATCATCATTGGTTATAAATTAATATGTCAAATTGAACGGTATGGACAAAAAAATATCAATTTATTCTCTATATTGTTTCTTAAAAATGTGTATATTTGATCATGGTAGTTGTCTCTAATGTGGTGCCAAATAATGTGTCAGTGGTGAGTATATTTCTTGTATTAGTAGGTTATTTCTAAGTGTGTTATCTGAGTCTTCAAGAGTTGAATCTAAAATTACCCAACCATATAAAACCCCTCAAGGGTTAGTAGTATGTTGAGTGGACTAAGAAAATCCCACCTCCAATTGAACAAGGGTTGTTTACTAGAACCAAGAAGGTATATATCACACTTGAGATGCATTATCCTAATGAACCTACACATAGTAGAATATCACCTAAATAGAATATAATAACATACTACTAAACAAGATAATCAATTATTTCATAATAAGGTATGAAAAAATAGTAAAAATCCATAATAGTATGAAAAAAATCTAGAAATGAAAGTAAAACATGAGCCTCATATCCTAGATAAATTTAGACCTAGATAAACTAAAAAGTGAAACTCATTGTCACACAAACTCCAATTATGAACTCTAACAATATCCCTCATATTCGAGTACCACTAAGATCTTACTCTACCAACTCCACATCCTACATAATCATGATACAACATTCCTTGTTATATATGAGACACAACATTTGTGGGTGTAATTCTCATGCATGAGTGAGTATAACCATACCTTGAAGAAAACACAAAAAAATTAATGGAATGTGATATTATTATACTTGACTCCCAAGTCGAGGAAAAATAATATAATGTATAAGAAACAATGATATTGTAATGTCCCAATATTTTCAAAATAGATACAAAATAATTGAGGATGGTAATAACCAAACTAATACAATATATATAGATTTTAAGAAAAATCATGTCACCTATCAAACTCTATAGTTGTGGACTCAAAACGTGTGGTGGTATGTGTGTTATTAAAGAGAGTACTGAACTTTATTGAGGATTCATTAATTATCAAAAAATAATAATTTCAATTGAAGGAGTAATAGTTCCATAGATTGAAGATCAATTTTTTTCTAGTGGGTAATGTTATAACCTTATCAAACATATAGGGTACCCATTCCTTGTCAGGATTAATGGAGCACCAAGCCCATGCCCAAATTTTAATACTCACACCCTATATCTATGATGGTGTCTAAACTTTGTAAACTATATGTAGGACCCATTATCAATCATTAAACACAGATACAATAGAGTATCAAACCCTATGTCAATTCCAATTACCTTACTCAGTCCCTTTTGTTTATTCTATATACCTTAAATATTCAAACTATGGAAAACACCTCACAGACATCATCTACCAGTGAAGATAATTAAACAGTTTTTTCCATGGAGAAAAATGTATAGAATTAACTATTCGCTTGTCCAATTTTGGAATTCGAGTGAGAATATTTTAAATATATACAAAACTATAAGGTAGAAGACATGTAATTGGTCTATAATGGACGATGTAAATGTCTTGAACATCTTGTTTTGTCACTTCTTCCATGGATACTAATAATTAAACATACAATAACCTCTAATTAAAATATACTAGTGGATACATAAAAATTTGGAGTCTATAATTATAACCATAGTTTCATACCCTCTATGTTATTCCATAAGTATAACACATAAATTAAAGGAAAGTTAGTTATTATAGAAAGATGCATTGAACCCAAATTTTTTTATAAGGGATACATAATTTATTTTTGAGTTTTAAAGTCCAGTTCTGTTAAAGAGGGAAACAAAAAATTTTACCAATTCATTTCCTTTTGAAAAAATGATGGTTCTATTTAACATTGAGTCCATCATTTACCCTGGGGATGGATATTGGTGAAATCTAAAGCTTGTTTAATATTAATGGATATTTAAAATTAATTAGTTGAAAATATTTATGTTATGATATTGATGGAAAATAAATCAAAAATCAATGTTTTAATGGATATTTATACTCTATTAATTTTCCATTAATTGCATGTCTTCCATAGAGAAGGTGAAACCTTCATCAGTTATGTACCGTGGACAGAGTATTTTCAATGATTTATAACATGAACGGTTTGAGTGACCTTGACATATTATTTCTTATAAATAAATGCATTTAAAATTTAACTATGGTTTTTTAATCAATATCATCAATTATATAGATTATCATTTTGTATTTGTGTTATTGAATGCTCTATGTTTTCATCATAGTGACAACAATAATGGTCATGCATCGGGATGATATTGTAAAAGATTTATATTTTACACCATTGAGGTGGTAATTTATTTATTTTCAATACCACCTCATTAATTAAATCATATTCTTGATCAAAACAATAAATTCCCTCTTGATGGAAAAATGATAATGATTTATAATAAAAAATTAAATAATTGATAATTATTCACTATGATAAAATAATATTATTTTTACAATGAATTCAGGTGATTATACTTCATAGTTAGTTGATAAATATTTTGTATCTAGTATACTCAGCTTGATCATTATAATTAGTAAGAAATTATGTTCCTATCTCTGATGATGGTATTTACATAGTCAAAGGTTCGTCGATTTTATAATTGAAATTCATGAAGAACAATAATATTATTTTTATTTTTATATTATTTTTTATTAGATAAATTATTTATTGAAATTATGTGATTGTTCAACTATAAATTATTTTCATGTGTCTTTTTTCACTAAATCTTAATTTTATTTATCTTATAATTTTCTTACTAGGAATTCATGTTCATCCTGTGTTCCTTGAAATTCATATTCAATCATAATGATTTGGGAAATAGATAATCCATTGGAAATCTTCATCCTTTATTCTCCCTTCTTATTTATTTTATTAATATATGAAAACAATTTCTGCAAGGATATAAATTAAGAATATAGAAACAATGAAAATGAATTTTTGGTTCAATAATGGCTTAGTCCATCTTAGAATAGTTAGAATATAAAAAATCAAAAAGTGGTGGAAATTGGAAAAAATGACAACCATCAATAGTGAAGTGGTGAGGTTAGGATGTCTCAATAATTGACCAGTTGAGAATTGTTGTGAGATTAAGGAGGTATGGGTTGTTAATTCATACTATTAGGTATAATATGAATCTATTTGAATTGATTATCTACAAGGTGTATAGACCCCTTAGTCACATGTCATGTAGTCCAAATCCAATGGTGTATGGGTAAACATTTCACAATAAATATCTCATGTTATTTGACTCTAGATCATATGATATAAACTCTAATCTTTGTGGATTTACTATGTTCTATATGTAAATTTTGAGTAAATACATTGAAATACATCTCATATGAACAATCATTTCTGTCATGTATATGAGGAACCTTGAATTGGTGTATAATTATAACAACTCACTAACCATCCCATGTATTATCACACATTATGTAATGTTTATTACATCTTATATTATTTTATAGGGCATGAATACTTTTACACAAATCACACATTGAGTAGAGTTATGATTCCCACACATCATGTACCATATTTTAAACATCATGTAGGTTAACTATACATGAATTACACTAATAATACTTATTAATAGCTATATTAGGGGCCTATAAGTTGTGTATCTATGAATAAAATTCTATTTATTGGATAGTTATTAGTGATTTTTATATATTCTCACTTGGGTGTATGAAATTTTAAGGTGAGTAGTTTTATTTAAAAAAATTTCTATTTAGAGAAAAACAATTCAATTATATTCATCATCTAGGGTTTATTTCTTTGTAATTCAAGTGATTGGAGTTACAAGGGTTCATTGAGATGATGATGTGTGGGGATGGGTGATTAGAGCTTCCAAAGGGTTGATAACCCTCCTATCAGCATATTTGTAACGTCCCTATTCTGGGTACCACCAATGGTACCCCATACCCGGTTTCCCACAGGGCCCCAAGCCCATTTCCCCAAACTCTAGAAGCGGTCGACTAGCAACGAGGGACTTAGGTGTGATAGTGGGGAAACTATGTCCTCATTGGAAAAGTAACAAAGCAAAAACAAATGTATACAGTAGTAGAAATAGTAATTCCATACAATAAGTAAAAGTGGAAGACTAAAAGTAAATAAGAAACTACAACACATATATAAATGATGCATGACACATATGTATAGGAAACCATCCAAACATGTCACAATGATGGAATAAAAAATAGAAACCAAATTACTGAAAATTAAATAAACTCAAACAAATCACAACCCTCATCTTGGTCCCATGCTCTCCATCTTGACAATAATCAAGTACCAAAAGTATAAGGGCTCTTTCCGTTACCTATACCTATAAAAATATAATCTTTTTGAGCCTAAAAGCATAACCCAAAAAAGTTATGAGAAAAATACTAGTAGATAACCACCCGAAGATCCATGCCTAACAGTAGGTGAATATATATAACAGGAAAATATGCAAAATGATGTAATAAACAAGGAAGTACTCAAAAGTAAGGAGTACTAAAGTTTCAACTACATTTGTTTAGAAATATTAAATATTAAACCAATCACTCAAAAGTAACCCTCTGGGAAAGATATCATATCCTAACCCCTCTGGTTCAACTTATCTTTTAATAATAAAGATATAACAACCCCCTTGGGTAGCTCACACAGTCTAACCCCTTTGGTATCTGGAAAACAAAGAATCTCGGAGGAAGAACTCACCATCAATTCCCCTTATAGTCTTTAAAGATAAACTATATACCCTCTAAGGAATTACTCAACCTCAATTCCCCATGTGGTCTCGTATCTAAAACTATTGACACTATGAGGGAGCACTCGATACCAATCCCCCTATGGTATCATAATGATAACTATAGACACTCTGATGGAGAAATCAACACCAATCTCCCATATGTTCTTATATCATAAAAAGTACAATAGACACATTGGAGAATCCCTCAATGTCCATTCCCCCTATGGTCTCACTACACTAGGTTCCCACAGCCCTATGTAACGAACTCGTGCAAAAACGATATTCATTAGCCAAATTAAATCACAAAATACTACTTGGATAAATTGATAAAAATCATAACACAATCATGTTAGATAATATCACTCCATCCTAACATCACTAGGAATGGAAAACTAAGCATCCTAACAGAAAATTCTAGACCCAACGGCCAAAATGAGATCAAACATGGTAAAACACATCCATAAAAAGGTATATAACCCTATTTACAATAAAAAAACAATACTCAAGAAAACAAGTCATTGAAGGCATTAACAGGGTTAAATTACCTAAACATGCAATACACTAAACACGCAATACCATAAACTAGGGTATTGATCACCTTTTGCACATACAATTCAAAGACAATATACAGTGAGGCACAAACCACCTACCTGGATGTTGTACGATTGATATAGATGAACCTTATCCTCTGAATCAACATAGAATGTTTTAGATCTTCAAAAACGTCTAAAACATTCAACCATGTATATCTCATAAAAGAGGTGGAATCTAGAGATAAGGAGCTACAAGAAGGAAGAACTCACCAATGAGATTCCAACACAACTAATAGAGTTTGATTCAGAGCATGAATAGTTGTTCGGGGGATTAGAGAAGAATCAGAGATCTTTGGTAACTCTTGGATGAGACGAAACCAGAAGATGTCATTTTTTCTAATTAGACATGACCCTGGTCAGATATATCAAATAAAAATAGAAATATATGGTGTGTATATTCATTTTCCAGGTCTCGCTATATGTGGTCCTGCCACGTCATCACACATTCATGTTCACGGCTATGACATGACCAAACACCACCTGGACTCGGTGCCATATTACACAGTGTGTACAATGAAGTACACATTGTGTACTACTGAAATTTTCCTTCTTCCCTTTTTCCTCAAAATCACCATAAAAACCAATCCATACCTAAAAAGAAGATCCTGGTTCTTACAAACTTCCCCCATATATAAATTCATCCCTAAATTTACCTAACAAGGTGGTGCCGAAGAAGAATCCCCGAACAGCTTTGGCCACTACGATCACACATTGGCCTCCCTCTCCCAAGTCTCATCTTGTACTCGCTCGTGCTGCCATAACACCCATACCAGGGGAACAGACTAGCCACAGAGAACCTTCGCGCTGCGATCAACAATCCGAATAGGATGCTCCTTGAACAATGTGACCACCTCTAACACAACCTCATTGGGTTGGAAAATGTGATATGGGTCTAAGAAGTAATTTCAGAGCTATGAAACGTGAAAAAATTCATGCATGTCCTGGTACCTATAAGGTAACTAAAAATGATAGGAAACTGGACCGACTCTCTCCAAAACCTCAAATGGACCAATGTATCTATATGAAGGCATTCCCTGTCTCTTAATCCTCTTGTGTCCCAACCTCTGTGTGACTTGTAGGAAAACCTGATCTCTGACCTAAAAATAAAATGATATTATATGATGATCGACATAACACATCTATCGTGACTATGAATTATCTATACTTTTCCGAATCTCCTCCACCTACTCTGTGGTCTCCTGGACAAGATGAGGTCCCAACACAGCTACCTCTCCTACCTCCAGCCAACATACGGGTGATCGGCATGGCCTACCGTACAAAGACTCATATTGTTTCATCAGAATATTTGTCTGAAAAATATTATTATAAGAAAAATCCACCATAGGTATATGTGTATCCCATGAACGTCCAAAATCTGGGATGCATTCTCAAAGAATGTCCTTCAGAACATGAATCATGTGATCAGACTGGCCATCAGTCTGGGGATGGTAAGCTGTACTTAGAAGTACTTGTGTACCCAAATCCCTCTGTAGTCCCTATCATACCTAAGAAGTGAAATGGGTGTCACTGTCTAAAAAAATGGAGTTTGGAACTCCATGTAAACGTACAATCTCCCGGATGTACAACCTTCCCAGCTCATCAACACTGATGGTCTCCTTGATCGATAAGAAGTGTGAAACCTTCACGAGTCTGTCAATAACAGCCCAAAATACCTCATTCCCTTAAGGTGACATCGGAAACCCAGTCATGAAGTCCATCATGATATCATTCCACATTCACTCGAGAATGGGTAACTCATGCAAAATCCATGCTGGTCGTAGATTCTCTTCCTTCACCTGCTGATAGGTGGAACACGTCAGGAAAAAACCAGCAACATCTCTCTTCATGTCTAGCCACCAATACTGAAGGTATAGATATCGATAGATCTTGGTGACACCAGGATGAACTGACCAAACAGAAGAATGGAAATCCCGCACCATCTCCTAGCGTATGTCTGCTGACACCCATACACACCCATGGAAGCACAAGATCTCATCCTCCCCCACAGTCCATCTAGGAATAGGGTCCTCTTCTGACACACTCTCTTGTAGGATCTGGCCTTTATAATCTGATAGCTCCCTCATTCGCACTCAATCAAGTAGAGTAGAGGTAACAACTATAGAATAAAGAAATGTCTTCCCCTGTCTTTTTTGCACCTCCAAATGCATCTCAGAGAATAGAGACATAATCTACCACTCACTACTGACCTCCTGAACTACCTATATCTGAGTCCTCCTGCTCAACGCATCAACCACTATATTGCCCTTCCTAGGGGTGTAGGAAATATCAAAATCAAAGGACAAAAGGTACTCAACCAACCTTCACTATATCAAATTCAGGTCACACAGAGTGAAGTTATACATGATACTTTTGTGGTTGGTGAAAACCAAAAAATGATCTTACAAAAGATAATGTCTCCAACAGCATAAATCATGAACAACTATAGCCAACTCAAGATTGTGTGTCAGGTAATTCTTCTCATGTGGCCTCAACTACCAAGACCCATATGGAATGACTCCTTCCCCCTATATGAGCACTGATCCTAGTCTAATACCTGATGAATCAAAGTAAACAATATAACTCTTGACCCACTCTGAGAAAACTAGTATCAATATAGAAGTCAACCTCCCTTTCAGCTACTCAAAGGATGAATCATAGGAATCTGTCTAGAGGTACTTCGTACAATTCTTAGTCATTCCTACCAATGGTCCAGCTAAGCATGAAAAGTTATGTATAAAACGTATGTAGAAACTAGCTAGCCCTAGAAAACTCCATACCTAGAATATTTTCTTCATCTTATCCTAGGAAACTACTTCCCTCACTTTCTATGGGTTTAATTATACTCTTGTATCTATGATAACATGCCCCAATAAGTGAATATGGTCCATCCAAAAGTGGAATTTAGAGAGCTTAGCATAAAACTGACGCTCTCTCAGTGTAATCAAATTGATCTCAAGATGGGTAGCATGGTCATGTTGATTGTGAGATTACACCATGATATCTTCCATGAAAACCACAAAAAAGAAACCCAAGTATGGATGAAACACTCGGTTCATCGGTGCCATAAAAACTACACGAGCGTTTGTGAGACCGAATGGCATAACCACATACTCGTGTAGACCATTCCTGCTTCCAAAAGCTATAAGAGATATATATGATGGTATAATGTGCAACTGATGATAACCGGATCTCAAGTCAATCATTGAGACCACTTGGGCTCCTCGATGCTGATCAAAGAGATCCTCAATCCTTGGCACGAGATATCAGTTCTTTACCGTCAACTAGTTCAGCTTCTGATAATACACACAATGTCTATGGGTACTATTCACCTTCTTCGCAAACAAGATAGCTGAACCCCAAGGAGAAGTACTGGGTCAGATGAAACCCTTTTCGTATAACTCCTCTAACTTCTTCTTGAGCTCAGGTAACTCTGGTGTAGCCATCCTATAAGGAGGAATGGAAAACAGTGACGGTCCTTTTACAAGTTCAATAGAAAAGAATACCTCTCGCTCTGGAGGTAAACTTGAAATGTCCTTTGGAAAGATATCCCTGAAACGATTCACCCCTAGAGGAATGTCTATATGTGAAGTTACCTGGTCATCTAGATATAGACTAACTATTTGGGTTCTAACTCGTCTCAACCCATGATGCTCTGGTCCTTCTCTTCTCGCCTAGACATCCCATTCACCCATATGTAGAAAAAAACTGCCCTATGGTGATGTGAAAATCACCCAACAATAATAGAACTCGACAACAACCTGGTAGGGAACCAACTAGTCCATTCCATGAATGAAATCATAGCCTATTATCTCTAAGGCACAGAGGTCCCCTAACAATTGACACCCACCAACCTGAAGCGCGTACTCTTTGCACAGATATACACTAGTCATTCAAGTCCCTAATGTTGTTTCTATCAGTAAGTTATCAGTATAAGAAAAGATACAGATCCAAAGTCTCTCCACCACTGAAATATATATGAAACTATGAGAAGACCCTTTATCAAAAATAGAAGAAGCTAAAACCGAGGCAACCAAAATTGTACCTCTCACTATAGAGGGTCCAGGATCCTGCTCATGTTTGGTCTTCTTCACTACAAAAGTCTGACCTGTACCACAACCATGAAACCCTTCCTTACCACCCTGAGCTAATCCACCCTATTTTCACTAAACGACTGGGGATTTTCTACTAAGGCCATAACCTCCACCTTGTCCTGAACAGTCGTATGAACTCCAGTTCCCAGAATTATGAGAAATTGGCGGTCCTTCTCCTGAGTGAGAAGTCATAGAAGAACCTCTATCACCAGATGTTGGTGAGAAAAATTGAAAAAAATGCTGAAGTAGACCCATATTTTCCCAATATTGGAACTCAAATGGGTCTCTTGGGCAATGTGGCCTCGTATTACCTCCCTTCCCACACTGGTAGCATACCACCTAGCTACCTAAAGGTCAATCCCACCTACTCAGATCTCTATGTTTAGACTCCCTCTGGCACTTACCTCTATAAGCCATAGAAGCACCAACTCTGGATGATGAACCTCCCTATCCCACAGCATTAGAATCCCTCAGGTTGTGCTCTGTGATCCGTGCCTAGTTGACTATAGAATATATGGTTTCCAACCTGATGATGTTCACCTCAGATCGGATTTCATGCCTGAAACCATCCTTAAATATCCTTTCTAGGAATAACTCATCACTCCTAAAATGGGTGTTAATCACTGCAGCTCTGTGAATAGAGAAGAATACTCCATGACTGAGATTGTACCCTGCTCTAAACTCATGAACTCTCGGGCTCGGTCGTCCCTCAAAGTCTCCGAGTAAAAGTAGTCATAGAAGGTTCGCAAGAACTCATCCCAAGACATAACCTTCTGGTGTCCTTCTTGAGATATATCATCCCACTATCTCTTGGTGGAATCCCAAATCATGTACATAGAGAGATTTACCCTCCTATATGGAGGTGTATCTAGATTTTTGAAGATCATGAACATGGATTCTAACCACAACTTTGTAGATTGAGGTCCTCCATCCCTAGAGAATGTGGGAGGATGCTGCTACTGAAAACCCCACATCAACTCTGCCAAAGACGGGGAAGAATGACGTGCTCCCAGGAAGCTCTGCATAAAACACATGAAGCCTTCTCAAAACTTTCCATCAGCACCTGTATTCAAAATTTTGGTTAGTGCCAAGATAGGCACAACTGGAGGATCTGCAGGTAGTCCTTGATCTACCATGTCTGGGGTCAGATCATTTCCCCATATCTAGAGTAAAAGTGGAGGATGATGGGTGGAATGAATTTTCAAGGTCAAGCACACACCTTATTTCATGATTATCATGGACTAAAACATAGAAATTCAAGAAAATAATAGAAGTTAGAAAACATTAAATTTATTCAAAACATGGATACACAACATGTATTACCCCTACACAGTGTTTTAACCTTAAAATTTCATATGGGCATGTACTTCTGCCAACCTTGTTCATGTAACACCCCATAAACACGACATGTTATCCGTGATACATGGCATGCACACAAATCATTTCCCCCCTATCTGTTTCCTCCACATCTCTAAACACACGGTTACAGCCTAAGTAACTCCACATGGAGTGTGCATACTAACAACGATGTGTACCCCTTAAGTTATAACCATATGGGTCATTAGTCACACGGTCAATGACACGGTTGACTCTAAAAGTAGTGCATGAATGGGAAATAGCTTGTACAACCTAGGTTTTATCCACCAATGTCATTGGTCACACAGCTAGATACACAACTCTTGTAACACGGCGTGTACTCCAAGTACACGATGTGTTACACCAAACATTTCCCAACCCCGTATTTTTTCCCACACTACTAGTCAAATAGTTAAGGACTACACGGTGTGTACATACAGTACACAACGTGTACTTAATAAAAACAATTCCTTCTTAAACAGAAAGATACATAATGTGTGTTC
Organism: Viscum album; assembly: GCA_963277665.1. Taxonomy (NCBI): domain Eukaryota; kingdom Viridiplantae; phylum Streptophyta; class Magnoliopsida; order Santalales; family Viscaceae; genus Viscum; species Viscum album. The sequence goes on along the minus strand of OY728155.1, from coordinate 1,543,410,028 downwards.
ATCATTACACACCATTTATTCTGGTTTTTTATGGACAATAGGCCTTATTAACTACTATAGATCACTATAAAAACACTTAATCAAACAGTAATGTACAAAATTCCGATCTGTGGGGCCCCATAATCCCTGCAAATCAAATCTTGGCATCATATTCATGTATATTACAATATATAATAGTACAATCAATCAGATGATCTGCCAAATTCTAATCCATGAGGGCCCATAACACCTCAAGAACCAAATTTTGGTGTCCATTCAAAAAACACCTTACACAATAAGCAATACCCTATCAAATAGAAGGTATTCAATCAAGGAATCTATCACAATAGCATGAATATCTAGAAAACACCTATCAAAACAATATGCAATTGATAATGCACCCTAAATGGCATCACAAGAATATATGATATGTGATCTCTTGCAAGTTCCTATATATTTCATGAGATAGCACACCCTCATCTCATTGGGTTGCAACATAAATAGAACCTGAATAACATTAATTATAATAGCACAAACCATGTGAATCACCCAACGGTAAAATCAAATCAACTATAACAATTGAAAAACTAGAAAATTTCAATAATCGAGGCATATTGTATTTTCCCTGTATTTGGGTTAGCTACTCCTAGGTACATCTTATTACTAACTACCTATTCCTTTCTATCCATGCCTATAGGCTCCAAACATTAAGCCAAAGAAGAAAATAATTTCTTTGATACCACTTTGTAATGCCCCTTTTCAAGGCGCCACCCAAAGGTTCCCTGTACTCAGTTGGTCACATGGACTCAAGGGCATTTTCATGAACGCCAGAGGCTGCCGACTAGTAGTGAGGGCCTTGAGTGTGATTGTAGGGAAACTATGCCCTCATTGGAATAGTAAAACAGTGGAAAAAACATTATACAATAGTAGAAACAGTAATTCCATAAAATAAGTAAACAACAGATGACTAAAAGTAAATAATCAACTAGAGAACATATATAAACTATACACGCCACATATGTCTTGGAAAAAATCCAAAAGAAGTCAAAATGATGGAATAAAAAATAGAAACCAAAGTACTGAAATTTGAATAAACTCTAACAACATCACAATCCTTAGCTTGGTCCCATGGTCTTCGACTCCACAATAATCAAGTACCTGATGTACAAGGGATTTTTCCCTTACCTATACCTACAACAATATAATATGTTTAGGCACAAAAGAATGACCCGAACAGGGTATGAGACAAATCCCAGTAGGAAACCACCAAAATACATACGCCTAACTGTTAGTGAATATATATAAGAGGAAAATATGAAAAATAAAGTAACAAACAAGGAAGTACTCAAAAGTAATCAGTCTTACAGTTTCAACAACTTTGATTTACATTTATTAATTATTCATCCAATCATTCACAAGTAACCCTATAAGAAAGTTATCACAACCTAACCTCTCTAGTTGAACTTATCATTTAACAATAAATATATAACAACCCCTAGGATAGCTCACATAGTCTAACCCATTTGGTCTCCTTCAAAAAAAGACTCTATGAGGAAGCACTCACCGTCAATTCCACTTATAGTATTTAATGATAAACTATAGACTCTCTGAGGAAGCACTCACTGTCCATTCCCACTATGGTCTCGTAATGATGAATATAAACACTCTAATGGTGTACTCAACATCAATCTCCCCTGTGGTATCATAATGATAACTATAGACACTCTAACAGAGCACTCAATGTCAATCCCCCCTATAGTGTCGCAGCGTGAAAAGTACAAATAACACTATGGGGAATCCCTCAACATCAATTCCCCCTATGATCTCACTACACCAGGTTCCCACAGCCTTTTGTAAAGCACTCGTGCAAAAATGATATTCATATTACAATGTAAATCGATAATAATACATCGATAAATGGCTAAAAATCAAAACACAAGAATGTCAGATAATATCACTCCATCCTAACAGCATTGGGCATAGAAAACAGAGCAGTCTAACAGAAAATTCTAGACCCCACAGCCAAAATCAGATCAAACATGGGAAAACACATCCATATCATGGTAAATAACCCTATTTATAATCAAAACCCATACTAAAGAAAACAAGGCATGGCAGGAATTAACATGGTCAAATTACCTAAACACGCAATACCCCAAACTAGTGTATTGGGCACTTTTGCACATATAATTCAATGACAATCTATAGAAAGGCACAAACCACCCACCTCGACATTGTATGACTGATATAGTTGAACCTCATCCTTTTGATCGACCTATAATTCCATGGATCTAAAAAAACGTCTAAAATGTTCAAAAATGGATATATCATGAAAGATGAGGAATTAAGAGATGAGGATCTAGAGGAAGGAAGAAATCACTAATGTGATTCCAACAAAAATGACATAGTTTGATTCGAAGCATAGGCGATGGTTCAGGGGTTAGAGAAGAATTAGAAATCTTTGATCACTCCTGGATGATACGATACCAGAAGAATCCGTTTCCTCCAATTAGAAGTGACCCCAGTCTGATATATCAAATAAAAATAAAAATACACGGTGTGTTCTTAAAATATACACGACATGAATATGAAATTTCTAGGTCCTTCATTAAGAGTCCCTGCCACGTCGTAACATGGCTGTGTACGTGGCCAAACATGGCCTGGACTCAGGGCCAGAGTACACGACATGTACAAGGAAGTATACGTCATGTACTATAAAAATTATATTTCATCACTTTCTCCTCAAATGAAACATGAAAACATATCCAAACATGAAAATAAGATCTAGGTTCTTACAGTATTGTCTCTAGGTAATGGGTCGACCATGAATTTATTATAGAATGTTACCCTCCTATAGTTACTGTGAATAGTTTCCCAACTCAAGGTGTATGTAACCCTCTCAATTGATGTATATTATACATGTTGGGGTTTGGGCCTTACATAGGTGTCAATAATCCTCTATCCCTCTATACACTAATCTAAAATTAAAAGCTTTAAAATTTACTTACTATTTATGGATGGTTTGTTAGTTATATATGTATGATATATCAGGTACTGTAGTTCTAATAAGGATTTACTAGGTTCCCCTCCAAGATACTTCTTTAGTGAAGCTGAACTAAGTATAAGAATCTTCATACACTTGGTTTCCTTTATAGTATAAATTATAGATGGACTATTAACATTATGATCTATGTAATTATCTAATTATTTGATTACATATTATTTCATGTTTGATGCAATATTTTATGGAGTTGACCAATAAGGATTGGTCCTTTCCCTCACATCGAATATTTTCTTGAACTTATAGTATATCTGGTTTTTTAGGATACTCCTTGTTTTTCCATAGACATTAGTTTTAACATAACATTTTGTTTCTATGCATTATGATTTTAGGGTATATTAATTGGTTGGTTTTACTCACCCCTTCATGGTATTCTCCTACACATTGGTTGTGTTTGTGTATATGTTTCATATATTTGCGTTGTCGATAGTGAAAATTTAGTTGGTGAATTTCATTGATTTTATGAGTAATAGTGGTTAGTGGTATAATTTTTTTGGATGCTTAAGGAGTTGTTATTTTAAACATTATAGTGAGAAATGGTCCTTAATTTCCTAGATTGATACACATGGTGGTTATATTTTCTATATTTGTATTTCTATGTTTTGTTTGGCCACTGTGAAATTGTACCTTTCATTTGATAACTCATGAATTCATTATATGAAATTCAATTAAATATATATTATTGGTTTTATTGTATATATTTGTATTTAGAAATGAATTATTATTACATGTTATTGAAGGATAAGGACTCCCATGTATTTTTATTCCTTCTTGGTTCTAGTCATTATCCACTAACCTATTTGAGACTGAATTTAGTTATAAAACACATCATAGTACTGGCCTTGGTGGGGTAATGGTGGTATGATTCATGGTAGATTGGTATCAGAGTAATTTTATTCTAAAATATGGGCTTTGGATTTAGTTTTCCAATGATGAGTTTTTTTTAATTTGGGAAAAGATATTATGGGGTTCTTGACTTTGATTATCAGAACAAGAAGACCTGCATAGGTGAGATGCACAACATATGCCATTTCTCTGAATCTAATATGCCTTTAATCACCCCAGAACACTAACGATTCATTTATAGGGTATAATTAAATAGGTAAATGAATCATATAGTATTTATTCATTATCATTCATGTCATTACTATTTCATCTCTTCCAGCTATACTCTAAAAACCATGGTTTCATTTTGTCTATCATGGTTGTTACCCATACACTTCTTACTCAAAATCAAAGGTAGGGTTGTAACAAGATGATACCAATGTTTGATTCTCTATAGGATAATCAGCTAATATATAATTCCTTTATACTAATTCCATTATGAGGTATATATGACTATAATCCCGATGGTGAATCTTTCACTGATTGTTCCTTGTATAGATATTTTATTTTGCACCAAATGGTAGTTTTCAATGATCTAGGTAGGAAAAACACTAGACAATGACTGATTACTTATAGCCTTTGAGGTGATCATGATCCTTATGATATATAGGATTGGTTCTAGTTTGGGACTAATTTTTTCAATTTGTATTATACACCAGCTGAGATGATGGAGGTTTTTATAATTGATTTACCCTTTGTAAAGAAATGAATATTTATTTAAAAATTATCTAAAATCACTATAGTATAACCCAACCATTTTTTTAGTTTTATCCTTTTCTCAATAATAATTATTCATCAATTTTGAATATAGATTGGTCTTAGAAGTTACTATACTCCATTTTCAGGGAAGCATGATTGTGATAATATTTGTGATGAGGTTTACAAGTAGGGTAATTCATATATCCTATTCTAAATGGATACTTATAAATTCAAGATTTAATTTGGGGTCACTAGTTAATGTTTTAAGTTTGTGATACTGCATTCCTACATTCCCAATATATTCAAGACACATAGTGTGAGTTGTAGTAATTTATGTTTTACTTGGTTGAGATGTGACATGATTTTTAGATAGAACATTATTCCCCTATAGTCAGCTAGGGTGGTGCTATAGATAGACCTACACATTGGAGGTACCAATATGATCTAATTGCTTCTATAGAAGTCAATATCACCCCTCTAGGGAGGTGATTTTGGCATAAGTATTGGTAGTGTGTGTGATGTTTATGGTTGATGGCACTTTGGAACATCTTCATCCCCTCCATTATAAAATTAATTAAATAAATATTGTATTGATTGATAGGATATAAATAGTTTCAAACATTGGATGGATCAAATTAGTATTTACTAAACAAAATTATATGTATGATTTGTGTCTTCCAAACTGAGACTTATCCTCAAAAATATTAATAAGAACTATATATTTCATTTTAGGTAGTTTTTTGGGAGTTGTAGAATCAAATAGAGTTTCTAATCATACCATTAAGGCTGTAATCCTCTATTTATGGTGATAATATTTTTCTCATTATGCTTAAAATTATAATCTTATCCTTGAGTAATGAATAATTTTTATATAACTACAACATGATGGGGTGAGACCCTTATAAATAGAGGTCCTTGGTTGGGATGTGATCATTTCAAGGAATGTGCAAATTAGTAAATCCATATTTCTATATATTTTAGTTGTTTATCCACTAATTAGAATGTTTAACTTAATTTTCAATGATAACTATGATATAGGTGTTAAAAAAGGGGTTTTTGAACTCATGAATTTTATTCTGGAAGATATTTCATGGCTACCATAACACCCTGACCCCTCATTATGTGCTTGGTTATAGTAATTTACTATTTCATTGGTTTTATTAATACCTCATATCATTTAATTGATATCCTATCTAAGCTCAAGGAGTTGATTAGTTTTTGGTTGACAAGTTGAAAAATGGTTTTTAATTAGATCATTGTGACTAGATCGATTAATGGATCCTAGAGTTCAATCTTATGTCTAGTTGGCATAATATTTTATTTTTTCATTGTATTTAATTTCATGTATTTATTTTGTGAATAATGGTTATTTTTGGAATTATTTTTCAATATTACCCTTATTTGGACTTAAATAGATGGTGATAATCTTGGGACATTAAATTTTTTATTCCATTATCGAGAATACCAGACGTGTGGAAAATCTCAAGTTGTAATTTCAAAATTTGAGAACCCATACTTTAGGGAAGATGATTGAGATAGTGTTGTAGTGGATCGCCTATGTTAAGATTAACCTTCTAACATTTTATGTTATTAGAGTGGAACAATAAGATCTGAGTAAATATTTCTACTAGTGAATTTGATGTTCTTCAATTATAGGGTATTTTTTATCATATGGCATTGGTTTATATGGTAGAATATTGTAGATTTGATAAATTCATCATTTTATAATTTATATTCAGTATGGTAGTTTAGTGGATCATTCACATTAATCTTGAGGTTATAATAGCTTTTGTGATAAGAGTGGCATGTCAAGAGGGTAGTGGTTAAAACCTCTGGTGGGAATTTCAGACATAGAAGGAAAAAATAGATGTTTGAGTAGATATTCCTTATGTTAATGGTATCATAACTAGAATTGATTATGGTGAACTTTTACCAATTTTTATCTAGTGAGGGAGGTTCAATTTTATCAATATTTATGATGGAGTAATGTTGTCATGTATTACATGGAAACATACCTAACTAATTCTCCTAAATTTGGGGAGTAAGTTGTTTCCCAAAATGTTGTATAATGTTGTTCCTATAAGATTTACCATCAGTGTTTTGGTGAGAAGGTTTTGATCTATGTTCAACATATAAGTTATGTAACCTTGGTTATGATGGTCTAATTAAGAAATTATATTAATTTAATGTCATATATAAATATATGGTGAATGACATCTCCCTTGGGATTTCAGCTAAGGTCTTATGAGTTTTGAAAGTTTTATCCTAGGGTTTAGTGTTTATAGAGTAGGGTTATATTATTGATATCGACCATCAACCTTTCATTGTGGAGGAATGGGTTACTGATGAGATTTGGGGTATTTTTGGAGGCTTGATGTGGTTTTTTTGTTTCTCTATATGTTCATTAGTACATTTTTTGAATAATGACTACAACATAACCATGGGATCCTCTGTAGTGGATTGAAGCTTTTAGTGAATCATAGATGTATTTTTTTATTACAAATTATTTTGTAAAGAGGAATAATTTTTAGTTCTATTGATTACCTACTTCTTGATGTATGAAGTGTAAATAATATCACCTCTTGAGGAGGTGATGAGAGTTGAATCATAACTCTAGTAGCCTCACCCTATGAACTCTTTAGTTTTTTTGTGTGTGTAATATTTAATTGGGACACCCTATGTTAATGTTTATTATAAATTTATGTTTTCCAAGTGATGGTTTTAATCTTTTCTTATTAATATTCGGGATTATAGAGCGATTGTAGATAATAACACTAATAATGATCCTTTTATGGTTGAAGTAAATGGTTTTTCAATTTTTATTAATTTTACATAAATGGGTAACTTGTGGCTAGTATTTTTTTAATTATATAATATGGTAGGAGTTTTTTAATTCATGTTTATTCTATTTTCTAAGGATTTATAGGGATAGGCTTGAGATAGAAAATTCATGTGAGGTGGTAAAGGATATTTCCTAGAGTGTTTGTATCCTGAGTCCACATGGGGTATAGACCGACAAAGGTGAATTTCATATATTTTAGGAGAGGTTTTATTCCATGAAGTTTTGTTTACAAATATTATCTATTTATCATCTTATGATATTTTATTTTTTTGGAATTTTTTTTAAAGTTAAATAAGTTATAGTGACCCAGAATTTTTACAAGTAATAATTAATTATTATTTTTGTTTAGCAATTCAAATTCTTTAAAGAGGTTAAAATTCAAAATTTAATCCATTATTTTATAATTAAGAATATTTATGATGGTTTAATTGAATTCATAATTCGGTTTTTACCCTTGGGATGATTTCACATTAAATTTTGGGCTACTTTAATTTTAAGGGATACTTAATATTTATTAAAAAATATTTATTCTATTAGTTTGAATGTTAATATGTCTAAAAAAGATAAAAGATAAAATTTAAATTATTAGTTCTATTTAAAATAGAGTTTTCTATAATGGTATGTAACACTTGTGTTTAGGATATGAACTATAGACTGAGTATTTTTAGGGTTTTTAATGTATATGGTTTTAGAAAACCTGACCTTGTTTCTCATATAAATTTAAGTTTATAAATTTATTAATGTATTGGACATCAATAGTGAAACCCATAGAAAAAATACTTGTATTAGTTGATGTTCTCTTTATTCATTGTAGTGGTGATAACAATGGATGTATATCAGGATGATATCATTGAAACATTATAATCTATACCATTATGGTAATTTTTTTGTAATATTTAATTCTTTGACATTCATAGAATCATCATATTGATCAAACCATCAATTTTTCTCTTGTTGGGAATGTAATACACGAGTAGAATGAAAAAAAATCCAATAGGGGATAATTGTTGGACTATGACAAGAGGATTATTTTTAAAATAAATTAAAATGAAAATGATTCAAAAATTAATTAATTAATATTTCATAAATAATTTAATCACCTTGATTATTATGAATTGTGAGAAATTATATAAATGTCTTTGTTGATTGTATTTACAAGGTTCAAGGTTAGTCATTCATATAGATTAAATTGATGGAGAATAATAATAATAATAATACTAATAATAATATTAATAATAATAATATTATCATCATCATCATTATTATTATTGGCTAAGAGGACTGAGTAGATGTTGTGTAATACTCATGGCTGACCTCCACATCAAAGAGACTAGTGTTTGATTCCTGTAAACCCCTAGGGGTATTTATAGTCAGTGACATAAGAGGGTGGTGGTTTATGATGAAGATTGTGAAAGGTGATGTAGGCACACTGACATGAGCATGGGTGAAGACCAAATTAAATGCTAATTTAGTATAGTCCATTTGGACTATTTGATGGGATTTCAATATCACTTACCTTTGGGCCACTCTTTATGAAATCTTTCGACCCATGAGCCCCTGAAATGATGCCCCATGTGAGTTTCCCACATGTCCTCAAGCATGCCACCACATATGCTAAATAATTAAGACTAGTAGCGAGGTTCTAAATGTGAATAGGGAGACTGAGAACTTAGGTTCATAAATAAATATAGTGGAAACAATAATAAACAAATATAATCAAAATATAATAACAACTGACAATAAATAAAAAATTAATGATGATAAATTATGAACACGCGAAAACATAAAAGCAATAGAATATAGCTAGAGTACATGGATTAAAAGATATAACACCATACTTGAATAATGAAAATAAGAATATATTAAAGCCTTATGTGAAAAATCCATGTGAATCTTGAGAAATATCCAGTTTTTTACTTCTAATCTCCATGTATAGGGGTTGAAACACACATTATAATCCATGCTCCCTAACCTACAACCAAGAGATCTGTTTGGGTACCAATCGATAGCCCAAATAGTGTGTCCGGTATACATAGTAGGCCACTACCTAGAATGTCTAATAAAATCTAATCCCTGAATATAAAATAAATTATTGTGCATGTATTGTAATCAATGTAATACATAAATGAACGTAACATGTCGACTCGTGTTCCTCAATGAAACCTGGATGACAATACCTACTTTGGTCTAAGATAGAATATCTCTGATGATTTTTCACCATATATATTTATATAAATAATTATATAATTATATATATATATATATTAACAATATATATAGTGACATAAGTATCTATATATATTGATTCTATGATGATCCAGAACAAGAGGCACAACTCAGGCATCCATGCATTGTCATGGGAGTCTCATAGAGTTTTAAGGGACATGATGCTTGAATATTATAAATCATGATTAATTTGATGCCTGGGTATCATAAAACAAGAGGGACTCCATTCTTAAGTATCAAAAATTAAGAGGGATTTAATGCATGAGTATCATAATTTATAAGGGGAAACCATTCCCAGAATAATATGGGACTTCATTCCCATAAATAATAAATAACATCATGCCCATAATAAAAAGGTACACAATACCTATACTAATAATGGATTTCATGGTGTTAATAATAAGTGACTCAATAAATGTAAATAATAATGGATTCCATGGTAATAAATAATAATGGCTTTCATGCCCATAATAATTATTATTCCATTCCAATTTATATCTTAAGAAATACATCTTAGTATTTCATTCATAAGTGCCAAGTGTTGAGTTAGAAGTTATACTTCATAAATTTCTATTCCTCTAGTTCTAGAAATCAAAAACGAATTTCTAAAAATATATATACTAAATTATTAATATTCCAAACTTTTTAGAATGTTTTTTTATAAAAAATTATATTTTACAATACATAGAATTAGTTATAAAGTGTTTTGGATATAAGTTTCACATTCCCCATTACGATTATCATAATGAGTATGTTTTTTATAAACATTGGACTCACCTTTTCAATATAATATTTTAGACTTTCTATCTTGAATATCATATTGAAAAATCCAAAAACAGCATACTGTTAATGGTACTGATAACATCAGACTGATACTTGTAAGTATTATCATATTGAAATTATTAAGGACATCCATTAGACTAACTATGTTAATGGTCCTAATATGGAAACATATTTATAATGTAAGGAAAATGTTTTAATCTATATTATTGTAAAGTAAAATTTTGTCAGACAATCATTTATGCTAGATCATTTTGAGCTATCATGTTTCCGATGTATATGTTGTTGTGAAAAAGTCATAAAAATATGACCATTGGGAGACCAAGATGACCGTTGGGATGATTCTAATAAATAATAGGTCATTTAAAGAGTTTAGGTCTGATTGATTATTTTGAAATTTACTATTTTGTGAGATCTTTACAAATTGATTAGAGTTAACATTTTGTTCATATTATTTGTAAATGTTCAGAGTTTTTTATTTCTATGGAATCAATGAAAGGGATGTTTCATTAAGAACTTTTTCATTGTAGTCTGTGTATGATCATTTTGAAGATTTATGGATTACATGGATAGGAAGATAGATAGTATGATACATCAAATCAAGGGATAGCATGGCTAGTTAGATTGAGTAAATCCAATATTCATATCAAGGGATTACAAGGATATGAAGATACATCCATTCTGATCATCACATCAATGGATTTCCTTGGTAAGGAAGGACATACTTTTCTTTAAGTATAAAATAGTGGATACCTTTTTTCTAGGTTATACACTACCATACTCATAAGGTTAAAGTATATTATTCTTATTAAGAACTTGAAATTCATTTTTTTTTATGTATGATATTGTCTTATATTTTTTAATATGTTTTATTTCTACTGCACATTTTAGAAGAAAGTGATTCATCACATTAATCATTCTATTGTTTGTTTTTATCATATTAACTATTATTATGATACGTACTCTTATAACCAAATCCAGCATGATTCTGATTTTTTAAATCTAATTTAATTAGACCATATCCTAGTTTTGATTCTGTTGTTATAGTCATGGGACTAAGGGTCGAGTCCAATAATTCAACATAAAGAGGCTTCCGTTTATTTAGTTTATTTTTTTTAAATGATTTTTTTTAAAATAAAAATTCATCTACTCTCTGTTAAGTTATAAATTAATTACATAATCTTATAATGATAATCAGTATTATAAATATATTGATTCAAAAATTGGTACCATTGGAGGATTTTACTGCTCAAATACTTGCTGAGTTATTACTTTATTTACTATTAAAATTGTGTTAAAGTTTTTGATATAAACATTTTTTTTATAAACATTTGTGACTCTACTAACATTATTTGGAAAAAAGTAACACATTTTTAAATATCAAAATTTATTGAGACTGTGTGAGATATAATCAGAGTAGATTATGAGGCATTTTATTTTCATCCTATAGAATCAGTATCTAAGATGAATAAGAGATTTATGACCATCCAAAATAGTTTACAATATATTGGTGAGAAAGCTCTCAGTGATGAAATCATTGTTGATAATATATTAGATAACATGAACAATGAGAGGGAATCAAAAAGGATTTCAATTGACGAGATAAATAAGTTAAATAATCTTACTTTGGATGATCTCATTGGAACAATTATGAAGTATGAGGGTAGAATCATAAGATATGTTGGAAAACTTGAAAAGAAAAATGGGGGTGTTTCCTTTTCTACAACATCATCCTTACCTATTAAATTTTAGTCTACTGAGGAGATTGTGAAAGTTTCAGGAAAGAATAAAGTTATTGTTCAATCCAATTCAAGAACATCTTAACATTATGAAAATGATTTGGCTAAACTCTCTATGAGGATGAAAAATATAGTGGGAATGAAATATTTTCAATATCATTTTATAAAGTTCACAAAGATAGAGTTGATAAGAAAGATGAAGTCACTTGTTATGAATTCATTAAAGAAGAACACATCATGCCAAATTATCCAAAGAAGAATAGAAAATATAGAAAATTAAAAAATTCAGAAAGGAATTCCAAGAGATATTATAAATATTAGGGTGAAAAGGCATTAAAGGCTGCTAGAAAAAAGAGTGATAGGGTAGGTGATTCTTTTGTGCATTATTCTAATAATTAAATATCCATATATGGGAACATAGGTCATTTAGCTATTGTAACACAAGTAAATCATTATCTTATGTCTATGGTACAAAATGCAAAAAATATACCAATATGTTTTTAATTTCTAAATATCCTGATAATAATAATTAAGAAACATTCAATTAAGAATCTTCATTAGTAATTGAAAATAATATTATTCTTTCTTATGATGAATTTTCATTTTTTTCTAAACTTTTATAAATTGAAAATTGAAAATTTTGAAAAAAATACTATAATTATAAGAAAAAACTTGCTAATAATGTTTCAAAGATATTATTTTTCACAATTTAAATATTAAATAATTTAAAATATCTTGATGAGACTATTTTAGAGAAGAAATCTATTTATAATGATTTTGAAAATTTAGTTTTTAGGAAAAAATTAGAAACTAAACAAAATTATAAAACTAATACTAATTATGATGAAGATTTATTTGTAAAAATAATATTTATAATCTATAGTTTGAGAAAAAACTTATCAAACATTAAAACTAGTATATAATGTTTTGTTTAAATGAATAAAAAAATTATTCTTCATGGTAATGGTTTTTCAATGGGTTATACATATAAAAACTCTATTTTTAGTAAACAATTCATTGTTCATAAAAATTATTTTTTTTGTTCAAAGATTCAAAGCCGTGATCATTGAAAAAATAGTTTTTCATTAAAAAAATTCAATCTCGAGGATTCTATAAAAGCCAATTTTTTAATCAAAAGTGGATTCAAAATGTTTTTTTCTACAATTTCCATACCTAATAAGGTTTGGCCTCTAGAAGTCTATTTTTTTAAGGAAAACAATGATAGTACCATAAATAAGAATACATGGTTCATGGATATTACTTGTTCCTAGAATATGAATGGAAAAAAGAGTTTTTCAAGAATATTAATAAGGTGAATGGTGATAAAGTCAAACTATAAGATAATTTTAATGGGGATATTATCAAAATAGGAAACACTATTCTACATGGTAAATCCTTATTTCAAATGATTTATTTTTTAATGGTATTAATAACAATCATATATGCATAATTCAATTATGTGATGAATCTCACCTTTTAAACATTAGGAAAGTTGAATGATTAGTATATAGTTCCAATGATGAATTTATTCATTAGGTCCATTGGCATGATAATGTTTACACACATAAAAATGAAGACCTTAGAAGCCAAGAATTTAATTGACATAGTGAAATTGAAGATCAATATTGGTTACTAATTAGATTCTTAGGAAATTATAAACATAGAAACTTATCTACTTTGACTAAGTTAAGACTTTTTAAGGATCTACCAGATCATAGGTTTAATACTTCAAAAGTCTTTGGTCCTTGTCAATACATTAAGAAACATAATTCACGTTTTTAATCTATTAGTGATGTTTCAACTTATGATTCTTAATTGTTTTTATGATTCTTTCTATTGGGGTGGACACCGTCATTTTATGATGCATTGATTGTTTCCCAGTGTTCCTATTTTCCAAATCTAAGTGGAATCCATCACTTCTTCTGGAAAGTTTTCTCCTTGATTGAAATGGGATAATGGGATGTCAGATCCTTCTTACATGGATTCCTCATTGTATTTTTTTCATTTTTGATGTCTCCATTACAGATTTCAGTCATGTTTTGTGAATCTCAGTCTCATTGCCATATCATTATGGATGCTGATTAATTACATTTCATCTCTCTAGACATTCTAATGGGTCTCAATAGGGTAGAAACATTCAATCGGAGTAGATGGTAACATTTGGAATGTAGGGGAATCTCTACATGCATCGACATTGGTCAATCGTATTCCTCCTTAGAATATGGAATCTCAACGGTGCATAACCCAACGCATCCCATGTTGGTCACGTGGTATCATATGCTGGATGCATGTCTCTAAGGATTTCCTCATCTTCCCATTTTTAACAAGGGGTATGTCCTGTGTATAACATCTTTTAGTGATAGTTATGTCGAAGTTGTAGTTTTTGTGGTTTAACTTAGACAACCCATTTTCAACATGGGTTAGGCCAAGGGTTTAAAATATTATGGAGATGTAAAGAGAGTGATCGGAATTCCCCATAGAGGCAAATCCGATTGTTCTATCTATAAGAGGGAGTACCTATAAGGTTTACAAGATGAGTGGATCAGAACGCCTGATGTTGGTGGACCTTGGATGGTGTGTCCCATTATGGAATGATATCACACTATGAAGGTTTATGTGGACACCATTGAGGGCGGATCATGGATATTTCACACTAGAAATGGGGACACCAGATGGATGGATTAGAATACCCACTGAGAGTGCACGTAGGGTGGTGTGTCCCATAAAGGGGAAATGTCACACTATGATGGATGATTTGGACACCACTGAGGGTGGATTAGGGAAAGTTCACCTCAAAAAGGGGAACACCATATGGATAGATTAGAACACACAATGAGGGTGTACCCAGGGTGGTCTATCTCATAAAAGGGAAGATGTCACACCGTTAAGGCTAATTTGGAAACCAATGGGGGTGAATTAGGGAGAGTGCACCCTAGAAAGGGGAACACCAAGGTTTACTAATGGCTAGGATTGAACCTCAGAAAGGCTTCCTATGTACCATTTGTAGAAGATGGGGATCAAAACCCATGTAGTTATAAGGGGTTGGGGTGGGGCATACGCACTGAAAAGGCCTATCCTAAGAGGATTTCTCTAGGTTTGATTGTGTAGGGATTACTCACTAAGACAACCCATATGTTTGTAGGAGAAGTAATTATTTGAATCGGTGGGGCTTATGCATTAAGGAAGTCCATTTAATTTCATGAGTTCACTAAGATGTGGCAGCCCGGGTACTGTTAGGATAGATATGGAGGTGGTGTCAGAGGATGGAATGAATGGATATGGAACCGATGTGATAGTGATGATGTGGTGATTGACCCTCGGGGAGGTTTTCTATGTACCTTTCCTAGGAGGTAGGTATCAAAGTCATCGTAGTTCTGAGATGGGTGATGATTCACTTGACGAGGTGGCTCGTGAGAATTGATCACATGGATGAGGACCCAAACAATGTAGAACAGTTGGGTTATGGCATGATCTTCTTGACAAATAGGGGCTCATGGGGGAGATTATTATGAGATATAAATAATGGTATGGAACCACAGGGAGGATTTCTGCCTATACCCATGATAGGGAATCAAAGTACACATAGTTTATTATGGGGTATAGACTCATGGTGTACACAAAGGACAACGACCTAGGGATGTGCTAGGAATTATGCATGGTTAACAACCCATTGAAAGAGGGATACTCCTGGTTATAGGAGTATGAACTGAGTGTGGGGATTATGAATGGTTAGCTACCGGAATGGATCAGAAAACATCAAGTACGAAGATCATGAAGATGAATCACAAAGAGGGATGGCGTCACACTAGGAGGGTAAATCCTTATGTGGGAGTACCAATGTTTTCCATTTGTTGGGAGTTAACCTGGAAGGGGATTCCTACATACCAGAAAGGGATCAAAACCCATGTAGTTATGGGAATATACAGTTTAACGTTTTCATAATGAAAGGGGCATACATTTTATCATCATATTGGGAAATGGTGAACCAAAGTGAAGTGGTGAAGACCGATGTGTGGTGGGATTGAACCTCATTTACACTTCCTATGTATCATCATGGTGTGGAATCAAATTCCACATATTTTTTAAAAAAATGGCATGGTGCATACACACTAAGGTGTCCCATAGTCATGTTGGGCCTTACACATGGTTAGAAGCCCAAGGAGGATGTCATGGTCAATATTTCTTCTAAGATCATGTGATTCATGGTCAGTGTGAGAAATAAGAGGCAACAAAAATCCTGAAAATTATGGCACAAAGGTGCATCCATGAAGGGTGGTTAATGGTGCTTACACGTTGAAGCTACCTAGGTGTTTCTAAGGAGAAGAATTTATGGATGGTGATTACACATGGAAGCTACCCATATGCCACTAAATAGAGGCAATGGTGGATGGTTCTCATGCATGGAAGATACCCGTAATGTCTTCCCCATGCCTGTACTTGAGGGAATCACAACTCATATGTGGGTTGAGGCATATAATTTGAACATACACATATGTGGTAGTGCATAAGCAGGATAACACCAAGGGCATTGGAAACTGTCCAAACCAAGGGGGTTGAAAAGTGTGAATCACAAGCCCAATATTCGGAACACAATGAGGGTGTCATGTAAAAGAAAGATAAGTGTTGGCCATATTCAAAACATAGCATCCAAATCATGTTACCCTGATATGGAAACAAAAAACGAGGTCCAACCACTAGCCGAATTCAAAACAAAAGGCTAAACTAAAAGATTCATCAAATTTACTATAGGGAATTGGCACAGAATTATAGGTGAGATGAATAACTAAGGGAATAGACAATTAGGGGCCCCCTTCAAATGTGAAAAAGTATAAAGATCCAAATTAAGGACACACAAAGTGTTAGGTGGATTGAATGAATGTTTGAAAATAATCCAATACTCTCAAAATTAAACCAATATTATCATGGAACAAGGAATCATATTCTTTTCACATTAGGCATATCTTATTTGGAACAAGAGGCATCATATTATTGAATAATAGGGAATGATACAATTTAAAGTCATGTGGCGAGGACTATTAGGATTAATGTTCCGAGCAATGGATGGTGTCAACACTTAACTAGAGTGTACCTTTCTAGTTCAACTTGACATGGAAGCAAGCTGATGGAGCTTGGAAGAGTTACTTGAGGAATGGTTCGACTCAATGTATTTCATAGAGTTAGGAGGAGTATCTCAAACCTTGGTAATCCATGGGTAGTTGTGGGGTGTGCATAAGGAAAAAAGGTACAATGTCATTGACCCAACCAGAAAAGTTTATGGTGCAACTCTCCATATTTCATGGGTTCTGTAATGGTAGAAAAGGGATGGGCCTAGAGAGCCAGGACCGTAGCCCGACATAGATCCTAAGTGGGGGTGCGGGGAACAACCCTTATGGTATGGACCGATGGGTGTGAAGGTAGGAGATTCACAAAGGTTAGGGCTCCATGATGGAAGGGGGGTTTTCATAACATAGGTTCTCACGAAGGATGGGTCTTTGTAGAGTATAGGATCTCAAAGAGCATAGGTTCTTGTAAACGATGGGGCTTCATAATTTTTAGGATCTCATAGATCATGGGGTATCGCAAAGGATGGAGAGCCGCAGAGATCAGTGTCTCATAAAGTATATTCACTATGGAAAGCTACTCGCAGAGCATGGCCTCAACTTAGCATAAGGCTCATTATTAAGAGAGTGGTCCAAGAAGACTTAATGCTTCATAGAGCCTGAGGAAACCTGAAGGGGATCCCTCCTACAAAAAGGGCTAAGCTTGTCTTGAAGGGAATCACTTCGCGGTTCTTGAGGGAACCAAAAAATAGGAGATTAACCGATGAAAAGGTGGCATAATTGTTATTATGAAGGGGGGGGGGGGGGGTGATCCAACTATTTATAGAAAATGGAGGTCGGTGGGGCTCGTCGGGAAGAAAAACGGTTGTCATGAAGAGGAAGGTGCTTTGTCACCAGAGGAGGCTTAATCGGACTCACAGAGGCCTCCACCAATCTTCTTCATGGAGGTCATTGTGCTGGTCATACTCGCAGAAGGTTTAGCCATAACACTCTGCAGAAGTCGTGAAAATATTCGTCAAATCATAATGGCTTTTTTCATTACTTTTCAGTGTTCGTGAAGGTAACTCCATGAATGGGATTCTTTGACCATTTTTACAACCTAAAATATAATGGACATAACTTCTAATCCATAACTCTATTCAGGATCTACGACCAGTCAAATCAAAGCCTGTAAAATGAGTTACGCAACCAGATCATTCTAAGGAGCATCTAGTCAATATTTCAGATGCATTTTCTGATACAAAAAACTGTTAGTGCGCATGTATTTATTATTTCATATAGAAACTAGAATTATTAGAGTTAAATACATTGTATATGTCTTAGTTGAATATTACACTTAACAAACAAGGGTTTATTTCTTCATAAATAATTGTGAATCATTTCTCATTTTAAACCGTTTATATCCAATGTTAAAAATGAGAAAACCACCCCCTAATAAATATTAATAGTGATCATGGTGGAGAATTTTAAATTTATGATTTTGAAACATTTTATACTATGAAAGGTATATAAAATAACTTTTTATCACCTTGAACCTCTCATGAAAATGGAATAGTTGAATGAATAAATTGATTATTCAACAAATAAATATACCCATACTAATTGAATAATAAATTTATAAACATCTTTGGGATAAATAGGTTAGTATTTACTGCTATACTATAAATCAAATTTTGATTAAATCTTGTCTTAACAAAACACCTTATGAGTTTTGGACATGTAAGAAAAAAAATGTTTCTTACTTTAGAGTTTTTGAATGCAAATTATTCATCCTAAATATGAAGAATAACATACAATAATTTCCACCCAAATATGATGAAGGGAGATTTTATTCCGCTACATCTAAGGAATATATATATATTTTAATAAAAGTTCTTATACAATTGAGGAAATATTACATGTTAATGTTGATGAAACTGCCTCTTATGTTTTTAAACAACCTCAAGCTATATCATCCTTAGAAGTTATTTATAAAAAAAGTTTCAACCTATATTATAAGGATATTCTCATAAGGATACACCTCAAGAAATAGTTTTTAAATTTATTCCTCAAGAATATTTTCAACCTCATGTTGATGAACAAACTTTTCAAAACCCAAGAAGTCATTTTTTTCTTAAGATTCATCCTTGTTAAAATATCATTTGTGATGTGGGTCAACTATTTTGGATATGAAGTTCCTTAAGAAATTAAATTGAACATCTAGATTTCTTATCCCAATTTGTAACTAAGAATTCAAAGGAGGCTTTAGGTGATTATGATTGGATTTAGGGAATCTAAGATAAACTCAATAAATTTGGGAGGAAAAATTCTAGACTCTAGTTGAAAAACCTATGGAAACTTCTATAATTGGATTAAAATGTATTTTTATAAAACTACTTTGATAAAAATGGAAAAAAAATTAGAATGAAAGATATATTTGTTGATAAGGGTTATAATAAACATGATGTTATATATTATAAAGAAACATATGCACCAGTTGAAAGACTAGAAATTGTGTAAATAATTTTATCCTTTTCAACATTCTTTAATTCTAAATTTTTTAAAATGGATGTAAAGTGTGTTTTTATTAATGGATATGTTGAAGATGAATTATATATTGAAAACCCCTAGTTTTGAAAATAAAAAACACTATGAATATGTTTATAAACATATAAAATATTCAAATGGACTTAAACAATCTCTTAGTGGCTGGTGTTATTGGTTAACATGATTATTGTTACAAAACAACTTTGTTAAGGGAGCATTGAAACCAACACTTTTTATAAAAAAGAAAATAAAAATACTGTGATTGTAAAAATCTTTGTAGATGACATTATAATTATGTCAAATCAAAAATATTTATCTTATTTCTTTGTAGATATTATGAAATATTAGTTTTAGATGAGTATGATGGGTGAGTTAACATATTTTATTGGTTTTAAAATTTCAAAAATACCAAAACGAACTTTTATTTCTCAACATAAGTATATAAAATATAATCTAAAAAATTTGGATACAACATTACTAAATGTATTAGTACTCAAATTGATAAATTTAATAACATTGATATTGAGGAGGATAGAAAACCAGTTGATCAAAAGATGTAAATATTTTATAAGATGTTTATATTACTTAAATGTTAGTCATCTAAATTTAATGGTTTCTATATGTTTATATGAAATATATTTTGAAAAAATAGAATAATTTAAAATCTCTTAAAATTAATTTTTCATTATCTAATGGGAACTATGGATTTATGGCTTTTCAATTTTTTCTAGAAAAGTTTTGTAATTAAAATGTTTTTCAGATGTTGACTTTGGTGGTTGTAGAATTGATATGAAAACACGTCTGCAACACTTCATTTCTTAAGTGATTATTTAGTTTATTGGTCTTATAATAAAAAACAATCATTAGATATTTCCACTACTAGAGATGAATATATATAAACTATAAGGTGTTCTTGTCATGTGTTGTGGATGCCACACACAATCAATAACTATAGACTGATTTCTACGATAACTCAAATACTTTGTAAGAATATTTAACATCTAGATATTTTAAAAGGATAAAAAATGTTCTTAAATGAACTAATACAAATTATGTGACCCTTATATCATTGTAGTTAAACATTATTTTTCCACTTCTATTAATTGAATTTCATAAAATGGACATGCACAGTTGCAATCAGTAAGTTATTTAGAGTCTGATTGGACCAGATTAATTTTTTTAGTAAATAATAACATACCCTTATGAATAGTTATGTTACCCTTATAAATATTAATAAAACCCTTATGAATATTAAGTCATCCAAATTAATATTAACCTAACCCATGAATGTATAAATAAAATTTAGGCATTTCATAAATGACAAAATGATCATAGTATAAGTGTTAGTTTTTTAAGTCGTAAATATTTAATTAAAATTTTGGATTAATTTTTAATTTAAATAAAATTTATTTTCACAAAATATAATAAAAAATTATTGTTTTATTTTATCATGGTTATAACATAATTTTGTTAGACCGTCATTAATTATTCATGGTGTTAAAAAATCAGTTATAGTTTTAAAATTGTTATTTTTCAAATAAAATATTATTCTATTTAAGAATTACATTTATCATATTTAGAATATTTTTTTGATAAAATTTACTTCAATTTTGTATTATAGACATCAAAAAATGGTTAGGGTGAATCTTTGGGATTTTTTTGAAATACTTGATTATTTGGTGAATAGTGAAACTCGATAATTTATGAAATATGCTAAATAAATGAATTATTGCATTAGTCTTGAGTCATGGATGATTTAAATGGGAATTGGTCGAAACTCACATAAAATTTTTATTATTTTTTCTACATGAATTAGCACTATTTCTTATCTTGAGAAAAATAATAAACTACCAAATTAAATATTGGGAAAACTCCCCTCTCATCTACTATAAAACTACCCTCACCACCTCTCCTCCTCAAACCTTTGAATCCTCGTTCCTAGTCCAAATTCTATTAAAATATATCCCTAATACAATATCACACATCAATGAGATTTTCACCTTAATAACACACCATAAACAATCCCTTAAGGAGGCTCTCATGAGGAAAAAATCAAGAAGTAAAACCCTCTTCTTTTTTCTTCCAATTTCTTTTAAGGTTCCTTTTTATTATTTTCTATCCTCACCTATCCTCATAAAAATGTTGTGATAACTAAATTACCTTAAATTTACTATAATTTTGTAATTATAATGTAATAATTCATCATCATCTCTCATTTCTCTTTTTTTAGAAACTATAAATGGAAACATCATCTGAGATGTGTTAATTTATCACATTCAAAGATGATGGGTTTTCACTTTCTATTACCATATTCAATTTTGGTCATGAATAAATTTTTATGGTTGAATTATATTATTATATATTTAATATATCCTATTTAGTTTTCTAAAATCATTTTGTACCAATGGTTTTAATTTATAAAACAAAATCAGTTCTTTGTTATAAAAACCGCTAATTAACCCAACCGGTTATCATTAAAGTTTTATCTAAATATTCATCCTCACTCTAAATAGAAAAATGAATTTTATAACCAATTAATCTTATGTATGTTATATAATAACATATTACTTAAATTATGGGAAACTATTCTCATCTTACAAGTCTATTTTTACATGTATATAAGTAAACGGATCATGAAAACCGAAGATATAAATGCTCCCAATCAATGAAATTGAACCTATTAACCAATCAAAAAGTCAATGAATGAACTTAATATGTTTATAATATATCAATTACATTTAGAGTAGTTTTTTAATTATTAACTATGTAATATAATTTGATTATCCAGGACATTAAGATCAAGTTAATAACACCTTCAGACATAAGATAAGGAATTCCACCCGAACGTCCATTATTCCTTCAGGTTGTTATATTATTATTTTTAACCAAATAAATTAATCTATTTTTTTATACACATATTATAAATAATGTGTATATTATCCAAAATTATGTGTCAATATCCATTCATCATTGTCTTTCAGGGATATACATGTTTTTAAATGATTCCATCCTCAATAGATTCTGATAAGCAAACCCGTTTTAACGGAACTTCCAAAATTTTATCCCATTTTCAAGAAAAATATACAATCTATTTTTAAGCCAGAATTATTTTTATAAAACCAATTTTTTTATCCTGAAAACCATTTCGGTTCACTTCTTGTTTTATATAAAAATTATGCCCTTTTCCGTTTTAAATGTCCTATGATATTTTCCATTAACAACACAAAAATGTTTTAATTCTAATGTTTCTTACGTACTCTTTTTACATGTTATTAATTCATTTTGAAATAACTTTTCATGATACATTCCTATTATACCCTATTATTTTCCATGAATGATCTAATTCCTTTCTTTCTTGGACATTTTTTTTATACTCCCATTTTCTATTCTTTATGACATGATTATGATACCCAATTCTTAAAATGGTTAAACATTATGTTTTTGTATGATTCTATATGTGGAAAACATATTCATGAATATGTTATGATGGGTGAAAATAGATAGAACTTCAATGCATTGAGTATAGATAATTCTCATGAGATGGTATGTGTAATGATCTTGGTAGTTACCCCAGAGTCGTGATCCATGTGCAACAATCTTGGCAGTTAGCCTCGAACTGTGTTACTTGTGAAACGATCTTGAAAGTTATCCTTGACTAGTGCTCCTCTATATGCAACAAGGCTTAAATTATGCTAAATTCATATTTTATGTGTCTTCCACATTACAATGATTCCATGTTTATATGATCCCATGTTCTATATGTTATGATTACATATGTTCAATAATGTTCCTTGTCATTTTATATCATTATGTCATGCCTTCTAACCCATGTTATAAGATTTATTGATATGATTATTCCCTTACTGAGATTTTTTTCTCATCCCAAGTTTCAAAAAAATCATATGATTTCTTAGTGGTTCGAGGGGCAGTTAAAGTTCCAATGTAGATGAATCCAATCAATTATATTGTAATTATTTTTGTAAAATATCATTTAATGTATGGTTTGTCTAATCCTCCAAAACATAGATCAGAAAAGCTCCCTAATTTTATAATGTACTGTTTATTTTTCTATTATCATTTATACAAAAAATTACACAGAATGTTTTAGTACTGAATCTGGAAGTCCGGGTTCAGGGATTTACAGTTCGTATTAGAGGATTGGTTTAGACAACTTTGGAGATGAGATAATTTTTTTTTATAAAAATTTTAGTGATAATATTTACCTTTTAACATATATTTAATTAAGTATACATAAGAAAATAGTTTTTCCATAATTATCGATATGTAAATTCTGAATTATAAGTTCAATGAATGAATTATGAGGGTGAAATTAATTTATGCCAGGGAGAGTGTAACATCCCCATATTTTAAAAGGCTAAAATATGTTCTTAAATTAATTACTAAAAACTATGTGAAATTTATAAAATTACAGTTAAACCTAATTATTTCACTTTTTGTGAGTTGAATTTCTAAAAACAGACATACATGGTTGCGATCAGCAAGTTATATGGAGTCTGATCGGACAAACTTAATTTTTTGGTGAATAGATACTTACCCTTTTGAATAGAGATGTAACCCCTATGAATAGTAATATTACTCCTATAAATAGTAAGTAATCCAACTGAATAGTAACGTCACCCAAGAATGTATAAATAAAATTTATGTATTTTATAAGTGATAATATGATAATAGTATAAGTGTTGGTCTTTTTGTCATAAATATTTAATTAAAATTCTTAGATAAATTTAATAATTTAATGTAAATGTATTTTCATAAAAGATAACCATAAAATATTATTTTATTGTCTCACGGTTAAAATAAAATTTTCAGATACCTTTATTTCTTTTTTAAGGAGTTATAAAATCAGTTATAGTTTTAAATTTTTTATGTTTCAAATAATTTTTTTATTTAATTTTTAAATTTATCATATTTATAAAATTGTTACGATAAATTTTAGTTCATTTTTTAATTCAAAACATTGAAAACTTGTTATGGTGAATTTTTTGGATTTTTTAAAATACATCAATTTTGTGAATAGTAAAATTCGATAATTTACGAAATATGCTAAATAAATGAATATCTGCATCATGCATGAGTTATGGATGATGTAAATGGCCATTGGTTATATCTCAAATGAACATATTACTATTTGTGGTCACAAGAATCATCACAATTTCATTTATCTAGAAAAATAATATACTAATGAAATAAATTTTGATATAACACTCCTCCCCTCCACTATAAAAACCACCCTCACCACCTCTTATCCTCACATATCTCAAGTCGTGTGCCCTATCAAGATTTATTATAAAATATATCCCTACAACTCTTTACCATTTCCACGATCTTTTGGTATTAATAAAATACCCAAAAACAATTCATTATGGAGGCTCTGATGAGGAATGAATCAAGAGGTAAACCATCTTCCATTTTCTTTCCATTTCTTTTCAAGTTATTTTTTATTCTTTTATATCCTCACCTATCCTAATACTAACTTTATGATACCTATAGTACCTTAAATGTAAATTAATTTGTTCATTCTAATGGAATAATTCATCATCATCTCTACTTTTGCCTCCTTTTATACTAGAAATGGAAACACCATCCGAGATGTGTTAATTTATGAGATTCAAGGACTATAGGTTTTCAATTTCAATTACCATATTCACTTCCGGTCATGAAACCATTTTTATGGTTGAATGAAATTATTATTTATTTAATATATCCTATTTAATGTTCTGTAATCATTTTGTACCAATGATTTTAATTTATAAATCAAAATGAATTCTTTGTGATCAAGAAACTTACAATGAACCCAAACGATTATCATTAATGTTTTATATAATGATTCATACTCACTCAAAATAAACAAATGACTTTTATAACCATTTCAGATTTTTTATGTTATCTAATACCATATAACTTCAATTATAGACAACCATTCTCATCTTATATGTTTATCTGCACATGTATATAAGTAATCTAATCATGAACACCAAGGAAACAAACACTCTTAAACAATGAAATTGATCCTCTTAACCCATCAAAAATGGCACGAGTGATCTTAATAAGTTTATAATAAATCAATTAAATGTATAATATGTTATTTATTTATAAATTATATTTATTCCCTTTCATGTTTTAAAATACCTTTGATATTTTCCTTTAACCACACTAAAATGTTTTAATTCAAATGTTTATTAAGTACTTTTTTCTTGTTATTACATAAAATTGGAATAAATTTACTTGATACAAGACAATTCTACCCTATAATTATAAATGCATTATCTAATTCCTTTGCTTCATGTAAATTTTTATGATACTTCAATTTTTTATGATTTATGATAGATTATGATACCCAAATCTTACAAAGGGTTGCTCCTATATTTATGTATTATTGATTATGTATGAATCTATATGTGGAAATCATATTAATTAACGTGTTATGATGTGTTTTCCTAGATATATCTCTAATTCAATAAGTAAATCTTTGTCTCCTGAGAAGGTGTGTGCAATGACCTTGGTGTTTATCCTTAACTCATGCTCCACGTGCAACGGTCATGGCAATTTTTCTTAACTTGGGATCTATGTGAAATAGTCTTGGTCGTTAGTATTGACTCATGCTCCTCTATATGAAACAATCATAGACTCATTCTATAGTAATGTTTTATGTTGCTTCCACATTATTATGATTCCATGTTTATATGATCCCATGTTCTATAAGTTATGATTCCATATGTTCAAATGTGTTCCTTACTATTTTATGTCATTATGTAATTCTTTATAACCCTTGTGCTAAGATTTTGTCTTATGATTATTCCCATATAGAGCTTTTTGTTCTCATCCCATGTTGCAAAAATGTTTTTCACGCGATTCCATAGAAGTTCAAGGGGCAGTTAAAGTGACAATGTAGATGAATCCAATCCTTTATATTGTAATTATTTTTGTAAAATCTGGGTTAATATAAGGTTATTATAATCCTCCAAAACCTATAGTGGAAAATTTCCTAGATTGAATAATGTACTGTTTATTTTTCTGTTATCTTCTATAAAAAAATATACAACATGATTTAGTACTAAATATAAAATTTCGTGTTCATGGATTTACATAACACTAGATCAGTTTAATTAAGTAGAAACCCATTACATAACTCACATGATAATCAAATATATATAAGTCACAATTTCCTTAAGGGTCACAAACATAAAATATATATTATTCTATAATTCATCGGAATACAATAAAAATTGAAGATATTTATTCAAAACTACTATATTATGAAATATTTTAATATGTTAAACATAATATAGGAATGATAAATTTAAATTAATCATTCATATGTACTTATTTTTTACCCATATCCTTAAATTTTGTTACTACCTATCATAAGGTGGTACATATTTTTGTAGTTTTTGGATGACATTTTGTTCTATAGACATGTTTTTTTTCTAAAAACAATTGATCATAATGGTTTATATAGAATCAAAGTTATTTCAATTTTTTGACCATAAAATATTTAAAATGATTCATGGAATATGAAAATAATGTAAAATTTTCCAGACTCATTTTTTGTTACAATGTTTTCAGATTTGGAAAAATATCGTAATAAGTTTTTTCTAATAAAACTATTAAAAATATTTTTTATTAAATAAAAACATCATTATAAGTTTTATCTAAAATAAATTTTAATTATCATTTCTTTACAAAACTATATTATTTAATGATTTATAACTAAAACTATAATATTTTTTTTTAAGAAAACCAAGGTGAAGAGGTTATTCATACTGATGATTCTTTCAATTCGAAATGTACTTTTCTATTCTTTTAATTTTTTCACTATTTCATTACAATTGTTTTAAAATTGATTTTGTTATAATTTTATTTTTTTAAACATTTTTTTGTGTTTATTAATTTTTTCTCAAATCATATTCAATATCAATATGATAGAAATTTTTAAAACCTCAAGACTTCAAATTTTCATTTAATCTTTATTCTGATCATTTTTAACCATCAAATCGTATTGGTTTCATATCGTCCATTTGAATTATTGTGGAAGATTAACTCTTGTACCTAATTCATATATAAATGATCATCGCCCTCTATCCCACATTGATTATTCCTTGTTTTTCTTTCAATCTACTAACCCTTTTATGTTTTTTAATCCAAAAAATCTTTTTTTCTGATTCATCGAGTATAGATCAAAATCTGATGGAAACAAAATATTTTTTGTGAAGAGGTTTGTCTTTAGATAAAGGTCACTTGAGAGAGTTTTCTATGAAAAATATTTTTCTTATTTGAAAAAGAAAATTGCCTTTCAAGGATAGGAATTAGTGTGTTTTGAGAAACTTGATATGTATTTTGACTTACCTTACCCTGATATTGTTCATGGATTATATGAATATATTATATTTTAAATGGAAGCTAAAATAGGAAAAGATTATTTTTCATTGTATAGTAAGAGATATATATTGTATCTTAAGAAAATCACATGTCTACTTAGAGTACCCTCTGAAGGAGAATCTTTTTATCCTTTACATAAGCTCCATATGATCATTTTTCATTTAGAAATTAATTTGAAAAATATTCCTTATTTAATCATTATAAAAATTTAGGAAGGTTTACCATATGATGTTGAATAACTATGAAGTTTCCTTATCTTTTCCAGGGTTTCTCATATCAAGAATGGTAGATCATGACACAATAAAAGTTTATAATGTTTTTGTATTGTATTTTCTTATCTACTTGAGAAATATAGTCATGGAAATTTTTCATCTTCTTAACCATGGATAACACTGATTCTAGAATAATCAAATCAACAAACATATTTTTTCGACCTTCTTAAGTAATTTGGTTAATAATTTCAAGTTGTATTTCACTATTACCAAAAAATGAACTTCAATGAGATAAAATATTTCATTCATCTGTTAAAATATGATTAATAGGATGAGATTATTTTGATGAAAATTTAAATAGGTTATTTTATAATTTTGGTGTTATTAAATCGGAGGAAGAACCATCAATAATTCTAGAAAATTTTGATCATATGAAAAAATAATGTAGAGATTTCTATATAAAAGAATTAAAAGAAGAAAAAGAATGTTCCTAAAGATGTTTTTAATGATTATATTAAAAATATTAATCCAGGTGATCTAGAGATCAAAATCTACCCAAATGAACAGAATATTTTTAAAATTATGTGGTTGATATGTTATAAAAATAAATGATGGAAAAAAATAGAACAAATTATTACAAGATGGAAAAATTGAAAAAATAACGATAAATGGAGTTTAGTTGGAGTCTAAAAATATTTCCATTCAAACATCCCATACTCATAATGTTAATCTAGATTATGTTTTAGTTTTTAAAGAAACTAATGTTTTAAATGTTCAAGTTCCATTTATAGTTAATAAAATAAAGGTTAATGTTCTTGTTGATGAATCAGTACTTGTTTTTCAAGAAAAGGAATCAAAACTGGAACTATGCAGAAAATAATATTTGTGAATAGTAATATAGCTCAATGAAGAGATATATAATGTTTTTAATGAAGAAGTTGATGGGAAGGATAAAGAAATAAATAATGTTTTGAATATAAAGAAGAATACACTAATATTATATAAGTTGTTGAAGATGCTGAAGATGGTGACAATGATAATTATATAGATAAAAAATAGGATGAGAATGAAGAAGAATATGAAAAAAAATATAATAATACAAAAGACTAATGAAAGTAATCATCATGATTAGAGTCATCCTCATCAGAATTTCCTTCCAAGACTGATCGAGGTAGTAAGATCCGAATATCTAAAGAAGATTCATTAACATCAAAGGAAGCTAAGTCCTTATTAAATCAAGAATAAGGTCAAAATTATATGACCAAGGATGATGAAAAACCCATGACTGATATAAATGTTGAGATTATGGAATTTTTTGATGATACGAATCTATCAGTGAAAGATGACAATGTTTTTTCAAAGGTTTAAAAGAAGAAAGGCAAGAAAGTAGAAATCTGACCAAGTTGATAAAAATCTCCCGAGGTTCAGCAAGATTAGTCATATTCATCTATAACAATTTCTTATAAAGGATTTCATTATATTATTCATTCTTTGAAAAGATTATATGGAACCATCCCATACTTTCAGTTTCAGGTATCTCACTACCAACTAATTAATGAAACTCAAATTGAGAAATAAGTTAAATTAACGGTTTTAATAGAGAATGTTGTTTGGATTGAATATCAGTTTAATATTTTTCATGAAAGTTCCCAAACTCATATAAAGTAATTTAATAAAATTTTGAATTGGTATCATTGATTTGATGTTGATCTAAAGTTATATGATGATAATTTTGATGATTTGTGCTATATTATAAATGATTCATGTGAATATTTAAATATATTTTCTAAATATATAGATGAAAGGGTAAAGTTTTTTGGAGAATTTAAATGGTGTAACTCATGGAATAACTGAGGAAGTTAATGTTTATAGAATAAAATCTGAGAAATAAAGGTTTTTATGACCATACTCTCTTCTATCGAAGAAAAATTGTTCTTTCTCAAGTAGTAGAATAATATGATTTTAGAGGATGTCCAAAATATAATGTATTTGGAGTAAAAAGTTGATAAGCATATGTAGGATCATAAATAATTCAAGAAGATGAAGTAATTTGTGAAATCATTGATAAAGAATGAATGAGTTTTTATTTTTAACTGTTATTTTATTTGTTTCTGTAAAAAATTTCAATAGTTTGTTTATAAATTAATTATTATTTCATTAAAATCTGATTTGTTTCAATGTTTTCCAATAACACTTGCTTAAATATTGTTTCATACTTTCTGTGGATTATTAATTCATTTTATTCATATTTTTTCTTCATTAACATTATAGAAATCATTGGACTCATCCCTATTCATTTTAGAAAACCCCAAAGGGGGTATTTTTATATAAAGGGTAGAAATTATTACAAAAATTGAGAAATATAATAGAGTAGAAGTGATTACAAAGGGGTGATGTTTCTGTAAGGGAAAAATATGATCCTAGGGGGAAGTTCATCATATTCACATCATAATATCCATCATTTTCAGATAAGTTATAAAATGTTAGGGATAAGGATTAAATATTAACTCTAATTACGATGTAGTGTAATGAAATGTAATTTCTGTTTTTGAATTTATTTTTTCATTTATGTTTTGGGGGTTTCGCTTTCCAAAAAATGATAGATTTTTGATTTAGAAGTTATAGTTATTATTTTTCCATTAATTTATATTTAGAAGTAACAAAAACCATCTAAAATACATATATACTAACTTTTTGATGTCCCAAGTGTTTTAGATTGTTTATGTAGAAAACATTATATTTTACCTTACATGGAATAAGTTATTATGTTTTATGGAGATAAAATTTAAATTCATAATTATGATTATCATAATGATTCTATGTATAATAAACATTAGACTCCCTGTTATAAAGACCAGATGTTATAAATTTTGTATTTTCAATTGTACTTACAAACTATCAAATATCAAATAGATACTCATACTGATAACATCAGAATGATACTTATAATAATTATCATATTGGCATTGTTAAGGAAGTATATAGGACTAAATATGTTTATAGTCTTCATATGGAAAAATTATTTGTAATGTAGGGAATATATTTTACACTACTTTGGGATAAACCAATATAAAATCAGGAAATATATTATGCCAGATTGTTATTAGGTGTCAAATGCCAGATGTACATGTCATTGAAACAAATATGCATAAATATGACCACTAGATGATTAAGGTGACCATTGGGAGGATACTTATAAGTAAAAGGTAATTTAATGAATTTAGATCTTATTGAATCATTTTTATTTTCTTATTTTTTGATAGCTCTATAAATTTCTTAGTGTGAACATATTTTTCTTAGTATTTTCAATTTTTTAGAGATTTGTTGTTATATGGAATTCTCATAAGTGTTGTCTACTTAAGAACATTAGGACTGTAATATGTGTTTAATCATTGTAATAGTTGAGGTATTTCAAGGATAGGAAGATGGATAATCTTCTCTATTAGATCGAGGGAAATTGGGTCTCGGTAGATAGAGTAAATCTGATATTCAAATCATGAGCTTTTGGGGATAAGAAGACAAAGCAATTCCAATCATCATATCGATGGGTTTCATAGGTAAGGAAATACATACTTTAATTTAAGTATAAAACAATGGGTACCATTAGCTTAGGATATTTAATAAATTTCTATTAAGCTTAAAAGTGGTAATTCATTTTAATATCTTGAATGTAATTATTTCCTTTATAGTCTATTGTATTACTTGTTTTTACAATTTTTATTTCCGATGGACATTTTAAAAGAAATTGATTCATCATATTCATATCTCATTTCTATTTTTTCTCAAATTAACTATGATTATGATACATAATATGATAATAATATCTATCATGATTCTAATATTTTAACTCAGATTTTCTCATATATTGGTTCCAATTCTGTGCTTAAGATCATCAAACTAAGGGTCGAGTACGATAATTCAACATTAATAGGCATTGGGTTTTTTTATTTTAATTCATTTAATCGATGTTTATAAAATCACAATTCACCCTATAAGTTAGCCATAAATTACATATTTATACAATCATAATCAGTATTATAGAAATAATAATTTGACCCCGTGGAGGGGGTAAGTGATATAGTCTAACCATTCATTGTATCCTTAATAAAAATTACACAATTTTGTTCAAAATTTAATAATAGAAAGGTCCAGGTACATGATATTCCCATATTAAAATTTATCATAAATAATAGTAGGGGAAATGTAAATATATGTGGCTCAAACTACTTCATGTAATCTCATTTAATTGTCCCTTTTAGTAGATAAGAAATTTCACGTCAAATGTGGTTTTACTAGAAAACTAAGTCATGATAGAAATACCATTAAATTAACAAAAATTAAGAATATCCGTTCATGAGGGAAGGTCAACCCATATAAAAAGGTGATTCAAAACATCATGTGAGCATTATAATCAGGAACATTAGATGACATTCCAGATGGGGTGTTTTAGTCATATATAAAACATTGATTCTAAGTATAATAGTTGATCTTTCCTTATGTGGTATTTCAAGTAGATTTTTTTAACCTCCAACCATTTACAGGGATTTCATAATATGTCTAAATAAGGCCTATGAAATTAATTTAAGGAATTTCATATTTTAGAAGAAATATGAAGAATGGTATGGAATATAGTATAGTAAAAATACTTTATAAATGATGAAAATTTGAGGGAAAATAAATATAGATGACCTAACTCATTACTATGAAACATTACTCTTCCATTATCAGTCATTGATTTGAGCCATAATGAGAGGAAATATAATAATTTTCAAATGTTCTAAAAATAGTCACATGGATGTATCATTCCTTATGATGATATAAAAAAATAAAAGAATCAAGATGAGTGTTATAATTATTTTTTGGATTGCAATTCGTCATATGATAATGAAATCATCCCCATATTGGAAAAAATCCTTCCATGGAAAAAGGAAGAGGAAGAGTGTGGGGTGGGATACTGGGTGAAATGGTGGGGGAAAATGGGGTGAAACCCATTTAAGAGAGGTTTACAAAAATTTCATTAATTTTAATTTAATAAACCTCAAGGATTGATCAAATATTATAATTTTTTTAACAAACCATGTTGTTCACTACCCATAGAAACCCGCACCTCAAAAGGGTAGATCATGGTTCATATTGAAACATGGCCATAGAATCCTAATGATTCTTTTGTAATGATTATCAAATAGTAACACACAACCAATCAAGGAAATTCAAATCTTGGTCCATGATTTGATAAAAATGGTTTAATTCTCAATCAACATTGCTTAATGGGTTATGATGGATTTTCTTTGAAAGCCCCAACTGAATATTACACTACACCCATCTCCTGTAAATATGTATTCAAAGAGGTTTCTCATCAACCACATTTAAATAAGAATAAAATATAAGATAAATCTCCTCCAACTAACTATTCTAAAAAATTCTCATCTTTGACATCTGTTGTGTTACCCAAACCAGATTTAGAATCATATTCCCAAGGAACACCAAGATTTTTCTGAGCAAGATCACTAAATCATGTACCCATCTACTGGTGATGTATCTGAGCTCAAAAATCTCCCAAAAAATCATTATCTTGTGATAGCACCAGTACTGACATTATCCTGACCATCCATGGGTCATCGTATGGTACTCTAGAATTTAGGCATACATTGGTATTTCAGAAAAAACTATAATCAAACCCATACCTATAACATATAGAGGATTACAATAATAAATTTATTTATTTATCAAACTACGTCAAGGATCTATAACTACCACTATGAAACTTATTTCAATATCCAATGACCTTTTCCCACTGATGGGTCACCCACCAATGACTAATATTCCAATCCCCACTTTAAAAGATTCCCTTTCATTAGATCGACAATTGATCTCCTGGTTATCACAACCAATGCCTTTGGCATAAAGAATAACATGGATAAGAACCCATTTATCCAGAGAACTAATGTAAAAATTTCCTTCCACTCATTCCCACACTCCAATAATGTTTTCTATGAAGTTTTCCAATTCAATTCACTATGCGGATCACCTCCTTTAAAGGGACCTAGCATACTATGCCATGTATGGTGTGTTTTCTATCCGCTTAAAAAGAGCAACTCCAAATGAGTTCTTTTAACAAACTGGGAAATGAATTTAGCTAGGTAGCTCAATATATATCTGATGTTCTCTCTTAGTGTACTCTATATGTTTTTAAGATATTTTTTATTCTCATCTATAAGTTGATAGTAGACTACTATGTTATCGATTAGTGTATATTTCACTCTCGGGCTACTCCCACCTCAAATAGGATACAATTTTCATAATTAACCAATGGAACTATGTCTCATGATTGTGTGTTCCATGGTTTTATCATGGATCAATTATCTCCTTTCTCCTAGTCCATTCTAGGTTTGACCTCATCCTTAGAACTTCCTTTTAATCACCCCAAAGATCTGCGTCACCCTACCCACAAGAGTGCCCTATTTAAAAAATTCATTACGTTGTGCACACCTATCCATTCACTAATTTTCAATGTTTAAATAGTTACCTCATGAAAATACTGCAATCTATCTTATCATTAATAGTGGGTGCACTATCTCATAAAACATAGTTCGAGACCCGAATCATGCTCTAATGGGTCATCAATCAACAAAGCCAAGTTGACTGTGCTACTTGGAAAATCATCTTTAAACACATTCAGATCCCTCTTTAAACTCCCCTTCAAATCAGGCCCCTACCCATGAAATTATTTATTAAAGGAACAACCTCCAAAAGTCTATTCTTTTAAAATTAAATAATATATGATTCAAACACTAATTAATTGGTATACGAATCAAACCATTCCAAACCATTGAAGCTAGTTTGATATCCAATCACCCTAGGTGCTTATTTGAAAACTCTAAGCATCATACCACCTATAAAGTAAAACTTGAAAACATTCCATGAAATGGTATAAAATTATAATTAAACCAATATCATCTCATTTAAGTAAAATATAAATCAAATGATAACCACAATATCAAGATTCCCACTATCAAATGAAATGAAAGTAAACTACTAGGGTCAACATCAATGTAAGGGAATCAACGTATCATAACTAGATCAATAGATCAAGATCAAATTATGTATAGTATTTATGAAAACCTATCATTAAGGTTACATTCATGAGAACCATTCTCTATTTAAGGGAATTTATTAAATCATGACTAGCGTGCTTGAAAACACTGTTTTATAAGAGGTTAAACTGAAATATGTAATCAAGAAATTTCCTGTAAGGGTCAAAACCTATTGACATAAGAATAAAGACATCATCTACCAAACATATATCTTTCAGACCCTAATCATTATAGAGTATCATAATAGGGGAGTTCTCATTGAAATGTTAAAATGTTAACATAAATGATAAAGAACTCACACTCTGTGATATATGTATATGGTAACAACTCTTTTGAGGTTTTCTTTCCATAAAACCACCTATCCATCTAGGTGTTTTGTTTTATTATAAAAGAGTCTTACCCAACACAAATGGATAAATAATAATCACTTACCATTCCTAGAAACTCATATCAAAAGTATACTAGTTTCAAATCCCCAAGGGAACAACCTCCAAAGTTAAAACTGCTTTTACACAAAGCATCAACATTTAAAACATGGTTCATTCCAAATGTCAAAATTCTCTACTTCTTATGAATTCATTCAACAAAACAATAGATTTGAGGTTAAATGATATCTTATGGAAAGAACCATGTTCTCATTCCTATAATATCTCGAATAAAACTAGTTCTAACCCTTACACAAGGCTTAAAACTAATAACACCACTAAAAGGTTTCATTTAAGTCGTTGTGTCGGTTCATATTTTTTTTAAATTTTAAAATTTATCAAATATATTAAATGGTAATCTACCAGTTATAAGGTAAATTATTTATCAAACTCTACTTAGAACTTTATTTGGATGATACCATGAAGTATAATATGAAAACTATCTTATAATTTCATTTGAAACCATTTT
This sequence comes from Viscum album, assembly GCA_963277665.1. Classification (NCBI taxonomy): domain Eukaryota; kingdom Viridiplantae; phylum Streptophyta; class Magnoliopsida; order Santalales; family Viscaceae; genus Viscum; species Viscum album. Next base: position 1,543,373,631 of record OY728155.1, on the reverse strand, counting down.
AAATCATCCATAATTCATCAGAACGCATTTAGATAAAGAAAAATTAAATTTCCAAGGTATATAATAGAATAACCTTTATTTTGTAATTTGAATTTTAATTAATGAAATATTCATAATAATAAATCTAAGCTGCGTATTAAAAGTTTTTTTACCACATTATGAACAATTTATTAAGTATGACATCTTCATACATTTATATGTGTCACTATATAAGCAGTTGTGGAAACATTGAAGAACCATTACATTTTTATCACAAGAATACCCCCATGGGGTCACGTTATAAATCCTAAAAAGGATATGGAAAAATTTTAGGGTCTCGATATTTCATTCAAGATATTAAAAACCCCTTAATGGGTTTATCTCATAAGTAACATGCCCCAACTAACATACTTGGGTCATGTTGTGAATTTTTGGATTTACTGATATAGCTATTCATTCCCAAGTTGTAGAGGTATAATATTTTATAAAGGTATACATTTCCTATAATAAATCAAATTTAGCATATATCATGGTTCAATTATATGAATTTACACTTCTTTATTATAAAATTACATTCCTTAACAAGTTACAATTGGAAATCATGTAACTACAACCAGGTTTTTATTTTGGGCCTAAAATAATTCAATTTCATGTATAATGGTATCACTATATCGGTTACCCTTAATTATTTATAAATTCCCATCCACATTATGAACTTTTATTTTCACCCATTTAATAACAACCAATGTTTCACACCAAGCAACCAATGGTGTATGGCTCAAACATTTCATAATTGGCTAATTAAGGGACCCCCATCAAGCTATATGGGAAAACAAAACTTAGTTTGATGCTCACACATTAGTAACTATTAATTTATTTTAATTATAAAAAATCATTCTAACATAATAATAAATACATGTATAAGATGTTAATCCTAGAATCAAGGTATACAAATCATCAGGCATCAGAAAATCTATAATGAAATTTACATGTTATGAAATATTTATGGAATGTGAATTTCGATGTACCTATAATGATTTAAATTACAATAATCAATTTCCATATGATATAAGGTTAAATATATATGAATCAATAAATAAATAAACATCATAAATACATTAATCAATCAAGGTGAAATATCAATCAACTATAATGATGATCAAAATAAATAATCCCACCTTTGGAAACTCGATATTACCCTCATGTAGGGGTTGTCCTGGCTAAGATATGGTCTACTTAAAAAGGTTCGATGCAATACTAGTCTCTTATAAAACATCCCAAAAAATAAATACAAAATGAAAAGATAATATGATACAACTTTTTGACAACATGAACTATGATCCACAAAATGGTTCCTTAAGCTGGTTGGTCACATCGCCTCAGGCATGCCTCCCCATGTGCTCGATGCTTCTAGCTTGTATCAAGGGTCTTAAGGTGGTATAGTGGGGAGAATATACCCATTGGATCAGAAATAAATATAAAGGGATCAATAATAAATAAAGATCAGTAGAATATATAAACCTCAGACAATAAATAATAAATGAATGGAAATCATGCATAAACATGATCCAATGTACAAGAAATAGGATAAAGTAAGAATAAATAGAAGTAGATATATGATAAAATACATGAATAACTAAAAGAAAAAGAATGAAAAGAAACTCAAGGACCAACTCCATGATAATCCAGATCATTGTCTTAGTCATGTGCTTCAAATCTATATGTAATGGGTAACAACACATACTGTGATCCATGATCCTAAACCCACAACCATAAGATCTGTTCAGGTATCAATCGGTTGTCAAAATAGGTTATGAGATATACTCAGTAGGATACCTAAAATGGTTTCAAACAAAATAAATTCCCTGAATATAAAATAAATTAGGGTTTACATATATTATGAAAATAAGTAAATAAATGAAAGTTACAAGTCATCTTAGGTTCCTCAAGGACACCTAGTCAACCGTACCTGCTTCAGCATAAGATGGAATATTTTGGATGATATTTCACCATATATAAATATATATATATATATATATGAATGTATATATATTAACTACATATGTAGTGAAATATGTATCCATATAAATATATACTAGGACTACCAAGGACCTGAAGTGTAAATTTGGCATCCTTGTCCAGTTTTGGGAGTCTCATTGAGTGAAAAGATATTTTATGACTGAATTTCATAAATAATGATTGATTTCGTGCCCAAGTATCATAATTCAAGAGGAGATAAATTCTCATGTATCACAAATTAAGAGGGAATCCATGCCAGAGTATCACAATTTATAAGGGGACGTCATTCCCATAATAAGAAGGTACTTTATGCCCATAAAAAATAAGGGATTCAATTCTAGTAATAATAAATGATTCCATTCCCATAATAATATTATTTTCCATGACCATAATAATAAGGGACTATGAGCCATTAAATAATAAGTGACCCCATTCCCATAAATAATAAGGGACACCATACCTATAATAATAAGGGATGTTACTCCCATTTACACCTCAAGAAATACTACTTAACATTTCATTCATAAGTTCTAAGGAAGGGGTAAGTTGGATGGTCAAACCATTCAATCTCACTTTTATCCATATTATACAATTATGTTCAGTCATTTATAATGGAATGGGACATGTTCATGATCATTCCATATTACAATTAAATAATAAATAATAAATGGGGGCACGTATATATACATGCCTTAGACTACTTATAGAACACTCATTTAATTAACCCTTTCATTACATATGGTATCTCTCCTTAAAAGTGATTTTATTAGAAACTATTATCTTGATCGACATACCATTCATTTAAAACAATTTAATCATATCTGTTCAGGTGGGATGGTAAACCAACCTAAAAAGGGGATTACAAATGTGAATAGATCATTATTATAACGAACATCAGAAGAAACACCCTATGGGGTGGTTTAATCATATAGTAAACATTGAATATAAATAGATTTGTCAATATCTCTTTATGTGATGGTCCGTGTAGAATTTTTCAACCTCCAACCATGTACAAGGGTGGCATAACACATCTAAAGTAAGTTTAAATGATTAATGTAAATAATTTTATAATTTATGAGAAATGTGAGTAATGTTCAAACATGTGTCATAGAAGAAATAAATTATAAATGATGTAAATTTTAGGGGGGAAAACATATAAACCACCGACTTCATGCTTTTGATGATTCCTTCATCCATTATTGGAGCATGATTCATCCTGGAATGAGTAGAAATGGAAGAATCAATAAACACCTTAAATATATTTCCAAAGTGATAGAAACTATTAAGGAATCCATATATCTACATAAATTAATAAAAGATGTAATATGAGTCTAAGACTTATGTAGGGGAGTCCAATGCATATGATGTTGATAAAATCAGACAAAGAATGGAGTAGATACTCCCATTTAAGAGATAGGACGATGAGGTACATGTAGAGGACCTTTTGGGAGAAATGTGGGAGGAAAATGAGGTGAAAACCAATTAAGAGTGGTGAAAAATGTATATTTCCCCCTATTAATGAGCCACACTGTGCAACAGACCATGTATATCCCTCTAGATCCACCTCTATAATTTTCTGCAGACACATCACATTGTTATAGGGCCATGGGAACATAGTTAAACCAACTGTGTGACACCCCCATAGTCCCATTCATAGGTTAATAATGTTTCCCCAAGATGGCCACATTCTTTCTTTAAATAATGTCTCTATTGAAAACAGGCCACATGGTTTGGGCTACAACGTTAGTACAAATCATGTGCCAATCGTGTACCTCTTTCTTTATCTCCCAAAGTAGATTATTTGTAGACTGGTGCTCCGAACACTCCTCTAAAAACTAGAGGCACCTCTCAGACATTAAACCTCCTCTAATAATGAAATTATTAATAATTCTAACCCTCAGGATTCTATTCTGAAGATCAGTTTGGAATTTGGATTTTCCACCAAATGAAATTTCAAATTCTATTGAAATTTCATCCTGGTCCAAAATGAGTGATCTTACAATATCTCAAAACATAGAACATCACATCACCATGTGGCCTTATATAGAAATTGAAACATCACATGGCATAATTAGGTCATGAAAGTTCTTCTAAAATTACTGAATTATCTCCAAAACTCTCACCTTTAACTGCCACCTGAACTAGATTCTGAAGCCTAATCCAATGGTGCAGCGTTATTTTTTTGAGCACGTTCACCGAAACATGTACCAAAATTCTAGTAATTTAACTCTAGGTAAATCATCTCTAAAAAATAATCATCATTCTATAGAACCAGTACTTGCACTATCTAAATCTTGCATCCATTGGTCGTTATAAGGTACTTTGGTGTTAATGCCCACATCTGGATTTCACCTTAACCCATAATCAAAACATTACCTATAAGATAAGATGGATTCTAGAAATTAATTTATTTATTTATAAAATATAATAAAAGTTCCATAACTACATCCATCCGAGGGTCTCCCACTGAAGACTGATATTTCACATCCCACCTTATCAGTTTCCTGATCATCACATCAAAAAATGAACTCCTAATTACCACATCCATTTCCCTAGGAATCCTAGAAATAAAGACTGGAAACGATAATAATCCTCTCAGGACAAGCGCAATTGTAAACATCACTCTTCACTCATTACCACACAATAATAATAGTTTCTATGATATTTTCCAATTAAAGTTACAATGACGGTTACTACCCTTAAAGGGACAATAACATACAATGCACTGTATGGAATGTTTTAATCCTCTCTAAGAGCACAAACCTAAAGGAGTTATTTCATCAAAATAGTGTAGGGATTTAGGTAGGTAGCTTTGAGTATATCTTATTATCTCTCTTATCATACTCTGTAATGTGTAAATATATTGGGAAATATCATCTCTGATCCAAGAGTAAACTATGATATTATAGATAGGCATGTATAGTTCTCTTGAGACATTCTCACCTAAAACAAGATACGTTTTACGTAATTACCCCTTAGAACCACATCTCCTAACTGTGCATGTCATGGTGCTATCATGGTTCAACTATCACTTATCATGTGGTCCACTCTTTATTAGCCTTCATCCTGGGGAATACCTTTTAATTAACCTAAAGCTCAAAGTCACCCTACCAACAAGGATCAGTCATTTAATACAATTGGTCCTCTACTCGCACACGACCATATAATAATGTAAGATTTTTAAAAAGATACCGTGTTCAACTAGTATAAGCCAACATATCATTATTAGGGGGTGTACTATCTCATTCCACCAGATTAGAGACCTGAATAACACTCTTGTGGCTTATCCATCAACAAATTCATGTTCACTATGCTACTTGACACATAATTTTTAAAAAACACATGGAGCTCCCTTGAAACTCCTCTTCAAATTGGGATCCAAAACATGAAATGATTTATTGAACAACCACCCACATTAAGGCATCGTTTTCAAAAACTAAATCATCTATGGTGAAAAACTAGTCAACTGGGCCAAGAACCCGTATAGTCTAACCCATTGAAGCTAGTTTGATATCTAATCACCCTTGGTTATTATTCAAAAATCACATGCATCATCCCTACTATAACATAAAACCAAATCACATTTCATATACATCTCTCTAAAATATCATTAGACCAATATTTTTTCCATTATATAAAATTTTCACCTCGGACCAACCTCTCTCTAGGCTTCCCCATGACCAAAAAAACATAACTAAACTACTAGGTTCCATATCAATGTAAGAGAATCAAGGTATCCAAGATATCCCTATGGATCAAGCTCAAAATATAGCCACTAGGTCCAACCACCTAGACATATGTTTTTTCATTTGAGAACCATGTTCCATTTAAGATAATTTATTAAGAAACATCTAACATGTCTTAAAACACACTTTTAGAAGAGGTTAAACTAAAACAGGTAAGGAATCATTGACCTACAAGGGTAAAAACTTATCAACATAGACATAACAACATTAGTTTATAAACATTGGGCTTCCAATCCTATATCATCAATGAGAATATGAATATGAGGTTCTTGGTTAATGGATATAATTCTAATGTAAAGGATAAAGAGCTAACAATCCGAAGTATACATATATGGTAACACCCATTTTTTAGGTTCACTTACCCGAAAACCACCGATCCATTCTAGGGTATTGTTTCAAAATGTAAGAGTCGTAACAAAATCAACTAGATCAATGGGAAATACTTACCATGCTTATAAAATCGGTTCAAGGGTCAACTGGTTTACTATACCAAATGGTTCTACCTTATTGGTTAACCCCACTTTTACACAAGGCGTAGAATTCTAAAACCAAAGTCACTGAAAAAGTAATAAGGCTCTATAACCTATCCATTAATTCCAAGAAACAACAAGATGAAGATCAATCTATATCTATGGGAAATGTTCACATTCCCATTAAAATAATCACTCAAGGAAAACTAACACTTCTCCATACATGACGGTTAAATCCAATAACATCACTAAAAGGTTTCATTTAAGTTGTTATATCAATTCACATTTATTATAGCATTTAAAAAAACTCAAATATATAAAATGGAAACTACCAGTTATAAGGGGGAACATTTCTCAAACTCTACATAGTACTTTATTCGAATGACTCCATTAAGCATAATATGAAAATTTTCACATAATTATCTTTTTAACACTTTTAAATCTGCCATAATTCATTAAAAATGACTCATCTAAAGAAAATTTAAATTTATTATATATAGAGTAAATTTATCATTAGGTTGTAATTGGAATATTAATTAATGAAAGATTCATAATAATAATGCTCAGAAATAGATTATAATGTATTTTATCATTTTATGGGAAATTTGTTAAGTATGAAGACATCATAAATTTATATTTAACACCATATTAGTGGATATGGAAACATTAAATTTACATCCCATATTTATCACAAGAATACGACCATAGGGTCATGTAAAAAAGCATAAAATGATAAGTCATCCTATAAGGGTCCCACTATTTAATTCAAGATATTAAAATACCCTTAATGGGTTTATTTTATAAATAAAATCCATCGACTGATATACTTGGGTCTAGTTGTGAATTACAGTATTTAGTCATTTGGGTCATCTTTCCCAAGTTATAGAGGTATAAGACTATACAAATCCATCCATTTTCTGAAGGTTCTGAGCACAGTGGAAGCATGCAATGGGTGATGAAATAATTAAAATTTATTTAAATTTGAATTTCCCAAAACCCCAATAGAGGTTAATTAAATTTATGTTTATAATTATTTTATTTAGATTGTAAGAAATTAATCACCTCATCCTAGGTTTCTATCATTATAGTCAATATCAATTATGTAAAAAGTCCATTTCTGATTATGTATGTTTTTTTTGTGATGATCCAAGGGTAGATTCACTATAGTGGTGATCCACATATTCTCTAATGATCTCCATGCAATGCCAGTCAATATTTGGGTGCTAGTGCAGTGAATTGAATCTCTTGCATTGTTTGTTTTTTATCTCTCATTCTTTGGTCCTGACGAAATATCTCTTGTGTTCTCTTTCATGAGAGGGAGATAGGGGAGGGGTTGAAAGAGATGTTGTTGTTCACAAAAATTATCACTTTTCAATTACCTACGCAATAGTCATAACTATATATTTATTAAGGTTTATTTTAGGTTTGAATATTATTTAATTTCATGTAATCCCATAAAATATATTATAACCTTTAATAAACACAATGGCACAAAATAATAATAATTATAATTATCTTATGTCATGCGCTATCTTCTGAAAATGATAAATAATCATTACTGACTTTTAAATAGTTATTTATCACCATATGAGGTCCTGGTCTGTTTTAACCCTTTGTTATTTATTGAATTCTAGAATAAATATTTTATTTAAAAATAAATACTTTATTTTCAGAAAAAATATTTTTTAAATATTCAATAAAATAAATTAAGATATTTTTTATTCACAAGACATTGAATAAATATTTATTTAATAAATGTGATCTATGTAACTTGAATAAAATTATTCCCCATTTTTGAGACAAATATTTATTTTATTTATTAATTTCAAATTTATTTTAATTCGGATCAACATAAAAAATTGGTGTGTGACCCTCTTGGATTCATTGTTGTTGGAATTATGGGGCCTTCAATAAATTCCATGATTACTATCTAGAAATGGGTCATGGAACCCAAGATAAATAACATAATTTCATAACATGGACAACCAAATACGAATTTTCACTATGTAATATAATCACTTTATCACAATATCCCATCAAGATCGTTGCACTATGGTCTCATCAACCAATCTGCTCGATATGTCTTCCTTTGATTATCTAAAATAAACAAGCCGATACACCATGGCCTTGTAATTTAGTTGATGGTTATATTCCAATCAAAGTGATAAGATATCAACTCACATACATATGGAAGGGACAAATACTTCCCAGACTTATCTATTAAGGACATGTCAATAGTGACACACCCAATATACTCTACTTCCCTCCAACATGGAAAGTGATGATTTTTTTAGTAAATATATGTGAGAGACTCATGAAATACACCAATGATATTATTAATGTCTAAGTACCATGACACATGCTAACATAAAGGAATATTTAATGACCCCAAAACATATATAATTCTTATGGGAGGGTATGTTTTTATAATCATCCATCTCGGAGATTACCAAGTGATAACATCATGAGAAGAAGCCTCATCCAAATATGAGCACTCACACAAGATGGTTGATATACTATTTTCCAAGCATATTATGAATCCTACCATAGAACTATATTATGAATATTTTTATATCTCTTCTAGGTTTTCATCATAGTGGGGAACTTATATGGACTTATCAATGTGACAAACAATCTAGGAAATTATTACATTAATTTCATGTTGGACAATGAACAATATGTAAAAATATGTTTAATTAATATTAAATTCATTGCATATACATGTAATAAATGTATAATTAGTAGTTCCTAGTAGGCCAAATAAAAAATTACCACTTGGATAAGAGAAAACTACCTATGAATTTTAGTGTGATAGAACTCACATGATAATAATGTTTATTCCAATTCATGGATTTAGTTAAGGGGTCCTCAATGTGGTCTTCCATGTAAATACTCCTCAATGTAAACTTGCCTCTCTATGAAAAATCCCTTAAGAAATAACATTTATGATGTATATTTTTTATTCAATGATGCGACCTTAACTCCATTGTGATATCCGCTAATGTAGTATTATAACAATAGAGTGTGATTGGATCTCTACTACTAGGTACCACATCAAGCAATTGGATGATGTTTTCTATCCAAACTAATTCCTTAGATATATCATAATTTCAAATTTACTTTTAGTCTTCTATAGAATATATGACCACAACATACTTTTAGCTCTTCCATCTCATAAAACTTCCATTTAGATTGAAGATGTATACTATTTGTGACATCATGTCATATTGATCGGTTTGGATAATAGAATCTATATACCCAATGATAACTAGTTCCTCATATCCTCTATAGAAAAAAAACTTATCCTTAGTATACCTCATATAATTATGGATTGAATTTACTTCCATCCAATTGGAGATCACCTGGATCAGTTTGATATCATCCTATTTCCCTCAATGCTTAGGCAACATCTTTCCTAGTACATAGAATATCATACATGATGAAAACAATCATTGATGCATATAGAATACATTCCTTCATATTTATTTCTACATGTGTCTTAGAAAATATTTTCCATGAAATATAAATTCTATGTGACATTGGAAACAATCCCGCCTTGGATTGTTCCATACTGAATCTCTATATTATCTTGTATATATATGTACCATGACATAGGCCAAGTATCCTCTTGGATCTATCCTGTTGGATCTTGATCCCAAGAATATATGTTTCCTCACCTAATTTAATCATGGATAAACATTTATTCAAACATTACTTAACAAAATATAAGTATGGTATTTTATTTCCAATATGTAATATGTCATCAACATATACTATTGATAAAATTACTACACTCCGACTAAACTGTCTATAGACACAGAACTCATATTTGTTATTTATCAAACCAAATTCCCTTATGCACACATCGAAATGAAAGTTCCATGACATGGATGGTTTCTTTAATCCATAAATGTACTTTTCAACCTAAATACATTTCGGCATCTTTTTTAGTCACAAAACCTTTAGGTTGTTTCAGATAGACTTCTTCTTGAAGGTTCTCGTTAAGGAAAGATCATTTGACATCCATTTTCCAAATCTTGTAATTATTGAAGTATGCAATATAATGTAGAGTTATGATGGATTTTATCACTGAAATTGTTGATAAGGTTTCATCATATTCAATTCCATGATGTTATTTAAACCCTTTTTCAAACAGTAATTCCATAGAGGTACTAAATTTTCCTTTAATTTACAATTCCTTCTTGAATAACCATTTGAAAACAATGGGATTTCAATCTATTAGAGTGTCTATAAAATCCATAATTATTTTGGGTACATATAATCAATTTCACAATTCATAGATTCTATACAATGGGAAAAATATATGCCACATACTACTTTATTTTAGATTAGATGATCATTATTATTAAATAATAACGAGTCACCATCCTTAGTGACTAAAAAACCATAACATTATGGTTCTTCATCCTCTATTGAACAACTATTTAGTACTTGTGTATCTAGAATTGTTTCTTCTTCCACATGGACTTTTGGAACCTTTTCTTATACCAACTCTTGTGTTTCTTGACCCTCAATTCCATTAAATTCTATCTCTCTCCCAAAATCTCTTTTAAAAATGTTCTCCCTCTCTGAGAATATAGTTTGTACTTCCAATATAACCATTATTGGTGTTTTATATTTAATATCCACCTTTTCCCTTAGGTTACCATATAATGGTACAAATTTTTCCTCAATGATCATGTTTGTTATGTAGATAGGACATAACAAATGCCTCACTTCCCTAAACATGTAAATTTGAAAACATGATTTTTCTACCACTCCTAAATTCATATGGAACCATTTATAAATTTAGTTATTTAATTGTTTAGTATATGTAATTTTTTTATTGTGTATCCCAAATGGATAATAGAAGACTCTCATGACACATCATTTATCTCACCATTCCCAATAAGGTGTTGAAATTCCTTTCAATTATTACATTACATTAATGTGTATAAGGAGGATTAAGCTGATGTATAATATTAGATTCCACAAAATAACCATTGAAGTATTAATTGATGTATTCTCCACCATGGTTTGAGTGGAGAATCATAACCTTTTTTCTAGGCCGGTTCTCACATTAATTCTATTATTTATTAAATTTTTCAAAGGAATCTAACTTATACCTCATTAAGAAGACACATTTAAATATAACAAAATCACGAGTAAAAGTTATGATGTATGAGTACCCAACCCTTTATTCAATAGGAAATGGTGTAAAAAAATCTATACAAACTAATTACAGAATCTATTTGGACCTTTCACCTTTCCTGAGAAATGGGGATTTGATCATTTTTTTCTTGTAAACATGCATGACATATACCTAGTGGGTTTAGTTCAAAAGAATTTAAATAACTATTGTGATGTAATTTAGTCAAGCACCTTTAATTTACATGTCCTAGATGGTGATTATATAATTATTTTTTGTATGATTCATGTGAGTATGTTTCATTATTTATTAACATCAATTGGTTTTCTTGGTCCAACACATAAAGACCATTATTGAAATGTTATACCAAAACAATTGTTATCTTTATAAAATAAGAATCTTTTATTTTAAAATTTGAAAATAAATCATCTATATCTATTATGGATAGAGATATAATGTTTTTATTAATGGATTGAACATAATAAAAACCTTTTAAAAAAATTATTCCAGTTATAAACTTGATTTAGTAGTCCTCGATAGCTTCCAAAATATGTTTAGCTTTGTTGGTTTCTCATAGATCTACCTACTCTTGATTAACTATTCTAAATCTACTTTTTCCCTATATATTAATTCACATGTGAGTAATAAAATCCATATTTAATACTCAATTTAGAGAAATAGATATATTTTATATGGTAAAAAATTCACATGACGCTTTACCTTGCTTCTGAAGATGGGTTCATTGTTTCTTCTAGTGGAACATTTTCCACATGAAAAACAAACAACATCACATTCCCTTTCCCCCAACCCCTTGATCTTCCACTTCTTCTTAGGGAGTTTTGAAGAAACATTGGAAATAGGGATTTTTATATGGAATTTATGGCTGCTCATTAGAGGGACTCAAGGAATATCAGGCTTCATCTTCTTATCCACTAGGGAGGAAGAGTGAGATGATCTGGAAGTGGAATCCCAATTTTTTTATATGAAATTTCACAAAAAATGGATAATATCTAAGTGAGTGATGCATGAATGAGATCGTTGCCTAGTTCTTTTGGGATTTTAATCCCTAAAACATCTAGGATTTCTATGTATCCAATGAGCATGACTGCAAGAGTTTTATCTGGGGAACCCTCCATATGATTACTCTAAAAGATCACTTTGGAAATATCAAACAACTATTGTATACCTCTCTCTTAATATATGCCATGATAATGCTCGAACATGCTATATGTATACATGATTTCATGAGACTTAATGATACCACACTTTATAGATGAAAGAATCAAACATTGAACATCAACCACATCATTCATATGTTTCTCATAGACTAGGATCTCTTCATCACTCACATCCTAGGAAGGTGGATCATGAAGTGAGGATTTTAGCACGTATGATTTTCATTAATTCCACAAAACAACCGGAAGGCAATTGTACCATTCCTAGTAGTTACCTAATGTTATTAGATGGTATTCCTCTTTTATGTATCTCATAGATAGTGTCGATAATGATAATTCCATTTATTATAAAAATTAAAAGATTAGATTCTTAGTACTTTTATTGATTTAAAACTATGTGATCTATGATAAATTAATTGTTTTTATTAAATCTACCACTATTTTATAGAGTCCTAATATCCCTCACCATTGAAAATAGAATGTATAATTTCTAGGACATTCTAATTTCAATGATCTATATTCCCCTTCGGATAACCCCAATAAGGGTTAGTCAAGAAATTATAAGGTTTTTATATAGGTATGTATTTCTCAACTATAGAGTTGTAGCTCTTTGATCCATTGAGTGGAATCCCTAATCCTGAAATCGTGACTCATATTTCCTCAACATCGTAAGAACCCAGACCTTTTTTTTCAGTTATGTTTTTCTTTTTCTGGTCATTTTTGAGAAAAAGTGTAAATTCTAGATATTTTCTAAGTACAATCCGTGTAATTTATGAGTACATGCCGTGTACTTCCTTTTCACAACAGACCATGTTCTAGCCATGTAGTAGCCACACATACGGCCTCATGGGAGTGAATTGGAGGCCGCCTAATGCGGAGTATAGAAATGACTAGTACACGCTATGTACACCAAAAGTACATACTATGTATTTTTTTCATTAATCGCACCGGGGTCACGTTTGATAGACAGAACACCCTTTTTCTAGGTCTCATTCATCTGAGAGAGTCCGTACGTCCACAGATCTTTGACGATCCCCCAATCCTCCATCCATCCTCTGATTTGAACACCGTTGATTGCGTTAGAATCACATCGATGAGTTCTCTTTTCTCCTAGAGCATCATCTTCTGGTTCCTCTTCTTTTCCAAGTTATCGTGGGTTGAACATTGTATACATTTTCTAAGATCTACTGTGTTCCAAGGAGATTCAAGCTTCGATGTTCACATATAGAAATCTCATAACCCCTAGGTAGGTGGTTTGTGCTTTTCTGTTTGAAGTCTTTGAGTAGAATGTGCAAATCCCACCAATACCCTTGAATGTGAAATTGCATGTTTAACATTTTACCCCTGTTTATTTCCTGCCATTATTTTAAGCTTGGGTAGAGGTAATTTACATATGAATAGGGTTGATTGTTATTATTGTATGTTTTTCCTATGCTTGTTTTGTTTATGACCGTTTGGTCCTATTTAGCCTTTGGATACCTTGCCTGTTTTCCATGCCTTTTTCTATAGGGTGGAGAGTGTGTATTCTGACATGCTTGTTATGCTGTAGACTAGTCATCCAAGTAGTTCTGTAGGTTTGTTTGGCCTTTTTTCACTGTTATGAGCATTTAACTACAGAGGGCCGTGAGAACCTAGTGTAGCAGACTATAAGGGGAATTGACCAGGTGAGCTTTCTCAGAGAGTCTTTGAGCACTTAGGCTATAATGGGGATTGACTGAGTGAGCATCCTTAGAGAGCCTAGAACCACATGGGGCTATAAGGGTAATTGACCAAGTGAGCTTCTTCAGAGTTTCCTTGTTTGCTTTAGACTATAAGGTAATTGACCTTGTGAGATTCCTCAGAGAGTCTTTATTTCAATTGTACGACATGGGCTATAAGGGGAATTGACCAAGTGAGCTTTCTCAGAGAGTCCTATACCTTGGTGTTATAAGGGTAATTGACCATGTGAGATTCCTTAGGGAGTCCTTGACTACCCTGGACTATACCAAGAATGGACTATGTGAGATTCCTCAATGTGTCTTTCTTTACCTTGACTATAAGGGGAATGGACTGTGAGCGCTTCCTTAGAGAGTCTTATTATTATATTCCTATGACAGAACCAGATGGGTTGGACTGAGGGTGCTTCCCAGAGGGTTTCTTGTACTTTTTGGGTAGGACCAGAGGTTGATGGATGTGAGTACATCCCAGAGGGTTGCCTATTTGATGTTTAGCTGTTTTTTTCATTGTGGCATGATATTGAAATTGTGGATTGTTTACTGCTTAGTACTTTCTTGTTTACTAATTTTTGTAATTTTAACTACCATATACTCATTGACTGTTAGGCACAGAATATCGGGTGGTTGCCTACTGGGATTTAGTCTCACACCCTATTTGGGTCATACTTTTGTACCTATACATATTATATTGTTGTAGGTGTAGATAAGGGAAAGTTCCCTTCGACTTCTGGTACTTGCTTTTTGTGGAGTTGTAGAGCATGGGACCAAGCTATGTATTGCGATGCTGAGGATTTTATCTCCTTTCTTTTACACATTGGTTTAGCACTGCTGTATTCCAGCATTGTGACTTGTTTGGATGTTTTCTTAGATATATATATCATGCATCATTATATATATGTTCTCCAGTTTATACTTTCACTTTTCTGTTGTTACTACTGTATGTCATTAATACTACTTCCGCTCTTGTATGTATTTATTTACTTCCGCTGTGTACTCTTCCAATGAGGGCATAGTTTCCCCACTATAACACCCAAGGCCCTTGCTGCTAGTCATCAGCCTCTAGCATTCGAGGTAATGCGCTTGAGGCCATGTGACCAACCAGGTACGGGGAGCCTCTGGGTGGCTTCTAGTACTGGGATGTTACAAAGTGGTATCAGAGAGATTCTTTTCTTCTTGACTTACTGTTTGGAGACTTTATCCAGGGATATAAAGGAATCAATACATGGTAATAAGGTGTGCCTGGGAGTAGCTAACCTGTGTACAGGGAAAAGCCAATCTACCTCGTTTAATTGCAATTTTTATGGTTTTGTAATTATTACAGTTGATTTGATTTCACCTTGTGTGATTTACTTGATTTGTGCTGTTATTGTTGATGTTATAGGAGTTTTTTTTTCTGTTTCAACCTGATGAGATGAGTGTATTCCATCTCATGCATCATATAGGAACATGCTAGAAATCACATGTCATGCATTTTTTCCATTCCATCAAGGATGCATTAGTGATTTCATATTTTTGTGAAAGATGTTGTGTAAAATATACATGCTGTTGTGATAGTTGCCTTGACAAAATACCTTCTGTTTGATAGGGTATTGTTTGTGTAAAGTTTCTCTTGAACGGATGCCAAACTTTGGTTCTTGAGGTGTTATGGGCCCTCATGGACCGGAATTTGGTGGATCATTGCTCTTTTTATTCCTTGTTATAACATGTATAAGATGCTAGACTTTGATTCATGGGGAGTATGGGCCCTCACGAATCGAAATTTGGGACATTCAGTGGTGGATTAAGGGTTTTATGGGTTCCAGAGTAGTTTCTGAGGCTTACTGTCTGGAAAAACCCAGAATACACACTGTGTGGTGTTAATTTCACGCCATGTGTTTATCGGTTCGGGAAGAAACTGTTTTTCTTAAGTACACATTGTATAATTATGTACACACCGTGTAGTCTCTAAATCGTGTCATAGGTCGTGTGGGTAGAGACACAGGATGGGGAAAGTCTAGTGGGAACACGCCATATACCAGACTAACATGCCGTGTAGTGTTGACCTAGTGTCCGACCTGTAACTAACAACACGAACAGATAATACCATAAGCAACACACGCCGTGTCAGGAATGACCACATTGTGTAGTCTGACCCAGGTACCCAGCCATGTTGTGAACTACATGGGTTGGTGTTCACCTTTCACATACACGCTGTGTCCACCTTGAACACACCGTGTAGTCAAACCCAGGTAACTAGCCATGTCACGAACAACGCGAGTCGGTGTTATCCCTTCACGAACATGTCATTTGCATCTGGAACATACCATGTAGCATGATCCATGTGTCTGGTCGTGTCACTAACAACATGGGTCATGTGAAGATTGTCTAGTACAGGCTGTATCTACCTTGAACACGTCATGTAGTCTTGTCTTAGGAGATCCGTGTTGCTTAACCGTGTAGAATGTCTCGGGATGGGGAAGAGGATTCAAGTACAGGCCGTGTGTTAAGAGAACATGTCGTGTGTCTATGGTGTTACACGACCTATTTAGGTAGGATTACACACCCATGTAAATGACTTCACGGAACACAATGTGTAGGAAATGTACAAACTGTGTAGTCATGTTTTGTAAAACTTGAGTGCTTTCTTTCTCTTGTACCCTTCTTACACTCCTTGTTTTCAATCCTTTTTAATATTGGTCTCAGTTGTGTGCTTGACCTTGCAGATTCATTCCACCGAGATGTACTCCAGTTGTGCGCCAGTTTCTAGACAGTGATCAGACACCGGACATGGCCGAATAGAGACTACCAACCGATCCTCCAGTTGTGCTAGCCTTGGTACCAGCTATTGTACCTGACACTAGTGATGATGCATAGTTCGGGGAGGGATTTCTGAGGATGATGCAGATCTTTTACGGAGCTCCGCCTCCTGCCCTGTCGATGGTTGATTTGATGCGGGTCTTCTAGCAGCAGCATCCTCCAACTTTCTCAGGGGCTGGAGGACCTCAAGATGCAGAGTCATGGCTAGAGTCTACACTGATAATTTTAGAGCATCTACATATACCTCCAGATAATAGGGTGAAGATCACTACCTACAGGCTCTGAGACTCCGCCAAGAGGTGGTGGTATGTGATCTCGCAGGCGGGCTGCCAAAAGAATATGTATTGGGATGAGTTTCGGTGAATCTTCTACAATTACTTCTATCTGGATACATTGTGGGCCAATCGAGCCCGAGAGTTCATGAGTCTGGAGAAGGGTACTCTTACTATTATGGTTTATTCCTCTCGCTTCATAGAGCTGCAGCGTTTCATTCCTATTCCAGGAGGTGACGAGTTGTTCCTTGCACAGAAGTTTGTGGATGGTATGAGGCATGACATCCGATCTCAGGTGAACATCTTCAGGTTGACTTCGATATCCTCTATCATCAGCCAGGTTCCAATCACAGAGCATAATATGATGGATTATATAGTTGTGAGCTAGGGAATTTCAACATCTAGAGTTAGTGCTCCGCGAGATGACAGTATGAAGCACCGCAGGGAGACTGCATGAGGAGATCAGAGCAGGTGGGATACATCTTTCGGTAGCCAGGTGGTGTGCTACCAGTGTGGGAGAAGCGGCCATACGTGGACACATTTCCCGAGAGACCCAGTGGAGTGACGATATTGCAGTAAGATGGGTCACCTTCAGCGCTTTTTTCAGTTCTTCTCACCAGCAGCTGGTGATAGGGGTTCATCTATGATTCCTTGTTCAAAAGCAGCGCCACTAGTTTCTTACCAGTATGGGCACTGGAGTTCTTCTGGTCGTTCGGGCCGAGGTGGAGGTCGTGGCCGTGGTAGCTAATCGCCCGGTTTTCAGCGACATTAGGGTGGATCAGCTCAGAGTGGTCAGGCAAGGTCACAGGGTTGTGATACAGGGTAGACTTTTGTAGTGGAGCAGACCCAATATGAGTAGGATCTTAGACCTTATACCATTCGAGGTAAGATCATATTAGCCTTAGTTTTAGCTTCTTCTCTTTTTGAGATAGGGGATTCCCATAGCTTTATATCTATTACTATCATGGAGAGCCTTGTGCTCTGTATCCATTCTTCTGCAGATATCTTGATGCTAGACACTTCGTTGTGGACTAGAATGTCTAGTTTATGTCAGTGTAGAGAGTGACCTCTACAGGTTGGTGGGTGTCACTTTTTATGGGACCTTTATGTCCTAGAGATGAGGAGATATGATGTCATTATTGGAATAGACTGGATAGTTCTCTTCCAGGCAGTCGTCAACTATTATTTCCGTAGTGTGAGTTTCACGTCACTAGAAGGCGAATCTTTTCTTTATATGGGTGAATGGGATGTTAAGGAAAGAAGAGTGGGTCCGGAGTATCATGGGTTGGGAGGAGTTACAACTCAAATTTCTAGTCTATATTTGGATGAACAGGGGACTTCAGAGTTAGACATTGCTCCAGTGGTGGATCATTTTAGAGATGTCTTTTTAGATGAATTTTTAGGTTTTCCTCTAGAGAATGAGGTAGACTTATCGATTGAGCTTGTTCCAGGAGCAGCATTGGTGTCCATTACTCTTTATAGAATGGATAAAACTATGTTTTAGGAGCTCAAGAATTAGTTGGAGGAGTTTCAGGCAAATCGTTTCATCCAACCTAGTACTTATCCTTGGGGTTCACCTGTCCTGTTTGTGAAGAAGGCAGATGGTACCCTCAGGATTTGTGTGGACTATCTGAAGTTGAACTAGTTGACGGTCAAGAACCGATATCCCTTTCCAAGGATTGATGATCTCTTTGATCAGCTTTAAAGATCTTGAGTGTTCTCGAAGATTGAATTGAGGTCTGGATATCATCAGTTGCATGTTAAACCATCAGACATACCTCTTACAGCCTTCCAGAGCAGGTATGGTCTATACAATAATTAATTATGTCGTTCGGTATCACGAACGCACCTGCAGTTTTCATGGAACTGATGAACTGAGTATTCCATCCATACTTGTAATCCTTCATGGTGGTCTCCATGGACGATATCATGGTGTACTCTCACACTCAACCAGACCATGATACCCATCTTGAGATCTTTTTGAGTACACTGAGATATCATCAGTTATATGCTAGGATCTCAAAGTGCCACTTTTGGATGGATCAGATTCACTTCCTGGGACATGTTATCTCAGAGGTAGGAGTATCAGTAGACCCAGAGAATGTGAGAGCTGTAGTTTCCTGGGAGCAGCCGAAGAACGTCTTTGAGGTGAAGAGTTTTCTAGGGCTAGATGGATACTACATACATTTCAAAAAGGACTTTACACACTTAGCAGCACCACTAAGAGGTTTGACCAAAAAGGGTGTGAAGTTCCTGTGGTCAGATTCTTGTGAGTCACCCTTTCAGGAGTTGAATGGGAGGTTGACTTCAGCACCGATACTAGTCTTTCCAGATCTTCACAAGATCTATACTATTTACTGTGATGCATCACGTATCGGGCTCGGAGCTGTGCTTATGCAGGGAAATGGATTCATTGCGTACGAGTCTCGACAATTGAGGCCGTATGAGAGAAATTACCCGATGAACGCTCTAGAGTTGGTAGCTATTGTTCATGCCCTATGCTATTGGAGACATTATATTCACGGAGAGCATTTTTTTGTTTTCATTGACCACAAGATTCTCAAGTACATCTTCACTCGGTGTGATCTGAATTTGAGACAACATAGGTGGGTTGAGTACCTAAAATCCTTTGACCATGAGCTTGCCTATACGCCTGGAAAAGGAAACGCAGTAGCTGATGCATTGAGAAAGAGGACTCATATACAGGAAGTTTGGGAGGCCAATAGTGAATGGAAGCTTATGGCTCTGTTCTTTGAGATGCATTTAGAGGTGCAAGATAGTTAGGGGCTTATGTTTAATTCTTCTATAGCTATTACCTCTACTCTTCTTGATCAAGTTCGAATGATGGAACTATCATATTCTGAAGGCCTAGTCTTAAGGGATATTCGGTCAGGAGAGGACCCTATTCCTTAATGGACCGTATGCCAGGATGAGATCTTGCATTTCCAGGGGCGCGTATGGGTGCCAACAGATATACGCGAGGAGATGATGCATAATTTCCATTCCTCATTTTGTGTAGTTCATCCTGGTGTCACCAAGATGTATCATGATCTACACCATCAGTATTGGTGGCTAGGCATGAAGAGGGATGATGCTGGTTTCATCATGAGTTGTTCCACTAGTCAGCAGGCGAAGGATGAGCATCGGGGAGCAGCAATGCTTTTATAGCAGTTACCCATTCCCGAGTGGAAGTGGAGTGACATCGCGATGGAATTCGTGATCAGTTTTCTAAGGTTGCCTCGAGGGAATGATGCAGTTTGGGTTGTCAGTGACAGACTCATAAAGGTTTCTCACTTCTTGCCAATCAAGGAGACCTTAAATTTTGATGAGCTAGGATGGTTCTACATCTGAGATATTGTACGTCTACATGGAGTTCCACACTCCATCATTTCAGATAGGGATGCATGTTTTACTTCTTGGTCCTAGTAGGGGCTTTTAAATGCTTTGGGTACACTGGTACTTTTGAGTACGGCTTACCACCGCCAGACAGATGGCTAGTCCGAGCATACGATTCAAGTGCTTGAGGACATGCTCTGAGCATGCATTTTGGATTTGGAGGTTCTTGGGAGAATCATA
Organism: Viscum album; assembly: GCA_963277665.1. Classification (NCBI taxonomy): domain Eukaryota; kingdom Viridiplantae; phylum Streptophyta; class Magnoliopsida; order Santalales; family Viscaceae; genus Viscum; species Viscum album. Next base: position 1,543,352,734 of record OY728155.1, on the reverse strand, counting down.
TACCTCTTGTAGTGTTTTCCTACAATAATATTTTTCATGCATCTATTCAGTTGGCACCTTATGAGGCTTTGTACGGTAGGCTATGACGATGACCTTTATGTTGGCTCGAGGCAGGAGAGGCATCTTTTCTGGGACCTCATCTTGTTCAAGAAACCACAGAGCAGATAGAGTTTATTCGGAAGAGGATGTCTACTTTATAGTATTGACAGAAGTCTTATGTTGATAAGTGGAGTCAACCTCTAGAGGTCAAGGTCAGGGATAAGATTTTCCTGCGTGTCACACCAAGGTTGGGACACAAGAGGATTAAGAGACATGGTAAGCTTTCACCGAGGTACGTTGGTCTATCTGAGGTGTTGGAGAGAGTTGGTCCGGTTGCATATTTGTTGTAGTTACCTCAGAGGTACCGAGCAATGCACGATGTCTTCCACATTTCTCACCATTGATGTTACTTTTCAGACCCGTATCATGTCATTCAACATGAGGAGGTTGAGCTCCAAGTGGATGTGTTGTTTGAAGAGAATCCTATCCAGATTGTGGATCACAGTACAAAGGTTCTCCATGGCTAGTCAGTTCCTCTGGTACGAGTGCTATGGCAGCACGGGCAGGTACAGGACGAGACTTGGGAGAGGGAGGCCGATGTACGAGCATTATGGCCGGAACTGTTTGAGGTTTCTTCTTCTACTCTATGCTAGGTAAATTCAAGGACGTATTTCTTTTAGGGGGGATGTTTGTAAGAACCCGGACCTTCTTTTCAGGTATGTTTTTCATTTTCTAGTCGTTTTTGAAAAAAAGAGGAAATTCTAGAAATTTTCTAAGTACACGCCGTGTACTTTATGAGTTCATGCTGTGTACTTCTTTGCCGCAGCGGGCCGTGTGTTGGTTGTGTAGTATCCACACACACGGCCATGTGGTAGTGAGTTGAAGGCCACCTAATGCGGATTACAAAAAAGTCAAGTACACACCGTGTACTCCAAAAGTACATGTTGTGTATTTTGTTTTTTTCATTAATAGCATCGGGGTCACGTCTGACAGACATAATGTAACACCCTATGGTTTTTAAAATAATTATAGAATTCAATTTTATAATCAATCCATTAAACAAAACATTTCCTCTTCTATGTTTTGAATTTCAAGAAATGGTCATCTAGAGTTGTGTTCAGTAAGTCATTTGAAGTCTGATAGAACAAACTTGATTTTTGGTGAATAGTAACATACCCTAGTGAATAGTAATATTAATAGTAATATGAATAGTAATATGACACTTATTAATAGTAAATAATATTATTTTTTTATTTTTTTAAGGCAATATGATAATGGGATCTTAATTAATTTTTCAATGTCACATAAAACTAATTGCACTTCAAGTTTGTTGTTTTTTGAAATATCTATGGCCTTATTTAAAAAATAAATTAATAATATTTAGAAAAATATTTTTGAAAAATTTATTTCACTTTTTAATTCTAAACATCAAAAAATTGTTGGGATGCATTTTTGGGAGTTTTCTAAAATAATTGAATTCTTCATGAATAGTAAAAATACACTTTTGAGTTTTCGGTAGTTTAATGACATCATAATGATGTAATAATTAAATATAAAAGTATGGTAGACTTGTGTATAGTATCTAATGACATGAGGTGTCCCATGTGGCTAAAACCATGCTCAAATACCATGGGAAAGCCCATGGTTTGGCCAAAACCACTAATGAGGTGTCCCTTTGAAATTATTAAAAAATTACCTCTCTTTTATTATAAATACCCACTCATCCATTCATTTTATTTCATTACGAATCCCTTATCCTAAAATATCTGGTGGTTTTACCACTCTAAGAGTCCTCCCAAGGTGTCCCTAAGCCCCCAAGGTCCTATCCTTCAAGATCTAGGAGTTATTCTACAAGGTAAGGGAATCCTTCATTCTCTTCTTTAAGTCAACACTTCTTTTATGTTATCTATTTGAAATTACATTATCATATGTTGAGGTTTGATTTTATTAATTATTCATACTTTACTTTTGATTTAAATATGATGATATACCATTTTGTTCTCATCATTTGAATTTATGAAATTTTATGTGACGTCGTTTGGCTGCCGAATTTTCATAAGGGATCTCTTAACTTTTCCTTTATTTTCAAGTTCATCTAATTTATTTTTCTCTCCTCACCTCCTCTGTCTAAATGATAATGATAAATACAGTAACATATTTATAATGGATTTATTTAATGTTAATTCAAGAACCATCATAAATATTTTTACTCCCTCTCTTTTATTTTTATAAATGAAATCAACATCCATGAGGTTCCAATTTATAGCCTTCGTGGACAATGGAGTTTCGTTCATCAATTTCTTCTTCATTACTAGTCATGAAACCATAATTATGGTTGAACAAAACTATAATATATGTATTATAACATAATTAATATTCAGGAACCATAATATGTACATATAATTAAGTTATATGTCAAAACTAGTTCATAATAACCCAAATACCGACAAATAATCGAAATGGTTCTCATCTAATGATTCATACTCATTCTATATAACCAAATGATAGAAATGATCATTACCAATTCTTTATGTTCATAAATAACATAAAATTCCAATCCTGGAGATTTATAACCTTTCTACATGAACTCCATTACTCAAAAACAAGTGAACCAAATATGAAAATAAAGGAAACGAACACTCAAGAACGACGAAATTCAATATAATATCTTGTCAATAAATACATAAATGAACTAAACAGAATTATGATAAACTAAATACATGTCTAATTTGTTTTTAAATAATTTATTAATAATTATAATTTCATATTCCAGGAGCTTATGTTCGAGAGAAGAACACATTTGGAGTTAAGGTAAGGGTTTTTCACCCGAACTTCCATTTTCATTCAGGTTACTTTTATTGTCTAGTTACCTAAATGAAATTCTTATGTTTTTTTATGTACTCATCATATATTATCTATGAGTATCATATATATGTTTACAATCCAAAAACCTTCCTTATTTTATGGATAACTACACATTTTAAAAGGAACATTCAAAATTGTTTCCAAAATAGAAGCCCGATTCAAGGGAATTTCTCCAATTCATACCTATTTTCAATGGCACTCTATAATCTTTTTTTGGATACCATTATGTTTAAAAAATCACTCATTTTTATGAAAATACCATCTTACTTCACTTCCTGTTTTATATAATGATTTTTCGAAAGGAACTCTTCTTTTCAAAATAAAAGAGTATTTATCTCAAGGATTGATTAATGATTTTATAAGAGTGTTTTCTTCTAATTCAACACTCTTATTTATTCCATGGTATTATTGGGTTTAATATTTTATGAATTCATCTACCATATTATATTTAATGGGTTTTTACTAACTCTATTGTGGATGATCTATCCTAAAACCATTCACCATATTACTCGGAATGGTTAGTGTTTTTTGTTTAATGATTGGGGAATATTAGTTACATTTCATATGATAGTTTCAATATGAATGTATATGTCGTTTATGTTGATATCTGTTCATATGAGGTATGTAGTGGCCTTATTATGTGATGGTTGGGGCCCTCTAAAGCCCTTCGATACCTCGGTAGGTCTCATGAGACAAACTATAGTCTCGGCACGAGGCCTTGAAAAAATGATTATTTTATCGTCCTAGCACAAGGCTTGGACGGTATGGTTATGATGTCTGCAATATGCACTTCCCTCATTATAATGATAGTATTTGATGTTCATGTGGTTATTCTACTAGTATAATACCCATGATTATTTTTTATTATGGCATTATATATTCAGCTGATTTCTTCCATAATGTGTTCAAGTTCATTATTAAATTCATGTGTTTTCAATTATTCACCATGTCTAATGTTTATGTTAACTTCCGCTGTATTACTCACTCTTATTGAGAATTTGAGCTCAGCCCTTTATTATGTTTCATTTTATCAAGACATGAAGAAGTAATTTATGAATGATGTGCAAGCATAATCTAGGATATGTGATGTTTCTAGGGGAATAAAATAGTGTTTTGATTCCCTTTATGTTGTAATGATAAACTTCTATATGTAACTTGTTTCCAATAATTCTATACTACTCGGTCTTTAGAGATTCATATTCCTTTTATGCATGCCAACATAATCATATAAGGCACTGAATCTGGGAAACTAGGGTCGGGTCCTTAGAGTTGGTATCATAGGAAGTTTACTATAATAATTGGAAACTAGATTTATAAAATGTAGAAATAGGGAAGAGTCCCAAAGTTAGTCTTTGAGAATATACATACAATAATGTCATGTTATTTTGGTAAGGAATAGATTATGTGGATATTTCAAGCAATACATCCTTTTCTGGATATGAGCAGGTAGCGGCATCTCGGGCACATATATATCTAGGGGTAAAACCCGAAAACAACGCTTTGAGCTAGACTCGAATGAGAACTAGTGCACGAAAACGGGCCTTGCTGCACTCTTGGTTATGACACTCCCGGGGGATATGCTTAGGATAATTCACATTTTTTTACAATCCATTATGAAGGATTGAAATGTAAAATATTCCTCAAAGAAACTATATTTTTGAATATGGGATTATCCATTTATAGGATCTCAATTTGTTTTCTAGTATTTTGTTATGTTAAGATTATACAATATGATTCATAACCCAATCTAGTGTATGCCATTATCTAGAGATGGCACCAAGTGGACATAATGGAAATCGCACAAATGTACGTGTCCCCTATAGGTATTTTCCTCTGATGCAAGATAATGATGTTGGATCTGGTGATGTGACTGGTGATGAGAAACTCATAACTATACTGGGACAACTTACTCAGGTTATGAATAATAATTTTACTCGTATGGAGAATCCGGATCCACCACGTGGAGGAGCCATGCTTGATCGCTTTATGCGGCAACAATCTCCATCATTTAATGGGACTACAAACCCAATTGTAGAAGAGAAGTGGATATGTTCCCTTGAGAAGATATTTCTCACTTTGGGATGTATGGAAAGAGAGAAGGTTGTAATGGTAGTCTATTGTCTATCAAGAGATGCAGATTAGTGGTGGTCTTTAATCCAAAACACAAAGGATGAGGAAGAGATAAAAGAGATGGAATGGAGGGATTTTAAAGAAATATTCATAGAAAAATATTTCCCTCGTGAGCATCGAGCAAATACGGAGAGACAATTCTTGAATCTATGGCAGAAGGAAGATGACAATGTTTCAAGGTACGAAGGTAACTTCACGATATTAGCAATACATGTTGTGGACTACATACGAAATCCAAGGAGCAAAATTGATCGATTCTTTGATGGCATAAAGCCATTCCTCTGGCAGGCACTAGTCTCCCAATTTTTTTCATCATATGAGGATATAGTTTCATGTTCCATCAAGACAGAAAAAGAATTCTCTAAGTCATATGAATTTAAGGGAAAGCAAGAAAAGAAGAGGGCTGCTGAAAACCCTAGGAATGGAAATAAGGAAATGGGGAAGAAGGGAAGAGTTGAATTTCCACCATGTGACAATTGTGGAAAGAAACACCCTGGTGCATGCTTAAAAGGAAAAGGAGTATGCTACAAATGTGGTCAGAAAGGCCACCTTGCTGGTGATTGTAAAGGGAAGAAGGAATCCAATGATGTTCAATGCTATAGTTGTCGGGAGATGGGACACTATGCTAATGATTGTCCAAAATGTCAAGGAAATATGTATCCAAAAAGGCGAACGGATCAGGGACAAGCTTATGCAATCACAACTACAGAGGTTGAAGTTCCTAATGACGTGGTGGCAGGTACTTTAATTGTTTCCTCAAGCTTATCCAATGCTTTATTTGATTCTGGATCATCGCATTGTTTCATATCTTCCTAATTTACTAAGAAAATTAGATATTTCTAGTTTGACATAACAAGGGAGTTGTCAGTCATAACTCCTAAGGAAAGTATCATTGCTACAAAGTTCGGTGAATATGTTCCCATTAGGGAATATAAATATTCTTTATCTACTGATCTCCTCGTCATACCCGTGATTGAATTTTTTATAATCCTCGGAATGGATTGGCTCTCGGACCCTGATGCAAAAATTTATTGTAAGAATAAGGAGGTTACAATTTTTGATGACGATGATAAAGAACACCTTATCTTTAGAGAAGAATATTCATCACCTAATTGTTATCTAGATCCACCCCCGGCAGCTCAACTAAAAACAATTATTGGGGAGGAAGATAATGAAATAATTCTGGTTGAGGAAAGAAATGTTCAAATAGAGGATGTTCTTATTGTGAGAGAATATGTTGATGTGTTTCCAAAATATTTACTTGGACATCCTCGAGAACGAGAAATTGAGTTTTCTATTAATTTAATTCATGGTTCAAGGCCCATATATAAGCCCCATTATAGAATGGCCACTGTGGAGTTAGTGGAACTAAAGAAACAACTAGAGGAATTGAGTAATAAGGGTTTTATTCGTCCTAGTGATTCTCCATGGGGATCCCCTGTCCTTTTTGTTAAGAAGAAAGATGGATCTATGAGGTTATATATCAATTATAGGGAGATCGACACTATAACAATAAAGAAAAAGTATCCCCTAACTCGCATTGATGATTTATTTGACTAATTGCATGGAGCTCAATACTTTTCAAAGATTAACCTTCGGTCTGAATATCATCAGTTGAGTGTGAAGAAGGAAGACATTCTGAAAACAGCATTTTGAACTAGGTAAAGGCATTACGAGTTTACCGTAATACCTTTTGGATTGAATAATGCATCCTCTGTCTTCATGGATCTAATGAACAGAGTTTTCAAGGAATATATCAATGAATTTGTAGGGGTATTTATTGATGATATCTTGGTATACTCCAAAATTTATGAAGATCATGAAAACCACTTGCGCATTATCTTGAAGACTCTTAGAAGACATGAATTATATGAGAAGTTTAGAAAGTGTGAATTTTGCCTTCAAGAGTTTTCTTTTCTTGTCCATATTGTCTCTAAGGATTGAATCCTAGTTGATCCTATGAAGAGAAAGGAAATTCAAGATTTCCCCATGCAAACAAACATAACTGAGGTACATAGTTTTATTGGCTTAGCAGTTTATTATCGGCATTTCGTGCAGAATTTTTCCAGACTCGCTAACCCGCTAACGAAGCTCCCACATAAAGGGGTTAAATTTGTTTGGACAAAAGATTGTGAAGAATGTTTCAAAGAACTGAAGAGATGATTAGTCAGTGCTCCTATATTTACTCTACCATTGAGGAATGATGAGTTTTTTATTTATAGTGATGCTTCAAAGAATGGACTTGGTTGTGTCCTTATGCAAAATGATAGGGTTATTACTTATGCATCACGATGACTAAAATTTAATGAGTAAAACTATCCTACTCACGATCTTGAGTTATTTTCTGTAATATTTTCTTTGAATATATGGAAAAATTATCTCTATGGTGAAAAATATAAGATTTATACTAATCACAAGAGTTTGAAGTAAATTTTCTCATAGAAAGAACTGAACATTAGGCAAAGGAGATGGCTTGAACTACTCAAGGATTATGATTGTAGGATACACTACCACCCGGGGAAGGAAAATAAGGTGGAAGATTCTTTGAGTTTAAAGGATCATGGATTTTTGAACAAGATGAGAGTTAAAAGGGGTCCTATTTTCATGGATCTAGTAAAGATGGATATGGGAATAACCATGGAAGGTGAAACATCAATGCTTTTCCAAATGGTTTCCAAACTATCTTTACTAGAAGGATAAAAAGTTCTCAGGCTGATGATGAGGAGTTTCAAAAGATGATTAAAGCTATGAATGATGGGAGATTGAGTTACTTCATATATGAAGATGGAATTTTGAAATTTGGGAAGAGACTTTGTGTACCTGATACACCTGTTCTAAAAAGGGAATTGTTGGATGATGCTCATAGTTCCAATTTCTCTATACCCCCTAGTTGCACTAAGATGTGTATAGATTTGAAGGAAAAATTTTGGTGAGACAACATGAAGAGGGAGATTGCTGATTTTCTGTCAAGATGTATGGGTGTCAACAAGTGAAAGCTGGAAGGCAACGACCTAGAAGAGTATTACAACCTATTCCCATAACTGAGTGGAAATGGGATAATATCACAATGGTCTTTGTCATGGGACTACCAAAGACTCCTAGAATGAACGATGAAATATTGTCCATTGTTGATCATCTTACCAAGTCATCACATTTTCTTGCTATAAGAGAAGATATACCACTTGAACGTCTAGCAAGACTATAAATTAATGAAGTTGTGAGACTTCACGGAGTACCCCTATCGATTGTTTCTGATCGTGATCCACGTTTTACATCAAGATTCTGGAAATGTCTTTAGAAGGCCCTAGATACTGATCTTTATTTGAGCACTACCTGCCACCCACAAACTGATGGACAATCAGAACGGACTATTCAAACATTGGAATACATGTTGAGGGCTTGTTCACTTGATTTTCAAGGCATGTGGGATCAGTATTTAACTATTATAGAATTATCCTACAACAATAGCTTTCATTCAAGTATTCAGATGCCACCCTATGAAGCATTATATGGGAGGAGATATCATACACCAACTTGTTGGGATGATATTGGTGAAAGAACGCTCGTGGGCCCAGAAAATGTTGAAGAAACAATGGATAAGGTGAAGACTATTCAGAACCATATCAAAATAGCTCAAAGTAGACAAAATATCTATGCAGATAACTGAAGGAAGGATTTGGAATTTCAGGTAGGAGATCATGTTTTCTTGAAGGTATCTCTATGGAAGGGAGTCATACGTTTCGGTAAGAAAGGTAAATTGAGTCCCAGGTACATATGACCTTTTGAAATTCTAGAATGAATTAGAGGCGTAGCTTACCGTTTGGAAATACCGCCAAGTCTCTCCAAGGTTCACAATGTGTTCCTCGTGTCAATGTTAAGAAAGTACATGCTTGACCCAACACATGTACCCACTTATGTAGAAGTGGATCTTGAGCCCAATTTATATTACTATAAAGAGCCTATTAAGATTCTTGAAACTGGAGAACATGTATTAAGAAATTATATGACTCGTCTGGTGAAGGTTCTATGGAGGAACCATAAGATGGAGGAAGCAACATGGGAGACTGAGGAGCTTATGTTAAAGACATACCTGAATCTTTTTAGCTAATATTCTATGAATTTCTAGGATGAAATTTTTGTATGTAGGGGAGAATGTAACACCCTATGGTTTTCAAAATAAATATAGAATGCAATTTTTTAATCTATCCATTAAACATAACTTTTCCTCTTCTATGTTTTGAATTTCAAGAAATGGTCATCTGGAGTTGTGTTCAGTAAGTCATTTGGAGTCTGATAGAACAAACATGATATTTGGTGAATAGTAACATACCCTTATGAATATTAATATGAATAGTAATATTACCATTATGAATAGTAAATAATATTATTATTTTATTTTCATAAGGCAATATGATAATGGGATCTTAATTAATTTTTCAATGTCACATAAAACTAATTTCACTACATGATTGTTATTTTTCAAATTAACTATGGACTTATTTAAAAATAAAATTAATAATATTTAGAAAATTATTTTTAAAAAATGGATTTCACTTTTCAATTCTACACATCTAAAAATGGTAGCGGTGAGTTTTTGGGATTTTTCTAAAATACATTAAATTTTCATGAAAAGTAAAAATACTGTTTTGAGTTTTTGGTAGTTTAATGATATCATAATGATGTAATAATTATATATAAACGTATGGACGACTTGTGTATAGTTCCTTATGACATGAGGTGTCCCAAGTGGATAAAACCATGGGCAAATACCATGGGCAGGCCCATGGTTTGGCAAAAACCACTAATGAGGTGTCCCTTTGAAATTATTAAAAAAATACCTATCTTTTTCTATAAATACCCACTCATCCATTCATTTTACTTCATTAAAAATCCCTCATCCTCGAATATATGGTGGTTTTACCACAATAAGAGTCCTCCCAAGGTGTCCCTCATCCCCCAAGGTCCCATCCTTCAAGATCTAGTAGTTATTCAACAATGTAAGGAAATCCTTCATTTTCTTCTTTAAGTCGAGACTTCTTTTATGTTATCTATTTGAAATTACCTTCTCATATGTTGAGGTTTGATTTTATTCATTCTTCTTACTATCATTTTAATTTAAATATTATGATATACCCTTTTGTTCTCAGCAGTTTATTTTATGAAATTTTAAGTGACGTCGTTAGGCTGCCGAATTTTCATAAGGGATCTCTTAAGTTTTCCTTTATTCTCAAGTTCATCTCTTTTATTTTTCAATCCTCACCTACTCTATAAAAATTATCACGATAACTCTAGTAACATCTATATACTGGATTTATTTCATGTGAATGGAAGAACCATCATAAATATTTTTACTCCCTCACTTTTATTTTTATAAACGAAATCAACGTCCATGAGGTTCCAATTTGTAACCTTTGTGGACGACGAAGTTTCATTCTTCAATTTCTTCTTCATTACTGGTCATTTAACCATAATTATGGTTGAACCAAACTATAATCTATGTATTATAGAAAAATTAATATTCAGGAACAGGAATATGTACATATAATTATGTTATATGACAAAACTAGTTCATAATAATCCAAATACTGCCAAATAATCGAAATGGATATCATCTAATGATTCATACTCATTCCATATAACCAAATGATATAAATGACCATTAACAATTCTGTATGTTCATAAATAATATATAATTCCAATCCTGGAGATTTATAACCTTTCCACATGAACTCCATTACTTAAAAACAAGTGAACCAAATATGAAAATAAAGGAAATGAATAGTCCAGAACAACAAAATTAAATAAAATAACTTGTTAATAAATACATAAATGAACTAAAAAGAATTTTGATAAACTAAATACATGACTAATAGGTTTTTAAATAAGTTATTAATAAGTATAATTTCATATTCCAGGAGCATAAGTTTGAGAGAAGAACACGTTTGGAGTTAAGGTAATGGTTTTTCACCTAAACTTCCATTTTTATTCGGGTTACTTTCATTGTATAGTTACCTCAATGGAATTATTATGTATTGTTATGTACTCATAATATATTCTGTGTGAGTATCATATATATGTTTACAAACTAGAAACCTTCATTATTTTGTGGATAGTTACACACTTTAAAATGAACTTTCAAAATTTTATCCAAAATAGAAGGCCGATTCTAGGGAATTTCTCCAATTCATACCTATTTTCAAGGGCACTCTATAATCTGTTTCTGGAAAACATTATATTTAAAAAATCAATCATTTTTATGAAAATACTATCTTACTTCACTTCTGGTTTTATACATCGATTTTTTCAAAAGAACTATTCTTTTCAAAATAAAAGAGTGTTTATCTCAAGGATTGCCTAATGATTTTACAAGAGTGTTTTCTTCTAATTAAAAACTATTATTTATTCCATGGTATTATTGGGATTAATATTTTATGAAGTCATCTACCATATTATATTTAATGGTTAATGACTAACTCTATTGTGGATGATCTATTCTAAAACCATTCACCATATTACTCGGAATGGTTAGGGTTTTATGTTTAATGATTGGGGAAAGTTAGTTACATTTCATATGATAGTTTCAATATGAATATATATGTTGTTTATGTTGATCCCCACTCATATGAGGAATGCATTGGACTTATTATGTAACGTTTGGGGCCCTCTATAGCTCCTCGATGAATCGGTAGGTCTCATGGGAAAACTATGGTCTTGGCACAAGGCATTGACAAAATGATTATTTTATGGTCCTAGCACGAGGCTTGGACGGTATGGTTATGATGTCAGGAATATGAACTTCCCTCTTTATGATGCTAGTATTTTATGGTCATGTGGTTATTCGACTAGTAGAATACCCATGATTATGTTTTATTATGGTATTATTTATTCAGCTCATATTTCTGCCATAATGTGTTCAAGTTCATTATTAAAGGCATGTGTTTTCAATTATTCACCATGTCAAATGTTTATATTAACTTCCGCTGTATTACTCACTCTTATTGAGAATTTGAGCTCACCCCTTTCTTCTGTTTCATTTTCTCAGAACATGAAGAAGTAATTTATGAATGAATTGCAAGCATAATCTAGGGGACATGATGTTTCTAGTGGAATAAAATAGTGTTTTGATTCCCTTCAAGTTGTAATGATAAACTTTTGTATGTAACTTGTTTCCAATAATACTAAACTACTCGGTCTTTTGGGATTCGTATTCCTTGTATGCATGCCAATATAATCAAATAAGGCACCGACTCTGGGCAACTGGGTTTGGGTACTTACAGATAACACCTTTTTTCTAGTTCTCGTTCGTCCGAGAGAGTCCATACGGCCATAGATCTTCGACGAGCCCCCGAGCCTCTGTCCATCCTACGATTTGAACACTAATGATTGCGTTGGAATCTCATTGGTGAGTTCTCTCTTCTCCTAGATCATCATCTTCTGATTCCTATTCATTTCCATGTTATCGTGGGTTGAAATTTTTATACGTTTCCTTAGATCTACAATGTTCCAAGGAGATTCAAGCTTTGATGTTCACGTATAGCGATCTCCTAACCCTGAAGTAGATGGTTTGTGCCTTTTCATTCAAATTCTTTGAGTAGTATGTGAAAATCCCACCAATACCCTTGAACGAGGTATTGCTTGTTTACCATTTTACCCCTACTGATTTCCTGCCATGATTGTATGCTTGTGTAGTGGTAAATTTGATATGAATAGCATTGATTCCTATGATTGGATGTTTAACCTGGGCTTATTCTATTTATGAACATTTGGTCCTGTTTAGCCTTTTGTTACCTTGCCTGTTTTCCATGCCTATTGTTGTAGGATGGAGAGTTTTTATTCTATAATGCTTGTTATGATGTAGATTTGTTAGACAAGTTGTTATGTAGGTTTACTTGGCCATTTTTCATTGTTATGCTCGTTAACCTACACGGGGCCGTGAGAACCTAGTGTAGTAGACTATAAGGGGAATTGACAGGCTGAGCTTCCTTAGAGAGTCTTTGAGCACATAGTCTATAAAGGGGATTGACTATGTGAGAATCCTCAGAGAGCCTAGAACCACTTTGGGCTATAAGGAGAATTGACCGAGTGTGCTTCCTTAGAGAGTCCTTGTTTGCTTTAGACTATAAGGTAATTGACCGCGTGAGCCACCTTAGAGATTATTTATTTGAATTGTACGACCTAGGATATAATGGGAATTGACCAAGTGAGATTACTCAGAGGGTCCTAGACCTTGGGGATATAAGGGGAATTGACCGTGTGCGCTTCCTTAGAGGGTCGTTAACTACCATGGACTATACTGGGAATGGACTGTGTGACCTTCCTCAAGGAGTCTTGCTTTACCTTGACTATAAGGGGAATGGACTGTGAGCACTTCCTCAGAGAGTCTTATTATTATATTCTTATGACAGAACTGGAGGGATTATACCGAGGGTGTGGCTCAGAGGGTTTCTTGTACTATTTAGGTAGGACAAGAGGGTGTGGTTGTGAGCACTTCCCATAGGGTTACCTATTTGAGGTTTAGCTATTTGTTTCACTGTGGCTTGATATTGAAACTATGGATTGTTTACTACTTTGTACTTTCCTATTTTCTGCTTTCTATACTTTTACCTACTATATACTCGCTGACTATTAAGAATAGATCTTCAGGTGGTTTCCTACTAGAATTTAGTCTCACACCTTTTTTGGGTCATGATTTTGGTCGCAAACAGATTATATTGTTGCAGGTGTAGATAAGGGACAACACCCTTCTACTTTAGGTACTAGATTTTCTGTGGAGCTGGAGAGCATGAGACCAAGATATGACTTGCGATTCTGAAGAGTTTATCTATTTTATTTTACACTTTGGTTTAGCATTGTTGTATTCTATCATTATGACATGTTTGTCTATTTTCCTAGACAGATGTATCATGCATCATTTTATATATGTTTTCCAATTTATACTTTCAGTATTCTGCTATTACTAATGTATGTCCTTATTACTACTTTTGATCTTCTATGTATTTATTTACTTCCATTGTGTACTCTACCAATGAAGGCATAGTTTCCCCACTATCACACCCAAGGCCCTTGCTGTTAGTCGATAGCCTCTGGCATTTGGATAAATGCTCTTGAAGCCATGTGACCAACCCGGTACGGGGCGCCTCTAGGTGGCTTCTGGAATCAGGACGTTACAATAATTTACCTCCAAATTACACAATGTCTATGAAACATACTCTTATAGATGTTAAATTATTAAATAAGTCAAAAACATTTATAATAACTCCCCTTATAAAATTAATTTTCCGTATACAGGTTGGTCAAACACTTAGTATTATTGGTTTCATTCATAATCATGTAATGGAAAGGAAAATATGAATTAATATTTATTATTTGGATTTTAATTTGTTTTGAATTTTTTAACTTGCTTTATCCATTACTTGTCTTGTTAATATTAAGTGGACATTACTTAATTAATTAACCATACTGCATAAAAAAATTATTCATAATTCATTTATTTAAATTCCATCTTTATACATTAATTAATTAATGGATGTTATTATGGTCTTGCATATATAAAATAAATAATTTATAAATAGAAATAAATTTATTAATTAATATACCCAAACATGATCTTATATAACCATTGATTTTATTATTAGACATTAAATCAACATATATCCTAGGGGAATAACTCAATTTTTCAGTCTTGTCATGAGTTACAACATTCCACCCAGACACCTATTTATTACCGAGTTGGCATCATTATGGTTCTATCTTGAACCACCTTCGCATGCCTTGGGATTAGCCATTAATTACAAGTATTTATTATTCACACAAAGGTGAGTAGAACCAAAGGATTGGATAAAGGGGATTACGTATGTATCCTTAGACACACAGAACTACAGAATAATAGAGTGTGTGATGACTCATAAGCCCCCATTTAATTTAATATTAATGAATTTTAAACCCATGAAATAAATTGAATTAAAAAAATTAAAAAACATCTAGTTCTCAGTCGAGATCATGATCTATCATACATGCAACAAATATGATAAATTAACTAGCTAATATTCATTTTATTATCCCTTATTTATAATTAAGACAAACATGCTTGCATTAATTAATCAATTTTTTATTTGATTCCATTCCATATTAATAATCATCTGAACATAATTAGAGATACCTATTATTTGTTGAATTCATGGAAAATAAAAGGAAAAACCAATAATGAAATATTTTTCATAATAAATTAATTGATCCTATAAAATTATTAAAACCCATTATTAAATTTCCAAAAACACATTGGTCTGCCAATCAATAAAATAATGTTTTATTTTTAAATTTTTTAATTCATTTCCATTTTAAATTTTATCCACTAATGTGAGACTAAACATCTTGTATTGACTAGCTACGCACTATTTATCTCAGTTTCCATTTATCTAGGGTACAAGAATATGTCAACAATTGGTACCTCATATAGACTACATGTAATATAAATACCACATATACTACATTTTTTCTCTTTCAATGTCATTGGGATGCACACCTTTATCTTTGGTGAGTGTTTTGGGCACAATAATTGACTAACTACATAACATGCACACCACATAGATATCAAGTACAACCCATGCATGCCGTGTATATCATAAATAGTCCATTTTGTCTATTTCATATGGTTCAACAAAGAATAATGACCACACACATTGTCGTATTTACGTTGCTACCCCTTGTAAATAACATTACGTGTACACCGATAGATTCTATGTAATTTGACAACCCATGTACAACATGGATTAGTATACACATGGTGTGAAAAACATGCTTAGTGTTTGGTAACTGTGTGTAATTCCATGTATCCTCCAGTGCATCCATATGTAGTGCACTAAGGGTACATGGTGTGTAATTATTAGTAAACACCATTTAACCTTGTCTTACCAAACAAAAAAATTGGCATTTTCCAATGGAATCTTTAATCTTTCTTCATCTAATATTACACCTTTAAGAAAATTAAACACCAAATAAAAGTGATTAATATGTCAAATCATATTGATTTGAATTTAATTAAATAAAAAAGAACATGAAAATAATATCTAACCACAATTTTGTGTAGATTAATAATCAAATAAATAATTATAAATTTAAACATGACTCCTCTAATATCACTTGTTGGCTCCAAGCATAGCATAAGTGTTCAGTGTCCAATGAGATAATTAACAATTCATCGAATTTTAATTTCCTAAAACCTCATTAGAGGATCTTTCATGCTATGTTTATAATTTATTTATTTAGATTTCAAGAAAGTAATTAACTCATCCTTATTTTCTTTCTTCATATTCAATGTCAATTATCTAAAAATAATCTTTTGGATGGACTTCCTTTAACATTTGTATATCAAAGGGTTGTATCCCTCTAGGGGTGATCCACACATTCTCTAATGATCATTGAGAAATTTATCATGATCTTCAGGTGGTTGCATGGATAATCAAATATCTTGCATTGTTTGTTCTCTTTTGATTATTCTTCAGTTGTGATGAAATCTCTCTTGTGTTCATATTCTTGAGAGGGAGACAGATGGAGTAGATGAAATAGAATTAATTATGTGCAAAACTTTTATATTTTTGATTACCTACAAAATAGCCATAACATGATATTTATGGCAGTAGTGTTTAAGATAGAATATTTTCTAATTACATGTTAGTCCTTAAAAAATATTAAAACCTTTAATAAACCACATGCCACAAAATAATAATAATAATAATTTTGCAGCATGAACCATCTTGAAAAAATGATTAATAATATGTACCATCGTGTAAATAATTATTTATCACTGGATGTGGTCTTGGTCTGGACAAACTCCTCTATATTAATTGAATACCAAAATACATATTTTATTTGTAAATAAATATTTCATTCACATAACTAAAAATTAAGATTTTTTAAATACTCAATAAAATAATTAAATATATTTTTTATTCACCTGAGGATAATTAAATATTTATTTAGTTTATTCAATAATTGTAACTTGAATAAAAATTATTCCTAGAACATGAAAATAATATTTATTTCATTAATTAAATTCAAATAGTATTTAATCATGATCAATGGAAACACTTAGTGTGTGACCGTTTATCCTTTTTTCTTGGTTTAATTACAAGGGATTTACTTAAGTCCAAGATTAATCTCTATTAATGGGACAAGGCACCCATGATAAATAACCTAATATCATAATGTCGACAACCATATACAATCACTCACTATATAATATAATCCCTTTATCATAATATCTCATAATATAGGTTTCACAATGGTGTCATCAACCTATATTCTCAATACGTATTTCTTTATCTATTTTAAATAATCATGTTGATCCACCATGGCCATTTAATTTAGGAAATTATTATATTTCACTCAAAATTATGAGATATAAAACCTTGTAAAGATGAATGGGAGAAATCCTTCTTAAACTAATTCATTAATTACATTTCTATCATAACGTAGACAATATACCCTAATTCCAACCAACATATGGTGTGGTGATTTTTGTTAGTAAATCTAAGTTCATGAGTCATGATGTGAAAACATTATAATATTAATGTCTAAGGACCATTACAAAAGATCACATATATAAATATCCAATGACAAAAAAAATCAGAATTCCTACTGGTGGGTCTGTTCAAATACTCATGTATCATGGAGATTACCATGTGTGAACTTCATGATAATAATTCTCATCCTCTTATAAGTACTAACACTAGTATGTCTATGTACTATGTGTCCCATCATCGTATTGTATCCTACTATAGAACTATCTTAAGAATATTTCTATAGCACTTAATGGTTTTCATTATGGCAGGGAAATATTATGACCTCATCAACTTAAAAAATACCCTAATACATTATTACATTAATGTTATGAAGAACAATGAATAATATATAACAAGATGTTGAATAGATATTCAATATAACAAATATACATGAAATCATAGAACAATAATTTGGTCCTGATTCACAAACTCGAACATATTCTATAATAATTCCATTTTGGAATATATCATTGTTATGTTAGATGAATTACCATTCCAAAGTTATAAAGGTAATTTACATTATATGTTACAATTGGAATTCATTTAAATTCATTAAGGTTTTTATTTTTGTTCTCAAATATTTCAATTTTAAGTATAATGGTTTGATTATATGGGTTACCCTACCCAATTTATAAATGCCAATAGAATTTATAAAGTTTTAGTTTCACTAATTTAATCACATCCACAAATTTCTCAAACTCTATACCCAATGGTTCAGGGCTAAAACATGTCATTATTTGTTAATTAAGGGTCAACATTAAGAAATATGGAAAAATTCCATTTAGGTTGATGTACATTCTTTAATAACCAATAATTTATCATAATTGTAACAAATAATGATAACACAACAAGAAAAATAGTCATAATAAGGAAATATTAGAAGCATAGTATACAAATCATTATGCATCAGGAAATATAAATTGCAATCTACATGGCATGAAAAATGCATGGAATGTGAATCTCTACATTCCTACAATGATGGATGCAAATATACTTATTTCTAATATCATTCAAGGGTAAATATTCTCAAATTAATAAATCATTAAATTTAGGAAGTTCATTAATCACACATGGATAAATATCAATCAACTATCATATCAATCAATATAAACAATCCAATCCCTATAAACTGGAGATTTCCCTGGTGGGTGGGTTGTCTAGACACAAAAAAGAGCTATTTTATAAGGGATAAGCATTACTATTCACCTAGATGCCATCCCAAAATAGTAATTAAAAAGTAAAATAGGATTTGATATAACATTGTAACGTCCTGACATAGGATCCACTAAAATGGTGCCTAGAGTCAGTTGGTCACATGTCCTCAAGCATGCCTCCCCATATACCAGAGGCTTTTAACTAGAAGCGAGGTTTTAAAGGTGGTTAAATGGGGATACTATTACCATATGATAAAAAATAAATATAGTTGATGAAATGATACATAACAATATTCATAATATAATAACAACTGACAATCAGTATTAAATGAATTATAATCATGCATGAACATGATACAATGTACAAGAAATAGAATACAACAAGAATACAAGGAAGAAAACACAAAATATAATTTATGAATAATGGAAAGAAAAAAAATCCAAAAGACATAAGGGATAACTACATGATCACCCGAGCATCGGCTTATTCCTACGATCCTAAGATCTATGTACAAGGCTAACAACACAAAGTATAATCCATGATCTTGGTCCTACAACCAGGATATCTATTTAGGTACCAATTAACAACCTTAATAGGGTGTCAGATATACTCAGTAATCCACCACCAATGTTATATAATGAACTATAGTATGTGAATATAAAATAAATTATTGTGTCGGTTTAGTAAAAATATAATAAATAAATGAAAGTAACAAGTTATCTTAGATTCCACAAGGACACCTGAAAGATCGTACATGCTTCAAACTAAGCCAAAATATCTATGATATTGTGTCACCATATATATAAGTATATAAATACATATGTGTATATATATACTATATATTTAGTGACACAGGAAGACATATCTATAGATACTAACACTAACCAAGACCTAAGGTGTTACTCATGCATACCTGGATAGTCGTGGGAACCTCATAAAGTTATAGGGTACGCCATTATCCAATATCATAAATCATGAGATATGTCATTCCCAATTATCATAAGTCAAGAGGTATTCCATAACCGAGGATAAGAAGTCAATAGCGACGCTATTCCCAAGTATCGCATTTTATAAGGGTACATCATGCTCTTACTATTAAGGGATGTCATGCATGTAAATAATAAGGGGATCCATGTTCGTAATAATATGGGATGCCATTCCCATAACAATAAAGGATTCCATTACTATAATAATAAGTGACTCCATGCCGGTAAATAATAAAAACTTTCATGCCCATATATAATAAGGGATTCCATGATCTTAAATAATATGGGATCCAATTCCATGATTATAAGCAACTCCATTCCCCTTTAAAGCTCAAGAAATACTTCTTATCATTTCCTTCATAATTTCTAGGGAAATGGGTAAGTGGTATGGTTTTACCATTCACTCTACCTTTAATAAGAATTACAAAATTTGATTCAATAATTAATAATGTAAAGGTCCATGTACATGATCATGCCATATTACAATTTAATTATTAATAATAATGGATTTTGTGTACATGTACAAGCCTTAAAATTCTTATAGTATTCTAATTTAATTTACCCTTTCATTAGATATTACATCACTCCTCAAAGGTTGTTTTTTTAGAAAATTGTATCATGATAGAAAAACCATTCATTTAAAAAAAATATAATCATATAATTTCATGATGGATAGTCAAAACATCTAAAAAGGGTGATTCAAAACATGGATATAGAAATAGAATCCTAATTATTAGATGACACACCCTAAGGGGTTATTAGTCAAAAAAGGAAAATTTATTATAACCAGATTATCCAATATCAACTTCCATGGGGGTCAAGGTAGAAGACTTCAACCTCCAACCATATATAAAGGTTTCATAAAATGTTTAAACTAGATTTAGGTAATAAATTTATGGTATTTCATAATTTAGGATCAATGTTCAGAATGTTCTGGTGGACATTAGAGTAGAAATAATTTATAAACAATGCAATAATGAGTGAAAAATAATATAAACCACCTACTTGTGGATTAGGATGCATTAATTGTTCATTTTTGGGCCTTTATTTGAGTAAGAACTAGGGGAAATAGAAGAATCGACAAACTCCTTTAAAATAGAGAAAAATAGCTCACACGAATTTAGCAGTCCATACTTAGATATAAAAAAGGGAGAAAAAGGTTCCGTAGAAATACTGAGGGGATTTCAACACATTTGATGATGATGAAATTGAACCAATAATGGAGGAAATACACCCATGGAATATGGATGAAGATGTAGGGCATGTTGAACACATGTTAGGATAAATAGTGGATGAAAATGGGGTGAACCCCATTTAAGAGTGAAGGGGAGGATGATCATTTTCTACTTTTATTGAGCCATATAGTTTATAAATCCATGCACCAACCATATGGTTACACTATCCAAAGACACCCCCACCTTGCATGGAAAGTGCATAGCTAGACAGACCATGCACAACCTATGTAATCCACCACTGCAATTCTTTACAAACCCCTCATACATTGGTATAGAATCATGAACATGTTTAAACAAACCATGTGACACCCCAAAAGCCCCTGCACTAGGCCGCACCATTTTCCCAAAAGGGATTAATCTGTTCTTTAAACCGTCTACCTATAGAAAATAGACCACACTAGTTGGTTTGAATGGTTAGTACTAACCATACACTAAGCATGTATCTATACATGTTCCTTTAAAAATAGATTTTTCAATGTTTGATGGTCTCAAAACTTCTCTTAACACTCGAGACACTTCTCGGGCCTTAAAAAAATTTAAAAATGGAGATGTTAAGCATATAAATCTGAAAATTTCATTTCAAAACTTATTTTGGAATTATTCCCATCCAAAAAATGAAAACCTAAATTTATCTTTGATTTTTTTACCCTATATAGAACACAACATCTTATACTTTTTAACATGACTTGTTGGGTGGGTTATACATGGGGGTTATGACTCATCCTTCCACCATGTGTGTGTGTGTTTATTTTTATTTTACTCTGAATAACCTAACTATTATTATTATTATTATTATTATTAGATAAGAGTTTTATTGATATTCTGTGATTATTCCGGGATTTTGATTCATGTTCTTCCACTACGTCTTTCTTTTATTAAAATTTGAGTTCTATTTTGGGATCGAAAACACCTCATCCCTACAGGGAACTATGGGACAACTCAATGAAGAATTTCATCAGCACCGAGACATCAAACATAGAAACAAGAGGCATGATTTAAAGGGTGGGACATGTAAGTAGTATATGGGGTTTAGATTATGGTGAGAATCATATAATATTGGAGTGAAAAGACATACAATTACGAAGTATATGCATCTGGTTGAATTTACTAATTATAGGACATGTAGTCCCCCAAGTGATGTGTCATGTATTCTGATCCTGACATTTTAATGGTTAAAATGTTGTTTTAAATATCACATTTCATGTGAATCCAAGTCACATGTAGTGTATTTTGGGTTGTGGTCTTGATCGTGTACCAATAATACATGAAAAGTAACTAATAGGCCATACTTGTCAGGTAAACTGTTATAAATGACATGTATATCAGACCCTATACTCATCATGTTACCATAACATGCAGCGACCAACCCTCTTAATATCACATGTTGTGGAATGTTTTGTAATTATACTAATACATATTTTTGATATTAAGCGATGAAATTTATTCTGACCAAAATAATGCACTGATAAGTGAATGACATTTATCAATGCTGACCAAAAGAGATGATAAAAAATAATGTAACCAATGCTAAAAATTGTACTAATAAAAATGAAATCAATATATGTGGTTCCCTAAGGTTGATAAGGGCTTACATTTATTAGTTCTTTCTAGTGCTGATAATGGGTACACTTTTATCAGCACTAAAAAATCATTGATATTTGGAAAAATTTGTAAATTAATTTTTATATAAGTATTTATATATTATTAAATATGATTTATATAACTATAAATGTTATTTATATAACAATAAATATATATTTATATAATTACAATTTATATATATATATATTTAACATCTTATAATTATTTAGAAATATATATAAATATATATTTACATATATATAAATAATAAAATAATATGATATGAACTGTATAAATACATAAAATATTATATGTATTAAAATTTATACATATTTATATTTGTATTATATAATTTATAATATACATATATTTATAATTATAATTGTGTGTATGCATTTTCATATATATATATATATGTGATTACATATAAATATATATATTAGAATATTAATATAAGTATAAAATAGGTAATTAAAAATATAAATCATTTTAAAAGAAGAAATTAATATCATTTATTTTCATAATTTATATACATATAAATTATCAAATTTATATTTATAAATAAAAGTATATAATAATTTATTTAGAAAAATTAAAATATTTATATATGTAAATGTACTATACTAAAAATTTATATATATATATATATGTGAACATAGATTTATTTAATTTAATTTATATATTATATATGTCAATAATTATAAATATATATTAATATAATCATTGATGTTTTGATATAAATATGTGATGTCCTTAAAAGGTCACAATACGACAAAATAGAAAGTGAAAAATAATGGGGTGTCAATACATGCATGTTTATAAAATATGTATGTATGTATGCTTGTATGCATGTATGAATGTATGTTTGTATGTTGAATGAATGAATGTATGTATGAAGGTATGTGTGTGTGTGTTTATTTATATACGTATATATGTATGCATTTGTGTGTTTATGTGTGTTTGTATGAGCATGTATGTATGTATGTATATGAATGTATTTTTATATGTATGTATGTGTATATATGTATATGAATGTATTTGTTTGTGTATGTATGTGTCTGTGTGTGTGTGTCTATGTATGTGTTTGTATGTATGTATGTATATATATGTGTATGTATGTGTATATATATTTATATGTATGTGTGTCTATATAGAGATGTATGTGCATATGTGTATGTGTATGTCCATGAAAGTGTATATGTATGTACATGCTTGTGTATGTATGAGTATTTATGTGTATGTGAATATATTTTGTGCGCCTGTGTGTGTTTGTGTATATATGCATGTGTATGTGTATTTATGTCTATTTATGTTTATGTATATTTTTATTTGTATGTCTATAGCTGGATACAAATATGTATGCGTTTGATTCACCAATATACCACACATGCATGTTCTTAGTATATTCATACATACACCCATATATACATGCATGCATTTATATGTGAATAAATGGTCAGAATTGATCACTTAGCTTAGGGGACTTCCTTTGTATATTCTTTGGGTAGAGCAGAATAACCCCTTTGAAGAATTCAAGAATGCTTTTAGTAGGTGTTGTAAAAGTGGGTTCCCTATACCCAACTTTATTGATACTCATTTATTATCATACCACGGATATATCCAGCCATTCATGATGCTAAATTTTCATTATAGGTTTGATATTTCTACATCTACTATTTAAATGTCAATTTTTATAAGTTATTTTTCATTTCAAAAGGTTATATTAGTTCCCATGTAATAATGAGAACCTCAAGATACTATGACATTAATCTTAGACAAATGTTTTATGGTCTAGATACATCATTTTAATCAAACGTAGATGATTTTTGATTATCTGGTGTTGGGGGATCATAAGCATTGATAATTCTCATTACGTTCTCACATGGTAATCTATGGTAAATGACATCATGAGGACAAACCCACTAATAAGCACAACACATGATTCAGCTCGCATTGATTGTTTCTATCTATGAACATGTTTATTGGTCTCCTGACATGATATCATTATCAATGTGTGTCATTTGATCACATTCTTTGATCCAAGGATTAACCCATGACATTGAATTCATGATGATGTGGCTTTTTTGGGTGTGTCAATGGTGGTAAGGCATTGGTTGAATAGTCAAGATACAATTATTCATGTTTGACTTTAGGAAGTGAGAACTCATTCTTAGTTGATCAAGATGATAGTACCAATATAAATTATTGTCCAAGGTAGTCTAATTTTATTTCTATTTATTTATATCAACACATAATAAAGAAATAATAGACGGAGACATAAAGTGTGCATCCTATTTTAGGAGATATTGTGAGACAAGGTGATTATATTACATAGTGCGTGTTCATAAGATTATAATCATTTCTATAAATACATGGAAAATATTATACGAATGAATATCATTTTAATATTCATGTTTTTTTTAATATTTCATGAATTTTGAGTTGTGTAAATTACTTTGGGTTATCACATAATATATTTATTATTTATTAACAGTAGGTGAAAAAATATAAATGTTGTTAATGATGCTGGTTGTTCATCATAATGTGTGATTTATTATTTATTTAGTGGAATATGAATATATGGCGATCGAGGATCCCTTACGAGGTATTTTGGTTATCCATTATATAAATAGAGGAGAAGTTTATGCCATTGACTATTCACTCATTCGAAACCTATAACTTCTCTCTCCCCCACATCCTAAATAGAGAGAGGCACTCTCTTAGCAATCGATCCCAGAATGCCTTCAACATATCAAAGGGACAAGATCCAAAGTGATCATTGTGGGACTAAAGGAATTGTTGGAACTCCGTTTTAGAACCTGGAATTCGATGATCAGTATATGCGTAGATTCTCATAGCATGTGTGAATGATCTATAGGGGTTAAGATTTGGAAACATCCAGCAATGATGGCTTGTGTCTATCTTCTGTCTAATATTCCTCTGAATCAAACAAGGTTCCCATTTATTTATTTGTGCTTTGAAATATTCATGTGAGATCTCCACAATTCTATTGGGTCTTGGGTCACTGGAGACAACAAAGTTTCATCGCTTTGGTGAAGAAAATTTTTAAATCAATGGCCCACCAGCTTCCCCTATACTCTTTAGTAGCATAAATTGGCATTAGGTGATGGTTGAAATTCTATAAGCAAATATAAATTATTTATAAAAAATTTAAGAACAAAGGTGTAATTCGGTCCCCATAAAAAATTCACGCATCGATCCGATATTGGATTGCTATGTTATGACCATCAAAATTATTTGATAGAGATTGTTTGCTAGTTTAAGGGTATTAAAACTCAAAAAACATATATTTTCAATATATGTTATTTTATCCTTTTCAGTCTCCAATTCTAATTCCAGTGAATTCTGGATTTCCCTCCATCTTATGACCGAAGTATGATTGCTAGAATGGTACCGATTAGGACTAATTGATTTTATGTTCATGGGTGAGTCTATGGACAACCATAATCAAATAAAGAAACATTTGAGTTTCTCAAAGATCCTAATAAATATATTATATTGAAAATGTGTTAAAAACAAAATTAAATTTGGGTGGTTGTTGGTTGATCCATATAGGGATGGAAAACTACCCATAGGGTGGAATTTGAATTTTTCTGAAAATTGGGAGAAGGAAAAAATTAACAGAAATACTTGGGGAAAAATATGACCTGAAAAAAACAAAACAAAAAATAGGTATCAGTCATATCATCCATGGCACTAGGACCCCCCTGTTGTCCTGCCATCCAACCCATGGTGCACCACCAGCGGTGCCTCCCTAGCTTCTCAAATCCCAGTTGCCACCGCCAACTAGTCTGGCATATCGCCGGTGGAATCTAATACTAGAGAAAACATTCCAATCTCACTTATTTAGTGACCTACATGCCTCTCCACCTTCACCCTCGCTTGAAACCCATCTGTGTTCCCTATCTGATTGCCCGGTGCCACCATAACTTCTATATCAGGATTCGCCAGTATTTCTTTGTTCCATGACACATCCTTCATGAATGGATGTCTGTCGTGCACCTCCTCTAATCGACATCACTCTTACAAGACAGCTGACTTCAACCTTGATCATGTCTCCTCTAGCCTCATGCTATGCATGCTCCTATTCAATAGGCCACCCATGTTTGTCCCCACAAGCGTAGGATGTACCGCCACCATCGGCCACCTGTGGTCTAAACAATCAACGTCGGGAGTGAGTTACTCCCATGAACTACCCTGCCCAGCCATGATCTACCCCGATCAGGCTCCTGACAGACTCCTGCATGTCCAATCTCACTCGATCCACCCTGTAATAGGCCTATGCAGGGATACCCAACACAAAACAGGTTAGGGCAGGTTTCCATGACCCAAAATAGCAATGCAAGGAGTTTTCTTGGCCTGGTATGGGTCTACGTGGGTTCAAACCGACGCACAATAGGTCCGTATAGGGTTCAGGGCTCATAATTTTATTAAATATAATCAAAATTAGTTTATTAATTTTGGATTACAAAATAATTATAATATTCATAATATAAATATTTGGAATAATTATTTTAATTTATTTATAAATTAATATTATTTAATTACTTTAATTATGGATTTAAAAATTTAATTAATAAAGGGACCAAACTAAATTTAATTTATTTTAATTTAACTTATTAATTTAACTTATTAAATTCCCTCATACTTTCATTTATGAATTTTAACCTTTATCATGCTTTTAATCTACCCATAGACTACTCATGATCATGCATCAGCCGTGTATTTCAGGTTTTAATTTATTATTTATTACAATTGTGTGTGGTGTTTTTAATAATTAGTTAATATTATGTTTTTATGCACATCGTCTCCCTTTAAATATGTATAAGGGTTTTCACATCCATCTGTATTTAGGTAGGTATATTGAGCTTCCCGATACCCCCTTGTCTACATGGGAGTATTAATATACTATTGACAATGACACGATAAGCCGTGAACCATGCTATGACAAGGTGAAATGTAGATGATAAGTGGACACACTAGATTGGGGGGGCAAGTTGAATCACGATTAATGACCCCAATCATGTATGACACGACTTGATCACGGTTGATCCATTGAGATTATATGGATAAACCAATATTAGATTCCCAAGACTAGTAAAATAATCTTATTTCCATTAAAATATATTTATTATTTTATATATTTTATACATTTAATTATATTAATAAAAAAAATATAATAAAATGAATAATGAATCAATAAATGTATTCTATTAATATTCAGTTGTGGGTGTGGAAATATAGTATGAACATATTTAATAGAAACAGATTATGTTCATTGAGAAATATAAAAACCCTCAATTATGTTTTATGTTTCAAATATCTTTCTTCACATGAAATTTAACAAAACCACGTGTTCGAGGATCTCATTACTTATAGTTTATGGTGCCTCATACTATTGGGGAGTTATTATGCGAGCGATAATTTGAATTTACTAATGTTGAAAAAAATAAGTATCTATAGCTAGATTGTTTCATATTTATGGTCAGGAATTGATTAAATCATGACTTTGATTTCATAATTTGGTACTTCACTCAAAAGATCAAAGAACCAAAAGTTAATGTGGTTGATCATTCAAATGCCTACCTTGAAATATCTGAGTAGTGATATAGCCATAGTTTGTAGACTATGGGGAGGGGATTTTCTATCCTTTCCTCATAAATACTCAAACAGGAGAGTATTCCAATTCTAGTACAGTGGGTTTCTAGTGTTTGATAAAATAGTGAGATATATTTGATGATTTAATTATTCACTCAATAATGTCTCCTTAGGTCCTCAAGATACAAATATAATATATTAGATTTTGTTATTGTATAAAATGGAAAGTAATACCACAAGTACACTATGATAATATTGGACATGGTATGTTTCCAAACTGGAATGAGTTTCTAAACGGCCGTACAGGTGCATGTGCAATGTACTATGATATTATAAATTCAAGGTGTTGGTGTTCCCATTACTTATTAAGCCTACTCAGAAAGAGAGGGTGATAAAAAAATGCTTACAATAAACTCATTTATGGTGAATATGATGGTTATATCATAATTCTATCTTCAACCCTAATGTTAATTGTGAATAAAAAATAAATACATAGATGGTATTACATGTTGTCTCATCTCTAAGATGCATGTAAGGAGAATGTTAAGTGAGCTATGAGTGAGTGATAATTACACTGGTTATGTTAATATATGATAGGAGGGTCGTGATCTTCCATGAAATCCTATTCTTAAAACTTTTTTACGCATTTAGAACAGTATCGTTTAAGATTAATAAATTGGAAGTATGGAAAAAATGTATAATTTTCCTTTTGGTAATGTTCACCAAGTCAATATGAACTTAAAAAAAGTTTTAGTTATTATGATGAAGAATTTAAAAGAAAAATTGGAATGGAAAATGGGAATAGCAACATCAAAGGCACCTTCGTAGTTTCCATCAAAGGAAATAGGTATTAAAAATGAGGTTATTTGTTTCAAATGTCACAAAATAAATATTTTAATGATTAAATGGGATGAACTGAATTGCAACATTAAGTAGAAACATGTTATTTAGGTATATTCAAAAAATTTATGTAATGTTTCTAATAAAATTTTAGGGTATTAAATACAATATGAAAATTTCATATGATTATTTAAATATAAGAAACCATGTATGTTTAGAAATGTTTTTTGAAGGAATGTGTGTTCTCCAAGTGGTTGAAGAAGGGTGATTCCTAAGTCAACAGTGATATGTACCAAAATTCTAATGGAAATTTAAATGATTATAGTTGAAATTTTCTTAAGTATTTTTAAAACATTAATCTCACGTGTCAATTAGAAATTAGGATACATTATTCAATTTAAAAAATAAATTTTTTATGGTTTCTAACACACAACTAATTGTTCTGTAATACTTTAATCATTGGAATTATGATATGAATATAAAATTCAAGACTTATATACCTAGTTTTGTAAAGATAAGACTTTTTCTAGGAAAAATAAATAATTTTAAATGGTATATAAAATATAGTTTTAGACTCGTTAGATTTAAATATATAAGGTATTATTGTCACACTTATGCACTTTTTTCTGGACAAAGAAACCCTTATTGCTAAAGGTAAGTCACAAATCATTCAAAATTAGTTAAGTTAGAGAGAATAAACAATTCCAAGGAGAAGCTAGAGGTATATTCCTACAATACATTAGATTCCATTTAGTGTTCATTCATAAATTTTAAATGTAAGTATGGTATATGCAAGGTAAGATGATATGAGTTTCTTTAGGCATGTGTGTTGAAGAATATATTGGCCAACATTCATTGATCAATATAATGCAGTGTTGAGTAATGTCTAAATGCACATTTCTTTATCTATATTAAGGAAGTGATACTAATAAGGAGGATTGATGATGAGTCTTATATGTTAACATTAATCAATAAAATATATAATGGAGTAATTACAAAATAGAAATTTCCTTATACACATGAGAGTCATGATGTATATAAAAAAGAGTATCAATGATTCAGTATATATTTCTTGCATATATGTATCCATTATTTTTCATGACATGCATTGAAAATAATGTTTTATTCCCATAAAAAATTCCAACTATCAAGAAAAAACATATTATATGAATTATAGTATGATGGATATCCATTATGTCATAAGAACATGTACTTCAATGCAAAGTGTTTTTTTATGATATAAACAAACTTACATCTATAAAAACACAATGTATATCTAAAGTAATTTTTCTAATGTTTTTAAAGGATGTTAAATAAATACGTTAAAGAAAAAAGTGATATTTAATTTAATACAATTAATTTATATAAAATGTTTTACATTTCTATTTTAGGTAACAGGATAAAAATCACTTTTGTTTAGTCAATTACAGAGATGCACAAATAGTTTCCTTAAGAATGAGTTTTACAATATATGTTGAAGAGGAATTAACCACATAAAATATTACATAAGAAGGATTAAACCATGGTAATTGTTGTTATTTTGAACACTGTGGTGGGTATTTATGTGAGACTATACATTGATCGAACAATAATTGTACCAATAAGGCACAATTGGTTATACCAAGTCATGATGAATAAATCGAGGATAATTGTACTTTTCATGCTTACTTTCAAGGATCGTTTTATTATTAATTAGATTTCAAGACATCAAATCATGGAATTATTCTATGCAATGCAACCAAAAAGAGATGGTGACACCATATAATTCCAATAAGGGGTTCAAGTTATTGAAATCTTGTTTAGAATTTATGTAAGTATCATGATCATTGAATATTAATTTTTAATAAATATGTTCCATCTATCTACAGGAGGTTATCTGGAGTGCCATTGTCTTCCAAGTAAAATATGTTTGGCACATATAGAAAATAAATATTGGTATTCTAATTAGTTAAGACTAAAAAGAAAGAATCTATACAACGATTTACTTAATGTAACAACCTATATTTTAGGGGGTGTCATCTTATAAGGTAGATCTAAAGGTTTCTTAGACCAATCCAATGTATATATACTAAAAATTAATTCAAAAAATATAAGTTTAAATAATTATAGGGTTAAGTTTTACCAATGTTACATGTCATATATATCACTATGAATTCATGTATGGTTTATAGAAGGATATTAAAGAGGTTTGTATAATTACATAAGCATTAAAATGGATCGATCACATGTTTCATGTTATGTACTATATATTATATTAGAAAAATTTAAATTATGGTACGAAAATACTAATTTTATCCAGTAGAACTTCTTGAGATGCAGTCAGAACAATCCAATAGTACTAGAAAAAGTACAAAGGATATATACCTAGTATATAGAGATAAATATATATTAGTTATAATGGGACATAAACTAATATTCCTATAGATTAAAATCTTATAATATCGTAGTTAGTCCAATATAATTACAAATAAGATCACATTCAATCAAGTGTTACCCATATCTAAAAATACAGAGTATGTTTTGGCTTCTGATGTAGCTAAATAAACCATTTATAATATGCAACAATTTGTCCCAATTCCTATAATCTTACCTAGTATGTTATATTTTATCACAATCATGATAATTATACTTCTATTATATAACAGGATTTTATGTTTTGATATTGGAAAAAAAAGGATATCTACTTTGGGATTACATCTCTTGAAGAGTCTTACTCAAGAGGGTGAGGTCGTAGAGAGAAGAATAACCACACAATGGATACGTGGTAGATCCATGAATAAATATTTAACTATGGTAAACTAGTATTAAAATACATGGATATTAGATCATTTTAGATGAATAATCATCACATTAAAAAAGAAAAGGCCGAAGGACTATAATAGTTTAATGACATTGGAAACATGAAATAATGGACTTCTATATTGGTGAAAGGGATTCAACATCTCCCTCAATGATTTTCCCCATTAGTACTCCTACTTAAAAACATTATCCATAATTTGAGGAAAGGAAAAATAAAAAAAGGATGAGATCAGATTCTTAGTAAGGTTAATAAAGGGAAATATGTAAGCATAACATGAGAATAAGGGTATGAGAACATCATCATATCAATAGAATATAATACCATGCATATCAAAGGTAATAATCAAGAGTCATAGAATAATGATTGGCTATTAATAAGTCATGAATCATAAAATAATAAATAAAATTTATTCATAAGATCATGACATAGGCATAAGGTATGGATTTTTTATATATACAAAAGCATAGAAAATAATTTCCACAATATTCAAGGAGCACTTCCAAGCACTTCATACTAGAAAAAGTACTTTACTGAACCGGGTTCACCACACATTCTAGAACTCTATTATTGAACCAAGTTCACTCCTCATTATAGTCATGTATTATTGATCCAGGTTCACTCCTTGGTAGAACCATGTATTATTGAATTGATATGACTCCTCATTTTAGAAATGTTTTTCTGAACTAGGTTCAATCCTCATTCCTACCATGTAATACTGAAACAAGTTCACATCTCATCAAATCCTTGTATTACTAAAATTGGTTCACTTTTTATTGTATCCATCTATTACTAAACTGATTTAACTCCCCATTTCGGTCATGTATTACTAAACTAAGTTCACTCCTCTTTCATGTTCTGTCCATCTCATGAGATTTAAATAATTAACCAATCCATTCCATAAATATATATGTCCCACCCATAACATAATGAAAACATATTTACATTTTCCAAAAGATAATAAAACATTCATCTTATCAGGAAATATAAAAACAAAAGGGCTTTGTAAACAAAATATCATGACCCATGAAATGAAATGGGTATCAAAAATATTTTATCATGTCAAAACCTATTGAAAATAGACATGTTTGATAACCATATCCTTATATAATAACCCGTAAAAGGAAGCAGGTTTCACAAGCATTTTATCACGGTATATCTTGGGGAAGAGAATTGATTTTCATAAATAACTATTCAAGGTAAATATAATCCATTCAAATAAACAATAAGAATGGTTTCCTTGGATAATATTCCCAAAAAATTCACAAACTATATCAAAGGATGTCATCTTAGATAGAGAAGGATTTTGAAATATCACTTGGAGAATTTCTTAAGGAAAATATCCTTTCTTTGAAAATTATTTTTTTAAGACATAAAATATTTCAAAAATCCTTTTCATTGAAAACCACTTTTAAAAAATATTATTCAAACATTAAAATCATTAAAAATATTTCATGAGGAAATTATATTTTATACCATAAAAAATTATTTATAAAAAAAACATTCTCAAAATCATTTTACATTAAAAATAAGCATGAACATATATAAAGTAATATTAAAAATATTTTTAAAACCTTTTCTTTTAAAATATCATTAAAAATTATAACGGAATCTTGAAAAAATTTTGAAAAAAAATTAATAGGTAAAATAATTTTAAAGTCCTTTTCTTAGAAAATGAGCTCAAAATATCATTTAGAAAAATTATTGAAATCAATTTTATGAAACATAGATTTTTTAATAAAACATATTTCCAACCAAAGATACAAATAAAATCATATTTTCTTAAAAAAATCTTCTTAATTATCATAAGTAACAAAGAGTGGGACAATGGTACCATTACTTGGACACACCATTTATGAACATCATAGAATAAAATTACTGAAAATTCTTAAGATATATATCATAATAATTATTCAATTTAAGAATAATAAAAAACATTCCGATTAAATTATGAGATTGTAATAATAAACTCTTACCAATTTGGAAACATTGAATCCTAATCCCAATGAAATAATAATACTACATAAAGCTTAAAATATCTATAAAAGAATTATATTTATGATATAACATGTCCTGGATGGTATATACACATTGTAATAGAATATAGAAGGATAACATAACAAGTGTCTCAAATAATGAAAATTGAGACAAACTTTAATTCACCAATTTGGTAAATTTTAAACCATAAACCCCATGAATAAGAGATAATAAAATGGATATTTAAATACCAATAAATTTAAGGATAATAATAATAGAATACAAAAATTGGAATTATATACACCACACAAAAGAAACAAGTAGGGAATATGGCATAAGTCTCACAGAAATAAAAGTTTGACTAGAAATCCTCTTACTACTTATGAAACTTTTGAATCATGAGATACATGAAATAATAACATCAATTTGAACATTCAATATCATGAAATAAAAAATAATTCATGGTATACCATTTCATTGGGTATTATATACACCAAACATCAATAAAAAGACTTTAATATATCATATATCTCATAGAAATAAATGTGAGGTAAGAAAACCCATACCTTAAGCCTTGAATTTCTTCATAAATGTTCAAAACACATGTATAATAAGTATAATTTTATTACTAATACACCGTAGAATAATATTTTTATATATCAAACCATATTTGATATTTTATGACTTTATATGACCAATTTATTAATAATTTCATGTTGAAGTTATGTTTCAGGTAATAACCACATTGTTTTTCATATATGTTTTAACATATTAATCATGGTCCTCTTACATAGATAATGATTTAATTATTTTCAAAATGTGAATCATGATATACATATCATACATATTCAATATATAAGTACATATAATAATCTATAAATTACATAAATATGAAATGAAATACATTGTTCATGGTGAGGGTGGGTCGTATGTTTGCATGAATGTTTTTCCATTTTCTTATTATGTTTAAAATAAAAAAGGTAAATGATATTTATATATATAATATCTTTATATTATAATTATTATATCTTATAGATCACATTTTTTATTAAACTCATCCTTGTTAAATTCTAGGTAAAACTTTAATGAGTCGCCTCACTTTGAGGAAGTGGTAGTACACACATCCAAAAATGAAGTTATTCTATTCCCACATAATGGAAAGAATGAAGGTATGTGTTATATAATAATTAATAAAGCATAATGAAACCATAAATATCACATATATTATTTAAAAATAATAATCCCATTATTATTTTTATCCTTGATATGTGGTAATGGAAGAAATGAATATATTAGTTCACGAGGTGGAAGTCTTCGATACACAAGAAGGATGACTGTGTATCCCATTTGATGAAGGTGTGTATGAGTGTAGGTAAAAAACATAACATAACAACTTATAAGTATATTTATGATACTAAAGTTATTATATTTTCACGTAATAATAATAATTGAAGTGGTGGGGAAATAAATAAATCAAAAGTGCTTGTTGAAGGATATTACCTCTTCTTTGAGAAACTCCTTTTCGATTACACCAAAGAGATTAATTGGTAAGATTTATTACCAAATGGATGATTTTATATTGAAGGGAGATATTTTGGTAGGTGATTTTTATAGGTTTTTTTTATCCAAATGGATTTATTATTTTGAATAGCGGGGAATAGGTGGCGACCTTTTATAAGTGGGGAAAATGACACACTTGGTATTTTTGAAAAGGATTGTGTGCTCCCCACATTTTACTTCCCCCAAAGGAAAAAAATAGACTGTTATAAATCCTTAATGTAATAATAGTTAAAATATTTCCATAAATAATTATACAAGTTTATGGTAATTTTTACACCTTATATTGTATGTTTATTCATTATTAAGCTTGTTTTTACCTTAATCACTATAATTAATTTTAACATCTTTCACTAATAAAATTGTTCAAAAAATGATGAAATTAATATAAATTATAATTTATACTAATTAAAAATATGGAATCTATTTTTTAAATTCCAATCACATAAGAGGACCAAAATAATTTAAATGTAATCTCACAGATGGGAAGAAATAGTTTGTTTTTTAATTATACAATTCCAAAGATTGAAATGTTTTTATATCAAATTTCAATGTGAAATAGATTATAATGAAATAAATTGAATTAATTGATTTATAATTGATTTAATCATACTTTAAAAAAATTAAAATATAATATAACTATATAAATAAATTTGATGGAAAATATGTTTTCAATTACAATTCAGTGTTTTTCACTATTCATCAAATAAAAAAACGTCTCAAAAAAAATAACAAAAAATAACCCAAAGTAAATTTTCATATTTATTTTTTAAGAATGATGTTATTTTTTTCAAATAAAATTTAGTATTGTTTCAAAATTATTTTTAAAATAGGTGTTTTATTAAAAGGTGTTAAAATTTACTTTGACAAAAAAATAATGTCTTTATATGTAAAATTGGATTTGTTCTTATCTCTTGTATAAAAAATACATAAGATATATATTAAATAATTTAATTAATATAATATATATATATATATATCATTAAATTAAGTTATAAAATGTTTTTTAATTAATTTATTAATGTAAAACGTATTTGATTACGTTAATATAGTTTTCATGCAAAATATTTTCTATATTTTCAAAATGGTTTTATTTTAATTTATATTTAGTTATTCACCAAAGAATTATTATTATGTACATTTTTATACTATATTTTCATAATTTTAATTAATATTATTTAAAACATCCATTTTAACATTTAGGCGATAACTATAATGATATTGTAATAATAATAATAATGGTATATTGTAGTTCTGTAGAACTCGGTCTTGCGTGTTATATAAGTTACTCAAGGAACATGAAATTGTGTGTAAAAGATAAAAACCTAATGTTCTATGTACTAAAACGATAATATAAGTGTTTCATGTAGTGTAAGATTTACATGTTCTAGCTTGTAATGTAGGACAAACCTAGTAATTTCATATTACACAAGCTATATTCAATATTATGTGAAATGAAAAATATCACAAATATTATTTTATTTTAAAAATATATATATTTTTTTCATAATCTTAGAGTGTTACATTCTATACCCTAAAATGAATTTCACCTAGTAAATTAAAATGTTTTATCAATGATTTAATCCTTGAATGTTCTTTTCATATAAACCCACTACATAAAAATTAATACTAAAACATCCTTTAAATAAGGGAATGTTGGAAAAATAATGGTTACCAAAGTAACTCGTAACTAGGTTTTCCTAAAATATAACATAGGTGTAATTTGGTAACTTGAACATGGAATAGAAATATAAATATAAAGTTCTAATAGAGAGTGATAGAAAACATTGATCAACATAAGTGGGTGATCTAGAGAAAGTTAACGATCACAAAACCATAAATCTTGTTGATCTAAGGGACCATTTGATTCATTGTAAATAAAGGTACTTGAATTTTTTTATTCCAATATCCTTTTCCTATAGTTAAATAATTTTCACAAGGAGATATACTTACTCAGTTTCATTCCATTTCATATGCACACTCTCACCCTTAGGTTGTGTCTTGACTAATTTACACTTCATATCTTACTCCAAAAATGTTAGTGAAATTTTTTATGTATAAAACACTAACAGATAATAAGATCCATATATAGAATTATAATTCATTACATCTATCTTTAGTTTTCATTTTAGTAAAAAGTTTAGTATAGGTTACCTAATATGAAAAAATCATCATATGGAAAGATGATACTTTAATATCTAAAACTTCTTCTGAAGTTTAACATAGAATATTCTATAAATAGAAAACCTTAAAACCATTTTGAAAGATAAGAAACCAAAACATTATAATGAATTCCACTAAATAATCTTAAAATTTATCTCCCATATATCATATGTTTGCTCCTGTTTGTCACATTCCAAACATGTTAATACCATTATCTTGTATTCTATTGAAACGTGGTAATAACCAGAATTTCCCAAAACACTTATTGAAAAAATGCATCCATTCTTATTCCAAATACTGTTTTATATATTCCTTATATCAAATTATTTTAAAAATCATATTTGATAACATATACCACTTTTTCAAAAAAATCAATAATCATTTCCATGGTAATTGTTACTATCCAATTGGAAAAAAAAATTTAAACATTTGAAACACATTAAGGGTTTCATTCCCTTAATAAAAACATAAAATTTCCATTAAATAATTTTTCTATTTCATCATAAAAACTCTATATTTTTTTGAGAATAATTAATTCAAAACATATACTTCATGATTATTATCACATAATTCTTCACATCGAATACATATACACTTCAATCCTCCTAATTTATTCTTAAAACATTACTTATTCTTCATCATCTAATTCTATAATATCCCTTTACTAGAATATTAAATATGTACCATTTAATAAGGTTCCTCACCCTCAATTTAATCATGATTCTAAAATTTAATGTAAAAAAGGATATTAAAACATCCCATACCTTTCACATTTCAATCACTATCTCATTATCTTCAACAGTATAACCAATTTGCATGACACCTTCTAGATTTTCGTCATGAGATTTCCACTTATGAAAAATATTTTAATAATTCTCAATCATTCCACATCTGAGAAATTTAATTTTAAACAAGTTTCTTCTAGTTCCGGCCATTGACTTAAACTAGAAAGCGTGGTGTGAGAAACACTTATCATAATAGAAAACCACGTAATCATAAAAATCACTTATAGTATATCTAAATAATTAATTTTAATTCTTTAATATATAAAACATTTGTATTATAATAGGTTATTCATATTCATTTTCTATTTAAATCTTTCATGACGTTTTATAAAAAGTGTATTAATTCCTAAAGCATATCCCCTGAGATTGACAAACTAGGTGTGCAGTAAGGACCATTATCATTAACCAGTTCCCAATCGATTCTTGATCAATAAGATATATTTGGGGTTGTTACCCATATTTACATCTATGAAATATCCATATCCATATATAGAATCCAAAAAGGGATGTAATATCTTCAAAGAAACTCTCTTAATCCTTTACCAAAATTCAAAGAAATTTTCCAAAACAGTGACTCATCCTTAGAATTATCCATATAGACATCCCTAGATATATCTTTAGAGTTATAAAAATTGATATCACTATGGATTTATCATCCAAGTTTTTAAATTTGAATAATCCTTTTCCTTTGATATCAAGTATAGTGACCCAAGATTAACATATTCGGATATTGCATCATTTTAGATGAATATTCAATGCATTAAAAAATTACATTCTCAAGAATTGTAATAGTTTAGTGTCATTTAAAACATGGAAACATAATCTTCTATCTCGATGAAAAAGATTAACATCTCCCATAATGATTTTCCCCTTTAGTAATCCTTCTTTAAAACTTTCTCCATAACCTAGGGAAATGAATCATAAGAGGTTATCTCAGATACTCGGTAAGGGTAAAAAGATGGATATATTAGTAAAACATGGGAATAAGTGTATGAGAAAATGATAGTATCATTAGAAGATCATACGACAAATAAAAAAGATCATAATCAAGAGTAATAAAGTAAATATTGGTAATTCAAAAGATATGAGTCATAATATAATCAATAAACAGGAGTCATGATAGAATACCATTGGTATAATACATCAAATTTTTGGTATACATGTATTCATAGAAATTTTTTTATTCATGAACTAACCCAATTCAGAGATCAATTAGTAACTACCCCAATCCCACCTCCATAGGCCATGGTGTTGTAGTAAGCGCGAAAAATCATATTCTAAAAGAGGAATTTTCTTAAGTACATATATTTAAACACCCAACCATCTCAATGTAGAAGTGGAGAGAAATAATAATTACAATATTACACATCTAGAAAGTATTACTAGAATGAAAAACCTCTATGATGTAAAATACTACGATAGTTCAAACTAGAAATTAAAGGGGAAAAATAAAATCCCAACTAGAAATATGTCCCATACTGAAAAAATATAAAAGTAAACTTCTAAGAGATCCCAGGTACCAATCTCCAATATGTGACCTCCATATTTAGTCCAATGTACCATGTATCCCTAATATCCTCTAAAGTCTTTCCCGACCATTATGTCGTTTACATTAGACACGACACGTGTGGTCAAATCCCATGTAAGGGTGCGTATATACATACGCAGTAGGATGCCTTGAATTATGGAGGGGGAGAAGTAAGATATATAGTGGGAATTTAATGATAGTATATAGTACATAGGATTCAAGATACAATGAAAGATAATGGATCTACCCAAACCATGAGAGAGTAACCTCAACCAAACATAGGGGAGTCAACAAAATGATTATATGAACTACAAATCGATTCTTTTCTTTCTATATAAAGAGAGTGGACTCATTCAACCATGAGAATATAAACACAAAAAGTGCATGGCATACCCCTCATGTATTCACATCTCAAGGAAGGAGAGTAACCAGATCCAAATATAAGGATATTGAAGAATATACATTCTTATACAAAGAAACCAAAATGAGAGATAATGGGGATCTCTATCTCAAAAATCATCCAAATATGAAGAGTCGCAAATAGTTCAAAAATTACATCAATGATGACCATCATCCCACATGTATTATTAAACTAACCTTCCATGTAAAGCCATGCCTTTTCACTATGTCACACAGTCGAGAGACCACAATATCAAGGTAGAGGACCAATGCCTTGGTGACATAGGAGGCTTCCGCTCTGATAGTTGATAGAGGATCCATGCACTTCCCAACAAGTGGGTTCCACTCTGGTGGTAGATGATGCAAACCCATCATAGCTAGAGGGTTACAGACCAGAATTCATCAAGGACCCATGCCAAGTTTTAATGGAGGGTTCCACTCAATAAGTCATCAAGGACCCATGACAAGGTTGATTGGAAGGTTCTACTCAGGAAGCCTACAGAGGACCCATGATTTGTGTTGACATGAGGGTTCCACTCTAGTCATTGAGAACCCAGGCCCAGTTCAACTAAAGGGATCCACTTAGAAGTCTTTTGAATACCCAAGCCCAGTGTTGATCCCAAGTTTCCAGTCTAGAAATAGAAGACCCACACCCATCCCAACTTGAGGGCTCTGCTGAGAAGTCTATTAAGGACCCGTGTCCTATGCTAACAGAAGGGTTCTACTCTATTCATTGAGGAACCATTACTTTATCGACTATAGGGTTCTACTAAGAAGTATGTAGAGGACCCATGCCCTGTTTTGACAACAGGCTTCCACTCTAGAAGTCTCTGGTGATAATGTGTGATCAAAACCATCACTGAGTATCGCCTAACCAATTATCTTTTCTAAAAAATTAAAAAACATACCCCAAAATGAACAAATGAGATAAATATCACATTATACGTAGAAAAAAACTCAATATAGGATACTCGTGGGCCATTATTAAAGTCTAAATGAATGAGATACAATAGATTTAAGATTAATCAAAACGATCCATGGGGTATACAGTGTGTGAGGGGACCCAAAAAGTGTGTGGTCCCAATCAATTTTCAAGATATATCCCTCAATGTACGTGGATACCAAACCATTTTGAAGCACATGACATATATGCGGACTACAAGGCATGTCCAAAATTATTGAGACTAGTACATGCCCTTTAGGATGTGTCTATTTACATCAGTAGATGACTGTGTCCCTAGCTGTGTAATCTCACATGGTGTCTGGATACTGTGTTCTGTCACATTACTCATCCATATGGGGATGATTTTCTTTTCATGTAGGATGTATACACATCATTCCATTGTTATAAAATTCCAAAACCCTAGACATCATATCCAGGTATATACACGTCATTTTTTTTCATCATGATACACGGTGTGTTGTCAATATTTTCATAAAAATATGGATTCATGATCTGTACATCGAATCATTCCACTATATTGTAGATCATGCATCATTTCCAACAGATAATTAAGAATATCTTAGGGGATCACTATTTATGGCCATTCGGTGGCCGAATGTCTGATCTCATTGACCCATGGTAGTTCTATCGTGAGTTATACATGCCTCCAATCCTTCCTCCATAAAATAATATATTATTTACCATAATAAAAGATCATCAATTTCTTATTAAAATTCGATTTCTAACTTTTTCCAATATACTTGTTCCTTTTTCGTGAATATGTTGTGATTATAGTGGTTCGATCAGGCTCGGTAATGCAAGGAAATAACGAAATGGGATCGTGGGGTCCTACTGGTGAATAATTCTAGTGATTAAGAAACAAAAGAATAACATAAAGGTTTATACAACATTTTCTAATCCTCATTGTAAAACTATCAAGAATAGGGACAATCTGGGATTAGAAAATAATTTAATAACCAATTTAATTGGTACATGGGTTCATCCAAAGGCTCAATTAAGCATAGATCCAAGAAAGTGATCGCTTTTCTCAATAAATTTACTATAGGAGGCTGTAGCTACCAAATTGAAGAATCTTACACAGATATTGGATCGTTATTCATCGAATAACACACCCACCAATTATTATAGGATGTTATTGCGTTCGTTGCATCTTAATTTACTCGAAGCCATAGTTCCATCATTGTTCGGGTTTACTCACAAATGGATGGAAGGAGAAGATATTGATGATCCAAGGGTTATGAGGTTGAACCAAGCCAATTAACCATGGAAATAAATTTAATGGAAACCCATTAGTTCAAAAAATTAATTAATTAACACGAACTATTTAATTAATCCACTGAATGTACTTCCAATGGGTTAGATATCTGAACACCCCACATCGACCGATTTTTGGAGGTACTTATGGTAAACAACACATTCCAGAAAAAAATTTGGTATTGTATTTCTAGTTTAGGATTCAATTTAATATTTATCCCATTTTCATTATGAAATTGTGGGTGCTTAATATAAAATATATTTAAAATTTTAATAAAGGTATTTTTGGG
Organism: Viscum album; assembly: GCA_963277665.1. Lineage (NCBI taxonomy): Eukaryota > Viridiplantae > Streptophyta > Magnoliopsida > Santalales > Viscaceae > Viscum > Viscum album. Next base: position 1,543,310,010 of record OY728155.1, on the reverse strand, counting down.
AAAACTGGGCCTTGGAATCGCATGTCATATGAGCACCTGACTCTGAAAATATTTTAGATTCTTATAGGGATAAAATTAGGTATCTAAATTATTCCCTAATTAATTATTTGTTTACATGAAATTCAAAAATAATCAAACAACTTGTGATACTGAGTCTTTGTCTGGATCTCCAACTCCCAGGAACTCTATAGAATGTTTATTTTCTACCCCAACACATGTACCCGGGGGATTTTCCATACCCACAGGTTCCTCTATTATCAATTCTTGATCTCCAATGGTTGCTCCAAAATGGTGGTTCCATCATCGATTTCTAGTTTTCCCCATTCTATGATGTGTGTGAGGACATGCATGTATCTCCTTGCTTGTGACACGTGGATGTCATCATGCAACTACTCTAGTAGTGAGGGATGGGTGAGGTTGTTAACAATGGAACTAACACTATGTAAGATCTCAAATATCATGAAGAAATTTAGGAATAGAGTTCCCCTAGTCAAACATCTACAATCCTCATTGTTGGGTGACTCTCAAGAAAATTTGGTATCCCTAATCTAACATCAAGCGCCTAAGAAAGCAACCTATATAATATTTATTCCCACTCTCAATCATCCTCATATGCTCATTGATGATAGAGACATTTTATCTCATATTTTTCTCCATCTCTAGGTCCACAAGAGATGTCTTACTAATCTATGTCCAGTACAAGGGTGACCTGAAGGTTCTATGATAAATTGACACAAAAGGTATCATATAGATGATATAGTGTTAGTTGTTGTTCTATGCAATCTTTACCAGGGTAATGTGATCCTCCTATCTTCAAGTGTGGTTTGACATGAAATCCCTTAGAAAATACTCCAACACCATGACAATTTTCTTGGTCTTCCCATTAGTTTGGGGGTGAAAGCATATACTCATTCTAATTTGGTTCCAAAATTCCTTCAGTATTACCCTTCTACAATCACAATGTAAACCACATATCATGATTTGAAATAATAATTAAGGAATACCTATAAATGGTAATGTTCTCCCATATATACAATAAACCAAAAAACTCCATGAAACTCTAATAACTAATTACAAGGATGTATTCCAACTTCATGAGTCAGTAGACTATCACATAGACAGAGTCATGGACCTTCACTATTCACAGAATCCCAATCACAACTTACATGGATATTTTATCTCATTTCCACTCCTAGATCTCATGGGGGTACAACAAAACCTATCCGAATGTGGTTCCCATCCTTCACGTGTAAATAGGTGAGGAACCAATATATGAACTTATCTACACTTAGTCTCATTTTAGAACACCAAAACTACCCCTAAAGGTCTCCAAACATATTCCCTACATTGAGATGTACAACTAGGGTTGAAGTGCGGAACTCACACATCCCCACCTCTTGCATCATGACTGAGACCAAAATCCTCCCATATAAAATAATAATGTGATTCACTCCTTCATAATATCCATTTGGCGAGTCCCTAATGAGAATATGTTCACATAAGACCTCATAGTTGATGTATCCTAACAGGGACTCTCTCACATTCTGGTGAAGCGGAGGAGTCAAAACCATCTTCTTTAGATTAATTATACCCCTGCTCCACCATGCTCATATGTATGGAAGAAAACTACTCCATATCTTCCTACAATAAGAAAAGCAAGTAATTCTATATGAGGAAATCTGCTACTAGATTTCCCATCTTTGGAGTATAGACTATCTCTAAGTTTTAGTCCTACATGAACTCCAACCAGTGCCATTGTCTCTAGTTCAAGTCCCTATTTGTGAAGATGTACCCTAGACTCTGATATCCTAATTAAAATATGATGTTATCCCCCATATTTTAGTTCCTCCACATCCTCTTGTGAAGACTACCACTTACAGAACTATGTCATGAATTATGTAGTTTTTCTAATGGGTTCTCAACTTCTTAGACCCATTGACCATAACTAACTATCACTGCATTAACATGTAAATGATAGAAGGTCTAGATAAATCACAATATACTAGGTAATCCATGACATCCTCTAGTATTCTCAACATAGAAACACTCATCATCCTCATCCTTAACTCTTAGAATTCCCTCTGGAACTAATCAGGCTAGGTAAACGACATCCCATTCCACATCCTGGTGGTCAAAGAGGCTTCAAATCTATATAATTGTACTAAAAACCATTTTTAGTACCCCACTAAGACAAAAAATCTCCACACCTCTAAAAAATTGTGGGTGGATTCGAGAAAAAACTATTCTAATCTTTACTAGGTCTATGGTTTAACTATGCTTAGAAATGGTATTCTCCAAAAGGTGAACCTCTTGAATCCTAAACTGGAACCTTGAGAGCTTTCCATAAATCCAGCTCTCTTGAATATAATCTAGAACCATTCTCATGTTCACTACATTGTCCTCCTCTAATATAGATTTTATGAGTATGTATTCCATTAATAAGACAAAAAAGGTCCATGTATGACCGAAAGACTAGATAATAAAAACCATTATTACATAGGGGGAATTTTCCCACCATTTGGAATCAATAAAAACTAATAATGTATATAGAGATATCAGGATACCATATTTAGAATATCATCCTCACAGACCCTCAACAGGTGGTATCCAGACTGGAGATCAATCCTTGACACCATATTGCACCTTGAAGATGGTAAATGAGGTTATCAATCCTTGTAAAGGGGTACTTTTTTTATCATGGTCTGGTTTATGCAATGATAATCCACACAATGAAACAAACTATTGTTCACTTTTTCATGAACAAAATTGTATCTTCCAAAGGGGAAAAACTTTTCATGATGAATCTATTCACTTGAATGTCTTTTAATTGCAACCATAACTCCTAGAGCTCAATAGGGTCCATTTGATATGATGTAGAAGATATCAGAGCTATTTCAGGATGCATGGTCATTCAAAAAGCCATCTCCCACATCAGAGGTAGTCATAAAATTTCCTAATAAAAGTCTCCAAAATAGTCCTCCACAAATAAACAAATCCAAATTTTAAAGTTCCTTATACACCATTGAATATTCTTACCAACTGATGGGTGATTGGATGAAACCTACTACATGAAGAACCCACTCGACCCACCATGATATCTTTATTTCCTATAAAGGTGAATCTAATACCATCAGTGCATAGGGATCTTAGTTGTCTAGTGTGATAGTCAATCTTAGATAGATCCATAGAAAAAAAAAATACATACCCAAGATGAAATCATAGTGTTCCATTGTGATGAAAAAAAGTTCCCATGTGAACCAATCTATACTAAGAGATAGCTTGACTACTGAAAGATAAATGATACTAAATAATTGTTCCCTATAATAGCCTCAAGATATAGTTGTTGGTAGAGCGCCTTCACTGAGAGCTCTATATCTCACACCAAGAGTATAGAGATAATGTAATTATATGAACAAATGACTAATAATAATCAAGTAAGAGTATAAATAACATTGATCGTACCTCTAATCATATCGTGAACTGTGAGGTCATATACCTCCAAAGACCATATCTATATGTGGCCTCAGCTGATAGCTCCACAAACCTGATGTGGGCCACCTAGTGTTGGAAGTGGAAGGATATCATAGTGTATTCCACTTCCCAAAGCACATCCTTCTCCTCTTCCTACTCTGCCTCCTTGAGGGCCACCCTTATCTGGTATGGGAGATCCTTAGTCACAGTACTTCCACTTCCATAGTAGTCCACCAGCTATCTTTCCACGATCCTCAGCATGTCTGGTTTGGCTGTCACATTTTATGTGCCCTTTCCCATCACAATAATAGCACTGAGCATCTCATAGATTCCCTAGTTATTTGTGATGTCACTGTACCACACAACCACATGCATGAGTTTTATCATAAGATTATCTCTTGTAACAAGACCTCATTGACTAGAGCCATCTACCCACTATATATGACTCAACTCTATGACACCCACTGACAGATCCATCTATCTAGCATCCCTATGAAAGAAAGATCTCTACCACTAGTTCCCACTCCAGCACCCCAAAAAAGGTGAGGATGTACAAGGTTAACATGATTTCACTAATATTTATGTGGATTACCTACTCAAACATTCATACTCAGATGTACAAATCATAGATCATGTTTAGGGAGTACCATGTAAGGTCTTTGAACCTCACTACATACTCAACGACTTTCATCCCTCCTTTCATGATCTCCAGAAGCTCTTGAATCTGAACTGAGTTGAAAATAGAGGGGTGGTAATATTTATTGAACAAATAATGGAACTCAGGCCATGAGAGTGTCAACTCATTGTGCATCTGGGTAACAAGACTCCACCAATTCCCAATTTCTTTGAGAACAATGTCAGCTGACAGTGCAATAAACTGATCTGTTAGGAAAAAAATAATCATGAAGTTAAATAATACTGACTCTTCCCAATCCACTACTTCCTGAGGATCTAGCTCACTACGAAACCTTAGTTTCCCCTCGTAATAGAACTTATCGATCATGCAAATACTTCACACATACACATCCTACTCTTCTATAATGATCTTCTAATCGATAGGTGGTGGTGTTACGACCTGCCGACCTAGAGGAAGGGGCTTGTAAAATGGACCATTAACTAAGGCCTTATCACTAAATGGATCATCATCATGATCTAGAACTGGTATATTGGATGTCTTCCATAGTGAAGTCATCCTAGAATTTTAATCAAGATGTACAGTTTTCAGATGTGCATATATATATATATCAATAATTGAAAGATGACTCAGGAAATATAGTCAAAGAATCAATCCTATATGATGAATATACCATTGTTCCCTGAATCCAATGGCTTGATATGAAAAGTACATATGAAGGTAGTCAAGGTATTGGTGTATGGATACGTTGGTTGCATGTACCGTCACCAGACTCCTTAGACTAAGATTCAAACTTTAGAAAATTTGAAACATTTTCCCCAATCCCAACCAAATACTCTTAAGGGTACTACTCCAGACAATACCCCATGGAATGGACTCCTCTAATACTAATCTGTCATGACACGAACAAACCCGAGGATTGAGATTCCATTACCCTAGGCCTTCCTCCATAGGTCAAGGGGTAGAGACAAGATCCAAAGGTTGTATCTTAAATGGGAGGACTTTTCCAACATACTTGTACGCACACACCCCATTGTCTCAACAATGAACTAAATGTGAATAATAATATAAATATAAAATATCTAGAAATAAACCAAAGCAAGAAAACGTAGAGGGTGTACAAGACTATTCCAGTGAAAAATGGAAATTAAAGTGGGAAAACTCATGCTCGACCAAAAATAATTCCTAACTTATGAAAAATAGGAAATTAGAACTACTAAGAGATCTCACGTCCTGATCTCTAAGATGAGACCACTGTATATACTCCAAAGTACCATGTATCCCTAAGGTCCTTTTATGTCATCACTAACCCACAATTCATCTTTATAAGACACACCACATGTGGGAAAATACCATGAAAGGGTGGGTATATACATACTCAGAAGGATTCCTCAGAATCAGAAGGGGGAGAAATAAGAGATAAAACATGTACTGAATTACATTATATTGTACATAAGATGCAAGATATTGGGAAAGAGAACATCTAATACCAAACCAAGAAAGAGTAACCTCATCAAAAAGACACGGTGATGAACATGGTGAGTTTATGAACAATTTATTGATTATTCACTATCAATAGAATTAGAGTATAATCATCTAACTATGAGAAGCTAAACATAGAAATCATGTGGCATACCTCACATGTCATTGAATCTCATGGAAAGAGAGTAACTAGATCTGAAGTCAAGGATATATAATAATATATATTTTCTATAAAATAATCCATAATTATATAGAAAGGGAATCTCCATCTCATAGCTCATCCAAAGAAGAAGAGTTTCAAACAGTTCCAAATGTCCATCAATGATGGCCAACATCCCCCACATCTTCCCAGAAGTAACTATCTATGTTAAGAAACACCACTTCATTGTGCCAGAAATATGAGGGTCCAAAATATCTAGGTAGAGGACCCATTCCCTAGTGAAATAGGATGGAAATACTCAAATAGACGATGGGGGTCCCATTCCATGACCACCAGGAGGGTTAGACTCCATTGGTATAGGACCCATTCTCATATTACCTGAAGGGTTCCACTTAAAAAGTCATCGATGACCCATTATTAAATTTAATGGTGGTTTCCACTCGTTAAGCCATTGAGGACCCATGCACATCTTGACTAGAGGGTTCCACTTGATAATTCTATAGATTAATCTTGCCATGATCTAATATGATGTTTCCACTCTAGTCATTGAGGACCCATGCCAAGCTCGACTGGAGATTTCCACTCCAAATTCAACAGTGGACCCATGCCATGTGTTTATAAGAGGGTTACACTCAATACATCATGGACCCAAGACTAAATCGATTGGAGGGTTCCACTCTAGTCATTGAGGACCCATTCCCAACATGACCGGAGGGTTCCACTTGGATGTCTATAGAGGACCCATGCTCTATGTTGATAAGAATGTTCCACTATAGGATTCTTTAGTGATGTCGTGCTATAACATCCATCATCAATAATTTCCTAACCAAGTGGATTTCCTAGAAAATTACACATCATATCCCAAAATACACAATCAAATGAACCATCGTTTTATGATAAAAAACACTCATGATAGGATACTCACTGTCCAAAATCCATGTCTAAAGAAATGAGATACAAAATATTGATGTTTCCTAAAAAGGATCCAAGTGGTACATGGCATGTGTGGGGACCCACATGGCATGTGGTCCCACTCCATATCCTAGATGTGTCCCTAGAGGTACACTGATCCCAACCCATGTAGAAGCACATGGTGTGCATGTGGGCTACATGACATGTCCAAACTATTCAGGATTGGGTTGTGTTCTGGATATGTCTATGTACTTCGGTACACAATGGTGTTACTAGTTTTGTACTCTCACATGGTGTCCTACCAATTTGTTCCTCCACATGAATCATCCAAATGTGGTTGATTATATGGATTTTAGGATGGATAAACATCATTTTGTCCATATAAACTTATGAAACCCTAGCCGCCACAACCAAGTGGCACCATGCCATGTGTTTATATTGATACATAGCATGTAGTTATGAGTTTCACAAAAAAATTGATCTATAATCCATGCATTGAATGATTTTGTTCATCGGATGATATGACCTCTTTTCCACCAAATATTTACATATCTACCAGTGGATCACTGTTTCTGTCCATACAATAGCTGAAAATATGATCTCGTCAACCAATGGGAGTTTTTTTGTGAGTTATGCACGCCTCCAATTATTTTTATATCAAATAATCAAGTAATAATCATAAGAAATATTATCTAATACTCATAAACATCCCATATCTATCCTTTTTACATCGATTCTTCCCTTTTTCAGGAATCCTTTGTGAATATGGGGGGTTTGATTGGGCTCTATACTACCCAAAACCATTAAACCGGGATCGTGAGGTCCTATTGGTGAAGAATGCAAAAATAATTGAGGGAGGAAGGAACATGTACAATGTTTTATATATCAATGTCCATGAATTATTGGAAAAATATCTAAAACATTGATAATATAGAATTGGAAAATAATTAAATAACCAATTTAATCTGTACATAGGTTCATGAAAAGGCTACAACTGGCGCATATCTAAGAGGGGGATTGATCTGCTCAATCGATTTAATGAAATGGGGCATAAACCAAAAATTGGAGAGTCCAACCTAGACTTTATATTTTTATTCTTCAAAGAATGAACTGACTAGTGATTGGAGGAAGTTATTACGTTCAATGCATCCTAATCTGCTTTGATTCAGTGTTTTTTCGTTGTCCGAGGTGATTCACAAAAAGAAGGAGGGAGGAGATGTTCATGATAGTCCGAGGATTATGAGGAAAAATATAGCCAATTATCCATGGACATAAATTTAAAGTAAAAACAATTCGGTAAATATAAAAAATTAATTCACTTAAATTTATTAATTAATACACTTAATTTACCGCCAACGGGTGAGATTTATGAACCTCTCACAAAAACCTATTATTTTGTCACACATAGGATACAAAATGTGTTATGGACTCAACCATGGTATCAAATTTATGATCTGGGATTAATTTTATTAGTTATACCATTTTAATATAGAAACATCATATGTGTAATATGTAATATATTTAATATTTTTATAAAATTTATTTCAGGCACACTGGGCCTCAGAGTCACACATCGTCTCAATGAAAGACACTGGAAATATATATAGAAGTATTTAAAAGTATTATGAATAAGAAACTAACACTCTATACCATATTAGTAATGGAAAATTACTAATACCATAGTAGGGGAAAAATGCCCCTATTGAAATGGGTTCACACTCTGTTAGATCCCGGTATTACATAACCAATTTCACTCCTCAGTCCAACCATGTATTACTGAACTATGTTCACACCTTGTTCCATCCTTATATTACTAAACCATGTTCACTTCTCATTCAATCCCTGTATTACTGAACTGGGTTCACTTCTCAGTCTATCCATGTATTGTTGAACTAGATTCACTTCCCATTCCATCCCTATATTATTGAACGAGGTTCACTTCCCTTTGTAACCCTGTTTTACAGAACCAATTTCACTCTCCATTCCTACCAGGTATTACTGAAATGAGACAACTCATCATTCCGGTCATTTATATCTCACGAGATATAAATATTTATCAAATGAATTTTTAGAAGATATAGGTCCCGCCTATCACATAACAAAATCATACATTTGTATACCATAAGATAATAAAACAATCATCTTATTATGACACATACAAGAGATCAGTTTCATAAACAACATATCATAACCCATGAATAGAAAAGGGTATCGAAATCATTTCATCCCATAATAACCTATGGAAAAGAGATAGGTATCATAATAATTTCATCATATAATAACCTGTGAAGGGAATTAGTTTCATGATATTTTTTTCATGGTATAACCTATAGTAGAGAAACAGGTTTAATAGAGAAAATTTCAATTTAAACCTAGAACATTCAATGAAATATTAATAATGGGTTCCTTAGATCATATACCCATTAAATCATAAACAATATCAAACGATGTTATATTAGATGGAGCATTAATTTCAATGATCACATGGATAATGTATTAACGAAAATAACCATTGATTGAAAATTATTTTTTGAAGAAATAACACATTTTTAAAATTCTTTTCTTTGAAAATCACTTTTTAAACATATGAAGTATGTTCTGAAAATAATTCAAATAATTTCATTGGAAAAATATACTTTCGAATTTGAAAAACACTTTTGCATTTCGAAAAAAAATTATTTAAAAATATCCTTGAAAACATAAAAAGGAATCATAAAAACATTTTTAAAACATTTTCTTTTAAAATATCATTGAAAACTTATAAATTAAGTTTGAAAACATTTTGAATTTTTTTTGAATATAACATTGAAAAAAATTTAATATAGCTTTAGAACATTTTAAAAATAATTTTAACATAGAAAACACTTTAAAAATACTTCCCCATAAAAATTAGATTAAAATATCATTTAAAAAAAATTGAATTTTTTTTGGAACATGGTTTTTTGAATAAAATAGATTTTCCACCTAAGAGAGAAATAAAGTCATCTTTTCTTCAAATTTTTTTCTCAATTATCAAATGTAAAGAAGAGTGTAAAATGATACCATTTCATTGATATATCATGTACAACTATAGGAGAATAAAACTAATTATAATTATTTTGATATGGATCATAATATCTCTTTAAGGGAAGCATAATCTTAAACATTCCGGATAATTGATGAGATTTTATAAAAAAACTCTTACAACTATGGTAACGTTGAATCCTATTCTATGCGAAAAATAATATTAAATGAATCGAAATATATAATTAATTAAAGTATATTCAAGATATAACTTTTTAAAAGGTATTATATAAACATTGTAAATGAATATAGGTGTATAACATAACATGTGTCTCAAAGACAAAAAATTGAGACAAATATTACTTTATCGATTGGGTAATTGTTGAAACATAAGCCCCATGATAGTGATATCATAAAATAGATATGTAAATATCTATAAATTTAAGGATAATAATCATATAATAAATTCTTGGTTATTATATACACCACAAAAAATAAGCGAGTGGTGAATATGGAAATAGTCTAGTAGAAATAAAAGAAAGACTATAAGCTCTCTTACTACTTATGTAACTTTTGAATCATGAGTTTTGTAAAATAATTGAATAAGTTGAAAATTTTAATATCCTGAAATAAATTAAATTCTTGATATAAAAATTCATATATCATTATAAACACCACACGATAAGAATAAGTGGTTGATATAGCATATATTGCACATAAATAAAAGTGAGATGAGAAAACCCTTACCTTAAGTCTTCAATTTCATCATACATGTTCAAAACTCCTATATAACAAGTATAATTTAATTATAAATCAACCAAAGAAACCTATTAAAATAAATCAAACCATATATAATTTTGTTATGAATTTATATTACCTATTCAAAAACAATTTTTGGTTAAAGTTATGGTTCAGGTAATAATCGCTTTGTTTTTTATATGTTTTGGCTTGTTATTCATGGTATTATTAGTTTGAAAAATATATACTTATTTCTATAATGTAAAACATGATATAAATATCACATATATTAATTATATAATTATTTATAATAATTTATAAAATATAGAAATATTAAATGAAATACATTGTTCATAGAGATGGTTGGTCGTATGTAAAGATGAAAACTGTTTCCAATTTCATGTCGTATTTTTTTAAAAATTAAAATAAATGATATATATATATATATATTAAATCTAATGTAGAATTAATATATCATATATATAACATGTTTTTATTAAACTCGTATTTAATACATTCTATGTAAAGTGTGAATGAGTCACGTCACCTTGAGGAGGCATTAGTCTACACGTCCACAAACAATGTTGTCGTATTTCCAAAAATGGAAAGCATGAAATTATGTGTTAAATAATAATTTATTTAGAATTAATTAATAATAATCATAATATAAATCATATAAAAATTTTATGTTCATAATTATTTTCAACCATGAGAGGTTGAAATGAAAGAATGAATGACATCAGTTAATTAAGTGATAGTCCATCGTACTCTCGAACAATGATTGCATATCCCATTTGGTGGAAGTGTGTGTGATTATAGGTAAAACCATTAAAATAAAAACATATTACTATATTTAAGATTACAAGGTTTTTATATTATCATGGAATAAATATAATTGAAATTTTTGGAGAATGGAATAAAACAAAAGTGCTCATTAAAGGATGTTATGTCTTCTTTGGGTACCTGCATTTTGGGTCCACCAAAAGGATTATTTTGTTGTATTAATAGAAAAATATAGGATTATAGAGTGATTTTAGGTATGTTGGGAGGATATTTTTACAATATGTGTCCATGACTAATCACTTTAGAGGTTTGAAGATAGGGGATTTGGTGTTTGCCTTTTATATATGGGGAAAAAGGACAAACATTGTATTTTTGAAAATAATTGTGTGGTCCCCATGTTTTACATGTCTCTAAAGGGTAAATAAAGAACCATTATAGATCATTATAGGTTTAATGGTCTCAATATGGGTATATAATAATTTTTATACATGTTACAGTCATTTTTAAACCTTATATTATATGTTTAGTCTTTAATTAAGCTCGTTTTTATCTTAATCACTATAATTAATTTTAACTACTTTCACTAATCACTTTGGTAAAAAATATTGAAAATAATATAAATTATAATTTAATATTATTAAAAATATGAAATCTATTTTTCCAAATTATAATCACTGAATTGGAAGAAATCAATTTTAAATTAACTCATAGACGAGACGAAATAATGGATTTCTAATGTAAAAAGTTCCAATGTTTGAGATGTCTTCACATAAACTTTTAATGGGAAATTGGTTAAATTTAACTAAATTTTATTAAATTATATATGATTTATCTAATTATACTTCAAAAACATTTGAAAATATAATTTAAATATATAAAAAAGTTATATGAAAAAACAGTTTCTAATTAAAAATCTTTGTTTTCACTATTCATCAAAAAATGGAACTTCCTAGAAAAATACCCAAAATTAAACCAAAGTAAATTTTTATATTCCACTCTCATTTTTTTATTTTATCAATTTTATTAATGTGTAAAAATTATATTTAAAATAGGTGCACAATTAAAAGGTGGTAAAATTACGTTTTAAAAAGAAAATATTTTTATACAAAAAATTGGTTTTATTCTAATATCGAATCTTGAAAATACATATTATTAACATTAAATAATTAAATTAACGTAATATATTTATATATTACATAAAATCAATTATCAGAAGTGGTTTAATTAATTTATTGAGGCAAAATGTGTTTGATTGTACAAATATAGTTTACAGGAAAAAGATTTCCTAAAATTTCAAAAGGATTTTATTTAAATTTATATTTAATTGGTCACAAAATAATTCATATTATATACATGTCAGAACCAAATTTTCAAAATTTCTATTAATATTATTCATAACTTCCATTCTAATGCCTGGGTGATAACTATAATAATATTTTAATAATATTATTAATAATATATTGTTGTTCGGTATAACATTGTGTTGCATGTCACACAAGTAATTAAAGGAACTCAGAATCGTGAGTATCAGAATCTAAATATAGTGTTTCACATAAAAAAATATATTCTAGTTCAATCATATAACAAAGACTATATTAATTGCTGCGAGAAATATAAAATATCAAAATGATTATATTAATACAAAATATATATTTTAAAAAATCTTAGGGTGTTAAAAGAACTCTAAAAAAACATTATTTTTTCATGTGAGATCTAAAAAGGATGGTTAGAAAGTTGGCTCTAGCTCAAGTTGGAGTGTTGTAAAAGTGGGTTCCGTAGACCCAACATTATCTATAATTTTTTATTAAAATGCCATATTTATATTTAGTTATACATGATATAAACATACCATTATAATGTTGATATATATCGTTCCACTATTTAAATAGTAATTTCCATAGAATATTTTTTGTATGAACATGTTGTAGAAGTTACCAGACTGTAATGAGAACATTGAGATACTACGACAATTTGTAACGACCTAACATTTATCAAAGGTATGAATCCTTTATTTTCAGTATAAATTCCTTAATTCTCCAATATAAGATTACAAATAGAGTTATGAAGATCATGATAGTGTTTGGTTATTTTTGAGACCGTAGGGCCTCTTTTTTGGAGAGACAAACTGGGTTGCATAGTTCGGAGAAACTGTGCAGCACAACCCCCATGGTTTCCCTAACCATATAGTGATCTTCAGAAAAGAGTAGGGGGGACGCATGGTTTGTCTGAAGCTGTGTGTTCCAAGTTGCATGCATGTGTGTGTTCCAGAGAGTATTGAGATAATTAACATTTCATTACTTGAATACAATTAGGAAAACCATGCAACTAGAACTTGTGGGGTCCTCCTTGGGTAATGGTGTCACACACGACTGGTTCATAGTTTGGCCAATATTGTGGCCAAACCATGTCACACGGCTTGCGCGATACGCTTCCAGCTTTGTCGTTACCCCCGAATGCAAGGTTGACCGCTTCTTTGGTGGGCTGAAGCCTAGCTTGCAGAAAGCATTAGAGATCCGTGACTTCGACAGCTATAAGGAAATTGTCCGATGTGCCCTCAAGGTTGAAATGGAGATCGGAGAATCATAGGGGTATCATGGGGACAAGAAGCGTAAGGTGGACTTCAATGCTGGTGGTCTGATGGATAAATCCAACGGCGCTAAGAAATTCCAGCACCCCACTTTCCAAAAGTGTGGAATGAAGCACCCTGGAAATTTCCATAGGGGGACAAGAAAATGCTTCAAGTGTGGAAGATAAGGGCACCTAGCTGTTAATTGTCAGCAAGAAGGACCCGCGGCTACGACAGAGGAGAGGAACGCTCCGTTCAAACCTCAACGCATTGTTCAATGCTACAAATGCAAAGAACCGGGTCATTTTTCAAATCAGTGCCCTAATAAAAGGGTTATCGGAGGCAACCAGCAACCTCCAAGACAGCAAGGAAGAACTTTTTCCATCACTTCTGCCGAAGTGAACCCCGACAACGAAGTGGTGACAGGTACGCTAGTTATTCATTCAAGAATAGCGAACGTACTTTTTTGATTCAGGTTCTACGCATTTTTTTATATCTCAAAAGTTTAGTAGAACAATCCCTGCACCACCACAAATAATGGAAGTAAAGATGTCGGTGAGTACGGAAAATGGGGCAATCATTGCATCCCATGAGTATAAGTCCTCCCCTATTATAATCTGTGGATTGAATTTCTCAGAGAACCTCGTCATACTCCCTTTGGTGGAATTTGATGAAATTCTTGGCATGGATTGGCTTTCCTTATATAGAGCCAACATAAATTGTCGGGAGAGGGAAATCACACTCCATATGGAGAATCGACCCCCGATTCTTTACAAGTGTCAGGAGGAAGATGAATCTCCTTTAGCTCCATCATCTCAATAATGGATATTACTGCCTTATGAGCACGCATATCTGGCTCAGATGATTGAGTCCAAGGAAGAAACCACCCTTGAAGAAATGCCTATTGTGAGGGAATTCGCTGAAGTATTTCCCGAGGAACTTCCTGCTCTTTCTCCAAGAAGAGATGTTGAGTTCTCAATTGAACTTATACCTGGGGCGCTACCAATATCCAAGACTCCATATAGAATGGCTGTTGTTGAGCTTGAAGAGCTAAAGAAACAACTACAGGAGATTCTGGATAAAGGGTTTATACGCCCAAGTGCATCACCATGGGGTGCACCAGTCCTCTTCGTCAAGAACAAGGATGGGTCAATGCGGATTTGCATCGATTATCGTGAACATAACAAAATCACGATAAAGAACAAGTATCCTCTCCCAAGAATCGATGACTTGTTTGATCAGCTGCGTGGAGCACAATACTTCTCCAAGGTGGACTTGCGGTCGGGATATTATCAAGTAAGGGTGAAGAAGGAAGATATCCCCAAGACTGCTTTTCGTACAAGGTACAGGCACTATGAATTCATAGTAATGCCTTTCGGACTCACCAATGCTCCAGCAATATTCATGGACTTGATGAATAGAGTCTTTAGAGATTACCTTGACAAATTTGTGGTAGTCTTTATAGATGATATTCTAATATACTCCAAAACCAAGGAGGACCATGAGGAGCATTTAAAAACTGTACTAGAGACTTTGCGCAAGGAGATGCTCTATGCAAAGTACAGAAAGTGTGAGTTTTGGTTGAAGGAAGTCTCATTTTTAGGCCATATCATCACAAACAATGGGATATCTGTGGACCCCTCCAAAACAGATGCAATTGAGGGATGTCCGAGGCCAACATCGGTAACTAATATCCGTAGATTCTTGGGGTTAGCTGGATATTATCGATGATTTGTGAGAAATTTCTCACGATTGTCCAACCCTCTTACCAAGCTAACTCGAAAGGGAGTAAAGTTTTCTTGGAGTGATGAATGCGAAGAAAGCTTCAAGGAGTTGAAAAGGAAGCTTATCACTGCACAGGTGCTCACTTTACCCACAAGTGGGGAGATTTTTGTGGTATTCAATGATTCTTCGAAGAAGGGCTTAGGATGTGTGCTGATGCAGAATGATAAAGTGATATCCTATGCCTCAAGGCAGTTGAAAATCCATGAGCGAAACTATCCAACGCATGATCTGGAGTTGGCGGCGGTTATCTTTGCCTTGAAAATCTGGCGGCATTATCTCTATGGAGAGAAATGTGAGATATATACTGACCACAAGAGTCTTGAATATATATTCACACAGAAAGAGCTTAATATGCGCCAGATAAGATGGATAGTGCTCATCAAGGATTATGACTGTTCAATACATTACCACCCTGGGAAAGCAAACAAGGTGGTGGATGCCCTAAGTAGAAAGGATCCAACTATTCTATCAATGATGAGAATTGAGAAGGATCCAATCATCTTAGACTTGATGAAGATGGATGTGGGAATCATAAAGAAGGGAACATCATCAATCCTTTAACAAATGATTGCTCAACTATCTCTTTTGGAAATGATAAAGGATGCTCAAAAGGATGATGCAGGAATCCAAGAAAAAGTGGAAGCTATCAAAAAGGGAAAATCCTCAGAGTTTAATGTTAATGAAAAAGGAATTGTGTGGTTTTGGATAAGATTATGTGTTCCATCAAGTTCGGAGCTGAAGAAGGAACTTTTGGATGATGCACATAGTTCAAATTTCTCTATTCACCCAGGGAGCACAAAGATGTATCGAGATCTCTGAGAAAACTTTTGGTGGGATAATATGAAGAAGGATATCGCTGAATATACATCAAAGTGCCTGGTGTGTCAGCAAGTGAAGGCAGAGAGGCAGAAGTCTAAGGGGATGATGCAACCATTGCCCATACCAGAATGGAAATGGGATAACATCACCATGGACTTTGTCACTGGACTTCCAAGGACATCCAAAGGCAACAATGCAATATGGGTTGTTGTGGATCGTCTTACAAAGACTGCACACTTCATTGCTATTCGAGAGGATTTCTCTTTGGATCATCTGGCATGGATATATATCAGGGAAGTGGTATGGTTTCATGGAGTACCACTATCTATCGTGTCTGACCGAGATCCAAGATTTACCTCTATGTTTCGGAAGAGTCTTCAACATGCTCTGAATACTGAACTGAACTTCAGTACGGCCTATCATCCTCAAACTGATTTCCAATCCGAGCGGACTATCCAAACACTTGAGTATATGTTGAGAGCGTGCTCAATGGACTTTAAAGGAGGATGGGATCAACATCTTCCTCTAGTTGAGTTATCTTATAATAGTAGTTTCCACTCAAGCATCCAAATGGCACCATATGAAGCCCTGTATGGGAAAAGGTGTAGAACACCGGCATGTTGGGATGAGGTCGGTGAACGTAAGCTGCTTGGACCAGAAATGGTCGAAGAAATGGTGGAGAAGGTGAAAACCATTCAGCAGCATATCAAGGCAGCCCAAAGTCGACAGAAGAGTTATGCAGATAATCGTTGACGAGACCTTGTGTTTAAAGTCGGAGACATGGTGTTTTTACGCATATCTCCGTGGAAGAAGGTCATGGGGTTTGGAAAGAAAGGGAAGTTAAGTCCAAGGTACATCGGCCCCTTTGAGATTCTTGATCGTTTTGGGGCTGTGGCCTATCGACTAGCACTTCCACATATTATGGCCAAGGTGCATGATGTCTTCCATGTATCCCTCTTAAGTAAGTACATACCAGACCCTTCACATGTACTCTCTTCCGAGGTGGTACAATTAGAAGACGATCTTTCTTATGAGGAGAAACCAGTGAAGATCTTAGATCGTAGAGAAAATGTTCTACGAAATAAGACAATGCCCCTCGTCAAGGTGTTGTGGAGAAACCACAAGTTTGAAGAAGCAACTTGGGAGTTGGAGGATATGATGAAGCTAAGTTACCCACATTTGTTTTAGTGTGGGAAAAGGAAAATTTCGAGGGCGAAATTTCATAAGGGGGGAATATTGTAACGACCGAAAGTTTCATTATTAGAAAATCCCTCTTGATCCAGTTAAATGTTTCTTTATGAAAAATGTTTTTATAAGATTTCAACTTCTTTAGTTTTACGTTAATATTTGTGACCGTTACTTTTATAGCCATTGAACAGTGATCATCTGAGTAGTATAAATATAAGGCTTTAACGAACCCATTTCTACTCAGACAAGGGAAGCGATGGCCTCATCCAGTAGAATTTACCCTTACGAAGCCCATTTGTCAGAGCTCGGAAAAGAGGTGGAGTCTTTGGGCTTTGCCCTTGACCAAGCCCAAGCTGAGCTTCATCAAGTCAAGCTCGAACGTGATCGTCTACGGGAAAAGTGGAAGTTGATTGAAATTACCACTCGAGCGATGTTATCCGAGTTGCCCCAAGAGTCTGTCACCATCGCACACCTTAACCTTAGGTCTTATGCGGCTATTTTAAGGGTTATGTAACAAATAAGTAGCACCATGTTCATGTACATTATTTTTGTATATAATAATGAATATAATTTCTAGTCATTTTTGATACATTGTAATTAGTTTTTAAAGTACAAATGGTGTTTTTAGTTATTATTTAATTAAGAATTATATTTTATTAAATTAAAGGATATATGAATTAAATAATATTTTAATAAAATATTATTACTAATATTACATTAATTTTTATTAAATATAAATGATCTTATAATTTTATGAATGTAATTAAAATTTTTATTAAGGTTTGAAAGCCATTTCTGTCAAAACCCGTGAATTTTTTTATAAATGTCGGTTTTTATTTTAAAAGTGAAAATTCACATATTTAGAAAATTATTTAGATAAAATAAATATTATTTTTGGAATCAGGATGTCGAAATTATCCAATGGTGAATTTTTTATAATTTTATGAGACAGTCAAATTTTTGGGTAAAAATTAAATACCATTTAAATATATAATGTGTTTTATGACATCATAATGACCCAATGGTGATGTAATAAAATAACATAATCCTTATGTTCGGCCAATATGTTTTTTATCATTAAAATAATGAGGTTTTGGGTTTGTTTGACTTACTTTTCAAAGCTTTAATGGAGCCCTCAAGACTTATTCAACACTTTGCCTTTTTAAATTAATTTCAATGGGAGTGTGACTCACCTCCACATAAGAAACCCTAATTTTTTAATAAGTTCGGACCTTGGCCTTGTAAAATATTGTTTTCCTCTTTCCTTTTCCAGAAACCATTGGAAAATACCATGGGATGGTTTGTGGTTTGGATTATTTTAATATAAGGGGTCCCAAACCTAAATAATAAAGAATTCCCTCACCTTTCCTATATAAATCCACCCAAGCTCCCACTTCCTCCTCACTCAAAGCCCTTGGAGTTCGTCCAACCTCTTCCCTACTATCTCTAGAATCCTCCCAAGGTACCCCAATCTCCCAAGAAGCCTCTCACAAGCCTCTCTCTAGCCTTTGGAAGCACACTTCCAAGTAAGGGTTTTTTCTTCCTTTCTCATTTTTGTCAATTTTCTTTAAGTTGTATTGCCCTTTTAATTTCAATTATGAGTGTTGGGGTATGGTTTCTAACCTCTCCCATACTTCCCTCTTATTGTTTGAATGATGGGATACCCCTTTCTCTCTCATTAAAAGCCTCCCATGTACACCCGTTACTATGCCGAAATTCCGAAAGAAACCTTTTTCTCCTCTTTTATATTCAAGCAATACTTTTGTATCATGAATCTAAATACCTTTTCAATTGTTGGGACATGTATCTATATGACCTCCTTACTGTCCATTACATGTAAATATGATGAGGAACCCATTTCTCTCTCATCAAACATTTTTTATGAATTCTTTTGTCACGCCGTTACGCTGCCGAAATCGCACCAATTTTCTAAGCCAATGTCACTGTGTAGTGAATACCATGACCATTTCACCATTAAGGGTATTCACCTTTATGCACATTTACATATTAATTTTAAAGTTTCATGTATGAATTCCACATTCCTTTATCGTGGAATAAATGATTATGTTTTATGAATCCATGTTTTATGATCCATGTCGCACACTTATGCATGAAATGAAATGTTTAAGAAGGGTGCACCCTTTATAGCGCTCCAATGCATTGGGTAAAGTATAGTATCATGATACGTTATGTGCAATGAGTGTTGACTCATGCTAATTCAAGTGCAACGAGGGTTTACTCGTGCTTCAAGTGCAATGAGGGTTTACTCATCCTCCATGTGCAATGAGCCTTGGCTCATGCTAATTCAATGTTAAGTGTTGTTGCCACATTTCCATGTTATGGTTATAATGCTTTATCATGCCTTTATGTTCATGTTTCTCTTATGATCTATTTATATTCCTATTGCCTAAAATTTATTGTACTCCTCATGTTATTCATTGTGTACTCCCTTACTGGGCTTTATAGCTCACCCTTTTCTTATGCATGTCCTCAGGTTATCCCATGCAATGCTAAGTACGAAGGAATGTAGTGGTCATGTAAAGGAAGTTTTCAATAAAGATGTTGTATTTCAAGTTTAAAGTTTTTATGTAATGATCCTAAGCCCCAAAGACACTAAACCTCTCGATCTTCTTTGATGTATCAAGTGAAGTTTTATGTAATAAAGCATGTTTAAGTTGTAATAAAAAGTAGGGTGGTCATATGACCCATTGGTTCGGTGCCCCTGTTTGAAGGACTCCAGTTCGAGATGTTATAAAGTGGTATTAGAGTGATCTCTTCATTTTTCATATGGTTAAGTTATTAGATATGATTCTAAGAGATAATATAATTTTGAAATAATCATATTTTTAGGGGTTTCTAACCCACATATATTAGAATCCCAAATTAAATAGGATGTGTTATTATTGTAATGGTTTTGGCATGTTATTGTTGATACAAATTCACTGTTGGGTGAAACACATGTTTTATGAAGTTTCTACAACTAGTATTACTGTAATGATATTTCACTCACCTTGGACTAATAAAATCAGGCTATTACATTTCATACATCATTATAGTAACATTAAGACTAATATTCCATGCATTTTTTCATGTCATGTCGATTTTCTATGTGCAGTTACCTAATACCTATAGTTTGTTCCTAATTATCATATATTTTAATATGATGACATTTCTTATAGGGAGAATATAATTTGATTAATTAATGTTCCCACATCAATCTAAATGGAATTCTCTTATATATATTGGTGAGTACATCATAATTATCCAAGTATACCATAATCTGGATTCTAGACCTAATGGATCTAGAACATGATATATATATTTATATAAAACGGATTACAAAATCGATCAAATTTATGCTTTAAAATTAAAATAGTTACCACTAAATGGGATGTAAATTTTAATGTAAAGGGTTTTTTCCTATATACCTTGTAATTAAGGCACCATATATCCAAACCCTCTTGGTTTGATATAAGACTTAGTCCCTAATAATTTAATAGTAGTGGGTACATGGGAATGTATCTTTTAATATTATAGCCTGATATGGATCTATTAACCTCTTATATCTAGATTTTGAAGTAGGTAGAGAGGTGTGAAATATTCTATAGGAAGAGTATGTACCTATCCAAATTATCTATATAAAATTATTTCAACTTCTACATTATATTCTGAGGTGTGCGTTTGACATTGTAGAATCATTCCACAATGAAAACCACAAGCCGTATGCCATGATGGTAGTGAAGACCATGAAGTGGAGGTGGCAGGACCTAACCCACAAGTGACTTCCCATGTATTGCCACCTATGGCATCACCTATTGTCCCATATATGGGAATCAATACCCAGTTCTATGAGTGTTTCCTCTGTATGTTGAAAAGTATTCTAGGTGTTGCTCGACTTACCATGATTATAGCATAGTTGACTTGGGAGTTCTAGCAGTAGCATACTCCTAAATTTTTGTGGTATGGAGGACCTCATGTTATAGATTCATAGTGGGAGGCCATTAATTCTATTATTGAGCATCTAGG
The DNA here is from genome assembly GCA_963277665.1 of Viscum album. NCBI lineage: Eukaryota > Viridiplantae > Streptophyta > Magnoliopsida > Santalales > Viscaceae > Viscum > Viscum album. The sequence continues at coordinate 1,543,288,443 of OY728155.1, read as the reverse complement.
GACTCATCTAGAGCGAAGAGTCAGACATGCTACTTATATGCTATGTGATTCCACCAAGTGATGTAAGGATGTTATTACCTAGGAAGACCTACATAAAGATATGTTCCAAGAAGAATTAAAAATGACATTTTATGAATAATTACTTACACAAACACTATTGGATCACTTAGATAGAGAGTTTATAAACATCCCATAGGGATCTATGTCTGTCACTAAATAATCTACTCATTTTACTAATCTTCATTGTTTATCTCCAACCATATTAGGTGATGATCTTATGACCGTGAGGCGATTTGAGTATGGGTTGTTATATTCCATCCAATAACAGGTCAATGATTTCAGACTGATGACTATTTCTAAGATATTCAACTAGTCCCTCATTATAGAGAGAAATTTGAAGAAAGCAGATGGTCAGAACTAGGGTGGTTTAGCCCATAGATTTTTTACTGTTTCTTCTACTTTACACAAGAGTCTCTTCAGGGTTTATCATAGGGGTAGAACCAATAAGATTCTTCTTGCTGATAGTTTCATCATATCTCACCGGTGTAGGATGTAAGGATATATGAAACCTTAATGTTTACCAGATCTAGTGGAATGAAGAGGCTAAAATTGGATGGGTAATATTAAGATATTTTTCTGGACATTTCTATTACTACCTAGAGAATGACGGTCTACACTTACCCCATGTTTCAGAGTGGGTCCAGTGATATATTTTTAGGAATGAAACTGAAATTCTATCAGGCACATAGGGAAATGTGGTGGTCAAGGAAAGGTAATCAGACTCATATATCTCAGTTTTAGTAAAGCAGGATTTATCAGGGAAGTCAGGATGTGACATAGGGTCGTCATAGATGCCAATTATATATAGAGAAGCCTTTATTGGATTATCATACTATATTAACTTCCACTTTTCATGGTACTATTATAGTAACCTTTATATTAGTGTCCTATTTATTTGACACCAGTGAGTATCACACTATTATATGGGAAGATATCATCATAGGGGGATAATGACAACCCAACTTTTTATTACACAATTAAACATAAATTATTACATAAACTTCACTTGATACAACATAGAAGATCTATAGGTCTAGTGTCTTTGGGGATTAGGATCATTACATAACAACTTAAAACATGAAATACAACATCTTTATTGAAAACATATTTTACATGTCCACTAGATTCCCTCATACTTAGCATTGCATGGGATAACATGAGGACATGCATAAGAAAAGGGTGAGCTATAAAGCCCAGTAAGGGAATAATCATGGAATAACATGAGGAATAAAATACATGTTATAAAATAGGCATATAAATAGAGCATAAGAGAAACATAAACATAAAGGCATGATAAAGAATGATAATCATAACATGGAAATGTGGCAAAAACGCCTAACATGGAATTCACATGAGCCAATACTCATTGCACATAGAGCATGAGTAAAACCTCATTGCACATGAAGCATGAGTAAACCCTTATTGAACATGAATTATCATGATCAAACACCCATTGCACATGACATATCATGATACTATAATTTACCCAATGCATTGGAGCGCTAGAAGGGCACACCCTTCTTAAACATTTCAATTCATGCATAAGTGTGCCACATGGATCATAAAACATTGAATCATTCAACATAATAATTTATTCCACGATAAATGAACATGGAATAAATACTTCAAAATATTTAAACAATAAGTTAATGTGAATAAAGGTGAATATCCTTGACAGATAAATGGGCATGGAATTCCCCACACAATGACTTTGGCTTGAAAAAACGTGGTACAATTTCGGCAGTATAACGTCGTGAGATAAGAACTCATAAAAATGGTAGATGAGAGAGAACATGGCGTCTCATCATATTTACATGAAATGGACAGTAAGGGTGTCATATAGATACATGTATCAACAAATGTAATGAAATTTAGATTCATGATACAATAGAATTGATTGAATGTAAATGAGGAGAGAGAAATTCCTTTCAAAATTTCAGCATAGTAACGTGTGTACATCAGAGGCATTTAATGAGAGAGAAAATGGTATATGATAATTCAAAAATAAAGAGGATATTATGGGGGAGGTGAGAAACTATACCCCAACATTTATAATTGAAATAAAAAGGGAACAACAACTTAATGAATATTGGATAAAAATGAGAAAGGAAGAAAACCCTTACATGGAAGTGTGATTCCAAAGGCTTGAGAGAGGCTTGAGAGAGGCTGATTGGGAGATTGGGGAACCTTTGGAGGATTCTAGAGAGATGAGGTAAGAGGTTAGACGAACTCCAAAGGCATTGAGTGAGGAGGAAGTGGGAGCTTTGGTGGGTTTATATAGGAAAGGAGAGGGAATTGTTTATTATTTAGGTTTGGGACACCTCACATTAAACTAATCAAAACCACAAACCATACCATGGTTTTTACCAAAGGGGAGTTAAAAACAATATTTTTAAGGCCAAAGTACAAAATTCTTAAAATAATGGGGTTTCTTATATGGAGGTGAGTCACACTCCCATGGAAAACAATTTAAAAGGACCAAATGTCTAACAAGTAGTGAAGGATCCACTAAAGCTTTGTAAAAGTAATCAAACAAACCCAAAATAAAATTATTTTAATGGTAAGACATATATTGGATGAAAATAAAGTTTATAGTATTTTATTACATCACTATTGGGTCATTATGATGTCATAAAACACATTATATATTTAAACGGTATTTAATTTTTACCCAAAAATTTGACTATCTCAAAAAATTATGAAAAATTCACCATTGGATAATTTTGACATCCTTATTTTAGAAATAATATCCATTTTATCTATATATTTTTCTAAACATGTTTATTTTTACTTTTAAAATAAAAACCGACATTTATCGAAAATTCATGGGTTTTGAGAAAAATGGCTTTCAAACCATAATAAAAATTAAAATTGCTTGCATAAAATTTTACGATCATTTATTTTTAATGAAAATTAATTTAATAACATTAATAATAATTTATTAAAATATTTTTTAATTAAAAAATATATCAATTAATCCAAATAGATTTCTTAGTTTAACATTAACTAAAAATACTATTTTTTCTTTAAAAATCTATTTACAAGGTAACAATAATAAAATGAAAGTATATTCATTATTATATACAAAAATAATTTATATAACCATAGTTATAAGGTCTTGTTACATAACCCCTTATAATACCCACATAAGACTGAAAAGTAAGGTGTGCGATGGTGATAGACTCTTGGGGTGACTCAGATAACATTGCTCAGGTGGTAATCTCTATCAACTTCCACTTATCTCATAGGCGGTCCTACTTGAGCTTAAGATATTTATGCTCAGATTGGGCTTGGTCAAGAGTGATGCCCAAAGATGCAAACTCCTTTCCAAGCTCTGAAAAATGGGCTTTGTATGGGGCACATGATGGATCGGATCCCTCGGCCTAGCAATATTGTCCGCTCTGGCCCAGTTGTTATCCCAGGCCTCACGGCTTTAAAACGCGTTGCTGAGGGGAAGGTAGGCACGGGAATTTCAAGCACCCACCAATCTCCCTCCACAACCGATGTGGGATTGGTTACCGGGGCACAGGCGCCAACAATCCTGGCGGGGGCCCAACAATCCTGGGCCCAGGACACAACATCCCCCCCAAGCCCACACCGGTCCCGAGACCAACCAACCTTTGATACCAATTGATGGATCGGATCCCTCGGCCCAGCAATATTGTCCGCTCTGGCCCAGTTGTTATCCCAGGCCTCACGGCTTTAAAACGCGTTGCTGAGGGGAAGGTAGGCACGGGAATTTCAAGCACCCACCAATCTCCCTCCACAACCGATGTGGGATTGGTTACCGGGGCACAGGCGCCAACAATCCTGGCGGGGGCCCAACAATCCTGGGCCCAGGACACAACAGCACATATACTGGATGAGGCAATTTCTACCTTTTCCTGAGTAAATTGATTTTGTTAAAGCCCAATATTTATAATAATCATGTGATCACTGTTCAACGACTATATTAGAAATGGTCACAATTCTTAACAGTATTTTGAAATCCAAAAACATAAAACCAAAGATGTTGATATTTTATATATAAATTTTATATAAAGAGACATTTAAGTAGATCAAGTGGGATTTCCATTAATGAATGTTTGGGTCTTTACAATATCTCCCCTTAAGAAATTTCACCCTCGAAATTTTCTTTTCCCACACTAAAACATATTTGGGTAACTCTGCTTCATCATTTCCTCCAATTCCCACATCACTTCTTCAAACTTGTGGTTTCTCCACAACACCATGACGATGGGCATTGTCTTATTTCGTAGAAATTTTTCTCTACGATCTAAGATCTTCACTGGTTGCCCCTCATAAGAAAGATCATCCTCCAAATGTACCACCTCTGAAGGGAGTACATGTGAAGGGTTCAATATGTACTTACTTAATAGGGACACATGAAAGTCATCATGTACTTTGGCTATTGTAGGTGGAAGTGCTAGTCGATAAGCCACAACCCCGACACGATCAAGAATCTTAAAGGGGATGATGTACCTTGGATGTAATTTCCATTTCATTCAAAACCTTATGACCTTATTCCACAAAGATATGAATAGAAAAAACATGTCTCCAACTGTAGACTCAAGGTCTCATCGACGGTTATCTGCATAACGCTTCTGTCGACTCTGGGCTACCTTGATATGTTGCTGAATGGTTTTCACCTTCTCCACCATTTCTTCGACCATTTTTGGTCCAAGCAGCTTACGCTCACCGACCACATGCCAACATTCCAGTGTTCTACTCCTTTTCCCATAAAGGGCTTCATATGGTTCCATTTGGATTCTCGAGTGGAAACTGTTATTATAAGAGAACTCAAATAGAGGAAATTGTTGATCCCACCCTCTTTTAAAGTCCATTGAGCATGCTCTTAGCATGTCCTCAAGTTTTTCGATAGTCCTATCAGATTGGCCATCGATTTGTGGATGATAGGACATACTGAAAGCTCAGTTTAGTATTCAGAGTATGGTTGGAGACTCTTCCAAAACATAGAGGTGAATCTTGGGTCTCAATCAAACACAATAGATAGTGGTACTCCATGCAGCCTTACCACTTCCCTGATATATATATGTGCCATTTGATCCAATGATAAATCCTCCTGAATATCAATGAAGTGTAAAGCCTTTGTAAAATGATCCAAAACAACCTAGATTGCATTGTTTCCTATGGATGTCTTCAGAAATCCGATGAAAAAGTCCATGGTGATGTTCTCCCATTTCCATTCTGGTATGGGAAATAGTTGCATCATCCCCTTAGACTCTTGTCTCTCTGGCTTCACTTGCTGACACACCAGGCACTGTGATGTATATTTAGCGATCTCCTTCTTCATATTATCCCACCAATAATGCTCTCAGAGTTCTTGGTACATCTTTGTGTTTCCTCGGTGAATAGAGAAATTTGAACTATGTGCATCATCTAAAATTTCCTTCTTTAGCTCCGGACTTGATGAAACACATAGTCTTTTCCCAAATCACACAATTCCATCTTCATTGAAATTAATCTCTGAGGATTTCCCTTTTTTGATAGCTTCCACTTTTTACTGAATTCCCAATTCATTCTTTTGAACATCCTTTAACCTTCCCAAAAGTGACGGTTGAGAAATCATTTGTGAAACGATTGATGATTTTCCCTTATTTATGATTTCCATGTCCATATTCATCATATCTATGAAGATTAGATCCTTTTCAATTCTCATAAATGACAAAATTGTTGGGTCCATTCTACTTAGGGCATCTTCCAGCTTGTTCACATTCCGGGGGTGGTAATGGATTGAGCCGTCATTGCCTTTGATCAAATATAACCGTATTCATTGGCACATGTTCTACTCTTTATGTGTGAATATATACTTGAGGATTTTGTGGTCCATATATATTTAACACTTCTCCCCAAAGAGATAATACTTCTAGATTTTCAATGCAATGATCACTACAGCCAACTCGAGGTCATGTGTTGGATAGTTCTATTCATGAACATTCAATTTCCTTGAAGAATATGCAATGACTTTGTCATTTTGCATAAACACACATTCCAGTCCCTTATTTGAAGAATCATTGAATACCACAAAAGTTCTCCACTTATGGGTAGAGTGAGAACATGCACAGTGATAAGCCTCCTTTTCCACTCCTTGAAGCTTTCTTCGCGTTCATCACTCCAAGAAACATTTACTCCCTTCCGAGTTATCTTGGTAAGAGGGTTGGACAATTGTGAGAAATTTCTCACAAAGCCTTGATAATATCCATATAACCCCAAGAAACTACGGATATCTATTACCGATGTTGGCCTCGACCATCCCTCAATTTCATCTGTTTTGGAGGGATCCATAGATATCCCATTTCTTGTGATGATATGGCCCAAGAATGAGACATCCTTCATCTAGAACTCACACTTGTTGTAATTTTCATAGAGCTTCTCTCTCCGCATGATCTTTAGTATAGTTCATAGATTCTCCTCATGATCCTCCTTAGTTTTGGAGTATATCAGAATATCATCTATAAAGACTACCACAAATTTGTTGAGGTAATATCTAAAGACACTATTCAGCAAGTCCATGATGATTTCTTGAGGATTAGTGAGTCCGAAAGGCATTACTATGAATTCATAGTACTCGTATCTTGTACGAATTGTAGTCTTGGAGATATCTTTATTTTTCACCCTTACTTGATAATATCCTGACCCCAAATCAACGTTGGAGAAGTATTGTTCTCCACACAGCTGATTGAACAAGTCATCAATTCATGGGAGAAGATATTTGTTCATTATTGTGATTTTGTTGAGCTCATGATAATCGATGAAAAGGCACATTGACCGATCCTTCTTCTTCATGAAGAGGTCTGGTGCACCCCATGGTGAAGAATGTGGGCGTATAAACCCTTTATCCAAATTCTCCGGTAATTTTTTCTTCAGCTCCTAAATATCCACAAAAAACATTCTATATGGAGTCTTGGATATTGGAAATGTCGTAGGTATAAGATCAATTGAGAATTCAGAATCTCTTCTAGGAGGAAGACCATACAATTTATTAGGAAACACTTCATCAAATTCCCTCACAATAGGCATGTTTTCTAGGATGGTTGCCTCCTTAGACTCAATAATCTAAGCCAGATATGTGTGCTCAGATAGAAGTAATATCCATGCTTGAGATTATGGAGCTAAAGAAGATTCATCTTACTCCTTGCACTTGTAAAGAATCGGGGCTTGATTCTCTACATGGAGAGTGATTTCCCTCTCACATAAATTTATGTTGGATCTATATAAGAAAAGTCAATCCATGCTAAGAATTGCATCAAATTCCACTAGAGGGAGTATGACGAGGTTCGCTCAGAAGTTCAGCCACTAATTATGATAGAGGAGGAGTTATATTCATGGGATTCAATGATTTCCCCATTTTCCGTAATAACCAACATCCTCACTTCCATGATTTGTGGTGGTGCTGGGATTTTTCTACTAAACATCCGCGTTATAAAATAACACGTAAAACCTGAATAAAAAATAAGCTCGTTATTATTGAATGAATAACTAGCGTACCTATCACCACTTTGTTTTCGGGGTTCACTTTGGTAGTAGTGATAGAAAAAGCTCACCCTTACTGACTTGGAGGTTGTTGGTTGCCTCTGAAAACCCTTGGATTAGGGCACTAATTTTCAAGATGCTCTGGTTCTTTACAGTTGTAGCAAAGAACAACTCATTGAGGTTTAAACGGAGCATTCCTCTCCTCTATTGTAGTCGTAGGTTATTCTTATCAGTAGTTAAAAGCTGGGTGTCCTTCTCTTCCACACCTAAAGCATTTTCTCGTCCCCTTCAAGAAATTTATATGGTGCTTATTTCCGCAACTTTGGAAAGTGGGGTTCTAGATCTTTTTAGCATCATTGGATTTATCCATCAGACCACCAGTATTGAAGTCCACCTTAAACTTCTTATCCCCATGATACCCTTGAGATTTTCTGATCTCTATTTCGACCATGAGGGCACATCAGACAATTTATTCATTGCTGTCGAAGTCACGGATCACCAGTGCTTTCTGCAGGCTAGGTTTCAGCCCACCAAAGAAGTGGTCAACCTTGCATCGGGGGTAATGAAAAAGCTGGAAGCGTATCGTGTAAGACTTATGAAGTTTTCCTCGTACGCTCCAAAAAATTCGTTATCTTTTTTCATGAGGGAAATGAATTACCTTTCCATCTTAATCTGGACGGTGTGCGAAAAATATTTTAAAAAAAACATTTTCAAGAAATCCTTCCATTCCAACGCCTCGATCTCTTTCTCAGGCTTCATATTTTTTTATCAACGTCCACCTTTGATCAGCTTCACCCTCTATACGATAAGCATCTAGGAGAACCTTATCTTGTTTAGAACATTGAAGGATGGAGAAGATATTTTAAATGGAGTTGATTTATTGTTCACCAATTGAGGGATCAGATGATCCATTAAAAGTAGGAGGCCTTTGTCTCATGAAGCCCTCGATAATGATTTCTCTTTCATGGGGGGGGGGTTAACATTCCTCTTGACCCATGTTTCTATTCAAATATTGAGTTATCTGAGAGATAATCATTACAAAGTTCTCAATTCCTACTCCCATTGGACGGGCATCTCATTAGTACATTCATCACATTGATCTTTGCATCTGTTGTTAGCATGATTCCACCTATTACCAGCCATTGGCTTAAATAAAAGGAAAGTTAGGGGTAATACATAAAGGGTAATACAATGACAAAACTGATGACTTATAAATAACTCTTATTTACTTAACATATGAATCTATTGGCTTCAGTCTATGTTATCCATGATATACTTTCTAACATATATTCTTAGAGCATTTTTTGTCCCTTAATAATGTTTCATACTACGCTTGTGAATTTACAAAACCATATCCCCCTAGAGTTTCATAACCAAGAGTGCAGCAAGGATCATTCTCATGCACCAGTTACCATTCGAGTCTAGCTCAAAGAAATGTTTTCCGGTTTTACCCCTAGGATACATCTGTTCTAGAGCTGCCTCTACCTACTCGTATCCAGACAAGGATGTATTTTATTGATAAACCACTTACTCAATACTCACCCAAAACATAGGTATGTTTTTATTATACTTAGACTTATCTATAATTCTTTACTACAGTTTTATAATTATAATCCCAAAAATAACTAATCCTACCCTCTGATACTAACTTTGAAATCCTTGCTTTTTATTACACAATTAAACATAATTTATTACATAAAGTTCACTTCATACAACATAGATTACTAAGAGGTCTAGTGTCTTAGGGGCTTATTATCATTACATAACAACTTAAAACATGAAATACAATATATTTATTGAAAACATCCTTTACATGACCACTACATTCCCCCGTACTTAGCATTGCATGGGATAACATGAGGACATGAAAAAGAAAAGGGTTAGCTATAAAGCCCAGTAAGAGAATATTCATGTAATAACATGAAGAGTACAATACATATTAGATAACAGGCATAATAATAGAGCACAAGATAAGTATAAACATAAAGGTATTTTAATGCATGATAATAATAACATGGAAATGTGGCAACAACACTTAACATGGAATTAGCATGAGCCAAAGCTCATTGCACATGGGGCATGAGTAAACCCTTATTGCACACGAAGCAGGAGTAAACCCTCATTGCACTTGAATTGGAATTTGTAAACACCCATTGCACATGATGTATCATGATACTATACTTCACCCAATTCATTGGAGTGCTATAAGGGTGCACCCTTCTTAAACATCTCAGTTCATGCATAAGTGTGCCACATGGATTATAAAACATTAAATCATTCAACATAATAATTTATTCCATGATATAAGAATGTGGAATAAATACTTTAAACTCTTTAAACAATATGTAAATGTGAATAATGGTGAATAAACTTGATAGAGAAACATTCATGGTATTCACTACACAATGACTTTGGCTTGGAAAAACGCAGTGCAATTTTGGCAGCGTAACAGCTTGACATAAGAACTCATAAAAATGGTTGATGAGAGAGAAATTTGTGTCTAATCATATTTAAATGACATGTAAAGTAATGGGGTAATATATATACTTGTCCCAAAAAATGTAATGGGATTTAGATTCATGATACAAAAGAATTACTTGAATGTAAATGAGGAGAGAGAAATTTCTTTCGAAAGTTCAGCATAGTAATGAGTGTACATAGAAGGCATTTAATGAGAGATAAAGGGGTCTCCAATCATTAAAAAATAAATAAATAAGTATGGGGGAGGTGAGAAACCATACCCCAACATTAATAATTTAAAAAAAAAGGGAATAACAACTTAAATAATATTGGGAAAAAATGAGAAAGGAATAAAACCCTTACATGGAAGTGTGATTCCAAAGGCTTGAGAGAGGCTTGGGAGAGGCTTCATGAGAGATTATGGAACCTTGGGAGGATTATAGAGAGATGAGGGAAGAGGTTGGACGAAATCCAAAGGCTTTGAGTGAGGAGGAATTGGGAGCTTGGGAGGGTTTATATAGGAACGGAGAGGGAATTGTTTATTATTTAGGTTTGGGACACCTCACATTAAACAAATCAAAACCACAATCCAGCCCATGGGTTTCTACCATGGATTTTTCCAAAGGGCAGTGGAAGAAAATATTTTATAAGGGAAATGTCCTAACTTCTTCAATTAATGGGGTTTTTTATGTGGAGGTGAGTCACACTCCCAAGGAAAACAATTTAAAAAGACAAAATGTTAAACAAGTCTTGAAAGGTACTCTAAAGCTTTGTAAAATAAATATATACAAACCCAAAATCACATTATTTTAATTGTAAAACATATATTTACCGAAAATAATGTTTATACTATTTTATTACATCACTATTGTGTCATTATGATGTCATAAAACACATTATATATTTAAACGGTATTTAATGTTTACCCAAAAATTTGACTTTTTCAGAAAATAATGAAAAATTCTCCATTGGATAATTTCAAAATCCTTATTCAATAAGTAATACTCATTTTATCTAAATAATTTTCTAAATATGTTAATTTTCACTTTTAAAAGAAAAACTGACATTTATCAAAAATTCATGGGTTTTGACGAAAATGGAATTCAAACCTTAATAAAAATTAAAATTGCTTTCATAAAATTATTCGATCATTAATATTTAATAAAAAATAATTTAATAAAATAATATTGTTTTATTAAAATTTTATTTAATTAAAAAATCCATTAATTAATCAATAAATATTTCTTAGTTGAACATTAACTGAAAATTCTATTTGTGATTTAAAAAACTATTTACAAGGTAAAAATAATAAAATGAAAGTATATTAATTATTTTATAAAAAAAATAATTTAAATAACCATAGTGCTAAGGTCTTCTTACATAACCCCTTATTACACCTTCATAATACTGAAGAGTAAGGTGTGCGATGGTGACCGACTCTTGGGGTGGCTTGGATAACATTGCTCGGGTGGTAATCTCTATCAAATTCCACTTCTCTAGTAGGTGGTCCCACTCAAGCTTAACATATTCAAGCTCAGATTGGGCCTGGTAAAGAGTGAAGACCAAAGACACAACCTCCTTTCCGAGCTCTAACAAATGGGCTTCGTATGGGGCACGTCTACTAGATGAGGCCATCACTTCCTTTTTCTGAGTAAATTGGATTTGTTAAAGCCCTATATTTATACTAATCACATGATCGCTGTTCAATTATTATATTAGCAACGATTACAATTATTAATAGTATTTTAAAATCAAAAAACATAAAACCAAAGAATTTGAAATTTTATATAAACATTTTACATAAAGAGACATTTAATTAGATCAATATGGATTTCCATTAATGAATGTTTGGGTTGTTATAGGGATGTTCAAAACACTAGGAGTTGTAGGAATGTGCATATGGGATAATGGGATATCCAAACTACATGATCAGGACCTGAGAATCAGGTGTTGTATAGAGTGGAAGATCATATTTCCTTTATTTTCATGGATGATTTGTGGTTAAAACCTTACTGTTTTCCATATTTTGGTGGATCTTTTTAGGGGAATCCTCCCTGATAACTTTTCTGTGCTACCTCTTGTGTGAGACACAAGATTTACCATTGATCTAGTTATGGGGGGAAACACTAGTGAACATTAATCCTTACAGGATGTAACCTATGGATCTTATGGGTCATGAGAAATAGTTAGAGGATCTAGATTCTAAAGGATTTATATTCCTTAGAAATTATACTTGGGGTTAAAAAGTACCTTTTTCCAATAAAAAAGATATTACCCTAAGTATTTTCATGGAATACCATCGATTGAACCAACTTGAGGTAATGATTTGGTATCCACTACCTCGAATAGGCAACCTATTTGATAAGATCCATGGAGATTGTGTTTTTTCAAATATTTACTTGAGGTTGGGATATTATCAAGTTTGTATCATATGTTTAGAAATATATCACATAGATTTCCATGGTAGTTATGATCTTTTTGAGTACCTGGTTTTTCATTCGGTCTCACGAAAACAGTTCCAGTCTTCATGGACTTGATGAATCGAGTTTTCCAACTATATTCAGATTCATTTTTTGTTGTCTTTGGGGATGGAATCTTAGTGAATTCACAATATAGGAAAAACCATTTAAACCATCTATAGATCATTCTAAATGCACTGAGAGAGATTCAATGTTATTCTATGCTCAGAAAATTAGGCTTTTGGATTGACAAAGTCCACTTCCTAGGCCATATCATCTCAGATTCAGATGTATTAGTAAAACCAGAAAACGTGATAATTTACATTCATTGGAGTAGGCCAAGAATGTCTTTGGCATACAGAGTTTCTTAGGGATAGTTTGATATTATAGACACCTCATCCAAGATTAATCTCACCTTGAAGCACCACTTATGGGATTGACTAAGAAGGGTGTGAAATTTGTATAGAAATTATATTGTGATGAATCATTTTAGGAGATTAAGGGAATATTGAATTTAGCATTGATATTGATTTTGAAAGATCCATGAATGAGCTATACTATTTACAGTGATGCATCAGGTGTTGGGATGAGAGATCTTATAATAGGGGATGACTAAGTTCTATCATATTGATATCATCAATTGAGTATCATGAGTGGAATTACCCAATGAATGAACTTGATCTAGATGATGTTGTTTATTCTCTAGGATGGTGGAGACATTGTTTACTTGGAGTGCCTTTTTTTGTATTCACTGCTCAAAAAATTATCAAGTACATCTTTATGAAATGTTATTTGAATATGAGGTAACATAGATAGGTTTCATACTTAAAATATGAAGATTTCAAGATTTCCTATATACCAAGAAAATGTAATTATACTTATGATGATTTGATAAGAAGACTGAAATAAGTAGTTCATGAGGGTATTAGTGAGTAGAAATTCATGGACTTATTTTTAGAGATGCACATTGAGGTTTAGGAGGATCATGATAAGACTATCCTCTTCTCCTTATCAATGAACTATACCCTTATGTATTCACTAATAATAATCCAACATTTTGATTCTGAGTTCCTACACCAAAGGGAAGGAATATTAGATGATGATTCATCTTCTTGTGGGACTGTGAATGAATATGATATTTTATGCTTTTATGGGAATGTATGGGTTCTAGTTTACATCAGAGAGGATATGATGTGGGAATTTCATGACTCAGTTTGGGTAGTGCAACTCTTTATCACCAAGATGTATTAGGGATTATGTCATTAGTATTGGTGGCCTGGTATGAAACACGATATCTTGAGTTTTATCACTCAATGTTCTACTAATCAGGAGGTGAAGGCGGAACATTAGCGACCAGTAGGACTTTTACAACAATTTTCCATGCCCTAATAGAAATGGGATACTATTTATATGTATTTGGTGACTATTTTACCCAAAACACCTCATGGTAATGATACATTTTCCACTTTCATTGATTGTTTTAAAATGGTTTTACGCTTCTTACATGTTAGAGATACATTCTTAGTAGATGATATTGGGAGGATATAAGTCAGGGAGGTTAGACATCATCATGGAGTTCTATAATATATCATATCTAAGAGGGACGATTAATTTACATCTCAATTTTTGCAGGGGTATCATAAGGAATTTGGTACATAGGTGCTTCTGAGTACAACCTATCAACCTATGATCGATAGACAGATTGAGTGCACATTTCAAGTGTTAGAGTACATGATTGGTGCTTGTGTACTTCACATCAGGGTTCTTGGAAGAAATGCATATAACTCATTTATTTCTCTTAAAATAGTATCTCTCAATCTTCCATCAAGATATATCTTTATGTAGCCTTATATGTTAGGCCTTTCCAATCACGCATGTTCTGGTTAGTGGTTGGGAAGGAATATTATCATGGACCATGTTTCATTGAGGAGACTATAGAGAACGTCTATTTGATCAGAAAGCGCAAGATGGTAGCTCAGTCCAGACGAAATACATATGCCAACCAACACTAAAAACCTCTTGAGTTCAAGGATAGGGATCATGTCTTTCTTACAACTTTCCCCCAGGTTGAGCCATCAATGAATTCAAATGTAAGGTGAGCTTTCTGATAGATTCATTGAACCCCTTAGGGTTTTGAAAGGAATCTCACCAGCATCTTACTAGAAATAACTTAACCATAGATACTAATATATTTATGATTTATTTCTTGTATCTCATATTCATCGGTATTATTTGAAATTGCTGCATAATTCCCAATATAATGAGGTTGATTTAGAGACAATTTCTTCTTTTGAGGATTTCCCAGTGAGTATTGTGGATAAGAGCATGAACACACTTAGAAGAAGGCCAGTCCCTTCTATATGTGTGCTATGGAAGTGTGGTTGAGTAGTAGATGAGACCTTAGATAAATAAGATGATATATCATCTTAGTGGACAAAGATTTTCTTTGACGGTGAAACTTCTCCACTGGAAGGATAAATTGAGGATGAGTTTTTTTAAGGAGAGGAGGTTATAATAACCTTACTTTTTCTAAAAAACATGGATCATTTTTTAAATTACTTAATGTGTCTCTTATAATGTTTCCAAATGGAGTTATAGAGGTCAAAAGGGTGTCTGGTGATTGATCAGATCTTGGAACCCCAATTGTTTGAGAAGAAAACTAGGACGCATAGTTAGGAGAAACATTGAAACCTATCCCACATGGTTTCCTTAAACCTGAAGGCCATTTCATAAGGAATAAGATGGCCACACGAATTTTTTATTACCATGTGATCCCAAATGCACACCCATGTAGGTTGCAAAGGGGTTTTAGATTGTGAACATCACATGGATTTTGAATGGTTAGGAACACTATGAGCCTAGCCAATGTAGGGTCCTTCTTTGGAAGTGGTGTGGAACATGGTTGAGCACGGTTTTTCCAACTAAACACCCAAACTTTTTGAAAATATTAGGATGGGTGATTTTATAGGTTTCTCCCTAAAATTCTTTTAACATAACCCTTCCTCCTCCCATTTACAGCGTGTATCACCCTTCCTCTATTGAAGTCTCTCGTGATCACTCTTCTAGGTTCCTTGATAACTCCCTCATCCATACACCGAATCAAGCATCATCAATAACATTGTATCTTCATTAGAAATTATGTGAATCTTATTTCTACTTATATCAGTTTCTCAGCATGTATCTTGTTCTATTTTGGTGGGAGATGATTCACCATATTTTTAGGGTGTTGGATCATTTCTCTAATTTATTCTATTCTAAATCAAATATAATATCAATAATATATGATGATCCTTATATGGCCCAATGGTGGGTGGTTGAGTGGTTTTACATAATTTTTTAATAGTTTTCATAGATATGTTTTTGTACCACATTCTGACCATTGTTATGTGTTTCCTTTAAATGAGTTATTGGTTCTAAATAATTATACGCATGATGTTATTCTCTCATGGACCCCATCCATGTAGTTAGAGGGTGTATATCTCTTCATTTCTATCCCATTGGGTCTTGTAGATTAATTTTATTCTCTTATTTAATTCTTTAAATTGAAAAACACTGCCTAAGGGCTCGTCTTGGTCTAAAAATGGAATTTCCCTCATTTATATAATTATTCAATGGACTATAAGACCTTTCAAGTGTTAGGATTGAACATTATTTGTTTTATTTTCTTAATTAAACTAAATGGTTTAATTCTAAAGAATGGGAATGGGTGTCAAGGCCATACCTAATGATGAATTATTTTTTATATTCATTTTTATATGTTATTTGACCTATGTCACCCATTTAAATATTGGATCTTGATTATTATGATTATTATGACATGATACCTCCTGTAATTACTATTATTATTATTTCATTGAAATTAGTTATGGAATGATAATTAAAGGACTTGTTGACAATGAAGTACCACTCTCCCCTACATTGGCTATTGAGCATTATGTCTCTCACCATTACACTAGTACCTGGATGATGGGAAATAAGTTTTGTGTTCCTCTGTATTGGGTGTTGGGAATGAAGTCTCACCCCACCTATCATGATTTTTGAGCATGATGAATCACATTCATTATGATATTATAGACATGTACCCTTTCTTAATCCAACATCTTCTTTGAGATGTTATGGACAATTGAGTGACTCCTCGGTCCATCTATCATGTAGTATCCTCGTATATGCCTACTTTGATCCTCATGTACGTTTTTAATACATGTGGATACAATATTTAACAATATTATATATATATATATAAATATATATATTATTACTATATATATGAATGGTTACTTAATAGACTTTTACCAGCCTATTCTGAAGCAAGTAGAGCCACCATGTGTCCTATAGGAACTTGAGATAGTAGGTATTTATTTATTCATCATTGATTATTATTCTTTATACTTGTACACTATATAGTTATGTAAAATACATAGATTATATCTAGACACAAATGGTGGTGGCCTAATAAGACATTATCTCACCCCTACTCTATCCTCCTTTGGTACCTGAGTACATTAATTACCTATTAGTATAGATAAGGGAAAAACCCTATAGCAGATGCTTGATTAATTTTACTTATAGTATGAGAATGAGTATAGAGGAATGATAATATTCTCATGATTATAGTGGAGTAGTCATTTGGCCTTTTTTATTTTGAATAGCATGATTTATATGTATAACCCTTGTTTCCCCCTTTTTTTTATATCAGCATTCCATGGATTTATCATGTATATAACTCATACTCTTCCGTTTTATATTCTTATAGTTATTGGTTATTTATGCTTCCACGATTGAGTTTCTTACCATATCTGTTTCCATTGCATGATTCAGTTATATCATGCTTTCGCTATGGAAAGTTACTAGTCCTTTTGTTATACTGTATATTCAACTATTCCACCCTGATATGGGCGTATAGTCATTGACCGATATGATTTTATAACCATTATTCTTGTCAGCATCCACTTGTATATGGGGAGGTACACTTGAGGCCATGTGAAAATTGGCTCGGGGCCCCTGTTTGAAGGAGTCCAGGTCAGGATGATACAACATTGATCTTAAAAAAATTACTTATGGTCTAGAAATAAAATTCTTACTTGACTTAGATGATGTTTTACTATCATGTTTGAGGGATTGTAAGCATTTATACTTCTTCTCATGATGTCTTTACTTGGTGATCTCTAGTGTGTGAGACTGTGAGGAAAAAATGACAATAAAACACCACATGTTTCAGGTGTCATTGGTTATTCCTATATACTAACATTGTTTTGGTCACATGGTTTAAGATCATTACCAATTTGGGTTATTTTGTTGTGTAATTTGATGCAATAAAAAAACAATGGCATTGAAGTCATGTAGAGGTATCTTGTGTTTGGTGCATCAATTGTGGTATGCCATTGATTGAATGGTAGGGTTATAATTTTTATTTTTTGTGTTGAGGAAGTGATATCACATGAATAATTGATCGAGAAGTAAGTACCTTCATAAATCGTTGTCCTAGGTGGTCGAGGGTATGTCTGTCTAGTGATATCATAAAATAATAAATCAAGAATGGACTACGACACAAGTGTGCATCCTAAATTATGAGATATCATTACATAAAGATATTATATAACACAATATGTGTTCGTAGGATAATTGTTATTTCTATGAATATTTCTTATATCCTTAGGGATTTGGATGGGTTTCTAGAATCTTATTTTGGTCCATTAATATTATTCACTTCTATCGAGATAACAGACTAGAGGGTCACAGACAATAGTGAATTCAAGTGTCTACCATATTCTGGTTAATAGAAATATTAGACATGGTGGGCCCCACCATGGGGTCTATGAGAATTCCATGAAATCAATTTTAGATTAAAAAATAAATAAATTAGTACTCAATTATATAGTAATTAGGTTCAATTGAATCATTAAAAAATTATTCACATGATATTAAATGAATAGATGAAAAACTGTTTCACGAAAGAATATTATTTTCATATTCAAGGTTTGTTTAATATTTTAGTAATTATGAGTTTGGTTAATGAATTGAGTTTATATAGTAATATATTTATTATATATTCAAATTAGGTGATAAAATATAATTGATGTTAATGATGTAACTAGTTCATTATAATGTCCCATTTATTTTTTATTTGGTGAACATTGGATATATGGGGCTTGAGGAATCCTTTTTGGTTATTTTGGACATCAATAATATAAAGAGAGGAGAATCCCATTTCATGTAATATTCACTCATAAATAATTGACCATCTCCCTCTCCTCCCACATACTAGATAGAGAAAGACTCTCCAAGTGATCAATCCAAGAATGCCTTCGATGGATTAAAGGTATGGGATCGAGGTGATCCTTGCAACATTGAATTAGTCATTAGAGCTCCACGTTAGAATCCGTAATTCGAATATCGTTGTCCATATGGCTTCTTGGACCATGTTTGGCCTATCTGAAGGAGTTTGGATTCATATAATTCATGTGATGATCATCGATGACTAGAGTTAGTCAAGCACGTTGTCGAATCAAATGAGGTACTCATTTTTTTTGTTCTTTGAAATATTCATGTGAGATCCTCAAACCTCTATCAGAACTCGGATCACTGAAGACAACATAGTTCCATTTCTCTACTAATGAAAATTTTTAAATCTCTAGCCCACCATCTTCTACTGCATGTCTTGATACCGTTAGTACGAATAGTTCAATGGCTCCATCCTGCATCGGGTTTAAAATTCAATTCTTATGATGGTTGCTCAAATGGAATAATGCAATGTGGGTGTATCATTCGTAATGCCTATAGAGAGGTTATACTCCCCTAAAATACCTTTTATGATGTCATGTTCTTATTAAGGGTGGATGCTAAAGCACTTCATACCAGCCTGATTATGTTTAACAATAGAGGCATCCCATTGTTTGGGATTTCATCTGACACAGTGTTAGTTATCAATTTCTTATGCTAAGGTTCATAGGTGAACTGGTCACTCACCTATATAATTCGTGAATTCAAAAAATTAGTTCACCTAGAGGCTTTGATTCTATTCACTTTGTGTGAAGGGAATAGATCATCAGGTGGTCTTGCATATCACACAACCTTCTAATCTTTTCTTCTCTTGGTTCCCTCACTGCGAACTTTATGTCTATTTTTCTTAAGGACACCTTTGGCCTTCATCCTTTCTTCACCCACCTAAACTCTTCTTTTCCAAAATTTTCCACCTCAAATAAAAATTTAATTTTCAATCAATAAACGTTCATATATATATATATATATATATATATATATTTATTTATGTTTGTTTGTGTGTGTAAATTAGCAGTCGAAAAAAATGCAAATTAAAATCTTTATATGATTTTAAATTATAAAAAGAACATATATTTAGAATTTTAGAAATTATAGAAATTTTGTTAGATTATAATAAAAGAAAAAATATTAATTAAAATTTTTATTTAAGTAATTAATAATGTATATTTTAAATCATTTTTTATGTATCCATATGAAAATAATTTGTACATTTATATCAATAATTATATGTTAACTTGTAATTAAAATTTTTATATGTCATTAATAATTAATTAAATATTTTATATAAAATCTATACAACATATATATATATATTTAATAGTAAAAATATATCTATATATTAGAAATTGTAAATCAATTTAAATTTAAATATTAAAATTTTTATGATTAGATTAACTATTGTATAATTGAAATTATATTGTGAAAAAAATATATAATCTTAATATTTATACATTAATTAGTGAAATATTTTTAAACAAATATTAATTTATAAATATAAAAATATTTTTAAATATGATTGAAAAATATTAATTTACTTAATAATTCATTAAATTTTTTTATACAATCAATACAATTTTTATAAATATTTATATAATTATTTAGTAATTATAATATATCTATAAATTTTCAATTGTAAATATATTTAAATATATTTAGTAAACTTATTACTTCTAATTTTATAGTTTTATTATTAATAATATAATTTTAAAAACATTCATACATAATATATTATATATTATAACATTAATTAAATATTTATAACAATATCAACAACACATTTATCTTAATATTAATACATTTAATAAAATTAACATTTTATATTCATTTTTATTATATAGAAAATTTATTAATATTTTGTATTTATTCACTTTTATTATAAATTAATTTTCACTATTCACTATTTAATTTATTATAATATTAATACATTTATCTATACTTTTTATTATAATTATTAGAAAAGACACGCCCCTTTATAAAAAGAAGATGAAATAGACCAAGGGGGACGCATGGAGTCACACAAACAAACCTTCCTTCATCCAGGAGAAAAGTAAATACATAAATAAAGTCTATACTAGGAAAAATAAATTTCATAATCATACTCATATAACATATCCCACTCATGTTATTAATTTCTTTGAGTAATGATTCTAATGAATTATGTCTTATCTCTTTCATTCTTTTGAGTGAGCATAGCTTTTGAAGATTTAGACGACATTCTGGTAGCCACATTCTAAGGGAAATTTGAATAAAACTTGTGTGAATTTTTTTAGGACATGATATTCGAGCCTAATAAATAAAACAAATTTGTTTTACCTTTTGATAAATAATTATTAATAGATGATTATCCACTATAACATGTATCCTTGGTTATAAGGTTTTCATTCCAAAAGAGTGTCAGATGAAAATTATAATCTTCATCCCTCTTGTATCAGGCCAATATATCTCTACCATAAAAAAGTATTATTTTTTTCATTGCTATCGTTTTTGGAGATCCTAATAGCATGAAAAATTGAAACAAAATGTATTCCTTTCTTAACATCTAGAACCTATAATGAGAACCCAACATCTTGTTGACCCTTTTCATTAAAACTAACATTAAACTTATCTTTATAAATACAAATTAGGTTCACTTATTGAACATAACAAGAAAAAAACAATTTGGACCCTTCAACTTCAATTCCCAACTGAGACAGATGCTTATTCAAATCATGGCCATCTACTTTAATTACATGCATAACATACCCAGTACTTGATCCCAGCATAAAAAATCTATCTTGCATAGCTGAAGTCCCATGAACATTCATTTTTTGTCTAGACTAACTATCAATGGAGTATAAACATCATTAGTTCATTGAAAAATGTCATTCTCTTGAATTAATCATGGATCCTTAGAGACAAAACCTGTATTGGGATATACAAAATTACTCTAAAAATAACCAATTTGTAGTTCTATATTCTAAATTGGAGAACCAAGATCTTGGGAAACAATTTCTCATATAGAATGAGTATACATCTTATATAAGTCCCCTTGATTAGAAATTATTTCGTGAGAATTCACCAAGCTATCTTTAGATTCCAATGAAATAGATTCACGCTAATTATTATAACTAGTATTAGTAAAAAAGTAATAATATCAAATATAATAGAGTGGGACATTATCATTTTGGTAAGACAAATCATACCATTATGACAATATGTTAATTTATTAGATGAAATTCCATTATCATTAAATATAAAGACTGAAAGTCATTGTTCATTCTGAAAATTAGAATTTTTTTTACTTCATATACACTCATAAGTACTTATAAAAATCTCAATATCTCTATGAACATTTCTATACATTCTTCTTCTACTTGTTTAAAAAAGACACACAGATTGGGATAAAAATTTACAAAAACCATCCTTAGCATATTTTTCCCTAGCATGACCAATATCATTAAAAATAGAGAAACACAGTGGGAGATTCCCATACTCAATTACCATATTCCTGTCCTTATTATTAGTGGATGTAATAACATGATTAGTCAATACTAGATTAAATTATACTTTAAAAATTAATCTAGAATAATTACAGAACTGAGAATTTTTTGTCTCTTTGCCCATCCTAACCAGGGCCCCAATTCTAAAAGCAATTTCTTACAAAAGAATTGGATACTATTGAATCTAGCTTAGTCTAAATATTTTAACCCAAATATGAAAAATGTATTTAAAAATTATAAAGGGTTAAAACCAAGAAAATTCTACTATTTAATATGAAGAGAACCTCGTATCAATGTCACAAATACAAAACCCTTATACCATATCATGATCTCTACTATGAGGAATAAAATGGGAAAGAACACTTATCTTACATGGATTCACTTCTAGTTAGAGAAACCCCACACTATGAATAGATGATCAACATGATCATCCAACCACTATGGTGTCTCCCCTTTTAAAAGCATGATATGCTTAATGATGGAGTTTTTGAATAACTAGTGGTGGGGGAACCAATACTTAAACAAAACTCATACCTACCTTAAAGAGAAGCACAATACCCTATGGATATGTACTGATGATTGACATGAGATAATAAAAGTATTAATAAAATATATTATATTCTTCTCTCCTCACTATTGTCCCCTATTATAATTTTACTCTTTAATGTTTTTTATACCAATGTATAAGAACGAATTCTCAATGAGGGAGATGGTAGGTTTTTATTTAAAAACTATTCTCAAATCTTGGGATAATTTTAATTATTTACTCCTTTCATCTTAAACATTATTTTTCACTTCTTGGTTGGACAGTTATAATTATTTATATAATATTATTTATTTTCCGTCGGAAGGGAATTTTTTTGAATTTTATTTAATTACCACCATAATGGTCAATTTTATTCATATTCAAACGGATTTAGTTTATTTATTTTTTAATACCTTCTTGGAAGGTAAAATTAAAAAACTAGTACATGAAAGAATGTTTAAAACTAGTAATGCGATATATTGATTGATTTATTTTGAAATGCCACGTGGAATATTTATTAACCGATTATGGAGGGATATATATATATATATATATAAATTATTAAATTATAGTATTAACCCAATTTTAATGCTGTTTATACCATTTTTTTCATTATCTCAAAGGTAAATTATTTTTCTGTTCTTATTTTTAATGATAGTAATGTTTTTTATTTTCTAGTTATCATCATGTGAAATCTTATGCAACTCAAATTCACTACACCTCACATTATCGGATGTAATTACATGTCGTAGATGATGGGTATTGAAATTAATATTGAGTTGTTAGATCTCGATGAAATAATTAATGAAAATAATTCAAAAATATATATAAAATAAAATCAAAGTCAATGATTTTCCTTATAAGGCATCTCATTGAGGGTTTAAAATGTGAACACCTCACCGAAAGTTATCCATGAAAGCTCTATAAGATTTTGAAAGAGATGTAAGATAATCAAAAGTAGGTTGTCCTTCCAGTGACTCATAGTGACTCATGATGAATGGAATGTTTTCTGCTTCCACGACTATAAAAGGGCCAGTGGTTACAGTTCTATTATGTTTAGAATTGTATCAAAGATTATGTATTTTGGTATTGGGATTACTGATAATGATATTCTTGAAAATAAATATACAACATTTCATGCATATCACATCACCATACAAAAAAAATATCACTTGTGAGGATATATTATATATTTTGATCTTATGTCATCATTACTTTTAGAAGATAAGAACAATGAGATTTTGAATAAAAACCATCATTCTCATCCTACTTGATTAGTATTAGAATTTAAATAAATAAAATCTATATTTTATGAAAATAATCACAAACGATGTCGGGGAAGTGATTCTCATGGTGGAAATGGTTTTAGTGGTAGGCATGGTCAGGGACATGGTTGTAACCATGGGCCTTCTTTAAATGAATATCATAATTGAAGAACTATCATCTCCCACACTTCATAGAATCCATAAGATTCTTACTATAGGTTTGGTTCTAAGGGACATTGTTCTTGAGCTTTCCTAACCTAATATAATCTTTGTAAGCTCTATAAATCTTCTCTCAAATCAAAGAAAAATGAACCACACTTTACTGAGACGTCTTATGAAGGGAAATTAAAGGAGGTGAATTTTATTGAGAATCATGAGTCATCAAATGATGATTTTACTTATATCAATGTGGGTATTTTCACTTGTGAATTTGAGGAGATAATATATGAACATAATTTTTTAAAATTACACTAGTTATGATATTTGATATGTTTTTTTGTTCTATATGATTTATGTTTTAGATGTTGTATTATTTTAATTTCATAATCTGTTTCTTAAAATATTATTGTCTTTACAGTGATTCATTGAAATGAATTTCGTAAATGTGATAGATATTTTCATATTGTATAGTGGAACAACACACAAAATTTTTATTTATACAAAATATTATTTAGATCTTAAAAAAATAAGAATAATTTTTAATACTATATCTTGTTATCTAGATCTAATATAAGGGATGGGTAAAAAGAGTTTTTATTTACCTAATGGGACACAATTTGTTATAATAGATGGATTATTTCCCCCAAATACCGAAAGAAACTTATTATGTTTCAATGATATATACTAGAATGGGTGTGATACACAAAATATAACTAAGAGAAATTAAAATTACATATGAATTACCATTAATAAAATTTTTATGATTCTCGTATGTGAGAAACTAACAAAATTGTCAACTTGGTTGTATTATACATACACAAGTACAATCATAACACATTTGTTAGTAAATAATGGAACATAGACCCTTAATTTGTGGCATGACTGATTAGGTCACCCCAGTGGAGGATTGATGTGAAAAGTAATTGAATGGTCTCATGGACATTCATTAAATGTCCAAAAGATCACTTAACTAAGATAAAATGGGTGCAAGTATTATTTACATGGAAATATGATAGTGATACAATATCTATCTAAAATTACTTCTGAAATTATAACCTTTTTAAGAATAATTCAAGGGGATATATATGGACCAATTCATCTATCATGTGTTATTTTTAAATAGATTATGGTATTAATTGATTCATCTAGCATATTGTCTTATGAATATTTTCTCTCAAAATTTAATGTAGTGTTTTAATGATATCTTACTCAAATAATTATTTAGAGTGAACAATTCCATGATTATGTCATAAATAAATAAATAGTATATAATTTAGGAGAATTTATCTCTCATGATTTCTATGATTATTTTAAAAATATTGGGATCACTGCGGTGCATCTAGTCTCCCATGTGCATACACATAGTGGTTTAGCTAAATCACTAATAAAATGCCTCCAACTTATTTTTAGACAATTAATAAGGAGAACAAAGATATCGAGTTCTGTGTGGGGTCCTGAAATCTTTCATGATTTGACATTAAATAACTTTATACAAAGTGCATATCAAAATCACTCTCCAATCGAATTGTTTTTGGTCGAGAGCTTAACATCCCCCACTAATGAATATTTTGTTGTCCAGTATATGTACCAAATTCTCCCTCATAATGTACAATAATGGGACCTAAAAGGATGTTGAGAATATATGTAGGATATGAATCCAAACCCATTATCATGTATTTATAACCAAAAATAAATGATGTATTTAGAGATTTTTTTTATTTTCACTTCAATAAAGAAGTATTCCCACCATTATGGGGAGAAAGGAAACAAGGGGATGATATTTTATGGAATGTGTAAAAGTTATCTTTTATAGATCCTCTTATCTGATAATGTGAGAAGGAAGTGAAATATATTTTATATATTCAATAATTACGAAATAATTTGATCTATGCATTTACTTATTCAAAGAGTGTGAATACATAACACATAGCTGCTATAAATGAAATAACATAAATTGATGTCCTAAAGAGACAATTACATAATGATGTTATATAAATCATAAAAGAAAACATGAACAATAGAATACCAATTAGCTCTAAGGATAGAAATACATGAAATAATAAAAAATTAGTATAAATGAAACTCCCATTACAGTGTTGTGTTTTCAAGAAAACGAATTATTTAAGTGTTCTTAAAGAAACACATGATGAAAATAATAAAGATAATTAATAGGATAGAGAAAATCCTAATGTTTTTGAAAATAATGAATTCTCTATTAATTATACCACTATAATAGATATATATAATTGAAGTAAGGTGGAAAATATCGATGAATTATTTTCATATTATATATCACATGATATAGGAAATGAAGTCCCTAAACCAAGGACTATAATGGAATGTCAAAAAAACCCAATTGGAATAAATAGAAATACATATTACATGTTTAATTTAACCATCTTAATAAGTGAAGGGTTTTTGGACATATCATTCTCAAACCAGATGTTGTGAATCCAATTTGATATAAATAGTTTATTGTGTGTATGTTTAATAATAAGAATGATATCTTAATATATCAAGACTATATTTTCACAGAAGTTTTTTCTTAGAGACTTATAAATGATTAAGATGATAAATATTCTCCTATTATAAATTTTATTAATTTTGGATATCTAATCATCCTTATAGTAGCTGAGAAGGCTAATATGAATATTATCTATTTTTATAACTTATTTATATGGGTCACTTTATTTTATTATATAATTGATAAACCATAATGAATTCAAAATTCCCAATTTATTGAAATCAAAACCCAAACACCATATTCATTTAAATTTTATAAATCCTTGTATGGATTAGAAATATATGGGCATATGTGGTTCAATCTTTTGAGTGAATATTTATTAAATAAATGTCATTTAAATAAACCCATATGGCCATTTGTTTTTACTAAGAAAACAACTTGTATATTTTCAATAATTGTTGTTTATGTTGATGATTTAAATATCATCATATCTCTAGAAGATGTCAATGATGAAATGAGAAACGTGAAGTGTGAATTTGAAATGAATGACCTGGGAGAAACCAAGTATGTTATCGGATGAAAAATTGAATTTATGCTTGTTGGTATATTTTCCATCCGATAGAATTAAACTAGAAAGGTATTAAAATGATTCAATATGAATAAATTGAATCCTTTAGGTAGTCCAATGGTCGTTCGATCTTTAAATACCAAGGAAGATCAATTTCATCCTTTTGAAAGAAAGGGGAGTCAGTGGGCCCAGATGTACCATACCTCAGTGTTATCGAAGTACTAATGTAGATTTCTAATAATAATAATCTTGATATATCATTTTAAACTAATTTATTTGAATGATTTATATTATAACCTACACAATACACTATAATGGAATTAAAAATATTTTTATTTATCTTTGTAGAAGAATTGATTTAGTTTTATTCAATTATATCAAATTAGAAAAGAATATTGTAGTTTTTATAGATGTAGGTTAATTATCTGAGTCATATAATGTGTGATATCAAATTGGTTATGTGCTTGTAGTTGGAGGAACATCTATATCATGGAGATCAAAAAATTAGATACTCATTATAATATCTTCAAATCATGAATAACTAAAAACATTACATGAAGCATGTCGATAATGTATTTGAATGCAACCTATGACAAAAAATATTTGAGAAGAAAGTAGATTTCCTATGGATTATAACCCATTATTATCATTAAAAGATAATACTATGGGCAACACAGAATTAAAGGAAGGATTCATCAATAATGATCAGACCAAACACATACCACTGATTTTGTTTCAATGACACAGGAGTTAATGAAGAATGAAGATAACAACATGCAATATATTTGATCAAAAAACAAGATTTATAATATATTTAAGAAGCCACTACCAACCATAATCTTTAGAAATATTGTATATGATATAGGGATGGGTACATTTTAAAAAATATAGTGTAATGTAACTTTTTGGGGGAGTCTATGTAATTGTATTATTTTCATTATTCTGGTTTTTAACTCAATGTGTTTTTCAAGAAAAATATTTTTAATAGGAAGTATAAAAACACATATGGCATTGGTAGGGGTCTGCATCCCAAGGGGGAGTGTTAGTCAGCCACTTAAAAGGTGGTGACAATCCTTTAACAGGGGTGGGATTCCCACCCCCCAAAATCCCTCTACCTACCATGTCCCACTTCATATAAAAGGGTAGTGCATCTTCCTTAGTGTTGTACTACTGATAGAAGGGAGGTACCAAAATCATTAATAGAATTCATGTTAATTTTTTCTGATAAAATTTATATGCTACTCTTATTTTACACTTTTTAATTATTTTACAATAATTATAATAAAAAATTTATTATAATATTAATAATACATTTATCATAATATTAATAAATTTGTTAACATATTTATCATTGCAATAATACATTTAGGTATAATTGTAATATAATTATATTGTTTATTAATTTTAATATTTTTTCATTTTTATTATTATGCGACTTTTTTATTTTTTAATTAATTATAATATTTATAAATATATTCATAATACTTATTATAATCATAATACATTTAATTATTAAACATTCAGTATGATATTAATACATTTATTATAATACTAATACATTTTTTATAATATCATAATATTAATAAATTTAGTAATGCCTTTACTGTAATATTAATAATACATTTATCATAATATTAAAATATTTATTAATAAATTTAATTATTAATATTATTTATTCATTTATATATTGAAATAATTTTTTATTTTTTAATATTGATTTTTATATATTATGTTATATAATGAAATTGTAAAATGTGATATTTTTATTTAATATTTAATTATATTTATTAGTGATAAATTTTTCACTGATAGAGGCATCATTTATCACCACTAATGTTAACATTGATAAAATAATATTTATTAGTTCTTATTAGTTGGAACTCATAAAGGTTGGGATTTATCAATACATTTTTAGCATCGATAAAGTCATTCTTTTATCACCAATCATTCAATGTTTTTTGCAATTTTTTTATTCACCAATTTGTAGATATAAATTTATATATAGATAAAAATAATACATTGTTACCTCTTTTGATTGTTCTTCGTATAATTTTGTGTGTATATATATGTATATATATATGTGTGTGTGTGTGTGTGTGTTTGTTACATTTTTTTTATATGTCTGTCTGTATATATGTGCGTGTGTGTTTTAGTTTATCTTTATTTTTGTATTTATATATGTGAGTGTTCTTGTTTGTATAGAAAATAATATATATATATATATATATATTAAGTTATATTATATTTTATATTAGTTTTTTATTTAAGTTTCTATTTATAATAAACAATAGTTACACTTGGAATCACAATAATTTTGGACCTAACAAATGGACTAGCCTACCCTATGGAACTCATATCAATATTCTATGACTAGAAAAAAACCCAGTCCCCCGTTTTGGGAGTAAATTCTCGACACATTTCACTATAAAAATAGTTATTCTAAATCACACCAAATATAAATTCATTTAGAACAACACATTATCAATAAACTGAAACACATGCTATAAGAATAATACATCATGTTAAGAAAAACACATGAAAAATCCATTCTATTCCAAAACAATTTTAATTCTTCATTATTCTATTTTCAATAAGAGGAATTAATTTAAAAACACTCCTTTTAATCCACATTAACTATTTCTGCAATCAAAACATCATTAAATAATTATTTTACAAATTTTTATAAATTACAAAGTAAGAAATGCATTTTATAGCTATACATTATTGCTTTAAATCCTTACAAATTATTTCCTGATTTATTATCATATTATCACTTTATAAATGAATTTTCTTGCAATAAATCATCACTTTAACTCATCATATTCTTATAATAAAAATCATCATAAAATCATAGGTGGTGTTTTAATATTATTAGTAGTCTTTATCCCTTAAACACTTGTATCTCCATAAAATGATATACTTATTAAAACACTTAATCAAATCCACAACACTTTGAACATTAATAAATTAAACCCAAAATAATTTATTAAAATTAACTCACTGATGAAATTAATTTATGTTGTAGTGAATAACACTTTAACATACATATTTAATATTAAAACAATAATTTCAACTCACACATTCACATCATTTATTTCAATAATAATGATTACATCAAATTCAAAAGTTACATTAACATTTTCCTCGTTATACAATCACATTGTAGTTGAGGATATATTATTTTTATGTTACTCAACATTTATAAAATTTTAACATCACATACCATTTCATGAAAATTCATTCTATAACATAACAAAAAAAATCATGTCACTTAAATAAAAATAATAAATTAATAATTAGTGAAACACATAATTAATAATAAATCTCTATATTAAATACCAGTGAGAGAATGGGGTTAACTACCTTATACTAGGTAAACAATATGCTCTATGACATACTTAATTCATTCAAAAACACAACGAATACAAAATATCACTAAACTAGAGGGAAATTAATTAAATTATAACATAGAAATTAAAAAATCATGAAGAATTTCTATAAAAGGACTAGGTTTTCAATTCTCTTACCAAGACAAAGCCAACACTTACAACAAATCATGATTCCACAATGAAAAAAAATAAAAACACACCATATGAATATACAGAGATAAAGAGTGAGAATAGAGGGGAATACATTCATTGAAACCTCCCATGGAAATTGACCTTCCCTGAGAATGTATACAATGACAATAATTATTTTAAATGCACCCCATGAAAACTAATATGTTGTTGGTGACCATAAATTCGATTATACACTACAATGAAATCAAACTGTAATATTTTGAAATCTATTAAAAAACACATGATTTATATATTTTCACAAAATTATGTTTATAATCACACATTCACACACACACATATAATTATATGTTTACAAAAAAATATTTCATTTCTTTTCATATATGTGAGTGAGAGTGTGTCTATTTGTACATATTATATAAGTAGTTTGGGGATTACCTGAGTGGTATGGTGACCCAATTATTATACATCAGAATAGGGTTAAAATCCAAATATACCCCTTTGAGAGGATATTTATCATGCCATTTTTGAAAAATAGCGGCCAAAACTAAAGAAATGCATAAAATCAGGCAAAAAGAAGGTGATGGGACAAGATAAATAGTGTGATGTTACTAGAAAGTGGTGTAGTGTGGTAACATGCAGGCATCCTGGGGTGGGTGGATCTAAAAGAATATATGTGTGTTTGTTCCTATCAATTTACTACCTACCCACATGAACATTCAATGTGGGTTGGAGGGGTGACATTTAACATGGTAATTAGCATACTTGAACTAATGATATGCTGTAACATGACATTGTATGTGGAACATATGGGTGCCAAGAAAGAATCACCATGTAGGAAGATTAAAAGAGTGGTGAGTGGATTGACACTAGTCAACTGATTGTCAACCCACACATATTTTTTCGGAGGAATGGAGGGGTTCCATACCTTCAGGGTGAAAAACACACGCCCTTTTGATGGGTTATATAGTTTGATTATAATAGATAGGGGTATTGTGGCGAAAGATTAGTGACTTGGTGTGATGTAGACTACTCTTTCAAAATGATGAATCCTTTCCTTACAAGGGCCTTTGAAACATAATTATCTAAGACTTCATTCCATCTGAAACATGGGCCTTTGATCTACTCATTGTAATAATATATATTAAATGTATTCTTATCATTCCTTATGGGGAGAGAGGATTCTTGAACCACTAGGGTGCCTAGGTGTGGGATTTGTATGTGGTTTATAATCCCATCTGATATATATATATATAATATACAAATATATTTATATATTCTAATTTTTTTTCATATATATATATGGAAATGTATTAAAAAATATCATCTTTTTACCAATTATTTTATATGATTTATATAGGTATCTATTATGTTTTATAATTTTATTTTTTAAT
Source organism: Viscum album (assembly GCA_963277665.1). Taxonomy (NCBI): domain Eukaryota; kingdom Viridiplantae; phylum Streptophyta; class Magnoliopsida; order Santalales; family Viscaceae; genus Viscum; species Viscum album. The sequence continues at coordinate 1,543,256,318 of OY728155.1, read as the reverse complement.
TTTATACATTATATAATTCTTTCATGAAAAAAATGATACAATATATGCATACCTTCTGTGTATCTATTTTTTTAATATAAATTTTTTTGAACCAAATATTATGAATATGAATTGATAGTATATGGATGTCAATTTTATGATAATGGATTGTGAGGATATTTTTAAAGAGTTCATCATGTTTTCAATAGATCATAGAATAGACCTTTCTAAAATCATTTGTTCGTGTATACATAAGTAATGTCCCAACTTGGATGCTACTAAATCGGTGTAGTGAATCAGTTCTCCATGAGGCCTCAAGTGTGCCTCCTCGTATGCCAGAAGCTACCAACTACCAGTGAGGGCATAAGGAGTGATAGTGGGGAAGACTATTCCCTTATATCAGAGTAAGAAAACAACAAAAATAACCAAACATCGTTAAAAAATTAAATAAACACAGTGCATAAAAATTAATTAAACTAGAATATAATAATTATTAAATAATGAATGAAATGTTATACAATACCGAACAACCATTCCATACATACAACACTGGTCAACAATTGGACATACCATACAAAAATAAGTACATAAAGGAAACCGAAATAAATGTACAGGGATCTCCAATTAACTCTAAGATAGAGAACGTTCCAAGTCTCCAAGACACTATGAAGCTACTCCTAGTTGTTCAAAATAATCTACATGAGAAGATCCACTGGATCAAGAAACCCTATACCTCATCCCTATCCTTCATGTAATCTATTATCCACCTAAAAAGAAGACATAAGGTCTAGATGCACACCGAGTTTCATATATAGGGGTGTGAAATAATCATAATATGCCACCCCAAAGATGAACCAGTAAAACTATTGTCATAAGTGAATGATCATGAAATATGCTCATCCTTGTCGGGATACAACTAAATATAATAAAATTGATCAATAATGAAAAATCATAGTCGATCCCTGGTTCTGTATACTCGATCTACGAGATATCTTCCATTATGTATATATATATATATATATTTATATATGTATATATATTTATATATGTATATATATTCTCATAAAAATATATATATTTATGTACACATACATATATATATATATATAAGACTAAGATGAAAAATAACATGAACCATATTGCAGTTGATCCTTGGGTCTGTAATCCTGATCATTTGGGAATCCGTTGAATAAGGTATTGGGTTGGATTTCTTACCACTCAAGTAGTGTATAAGGAAATTCATTTATATATATAGACTATATGTATAGTGATATATGTATCCATATCTACCGATAATATGACTATCTATCACCCATGCTATAGCTTAGGTGTCTATGAGTAGTCACAATAGTCTCATAGTGTGATGGGGGATTCCATGCCCGAATATCATAATCAATAGGGGTTTCATACCTGAGTATCATAATCATAAGGTATTTCATGCCTATGTATTGAAATATATAGGGACTCCATTCATGAGTACTATAATCAATAGGTATTCCATAACCATGTGTCATAATCTATATGGAATTCACGCCTGAGTATCATAATCATTTGAGACTCCATTCCTGACAATCATAATCAAAAACTGATTCAATGATTGAGTGCCATAATCAAAATGGATTTCATTCCAAAGAGTCATAATCATAAGTGTATTCATGCCCAATTATCATAATCACATGGGATGACATATCATATTATCATATTCAATACATATTCCATTCATGAGTATCATAATCAATAAGGATTACATGAACAATTATAATAATTGATAGGGATGTCATGCCTGAGTATCTTAATCCATAGGGACACCATGACTGAGTATCACAAACAATAGGGACACCACGCCGAAGTATCATAATCAATAAGGATGACATGAAAAGGCATCCTAATCAATAGGGCTCAAAAGTTAGTTCCCAGGATGTATGTTCAGGCATCCGAAAAATATAACAATTAAATAAAAATGCTCAGAATCTAGGCCCTAGGTAGTATTTTTTGGAATCCCAATAACATAATGTCACATAAGGTCCATCATCTAAGAACAATTAAACACCTCTAGAAATCATATTTTCATAAAAAATAATCATTTTAATACATATGTAAAGTATTTATGATGGTGGAATGCCTAAACTACCAGTACTATCTTTCCCATTTGGCTTATATGTTTGGTATGAGTTTTATGGGGACACCCGCTACCATCTCTACCCACATCCACAACACACTCGGGTCGGGTCTATGAAATATTGAGCCACTCACTGTGTCCTTCATGTAAAAAAACTAGAGAGGTATCCAAAATTAGATCCCTATTGTCTATATATAAGTGAATGAATCTCTCTTGGGAACCTTAGAAATAGTAATCTTCTAGAGTCAACCTATACTGGATCCTCAAAAATAATAAGTAAACTGAGTCATGCAACATGTGATCCTCTAGGTCGAATCATAAGTGGAGACATCCTACATGGGATCCTTATAATGGTATACATAGGTAGAGGCCTGATACATAGAATCCTCAAAAAGAGTAAATAGGTAAAGTGATCCCTTAAGGGATTCCCTAGGTCAACATGTAAGATAAGGAATCCCACAGGGGACCCTCTAAATCTATAGTATGGTATATGAATCCTATATGATATCGTGTTGGCCAAAATATAAGATAAATCTTGGACCAAGAGGAAAATTATTTGAATACCATTCTACATATATGGTTCATGGCCCAATTCGACCAAGGTTCTGACTCTCAGGATATATCTGGATAAGATTACCAGAGGAAGAACCTATCTATTTAGGAAAAATCCTGAAACACCTCAGTAGATTCCAAAAATTACCTGAAGTGTTTCACCATCATGATATAGGTGGAAGGAAACTCAAAATGGACTACTTATCATTCTAACATGACTCTAGGGGATAAAATAAGAAAAATATAAATGTGTAATAAGTGCATAGTACACAATATATATTCAAGAGTTCACAAAGTTTACCCTCAAATCCTCTCCGAGGAATTTACTTCAATCAGACAACATGCGAAAAGACTCGGTCAATGGCATGTATACCATGTACACAGAGTTTACCCAAATAGGGTACATACCTCTGTACCAAACAAGGTCTGACCATGTATTCTTTCTAGTTGTGTACTTCTATACTGCGTGAAGCTCACCTTGGGTCTACACGTGTACCCCACACATCTAATTTCCCCTATAGAAGCTATTTGGAAAGGTGCACAACTACATTTTTGAGTACCAGAACCCAACATGTTTACCGTATACATAGAGTTTACTTGTTAAAATATTATCTTACCCAAACTAGACAAACACAAAGTGTGTGTTCCTTAACTATATGAAATGATCTGGTTTTGTTAATGGGAAAACCCTAAAATCAACATAAAATGATTTTCCCTCTAAAAAGCTATAGATAAAACCTCATGGGGTCCTTAGAAACCATAAATGGGAATTAAAAATATATAATTCTAAATAAATGGTATATACATTCTGAATCATCATTATCCCTACTATGGTACCTCCACTCCTCTCCCACTTTCTCTCTCTCTCTCTCTATCCACCTCTATTTTTTCTCTCTTGATCAATATAAGGGGAATACCAGAATTCATAAGTAAGAACTCCAATATAAGGGAAGAAAAGAAAAAATAAAAAGAAAAGATATAAAAATCTACGAAAATAATAAAAACTGTTCCTAACACCACCCTCGATTCCCAAAATTATTTTATTCCACACCTAGAAAAAACTCCCAATTTTTAGCTCAATAATGAAGAAGAAATATTCATACAACACTCCAATAAAAACTTTCAATCAAATGAATGTCTGTAAAAAAATTATTCTTTAATTAATTTAATATTAAATATGAATTATTACATAAATATATGAATAGCTCAAAATTCGACCAAACTTCTATACAAGGGTAAAATTCATATATTGGGACCATTAGATTGGTTAAAAAATAATACATTGTCATATACTATGGGAAACTGACAATTTTACCTCTTATAAACTTTTCAATGAAAAAATTACATTTTCAACTAAAATTTACAGTCTGTAAAAACATGTGTCCTTACAATTTTCCCACTATAAACCTTATTATACCTAAGAATCCTTGGTTGGAATATAATACCATCCTGTAATCATGAGAATATGAAAAACTAAACTATCATTCCCATCTAATGACTAGTGTCTCAGCATTAACAACTCTTACATCAAGGAAGTAATTTGACCATGACTAATCTGATACTCCAAAATAGAGGAGTATCTATATCATCACCTTGTAACTTCACACATTAGTACTTCCTAAGAACGGTTTCCATGATAATTCCATAAATAAATTGAAAATGAAGGTCACCACACTCAAACAAATAATGGTGTACTCCCCACTATATGTCTTACCCTATATCATTCCTCAAGAGGAACTCATAAGGTGTTCATCCATAAAAACTAGAAATACATTTAATGAAAAGGACCTCATTGTATTTCAATGATATCCTAGTGTACTCATTACAATGTCAAGATATGATTTTTAATCATCTCTTGACTAGGAGAACACTGTGATTCCATATATATACATGGATAACTCTTTAAATACATGATCACATTAAATGGTATACACTTTTCTTTAACCCTCTCGAGAAACGTCATCTCCCAACAATGCATGTCTAGGTCTAACCATGGGTCTACCCCCTCGTGACACCTAATTTATTCCTAACTCTCTTCCACTACATAGGGGTATTACACATTTTATCATAACTCCCAAGAAACTATACCTATAATAGTTATGTTAAACCATCCTTCATTATCTTACAGAAATTTTTTAACCCATTCATGATTTAAAAAGTACAATTCAAAACTGACATGTACTATCATAATCCAAATAAGGACCTCGATATTCATCCCTTACATGGATAAACTGACCATGCAACTTAGCATGTAAGTCTCATTGTGTTAGGATCTCCCTTGTAACTCTTTCTCAAGATTAGACACCTAACATGGGCCATGATTATCCCATGAATTCCAATCACAAAAAGTTTTTACCTATCATTAAAATATATCTATGATCATAATATATTTCTAACAAAATAATAACTTATTAACTGAGAGAGTCACCATAAAATTATACCCCATTGATGGCAGTCTTGAAACACAAGTACCCTAGGTTCCTTTTTAGAAACAGAAGTCATCAACCTGCCTATATCAAAAAAACTCAAGAACTTATTGGGAATCAGTCTTAGAGTGATCATATAATCATGCTAATTATGGGAAAATGAAACAATACACTAGGGAAAAAATCACTCATACGTTTCCCTCAATAAAACTAAATGTTGACTTACAAGGGTGTGAGTCAAAACTAAGGGCCTCTAGGTTTCTCACCTAGCCATATAGATCAATTCTCATACGAGGTTCATTAGTTCCAACCAACTATCCCAAAGGTGAAACATATCAAAAAGGTCACATCTCATGGGGAATCATCTACACACTCGTCTTGGTATAAGGAATATATTGTGCATGTCAACTATCTCTTTAAAAGGGGTAAATAAAACATCAACCAAGATAGGTTCAGACTTTCAATAATAGGACAACCTAATCCCCGATCCTCTTCCAGAATCCTCATAACGCAATTCCCCTAGTGCATAATTATATAAAAATAGAAAGAAAAATTATTAACTAACACTAACTGTGAATATGTATATGGTAATACCCCCCCCCCACAAAGTCCCAATTCTAAATAAAAATTTCAGTGTTTATCAAAATCATATAAATCGACCAGACTAGATCACAAAAAATGAAAGTATTAGATGGTGACATTGAACTATGAGGTTCAATAGTATGTGAAAAAAATCATCTCAATGATCATTGTCATATCACAAGTACAATGTTCAGTTTAGTAGAATTACATTCCAAACTATGTATGAAAACACTGTATAGGTTGTTACGGAAACATTAAATAGTGAAACCCAAGTAACAACAACTGACGAGGGGTTCATCACATCGGAATAATATTCTATGTCAACCAAATAGGGTCACTACACCTCTTGTGCATGATAACTATTTCATCAGCCTCATTATCAATTGTCTCATCGCAGATCCACATAGCCGACCATTAGATGTAAATATACAAAAAATTCATTCCAATCGAGCATAATTCAACCAAGAACCTATATAGGAAAACCCATATATGGTATTTTTTATGAATTAAATAATTATTCATATCTTCAGTAATAACCACACAGTAGTTGTCTTATAACATGTAAATCCAATTTTCAAATATAATGCATGAGATTCCAATTTAATTTTTCATCCATGAGTAAAAATCAATCAATGGAATCCCTCCAATGGAGAGAGAAAAATAAATACAAAAAAATCAAAAATTCCACACAACATGTGAGTTTCTCAAAAAAAATCATATAATATTGTAACATAACATATCATGAACAATAATCCCATATCCCCGGTTACCTATACTTATTATATGAAATGGGTTTTTTAGTCACACCATTCTGATATCCATAATAGGTTCTAATATATTCCCAATACTCCTATATATCATATCCAAATTGGGAATACAACAGGTGAATAGATCCTATAATACCACCTTGTTACTTTATGACCTAGATTCCACTAAAATAGTTCTCTAAGCCAGTTCACCATAGGGCCTCATGCAAGCCTCCCTATATATAAGACATTACCAGCTAGTTGTGAGGTCCTATGGTGTGGAAATGGGGATACTATTCCATCATATCATAGTAATAAAACAATATAAATAAAAAATAATCATCCAAAAAACTAAATAAACCTAGTATGAAATAAATCAATCAATTGAAATAGAAGAATTCTATCATAAAGAATGAAATGCTATAAAATCTCGAACAACCCTGACTTATGTACATCAATGGTCACCCACTGGACTAAACATACATGAAGGGGTATATAAAAGAAACAAACATAAATGTATAGGGATATCATAATAAATCTGAGCCTGTCCAGATACCCAGTATCAAATATAATACTAAACTACTAAAACAGAGTCAAAATCATCCACATGAGTGGCTCCACTCGATCATGAAACCCTGGGACTCCGAAATCTCCATTATGTAGTTTGTTATCTTCATGAAAAGTAGACATTAGGTATGCACTCACATGGACGTACATGTATAGGGGTGATAAATTATCTTGGTATACCACCCCAATGATGAACATATAAATCTGCAGTCACAAGTGCATGTACATGCAATATGCTCATCCTAGAAAAGATACATGTGAATATAATAAATAAAATTAATTATCTGAAACCAAAGTCGATCCCTAGCTTCATGACCTCAATAAAATGGACATGCAACATCATATATACATATAATTATATGTGTAGGTATATATATATATATTATCATATATATATGAGTAAGGTGAAAAATAACATGAACCATAACATAGCTGATCCATGGGTCTATAATCTAAATAGATGTAAATAATGCATTGAACTAGATAGCATACCAATCAATCCATGTATAAGGATGTGTATGTATATATATGGACTAGATGTATAGTGACATATATATCCACATATATAGTTACTAATACTGTTCAGGACATGAGGCAAGATTTTGACATCCATACATAGTAATAAGAGTCTCACAGAGTGATGAGGGATTCCATATCTGAATATCATAATCAATAGGGGCACTATTAACAAGTATCATAATCATAATATACACCATTCTTGAGAATCATAATCTATAGGGACTCCATTATCGAGTATCACATTCAATAGGGACCCCATTCCAAATTATCGTAATCAATATAAACTCTATACCTGAGTATCATAATTATTAGGGATTCCATGATCGAGTATCATAATTATAAGGGATGCCATACTCGAGTATCATAATCATAAGGGACACCATTTCAGAGTCTCATAATCATAATCGATCCCATTCCTAAGTATTATACTAATAAGGGACACCATTCTCGAGTATCACAATCAACAAGGACACCATTCTAGAATATCATAATCAATAGGGACACAATTCCCAAGTATCATAATCTATAGGGACCTAATTACCAAGTATAATAATCAATAGGGGCACTATTCCTAAGTATCAAAATAAATAGGTATGTCATGCTAAACAATCATAGTTAATTAGTCTTAAAAGCTATATCCTTGTAAGTACATCTTGGAATCCAAATAACATAATAATTATGTAAAAAACTCAAAATCTAAACCCTAGGAAGTACTTATGGTCCCTCCAATAAAGTCACTTATTTTTAGGCCCATCTTCCAAGAACTAGGATGCATGTATTGTAATCATAGTTACACCAAAAGTAATAAGTGATTGCATAAATAAAAGAGTGAGGGTGTTGAAATTACTAAAAACACCACTACTTTCACAAACCCTGAGGCTTACTTGTTTAGTATTACTTCTACGTTGATACATGATGCCATCTCAACCCACACCCAAAACACACTCGGTTAGGGTCGGTCAAACATTAGTGAGTCCACAAGGTCCATCTTGTCATAACACTCCAGAGGCATCATACTGGGAACTATGAATTCCATACATAAGAGAAGGAATATATCTTGGGATCCTTATAAATAGTAATGTATAGAAGAAATCCCACAGAGGATCGTCATAAGAATTATGTAAAAATAGGTATCATTTGTGAGATCCTAATAGTGGAATATGTATTCAGAGGCTTCCTACATGAGGTCCTCAAAAGGAGTAAACTGGTAGAGAGATCCTATAATGGATTCCCTATTTCATCATGAAGGATAATATATCCCATGGGTGACCCTAAAAAATAGTATTACGGTAGATGCATGCTATGCAAGATCCACTTGGTCAAAAGATAAGAAAACCTCTTAGACCAAATAATAAATAAAATAAATTTTATTCTATATTGATGAATAATGTCCCACCTCAGATAAAGGGTCTCACTCTTAGAAGATAACTTGATTTTATTATTTGATGAAGAAACTCTACATTTAGAAAAAATCTTGAAACACTTCTTAAAAGTGATCAAACCAATTCAATAGTTTCACCATCATTTTATAAATGAAAAGATACTCAAATTGGACTAATCATGTGTCTAATTCTATTTATGGGTCATAAAATTGGAAAAAAACTAAAATGGTGGCAAGGGAGGAGTAGACAGTCTGTATACTCGAGTTCAAAGTGTGTACCCTCAAAGCCTCACCTGAGCATGTACTTCATCTTGACATGGTTTGAAAAAACACTTGTAAATCGATTATAAATGATGTACACATAGTGTAAAAAACATGGGGTACCTTACCATTTAACTCACATGGCCTAACCTTGTATTCTTCATGGTCATGTACTTTTACAAACTGTGCAGCTCACTTGGGGTCTGGTGATGTACTCCACAAGGCCAAGCGCCCCTACATGGGCTATCTAGTAAGGAAATAGCCTACATGGATGTGTACTAATATAGGATGTGTATACCTGATACATGGAATTTACTTTTCAAGATATATTGTTCCCCAAATTTTAACGAGAGATGATGTTTGTTCCTAAACTACACATCGTGTGATTGACATTTTCAAACGGGAAACGCCACAAATCATCTAAACACCCTATTTTCCTCAAAAAATGTACAGATCAACCCTCAGGGAGACCATTGAAACCATAGATCAGGTTTAAAACATGACATAGCTCAATATATAGGTATATATAAAAAAACATGAAAACAATATACCTTTGGGTGTAATTTTCCGAAGCTTTACCCGTATCCACGGCCCACAACTACCACATGACGATCTGGATCCTCCTAAGATCTTTAGTGGAACCTCTATTATTATCATTATTTTTCTATATCTACCACTCCATTTTACTTTATGAGTCATAATAAGGGGAATTCCATAGGTACTACATGATAATCTTGGGGGAGGAGAAGAAAAGAAAATAAGAAAGATAAAATGAAGAAAAAGAAAATAAAAAATAAAAATGGGCCCCAACCACAGCCCCAATGCCTGACATGAGTTTATGCCCTACCTAAGAGAAAATAATGTTCTATAATCAATGGAGGAGTTAAAATATCAATACAATATTCCTTTAAAAGGATACAAACAAACTAAAATTTGATAATTAATTAACATTTAATTAATTAATTATTCCATGAAAATTTGAACGGATCATAATTATAAAAAACTCATATTATAGGGAAAAAATCTGCTACAAGACCCACAAAGTGGTAAGAAAAATTATCAAAGAACATATTCTATAGTAAATTGACCCTTTTCCCATTATAACCATCTGAAAGATAAAAAATACTAATTTATGCTCAAATTTCCAGTCCAAAAACACATGGATCCTTACAAAATAGTTATTACTAATGATGTTTTTCTCTAGCTGAGTTATAAGAATAAATGCTTTTCCATGTAATATATCAAATTTATAATGTTTGACTAAATATGAAAAAAAGGCTTAGATAGTAACTGAAGAAAATATAGGGTTTTTGGATTGGTTGATATGAGTACAACTATGAATGATGACGAATATCATATTGATGAAATGGAAACAATAACTAAGTTGACCTTCACAACTTTATAAATATATTTGATATGTTAAAGAGTTGTGAAATGATCCCATTAGAAGAGAGTTGTGTTAAATATACAACATTGAAAATGTTACTAATCCTATATAATTTAAAATATTGTAACAATTGGAGCGACACTATTATAACAGAACTCATTTTCCTCTTGAATGATATTTTACTAGAAGATATGAGCTTCATTATCGTACTAATAATTCTAAAAAAATTATATTCAATGGTTATGATATCTAGAACAATAAATGCATGTCTAAATGACTATATATTATATTTTAAAGAACATGACTAACATAAAAAGGCCCTAAGTGTGGTATGAAATGAAATAATAGATATTATTCTAGTTTATTAAAATTCTAATAGTGATTTATGATTATTTCATGGTTTGGATGACTATATATAAGTCAGGAGACTGTAAGGAAATTAAAATGGCATGAATATAAATGAATTCAAGATGGGAATCTTAATCACCCAATAAAATCCCCTTAATTGATGAAAATTGAACATTAGTATGCTAAATTTTTAAATGAAACACGAACCCTCCATCTTGAACTATCTATAATGGGAATGAATACTTTCCATAGATAAATTTTCACTTAAATTACATGGCTCATTATGTTGGAAAATTATAAATTCTCACCATGGTTATGTATGAGTCAAAAATAAATTAAGCTTTATCTAATTATATCATAACAAAAAAAACATGGCAATGTAATTAATTTTAATTCAGGACCATTTATTAAATATATAAAATATTTTTTTTGTGGTGTTACATTGTATCATTCTTATTGAAATAAATATTCCATGTTGGGATCAATTTTTTATAGGATGATAAATAAATTTCCAACTTATGGAAATTTGTTGGGATATAGAACTAAATGAATATAGTGGTTTACAATACATGAATAAGTTACACACTTAGTTAGTTTCAAAAATTCCATAAACAGAGTGATTCTAGAACATCATAAATATTTTCCCTGATGACATAAATGCTGACCTTGGACTTCATATTTTGATGATAATTCAGAAGAAGGTACAACAACTTATCAATTAAGAGGTTATGAATAGTTTGAGAATTTAAAGGATATTTTCACCATTTTTAGTAACCTATTTTAGAAAACGTGTGTTAAAATATGTTGGAAAATGAGACAATTTGTTTTGGATTGTCCTATTGTTATTTTTTTTGTATGTTAGAGATTTTCATAACATCATGTATATAAAAAAATTGTATGTGATAGTTTCATTATATTATTATTAAATTAAATTTGAAAAGAAAAATATAGAATCATGATTAGCATGTACATGGTAGAAATTTGGATATGGGTAGAGTTAGCACCAGTGAAGCAGTTCCCTTTTATAAATCAGGGGAGGTACCCACAAGGAGTTAGTTAAATGATTTCACTAATATATTATCACTTTCATGGAAAAGTGGGAAAATATAGACAATTACCACAATATAAGATAATATAAGGTTTAAATATCTTAAACTAATAATAATTTTACAATTTTATATGGCATTCCTACCCTTATCTATTAGTTTAACCCCCCAATATATTTCTTTAAACCTTAACTGTGGTAACAAAATTCAACTATTTTTACTATTTATTATGACAAAAAAACAAGTAAATCTAATTAAATTATAATTATTTTGATTATTAATAGTATGGAATCTATTTTACTAGATTAAATTTATATTAGTGATATAATTGGATTTTAAATAAACCTATAAAACGCAATGAAAACCCATTTTTTAGAAAAATGCATTTTTAAGCATCAAAATGTAATAACTTCCATTCCATTCCATTTATAAACCAAAAAATTAATTTCAATTTTTTTCTGAATATATAAAATTTATAAATTTTATTAAAATATTTAATAAATATATATTAATTTAATTTATGAAGATTATAACACATCTTGTGCATGAAAATAATATTTAGAAAAATGTGTTTTTATGATGAAAAATGAACTTATACCAAAATCATGTGTAATGAAGATTACAATTTAATTAATTAAATTATTTATAATTGAAAAAATCTTATGTTAATTTAATACAAAATTAAAAACATAATGGTTATTTTAAATTAGTTGATTTAGTTAAAAGAAATAACAGTTTTTCAAAAAAAATTATTTTTCACTATTCATTGAAAAATAATTTTTTTTAAAATAAAAAAAAAGATAATATTGAAATAATTATTATAAAATTGATATCCATGACCTCAAATAAAATATTTAAAAATTGTATAAATTAAGTATAATGTTCTCATGAAATATTCAATAAAATTATTTTTGAACAAAACATATTTTTGAAGCATCAATTTACTTTATTAAAAATTGAATAATTATTTATTATGAATTAATCAATAAATTTTCATTGTTTTAAACCATTATATATATTTTTTCTAATTTTTTTACTATTAATACTTTTCAATTTGACACTAGTTTATAAATGATTATTATATCATAGTTCATTTTGACTTGGGGTTGCATGTAAAGAAAGTTAGCAAGCACATAATGATAATTTTAAAGGAAATATGTGTAAAACATTTTTGTTTTTTGACACCTACCAAATGACAAATGAGAAAATCACAAAGAAATAAGAACCATGATATGTGTATTATTTTCCTCTAAAAGCATTAGAAGAAGATGGTGGCCTTGATACATGGATCGCATTAGCCTCCATGAGATACATTATCACATAATAATCATACTATTATGTAAATGAGATAATAGAAACACATAGTTTGTTGAATATCCAAAATAGCTCCTTCGACAGGTACCTCTACTTTTTTAAAGGTTCCCTAGACAATCACTAACTAGGCTGCGGTGTCCAGATATGCTCCACCAAACATGCACAATGTCAATAGACAGACACCTAAGAAACCTTATGAAAGTCTTTAATAAATAGGTGGAAATTATCCAAAATGAAGGAGCTTCTAGCGGTCATAAAATATCAGGTCATGCATCACCAATGAGGAGAATTATTTTTCTTGACAACATTAAAAAATAGTAAACTCCACATCCCTTGATGAATAAATAGAGTAAAAAAATTGGGAGGAGGTGTGGGCCTCTCGTAGTTATAAATGTCACATGATGTGCCCTTAGCAATCCACATTATATAACAAGGCCTCAATGACATGGCTGCCTCGTCTTGATAAATCCCTTTGGCTTTTCACCCTTAGCGCATGAAGGTCCTCGTGTATGTCTAAGTGACTTTAGGTTCCATATGGATCCTTAATGAAAAATAGTTGGAATTTCCCATGAAATCCCCACGTATATTCATAATACCTTTGGTTTTCATGAGATTAATCAATGATAGGTAATGTATTTATCTTCAAGAATACCCATACAATCTCAGAAACACTCCATCCTTTATAAAACAATAAAATAGAAGTAAAAAAGGGGATGGGGTGGGAGCCTGTCGTGGTTATAAATATATTGGGATACACTGAGGAATTCCAAAATGTGGTCTCACAAGACCCCCTGACAATATATTATGATCTCATGAGAACCCCCTAACAAGATTTCGTTGCCTCATGGAATGTTGTAAGAACCCTGTTATTGTTTTAGAGGTACGTGCTTCTTCTTTTCCTTTTCCTTAAGTGTTTTTGAGAAAATATGGAAAATGGGGAAAAATCCTGAATTTTGGAACTACATGTCGTGTACTTTATCCACACACTGTGTACTTTTGGCCGTGTAGGGATGAGTACACGGGGCGTGTAGCCTTTTCAGCGACGAGGGGTGTAGGAACTGACTACATGTCGTGTAGTGGTACCTTACACACCGTGTAGTCAGTCGGTAGGATTGAATAGTAAGGCGGTGGAGTCGCCGCCAGCTGGGCGACAGTACACGCCGTGTACTCCAGAGTACATGCCATGTACTCATGTCGACGAGTGAACAGTGTGGTGGTGTCACCAAATGAACAGTAAAATGAAAGAACTACACGTCGTGTACTCAAATGTACATGCTGTGTACTTTGTTTTTTCGGCTTAAAACAGGCAGTAGCCTCTTCATTCAGCAGAGGAGGCACTTGAGCCGTTTTGGAGCCAAAGGAGGAGGCCAGATCTTTGAAGATCTACCGGGTGTTTGTCTGGAATCTGATTCGGCTTCGGACGATCTCGTTAAAACCGCACGGGTAAGCCCTCTCCTCTCCTGGGACTGTTCTTGCCAATTCTTCTCCTAACGTACGTTATTTACGTTTAAATGGGTTTTGTTCTTCGTCATATCTACGCGGTTCTTGGGCGTTTCTGGAATCTGTATTCGGGTATAATGCCCGTTGACGTATAAGGTTGGTGGCTTTGTGTTTTTTTCCAATTTTCGTGTGTTTTGTGCATTTTTGTCCCACGAACCCATGTTGGGGTGTCGTGTGGATGAGGCAGTTGCTATTTTTAAATTCCTAGAATTGCATCCGTGATTAAACTATGATATTAAAATGCTGGTTGGGATCACTGCTTGGATCTGGAACCACCCCAGGGGTGTGTTTCACTGTTTAGCCATTTGGCCAGGATACCCGAGGGTATGCCTTCAAAGTAGTAATTGTAGAATTTCCTTGAGAGTAATTTTCTGTTACTACTTGTTTACCTGTTGGGCATGGCCCGGTTGCCTGTTTATCCTGAGAGCGTTGTTATATTTATCCTGAGGGCGTTGTTGTGATTATCCTGAGGGCACTGCACTATTTAGCCCGAGGGTTGTAATTATTTCACCTGAGGGCAACCTTTCGTGCCTGAGGGCTTGACTTCTGTGCCTGAGGGAGACACTTCCTATGCCTGAGGGAAATTATTGTTATGCCTGAGGGCTATACCTGCGGGTTGGATTCTACTTACCTGAGGGTAATGTTTTTTTTGTCTGAGGGCGTGGACTTTTTACTTAGAAATGCATTGTGGTGATTTCTAATATTTAAATGGATTAAATGGATAATAAAATGAAAATATAACTGGTAATTAGTTACTTTTGAGTACTACTTACTTTATTTCATTTTACTACTACACACTGTTGTTGCATTGCTTACACACAGTTGGACACGGGCCTTTGGTGGGTACCTACTGAGATATATTTCTCACACCCTATTTGGGTCACACTTTTCGGCCCAAACAGATTACGTTGCTGCAGGTGTAGATAGGGGCAAGAGTCCCTATACAGGTACTTGACTATTGCTGAGGAGTAGGAGGGCATGGGACCGAGCCTAGGCTCGCGATGCCGCTGCCAGCAGTTTGCTTGTTTTTCTGTACTCTGTTTTCTGTTGTACTGTATTGATGAATAACATGTTTTGGCTGTTTTCTTAGAACATGAAACATGTAGCATCATCACTTATAAATTGTTGGTTACATCCACTGGTGTAGTTATTTCAGTTGTATATGTTTACTGGTTACGCTATTTTTTGTATGTTTTATTTTGCATTCTGTTGCGCTACACTTTGAAAAATGAGGGCATAGTTTCCCCACTATCAGACCTGGGACCTCACTACTAGTCGACAGCCTCTGGCATTTGGGGAAATGCGCTTGAGGTCTTGTGGAGAACTAGGCTCGGGGCACCCGTTGCGTGGCACCTGGGTCTGGGACGTTACAAAGTGGTATCAAAGGAGTTCTTCACTTTGACTTACTATTTGGAGCCGTATTTAGGGATAGGACAGAACGGTAATTGGTAATAAGATATGCCCGGGCGTAGCAAACCCGTGTACAGGGAATAGCCAGTCTACCTCGTATTTTTGCATTCTTTTGATTTTTCAATTTTACAGTTGATATGTTTTCACCGTTGGGTGACGCACTTGGATTGTTATGTTTATATTTTATCTGTGGGTTCTATTTAGTTGCAACCCGATGAGATTAGGGTATTCAGTCTCATGCATCATATAGGCACATGCTAGATATTGCATGCCATGTATAGTTTTCATGCCATGTAGTTGCATTAGAATTGGCATGTTGTTGTGATAGTTGTTGTGCTAATAAAGCATGATGTTGTGATAGCTATTTGATAAATACATGCCTTGTGATATGGTATGTTTGTTTGAGCGTGTTATAGAATGAATTCCAAACCTTGGTTTTTGGGGAGTATGGTCCCCCATTGACCGAAATTTGGTGGATCACTGACGGTTTATCGGTTATAAAACAGATAAGATGTCAAACTTTGATTTGTTGGGAGTATGGGCCCCCAAGTGTCGGAATTTGCAACTTAGGTGTTGGGGTTTAGTATTTTTTGGGTTCCGGGGAAGTTTCTGAGGAATACTGTCCGGAAAACCCAGAATACACGCCGTGTAGGACCTCATACACGCCATGTGTGTTCTTCTGTTCGGGAAGAAAAATGAACTTTTTCAGTACACGCCGTGTACCCCGAGTACACGCCGTGTAGTCTCTTCCCGTGTCACAAACCGTGTGGGCGGCGACACGGGTAAGGAAGGGCTTGGGTAAAACACGTCGTGTAGTTTTGTGCAAGCCATGTAGTGTGACCCGGAGTCCGGCCGTGTAACAAACAACACGGGTCGGTGAACTCCTGTACAACACGCTGTGTCAATGATGAACACGCCGTGTAGTGTGACCTGGGGACTCGGCCGTGTAACTAACAACACGAGACGGTGTCACCTCTCCCTTAACACGCCATGTACCTGTGGGACACGCCGTGTAGTCTTGTCTGAGGACAAACTGTGTGGAGTTAGCCGTGTGGCTGGGAAACGGGATGGTGTACACGCCGTGGAGTGTTAAGCCGAGTAGTCGGCTGTGTCACAGACGACACGGGAAGTTGGAAAATAACACCGTACACACCGTGTAGATATTATACACGCAGTGTAGTTTTATTGAACGGATGTCGTGTGGCTTAGCCATGTAGAAGGACCCTGGAAAGGGAAGGAAAGTCAAGTACACGCTGTGTAGTCATTGTACACGCCATGTAGTCTTGTTTTGAAAATTTTGAAACACCTTCTTCCTCTTGTTACTTTGTGGTTCCTTCGCTTTCAGTCTTAATAATCTGGATTCTGAGGCGTGCTTTTGACCTTGTAGAGTCATGCCACCTAGATGACCGCGAGTTGTTCACCAAGAGAGCAGCGACGATTATACTCCAGAGATGGTGGGCCATGGGCTACCAGTTGATCCACCAGTAGAGCCAGATGCGGCACTGGCTGTTATACTAGACACAGGCGCGGAGATGCAGTTCCATGAAGTCTTATTGTGGTTCATGCAGACCATTCAGGGAGCACCGCAGGATGCCACATCTATGGCTGAGTTGACACATATCTTTCAGCAGTATCATCCACCTACGTTTTCAGGGGATGGCGGACCACATGCTGCAGAGTCTTGGCTAGGATTGATGCAGACTATTTTCGAATATCTGGAGACGCCTCCAGGGTGGAGGGTCAATCTCACGACTTACATGCTGCGTGATTCCACCAAGAGGTGGTGGGATGTTACCACCCAGTCAGAGCATCACAGGGACATGGCATGGGAGGATTTTCAGGCAGTCTTCTATGACTTCTTCATTCCCGAGATGCTGAGGGCAGATAGAGATAGAGAGTTCATGAATCTGCAGCAGGGCACTATGTCAGTGATGGACTACTCTGCTCGTTTTATAGAGCTTCAGTGTTTTTCACCCGTGCTGGTGGGTGATGAGACGTTCAGAGCCAGACTTTTTGAGGATGGTCTTCGATATGACATCCGAGCGCTGGTAAATGTTTTCAGGTTGCATACTGTACACACGATTGTGAATCAGGCGCTGATTACAGAGAGGAACCTGTGGGAATCAAGTGGTGTGGGCTAGGGCGGTTCAGCACCAGTTACTGGTACTATTTCTGCTGGCAAGAGGAAGAGACAGATGGACTTCTCTCAGGGCGGTAGTACCAGCCAGGCAGCTTCTTCAGGTGGACCGGTCAGGTGCTACCAGTGTGGCAGAGAGGGGCACAAGAGGCCGCAGTGTCCATGGGACCCAGTGGAGTTCCGAGCTTGCGGCAAGATGGGTCATCTCTAGCGCTTTTGCACAATGTTTCTACCAGGGGCTAGTGAGAGGGGTTCTGTGCAGACTCCGCATGCGAGAGCAGGACCAGTGGCTTCTTACCAGTCAGGGAACTGTAATACGTCAGGGTGTGTAGGTAGAGATGGTGGTCGTGTCCATGCTAGCCAGACACCAGTATCGCAGAGGCAGCAGGGCGGGACAGCTCAGGGTAGTTAGGTTGTGTTGCAGGGCCGTGGCACTGGACAGGCATATGCAGTGCAACAGACTCCGCAAGAGCATGATTTCGGACCTTCAACAGTTAGAGGTACTATTCTAGTAGCTTCTGTCTTGTCTTTAGTACTTTTTGATACAGGTGCTACACATAGTTTTATATCTGTACCCGCTGTGGA
Organism: Viscum album; assembly: GCA_963277665.1. Lineage (NCBI taxonomy): Eukaryota > Viridiplantae > Streptophyta > Magnoliopsida > Santalales > Viscaceae > Viscum > Viscum album. The sequence goes on along the minus strand of OY728155.1, from coordinate 1,543,237,459 downwards.
GAGCCTTGGGCTCTGTGTTTCTACTTCTTCTGATATCTTGACGCTAGCCACTCCATTGGAGACTAGGACGGTTGGTGTGCGTCAGTGCAAGGAGTGGCCCTTAAGGTTGGTGGGTGTCACTTCCTTTGGGACCTCTATGTCTTGGAGATGACGAGATATGACGTCATTCTCGGGATGGAATGGTTGGTTCCCTTTCGAGCCTTTGTAGACTGCTGTCGTTGCAGGGTGTGTTTCATGTCACCATAGGGCGGGGAGTTTCTATACAAGGCCTAGTGGGATGTTCAGGCGAGTCGAGCTGGACCAGAGCATCATGGGCGAGGTGGAGTCACCGCCCAGATTTTCAGCTTATATCTGGATGACCAGGGGACTTGTCAGACAGATTTCCCTCTAGTTGTTGATCGTTTCAGGGATGTCATCCCAGAAGACTTTTTAGGCCTACCTCCGGTGCGTGAGGTGGATTTCTCTATCGAGCTTGTGCCAGGAGCAACACCGGTGTCCATTCCTTTTTATAGGATGGCCACACCAGAGTTGCAAGAGCTCAAGAGGCAGTTAGAGGAGTTACAAGAAAAGGGTTTTATCCAACCCAGTACTTCTCCTTGGGGTTCTCCGGTCCTTTTTGCAAAGAAGGCGGATGGTACCCTCAGACTTTTTGTAGATTATCAGAAGCTGAACCAGTTGACGGTTAAGAACCGATATCCCTTGCCGAGGATAGATGATCTGTTTGATCAGCTTCGTGGAGCATGAGTGTTCTCGAAGATTGACATGAGATCTGGATATTATCAGCTGCGCGTTATACCATCTGATATACCTCTCATAGCTTTTAGGAGTAGGTATTGTCTATATGAGTACACGATTTTGCCGTTCGGACTGATGAACGCGCCAACAGTTTTCATGGCTCTGATGAATCGTGTGTTCCATCCGTATCTTGATTCATTTGTGGTAGTATTCGTGGACGACATATTGGTGTACTCTCACACTCGATATGACCATGCCACCGATCTTAATATCATATTGAGTAAACTAAGAGAGCATCAACCATATGATAAGCTCTCGAAGTGCCACTTTTGGATAGACTAGATTCACTTCTTGGGTCATATCATCTCAGAGGCAGGAGTTGCAGTAGACCTAGAGAAGGTGAGAGTAGTGGATTCCTGGGAGTAGCCCAAGAACGTGTTTGAGATACGGGGTTTCTTAGGGCTGGCTGGTTACTACAGGTGCTTCAAACAGGACTTATACCGCTTAGCAGCACCATTGAAAGGTCTGACTAAGAAGGGTGTGAAGTTCATTTGGTCAGAAGCTTGCGAGACAACTATTCAGGTCCTGAAGGGAAGGCTGACATCCGCACTGATCCTGATACTCCTAGAGCAGGGGAAGAGCTATACAGTTTACTATGATGCATCAGGGATTGGGATGGGAGCTGTTTTGATGCAGGGCGACCGAGTTGTGGCGTATGGGTCTCAGCAGTTGAGGCCACATGAGAGGAATTACCTGACGTATGATCTCACGTTGGCTGCAGTTGTGCATGTGTTGCGCTGTTGGAGACATTATCTATTGGGATAGAATTTTGTGGTTTTCACCGACCAAAAAGGCCCCAAGTATATCTTTACTAAGTGTGGCATGAATTTGAGGCAGAGAAGGTGGGTCGAGTACCTACAGTCCTTCGATTTTGAGCTTGCCTATACACCTGGTAAAGGTAATGCAGTAGCTGATGCACTGAGCAAGAGGACTCAGATACAGGCAGTGCAGGAGGCCAGTGGTGAGTGGCAGCTTATGGCTTTGTTCTCTGTGATGCATCTGGTGGTGCATGATAGTTAGGGGCAGACTTATCTTTCCTCATTAGCTGTGACTTCTACCCTCCTGGAAATAATGAGGATGAGGAAGCTATCAGATTCAGAAGGCCTAGTTCTATGGGAGTCGGTGGCAAGTGAGGAACCTCCTCCCGGTTGGATGATAGGTGATGATTAGGTTTTGTGTTTTGATGGACGTGCATGGGTTCCAGGGGATATACGCGAGGAGATGATGCGCGAGTTTCATGCTCCAGCTTGGGCAGTTCATCCCAGGGTTACCAAGATGAACCGAGACTTGAGACGTCAGTACTGGTGGCCGGGTATGAATGGAGAGATAGCTGGTTTTGTTACGAGATGTTCCACCTGTCAGCAGGTGAAGGCAGAGCATCAGAGACCATCTGGATTGTTACTGCAGTTGCCCATTCCGGAGATGAAATGGGATGATGTCGCGATGGATTTCGTGACGAGATTTCCAAGGTCACCTCGAGGCAATGACAGCATGTGGGTTATTGTGGAAAGACTCACGAAAGTAGCTCACTTCTTGCCGATCAGGGAGACCATTGGTGTGGACGAGCTCGGAAGGATGTATATCCGAGAGATCATACGTCTTCATGGGGTCCCTCGTTCTATCGTTTCAGATAGGGACGCCCGCTTTACGTCTCGTTTCTGGTACAGTTTTTAGAGGGCGCTGGGTATACAGGTGCTTCTGAGCACAACATACCACCCTCAGACAGATGTCCAGTCAAAGCAGACGATACAGGTGTTAGAGGACATGCTGCGCGCATGCGTCCTAGACTTTGGGGGCTCGTGGGAAAAGAATATACCCTTAGTCGATTTGCCTATAACAATAGTTTTTAGGAAAATATTGAGATGGCACCATATGAGGATTTATATGGTAGGCCATGTCGATCACCTTTGTGCTGGTTAGAGGCAGGGGAGGCAGCTTTACTGGGGTCAGAGCTCATGCAGGAGACATCTGAGCAGGTCCAGTTGATTCGGAAGCGGATGGATACCGCGCAGTCTCGTCAGAAGTCTTTTGCTGATCGTCGCAGATGACCTTTGGAGTTTGTGGTCGGGGATCAGGTTTTCTTGCATGTTTCACCGGGGCTGGGACTCAAACGGATCAGGAGACAGGGTAAGCTTTCACCGAGGTATGTGGGACCATTTGAGATTCTCGAGAGAGTCGGGCTGGTTGTCTATCGGTTGCAGTTACCGCAGCTGTACCGAGCCATGCACGACGTCTTCCCCGTGTCTCAGTTGCGTCGCTGCCATTCAGACCTGTCTCATACCATTCAACAAGAGGAGGTTGAGCTACATTAGGATGCGTCTTTTGAGGAGCATCCGATCTGTATCGTTGACATGAGCACGAAGGTTATCCGAGGCCGGTCAGTTCCTCTCATGCGGGTGCTATGGCAGTATTGCCGAGTGCAGGATGAGACTTGGGAGAGGGAGGCTGATGTACGTACTCAGTGGCCAGAGCTGTTCTGAGCATTCTCTTCACCACCCTTGGAAGGGAAATTCGGGGACAAATTGCTATAAGGGGGGAAGTTTTTAAGAACCCAGTTCTTGTTTTAGAGGTACGGGCTTCTTCTTTTCCTTTTCCTTAAGGGTTTTTGAGAAAATATGGAAAATGGGGGAAAATCCTGAATTTTGGAACTACACGTTGTGTACTTTATCCACACGTCGTGTACTTTTGGCTTTGTAGGGATGCGTACATGGGGCGTGTAGCCTTGTCGGTGATGAGGGGTGTAAGAACCGACTACACGTCATGTAGTGGTACCTTACACGCCGTGTAGTCAGTCGGCATGCTTGAATAGTAAGGTAGTGGAGTCGCCGCGAGCTGGGCGATAGTACACGCAGCGTACTCTGGAGTACATGCCGTGTCCTCAGGTCGACGAGTGAACAGTGTGGCAGTGCTGCCAAATGAAATGTTAAAGGAAAGAAGTACACGCCGTGTACTCAGAAGTACACGCCGTGTACATTGTTTTTTCGTCTTAAAACAGGTAGTAGCCTCCTCATTTGGCAGAGGAGGCGCTTGAGCCATTTTGGAGCCAAAGGAGGAGGCCGGATCATTGAAGATCCACCGGGCGTTCTTCTGGAATCTGATTCGGCTTCGAACGATCTCGTTGGAACTGCACGGGTAAGCCCTCTCCTCTCCTGGTACCGTTCTTGCCAATTCATATCCTAACGTAAGTTATTTTCATTTGAATGGGTTTTGTTCTTCGTCAGATCTATGTCGTTCTTGGGTGTTTCTGGAATCAGCGTTCGGGTATAACGCTGGTTGACGTATAAGGTAGGTGGCTTTGTGATTATTTTCCAACTGCTGTGTGTTTTGTGCATTTTTGTGCCACGAACCCATGTTGGGGTGTCGTGTGGATGAGGCCACTTCTTTGTTTAAATGCCTAGAATTGCATAGGTGATTAAACTATGATATTAAAATGCTGGTTGGGATCGCTGCTTGGATCTGAAACCACACCTGTGGTGTGTTTCATTGTTTAGCCGTTTGGCCAGGATACCCGAGGGTATGCCTTCAATGTAGTAACTGTAGAATTTCCTTGAGAGGAATTGCTTTTTACTTCTTGTTTACCTGTTGGGAATGGCCCGGTTTCCTGTTTAGCCTGAGGGAATTGTTGTGATTAGCCTGAGGGCACTGCACTATTTAGCCCGAGGGCTGTAGTTATTTCTCCTGAGGGAAACCTTTCGTGCTGGAGGGCTTGACTTCTATGCCTGAGGGAGAAACTTCCTACGCCTAAGAGCAATTCCTGTTATGTCTGAGGGCTATACCTACGGTTTGGATTCTACTTACCTGAGGGTAAGGTTTTTTTTGTCTAAGGACGTGGACTGTTTACTTAGAAATGCACTGTGGTGATTTCTAATATTTAAATGGATTAAATGGATAATAAAATGACAATATAACTGGTAATTAGTTACTTTTGAGTACTTATTACTTTATTTCATTTTACTACTGCACACTGTTGTTGCATTGCTTACACGCAGTTGGACATGGGCCTTTGGTGGGTGCCTACTGAGATATATTTCTCACACCCTGTTTGGGTCACACTTTTCGGCCCAAACAGATTACGTTGTTGCGGGTGTAGCTATAGGCAAGAGTCCCTATACAGGTACTTGACTGTTACTGAGGAGTAGGAGGGCATGGGACCGAGCCTAGGCTCGCGATGCCACTGCCAACAGTTTGCTTGTTTTCTTGTACTCTGTTTTCTGCTATACTGTATTGATGCATAAAATGTTCTGGCTGTTTTCTTAGAACTTGAAACATGTAGCATCGTCACTTATATACTGTTGGTTACATCCACTGCTATAATTATTTCAGTTGTTTATGTTTACTGCTTCTGCTGTTTGCTGTATGTTTTATTTTCCATTCCACTGCGCTACAGTTTGACAAATGAGGGTATAGTTTCCCCACTATCAGACCTGGGACCTCGCTGCTAGTCGGTAGCCTCTAGCGTTTGGGGAAATGCGCTTGAGGTCTTGTGGCGAACCGGGCTAGGGGCACCCGTTGCATGGCACCCGAGTCCGGGACGTTACAAATGTCCCATAAAATTCACCCAAGATCATGAAAAGTCCATTAAAAAGGCGCTGTATACTCAAGAAAGAACTTGAAAATTCAACATTACAATATGGAATCCCCTTATACTTTCCCATATGATTAAATAAGATTCCATTATTTGGAAATAATCCAATAAAGGGGGTGATGGAGGGATTTTCTTGTAGTCATTGAATCACATGGAATCCCCCAAGAGTGAATTATAGTGTGACCTTGTGAATATGCATGACATGTAGGCCCTTCACCGACTGCATCCTAGAATCGTGCGATACACACCTAAAAAATTAGAAAACAACCCTGGTGGTAAGTCCTACAAATCCCCCACCCCAGAATAAAAAATGAAGAACTACACACTATGAATGTAAGAACTCTTGGAACCTCGCACAATACTAGATCACATTTCACAATACGGATAATATCAATATCATAAAATCTTTAAATCAGGTAAGATCTAGGGAAAACCTAAGTATTCATGCAACATACATAAAAACATCATGTGATCACAGATAGAGCACATAATGGAATTCTGGTAGGAAATGCGGAGAACATCACACACACATTCTAGATCATTTGATACATAAAAGGAAAAAACTAATACTATAGACAAAACATATATGTAAAGAACATATGTGATAATTCTCATTCAATATTTTTGAACCAACCAGGACATGCGGCAACACTTGGATTTGTCACCAATATTTTACTACGATCCTTTAGTATACCATTTGAATTATGTGAATTCCTATGGACATGTCAAATAAAATCACATATAACCTAATGGCATGTAACCTTAGTCTCATAAAGCCCTTCGGGCTCACCATCCATGCCTTTTAGTGTCCTAAATTAGAAATCCTAGCTCACATAACAGCACCTGTGAATTTTTTCCAAAGTCTCATTCTAGATCCTAGGCATTAAATGGATTTCACGACACTCTCTACCCACTATCATGCCATCCATAAAATGTGATGCCCTATAGAAATTTTTGCCAAATTTTTTGATGCATTTTAGTAATGTTTGTGAGGACATGTGACACCCTCCCATACATGTAACAATGACTCTCATGAAACCCTCTATGTGTGTCATCTGGATCTGGTAATGACACTTGTGCAAGTATGCTCGATCATGTGACACCCTTTTGATGAGTCATCTAGGATCATGTGATGGATTCTTGGGTCAAAAGATCATGTCTTGAGATGTTCTATGGAAAATGTATCCTCGATTATGCAACAACATTTAAAAATTCCATCTATGTTATGCAATGTACTTGGGCCAAGTCAACTGGATCATACAATTGTCTTTAGGAAATGTCACATAGAAAATATCTGACTTGCTGAGTAGGAAATCAAGGAATCTTGAGCGGACAATAAATGCATGTTTTGAAATAAATTATACCAAATCAAAAAGGTAATCTATGGAGTTGATCACATTGTTCATCCTTGGTGTGTAAGCCCCTATTAGAAGGGAAATGTTAGTGGGTAAGACCCAATCACCAAGGAATCTGAGGACTTGATAACTTTGTTAATATTTAGTGTCTAATCCTCTATCATAAGTGAAAAATTATTGTGTAAGCCATGACCAATAGAGAATCCTAGAACATGATAAGATTTTCGGTCCTCGGTGTGTAATCCTCAATTAATAGGGAAACATCTATGTGTAAGAACCAGTCAAGGGAACTACGATGACTTTGATTCCTCTAATAACTGGGATATGTAAGATGCATCCATAAGGAATGATATCCATATTAAATCACCAAAAGTACATCCTAGGACATGATCACCTTATTCATCCTTAGTGTTTAATCCCTACATATGAGAGAACTGTAAGTATGTTAGCCTTGATCGATTGAACTATGATGAATATGATTTCTTCCATAATTGGGATACATTGGATGCCTTCCTAATAATCAATATACATATCAAAACTCTAAAGGGTTTTCCAATATGGAAGTATCTCATCTATAATGAAATGAGTATGATCATTTTCCATCCATTATATCTCACAAGACACATTTCTCACTTGGGATTAGATATATCAAATAACCATATCATTTGAATCATAGTCCACTACAAAGGAACGAGACATCTTAGTATGTAATCCCCTATTGAATGAAATATGGGAACTCATATTCCAAACATAAGTAGGATACATTGGATGCCTCTCTAGGGCCCAATAACTAAATCAATCATCTGATGGGAATCCACATCTGTGTAAGTCCTTCCATAACCCCAACATTTCAACAAATGGGTCATATTAATTCCAATGGACTGATCATCTACCTCATCCTTTAGTGGACTTAGAACCAATTAAACTATTGTAAAATTTATTCCTACCATAACTAGGATATGTATGTTTCCTTATCAGGGCCCAAGAATCATATTAAATATCTCTAGGGTTTTATCAACACAAAATCCCAACATCCATATTCAGTGAGGTTGATCACTTACCATCCATTATTTCTCACACTGAGCATAGCTCATGTGGGATTGGGGAGCCACAATAATCACCTAATTGGCATCATTAATCTCCACCTTATAGGGAAATATCAGTATTTAATCTTCGATGAGTGGAATTATATTAATATCCCTCATATAGGGGAATCTTCTTTGGGGCTAGTCCTAGGGGAGTGATCAAACAATGGAAACTTTGATTCCTACTATAACTAAGAAAAATAGGATGTATCCTCAAGAATAATTCTCAAATATTTGATGCATTAGTTCCCATACATATATCTTCCTTGAATATCATGAAACTTCATGGGTTTAAAGAAATTTATGGGTTTTTATTCCTATAATATATAGGTTACATAGGATGCTGTAGAATGGCTCAATCCCCCCCTCGGAATATTAACCGCCTCCTTGCATGGTAAAAAATTTTAAAGTGCCTGGTTATATAGATTCATCATATATGAAGATACCCATAATTGAGAAATAGATAAAGATCATAGGATATATACATATGGATTCACTAATGAGATCCCCTTTCTTATATTTAATAATGATATCCCCATTATTTTCCACATATAGATAATTAAACTATAACAATTTTGTTAGGGTTGCCGGTCTTACATAAATATTCTGAAAAGACTCATAAACATATCTTAGATCTATAATAGGGTCCCATAGTAGAAAAATACCCCTCAGAAGGGTGAGATGAGACCGACCTCCCATCCTCTTGACCAATGCGAGTCCCTAAGATTCTTTGGGTCTGAAACCCAAATTGGCCACCTACCTTTGAGATATGGGTTTGTACCAAGTTATGGATAAGGGAACAATTGAGAGTTTCTATTGATAATGAAAATGGTGTCCCAATGTTAATGATTATGTAATAAATGAACCCCCACCCATAATAAATTGTCAGGACCAACCAAAAAACATCGGCAAGGAATTCGCATTAATATCTTCTCTCAAGAAATAGACATGGTAAAAATGATTTGAATCTATGAAATAACAAAATTATTAGGTTAATTAATTATTTGGCCATTTTTTGAAAACTATATATATATAAAAATGGTCAACCCAATGTGAATATCTAAAATAACAAAATGATTATGTTAACTATCCATTATGAAATTTTGTTTTCACACTATAAGAAAATAGAAATGGTAAACCTGATGTGTATCTCAAAAATAACAAAATGATTGGGTTAATTATCTATTGGGCCATTATTTTTCACTCTATATGAAAATGTAAATGGTGAACCAAACATGAATCTATCAAATAATAGAATTATTATATTTCCATGCTTTAGGGAAATTTCTTTTTCATATATTACACAAACAAAGAAAGTAATTCTGGAATAATCTTCAGATAATCCTCTATAACTACGGTTCTCGTGAGGTAATTCCATCCTAATGATATAATTTCTATGATACAGAATGGTTAGATGAAGAATAAAAGGAAAACTATGTCAACCATGTGTATCTAATTGAGAAAACTGTGCCAATGAAAATACACTAATCAGTGAACTTGTTCCCTGTTGTCATCATGACTGTAGATACCGTTGTCATCAATAGTATCGTAATTTGAGAGAATTTATTCATCCAGTGAGCATTTTGGAATGTCAAATGTGGATTAAACCCATATGGTTTAAAAAAATATATCACCTACATGACAACTTCATGGTCATGTGGATACATTGTGGGTCAGGATTACACTAATGTGGTATAATAAAAACACTTCAAACTATTTGAGAGGGTCTCCTTACACTGAAGACGACGAGTCTTCATATTCTAGGGTAATCCACAACTAAGGAAATGTCCATCATTGGCACAACTAACTACTTCAAGGGATTATCCCCGGAGCATGAAACCACCACCTTAATTACCTAATGAAGGTGGAAAAAGAATCCAAATATAGATCCCATCCAATTTAGGGGTTTCAAAGGAGGGAACCTTCCAACTACTGTCACCAGCATTATTCCACCAATAACATCTAGTCATCATCCAGGTGTACCAACCAAAACAATTCCACCTCTGACGTACATTCAAGTTTATTAAGGAATACACATTGGATGAGAAAGGTTCTGGATAGTCAGGAGTGGGATCATATCCCCACTCCCACTGATGATAAGTTTTGGCATTTTCTGGTAGCAACTAGTGAGTAGGCCCATATCCCTTCTAACTCAGAACATGTCTATGGGAATATTCCCACAACAGGCTTGGGGGTGGCACATATCCTTACACCATGCATGAAGTCCATCGAAAAATTTTTGTGGAAAGAGGAGGATATAAGTGGGCACATATCTCCACTTCAATTTAAGATATCTTCCATTACACAGTAGAGATGGAAAATGTGATTTATTATATTACTTAACACACGTTGCGATAATGAAAATATATTTTAGCAATTATTGAAGAACTCTTACGTCATATTATAGCACTGTTATAGATAAAGGGACTGGAGGATACTCTTATCCCTATAGCCAGGATAGTTCAACACACTGATCATTACAAACCTGTGGCTACTCCAGAGAAAACACACATTCATGATCATGTCCAGGATCCAGTAAAAGATGAGGCATTGGACTGAGATCATATTCTCATTACAACTAGAGATCACTTGGTTATAGGGGAACATTTCTTATGATAGGGAAAAATTCCTACCAACGATGTCTAGAATAATGTTCCAAAGGCCCATGATCGGTCGCATATCCCCATCTAGGATAGTGATCAACAAGTGAGAGGGACACATTCCTCAGGACATGCTCATATTTCTACTGAATAATTCTAGTGGTATACTCTAATGTCCTGGGATATTTCTAATATCCCCACTCTGGCCCGAGATTACCAAGTGAGAATGGAAAATTCCACATGAAAGGCTCATATTCATGGTAATGAATTTTCATCGCATATTCCATCATATCACAGAATCCAGGTGCATATTCATACATAGGCCAATAAAAAACTGTAACAAAATCATTATGAGAAAATACAGGATGACGATCATACCCCTTCTACCATTATGAAGGTCCATCCACGTATTTCGATGTGGAATGATTTTCAGACCATGATCATATTCCTGTTTCAAACTAGGATCACCATGTAAGAGAGTCACATTCCTTAGGGCATGCTCATACTCTGACAATGAAAGACTCACAAAAGTTTCAAAAGGATAAGGATAGAACTCACAATCCCATCTTGACTGAGGCTCACCAAGTGATAGTCGAACATACCTTGGTAAAAGCACTTATTCCTATCAATAATAAGTCTCTCATTGGAATATTCCAAAATCTTATTTGGAATATGCTCATATTCCCACAACAACAGAGAATTATATACAAGTTCCAGAAACTATCAAACAAAAATTTCATATGCATTAAAAATTTCAAAAGGAAGGTCAAAATATTCCGACGACAACATAGAACATGACCTATATTTCTAATATTCTCAATGGCAGTGTCCTTGAGTTCATTCAAGAAAAATTATCAACACCTCATGGATTTGTCATCTCTTTAACCGAAGAAGAATACAATCAGTATCATGATAGTCCTCCACATGGTAGTGTGATAATGGTCCATAGAGACTCTACTCCTGAAATACACCATAGTCAACCTCCCCTTGACATTATATCTCATGGACAAGAAAACCCTCACCTTTCCTAGCTACCTCTGTATAAAAAGGTTTCCAAAACTCTGATGCCATCATATAGAGAGGTTATCGAAACATCAGGGTCAATGACATATTGTTCCCCATCAAATACAAGCATCACTCTACTCTAGTAAGCAAGAAACTATCAGAATCATATTCTATGGTTTGACCAAATAAATTCATATAAGTCTTACATAGAGGATGAAAACATTAACATATGGAAGAATTTAGCCAATAAAAATCCTCTAATCAAGTTTTATCCTCACTCTATTTATGAATATGAGGTACCATATGAGTTAGAAGTGGTGTGCATGAATTATCTATGAAATAATATATGGGATAATCATCAGAAGATGAAGGAAAAAAATCCCTTATCTAAGATATGAGGGTCCCATTTAGAACATCAAGATGCTTTTTGTCACTTAGACCAGGCTGCTATCTCCCTGGGTCATGATCTGAAATCAAAAATGTATAGTGAAAATCCTCAACATACTTCCCACCATAACATGACAACTCTTTGGAATCTGATCTCTTAATCTAATTCATGAATCCATATATGATGATGGGGAAATAATAGAGCTTTACAGTTTTCTACACCCCTAGAATTGCAGAACCCCTCAGATACCTCATCTTGTAATGTCAAAGAATTTAGTAAACTCAGGGTACCAAGTAATGATTAGGATAGTTGGTTATGACAATATAATTCCCCTGCTTCAATGATTCCAAAAAATCTCAAATTGATTGAGAGGATAGCCGAATTGCATTTGAAATTCCACCCCTAAAAGTATGGGAATAAACTTTAGACACAAAGACCAATGTTTCGATCAACTATATAACTTACCAGGAAGAATGATTCCCATAATGGGCTTCCATCGTACTCAGCTCATTTGATATAATATAAACACCACATCATATGGACTACCATAGTAGCTTCCAAATCCACTATCAAAGAGTTAACTCAACCTAACAGGTTGAGTGAATATCTACCACCACCTCCACATCTATGATCATCAATTACCAAGTGGATTTGTGACATATCACAAAAAATATAAATAAACCCCAACCCACTAGTTCAAGGGAATTTATATCAAAATGACCATTATAAGTTTCATCATCCCGTGAAAGTTTCATGGACAAACCAATGACGATATTATATCAACATAATACTACTAGTCTAGGGGAATTTACAACTCAATGTCCATCCCAGGACTCATCAATTTCACTTCTATAATAATTGGATCCTCAAATAACGTGATCAAGTAATGCTAATTGTGGCCCTATAAACCCCTAAGTCCATAAATCTGGGGGAATATTATTCATCATCGTCACCAAAAAGAGAATCATACTTCTCTAGGTTGGGAGGAAAAAAACAATGGTTAGGATACCACATATTCTTCCAACCATAATACACACATATTCTATTTATGTACTTTTCAAAAATCACAATAAAAAACTCTATCATGGTCACTATTCATAGACCATGATGGGAAAAATATAGAGAAGGTGATAAGACCCTACTAGGGTTGCAAAAAAAATATCCTAGTATGACCAAGGGTTCAAATAATGACCTTTAAGAATGAATTGCACAATCAACTTGTTGTGTCAAAATTAATAGTATCGATATGCCTCTATGAATGTTGTCACTGTTAACATGAAAAACATTTTGTATCGAGATGAAAATGTAGAGTAATAAAACAAGTAAAACCTACCACAGGAGAAGGGTGATTTTGACACACCAACTGAGGATACATGCACCTGAAACTATAGAATGATCCAAAACATGGCTCCTCTAGAAACTGAGTAGCTACCTCCAAGGAAAAACACATCCAAAGAAAAAGGGAAATGTACAGCTACATCCCAATCACCACTCTGAAGAGTTGAGGTTCCTTTAAGGGAGGAATAGTTGTCAAAATATGAGAGTGAAATAAAAACTCTCTTAAAACTCAATGAGGAGCTGCTTGCGGGAAATATTCTCACTAGGTATCATTCTCAAGTAGAGATAAATATTCTCCCTCCTACAGCCGATCCTCCAACAAGATTAGTATCTGACCATTAGGCTGGCTCCAGATCCAGGCATCCAATCTAAATAAATGGGGAATTCAAAAGTGATCCTTACTTCCCACTATTGAGGTGATATCCTCTCCCTCTTCAGTGAAATCATTGATTCATAAGATGAATCAAAAATTAGTGGGAGATGAAAGAGGGGAACCTCATCAACCCCCACCTGATCAGTAACACCCTGAAATTTTGCTGAAATATTTTTTTTCGAAGGAATATTTTTTTATCATTGTCATAAATTTCACTAAGTAAAATATTACTTTCACACAACATTGACATGGCTCGCGCTACACACAACACTAAGTTGGCATATGTAACATGCAACACCGAGTTTGAATGAAACATCATTTTTTTGTTATAATTATTTAAATGGGATAACTATAACCTATCTAATAATATTTGTAATATAAATAGTTATCACTAGTTTTCAAATATTTTTTATATTGGTTTTATATAAATAAAACATATTTGTTTTGAGAATTATATTTTTTGGTAATGTCTGTATATGTTTTAAAATACTATTTTAAAAAATGAACTACATTTCATGTCCTTTAGGGGAAAATATTAAAATTAATTTTAGACAGTTTTTAAAATTTAATTTGATAAAGTAAAATTCTTTTTAATTCATTATTTCAAAATTATATTATGGCGATTTTTTGGTTTTTAAGAGAAAATTCATTTTTTGATTAATAGAGAAAAATACTGTATTTTAGTTAAAACACCATTCTCGGTTAAATAATTATTAATATTAATTTATATTTTAATTTGGATTTTAAAGTCAAAATAGACCAATTTTACATATATTTAACAAATTTAGGTCATTGGAATCATTTTTATATTGAATTTTTTTATAAAAACATATTGAAATTTTGATCATTTTTACTTTAGAGACATGATTTTTCACCACCTCTACGGGATTAGTGTTAAAATTAATTTTCCCACTTTTTTATTTGAATTTTGAAAAATTGAAATACATTGTTTTAATCAGTATTATATTTTTATTCTAATAATTTTAACTTAATTTTTTACCTAAATGATTTTTAAATGTGATTAAAATTAATCACAACAATTAAGGTAAGATTAAGACTAATTTGGGACTAAACCTTAATCTTAAAGACCAAAATTACCAGGAAACATAAAAAAATCCATTAGAATCCAATAATTCGTCTGTATACCAACTTGGTTCTAATTTTATGGGTTATTGGGATAATATTAGATTGAATTTCCCTATATAAAATGTTATTTAAGGAAAAAAGACAAAAAATGGAACTTTCTTTACCTTTAAAATTTATAAAACACTGAGATATGTAAAAAACATCATCTTTTTGGTAATACATAATATTTTTTTAAAAATTGTTTATTTTTATCATAATAATTTATAAATAATTTTTAGAGATTATTTAGTTCCATAAAATTCTTAGAAAACACAAAAAAAAATGATTATTTTGTTAATAATTAACCAAAATAAATGATATTATAAATACTAAAAGTGAATTTAATTGATCAAATTATTGTAATTAGTTCTTATTTAATATTAATATATCATGATAAACATATTTAGTATTAATATATTTTCATTCCAATATTATTTTGATGTTTTAAAATTAAAATAAAATAATTATTGTCAAAATTAACATTATTGTAATTTTACAGTAAATGATATTTTATTAAATGATTTATAATTATTACAAATACTATATTCTTACAAGTGATTTTTAAGAGTTAAAAAATAAATATGGTCTATTAATGGTATAATTTACCTTTTATAATTAACATATTGACCAATAGATTGTAAATACATTGTAAGCATAGTTTGAGTTTAACTCATGTTTTATGTGTCATATGCGGTTGTTTTAGATATTAATTACCAAAAAAACATAATATTTTTATTTTTAAAATTAAGATTCATATTTATAAATAATTTTATCTATATTATATAACAATTATCACCATAATTTATCCATAATGGTTACATTACTTAGGATATAAAACTAGATGCTTAAATAAAAAGACAAAATTAATTAAATTGGGTAAGGTTATAAGTTAAGAAACCAAAATACTACAATGAACATATATTTGTTTGGTTTAGATTTTATTCGACCATAATTTCACATTAATCCATTTTTTGTACATTTTGGTGGAACATTAGGTAAATGATATGTCCCATTATTATATACCTTTTTGTATTTACAAGAGTCTCCCTCCCCCTCCACTATAGAATGGAAAGCACACTACCCCTTATTCGTACCTCTCAAGACACATGGGCTCATCCAAAATCTGCCCAAATAGTATCTAAACATACATAAATTCCATCTCGAAGCTTAAATTTTGACAGAAATCATTCCAAGTAATCCCATTGGTGTAAACCAAAATGATTTACACAATTAAGAGGTAACACCATCCCTGAAGCTCATTTCTTATATTTTCTTTATACAACACCTCCACTATCCATATTACATGATTTTATAAAAAAATTATCATAAATATATTAATATTTTTTATTCTAATGGTTTTACCTACACTTACACTTTTTTCTATTGTGTAACAAACATATTGTTTATGTGTACAGTGAACTACGGCCTCATGAAATGATGATTGTTCATTTATCCTTTACTTCCTCTCATGGTGGAAATTATGATGGAAAATCTCTCTGTATATCTATATAAATTATATATATGATATATATAATTTCTTTTGTGATTATTAAATTTTTATTTTGAACATACCTTTAATCTTTCCTTCTATTGTAAATATGATAATTTTTTTTGAGAAAAGGTGAACTACTACCCCCTCAAGTTATATGTTTCATTCACAAACTAAAAGGAATGTATCAAATATTGATTTAGTAAAATTATATGATATATATTATATAATAAGGATTATTTAATAATTATATATTTACATTTATATACATATATGTCTTTTACGTTATTTTTTCATCATGACAATTAAACAGAAATAGTGTTCATGCGTACGTACAATCTATCATCTCCATGAATGGTGTGTATTATTTCATAATTATATATAATATAGATTATTAAAATAAAAATGTAATGAATATAAATTATATTTATATCATGTTTTAAAATATAAAAATCTTGATATTTGTACAAGGACTAAAGATATAACAAATTAAGACACATGTGAAAAACAAATAAAATGTTACCTGAAGCGTAACATTAACATAAAAGTGTTAATAAAGGGTAATATAATGTCATAATAAAAATGTATATGGTATTAGATATAATAATATGTTTATGTGATATATTTATAATAAAATTATATTTATTATTCAAGAGGTTTGAACGAATATGATGAGAGTCAATGCATAAGGTAAGGGAATTTCATCTCCCATTTTATTTCCGTGAGATACATGACTTATTCACCACTATATTTTATTGTATGGTATATAAATTTCCCTTTGAAATATTATATCATGAATCTTATTATTTTAATTATATTAAATGGTTTATGAAAATTTATTTTCTTACATGGGGAGTATGATTCTTAGTCACCAATTGGTAAGAGTCTATTGAAACAATCTTATCATTTATTGAGACTATTTATGATTATGCATCAAATGATGACATCTCATGATCAATCTCTCAAAAATACCATGAAATATCATCTCCTATAGTGTTACACGATATATTCATGCATTCATACTATTTTTGCACTATTTGTTAACTAGGATAACTAAAATAATTTTTTAATGAAAATCTAACTTTATTTCTTCTTTCAGACGGAAATATGCGTTCTTTCAAAACCATGATTTGTGAAAATGATTTAAAAAATGATTTAATTTTATTATAAGAAGTTAAAGTATATTTTTACCCATTTTTTACCTTCTATGGTCTTAGAAGGTATCTTCGTGTCATTTTTCTATTGAGGAACATTTTAGAACTTCTATGGTAAAAAATGAGATGTTTGGAATGCATGGACTTACCACCGTTGAGACCGTCATTTCCTTGAATCATCCATTGTATGTTTACAAGTTTAATTTAAAAGAATAATTTTTTCTTAATATTCAGTACATTAATTGTTTTTAATGTTTTTTTCAATGATAATTTTTTTCAAAATATGTCTTATGGTTTTTCAAAGCATCCATTAAAATATTTCAAAGATATTTTCAAAGAAAAAAGTTTTAAAGATTGTTTTATGGTAAAAAATGTTTTATATGTTTTCAAGAATTATTTATATGTTTTAAAATAATTTTTTCCCAAAATTATTATAAATATTTATTTATATGTTTTCATGTTTATTGTTAAAGGAAATATACTTAAAAATATTTTATGTTTTAAAAAGGAATTTTTTGAAGGAAAAAAGGATAGTTTCTTCAAGAAGTGTTTTTCAAAGTTATTTCCAAATTATTTACTATATAAGATGAAATGTGTTGGTGTTAAAAATTAATTTTATGGGGAACTGATTCAATTATTACATTTATATTATTTCTATTAACGGTTACTTTTTTTGATGTAATGATGTTTATGAAACCCGTTTCTCTTTCACGAGTTATAAGTTTATGAAACCTGATTCTTTTCATGGGGGTGATTATGAGACCTACCTATTTTCCATAGATAATTATATTATTAAATGGTCATTATGCCTATCCCATTTCATGGGTTTATATATTTTTATATTCTATAATCTTGTGGCACTCATATGTAGGATTTTGTTATGTCTTGGGTTGGATCTGTATCTCCATCCAATGCATTGGGAAATGATAGATGACTAATGAGTATTTTTGTTATGTGTGAACCAGATTTCATGTCAAAATGATATGGGTGAACCTGATTACATGTTCACGCTGTTATGAATGGACCTGGTTTCATGACCATAGGTTTATGAGTAAAACTAATTACATGTTCAAAATGTTGTGAGTTAACCATATTATGTGTTAAAAAATTTATGTATTGACATGGTTGTATGTCCATAAGTTATACATGAACCTGATTACATGTTCAAAATATTATGCATGAAACTAATTATATGTTCAAAATGGTATGCATGTACCTAGTTTTATGTCCATAAGTTTATGTGTGAACCCAATTACACATTCAAAATGTTATGCATGTACCTACTTACAAGTTGATGGGTTGATGTCGTGGTCTTGATTTCATGTCCATAACTTAATGAGTGAACCTGTTTCTACTTAAACATGTTAAAAGTGTTATAAACCAATGTTCATACCATAAAAATAAATGTATCATAATTATATTACGATTTTTATGATAATGGATCAACCTACACTTACACACACTTCCAACTAATGGGTAACGAACATACTGTTTATGTGTACGATGAACTATCACCTCGCGAATTGATTATTGTTCATTTTTCATTTATTTAATCTCATGGTGAATATTATGATGGAAACTCTATCTCTATATATATTATATAAATTAAATTTATAATATAGTTATTCCTAATTAATTTTTATTTCGAACACACCTTTATGTTTTCTATCATGTGTAAATAAAATAATTTCTTTTAAGGAAGTGTGGACTACCGCCCCTCAAAGAGATATGATTCATTCACACAGTCCCTGAAATGGATTAAGTATAGATTTAATGAAATTATATGATACATATGATTTAATAATTCTACTTTAATAATGATATACATACATACATACATACATACGTACATACATACATAGATACATACATACATACATAGATACATACATACATGCATACATACATGCATACATACATACATACATACATACATACATACATACATACATACATACATACATACATACATACATAAATAAATAAATACATACATACATACATACATACATACATACATACATACATACATACATACATACATAAATACATACATACATACATACATACATACATACATACATACATATATACATACATACATACATACATACATAAATACATACATACATAAATAAATAAATACATACATACATACATACATACATACATACATACATACATACATACATACATATTTTAAATTCATTCTTTAAACATGACAATTAAATGAAAAAAACATTCATGGGTACGTATGGCCTACCATCTCCATGAACGGTGTATTCAATTTGATACTTTTATATTATATATATTATTAAAATAAAAACAAAATAAATATAAATGAGATATATATAATTTTTTACACTTTTGAAATCATATTATAAGTATAAGTACTAGAGATATAATAAACTAAGACACATGCGGAAAAGAAAGCGAATATTACCTAAATCCAAACTTAACATAAAAGCGCTAACAAATGGGTAATAAAAAGTTATGATCAGATCATATATGGTATTATATATAATAATATGGTTCTTTTATAGATGTATAATAATATCATATTTATTATAAATGATATTTTAATGTGTAAAATGAGAGTCAAGACATAAGTTAAGGGAATTTCATCCCACCTTTTATTACTATGAGATACATGCCTTACTCACCACTCACTTTTATTGTGTGGTAAATATACTCACATTTTAAATTTTAAATAATGAATATTATTATTTTATTAATATTATAATCTTCTTGAAATTTCATTTTCTTATATATGTAGTATGATTCTTAGTTACAAATTGGTAAGAATATATTGAAACAATCTCATCGTTTGTGAAGATTATTTGTGGTTATGATTGAATTATTGGAATATCATGACCAATCCCTCAATAACCACCATGAGGTATCTTATCCTATCGTTTTACTTGATATATTCAAGTATTATTACCATTTTATCTCTCTTTATTACTTATTCTAACTAAGAAAATGTTTTAATGAAAATCCAACATTTTTTCTCCATTTAGTTAGAAACATATGTTATTTCTAAACCAAGATTTCTAAAAATGATTTTAAAAATGTTTCACTTTTATAATATTATGTTTTAGGAAACTTTTACACATGTTTTACCTTATAAAATCTTATAAGGAATATTCTTTTAATTTTCCAATCAATGCACTTTTCTAAACTTTTAAGGTAAAAATATGAATGGTCAGCACATATGAACTTACCACCATTGGGACCATCATTTCCATGAATCATCCATTTTAAATTTACAAGATAAATTGAAAGGTAAAATTATTTATTAATATTTGGTAAATTTATTGTTTTTAAAGTTATTCTCAAGGAAAAGTATTTTTAAAAAATGTTTTATGGTTTTTCAAAAATTCTATTAAAATATTTCAAAGCTATTTTCGAAGAAAAATATTTTCAAGAATGTTTTCTATTGATGAAATTTTTATACATTTTAATGAATTAGTTATAATTTTTCAAATAAAAAATTTTCAAAATTGATTTCATAACTTTATTTATAATTTTTCTATTTTATTTTTATGAAAATGGTTTTTAGAAGGTTTTATGTTTTCAAATAGAAATTTTTCAAAGAAAAAAGGATATTTTCCTCAAGAAGTGTTCTTAAAATATATTTTCAAATCATTTACCAGATGAGATGACATCCATTGGTGTTAATCGTGAATTTTCTACTAAAAATATTCAACGATTCTATTAATATTATTTCTCATAATGGTTAATGTTTTGATGTCATAATGATTATAAAACCCATTTCTCATTCATGGATTATATTCTTTTTAAACCCACTTCTTTTAATGGGTGGTGATTATGAGAACTACATATTTTTCTATAGGTAATGATATGAATCATTGTTCATGATCCCAAAATCATTTCAAGGGTTATGATATGATTATTTTTTATAATCTTGTGGCACTCATTTGTATGATTTTGTTATGTCTTGGTTTGGATCTATATTTTCCTCCAATGAATTGGGTAATGATGGATGACTCAGGATTATATATGTTATGAATAAACCTGATTTCATTTTTACAATGTTATGTGTGAACCTGATACTGTTATGTATAGACTTGGTTGCATTTCCATAAGTTTATTTGTGAACATAATTACATTTTTACAATGTTACGAGTGAACCTTATAGTATGTTCACAGTGTTATGAAAGGACCTAGTTGCATGAATAAAAGTTTATGCGTGAACCTGATTAAATGTTAATAATGTTATGAGTGAACCTAATTATATATTCACAATTTCATGCATGGAACTAGTTTCATATCCATATGGTTATGCATGAACCTGGTTACATGTTCACAATGTTATTCATTGTCCTCATTACAATTCCATTAGTTGATACAGAGGTCTTGATTTTAAATCCTTAACATAATGAGTGAACTTGTTTTTACTAATACATGTTCACAATGTTATAAACCAAAGTAAAGGCCAAAAATTATATGTATTATTCCTATGTTAGGATTTTATTACTGATGAAACTAATTAACTTATGATCCATGTATAATTAACTACCAATCTTTATTATGATCTCTATTATGAAAGGTATGGTATTCAAATTTTATGATGATGTTCCATACATTTTTGTTCATTTCATACTTATGAATTTCATTTGTTTAACCATAATTCCCATTTAATATCACTCATTAATTATTATTACTTCTCCCATGTAATGAAGAATGTTTTTAGGTAGAATTACTATAGGTGGAGATCTTTATCAGAGATGTTGAACATCATTCAATGGGATATAAGAGTTTGTTTCCCTATTTCCAATGAAATGAAACTATTACAGTCCTCAGGAATGTACTTGTTTATAATTTATGGAATATTCATATTAAATGATATAATATCCCTTCATATTGATAATGGTTCTATTTAAACTCCCAGTAGATGGGAGACAGATCAAACAGTAGTACCCTCAAAGCTACTTAATTTCTTTGAGTCCTTTACTACAAAAATAGAATCCATGGAATGGAGACGCACACATATACATCTCAATAGGATGCTATATCTTCAATGGGTGGATGAAAATTTTAATCCAACCATTTTTTGAAATCTAACATTCCCTGCCTTTGATAGTTTAGTATACCATAAAAAACAAAACACACACTTTGTATCATGATGCAGACTGATGATGGACCCTCAAGATCGACAGGAGGAAAAGAAGCTGTGGTGTTTTGTACAGACTCTGAAAGGTCCAACCTTTGATTGGTATAACAGTAATCCGGATGGATCTATTTTAGGATTGGGAGACCTTCATCATGAATTACATTCTTAGTTTAGCACTGCACTGAGGAAAAGGAAGATCATCAACCAGACAAACTACATATAATGTGAAAATGATATGGTGTATGAATTCATTTCTAGTTGTAAAGGTATAACAAATTTTCTCAACATACCTTTCTCATAGGAGAAATTTATGGAAATATATGAAAAAATATCAACGATGAGTTGAAAAATCCTCTAATCTTAATAAAGAATCCAGGTGGGTTCTATGAGATCATAAAAACTGTAAAATATCTCGATGAATCCATTAATTGAACTCAATCCAAACTAGTACCCATTCCCTCAACATATGTAAAAATTCTAGGAATAGAAGAATCTTATGGTATCACTCTCAAGACAACACTGGTTCCCATATAATCACCTATAAATTTTCTAAACTTCACATCACCTCCTGTCGAGTGGCGATAAATATAGAATCTCTTTATTTTTGAAGAATAAATAAATCAGGCTCACCTGAGACTTGAGGAATAGATGAATGATGCATAATACTTCTGAAATGAACAAGTCCCCATGTATTTCTTTGAATCCATGGATAATAGCATGCTCATGCAACAACATCTCCAGAAGCCTGATAAGGTCAACCTCACTGACCGAACAGATCAATATCCTTTCCATAGAAGTCTAATCTATAATATTCAATACTTCATATTCTTCAAAATCATCATTAAAATAAAGTTCAATTCTGGAAAGGCAGTGTTGGTCAACTCTTTAGAGCATGTGAAAAGAAAAAACAATTTACCCAAAAAATAAGAGGGTGACTGATTGAAAGTCACATCCAAGAAATTGGATGTTACAAAAATGGAATAACATGAAAAAAAGTTGAATGAGATCATTCTACTCTGAGATCATAGCTACACATACCCACAATAGTTCTTCAACTCAAGGATATAAGATAAAATATGCCTCTAAAAAGTTGACACAACTATCAAAAGTAGGATGAAACAGAAGAGGAGGAGTCATATTCTTCCCCAATATAAGATTTTACTCTTAAAAAATGCTTACATGAATCATATAAAGAACAGGAAAATCCCCACCAAATAGAACCCTCATCATATAAAGATATCATATTTGGTTTTTTAAACTTGATACACTTTGAAGACCCCTTATCTAATTATGAATATGCCTCAAAATATAAGTTTCTTACACATTATTAGGGAATGAGAGGCCACATGATCCAGAACTAAGGATACAGGGGACACCATGGATGCGGTCAAACCTAATATTTTGGTCACATCCCCTATATATGACATATATGTAGTTTGAACCCATGGTAAAATTCTCCAACAAGCTAAAATTAGACATGGGGTTGTCCCAGACCACTCCAATGATCACCTACACCCAGTTGTATTTCATGATCCCCTAACAGGGGTTTGAATATCTTATCATCCCAAACAATGGTCAAGAACAACACAAACTATAACACAAGTAGAAGATTATCCCACTACCTATATATAAGAACCAAACCCATCCGCCTAAAATTCTTTGACTCCTGAGCAACATGTCTAGGAGAAACCCCACATCCAGAACATCTGACCTGTGGAAATAAATAATGACATTATAAAATAGCAGGTAGTTTTCATATCTAAGATCTTAATCTTGGATGCACTCTAAATTTTAAAATTACTTAGGGAGGCACTTTTTGAATCCCTTCATATCCCACAAGAGTTTGAAGTAGAGGTTTATAAAACTGATTTTTATCGAGTGGAATGAATGTCCTCAGAATGTAATGTCACCAAGTCATTCACTAATCAAGATCAGAACTATGCAATACAAGGGTTCATCATACCCCTATATGTTTTGATTATACTCAATAATGTCTTCATCTAAATTGATCTAATTGATAATTGTTTTCAGATCAACCTCATCCTAATTTGAATCCTCTGAATTCCAGGATATAGTGATGGGGATTTTTCTCTCATAAATCTAACCATCCAAGGGTATAATAATTGTGAGAAAAGACCTCTTACGTATATGAAACAAATATTTCTGTTTGGGGAGCTCACATCTTATGTTGAGTTTATGGTTATCCAGTAAGACACTATATACAATGTCCTTCTAGGAAGGCATTGTTTCTATAGACACTTGGAGGTGTAATCAACATTCAATCAGTTTCTAAAATTCCCACATTGATGGAAAGGTTTCCATTATACATAGTGATAGTGACCCTATCAATAATTGTGGAGCCACATATGATGAATCATAATTAAATAAAAGCATAGGAAAAACCCAATATAAAATTATGATATATAAGTTACAACCCCCACTGTCCTAGATACCACCCCTATGAATCCCTAGAGTATTCTTGATAGTAACTATGCTCTCCCCGTAAATCTAGTCAGGTTTGTAGACAAGATCCTAGAGGTACAAGGCCCATCTTTCCCTAGTGAAAATGTAAAAAACAATTAGATACGACATCTATCTACAGTGACTCAGGCAGTGGGTGATGATAATGTCTCTTTTCATTGCCCCTCTCACCTTGATAGTGATAGAGAATCCCCTAGATTGACAACTTATTATGAAAATGTCACTACAAACTGAGAGATGTAGGAAGATGAGGTTGACCCCAAAAACACCCCTCTTGTATTCAAGTAAGGTTTCCCCACCACCATAAATGTGATCTAGAAGATAAATCTTGGAATAGAAGAAGACCCACGATAAACACTGATTATTACAACCATTCCCTTCGAAGGTCCAGAGATATACATTTCATTTCTGAAGAAACAATGTTATGTTTTCTCATGGAACTATATATAAATGGTCAAACATAACCTAGATGTAGCTACCACGATATCAAACTACCTAATGATCGTCATGTATTTATGAAAAAAGGTAGGGAAATTCACCCCTGTCATGATACCAATGAAGAGTAAGAAGTTGAAAAGTTTATTAAATACAACTTTGACTTTTAAGTTAATTCTCTAAGATTCCTCACCAATATCATCCCTATCAAGAATGAGAGCACGAATATTAGGGTATTCATTTATTTTATAGTCCTTTATCAGAACATCCCAATGGATGATTCCCATTTCCAATCACAAAAATATTGGTCAATGTAACTACTGGATTATAAGATCATTCCATCATGGATAGGTATTCAGGGTACAATCAAATAAATATATCCTATAAAATGAAGAATCCATTTTTTAGAGTGCCTAAACTTATCTTTTACTATCATATTAAGCTCTTTGTATAAAAGAATACTAGAGCTACTTATCAATTCATCATGGATCATATCTTTAAGATGTTCTTGTGATGAATATATGAATGTTAGGTCAATAGCATGGTGGTCAAATCCTCATAGTGATTCAATAATTTCATGGACTTTCAAATAGTCTTCAACAAGCTACCACAACATTGTCTGAATATGAATCTATTGAGGTTTCTCTTAAGGGTAACATCATAGATGTTCCATGGATTTTTGGTATGCCACTGCAGTATTCTAGTTGACCCAGAGAAGACTATTTATATCCAAGCAGTGTCACCTCTGAGAAATCTCAAATAACTGAGGGGGCTCTTAGAGAACCTCACCAAAATTCCACAATTAAAATTCTACTTGGATGAAAAAACTCTTCTCTTCACCAAGATAATTAATAATAGAATTTCATATCATTGAGATGATGACTCCCTTGAAGACATAGAAAGTCTGAAGAAGTATTTACTACTCCCACAAGTGTAGATGCCTTCGGTGGAAGGGAGACAACTCATATTGTATTTGGACACCATGGAATGATCATTGGGTACACTCCTTACATAGAAAATGATTTGGGGAGCGATAATTGTCGCTACTACATCAATTGAATGATTCAAGATACTGAGAATTGATACTATGATGTTGAGAAGAACTGGAATGCACTCATATTTAGAGTGTAAATTTTAGCCATTACATAGAGCACCGGAAATTTTACCTGGTCCCTCGTATCATTTTTCTCAAGTACATAGTTTTCCATCCTATATTGACTAGGATCTTGTCGTAATGGAAGGATATTCTACAATAATGAAACATTTAGTTATTATCACAAAAATACATGAAATGGAAATCCCTGGTTGATTTCTTCATAGAACATCTTACCATGTAAAATATATAATTGGACACTGAGCTTCTAGATGAGGAGGTCTTCTATGCCCATGACACTCCCCAGATGTGGGAGATGTATTTTAATGGCACATCCAAAATTATTATTGGAAAATGTAAACAAAAATCACGGCTCAATTGGGTTGGTTTATGGATTTTATTTTTCACTCTAGAAATATTCATTTTTCCCTTATCTTTATCACTATCCAAAGGCTATATAAATAAAAATGAAGAGTTCCAAGACCTCATTTCTAGGTTGGAACTAGCCCTACAACTGCAAATATCTGACTTAAATATCAAAGGGGACTCAGAACTAGTGATAAATAAGTTCAATGGATAATATATTATCAAAAAGTAAGATCTGGAACATATTAATATATATATTAGAAGATTGGTGGAACAATTATATTTTGAAGACACATTTCATCATGTTCCCCAATTATAGAATGCTCATGAAAATGAATTAGCTAGTGAATCTACCATCTTAGCTGAACCCAATCTGATGGAATAAATCTTCTATATCACACATTGAAGAATGGTCTTGGTGATCATCACTTGTGATATAGGGGATATCAATCAGAAAAACACTAGCCCAAAGCCTAACTAATTGACATGCACACCTAGAATGATTAAACCTATAATCAGTTACTTTTAAAATAGGACACTCCTAAAAGATGGATTCATGAGGTAATAAATTTGATGTCATACATAGAACATTATCCTATAGGATATTCCAAATGATAAGAAGGAACTCTAAAATCATAGATTTCTTAAAATCCTTCTCATATGCATAGTATACTATGTGTTTTGTGCCAATGGGGAGGAAGTCCATGTAGGCTCCTATGGCACCCATAAATTTGGAACCAGATTCTCTTACATAATCAGGAGGCTGGGATATTACATGAAAACCATGATATATAACTATGTGGAATTCACCAAGAAATTTCATTCATGTTATATCCATGAAAACATCATCCATCAACCTCCATAATTTCTATATACTGCTAAATATTCTTGTCCATTTTCCATTTGTGGAATGAATGTTGTGTCACCATATCCCGCTACCATAGCAAACCAGTTAAAGTATATCCTTATCTCCACCAACTTATTTTCCAAATGGGCTGGGTAAATATCCATCAAGGATATCAGGATGAATCATATCATCAAATTCAGGAAGTCTCATATCATCAGTAGGTTTGGGGTCCCTCACACAATTTTAACAGACAATAGGATGAAATTTTGTTCTACAGAGTTGAGGATACCGTAGCAAGAGTTAAATATTGAGTCCAATCTCTCATCTCACTTTAATAAAGTGGAAAATATAAATATGGAGGCCTTCTGTAAGACTATATCATATTTACTCTAGAATATGGAGAAAAAGTACAAGAAGTAATGTTCAGACAAGCTCATAAATGCTTTATGGGAATACCACACAACAACACACACAACCATAAAAGAAACACCATACTCACTGGGGTATGTGAGTAAGGAAGTGTTAACCATAAAAGTCTAGATTCATTCACACTAAATATCTATTTATAGAAACCACTCAAATGATGAGAAATAAAAAAAATCATATGGATGAATTGGAGTACCTTGATAAGAATAGTTTTCATATAATGCATAACCTTGATGTCCATCTTAGTCGAATCGCACAAGACTTTAATAATAATATTTGCATCTGTTCATACCCTCTAATGAGAATTGGTGTTGGATATTAGAACCCCAATGATACTATAGAAGAAGCCTCCAAAGTTGGAACCCAAATGGGAAGGACCTTACATCATACAAAAGGTCTATCATAATAGGGCATACTCGTTAGAAACAATAGAGAAGGAGTCTTTCACGCCACCAACCAATGCGAGATTTATCAATAAATACTTCGCATATCTATCATAATATGGGAAACCACATCAATTTGAGTCCCACCATTCATCCTAGTTACATAAAGTTAAAATGTAAAAATTTCATCTAGTTACATGACATTAATCTATTCAAGCTCAACCTGACCACATGACTTTAAACTGGATGGATGATTCCTAGACAAAACCCATTAAAATGCATGACTAATGTCCTTTATTCATGACATTAAACTACATGGGTTTACTAGAACCATGTTTGGCTTGATTCCTGACATTAGAGAATTAGTAGTGATGCTCAAACCTCTAGTTTTGAGTCCAGATTCAACATTCATATCCTGACACATCAGGTGACACTATTATTTACCACATGAAGCTAAAATAAAAGGAAAACATCCTTTATGATGTTATACTACAAGGATCCACAATATCCATCATCATTCTTGTCAGGAAATCCATTTCCTTTCTACATTACATTAAATTGCACAGATTATCTAGAACTATGTTTGGCTTGATTACTTCCACTACATGATATGTAGTGACTCATAGACATTTGGCCTTGGGTCCATCAACAATATTCCCTTTCTTTCACATTGGTTAGAACAAGTCCTTATGGAAATTAATTAATCTACATGGATGTTTTCCTTTTAATAATACTTTAAACAACATGGGTTTTATAGAACTACATATGACTTGATTCACATTTTCAATGGGATACATAGGGACACCTAAATCCTAAATCTTGTTACATAAACCACATGATACAATGTTCCCCTATCATATTATTAAATTTCCTGTGAATAGTAATGGGAAACCATGAAAATACAATTTTCTCACATCATGAATAGTTCTTGTGAGATTAAGAATTTTGATAAGGGTTCTCCCACCCAAATAAGGCATGAAAGATCATGAAAGGATCATCATATTACTAAATTGAAAACCATAAATGGTATACATTTATTCCTTGTTTCATGATGATAAAACTACACATTCCCATGTACCTCACCCAAGTGGACCACTATTTTTGATGTTGGACACTTACCACACCATAGATCAAGAAATATGTAGGGATTGATTATATCATTATAGGATATGAATTTATTACCATATTTTCATCCATGGGTCCATCCAAAATGTCCATATTTAAAATGGAAAGAAAACAACATTACTGAATGATGTTAAACTACATGATCTATCAAAAACTATGTGTTGCTTCATTCAGGTCATCCTGGGATACATAATGATGTACATAATTCAAATCCTATGCCCAACTAAAAAAATAAATAGAATCAATACCTTCATATACATATGGAAAGACCTACATAGAATTTTTCTCACTCAAGAACTATGTGTTACTTGATTCCTATCCTCATAGGATAGGTGGTGATCCCCAGATCTTCAACCCTAATTCCAGTCACAATAAATGTGTATAGTATTTCCCTCTATCTATATATAGGTCAGACATACATAGGATTCTTTTTTAAGAACTATGATTGGACTGATTCTTATCACAATGAGATATTTAGTGGTGCCCAAATTTTTTTTTCATCATACTAACTGCAACATTAACATTTCATGTTTGGGATCCCATATCCTTACAGCATGAAATTAGACTACATAAACCCATTAATAACTATGTGTGGCTTGATTCCTGTCATCATAGGATATGTAGTGACCCCCAAATCTCTAATACTGGTCCCATATATGACAAATTACAATGTAAATTCACACAAAATACATAGGGGATGCAATATACATGACCACTTTTCCTATATCAAATATATATATAGTATTCTTATACATGAAATGTATCTTGATAAAAAATCACATATGTTCCAATGTCCTTACATTAGGATATTAAACTGCAAGGTAAAAATCTTGGTCACTCGACATTAAAGAAGAACAACAGGAACTTCCTTATCTCATGATGTTAGACTCTGTGGAAATTATCCTTAATTATTGACAAAAGAATTCACAGAATTTCTCCTTAAAACATGATTTTTAACCAAATAAAAGAAATATGTCCCCACTGTATAATGATTAACTGTTCAATCCAACACCCATGTTTTACCCTTCACCAAAGGACCACAAGAGCCTTACCCCAGTTAGCTAGAGTTCAAGGTTCTTCCATCATATTTTAATTCCCCTCAACCCATAAACCTTACTTTATTTCTCAAGTTCCTCATATCACTAAAAATATTCCATATACCATGGAAATGATACCTGTCTTCAAGGGAACATTTGATTGTCTATGCATGTATGCATTTAGATCCTACATATTCCCCTATGGTTGTCAAAAAAATGTGTCACTCTGTAAAAAGGAATTTCTGATCCCTGTGAGACCTACCATCACCATGGTAGAACTCATCACTTTAGTGTGATCTGAACTATTCCAGGTATGATTGTCCCATATCATTAATCATAACATGAGATCCTTGTTCTGTGACATACCAAATTTCTATCCCTCACTCCAAAGGATGATGGGGTACTCTTTACCTTTGGTATATTAATTAGGCTATTGTGTATCACTCCCCATATTAGGTCCATGGGCATCACGACCTTAAACTACCTATATATTGTTCAAAGCTGTATGGCTATAAAATATAGCCTATATTGGTACAAATCACAAGAATGTAAACTACTAGTGAAAGAGACACAAAACATGTCAGGTTGAGAACCTTCAAAGGGCATATTGAGAAAAATTCCAGTCATTTCTAACTAAACTCTTCATCTGCAATGTTTCAGAGAAAATATGGGCCCAAATAAATTGGGAAAAAGGTCATTGGGTATACTCTATATCTTTAGTAAAAGAAAATCTATGATTATTGGAACCCTTGGTCCAGGAAAAAGGTATATTAATGATTTTTCACATCTCATCGCCATGAGAATATGTTTTTTAGGCGATGAAACCACATTTAGGTTTCTTGAACCCTTACTATATATATTAAACATTCCAAAAATCACAAATCATGATTTGAAGCACCTTAGATCACTATAAACCTTTCATGGACCTTGGAAAAGATACATGGATTAAAGGGACTCTATGTTTGACTATTCATGTATGCATATGAATCCTGAATATGTTTCTATGGAAATCAACCAAATATGTCACTATCAAAAAAGGTTTTTCCAATCCATGTAAGACTTTAAATCACAACGGCAGAACTTAACACCTTAGTGTTATCTAAACTAATCCTACTATGGTTGTCCCATATCATCCTCCTAACCCATGAAATCTGGACCATGATTTAAAAACTTCATACCAAAATATATAAAAGGAATCAACATCCTCCATGTGACATCATTATGTTTTGTACCCTTTTTCAAGGTTGGAATATGACACTACATTACCAAACCTTTGATGACCCACTCCTCATGATTTGAAACCCAAAGTATGAGGGGTCTTGCTTAACAATTAAGATCTGAACATCCCTTGAGTTCCATAACCCTTCCGGAATAGCTTCGTTTCTATAACCAACATCATAATATAGAATTTTGAGTCTTCGTAAATATTTCATGGACTTTGTAAATGAGTGGATATAATCATTCCTTGGAAATGATACCAATGTATAGCATCCTCAAATCACCCAATAAAGGCATCTCTTCTTTACTAGAAAGGATCTACAATCCTTTTTCACCCTAGAAACAAAATAGGGGATCATGGCACCTCATATTGTTATGGTTCATCCCAAGAATGTCTTCCCCATCCCATATTCAAAGACTCAAAATTTTGGGTAATAGCTAACATCACCCATATTAAAGCTATCCAGGCTGTATTGGTATACCTAATATTTCACCCTCAATCGAAATTACCCCCATTAATGTTCCATGACCCTGGGAAAAGTGTGTAGATACTCCTATTTATAAATTCTACTGATACATAAGGGCTTTAGCCCACCAACTAGATGCATCTACTTCTTGCAATAAAGGAGCTCCAATCCTTATGATCCTTGGGGACACAATGGATGAACTCGTCACCTTTTTTTGTTTTTCATCATTCTCAGAATGTCTAAAACATATTTCATGATCACCGATCAAGTGTGAGCTAAAATACCCTAAACTAATTCAATAAAATTTTCAATCTAAAACACCATAATCTAAAGAAATAGAATGTGTGAGATAAATTTTTCTATCCTAAAGAAATATATTTTCCGAGATAGAATCACTTAAACTAAACCAATAGAAAGCCAGATCTAAAGGCCATAAATTAATTCAATAGAAGGACCGAGCTAAAATTCCCTAAACTAATGGCATATATGGTCTATGATAAAAGACCCTAAACTAACGTGATATAAGGTCTGAACTAATCGATCCTAAACTACAACAATATAAGGTTCGATATGAAATACCATAAAATCATGAAAAAGGAGGTATGTGATAATGTACCCTAAACTAAATCAATAATATATCAAAGCTAAAATACTATAAAATAAACCAATATGAGGTATGATCTAAAAAACACTAAACTAATGTGATAAAATCATATGATCTAAATGACCCTAAACTACAGGATATCATAAATTCAGTCTAGATGAATGAAAAAACATACAAGTCCCATCATATAGACTTTATGGAAATCATGCTACTCTCACTAAGACTATTTTATTAGAAAAAATATAGAATAAACTCCCTCCAGAACTTATATTCTACAAAATTATCATTCGGCGGATCAAGAGATCTCAAGATAACTGGAAAAGATTTGTCAGTAAGGAATCTCATGTTGTAAAGAATTTGTGACACTTCCTAAAAAATAACATGTTATGATTTAAATATTCTGATATAGATGTTCATGTTTACCAGATAACATTAAATGGATGGTTATAATTAGCAATTAAATTAATTTCAAATAAAAAAATCTTGTAGATCAGGAATAAAAGAGAACTAGAAAAAACATATAATATTCAGAAAACCCATTCATTGATACTAAGTGATAGGAGAAATCTTCACAATTCAAAGTCTCTCAGAGAATATTATTAAATACGGGGTGTATAGTAATGTTTGAACTACAAAAATATTCGACCGGCTGAGCTGGCCAAGTTGGAAATAGTTTGGAGAGAATCATCAATTGAATGTTGATGTGTCACTAGCCCTACCTATTCAGCTTCTACCCTAGAGTGGATATCTTTAACCAAGGTAGTCAACTATTGATTACACTTTTGAACCATTTCAAACACCGAAGATGAATTTTAAAGGTCACAATTCAAGTGATCTATAATTTTCTCGCATCTCCATATTTTCACAATACATAAATCCATCTCGGCCTGTAGTGTAGATATAGACTGAAAACCCAACTCCAATTCCTTTGACACCTCCTTCATGTACTAAGAAATATGAACTTATTCTTCAAATTTGTACAAGCCCTTTTAAATGATGGAAATTTCTCACCGAGTTAGGACAATTGTCTTTAGGGTTTCATAAATTGGATGGTGATCAAAACCTTCTGCCCTCAAGTCATTAAAAAACTAATGTATGTTTTCCCTTGGTCATGAAATGTTTCCAAATGTATCTTAGTTATCAAGGCACGGATCTAGTACTAGATCATCCTACGACATGTGTGAAACTCTATGACTAATTGTATAGGAGCACTAGATGGAGGAAAAGCCATCTGAGTTAGTAGTGAATCATTAAAGGAACCCTCATATTCCCTTCCATAAAAAATCATTACCCATTGATTATGTTTGAGGGATGATTCCTTAAAAGAATTATTACCACTATCAAGATGGTCACTATCATAATGATGAATTTTTATGAAGTCTCACCCAAATATTTAAGAAAATTCATTATTTCTATAGAAAGAATAGTCGACAAAGAAATTGAATTTGTATAAGACGAACCAATCGTCCTAGCACACCAACTGGATAGGCCACCGCTAAAGCCCTGGAATAATCCTAGGTAATAAGGTATATAAATTCATAAGGAGAAAGAGTTATCTAATCATTAGTATCTTCATGTTCCCACATCATCAAAAATTGATGGATGATGCCAGCCTTTTTTCTCTCCTCACACACCATCCAAGGGAATAGGGGAGACATGTTGGGTGCATTAGAACAAAAAGAAAAAATAATAAGTTATATATAGATCATAGATAATAATCTATTCCATCCTAACCACAACAGAAGATATATTATATATGTCCTTTCTTCAAGGGATCCATCATCATTGATAATAACAAACCCAATCAGTTCTCAATAAGGAGTAAAATAAAATCTATTGGATCAGTTCAGTACATTAGTAACCTCATCGGATCTCAGTGACATAGCCTTGAACTCATATATGTTCAGTAATTTTGGATGAGATAATGCCTTAGTGATTCTAGTGGTATTATAGTATTCATTGTAATGGAAATTCTCCCCTATCTAAGAGAATAGAAACTGGCATGGGCCACTAATATTGTAGAGGATGATTCCCTATTAAATGTTATTGAAGAGTTGATAAATGAATGTGGGGACTGAAAATCCTAGGTTAAGGAAATTTCCTTCCTCTGTCTATTATTATATCACCAGTGTGCTGACAGAGATCACTAAATGTGCATCCATAGTTGGGAAAATACAACCATTCAAAAACATGTTCATGAAGCCTTCCATCTTAAGAATTAGATAGATCTAGGAGTTCATTCTATATCTGCATGGGTGTAATCCCCATACTCCATAATAGACTAATATGAGACAGCACTATCACATACTTATTGTGATGGGCACCGATGAGGGAGTATAGTAGGTGGCCTAACTCTGCTGTGGTAAAGGAAGATATAGATCTAGTCCAAGAAAGAGATTAGTGAGAATAGGGTCAAATTATTCCTCATATTATCCTTCAAAATTAAAATAATATCCCTTTACAGGAATAAAATCATAAAGGGGTCATCATAGATACCAGTAGCAGGTTGTATCTCATTATAGAACTCTCTAAGCGGGAGAATCCCATCCAGTTGGTAGATGTCCCATAGCCTGATTCCAACTTCACTAAATGATAGATCAGATTTTTTTTGTTCCATGTTACCAACAACTATCAGTTATTGAAGGAAATTAGGATGGATATATATAATTAATTTGGAGATCCAAGTTGCCTCATATAGATTAACACTGTATAATTGGTCAATTAACTCTGCACACCTTTTCCTCACCTAGAGGGACCATGCTCTTTCATCGAAAAAATTACCTCATAGAAAAATATCCCATTTTTAGAAACACCATATACATGGGGTTTTCATATAAGAGATGAATTTAATTTAATAACATTGATAAATAGTCTGATGGTCAAATTCAAAGCCAGCTAGACCCAAGCGAAAACATTCCAATATGAATGGCAACCTTGGGATTGATCTGTAACCGGCTAGAAATCCATGAAAATTATCATCTAAATATATTTGATAGAAGATGAAACCTGGAAGGATAGCATATTAATGTATGGAGTAGTAATATAATAATTTTACGACAATCCAAACTCATAGATCGGAATCCGGTGTGATGGAAGATAATCCTCGAGCTCTATGAGATGAACCTCTTAAAAACCTCATTATCAGAATTCACATAATACTGGGGGTTACTATTTTGGTTTCTTATAATCATGTCTCACTTATTGGACATAGAATAATAATATCCATGAGAATAAGAATCCATTGAAAAAATAGTTGGTGGAATATTTTATATAGATAATATAAAATCATGTCAAAAGATGTAAAATTCTACCATCATCATGTGCATCACATGAATAAGTGAAGGAATTTAGGAATTGCATATGTAACTTGTGAAACACCTAATACCCAAAAATTTTATGGTTCACATAAAACTCTAGGGAATCAAAAAATCGCATTATCCCTTGATGTCTAGTGATTTGATGGCCTAGATAGGGTCACATGAACCACATGATAGCCAGAAGATAATACAATTTGCCTAACAAACCCCGCAAAACCATCATGGAAATCACAACCTCACACCCAAAGGTCAAAAAATTTCTAAAGTATATATTGTTATTTTGTTAAGAGGGTGTATGGGAAAAATTAGTCTCATGGAATAGTCCTTGCAAAAAGGGATCATATTGGGGTCTTGTGGAATAGTATTTTAGAAAGGGAAAACAATCAAAACTGGGAAGGAGATAGATTTAGAGAAGTGAGAAAGTAGTGAATGTGGTCACCCTCCACTCCCCTATATACAGGTAATTCCATAGAAGACCATGCATCAATTGGAAAACCAAATGCCCCCCAAGACATTGGTTTTTTACAACATCAAATGCTTAGGAGGGAATTTACATTCCCCTGAATCATTCCCTTGTCCTCACGGACATCACTTCTAAGGAGGGAATTCACTGATGCTAGCCAAATGAGCACTGAAAAAATAACAAAGGAATAATTACTAGGATATGGGTATTATTTTCCCCAAAAATCATCAATTGAAGAAGGTTTCCAGGAACTATGGTTTTCGTGATCCTCCAAGGGGTACAAGATCGTGTGACCATTATAATTTCATGTGAAGGATCCAAGCATAGCATATAGTATGTGTAATATCCCCCACACCCCCTTCGATGGGTCCTTATTCATTTTTGAAGTTTCCTCAATCAATTAATGGCCATGAAGTGGAATCTTGATATGCTCCCCCAAACACATGGTTTTTCAACCGGTGGATTATTGAAAAATCATTTGAAAGTACATTTAAAATATAAGTAAGATATCCAAATGATGGTTGCCTCTTATGGTCATAATAGATCACATGATGTATTGAAAATGAGGAGAATATTTTTAATTGAAAATTTTCAATCAAAATTGAAAAATCATCAACCTTTGAATAATAAACAATGGAAATAAATAAAGAGGAGGAAGGAAGCTATCACGGTCATAAAAGTTATGTGATGTTCTCCTAATATCAAAAAAACACTATGAGACCCCAATGACATGCATTCCTTGTCTATAGAAAGCCCTTTGGATTTTGACCCACATCACACAAAGGGCCTCAAATACTTCTAGGAAACATTGTGATCCCCCTATGGATCCAGAAGGACATAGAGACGGAATTTTTCATGAAATTATCGTTAATCTCTATATGATCTTTTTTGTCACATGATGCATCATTGAGGGGTATAGTATTTATCTTCCAAAATACACATGAAATATCACG
Source organism: Viscum album (assembly GCA_963277665.1). Classification (NCBI taxonomy): domain Eukaryota; kingdom Viridiplantae; phylum Streptophyta; class Magnoliopsida; order Santalales; family Viscaceae; genus Viscum; species Viscum album. The sequence goes on along the minus strand of OY728155.1, from coordinate 1,543,199,815 downwards.
AACCCCCCAACTATTTTAAAATAAACAAATGAAATAAAAAATGTGTGAGGTAGGATTCTATCGCGGTCATTAAAACATTGGGATATGCATAGGATGTCTACAAGACTATCCAGAAATGACCCTTCAAAAGGCCTTCCAATCTCATAATAACCCCCTTAAAAGTCATCCTTGTCTCCTGGAAATTCCAAGAAAAGTCACCCATGATCATGCGAAGGACTTTATATGTGCCCCCTGATCTCATGAAAGAACTTTCACATGTCAACATGACAATATTAAATCCATTTTTATAGCATGTATGATGAAACAAGATACCATTACTTAGGAATAATATAATAAAGGGGGGGGGGGTGGTGGGATGGTCTTATGATCACTAAATGACATGTGATGCCCCCTGCGAGATTTACGGTAGGATGTTGTTTATATTCATGATGTTGAGGCCCCTCACTGACTCTAATTTGGCTTCATGAAATTTATTCCACTCAAATCAACAAACAATCTTGGTGGTGAGGCTTATAAATCCCCCACACCAGCATGACAAATGTATCACTACTCTCTATGAATAGTTGAACTCTCAAAACCTTGAATTGGTGCTAGAGCATATTTCTTGGAGTTAATAATCTCACGACTATAAATGATTTATATTAGGTTATATATGGGGAACAATCGGATAATTCATTTGACATATATAAAAACATTACGTGATCACCTATACATCATGTAAATGGCTTCAGGAAGGACATATAGAGAACATCCCACGCATCTTCTACATCATGTGAGACTTAAAATAAGCTAACACTAGATAAATCTAATACATTCCTGAAAAATGGCTAGAACCATGAGTAAGGACAAAATAATAAGTAAATAACATACACATTGATGATTATGTTCTCTTCATGAACCACCCATGACATGTGAAAACAGTAGGACATGTCCCCCATATTTCACATTACTCCTTCTGTATACCATTTGGATCATGATAAGTCCTCTGGACTTGTTAAAGAAAGTATCATAACACCCCACAAGAATGCCACCTTACTCTCATGAATCCCTTTGGGCTCTCCATACCTTCCTCATAGTTTTTGTCAGATATGTTTCTATACTCATATAAAAACACTCACACATTATGGGAAAAGTCTCATGATAGCACATGGGCATTTAAACTATTCCCTACGATGCCCCATGTGCATGCCAACCAGGTCTCACGATTCCCTACAGACATGTTATCACGGAAATTTTATGCCTTATAGACATGTCTTCAAGAACTAGTGACACCCCCAAGACATTTAACATTGAGTTTCATGACAACCTCCATGTCTCTCAACCGTCTCATGCAATGAAACCTGGTCAAGTTCAGTAGATCATGCGACACCTTCTGGATATTTGATCCAGGATCATGCAATGGCTTCCCAGATCAACCGGCCTAGTCCTGCGACGTCCCCCATAAATGTCATCCTTGATTATGTGAAAACCTTTGTACATTACATAAATGTTATTGTAAGTCCCCCAGACATGTAAAATGGACTATACAATTATATTTAGGATATGTAAAGGAGAAACTACCTGAAATGTCAAGAAATAAATGGAGGCATGTAGAGTGGACAATCCATGCTTTTTAGGAAGGAAATTATGACATCTCAAAAATGGGAATCCTAGGACTTGATAATATTATTTCTACATAGTGTGTAAGACCCTATTACAAGGGAAATGTTAGTGCATAATCCCCCATCACTAGGGAATCATCAGACATGATGAATTTATTTATCATCGGTGTGTAAGCCCTGATCACAAGTGAAACATCTGTGTATACACATGAATCATAAAGATATCTCAGGACATGATAAAATTTTCCATCCTCATTGTGTATGCCCAAATAAATAGGGAAGTGTCAGTTTTTAATCCAAAATAACGGGAACTATGCTGACTCTAATTCATGTAATATCTAGGATACATAGGATGCCTCTGTGAGGCTCAAGATCCATATTAAATCACCCAAATGGAATCATAGTACTTCATCACATTATTCATCCTCTGTGTGTAAGACCACATATGAGGGAAATTACAATGTGTATGACTCAATAAATTGTACAATTATTACTTTGATTCACTTCATAATCGGGATATTTAGGATGCCTTCTTAAGGACCAAGCTATATTTCAGACCTCTAAAGGGTTTTCCTAATATGTAAGTTCTTCATCCATAAAGAAATGAGACTGATCATTTTTAAAACCCTGTTTATCACAATGATCATATCTCACATGGGATTATGTATTTTTAGAAATCATATCATTTTCATTATAAGCCTCCATAAAAGAAAGGGAAATATTAGTACCTGAGACCGTATCAAATAAACTACGAGGACTCTACTTTCTTCCATACCACGAATACATAATACACATATCCTTGGCTCGAGTTCTATGTTAATAATCTAATGGGATTCCAAATCAGTTTAAGTCCCACAATGAATCTAACATTTCAACCTTAAAGTCTTAATCATGACCATGGGATGATCATCTACCTCATCTGTCAGTGGACTAATAACCAATTGAACTATGATAACTCTAATTCCTTCTATAACCATGATATTTAGGATTCCTTATCAAGGCCTAGGAACCATATTAAATATCTCAAGGTTTGTATCGTAACATAATCCATTAATCTATATATACTGAGAATAATCCCTTGACATCCCTTGTTTCTCACACCAAGCATAGCTCACATGGGATTAGAGAGACACTACAATCACCTCATTAGCATCATGAGTATACTATTATTAGGGAAAACACTATACATAATTCTTGATGACTGGAATGATATGAATATCCCTCATATAAGTGTTTCTACTTTGGGTCTAGTCCCAAGGGCATGATCAAACTATGGTCACTTGTATTACTACTATAACAAAGATACATTAGATGTATCCTTGAGAATCAGCTAAAATATCTGGTGTCCCATTTACCGCACATATTTCCTCTCTAGATGATGTTAAAATGCATGATTTTGATTAACTAAGTGTGTTTATATTCCTATAATAACGACGATACATAGGACACCTCATAATGGATACATCCCCTCCTCAGAATATTAACAACCTCTCTTTGTGGTAGAAAATTCATGAGTGCTTGGTTATGGGACTTTAACATATAATAAGCTACCCATCATTGGGAAATGGATAAAGAACCTCTGATGCATAGATATTGATTCACTAATGAGATCACCTTTTCTATTTTTACTAATGAGATCCCATTTATTTTTTAATTAAATATAATTAACCTATGATCATTTTGTTAGGGTGACTGGTCCTAAATCAAGATTAAGAAGAGATTCATGAACATATCATAGATCTATAAGAGAGTCCTAGAGTATCCAAAAATTCCCATCAAAAGGGTGGGATGAGCATGAACTCACATCCTCTCAAATACAGTGAGTGCCTATGATTTTGTGGGTCTGAAACCCCAATTGGTGGCATACCTCTAGAAATTAGGTCCACACCTAGTTATAGATGAAAGAATTGTTTGGATTTTCCATTAATATTGAAAATGGTTTCTTGGTGTTCAAGATTGTACAATAAATAAACCCCCCACAGTAAACTATTGGTCATAACTGAACCCACCTAAGTGAAGGTTTCTAAGTCATATCTTATCTGTTAAAATACGGTGTTATATTCAATTGGTATTAAATTAAATATATTACTAAAAAATATATCACTCTATAATAAAATTGTCTTTCTGACATCTTTTTTATACAAACCCTTTCAAAATATTCATATACCTTTAAATGGGGTGTATCAATCTATAATTTATGTGACACCATAGTTCGATCTCTCTAACCATGTATTGCATTTTCACTTAATAAGATGTAGTATTTATGTATGTAATATTCTGGGTGAATAATTTTGTATTAGAAAAAGGTTTATTTGTTTTTGAAAACATGGATTAGAAAAATTTTGTAATAACCCATAGTTTATTCCAAAGCATATGGGAACATCCTATGTTATTCTAAAAAATTAGTGTTGGTGTCCTAGAAAATTCATCCCTATCTTGATACTAGTAAGTGGATATGGATTTGGAATAGATGCATCTAGGGGTAACAACTTTGAATGGAGAATATTGGGTGTTAATTAGACCATCACCAGTGCATGATGAGTGGGACTAAGACTACAAACCTAGCTAGATACTCCAATGGGATAATATTGGGTTAATTAACATTTTATTTATGAACCATTATGAAGGATTTCAATAGATCATGAACATTCATGACCATGTAAAAACCTAATTTTTCATAAATTGAAAAGATGTTATCAATATTTATACATCCAAAAAATTATTTTCATGATTATATGATTTATGATTTTGATTATTGTTTCTCATACTGTACTTTTTATTCTTTCAATGTATATAACTAGAAGGAGACACATTAACATTGTAATTGATAGACAATACAATGATTTTTTTCATGAGTAGATAAATGTTATGGGATTTGGAATAAAATTTATTATTTTTATACTTATGAATCTTTCTAATGCTATGAATCATGTTCAGATTCCAAATGAGAAAATGTGGAATCAATGTACTATTGATTCCATCATGAGACAACATCCACCTTATTTTAGTGGGCTAATTAATCCATTAATTTTCGAGGAATGGACATATACAACTAAGAAGGTATTTTTTTCATCAATGCTCATAATATGAAAAATTTATCTTATATTTTTACCATTTAGAAGGTGAAGAGGATCAATAGTGGACTCTTATCAGGAATACAAGTCGATTATAATAAATTGAATCTATGGAGTGGGATGTGTTTTTTGAGGTTATTTTCTAATAAGTACATTCCTAGTATTTTTTATATGAAAATTAAGAAATAATTTTGTGTGCTGAATTAGAAGGCTAATGAATCCATTAGTACATTTGAGGAAAACATTTCAAGACTTTTATAGTGTGATTCTAGTATTATCATTGAAATATAAATTAAAATTGATTGATTCCTTAGTGGATTAAAACCATGTATTTGAAGGTATTTGGACATTAGATACTTCATTAGATATGAATAAATCATTCAATGTACTATCAAGGTATATATATATATTAAATTTACTCATTAATCTTAGCGTTTTGATAAGAAAATAAAGATAAAATTAAAAGGAAATATTAATAAACAAAACCATGTAGGGAAGAATATGAGTCTTAATTTATTCTATATGTTTGGAAAGAAACATAATGTAAATTAACATAATGGAAAAATTAAAATATTTATGTTTGTAAATGAAGGAAATTAAGAAATCAAATCCAAAACTAATAGGATGAAGTTATATGATGATGTGAATTCAAATAATGATCCACAACATTCACTACCCAATCACCAATGTTTCAAATTAAAGGTGTATGATAATTATGCTAACTAGTTCTTGAATCCAAAGGTTAATGATGATAATCAATTTCAAAAAACTCTTAATCGTAGTGAAAACAAGAAATCTCAGGTTATCACTATTTTGTATATGGGGTATGATAATGAAGTGGTGAAAGGTACACTTACTATCCTATATAGAATTGTTAATGTATTGTTTTATTCTATTTTTACCCAATCATTTGTATCTGAATAACATTATAAGGGTATAAAGTAAACTCTTCAATGATTATATGTTATATTAGAAGTAAAAACCACTTAATGGTATTATGATCGCATAGCAAGTCTATGATTCTTCCTGTATTTTAGTTTTTTTGAATTCACTTCATGTAAAACTGATTATTATCCATCTAATTGATTTTGATTTTTTTGTGGATTGGATTTCATTATATATAGGCAATATTAATTTTCAAGGAAGGGAAGTCACATTTTAAATTCCAAACTGACCTATGATCATATATTTTTTGAGTAAAATTATGAACTTCTAATAGAAATCACATTTATTGTTTGGGTCTTGATTCATATTCAAGGGTGTATTTATCTCAAATGGTTGGGGATAAACTAAAAATCAAAGATTTTTTTATTTTAAGTGATTTTTGATGTATCTCTGAAAGGGTTTTTTATTATTCATGTAATACCCCAATATTTTATAGTACATTATATTTTTAAAGAAATTAAATAGATTATATTTCATGTAACACTGACTTGGCTGGTGTTACATTCAAGACAGGGTTTCTATGAAAAAACAGTTGGTATAAAAATAATATAAATGTTATATATATAACTTATCCATTGACAATTAAATATAATGATAGGAATAGTAATAAATAAATTTTCAATTTTATTCATGATGTATTCCCATAAATAAAAAATATTTATAATGAAATGTATAAGTTTTGGTAAAATAGTTATATGTTTAGAAATACTATTTTTATAAAGGATCTACTTTTTATATCCTTTTTTGAAAAATAGTAAAAATAATTTTAGACACTCGTAATTGTTTAATTTGGTAAAATATATATTATTTTTGAATTTAGGATATCAAAATTAGCTTAGGGGGTTGTTTTATGAAAACTGTCAATTTTTGATGTATAGTGAATAAAATGAAATGTTGATAAAAACCCTACCCTTTTATTTAAATAATTATTTTACATTTATTTTATTTAAAGTAAAAATATACACATAATAAATATATATTTCCAATTTAGATCATTGGAATATTTTTTATAATAAAATTATATTTAAAAATTCATTCAACTTTTTATAGTATTTTTACCCGCCTTTTAGCCACAATTATAGATTAACACTATTTGTTTACCACATATGTGAGTTGAATTTTGAAAAAAAAACATACAAGGTTTTAATAAGTATGAATTTTTTTTAATATGATCAAAATAGTTTTTTATGAATAATAACATTTGAATTTTATTTACCACTGTTAAAGGTAAATTGGGCAATTAAAGGTAAAAGTAATATTATAATAATATAAAATTACCCTAAAACTTGTCCTAATTTCATTGGATATATATTATTCAACCAAAATAAACCTTATGATGAAAATATCATCATTTTTAAGAAAATTTGTTTTTATTAAGACAATTATTATATTTTTTATAAAGAATAGCTAAAACTGTCATATTCAAATTTTAGTAACTATTTTGTTTTTAATGTGAGGGTATAAAACTGATATGGTCAACTATAAATAGTATTTACAAATAATATAAATTTATCCACTTCATGAAAATTTATTTATAAATTTTAGACATTAAATAATTAAATTAAATTGAGATACAATGATGATGCATTAATTGTTTAACTAACTGAGATATCAAATAAATGATATTAAAAATATAAAAAGAAAAATAATTTGACTTAATTAATGAAATAAAAAATTTAATAGTTACCTTATACATGTTAATGAGATATTGGAATTATTTTTTCATTGATATCATGTAATATTGATTTTTTTTAAATTAAAATATTGAATAATATTAATATTATCATAAATGAATCATTAAAATAAATAATATTTTATTAAATGAAATAAAAGTAATAAAAATATATGGTTCATCCAAAAAACATGGATAGTGTTAAATATGCCATAAATGATCTAATTGGGGTTCGTTTGGCAGTTTATATTGAATATAATAGCCCAATAGTGTAAAAAGATAAGCTGTGATGATAAGGATAAATTGATTAACCAAGAGTTAAAGCCAAAAGATAAGGTTAAATTTATGACATTACAAGTCTAAAATTAATTTTTCAATGTGATCATAACCAATACTTATATTATCTATGAATAAAATCACTTTGGATACATTTTTAATTGAAAATTAATTTATATTAATTTATATTATGAGATTTTCTTAAAGTTCCATTCTCCTCTCTTATAAAGGGGAACTTCTCCTTCTTTTTAATTCACACATTTAATGCCCTTTGGCTCGGACATACCCCACCAATATCCTCTACCAACTTCCCTCACTTCATATTAGAGTCTATTCATTGGGTATAAAGCTAACCAATTGAGTCCTTTTGTGCAAATCAAAATGAGAAACTTGAAGAAGTGGTAATTGTTTTACCAATTCCTTCAATGTTATTTTCTTATTATAATTACTTTTATTATGTTTTTTTCATACTAAATTAAAAAATCCACAATTTAATATATTCAGATATTTTTTATGATTATGGGACAACCATATTCATCACTTTACCCATCCTATGAAAATCAATATCACCATGTGTGCGTTTGTATGGCTTGCCGTCTTTATGTCGGGGTGTAAACTGTTTTTCATCTATATTTCAGTTCAATGGGTATAATGATAAATATAAAGGTTGTAAATAAAAAATGTGAGATTATATTTTTTTATAACTCACATTCCATCCAATTCCATACCATTTAACCATTGAGGAAATGATATTGTTGCTCATGCATATGTAAAACATACCATCTCTACAACACGAAAAGATTCACCCACCATTACAAACATTTCAGAATGATTAAAAAAATTTATATACTAAGTAAATATGAAATATATGATATAATAATTTTATTATGATAATATATATATTTCATTTACTTTCTTCCATTCAATAGGATAAGAAAACAGAAAGAATGTTCATGTGTACGTACGATCAACCATCTCCATGATCAGTGTCTTCCATTTAATATATATAATATATATATATATATATGATTGATATATATATATATATGATATATAAATCATGTTATACAATCTTGATGTAAGTAAATCATGATCTAAGTAATATGATACATAATAATAAGTCAAAACACCTACGATAAACAAAATAATTATTTCCCAAAACATTACTTTAACAAGATATTGTTAATAAATAAATGATATAAATCCATAGATGAATAAAATATGATATCATAATTAATATTATGATTCTGGTATAAGTTAATAATTGGTTTAAAATCATTAAACAAGAGTTTTAGACACTTATGACGATTACCATACCTAAGGTAAATGAATTTTTATCACACATTTAATTTTCGTGAGATATAAGCCACGTTCACCACCTATTTGTTGTGTGTGGTGTATGCAATGCTCATATTATAATTGATATCATTAATAAATTAATGTTTATGGTATTTAAATATTAATTTGAATAAATTGGGGGTTTTTATTTAAATTTTCAAAGTGGTATGAGACGCTTTGAATGTTTAAATAATTTACCCTTTCTAAATTTCATCATTCTTAATATTATAATAAATTTTTATATCTATATATATAGGATTATAAAGAACATTTTATCTTTATTTTTATGTTCATTCAATTGTTTTGAAAAATAAATATTATATCGTTTTTCTTTAAGGGTTAATTTTTCAATCTCATTATTATCCAATATTTTTTATGCATAAGAATTTATTAGGATATATTTATCATCCATGTCCATGTTTATTAAAATAAATCAAAAGGAATATTTTTAAGTTTTTTTAAGGGAATCTTTAACTAAAAAATTATTTTATATTTTTAAAGATTTATTATTCTAATTTTTTTCATTAATTTCCATATTTTCAAAATATTTTTAAGGTTTTATTTATATGGACATGAATGCTTTAAAATGTAAACTCCTTTGAAATGTTTCAAAGTGGTATTGGAAACATTGATTCAAAAATCACTTTTTAGATGTATCCTTTCATAATTATGTTGCTTTTTAATAAATTCATTCAATGTAAAAAAAGGTGTATCTCTCTCAAAGAGTTTTATTGGTTATCATTTTCATCTATGTCAGCATCCTTGTTGGATTTTATACTTAATTGACATAGATTTTTTATGATACAATCTTTCATATTATATTGATAGACTTATGATATGTATGACTATGGATATGATATTTTAATACCATTCATTGTTTATGGATATCATATTAACATTATGTATACTATTTTTAATACGAATGTCTATGTTATGTTTCACCCTTATCATATGAGGAATGTATTGTAATTAATAAGTGATGAGTGAGGTAGATATAGCCTCTCGATGCGTCGGTAGGTCTCATGAGACAAAATAGTGTCTTAGAATGAGGCATTGACAGTATGGTTATTTATGGTCTAGGCACAAGGCCTTAACAGTATGGTTATGATGTCTGACATTATGCATTTCGTCATTATGAGATTTTTTATTAATATTGAATGTGATTATTCATCTACTTGAATATCCCTGAGAACATTTAAATGTCATTATTTGATTTGTTTTCTTTACATACTATACTTAATAGTATATTTTAAAGTATTGTGTTTTAGTTTTATAATTGAATTAAAATTTTGTGATTATTTGTGAATGCTTTTGCTATATTCTATAGCCTTACTCAGCATTTGAGCTCACCACTTTAGTATTTTTTATTTTCCCAGGATTCCAAGAAGTGTTTTATGATTTATATGTAGGATTAATCTTGTAGAATAATCGAATTCTCAAATAATTACCTATGTTTCTTTTTATGTTCAAAATGGTAATGTAATTTTCATGTTTGTATTCTATTTTTGAGACTTCTAAACTTATCATTCATTTAAGATTTTATTCCTTGTAATCATGACAATGTATTAAAATAATTCATCAACTTCGAGCATATGTGGTTGGGGCATTAGAGTTGTTATCAAAAGATATTTATCCACAACCTTAGAAAGGGATTTAGAAAACAAAGATTATAGATCATAATCCTAAGATAAAATTTTAGGATAAGTATAGAGGAAAATCCTAAAATTTTGGTAATTTAGATATTGTGTGGGTATTCTTAGAAAATACATCCCTATTTGGATACTATAAGTGGACGTGGTTCTAGCACAGATGTGCCTTAGTGTAATAACATCAACAAGGTGTTCCAAGCTTGACTTGGGGTAACTTGGTACATGACAACATGCCTTACTCTTCACCTGGTTTGGCACTCCCAAGGGACACTCTTTCAACAATTCATATATTATTTATCTACCATTAAGAAGTATTTAACCCTAAAGATTCACCCAATGTAACCAATGTTTGTGATTATAGGATTTACGATGCATAAATTTATGTTATATGTTATACCATATTTAGAGTAATAAAATGTTCATAACATTATAATCTAATGCAATATATTATTTCTTATAGAAATGGCATCTTACAGAATGAATGAGAACTCCACCAACACACATGATCCTAATAGTAATAAGGATCATACCTTTCTCGGTCTTAAGACAATATTTCGAAGAAACATAGTCTCCCATGTATTATCATTATATCGGAAAATAGTATCATGTGTTAATAAGATAAGTAAATAATTATCTAAGTCTTATGGATTTGAAGGGAAATAAGAGAAGAAGAAGATGAAAGAGAAAAATTTGGATATAGGGAAGAAGAAAAAGAAAGATTTTTCCACATGTGAAAAATTGTGGAATGAATCACCCTTGTAAATGCTTAAAGGTAATGGTAGTTTGTTATATATGTGGAGAAAAGAGACACCATTTAAATGATTTAAAGGGTAAGAAAAATGTTTTCAATGTACAAAAATTTAACCACAAAGAGATGAGACACTATGAAAATAAATGTCCCAATAGTCAATGTAATATACCCCTGATGATGGTTTTGGACAATGAGAAAGTTAGAATACATCCAAAGATGAATAAGAATAATTAATATGCATATTCATGAATTATTTAATTTTAATATTTTATTAGAAATTTTCTACTTATAATAATTATGGAGTATATAAGTATTCTATTGTAGTATTATTTGATTAATTATTTGAGATTTTATAGCATAAAGAAAAGTGACATAATAGCATGTTAAACGTTTTGGAAAATATATAGTTGAGAGAAAGACATCCCTTAATATGTTTATGATACTGAGGTAATGTTGTTGGAATAAATAGATAATTTATTTGGAAAAATTATATGGGATATTATTAACTACCTTGGAACTGATTAATCATTTCTTTGTTCCATAATTGTCGGAGTTTACAACAGTTTTTTATTTAAGGAGCATTTACAATATTCTATGTTTTACTAAAGGAATAAGGAAGCATGAACATATTACATAAGGTGTTATATAGTAATTAATGTTATTACCACATTTTAAGAGAATAAATGAATATTTTATTTATGTGTATGGTATGTGACAAAATGGGATATGAATTATGTCATATTGATTTGAGAAATTTAGTGACCTTCCTTATAAATTTTCAGACTATGAGTTTGAACAGAATTATTTTGGATAAGTCTAAAGGTTGAAATGGATTAATTTGAAAATTATATATAATTTTTTACTGTTAAAACATTTATTATTGTTTTTTTAGAATATTATAATAATATATATTTAAGAAAAGGAAAACCCCTAGGTCAGGTGACAACTCGTCGCTTCTGGCAAGACTGCAAGACATAAACCCGTAGCCAAAGGTCGACAAGGGTACATCACCTACCAATGACCTACATGATATCCTAGTTAGTATAACATGGCTTTTATTTATTTAAATGTTATTAAAGATGAATTATAAGTTCATTTTTTGAACCCTATATAATTATGATAAATATAATATTTTTGAATTTTATTATCTTTTAGAGTGAAAGATGAGTTTTTGGTAAATTAGTTAAAGGATGGAACTCTACTTGTCATGTAAGTATACATCGTTTTTTTCTTAATCAATAAGTTAAATTCATATCTCCACTAAATTTAAAGGATCATAAAACAATTTTTTTCCTATTAATTTTTTTTCATGACTGAAATGGTTCTGTAGGCCATCATATATTTATGGATTTTTTGTTGTTAACTTTCTCTTGACCATGTTTTCTATCACTCTTCACTAGAGTATGACATTATTATATTTCATACATGTCCATATTTTCACTTTCCAAAAATTATCTCTTATTTTAAATCCTAATTTGGTGGTGAAATTTTTACCTTCCTTTCTCTTTTATTAAGAAGACAGTTTATCAAACTATTTTATGATGTTGGATTTTAGTAAAAATATTTCAAAAAGACCAAACCCTATTTTTTGATCCCGAGTTCAAATTTCAAGGATGTAAATTATTAATGTAGGGGAAAATTTAACAGCCTAATATTTCATATTATGGAATATTTTTAATGAAATTCAATATCTTATATTTGAAACTACACCGAATTGGATTGTGTTATATGCAAGCTTGAGTTTCTATGAAATAACAGTTTAGTATTATATTTATTTAAATGTTATATTTATAACTTATCCTTTAAGCATTAAATATAATAATATTAATATTAGTAAATAATTATTAAATTTTATTCATAATTTTTTCTCATAAATAAAACATATTTAAAATGAAATGTAGAAGTTTTTGTAGAATTGCTATATGTTTAGAAACCCTATTTTCTTAAAGGAACTACTTTTTATATACTTTTTTAAAAAACAATATAATTAATTTTAGACACTCAAAGAGGTTTAATTTGATAAAATATAAATCATTTTTTAATTCTAGATATGAAAATTATATGAGGGACACTTTTTGATATTTTGTTTGAAAACATTCATTTTTTGATGAAAAATGAAAAATATTGCAATATAGATAAAAAACAGACAATTTCATTAAAATTATTATTTTACATTAAATTTATTTTAATGTAAAAATAGATAAATAATAAATATATTTTTTCAAGTTATTTTATTGGAATATTTTTATAATAAAATTAGATATAAAAAGTCATTAATCTGTTTAACGTCGTTTTACCTACCTTTTAGACACATTTGTAGATTATCAATAGACATAATTTTACCCTTTATGTGAAAATAATTATAACAAATGCACATAAATAGTTGTAATAATTATGAAAAAATGTGGTTCAACAGGATCAAAATAATTATTCATGAATAGTTACATTTGAATTTTATTTACAACAGTTAAAAATTAATCAGGCAATTAAAGGTAAAAATAATATTATAATAATTTGAAATTTTCCTAACACATGAAATAATTTCATATTATAAGTCTTATTAGAACAAAATCAACCTTAGGTCGAATATATGATCATTTTTATGCCACTTGTGTCTATTAGGACATTTATTATATTTTATTTAAAGAACAGTTGAGAATGTCATATTCAAATTTTAATAATTGTTTTATTTTTAACATGAGGTTATATAAGTGATATGATAAAATATAACCAATATTTATAAATATAATAAATTTATATTCTTCATCATAATTTTTTTATAATTTTTAGACAACAAATAATTAAATTAAATAGTGACATAATGATGCTAGAGTAATTGTTTAATTAATTGAGATATGAAATAAATGATATTAAAATATTAAAATAAATATAATTTGACTTAATTAAAAAAATACACTAATTTAATATATGCCTTAGACATGTTAGTGAAATATTTTAATTATTGGTTCGAAGTTATCATGATTGGTTGATATTTTAAAAAATAAAGATATTGAATAGTATTAAAATTGATATATAATATACTTTAAAATAAATAATATTTTTCTAAATGATATAAAATCATAAAAATATAATTCTCAGCCAAATAACTTTTATAGTTTTTATTATGTCATTAATGATCCAATTTAGGTTCATTTGTCTTTTTATAGTAAATATATTAACCCTATAGTGTAAAAAAGACAAGTTGTAACGATTAATGTTAAATAGTTTAACTAAGGGAAAATCCAAAAGATAAGGTTAAATTTTTGACCTAAACATGTCTAAAATTCATTTGTTGATTATATTTTGGCCTATAGTCATCCTAAACTCTAATAAACTCACTTTTGATCTATTTTAATTGAATATTAATTTATATTAATTTAATATTTTAATATTTTCCTAAAGTGCCGCTCACCACTCTATTAAAAGGGAACATCAACTTCTCTTTAATTCGCACATATAAAACCATTTGTCTCAGCCAAACCCAACCAATATCCTCTCTCAAATTCCCTCAATTATTACATAAGGCCAAAATATGTCCATAAAACCAACCTATGGAGTCTTTTTGTGAAAATCAAATGGAGACACTCGATGAAGAGGTAATTGTTTTACAAATTCGTTCAATGTTCTTTTCTTATTCTACTTTATTTTACTATGTTGTTTTAATAATAAAGATAATACCCTAGAATATTCTATATTATATTCTTTGTTTTGAACATGGGAAAACCATATTCACCCTTTTACCCATCCTATGAAAAATATCATCACCAAACGTGTGTATGTACGACCTACTATCTCCACATCGGGGTGTAAATTTTTTTTCATTTGTACTTAATTTAAATGGGTATAATGAAAAATATAATGTCTTTAAATAATAAATATGACATGATATTTTTTCGATATAATTCATATTGCGTCCAATTCTATACCATTTCACCATTAATGAAATGATATATTTGATCGTGCGTACGTATGTCTTACCATCTCCACGACGTGATAAGATTCACCATCCATTATAACAATTTCAAAATGAATATAAAAACTTATATGCTGATTAAATATTAAATATATGACATAATAATTAAATTTGAAATATATATATATATATATCATTTACTTTCTTCCATTCAATATGATAAGAAAAATGAAACATCGTTCATGTGGACGTACGACCTACTATCTCCATGAACAGTGTATTCTGTTTCATATATCTACAATATATATCTACTTAATATATATATATATGATATATAAATTTTGTATGTAAGTAAATCATGATCTAAGTAATATGACCAAGAATAACAAGTCAAAACACATACGAT
Source organism: Viscum album (assembly GCA_963277665.1). Lineage (NCBI taxonomy): Eukaryota > Viridiplantae > Streptophyta > Magnoliopsida > Santalales > Viscaceae > Viscum > Viscum album. The sequence continues at coordinate 1,543,184,190 of OY728155.1, read as the reverse complement.
AATCAAATCAATTATTACCAGAAACATTGTTTTAACAAGAAATTGTTAAAAATGAATAATATAAAGCCATAAATGAAACATATATAATATTTTAAATATTAATATGATTATGTTATAAGTTAATAAATTGTTTAAAAACATTATACATGATTCTCTGATAAGTATAGAGAGTATCAGACCTATGATTAGGGAATTGGAATCCCGCTTTTAATTTTTGTGAGATATAAACCACATTCACCATGTTTTTCTTGTGTGTAGTGCATATACTACCCCTATTATATGCGATAAAATTAATACAATTATCTTTTTGGTATTTCAATATTCATTTGAATATATTAGGATTATTATTTAAATATTTAATGTGGTTTGGGATGCTTTAAATGTTCAATGAATTAATCCTTTCTCCATTTCAATATTCTTGATATTATCATACATATTAATTTATATGTATATAAAAGATTATAAAGAACATTTTATGTCTATTTTAATGTTCGTTCAAATATTTTCAAAAATAATTCTATTAATGTTTTAACGTAAGGGTTAATATTCCAATCTCATTATTTTATGATATTGTTTATGAATATGTATTTATTGGAACATATTTATGATCTATGTCAATGTTTCATAATAATGTTTTTAAAATTAATATTTTTAAGGTTTTATGTATGGGAATATTTAATAAAAACACTTTTTAAATGTTAGAAAGACTATTTCTTCTAAATCATTCTCATTAATGTCCATGTTTTCAAAATAGTTTTATGTATTTATTTATACGAGCAAGAATGTTTTTAAAATGTTAATTCCTTTTTAATGGTTCAAATTGGTATTGGAACCATTGATTCAAAAATATCTTTTTAAATGTATCTTGTTATAAGTGTGTGGATTTTAATTAAATTACTTCAAAGTAAAAAAGGGTATCTCTCTCAAAGATTTTTAATGGTTATTATTTTCATCTATCAACATCCTTTTCAGATTTTATGATTAATTGAGATTAATTTATTATTATATAATATTTAATATTATATTGAAGGTTTTATGATATGCCGGACTATGGGTGTGTTATTTTAATACCATGGTCAAAGTATTAACAATTAATATTCTAGTTTTGATATAATTTTTTTTGTTATGTTTCACCCTTTTCATATGAGGAATATATTGGACATAATAAGTGACGGGCGGGGCCTGATATATCTTCTAAATGTATCAATATGTCTCATGAGATAAAATAGTGTCTTGGCATTATTCCCTGATAGTATGGTTGTGTATGGTCTTGGGATGAGGCCATGTCAGTAAGGTTATAATGTCTAACATTATGAATTTCCTCATTATGAGATTAGATATTAATATTTTATGTAATTATTTTACTTGTATAATATCCATGAGAAAGTTTTATTTGAATTATTTTATTTATTATTTCTATATTATGCAAAATATAATATTTCAAGGGCTTGTGTTTCATTTTTATACTTTCCTTAAAAGTTTATTCTTATATATGAATGATTCTGCTATATTGTTTAACCTTACTAAGCATCCGAACTCACCTCATTCAAATGTATTATTTCCCAAGGATTCCATGATGTGTTTTATGATTTATATGTAGTGTTAATCTAGGAGAATAATTTAATTCTCAATGAATTATCTATTTTTCATTTTATGTTTAGAATTTAAGATAATGTTTATGTTTGTATTATATTTTCCAAGACTGCTAAACATATTAACCATTCAAAATTTGGTTCCATGTGACCATGAAAATGTATTAAAATAATTAACAAGATCTATGCATCTGGGGTCAAGGTGTTACAATTCCATTGAATCATGAAGTTTAGTTTTTAATAGAATTCATACTCGGTTTTACACCCATTTCAAGGACTTTGTATTGAATAGCCCGAATTGATTAACAATAATTGAAGAAGAATGATAAGGAGAATCATGATAAGGGGTTAATTCATATAATTATTTTTCCCAAGGGTGAAATTTTTCATTTTATTATGAATAATGATCTATCAATATCACTCTGTATTGATTATCCAGAACAAACAATATCACGACAAAAAATTAGTATCATCTACACAATATTTATGATTTTTTCGATCAATTACAAAGAGATCAATATTTTTTAAAGATTTATATTTGACATGATTAATATTTTATTTGGTTTAGAAGTGATAAAATACCCCAAATATCCTTCCATTCAAATCATAGACACTATGACATTATGGTGATTTTATTTTGTCTTTTTAATTCTTCCACTAGGTTTATTGATTTAATCAAGAAATTGTTTTTACATCTCCTTGATTATTTTTTGTAGTCTTCATAGATGATATTAAAATAAATTCCAAGATAAGGGAATGGAAAGATGATCACTTGATTTTTATACAAAAGAACTTAAATAAATTGAATCTATATGCACAATTTACCAAGTGTGATTTTTTTCTATAGAATGGTTAATTTTTTGACAAATAATCTCAATTGAGGGTATGTCGGTGGATCCATAAAAGATATAATTTATTTAAAACTGGTTAATACCGACTACATTAACTAAGATTCATAGTATTTTTATATTGGTTGGATATTATCAACTATTTATGAGGGATTTTTCATTCATATATAATCCAATCACCTTGTTAACCTGGATGAGAGTCAAGTTGCTTTGGACTAATTAATATGAATAAAATTTCATGGAACTAAATAAAAGTATGGTTAGTGAACCTCTTCTTACACTACCCTATGGTGGATAATGATTTATGATTTATAATGACCCATAAAATAAGTGTTTGAGATTCATATTAATGTAGAATGACATTGTGATGGCTTATACCTCATCAAAATTAAAGGTTCATGAGAATCATTACCCGACCCATGACCTAGATTTAGATATGGGAATCATTGAATTAAAGATATGGAATCATTATCCTCATTGAGAAAGGTGTGATATATATACTTATGAAAAAGCTTTAAATTATGTATTCACCAAGAAATAGATGAATATGTTATAGAGAATATGGTTGGATTTGATTAAAAAATATGATTGCTAAATATATTACCTCTTTGGAAATGAAATAAAGTAGTATGAGGCTTTTAGTATAATGTTTCATGATAGTTTATATATAATGAGTGTCACAAAAGATATTATATTTCTAGATTTGAAAAGTATGGACCTAGAAATCTTGAAAGAAGGGGAGAAATATTATTTTTCTCAGATGTCTGTAAAACCATTTATCCATGTGACGATTAAAGAGGTATATAACGAAGATGTAAAGATATAAAAGAAGTTGATAAATTTTCCTGAGTTCAACTTTTATTGTGATGGAATGATATGGTTCTTGAATCCAGTGTGTGTTATATTAATACCAGGCCTGAAGAAGGAGATGTTGTAAAAATCTCATAGCTCGTCATTCTCTATCCATCCTATATATATGAATATTTGTAGAGATCCTAAAGAGTATTAATAGTGGTAAAACATGAAGGGAGATATTATATAGTATATATCTCATTGATTGGTATTTATGAATATTAAGAAAAAGAGAAATAAGAATAATTAGATATTACAGACATTACCCATACCACAATAGAAATGAAAAAACATCACCGTGTATTTCATCATCAGACCCCAGAAAATCTAATGTTCATAATGCTATTTGGTTATATTTGATTGGTTTAAAAAGTCATAACATTTAATTACTAAAATAGAATATCTATCTTAGGATTATCTTTCACAGATATACAATAAAGAAGTGGTAAGGTAGTGTGGAGCACCACATTATACAGTATCTTTCTGAGATTTCATATTTACCTCAATGTTCTAGAGAACTATTCAAAAAATATTTAGATACGATTTTATGTTTTAGTACTATATATTATCCTCACAAATATGGTTATTCTGAGAGATACATTCAAACCCTATAAGATATTTTGAGACTTTGTTCATTGGATTTCAAAGGTGGCTGAGATCAACAACCTCTTTTAGTCGAATTATTTTATAATAATAGATTTGAATCAAGATTTCATATGGATCCATACGAAGTACTCTATGAAAAAAAGTCTAGAACACCAATATATAGGATGGAGTTGGAGAATAATATATATTGGTATATGATCTAGATTATTAAATGACATAGATAATTAAAACCATTAACCAGTACATCTAGAAAACTCAAAGGTGGTGGAAGAGTTATGGTGATAATAATTGAAGAGATATAGAATTTGAAGTTTGAGATAAATTATTCCTATTAATTTTATATTGAATAAGAATATGATATTATAAATGAAGGTAAATGAAAACCCTTCGAATATTAGTCCCATTTGGATTCTTGATCAATTAATAACTATATCTCATTTCTTATAACTTCAATGAAACCTCTACCAAGTTATTGATATGTTCAATGAATCACTTTGGGTATGTATATAACATATCATTTATTTTTATGTAACATAGAGGTTGTAACAATGGAGCACTATATTTCTTATTAAGAAAAAATAGTAGATAATATTTATCATATAGATAATGATTTATGGAACAAGATTACTCACTTGGCTAATGTTCTTTAGGGGAATCATAGATTTTAGGACGCTACATGGGAACCTGAGGATAGATAAAGTAGAGATATACTCATTTTTTTGTATTCGAGTAAAGTAATTTTAATGGTAAAAATTATTATAATCTGTATATAATGTAACACCCCAATATTTGATATGTATGTCCTTTGAAATAAACACGTAGTACGTGATAGCTTGCTTTACACATAACCTATAGTAAAAAAGAACCATGACCTATGAATAATTTATAACCTAGCCATTAATTTGGAAGTTATGAATAGTACTAAAAAAATATGTAAAAGATTTTAAAATTTATTAAATATTGATAATGTATTTATTAGTTATTCCAAAATTGGTATTCATTTTCTAGTAAATTCATTTTATGCTACAAATATATCATTTCTTAAAAACTGTTTCTGTTACATTTTTCACAAGGATATTATAATAAGTTTATTAAATATTTAGATATTTTATTTTAGATCATAAATATCCATTTTTAAATCATCATATCAATATTATCTGAAGGTGAATATTAATGATTATCCTAAAAATATATTATTTTGAATAGTGAAAAAATATATTTTTTACATTCATTTATTTTCATTACAAAAAGTAATTTACCATTATGCTAATAATTAGATATAGAATTAATTTAAGTCAATTTTAATTATTAATATTCTAATTGATTATATTTCAATTATCATTATACAATATTTTAGTATAAGTTCATTTATAGACTTAAAAACAAATCTCTCCAAAAACTATTTTTATGCACGCAATGTGTTTTTATCTTAATAAATTAATTTAATCACTATTGAGTAATGTTTTTAACAGAATTTTCAGATAATAAATTCAATAAAATATATCAACATTCATTTTAATGTCTTTATAGGTAATTTAACAAAAAAATCAGTTTTATGCTTAAAATGAATTTATCTAAAAACTGGTTTTCGTTACTTTTTTGCAGGCTTATTTAAAATTAAATTATTATTCTTATATAAATTTAATCTAGTAAAATTTGTTCCATATATTTAATCATAATAATTAATATAATTTAATGGGATCAACTTAATTTTTTTTCATAATAAATAGTAACAACAACAAAATGTTGATACCACGGATAATGTTAAAAAGGGTTTACCAGGGATTAAACCAAGAGAGAATGGTTGGAATTCCATATAAACATGTATAATTCATATTGTTTTCATATATTTAAACCATATATTATCTTATATTTTAATATATGCCCATGTTTTTGCTTTATCTTGAAAAATGTGTTATGTTATTGAAATATTTTATGTAATTCCATGTGTTTCCCTCACCTCACTTATTAAAGGGAGCCTCTTATCCACCATTATTCATGAAATTTTATCATATATGTTAGAAATAAATATAAAAACCCATTCAAGATTCAATAAATTCATAATTGATCCCATTTTATTCTTTTATGATCAATATTTGAATAATTATGGTGTAAGCCAAAGGAGGTCTCTCAAAGAAGAGGTATAAATCGTAAGCAAACTATTACAATTTTATTTATTCTTCCACATAAAATAAACCTATTGTATCCATCATAAAATGTTGAATATAGTATAATAAATATAATAATATTTCAATATGTTTATTCCACAACCATTTTCCCACTTCCTGTTTACCGATTGGGAAATAAAAGTATCCCTCATGCATACGTGTAGACTACCGCCTACACGTGGTGATTCGATTCATTATCCATAACCATATTTCATGGATGGTTATTATGATTTATTAATTGTATTTATATATTATATTTATGATATATTAAATATTTTTTTTTAAATCTGAAATATTAGTTACCTATATTTTTTTCTATCCATCGAATGTGGAAACATCATTCATACATACGTACGGACGGAAATCTCTATGAAGTGATGTAATTCATTTTTAATCACCAATTTAAATGAATGGATATAAAATTTTATTTTATAAATAAATATTATAATTGTTACATGATTTATATTATTTAGATTAGGTAATGATGATAAAAATTTAAATATCATAACTTCTAAATAGAAACATATATGAAAAATGGAAAAGTAAATTTCTGTAATAAATGATTTTAATAAATAATTATTAGTAGGTATTGAAATTCTATAAGAGGACCATATATTATATTATATGTATTAATATGGTTCTAATATAGATTTATAATAAATTTTAATTTACTATGTAAGTGTTTAGAGTGATTACAAAGAAAGATAAACTATAGATAAGGGTTTATGTTATAATCTCACTTTTTTCAGGGATTATCTATAGTAAAATTAATGTTGATGGAATTATATGATATAACTATAAAAAATATAATTTATATTATTATAATTTATTTATATATAGTTATTACATTTTTACATCCATTTTACTCTTTTTATATACTCATGATATCGAATTAATGTTTTAATGAAAACTTACTTTATTTATCTCTTTGGTCTAGAATATTTCTCTTCTATATCAATATATTTTTGTAAAATAATTCAATAATGTTATTAATATTATCAAATGAATTTATAAATTAATTTTTACCCATGATTTATTATCTATAATTTATTGAAAATTAATCTTCTTTCCATTTTCTGAACGAGGTAATTTTGACTTTTTATCGAAAATGTGAAAGGAATATTTGTTTTAACACATAATTCATGAATGAATATTCATTAAATTGTGAGTTATATTTGATTTGAAGCCTCTTTTATAATATTTTGTGGTTATTTTTTAGAAACTTTTTAATTATATTTTTCAAATTTTTAGATTTGAAATAATATATTTTAAAATTATAATGGTATTTTCCTCAATAAATGATCCAATTATATTATAAATATATATTAGTATATAAAAATATCATTTTATGTTTGTTATGATTAAGGGATATTATAAACTTATAACATTTTTATTAATTACATTTATAGCTTATGAAGTTACAAAGGATCAAATAACAACTGAGAATGGGGGGGGGGGTGATTCGGATGTTATACATTTTATAAGATTCAATAATTTTACAAACATAACACTTGAAACCTATTAAGATTTATTTAATTATTATATTTTTAAAAATTCAGGTACGAAAAATTTGGAAATAATCTAAAGAACAAAATATTTACATGATTCAACTTCACTGTGAGAACCTATATCCATTCCATAGCCACACCCATAGGTCTATTGAAATTAATTATTAATAATAAGTGGACACAACTTGCGCCAACTACTATTAGAAACCTTATATATCCCTAAAAATAAAGATTATGAATTTTGCCATCATTTGAAAGTGTTTTTATCCAAAAAATAATCTAAACAAAAGAATAAAGCATTTATTGACATTAATTCGCAATTTCTCTGTCGGAATCCTTTGTCTGATTTGGTTTGATATAATTATCTCAATCCAATGAGGATAGATCTGATTCTCACAATATTATGAGTTTTGATGAAATAAAATCATTATGATTAATTCATTATTAATTTTCATCTCTCAAACTCTTCACAAATGACTAATATGATATTTAACAGTCCAATCATCTTAAAATGATTCTACTCAATATGATCTTGCTTAATCTGATGAACAAACATTCAGCTGTCTTATCCACCTCATGAGATCATTTTCTGAAAATTACTTTCACTTGATTTCATTAGCACTCCACCTTTTCATCTTATGTAAAAGTTAAAACAAATGAATGATCAATGTATATATTTATAAGAGACTCATAAAAAAAAATTGGAAACATGAAAACTTTCCGTACTTGTCCACATATCAAAAAATCTAAAAAACACTCACATTTAAACTTAAAATTTGAATTCTTAAATCCTCCTCTAATTTCTATGAGATTTATAGAAAATTGAATTTTAGGTTTTGACCTCTTCAATACGTCAAAAAACTTATGGAATACTAATTTTGAGACTTTTTAATTAGTTCATTATGAATCATTTTCCTTATCAAATAATCTTGAATCTATTTTCTTTCTCATCTCATTATGATCTTTTTCCTTATCAACTCATTAAAAATATATGTCCTTCTCAACTCATTATGAATATGATTCCTCCTCAAATCAATATGAATCTGTTTCCTTCTCATATAACTCTGAATCTATTTCCTTATCAGCTAATTAAGAATCTGTTTCCTTCTCATATCATTAAGAATTTGGTTCATTCTCAGCTCGTTACGATTTCAATTTCTTTCACAGATCATTTTGATTTTTGTTTCTTTCTTAGCTAATTAAGAATTTGTTTCCTTCTTGGAGTCAGTCTGATAGAATCCTCCTAACAATGGAGTTTTATTTATAATGTAAATCCTATTATTATGGATTTTCCCATTTTTATGTAAATCACATTATGATGATCTTTCAATAACGATGTAAAATATTCAACAATGGATCCACTTAGAAACATGAAACTTATTTAAACTTCATCATCTTCACACATTCTGACTTCTAGACACAATATTTTATTTCTAGTACTTTTGGAGCCAAGAAAATATTTTTATTGATCACTAGAACCGATTCAATCAATATGATTCCTCTGTTTATTCAAAGGCTTTTATCAGGAGTATTTTCATGATTTATAAGAACTTAATTTCCAGCAAAGCATCCTTTGACTTATTTAGAATGTTTGATAACTTTCTAACATATGACTTCAATTTCTTCAACAAACCTCTTAAGAATAATTATGACATGCATTTTTAGAAAATTCAAAACATGAGACCAGAAAACTATGTTTTAAAACCAAAAATAAATTCTCCCCCTTTATGTTTGGGTTTGAAAAATCAACAACATTCAACTTTCTTACAAAACTCATTATGATGGACTAGGTATGATTCCTAAATAACAAAAAACAGTCTTATACAAAAAGGAAGTTTAGTTCTCAAGAAATAAAAAACAATTTTAAAAAACATTACACCAAGGTTCTTCAATGTCCTCTTTTTAATTTTTTGACAACCCGTACTAACAACTTTTCCAACTCTCAAACATTTTTCACCACTCAAATTTTGTAAACATATCATGTTTTTGGAATTTTATTAAAACATATCCTTTCTCAAATGAGACTATCATCACACCACACTAATGGATATTGTAATTTTTTTTGTAATTTCATCTCTCAGTGGAATGAAAACTTTATGAATATGTAAGTATAAACTCCCCCTAATTATTATATTTTCTTATCCCCTATTTTCAGATTACCACAACTTCGGATACTGAAAATAAACTTAATTAACAACTTCTTAAAAAGTACAATGTCAATTAATTCTCTCCCCCTATGTCAACATTATCCAAAGAACTGTTGGCTTTCTTCATTATAAGGTTTAGGAAGTCATTGAAGGGGGATGAACATGAAGTTGTAGCCTTAATTACAGAAATATTTATTTAGGAATGGATTCTTTTAAAATATTAGCAATTTTATTCTTTTTTGAGATGTATTCAAGCATAAAATATCAACTAAAAATATTCTATTTTATAAATTGAAATGTAATATCAATGTGTATTGATCATGAATGTTGGATCTAATTTTTAGAAATATCAATTGCACTCTGATTATCAAGAGTATCTTTAATGCTTTAAAATCATTCACTTTAATGTCTTATAGATGAACTTTCATCGACACCATTTGAGTATAAGCCTGTGTAGCTGCAACATATATGGATTAAACTATTCTCAAAGGTATTGAACTTTTTATCTTATTATACCTTCTCCCAAGACATTCGACCAAGAAAAATGTTCCTCCATTGTTTTATTTTCTATCATTACAATCTCCAGCCCAATTAGAATCATTATAACCATAAAACATCACCATATATTTTTTTGTATAACAACCCATTTGAGGTTGTTCCTTTTATATGTCTCAAAGTTGTCCTTACTTCCAACATATGTGATTCTTCTATATTACTCTGATACATGGAAAATAATGTCATGACATACAAAATACCAGGTCTCGAGGTTTTTAGGTAATGTAAACATCCTATCAGCTTTCAAAAATATTTCAAAATCACACTTTTTTTAGATTCATCTTTACTCAACATAGTTTTCTCAAATATATGAGTAGAAACCTTTTTGGATTCTTCCATCCCATACATATTTAATAATTCCTCGGCATACTTTTCATGTTATAATAAAATGTATTTTTTGGAACCTATAAATGAAGAAAATTAGATAATTCTCCTGACATAGATATTTAATAATTATTCTTCATTTCCTAAGAAATTTTTTACCATCATATTTTATATCCCCCAAAAAAATTATACCATCCATAGACCAAATACAATTAGAGTTCCAGAGTCATGATCTTTCACCTATAAGTTTTAATCAACTTTTCTATTTGAAAATTTCAACATTCTCAAACAGTTGTTGAGTTTATAATACCTATCACATAGGGAATGTTTCCATCCATATAAGGCTTGATTAAATCGAGAAACATTTTTTTCATTATTATCAAGTTGAAAACCATAATTTTGTTCAATGTAAACTTCTTCCTCCATTACACCATTTATGAAAGCTGACTTTAAATCCATCTGATAAAGTTTTTAATTATGATGTGCATCCACTATAAGACATAATATAATATTTTCAAATATTGTAAATGGTGAAAAAGTTTCTTCAAAATACACACCTTATAATAATGTATAGACATTCCAAAAAATCCTATATTTTATTCTTGAAATTTCTCAATGTTCATTCAAATTATTTATGTAATAAAATTTGTTCGGATAAAATTTTTAATTGATGGACGAGGGATATGTTGCCATATTTTATTTTTCTCAATTTTATTTGACTATTCATTCATAGAATCCACCCATTAATTGTGACGAATCTCTTCTGAAACTGATTCTAGTCCAACTTTTGAGATAAATAAAGTCTTATTTTTAAATCTCAACTTTCTTCTTTTCTTAATTAGAGCCTACAGATTTTAAATAATGATTTCTGACTCAACATCTTTTTGTAAAGTTGGAAATTTCAATGTTTTTTCCCCAACTGAAATTTCCTCATCACATGAATATTTTGAATCATTACATGGATGTTTTGGATTACATTCACTATTTCTATAATTCTCATGTTTACCCTACTCAGCATTCTCAATAACATTTGTTATGGAATTTTTATTATCAATTCCTTTTACATCATATGTGTCTACTAAATTTTGTAAATATTTGATCCAACATTTTTATCTTATTCCATTTGGTGAATAACCCCTAAAAGTTTTCTCCTCATCTTTCTCATCAAACATTCCCAAATCCATGTTTCTAATTTCGAGAAAACATCGACATCCAACAACATTGAAGTATTTCAATGAAGGTTTTTTGGTATACCACATTTCATAAAGAGTCTTATTGGTTTCTGGGCTCAGCCAACAACCATTTTAAACATGTACAACAATACTAAAAGATCTTGTATAATTGAATTTTGAAAGTTTGTATTTTCTAAGCAAACTTCATCCCATTTCCACAAAAATTATATTCATTATTTCTGCTACACTATTTTATTTTGGAGTATAGGAATCACTGTACAAATTTTTGATACCATAACTTCTCTGATAAATTTCAGGAGTATTTATTGTGAATTTGGTACCATTTTTTGTTCTCACATTTTTTATGGAAATTTCCTTTTATTTCTCAAAATCCTTTCTAAATAATTTTAAAATTTCAATAGCCTTCGGCTTGTGCTTCATAAACATGAAGTTTTTCACACATATTAAATTATCAATACAATTGATTAAGTATAAATCTCTTTTTGTGGATTGATGTATCATCAGCACACATAAATTAGAATGAATAACTTCAAGGGTTATGGTAGATTTAATTACAACTCTTTTATGACTATTTTTTTTATCTTCCGTTTTTGAAAAGTTAAAAAAACATATTCTTAAATTAATTTAAATTATTGAATGTTTTAAATGGAATCAACACTAGAAATTATGTTCATATATTTATGTCCATGGTTCGCAAGTCTTCAGTTCCATAATGGGTTTTAATATCCTTTACTTATGTAATAAGAGTTGTTGAATTCTCTTATTTGGAAGAGATTCCCACTGGTTTTTTCTCCTTTTGTAATAACATTTATATATTTATCACTTTTTATGATACCAAAATAATTTTTAAAAAAAATTTATTTTCCATCATCATTATTTTTACTTACACAAATTAACTTATTTTTATCCCATAAATAATAAAACTTCCTCAGACATAAACTTTTCCACTTCAATATCAGCCATTACAATTCCTTTTATTTTTAAAGAACTATCATTACCAAAGGTAAATGATCCTCCATAATTACTTTAATTTTTATTGAATATAATTATATCACCTACCATATGTGATGAAACGCCACTATCATGTATCCATGGTATGTTTATTTTACTGGTATTCAAAATTTTATCAATAATAAGAGATCTTTCCTCAACATTTTTCTTTTTAGCTTCGTTTTATTTTATATCATACGAAATTTGTTATATAAGGAGTTTCATATATCTTTTGGCTTGATGTCCAGCCTAATAAAATCATCTACAAATATCTTCCAAACATTAAAATTGATTTTTTTCTTGAATGTGTCTACCATCTTGAGAAATCACCTTTTCACCATTCTGAAAGTTAGGAAAATTAATCATTCTACATTCACTATTTCTTCATCATTCCTCAAAACTTCTTTCAGGAAGAGATAAATTTTTCCAACAATTATAATATATATTCCCATAGATTACACAACTCCAAAAATATCTATAAAATCATGATATTTTATTCAAGAAATATCTTTCTCTATAGTAACATTATTGAGGTTGGTAACTTCTTTCAGCTCTAACATAATCAGGATGTTGACCATATTTTATTTTGAGTGAGTTTTATAATTTTTTAGATTTAATTAGTTTATCACATCCTTTCTCTACCCAAGCTATCCTAAAACCATTTTTGAACCTAAAATGTCAAATTAATAAGATGAAGCATTAATTTTATTTATTGAATATTTTTCTTAATTCTCGTGTTGAGCCATCAGAACAACATTAGAAGTCTCAGATTTGAATTCAAGATCATTGTTGAAATTTTTATACATCTTTCTCAAGGTACTTTAATACTCATTACGTTTTTATTGAAAATTGTTAACATCTTATTCTTTATATTTTAGCTTATTACTATGACCTTAAACCATCTTTCCATGCTCAAAAATTCTATGGTTGTAACTTAATATCCCATTGGTGTATTCTTCCTCCTACTAGATGACATGTTTTTATCCATCAGAAACTTCTTCACAATATTTATTTATTATTATAATTTATTTCATGAGTGTTTTTTTCTTAAAAAATGAAAAAAGTTCTATTCTGAGCAGATAATCTTTATAAGATCCTTCACCACCTTCTTCACTATCCGAGGAGTCTTCTATTTTCTCAACTTTTTCATGGAAGGTTATGAATTTTTCAAAACATTCAACTTCATTTTAATTGTTTTTAGTTGAGTTTGATTAAACATTCTTACTCAACATACTTATTTTTTTCTTGTAAACTACTTCTTGTATTTGTTGGATAACTTTTATTCTTTATCATTTTTGTTCCTCTTATTCCATTGAGGTTTTTAATCAGAATAATCTAGATATTCTTCATCTTTATTCTTGGATAAATTCATAGAAAAGTGTCTGATTCCACTACACTCAAAAAAAAATTAAATGAATTTTACCACCATATTTTACTCCTCCTCTTTGATATTTTTTAGAGATAAGAAACATAATCTTACCATTAAACTCATCATCTTCCTATCTCTAGACACATAAGGATAAACTTATTCAATATCATAGATTTTCATCTTTCTCATAGCTTGAAAATCCACTTCATATTTTATATTATTTTTTAAACTTTGGATATTTTTAAAATTTCATAAGAAATAAGAATGTTATGAAATTCATATAGAGATAAATCGTACATGTCTTATATATTTGAAATTTTAGAATAAAACTCTTCTAGTGAGTCTCACATATGTTTCATCAAAACTGTGGAATCTTCGACGACACCTCCAAATCCTCTGATGTTGAAAATAATTTCATTTACTCTGGTGAAGTAGTAATCAATAGTTTCTTCATCCCTCATTCTGATTTCTTCAAACAGACTATGCCATATTTTTTTATTTTCTTCATTGACTTTAGTATTCCCTTAAAAAATACATTCCAGCTTATCCCACCTAATTTTTTAATTATTGTGACCCATAAACATCGAATAAAAATTATCTGATACGGACATAATGATTTCATTTCCAGCCTTTACATAAAATATTATATTTCACTTATAAGAAAACATCATTGGATAATCTTTTTCCATAAGTAAAAAATCAATAGTAATAGTATCAACAACTTCTATGCTAAGATATAAGATATAAGGATTCATTTTATTTTTCCATCCATAATATTTTTTCCATCAAATGTAGGAATTCACTACTTTTGAAATAATTTATATTATTCGTGATAAGGATTCAACAAGTGAACCTTCTCTATGATACTAATTAAGGTATTAAAGGATCAAATAACTATTGTGAATGGGGGTAGAATACATTATTGTACTTTTTATATGTTTAAATAATTTTTAAAACATAACCCCTACATCAAATTACAATCTATTTCCTTATCATGTTTTGTAAAAATTCATGCATGAAAACATAGTAAAGTAATTAAGGGAAAAAATATTTACATGGATTGACCTAAGTGTGATAACCTACATCCATCACATAGAAACTCTTATGGGTCTATACAAATTCACTACTAAGAAGAAGAGAATACAAATTCTTCCAACAATTGTTAGACACCTTATATCTACAGATAAGAAATATTATACTAACTTCCATCAGTTAATAAAGTTTTCTTAAAAAAAATTGAGCCAAACAAACAAATAAATAATTTTATAAAAAATATCCACAATCGATCAATATGAATCCTTAGTCTGGTTTGGATGGATCAAATTCTCTAAATCTGATGAGGCCGGATCTGATTCTATCAATACAATGAGTCTGTATCGGATTAACATAGTTTGATTCATTCATTCAAATGTGTATTACTAAAACTCTTCTAAAATTCCCAATATGATATTTCTCAGTCCAATCACCTCAATATGATATCCTCATTACAATCTTACTTAATCTAGTAAAACAATTTCAGCTGTATAACCCTCCTTATGAGATCTCAGTCTAGAAATAACTTTCACTTCATTTCTTTTGTGCCCGAAATTTTCCACTTATGCTAATTTGACAATGAATTATTGATCATAGAAACTATTTATAAGTAACTATAAAACAAAATTGAGAAACTTGAAAACATTCCCTGGTTCCTCAAATTTCAAAAACTCTGAAACCACTCTCATTTAAATTTCAACTTTTACTTCCTCAATCCTCCTATAATTTCAATGAGATTTATGAATAATTTAATTTCATGTTTTGACCTCTTAAAATCTTCATAAAACATATAGAATATTAATTTTTATTATTATTAGTAAACAGTTCAATATGAATATGTTTCCTTCTCAACTCATTACAAACCTATTTTCTTCTCAACACATTATAATTTTTTTCCTTCTCATCTCATTACAAATATACTTCCTTGTCAAATCAATATGAATCTATTTATTTATGATATCATTATGAATTTATTTATATTTTATCTCATTATGAATCTATTTCCTTCCCAGCTGTTTATGAATCTTTAACCTTCTTAGCTCATTATGAATATGTTTACTTCTCAACTCATTAAAATTTATATTTATTTCTCTTATAACTTTGAATTGTATTTATTTCTCAGATTATTATGTATTCTTTCCTTATCATCGTATTATGATAGACATCCTTTATAGATTCATTCTCATGGAATTCTTATGATAATGGAATTCTAATTACGATCTAATTATCATTATGATGGATTTTCCCATTATGATGGAAATACCATTTTGATGATTTTCAAAAAACGATATAAAATATTCAATAATGAATCCCCTTTGAAACATTTAACTTATTTAAGCTTCATTATATTCACACATTTTTACTTATGCATCTGATATTATCTTTCTGGTACTTCTGGATATGATGAAAACTTTGTCTTTATCACTATAACTGATCCAATCAATTTGATTCATCTATTTCATCAAAAGAGTTTACCATTAGTACGTTTCATGATTTATAAGAACTTCATGATCAATAAATAATTATATTAATTATTTAGAAAGTTTTATAACTTTCTAACTCTTGAATTCATTTTCTTCAATAAACCTCTTCATTATCATTATGATGTCCATTCATAAAAAAACAAAACCTATGTTCAAAAACATATTATTGGAAAACAAAAAACATTTCTCCGATTTAATGTTTAGGTTTGAATAATCCTAAACTTTCAAATTTATAACAAAATAATTAATATAGGGAGGGTCAATTTCCTAAATAACAAAAACAATCTCATAAAAAAGTTTTAAAAAAAATTAAAAAACATAAAATAATTTATCAAAAAGGTTATTCATTTTATGATGATGATGAAATAATTGATGAAGCACATTCTCTTTTCTTTAGGATATTATTTTATGTTATGATAAATAATTTCATGATCGTGTATCTTAAATATGAATTAATTATGACTACATGATAAGCGTGTCCTTTATATCCCTTGAATGAATTAGGTAAATATTACTATTTTATGTGCTCAAATAGTATACATGATGTTATCTCCGTCCCAAAATAGAGTACTTGAGAGGTTATCCCAATCCCAAATGAGGGTATATGCGAGGTTATCCCAAGCTCAAAGATGGTAAATAGGTTTTTATACTAAGCCTAACATGTTGTGATTTTCTTCATGGTTATCCTTGATATAATATTTCTATGATTATGATTATTATTATATTTTATGATAGAATCATATATGAATTGTATGCTCTCATATAGCACATTATTTGATTACTTTATGATTTGTGTCTTATGAACATCCAGGATTTATTCCATGACTCATGATTGTGATATTTTAATTGTTGGGTATTAATTTCAAATGTTAAGATCATTATACCAGACCCTTAAACTCGTGATATGTTTAGATATGATCATTGATTGATATCTTTCTTGTTTAACATTACTATGCATCTTATATCACTATTTCTTATGTTTTATTTTCTAAAGGAAATAAAACAAGTTTGTAAGTATTATATGCTTATTAATGGTGATATTTATGAAGAAAATTATAAGAAATGCATAGATAATTAACATACATGTTGTTTTTGTAACCATGATTCTAAAGATACTAAACCATTACAGTTTTGTAATAAATCATAATGATATATAATAAATTTTCATCCAATAAAATTTAATATATATATATATATAAGTAATTTTAGGGTTTCCTTAGTTGTATTAGAGTATTTATTAGTTATTTTTGGATAAAATTTTGATAAAAAATTAGACATAACCATTTTGATTAACCCAATAATAGAAGAAAATATTATGTTATGTTAAATAAACGATTGTGGTTTTCCATTTTATTAAATCCTTGGCTAGATACTAATAATTGAATGTGATTATGGAAAAAATTAAACTAGGGGTAACAACTCTGAATGTGGTTTATTATGTATTAAATAAATCATAACCAGTGCATGATGAGTCCCCCTAACTTTATGCACCCGAATAGACACTCCTGAGGAATATGCATGGGCTATTTCTCCTTTTTTTTATAAACTATTATGAAGGATTTGAAGAAATAATAACCATAGAAGACCCAGGTTAATCCCTAGATATCATATATTGAAAGGAAGCAATCACGATTTAGATATCCTAAAAATTATTTTCTTGATTACAAGATTCCCAACTATGATTATCATCTCTCATACTATTATTTATGTTTGTCAATGAATAGAACCAAAAAGAACCTTTTTAATGTTGAATGTGATAGATAATGCAACAATTTTCCAATAGGGAAAACAAATGTTTCGGGAGATGGAATGAAATTTCTTATTTCTTTACTTACAATAAATTCCCAAGTTATGAATCATTTTGAGCTTCCAAA
This sequence comes from Viscum album, assembly GCA_963277665.1. Lineage (NCBI taxonomy): Eukaryota > Viridiplantae > Streptophyta > Magnoliopsida > Santalales > Viscaceae > Viscum > Viscum album. Next base: position 1,543,165,648 of record OY728155.1, on the reverse strand, counting down.
TGAGAAATTTGAGGGGACAATGTATAATTGAGTACTTCATGAGGAATCATCCGGATTATTTTAGTGGTTACTCTATTCCACTAATTATTGAGAAATTGATAAGGACAAATAAAAATATATTTTCTATTCTCCAGTACACATAGCATGAAATAGTAATTTTATTTGTTTATCATTTAGAAGGAAACCAGATCAATGGTGGAAACTAATCAAAAATAAAATTCAACATGGATATATAGACTCTATGAAGTGGGATGAGTTTAGGAAGTTATTTTTCATAAGTACTTTCCCAATAATATTTATATGAAAATGTATAAATACATTAGTGAGGTTAATCAAAAGTATTATGAGTATATTAGTACATATGGGGAAACATTTAATGATTTTTTGGGTATACTTATTTTATTATCTTAAACCATAAATTTATATTGATTGATTCTTTAGTGGATTACAAACAAAGTCTCCAAATGGTGTTAGCTATAATAGTATTTTGTAGCTATGTTACAATCATTTGATGTGATATCTAGGTATAAATGGATAATGAAGTCACCCATTAATCTCATGGTTATAATAATAAAAGTAATATGAAATTCAAAGGAAATTATAATATAATAATCCATAGATGGAAGATGATGACACATCATTTATACTAGAAGTATGGAAAAAAACATAGATGAAATTGTCTTATGGAGAATATTAATTTATTTGTGTTTATAAATTAAATTCATCAATAAAATAAATTTTAAATTGATGATAAGATCTTAACTAATAATGTGAATGGAGATAAAGATACAAATAATACACCAATAACACCCCAGTGATCAAATGCAAGGTGCATGATAATTTTTTTATGTTGTTCTTGAATCCAAGGGTTAACGATGATAGTTGACATTAAAAACCTTTTAATCCTATAGGGAAAGGGGAATATCATGTGATCACTATTATAGATGTGGGGTATAATAACTAAGTTTTGTAAGGTACAATTACCATCCACTCTAGAACTATTAATGTCTTATTTAACTCTTGTTCTAACCACACATTTATATCAAAATAATTTTCTAATGGTATCACTTTACTAGTTCAAATATTACATGTTGGATTACGAGTAAAAAACTACCAATGAAACTATGATCACATATCATGTATATGTTTATTCTGCAATTAATGTTTGTGGGGATGTTCTTCAAAAAAATATTTTTTATTCACACCTACTTGAATTTGATGTTATTTTGGGAATGAATTGGCTTTCTTTATATATATCCCATATCAATTTCATAGTAAGGGAAGTAAAATTTTATATTTCAAACCAACCTATGATCATTTATATGCGTGAGGATAAATTTTAACTTCAAATGGAAATTTCATCCATTTATGGGTCTTGAATCATTATTGAAATGGTGAATCTATTATTTTGGGCTAGGAAAAAACATAATATAGAAGATATTCCTATCATAAGAGCGTTTTTTATCACTTTCCAGAAGAGTTCCCAAGTCTTCCTATGAATATGGAAGTTGAGTTTTCAAAATATTACATACATGGTTCTAAATGTATTTCGAAAACTCCATGTAGAATAACTCAAATTGATTTGTAGGATTTTAAGATGTAGCTCCATTAAAATAATTCTAATGTATTCATTCATCCAAGTGTTTCACCATAGGGAAAACCATTTCTTTTTATTAATACGAAATATGGATCTTTGTGACTCTATATTTATATTTGAGAACATAACAATATCATGATCATGAATAAGTATCCTCTACATCATATTTTTTTCATCAATTATAAGTAGATCAATATTTTTCTAATATTGATCTTCAATCAGGATACTATCAATTGAGGGTAAAAAGTGAAGGAATTCTTATTAAAACATTCTATTCATGGTATGAACATAATGAATTAATATTGACTCTATTTGGTCTTAATGATTACCCCACTATATTCATGGATATAATGAATAAAGTATTTAGTGATCACCCTGATCTGATTGTGGTAGTAATTATATATGATATTATTAAATATTCCGACGGAAAATAATATCATTAAAATCACATGAGGGTTATACTGAATATGCTAAAAATTGATAATTTATATGAAAAATTTACTAATTGTAAATCTTGGCTATAAAAAGATTCATTTTGGGTCATATAATCTCAATTGAGGGAATATCAATTGAACTATCAAGTTTAAAATTATTGAACATTATCCCAGAATAACCACGATTATTGATATCCATATTTTACTTGGTTTGTCATATATTATCAATACTTTCTAAAGGATTCCCCATGAATATATAATCAACTCAATAAGTTAACATATAAGGTAGTCAAGTTTCTTTGTATTGATAGATGAGAATAAAATTTCAGGGAACTGAAGTTAAAGTTATTTAGTCCACAAATTCTCACACTACCATACAGTAGAGAAGTGTTTTTAATTTACAGTGATTCATAAAATAAAGGGATGAGATGTATTCTTACGCAGAATGACATGGTGATAACATAGACCCCATTCTAGTTTATGGTCCATCAATAAAATTACCCAACACATGACTTGAAGTTAGATAGTGTAGTATTTTCATTTAATATATGAAGACATTATCTTTATAGGGGAGTGTTGGAATTATATACTAATCATAAAAGATTAATGTAACGGCCTAAAGTTTCATTAATAGAAATTCTTCATGATCTAGTTAAATGTCTCTTTATGTAAAATTTTTATATAAAATGTCATCTTGTTTAGTTTTATGTTAAGAGTTGTGACTGTTACTTTTATAGCCGTTGAACATTGATCACATGATTAGTATAAATATAAGGCTTTAACGAATCCAATTTACTCAGAGAAAAGAAGCGATGGCCTCATCCAGTTGAATTGCTCCATATTAAGCCAATTTGTCGGAGCTCGGAAAAGAGGTGGCATCTTTGGGCTTCTCTATTGACCAAGCCCAAGATGAGCTTCACCATGTCAAGATCTAACGAGACCGTCTGTGGGAAAAGTGGAAGTTGATAGAGATTACCACTCTAGCGATGTTATCTGAGCCACCCCAAGAGTATGTCACCATCACACACCATACCCTAAGTTCTTATGCGGCTATTTTAAGGGGTTATGTAACAAATCTCTAGTACTATTTTCATGTACATTATTTTTGTATATAATAATTAATATAATTTCTTGTCATTATTGATACATTGTAAATAGTTTTTAAAATGTAAATAGTGTTTTTTAGTTATTATTTAGTTAAGAATTCTATTTTATTAAATTAATAGACTTTTGAATTAAAAAGTATTTTAAAAAAATATTATTATTATTATTATTATTAAATTAATTTTATTATATATAAATGATCCTATAATTTAATAAATGCAATTGTAATTTTTATTAAGGTTTAAAAGCCATTTTTGTCAAAACCCGTGAATTTTCGATAAATTTTGGTTTTTATTTTAAAAGTGAAAATTAACATATTTTGAAAATTATTTAGATAAAATAAATGTTATTTCTCGAATCAGGACATCCAAAATTATCTAATGGTGAATGTTTCATAATTTTCTGAAACTGTCAATTTTGTTCGGTAAAAATTAAATACCGTTTAAATATATAATGTGTTTTATGACATCATAATGACCCAATAGTGATGTAATAAAATAATATAAGCATTATGTTTGGCCAATATATTTTTTACCATTAAAATAATGTGATTTTGGTTTTTTTTGACTTATTTTACAAAGCATTAATGGATCCCTCAAGACTTATTAAACATCTTGTCTTTTTAAATTATTTTCCATTGGAGTGTGACTCACCTCCAAAAAAGCAACCATATTATTTTAAGAATTTCGGACTTTGGCCTTATAAAATATTGTTTTCCTCTTCCCTTTTCCAAAAACCATGGGAAAAATCCATGGTATGGTTTGTGGTTTGGACTAATTTAATATAAGGGATCCCAAATCTAAATAATAAAGAATTCCCTCACCTTTCCTATATAAACCCACCCAAGATCCCACGTTATCCTTACTCAAAGCCCTTGGAGTTCGTCCAAACTCTACCCTACTTTCTCTAGAATCCTCTCAAAGTTCCCCAAGCTCCCAAGAAGCCTCTCTCAATCCTCTCTCAATCCTCTCTAAAGCCTTTGGAAGCACACTTCCAAGAAAGGGTTTTTTCTTCCTTTCTCATTTTTGTCCAATTTTCTTTAAGTTGTTTTGCCCTTTTAATTTCAATTATGAGTCTTGCGGTATGGTTTCTCACCTCCCTCATAATTCCCTCTTTATGTTTGAATTATGGGAGACCCTTTCTCTCTCATTAAATGCCTCCCATGTACACCCGTTACTATGCCAAAATTCTGAAAAGAACTTCTCTCGCCTCCTTTACATTCAAGCAATACTTTTGTATCATGAATCTAAATTACATTACAATTGTTTGGAAAAGTATCTATACGAACTCCTTACATTATATTACATGTAAATAGGATGAGGAACCCCTTTCTCTCTCATCAACCATTTTTATGAATTTATATGTCACGTCGTTACGCTGCCGAAATCGCACCGATCTTCTAAGCCAATACCATTGTGTAGTGAATACCATGCCCATTTATCCATCAAGGGTATTCACCTTTATGTACATTTAATTATTTGTTATAAAGATTCATGTATGAATTCCACATTCATTTATCGTGGAATAAATTATTATGTTTTATGAATCCATTTTTTATGATCCATGTGGCACACTTATGCCTTAAATGAAATGTTTAAGAAGGGTGCGCCCTTATAGCGCTCAAATGCATTGGGTAAAGTATAGTATCTGTTGGGTCGGAGAAAAACGGGAAGGATGGCAAGAGGGGGGGTGAATTGCCTTTTAAAAAAATGATTAACAAATTAAAATCAAAGTGAAAGTGCAGCGGAAATAAAGAGGCAAGACACAAGAATTGATAACGAAGTTCGGCCAAAAACCCGGCCTACGTCTCCGCTCCCAACTCAACCATTGAGAGATTCCTACCACTTGCTTTTCAATGGTTATAGCAAGAAACCCACTAGCCTTTTTATAGGTGAAGGCTAGCTCACCTATTACAGCTTGCTTTTATATGGTAATGCAAGAACCCACTTACTTTTAATGGTTTAGTAAGAACCCACTAGCCTTTTTAATGGGTGAAGGCTAGCTCACCGAAAACTCAAGCCTTTTAAAAGGAAAGGCTTGACTAACCTCTTCACACCTTAAAGGTGGTGTGAAAACCCAAAAGAATGGAGAATGAGAGAAGTGGGAGTTTGTAGGCACAAACTCAATTTTAAGCTCAAAATAAATAAAACAAGAAAAACCGTAATGGGGAAGACTTGGGTGCCAATGGATTGATGGAGCTGATGAAGGGCGCTCCCAAGCTTCTTTGATGGAGCTCCTTGGATGTGGAATTGAGTTGGACCAAGTGGGGTTCCCTTGAAGCAATCCGCCAGAGGTTCGCCAAATGATCAAAAATGTGTCTGTGGGCTTCCTTATGCTTAATTATGGTCCGGCATTGATCCTTGGCTTCCTAATCCTTTATTTATAGAGGGGGAACCCTCATATGGCCTTTGGAGGTCTTCAGAGCCGTTGGAAAAGGCTTTGGAGCCGTTGGGAGGCCAGGTGGACAGGCTGGTCAAAGGCCCAACGGCTAGTTTGACTGCCTCCACCGGCTGACCGGTACAGGGCCACCGGTTGGCCGGTGCCTTGGAGATGGGTTGATGCTTCTGTCCAGACTCCACCGGCTGGCCGGTGGTGAGGCCACCGGTTGGCCGGTGGCAAAACAGTAGCTTTCCATTCTGTGCAGGTGCCACCGGCTGACCGGTGTTGAGGCCACCGGCTGGCCGGTGCTGAGGCAGTAGCTCATCCTGTTCTGTCTGGATGCCACCGGCTGGCTGGTGCTTGGCCACCGGTTGGCCGGTGGTCTGGACAGAGGAATGCCTTCTTTCCAGGCCACCCATCTCCAAGGCACCGGCCAACCGGTGGCCCTGTACCGGTCAGCCGGTGGAGGCAGTCAAACTAGCCGTTGGGCCTTTGACCAGCCTGTCCACTTGGCCTCCCAACGGCTCCAAAGCCTTTTCCAACGGCTCCGAAGACCTCCAAAGGCCATATGAGGGTTACCCCTATATAAATAAAGGACTAGGAAGCCAAGGATCAATGCCGGACCATAATTAAGCATAAGGAAGCCCACGGACACATTTTTGATCATTTGGCGCACCTCCGGCGGATTGCTTCAAGGGAACCCCACTTGCTCCAACTCAATTCCACATCCAAGGAGCTCCATCAAAGAAGCTTGGGAGTGCCCTTCATCAGCTCCATCAATCCATTGGCGCCCAAGTCTTCCCCATTACGGTTTATCTTGTTTTATTTATTTTGAGCTTAAAATTGAGTTTGTGCCTACAAACTCCCACTTCTCTCATTCTCCATTCTTTTGGGTTTTCACACCACCTTTAAGGTGTGAAGAGGTTAGTCAAGCCTTTCCTTTTAAAAGGCTTGAGTTTTCGGTGAGCTAGCCTTTACCCGTTAAAAAGGCTAGTGGGTTCTTACTAAACCATTAAAAGTAAGTGGGTTCTTGCATTACCATATAAAAGCAAGCTGTAATAGGTGAGCTAGCCTTAACCTATAAAAAGGCTAGTGGGTTTCTTGCTATAACCATTGAAAAGCAAGCGGTAGGAATCTCTCAACGGTTGAGTTGGGAGCGGAGACGTAGGCCGGGTTTTTGGCCGAACTCCGTTATCAATTCTTGTGTCTTGCCTCTTTATTTCCGCTGCACTTTCACTTTGATTTTAATTTGTTAATAATTTTTTTAAAAGGAAATTCACCCCCCTCTTGCCATCCTTCCCGTTTTTCTCCGACCCAACAATTGGTATCAGAGCAAGTATTTGAATAATTCCCTAACCGGTTTCAAATTAAAGATCCTTTTTGATGGCTTCTACCGCTTCAACCTCTTACGCCCCCGAAGGCTTTTCTTTGGATCGTGCTCCATTCTTTGATGGAACCGATTATAGTTTTTGGAAAACCCGCATGACCACATTTCTTAAAAGTATTGGCTATCCTATTTTTAGAATTGTTATGCATGGTTTTACACTCTCTTCTCCCGATGAGTCTAAATGGACCCCCAATGACATTGCTTATTTTGAGCTTGATGGCAAATCCATGAACGCTCTTCATTGTGGTCTTGACCGTAATGTTTTTAATTGCATTTCTACTTGCTCTACTTCACATGATATTTGGAAATATTTAGAGCTAACCCATGAAGGTACTAGCATGGCTCAAAAGCAAGAACCCGCTCAAAAGCAAGAACCCGATGCAAAATCCGTACCCGCTTGCCCACTTCACAAGAAAAGGGCCAAGAAGAAGAAAAAGAAGAAGGCTTCAAAGGCAACATGGAGTGATAGCTCCTCCTCCTCCTCCTTCTCCTCGAGTGACCAAGGTAAAAAATGCCTAATGGCATTTCACGAGGTAACTTCTTCCGACTCTTCTTCCTCATCCTCTAGTTCTTCTAATTCTTTTAATCATTTATCATATGAAGAACTCCAACATGCTAGAGACCAATTAGAAAATGGTTTTCATGAGCTTTCTTCAAAATTTGTTTCTTTGAAAAAGAATTTCAAAAAACTTTCCTCCGAAAAAGAACAACTTCTCAAAGAGAAGGAGGAATTCTCCCTAAAAATCCAAAATTTCCCAAATGTTGATTCCTTGGAATCAACAATCAAAGTTCTAAGGGAATCCATAGCCAAGTTCACCCAAGGTGAACAAAATTTGTCCAAACTCTTAGGTTCTCAACAAGTATCTAGAACCACCAATGGACTTGGCTACACCAATATAGCTTCCTCCTCCCATGCACCCACTGTTTTTGTAAGGGGGAGCTCTAGTTATAAATTTTGTAACTATTGTAAGAAACCCGGGCACCTCATTTATGAGTGTGATTGCAAAAATGCCCGTTATGGTATGCCTAAATCTATTTACTTTTCGGACGAATTTTATAGGAGAAGACCCGCTATGAGACAAGTTTGGATTGAAAAATCCCTTCTTGCGAGTCTCAAATTTATTTCCTTTCCCCGGTGATTCTTTGTTTTTATTTAGGGGGAGAACTTTCTAAATTGTTTTCAAACCTTGTTTCAAAACTCTCAAATTCAAAAATTTCATTTGGTTTCAAATTTCAAAATTCAATTGGTTTTTGATTCAAAACTTTCAATTCAAACTGTTATTCAAATTTTCATTTCAATTTCAAAAATCTCAATTGATTTTTCAATTCTCATATCTAGTTTTTCAAACCCTTTCCCTCAATCAAGTTTTATGCCCCGTGCTATTTTGATAATCACAAAGGGGGAGAAATTCTTGATTGATTGGGGGGAAAATCTTTTAATGCATGCCTCTCATTTTAAGTCTTTTACATTTTTTGTTTCGGTGATTGTGATCATCAAAATAGGGGGAGATTGTTGTACCTCTCAAACCCCTCGAGGTTTAATTTTCATGATCACAATCACCCTCTAATGTTTCTAATCTTGTTTTAAGTGTTTGTGTTGATAGACAAAAGTTTTCCAAGGAATTGGGCCAAGAAGGAATGAAAATGGACTGAGTTTCAGTCCACCGGCCAACCAGTGGAAGACCATCGGCCAGCCGATGGTGGCCTGGACAGAAGGCATTCCTCTGTCCAGACCACCGGCCAACCGGTGGCCAAGCACCGGCCAGCCGGTGGCATCCAGACAGAACAGGATGAGCTACTTCCTCAGCACCAGCCAGCCGGTGGCCTCAGCACCGGTCAGCCGGTGGCACCTGCACAGAATGGCAAGCTACTGTCTTGCCACCGGCCAACCGGTGGCCTCACCACCGGCCAGCCGGTGGAGTCTGGACAGAAGCATCAACCCATCTCCAAGGCACCGGCCAACCGGTGGCCCTGTACCGGTCAGCCGGTGGAGGCAGTCAAACTAGTCGTTGGGCCTTTGACCAGCATGTCCACTTGGCCTCCCAACGGCTCCAAAACCTTTTCCAACGGCTCCGAAGACCTCCAAAGGCCATATGAGGGTTCCCCCTCTATAAATAAAGGACTAGGAAGCCAAGGATCAAGGCCGGACCATAATTAAGCATAAGGAAGCCCACGGACACATTTTTGATCATTTGGCGAACCTCCGGTGGATTGCTTCAAGGGAACCCCACTTACTCCAACTCAATTCCACATCCAAGGAGCTCCATCAAAGAAGCTTGGGAGCGCCCTTCATCAGCTCCATCAATCCATTGGCGCCCAAGTCTTCCCCATTACGGTTTTTCTTGTTTTATTTATTTTGAGCCTAAAATTGAGTTTGTGCCTACAAACTCCCACTTCTCTCATTCTCCATTCTTTTGGGTTTTCACACCACCTTTAAGGTGTGAAGAGGTTAGTCAAGCCTTTCCTTTTAAAAGGCTTGAGTTTTCGGTGAGCTAGCCTTCACCCGTTAAAAAGGCTAGTGGGTTCTTACTAAACCATTAAAATTAAGTTGGTTCTTGCATTACCATATAAAAGCAAGCTGTAATAGGTGAGCTAGCCTTCACCTGTAAAAAGGCTAGTGGGTTTCTTGCTATAACCATTGAAAAGCAAGCGGTAGGAATCTCTCAACGGTTGAGTTGGGAGCGGAGACGTAGGCCGGGTTTTTGGCCGAACTCCGTTATCAATTCTTGTGTCTTGCCTCTTTATTTCCGCTGCACTTTCAATTTGATTTTAATTTGTTAATCATTTTTTTAAAAGGCAATTCACCCCCCCCCCCTCTTGCCATCCTTCCCGTTTTTCTCCGACCCATCAATTGGTATCAGAGGGTGGTTGGTCTCGGGACCGGTGTGGGCTTGGGGGGGATGTTGTGTCCTGGGCCCAGGATTGTTGGGCCCCCGCCAAGATTGTTGGCGCCTGTACCCCGGTAACCAATCCCACATCGGTTGTGGAGGGAGATTGGTGGGTGCTTGAAATTCCTGTGCCTACCTTCCCCTCAGCAACGCGTTTTAAAGCCGTGAGGCCTGGGATAACAACTGGGCCAGAGCGGACAGTATTGCTGGGCCGAGGGATCCGATCCATCAGTATCATGATACGTCATGTGCAATGAGTGCTGACTCATGCTAATTCAAGTGCAATGATGGTTTACTCTTGCTTCATGTTCAATGAGAATTTACTCATGCTCCATGTTTAATGAGCCTTGGCTCATGCTACTTCCATGTTAAGTGTTGTTTCCACATTTACATGTTAATATTATCATGTTTTATCATGCCTTTATTTTCATGTTTCTCTTGTGATCTATTAATATGCCTATTGTCTAACATGTATTGTACTCCTCATGTATTCTGTGTTTATTCCCTTTCTGGGCTTTATATCTCACCCTTTTCTTATGCATGTCCTCAGGTTATCCCATGAAATGATAAGTATGATGGAATATAGTGGTCATGTAATGGAAGATTTCAATAAAGATGTTTTATTTCATGTTTTAAGTTGTTTTGTAATGATCCTAAGCCCCAAACACACTATACCACTTGATCATCCATGTTGTATCACGTGAATAGTTTATGTAACAAATCATGTTTAAGTTTGTAATAAAATCAGGGTTGTTATATTTGGTATCAGAGGATAGGTTTAGTTATTTTTGGGATTAGGATTAGAAAACCCTAGTAAACCCTTAGATACAAGGCTAAGTATAATTAGAACATCCCTATGTTTTGGTAAGTACATAGTAAGTTGTTTATCAAGAAAATAAATCCCTGTCTGGATATGAGTAGGTAGAGGCGGCTCTGGAACAGATGTATCCTAGGGGTAAAACCTGAAAACACCACTTTAAGCTAGACTCGAACAAGAACTGGTGCACGACAACGGGCCTTGCTGCACTCTTGGTTACAACACTCCCCCGGGGATATGTCTTGATAAATTCAAAATCTTAGTATGAACCCTTATTAACGGAATTAAAAAAAAATACCCTAAGAATATATGTTAGAAAGTAGATCATGAAAATCCTAGATTGAAGCCTATAGACTCATGAGTTAAAGAAATAAAAGTTTATTTGTAAGTCGTCAACTTTTTTTTTGATTAACCTTTATGTGTTACCCCTAACATTCCTTTTATTCTAGCCAATGTCCGGTAATAGGAGGACTCGGGATAACAACCGATGTGAAGATATGTGTGATGACTGTACTAATGAGATGCCCAATCCAATGGGAGTGGGAGTCACAAACATATTCTTGCTTCTCTCTCAACTAACTGAAGAATTGAATAGAAACACCATTCAAGAGGAACATCCAAACCCCCGTAAGAAGGAACAAGTCACTATCGAGAGCTTCATAAGACAAAGGACTCCTACTTTTAGTGGATCATCTGATCCCACAATCGCTGGACAATGGATCAACTCCATTGAAAAGATATTCTACATCCTTCAATGTTCTAAACAAGAGAAGGTTCTACTGGCGGCATCTCGTATGGAGGGTGAAGCTGATCAATGGTAGATGTTGATCAAAAATATGAAGCCTAAGGAGGAGATCGAGGCATTGGAATGGATGTATTTCTGGAAGATGTTTATTGAAAAATATTTTCCACGCACCCTCCGGATTAAGATTGAAAGGGACTTACCTTCCCTCAAGAAAAAAGCTGAAGAATCTGTTAGAGCGTCCGAGGAAAACTTCACAAGGCTTGGATGATATTCTTCTGTCTTTTTTGTTACCCCCGAATGCAAGGTTTACCACTTATTTGGTGGGATGAAGCTTAGCCTTCCGAATGAAGTAGCAATCATTGACTTCGATATCTATGAGGAAATAGTCTGATGTGCCCTCAAGGTCGAAATGGAGATCGAGGAATCACAGGGGTATCATGGGAACAAGAAGCGTAAGGTAAACTTCAATGCTGGCAGTCCGATGTATAAATCCAACGGTGCTAAGAAGATCCAGCACCCCACTTTCCAAAAGTGAGGAAAGAAGAACCCTGGAAATTTCTTCAAGGGAAACAGGAAATGCTATAGATGTGGAAGAGAAGGGCACGTAGCTGTTAATTATTGGAAAGAAAGACCCACGGCTATGATAGAGGAGAGGAACGCTCCGTTCGAACCACAACGCATTGTTCATTGCTACAACTACAAAGAACCGAGGCATTTTTCAAATCAGTTCCCTAATCCATGGGTTTTCGGAGGCATCCAAAAAACTCCAAGGTAGCATGGAAGAGCCTTTTCCATCACTTCTGCCAAAGTGAACCCTGACAACGAAGTGGTGACAGGTACGCTAGTTATTCATTCAATAATAGTTAACGTACTTTTTGATTCAGTTTCTACGCATTCTTTTATATCTCGAATGTTTAGTAGAACAATCCCAGCACCACCAAAAATCATGGACGTGAAGATGTTGGTGAGTACGGAAAATGGGGAAATCATTGCATCCCATGAATATAAGTCCTCCCCTGTTATAATCTGTGGATTGAATTTCCCGGTGAACCTCATCATACTCCCTCTGGTGGAATTAGATGCAATTCTTACCATGGATTAGATTTTCTTTATACAGAGCCGACATAAATTTTCGGGAAAGGGAAATCATACACTATATGGATAATCGACCCTCGATTATTTACAAGTGTAAGGAGGAAGATGAATCTCCTATAGCTCCATCATCTCAAGTATGGATATCACTGCCCTATGAGCACGCGTATCTGGATCAGATGATTGAGTCCAAGGAAGAAACCACCCTCGAGGAAATGCCTATTGTGAGGGAATTTGATGAACGGTTTCTCGAGGAACTGTCTGGTCTGCCTCCTAAAAGAGACGTCAAATTCTCAATTGAACTTATACGAGGGGCTCTACCAATATCCAAGACTCCATATATAATGGTTGTCGTGTAGCTTGAAGAGCTGAAGAAACTACTACAAGAGAATCTGGATAAAGGGTTTATATACCCAAGTGCTTCACCATGGGGTGCACTAGTCCTCTTCATCAAGATGAAGGATGGTTCAATGCAGCTTTTCATCGATTATCGTGAACCTAAGAAAATCATGATAAAGAACATGTATCCTCTTCCATGGATCGATGACTTGTTTGATCAGCTGCGTGGAGCACAATACATCTCCAAGATAGATTTGCGGTTGGGATATTATCATGTAAGGGTAAAGAAGGAAGATGTCCCCAACACTGCTTTTCGTACAAGATACGGGCACTATGAATTTATAGTAATGCCTTTCGGAGTCACCAATTCTTCAACAATCTTCATGGACTTCATGAATAGATTCTTTAGAGATTACCTAGACAAATTTGTGGTAGTCTTTATAGATGATATTCTAATATACTCCAAAACCAAGGAGGATCATGAGGAGCATTTAAGAACGGTACTAGAGACTTTGCGCAAGGAGAATCTCTATACAAAGTACAGAAAGTGTGAGTTCCAATTGAAGGAGGTATCCTTTTTGGGATATATCATCACAATTAATGAGATATCTGTGGATCCCTCCAAAATAGATGCAATTGAGGGATGGCCAAGGCCTACATTGGTAACAGATATCCGTAGCTTCTTGGGGTTAGCTGGATATTATCGACGATTTGTGAGAAATTTCTCACAATTGTCCAACCCTCTTACCAATCTAACTCAGAAGGGAGTAATGAATTCTTGGAGTGATGAATGTGAAGAAAGATTCAAGGAGTTGAAATGGAGGCTTACCAGTACTCCTATGCTCACTTTACACACAAGTGGGGAAATTTTTGTGGTATTCAATGATGCTTCAAAGAAGGGCTTAGGATGTGTGCTGATGGAGAATGATAAAGTGATATCTTATGCCTCAAGGATGTTGAAAATCCATAAGCGAAACTATCCAATGCATGATCTGGAGTTAGCGACGATGATCTTTACCTTGAAAATCTGGCGGCATTATCTCTATGGGGAGAAATGTGAGATATATACTGACCAAAAGAGTCTAAAATATATATATTAACACAGAAAGATCTTAATATGCGCTAGAGAATATGGATAGAGCTTATTAAGGATTATGACTATTCAATAAATTACCACCCTGGGAAAGCGAACAAGGTGGCAGATGCCCTATGTAGAAAGGACCCAGTGATTCTATCAATGATGAGAATTTAGAAGGATCCAATCTTCTTAGACTTTATGAAGATGGACATGGGAATCATAAAGAAGGGAACATCATCAATCATTTCACAAATGATTACTCAACTGTCTCTTTTGGAAAGGTTAAAGGGTGCTCAAAAGGATGATGTGCGAATTCATGAAAAAGTGGAAGATATCAAAAAAGTAAAATCCTCAGAGTTTAATGTTAATGAAGAAGTAATTGTGTGATTTGGGAAAATACCATGTGTTCCATTAAGTCCAGAGCTGAAGAAGTAACTTTTGGATGATGCACATAGTTCAAAATTCTCTATTCACCCAGGGAGCACAATGATGTATCGAGATCTCCGAGAACATTTTTGGTGGGATAATATGAAGAAGGAGATCGCTCAATATACATCAAAGTGCCTTGTGTTCCAGAAAGTGAAGGCAGAGAGGCAGAAGTCTAAGGGGATGATGCAACCATTGCCCATACCAGAATGGAAATGGGAGAACATCACCATGGACATTGTCACCGGACTTCTGAGGACATCCAAAGGCTACAATGAAATCTGGGTTGTTGTGGATCGTCTTACAAATATTTCACACTTCATTGATATTTGGGAGGATTTCTAATTGGATCAACTAGCACGAATATATATCAGGGATGTGGTAAGGCGGCATAGAGTGCCACTATCTATTATGTCTGACCGAGATCCTAGATTCACCTCTATGTTTTAGACGATTCTTCAACATTTTCTGAATACTGAACTGAACATCAGTATGTCATATCTTCCTCAAACTGATGGACAATCCGAGTGGACTATCCAAACACATGAGGACTTGTTGAGAGCATGCTCAATGGACTTTAAAGGTGGATGGGATCAACATCTTCCTCTGGTTGAGTTCTCTTATAATAACAGTTTCCACTCGGGCATCCAAATGGCACCATATGAATCCCTTTATGGGAAAAGGTGAAAAACACCGGTGTGTTGGGATGAGTTCAGTGAACGTAAGCATCTTAGACCAGAAATGGTTGAGGAAATGGTGGAGACGGTGAAAAGCATTCAGCAGCATATCAAGGCGGCCCAGCGTCGACAGATGAGTTATGTAGACAATCGTCGACGAGACTTTGAGTTTTAAGTTGGAGATAGGTTTTTTCTATGCATATCTCTTTGGAATAAAGTCAGGAGGTTTTGAAAGAAAGGGAAGTTAAGTCCAAGGTACATCGGCCTCTTCGAGATTCTTGATCGTGTTGGGGATGTGGCCTATTGACTAGCAGTTCTCCCTACAATGGACAAAGTACATGATGTCTTTCATGTATCCCTCTTAAAAAAGTACATATTGTACCCTTTACATGTACTCTCTTCTGAGGTGGTACAGTTGGAGGATGATCTTTCTTATGAAGAGAAACCAGTGAAGATCCTAGATAGTATAGAAAAAGTTTTACGAAATAAGACAATGCCCCTCGTCAAGGTGTTGTGGTGAAACCACAAGTTTGAAGAAGAAACATGGGAATCAGAGGAAATGATGAAGCTAAGTTACCCACATCTGTTTTAGTGTGGGAAACGGAAATTTAGAGGGTGAAATCTCTTAAGGGGGGAATATTGTAACGAACCAAAGTTTAATTAATAAAAAATCCTCTTGATCTAGTTAAATTTCTCTTTATGAAAATTGTTTATATAAAATATCAAATTTTTTAGTTTTATGTTAATATTTGTGACCGTTACTTTTATAGCCGTTGAACATTGATCACATGATTAGTATAAATATAAGGCTTTAACGAACCCAATTTACTCAGAAAAAAGAAGCGATGGCCTCATCCTCTAGAATTTCTCCATACGAAGCTCATTTGTCAGAGCTCGGAAAAGAGGTGGCGTCTTTGGGCTTTGCTCTTGACCAAGACGAAGATGAGCTTCACCATGTCAAGCTTGAATGAAAATGTCTATGGGAAAAGTGGAAGTTGATAGAGATTACCACTCGAGCGATGTTATCCGAGCCACCCCAAGAGTCTGTCACCATCACACACCTTACCCTTAGGTCTTATGTGGCTGTTTTAAGGGGTTATGTAACAAATCGCTAGTACTGTGTTCATGTACATTATTTTTTTATATAATAATGAATATACTTTCTTGTAATTATTGATACATCGTAAATATTTTTTAAAATGAAAATAATGTTTATTAGTTATTATTTAATTAAGAATTCTATTTTATTAAATTAAGGTATTCTTGAATTAAATAATATTTTAATAAAACATTATCATTATTATTATTATTAAATTAATTTTATTATATATAAATGATCATATAATTTTATGAATGCAATTGTAATTTTTATGAAGGTTTGAAAGCCATTTTTGTAAAAATCCGTGAATTTTCGATAAATGTCAGTTTTTATTTTAAAAGTTAAAATTACCATATTTAAAAAATTATTTAGATAAAATAAATGTTATTTCTGGCATCCAGATGTCGAAATTATCCAATAGTGAATTTTTCATAATTTTCTGAGATAGTTATATTTTTTGGTAAAAATTAAATACTGATTAAATATATAATGTGTTTTATGACATCATAATGACCCAATAGTGATGTAATAAAATACTATAAGCTTTATGTTCGGAAAATATATGTTTTACCATTAAAATAATTTGATTTTGGGTTTGTTTGACTTATTTTACAAAGCATTAATGAACCCCTCAAGACTTATTAAACATCTTGCCTTTTTAAATTACTTTCCATGGGAGTGTGACTCACCTCCACAAAAGAAACCCTATTATTTAAAGGATTTTGGACTTTGTCCTTATAAAATAATGTTTTCCTCTTCCATTTTACAAAAACCATTGGAAAAAACCATGGGATGGTTTGTGTTTTGGACTAATTTAATATAAGGGGTCCCAAACCTAAATAATAAAGGATTCCCTCACCTTTCCTATATAAACACACCCAAGATCCAACTTACTCCTCAGTAAAAGCCTTTGGAGTTCTTCCATCCTCTGCCCTAATATTTCTATAATCCTCTCACGGTTCCCCAAGCTCCCAAGAAGCCTCTCCCAAGCCTCTCTCAAGCCTTTGGAAGCACACTTCCATGTAAGTGTTTTTTCTTCCTTTCTCATTTTTGTACACTTTTATTTAAGTTGTTTTTTCCTTTTAATTTCAATTATGAATCTTGGGGTATGGTTTTGAAACTCCCTCATAATTCCGTATTTATTTTTTAATGATGAGATACCCTTTCTCTATCATTAAATGCCTCCCATGTACACCTGTTACTTTGCCGAAATTCCGAAAGGAACTTCTCTCTCCTCATTTACATTCAAGCAATACTTTTGTATCATGAATCTAAATTTCATTACAATTGTTGGGACATGTATCTATATTACCTACGTACTGTCTATTACATGTAAATATGATAAGGAACCCCTTTCTCTCTCATCAACCATTTTTTTGAATTCTTATGTCACGCCGTTACGCTGCCGAAATCCCACCGATTTTCTAAGACAATGCAATTGTGTAGTGAATTCCATGCCCATTTCTCCATAAAGGGTATACACCTTTATTCACATTTACTTATTGATTATAATGTTTCATGTATGAATTCCACATTCCTTTATCATGGAATAAATTATTATCTTTTATCAATCCATGTTTTATGATCCATGTGGCACACTTATACATGAAATGAAATGTTTAAGAAGGGTGCGCCCTTATAGAGCTCCAATGCATTGGGTAAAGTATAGTATCATGATACGTCATGTGAAATGAGTGTTGACTCATGCTAATTCAAGTGCAACGAGGGTTTACATGTGCTTCATGTGCAATGAGAATTTACTCATGATCCATGTGCAATGAACCTTGGCTCATGCTAATTTCATGTTAAGTGTCGTTGCCACATTTCCATGTTATGATTATCATGCTTTATCATGCCTTTATATTCATGTTTCAGTTGTGATCTATTGATATGCCTATTGTCTAACATGCATTGTACTCCTCATGTATTCTGTGTTTATTCCCTTACTGGGCTTTATAGCTCACCCTTTTCTTATGCATGTCCTCTGGTTATCCCATGCAATGATAAGTACGAGGGAATTTAGTGGTTATGTAAAGAACATTTTCAATAAAGATGTTGTATTTCATGTTTTAAGTTGTTATGTAATGATCCTAAGCCCCATAGCAACTAGAAATATTGATCTTCCATGTTGTATCAAGTTAATAGTTTATTTAATAAATCATGATTAAGTTTGTAATAAAAGCAGGGTTCTCATAATTAAAGTATATATTTACCTATAAGTGGTTTTATATTTACTAGATAAGATGGTTGGAGTTTATTAATGATTATAATTTATTAAAAAAATTCCACCCAGGGAAAGGAAATCGAGTGGCTGAATCTTTGAGTTGAAATGATCATGTTATCATATTTGTGATGAGGATCACAAATGATCCAACATTAATGGATTTTTTAATTATTTACCTTGAAATCGTGATGGATGGGGAGAAATATTATCTTACTCAATTGATTATTTAACTATATATCCATGTAAATATTAAAGAGGTGTAGAAAAAAGATGTTCAACTAAAAAATATGATGAAAATTGTTCCTGATTTCAACATTGATTTTGATATAATGATAAGGTCCATGAACTGATTATGTGTCCCATCAAAACCCAACATGAATAAGTATCAACTGGAAGAATCTCATAGATCATCATTCCTTATTTATCATTGAAGCAATGAAATTTTTTGATATTTGAAAGAATATTTTTTTTGGAAAATATTAAGATAGATATTGGGGAGTATACCTATTGGTTATTAGAATGTTAGTAATTAAAGGCTAATAGACATAATTATAAGGGGATTTTATAAATATTACCTATACTCAGATGGAAATTATAAAACACTACCTGATATTTTTTCATCAGACTCCCCATAACATCTAATTGAAAGCATGTTATTTGGGATTTAGTTGAACACCTTAAAAATTCATCACATTTCATTACTATCAGAAAATATTTATCTCTTGATCACATCTCACAGATATACATTAATATAGTGGTAAAGTTTCCTAGATTTTCACATTCTATATTATATAATCGTAATAAAAGGTTTACCTTGAAGTTTCAGTGAAGTGTTCATTAAGATCTAATTATAAAGTTTTGTTTCAATACTTCCTATAGTACATAGAAAGATAGTATATCTAATATAACCATTAAAACCCTAAGGGATATGTTGATATATTTTTCTCTAGATTGAAATTTTGTTTGGGATCAACACCTCTCTCTAGTCGAACTATTTTATAATAATAAATTTCACTCGATCATTCAGATGGATCCTTATGAATCCCTCCATATAAAGAAGTGAAGAAATCCAACATTATAGGATAAATTATAAGAAATAAATCTATTAAGACTTAATCTAGATAAATAAATGTAATATAAGGTTAAATACATTCATAATCACACCATGTAAGGTCATAGTCGACAGAAGAGTTATGCAGACAATCTATATCAATATCTGTGTATATGATTTTTGTGAGAAGGTGTTTCTATGAATTTATCAATGGAAGAAGGTTATGATTTCAAAAAATAAGGGAAGTTTAGCCATATGTATATTGGTCCATTAGATATTCTTGATTGAATAGGTGTTATATCTTATCACTTTCTCTTCCATCCAACCTTTCTAATGTTCATGATGTTTTTCATGTATCTGTTTTAAGAAAGTACAAACTTGATGCCTCACATGTACTGAACATCATGGTTGTACAAATGAAGAATGATATTTTATATATATAAAAACAAATGTAATTATTTGATTGTAGAGATAAATTTCTATGGAACCTGAATTCTCATCATGTTAATATTCTTTGGAGGAATCACTAATTCAAGGAAGCTACATGGGAACATGAGGATGTTATGAGGCATAGATATCCTCATTTTCCTAGATCAGAGTATCATACTTTTGAGGGATAAATTCATTTAAACTTGAATTATGTAACACCATATTATTTTATATGTATTTCCTTTCAAATAATCCTGACGTATTCGATATCTTTCTTAACAAGCAACCATGATTCGAAATTAATTGTGCTATGATAACAATTTATATCCTAGACATTAAATTGGTAGGTATGAATAATAATGACCACATTATAAAAAACATGTATAAATGTTTTAAATAATATATACGTATTCATTTATTCATAATAAATTATCTCTCAATTTTCCATAAAGTAGTTTTTTTCTTCAAAAATATTTTCTCGTCAAAAATAATTTTTCTTTTATTTTTCACATATAAAATTATAATTAGTTTCTCGAATTTTCTTAAAATTGGGTATAACTATAAAAGCGGAACACACACAATGAATAAAATATAGTAAACTGATTGCTTGGGTAAATGACCCCATAACCACATCTCAATAATAAGTCTCCTTTATTTATAAACAATATAATTAATTACATTGTAATCAATATTAAAATTTATTTTTGTATAAGTTAATTTTTTATATTCAAAACACAATTTTCTAAAAAAATTTGTATGCATGAAATGTTTTTTCACATAAAAAATTAAATTTATTTATTTTGATAATCTTTTAATGACTATTATATATTATATATTCAATAAAATATTTTAATATTCATTTTATTGTTTGTACATGGCATAAAATGGTAGTAAAATGAGTTTTATGCTTAAAAATTATTCTAACGTAATGTTTTATTTATGTTTTATAAACTTAATTAAAATTTAAATATTAAAAATATATAAATTTTAAATGATAAAATACATTTAAATTTTTTATTTGAATAATTAATATAATATAATAGGTTTAGATTATTTGTTTCCCATAATGAATAGTGAAATTTTTTTTTACCCCGGTTAAGGTGAAAACGGATTTACCGGGGGTTAAATAAAGAGATAAGGGTAGGAATGACACGCATATTTTATAATTCTATTAGCTTTAAAATATTCCAAAATTATCTTATCTTATAATCATTATATATATTTTACACCTTCTCATGAAGGTGACCTTACATTATTGAAATCATTTAAATAATCCCATTTTTTCCCATCGACTCACTTATAATAGGTCACCTATTATCCTCCCTTATTCACAAAATCTGAGCCCTCTATCTCAGCCAAGACCTTCCCCAAGACCTTCCTAGATTCCTTCCCTTCTTCCATAATCCCTAGGTTTTCTTCTAAGCCTAATATTTAAATTATTATGGTGTAATCCAAATGAGTTATCTCAAAGAAGATATATAAATATTACCAAAGTATTCAATCTTATTTTGTAATGTTCCATGTTTTGGAACAAAGATTTAATTCCAAAGGAATTTGAATTTTTTTTCTAGTGGATTGTATGTTCTCAAATATAAGATTCCAAACATAAATCTGAGTTTTTGAACGCATGCATGTTTTGTTTTAGACATTTTAAAAGGCCTGAGAACTGTCTCTAGAACTTTGTTGAGTTCTAAGAGAAACGATCCATGATAACTCAAATATAGGAGGAAATGTTAGAGGTGAAGGGTTTTTCTAAAACTAATCAGCTATCCATAAAAAACAATGTATCCTTTCAAATGATCTTCATGTTTCCATACAGTTTTTTCTAACCAAGCACACTAGGCCTCAGGATCATGCATTATGTGCTGACCCCAATGATAGAGTTTAATAGAATATTTTTTGTATGGTTTCTCAAACTGTACACATGAATTGTGTGAGTGACCATACTTAGGTAGTATCTCATTCATGGTTAGAATAATTTTTTCCAACCATGTGGCCAAACCATGATATAAATTTAAATGTTTAAATTTTCTCTATTCCTCGTGTTTCCATTTAATTATTATCCTCCATTTTCTTCTCCTCTATGTGCGTAGCAAGGACAAACTTGAGATGATACCCTTATCCTCTCATAGACATGGAGATATCTTCACCATATAGTGTTATAATTTCTTCATATCGGTCTCATTGGATGTATATTGGAAAGCTCATTGTTCATATTTCTCATTTCATTGTCTGACTTCCCATCTTTGGTGTTATCTTCTTGTGAGGTAATTCATACTATTTTTATATAATTTCTCTATTTCTTTTATTTCAATCAAACTATTTTGATTCCAATATCAATATTGGATGATTGAATCATCCTTTATATAACATTTTTGATTTATTGTTTCTCCCTTATGGTTTCATTGTTTAATGGAATATTCCATTCTATCGCATGATGGTTTTTCTATGTGTTTCCCTATAAATGTAAAATTATTAGTGTTGATCCCAATGAATTAAATTATATTTCTTTTATTCTAATAATTATACCATTTTGGTGTGTATACCTTAACCTAAACCACCTATTAGGATGATTGTTTTATACTCCATGACCCTTATTTGTCCTTGTGTAATTAAACAACCTTCTTGAGGTATTTTCTAGAAAATATTGATCATAATACATCAACTAATAATTAATTATTATTTAAATATTCTGATTTATCCCTCTTATAAGGGTAAAAATAAATGACATAAATTAATTTAATATTATATCATTTCCCCTATTTATAAAAAAACCAAATTTTTGGTGCATTATCTTCCTTAACAAAATGGGAAAATTGAATGGGTTAATTTAATTGATAAATGATCGTTATACTCTTTATTTATAGTTGGTTTTTAATAATGTAATGTTTATAATACCACCATTATAAATATTTTTAAATGAGATGTGATGTTTCATGATAATGGAAATTTCCTTCAGTATTATTTAAAATTAAATTGTATTAGTGGCTGGGATGTATTTATGACCTACTAATCAATGTTAAATTATTTATAATAAAAAGGATCCAATTCACCATGAGAGATTTTGGTTGCCTCTTTATAAGATTTTGGGCTAAGGGATCATAGGGAATGTATTATTACCTTACATTTTATTATGACTAGAGTTAACTTTGTTAGATTCATTGAGAATAAAATCTCACACTCCCAATTTATGGAAAATGGGAATGGAGTCTCACATTATTTGGGTTCTTGGGTGTGACGTATAATAGCTCCTCAATTAGAATATTGATCATGGTGGTCACATACATGAGCAGAATAATGAACATGGATTTCATATCCTGATTTTAGATTCTCAGGGGTATGAATAATTAATAATAAGAATGTAATTTCATTTATTTCACATGATACTATGGATGAGATACCCCTATTTTCTTATTGGGATCTTATGAAAATGACACCCCTTATATATAATGCCACTCTTCAGAATATAAACAGATTTTGGAGTCACATGTCAGGTTTTTCTAGTACAATGCATGTATATTTATTATTATTATTATTATTATTTGGATGTGTGGTCACTAAGCCATAGCTCCATCACCAGTGTAGTTATATCTTTACTAACATATAATGTATGACAATATTTACATGTCGACATATGTTAGGAGACATTCTGGATTAGGGTGAAGTGGGAATGGTCATACAGGTTCCCCTTAGGAACCTGATTTAACTTGTTTACTTTAATTTATTTACTATTTTATTGATATACCTACACAATGATGTATTTTATATTCACAGACTGGATTATGCTTTTGATACTATTTTTGGTGACCTAGTAAGTTTATTTCACACAATGTTTGGGTCTCCATTTCATCGGGGTACCCAAACAGAAATCATGTTAGTAGGTTTAGGTTTATTGGATTATGATTTTTCTATTCTAGTGTACATGGGACATTAGGATTAGAAGTTTAATCTAGATCTTGAGATGATCATGGATTTATCCCTTCAAGGTTTTGTATTTTCATTATGTACCCTTTACTTGTTACCTATAGTATTTCATCTACTTTTATATTTTAGTCATGTATACATGCATTATTTTACATTTGGTGTTCTCCATTTCATATTGTTTTCTTTTGTTGTAATTATTCTTTTGCTTCTATATCTTTTATTTATATCGCTTCTTCTATTGGTTTATTTATAATTTATCTCTTGTAACACTATGCTACTCTAATTGTGAGGGTATAGTCTTCCCACCATACTATCACCAGTCCCTCACTGCTAGTCAGTAGCCTATGACATAAGGAGGTGTGCTTGAGGCCATGTGACTAACCATCCTGGGGCACCATTTTTGGGGCTCCTAGGATGGGATGATACAAAGTGGTACTAATTGGATTATTTTCTTTTATACATATTGTTTTGGGTTGGTAAATATGAGACTATAAATGTGTTATTACTTGGTAAATAGCCATATTTAAGAGTGATCAACAAAAACACATGAAAAATCTTTGTGTCTTGGGATAGTACTATTTTTTATTTTTTTTCAATGTTACAGTTTATTATGATTTCACCTTGAGTGATTATTACAATTTCTTCTACTTACTTATTTATTATATTTTAATCTTGGCCCAATATAAAAAGAAATTAGCATTACATGCCTCATCCTAGGAATATATAGATTCTCATTGCTTGTATATTCCATTCCATGTAGTTTCATTTATATTTGTTCCTTGTGTTTTTATTAGAATTAATATTATGTACCATGTTAGGAATTTTAGTAGCATGCTTAGTTCTATACCTTCCTATGAATTTCATAAGATTAATTGTTTATATAACTTGATATGTGATTTATTTAGTAACTTTCTTATTCAACATGATTCTATAATTTTAGATTAAATATTAACATGATAAAATATGTACTATGATTGGGTGTTTTCATTCATACATAGTAGGATGCAATTTTTATTATCCATGCTTTTATGCCTATTCATCATGATTCTCGTATTTAAAGAATTTGATAGTATACCTATCTATGTAATTTATAAAAAATTGGTTATTAAACTGATGGAATAAAACTAAATAGTGTTTTCCCACATAGATTTATGGTGGAACCTTAATTAATCAATCTTGACATTTTTGAGCCATGTAAAATTGGTTTCAGGGGATAAAACATATTCGTTACGATTAAATGGGATTCAATTTGAAATCTATAAAGTGCATGGGATCTTTATTAATTGTGAAATGGTATCCCATATAATTGAACAATTGTATGTGATTTTATTATATCTAGAGACCACTGTATATATTTAAAAGATATTAAATTTTGACCATAAATGAATTGGTTTTTATGGATCTTTTACTTGACTCGACCCAAGTAGGTTAGTCTTGGCCTATTATGGTTATGAGATATACCTAAATAAACCCATGGAGGTTGGTCATGGTCCCCAATTATTGTCATATGAACCCAGATAAGGTGTTTCTATGTTTCAATGTTTTAAAATGATTCTGGATTCATTTAGATGAACCCATAATGGATTAAAGGACCCTCACATACCACTTTATCTTGTTATTCCATAGTAATTTAAGCCGTCAGGTTATGTTTATGTTTTATAGGGATGGTTATTTAAAAATTTTATAACCACAAATATGGATTCACATATATTTTTATGGTGGCATCATTGTTGAACATTCCCTTCTTTAATTAATAAAATTACTTTTCTCTACTTTTGAGTTGTTGTTATATGATGTGTAAGTTAATTGAAATTTCAAATTAAAACTAAGGGTATTTTACCCATATAGATTGGAATTGAATTTTCTTCAAATAAGCCAATTTTCAAGTCTTAGGAATAAATAAATGATGTTTAAAATGATGTTTAAAAGATAAAATTCTAGCTTATAAGGGTAAATTAGTTAAATAATTATTTTTAAAAAAGAATTTTTGATATAGATTTCTTATACCTTGTGTCATTAGTTAAATAATGTCACAAGAAAGTTTTCCTTGTGATAGTTTCTAGAAAATATTTAATATATTATCCTTGGAATTTATAAATTACTAAACAATATTTAGTTTGATTCCATAAAAAGAAAAAATATGTATTGTTTTTAGCCTAACCCTCATGTAAGGGTAGATTACATGTTTCCCTCACCTTTCTGTAGAATGTGAATATGATAATTTCTCATTAGAATAGTTAAACCTATATGATAGCTGGTATAGCCAAGGGGCCTTTTTAAGAATGACGTTTTGGTATGATAGACACTTTAGGTTTCAGTAAGGGTATATAATGAGGTATATAGAACCATTAGGAATTCAATCTTTGATAAATTCCTGTGATGAGAAGTTATTGTTGAAGGGTGTTATTTCGGTGTCTTTGTCTCTGGTAGGAAAAATTGTTTCTGAAAATAAATTAAATATATATGGGTGGTCATTTTGTAAGTTGACCCTTGATACAAGTTTGAGAGTTGATAAATAATTAGTTAAAGTGGGTTATACATGACTAGGGAATGGTCATGTTCCTAATGGGTTATGTGACCCCTATTCCTCTTCTTCAGTATTGGATGACATGGAAAGTCATCCGCCTATTCTATATTCATATGGGATAACAAAATAATGGGAAAATTATCCTTATAGATCATAAGATTCTAGGGTGAATAAGGTTGATAAACCTATGGATAGTATCAAGGATGTGCCACTCTATTGATGAAATATTGTGGTATAAAGTGTTGATACACAGGATTCCAGTCAAGTTGGTAAAATGGTATAGTGAATCTTATGAGTTCAGTGGTAGTGGTAAAAGCCTCTATATATTATGGTACACATAAAAAATATGACACTTCTATGGTAGATTTACCTGGTAATAGAGATGTTGAGTTATCTTAGTTCTAGTGGATGATGTTGTAAAAAGGATCAGGTGCTGTTAAAATATAGTTCAATTTGGTTTTTAACTTCTATGTTTGTATCTATGGAAAATGGGGATGTAACTCAAGATGATTTTCAGAAGTACATGTAATGTAAATATGATCTAGAACAATATATTGAGGTTTATTTTTCCTCTCATTTCTTGTTAGAATATGATACAAGTGTGTTGGCCATGTCTAGACCTGAAGTCAGTGGTTGACGAAACATGTTCCCTAGAATGAGTACCCCCTTTAAATAAATGATGTCTTGGACACTCTAATGGTGGTAGTGTCATATTAAATAGGATTACAATGTCTTTACAAGTGTAGGGAGTTCATCTTTGAAGGGACATTTGGAAATGGTAGGTTTAGATTTTGAATGCCTTTCATCTGTTGAGTTTGGAAAATAGATCAGTGCTTGAAAGGTAGCATGATGATGGAATGGTTGGATGTGTATGGATCCTTTGAATACAAAATTAGTCAGGTAGGGACTTTGATGGTTATTATTGCATAATCAAAAAATTCTTTATGTGATTAAGAGTGACTGGTTAATAGAGATGTGTCGACAGGATCATCCAAGTTCTTTTAAAAGAATTTTACCAATAGCAGTTCAACTGCTCTTCTTTCTAATAGTTGGGTATGGAAGTATGAGAACTATAACAATAACTTCATCAATGGAAGTGTATTAAGTATTCATGGTAATTCTTAATATCATCTTAGTTGACTCTTTCCTCTGGGAAGATATTGTCCCTAATTTTAATATCATCCAGGATAAACTGAGAGGGATCGATTATATATCGCTCTAAATTCAAATTCCATTGGTCTTGATAAGTGAAATACATGGGAGTTACTCTCATTCAGTGTGGTTAGTTTAATTTGTCTTTTTTCCTAAGTTATAATTCTATTTCCAAGGATGAATTCCATGGATAGACTAACGAACATTATCTAGTTCATTAACATGACTTCTATTGGTCCTAGTTAGTGTTTTGATGTGAGGATGTTTCATATTTGTAATAAAATATATCCTTTGAACACCGGAATATGGAATAACATGGATGAGATCCTTAGACATTAGTTGATGAATCCAATTTTACACTGTATTTTTATTAGGCTTTGATGGAATGTTTAAGGGTGACGATCCAGATGTACCGGATCAGAGATTTATTCTTGTTTATGATGAGGCATGACAACATAAATGAATGTTTGGCTATAGACCTCTCCGATAGATAGTTACGGTCCTCATGGAGAGTGATCAGAGTAAATCTTAAGGTAATTTAGTTTAAATGCATTTTTTTTTGTTTATGAAATTTATCGTCTGTAATGACCTGAACAGTTATAATTTAAATTTCCCTTATGATTTCATTAAATGTATTATTATGTAATATTTCTATAGAAAACACATTAACATATTTGGATTTATTTTATCATATTTAAATTAAAATTTATAATCATTACCATTTATAATATAGTTTTTGAATAGTGATCACATGATTAGTACAAATAATGTGTTTTAACAATTCCAATTGACACATACAAAGAAAGTATTGATTATAAACAGAAGGATTGTACCCTATGAATCCAATTTATCAGAGAATCAAAGGGATATAACATCATTGGGATTTTCCCATGACCAATCCCAATCATTTATTCAAAAACTTAAGCATGATAGAAACTGTTTATTGGAGAATTTCAAGCTCATCGAGATCACACCCCGAACCATGTATGCCAAATCATCCCATGAATGTCTCATCATCATGAACCTTACTGATAGGGTGTTTATTGGTGTATTAAAGGGATATCTATCACAAAACTGGTAATATTATTATTTAAATTATTTTTTATAGAATAATGAATATATTTTCATCCTATGATTTATATTTTATAAATATATTTATTTTGATTAAATAAAATATAAATAAAATTTTTGATTACACAACAAACTAAAATAAAAAATTTCTTTGTATGAAGTAATGGGTTTTTAACTAAATAATATTTGAATAAAATATTATTATTAAATATTTTTTATTAGATATAAATGATCATTTAATTTTTATGATGTCAACATTAATTTTTATAAGGGTTTGAAAATCGTTACTTTCAAAAAAACCCATAATTTCGTTATAAATGTCAATTCTTATTTTAAAATAATAAAAAGATCTATTTAAAAAACAAATTAGTCCAAATTAACATTATTTTTGGAATCTGAATGTCATAATTATCCAATATTAATTTTTTTCATAATTTTCTGATATTATTTATGTTTCGGGTAAAAATTAAATATTGTATAAATATACTTTGTGCATTATGTCATCATAATACCCAAAAATAATGTAATAAATACATTAAATGGTACTCACTACCAATTTTTTTTTATTTTCAATTAAACATATTTTAATTTTATTGGAATTACTTTATAAAGTCATCATGAATCCTCAAAAGCTTAAAATATATTTAAATGTTTTAAAATCTTTTCATGAAGAGAATGATTCACTTCCATATAATCCATAGTATTATTTTATTATGTTCCGACCTTATCATTACAATATAATTATATCCATTCCCATTCGGAAGAATTCATAGACACAAACCATTCGATGGTTTTTGGTTTTTTATTTTATTAAATAGATTCCAAAACCAAAATAATAGAGAAATCACCCACTTTTCCTATATAATCCCACCCAATATCAAATTTATATTCACTAAAACTCCTTGGAGAACATACATATGATTCCATAAAATCTCTAGAGTCCTCTCAAGGTTCCCCCAAGCTCTCAATAATCCCATCAGAAAGTTTTGGAGTCACAAAATCATGTTAGGGATCTTCCACTCTCCACTTTTTATCAAGCACTTATTTTTTCAATGCCTCTAAATTTCTTTGTTTAAATATTTTGGGATATTTTATTAAATATACTACTTAATGTAAATTGTATTTATAAATTATGAGATTTTATTTTCTCTCTCATTAATCCTTCATTGATTCTTTATCTACACCCATTACCATTCCAAAATTTATTATGGGATTTCTCTCTTCTCATTTCCATTCGAGCAACTCTTTTATGTTATGATTATTAGTTTCAACTTTTGGTTGTTTTTTTATGTTTTACCACAACCAAATACCTATAAATTTTATTTATAAATAATTTTAGTCCCATTTATCTCTCAATATCCCCTCCCATGAACTTTTAAGTACATCGATTACTATGATAGAATATAGTAAGGGATTCCTCTCATCTCTTAAAATTCAAACATCACTTTTGAATTTTTTTCGTTTAAATTTTAATTGATTATACTTAAATTATTTAATAAACATTATAATACTTCATTTTTTTTGTTTTAATGAGTGATCATTTATCATCTCTGATTTTTTCTTCTACCCATGTCGTTACAATGCCAGAATTCCGTAAGGAATTCCTATCTTCTCATTTCAATTATAGAACAAATTTTATGTTATGATTCTTAGTTCAAATTTGTGTTTATTTTCACATTTATTCTACAAACACATTACTATCAATTTTATTTCTAAATAATGATAAAACCCCTTTCTCTCTTATTAATCCCTCACATTAATCTTTATGTACACCCATTGACATGCTGAAATTTTGTAAGGGATTTCTCTCTTCTCATTACCATTCAAGAATTTATTTTATGGTATGTCTCTTAAATTACATTTTATTATGTTACAATATGTTATTACTTATTCCCCTTACATTACACATAATTTATTAATGATTATATCCCCCTTTAAATCTCATCAAGCCTCTGATAATTCTTTTTGTGCACCTATTACCATGCTGAAATATTGTTAGGATTCATTTAATTATTCATGTGTCATCATTAACAAATGCCTTATATTTTCCAAATTTCTAATGTTGGGATATGTTTTTTCCAAGTATCGATTAGTTCCCATTGGATTTATATTTGATTAGAGACCTATTTTTCTCCCATCAACCCATTTTTATCAATCATTAAGTGACAATATTATGTTACCGAAATTTCACCGTGATTTTCTATGAAACAATTATGGTGTATTAAAGACCATATCCATTTTCCCTCAAAGGTGTTCACCTTTATGTACATATTATTTTTTGATGACTAATTACATGTATTTATTCCACACTACATTATTATTTTATAAGTTATGATGATGAATGAATTCATGTTGTAAGATCTATGGGGCATGGTTAAGCATGAGAATGAAATGAATGTAACGGGTGCACACAGAATTATATATAGCACCAATAAATTGGTTAATTTTTAGTCTCATGAGACTTCAATTATTTATATGGAGTGAAACTTATTCCTTTATGGTAATTTTTTCACCATAATGTCTTGGCAGTTTATCCATGATATATTTTTATGATGTAGTGTTTTGTGTTATTTCCTTATTTCCCATGTTTTGATTATCATGTTATATGATGTCTAATTATTCCTGATTATGATGAAAAGTCTTTTTATTCCCAATTATATGTCTATTTTCTAAAATGTATCACCTTATGCAATATTTATTCAGTCATTGGGATTTATAGATCACCAGTTTCTTATGATTTTCCTCAAGTTATCCCATATTGTTTTAAAAGCTATGGAATTTTACAAGCATGCTAAGGAAGGTTTCAATAATGTTATTATATCCCATGTTCAAGATGTTATTATATGTCCCTAATTACCAAATACAATTTATATATTGAACATTCAGGTCTTATTATGTGTAATTTATATAATAAATTAGTATTTAATGTGTAATAAAGAGTATGGTTATTATAGTTGGTATCAAAAGAAAAGTTTATTTATTTTTTCCATTATGATTACCAAAATCTAGATAAATCCTTTGGGACAAGAATAACAGGAATGGAAGATCCACCATAAAGGAGTGCTATAGATCTATTTGTGGTGATTTGTTGCACCCTCCTCACTCAGTTAAATATTTATACAAACTGTTTATCCCTCCATTTCATTCACTACTAGTTTGGAGGATATGGAAATGACGACTTCCCCTTCAGCACATGATGCAGCACTATGATTTTCAGTTAGACACGGCCTACGGTTTCTATTTAGAAGTAGATAAAACCATGATGGATGTTTTTTATTTTTTTTACCTTTTCTTACAGGTTGTGGACCTATATACAGGGAATTCTTTAATGCCAACTAGCCCTCCCGTCTGTGGACGATTTAATATAGTATGTTTTCTGTTCTGAATGTAGTGAGTAAGTTCATAACATCATGTTGAAAGTGATGATCGTGATCCTAGAATTTATATGGAGGGAAATGAATGTCTTTATATTAAACAGGACAAAGCCCTTTTTCTATGCTGGTGTTCTCTCTATTCACGGTGCCATTGAAATTTCCTCTAGCATTCAAACTGGTTCTATGGGAAATGATGTCTCTGACCTTATTCTGCTGAGGTCTCCTAGTGATAATGGTAGGATGAAGAAGCCATTGACGTTGAAGTATGTTTGATGGATACCACCCCTACCACACTGGATAAATATCAATGTTGATGGAGCTTCTTCGGGTGCTCCAGGTACCTCTGGATACAGTGACGTCTTCCATTCCTACAAAGGATTTTTGAATGGGTTATTTCTCCATTTAATTAGTAAGGTATTTTCCATTGAATCAGATCTCTGGGTTATGATAAAAGCAATAAGGTATGTCCTCCATTTAAGTTGGCATGAATTGAAGATAAAATCAGACTCTTCAGTTGCAATCCAAATTCTTAAAGTCCATTCAACAAATGTGCCATGGAAGATGTTACAAGTCTGGACTGACTTTCTTCAACTCATTGGTTTGCTCACCCTTAAAGTCACGCATATTTATCATGAATCCAATCAAGTTTTGGATGCTCTCTCAAAGGGTGAAATCTCTAAGGTCTATTATATTTGGTCCTTTGTCTTACCTAAGTATTGTAAATGTCTTGATCATGTTGATTAATGTGGTGTGGTGTGCACTCATCTTTGTAGAGATGCTCTGCAATGTCTTGTAGCATACTTTTTTTCATTTTAATTTCTTTTTCTAGGATCAGGTTCTCCTAACTCTGGATCTTTTAGGTATTTTAATATAGTCCAAAACCAAGGAGTAGAATGTGGAGTATCTGATCACTGTGATAAAGACCTTGGAAAAGGAGAAGCTTTATTCCAAGTATATAATATGTGAGTCATGTTTGAAGGAAGTATCATTCATGGGGAATATCATCACTATAAATGGGATATCCATGGAACCTTCAAAGACATAATATATTGAAGCATAGTCGAGTCCAATATCTATGAAATACGTCCATTGTTTTCAAACATTATCTAGGTATTATCATCAATTTGTGAGAAATTTCTCAGGATAGTCAAACTCTATAACCAAGCTAACTATGAATGGAATCAATTTTTCTTGGTGTGATGAATGTGAAGATATCATTGGGGAGTTGAAAAAGAGGATTATCAAAACAAATGTTCTCACACTACCGTCAAGTGTAGTGAGTTTTATGGTATTTAACGACACCTTAGAGAAGGGATTGGGATCTGTGTTAATAAAATATGTCCAATTCATAGAATATGATTCCTGGAAGTTGAATGTTCACAAATAGAAGAACCCAATACTTGATCTGGAGTTGTATTCAGTGACATTATCTTTAAAAATATGGTGGTATCATCTCTTTGGGGAGAAGTGTGAAATATATATGGATCACAAATGTATCAGGTATATATTCACAAAGAAATATCTAAATATACACCAATGAATATTGTTAGAGATGATCAGGGACTATGACTACTAAATTCACAACCATCCTTGAAAATTGAATAAAGTGGTGAACAATCTAAGTATAAAGGACCCATAAATTATATCACTGATGAGTATTGATATGGATTCCAACTTCTTAGATTCAGAAAGGATGGACATGGAAATCATGAATGAAGAAACTTTATCAATACATTAACAAGTGATTTTTTAATCATATCTTCTGG
Organism: Viscum album; assembly: GCA_963277665.1. Lineage (NCBI taxonomy): Eukaryota > Viridiplantae > Streptophyta > Magnoliopsida > Santalales > Viscaceae > Viscum > Viscum album. The sequence continues at coordinate 1,543,132,068 of OY728155.1, read as the reverse complement.
ATAGGTTAAAGGATGATCAAAGAGATGATGTGGTAATTTAGAAGAAAGTGGAAACTATAATAAAATGGAAATTCTAGGTGTTCAGTGTTAATGAAGGAGATGTGAGATTCTGGATAGGAATAGATGTACCATCAAATCCTGAGTTAATGAAGGAGTTATTGGATGGTTCACATAGCCCAATCTTCTCCATCCACCCAGAAATCAGAATCATGTTTCAAGATCTATGATAACACTATTGGTGGGACTATATGAGAAATTTATCACGAAATATACATCATGATGTCTTGTATGTCATCAAGTGAAATCCTAAATGAAAAAATATAAGGGGGTGATGCAACCATTACAACTAAAAAATGAAATTTAGTAAACATCACCGTATATTTGTTTACCAGACATCCAATGTTATATAGAGGAAATAATTCTATATGGGTTGTTGTGGATTTTTGAACAATAACAACTCACTTTATTATGATTTGATAGAATTTTCACTGTATCTACTTGCATGGATATCCATCAGAGAAGTGGTAAGTTTTCATGGAGTACCACCATAGATTTTATCCAATCATGATCCAAGATTCACCACTATATTATAGAAGAGACTATAACATTATTTAAATACTGATATGAGCATCAATATGGCCTATAACTCTCACACTGATGGCCAATATGAGAAACCCATCCAGAAAATTGAGTACATGTTGAGATCATGCTCAATTAACGTCAAAGGTGGATGAGATAAATAGCTTCATCTAGTTGAGCTCTCTTACAATAACAGTTTCCACTAAAGTATCCAAAAGGATCCCTATGAGGCCATATATGGGATGAGGTGCATAAAAACAACATGTTGGGATGATGATGGGGAATAAAAACTGTTATTTCCCGCAATGGTTAAGGAAATGGTGGAAAAGGTTAAGACCATTCAATAGCATATCATGGCTTCCAATAGGCAATAAAAGAGCTATGTTGACAATCATCAACAAGACCTAAAGTTTATTGTTGTAGAAATTCTATTCCACTTTATATCACTAGTGAATAAAGTGATGATATTTTGGAATAAAAGAAAGATTAGTCCATGATACGTCATCCCCTTTGAGGTCCTGTATCGCATCAGAGCGGTGGCCTACAGACTTGCACTCTCACCTAACCTATCTCAAATATATGATGTATTAGATGAATAAATTTTGATAAATAACATACCAAAACCATCATATGTACTCAATATATAGGTTTTATCATTAGAGAATGGTATTTAAAAGGAGGAGAAAATGGTGAAGATCTTAAATTGTATAGAAAAATTTATATGATTTATGATAATGGAGCAGTCAATGTACTGTGAAAGCCACATAAGTTTGAAAAAGTGATCTGGGGATTAGAAGAAGTGATGAAGTAGAGAAACTTTAATCTATTTTAGTATGGGGAATGATAATTTCAACGGTCAAATTTCTTAATGGGGTAGATTGTAACGACCTAAACTATTATAAATGAAATTTCCCTTATGATTTAACTAATCATATTACTATGTAATATATTTATAGAAAAAACATGGACTTATTTGTAATTATTATATCATATTTAAAATACCATTAAACATCATTACCATTGATATTATATTCATTTAATAGTGATCAAATTATTAGTGTAAATATAGTTTTTTAACAAATCCAGTTGTCACATACAGAGGAAGTGACAACATCAACTAGTAGGATCTTACCCAATGAAGTTCCTTTATTGGAGCTTAAAAATGAGATAATATCACTATTATTTTACCTTTACAGTGACAAATATTATATCTAATAGTATTAAAATTATAGAAACTATTTACATGAGAATTTTAAGCTCATCGAGATCACGACCCAAACCATGTATTCTGAAACACCCTTTGATGGTCTCATTATCGCACACCTTACTCATACTGTGTTTTTTGGTGTATTAAAGGGATATGTATAAATACACTTATAATATAAATATTTACATTATATTTTATAGAATAATGTATATTTTTTCATCCTATTATTTTTATTTTATTAAAATTTTTATTTTGATTAAATAAATCACTGATATTATTTTTTATTAATATTAAAATGAATTTAAGGATTTTATTGTTATGAATTAATTTATTTTTTAAATAAATATAATTTCAAAAAATTTATCTTATTAAATATTTTTTATTAAATATAATTGATCATATTCTTTTTATTATGTTTAATGTTATTTTTATATGGTTTCAAAAATTATTATTATTAAAAAAGCTCACATTTCATAATAAATGAAGTTTATTATTTCAAAAGTAAAAAAACACACACATATATATAATTATTATTCTTTTTGTAATTATAATACATAAATAATCCAATCGGGAATTTTTCATTATTATCCGAGACAGTTAAATGTTTGGGTAAAAATTAAATAGTATATAAATAAATGGTGTGTATTATGTCATCATAGTGAACCAGAAGTGATGTAATAAATAATATAAAGATTATACACTACCAAATATATATTTTACTTTTGAAATATGTAATTTTACATTTATTTTAATTATTTAATAACAAAATCATGAATCCCACAAATCTTATAATATATTTTAAGGTTTTAAAATCATTTCATTAAAAGTATGAGTCACATCAACATAAGAAAGTATATTATTTTCTTTGAGTTAGGCCCATGGACTTATAAAATAATGAGAAACACTCCCATTTTTATGAAAATATAGAAAAATCCATTGGATGGTTTTTGGTATTTTTATTTTTTTTATGTAGAGTCCAAAACGTTAATAATAAATAATTCCACCTTTTTTAACATATAAACCCATACATGTTCCCATTTCACATCTCCAAAACTCCATGTAGCACATCTATACTATGTAATTCACTCTCTAGATTCCTACAAAGGCTTCCCCATTCCCTCAATAATCCACTCCAAAGATTCTGAAGTCACACACTCAAGTAAGGGATGTTCCACTCTCCTCTTTTATCAAGATGTTATTTTGGTAATGTCTCTAAAATTACTTTTAACATATGTTGAGATATGTTATTATGGATCCCAATTACTATCCATTAGTTGTATAAATAATTATATCTTCCTTTCACCCTCATTTATCCTTCCATGATCATTTATTTCGACCTATTACCATGCAAAAAATTAGTAAGGGGTTCCTCTGTTCTCATTTTCATTCATGATCTCTTTTAGGTTGTGATCTGTAGTTTCAATTTTTGGATATTTGTATATATATTATTATAACCACATTAATGTACATTTGATGTCTAAATAATTATAAACCCATTTATCTCTCATTAACCACTCCCATGAACCTTTATGTACACCTGTCACCATGTTAGAATTTAGTAAGGGATTCCTCTCCTCCCCTTTCAATTCAAGCACCTCTATTGAAATTTTTCCTTTTAATTTCAATTTATTATATTGAAATTAATTTATAAAAATACACTTATGTTAAATTGTTGTTTTTTAATGAGATGTTATTTGTACTCTCTCATTTCTCGACTACCTAAGTTGTTACTATGCTGAAATTCTGTAAGGGATTTCTCTCTTCCCCTCTCCATTCAGGCACCTTTGTTTTGTTATTATTTTGTAGATTCAATTTTTTGTAGTTCTTGTAAGTTTTATTATAACCACCTTACTATTAATTTGATATATAAATGATGACATACCCCTTTATATCTCATTAACCCCTCCCAGTAACCTTTAAGTACATGCGTTACCATGCTAAAATTTTGTAAAAAATTCTCCTCTTCTTATTTTCATTCAATAACTTATTTTATGTAATGTGTCTTGAATTCAATTTTATTATAATGGAATATATTATTTTATATTAGCATTAATATCAATTTAATTTATAAATGATGATATCCCCCTTTCACACAAATTAAGCCTCCCATGATCCTTTTTGTATAATTGTTACCATACCGAAATATAGTTAGGGTTCTTTTCATTATTTATATTTTTTCACTAACATATTCCTTATATAGACACATATCTATTTTTAGTATATGTTTTTCCAGGTCCATATTGTTTTTTAGTTGATGTTTATGTAACGAGAGTCCAATTTCTCTCTCATCCAACCATTTTTATGATTCATTAAGTGGCACTATTATGCTACTGAAATTTCACAATGATTTTCCTTGCCATAATAATTGTGTAGGGAATACCGTACCAATTTTATATTAAGGGTGTTCACCTTTTTACAAATATGATTTTTTATTGGGGACTTAAATGTATGAATTCCACTCTCCTTTATCATGGAATAATATATTATGATGAATAAATACATGTTTTATAATCTATGTGGCATAGTTAAGCATGAGGATAAATGAATATCAAGGGTGTGCCCAAAATTATATCATGCTCAAATGCATTAAGTAATTTGTAGTCTCAAGAGATGTCATGTTGGGAGAGGAAGTGAACCATATTCTATTATCAGACTTTTTCCACCATGATTTCTTGGTGGTTTATCATTGAACTATGTTTATGATGTAGTATTTTAGGTTGTTTCTACATTTCCCATGTTATGATTATCATGAAATATCATGTATCATTGCTCATGTTTATGATTTATACTCTTTTTATTCCCCATTTATATAATTATTTTCTACCATTTATCACATTATATCATATTTATTCTGTTATTTGGATTTATATCTCACCCATTTATTATGATTTTCCTCAGGTTATCTCGTGCAGTTTTAAAAGTCGTGGAATTTTAGAAGCATGTTATGGAACCTTCCAATAATTTTATTGTATCCCATGTTCAATATGATATTATATATACCTAATTCCCAAATACACTAGATTTATTGATATTTAAGGTTTTATAATGTGTAATTTTATTTAATAAATCATGAATTAATTTGTAATAAAGAGAAGTGTTGTTATATTGGCCATCTAAGTTAAGGGTTTTTTAAATTTCATCCAATAGATGCCGTTTGAATTGAGAACTATAATTTTTTGCATGAGACTATTGAGCAGAAACTTCTTTTATTTCATCAGGATGATGCCCGTATTGTATGAATTAGAAAATATTTTTTATGAAACATTGGATCAGCTTGGATAATTAAGGTCAATTTGTAGTTGACCCTTATATTAAGCTATGGTTTATTCCAAGAGAATAAATTGAATTATAGGGTCAATTTGGGATAGATAATTCTAATAGTGGATTCATTGTAACTCAAAATTCGAATTAAAAAAACTAGAACCTAGGGTGGGGAGGGGTATAAGATATGAGATTATAGAGGATGACCTTATCATGTCCCTAGGTTCATGGGATCAGGTAAGTTCCATCACAATGTTCTAGTTTTGGATTCAAGCATTAACTTGAGTTTCCATGGCATATGTACTATGTGCTTAATGTAATGATTGGAGGTGAGTTAGGAATTTAGAAATGAAATGGAACTTGTTAAACATAACTAAATCCCCTTAGTTGGTCAGGTTTAATATTCATTATTCCCCAAGGATTCTTGGGGATGGGATGTTTTAAGGTGGGGAGGTTGTAACATCCCATGTTTTTTAACATTATATAATTCTAATGGAATTTGAATTTTACCATTGTTGGAATGTTCATTATAAAAGATTAGCTTCAAAATGTAAATCTGAGAGTGGGGAAACATAAATGTGATTTCTATACTTGGTAAAAGTATTGAGATGTATCTCTAGTTTTATTTTGAGTTTTGGGGGTGATGGACCCCCAAAAACTCAAATCCGAGAGGAACTGGTAGAGGCCCGTGATTTTTCTAAAACCGTGTAGCCCTCGAGGAGAAATCATAAGGACTCGACCATAAACCGTACATAATATAGCTATTTTAACATGATTTTACTTATTTAAATTCCCAATGATATTTTTGATTTAGATTTTTATAATTTTAGGACATAACTCATACATATCAATAGACTAGCATACAAAGTGGGTACCATTAAAATAATATTCATTTCTTCGCAAACATAATCTTTTTAACAAAAAACAATAAAATGATTTATTTGAAAATTATTAATAACATTTAACTTGACATCGTTATTTATCTTAGACATTCTTATAACATGTTTAAATCATTTAGAATAATGGTATGATCATAAGAATCTCATTAAGGGATATAAAATGAAGGAAATAAATCATTAGTCTTTGAGTACTTATAAACATATGAAATCAGTTCACAAAGAAATACTTCTCCCCCATGTATAATTTTTTTATGAAACATGATATTTCTATAAAACATTAATAAATATATATATATATATATATATAACTATAAAGGTATAGAGGGGAATTACTTACTTATATTGTAACCATTAGATCTACCTTATAATTTATAACCCTCACTGCTACCTTGAAATGTAACCCTCATGACAACCATATGGTGTAACCATGGCAGTTACACTTGGAGTAACCATACTTTATTCCTCCAACTTACACATAACCAATAAATTGGAGGGATATATAAGTCCCACCATTCATCATAAACAATTCCAATGAACCAGAACATAATCCTAAAACATGAATCATTGCATAAAAACATTTATTTTGGATTTTGTAAAATAGAATTTTAAAAGGGGGTTATTAAATAAAAATCCCTTAAAAATATGATATAATTGAGGGGAGAATTAATATAATGAAATTATTGTGTTCATATAATGTAAATAAACATATTAATCCACAATATAAATGAAATTAATTACACAAATTATCTTGGTAGCACACAATTACGGAAGTAGAAGGTTATTCTAAAGAATGGAAATTGGGTTAATAATTCCCTTACCCAGGGTCTGTCTTACATAAAAATTTATTAAAACACCTGTATAATAGTTAAAAGAGTGTTTTTAATATTTTACAGAAAAAATGTTATTTTTATAAAACCTTATATGATCATTTTATAACATCATTCGACCCATAATATCTTGTTATTTCCATAATTTCATGCGCCTTCTTTACCTGATTCCCACAATCGATTCATAAAGAATTTTTTGATGAATGGAAGAAAAAGTTCCATAGTGGAATTAAATGGTATTAATATGTTTCAATAATTTTAAATTGCTCTATAAATGATATTCATTATATGGTATGAAGACAAATCATTAGATAAATCCTTAGTGATAACCATTAGTTTATTTTGGTGATTTTTTATCATTAGGAACCACTTTTATTTTATTAATTAATAGTATGAATAAACACTAGTTTCATAAAATAATATATCATATAATATATATATATATATAATAAAATGGTATTTAGTCATATTAATAGTTATATAACTAGATTATAATGACACAAAGGAAATTAAAGACACATCATCCACGATGTCGGTAAATCTACACAACACAGACGGTGTTTTTATTTTTAGAATAAGCAGGATAGGAGTAGAACCGAGTTGATGAATTTATCCATAAACATGATAAAATCCAGAATATATATGATAATGGAGCTTTCATTCCTCTAGGATATGGGGAGTGGAATATATTATAATAATATAAAAATAATTGAAAAGAAAATTGAATAAATGAAAGAGGATTTTTACCTTTTGATCTCTTCTTCTTGAGATCTACCTTAAGGAATTTGTTTTTGGTTTTTTGGTGATACTAGAAGGCCTTATACATGGAAAGGAGACTTGGGAGGGTATTTGGTGTAATTTAGAAAAATCAAAAATCGTGATAGGTGTCAGAGGAAGAGGGGGGTGAGGGTGGTATTTATTGAAGACAATAAGAGGGGTTTTCCATTATTTTAATTATTTGTTAAAGATTTTTTATCATGACTATGAATATTACTGAGTCATGTTTTTGAAAAAAGTAATAATTGACACTGAGTTCAAACCAGTGGCCATTTAAATATTTTATTACTCAAGAATGATGCATAAATTCATTTATTTATATTTTTTTATAAATTATCGAATTTAACTATTCATAAAAAATTAAAGTATTTCAGAAAATAACACATATTCACCTGAACCCTTTTCAACATGTATAATTTTAAAATGAACTCCATTTTTTGAAAATATTTTTCTAAATATGATTAATTTAATTTTTAAATAAATTCATAATTTATTCAAAAAATAACTATTTTAAAACTCTTACTCATTTCATATCACCTTGAAAAAATAATAAGGATCTGATTATCATATAACCTTAAGAAAATAAAATAATATTATGATTTACTTTTCATATGATTCATATTACAATTCATGTTGCTATTCATAAGTGCATGTTACTATTCACCAAAAAACATGTTCGTTCTATTAGACTCTGAGTAACTTACTAATCATAACTACAGATGTTCATTCTTCTAATTTCAAACTAGATTAGCAGAAAAATTATTTTTAACAGATTGCTTATAATTGTATCCTTAAATCAAAGATACATTATGTTGAGAATCTGTGTTTCAGGAATTTCAATTTTTTTTAAACCATTGGGTGTTATATTCTCCCCACCATTTGAAAATTGCATTCTCACTTTTTTATTTACTTATTAAATAATTGAGGGTATGTTTCCATCCTATAATTTTCATATTCCAAGGTGCCTTCATCAACCATGTAGTTTCTCCAAAAAAACCTTTTCCTGATGGATTACCTTATCTTAACATAACTTTTATCTTAGATCAAGGATCTGAATAGGTCTCAATTTATATGAAAGATTCTATTCCAACTGAACAACTTATAGGCTCAAAACATGAGATGAATATGTCACCTACTTTCTCAACATCGAAAACTGAAAAACATTGTGTATATAAGATCAAATCAGAGGAAAATATTATCTGTTGGAAAATATCCCATGTTTTTCCAGGATTTCATAAAGTCCAATGAACCATGGACTCACCTTTCCTTTCTTACCAAAATGAATAACACATTTCCGTGGTTAAATTCTAAGAAAAACATGATCAAATACCACAAAAGAAAAGTCTTTACTCCTATTATCTACATTTATTTTATACCTTCTCTAAGATATCCTCAGGTGTTGTTGGATCATCTTCACTTTCTTAGCCACTTTCTCTAATAATTCAGATCCCATCAAATTCCTTTCCCTAAAATAATCTCAAAAAGATGGAGTTTGACACTGCTTTCCATATAATTCCTCAAAAGGTGTTGTCTACATACATGAATGAAAAAATTTATTATAAAAAAATTTATCCAAAGATATATGATGATCCCAACTTCCCTAGAAATCCATTTAACAATATCAAAACATATCATCCAATATATGAATCATTTTTTCTGACTACTCATTTTATTGAGGTTGAAAAGATGTATAAAAATTAATTTTGTTACCAACTACTTCTAAAGGAAATTCCAAAATAATAGAAGTGAACCTGGGATCGTGGTCAAATAAAATGAGAAGAGTAACTTCATGTAATGTGATAATATATTTGAGGTATAGTCGAGAATGATGATCCAAACATATAGTATCTCTAATAGGAAGTGAATGAGAATATTTTTTCAAAGGATCAACATTAAACTTGATTTAATTGTTACCTTGAAAAGTATTTAGTAGTCCCACAATGAAGTCTATGGATATATTTTTGCATTTACACTCTAGAATTGGTAATGGATGATGAAACCCCATAGATAATTATCGCTCTTATTTAACCTTTTTACATGTAAAACATTTCCCAGTAAAATTTGAAATATCTATGTTCCTTCCATCCCAAAAGTAATACTCCTGAAGGACTCTTTACATCTTTGGGCTTCCTAGATGAACTAAAAACAGAGAACTATGAGCTTCACAAAACAATAATTTATTTACATTAGAATCAAAAGGCACACATAATATCTTTCTATATCTTATAACCGAATCATTATCAAAAATAAATTCTCTAAACTTACCCATTTTACCAAATTCTACGTTTTCCTATAGCTCGATGTCTTCCTTCTGCGCTTTCTTAATTCATATTAACATAGATTAATGCACTGAAACCTAAAACAAAATAGTGGAATCTCCTACACTAATAACCTCCTAGTGGAAGTTAATTAAATCATTAATCGAATGGTCTTCTTGTAACGCCCCAAGATTTTATGAAAAATATTCTTTTTAATTTCATTAATGTCTTGTGTTGTACGCTACAACAAAAGAAGCTTTCCCAATACGCATCCTTGACTTTCCTTCCGTTACACGCAATCGCGACCTTCCTCGATAGCGTGTGTAGTACGCAATACTGAGTTTCACGAAATAACGATATGCTATTAAAATATTATTAAAACTAGCCGTTATGAATAGTAATAACCACTTTTTGGAAATTTTGTAAATTTTATTTTTCAAAATGGAATTCATTTTTGGATTCGGAGTATCGAATTTAGCCTAAGGTGAAATTTTGGTACTTTTCGGATAACTTTCATATTCTAATGAATAGTGAAAATTACTAAATTATAATTAAAAACAACTTTTTTAATCGAAATAATTAATAGTGATAAATTATTAATTTGAGTGGTTTTAAAGTATATTTAGAATATATTTTTACAATTTAATACAATGTTGGTCATTGTTTGTAATTTCACATTTAAACCAGACATAATCAAGTGTCAATCTTTTGATAGATTTTGTTTCTTAAAAAACACGCTATTTGTTTTAACAGCGGGATTTAATTATAAAATTAATTAATGCAACTTCTATGTTATGAATTTGGTAAAATAGACTTCATTTTTGAATTCGGAATATGAAATATAGCTTAGGATGAAATTTTGGCATTTTTCTGAAAACTTTCAATTTTTGATGAATAGTGAAACCACTAAGTGGTAGGTTAAAAACGGAATTTTGCATAAAACTTAATTTTACCGCTTCTGTGAATGGAATTTCGAAAATCCGAGAGACACGGTTAATATCAAGGACTAAAATGTGGTTCAATGAGATGAAAATAATTTTTTGGTGAATAGTAACTTTTTATTTTTTTTACCACGGTTAATAGTAAATAGGGTAACTAAGGGTAAATATGATATTAATATTACCCTAACACATGTCCTAATTCTATTGGACAAGTGTAATTCGACCAAAAACAAACTTAGGAATAAAATATGACCATTTAGGCCCACTTGGATTAGATTAGGACATTTATTATTAATTTATTTAAAGAAGGGTTAAAATAGTTAAAATCAAAGTTTAATAAGTAAATCATTTTTAATATGGGGTTATACATAAGCTAAATTCGACTATAAATATTCATTAGAAAGCTAAAAAGATTTCCTACATTATGGTATTTTATTTGTAATTTTTAGACAGCATATAATATAATTTATTTATGACACAAAGATGATGCAGTAATTATCTTATTAATGAAATATTGACATAATTGATAATATAAATACCAAAATAAATGTAATTTAAGACTTTTTATGAATTCCACTAATTTTCTAGGTTACTATGATATATTAGTGTTGATTTACTCAACTTGGTTCGAATATATAATTCTGTTATGACTTTCAAAAAAATCATATATCAAATAGTGTCAAAATTGACACAAAATAGTTTTTAAATCAAATATTATAAAAATCTAAGGTTCGGCCAAATGACTTAGATAAGGATATATGTATTAATAATATACAATTTGGGGTTCGTTTGGCATGTTATAGTAAGTGTATTAACCATATAGTGAAAGAAAACAAAAAGACACGGTAAAAGTTAAATTATTTAACTTAGAGTTAAATCTAATTGATAAGGTTTAAAATAATATCCAAACATGTCTAAATTTGATTGGTTGATGAGATTACAACCCTATCTCATCTAATCTTCGAATATGAGTCATTTTTGGAGGTTTTTAAGTGGGGTTAGATTTATTATAAATTAATATTTTTAAGAATTCCTAAGGTGCCCCTCTCCTCCCCTATAAAAGGACACCTCCTCCCCCTCCTCCTCACACCAATTTGAGCACTCAAGCTCGGCCAACCCCTGCCAATTTCTCCTCTCCACTTCCCTAGAAACATCCTAGAGGTTCTGGTCTTCCTCAAAGACCAATTTTAGTGCCCTAAGAGGAGGTCTCAAAGAGGCACTTCAAAGAAGAGGAGGTTCGGACACATACGAAGCAAATTGGACCTAAGGTAAGGGAAATATCACAATCTCATTTTTATCCGAGATTGTTTATTCGTAAGTATTTACTGGGGTGTATTTTATCATCCACATCCATGTTCCCTCAATATGTAATATTATTTCCATCCACCTACAATTGTTTAAATCCAATTTTACCCTTCTATGAGTTTTTAGTAAAGGATATGAAAGGAATCTTTTTTCGTTTTTCGTACGAGGTACTTTTTGACTTTTCCGACAAAAGTACGAGAAGAATGTTTTTTTAACTTATACGGCACGAATGGATTTTTACGGTTTTATAAAGCCTTATTTTCATGAACCTTCCTCCAAAATATTTCATGACTATTTTTAATAAAATCTCTTTCTTTTAAAATTGTATGATGTTTTGTGAAAAGAAATTTATTTTGAAGAAGAAAGGATATTTTCCTCAAGAATTCATTTCAAGTGTTTTATCAAAATTATTTTCCATCTAAGATAATAAAGGGTTCTGTTTCTATCCATATTTTTACATTGATTTGACTATGTTGTGATGGAATTATGTTTATGAATTCCTTTATCTTATATGAATGGTTTTATGATGTTATGTTGTTTAAGAATCCCATTTTTATTACATGGGTTATGCAATGATGTATGATTTATGATTTTGTGGCACACATAAGAAAGGATTCATTAAGAGATGGGTGGGACCTATATCTCCCTCCAATGCATTGGGTAAAGATTTCATATCTCATGAGATAGACATGGCTGGAATGGTAGGTTATACCGGTTCAGTGAAACAGGACTGAAACGAGGATTACTCGATTCAGAAAGGGACTTTGTCCACTAAGATAGTCTTGGCAATGAGTCTTGACTAACAAGAAATGATTCTCTATGATTATGTGTGTATGCCACAATGAGTAATGTTTTAAGTTATGGTTTCATTTTCACTTCTATGATTTATTCCATGTTAAGATATTATGATCTCTTTTGCAGGTTATGATTTTCAAAAAGATATGATATGATTTTTATTTCCTTTATTGCCCTTGCTGAGCATTTGAGCTCACCCTTTTATGTTTTCTTTTCCCCAGGATATAAAGAAAGGTTTTAGGTAAAAAAAAACGGATGACCTTTATGGGAGATATTGAAGAACTTTCACCACGATTAGAAGATTACGTTCCGAGTTTCCAAAGACACTAAACTATTACGATCCTTTAGTGTGTGTTTTTGTTATGTACTAAGTATTCCGCAAATGTAATGTAATGTCCATGTACGTCAGGCTTCGGGTCTCTACATTTGGTATCAGAGGAAAGGTTTAGTCAACCTTTGGAAACTAGGATGCGAAAACGTTAGTGAGATCCCTAGAGATATTTCTAAGGTATGTCTAGGGATGCCCCTAAGGATAAGTATACGTATAGGATATAGTCCTAGAACTACGGTAACGATCTTAGAATTTAACCTAAGATGTTAGATATTGAGGGTGCTCCCCCTTTACTATGTTGTCTTCCCTAGCATGATTTCGCCTCTCACAAAATTATTTTTGTGTTTTAGTTAATGGAGGGAACCAGAAGGAATTTGGTTAACATTGAATCCAATGGACAAATTGGTGACTATGAGCAACAAAATTGTGTGATGCCTAGAGATAAAGATATTCTGATTATGCCGAATCAGTCATCGCGATATATGATTAACAAGGTGAAATTTAGTGGTATGACTAATTCATCAAAGAAGAGGAAGATAAACTATTATGCATGTTCGCATGTTGAGGAGCATAAAGAAAGGAAGATTGAGATTTCTAAAGAAGGGAAGAAGAACCTTGAGGAATACCTCAAATGGAGGGACCGATGTTATCTGTGTGGAGAAAAGGGTCATAGAGTGACAGATTGTTATGGAGTTCAATGTCTTATTTGTGGAGAACATGGGCATTACCCAACTCAATGCCTTGATCTGAAAAGATACTTCTAAATCAAGGAAGGAATTATTCCAGGACAGTCATTGAAGTGGATGGACTGAAGTGTTGGTATTCAAGAATAATGTTGTTGAGGTACTTTTATGGTGTATTGGAATATTTATGTATTGGTCTAATGTGGTATTCGAAGTGATTGAGGTATTTTTGGAAAGTATATGATATGCGCATAATGAAGGGATAATACGATAATGAGATGTTTGATTGTATGCATGAGCTCATGATTGATATAAGGACTAAGTGATATCATGGTTTGAGTATATAGAATTTTGAGGATTTTGGTATGTGGAAGGTGTTAACTTTTAACTGCATTCATGTTTTCACTAAGTTATTCAAGAGAATACATGATTAAGGACTTTGAATGTTTGGAATGTGACCAACAAAACATATCTTATGATATATGGGGATCAACGATGGTATTAAATCTCTGGTAATTGTTTTCACTTTGTTATGAGAGTGGACTGTAGTATTATGGATAAGCCTAAGGATTGGAATGAATTATGTTGGACATAAGTTAGTATTGTTTGTTTTTCGATATTATTTATGTGATGTTATAGTAATGTAGTTTTAGAAAAAGGGACAACCTGCAGGACGGGCGACAGCCCATCGCTTTGGACAAGGCTGTAGGAATCGAACCCACACCCGAAGTGCGACTGGCCTTTATCGCCTACCACTGACCTACAGGAAGTCCCTGTTTAGTAGAAACTAGTTTTATTATATTAAGCAGTATGATATATGAAGTATAAGTCCATTTTAGGAACCATATATGATTAATCTCACTATAGATCGACTTATGTATATAAGTTTTGCTAACCTTTTGTTTGAGACAGATGGAATGACCTGTCATTCTATCACATGATCTGCTAACACATCACGAATAACAAATTCAACTTCATTTATTTAAGAGATGAAGTAGAAATTGTTCAAGGCACGAACAAAAGTGAGATTGTACCAAAATAAAGTAAGTATTTATTCTAAGCAAATTTTCAAAAATGATCTTGAAAACCAAAAATGATTGTCCTAGTGATCTTATACCTGATGAATCAGATGGTACCTTATATCATCACAAATCTATGGATTTGTGATTACTGGCTTTTCCATAGCCATGTTCTCTACCACTCTCCATCAGAACATGATGGTTAGATTTTTCTTCCATATCCATATTTTCACCTATGTCGAAACCCAGTGATTAGTATATTTGGGTAATCGTTGCATTTCATACTTTAGTTTTTAAATCCATGTTTTGGTAATCCTTTTTACGATATGGGTTTCTATCAAAGAAAATTTTGAATAGTAAACCATTCATAACCCCGACGAATTTCGAGGGCGAAATTCATTTTAAGGGGGGTAGAATGTAACGCCCCAAGATTTTATGAAAAATATTCTTTTTAATTTCATTAATGTCTTGTGTTGTACGCTACAACAAAAGAAGCTTTCACAATACGCATCCTTGACTTTCCTTCCGTTACACGCAATCGCGACCTTCCTCGATAGCGTGTGTAGTACGCAATACTGAGTTTCACGAAACAACGATATGCTATTAAAATATTATTAAAACTAGCCGTTATGAATAGTAATAACCACTTTTTGGAAATTTTGTAAATTTTATTTTTCAAAATGGAATTCATTTTTGGATTCGGAGTATCGAATTTAGCCTAAGGTGAAATTTTGGTACTTTTCGGATAACTTTCATATTCTAATGAATAGTGAAAATTACTAAATTATAATTAAAAACAACTTTTTTAATCGAAATAATTAATAGTGATAAATTATTAATTTGAGTGGTTTTAAAGTATATTTAGAATATATTTTTACAATTTAATACAATGTTGGTCATTGTTTGTAATTTCACATTTAAACCAGACATAATCAAGTGTCAATCTTTTGATAGATTTTGTTTCTTAAAAAACACGCTATTTGTTTTAACAGCGGGATTTAATTATAAAATTAATTAATGAAACTTCTATGTTATGAATTTGGTAAAATAGACTTCATTTTTGAATTCGGAATATGAAATATAGCTTAGGATGAAATTTTGGCATTTTTCTGAAAACTTTCAATTTTTGATGAATAGTGAAACCACTAAGTGGTAGGTTAAAAACGGAATTTTGCATAAAACTTAATTTTACCGCTTCTGTGAATGGAATTTCGAAAATCCGAGCGACACGGTTAATATCAAGGACTAAAATGTGGTTCAATGAGATGAAAATAATTTTTTGGTGAATAGTAACTTTTTATTTTTTTTACCACGGTTAATAGTAAATAGGGTAACTAAGGGTAAATATGATATTAATATTACCCTAACACATGTCCTAATTCTATTGGACAAGTGTAATTCGACCAAAAACAAACTTAGGAATAAAATATGACCATTTAGGCCCACTTGGATTAGATTAGGACATTTATTATTAATTTATTTAAAGAAGGGTTAAAATAGTTAAAATCAAAGTTTAATAAGTAAATCATTTTTAATATGGGGTTATACATAAGCTAAATTCGACTATAAATATTCATTAGAAAGATAAAAAGATTTCCTACATTATGGTATTTTATTTGTAATTTTTAGACAGCATATAATATAATTTATTTATGACACAAAGATGATGCAGTAATTATCTTATTAATGAAATATTGACATAATTGATAATATAAATACCAAAATAAATGTAATTTAAGACTTTTTATGAATTCCACTAATTTTCTAGGTTACTATGATATATTAGTGTTGATTTAATCAACTTGGTTCGAATATATAATTCTGTTATGACTTTCAAAAAAATCATATATCAAATAGTGTCAAAATTGACACAAAATAGTTTTTAAATCAAATATTATAAAAATCTAAGGTTCGGCCAAATGACTTAGATAAGGATATATGTATTAATAATATACAATTTGGGGTTCGTTTGGCATGTTATAGTAAGTGTATTAACCATATAGTGAAAGAAAACAAAAAGACACGGTAAAAGTTAAATTATTTAACTTAGAGTTAAATCTAATTGATAAGGTTTAAAATAATATCCAAACATGTCTAAATTTGATTGGTTGATGAGATTACAACCCTATCTCATCTAATCTTCGAATATGAGTCATTTTTGGAGGTTTTTAAGTGGGGTTAGATTTATTATAAATTAATATTTTTAAGAATTCCTAAGGTGCCCCTCTCCTCCCCTATAAAAGGACACCTCCTCCCCCTCCTCCTCACACCAATTTGAGCACTCAAGCTCGGCCAACCCCTGCCAATTTCTCCTCTCCACTTCCCTAGAAACATCCTAGAGGTTCTGGTCTTCCTCAAAGACCAATTTTAGTGCCCTAAGAGGAGGTCTCAAAGAGGCACTTCAAAGAAGAGGAGGTTCGGACACATACGAAGCAAATTGGACCTAAGGTAAGGGAAATATCACAATCTCATTTTTATCCGAGATTGTTTATTCGTAAGTATTTTCTGGGGTGTATTTTATCATCCACATCCATGTTCCCTCAATATGTAATATTATTTCCATCCACCTACAATTGTTTAAATCCAATTTTACCCTTCTATGAGTTTTTAGTAAAGGATATGAAAGGAATCTTTTTTCGTTTTTCGTACGAGGTACTTTTTGACTTTTCCGACAAAAGTACGAGAAGAATGTTTTTTTTAACTTATACGGAACGAACGGATTTTTACGGTTTTATAAAGCCTTATTTTCATGAACCTTCCTCCAAAATATTTCATGACTATTTTTAATAAAATCTCTTTCTTTTAAAATTGTATGATGTTTTGTGAAAAGAAATTTATTTTGAAGAAGAAAGGATATTTTCCTCAAGAATTCATTTCAAGTGTTTTATCAAAATTATTTTCCATCTAAGATAATAAAGGGTTCTATTTCTATCCATATTTTTACATTGATTTGACTATGTTGTGATGGAATTATGTTTATGAATTCCTTTATCTTATATGAATGGTTTTATGATGTCATGTTGTTTAAGAATCCCATTTTTATTACATGGGTTATGCAATGATGTATGATTTATGATTTTGTGGCACACATAAGAAAGGATTCATTAAGAGATGGGTGGGACCTATATCTCCCTCCAATGCATTGGGTAAAGATTTCATATCTCATGAGATAGACATGGCTGGAATGGTAGGTTATACCGGTTCAGTGAAACAGGACTGAAACGAGGATTACTCGATTCAGAAAGGGACTTTGTCCACTAAGATAGTCTTGGCAATGAGTCTTGACTAACAAGAAATGATTCTCTATGATTATGTGTGTATGCCACAATGAGTAATGTTTTAAGTTATGGTTTCATTTTCACTTCTATGATTTATTCCATGTTAAGATATTATGATCTCTTTTGCAGGTTATGATTTTCAAAAAGATATGATATGATTTTTATTTCCTTTATTGCCCTTGCTGAGCATTTGAGCTCACCCTTTTATGTTTTCTTTTCCCCAGGATATAAAAAAAGGTTTTAGGTAAAAAAAAACGGATGACCTTTATGGGAGATATTGAAGAACTTTCACCACGATTAGAAGATTACGTTCCGAGTTTCCAAAGACACTAATCTATTACGATCCTTTAGTGTGTGTTTTTGTTATGTACTAAGTATTCCGCAAATGTAATGTAATGTCCATGTACGTCAGGCTTCGGGTCTCTACACTTCTTCCAGCTAGAACATATTTAATGATGCATTATTTTTTCAACTCATGGAATCTTCCAATTTTTTTTCTTTTCTAGAATTTTAATTTATCGTGAAATCAAAATATTTTATCAATTCAAGCCATTATATCTACCTTGTAAATAATTCATTTGGAATTAATATATATTTCATCAATTTGTGTTTAGTATTTATATCACATAGAGCACCATATAAATTATGCCTCCTTGTTTTTAATGTGAAAACCATAGCTCAAAATTCAAATCATGTGTGGGATAATTTTACTAATGAGGTTTTATTTTTCTTGAAGCATAAGAAATTACCTAATCATTATTAAAAAAACAACCAATTTTCTTTAAGTAATCGACATTTTAGATGAAAAAATCCTCTTTTATAGATAGTAGGGTCAGAACTGGAGCATTCACTAATATTTTTTCTCAATTCCTAAAAACAATCATCACATTCTTTTATCCTGATGAATTTAACTCATTTTCGAGTTAACATAGTCAGTGGACTAGAAAACTATTCAATGTTTTCACCCAATCTCCAGTCGTATCCTACCAAACCAAGAAAACTATGAATCTTGGTTATATTTTTGGGTCTTGGCCATTCTTCAACAACTTTCGTTTTAGCAGGATCAAATGATATGCAATCTTTAGAAATAAAGTGGCCAAGGAATTAAATTTTTTATAGCCAAAATTCACACATTCTAAATTTTCCATACAATTTATTTGCAGTTATTGTTTTCAAAACAACCTATAGATGTTTTTCATGCTCCTCTTTACTTCTATAATATACCAAAATGTAATCCATAAGCACAACCAAATTCATATCCAAGATCACATGAAATATTATATTCATAAGATCCATAAAAACTACAGGCGAATTCATTAAACCCAAATGGCATAACAATAAACGTGTAATGTCCATATATAGTTCAAAAATATATTTTTTGAATGTAATCCTTCTTCACCTTTAGCTGATAGTACCCAGATCTCATGTCAATATTACCAAAATACTGATCTCCCAAGAGCTGATAAAAAAGTCATATATGTGAGAAAAATGATACTTATTCTTAACAGTAGTGTTATTAAAGGCTCTATAATCAATAAAAAGTATCATGGAACCATCGTTCTTTTTACTGAACAAAATTAGAGCTCCCCATGGTGAAGTTCTAGTAAACATTAATCATTTATCGAGTAACTCCTACAACAAAATTTTCAATTCAAGAAGTTCCTTTTGAGCCATTTGAAATGGTGGATTTGAAATTGGATTAAAATCAGGAACTAATTAAATTGCGAATTAAACTTCTTGATCAGGTATAACATCAGGTAACTCATTAGAAAAAACAACAAAGTATTCATTTACCACTAAAACATCGTTAATCTGAATAGTACCCCTGTTTTCAATAATATGATGAAGATAACTTCCATTTATGTATTTTAATAATTTCTCAGTTTCCTGATATATTATCAATTTTATGGGTTTTTTCTTGTATACAAACTGAAAATATTTCTTAAAAACCATTTATTTAGCTATATATTCAATCTTATCATGATGAAAAAATCCAATCCATGCCAGGAATGAAATTAGAATCTAATATAGGAAAAATCCATAAGGTTTAAAAGTAATTTCCTTCAATAGATAACAATAAGATGATTCTTAAAATGATTTTTTCTGTAACATTTTCCCAAGGTGTTTTAACAATAATTTTTGGTCTCGTTTGTTGAGGTGATACTTCCAATTTACCAGAAAATTTATCAGAAATAAAAGAATGTGTAGACCCCATATCGAATATAGATTTTTCAAAATCTATGTAATAAAATAAAGTACCTTATAACACTTCATTGTATGGATTTACATTACTGAAATAGTTGAAAAGGATCTCACATCCCCTTTCACCTTATAGTTCGGTTTATTTCTATCATTCAGATATTTCTTTGGACAGGTATTTGAATAATGACCCATCACACCAAATTTAAAACAATTTATATTCTTTTATCTGGATTATTCTTAAAATCATTTTCATTACAATCTTAGGAGATATTTCAGAAATAACCCCAATTAAAACACTTCCTAGTTTTGGTAAGGAATTACCCAGGGTGCTTTTTACCACACTTTTCACAAACTAGAAACTAAAATTTCTTACCATTAGATTTCATTGAATGATTATTACCCATATCGTACCATCTGGAACACTTATTAAGTTTTTTTTTAAAATATAGGTGATTAAAATCAAACTCCATTTCTACCCTATCAGCACATTGAAAAAGTTTCTTATAAATTTTGAATTATTGGGAGGCCAATTCCATTCGGTATATTGGATTCAATCTTGAGTAAGAGAGATTTATTATTCAATCAATACCCTGAATAATATTTAGAGTGTACCTTGCCAGTCGGGGTGAAGTTTTCATTATAAAAAACCACTAAATATTCATAATTTTTCTTTCTATTTAAAGAATTTATTATCCATCCTATGTTGAACCACCTTAGAAAAATATTTTTTCAAGGAAAAAAGTTTTAAATTCATCCCACTAAAAGACTTCAATCTCCTATCCATCCCTGATATTCATGACCATTGATCACCACTAATAATATTAACCTTAAAAATTATAAATGGAAAGAATATTCTTTTATTATATTAACATCCCATAAAATCAAATATTTTTTCAATGGATGGAATCCATACTTCATCCACTACTTGGTAATAAGATCCACTGAAAGAAGGAGGGTCTTTCATCATAAAATGGTCCATTGTCATCATGTTAATTTGTGGATGCTCTGGTTGTCCTCTTGTTTAAATTCCACATCCATTATTTTCCTATGTCATGTGATCCATTACCTTTATAAACTGATCTATTCCAATTCCCATCATTCCTTGTTGCAAATTTGAAAAGATATCAACCTCCCAGTTCCTTCCAACCTCAGCTTCACTGTTTCTTTTGCAGAAAACCATTTTGAAAAGACATATCATAGATGAAAAAAATGGTCATATAAATATTCAATGCCATTTAAACATATTCATAAGGTAAAAATAATTTATTTTATTCATTAAACATTTTACTAACTCCAAAAGATATATAAATTGTGCTTAGATACCAACAATAAGGGCGTGGCCTGAAAGATTTCACAAACCTCCTATTTCAACTATATTTCACTTCTTTAAATCCCCAAAGATATTTTTTGGTTAGAGTTTTAGAATTTCTGTACATAACTGAAACATGTCAACCCACACGCATACATAGTGGGTAACATTAAAACAATATCCTTTTCATTCGAAACATAACATTTTTAACACAAAATAACAATATGATTTATTTTAGAAAACATCATAACATCTAACACGACTTCCTTATTTCACTTACACAACCTTAATATTTTTTTAAATCATTAAAAAACATTGTGTGGTAATAATATGCTCAGTAAGGGATTTAAAAAATCACAAAAGAAATTATTAGACCATCAGTACTTATAAACATATGAAATCTTTTTACAACGACATACTCTTCACCCAAATATACTTACTTTGTGAAACATGAGATTTATATAAAACATGAAGGACCATAAATATAAAACCATAATGGAATCTTGGGGAATTAATTACTTATATTTTAACCCTAAGGGATACCTTATTATTTTAAATCATCATGGCTACCATTTAATATATCCCTCACGACTACCTTATGGTGTAACCATTACAGTTACACTTTGAAAAACCATACGACCAATCTCTAACTTATGCATACCCAATGCATTGGAGGGAGATGTAGGTCACACCCTTAATCATAAATAATTCCCAAGAACCTGAACATAATCATAAAACAAGAATAATTTCATAAAATCATTGCTTTTGAATTTTGTAAAAAAAGAATGTTAAAAGAGGTTTTTTGATAGAAAAGTCCATTAAAAATATCATATAATTGATGTGAGAATTAATATAATGATATTATTATCTGTATATAATATAGATACACATAATAAATTATAATATAAACGAAATTCATTACCTAAATTATCTTGGTAGCACAAAATTAATGAAGTAGAAGGTTATCCTAAATAATAGAAATTGGGGTAAGAATTCACATACCTCACGTGTGTCTTATTTAAAACATGTATTAAACTCCAGTATAATTGTAAAAATAGTGTTATTAATATTATATAGAAACATATTCATTTTTATAAACACTTATATGATCATTTTATGACATTATTCGACCAATAATATTTTGTTATTTCCATTGATTCAGGTGTATTTTTTACATGATTCCTATGGTTTGTTCATAAATGATATTCTTATTGATGGGAAGAGAAAATTCCGAAGGGGAATTAAATGGTATTAATATGTTTCCAGAAAATTAAATGATTCCATCAATTAGGTTGGTTATATTTTATGTGGATGAATCATTTGACGAATCGTTAGTGATAGTCGTTAGTTTATTTTGGTGAATTTTGATCATTATAAACCCCTTTTTATTTATTTATTAATATTTTGCATAAACCCAAGTTATATAACATAATATATGATATAATATGTTAAAAAAATATTATTTAACCATATTAATGGTTTTATGATCATATTTTAAGGAAGTAATGGAAATGTAGGACACATCATCCACGATGTCAGTAAATCAACACATCACAGATTGTGTTTTTATTTTCAGAATTAGAGGTAGAGGAGAATAAGTATGTTGATGAATTTTTCCAGAAACAAGATAAAATCCAGAATATATAGGACTCTAGATCTTTAAATCCTCTTTAATAAGTGGAGGGTAAGAGATTATTTGAAAATAAAAATAATTTAAAAAGAAATGAAACAAAATGAAAGAGGATTTTTACCTCTTGATCTCTTCTCCTTGAGATCCTCCCTAAGGGCTTTGGTTTTGGAATTTTCATGATACTGATATAAATTGGACATGAGGAAGAGCCTTGGTAAGGTTATTTTATAGATATTATATTATGATCGAATATTGAGAGGTGTGAGAGGTGGTGAGGGTGAGTGTACTATTTATAGTAGAGGGGAGGATGGGTTTTCTATTATTTTAATCATTAGTTTAATATTATTTCTCAAAACTCTTAAGAGTCTTAATTAATGTGTCCCAAAATAGTAATAAGTTAATGTGAGATTGAACTAATGGCCATTTACATCATCCATGACTCCATCATGATGTAGAAATTCATTTATTTATTATTTTTCATAACTTATCAAATTTCACTATTCACAAAAAATTCATGTATTTCAGAAAAATCCAAAATATTCACCATAACCATTTTTTGACATGTAGAATTAAAAATGATCTCTATTTTTCAAAAATAATTTTCAAAATATGATAAATTTATTTTTTAAATAAAATATTATTTTATTCAACATATAACATTTTTAAAACTATTACTTATTGCATATCACCTTGAAATTTTAATAAAGATCTCACTATATTATAATATTATGAAAATAAAATAATATTATGATTTACTATTCATTAGGTTCATTTTAATATTCATATTACTATTCATAAGGGTATGTTAGTATTCACCAAATAAACAAGTTGGTTCAATCTGTCTCCAAATAACTTAATTATCTCAACCGTAGATTTCTGTTTTTGAAATTCAAATCATCGAAGAAAAAAATTTATGTTCAACTGCTAGTTTATAAATATCTCCTTAAAACAAAGTTTCATTATGTAGATAATCAATGTCTCATTCATTTAAATTTATTTTTAAAACCTTGGGGGGTTACATAAACCATGAGGCTTGTCTAGTGAGCCAGAGGGTGTCATGTAGTTTTTAATTAGCATTTGAACCAGGCCACATGACAATGAACAATGTATAGACCCCCTTAACAAAGGGGACTGTCATGATTTACACACTATTTATCTGACCAAAAAAATAAACCTTGTGAGCCACAATGATTAGGAAATTTCCCATACATGGTTGGTGCATAGATTTTCCAACCATACAGTCAAACAATTTGCGTCATTTGAAACAGGTGAATTTATCCTTTTTATCTTAGTTCATTTTAAATATTATTCTCGTTTTTCTTCTAACCCAAATGTATATCAGGGAGCCACTCAAGCTCATCATCCTATCATATGCATGATAGGTACATATCTCCTTCATTTGGTGTCAAAATTTCTTGTCATCACTCTCATGGGAAGGGTACTGGTAATGTCTCCATTCCTCTTACTCCTTTCATCATTTGACTTTTCATTTTTGTCACTATCTTCCTTAGAAAAACATCACAATGTTTTGCCAGAGTTTTTCCATTTCATTGATTTATCTCCAAAAATATTGATTTAATTCATGGTATTAAATGAGTTAATAATATTTGGTATATGGTAGGTGGTCTATAAATTCTCCCTTAAAGTCACTCCATTTTAGGAAGTGTGCAGTTTTTCCACATATTGAATTCTTTGAGTGTTTCCCTCTAAATATGAAATTAGTCATGTATACCCTATAGATTCAAATTATGTTGCAATTATTCATAGAATTAAACCATTTTTATCACTCTCATTGGATGTGTACTGGTAATCTTTTCATTCCTCGTACTCCTTTTATCAACTGAATTTTCATTTTTGTCACTATCTTCATCAAAAAAAAATACATTCAATTTTTAGTGAGTTAGTCCATTTCACTGATTTCTCTCTAACTGGATTGATTTAATTCTTAGAACTATATGAGTTAAGAATAATTTGTATAACATTTGTCATTTATAACTTCTCCCATAATGTATCTCCATTTTAGGAAGTGTGAAGATTCTCCACACTCTAGAATTTTCTATGTGTTTCCCTTTAAATATGAAATTAGTCAAGTAGACCCTAAAGCATAAAATTATATTTCCATTATCAATATTATTGAACCATTGGAGGATGTTAAACTCATCCTACACAACCCGATTTGTGTTCTTTTTTTAATATTATAAGAACCTTATGCCTCCTTATGTAATTATACCACCCTCTTTGGGTGTTGTGAAGATACTCCTGATTATAATGCTTCTATTTCTAATTAATTATTTTAAGATATGCATATTTATCCCTCTTGTAAGGGTAAAATTAAATGATCTAACTGATGTTAATATAATATCATTTCCCCCACTTATAATAACACCACCATTTAGGTGTGCGTTCTTCCATAATAAAATTGGGAAAATGAATGTGTTAATTGAATAGATAAATGTGCTTGTCCCTTCATCCATTTACCTAGTTAATGATAATGTATTGTTTATTATATGTCCATTTAATTATTTTTCATTGAGATGTGATATGTAATGATTATGGAATTATAATTTCATTTTATTAATAATTAAATGGTATTAGTGGATTAGATGAATAAATGACTTTAAATCAATTCTAAATGATTTATAGTAAAATTTATCAATTGAGCCTTGAGAAATGTTTTTTTCATATTTAAAAAACATTGGGTTAAGGGAAAATTTGGCAATTATGATTAGTGTAAATTTTATTATGTGTCGAGGGACATCAGTTTTGGTCATTGATCATGATGTCTCATGCCCCCATGTTGGGGATGATGGGGATAGAGCCTCACAACACTTGGGTTATTGGGAATGGCTTCTCATTCCCCTTCAATAAATATTTTGTGTATGGTAGTAAAATCCTTGAGTTTTATGGTTTAAATGGATTCATTATCCTATGTTTAGATGCCTCAACATATGATTCATGAATTATAAGAACCTATTTTTATTTATTTTATATGAGATTTTCCATGGGTGTCCCTATTTTCATACTAAGATCTCATGGGCATGACATCCCATACATAGTGTGAAACTATTATAATTATTCACAAACAATGGATTCACATCTCAGGTACTACTAGTACTATGAATGTATTTTTACTATTATAGTTATTATTATTTAGATGTATGGACACAAAGCCACAGGTCCATCACCAGTGCAGGAAAAAAATTGTTAATATATGATGTAAAAAAATATATAAATTTCAATATTTGTTAAGAGACATTACAGGTAAAGATGAACTAGTTATGGTCAGCCAACTACCCCTTAGGAACCTGAGCTAACTATTTTACATTTATTTATTTACTTCCTTATTGATATACCAACACACTAATATTTTTTTATTCCCATATTGGATTATAAATTATAAAAAATTGGTGGCTTCCAACTAAGTTTATCTCACACCATTTACAAGACTCCATTTCATTAGGGTACACCAAATGATCTCATGTTTATAGGATCAGGTATATTGGAATATTCTTCTGATGTTCTAGTGTATATAGGAGTTTTGGAGCACATGAATGAGTTGGAGATCAGGATGCTCATAGAGTTAGCGCATTGTGATTTTGACATTTCCATATGTACTATTTAATTTTTACCTTTTACGTTTCATTTTAGTCACATAAAAATTATTTTTGTGCATTTTTTGTTGTCTATTTCATATTGTTTTCTTCAGTTGTTATTATTCATTCGTCCCTCTATCTCTTATTTATACTACTTCAATTTTTGGTTGATTTATATTTATCTATTATACTTCTATGATAATATGATTATGATGGTATATTATCCCCACTTTAAAATAATCAGACCCTCACTGGTAGTCTATAGCCTCTGGCATATGGGGTGGCACACTTGAGGCCATGTGATCGACTAAATCGGGGTACAGTTTTAGTGTCCCTTGGGTTGGAACATTACATATTTATTCTTCCACTTCTTATAAATCTATTGTATCCATAATAAAAATATGAATATGATGTCATAAATATAATTATATTTTGTTATGATTTTGGAACAACCATTTTTTCGGCCTCCTATATAACAAATGGGAAATTAATGTATTACTCATTTTTACATGTGTACTACCAACTCCATGCATTGATATGATTTATTTTCTATCACTATATTTCATGGTTGGTTATTATGAGTGATTTAATATTTTTTTAATATATAAAATAATAATGATTTTTTATGTTGAATTATTTTTTAAATATCATTTGTTAAATCCATCAAAATGTGGAAACATCACTTGTACGTACATACAGAGTACCATCTCCACGATGTGATGTAGTTTAATTAATAATTTATCTATATAAAGGGATATAAAAGGTAATATATTAAATAAATATTATACTTATGGAATTATCAATATTATGGAGATTATGGGATGATGATTGAAGTGAAAGTGTTATAACTGTTTAATTGAAACATCTATAAAAACCAAATAGTTGACACTGGAAAATAAAGATTTTAAAAAAGAATTATAAATGGGAATTGAAATGTTATAGGTGTAAAATATATTTTATTATAGGTAAAAATATATTTTTTGGAATAAAATCATAATAAATTTAAATTTATTATACAGGTTGTTATAGAAATTACAAAGTAAGGAGGACTTGATGTAAGGGTTTTACCTTATAATCTCACTTTTTACTGGGATTGCTTGGGCTTGTATTTCTATTGATGAAGTTATATGATCAATATCACCCAAAACAATTATGTATTTTATTCTTATAAGGTTTTTTTTCTATTAAATTTTTTCATTTAATTATCCTCTCTTGTAGTCATGATATTATAAGAATTGTTTTGAGGAAAATAGACTTTATTTCTCTCTTCTATTGAGAATTTTCTTCTTCCATATTGATATTTTACTAAAAATTATTTCAACAATGTTTTTATAATTTCTTAATGATTTTATAATATCCTTTTTAACCATGTTTGAATATTTATAAGAAAAATTAAAAGGAATGTTCTTGTTATTTTCCAAATAATTTATTTTTGAAATTTTACTGAAAATGTGAAAGGAATATTTGTTTTAATGTACACCATATGATAAAAAATATTTCACTATCATGATTTTTCATTAATATGAATCCTAAATTAAAATTAATTCATGACTCTTTTAGAGAAATTTTTTCCCTTAATATTTTGTAATTTTTTAGATTTTAAATAAGTTACATCTATATGAAAGAATTATTTTTCTCAAGAACTATTCTAGTGATATATTATTGGTATTTTAAAGATTACTTTATGTTTTCCAAGAATAATCAGATTATTTTATAAAATTATAATAATTTTCAAACAATAGTTGTGAAAAAAAATGTGATGATTGTTTGAATTGGTCTTGAATTGAAGACAAGTGCTGTAGATTTTTCACTATGTTCACCAAATAATGTAAAAAACAGTTATTGAATAAGATTATGAAATATCAATTTTTTTATTATTATATGAAGGTGACATGAAAATAATGAAAATTAATTTTCATTAGGAGTTGCAATTTGGATAAGTGTATGTGAAATTATATTTATTTTTTAAAATGAAGGAAATTTGATAATGTCTTTTCATTTATATAAGAATTCAGTTAACCCCTTAAAAAGGGCTTTACCTATAAGTGTAGGAAAACCACACAAGCCAACCCATGCATCTTGACCAGGAAATTATGGAAGATGAGCTCTATTATGCACAAAGGATCCAACAAGGTAAGGAAATAGACTGGGATGAGAATCAGACCGATATGTTATTTGGCTTCACATACTATATATCGAGTTTCTTTATGCATTTTATAAAAAAATATTAAAAATGTGTAGGTCAATTTTTTAAAAATAATGTGTATGAAAGGTGGAGGACCCCATACCTCCTTTCTGTAAAAGAATTATTTATACATGTTTTTATATTAATAAATATATTTGTTTTTATATTATTATTTATATGTATATTGGTAGAAATCACTTATAAAAGGTTTTATTCTTCATTTGGTTTAGTTAAATACTAATTTTTTGTCATTATTAGATATCTATGATATTATCATTATTTATAAATGTATAATTTATGATGAATTGTCTTACGCTTGTCCCACACATTATGTTTTATGTTTACCATGCTCTTATAATATTTGATTTTTATGCTGTGTTTTTAATGCATGCTTTATTATCATTCAATTTTTCCAATCTATAATTATTTACTCTCATTATATATTAACAAATTTTATCCTATAAAAAATTAATTGGGTTTATGGCTCACCATTTATTTTATGTATGTGTCTAAGAGATTCTATGTAGTAAGAGTAATGTAAGGTCTATGAGAAAGTATGGAGATAGGAATAAAAACTATGTTATTGCTTTTATCATCTACCCAATTCTCAATGATGTTGGACCTCTAGGTTTTTGGGTGTATTATATAGATGTTTATGATAAATATGATTTTATAATTTGTATACGAGATCTAGGTCATTATAATAAATTTTCAAATAGAAATTACAATAGTAAAAGATAAAAATGTTTCATTATAGTAAAAACCATTAATTTTATATAAAATTCCCTACAAGTGTTATTTATAGGTAGACACCTTACTATCCATAGTATTTTTCTTATAAAAATCCCACATAAACCCAATGGGTCTCACCCCTTCATTTTCATCTTCCATGTTCCAAACGTGGTTTAGGTACAAAGAGTCCATTTTAGATTATATGGATTTTAACCGATTATTTGAATTAGAAAAATCAATGTACTCTCAAAATTTTGTAGGTTTATAATCAATGATCATTACATAATAATCATTTTCCATAAGAAATTCATATATCTCAGGATCTGGATAAATTCTCCTAGAGCATTGAGGATATTGTTTAACATTTAACTAGTTATTATTCAAAAACTCTTTATAGAACTGACTCAAATTCCATATTAGGATAACCTTTTTTATTGGTCCTTAAATTATCCAATATCAATATTCATCCCACTTTTTCCCCAATTAATATATTCATTCTCAAGAAATATATTATTTTCATCCACAAACACTTTTTGTTCTGTTAGATTTTAGAAATAATATCCCATAGTTTCCTTGAGATAGACAATAAATAATCATTTCACTAATTTAGGGTTATTTTTATTAGAAACCAATTTTCATATGAGTGATTCAAAACCCCAAATATTAATAAAATATATTTTTTGACAATTACTAGTGAATATAACATATAATGTCTTTATGATCGCATTAGATAGAAAATATTTAAGTAGAAATGAAACTATTTTCATAGTATACCCCCTAATGAAATAATAATTTTACACTAACTCATCATTGATTAAACCATATCAAATATTCCACGATTCATTATCTTATACATACTCTTCAACTATATTTTTTCAGGAAGAGTGAGTTTTGAAATAATTCCACAATCTCTCAAATGATCAGCGAATTCCTAGATCATGTATTCAGCACCTCGATTTGATCAGAGAACCTTAATACCTTTTTCCAGTTGATTTTAGATTACATTATAATAATATATAAATTTTTAATAAGTTTCAGACTTTTTCCTCATCATAAAAAAAACATACAAACTAAAGTCATTAATAAAAGTTTTGAAGTGCCTAAACCTAAACTTAAAAAATAATGAATGAGTACAATAAATGTTTATGGATAGATTCATTCCCACATGGTAGTATTTGAAATGTACGCCCGTATAAATAATGGATAACTCTATTCTAGGGTGGATTTTGATGACCTAGAGAGGGATGGTCCTGATGAACTGGATAAATTAACTGTCGCATGCTCCACTGGTGTGTTTGTGGGAGGTGGTTTCTACTAGATGTCATACTAAGCACCTGATCCTTCTCTAACTAGTTCCATAGAAGGAACTAACATCATTTTCTAGTAAATTATATATAATATGTAGGATCCAGACCCCAAGTTGGAGAAAAATTTGGATTTCCTCTCAAGAAAGATGGATCCCATGCCATATGATTCACATCCATGATCAGCTGAGGCTTGACTGCTAGAGGGCCGACCTCTTCCAATTGAATAGTTGAGGCCTCACATGTAGGATGATGTAGTCTATGTCATCATCATTAGGAATCCTAAACACTAGTAGCTACTACAGCAGGTTCATGGGAAAGACCCTCCACTCCCTAGGTAGGATCCTCCACTCTTTGGGGGTGGACTATTAAAGATTATCACATGAATCTCATGATAAGTTAACCTCAATTCCATTGTAGCATCTCATATCATTGACAGGCTAGTGGCCCCATCATCATATGGATCACTCATGTGAATAAGCAGCTCTAATTGAATATACTAAAAATATATAAAAAATTAATTAGAAAATAGTTTAATAAACAAACCAACAGATATTTATTGACTTACCATATCATGAATCCCAATACCGTGTTGCGTAGGATACAATACGGACATTAGTATATACCATGGAAAATAATTAATCTTCTATAAAATATGGAATCAAATAATAGGTACACCCTATATATGAATCACTTCTCATCTTCCCCAGAGTTTATGATAGTCATCATGCTATCAGCACCAATCCTCATCCTATCTACACATCATCTTCATGTTATGAAGATCTCATGTCTGTATCGGTAGATATGGATTCAACTGAACACAACCAAACTGGAGAATGAGTCAATCATGATGCTACAACTCAATAAAATGGATGAAAATGAGTGTAACTCTTTCTATATCATCATGATTTCCATTAGTATAGTATACTGGCTACTGGTCAAATGAATCCCATTATGGAATCAATGAAATCTGAAATGACATGTGATATTTTAAAAAAAATGTTCCTTACTAAATAAAAAAATTGATGCTATTATGAAAATTGTCTGGAACTGATATATTGAATATACTTACCTCATTAGGTAGGATACTATCCAACATGAGATGATCTGCACCAAAATGGTTTGTTAGAATGATGAAGAAGTTGTTTTTCTAAGTACACTAGTAAAATACAACATCAAGAGTGATAAATAAAAAGAAATTAAATTCAATAAATGCAACTAGAATCATAAAACAATAAGGATGAGTGATCATAACAGCATCAACTCAGATAATTATGTAACACCTCTATAGGTCGTAGCTGTAGAGACCCGAAACTTGACGTACATAAACATTACATTACTTTTGCGGAATACTTAGTACATAACAAAAACACACACACAAGGACTGTAATAGTTTAGTGTCTTTGAAAACTCGGAATATAATCTTCTAATCGTGGTGAAAGATCTTCAACATCTCCAATAAAGATATTCTTATTTTATACCTAAAACCTTTCTTTATATCCTGGGGAAAAGAAAACATAAAAGGCTGAGCTCAAATGCTCAGTAAGGGTAAACAAAAGAAATATCAATCACATCATATTCATAAGAACATATCTTTTGGAAATCTTAACCTGCAAAAAGAGATCATAATTTCATAACATGTGATAAATCATAGTAGTGAAATGTAATCCCAATAATCATAACCTAAAACATGAAACTTTGTGGCATACACACATAATCATAGAGAATCATTTCTTATTAGTCAAGACTCATTGCCAAGACTATCTTAGTGGACAAAGTCCATTTCTTAACAGAGTCACCCTTGTTTCAGTCCTATTTCACTGAACTGGTATAACCTACCATTCCAGCCATGTCTATCTCATGAGATATAAAATCTTTACCCAATGCATTGGAGGGAGATATAGGTCCCACCCATCTCATAATGATACCATTCTTATGTGTGCCACAAAATCATAAATCATACATCATTGCATAACCCATGTAATAAAAATGGGAATCTTAAACATCATGACATCATCAAAAAAATTCATATAAGATAAAGGAATTCATAAAAATAATTCCATCACAACATAATCAAATCAATTTAATAATAGGGATAAAAACAGAACCCTATATTATCTTAGATGGAAAATAATTTTGATAAAACACTTGAACTCCATTCTTGAGGAAAATATCCTTTCTACTTCAAAAACATCTTCCTTTTTTAACATGTCATACAATTTTAAACTAAAAGAAGTTGTTTAAAAATAAACTTGAAATTTGTAAAGGAAGCTTCTTGGAAATAATGTTTTATAAATCCATTCATGCCGTATAAGTTAAAAAAACATTCTTCTCGTACTTTTTTCGGAAAATTCAAAAAAGTACCTCGTACGAAAAACGACAAAAGATTCCTTTCATATCATTTACTAAAAACTCACCGAAGGGTAAAATAGGATTTAAACAATTATAGGTGAATGGAAATAATATTACATATTGAGGAAAAATGGATGTGGATGATAAAATACACCCCAGTAAATACCAAAGAATAAACAATCTCGGATAAAAATGAGATTGTGATATTTCTCTTACCTTAGGTCTGATTTGCATTGTACGTATCCGAACCTCCTGTATAATGATTTAAATAAGGTCATTAACTTATTACAGAATCATATTCATTGTTATTATATCATATATGGTTCACTTATGACTTTATATTACCTGTTCTTTTGTAAATTCAATGTTAAAGAAGTGTTTTGGGTAAAATCGATTCATTTATCGTAGGTGTTTGGACTTGTTGTTCTTGACATTATTATTACTTATATCATGATTTACTTACTTACAGAATATAAAACATGATTTATATATAATATATATTCAGTATATATATATATACAATAGATAGATAAATTAAATGAGACACATCATTCATGGAGACGGTGGTACGTACGTACGCATGAACGCTGTTTTCCTTTCCTTATTGTCTTGAATGGAAGTAAGTAGACGACATACATATATATATATACATAAATCCAGTAGATTTTTCATGTCATATATTTCATTATTATTCATTATATATATTTTATAATCATTCATGTATGGTTAATGTGGAGAATGAATCTCATCGCGTCGTGGAGACGGTAGTCCGTACGTACGCACGAGTGATGATATCATTCTCATGATCGTGAACTTGTGTTAAAGTGTATGTATTCTATTTTATTATCAATATCACTTTATAATAATCATATATAGTTACTCATTTCACCATTATACCCATCCAATTAAGGAGGTGGCGGAAAATAGATTACACCACGGCGTGGAGATGGTATTCCGTACGTACACACGCGCGGTGATTTCCTTTTACCGTAGGATGGATAGAAGGTTAATTAGAGTTGTTTCATATTTATAATAACGTATCAGTATATAAGAAATACTGATGTTATTACTTTATCATGAAACAACTAAAGAAGAAGAATTTGAAGAAGAAATAAGTTGAAAAAGATCGGTAATGGATATTACCTCTTTTTTGACGCGCCTTTTCTTTACCTCTAGTTAAAGAACTAAGGATGGTCTTTGAAAAAGACCAGGACCTCTAGGATGATACTAGGGAAGTGGATAAGATGTTTTGGCAGGGGTTGGCCGAGCTTGAATGCTCAAATTGGTGTGAGGAGGAGAGGGAGGAGGTACCCTTTTATAAGGGAGGAGAGGGGCACCTTAGGAAAATCTCAAAATATTATTTTATATTAAGGTCAAATTCGGTTTATAATGGTTCCAAAGGGTCTTATTTCTAAGATAAAGTGTGGATGGGTCGAAATCCTCTCATACAATAGGATTTAGACAATTTTAGGTTATTATGTTAACCTTATCAATTAGATTTAACTCTAAGTTAAATAATTTAACTTTTACCGTGTTTTTTTGTTTTCTTACACTATATGGTTAATAAACGTACCATAACAACCAAAAGAACCCCAAGTTGTTTATTATTAATATATCTATCCTTATATAAGTCATTTGGCAGAACCTTAGATTTTAAGGAATTAAATAACAATTAATAATATAATATTTGTTTTAAAAACAAATTTATGTCAATTTTGACACTATTTGGTACATGATTTTTATGAAATTCATAACAGAATGATAAGTTCGAACCAAGTTACTTATATCAACAATAACATGTCATATTAACCTAGAAAATTAATTTAAGTCATAAAAAGTCTCAAATTAAATTTATTTGTGAATTTATAACATCAATTATGTCAATATTTCATTAATAAGACAATTACTGCATTATCGTTGTGTCATAAAAAATGATAATTATTTAATCCCTAAAAATTCTAAATAAATTCCTATGATGTAGAAAATTGTATTAGATTTCTGGAGACTATTAATTTTCGAAGATTCATGAAGTTTATCACTAAATTAAAATTATTATACTTATAAGATTTAAGAAAGTGACATGTTGTCACATTCTTTGGTTTTAATAATAATTAAATTATTTTCATGGAAAAAAGTCCATAAAATGAATCTAATCCGACCCTTAAGTTATATGGGTCTACATTTAGCCATACAATAGGATTTTTTCAAGTGTTAGGTTAATTTTATAATCTTATATTTACCCTTAATTACCCGATTTACCTTTAACTATAGTAAATAAAATTTACCGTAGTTACTATTCACAAAGCCCAAAAATAAAAAGTAGCTTATTAACATAATTTGGACCCACTTATTCAAAATATGGAATCCATTTTTCCAAATTAGATACACAAAATATGCAGAAATTAAATTAAAATTAATCCCATTGTCGAAAGAAAACGGGTTTTTCTTTAAAACATTGCGAAAGATTGAATTGATTTATCCTACGAATTCAAGGTAAAATCAATGCTAATAACATAAATTATATTAAATGGTAAAAATATATTCTATTTATAATTTATAACCTTTAAATATTATAATTTAACCACATAAGATATTACGATGAAAAAAGTTGTTTTTAATTAAAATATAGCGTGTTTTTACTATTCATTAAAATATGAAAGTTATCGGAAAAATATCAAAAATTTATCTAATGTAAATTTTTATATCCTGATTCAAAATAAGAATTTTATTTTGTCAAATTGAACTTATAAACATGTCAAAACTAGTTTTAAAGTTGGTGCACCCTCAAAAGGCGGCAAAACTGCATTTTTTTAAAAATACTTATTTTACCTGAAAAATTTATTTTGTTTTTATACCATGTTCTAGAATGTGTAAGATGAATAATAATGTTATAAAATTGAAAATTTAGTTAACACTATTCATAACGGCTAGTTCATAACAATATTATAATAATATATCGTTGTTTAGTAAAACCCAGTATTGCGTACAACACACACTATCGAGGAAGGTCGTGATTGGGTGTAATGCAAGCCAAGTCAGGGTTGCGTGTTGCGCAAGAATCATTCATTGTTTCGTATAATAGAATCCAACCATATTTCATTTATACATTGAATATATATATATATACTCAATGTTGTGTAGAATAACTATTATCAAAATTGTGTGTAACACGATCCAAGAATAGTGTTGCATATACTGCAAGCTAATACGGTGATGCGTACAGCGCAAGGTAATCTTGGTGTAGAATACAACACAAAACATTAATGAAATTAAAAGAATATTTTTCATAAAATCTTGGGGTGTTACATTCTACCCCCCTTAAAATGAATTTTGCCCTCAAAATTCATTGGGGTTATAAATGGTTTACTACTCGAAAGTTTGTTTAATAGAAACCCACATCGTAAAAAGGAATACTAGAACATGGATTTTAAAAACTAAAGTATGAAATGTAATGGTTACCCAAATTAACTCATCACGAGGTTTCCACGTAGAAGAACATAGTTGAAAATATGGATATGGAAGAAAAATCTAACCATCATGTTCTGATGGAGAGTGGTAGAGAACACGGATATGAAAAAGCCAACAATCGCAAAGCCATAAATTTGTGATGATCAAGGGTACCATCTGATTCATCAGATATAAGATCACTAGGACAACATTTTTGGTTTTCAATATCATTTCCATAAAGTTGAAGAATTGGAATTAGAATAAATACTTACTTTATTTTGGTACAATCTCACTGTTGTTCATGCCTTGAACAATTTCCACTTCATCTCTTAAAGAAATGAAGTTTAATTTGTCATTCGTGAAGTGCTAGCAGATCATGTGATAGAATGATGGGTCATTCCATCTATCTCGAACAAAAGGCTAGAAAAAGTTTTTAAATATAAATAAGTAGATCTATAGTGACATTAATCATATATGTTTCCTAAAATGGACTTATACATCATATATCATACTGCTTAATATAATAAAACTCATTTATACTAACCAGGGACTTCCTGTAGGCCGGTGGTATGCGATAAAGTCCAGTCGTACTTCGGTTGTGGGTTCGATTCCCACTGCCTTGTCCAACGCGATGGGATGTCGCCCGTCCTGCAGGTTGTCCTTTTTCTAAAACTATATTACTATAACATCCCATCAATAAAATCGAAAAAACTTATATCCTTAAACAATACTAACTTATGTCCAACATAATCCATTCCAATCTTTAGGCTTATCCATAATACTTCATTCCACTCTCATAATATAGTGAAAACGATTACCTAGAGATTTAATACCATCGTTGATCCCCATATATCATAAGATATATCTTGTTGGTCAAATTACAAATATGTGAATAACTTAATCATGTATTCTCTTGAAAAATGAATACCCATTAAACCTTAGTGAAAACATGAATGCTGTCAAAAGTTAACTCTTTCCACATACCAAAATCCAAAATTATATATACTCAAACCACGATATAACCTTCTTCTTATATCAGTCATGAGCTCATGAATACTATCAAACATTTAATTTTCTCCTTATCCCTTCATTATGCGTATATCATCTACATTCCAAAAATATCTGAATAACCTTTCATGGATACTGGTACCATTATTCATAAACTGTCAAAACTCAAGGAAAGACAACAGTGTAACAATCCTTAGATGTCACTTTATTCCATAGTACCATGAGATTACTTATACAACATTACACATGATAAACATATAATCATTCCACTACATTCTTAAACCATTGGCCGAGCTTCAACAATTCTTTCATCTCACATATCATTTGTAGTCTCTTCATCATCATCCACATAAATACTACCCATACGACCATACTGATTCTCTTCATGAGACTTTCCCTTAGGTAATTGGTTTGCATAATGCCCGTACATTCCACATTTAAAACATTTAACCATTGTTGATGTCGTAGCAATACCATTATCCTCATCCCTGGTGTTAACTGAACCTTTTCCATTGCACTTACTGGCTTTGTGTCCTTATTTTCCACACCCAAAGTATCTTCCAGTTCCTTTGAAACATTCTCCTTGATGCCCCTTCCCACATTATTTACATAGGTGAAATTGAACTTTCATTCCTCTATGATCATCATGAAACTCCATCTTTCACTTATTATCCGAGTCAGGAAACTTACCAAATTTAACATTATTGATCATATTATGAGATTGCTGATTCGGCATAATAATTATGTTTGGACTTCCAAATCCCATTTCATTTGGTTGCTCATGAAGAATATCATTCCATTGTCCATCATATCCTCCATTATCGTGAATCATCTTGTTTCTAGCCATTTTCTAAAACCCAAAAAGAATAGTGTGAGAGGCAAAAATCATAATAAAGGGGGAGTAACGTCAATATATAATGTCTTTGGTTTAATATAATATCATTACCATATTTCTAGGACTATATCCTATACGTATACTTATCCTTAGGGACATCCCTAGACATACCTTAGAAATATCTCTAGGGATCTCACTAAAGTTCTCGCATCCTAGTTTCCAAAGGTTAACTAAACCTTTCCTATGATACCAACTGTAAAGACCCGAAGCTTGACGTACATAAACATTACATTACTTTTGCGGAATACTTAGTAGATAACAAAAACACACACACAAGGGCTGTAATAGTTTAGTGTCTTTGGAAACTCGGAATATAATCTTCTATTCGTGGTGAAAGATCCACAACATCTCCCATAAAGATCTTCTTTTTTTTAACTAAAACCGTTTTTTATATCCTGGGGAAAAGAAAACATAAAAGGGTGAGCTCAAATTCTCAGTAAGGGTAAACAAAAGAAATATCAATCACATCATATTCATAATAACATATCTTTTGGAAATCTTAACCTGCAAAAAGAGATCATAATTTCATAACATGTGATAAATCATAGTAGTGAAATGTAATCCCAATAATCATAACCTAAAACATGAAACTTTGTGGCATACACACATAATCATAGAGAATAATTTCTTATTAGTCAAGACTCATTGCCAAGACTATCTTAGTGGACAAAGTCCATTTCTTAACAGAGTCACCCTTGTTTCAGTCCTGTTTCACTGAACTGGTATAACCTACCATTCCAGCCATGTCTATCTCATGAGATATAAAATCTTTACCCAATGCATTGGAGGGAGATATAGGTCCCACCCATCTCATAATGATACCATTATTATGTGTGCCACAAAATCATAAATCATACATCATTGCATAACCCATGTAATAAAAATGGGAATCTTAAACATAATGAAATCATCAAACAATTCATATAAGATAAAGGAATTCATAAAAATAATTCCATCACAACATAATCAAATCAATGTAATAATAGGGATAAAAACATAACCCTATATTATCTTAGATGGAAAATAATTTTGATAAAACACTTGAACTCCATTCTTGAGGAAAATATCCTTTCTACTTCAAAAACATCTTCCTTTTTTAACATGTCATACAATTTTAAACTAAAAGAAGTTGTTTAAAAATAAACTTGAAAACTTGTAAAGGAATCTTCTTGTAAATAATGTTTTAAAAATCCATTCATGATGCATATGTTAAAAAAACATTCTTCTCGTACTTTTTTCAGAAAAGTCAAAAAAGTACGTCGTACGAAAAACAACAAAATATTCCTTTCATATCGTTTACTAAAAACTCACTGAAGGGTAAAATAGGATTTAAAAAATTGTAGGTGAATGGAAATAGTATTACATATTGAGTAAACATGGATGTGTATGATAAAATACACCCCAGTAAATACCAAAGTATAAACAATCTCGGATAAAAATGAGATTGTGATATTTCCCTTACCTTAGGTCCGATTTTCTTTGTATGTATCTGAACCTCCTATATAATGATTTAAATAATGCCATTAACTAATTACATATTCATATTAATTGTTATGATATCATATATGGTTCACTTATGTCTTTATATTACCCGTTCTTTTGTAAATTCCATGTTAAAGAAGCGTTTTGGGTAAAATCGTTTCATTTATCGTAGGTGTTTGGACTTGTTGTTATTGACATTATTATTACTTATATCATTATTTACTTACTTAAATAATATAAAACATGATTTATATATCATATATATTCAGTATATATATATATATAATATATAGATAAATGAAATGAAACACACCGTTCATGGAGACGGTAGTCCGTACGTACGCATGAATGTTGTTTTCCTTTCCTTATTGTCCTGAATGGAAGTAAGTAGATGACATACATATATATATATACATAAATACAGTAGATTTAACATGTAATATATTTAATTATTATTCATTATATATACTTTACAAATATTCATTAATGGTTAATGTGGAGAATGAATCTCATCGCGTCGTGGAGACGGTAGTCCGTACGTACGCACGAGCGATGATATCGGTCTCATGATCATGAATTGTGTTAATGTGTATTTATTCTATTTCAGTATCAATATAACTTTATAATAATCATATATAGTTACTCATTACACCATTATACCCATCCAATTAAGGTGGTGGCGGAAAATAGATTACACCACGGCGTGGAGACGGTATTCCGTACGTACGCACGCGCAGTGATTTCCTTTTTTCCGTAGGATGGATAGAAGCTTAATTAGAGTTGTTTCATATTTATAATAACATATCAGTATATAAGAAATACTGATGTTATCACTTTATCATGAAACAACTAAATAAGACGAAGTTTAAGAAGAAACAAATTGAAAAAGATCGGTAATGGATATTACCTCTTTTTGACGCCCCTTTTCTTAACCTCCACTTAAATAACTAAGGATGGTCTTTGAAGAAGACCAGGACCTCTAGGATGATACTAGGGAAGTGCAGAAGATATTTTTTCAGGGGTTGGAAGAGCTTGAATGCTCAAATTGGTGTGAGGAGGAGAGGGAGGAGGTGCCCTTTTATAAGGGATGAGAAGGGAACCTTAGGAAAATCTCAAAATATTATTTTATATTAAGGTCAAATTCGGTTTATAATGGTTCCAAAGGGTCATATTTCGAGGATAAAGTGGGGAGGGGTCGAAATACTCTCATACAATAGGATTTAGAAAAGTTTAGGTTATTATTTTAACCTTATCAATTAGATTTAACTCTAAGTTAAATAATTTAACTTTTACCGTGTTTTTTTGTTTTTTTACACTATATGGTTAATAAACTTTTCATAACAAGCCAATCGAACCCCAAGTTGTTTATTATTAATATATCTATCCTTATCTAAGTAATTTGTCCGAACCTTAGATTTTTAGGAATTAAATAACAATTAATAATATAATATTTGTTTTAAAGACTAATTTATGTCAATTTTGACACTATTTGGTACATGATTTTTATGAAATTCATAACAGAATGGTAAGTTCTAACCAAGTTACTTATATAAACAATATCATGTCATATTAACCAAGAAAATTAATGTAATTCATAAAAAGTCTCAAATTATATTTATTTGGTCATATATAACATCAATTATGTCAATATTTCATTAATAAGACAATTACTGCATCATCTTTGTGTCATAATAAATGGTAATTATTTAATCCCTAAATTTCTAAATAAATTCCTATGATGTAGATAATTGTATTAGATTTCTGGATACTATTCATGTTCGAAGTTTCATGATGTTTATCACTAATGTAAAATTATTATACTTATAAGATTTAAGAAAGTGACATGTTGTCACATTCTTTGGTTTTAATAATAATTAAATTATTTTCATGGAAAAATGTCTATAAAATGAATCTAATCCGACCCTTAGGTTATATGGGTCTACTTTTAGCCATCCAATAGGATTTTTCCAAGTGTTAGGGTAATTTTATAATCTTATATTTACCCTTAATTACCTGATTTACCTTTAACTATAGTAAATAAAATTTACCGTAGTTACTATTCACAATGCCCAAAAATAAAAAGTAGCTTATTAACATAATTTGGACCCACTGATTCCAAATATGGAATCCATTTTTCCAAATTCAATACACAAAAGATGCAGAAATTAAATTAAAATTAATCCTGTTGTCGAAAGAAAACGGGTTTTTCTTTAAAACATTGCAAAAGATTTAATTGATTTTACCTACGAATTCACGGTAAAATCAATGATAATGACATAAATTATATTAAATGGTAAAAATATATTCTATTTATACTTAAAAACCATTCAATATTATAATTTAACCACATAAGATATTACGATGAAAAAAGTTGTTTTTAATTAAAATATAGCGTGTTTTTACTATTCATTAAAATATGAAAGTTATCGAAAAAATATCAAAGATTTATCTAATGTAAATTTTTAGATCCTGATTAAAAAGAAGAATTTTATTTTGTCAAATTTAACTTATAAACATGTCAAAAACTAGATTTAATGTGGGTGCGCCATCAAAAGGCGGCAAAACTGCATTTTTTTAAAAATACTTATTTTACCCGAAAAATTTATTTTGTTCTTATACCATGTTCTAGAATGTGTAAGATGAATAATAATGTTATAAAATTCAAAATTTAGTTAACACTATTCATAACGGCTAGTTCATAACAATATTATAATAATATATCATTGTTTAGTAAAACCCAGCATTGCGTACAACACACTCTATCGAGGAAGGTCGTGATTGCGTGTAATGCAAGCCAAGTCAGGGTTGCGTGTTGCGCAAGAATCCTTCATTGTTTTGTATAATAGAATCCAACCATATTTCATTTATACATTGAATATATATATATATATATATATATTCAATGTTGTGTAGAATAACTATTATCAAAATTGTGTGTAACACGATCCAAGAATAGTGTTGTGTATACTACAAGCTAATACGGTGTTGCGTATAGCGCAAGGTAATCTTGGTGTAGCATACAACACAAGAAATTAATGAAATTAAAAGAATATTTTTCTTAAAATCTTGGGGTGTTACAGTAGCTTACTAGCAAGATCAGGGCAGAGTGGGGGGATGCACTCCCATAACCACATTTTAAATAAGGGTGATGCATCCATCAAGATCTGTATTTTCTCTATAGAATTCCATACATAATCCTATTTAAGTGTAGTCCAAGAATTTAAATCCCTAGTTGTACATCCCCGACTGATCAAAGTCCTCCAGTATCCCTAGATACATCATGTGTGTGTGCATACCTGAGTGATCAGTGCACATGGTCCCTCCAAAAATCTGTAATATATATGAATGGTCATGACGCATCATAGTCTACTTGTCAGCGTCATCCGGTAAATTTGGATAGTCCCTCTCAATCCAGGTCATAGATATACACCCACCATTTGTAGCCCAACGGGTTGCCAAAATTTCAATTCCTATAAATCTCTAAACAAGGTTAGGCTAGTATGCATAGGTGGTTCCATTAACAGATTAACCTTAATAGGAATACTGAGAAGGACAATCACATCCATTTGGGTGATAATCATACCTAACTTAGGAAAGTAGAATATGTGTGTCTCTGGTCTCCACCTCTCCAGGAGGGTAGAAATCGGATGATGGTCAACAAATGTGAAATAAGATTCTATAATGTTGTATAATGTAGTATTGTGCAGGTATGGTACAATGGGTGGTTGAGGCAGCGTGGGAGGAAAATAGTGTGCTCAGCACATCCTGCTCTATTGAACCTTACCACCCTATATCATGGCTTGGAAAACAAGCATATCCTATTC
This sequence comes from Viscum album, assembly GCA_963277665.1. Taxonomy (NCBI): domain Eukaryota; kingdom Viridiplantae; phylum Streptophyta; class Magnoliopsida; order Santalales; family Viscaceae; genus Viscum; species Viscum album. Next base: position 1,543,087,945 of record OY728155.1, on the reverse strand, counting down.
AGTGACTTGTCTAGTATCTTCTATATTTATGTAAAAAACGAAATTTTTTATAAGTGTAAAATGTAAATAGAACTTTATGGTCCGCATAATGTTATGCATTGTACAATGTGATACATGTTATGTTTATTTACATTTTATTATGTTGTTATTTTATTCCAAAAGAAAATGGAATGACCTCCTGTTTCTTAAATCTTAAATGTAATGTTTTTAGTATATGTTTTTACCCATTAAAAGGTGTTTTGTAAGATATAGTTTTATATATTTATATCTATATACATTTTGTCTTTTTTATCAAAAAAGTTTATTAGAAACTAGTGTGCTTTGTTATTTATTGATCATTTACCACATGATGGTATGTTTCACGATTATTTTCTCATATGGTTTCTTTATAATTTTTCCAGGGAAAGATTATTTATGCATTAATTTATCCTCCTCTTCACTTTATTCACATTCTTCGCTTTATTCTCCTTATTTTCTTTCATCGCTTTATTTATATTCTTCACTTTCTTCGTTTTATTAATTTTCTTCACTTTGTTTTTTTACTTCTCTTTATTCGCTTTCTTCACGAAATTTTCATTCTTCACTTTCGTCCAATTCTTAGTTATGGTTTGAGTTTACATCATCATCATTAACATTTTCACAATTACTTCTATGTCATGGATCATTTCCCATGAATCCTATCTTGAAGTTCACTTACTGTTATAGAATCAGCTGCAATAACCACTATTTTTTGCTGTGTACTATAAGAAGATATTTTCATAGTTGAAATAACATCCATGTATCAGTACACATAGGGAATCATGACTCCCTACATAAAAAATGTTTTCTAATCAAGATTCTAATAGCACAACTCATATTGAATATAATGGTTGATCATATAATCATTATTATTCTAATGTTTTAAAACATATTTTTATACCCTAAAATATGATACTATTATTTAATTACATAAAATTTAATTAGAAAAAAAAGTCACAAAATGTTTTGTAAACTGATGTAAAAAATAATATTAAATACCAAATAATATTAATTATCACTGATAAAATAAAAATTATAATAAAATAAAGTGAAATAATGATGAAAAACACATTAAATAAAACATGAATACTTTACATCGTATAATAAATACCTTGAAATTTCTCAATAGAACATGGTTTGGATGAGATGAACCTAACTTTAAAAGTGAGGTAAAATCAAGATTATTTTTAATTTATAACATAATGACATCTTTAAAAAGGATGTAATTAAATATTAAATTTTGAAAATCATTCAGAATTGTCAATAAATTTGAAAAATTGAAGGATGTTATACTAATACAATATAATTAACTATATCAATAGATTACAATGGAGAAAATACATCATTGTGGAGGAGAGTGTAAAATATATCCAAAAATTTTAGGTAATCACTTCATATTATGACTTCATTGATGACATGCATCTCAAACATATCCCTTGTTCTAAAGGCCAATCAATCTCATTATTCATCCAACTGGCCTTCAGTCTCCCTCGTTTTCATAATTTTATTTATATCAAGTATCACTATCAATGGGCCTTCGAGAATTAATAAAAAAGAAAACTCCCTAGTAGGAATCCATAGTGCATCCAAATAGTAATAAATTGTAACCATCTGGGACACTGGATCAACATATTCTTTCCATGATTTGTTCATAGAGGAACATTCTACGATGGTGTGGGCACATTGAAATCGTAAGTATGAGAATTTTCCACATTGGCATTACCTCGCTTCTAGTAATACGACTATTTTTTCACCGATGCTATTTATGATGGGTTCTAAATTCCCTTGAACATCATATAGGATGTCTTCTTGATAGAAAAGGTAAACATGATTACAAGAGGCTTCTTCAATGTTCTTTTTAATCTCACGTTGAAAGTTCCTTTCATACCTTATCCTCCGCTGAATCCCATTTAAGGCTAGTTTTTGTCTATCAATGAATTACATCGGGAAAGGATATAATGTCTCCTAAACTAGGGCAGTTATAGGTAACTTGAAAAGCCCCTTTAAACCATTTATTATCTCCCCAATGTTTGTGGTCATGTTTCCATACATCTTCCTCCATCATATTCTAATGTCCATTTTTTGGAATCCATATCATATAATCATACATTTCTTTATTTTCCTCATAGATTTTTTCAAAACATTCTTCAGACATCTATTAATATGGATGATATGCAACTTGGAAGTGATCATATATCCCATAAATTGATTTTGTCTTTATGTTGAAATAGTAAAACATAACATAAAAATTTCATACCAAGCCTCATGATTTCCGTCTTCATTGGTTCTTTATTTACAGTTTACTAAACAATTCTAGAAATGTGTCTGGTTTAGTTTCGATGATGTGCATTTGCGGGTCACCATGTATTAGGGTCCACATTGATTGCCTCATTGATTGTCTGAAGTCGATTAGATATCAAATAGAAACCCCAAATTCTGGTGGAATGGTTTCTTATACAACCCAAAACCCAACTCCAGGTTTCATAGTTTTCTTTCTCCATAATGGTAAAGTCGAATGGAAGAGGGGGTGATTACCATATTGGGTTACCACAATAAAAAATCCTCCATTGTATTCACTATATAGAAACATTCAATCCGTCTTTATGAACTATTTTATAAAATGAAATATGGACATACAAGGGAAGAATGCCTAGATCAGTTGATGAAATTGAACACGATATGGATCAAGTCGTTTATCTTAAGACAAATGTTTTTATGTTTGAATCCATGAGACAACTTGGTTATTGTGTCTCAGTTTGGCTAGAAATAGTGGTATCACTTGATACAAGTCATCCCAATCATAGTAGACCTTCACAATTGCCTTCTATTTTTCCATCCATGCCTTGTTATAGGAAATATTATAACCAATAGTTTGTTGTATCCTATAATGCACAAGGGATATAATAAAATCTCAGAATTTTCTAATCATCTTGATGACGATGGATGACAAAAATCCCATAGCCAATGAGGTATGAAATTTTTTTAGGTTTGGATAAATTCAAATATGAGTTGCCTCAATCTGTGAGATTCACCAGCCTCAAAATGCAATGTGTGGAATCACCATCAAGTGGAATATACAATCATCCCCATATTTCTCACATCGTATGAGGTGATTTTTACAGCATGATTCTTGAACTATATATCCACAGTGCCTCACAATGTGAAATCTCTTTAGCATGTTTTTAATACATCTTTAGTTGGAAATATCTTACAATATATAAGGTTTTCTCTAGCTCACTAAACTAATCCAGAACAACTCTAGCAAACTTAGTTATGGGTATGACAACATTGTGGTCAAATTCAGTACATGTTTCACTTCTTTCAACCAATATGCGAAAAGTGGTGGATTATTAATTGTGGTTCGAGTCTACTGTGCAAATAATGTATTTATAGAAACATCCTCCCCAACTTCCTTTACTCCCTCTTAATTAGTACTTTTGTTACCGTCCGTTCCATTAATACAAAAATCCTCATCCAATGACATATTCAAATATATATCCAAGAGATCATCTTGGTTGTCCTCTTCAAAGTCATATGGAATAGCCTTAATTTTTTGGGGTAGGACTTCTTAAACCACTCTTGTGAGTCTACATATTCATACAATTTGACATTATTATTGTATAGTAGAAACATGAACATATAAATCCATCATGGTACTATATAACAATGTGTAAAATAAATTTATTTCTTGGACCCACTAGGTTTTAAAAACAAATGGGAACGATAAATTTCATAGTGTAGTCGAGAATTGAAAACCTTAATAACTCATAAAATTGATCTCATGATTGGGTCCTAGATTTAGGGAACCAAGAATTCTATCTTGAAGTTAACTTAGGGTTACAATATAAGTTTTTCTAACAAATCTTGTTTGTTGTGTACTATAAGAATCTCCTTTCCCAGTTTGAATAACCTCCTTATAGAATTACACAAAGGAAAACATGACTCTCAACATCAAAAATATTTTTTGATCAATATTCTGATAGTGTAACTAAAATTGAAAATCTTGGTTAACCATATAATATTTATTATAAAGAATTCTAAAAATGTAAAATTATACTCTAAAATATTATACTATTGTTTTTTTAATAATTTTTTATTAAAATATATGTCACAGAATGTTTTCGAAACTTCGGTAAAAATGAGGAAAAAACAAAATCAGATTATTTATCACTGATAAAATGAAAATTATTGTCATTTAAAGTGAAATGGATAAAAATAAACACATTAAGAAAAATATAAATTCCTTTCAAAATAAAATAAATACCTTGAAATTTTTCAATAGAACATGGTTTGGATGACATGAGCCTGACTTCAAATGTGAGGTAAAATTCAGCATATTTTCAATTGCTAGCTTAATAACATCTTCAAAAGTGATGTACATAACTTATGAATTTTAAAAATTATTCAGCCTTTAGATGACATATCTTATATTTTATCTTAGAATTTATTAGATGGAAGAAAAATTTTGAATGATCAAAAGTTATGTGCATACATCCAGAAGATGTTATAATGATACCAATTATAAATAAGATTGATTTTACCTCATGTATGAAGTAAGGCTAATATCATCCACCCATATTCTATTGAAAATTTTCAAGGTATTTCTCATTTTTTTTAAAGAAATTCTACGTTCTTTAATGTGTTTGTTGTTTTACATTTCACATTATATGATCATAATTTTCAATTTATTAATGATAAATAAACTGATTTAGTGTTTTCTTCTTTTTTACCACATTTTAAAAATAAGTCTATAAGAACTATTGACAATGGATGTTATCCATATAATCATTATGATACTAAAATTTTAGAACATCTTCTTATATAATAAACTTTGATACTAATATTTCTTAGTAATGTTTTCAATAATCTTAGAGGTATTTAAATAGTTTATAAAAAAATATGAATCACCTTAAGAATATCCCCCGGGAGTGTCAAACTAGGTGTCCAACAAGGCCCACTTTTATTTACCAGGTTACCCTAAGTCATTCATTGGACACCTTGTCGGTGTTGTTAATCCTACTTACATCTATTTCATAGCTACATCCAATTATTTGAATCCATACAGGAATATGATTTCTTAAATAACCACATAATCATTATGCTACCAAACCTTTAGAACATTTTCTTATATCTTATTACATGACACTAATCATTACATAACCATTAGTTAAACATTAATTTACCATTATTTATACATTAATTAACCATTAGTTAATCATTTATAAACTATTAGCTAAATATTTCATAACTATTAAAAAAACATGGTTAATGATTCCCTGGTTATCTCTTAATCATCCCATAATCATCCGATAATCACCCATTAATCATCCATTAATCATGATTTAATCATCCTTTAATAACCCTTTAGTCAATAAATAATTATTAAATAATCATTAATAAATCCTTATTTAAATTTTATAAAATATTTAGTTAAACATTATTTAATTAATAATTAATTATACCTTAATAAAAAGATAATCATATCATATTCATTAGTTAATTATTATTATCTGATTGTTATATGTTATCATTTTTTAATCGTATGTCATTAATTAGTTAATCAATAACTAATGATTACTAAAAATAACTATTATTTCTAAAGTATATATAACTAACCAAAATACTTAATAAATAAAATATGTATAAATAAATAAAAATAATTTAATTAACTAAATAAATAACATTAAATTAAATTAAAAAATTACCTCTAAATGATGTTTCATAAAAAAATAGTGGACTTCTTTTAGGAAAATAGATCAACGGTGTAAGAATAAGACTTATTTTAGAGAGAGGTTGTGGAATGTAGAGAGATGAGTGGAATTTTATGTTAGGAGAAGAGGATTTACCTTCTATAGGGAATTAAACCAAAGGTAGTAGGGGGTTGCAAGTCTTTCATCTAGACATTATGCGAAAGGCATGTTCCCCCAGCCACCTTTCTCTTTGCCTTTAGGCAGATGGTGGCCACCCACAACATGCCTTTTCTATTTCATCGATTTGGGTAAAAGATGGTGGGGCATGAAAGGTGGCACCCTCTACCACCTTTCATCCACATTTAAAATAATATTCCATACACATTTTACAAAAATATATAAAATATAAAAAACTCATTTAAATCCCATTCTCATGGTGTTTGTCTTCACTAAACATCTTTTTCATAATAATGCATCTATAAACCCACCTTTATATCAAAAACTATTCATAAAATTTGATGAAATATATGCTTATCCAAATTTCAAACTTTATTTGAGATTATAAAGATCCCTCGGGGTGCATGAACTCATACATGGTCGCATGGAATTTTCATTTGGAAACTACACATCATCCATAAACTCAATTTCTGCATAGCGCACTACATCTACACACTGAACCTCCCAACTTATTCTTTTGTGCAAATCCATACATATTATTTTTATGAACTCCCTTATAGATTATTTTGATCTTTAATGGTTGTCAAACCTGTACACTATTGTTGCATGAAAACCCACCATCCATAGAAGTATTCACCATTAAGGGATGAAGACAATCATTGATAGTAGATCAAATGGCTTGGATCAATTAGACTAGATTTCCTACATTCTATGGGTATGTTTTAAAATGCATTAATAGTGTCTATAAAAGATGATTCCAACACCGATTCTCTAATGTGGAATTACCACGCTTTATAAGAAGACTCACATATTTAGTGGCCTAGAAGTGAGTATGGGTTCTGATCCCAGCCCACTATGCCTTACCATGCTACCCCGTATAACACGTCCCATTTGTTCTCTATGCACCCACAATGTGAACTCATTTTGTCTGATGTGATATTTTTTTAGGATTTTTCGAAAAAATAAATTGGGTCTAGGTCAAAAAAATTCAAAACTATGTCTAAAAGGTGGAAGGAGTCCTACCACCTTTTCAACAAAAACCAAAAGGCAGCAAAGGCCCTGCCTAATTTCAACAAAAAAATACTTATTATAAATATTCTTTTTTATATATCTAAATTCAATTTTTTTTATTTTTATTCTTTTTTTGTTCATATATATACATATATTCAAAAAAATTAGCCGATATTTAATATATAGCATTACTATTGTTAAACAGGTCTTGAATTCTCACACTAACCGTCACACAAAGATCACTTTTATAAAAGGTTTTTCCGTAGAAATCATTCTATATTTCCGATGTGGGATTTAGGTTCTCCCTTTCCTCCATAGAATTACCAATATAGTATTATTAATTATTTTAATTAATTAAATAATACTATAAATTAGGATATAATAATATTAATAAACAAATAATTAATTTTTCAATATTTAATAATAGATAGTAGGTTTTAATTATTTATAAATTAAATAATATGTAGTTAAAAATTAATCTTTATAATAACTAAATAATAAATATATAATATAAAATGTATAATAGTAATACTTATTAACTAGTAACTAACAATTAATTTAAAATATTTATTAGTAATTAAATTTTATTAGAAAGGAATAATTTCAAATAGTAAATAATATTATTTAATTAAAATTATTAATTAATTAATATTAATTCAAAACAATTATTTATTAAATAATAATAATTTAATAATTAACAAATAATAATAACAATTAATTACCAATTAGTAGATAATTAATTAAATATTATGATGTAAATTTTGATAATAATAATTTCAATTAAATAATAGTTACTATTTAATAATTATTACTAAAAAATATTTAAAAATATTATTTTAATTATTAATAATAAAAATATAATTAATAATTATTAGTTAATTAGTAATTAATCAATATTTAATTACTTTTTAAAAATAGTACTTACAAATTAACTAATTAATTAACTAATTATTTATTAATTTATTAATAATTATTAATAATTATTTTTTTCTAATTACTAACTAGTATCTAAAATTTTTTATTTAGTTACTAAATGTTAATAATAATGATTAAATTATTAAATTACAAATTTTTTAATTAATTATTATTATATTAATGTTAATTAATTTACTGATTATTATTAATAAATTAAAAAATAAAAAAAATAAAAAAAAATTAATTAAATAATTTCATTTAATATTTAATACTACTAATTTCTCATAAATTGTAATTACTAACTAATGTTAAATACAAATAAATGTTTAAAAATTATTAAAATTAGTAATATAATAATTAGTTATTAATTAATTAGTAATTAAACAATCTGCCAGAAGGCTTTCAAGTCATAAAGACATGGAAGAAGCCCGAGTAGACCACACATATGCGGGCCCAGAAGAGGATTCATAGCAAGTAGTATCCACCAGATTAGATCTAATTTTATTGGAATAATGAGAGGGTATGACAATTAACATTGGTACCAGACCCCATGCAACATTGCATTGGGGACATTCTCTTCGACCAACCATGCAAAGTGGAGAGCTTAAGCCTTCTATGTTGCAGATGTTAGGGATATGAAGTTCCAAGGGCCATGGTCTTGGTTTCATGTCATGTATGAGGCCTTGTGCCTCTGAACATTCGGGTCATGTTTGGGCTTCGTGCCACTGGACCTATGGGCCATGTAAGGGTTCTCCCTCAACCCTTAAAAGAAGGATTATCTATAATAAAAAAATAAATCTAAAGGCATGTTTTCCATTCAGGTAATTACTTACTAATAATATTAAGTAAAATTAACTAATTAATTAATTATAAATTAGTAATTATTATTAATTACTATTATAAAATTACAAATAAACATTAAAAAATTATTTACTTACTAAATATTATTAGTAATGTTTGAAATATAAAAATAGTAATGATTAAGTAATTATTATTTAATTAAATAATTGTTGATAATTAATTTCAATTACAAAATAATATAAATGAAATAATACAATTTAGTATTTAAAAATATTAATTTCTACTAAATATTTACTAATAATAAATATTTACATTTTTTCTTTAGTCATTAATTAATCTTTATTACTATTATACATTATATATTTTATATTTATTATTCAGCTTTTATAAATTTTATTTTTTATTAATTATATATTATTTAATTTCAAATTAATTAAATATTACTATTTATTATTATATATTTAGTAATTTATTTTTTAATAATATTATTAAATACTAATTAATAGTATTAATTAATATTTTTTTAAAATTTTATTAATATAAATTAGTTAATTATTATTTAGTTGAATACATTAATTGTTAATTATTATTTATTTGTAATTAATATTTAATAATTATTTAATAAAAAATGTTTAATAGTAATATATTATTAACTCTGTACAGGAATTAGAGAAGCAGAATCTGATATCAGAAATGCAGAATGATTTCCAGGGCAAAGCCTCTTATAAAACAGATCCATGGGTAAGGGTTTCTGTCAGAAATCCAATATGATTTAATGGAAGTAATGCAAGATATTAAATAGATGATAAATTATTTAAAATAAATTTATTGTATATATATATATAAAAAGAGAATAAAAATAAATAATAATAATATAAAAGCACAGTTATATTTAAAATAAGTTTTTTTTGGCTGAAAAGCTGTGGGCCCCTTCTGGATTTTCGACACATTTTGGAAAAAAATTTCCATAACCACATTTACAAATAAACATATACAAATAAAAAAATCTTTCAAATGCTATTCCGAAATGTAAGTGGTTTTTGTCATTAAAAAATATTCAATGTAGGAAAATACTCATATTGAGGATTATATGTTGAAGATGATATGCGAATGTACATACAGTTTAAAGATAAATATCATATGTGATGAAGATTGCAGTATGCTAGGAAGCTCCTTTTTGGATTGGAAGAGGTGTGCATGTTGAAGAAATAATATTAAGTGATAATTTCTACATATCAAGGTACTATATGTTGCAAGCTATGCGAAGATGAGTTTATGAACTTATTTTAGATTATTGTTAGTACAATTTTCTGATAGGAAAAATATTCCATGCGATAAATACCTATGTGATGGTTCACATACTGGTAAAATGAGTTTGCAAAAATTTAGTGGGGGTGATTGAGTATGTGGGGAAAATTCTTTTACGATGAGAGGAGATGTGTCAAAATTATAAGCATATTTTATAGAAAAATCATGTATTAATTAGTTTTTAACAAATTATTTAATGCCTATAAATACTGGGTTAACAATCGAATTAATCAAATGCAATGAAGTGTAGAGAATACATATTTATTAGAAAAAACAATTCTTCACTCCATTTGAGTCATGATGTACAAGTTCATATTTTTGGAGAGTAATTATTTTTTTGAACCACTACTTCTTCACAAAGCAATATCCTCTATAAATAAAAATAATTCTATAAAATATGAAGTGATATAATTTTATATCAATTCGAGAAAAGAATATATCTTTTATGATAGTATAAAATATGATATGTTTTCTATGTGGTGATTATTTTATGTACATCATTAAAAATTCAAATATTATAATAGCATTATTTATTTAGAAATCAAGAGTTTCTCGATTTTAATGAAGAATCAGTTTGATGATTTTCTTTATGAAGTTACTATTTTCTATTTGATTTATCTTCAATATAAAAAATGAAAGATCATCATCAATTGTTGCAAAAGTATTCAATGAGGAGAAGTGAAATTTCTAGTGTTTTTTGAAATCATTTTTTAATAGGAAGTGTGAAACTATTATTCTAGGGTGACTCTAGAAATCATATCATGGCTCTATGATAGTGAATTAATATTAACTACTTGTTATTAAAGTGTGGAATCTATTATTGGGGAGTCTATCCAATAAAAACAAGTAGTTGTATCTCATTGGGAATGGACTTTATAAATATATTGTGTTCCCTTACTATTTACTTTTATTGAATTCAAGAGAGGATGATTAATCATAGTAGTGAATTGGATCTTAATAGGTCAATATAGGTTGATTTCTAAAGAATGAAATATTGTAACAATCACCACCGATTCCACCCCACCTTCTAATTAGTAAAACACCGCATTGGGAACATCAATTGGTATTAGAGATCAGGTTTTCTCTATTAAGATCCACTAATAGAAGAATATAAATAATATTAAATCAATCAATAGCTAGGGTTTTCATACATTCAATGGAAATAACTATCATAGTTGGATGAATATGATGTTTTCATATCTTCTATCTCTTGGCATTGAAGTTAAAGATGTTGAAATAATAGGATTATCACATGATTTTGAAGATGTTATTATAAATTTACTAATACAAAAAATATGGAAATTCACGGAAGAGCTCAAAATTCCATTTTACGCCTCTTTTATAAAACCTTTACACAACGGTTATGGGACTCAAATATGCCATGAAAATGTTTGATAAATAGGAAAGAAGAAATAAAGGAAATGTGAATGTCATGGAGGAAAATTCTCAAATATATTGATGAAAATTTGAATATATAAATATAGATAAATAAAAAAACATCAATGCTTACTTCACAAGATTTAATGAAATTGTTAGTAATTTTTCTTGTTTTGGAGAAAATATAGATGATTCAACTATTATAAATAAATATATGATAAATTTTCATGATCGTTTTGATCCTACAATTTTAGATTTTTTAGATAGATATGATATTTCTCTAGATGAATTAAATAACATCCTCATTTCTTAAAAAATAAGAAATATCCTAGCCTTTATTAAGGATATCAATGAGGAGATGACTTTTGAGGACATGAGAAAGATAAAAATTATATATGAAGAAATTTTAGAATCATGTGAATATGAAGATGAAGATAAAGGTTGAGATTATAAGAGAATCATTTCCCTTTTATAAAAGTGTTTTAAGAAGGGAAATTTTAAGGTTAATGGAAAATTACTACCAAGGTGTTATAATTGTAATGTGAATGGAGAAATTTATTTAATTTTTCCTAACAATAAGTATACATAACTTGAGAAATATAATGAGATACCATAGAAAAAATGGGCCAAAATCTCAAAAAGGAACAACCAAATTATTTGGAAAAAATAATAAATTCTTTAGAAGTTAAATAATAATACTAATCAGAAAAGAATAAGGAGATAAATACATAGCAATTATCCAATCAAGTAAATGAAACTAATTTCATGTATCCTATTGAAAAATGGTTTGACACCTATAGTAGTGAAGATGATGAATGCGAAAAAATATCTAGATCATATATCAAAGAATGAGTCTGAATATTTTAATGAGAAAAACACAAATCTTAACATGGTGAAGAGTAAATTATTGAATGAAAAAGAAATGATAGATGAGGGAAAAAGATTGTGTTAAGAAAGAGGTTATTAAAATTGAAGGAATCAAAAGATACAAACTAATATTTAATGAAATAGAGAATATTATAAAAGAAAATAAAGAAAAAAATTTATTAAAAGACTAAGAATAGTTTAAGACTCAGTCAAAATATCATGAATCATATAATAGATTGATAATTATTAGAGAAGATTTCAAAAAATTGTTTGATTACAAGGTAGAATCATAAAAAAGAAAGTAAAAGAAGGGTTCAAAGTTGCGGGTTGAATCATCTCTCTATGAATTTCAATATAAACCATTTATATCTAAAAATATAGGTCCTAAAATAATATTAGGAATAATAAAAGCATAAATATTAGTGAGATTACCTATTCTAATTCAATGGAAAAACTATATTCTCCAAGAATATATTTCCCCCAGAGAAGATACAATCATAATATATAGAAAGACAACATCAACAATGTTCAAGAAAAGTCTATTAATAGTATGGGAGATTGTGGTTCAGAGGATACTTATGGTGTTGTGGTGTGTTTGGTCACACAACATTCTCATGTTTGTATAACAATTAATTACCATATAAGATACATTAACGAAGGGGGAGAAAGTCTATGAAGAGGAGAACTAATTTTTAAATCAACAAAGTATTAACTAGGAATTCATTTTATCTTACAACACAAATAAAAGTTAGTATTATTACAATATTTTTTTGTATATGTGTTTTTCAAGGATATATTACTGAAAATAGAATTAGTTTTTTCCTAGAAAAATATATAATTTTTACAAAATAAAGAAAATATAAAAATTGAATGAACAAAAATTATGCTTCACTGAAGTTGCTTTTAAGGTTAGTAGAGGAACCAACTCATGGATACTTGATAGTGTATGTTCTTAAAACATTGTTGGTGAAACAATATTGAGAAACATTGAGAATCATGAAAAAGGAGTATTGAATTTCAACAATGATTGTTCCCTAAAAATTAAAGGAGTTGGATAATCATAGATTGAACACCAAAATCTAATGTCCAATAATGTATTAATTTTTGAAGTGAAAAATCACAATTTTCATAGAGTCATCCAACTTTGAGATGATGGATATAAATTGGTATTTAAAAATGATTCATGTATCATCCAAAGTAAAATTAATTGAAGGTTTATAACTGAAGGAAAACAGAATCAATGAAAATCTATTTCTAATTGGGGAGTCTATCAATTCCTATTACTAGAGTGAGAAATTGAAACTAACATCAGGTATGGAATACTTGGAAATCTTGGTCACTGAAGTGTGTGTAATTTTTTAATCATGATATAGTGAGTGATAAACCCATGATAAATAGAGACATATATGAAATTTGAGAAAATTTTCAAAATGGTAAAATGAGAAAAGGTTCAAATAAAAGAGTGTATGTCTTCTTGACTACATGAGATTATTCATATATAAATATGTTTTATAATGAGAGAAAATTCTACCTGAGGTGATATGTATATTATTATGTTCATTTATGGATACACTCGATTGACTAATTTCATGTTTATCATACATAAGTCAATGGTAATCAAAATTATTAAACATTTTCATAAGGTAAGATGGGAAGGAGATGGGTCTCTATATCTGGAAAAAGAGATTAGATAATGGAATGTAATTTACATGTGATTATTTTGAAATACATCTTTCCTAACATGGAAACAATCATTAGTATAACAAGTCAAAACCCGTCCCCCAGGGGCCGATTCCATGACTACCCCAAGCCCGCCATCCATAGGCCAGGGGATGGCGATTAGCACCATAGGAATAATTCCCTAAAACTGGGAAGGAAATGCCTTTATAACCTGTAAACACACAAAACAAATAGCATATAACTAGATACAAAACACTAACTAGACTATATAACAAAAGGGTGCTGAAAATTAAAAGGGGCCAGAAATACAAGCCCAACTGTAAAGTATGAGGAACTTGAAGTAAAAGTACAACTGAATAAAGGAAAAATAGTTGTTGGGTTGACCTCCAGGGTTCCTACCGAAAGGGTAGATACAGATAGCCTCCTTAGCACTTCATGTCTGTTAGTCTTCTATATGTACCAACTCGTCGTAAGGTCCACCTACGGGTATCGTCCAGTCCTGGTACTTTCAACCTCAGTCCGCGTTGTCCACTGTCTGCAACCAACACAATAAGGTGCGAGCAAATCCCATGCAGGGGTGAGTATAATGATACTCATTAGGGACCCCAGTACCCTCAAGGTCTCAGAAGATTCAACAAGGATAAACCAAAAAGCATGAAATCAACATATAACCATACATAGGTATATGCCCATACATATACCTATGTTTTCAAGTGATCCATCTCAATCATGAGGAAAACACAGAAAAAATGACTCAAATCAATCAGGATTTTATTCACAATTTCAAAACTGTGGCTCTTGGAAAAATCCTACCCAATCAAGTACCGTGCGCATGCCACGTCACATAGTGGCGATTCCCACTAACCTTGGACTTCTAAGGTACTCCTCCTGTCGAGTACCGTGGGTCTAATGCGTTATATAGAGGTGACCCCCACCGTGGGTCTTCCGCCACACCCATGAACTCCCCCTCAGAGCCTGCAGAGGTACTCCTCCTGATGAGTACCATGGGTTTGTCGCATCACCAAGTATGCTCCTCCACCGTGGGTTTTCCGCCACAACCAGGTGCTCCCCACTGGGCTAGTAGAATCACTCCTAGTCAAATGGTCAGTAGTCGTCAGGTCTCAGCCAGCTACTAAGTCTATGCACTATGCTCGCTTGTCTCTAAGAGGATCTTCCCCACAAGCTACTGGATGATGCTCCATAGTCACAAAGTCCCATAAAGAAGTATCCCAAATGTCTACCACATCAAATGGATATGAACGCAACAGACAATGCGTCAATCGGATGCCCGGTCTATGAGTTATTAGCCTTTTAGTCCTGGGGGCCCAGTTGGATTCGTGCCTATCCGACCTGACCTTATCTCAACTGTAACCCAAAATCTTGTGGATTATAATCAAAGGTACCTTCATACTCCAAGATTACAAGTTTTCTAGATGGTTCCTCAAATGGATGTCCGGTGCCAAAGATATTTCCAAAAGAAGGTAAAGGGCCATAGTGGGCCTGGGTCTGGTCCAACGTGGCCCGACCCATTCTGGTCCGAGCCAGTTTGGGTCAACCATGCCTAACCCGTTAGGTCTGCCTCGTCCGGTTGGTAGGGCCAGCCCGTTCGGTTCGGCCCATCCCAGCTGGTCGCGAGGGGTCACGGAGGGCCAAGAGGGCGCGGACCGGTTTTGAGGGCGAGGACCGGTCGCGGGTCAACGCAAGGGCAATTCGGCCAAGAGGGCACCGCGAGGGGGCGCGGCTCTGGGTGGCTCGGCTTTGAGGCTAGGGCCAGTTCGGCCGGGGCGTCGCGAGTGTGCGGTCGATTCGGCATGGGTGCCCTGAGGGGTCGGCGGGCTGGCCCATCCGGGGTATCACGGGGTGCAAGGGGCGTGTGGATGGCAGGTCCGTGGGGTGCGCGCGGCGCACGGATGATGAAGCCACAGGATTCGCACGACGTGCGGGTCATGTGTCGCCTTGGGGTGTGATGGGTGCACGGGGTGCGCGGATGGCAGAGCCGCGGGGCGCGTGGGGCACGTGGAGGCCACAGGGGTCTTGGCTGGGGGCTACCTCGAGGGCGCGACCGGGCGGCGGTGCCACAGAGCGGTGACGTGCGCCGCTACGTTTGTCCCAGATAGCAGTGGTGCTGGACACCGTTCTTGTGCTCCTCCATGTAGATTGTCATCCTTCTCCATTGTGAAGAACACAAATCAGATCGATGGAGGGGTTAGGCCATGTTAGTTTCGCCCACACCCTCTGCATTTAGAGTGGTAGCAAGCATCTCTACGTTAATCATGAACTAAGATTGAGGATAATAATCTAAAAGGTTTATGAATTCAATAATAACCCCTACCTTGTTCATTGTTCATCGACGGAGTCATGGGGTAGAAGGCAGATTGTTGGGAAAATATGGACGTCTGTGTTGTCTGCATTTTCCTCAATCGTCGGTTTGTGCACTGACTCGTTGTAGTCGAAGACGCCCTATGTCAGAGGAAGTCCCGAGGAAGATGGTAAAAGTTAGGGTCGACGTTCTTCATCAGTGGAGTGCATTCTTCGTTAGTGGAACACTTTCTTCGTGGAGGAAGAGTTCTTCGTTGGAGAAGCTTTCTCCCAAGAGCTCATCCCAATTATCTTAAGCCAAACCATTCCCCAATTCCACCACAAAGGAAAAGAAATAGCCAACATTAAAACAATTGATAGGAATTAATTTTATGTTGATACATAAAATTAATTGATGGAATTTTAATTTATGTTGACACATAAAATTAATTAATAGCTTTTAATTTATGATGAGACAAAAAATTAATTGATAGCATTTAATTTTCTGTTGAAACATAAAATTAAATTGAAATAATTTAATTTGACATTGACACATAAAATTAAAATTAAAGAATTTAATTTTATGTTGACACCTAAAATTAATTGAAGGAGTTGAGAGGTTTCTGCTCCCGCCCCCCATTATGAGGGATAAACCTTGGGTGGTCCCCACCACCATAACTCATGGGAGGTTAAGGTGTGGTGGTCCCAACCACTATAACCTCTCATGGGTGGTTAAGGTGTGGTGGTACCCACTTCTAACTTCCACATGGGTGATTACAACAAATAAAATAAAATAAAACATGTGTTTATTTTACTTTATAGTTTTCCACAAAAAACCCAAAAAACTAAATTTCACCCGTGACCAACTGTCATCGAGTTGAATGTATCTTTGACCGAACACCGGCGTTGCGAGTTCAACGGTGCCCTTATATTTCAATTCCGAGCATCGGTTAAAAAGATAGAAAAACTCACTCATACGTTTACTGAATATACCCGAGCAAAACATCTGAAATTGATTCCCGGCAAACCGGGCTACAGAATCATGCGCCTTCAATTTTTGAGGACTCATAAAATTACCATTTAATTAAAAAAAATTACATGGAAATTATGGTTCTTTAGATTCTCCCCACCTTAGGGCTCTACGTCCCTGTAAGGCACAACTCAACTAGGTAAACAAGTGTGGGTATTGATCACGCATCTGAACCTCCCGCTCCCATGTGCTCTCCAGGAGGTTCTAATGCTGCCAACAAACGCGCACTAGAGGTATCGACCGTCCACGAAGGACCCATTCCTATTGATCCTCAATCTCTACTGGAACCTCTGTAAAAGTCACCCAATCGTCGATGTCTAGCTTTCCATGATCGATGATGTTATAAGTGTTGTGCACATATCTCCTCATCTGGGATATGTGGAAGACGTCACGCACCCGGTGCAACTAAGGTGGAAGAGCTAAGCGGTATGCCACCTCACTAACAATGCTGATGACCTGAAAAGGTCCGATGAATATCGGAGATAACTTGGCACCTTGGCCAAATTTCTGTAGACCATGTCGGGGTGAGACCTATAAAAAGCCATGGTCACCATCCTTGAACTCCATAGGTCTCCGTCTCCTATCAGCATAAAACTTTTGCCCACTCTGTGCAGTCTTCATCCTCTCCTGGATGATCTGCACCTTCTCCGTTGTTGATCCTACCATCTCTGGTCCCACAAGTGCCAACTCCCTCGGGTCAGTCCAACATAGAGGTGATCTATATGGTTGCCTGTACAACACCTCAAAAGGTGCCATCCCTATGGTGGTGTGATATATTTTGCTATAAGAAAACTCCCCCAAATGAAAGTGATCCTCCTAGCTACGACCGAAGTCGAGGACACATGCACGCATCATGTTCTCATGGGTCTTGATGGTCAGCTCAGTTTGACCATCCGTCTGAGGATGGAAGGTGATGCTCAAACGAAGCTGCGTCCCGAAAGCCTCATGCAACCCCTTCCATAGTCGGGAAGTAAAATGTGCATAACAATTAAAGAAAATCGTCAAAGATACTCCATGTAGCCGCAAAACCTCCTGCACATAGAGGATCCCAAGCTCTCTACTAAACCCTACTCCCTTGTCGGTTGGAAGTGGGCTGACTTGGTGAGTCAGTCCACGATCACCAAAATTGAGTCATGACCTCTGAATGTACATGGAATTACTATTAAGAAGTATATGGATAACCCATCCCACTTCCACTCTGAGGCCACTATAGTCTGAACCAAACCTGTTGGTACGTGATGCTCTGCCTTCACTTGCTGACAAGTGAGGCATCAAGAGATAAACTATGCTACTGCCTTTTTCATTCTCGGCCACAAGTGATGTTTATGGAGGACCTGTTACATTTTCTCCATTCATGGATGTACCGCTAGAGGGGATGTGTGGAACTCAATCAACACATCCTCTTAAAGTGACACTAGTACCATGGTACGTCCTCTGAAAAGGATGACATGCACCCCACCTTCAAAAAATCCATCAGGTTCATGTCCTACATATATATACTATATGAAAAGGATAAATTCCAAATTAATCAAAGGATATATTTCCACTATGTAAAACATTTAATTTGAGGTTAATGTTTCTACTCCCTACAGTATCCTTCAATAATTATGATTACCCATCCTATAAGATAAGGTCATGAAAATCAATCTAGATCTAGGTGTAAAAAACTATTTTGTTTTAATTTGGTGATCATGAATGTCCAAGAGCTTCCTTCATTGTGAAAATAGATTCTGAAATTTTAAGAAATTCATCCCTTTTAAGCATGAACTACATTTCAACAAGTGTTATACATGGGGTATAAAATCAGGCTTCTCTTGATACCCACTTTTTGGAATCAAATCAAATAACATTACCTTTCAATATTCTCAATTCCATCGAATCTCTTTACACTCAAATGTAATCCATAGAAGGATGGTGTTCCTTGGAATTATCAAAGAGGAAACCATATCCTGAACAAGTGCATTCCCACCTCTTTTACTTAACATTGAGAATTTCATATACCCAACCTTAACGGACCAATAAATATAGAATAAAAATTTACACATTTCATACTCTAGTGTGATCCCATGATAAGAACACTTGATCATCAGGTGGTAGTGGAAAATAGATGTTTTTTACAAACCCTAGATGGAAAAATTTTGTTTTTTATAGAAATATACTATCTAGATCCATTATAGGATGGGAAGACCTTCTCTGCTGGTTACTCAACTAATTCAGCTCTAGACCATTGAAGAAAATGGTCTATAACTTATCAGATTCCATGAATCATGAAAATTAAATAGTTTTATATTTCATTACTTGGTGGAATGTTATAAAATATTCACTCAATTTGAAACTCACATAGGATAAAATATTAGTGATTTTTATAGAGAATATTTAGGGATATTTGAAAATTACATTAATACCTCTAAAGTATCAAAATAGATTCTAGGAGTTAAATAAATTTAAAAGATCATAGAGGATTTATTTATTCAACCAAAGAAAAATATCAATCCACACCTATTACTCATTGAATGAGGTCTGGTGAGGTGGAAAATTCTTCTATAATGATTAAACAACCACTTACAACTATTGTGACACCCATACAAGTCGAAACCAGCCATTGTCTTCTATGGATTTGAAAAATATTAAACACCAATATTATCCATAGGTATGAAAAGAGAAAGTATGCCCGAAATATGAAGACCAAAGAAACAAAACCGACTCTTTATAAAAATATTACATTCCAAGCTACATAATTTTAGACATGGAAAATAATATTGTAAAGCTACCGAAGTCACAAAAGACCACTGAAATCATCCTCATTGGACACTCCAACTATTTACCTTTACACTAGATACTGGGGAAAAAATCATGATTGCTTTATATTTAATGAAATTATTTATAAATTTTTTTACGTAGGGGACATTGGATAGAAATCCTAAATAAGGGGTATATCTTTCCTCTACCCATCCATAAGAAGAAAAAGGCTTGTGAAAATCCATTGAGATGCATGAATGAATGCTCTATGATTAAATGAATCAAATTAAAATTAATCAACCTCATTCAATTATTAGGGAACATCCAAATCAACCCATAGTGATCCTAATTCCCACTACAACTTCCAAATATATTCATCATCTCCATACTATGGAATCAAGCATAATTGAAATAATAAAAATGGGGTAAAAGAAGAGGAGTTTTTAATAACACATAAACTAGTCTATATAATCATGGATTGTTCCCTTATCATTGGTAGGATGGGTGCTTCCCCATAAAATGGAACCCTCATTCGAAAAAGAATCAAATTTTGGCTTTATTAATGTCATTCACTTAGTTGATCCTATCTATAATGAAGAATACATATATATAAAACCAATTTATTTATCCATAACTAAGAAGATTTGGTAATAAGATGCAATAATCTTGGAAACCAATGAATATGTGGTCATTATAGGTCTCAACATTCTAGAAACATCCTCACTGATTCCATATATATGACCAAAACACAAAGGAAATCATTTCTTCGAGCCCATAACTATCATTGATACACCCCAAAAAACCTTCAACATTCATTCAAATACAATTCTTCAGGAAGATAGTTTTATATTATTGGAACTATCCAATAACTATTGACATGTGGGAAGGACAACTCTACTCAACATGATAGTGATGGATTCCTCCAATATGTTTTTTGAAAAGGATCAATAATCATTAGCACCAAAATCATCATCCTCAAAGCTCTAGGCTAAGGAACAACCCCACAGTGGGATGATTTGGCCAATAGGGTAGATGTACAACATCCTAATAAAAATTTCTATCATATCAACCAAAATTTTCGTCATGGATGCACTTCACCTCCTAAAGAATCTCAAGGAAATATTTTTCAAGGCCCTTTATATCCCCCATGTGTTCAAGTATAATTTTTTTGCGGTCAAGGTACATCTTGAAAGGATTTACTCGGTGGAATGATATATGATTATATTATTCAAAAAACAATATTGGGAGAAACCTATCCAAGTACACAACATACCTCTATATATTTTAGGAAAACCTAAAATTGTTGCTGCTTGACATAATTTATTTGAAAATTATTCTATGATCAGTGTTAGCTAAGTATAGACCCTCCAACGCCTAGGTTATAATAAAGATGGTCTATCTACAAAAACATTGACCGTTCAAGGGTACATAAAAATCATGTGTAAATATCTCATAATGATCTAAATTAGATCATAGTTAGATTTTTTTGTATCTTAATCAAAATTAATGGTGGTTCAATAGGGTACAACATTTAAGGTTTTTTTGGAAAGATCATTGCTCATAGGCACATGGTGGTACTATAATTATACCAAAAATGCTTAAAATACCCAATTACTGGACAAGTGTGAGTAAGTTTTGGTGAAAATTACCATTTGAGTCTTGTAAATACTAGTATATCAATCATGGTTTCTACAATAGATAATAAAAATAACTGATGAAAGGTGACGCTCTCTAAGTTTCCACTCCCAATGATTTGGGAACTACTCTAACGAACCCCTAGGTAATGCTTAATGAAGATTACGTGTTTCACATAAATCATATTATGGTGATGAAAATAGATTTAGTGTGTCAATTGTGTTCAAAGACTCTACATTATCATATCAATATGGTGAAAATCCTACCAGCTAAGGAAAAATGGTCATAAATTGATCTTGTATTACCATATGAAAAATGACATTGTACACAACAATTCTCCAAATAATGATGTCTTTGCATCAATATTGACGGAGTATGGATATATCGATATGTTATCCCTTAAATCTCAAGATGATAGAGAATCATCTTACTTTTATTATAGTAATGATAAAAAAGAAATTATCCTGTATTACCCTAATAATGACGCCCCCACAATGAAACCATTGGGATTTATAAATGCGTCATTGTTATCCACAAGAGATGAAAATGTCCCCATATCATTTTATGGATCTCAAAATTCCATGTCAAATTATTGTTCTCATGAAATTGAGTTAGTGGAAGGGGAGGAAGATGACCTCTGAGCCACCCCTCTAGAAATTAGGAAGGTGTAACGATCACTATTAATGAGATCAAGAATGTGATTATCGACACACAAGTGGATTATTGACCCAAACTCATAAATACATACATGGAATCTATGAAGTAAGAAGTGTATAATTACTTCATAAAATGGAATTGAGATGTGTTCACCTGAAACTAGATCAATATTCAAGGATTTTATCTTGAGGTTGACACTAATCACGTAGGCCTTCTAGAAGGCCATCGTGGATATGAACAAGCAACAGGAAGAACACATAAAACCTTTCTACCAGAGTTGAGTATGAGATTAATAAAATCAAAAATGATTACTTTATCTAACAAGTTTAAAATACAAGGTGGTTAAAAACCGACATCACTTTCTTGAATAATAATGGTCATATTCGAATTAATATCGACTTTAGGGACCTCAATAAGCATTACATGAATTTTGACTTCCCAATCCCTATTAGAAAATAAATGATCAACATGATGGTTGGATATGAAGAACTCTCCTTGATGTATCTGTACTAAGAATGTAACCATATTTGTATGTCCCCATACAAAGATGAAGCCAGAAATTTCTGGGTTCCCTGAGGATTATATTTCTATCATGTAATTCTCTTTTCCGTAATGAATATAAAAACACAGATCAATGTGTTATTAAATATATCTTGAATTCCTTGTAAGGGAAATCCATGGAATGATATGTGAATGACCTTGTATGAAAAATACTAACAACACACTATTCATTTTTTTAACATTTAATTATACATTAAAAATCAACAACAACACATCCAAAAAATGAATCCCATGAAATTTTATTTTAGGGTAACATCATGAAAATTTCAGAGCATTGTGGCACACCATCATGGAATCAAAGTGAACTTCGAGATGGTAAAGTGATTATTAATACGACTTTACCTCAAAACCTCAAGTAATTGATAATAAAACAATGATATATTTATTACCTTAGGAATTTATCTCCAATTTCACTAGTAATTCCCTACCCTCCCTAGATTAATGAAAATATTGGTTTCCTACCAACAGGAATAGGACTTCCATAGAGCATTTGATGAAATCAAATAGTACCTCCCCAAATGGATAGTTTTTATGGTACCCATAAAAGTAAAGAAAAATATATTGTCTGTAGTAACTATATAGACTTCACTTAGAACAATATTGTCTCAAAATAATGATGTATTAAAATAAAATAATCTATATTATCTAAAATAGATGATAATTCAGTCTGAAATAATTAGTAATATAACACCGAAAAGAACTATTTGGAATTCATATTCAGGGTATAGAATATGATTCAATATCTCAAAAATCATAGGATACTCATGGTCTCTCTTATAGAATCACTAAAATATATCCTCAACATCCCAATGCTGATCAGATGTTAGGAATATGGAAAGTCATATTATGACAATTTGAATTATGATTCAATCCTTAAAAGGTATTTATGGTGAATAAACAAATAAAATTTATTATGGAACATCCTACCCCTGATATAACTCCACTAAGTATGGATCTCACTGATGAGTAGTTTTTCTCATTATAGGATCAATATCGACCATGGTAGATATACTTTTATGGTTCTTATTGAAGCATAAAAGTTTTAAGAATAGATAAATGAAAAGATAGTCACATTTCATGGGGATTTTGTTCATGTCCATAGTCAATGATGTATTCCTCTATTTATTACTCCCTTATTAGGGGTGCACTAAAAATAAGGAGGAGTATCAATCCCTTATCACTATTTTGGATTTAATTTTTAAAGTTTAAATGGATTACCTTATCATTAAAGGTTAATTGAAGCTCTTAATCTAGAAAATTAATGGTTTAAATTCCATAAATATGGGTGAATTAATCCATTTTATTGATTAACTCAGATATTTGAGGTAACTTTTACCAATGAGCTATCTTTAATTTATATTATGCATTCAGGGAATTCCCATACTAATTCACTTTCTAATACAGGTACAAAACCAATAGATATATATTAGTATGAGATATCTATCTATATTTCATATCATAAGATGGAATAAAAAGACATCAATAATAATATATTATAGATAAATTAATTCAATTCCACCTCTAAACAGGATGATCCCATATCCTCACCAACTAGTTTTACTAGTGGATAGATGTCCCATATTATAGATTATATCCAATATGGGAGCATTCCATAGAGTTAGACTAACAGATACTCGTTCTATCATCTATTAAAGAACTTCACCCTCTATCATGACCTTGATTCCCTAAGGGTTCTTTATAAATGGGTTTTAAATAGAATTAACCACAGATGTAGTAAGGGAAAGGAAACACTCGTTGTACTGTAAGAACTTCACTCTAAATATTATAGTGCTAACTATTTGGGGAACAAAAACTTTTATTAAATTATAAAAGTTGGTTATTTCTATACTTTTATGTACCGATATTTCTTGTAGTTTAATAGAAGGTTCCACACTTTGCAAGAACATTATTATTTAATTAACTAACTGGATAATATTTAATCATATACACTTTTTTTGTCATTTGATTAATGATTTTCAATGATTTATTCAATAATTATCTTGGTGTGTGTTTTCATATTTTAGTAATTAGGCTTCCAAAATATCAAATTAAAAAAATTAGAAAAGGATAAAATTTTCCTATTACACACTATGAAACCTCATTACATGACGCATGATGGAATTTCATCACATGTTGCAAGCCGTAAAGGAGGATATGAAAAAAAAACTCCAACCATGAAACAAATTACATGATGCGAATCTATATTATATTATGTGAATCTTCTTTACATAGCGTGAATCACCAATTCATGATGTGGAACATTTAAATCAAAACTCCTGCTAGTAGAAGGAAACTACATGGCGTGACATCTGGTTACACATTATGAAAGGAGAAATTTTCCAAATATCACATGATATTTTCATGAGACACACAAAGATTCAATATTCATTTAGAAAGTCAGGGATCAAAATTGCAGGACATGAATTCCTATTACATTTCATGTAATATTGTCTATATATACAACAAAAAGGCACTAGATTTTGGAGGCTCTAAAGCAGATATATTTTTCCTTCCATTATTATCTAATTCCATACTACTCCCTCTACCACAATATCATGATTTCATAGTTTAATTTTATTTTTTTACGTTAATACAAGAATTTTGGATCAATTTCAAGGCCTTTATTCATCCTTTTTACATTACTGAGGCCATTTTTCTCATTATTTGTTTTGAGTAGAATGCCACGAGGAACCGTTGGTGGTAGTGATCTAATACTTGTTTCATGTAAGTAGTTAATTGAATTGTTCTTTATTAGATATCTATTTTTCTTGTTTCTTTTCACATGTTCATTAAATGGTTAGATTGAATCATTGAATTTTTTTCAACCAATTAATCTAATTTTTTCTGGCACAATAAGAATGATATAAATTTTTCATTTATCTATATTCAATTCTACCATGATTGGGTTAACCACCTAGGGTAAGGGTTGAAAGTAGTTAAACATAAGAATTAGTAATTAGGATAAATAAAAATTATCTATCCAATTAATTTGAACATCCCTGACCATGGGACATTGGAATGAAGGATTTTATTCTTGTTGAAGTGTATTTGGCTATGACCATTATCATGGGATACTTTCAATATTAGAATCTAATTTTAATGAATCTATGTCTTCACTATATCCAGACCAAGGAATAGTTACCAATTATTTATAACTATTTTTTTGACTATAGCCAACTAGAAACCTCTACTCTCTTTGTAGCCAATCCTTTAGGATCCTATCAAGTTAGAATTAAGATTACCTTTTCTACAGATCCCTAAAATTGATCATAATCTCTTCATTATTCCGTAATTCAATCCTAACATCTATAGAAATAGTTTTCCGAAAATGAACCACATTCATGAGGACTCTTATGCCAAAGTGTTCCAATCCAAAGGATTCCATTTTTATTCCAATTTCACTTGGGATTGACCCAAAACTATCTCTATACTACGTCTTAGTATTAAGTGATGTTTGGGGGACAATAAAATATAATAAAACCATAGACTATGATAA
Organism: Viscum album; assembly: GCA_963277665.1. Classification (NCBI taxonomy): domain Eukaryota; kingdom Viridiplantae; phylum Streptophyta; class Magnoliopsida; order Santalales; family Viscaceae; genus Viscum; species Viscum album. The sequence continues at coordinate 1,543,061,685 of OY728155.1, read as the reverse complement.
TTAAACTACCAGTGAGAGTCCATCAAATTTTGATGCAATTTTCAAGGATTGATGTATGTGCTTCACATAGGAATAATTTTGGTAAAGGCATAGGATTTCATCTCCCTTACCACATTTCTCTTTTATTTTGTTTTAGACGCCAGTGAGTCCTTTCTCTTATCACATAACACATTAATTATGCCCTTTTAACTCATTAATGGTCACTTTAAGAATAATAACAGTTAACCATTGATACCAAAATTGAATGGTATATCTCTACATGCTTCCTTCCAAACATGGACAACTAAAAAAATTTGGCATGACCCAACCCACCTAACCCTCCAAACATGCAATAGATTATTCCTCAAGATAATTTGGTGTAAAAAGTGTGAACCATCATGGACTATGGATTACCATCAATCCACGGAGCTACATAAAGAATAATTTATCCTCCTATATAGTAATACACCTTTGAGATAAAACCTAGACTCATTCACAAGATCTAGAACATAGGATAGTTCAGTGGGATTCAAAGTGAAGATCCCCATGAACACATCTCAACCTCCCTAAAAGTATGAAATATATTTCACAACTAGGTAGTATCATTATATGTAATTAGTATCTGATTCATTCCCTTTTACTTATATGATATAGTGAAATATTGGATCCAACTTCAATCTCCTGAATCATTCATGACTTTGGACTATCTAGCCAAAAATTTCTTTGTTAAATACTTCTAACCAGTATAGACTTGGAAGCTATAGAATGACAATCAAATATTCACTCAAATTGAAAGAGAGTATATATGGGAATATATTTATATATTTAAGGACATGATGAAAAAGAAACAACACCATGGACTTGACATGTGGACCTAGTTGTAGATATTTTACCAGGGTATCCAGCCAGCTTCAGACACAGTTGTCGATGTTGTAGCTAATGGAGGACTTATGTTGGAGACACCTGATGCTAGAAGAACCATTTGGGAGGAAGTATCCCAAAATTCCATCCTATTAGAGTGTTATCATGTACTACCTCGGCATGGTATCCACCATGTTGATGATAATAATGGACAAGCTTCCTTGTAGAAGCACTCAAAAAGATGTTAGAGTCGTTACAGATACCGGCTACACCAACCCCTCTTTCCCCAGTAATAATGATATGGTCTTGTGAAATGTGAGGTGACCCACACTTATATATATACAACAAGGATGGAGTTAAATAAAAACAAACATATAATTGAAATTATAGCCATTCCAATAATAAAATCCACTATTCCAATAGTAGTAGTAGTACTATCAACATAGGTCGGCTTAACAGCCACCTCAAAAAAACCAGAGATATTACCAACAAAGTAGTAGTCAAGAAACATTTCATACCTAAAGAACACCATGGGACCCACCTATGAACCCTATTCTAGGACAAAAACAACAAGAACAACAACAACCCTTCCCTCAGATATCACATCAACCATTTTGACCAGCTCAACTAAGATATTAGTAACAAACTGATCCTCTCTAGAATAAAATAAGAACTTCCTAGATAAATTTATTTAAAAAGAAGACCAGAAAATGACTACTCAAGAGACAGAGATGTAGAACCAATGACCTTCCCTATATAATCTTGAAATTCAGATGGGTCAAATCTTAAACACTATGTCGAATAGACTACCAGGTACTCTACCTTGTAATAAAAGTACATACCCAAGGGAGGAAACTAAGGTTGCTGTTATGAGAAGTAGAAAATTATTGGATTTCCAGATACCATGTGGACGATATGAAGTAAAATTTGAGGAACCTAATAATATTTCACCAACAAAAGATGAAATAATAGATGAGACCACTCAAGTAAATCCTAAAAATAATCACCACCCAAAAACACCCAATCACCTGAACAACCATAAGTTCTAGTCTATGTTTCCCCACAACCATACAGGCCACCTATTACCTTTCCAGAAACATAATGATAAGGAAAATTGGATGAACAATACAAAAAGGTCTTGGAGATTTTTAATCAATTTCATATCAACATACCCTTTATAGTGGTTTTTTTTTCAAATTCCAGTTTATTGCAAATTTCTAAAAGATATGATTTCTAGTAAAATAAAAATTGAAGATCATGGTATATCTCACTAAATGAATAATTATATGTTGTTGTTCAGTAGAAAATTCTACCACAGATGAGAGAACCAAGAAGTTTTCCAATTCTATTTGCATTTGTAGAGTGTAAATTTTTAGGAGCTCTATGCGATCTCGGATCATGTATTAACCTCATACTAATGAGTGTAATTCACAAGCTGGGTTTTCAAGTGATCAAACTAACTCATGTTGAACTATAACTTGTAGGATAATTAGTAAATTACAATAGATAAATTCATGAGGATTTGTTAGTGAATGTCATAAAGTTCATCTTTCTAGTAGAATTCCTCATTTTAGACATGGAAGAAGAAAGTGAAATTTCTATTATCCTTGTAAGACCATTGTTAGCCATATAAAAGGATATGATAGATGTAAATAAAGGGAATCTAATAATCCATGTTATAGAAGAATAGGTTGTATTTAACCACATTAATGTTAATAAAAAATTAGATGATGCATTTTATTGTAACTCCATCTCTCTTACCCAATTGTTAAATGAAAATATTGCCATAAAATAAACCAGTGAGGAGTCATTACCTGATGCTGAAGAAGAGTATTATTTTGAGGAAGTTAGCTTCAATGAACCTCTTATAAGGTATACATTCCCACCATTCACAACCAATATTATTCATCCACCGACACTGGAGTTGAATCCTCTACCCAGTATTCTTAAGTATTCATACTTACGAGAATCAACCTCTCTACTCATAATAATTAACTATTAACTATATCAATTAAAAGTGAAAAAATTAGTTGATGTCCTGAAATGAAATAAGAACTAAATTTCGCAAGGATTGGATAACATTAATGGAATCATTCCTACTGTATGCACCCACAAAAGTCTTCTTGATAAAGATTAAAATGACAAATCCTAAATTCGAAGGATTATCACACCACCAATGAAAGACGTTTTTAAAAATGTTTAACTAGAAATTATATATTCTAGAATAATATTTTCAACATATGATAGTGAGTTAGTGAGCCCACTAAATGTATTTCCCATGAATGGTGGGCTCAATGTAGAAATATATGATGAAAATGAGTTGATCTCAACATGCACCATCACTGGATGGATAGTTTGCATGGATTATATAATTTTAATTCTGCCAACACAGAAAGATTATTTACCATTTCCCTTTATGGAACAAATGTTGGAAAGACTACTAGGACTTGAATTAGGTTATTTACTAGATAAATATTCATGATACAATCAGATTGTTGTCGACCCAGCTGATTACCCCAAAAACACATTCACATATTAATTTGGAACTTTCTCTTACAAGTGTATGAAATTTGGTGTGTGTAATGGACCAGAAAATTTTCAAATATGCATGATTCATATATTCCATGATATGATAGATGAATTATTAGAAGTATTCATGGATGAATTTTTAGTTTATGGAAGATCCATTGAGGTTTGCATAAGAAATCATGAGTTAGTCAACAGACATCGTGAAGAGAGATTTCTAGTGTTAAATTAGAAAAAATGAAACGTTATGGTTCCATTAGGAATAGTATTATGACATAAAATTTCCAAAGAGGGCCTGGAAGTTGATGATTATAAGATAAATATCTTCAATGATTTACCTTAGCCTCCAAGATTTAATGGTATAAGGAGTATTCTAGACCATGTTGGATTTTACATGCAATTTGAAAAAGAATTTTCATTAGTTTCACACCCTCTGAAACACCTATTCTCAAAGTAAACTCCATTTTAATTCACCAAAGAATTTTGGTAGGCATTAACTACTTTAAAGAAAATCCTCATATCAATTCCTATAATCATTTCCCCTAAATAGGACAATGAATTTGAATTTATGTGTAAAGATAATGATATATCAATTCATACTATATTGGGAAAATAAGTTGGTCACATCTTTTGTCCTATCCACTATGAAAGATGCACACTAAATTAAGCTTAGGTCAACTACACAATTACAGATAAATAACTATTAGTTTTTTTATTTGATTTCATGAAATAATGTTCCTATTTTGTTTTATCCAAGGTATTTATACACACCAATCATGCATTCCTTAGGTATATAATAAAAAAAAGAGTGTCAAGAAAATGATGATAAGGTTTATCCTCCATCTACAAGAATATGATATTTTCATAAAATATAATAATGGAGCAGAAAATGTGATCACTAGTCATATATCCCAACTTCATGTCCCACTTAATAAGTATGATGACAATATCAACATCAAATTCAATTTTCGTGAATAAACCCTTTTCAGTATTATGGTTCAATAATTGTTTTCTTATATTGAAAATTATATTTCCACAAGAGTTTTTCACCATGACCTCTCAAAAAAAAGATAATATTTATAGATGAAGTGACACATTACTACTGGGATGAACCACTCCTATTCAAGTGTTGCATGGATGGATTGTTGTGTCACCGTATTCCTAAAAATGAAATCATAAATGTCATAGAAATATGTCATACATCACAAAATAGAGGTAATCATGGATCCGAACACACTATAGCACATATTATACAAAGTGGACATTTCTTTCCCACTCTACACCAAGACTCAATGAAATATTGTCAATGTTGTGACATTTTCCAGCTAATTAGAACAATTGGGAAAAGAAAAAAAATTCCTCAAAACCCAATCATGGAAATATAAATCTTCGATATATGAAGAATAGATTTCATTCAACCATTTCAAAATTTACATGGAAATTCAAATATTATATTTGACATAGACATTGTCTCTAAATGGGTAGAATCTAAAGCTACCTCACATGAAAGAGTAAAATTGGCCATGAATTTCTTAAAAAATAATGTGTTCTCATGATTTGGATTTCAAATAATACTCATTCTTTATCGAGGAACACATTTTACCAATCACGATATTAAAGGATTTATAAAATACATGGAATCAATTTTAACATAGGAACTCCCTAACACCCACAAAATAGTGGGCAAGTTGAATTATCAAATAGGGAAAAAAAGAAAATCATAGAGAAGACTATGAACATAAGTCGAAGTGACTAGCATTATAAATTGGATAATTCACTCTGGGTGTACTGTACTGAGTATAAAAACCCATCTGTACGACACCTTTTTGATTAGTTTATGGGAAACTATGCCATATTTTAGTTGAATTAGAGAATAAATCATATTAGGAAATTAAGATGTAATATTTGGATTCTAAAAAAGCTGGAGAATCTTGCATACTACAGTTGGATGAATTGGAAGAAATCAAAACGATGCTTATGAAAATGCCCAGATTGACCAAGATAAAACTATGAAATATCATGATCAACTCATTGTTAGATTCATATTTGTGTTAGGAAATAAGGTCCCTTTATATAATTCTGGATTGAAATTGTTCCCTTGGATTCTAAAATTTAGATGGTCTAGACCCTTCAAGGTTATTCAAATTTTCCCCTATAGGCCCATTGAAATACAAAAATAATTTGGACCAATATTCAAATTTAATGGTCAAAGGTTAAAAATATATAAAGAAACCTTCTATAAAGGCTGTTTTATCATCCTAAAATACATTTGAAACGAAAAGAATCATGATATAGATGTTAAAAGTAAATATAACTAGAAGGAATCCTAGAATAGGTTACATTAGGACATATTTTTTTAGAATAAACCATAGGAAATCCTAGAAGATTCCATGAGGAAAGGACGAGGGTTTTCACATAAATTAAGATAAAAAATATAAACTCCATATTGTGTAACCCTATTTCATGATGTGTAATGTTTCTACCATAATTTCATAAAACCTAGCACTCCAATATGTGAAATTATATTACACATCTTGTAATATATGGCACCTATTTTTATAAAAAGGCTGTGAAACTAGGGTTCACGGCCTAACCCTCTGCCTCCCCCGAACATCTTCCTTCCCTCCCTCTCGGTCGTACAACCCGACCCCCTCCCTTCTTCTCTCCCATGAACCTACCCCACATTCGTGACACCCTTACCCATCCCATCCACCATCTCACACAATACTACCCCTCCCCATTTCCCTTCACCTCTCTCAGCCCCAAAATCCCAACCCCCTCCCTCATGGCCATGAACCTGCACCCCCATCCCTACTTCCATTTCAACATACACCCCCAATCATATTTCTTATCATTCGTTCCCCTAATACCAACTCCTAGTATGGTGTGGATGAAAACAGCATTCCCCGCACCTTCAGAGTTGATGTTAGATCATGACGAACAACCTCTAATGAAATTCCCATGAGGTACTCTGCCTGCAACACCCTCACCAACTCGGGTGGAATCTCCTCCACCTACCACTGAATCCCGGGCTGAGCCCGACTCTTTGGAAGAATCCTAGACAAGATTCAGTGAATCATTTAGGGATAAAAACATACAATTTACATCCCATTATTCAATTATCTAATTGAAAGAATTTTCACCCTCAAAAGGTTTCAAACAAAGCCCTTGAGGTTGAACAAAACCCTTAACATGGCCATTCTCACCTGATTTCACATCAGTGATGAGATCATAGAGCTCCTCAAATGACTTCATACTTCATGCATTATTATGGTATGTTAATAGACATATAGAGAGATCTTCCTGGAGTTTCTCTCTACCTTAAAGATATATGTAGATAGCCTAAACATCCATCTAGGTGCCCGACCACATGAGCTCTCATTTACTGACATCAGAATCGGAATGGGAATCTATATAAAGGAGTTTCCCATGTCTTGGATATTTCTAACACTTTAGCTTGATCCTCCCCAGCCTAATTAGAGGTTATTGTGGTGGATTATCACATAAGATACTATAATAGTACATGAACCAAGAATTAATAAATCCACATACATAGCCCAGCACTTCGAAAACTTCAAATATAATTCACCCATGCATGATTTTATTATGAAAAATCTCATGGGAGTGTTAGCCAAGTCACCATCCTGAATTTCACAGTAGCCATAGGTGGCCCAACCATCAACATAGCTACCTAGTTCACCAATTAGAACCAAGATCATGAACATTGGACTAGATTTACACTGATGAGTGGATCCTTCATCACCCACCTGACCCACTAACTCAAATTATTTGATGGTCTTCTTCCCCTTACATCCCTTGGACCAATGGAGGCCATTGATTTGTTATTGATTGTGTACAAGATTCATCCCTTAGTGAGGGATGAGATCACATACCAATGGGAATTAGGAGTCCAAGAGGTTACCAACGCAGCACAAAAGGCACATGTAGTAGGCCCTACACCTGTTCCATCCACCACTTCCCTCCAGCACCTCCCAATCATTCCTATACCACGAATATAGTCTTCCATACCACCTCAATAGATATCTGGGTCATACAACTTTTTATCCTAGATAATCTGAGATAGATATCTAACCATCCACACCTTCCGTTTTTCAGGATTTACCATAACACGACCCCTCCACCAACCTCATCTCCAACTAACTCTCATCTTGCACTGGAACCTATTAGAGCATAATCTTCTATGACACCATTCCCAAATATATCCCACATCAACCTACACTCAGAGCTCTCTAACCCTACTACCCAGTAAGAGTACCTCACCGAGTAGGCCCGGCAAGGCAAGGGGCTAGCAACGAACACATCCATTGAGGTGTTGTTTGTTGATCTAGCTGTCAGACCCATGACCACACTTAAGATCACCACCTACCTACCACCTACAGTAGCACATCTTCCCAACACTACATCTCCACCCTTGATAGCTGATCCACCAACCCCTTCTGTCACCATGACCCATGACCAGAATGGATAGCGACTACCACCACCTGATCGGGAGTGGAAATTAGAGGAGATTTTTTTATTTTTCCTGATTATCTTAGTTTCCATAGTGCTAATTTGTTTATACATTTGTCTCAGTTCTGGTTGTTTTACTATTTTAGTTTGTGTATCTTATATTTTTTTACTGATACATTTTTCTATATATATGATACTAGTTTTTTTCTCATTACATTGATTAAAATATAAATCTTTATTATTTTATAGTAGACATGTCTTTCTACTCTATTTTCTCTATAGTTGTCGATGCACCTATGCCACCATCTACTCTGGTTCAATGAATGACTCAATGCATAATAGATATTGAGCATCAACTTTAGGATCTCTCATGGTATATTCTTGAACAAATACCACCACCATGAGCAAAAATAATGTTTCTTCCTCATAAACTCTATTCATGGTACACACCTGATGTGATAAATCCTAAAGAAAAAGAACCCCCGAGCTGGAGTACATTGCCACAAGTAGCTATAGATTCTAGAGGATACACTGAGCTCATGGACATCACTACCTAATATTTTTGTCCAAAATTCTAGATAATAGTGTTATTTTTATCAATTCAGGGGTGGAAACCCATAATTCATTAGTTTTCTCATTTTATTCTTCATGATGACTGTATTTATAGAGTCTTTTTCTTATTTTCCTGAGTAACTTTTAGCATTATTTTATAAACCATCCAATATATAAATAAAATTAGTTCTCATTTCTCATCATGCAATAAACATTCCTATATTTCTACTTACAAATTTTTTAAACCTGTGGAATAATATTTTATTTAGTGCACGATTTTTATGAAAAACTGGTTTTTCAGTTATCCCTAATCCCAAATCAATATAGTCGAGTTCCCTCATGGAATTCCAATTCTTACAGGGAGCCTTCGATTCCCTTAGACATTAATATTTCACTTTCCATTTAATTTATCTATTATTTATATTCGATAAACCATACTCAATACTTCCATGGATCATTCTAACACAGTCCCCTTCTATGTGTGGGGGAGTTTTTCTTGAGTTTCACTTTCGATACATTTGTATTTTTTACTATTCAAATATGTCGAAGAGACGTTTATTAATTTGAGAGAAATATTGAAACATGAATTTTATTTTATTAATTTAAATAAAAGAAAAATTTAAGTTGGATATCTATGAAAATATATGTATTATCCCACATCAATTTTTTAAATTGAATTTTGATATTAGTGTTTTAATTAAAATTGAACATTTTTGAAAATGTGGTTAATTTAATTATTACTTGGTTTTATACCATTATCGATTTCCAGTTCTTTATTTACTCCCATTCAGGAGAGGATTTTGACCCTACAATTGTATATTATTTTCTGATCATATTTCTTGAGTCACACATGAGGCATGTCAACCGATCTAAACTTCCATTGATATCTTATTGAAGTTATGATTGAATTAATACAACTTTAAAATTATTGATGAAATATTTGATGAGATATATATTCCTCAGACCCACATTACTTCATTCCCTGTTTAAGACTCCAGTTTCCATGAATGACCTTTTAGGATGCATCTATTCCAAGATGATTATCCCTTCCTAATTTTCTCTTTTTATAATGCATGAATTTACTTTAACTAATTGTGGGTGAAGATTTCAGTAAATAAGCGATGATTATAATATGGATATTTATTTTTTTCACATAAAACATTTTGATAGTGTTCTATATTTTCATTGTAAAATTTCACATATATCATTTTCCTTGAAAAATAAAAAAAGAAAAAGAAAGAAAGAGGATACCATTATTACAAATACTTGATATATACAATGATATAGTATGAGTTTTTGGGAGCGTGTACCCTTTATTTTCCATGAAGGAATCATTTCATTGCACTTTTCATGACAATAATGCATTGAAATCCATTTTCTAATCTCCTTTTAGCATGTTTTCACTGATTACCTTCCTATCCATAACATTAAAGTCACTAGAACCTATTTCCTAAGCAATATTGATTAATGTTTTATTTTTCTTTACAATGTAGAGATGATAAAACCAGTGCAAGATTATGGTTAATAGTATTTAGTTAGGGTATGATCATAACTTTAGTTTCATTTCACCCTGAGTGATGAGTCAATATTCATTATAAGGTAAATTTAGAATGGGTATAGAAATAAAGTATAGTTAAGAAATTGTGATTAAAATACTAAGAATTTGTTTAAGAACTAAGATATGAGGCAGGACTAATTTCTATACAGGGAGGATTCTGGATTTTAACCTTTCTTAATTATAAAATGTCTTATTTACCTAGATATAATGAGTATTTCCTATTTTTAAAATTCCTTACCTATTTGAAATCATTGTTGAGATATTTTTTTGTTGAGGACAATAAATTATTCAATTGTGGGGGAACTTAATAAAATTAAATCATATATACTTTTTGATGTCATTATATTTATGTTTTTCAATGATTTGTTCAATAATGAATTTGGTTTGTGTTGTTTATTTTAGTAATTAGGCTTCCAAATTTTCAATGGAAAAAACCAAAAAAATAGAAACTTTTCCAATACATGCTCCGAAACCTCATTACTCAATTTTTAGTGGAATTTCATCACAAGATGCAAGACATGAAGTAGGCTGTGAAAACATTCACTCTATGAAGCTCATTACACAACGTGAATCCAAATTACACAATGTGAACCCTCCATATATAATATGAATCACGAGTTCATGAAGTAGTTCATTCAAATCCAAAATCCATCCAACTAAAGGAAGCTACATGACCTGGCATTCGGTTACACATTTGGAAATGAGTCATATTTTAAAATCTCAGACGAGAATCACACAAGATACGCAAAGATTTAAAATTAATGGAGAAAACCCTTGATTGGTATTACACAATGTGAATTCCTATTACACATCATGTAATATCCCATCTATATACACAATATGAAGGCCCTAGATTTTGGAGTCTCCAAATTAATATTTTTTTGTTCATTCATTTCTCTCTCGTTCCATACTAATCCCTCAACCCCAAACTCAAAATTTCAAGATATCATTTTATATTTTTAGTTTAATACAACATATTGGATCTATTTCAGGGAAATTCTTAATTAAGATTACATTATCGATGCCATTTTGCCCATTATTTATTTCGAGTAGAAATCCAGGAAGATTCATTGGTGCTATTTCTATTATCCATGTTTCAAGTATATAATTGTGATTGATTTTAGATTTATATTTACTGGTCTTGGTTGCATGTTTGTTAATTGGTTAAACAGAATCATTGCATGTTCTTTAACAATTTAATCTTAGATTATTTTGGCATTATAAGCATGATTTAAATTCCTCATTTATCTACATTCAATTATATCATGGGTGGGTAAACCACATGGGGTAAGGGTAAAAAGTAGGGGTGTTTGAATTTACTAAATATTTATTTATCAACTTGGTAAACCTTAAGTATTTTTAATCAGGATAAATAATTTTTTTTATCCAATACATTAGAACATCCCATACCATGGGTCATTTTAATGATGGGCCATTTTCTGGTTGATGTGGATTAGGCTATAACCAATAGTCTAAGACAGGTTCTTTTTTAGAAGATATGCTTGATGCATCTAGGTTGTCACAATCTATAGACCAAGTAATAGTTACCCCTTAGGTAGAACTAGTTGGTTTGAACATATTTAACTACTGACCTCTGATTTCTTTAATGTATAAACCATAGGATACTACCAAGTTAGATTTAAGATAATATTTTCTACAGAACCCATAAATTGATCTTGGACCCTTCCTTATTCTATAATTCAATAAAAACTCTTGAAATAGTTCTCCCAGACATAACCAAATTCATGAGGACTCCTATGACAATGGGTTCCATGATAAAAGGTTTCCATTTCCACCCCAATTCCCCATAGGATCATCCCAAAAATATCTCTATAATATGTTTTAATAAGAAGTGAATTTTGGGAAACAATAAAATCTAATATAACCACAACTCAATTAAATTAAATGATGCATGAGTGTGCATCACAACCCCATGAGTTTCAACACACAAAGAAGTACTAATTGTCATTTTTCATGTAGGGAATTTCTTCCATAGGAAAATTTCTCCCATTTATGGTTGGTTATTTCAAGTGCATTTATACTGCCAAAAAATTATTCAATATATGGGAAGAGTCTATATCCATCAAGGATGTCTATACTAAGGCTATCATAAAATTCATGAATTATAATATCATCACTATAATTAGTTTCCCTCACAGTATATTGATTGAGTATGACAAAAATTTCTTTATTTTCGAGTAGAAAAGGTTTTACTAAGAATAAAACATCATGTCTAACCATTCATATTTATATCATTCATTATCAATAAGATAGATATAAGACATTAAAAATAATTTATAAATAATTCAAAAAATATGGTGGATGAAGATAAAAAGGATTTCCCATAGAATCTACTACATGATTTGTTGGCTTGTCACACCAAAATCGGCACCACCATATAGGTAACTCCATATTCATTTGTGTATGGGATAATGGTACTCAACTCACTTAAGACTAATAATCAAAAACTTTTCTTGATAGACTAGAGAAACATGATGATAAAATGTTTTTTGTGTTCTAAAACCATGATATTCATCCAAATTAGATATATTGAACTTTCAATAACAAGTTCTATCTATTATTGTTTATACAAAGAAAATTTTTGATGGCCTTTAGAACTCCCATTATACCTAGAAAGAAGCCTTTAAAACATGAACCAAAATGGTAAAGACTTTATAAAATACTTGATTCATCTTTTAATGGTATTTATTTTTTAATCACGATGGATTGAAAGTGAATCACACCTCCCAAAAATGAAAGGTTTCTCAAAAAATACATTTCAAAATTATATATGGGGTTCCTTCTTCATGGTCATTTGATGTTAAACTATATAAAATTATATTCAAAATGCATGATGAAAAACTTCATGATGAAATCCTAATAACATGGTGTAAAACTACATAGTCATGTTCCATGTCACAATATGATAAACTACACGATGTTGAGTCTATTATACATGAATTAACACTTCTCATAATTATCTTCTTCCCTAGACATATCTGTTGATATAAAATTTTAAAACTTATCAGGATTCTAAGTTCATGGTTTCCCTCTTTTGTTGACTTAAACAAAAGAATACCCCATACCTAGTCTGAAATCCTGATCCATGTGGGTATCTATTGATAGTAAATATTTATGGATTAATCCATAATGATTAAGACATATTGGTACACACATATGTTCCATGGTAGTCCCATCCATAAATCCTCATTAATTTCAATCCCTTTCACTACATGTAGAATCTAAATCCATTTGGGAGTACCTAATGGTTGTTTTTTCCATCGTCTACTAATTTTCATCTAGAAAATGATCTCCCATTGTTCATTGTCACAATACTTTAATCATTATAACTATAACCTCTATGTATGATGTTAAAATTCATGATTTAAATCTTCTTGTTTTAAGAGATATTGTTTGATATGGGAAAATATTCTATGAACATCTTATTTCTCACATCAAACGTAACTCATGTAGGATTAGGGGTTATAAGATTTTTTCATGATTAGTGAAATTAAGATTCCAGATGTTTGGAACTAGCGAGGTAATTTGTAACATTTTTTCTTAAACTAATCATAATGGTCCATTTTTTCTAGACTTTTACCCTATCATAAATGATTCTCCCATGCTATGATTCACGGTTATTTTTTTCTAACTTTTTTTAACTTGAACCAAAATAAATATCCAGTTTACATTCATGAAAGTCTGATCCTCAGGGAGAGTCTTGGCTAAGATCTATGTGTGTCTTGTTTTACTAAGATTTTCCATACATAGTGGTTCTTATATATTCTATCCTAGACTTATCCAAACATATTCATTATTTCCAACATGTTTATCTACACAGAAGGGCTATATTTCTGTGGGAGGTCCTAGTACACATTTTTACCACATCATCCAATTTACATCACTGACATAGTTTCCTTATTATAGCTTATAACAAGACATTAAACTGCCTAACAACAACCTCACTATATGACATTAAACTGGGTGATTTATATATTTCCTTAGTATGATATCGCGTGTAACATCAGTAATCTTGAAATAATATTTTTTTTCACATAGATAATGACCCATGAGATTTTAGAGATTGTGATTTTTAATCCTAATTGATACAATTAACGTTCCTCGTGTTTAATTCTATGGAGGTACTTTTTTCCTTTTCGTGGGATGTTAAAATCCATGATGTTGAATTTATCCTGCATGAATTTAAACAACATATAATTGTAAATTTTCTATGGACTTGTCCCTCAACACAAAATATTAACACATTCCAGGACTCCTAGTGTATTATTTCCCATTCATGTTGACATGAAAAAATAAATTTCTCCTTCCCCTATGTAAAATCCTATTCCACACAAGGATCCCTTCTATGAACTACATGTAGATTGATTCCTAATTATTTAGGATAATTATTGATACTATATATTACATCTTGGGCCCTATAACATCCCATAAATTATAAGATTATTTTTTTATAAAATATTTTATTAAATTGATAAATATACAATAAAAAAAATCTTTGATTTACTAAGTCAAATATTTAAAATTATATAATATAACATTAAATGAAATCATACATTTACGAAAATATTAATAAATAAAATTTGGGTATTCATTATGAATATTTAAATCAATAAGTATTATTATAAAATAAATATTATTTTAAAAGAATAAATATTAATAAAAAATTTTAAAAACAAAAGTGATAATTTTTAAACAATATAAATTGATTTACATTTAAAATTATGAATTATTTTTTTTATAGTAGGGGTCGAAGCCTCAATTTATTATTAAAGAAAAGAAAAGAGGTTGAGCTAGGGGGTGGGGTTTCAAGGAGTCTCATTGTGGTGAATCCAATTAATGTTCATGAACAAATCAAGGAGTCTCAGTGTGGTGGATCCAATTAATTTTCAAGAACAAATCAAGCAGACAAAAGGGTATGAAGGCTATCATGAATGACTGTCAGGGTTCAAACTCGGATCGATAGAAGATTAGGGGTCAGAATGCTAGATCTTAACCAAAAAGGGGATGGTGAGGTGTTCTTCATTTCCAATGTCTTATTCCTAATTTATGTGTTACATATTTTCAAGTAAGTATTTTTTTAGTGTCCAAATCATTATAAAATTGGCATAAGAGAGAACTATTTTGTCGATTCCTTCACTTTTCTACCTCAATAACTATCTTCAATCCGTTTTAGTTGATGTGTTCAATTTTCTTCAACCTGACGTTAGTGTTTGTCATGGTTTTAATTTTTTAAATTCATGAATTAATTTGAAAACAATTTTCATACTGTTTGTCAATAATTTTATTGAGCACGATCTATGTTTTTCATCCACAATCAATATAGATTCCCCTATTCTTCGTATCTAACAATGTTTTATTTTAATGATTGTATTGTAATCAATAATTTTTTCATTTGATTATCTTGTTTCATTTATGCTTTATGTAGAATATTTAAAATGAATTTGAATAAAAACAAAATATGTGTATATATTTTGGCAATCGGTTTAAATGATTTCACTACACGTGAAGGAAAATTATGCATCCTAATTAACTCTTTATTTTTTTTTCTTCCATATTATTTCAAATATAATTCCATGTCAATTTCTGAAGGAACCATTGGTGATTTCTACAACATTATATGGATGAAAATAAATGATATAATTATATTTTATTTCGGGACATTCTAATAAAATATATTTAAATATATTAAAGTGTGTGATTATCCAAAAAACATGTTCATATTAAATAATTAAAAACAAAAAAACGTTTCGAATATATATATATATATACAAAAGACTTTTAAAAACTTGTTGAAGACAGATTAGGAGTAAAATTACAATAATTGTTTTCCTTTGTTTCTTTGATTTTCTCTTAAGAGGAAACCCACTTAGTGTTTGAAATATCAGTGAGTGAGGGAATGTAGAAGTGATTCCAAAATAATTCACCATGAAATGGAAGAGGTATACTGCAAATTATTGTTAATGAAAAGATTAATTTTATGTTCATTATTTATTCAAATTAATATTTTCTTGAGAAAAATATTTCAATTGTTTATTTTTAAATTAGGTTTTTTATTTCTATATTTAAAATTCAATTTTATTTTTATTTTTAATAATATGTCATTATATGATATAATGGTTTCTGAAAAATTTATTTTATGGGATGTACTTATTTTTATTTTCGAATATTTATATCCTTTTAAATTTAAATTGAAAAGGAAAATATTTATTTTTGTTTATTTAATTATTTTAAATAGAATTTATTTTTTCTAATTTTAAGCTCTCAATTTCTATATATTACAAATGAATGGGCATGTTTATTATATTTATTTTTAAAGAAACCCTTGTGGTTGTTTTATTTTTTTTATAATTCTGAAAAATATTTTGGAATTTCATGGCGTTCAAAATTAATTTAATAAAATTTCTTTATGCACAAAGAATATAAAAAAGTTATCAAATTGTATATATTTTTGTTTCTATAAATTTTTTTAAGGGTTATTATTTTATTCCCTTAAGACTAAATAAAATTTAATTCTTTATGTTATGATTTCTTGTTTATTATATATAATAAGTTGTAAATAATAAAAATATCATTTTATTTGTGCAAGTACATTCACAAACATAAATTTCACATACAATAAAAGTTATTTCTATTATATTCACCAATGAAATATTGTTAATTTATTATGAAAACCATAGTTTTTATTAATTATATATATATATGTATTGATTAAAATATATTTTTATAGGAAAATACATTTTAAATGGTTTTTATGAGTTTAATGAATGAAATTTTTAATATATTAATGTTAATTGTTATTTTATTAACATTTTATTTTTGAGATGTATAAAAGTGGGGAAATTCAGTTTCACCAATTTATCAAATTTTTTCTCAGTAAAGTTATAGCTGTAACTTTATTTATATGCATATTAGAATATGTTGTCTGTGTTTTTTAAAATTAGAAACTTTAGTGGATAATAAATGTATATATAGATAAATAATAATTTTATTTTAAATATCTAATACTTGAATTTTGTAAATATGGTAGTGAATTGGAAAGTGAACTCATCCCTTGGTAATTGTGTAGGCCCAAGACAACATGCAATGTTCAAGTGGTCCCAATTGTTTTTTTTCAAAAGAGACATATTATTTTCAGAAAAACTATTGAATTATTTTAAACCAGTCATTGAGAGTAATTATTTTCATGGTGTTATAGTGTTTTCAAGGTGTAATTAATTTTAAGGATATTTTAAAATGGTATTTCTAAAGGAATTTTCAAAATTATTATCTAAATAATGATTAAAATTATTTAAAATTGATATTTCAAAAAATATATTTCAATTATTTTAAAACAAGTTTCTAGGAAATTAAAAGATCATACCATTATTTAAAAATATTTTCATAGGTATCATAGATGGTCTAAGATGGACATTGTCTCTTATGGAGTTAGTACATGTGAAGTCAGTTGGTTTATATTGTTATGAATCTGATAAATTTTTAATGTGTTATCTAATTCTCTAGAACTTATACCAAAAAAGGTTCTAGATTGTATTTAGTGTTGTGTAATTGTTTTGTTTCTTTTATAAAAAAATAACATAATATTTTTATACCCTAAATTTGGAAGTGATGGTTTGGGTTATTATAATTAGTATCAGACCAACTATCTATAAAACTGAAGTTATTATATGTTACCCTTTTAGGTAAAACAAAATTTACAAGATATAATTTTCCATAGAGTTTCCTTAAAATATTTTGTTTTTATAAAATCTAAACATGGAAATTCAGAATTTTCTCATGTATGATGAATGTATTGTGGGGGATAAATTCTTGGTGGGGGGGAATGTAATCTCATAAAATATAAGTTTATTTTTCTTTAAATAAATATTATTATAAAATTTATTAATTTATAATCAAAAAAATTATTGATTTATTAAGTTAAATATTTAAAATTATATAATATAACTTTAAATTATCTCTACTTTTAGGAAAATATTAATAAATAAAATTTTACTATTCATTTTTTATTTTTAAATCAATAAATTTTATTATAAATTATATATTAGTTTTAAAGAATAAATATAAATAAAATTTCTTTAAAACAATTGATATAATTTTTAAATCATATAAATTGATTTACTTTTAAATTTTAAATTAAATGTATTATTATTATATGAATTATGATATTCTTTATATATAAATAAAATTTTATTAAATATATTATCTAAATGACGGTCATAATTAAATGTAATTTATTTGTAATAAATAATTTTTTAAACATTAAAATAAATGAATTTTTACTTATAAAGTTTAATGCATATATTTAAAATGTAAAATTGCATGAAAATTATTATTTAGAGTTATTAAATATATTATTTTATTTTTTGAAATTACAAATATATTAATAAATATTATTTTGACAAATATATTTAATTTTAATTTTGTATAAAGTAAATATAATTTATTTCTTTTTGTTTTGAAATATAGAAATTAGTTAATATTTGAAAATGAAATATAATAAAAATAAAATGGTGAAAAATTAATCATAAAATGTGAGATAAAATAAATAAAAATGATAAAATAAATTAGATAAAGAATCACATATCAATTATAGGGGTCAATCATTCAGTATGAGGGATCAAGGGTTTTCACGCTCAGGAGCTCGAGCCAAGAATCGATAAAAAAGGATGAGCAAGGGGTTTGTTTTTTATTAGTTCTAGCACCATGACCCCAGATGATTTTCGAGAAAAAATCAAGTTGGACAAAGTGGATAAAGGCTATTCTAAATGAGGATGAAGGTTTGAACTCGGATTGAGAGAGGATTAGGGGTCCGAACACAAAATCTGAACCGTGAAGGTGATGAAAAGGTGTTCTTCATTGTCGACATCTTATTTCTACTTCGTATTCTAATAACCAAAAAGTAGGTATTTTTTTGTGACTTAGTGATCATGAAATCCTCCTAACATTGACATATTTTGTCAATTACTTCACTTTTTTCCCTAATCATTATTTTTTCATTTTGGATGATGTTTTTAATTTTCTCCAATATGATGTTAGTGTTTGTTGTGGTTTTAATTTTTCAAATGCATGAATTAATTTTTTTTAAAAATTATATACCATTTGTCAATAATTTTTGTTATCATGATCTTGATTTCTCTTCCTTAATCAATTTAGATGTCTCTATTTTTCAAATCTAACACTGTTTTGTTTTAATATTTTGATTGTTTAAAATGATTTATGCATCAGATTTTTTTGGTTCCTTTACGCTTCGTGAGAAATATTAAAAAAATGAATAAAAAAATATTTAAATATATCTATATGTCTGTTTCACTTATTGAACTAAAAGAGAAATAAAATCTTACATCCCAATTAACTCATTAGTTTCCTCTCATCCTTGTAATTTCAAATATAATATGATTTCAATTTCTCAAATATATATTGGTGGTTGCTCCAACTTTTAGTGGATGAAAATAAATTATATAATTATATTTTTTGGGGATGTTCGGATAAAAAATTTATAAATATGTAGTAGTGTTATAATCTCCAATAAGCATGTTCACACTGTATAATATAAATCACAAAAAACACAAAAGGTTTGATTGTGTGTGTGTGTATATATATATATATGAGGAATGCAGTGTGAAAATGTAGACTGATTGTAAGAGTCCAAGATATATTTTTCTTTTTTTATCCGCTTTTTCATTTAGAGGAAACCGAATTCGGGTTAGAATGATCCGTGATTGAGAGAATGTGAGAGTTAGTCTAAACGAATTCCCCATGAATAATGAAGAGTTCTTCTGAAAATTAATGGCAAGGGAACGATTAATTTTATGTTATTTACCTATTAAAATTACTATTTTCTTGAGGAAGATATTTCAAATATTTATTTTAAAATTATAATTTTTATTTATGTATTATGAAAGAGGGTTTATTATTATTTTTAATTGAAAATGATTTGATGATCTATCATTTTATAAAAAAATTATTGTAAGGGTTTTACTTAATTTTATTTTCAAATATTTATGTCCTTTGAAAATAAAATTTCAATGGAAAATATTTATTTTCAAGTATTTCATTATTTTAAATAGAATTTATTTATTCTATTATTGTATGATCTTCCATTTTATCGATTTAAAATTAATAAGTATATATGTTGTGTTAATTTTGAAAAAAACCCTTATAAGGGTTTAAGAATAAGTGAATATGTTGTTAGTGTTTTAAAAAGTAGAAACTCTAAAATAATATATATATATATATCTTAAAATGTTTTTTATAAAAATATGGAACATGAACATTGTAAATATGGTAGGTAATTGGGAATTGAATTTATCCCTCATCAATTGGGTAGGCCCAAGACATTCTTCCTTGTTTCAGGTGGTCCTAGTTGTTTTTTCTCAAAATATTTCATATTATTTTCTGAAAAACCATAAGATTATTTTAATGCAATCTTTGAGTGTAAGTATTTCCAAGTGTTATAGTATTTTCAAGGTGTAATTAATTTCGATGATATATTCAAATGGAATTTCTAAATATAATTTTGAAAGTGTTATCTAAATGTTCAAAAGTATTTTTAGAAGTTATTTTCAATAGATACTCCAGAAAATTTATTTCACTAATTTTAAAACCCCATACAGGGAAATTACATTCTCATCCCATTATTTTAAAAATATTTTTAGTGGTAACATATTTTTTCTTAGTTGGACATCATCACTTATGGAGTTGTTACATGTGAATTAAATTGTTTTATTTTATTAAAACTAGGATGAATTTGTAAAGTGTTGTCTAATTCTAAAAAACCTATAATGGAAGAAATCCTTTATTGTATTTAGTGTTTGTAGTTGTTTAGTTTCTCTAATAAAAAAATTACATTTCTTTCTTGTGCAATGAATTTGGAAGCATGGGTTTGAAGTATTATAGGCCCAACCATAATTCTCCATTATTATCAATCTCTTTCTCGACACATAGGGTCCATATACATGTGGGATTACTTGAGGCATGGTTTTTATGCATCTACTAATTCTCATCAAGGAATGATTCCCCCCATTGTTCATAATCCAAATACCTAAAATTTCATGAAAACTTCCTCACTAAAAGAAATTAAACTATATGAGTTATATCTTCCCTTGGTAGGAGATCTTATGTTATATGGGTAATTTTCTAGTCACCTTGTATTTCTGACTTCGAGCATGACTCATGTGAGATTATTGGTTTTGGTTTCTTTTTCTGATTAGCATAATTAATAAACCTCATGTCTAAAAATAGGGATGTAATTTTATCCTTTTCCCATGAAATTAAAGTAAAAAAATGTTTGGTCCATCTTGAAATACCTTAAACATGTTAAAGATACACACTATGTATATCCTAACTCACTTACATGAGAGTTATATCTATATAAGATTACATTGGCACAAGAATCCAAATTCATGTAAAAATCCTATACATTAAAAGAACTATATATGTCTTGGTTCCTATTATCATAGGATATGTAGTGGTGAACACATCTTTTATATTAGGCCCAACTGTGAAATATATCAACAACAAAAAAATTTACCTTCATTTCTAGGACTCTCTATCCACATTGATATTTCTCAATGGACCTACGTTAAGATGAAAACATAATTCTATCCCTATATACATTCATTTTATCTATGATGGTATTCCATAATAATAATTATGTATGGATTGATACATACTACTTAAAGATATATAGTGTTACTAGGAACTACTATCCTAGGCCTAGTCTCAAGTCCCAATCAAAAACCCAAATTTACCCTTGTTTTTACCCCTTCATTCACATTGGGTTTCCCTTCATAGGTTCAAAAATAAGACATAGCCAAAAAAATTATTATTGATATTGATTTGTGAAAATAAAATATATAAAGGGCCTTTCCATTTGACTTTAAACTAAAGAAAATATAATCCATTATCGTATGATGTTGAACTATAATACATATGGTTCACTTTTTTTGAAATAAAATTCCCTTGAGTTTCCTAAAATTTTTATCATAATTCCTTACATGATATCTAGATCATGGTAAGAGCTTCACAAACACATGTATCCCTATCTGTGATCCCACTGTTTAATATAAATCCCCCCTCCTATATATGTTCCAAATCTATGTATAGGATCCTCCCATATAGATTCATCTATAAACTTGTGCTAAGAATGAATGCCCACATATTTAAGAGATCACCCAATCTGGGAGCTCTACTTTATTCAAGAATATTGTAATTATGGTTACATTAAACCATCTTGGGGATGTCTCCCCCTAATCTATGACAAAAAAATCACCAATCGTAATGTTTGAGTCCTCTTCACTCACATTGGTTCTTTCACAACGGGATCTTACATTAAGGCATTATAATAACTATATGTTTCTTGATTCATATTTCTGTATGATATATAGTAACATTATTGTAAGATATTGGGGTTTTTATGTGTTATAGATCATTTTAATTTTGGTTTAACTCCTTGGTTTTGACCTAATATGAGTGCCTAATGACATCATGAAAATCTAGGGGGTGTTCGAAGCTTTTTCAGATCCTAGAGGCTTGGTTTTTGGAAAATGAGATTGTACCACAAGGTTAGTATAAACCGTGTGACCTAGGCCGCATTGTTTGACTAAACAATACAGGGTTATACATAAGGAAATAGAAGGCCACTCAATTTGATGAAATAATTTAAGAAGGGCCACACCCTCATACAGGGGTAGGGGTAATGTTTTTAACAGAGGATAAATGCTACATTTCAACATGTTTTCCCAAAATGTGTGAATGAATAGTGTGAGTTACACCTTAAGATAGTGAAGGGAATAGATATGGTGGATGGTTTGGCCAACTGTGTGGTAAAACCATGCAGACACATGTTTTTTGGAGGATTTACAATTTTTTCCATAATGAGTTAAAGATATAATACTCTTCATTCCCTTTCTGTTTTCCAATGCACATGGGGTGTTTATCCTCCCGTTATGCATCCTCCTTGGACTAATATAAGGATTGCGGGATCTTCACAAACTATATTTTTATTTTAACACCACTTGTCTTGTAGGATCTTCCCTGGTATGTTCTTCATTTATCTTGTTGCATTCTTCATTTTTCTTTATATCAACGTAGTTATTTATGTGAAATATAGTATTTCATATTTTAATTATTTTCATCAGTTATTCATTATTCCTCTAATCTGTACTGAATGATAGGTTGAAACTAGATGAATACTCTACCACAGAACGAATATAGGTGGTCTATACCTTTTCCCTTGTGGTTTGTTTGTTTAATAGCTCATCGTAGTCATGACACATGATGAACATTCTAAAGTTTCTCGTAAAATTAATTGAACATATTGATATAAATGTTTTGAACCTTTTGTGTTTCATTCCTTATTCCTTTATGATCATAGGAGGTTTTTGGGCCCAACCTAGGTCACCCTTGGGGTTTTCCTTTGTATCATACCCTTTTTATAAAACCCCATTGGGGAAGTGTGAGCTCTCTAACTTTAGTGGGAGACCTAATGAGAATTAAATGAATGTTTAAGGTTGTCAGAACCTTGTTTTTACCTTTTCATTTTTAAATGAATGGAAGGTATTTAATTGAATTGATATTTTTTTTCTACCTTTTAGGTTATTTCTTAAGATTAAAATGGTTAAATTATTTATTTGGAAAATGTTGAATGGGTTGGAATAACTAATTAGTTTTGTTTGATTAATGAATGGATTGATTAATTGAAATGGTTGTGGATTCCATTGATGATATATCTGGATTCAGATTCCATTATATGCCATTGAATTTTATACCCCATGGATCTTATTTTTGGTAGTGTATTCCTTGGACCTATTCACTCATTAGATCTTGATTCCATTGTATTCCATGAACATTGATACCCCTTATATCTAGTTTAATTGGACTCACATTGGACATGATATTTTGACATGCTCCTTAGACTCCACCCAAGTCTTTACTGAGTTTTCATAGAGATAATCCTAGGACTAAATGATGATTCCTTAGTCTGCTATACAATGTATTAATCCCTTTGAATCCTGAAACTACATTAAAATAAATGACTGATGTGAATTTTGACACCTGGTTGTACACTGTGGCCATGGTGGACATCTAGTTATGCTTACGGATAACCCTAGTATGGGTATCAGATTAAAGATGTTAGAATAGACTTTATTACTTTTTTATTTATGATTTACAACTTACCTTGTTTATGGGATCTTGAATATTTTAATTGGGAGCCATTTTCTGATGGACTAGATGACACATTACTTTCATTACTATTATACTTTTGATATATACTGCACATTACTTTGGTTTATATCACAAAAACTGAATTTTAAATAGACATTGTTGGTTGGGGCATACTAAATGTTATCTGACACCCTATTCCGGCCACCACTGGGTACTCAGAATGACTTCATGGATACATGTAGGTATCGAGGTAAGTTCTCATTGTCTGATGCTTGAAATGTACATTTCTTAAGATAAGGGGAGCACATGACTGATCTATGCACATGATGCTATCTAGAGATAGTTTCATTTGGTATTTTTGTTATTTTAATACATTTATTATACTGGTTTCATGTTTCTAGGTATTTCCTACAATTTTGTGTATAGATATGAAATGATCATCATATTGCATAGGACTATTTTTGGACATTTGTTATTACAGTATTCTCAGTGTTTATATTTTTTCTACTTTTTATTTATTTATCTTCTTCTGCAATATTATTGATATGATTATTACCGTTGTGCTACAATATGAAAAGAGGGAATAGTATCCCCATAGAAACACCGTAGGGACTCTCTTCTAGTAGGCATCCTCTGGTGTACAAGGAGTCACACATAAGTCCATGTGACCAACATGCTCGATTTATAATTTAGTGGATCCCAGATCGGGATGTTACAAGTTGTATCAGAGGAGTTTTCTTTTTTTGATTTAATATTTTGATATAATATATACTATATTGCGATGTGGTGGAATTTGATAATGATTTGTGCTAGGGAGTAGCCAAACCACATATAGGAAAAATAAAAATTTCATGGAATGAAAGATAATTTTTTTATTTTTATTATTACATATGTTTTGATTCCATGATTGTGTAAAGTAATTGTGGTTTCATCTCTATTGTTATTACATTTTTTATTACTTTTACCAATGAGATGAGGTCATTTCATCTCATTTGTCATTTTAGGAACCTATTATTATTCACATTCCATGCATATTCTATTATTTCCTCGAAAAAATATATGGTTTTCCCATGTGCGAGAAATAGAATAGTCTGATTAGAACTAAGAATTCTATCATTTTTATCTTGTGATGGAGGTTCCATGGTTAAATGATTTCACATTTGGTTCTCTAATTTTTTTTATGATCGTTGTGGTTGGATTTCCCTGACAGTTTTATTTTGGGGGGGGGGATTAATTTCAGGTACAATAAATCATGCCATCTTTCCAGTTTTATGTCTAATAGAAAATCTCAATGGAGGCAACATCAATAAGTGGGTACATAACTTCTTTTCAAAGAAATGGTGTCCCGTGGAATTTAAAACCCAACAATACATGGGAAATAAAATTACTCAATAGGATCAGAGTTCTGGCTCATCACACCCTTTTAGGGAGAATTTTTTCCTACTCGAGGGCTCTAATGTAGATTTATGGTAAGCTCAAGAATCGAGTCCTAATACAAATATGGGACTGGTTACCCTAAAAATTTATAATTGGTTAAACACTTTTATATGTAAAGGGGGATATTTTAGTGAATCCATTTGTATGTATCTGATGTTCTTCACCCATTTCCCATAATGAGTAGTTAGTTTTATATTGATACTATATAGCCATGTACTTCATAATTTTCTATCATGCAGGGAGGTGTTTAATATGTCTACTACATGATTAATACCTTATGAGGTGTACTATGTAGCTTATTATATAGAAGGAATGAAAATCCACATAGTTTTTTCAACCCATTTATTTAACATCTTCCAGAAAGGACATATATGAGGGCACCTAGGCATTGGGTCTTTGAGATAGAACCATGAGTAATTGTCCTACATTTCTTGTTTGTGGGAGTAATTTGGGTAATTTTAGTTAAATCATGAACTTTTTACTAGCCCCAATGTATATTTACTTATATGGGTTAATTCATATCATGCCACACATAGAGGATTACACGCT
This sequence comes from Viscum album, assembly GCA_963277665.1. Lineage (NCBI taxonomy): Eukaryota > Viridiplantae > Streptophyta > Magnoliopsida > Santalales > Viscaceae > Viscum > Viscum album. Next base: position 1,543,035,569 of record OY728155.1, on the reverse strand, counting down.
GAGGTTTCCCTAGCTGGTGGAAATTATTGATGTGAATGATATGACCAATACAACCTCATAAGCCAACATGAGCTATGTCAGTGTATAAAACAAGGGATAGAATGTAATTAGAAAAATATCATATAGAAGTGGTTACAATTTATTAGGATAACCTTTTGGATTTTTAATATGGATATCACACCTTAGGAAGGAATCCTACGTTTTCTGGATATTGAAAGAATTAGCGTTCTCATAGTTTTTTAAACATAACAATCTGCTAAAAGATGAGTAGAATGATTATTCCTTGGTAATTATTGGGTTTTGACGATTTAAAAGTTAAAGATACGGGGGGACTTACACCGAAGTGGATTCCAATTTGAACACCGACCATAGGAATTCATCCTATTCATCATAGTTTTGTTGAAATCTGAGTTCTTATAGTTGATATTGACTGGGACTTACACACTGAGGTTTCCCTGGTATGTAGGATATATTATAGTATGTCTCTAATCAGGGATTACCGAGTGAGGTTTCAATTATGTGCGGGAAATCTCATGTTATGATTTTAGTTGTTGACTTCACACAATGGTTTTCCTTATTTGTAGGACATATCATATTATGTCACTAATTGGGGCATGCACACTAAGAATTACCTTGTGGAGGCAGTCATATCATACCACTGTTCGGGGATTACACACTGAGGGTTCCCTTTTTTGTGTTACATATCATATTATGCAGCTAATGGGGTCTTACACGCTAATTTTTCCCTGATGGAGGAATTCATATCATGCCACTTATCCGGGATTTCACACTAAGGTTTCCCTATGTGTGTGACATATCATATTATGACACTAATTAGGGATTAAACACTAAGGTTTTCGTAATGTTTCTACTAGATAAGGCTATCCATTCCAGGGATTCTTGCATGACCTGGCCTGGTTATATACCTAACTTACTTGATTGTTTGTTTGACATGTCTCACAATTCTTTATTACATGAAAGAGGATGTATGAACATGTATAAATTAATTTAATACATATCCAAAGAAAATAATAGGATCATTTTGACATTTACAAGGAATATTGCATAATATGAATGGAATATATGAATATCATCATAATATCAGGGTTGAATTATTCATAGGTAATTTCAAGACCTAACTGAATTATCCAAGATGCAGTCTCATGATCTCAGATGACATTGTTGGAGGGATTCACATGATCTGGATGACCTATCTGGGTGTCATTATAAAATCTTGATAACATGTCCATAGGATGTCAAAAGACACAGATTACTTGTTTGAAGGAAATCACGAGATCTAGTTGACATTTCTACAGGGTTCCATATGACCTAGTTGTCCTATCCAAAGGAAATTACATGACCTAGTTGACATTTGTTGGTACAACCATTAGACCTAGATGATATTAACTTGAGTCACCACATGTAATGGCTGAAACATCTATAGAATATCACAAAGATTTCCTATAAATGTTGAAGGGTGTTTCAAGACATGGTTAGTATGCCTATAGAGAATTTGACATGTCCTAGAGAGGTTACGTGATCCAAATGATACACCAAGAAATCCATTATATAATCTAGGTTACCTGAATTGGTTCTTTTCCATGACCTATATGGTTCATGTGAAGTGAATGAGGATCCATTTATATGTTCTTGACATAAGTCTTCTGTCCTTCTTAGTATTTGTTCTATCCTTTTATTTCACATGTGATGTATATTTTTTAGTGTTATCTTGTTTGAGGTCTCATGTTATTCAATAACTATATAGGATGTCCTTTGCATGATCCTCTAGAAGTCCTTTGCATCATCCAAAGTGATTACATGATGTTCTTAAGAATGATTCCCAATTCTCTGGTTATTCCATAGATTTTACCTCATGGAAAGTGTTTGTGATCACACCATAGGATGCAATGAGAAGTCATCTTCGATGCTTGGGTGTGCCGGTGCATGGATCCAAGGATGCATTTTTTAAATGTTGGGTGGGTATTTATAGGAATTTCCACCATAATTATGCATCATATTTTGTGGTGTGTACCTTGAAGATCTAGGATGGAGACGGTGTAGGTATTTGGTGTCATTCATTTCACAAGATCTTTCCATAGGTCATTCTAGAGTCATCAAATGATTTTCGGAAATTGTATAATCATCCCATAAACACCCATTTTATTGGGTTTTGTCTAATAAAAGGAGTATCCTCTAATCATGGGGATATTTCAAGGGGTTTTTAAATGTCAAGGCTGAATTTTATAAGGACCTTCGTGATATTAGGGAACCATTTAAAAGGCTATCGTGTGATCTTAGGTGGCTTGTCTGGGAGAAAGACAAAAGTGGCTTATTATGGGGCCTTCACAAGATCGTGATAACATGACAATAAGTCATGTGATACCATGATGTACTATCAAGGGGGGTCTTTCATGATCAATGGTGATCACCCAAGGCATATAAATTCATTTTCATGAAATTAACATTTCCTCCCCTCGTAAGAAGCTCCTGTCGTTTCCCTTTTTCCCTTATTTTTCAAAAAGGATAGGGATCTCGTGAGTATAAATGAGTGTTTTCAAAGACAATCACTCTACACATAAGTGATTTTTCTTGTAACTAATAATGTGTCTTTTGGGGGTGTGATATTATTTTCAAGTAAAAAACCCTTATATTTTTATTTTAGAGTTGAAGGGGGTGGGAATGACCTCTTATAATTTTCTGAAACATTTCACATGATGATGGTGACATGCTAGTGGGCCCTCATGTGATAAGGAAGAAATTTCTCCAGGGATTATATGGTGTCTTTGAGATCCTCAGGGTTGTGTTGAAATATTTTTAGGACTTATAATTGATGCCTACTTTTATATATTTTTCTCTTTATTTTACAAGGATGTTTTGAGGGATTGCGAGGAATCTACTAATTGAAAAGTCACATGATCTAGAGGAAGTCCTCTAGTAACCATCACATGATTAGTGATTATCTCAAATTCCTTCGTAAGAATAAAGATGTATTGTAAAAGGGTCTCTATGAGATCATCCATTTGGTTATATGATGTTCATGACCATTCACATGAATTCTCAAGGACATGTTATCACGTGTATTCTGGAGGTTCACGTGATCAGTATGAACTTGGACACCTTCTTCTCCCTTTTCTTTGGAGGGTATTTAATAATCATTTCTAGTTTTTTATTTCCTTGTATATTTTCCAATCCTCATTTGGAAGGTGTCAAAAAATCCCCCCCCCCCCCATCATCTAGAGCAACATTCGCGGGTAAAAGGTCTTAGTTCTGATGAAAAATAATGCCTACCTGAGTCTTTAGAACTATCTCCAATCAGGGATTTTGGGTGACTCTTGGTATTCATGGGATTTATTAAATTCCATGTAAGACCCTATAAATAGGGGAGATTAGGGTTTATCACTAACTAGATACCCACTTCTTAGATTTCTTGGAACTTTTCTCCTTTGTGTGGCTTCTCCACAAGACCTTCTGCAAGAACTGCTCGCGACACCCTACCACAAGACCATTTTGTGAGAAATATGTGGAAATAATTTCTTTTCACAAAAACTCTTTTAGATAAACTATTAAATTTTATTCAATAATTTATTGAACATTGGACATATTTCTTGTATTGTTTTCATTGAAGTTTTTTTGGGATCATCTGGCATGATCACATGATCATTCAACTATTTATGCATATCGTGTGACCATGTAAGGGCCATGAAATCATGATTCTTGTGATTGGTCATGAATTTAACAATGTACATAGGTCTATGTGTCCTATGAAATCCTTATGATTCAGTACATTAATGGGTCCTTTAAGATATAGTGAATCCTATTATGATTCATGTGATTTGCATAAGGCTATCAGACTTATGAATTCTCTTTGAAAAAATTACGTTTTCATCTGTCTTAAATATGAAATTTTTTGTTGTTCAGATGGATTCTAGATCCATTCATAGTTACTCAGCCGCACCTAATTGTGGGCCTATAATTACTAGGAATTCTAATGTTGATCTTCAGTATCTTGTGCACTCTGTAAACAAGTTTCTAAAAGGGATTCACCCATGTGAACCCCAGAACAATCCTTTTTCACACCGGCTTACCCTCTATGGGTTTGATCTATTGGTTGATAGTTCTGTCCCTTATATGAGAAACAATTTTATATCTTACTAGGATTCAAAATCCCTTGACCGCATTCAGTTGATAGTTTTTGAAGATGGTTGACTGGATGAAACATGGTCCCAAGAGTTGTCTTATTTACTGATGAACTCTGTTATGTGTCTAGATGGCTCTGAATTTTCTCACTAAACCATCACTCAATGATATTCAAAAATATTTTTTTATTATTTAAACATCCCATGTGGAAGATGGAGCTCAAAATGGGATCTTTGACCAATTGGAAACTTTTCTGATGAATGGGTGGGGCTATTCTAGGTTAGTCAATGGGATTAGTGTTTTCAATCTAACTATATATTTCCCATATCTATAAAGCAGTATGGGTTTCCCAATTCATTTTTTATCACCATTATGATCTTATCATAGAATTTTTCAGTCATTGGAGGTATGTCACTAAATCATTTCATCTGTACAATGGGGAGGAAGTAATTATCCTGTTGGATATCTATTAACCGGGTGGGATATCCTCTCTCAGGAGGATGTATGATAAGTTACTTCTTGATGCATATGTCTGGGATAAAACATTTTAAAATCCATTATTGTTTAGGTATATTATCAAAATAATGAAGGAAAAGTTGATAAAGGATATAACTATTCACTCACTCATGTCTTTCAATGATTAGATCAATGTTTTCCTTTATCACATCAGAGTTCGGATAACTACTATACGACCTCATCGGTACCCTTCTCAGTAGGTCTGTGATAGTGCCAGTTCATACTAGGCCATCTTGGAAGCTAGATATAATAATTTATGACGCTACTAGGTGAGGCCAAAAAAAATCCCTCATCATTATCCTGGCTATCTTTATGGACATGTTCCTGAATAGATGGATTTTCCAAGCTAGGGATGCATATTTTGGACTTAGGGTCAGAATGATGGCGATGGTTTCTTGAAAAACAAAGGAAACAACCATATATCTAGTGGTACAACCTCTTCTATCCCTTTACCATCTCTTAAGATGGATTTTGTTGGGAATAATTCCCTATAGGATTAGTTGTCCTTTCAGGTATTTATCAGGCTAGATGAGGGATCATTTTCACTACTACTGATACTACAATACCACTGGAATCCCTTACACCTTATGTTTTCAATGGTTTATGAATATATCTAGAATTTATTCCATGCCATTAATCCTTAATGAGGTTACTGATGTGTTGAGCTAGCCCGATCACTTCTATTTCATGCCTTATCCCACACCAACTAGCACAATCATTGATAATAGTGGAAAATATCTTGATGAAAAGACGTTTAGGATTTCCCTTAGATATTATGTTGTCATATCTAGGATGTATGTGGTGATATTTTTCAAGTTAGATACCCATTATCGATTCACTCACCAGTTTGGCTACATCCAAAGGATTTCCCCTCTTCCTTCTGTCAGTGTGTAGAGAGAGGGGTACCCCAAGATCATTTTCGAGTTATGGATGATATTGTCCAGTGAAGACACCAAGGTTGAGACCATAGTTACTCTATTTAGTGCATATACCTTCATTTATTATGATCATTCCCATGTTTGGGTAGAAGCATTCCTGGGTGGTGTTATTAACTAAATAGTACTCTATGTGGAAAAACCATTTTCCTCACCGACCCCCTATCCATAGTAATAATGGATTTGATTCAGTGCTCAGGTGAATATTTGAGAATGAATCCCCATCCTAGGGATAACCATACCATTATTAGGGAAAAATATATCAACAAATCAATCCATTTAATAGAATATAGAGATAATGTGCCTATTGAGGGATGAATTTATAAGGATTCCTCTTCTTCTTCCTTGCCATCTCAACCAGTTGTTCCTACTTCTAACAGGACCACTCTAACAACTATGGAATCATAGACACTATTAAGGATAATTTGGAAGAATATTCACACCTTGGTCATTAAAACTCCCTTAGGATCATTTTGTGTCCAATAATAATGACTTCATTAGTTATTTAATTATTTTGGAGTAGGCATCATTGACCTCAAACCATTATATGAAATATTGTTACAGATCATCCTAATGTGAAAAGTGTTGGCCACAAATTATAGTGGCTTGTGTGATCTTGAATAAGGGACTCCCCTAACTAGATAGATGAAAGAAGATTAAGAGGAATTGGAAACGAAATGAAAGTTCACACCCGAGCTACTACCTGGATAGATGTCAAGATCATGTAGATGTGGAGATATGAAGAGATATTTGCTATCTCAAGTTCTAATATTTCAGCGTTATCATCCTCATTGGTACCAACTCAGAAATGGGTTTTGGATATTTATACTCTTACTGAGTCCTTTCATCATAAGGAAGAAGTATAAGATGTGGGGTGGGATGTAGTATAATTCTCCATCAACACTTCTCATTAGACCCATATTGATTTTTCTAGATTAGGCAGTCATTGTTTTTTGTAGTTTAACCACTGATGTGTATGTTGTTTTGAAATAAAAATCATAGAGGCTCCAGAATGTAGAGATTCTTCCTTCTATAATATATCAATGAATGTATTTTTAAAAATTTATATCTTTTTTAATTTTCTTTCATTCATGACGTGCATGAAATTTCAATTGAATATATGGAATTGAATGTTTAAATTATAATAGATTCTTATCAAAAAATTGTCACTAATTCCCACTAACATGAGAGTCCTCACCAATACATCTGCTCCAACTATCTTGAGACTAGTAGATTCAAAAATATACAATTTTGTAGAATATATTCCTGAGAGGGTGCGTGATATAACTCTTCCAAATTCAATAGAATTGTATAGCACAACATGATTTTTCCTTATTCCGTATGGTGGGTCTCACATGTTTTTTTATCTTTTTCATTAAGACATAATAATTGACGTGTTTTTCTTTTAGGGTCTTCTAGCTCGGACTTTCTATCACTATAGTTTATGGTCTTTTATCTCAAACCATGTATCGTTGCAGTTCATGGTATTTTATCTTAGAAAATGTATCACTATATTTTTGGGTATTTTATTTCAAACATTATATCACCGTAGTTTAGGTAATTTTAGCTATAACCTTTTATCCATATAGTTTAGGGAATTTTAGCTCAGGCCTTCTATCACAACAGTTTAGGGTATTTTAGATCTCACATTCTATCATTTTAGTTTAGGTTCTTTTAGCTCAGAACATTGATAGAAAATTTAGTTTAAATTGTTACTATAAGGACTTGATTGATGATTATGGAATATGGTGCATACCTACTAAGAATGAACCCAAAATCCCTAGGGTTATGAGTTCTATCATGTTGTTACTGAGGCTCTTAAGGATTAGATATAATTCACTACAAGGAGAAGATTTGTAATACCCCTATATTTTATGAGATATATTCTTTTTAATTTCTTTCATATCTAAGGTTGTACGCTACACCAATATTATCTTGCGCTATACGCAACACCGTATTAGCTTGCAGTAACGCAACATTATTCTTGGATCGTGTTACACAAAATATCAAGTTCACAACTTTGATTGTATATATTTATATATATATTCAATGTATAAATGAAATATGGTTGAATTTTGTTATACGCAACAACAAAGGAGTCTTGCACCACACGTAACCCTTACTTGGCTTGCATTACACGCAATCGCGACCTTCCTCGATAGCGTGTGTTGTACGCAATACCGGGTTTCACTAAACAACAATATATAGTTATAATATTATCATGGACTAGCCGTTATGAATATTATTAACTAAATTTTTAATTTTCTAACATTATTATTCATCTTACACTTTTTCTAGAACATGGTATGAGAACAAGATAAATTGTTCTGGTAAAATAATTATTTTTCAAAAAATGTAGTTTTGTCGCCTTTTGATGGTGCACCCACTTTAAATCTAGTTTTTGACATGTTTATAAGTTCAATTTGACAAAATAAAATTCTACTTGGTAATAAGGATATAAATATTTACATTGGATAAATTTTTCATATTATTCGGATAACTTTCATATTTTAATGAATAGTAAAACACGCTATATTTTAATTAAGAACAACTTTTTTCATCACAATAATTTATATGGTTAAATTATAATATTCAATGGTTTTAAAGTATAAATAGAATATATTTTTACCATTTAATATAATGTATGTCATTACTATTAATTTTACATTGAATTCATAGGTAAAAACATTTCAATCTTTGGCAATGTTTTAACTTTTAAAACCCATTTTCTTAACAACGAGATTAATTTTAAATTAATTACTACAACTTCTATGTTTTGAATTTTGAAAAATTGATTACATATTTCAATTCAGTAGGTCCAAATTATGTTAATAGGTTGCATTTTTTTGACATTATGAATAGTAACTACAGTAATTTTTATTTACTACGGTTAAAGATAAATCTGGTAAATAATGTTAAAAATAAGATTATAAAATTACCCTAACACTTCTAAAAATATTATTGGATGAGTAAAAGTCGACCCATATCACCTAAGGGTCGGACTAGACTCATTTCATGGAATTCTGACCATGAAATAATATAATTATTATTAAAACCAAAGAAAGTGACAACATGTCACTCTCTTAAATATTATAAGTATAATAATTTTAATTTAGTGATGATATTCATGAAACATCGAACATGAATAGTCTCCAAAAATATAATAAAATTATATACACCATGTGAATTTATTTTGAATTTTTAAGGATTAAATAAATATTATTAAGGGTGACACAATAGTGATGTTGAAATTATTTTATTGATTGAAATATCAAATAAATGGTTTTAAAAATATTGAAATAAATATTATCTGAACTAATTAATGTGCTCCATGAATTTTCTAAACAACTTTTACATGTTAGGAATATATTAAATATTTTGTTTAGAATATATCCCTTTTTTGGAGTTTATTTAAATTAAAATAAATGAATAGTGTCAAAATTGACACAATTTTTATTTTATAAAAATAACATATTATAAAATTGTTCAAAAAACACAAAAATATTTAAAAATTATAAATTAAAATTTATATGGTCTAAAATGTAATAAATTATCCAATTATGGACAATTGAAAACACATAAGTAATTATTTATAACAATTTAAAAATTAAAATCTTATTACCAAAAATAAAATTAAATAGATTAAATAAGGATAAATCATGTTGATAATGTTTAAAATAAATTCCCAAAAAGTCTAAATTTTTTTTGATGATGATATTACAACCCTATCTTATCTAATTTTTACATTTGAGTCATTTTTTGTGGTTTTTAAGTGAGTTTGAATTTATTATAAATTAATATTTCTTATGTTACCAAAGGTTCCCCTCTCCTCCCTTATAAAAAGGGCACCCCTTCCCTCTACTCATCACACCATTTTGAGCCATGAAGTTAGGCCAACCCCTTATAATTACTCTTCTAAACCTCTCTATTTATATCATAGGGGTTATGGTTTTCTCAAATGACCAACTCTAGTGCCCTAAGAAGAAGTTTAAAGGAGGTGCGTCGAGGAAGAGGTAATCTCTTCTACCGACTCTTTCAAGTTTATTTCTTCTTTTACTTCCTCTTATTTAGTTGTTTCATTATAATGTAATTAAATAAGTATTAATTATATACTGATATGTTATTATAAATTTTATACAACCCTATTTCATCTCCTACCCATCCTACGGAAAACGAAATCACCGCGGGTGAGTATGTACGGAATACCGTCTCCACGCTGTGGTGTAATCTGTTTTCCACCACCACCTTACTTGGATGGATATAATGGTGTAAAGAATAAATATATCTTATTATTATAACATCATACTATTTCTAAGATATTATATCATCCACTCCAATTATATTCAACAAATATAGGAATGATATCATCGCTCGTGCGTTCGTACAAATTACTGTCTCCACGACGCGATGAGATTCATTTTCCATGTAAACAATTCAAGAATGATTTTAAAGTATATATAATAAATAATCATGAAATATATGAAATATTAATGATACTGAATTTATGTATATGTTATTAACTTACGTATATTGAATTTAATAGGGAAACGAAAACAACATTCATGCGTACGTACGACCAACCGTCTCCATGAACGGTGTATTTCTTTTCATTTATCGATCTGTTATATATATGTATATTCTGAATATATTATATATATATATCATGTTTTATATTCTGGAATTATGTAATCATGATCTAAGTAATCATATGAATAATTACAAGTCAAAACACAGATGATAAATGAAACGATTTTACCCAAAACGCTACTTCAACATGAATTTATAAAAGAACGGGTAATATAAAGTCATAAGTGAACCATATATGATATCATAACAATGAATATGACTCTGTAATAATTCAATTGCATTATTTAAATTATTATACAGGTTTTTCAGATACGTACGAAGCATATTGGACCTAAGGTAAGGGATAATTATTCCAATCTCGTTCTTATCCGAGATTGTTTATTCCTAAGTATTTACTGGGGTTATTGTTATCATCCATGTCCATGTTTTCTAAAAGTATTTTTTATGTATGTTTAATGTTCCTTTTACCCATTTTTTTACATTTACCACATGTTATGAAAGGAATATTTCTTTTGTTTACCATATGAGGGACTTTTTGACTTTTCCGACAAAATTATGAGGAGATTGTTTTTCTTAACTTATACGACATGAACGGATTTTTACGCTTTCATAAGGCCTTATTTTCAAGAAGCTTAATCTAAATGATTTCATGATTATTTTCAAAAAAACCCTTTATTATAAAATTTCATTGCATTTTGTGAAAAGAAAATGATTTTGAAGAAGAAAGGATATTTTCCTCAAGAATTCATTTCAAGTGTTTTGTCAAAAGGATTTTCCATATAAGATGAAATTATTTAGTATGATTATGTTTCAAGTATAATGTCTCTATGATTTACATGGTTTAATTTTTGATATGATGAAATGATATCAATTTGTTTTATTTGGATTATGTTATGATGGGATGATATTTATGAAACCCATTTTATTATTTGGGTTATGATGAATGATTTATGTTTATGTTGTGGCACGCGTAAGAATTATTTCATTATGAGATGGGTGGGACCTATATCTCCCTAAAATGAATTGGGTAATGATTTATATCTCATGAGATTGACATGGATGGAATGTAATCTTAATCCAGTTCAGTGATACAGGACTGGAATGAGGAGTGAACTCGATTCAGAAAGGGACTTTGTCCACTAAGATGGTCTTGGCAGCAATGCATTGGCTACTATGGAATCATATCATGTGATTAATGGTTTCCAAAATTACATGATTTATTCCCATTCTATTTTATCATGATTGATGATCCATTATGATATATTCCTTACGTACTGCCATGTTTTATGTCATTTCTCAAGATTTTGATGTTTAAATATTATGATCATGTTTTGAAGTTCAAATGTATATGGTTTGTTTTCTTCTCTCCATGCTTACCCTTACTATGAATTTGAGCTCAACCTTTATATGTTTTATTTTCCCCAGGATATAAAGAAAGGTTTTAGGTAAGAAAACAAATGGGTAAGATCTTTATGGGAGATATTGAAGATCTTTCACCATGATTAGAGGATTATGTTTCTTGTTTCCAAAGACACTAAACTATTATGATCCTTGAGTGTTTTTTTGTCATGTATTAAGTATTCCACAAAAGTATTGTAATGTCCATTTACGTCAAGTATTGGGTCTCTACGGTTGGTATCAGAGGAAAAGTTTAGTTAACCTTTGGAAACTAGGATGCGAAAACTTTAGTGAGATCCCTAGAGATATTTCTCAGGTATGTCTAGGGATGTCCCTAAGGTTAAGTATAAGCATAGGTAATAGTCTTAGAGTTATAGTAATGATCATAGAATTAAACCTAAGATGTTAGATATTGAAGGTACTCTCCCTTTATTATGTTGTTTTCCTAGCATGATTTTTGCCTCTCACACTATTCTTTTAGTGTTTTAAACGATGGCTAGAACCCGAAGGAACCGTGTTGATCAATATAATGGAAGATGAAATGATTGTCCTCCTGAACAAACCAATGTTATGGGAGATGGAGTGAAAAATATTATTATTATACTTACACAAGATATGAATCATTCTGGACTTCCAAATGAGCAGAGAAGGGAACAATATTCTATTGAGTCTTTTATGAGGAAACTTCCACCTTCTTTCAATGGGTCTTTAGATCCACTTATTTCTGAACAATGGATCAGTACCATTGAAATGATATTTTCCATACTTCGTTGTTCAGAACATGAAAAAGTCATTTTAGCTGTTTACCATTTAGAAGGTGAAGTAGACCAGTGGTGGACTCTAATTAAGAATACAAGGCCCCAAGATTAAATTGCATCCATGGAACGGGACGAGTTCAAGAACTTTTTTTTTCAATAATTACTTCCCTTGTATTCTTAGAAAAAAGATGGAAAAGGAGTTTCTTGAGCTTAAGCAAAAGGATGATAAATCTGTTGGTATATACAAAGTGAATTTTACAAGGCTTGCAGGGTATACATCAAGATTTATCATCCAACCTCAAAGTAAAGTTGATCGATTCTTCAGTGGCATAAAACCAATTCTTCGAAGGGAATTAGCTATAAGAGACTTCAGTAGCTATGAAGAAATTGTGCATTTTTCTATCAAGGTAGAACTGGAAGTTAGTGTTACATATCCATCTCATCGTTTTGAAAAGAAACGAAAGATGGAGTTCAAGGAAAAATCTTAGAACAATGGTGAAAAGAAGGTGACTGTTTCTTTATGCTCAAATTGTGGAAAGAATCATGGCGGAGATTGTCTAAAAGGTACTAGAAAATGTTTCAAGTGTGGAAAAGAAGTTTATCGAGCTTCTGAGTGCCGAAGTAATGGGAAAAAGTTTTCTAATGGCGTGAATAGAGAAAAGACTATAGAGAACGCTCCACCAATAGTTCAGTGCTACAAGTGCAAGAAAATGGGGCATTATGCTAACCAATTCCCTAATCCAAGGGTTAATGATGATTGACATCAACAACCTCTTAAGGAAAAGGACAAAGGTAAGTCACATGCGATCACTATTGGTGATATTGAGTATGAAAACTATGTGGTAGAATGATAATGTGTTTATGTAATGGGACTCCAAAATAATGCTATGGAATCTCATTTATTGTATCGTGGAATATTGGAATATCTATGTATTGGTCTATTTTGGTTTTTAATAATTTTATTGTACCTATAACCATGAAAAGTGATTGAAATATTTTTGGAAAATAGATGATATGCCCATAATGAAGGGATAAGGAGAAAATAATATATTTGATGGTATTCATGAGCTCATGACTGATATAAGGACAGAGTGATATCATGGTTTGAGTATATCGAAATTTTGGGATTTTGGTATGTGGAAAGTGTTGACTTTTTACATCATTCATGTTTTCACTGAGGTTCAATGGGTATTCATTTTTTTCAAGAGAATACAAGATTAAGGTATTCAAATGTTTGGAATATGACAAAAATATATATCTTGTGATATATGATGGGTAAATGATGGTATTCGTGTTCTTGTTATATGACATTTTTAGTAATAGTTCTCTTTATACTATGAGTTTGGAAAGAATTATTTTGGATAAGCCTAAATATTGTAATGGACTATGTCGAACATAAGTTAGTATTGTTTAAGGCTAGAATTTTTTCGATATTATCAATGGAATGTTATAGTTTAAGAAAATGGACAACTTGCAGAATGGGTGACAACCCGTCGCATCGGATGAGGCTGTGAGAATCGAACCCACAACTGAAGTGCGATAGGCCTTTATCGCCTACCACTGGCCTACAGGAAGTCCCTGGTTAGTAGAAACTAGTTTTATTTTATTAACTTTTATGATAGATAAAGAATAAATCCATTTTAGGAACTATATACGATTAATCTCAGCATAGATGGACTTATGTAAATTTAATAACTTGTGATAGAGGCAGATGGAATGACCTATATTTCTATCGCATGATCTGCTAATAGTTCGAGAATGACAAATTCAACTTTATTTCTTTAAATAAGAGACGAAGTGGAAATTGTTTATAGGATGACCAACAATGATATTACACTAAAATCAAGGAAGTATTTCTTCTAATACAAATTCATGAAATTTAGGGAAATGATCTTGAAAACAAAAAATGTTTTCCTAGTGCCCTTATATCTGATGAATCAGATGGTACCTTAGATCATCACAAATTTATGGCTTTGTGATTGCTGGCTTTTTCATAGCCATGTTCTCTACCACTCTCCATTAGAACTTGACGGTTAGATTTCTCTTCTATATCCATATTTTCACCGATGTTCTCCTATGTGGAAACCCAGTGATGAGTTAATTTGGGTAACCATTACGTCTCTTACATTAGTTTTTAAAATTCAGTTTTGGTATTCCTTTTTAGGATGTGGGTTTATATGAAAGAAACTTACAAGTGGTAAATGATTTACAACCCCAACGAATTTTGAGGGAGAAATTCGTTTTAAGGGTCGTAGAATTTAATGCCCCTAGATTTTATGAGATATATTCTTTTTAATTTCATGAATATCTAATCTTGTACGCTACACCATGATTATCGTGTGCTATACGTAACACCGTATTAGCTTGCAGTATACGCAACACTATTCTTGGATCATGTTACACACAATTTCAAGTTCACAACGTTGAGTGTATATATATATATTCAATGTATTAATAAAATATAGTTGGATTTTGTTATATGCAACAACAAAGGACTCTTTCACTACACGCAACCCTGACTTGGCTTACATTAAACGCAATCGCAACCTTCCTCGATAGCGTGTGTTGTACGCAATATCGGGTTTCACTAAACAACAATATATAGTTATAATATTATTATGGACTAGCCTTTATGAATAGTATTAACTACATTTTTAATTTTATAACATTATTATTCATCTTACACATTTTCTAGAACATGGTATGAGAACAAGATAAATTTTTCAGGTAACATAAGTATTTTTAAAAAAATGTAGTTTTGCCGCCTTTTGATGGCGCATCAACTTTAAATCTAGTTTTTGACATGTTTATAAGTTCAATTTGACTAAATAAAATTTTCTTGGGAATCAGGATATAAAAAGTTACTTTGGATAAATTTTTCATATTATTCTGATTACTTTCATATTTTAATGAATAGTAAAAACACACTATATTTTAATTAAAAACAACTTTTTTATCGCAATAATTTATATGGTAAAATTATAATATTGAATGGGTTTAAAGTATGAATAGAATATATTTTTACAATTTAATATAATGTATGTCATTACCATTAAATTTTACATTGAATGCGTAGGTAAAAACATTTAAGATTTGGCAATGTTTTAACTTTTAAAACCCATTTTCTTAACAACGAGATTAATTTTAAATTAATTACTGCAACTTCTGTGTTTTGAATTTTGAAAAATGGATTCCATATTTGAATTCAGTGGGTTCAAATTATGTGAATAGGTTACTTTTATTTTTTTGATATTATAAATAGTTACTATGATAATTTGTATTTACTACATTTAAAGGTAAATCTGGTAATTAAGGGTAAAAATAAGACTATAAAATTACCCTAACACTTGAAAAAAACCCTATTGTGTGAATAAAAGTAGACTCATATCACCTGAGGTTCGGACTAGATTCATTTCCTTTACTTTTGACTATGAAATAATATAATTTTTATTAAAACCAAAAAAAGTGACAACATGTCACTCTCTTAAATCTTATAAGTATAGTAATTTTAATTGAGTGATAATATTCATGAAACTTCAAACATGAATAGTATAAAAAACGAAAATAAAATTATCTACACCATGTGAATTTATTTAAAATTTTTAGGTATTAAATAAATATTATTAAGGGTGACACAATAGTGATGTCGAAATTATTGTATTGATTGAAGTATCAAATAAATGGTTTTAAAAATATTGAAATAACTATTATCTGAACTAATTAATGTTCGCCAAGAATTTTTTAGGTAAATTTGACATGTTATTAATCTATTAAATATTTTGGTTAGAATATACACTCTGTTTGGAGTTTATTTAAATTAAAATAATTGAATAGTGTCAAAATTGACACTATTGTAATTTTATAAGAATAACATATTATAAAATTGTTTAAAAATCAAAAAAATATTTAAAAATTAGAAATTGAAATATATATGGTCTAAAATGTCATAAATTATCCAATTATGGACAATTTACAACACATATGTAATTATTTATAACAATTTAAAAATTAGAATCTTACTACCATAAATAAAAATAAATAGATTAAAAAAGGATAAATCAAGTTGATAATGTTTAAAATAAATTCCCGACATGTCTAAGTTTTATTGGTTGATGATATTACAACCCTATATCATCTTATATTCTGATTTGAGTCATTTTGGGTGGTTTTTAAGAGAGTTTTAATTTAGTATAAATTAATATTTCCTATGTTACCAAAGGTGCCCCTCTCCTCCCTTATTAAAAGGGCACCCCTTCCCTCTTCTCTTCACAACATTCTGAGCATTGAAGCTCGGAAAATCCCTTCAAATTCCTCTTATTAACCACTCTATCTATATCATAGAGGTTCTGGTCTTCTCAAAAGACCAACTCTAGTGCCCTAAGAAGAAGTTTAATGGAGGTGCTTCGAGGAAGAGGTAATCTCTTCTACCGACTCTTTCAAGTTTATTTCCTCTTCTACTTCCTCTTATTTAGTTGTTTCATTATAATGTAATAACATCAGTATTACTTATATACTGATATATTATTATAAATATTAAACAACCATATTTCACCTTTTACCCATCCTACGGAAAACGAAATCACCGCGCATGCGTACGTACAGAATATCGTCTCCACGCTGTGGTGTTATCTGTTTTCCACCACCACCTTACTTGGATGGATATAATGGTGTAATGAATAACTATATATGATTATTATAACATAATACTAATTATAATATATTATATCATCCACTCTAATTCCATTCAACAAATATGGGAACAATATCATCACTCGTGCATACGTATAGATTACCGTCTCCACGACGCGATGGGATTCATTTTCCATGTTAAAAATTCAAGAATGATTATAAAGTATATATAATAATTAATCATGAAATATATGAAATATTAATAATACTGGATTTAGGTATATTTTATTTACTTACATCTATTAAATTTAATAAGGAAACGAAAACAACGTTCTTGCGTAAGTACGGCCGACCGTCTCCATGAACGGTGTATTTCTTTCCATTTATAGATCTATTATATATATGTATATTCTTAATATATATTATATATAAATCATGTTTTATGTTATGGAATTATGTAATCATGATCTAAGTAATCATATGAATAATTACAAGTCAAAACACAGATGATAAATGAAACGATTTTATCCAAAACGCTACTTTAACATTAATTTAAAAACGAACGGGTAATATAAACTCATAAGTGAACCATATATGATATCATAACAATGAATATTATTCATTAATAATTCCATGAAATTATTTAAATCATTTTACAGGAGGTTCGGATATGTACGAATCATATCGGACCTTAGGTAAGGGATAATTATTCCAATCACATTCTTATCTTAGATTGTTTATTCGTAAGTATTTACTAGGGTTATTGTTATCATCCATGTCCACGTTTTCTAAATGTGTTTTCATGTATGTTTAAATTCCCTTTTACCCATTTTTTTACTTTTACCACATGTTATGAAAGTAATATTTCTTTTTTTTACCATAAGAGGAACTTTTTGACATTTCCGAAAAAATTACAAGGAGAATGTTTTTTTAACTTATACAGCATGAATGGATTTTTACAGTTTCATAATGCCTTATTTTAAAGAAGATTAATCTACATAATTTCACGATTATTTTCAAAAAAATTCCTTTTCTTTTAAAATTTCATGTCATTTTGTGAAAAGAAAATGATTTTGAGGAAGAAAGGATATTTTCCTCAAGAATTCATTTCAAGTGTTTTGTCAAAACCATTTTCCATATAAGATGACATTATTTAGTATGATTATGTTTCAAGTAAAATGTCTCTATGATTTACATGGTTTAATTTTTCATATGATGAAATGATATCAATTTGTTTTATATGGATTATTTTATGATGGGATGATGTTTATGAAACCCATTTTATTCTTTGGGTTATGATGAATGATTTATGTTTATATTATGGAACACGTAAGAATGATTTCATTATGAGATGGGTGGGACCTATATCTCCCTCCAATTAATTGGGAAAAGATTTATATCTCATGAGATAGACATTGCTGGAATGACAAGTTAATCCGGTTCAGTGATACAGGACTGGAATGAGGAGCGAACTGGATTCAGAAAGGGACGTTGTCCACTAAGATGGTCTTGGAAGAAATGCCTTGGATACTATGGAAATAATATCATGTGCTTAATGGTTTAAACAATTACATGATTTATTCCCATTCTATTTTATCATGATTGATGATCCATTATGATCTATTCCTTACATACTGCCATTTTTTATGTCATGTCTAATGATTTTGATGTTTAAATATTATGTTCATGTTTTGAAGTTCAAATGTATATAGTTTGCTTTACATTCTTCATGCTTACCCTTACTGAGCATTTGAGCTCACCCATTATATGTTTTCTTTTCCCCATGATATAAATAAAGGTTTTAGGTAAGAAAACAGAAGGGGAAGATCTTTATGGGAGATGTTGAATATCATTCACCATGATTAGAGGAGTATGATCCTAGTTTCCAAAGACACTAAACTATTACGATACTTGAGGGTTTTTTTCATGTATCAAGTATTCCACAAAAGTATTGTAATGTCCATGTACATCAAAATTTCGGTCACTACAAGATTCTTATATTTTATTGGTCAAAGACCCTGTGTTTGTGTAACATGGTCAAACATATGGTTCTCAACTCTTTTTCAGTGGTCATGTAAGATTTATTGGGTAATATTGGTTGAGGGAGAAATACTAGGGATGTTATGTCTACTTTGATAGTTGTAATATAGATGATGTATTTCATAACACAAAATGATTGAGCTATGTAATATGGAATGGGTAGTCAAGATAAGGATAGACAAAAAAACCTAAGGTGTTGAGTTCATCTATGGTGTTACCAGGAAACATGAGGATTCGATCTCCTTTCCTTTTAGGAGGATATGACTTTAGTTGGTAGTTAAAATACCTTATACGTTGAGAGCATGGTCAAGAAAATATGATCTCCACTCCTTTCCAAGAGAGATGAGAGAATTTGAAATACTTAAATGTCCAGATGGTGAATTTAGTTATGAAGTAAAAGATATCTAGGAAGTATTCTGGAACCATAGGGAAATTTATCTCTTTAACTATGAATCTCGGGCCCAATGCCAAATGATTTCAGGTCATGAAGTGTGGGCCATAAAAAGGTTTGGGAACGGAATGTCCCATTTCTTCTTTGATAAGGGGTACAAATCATGGTGGCGAAATGTCAATGATATAAAATTTACTTGAATAGTTTTGTTATGTGGATTATAAATGATGGTCCAAATTTCCCATGTCCTTAGGGGCATATAAGGAAAGCGTTCTAGGAATGGCCAAGTACAAACATAGGTGCTTGGTTATGGAACGGTGATGCCCGGGCTCACAAGGATAAAAAAAAATTTTGTAGATAGAAACATTTGGTTGACTACCATAGGCACATATTAAGGAGACATATGATTACATACATAGTCAATAAAATCATAAATTAAAGCATGCCATATATTTATGCCCTTATTGTTTCCAAAATCAAGAGATGAAGAGTTCGGTGAGTGAATACTTGAGTTTTTCTTAGGCCGGCCTTTGCGGTTTTACGACCTGACAAATATTTTGTCTCTATTTCTATAAGTTTAAGGTATTGAGATTTTAAACATCAAAGGATATAATTTAAGGTTTTAAAACATTGAACAAAATGAAATAATTTTATGTTTATGATGTACATGGACCTAATATGCTAGAGATGTTACATTAGATCCTAATTAGGATGCCTAGGGTTAAGAGATCTCCAACAACCTTATGAGAGGTAGATGAAAACGTTTTAAATAATAGATCAAGGTTCTCACAAAGAGGGTAATGATATGAGAATATAATACTATGGATGGCTCAGAACACCCTTAGGTTCTGAGTTCCACCATGGTGGAGTCAGGATCATTGATATTAAAAATCCCTTCTTATAGAGCTAAGATGTATTTGGTTTGTAGGTATGAGCCTTTATTCATTGATAACATGGTCATGTAAATAGTAATATTTTCATTTCCAATGTCCATGAATATTTTTTAGAATCCTTGGTTCTCAATAAAGGAAGTGTTATTTATGAACATGGGTTCTTGAAAGGCGGTGAAATCACAATGTACACTGATTGACCGATGAGGGATTTTTTGGTCCTTTGATAAGAAATTAAAATGGTTTATGGATTAAAAATTTTAACATCATGTAGTGGGGATGTATTCATTTTGTCGTTTTAATTTCTTGTGACAAGAAAATGTTCCTTGTAGTTTAACGTCATGTGGTGAGGAATTTTATATTTTCTTATAGTTTAACGACATGTTGTAATCTTGTAGGAACTAATGTGAGAAACTATGTATTATATATTATGTGCACAAATGATCCATATCATATCTGACTCATATGAACAAAAATTGATTTTTTATGACTTATCCCCCTTTTGAAAAGAGGTATATCCTTTTTTTCATGATGTTTAACATCATGTGGCTAGGGAATATATTTTTTCTCACAGATGGACCCATGGATCAAGGATCCGAGCATTTCTACATATCTTGTGGGGAAGTATCGAACCATATGTAGTTCTCTAATGCGAAAAACTCTATGCAGGTCAGAACCATATGCAAAGGGGGGAATTATTTTTATTTGTTGTTGTAGCTTGGCCCGATATTGGAGATATGGGTGTCACTAAATATCCTATAATGAATGGAATCATTAAAAATGTAGTTCTTAAGAAACCATGCAGTTTGACATCATAGTTGAAGGATTAGGTCTCTATAACATAAAAATAGAGTGTTGTGATTGGGATTAAGAATGGAGATTTGGGTGTCATTTTGTATCCTTGCTAGCATGAATCATATAACATGTAGTTCCTGAATATGGGATCCCTGTGTGGGTGTGACACATATGTAGGGAGTGGAGAATTTTTATGTTTATTTTTTATGACTAGACCCAAGGTTGTAGATCCGAGAGTCACTACATATCTTTTGATTTCAAAAATCAATTCACACAAAGCTTCTAAGGGAGGTGTGGTAGGATGCCAACACCAATAATATCAACCCTCTTGGTAGAGGTCCATATGAATTTTTTGTTTTATTTCAAACAAGGGGTGCCAACCGGGAATCTTAACATCATTTAGTGAGGACACACAATATTTCTTTTAAGGTATTGAATTCACGACCATGATAAACTTATTCTAAGTTGAGATTTGTTATTCTAACGGTTAATCCCTCAAAAAGATTCCAATGATCATTTCATCAATTGGTGGTGTGAGAAACAATGAATGGAAAGGGTTCCATTTCATAAAATAGAAGTAGTTTGAGAATGGATAGGGGATTTTGGTATCGTACAATGGTTGGTTCTAGATATATGATCCAGATGTCCCTATGAATCTTATTATAATGAGAAGTAATATGTACATACTTCTAGAAAACCCATATAGATTTAGTGTCATACATTAAGGACATAAGGCGTGATGTTTAACGTCTTATGGTAATGAAATTAGACATGGGTCCCCCAATGTGGAATAATAGTATTTTTTACAAATAGGCCCAAGAGTGGAGTTCAAGGAATCCCTGCATATCTGATGATAGAAGGAGTCAAGCTACACATACTTATTGGATGAAGAGATTCCATATATGGATCTGACACTCACACATGAACATGGAAAATTTCATCTTTCTTTCACAGATACTATTCTTGTGTGTGGTGAATCGTTATTGAGTTGATGACTCCCATGCATTGTAACTTTATACAATGATGGCATATACTAGGTAGTTTTAAGATCATCTGGTAATGTCCTATGATGTTTTATAGTTTTATTTCTCACTAATATGATTATATCTGTACATATTAACCTCATGTGGTTCATACCAGAGACAATATTCAGTTTAACATCCTACTACCAGGACCTATTTGTCTTGTTTAACTTCATGAAATTAGGACGATAAGCACTTGATGACAACTATGAAAATTATTTCTTTATCAATATTAAATGGTTTTGGATATGACATGATCCCCATCCATTGTATACAATGAGTAATATCTATTGTGATATTTATTATGAATGATATAAGGCCCTTCCTATTTGGGTTTTTGGTTTAGAGGCTTCTTTCCTGGTATCACTATGGTTATGAAGCTCAACACTAGTTGTACTTGGTGAAACTAATGAAGGGAAACCAATTTATTGAAGGCTTTTGTGATGAGATTCTGATGGACTTCAAGGTTTTTCAATCTACTCAACCTATTCTCATTGATTTTTTCCAACTCATTCAATTGTTTTTGCGATCATTCATCATTTGAGATTTTTTTTAAATGGCCATTCATAGTGACGCCAATTAGTCCTCCATGGGAAATACTATGTCGGTCATGTAAACTAATGAATATAGAGTTTCTTCTCTAGTGATATGTGTGGTTCTATGGTAGAACCATAAAACAGTGAAGAACATGACATGCTAGTAATTATTTTCTTTATTCACCATATTTTGAGTATATTTTGGAAAGTTTTATTTAAGTCATATATGTGTCCATTTTATACTACATGATAGCGAGACAAGTGACTATACTCAATGTGGTACTCCTAGTACAATTTTTTGAACTTTTTAGAATATATGTTGGTTTCATTATCTATCAGTATCATGTGAGGGACTATGAATTTAATGATGATATGGGACGTTACAAATTTTATGAATTTCCTCATCATAACTTCTTTGAGGGGTATTGTATCAGCCCATTTAGAGATGAAGTTCGTAGAATTAGGGATATACATAGACTTCTTAGCTGTGGTTTGGGGATATTTTCTCACAAAATCCATTCCCTATATGACAAATGATAGAAATCGTTAGTTGTATGTAGTAATTATAGGATTTTATGGATGAAGTTTTCATGGATCTGGCATGCAATAAATTTCTTGGTGAATTACACATAATCATGTATCAAGGTTGTCAAGTAGTAACCTAGCCTCCTTATTTGGTGGGAGAGCCTGGTCTTAGATTGATGAGCATTGTAGGAGACCACATTGAATTCCTTCATAATGGTGTGAATTCCTCTTTCTACTATGAATATAAATAGGTTTACATTAAAGACTCGCTTGCATAGGGTTTTTTTCTCATTGGGACCACCACACAGGGTAATGTTCACTACATTCCACCTAATTTGTTTCATTATTTCATGGCCTATTGGGTGAGTCTCATTCAATAGATAACTGGTTATTGTATCCATCTATCTATGGGTGCATAGTGTTACATCACATATCAGGGAAGTGATTACATATATGATTTCATTCATATCTCATATAGTGATCTATGATACCATTCTTCGGTGTGTGATGAGAAATAATTCTTCCTCATGATTTGGATCAACAAATATTGTGGATGCATTGGACAATGTTTCAGAATGAGCATTCCATGATCAAGTTACATGATTCAATGTGTGATAAAAGTAGAACTCCACCATTAGTCCCCAAACGTAGCTAGTGAGAGGGGTTAGTTCTTCCTTTTTGATAGAATATTCACCATTGATTTTCATTATCACTAGCTCTAAATCCCCTTTGATAATAATATCATATATATAAATATATTGGTATAATTCAATGTTAGTGATGAGATATTTATATTCAGAATCATTGTTCCTGAAGCCATATGATAATGAGAAAGATTAAGTAAAAATTTCTTTGTATGGAGAAACAAATAAAATCCTTAAGCTGACCTAAATGAGTCTTTTGTTTTGCAATATATTAATGATAGAACATTACGAGACACCAAAAAAATACATCTCGCATGTTTGGTAAGTGTCATGGGAATAGAAAACATCTTAATTCGGATGTTTAGTGTCCACTTTTGTGCTTTCTAGGGAGGTACGTTCTGTGAGGAAATTTGTCAGGGGATTCCATTTCACCGACTTCTGTGATACGAACTGAATGGCATTTTTTTTAAATGATCGAACATTAGGCAAAGAACCCATTCCTCTTAGGATTTATATTTATGTACATGAAATGATCAATATGAGATTCCATATGGAATTTAGTGTACTATAATTAATTCCTTAGATTCTTCACTGAAAATATTATTTCGATGAAGTTATTCTCGGTATCAGCGTATCAGGTCATAATACCTAGAATTGTTTGAATGTGGTGATGGAAACTATTATCATCTCTTGAAACATTAATATATACAATAATGGATACTAGTGAGATTTCCATGGAGGCTACATATAGGATGATTATCTTTCCTTTAACCAGTATCATTAAGAATGATGGGTGAAGTAGGTACTGTTTGAGACTCTTGAAGGATTATTGGCAGTCCCTATACCATTGACAGGAAATTTTCTTCTTTATTATCTTAGTGTGGGTAGATATTTTCCATCCAAGTGGGACACAAAATTCATAATGTAAGTTTCGGTCCCTATATCTCCCTTATTTTTTTAGATTCCTGGGGGGAAATTTTTACATCATCACTAGACTTCTCTAGGTTGACCTCAATTCCAAGGTGGCATACCACAATGCCATGTTACATCCCTAATGTTACCTAAAAATAAAATTTTAGTAGATCAATCTTTAGACTGTACTACCATAGTTTGATGAATATTATTTTAAGATATGTGTAGTGATCAAATATCTATCAGGATTTGACCACCATGTCATTAACCTAACATTTGTCTATTTATCCCAAGAAGGGCTTGAAGATGTAATGCATGGAACACTGATAAGTTCCAGTGGTGTTATTTAAACCAAAGGGAATGAAATTATTGTGAAATATCCCTTAAGGTTCTCTAAATGAAGTATATTCTTCTTCTTTAGGGGATATATTTATCTAATTGTTCACTTAGTACCCATCTATAAAGGAAAGTTCCTTGAATAAACTAGTTTCATCGATCAAAATTTTTGTGATTAGAAATGGGAAATTTTCATTAGAAAAATGTTGATTAAGGTCTCTAAAATTGATGTAGATTATATTCATCCCATTATTTTTATTTATAGATACAATATTAGGCAACCATCTTGGTTATTTCACTTCTCATACAAATTTAAATTTTATCAAGTTGTCATCTTCCACCTATACCTTCATATCATGAGATGGGTGAATCCTATTAGATTACTCCTTAAATCCTCAATGGTCATCAGGTAAGATGAGATGGTGCATAGAAACATCTATATTTATTAAATTAATTTCTATATAGATCTATGTGAACACATATCAGTGTTGGTTTAGAAATTATATTTACATCTCTTTCTCTTTGAGAGGCATGGAGACACTAATTCGTGTTGGTTTTAGGACTTATTATATTCCCAGATTTACCTACCTAAGATTATTTATGGTGGTGGTGACACCTTCCTCAAATGTCAGTGGGGAATTTCAATGTTCAACCACATCTATTTCAACCTCGGTGTCTATGGTGGAATTTTTAGATGAGGTTGGAAATCTGGGGGGATCTTGGCCACTATTGACTTATGTAATGCCCTGAGAAATGACATTATCATCCCCTGCTATTAGAGTCATTAAATATAGATTCCATAGTTAATTTTATTTTATACATTCAATGGGGATAGTAGGAGCTTGGACATATGAGATTGATTCTACAATAACAACTTGATTTATGGGGAGCACATAGTCACTCTTGAAAATACTTTATGAATTTATAGAGGTAGTTACCAAGACATTGGGTGATGAAATATTTATTTCATCATCCACCATTGGTAATTTTCCTTCCCCGCTTTATAAAATCCATTCAGCAAGTGCGGCTTCACAAACCTCTAAGTGGAAGTTATCCACATGTAATATTCTGACCTTGATATTGATGGTGTATTACAATCACGGATGAAATGTTGAGGGTACCACCATTTGGATATGGATCCAAGGCCTTCTGAGTTGGAAACTCTCTGTGGCATCTTGATGTATACCCATAAAATCAGAATTACATATGAGAACCCCAAACTAAGCTTTGAGCTTGATATTCCCAAGATGATTTTTATCATGCTTATCATACACATTGATGGTCAGCTTTGTGGGAAACAAATCTCCCTCTCCATGTCCTAATATTCCAAGGGTTTTAATTTGGATGAGGTTGATCGTGAAACTATTTTCAATTAGGGACATTCATATATAAACATTTTTGAGTCTACCCAAAATATAAAGGGTTCTGTTGTGTCCCAAGATGACTTATTCCAGATTTTCGTATGTGAATGAGTTGGGGACATGACTCTCTGCTAGTATGGTATGCACTTGATAGACCACAGTTGCAGTGAATTCTTTCTGAAACTCCTATGGCCTCTAGAGGGATTCAACAAGTGCCTACCTGCGTTGTTTTGAAATATTGAGTGCATCAAGGATTGAGAGATTAGATTCAAATTCCACCATCTCCTTCATAATTTAAAACTTTTGTGCCAACGGTTGGTTCTTCCCGTGGTGGTTTTGCTTCTATTATGCACGTGAGGATCTTAGGATTTTGAGGTATAAGGGAAAAGTTCTTCTAAAAAGGTCAAGAGAGATTATTCTTTTTGTGGAATTGGTCATTACACATTTCCACATTTTATGGGATGATCAGATAATCACACCCCTGCTAGGTGGTCATGCAAGACAATTGGGTATGGGAAACCGGTTCAGGGTTCCATGAAAACTCCACATATTTGTTGGGATTACTGGGGAAACATACCATGGTTTTAAACTATATATATGTCCTCTTTGGTGATATTACCAAAATATTGGGTCTAACCACACTTGTGATATCCCATGTATCCTTGGTTCCTGCATATCCGACCTCTTGTTCTATAATTTGGTGTGGGGAAATCATACACATATGCATATTAATCATTAGAGATGGGGTAGTCTAATTTTATCACATTACCATGGAAAAATATGAGCTCTTTTTATTTTAACGGTTCCATTTTTTGTGATGGGTCCCTCTTCCTAAAATGTTACAGGGAATAACTTTTCAAGAGTTAGAGCTTTCTTCAGAGGAGAATATGAATCTTCCACTTATGTCTCTTCATGAATCCACTGGTCATGTACATATTTAGGATACCTATCTGATGTAACCTCCCTTGGTTATGGGACTATTATGGGTCATCTAAGAAATAGTCTCAGGGTGGAAGGAGCATGGTAAACTATTTTTTGATTCATCGAGGTGTTGAACATATACTCAAGCCTATGAGAGACATTCTCCCAAGCGCATTCTTATTCTGCCTGTGTGATGGTTATGTAGGCCACCTTATTTAAGTAGTTATTTAAAAAAACCTATCCAGAATTGAATATCAATTAGAGTATGTTTCTTAAAATGAATAAATCATGGGTTTTCCATCCACCTTTGAAAGGAAAAAATAGTCAGGATGGTAGGTGAATTTGGCCTCATTGGGCTTCTTGGACTATGGATGCTTGAGTATGTTTTTTTCCACAATTTTAAGTGCATAACTAGGGACTTTATAATTTTATATGGAGTATGTTTTATTCATATATTAATCCAATATCAAGTGACCCTAGTCTCTTCTAACTTCTGTATAAGGGATATTTTGTGTTTTCTGGTACTCGACAGGAGGCGCATGATGATTTGGGACCTTCCTAGGTGATTGAAAGTGAACTACTGCTGGTTTGAAGGTAAAATTAGTATTTTATTTCTTTTCAATCCTTTTTTAAATATGGTGATGGTATGATTCACGATTAATCTCAGTTCTAATGATTGGAATCTTCCAAACATTGAATTATTTCTGAAAATTCACAGAATATGCCAAGATTATTCATTAGGATTAGGGGTGTTTATGCATAATCCCTGATATTTTCAGTGCAGAGTTCTAGAAATGTATCCTATGAGAGAGGGATGCTGACTGAATAGGTAAAAACCTTCCATATTTATATGAAGTTAGAAACCATCTTATCTTCATGTTTATTTTTGTTCATACGGTCTAAATTTGTTGTTTTCATTAGTGTGAAGTTGAACTTGTAAAGGAATTAATGTTGATGGTATTACCATCCTAAAATGAATCTTGTTGGATGATTTTGGTACCAAATGAATTTTGATCCCACTAGAGTCTATAGAATACAAAATATCTTAGTTTCCTCCTACTAATCATGAGGGCCCATCATCAGACAACATTCTGATATGAAGTGAGTGAGATGTTGTTCGAGGCCCCCATCACTATCAAACCTAGAGAATATAGGATTGTCAAAACATGGTGGCAAAAAGTGTCATCCACCAACTCAAGATATGAATTCCTCT
This sequence comes from Viscum album, assembly GCA_963277665.1. Classification (NCBI taxonomy): domain Eukaryota; kingdom Viridiplantae; phylum Streptophyta; class Magnoliopsida; order Santalales; family Viscaceae; genus Viscum; species Viscum album. The sequence continues at coordinate 1,543,007,023 of OY728155.1, read as the reverse complement.
CAGGTTTCATAGGTGTGAGACTCCCCTCTATAGATTCAATTTAAATATCCTGTAGATTAATGGATTTGATTAGTTCTGGAGGCATTATGGTTTGAGACACCTACCATCCACAGGGAGCTGGTAGAGCCGGATAAGGTGACCATATTTTCATATCCCACTTATTTTATATTCATGTGAAGATGAAATGATTACCGTAGAGAGGGAGATAATATATCTGTAATTGGTGGAAGTCATGATAAATTTCAAATTCCCCATTTATGTAGACAACTATTTGTATTTGGAGCCAGTTTAATGATCATATGTCGCTCTTGTGGGAAGATCATCTCTAAGATGGATAATTTTCACCTCAACCAAAAGGCGATGCCCGATAGGAATATTTCCCATGACTATCTCCTCATTAAGTTGTCTGAGATTTTTAATATGATTATCATACGGTGACAATTGTTCTTCCAGGGAAGTATTTTTGGTTCTCTTGGGCAGTGATTGGGATGTAGCCACACCTTTCCGTTTTTCTTTTGTATATTTCCACTCTATAGGTGGAAACTCAATATTTGTATGTGCCATATTTTGGGGACTTCTATGATTTTGGGTTCATGTAGCCTCAGTGGGTACATCTAGAACTTCCTCTCAGGGTATGTAGTATGTGTTTCATCCCTTTGAATTTGCATCTTGATTCACAATATCTTTTGTGTTGAAAATGATAATAATCACATTAGTTTATTGAGAAATGGTAGTTGTTCCATTACTCTCAATGTAAAAGGATGATTTTTCACTCCCTGCATTAGGGTCATTCCTAAAACCATTCAACATATTAGGTCATTTTGGATTTCAACCCCAATGGGTTTTTATTTCCTTCATTTTACACTACTCCCAGGTTGGCCTATGAGTAATGAACATGAGGTAGTTTCTAATCATAACCATTGAATGAGCCCCAAATATAATTGTTTTGTTTTTTTGGTTGTAGGAAAAGATGGGATGCTCACCAATGATATTTGACTCCCAACATGGAGAAGACATATTTTCTCTATGATGGTGATGATAATTTAAATTCCTATAGCTCAATAAGATGGGGACTATCTGAGGTCACAAATGGAATTGATTGATCATGTTGTTTAGAATATAATGATTCTAGTTGAGGATCATATTATTCCTGAGGTATATATTGAGATATAAATACTCCCATCATAGTGGGACATGGTTGATATGGAACCTCCAATGATTTACCTAGGACCCCCTTTGGGGGACTATAAATTTTTTGATGGAAATTGAGATATAAATTTCCCCAGTCTAATGGGATCTAGTTTTCTTAATTACTACTAATTTTTCCTAACACCTCTTAGGAATTGATAATACAAGGGGTGGAGGTGATTATAGATATTCCCTAGGCCCAGTGGGATGGGTTTTCTCCTTGATGACTGCTATATTAGATATTACTACCAATTGTTTGACGTGGCATAGTTATGATCATATAAGATCTAGTTGAAATGGTAGCCCATGATGAGTGTTATTTTCTCTATGAATTTTTTGAGTTTGTCAGAAATTTGGGTTCCATGATTGAAATGAATTCACATTGTTTCGAGGGGACCATTTCATAGCACTGTGGGGTTTCCTATCCCTTAATTTTTGATGTATTGTCATCATTTAAGGAGAGGAATTATATTTTATTGACCAAATAGATCACACGATATCCAGTTTTTTTATTTTTTAGAGGCTATGACATTAAAGGAAACCATATCTGAGGGATTCTATTTTTTTGAGTGAGGTGAAGTGTAACTATCCAAAATTTCTCCATCCAAAGATAATGATACATTAAAAGGATTTAGAGATTATCTATTGATGATTTTTGATGAAATAGAGGCAAGAATATTATATATTTGTCTTGTGAATTTATGGTTTTGGTCCCATGATATGAAGATATTAGTTAATTATAGATATAAAATTAAGTTTCATAATGTTCTAGAGGTGACCCTCATATCCTGGACAAGGGAGGTGAGTACCCTTCTGTTATTAGTGTGTTTCCCACATATATCAGCATATATAAGGAATGCACTCCTTTTCAAGATTATCTAGGATCTCATAGTCAAAAGTGAAGAGGGTCCATAACATGGTGGGGAGGTTGTTTTTTGATAAGTTTTTCCTTATGTTAATTTCTTTCTCCTCTTCATCAGACTTACATTCCTCTATCTGTTCATGCAAAAAAAGGTACTTCTTTGTGTCTCCAACTGAACAAACTATTCTGATATTGGAAATTAATGAGGAACTTTATTGAGTAAAACTCTATGATTTAGCACCTATATATATGAATGCATATACTTTTTTAACACCTCTCTATACAGAGGTTGCTGTGAAAGGTTATGATTTCATTATCTATGCAAGATATCATAGTGGAAACGTAGCCCATGGTGGATTTTTTTGAGTAGATTCCCTATGATTAACCTCCACACTACCAAGAGGAGGACTATCACTGTAATGATCACCTTATACATCGGTTAAAGAGTCGATAGACCCTTGGTATTTTTTGTAATTTTTCTCAAACAACCACAATGAAAATAGAATTGAGTAGATTATGGATTTGAGAATCAATCTGCATCATCTTTGGAGTATTCCAACATGCATTTTGAGATTGTGTAGGAATATGGTCCTGTTGTATGACAGTTTCCGAACCTTTTTTATAATATTATGGTGTTATGTGAAAATGATCCCCCTTCTGAGAATCTACAAGAATATTTCAATGATCTACTTAATTATTATAAATAATATGAGATTTCTCTGATGCTTGTCAGAATCTCACATGGCGATCCTTAGTCATAATGGGGATATAATCTTGATCCTAAGCCGTTGAAATATTTTGATAGTCTTTTTTTATAGGAATATAAGAATATCCCAAGGTGTGTTCCACTCTAACAAGGTGATACCTGGTAAGATCAGGAACATAATCCCATTTTGAAGATGAATTCCCCATTAGAATATACCAACATACCTATGTAATCAATGAAGGAATATGAGACTCCTCTTGTATAGACTCCAAAGTATGCTGATGCAATCATTCATTAGTAGAAGTAGGGATATGTTCTTGGAATCCATGATTTTTTGAAAAATTCTAGTAAGATTCACTAATAGGGAGATGATCCTTCCTCAAGGTATGTTTCATTATCATTTTGTGAGACTCAGCCAGAATAGGGATACGATCCCAATATTGGGCCTTTGAAGTACGCCACAAGTCTTCGTCGATGGTAATATGAGCCTTTACGAAGGATTGTGACACTATCACCTGGTGTTCCCTAGCTAGAATAGAAAAATAATACTAATCCTAGGACTTTGGAATATGTTTTTAAGATTTTTTTGATATGAATGTGCCCTTATTCGAAGGCATGTGATGCTCTAACATGGTGAGTCCTGGTTGGATCATGAATATCATCATGGTTTTGTGCCTCTTACTTTATCGGAATATAATGAAAATCCTCTTATATGGGATAGATAATGTGAATTCTCGTTAGAGAAACCAATTTTTCATAACTATTGGAGTGTTGAGATGCCCTAGCCATAGGGATGTAAATATTCCTTAGTCCATGTAACAATACCAGTGATATAAATATTGACGAGATTATTCTGTTTTTTCAAATATGTAATGACACTTTATTAAAGTTTGCATAGGAATGTAAGCTAGAATAGTTTAAATCTCCACTATATATTGGTATATATCTCCAATTTAAGAATTAATATAATCCCCCTTATATCATTATTGTGCCACTAGAATATGATGATGGACTTCATGCATGGGGTTAGGGATATGCGTCTCCCACATGACTATTATAGGAATATGCCCATAGAATTATTCTGAGTGGGAAGGGAAATGAGCCCGTTTTCCAGTTATTGTTGGAATATACTGGTAGAAATCATCCAAGGGAGTGGGGATATGATCACACTCATGATTATCAATATCCTTCTGTGCCTGATGTGTCTTCCTTGATTCATGTTCATGGGTATCTGAGGTGGTAGTGTGTCGGGTAGTACCCTTAGTAGGAGACTAAAGGGAACCGATGGGATGGTGTTGGTGATTATAGTTGACAAGATCCATCCTCAGTGTACCTAGAACTAGTAGAGAGGAATAGTTGACTCCTTATTCCACCTTCATCAGATACTAAAGGTGGAGATTGGAACACTCCGGGGATAATCTATCGAAGTGGTTGGTTGTGGCGATGAGAGCCATTGTCTTTACTATATAATTACATGAAAAATGTTGACTCATATGATTTAGTAATTGAAGACCCTTACGATAAGACTAATGTTTTTGGATTGTATCATGTTGATGTTATTACTCTAACATAGCATTTTTTACCATATGATAAATACATTGAGTGGGTGAAGCCATTCTGAGGCCTATAGGGCTTATAGTTGTAGCTGATTTTCCAGCACGGCTGCTGGATGAAGACATGATAGATTAGGGTGTTGTTTACGAGATGAGTATCTATAGTCCTGAATAAAACAAGGAGAAAGTTTTTTTATTAGTTCATCATCATAAGAATGATATAGGCCCAATCATATCTAAATGCTTAAAATAATTTTCCACTCATTCCTAATCCATCCATTATTCGCACATGGACTTTTTAAAGTGAGTACGACCTTATTTCATGAGAACCCTATCTATATAAGATTAGTTGTAAGATCCATGTTAGGTTCCCCACTATTGTTTTCATAGTATGTGCTAAAAATGTCCTGATCCATGGTTAACCAATCATCCTTATAGTTTAGATATCAACGCTTTGTTTACAATTTTTTCCAAGGAAAGAGATAAGGACCACCCATGTGATAGGAAGAAAATGGTCTGATGTGAACTGGATAGTCAATCATTTTTATCTGGGGAAGGAGTTTCCATTATTAAATTATTTCATGTTAAATTATCCACTTTTTTTTATCGGAATGATATAGCAAGTGTTGCCCGACTGTTTAATTTTTGGGGGTGGTTCAATGTACTGTACAATCATTAAAGTTGGTATTACAATTTTTACCTCTAATAGAAATTCCCAACAACTCCCACATCCATAATTGGGTACACACCTGGTTTTCAAAGGTGTGTGGTCCTTTTGGGTTTCAGACCCAACTATATTTAGGAACTTACATTGGTCGAGTGGATGAGAGGTTGGGCTCATCACACCCTTTATTGGGAATTGTTCCAAACTCTATGAATCTCCTATAGATTTAAGATATGTTCAAGAATAACTTTCAAATTCCAAAATTGGACTAGTTACACTAACAAAATGATCCATGTTAACACCTTTTATATGTAAAGGGGTTATTTTAGTGAATCCATATAAATATATCCAAGGATCCTCACCCATTTACATCGATGAGTAGATTCTTATATATTTAAACCTTATATTCTAAATTATCTCAATTTACTAACATGCAGTGGGATTTTAATATGTAATCGAGGAGATTGAGCCATTATTTGGAATCCATCATATCCTATATTATAGAAAGAATTCGAACCAAATTAGATCATTAAACCTATTAATTTTAACATAATGGGTCACCAAAATATATTAGGGCACAAATTCACTTTGTATTTAATCTTGAACCTCAAGAATAGGTCCCAGATATCTTGGTTTTGGTTGGAATCAAATTCATCATAGTTCAATCACACCATTGAGATTGGCCCCAAAGAATATGTCCTTATATGGGGGTAATAATTTCATTCCATACATTGGGTCTTACACACTGAGGTTTCCCTAGCGGGTGGATATTCATAATGTGAATGATTTGACTATTTGAACTCCCAAATCTCACATGATCTATATTTGGTGTGATAAACAAATGATATCAAGTAATCAGTCTCACTGCATATGGATGCATGTCCTATGCACTAAGAAAATCCTTCAAATGTTTAATATGGTTCATGGGCCATATGAATTCATTATTCATATCCTAGTTATTATTGGAATGAGAGTTCTTGTAGACCAATTATCTTTTTTTCTGGCTGATTGATAGGGATGAATCAACAGCCCATGGGAATGATTATGACCCGATGATTGAAATGTTTGAGATATGGGGGGACATATACAGAAATAGAATCTCATTTTAGCTTAGGTATTTGGAAGGCATCCTATGTATCAAGTTTATTGTAGTAATCACTATTATCATTGTTCAATTTTATCGTGGCTTACACACTATGGTTTTTCGGGTATACAGAACATATTATATGATGTCACAAATTAGGGCTTACATAGAGAGGTTTCACTTATGTGTGTGAAATATCATATTATTCCACTAATAGAGGCTTACAAAATGAGGTTTATCTAGTGTATCAAATCATATCATGCCACTGGTTAGGGTTACACACTGAGGATTCCTTTATGTGTAGGGAATATTATATTATTATACAAATCGAGGCTTACACACTAAGATATACTTATTAGAGGCAGTCATATAATGTCATTGGTCATGTATAGCACCCTTAGGATTCTTTTATGTGTGGTACATATAATATTAACCCACTAAACCTGGATCAAACACTAAGGTTTCCTTAACATGTTTGCTAGAAAAGGATATCATGTCCTGGGATGTTTTCATTACCTGGCCTTATTATCTAAGTGGTTTTCTTGATTGTCTTCCTATTATATCATGAATTTCTTCCTAACATGACAGAGGTTATCTGGAAATTTCTTGCTATATTATATACATATAAAAATAGAATCACATGATATGGTTGACTTTTTTTAGGAACATTTTCATAATATAAATGGAATATCTGAAGGGAATCATATCATCAAGGATGAATTGCATGTAAGAAATCACAAGACATAGAAGATGTGTCCTAGAGGACATGGAATGTTCTCATTTGACAATCGTGGAGGGAGTCACTTGATCCAGATGATGTGTCATAATATCATCATGGATGCTGGATAACATGTCCAGTGGATGTCATGTGACCTATATTACTTATCTTGAAGATGTCTCAAAATCTATTTGACACGTCTGAAGGGTGCTTCATGACCATGTTGACCTATATGAAGGACATCACAAGATCTAGTTGACATTCCCTAGTACCATGATGAGAGTAAGAATACATGCACTTGTTTCATCACATAACATTGGACCCACATCAAGAGGACATTGCAAGTCCTGTATGGTGAGCCTGGAGGGTTTCATGAGACATAGGTGGTGTTCTTGGATGGAATCCATGACTTTCTTTGACATTTCGTGGGAACTTCACATCATCCAAATTATATTCTAGGGAATTGATCATATGATCTATGTAATATGTCATGGTGTTGTCACATGACCTATATGGTTCATGTGAAGCACATGAGGATCAGCATATATTTTATTCCCATAAGACTTTTGTCCTTCTTAGCCATTGTTCTAACCTTTTATTACATATTTTTATTATATTTTTTTAGTGTTATCTTGTTTTAGGTCTCATGAGATTCATTACCTATGAAGTATTTCCTACACATAATCTTCCATAAGTATTTCCCATGATCCCTAGTGGTGATGTGAAGTTCCTATGCATACTTTGAGATCCTCTGGTTTTTCACCAAACAATACCTAAAGGGAAAACTTTGGGGTTAAAAGATCGGTAGCTCCTAGAAGTCTGCTCTAATTCCTGGGTGCATCATTATGTAGATCCAAGGATTATTTTTTTTAATGATGGGGTGTGGGAGTTATAGTATTTTCCACCTTGAGTATATGGATTCTTGTCTATCATGTATCTTGTAGATCCAGGCTAGGGTTTGTGGTTGGATTTGGGGCCACACATTTCACAAGATATTTCCATCAGTCATCCGATGGGCGTAACATGATTTTTAGCATCTACAATATAAACACGCAAATGCCCCTTTAATTGTTTTTGGAGAGAAAAAGGAGACTTTTCTAATAATTTGTACATGAAAATGGATTTTTATAAGGCCAAGAAAACATATCCAAGGGAAGTCATGATATTAGATAACCTATTGAAATGTAGACAAGTGATCTTAGGTGGCTTGTTTGGGGTCTTCTGTAAGAAAAAATGTGACTTGTTAGTTGTCCATTACAAGATCAAGTTGACATGACAAGGTGTCTTGGGATACCATGTTGGTTCCTTGAGGGGGGGGGGGGGGGGGTCTCACATGATCAATGTTGAGCACCCATGGGGTATAAATCTATTCACATTAAATCAGTGTGTCCTCCCATCACAATAAGATCCAATCATTTCCCTTTCGATTACCTTTATTATTTCACAATGTTTCATATCTCAGAAGTGTGAATGAGTATTGTCGAAGATAACCACTCTCAATATCAATGATAAATCACATGAGAAAAAAATGTTCATGTGGTGATGCGGTAGCATTTTAATATAAAAAGCATTATTTTTTCCTTTTGGAGCTGAAGGGGTGAATAGAACTACCTATACATATCCAAAACCCTTTGTTTGATAAGGGTGACATGCCACTGCATACTTTTGTGACAATATGGACATAATGACAGGGCTTCTAAGGTGTCTTTGCGAACATCATGGTTTCATCACAAGATGTTTATGACCACAAAAGGCTCCCACCTTTTGGATATTTTCTCTTTATTTTAAATGGATTTTTAGATGGATTGGAACTCCTCTTCCAATTTAAATGTTGAGTGATCCGAAGGAAAAAATATGGAATCCATCACATGATCAGTGATTTTATAGGACACCATTACAAGAACAAGGAGGACTTTTAAAAGGGGATCAATGAGATCTTCTAACAGGTTATGAATTACAAATGAACATTCACATTAACTTATGAAGTTCACGAGTTCATGCGTCTTCTGGGGGTTCACATGATATACATGATCTTTTCCAACTTCTTATTCCTTTAATTTTTTGGGAAATAGTACCCATTTTTAGGTATTTTATCCCTTGTGTCTTTTTCAATGCTTATTTAGTGGGAATTAAGATCCATTCTAAATATGATCTATTGGTTGACGACATTCCATTATTTTTTTCTCCTTGATTAATAATATTATGGTTCTATAAATTATTTTTATAGGTAATTAGGACAAATAATTGGTAAATATAGTTCCTGCCATAACATAAATAGTGTTTTCCTTCATAGACTACAAAATACATCATATGTAGCTAATTATGGCACGTTGAGCTGTGGACCATTAGACACATGGACTAGATCTTGTTATTGTGAGATTTTTATGGAATCCATACATCATATCATGAGATCTTTAGGACCTTATAGGTCAAAAGTGGTAACCGATATGGTTCAACCTTTAAAATTAAATTATAAATAAATATGAATTTTAATGAAATGGAAATTTGTGAAAATTGGGAACTTGACCAAGACCCATATTTAGAGTGGGAAGTGGGCATTTTCTATTGTGTTTAATACAATCACTTTTGTTATCTAGTCATGCATTAGGTGGAAGGAAGAGGGTTGTTTCTTGTTTATAGGATTTATTGTGCATGTCCTATAATTTTATATTTGTGACTTGGTCACTACTCGATTGTTTTCTGAGGTGTGTGTTTGGAATTGAAGATACATGCCACCACCATCACCTCTAGTCATAGGCCAAGAGGGTGGAAATTCCCATGATATGGAGACGGTGGTCCATGGGATATTGGTAGATCCTACTTTAGTTCTTCTAAGGCACGAATAGTAGTACCAATTATAGGGTTCTAAGGAAAATTTCCTTGAGATCTTGATGCGATTCATGAAGACCATTTATGTTACACTACAGCCTGCCTTAACTATTGAAGAGATGATGCATGTGTTCTAGCCGAAACATCCTCCCAAGTTATTAAGGGATGAAGGTCCATAGGATTCCAAGATTTGGCTTCAGTCTGTCTTTTTGATTTTTATGCATCTTGATACACCTCCTGAGAGGATAGTGAATCTTGTGAAATATTTTCTTCAGGGAGTAACTATGTTCTTGTGGGATTTTATGGACCATAATGTTACACTCATGTATATAGTTTTGAGGGATTTCCAACCTAGGTTTTATGTATATTTTTTCTTGAAACCCTGAGAGTTGAAAGGGCTAGTGAGTTTATGTATATGGAGCAGGGTTCTATTTCTATTTTGGAGTATTCGGCATGATTCATAAAGATTTAGTGATTTCCCCCAATTTACCTTGCTGATGCACCTTTTAGGGAAATATTATTCAAGGAAGTTCTAAATCATTGAATTTGATTGTAGGATGAAATTATTTTTTAGGAAAATATTTCAGAGATAGTCATGAGTAATTTATTACTGAGTTAGACCTGAGGGAAGATGGGAGTACATAGTAGGGGAGTTAAGCCTCTTGACTAAGTGGTTCAGAAAATGTTTGAAAGAAGTTATGTTTTGAGGCTCCTCATGAGTGGATTTCTAGCCACACTGTTAGTGTAGGTATTTATGTCTTATATAATAATTGTGGGAGATGGGGAATATGGAAAATCAGTTTGATTGAGACCAAGTCAAGTGTCAAGCATGCGTTAGGATTGTCCATGTGTAACATTTTTTAAGAAGTTCCCTCTAAAATTAAATGGAATGAGATCGAATTTGACTCCAAGATCAGGAGAGGGATTCAAATTTCCACATCAAGCTAGGATATGGAGTAGTTACCATCATTCATGACATGGTGGTTATTGTGGATGAGACAACTAGACACCAACCGTACCTAGAAAGCATAGTGGGCCTACTCTAGGTAATGGGGTTGTTTCATAGGGTCACTATTCAGGCCAGGTATATTATATAATTCTAAAACCTAAGGAGTATAGAATTGGGACATCTACCATGAGAGGTATAATTTTATTGGTCTTTTGTCTTGTATCAGGTATTTTTATACACGTGATTGTCATAGATTTATATATGTACCTGTTGTGGAGGGACTTGGGCTCATTGTTTAGTTTTTTTATGGTGCTTTGATGCTTAAAACTCTATTAGGGATCAGAATAGAGAGTTTACATCAATACAAGTAGTTCCCTTGGATATAGGAGGGTGTCACATCATATGGTATCTTTGTTTCCTCAAGATGAAAGGGTTTGAAATCATACTTAGGATGGATTGGCTTGTTTTTTATCGATCACATGTCAATTGTTAACAATAAATGGTGACCTTAACATAACCATAAGAAGATTTTTTATTCATAAGGTTTAATGGTATTTCTAGGTGAGATGACATGGAATAGAGCATCTTGGGATGGGTGACAAGACAACCCATATTTCTAGTTTATTTCTAAATGATCCTAGAATGTTTCATCCATAATTTTTATCAGAGGTTGAAATTTTATGTATGTTTACCCATATTATTTTTCTTGTTTAAAACCTAAGTGAGAGGTGGAGTTCTTCATTGATCTAGTGTTATGAGACACACCATTATTTATTCCTCCTTACAGGATGGCTACTACGGAGTTAAAGGATCTCAAGAGGTAGTTAAAGGACATGAAGTAAATGGGGTTTATTCGACCCAATACTTCTCTATGGAATTCTCTTGTACTCTTTGTGAAAAGGTGGACAATGACCTTAGGAAATGTGGTCAGTTATCATAAACTAAACCAAATGATAGTTAGGAATTGATTTTTATTTCCACAGATAGATGACCTCTTCAACCATCTATGAGGATCTTGGGATTTAACAAATATTTATTTGAGTTCATGTTATCACCAAATATGTTTTTACCTACATATATACCTCATTAAAAATTTAGTAGTAGGTATGGTGTATATAAGTATTTTTTATGTCGTTCGGTCTCATTAACATGCCCAAAGTTGTTATGGAATTAATGAACTAATTCTTCCATCTATATTTGGTTTTGATTTGAGGTGGAATTCATGGATGATATCATGGTGTTTTATTAAAATCGGCGCAACAATGAGAAACATCTTGAAAATATTTTTGTTATACTATGATATAATCTATTATATGCTAAGATCACAAATTTTCACTTCAGGATGTATAAAATTGACTTCTTAGTTCATATTATCTCAAAGATAAGAGTATCAATTGATACAAAGAAAGTGAGGGATGCAGTTTCCTGAGAGAGTTCCAATAACATCTTTGACATATAGAGTTATTTTGGGCTATTGAGTTATTATAGATATTTCATAAATGTCTTCTCATTATTAGAAACACCTCTTATGATCTGGACTATGAAGGGTGTGAATTTTATACCGTCATATACATATGAAACACCATTTCAATATATGAAAGGTAGACTGAGTTCAGTGAAAATCATGATTCTTCATGTTTCAGGCATGAGCTACACTATTTATTGTGATGCTTCAGGTACCAGGATAATATTAGTTCTAATATTGTTGGAGCGAGTCTTGGAATACATGTATCATCAATTAAGGCCACATGAGAGTAATTACCCAACACACAATCTAAAGCTAGAAATTGTGGTACATGCCTTGCGCTATTGGGGGAATTATTTAATGCGAGAGAATTTTGTGGTGCACAGAAACCACAATAGCCTCAAGTATATATTTACACATCATAATATAAATTTGATACAATGATGTTGGGTGTATTTCTTAAAATATTTTGATGTCAAGCGTGGCTATACACTTGGAGGAGGTAATGTTGTTGTTGATGCACTGAACATAAGTAATCATATACAGGTAGTTCAAGTGGAATCTAGTGAGTGGATGCCTATGGCCATATTCTCAGAGATGCACATGGAGGTGTAGGAGGTCTAAGGTCATATATTCCTTTTTTATTTAGATATGACTTCCAATCTTTTGGATAAAGTGAGGATGAGATGGTTATAATACACTGAGGTTTTTTTCCTATAAGAGAGTGTGGCTAGTGAAGACATACCATCAGGTTGGACTATGGGTGAGAATGAAATTATATGTATTCATGTTTTTGTTTGGGTTCCAAAAGACATATGTGAGGAGGGGATAAGATAATTTCATGCCTCATCATGGTAATTACACTGCATCATCATGAAAATGTGTGATCACTTGTACCATCGATACTAGTGGTCGGGTATGAAAAGAGAGGTGGATTGTTTTTTCATGAGGTGTTCCAACTATTAGAAGGTGAATGTGATACACCAATGACAAACTAGGATTTTACAGCAATTAACTCTTCCCAATTTGAAATGGGATGATGTTAGTATGGATTTCATGACTGGGTTTTTATGGTCGCCTTAAGGTAATGATGTTTTATGGTTTTTTGTGAATGGGATCATGAAGGCCTCTCATTTATTTCCGAACATGGATACCTTCTCATTATATAATCTTGTAATACTTTAAATTCAGGATATTTTGTGCATACAAGGGGTTTCTCATATTGTAGTATCATATAGGGATTCCTAGTTTACATATCATTTCTAGAAGAGTTTGTAGAGGGTGCTAGGTACACTGGTTCTTATGAGAGAAACATATCATCCTTAGGAAAATGGCCATTCAAAGAGCACGATTTAGGTTCTCTGGGAGATTATTTGAGTGTAAACCCTTGATTTCAGGGGCTCCTGATAGAGGAATATACCCATGTTAGAGTTTTCCTACAAAAATACATATTATGTGACTATAAATATGGAACCATAATAGGAGCTTTATAGTAGGCCATTAAATTATTATTTTTACTAGTTAGAGGAAGTAGATGCAGTATTTTTGGGACCTTGTATTGTGTAGGATACTTCAGAGTAGGTTGAGATGATCAAAAAATTGATGGATACAAAAAAAATTTGGCAGAAATATTACGCTGGTTTTTATTAATGACCTCTGCAGTTTAAGGTCATGGGTTGATTCCTTTTACATATCTCACTAAGGTTGAGGCACAAATGGATTGGGAAATGGGGTAATCTTCAATTACAATATATTGGTCTATTTAAAATTCTAGAGAGATTTGGGTCGGAATCCTATTAGTTGAAGTTACCTTAGTGGTACTAAGACATGAATGACGTCTTCCTTGTATCTCAGTTGTGTTGTTATCATTCATAACCATCTAAAACATTTCATCCAGCTGAGGTTGAGTTACATGTAGATGTGTCATTTGAGGAGCATCCTATTTGTATCATTGATAAAAGTACAAGGTTCTCCATGGATTATTAGTTCTTATCTTATAGATATTATGGAAGTAAGACCATTTACAAGATGGGACATGGGAGATGGAGGGTAACATACATTCTTAATGGCCAAAGTTATTCTCATGTTTTTCTTGACCAACCTTGGAATGAAAATTTGGGGATGAATTTCTTTAATGGGGGAATATTTTAGGATCCTGGTTTTTCTTATGAGTTAAAAATCTTTTAATTTTGATATAACTCTTTTTTTTTGACATAATGTGAGTGACTAATGTGATAATGGGAGTTTTAGGGGTGTTTGAGGGTACTTTAGATCTTGGGGGCTTAGTTTTTAGTAAAGTAGAATTGGATGCATGATTACTATAACCCTTTTGACCTAGGACTAGAGTTTGAGTAAACTATGTGATGCTCGACATAGGGAAGAAGAAGGTTGTACATTTTGAGGAAACAATGCAACTAGGGTTACACACCCATGTAGGGTGATCTATAGTTTTTAAAAGAGGGAAAATATACAATTTGAACACGGTTTCTAAAATCATGAAAATAAAACATGCGAGACCCCCTTAATGCCATGAAGGGATTATAGTGGCTGCATATTTTGGATAACCATGTGTCCAAGCTTTCTTCCTAGTTTTGTTGGGTGAATTTTATATTTTTTCACAAATGAGTTTAACATAAAAAACTCCATTTTCCCTTTCTATTTTCAAGTGTTTAGGGGGTGTTTCTGCTCTTGTTGAATATCCTCCTCAACCTATGTTAGGGATTGATGGATCTTCACCATACTCGTTCAGATTCAAACACTATTTGTATTGTTGGATCTTCATTGATATCTTCTTCATTCATCTTATGTTGTTTTTAATTTTTCTATATATCAATGGATTTATTGAGGTGTAAGCTAAAATTCCCAATTTCTATGATTTTAATCCATTATTCATTTTTTTATGATTTGGATTGAGTCTGAGATCTATACTGGATCAGTACTCTACCATAGACCTGTGATATGTGGTATATAACTTTTCCAGTATGGTTTGGTTATTCTATAGCTCACCCCAGTTGTTCCACAAACTGGTCTTTCTAGTGTTTCCCTAAAATTAATTGAATGCATTCATATAATTTATTGGAAACTATTATCATAACTAGATAATACATTTGTGATTGTGGGATGTTGTTAGCCTCATCCTAGGACACCCATGGGGCGTGCCTTTGTATCTTACCCTTGTTATACAACCTTGTTGGGTGCATGTGAGATCACTAATTTTAGTGGGATCATTAATGATATTTTAATGAATTTTCAAGGTGGTTAGAAACGTGTTTTTACCTAATCATTTATAAATTAAATAAATTAAATGAAATGAATTTATAGGAGATGGTTGATTCCTCCGTTTCTGATTATTTCATATAACAAAAACGGTTAAATGATTTTTTTAGAAAATGTTGAATGGGTTGGAAGAACATATTGGATGTGTTTAATTAATGAATGGATTGATGGATTTAAAATATAGTGGTTTCCTTTGATAAGCACCTTGTATCCTGATTCCATTATATACCATTGAAATTTATACTCAATGGATCATGCTTACAATATTAGTTACCTTATACCTATTTACTCGTTAGATCCTGATTCCATAGGATGCCAACGACCTTGCTAACCCTTTGATATGGTTTTCTTGGACTCATATTAGACATGTTTTATTAAAATGATTGTTTAAATACACCCAATTATTTATCAATTTTCCACCAAGATGATCCTGAGACTCAACGAGGAAGCCTTATTCCTCTATACCTTGCATCCATCCCTTTGTGATCTGACACTTTAATACATAGTGTTGATGTTGTGGATGTTGAAACATGGTTATACCACATGGCCATGGTGAATATTCTTCTATTATTATGAATAGCCATAGTATGGTTATCAGAGTTCATATTTTAGAAAGAGATATATTAATTTTTTTTATTCTTTATAGCTACCCTTGTTTATGGGATCATGAATATTGTTTATAGGGATCCATGTTTGGATGAAATGATCACACTTTACTTTCATTACTGTTAGACCTGTGATATATACCTCACACTCATTTTTGTTTATATAACCCAAACTATAATTATATACACACCATTGGCAGTTTCCTACTGAGTGTTATCTCACACCCTATTTGGGATACTATTGGGTACCCAATATACTTCATGGATATAGGTGGGTACTATCGCAAGTAACCATTGTATGATTCTTAACTTGTTTATTGCTATGACCAATGGATCACATGACCGATCTATGCTCATGATTCTAGCTATAAATAGTTACTTTGGGTATTTTCAGTATTTTGATATAGTTATTGTACTAGTTTCCTTTTCCTATTTACTTATATCTATTTTTATAGATATATTATGTGATCATCATATTGTATATGATTGATTTTTACTTTTTACTATTACAGTCTTCGGGATGTTTATCTTATATCTATCATTCAATTATTTATCCTCTTTTACTACTTGATTGATATGTTTATTACTATTTTTCTATACTCTGACATGAGAGAATTGTCTCCTCATAGACACTCACTAGGCCTTTGCTGTAAGTTTGTAGAATTTGGTATATAAGGAGGCGTGCTTGAGGCCATATAACCCACTGGATCCGGGAACTAGTTAGTGGCTCTTAGGTTACCACCTTATAACTAGATTATCCTATTATATTCTTGGAAAAATGTTTCACTTGTCATTCTATGGGGGTGATACATTTTCTTATTGATTTCATGTTTTCTTATTCTATCCTCACATCATGGAACACTCATAATGTCCTTTATTTTTAATAGTTCTATCTAAACAAAAAACAAATGATTAAAACATTAGGTTATCATCTATAGGTTCAATACTAATTTAAAGTATTTTTATTTGATTCCTTGTCTCTAGAAAATAAATTTACAAAACAAATTCTACATCAGATAACCTTAAACTATGGAAAACCCTAGGCCTTGTCAGATGATAATAAACTGCCTGACATAAATCCAACCATATATGATGATAAATTTTTCAGAGTGATTCATGATGCATGACCTAGATATCAAACATGATATCTAGATCAATGTAGAATGATATACGAGACCTTATGCTCAGATAAAATGCCCCTTTATTCTAAAAAATCCTAGTCTAGAGTAATATTATGTTTATTCTATAGGCATGCACTTGCGTTGTTCCTTAGGAATGACCATGGAGATCTATGTGGTTCAAATCCAACTACAGGATTTCACATCCATTATTTTTTATAAGGTAAATTATTTTTTATTGATTGCTATTACCTTTTTTACATGGATTTACTAGGTTTTTTGAAAAAAAAAATGGATGTTTTGGGGCCAAAACGAGGAGGGTGTGATTAAAACGTGATTATTAGAAATTGTGTGCCAACCGCATGGAAACCATGTTCCCTAGATAGTGGTACTTTCTAGGTCATATGACCTAGAACACGGGCATTAGACCCTCCTGGGAAAACTATGCACAAATGATAGTGGCATAGTATGATGAACATTAATAGGTTCATGATAATTCACCCATTCTAGGTAAATTGTGTCATTAGTTTCCCTTTGGATAGATGTGCTTCATAGTTGGAATAGGGTTTGTAATTCTATGAGGCCTATAAGAACAATACAAATAATAGAATTTGAGTTCTTTAACTCCCCAATTTTAACCCAAAATCACCTATAAATCGCCCCATTAAAACTTCATAGCCCTAGTCGAGCCTCCAACATTGACTCATCTCCCTTTAGATTCAATATTTGGGTGATTTTGGCATGTAATATTCAATAAATCACAAGAAGTACTATCTTTTTCTCCTTTATTCCTTCTTATTAGGGACTTCTCCATTCTTTCTTGGGTCCTCTTTATTTAGTATGGGTTTTGACCTAGGTCGGGATAAAATATTTTTTTCTTATGTCAAATTATGATGGTTATGGTGTTAACCTTCTTCCTTAGGGTATCTCCTTTGTGTAGTTTTTGGTCTGTATCCATTTTCTAATGTGTCCAAATAAGAGTTAGATAATTCTATTATTTTCCCATGTTTTATAATTTTATTATGCGTGATTTTTTTTCAAATGGTTTCGATAATTTGTTTGGGCAGTGAAAAACTGGTTTTCCAAGGGTTTTGGTGTGCCTATGGGAATAGAAATGATTTTCCTTTCATAAATGGTTGTTTTCATGTGTACATATATTGTTGTACTTATGAGTGTGTAATAGGGATAACGTTTGATATAGGAAATGAAATTGAGCACAATGGAATCCTAGGTATATAATAGGTATGACTTGGTCTAGTACATTAGGCGAGTCAGAACGGATGAGGCCCAGTCTGCCTAATAGGTTTTACGTACAAACAATAACTAAGCATTCATGTGATGTGGATTGGGAGATCGATCATGACCTTCTTGTCTGGGAGATTTAATCCCTAATATTACATGCAACATAGGACACTGGTAATCCTAGTGCCTTAAGGATTACCCATGGTTCACATAAAATGATTATTTTTCATATTATATTCACATTTGTTTTCTTATTTAATTAAAATAAATTTTTTATTTAAATTACTATTTTTTTTTTGAAAAAATTAAAATTTTTAACTCTTGTTGGAGTGTTATCCTTTGATCTATTATAGTTGTTATTTATTACGATGTGATGTATCATTCTAATGTATTTCTTATTATTTATTATCAAGTTATAAATCATTCCAAAAGTTTTTGATTGATTATTAGGCACTAGTTTTTAGCCTATGGGGATGGTTAAGGCCTTTTAGGCCATCCTAAAAGCCAAGTCTAGCATCAGGATAGATGGTATCCTTATCTGGTTCATCAAAAAATGGTACTATATAATTGATTTACCTTTCTTTGGGTCATTTTATATGGGGGATTCTGGACAGAACAAGGCTAGGAATACTAGGGATTTAGGTTATGATTGTGAGTGGGGTGTCTAGCCAACCACCTCATGAAAGGACTTAGGTCACCATGGGATTTTTGGGATTTGGATTGTATCCTTCTATAGGTGATACATGAATGATAGAGACTGAACATGGACATTGAGTCAAGGTGGAGTGTATTTTTTTGTGTTTGATATGGTTTTATTCTAATCTATTGAATTTTATTGATGTTGGTTGTTGTTATTTGTTTCGTCTGGATGTTGTATTTATTCTTTCCTAGGTATTATTAATTTTTTAAGCATCATGCCTCCTTGGAAACATCATGAGAAATTATGGGAAGAGGCTGGATAGAATTTTCCCTCACCAATTGATCAGAGATCAGTGGAATTGGTGGTTGGAGCTGTCTAACAATAGACTTTGAAGATGGTTCTATCCATCTCATGCTAAGGAAGATGAACCAGGTCCAGAAAAGAAAAAATATTAATATTTTCTCCTGAAAATTCCTTCTTATTTCTGTGTTAGTGTGGTCCCCAAGTAGGTGGATGATTAGATTGAAAATTTTGAAAGAATATTTATTTTTCTTGATACTCCCAAAGTTCTCAATGTAAAATATCATTCATGTTTCGTGGTCCGAACTGAAGGTAGTGGTGCTTCGTGGTCCAAACTAGAATGCATAAGAAAATGGGTTAGATATGATTCTAGGTTGTCTTTAATGATAATTATTTCCATGTGAACATGCCCTTTACAAGACCCATGAGTTTTTTTATCTTTTCCAGGTGGTTCATACTATGTTGGATTATGCCAACTGCTTTTCTGAATTGGTTCATATCACTCCCGAGGTAGTTTCCAATGCAAAGATAAGGGATTATCATTTCTAAATGGGGGGTTGACCAGAAATTTGGACATGTATCTTCTTGTTAAATATGATGAATTATTATGAGAGAGTGGATCTTGTTCTGATAGTGGAATTTGGGGGAGAAGGTAAGTTTCTATTTTCTAGGATGGATCTTCTGTTGGTCTAAGGAAATGGTGGTTCATCTGAAAAGAAGAGGAATAATGACGAGCAAGATAAGAAAGGAGGTTGTAGTGATCGACTTCATTCTTGAACACTTCCTCCTAGTACCACTGGTTGTGGGTAAGTTGTGTGATATCAGTGTGGAAGGGCATGGTACTTAATGTAACCATATCCAGTTCCACCTTGACTCTACCATCAATGTGGTTGTTTGGGTCATTTGTAGAGGTTTTTTATAGTGGTATCCCATATCAGAGTTGTGATGGTTCCTAGGATCATATGGAATTGATAGATCTTCTAGAACCATGGGGTCCCATTTTGGTAGTTTTTTGGAAGGGTTGGATATACTATTGGTAAGAGAAAGATTAATTTAGAGTCGAATGCTAGAAGTTAGTCCTATAATCAAAATGAGATGATACGTCTTCATGCTATGGATTAGGTTCCAGTAGAATCAGATGAAGGACCTACAATAGTTCATGGAACTCTTTTTATTTCATCATCCATATATGTTGTTTTATTTGAAATAGGTGTATTTAGTTCTTTTATTTCTACATGTCTCATTGAATTAATTAAATTTATGGCCAAGTTTATGCCATATGCATTGGTGTTAGAGATTATACTAGTAATGAAGAGGTAGTGGGGTTTCAGATGTCTTTCATGTGATCTCACTCTGTCAGGGGTTTAATTGTAATGGTACTTCCCGGTTTTTAAGATGTATCTTTTTGATGTAACACGCATCATAGATTAGATAGTGTGTTTCAAGGTTCACATTAATTTCTATCATCAAAAAGTGATCTTTGTTGAACCAGATGAGAGTACTCATGCCTTTCAAGTAAAATTGGATCCTTGATATGGGAGAACTGTACATCTAGTACCAGATTTGTTAAAATTTTCTTTCGAAGTGTCCCCTATGATGCTATAGGATGATGGTAATGGTTCTAAGAATGGATTTAATTCTATTATTGATGAATTTTCATAGGCATTTCATGATTATTTCTAGAGGTTAACACCAAAATGGGTTGTGAAATTTACCATTTGTTGGGATCGAGAACACAACTGATATTTATTCCCTCATATCTTATGTTCCCCATCGAGTTGGTAGAATTAAATATATAGTAAGAATATTTGGAATCCAAAGGATTCATTTTCCTGAGAATCTCTCCTTGGGCCACCCATATGTTGTTTTCTAAAAAGACTAATTTATCTATCTAGTTATGTTTTGATTATCAGTAGTCTAATTAGGTCACTATCAAGAAGAAAAAACCGTTTCCCAATATTGATAACCTATTTGATTAGCTTAATGGGGAAATGTGCTTCTCCAAGTTTTACCTCCAGTCAGGGTACCATCTGATCAGGTTTTGAGAGGATGAAATTCCCAAGATAATATTCCAAATAAGGTACAACCACTTTTAGATTTTAGTCATTTCATTAGGTATGAAATATGATTTTTTGTTTTCATGGAACTTATGAATTGGGTTCCCCATGAATACCTCATCCCCTTCATTATGATGTTTCTGGAGTACATCCTAGTCTAATCCATGATAGAGGACAAACATGAACAACACATGAGTATATTTCTGGTAACTCAATGGGATCATCATCTTTATTATAATATTTCTATGTGTATTATATGTGTTTAAGAAGTTAAATTTCTAGGGAATGTGTTCTCAATGCATGGGGTTTCAGTAGACCCCAGGAAATTCAAAGTGGTAATGTCATTGGAGAAAATGATGAGTTTCTTTGAGATCATGATATTTTTAGGCATGGTTGTCTATTATAATTATATTGAAGGGATTTTTCATGGCCTTCATTTCCCAAGACCATACATACCCTAAAGGGGGTAATGTTTTAGTGGATCTCGAAATTCCATTCATCATTTCAGAAGGTTAAATGAAATTTTAATAAATCCCATTTTTTGACTATACCTAAATATTAGAAGGTATATACGGTCTATTATGATTCTTCATGTATATGTTTTTGGGTGTTTGTTGATACATGATTACCATGTAGTGTCTTATGCATCTCTCCAACATAGAATCCCTGAAACGAATTACCAGAAACATGACCTGGAAATAGAGGTAGTGATACATGTATTGAAAACATGGTACTACTATCTCTTGAGGAGGAAATGTGTGGTTCACTCAGATCATAAGTTCCTAGCCTACATATTATCCCAGAAGAATCTGAATCTGAGGTAGTTCAAGTAGGGTGATTACATTCAAGGGTTCGATTTGGGTATTTTCTACAACATAGGGAAAGGTAATGTGTTATCCAACTTGATAAGTAAAAATATTCCATTTCAAGCAATAAAACAGTCATGCGATTAGTGAAATTTTATGGGACTCTTTTCCTTGTTTCATTTATAGACCATAGATCATAGTGGAGTCATGTTCTTGGATAGTGTCGAGTTCATTCCCACCCTTATGGAGTGGATTAAAGAAGAACAACCTAATGATGAATTTTTCAAGTGTTATATACAACTCTTAAATAGTTGGGAGGTGCCCAGCGAGTGATAAATATCATCTGAGGGACTTATTTACTTAAAGGGTTTATTCATGATGAAAATTTCATTCTAGAAAGGTTTTGATATACTAAAACTAGTAGTATTAGTGGGTTGTTCATCCTAGGAACACAAATAATTTTTATGACATGATACACCGATTCTGGTGGACAATTATGAGAATGGATATAACTGACTTTGTATCTCAGTGGTATACTCATCAGAAGGTTAAAGTGGAGAACCAGAGGCCCCATGATTTCTCCATCCACTCCCCATTCCCATGTAGAAGTGGTACAAGGTATTTATGGAGTTTATCATAGTATTTCCTCAAATGCCATGGGGGAGGAACCTCATTTGGTTTGTGATTGACCATCTGAACTAGTCATCCGATTTCATTTTGATGAAGGTCTCCAGTAATGTGGATGTGTTGGGTTGGATGTATGTTTAGGATATTTTGAGTCTTAATGGTGTGTTTTGACTATTTTTTAGATAGGAACCCTCACATTACCTCTTGGATCTAGGAAGGCCTTCATAAAGAAATAGAGTCACAAATCAGACTCAATATGGAATATCATCCTTAAAATAATGGATAGATGAAGCATGAAACCGAAATTTTGGAAGACATGATTCATGCATGTTTGTTGGATTTTAGAGTCTTGTGGGAAAACTATTTGGGGTTGGTGGAATTAAAATATAATCGCAGTTACTGATCCTCGTTCAAAATGTCTCTCTTTTTTTCACTCTTTGGTCTACCATGTTAGTCAAATTTATACTGAAAAAAAGTGAGTGAGACTTCTTTGTTGGGTACAATCCTAGGGAAGAAGGCATCCAAGAAATTTTATTTCACAATTTAATGATTTTTGAATGTTATAATCCACCTTAAATCATATTCTGACCATTTTTAGTGAGCCTTGGAATTTTTAGATGGTGACCCGGAATTTCTAAAGGGTAGTCCCTCACTCAGGTCATCATCCTCTTGGAATGTAGGGAAATCTAACATTGGGGAATTTTGGCCCTTTTTAGGTTACTAATAGAATTTTTATGGTGTAATACTAGTTAGATTTTCCAAAACATCTAACATTAATCCATGACGTGTTCTATGTGTCATAATTGAAGAAGTATAACCCTAAAAAATATCATTTTCTAAATATTTTTAATTGTAATTGAATTATAATATGTCAATGTTTGACATATCAGTATGGATCGTGGATTTCCATGTGAAATTGATTTAGAGGAAATTCATAACATTGGTTTTGGTCCTTTGGTTGCAAAA
Source organism: Viscum album (assembly GCA_963277665.1). Lineage (NCBI taxonomy): Eukaryota > Viridiplantae > Streptophyta > Magnoliopsida > Santalales > Viscaceae > Viscum > Viscum album. Next base: position 1,542,983,368 of record OY728155.1, on the reverse strand, counting down.
AAAATGATGAAAAAGAGACATGGGAGTAGTAATCCTGGGTGGAGGATAACTATCAACATTCATTCTCTAATCAAACAATGGTTTGAAATTCCTAGGGTAGAATGTTTTCGTGGTAGGGAGAATTATCACATCTGTGGTGTTATTTTTATGTATATTTTATTTTATTTTCATTTTTATACTTGTATTTCATAGGAGGTTTTGGGAAAAATTGATGTTTTCATGTCATATGGAAGGAGGAACATAGTTGGTGCCTAATGAGTATAAATTGTGTTCTATCCCAATGGAAATCATACACCCTAGACAGTAGCAATATCCAAGTCACATGTCCTAGAACAAGAGTGTGTGGCACTCCAAAGATAACCATGCACCTAAGACAATCTAACTTTATGAGGCACACGAGCATGTACCTACTCTAGGTAAATCATTCGTCCATTTTTCCTCTTGGAAATTGGAGCCATGGGTTATTGCACATTTTCTAAAACTATGTTTCAAAACCGTGCATCTTTCCAGAACATTAAATATCATGTAATTATAGTTTTTCAAAAACAAATATTAACCCCAAATCACCACTAACTCACTCCATTCAAACTCTATATCCCTAGGCAGGCCTCCCCATCTCTCACATCTCCCTTAGGATTCAATCATTTGGTGATTATGGTGTCACTTATTAACGAAATCATCTAGCAAGGCTCTTGTGTTGTATTTTCTTACTTCTTCTTGGTCACTTCTCCCTTATTTCTTGTTTTCAATTTCAACATCAAAGTTCTTGACCTAGGTTGGGTCCTAAGATCCTTCCATTTGGTTAATTCATGATAGTTATAGTGTTTTAATGCTTTCTTATGGTCTCTCCTTGGTACAATTTTTGGTTTCCAACTATTTTCAGAATTTTCCAAGAAAGAGGTAGGTGCTTCCATGGTTTACATTTTTTGATGACATTAGTATGCTTTATTTTTTAAAATTGGTTATATAAATTATGTGGGTGGTGAAAAACATATTTTCCATGGGTTTTGGTGTACATAAGGGATTAATAATGATTTTTCTATCATAAATGGTTTTTTGATGTGTGCTTATATTGTTGTAATTGTGATTTATTAAAAGGGATATCATTTTAAATAGGAAATGAAATTGAGAAAAAGGTAATCTTATGTATCTCGGTGGGTATACTAGGACAAGTATCTTACACAATTAAGCAGGGATGAGGCCCAGTCTACCTAATATGATTTACATAATAGCACTAACTAAACAATCATGTTGTGTGCATTTGAGGATTTAGTATGACCTTCAAATCCTGGATATGTAATCATTGAGAGTATGAGGATCACAAGACCTCACTAATCCTAGTGCCTTAGATATTAGTGATAGTGCTCCTAAAATTCTTACCATTCATCTTGTTAATTCATTTTTTTCCTCTTTTATTTCATATAATATATTATTTAAATTTAAATTTTCATTACATTAAAAATATCATGTTTATTTATCATCTAATGTCATTGTATCGAATATAATTTGGTGGTATCTTACCGGTAAATTGTCTCCCACCCATATACACCGTCGAGTGTATGTATACCTTGTTATGATTTACCAAGGTAAAGTAACGTATTTTCGTGGTGGATATGGTGGTTATATGTGAATGTGATTCATCATTGGGGTGTATTGGTGGACCTAGTTTGATGGTTTGGCCCACATGTTGCATAAAGGGTTGGGGTCTAGTTGGTTCCCCACCACTTTTTGGTCTTTTGGTTTCTGGTTGAAAATTATAAATTTTTTATCTCATGTTGTATCATTATCTTCTGATCTATTATATTTGGTTATTGATTATGATGTGATGTATCATTATAGTGGATATTTTAGGGTTGAGTCTCCTGGATGAAATCATTCTAAAAAGTTTCTCTTAATTCCCAGACACACGTTTTCGGTATTTGAGGATTGGGAATGCTCTTTGGTCTATGTCGCGAGCCAGGTTAGGTTTCGAGTTGGATGCTAGCCTGACCTGGTTTGTAACACAGCATGAATTCCACCCTTCTAAAAAACTATCATATTTTAGTAGATATTTTAGAAGAACTATGAATTGATAAAAAAAATTTATTCTAGGATACATAGTAATGTTTAGACTATAAATTCAAGAATCAATACATTAATCATTATTAAACATCACCCCTTTCAAATGGGTTTTAATATCCCAAATATGGAAAGATCAAGAAACAAATTCCTACACCTCGTTTATTGAATCTACCTTTTTTCTATATACCACACTTCATGACTCAAGTTTATTAAATTTCCACAATCATTTCATGAATATCAGTAATATGTTCACTTGGGTCTAATATAAACCAATGTCTTATTCTACATACATGCTCTAATAATGCTCTATATATACACCAATAGAATAGCCTTCCAATAAGAGAAATTTTTTTATATTTAGAAAATAGTCCTCTAATATACATAAACCCTAAAAACATCACTAAAGAACCATTAATTTGAATATGTTAGGTGGTAATCCCTTGGTTACCTGAACCATATCATCATTTCTAATAAAATAATATTGATTCCTAATTTAAAACAAAAATACTCTATACTAAAAAGGTGTTGGGATACTTCGATACCTTTTACCCATTTGGTTATTCATTTTCTTCAACCCCTTTCACTCATTTGGTCCAAGAATTAAGGCCTTAAACTATGGTCTCCATTCTTTGAGATATTCAATAATAGTATAGACCATCATTCACATTAGATCTTTCATTTTATTTTTGGTATATGCTCTATCACATTCTGGATAAGGTGTTATGACCTTAAAAACAGTCATTTTTAACCAGAGCTATATAACCATAAACTATAGAACTTAACAATTCAAAATCCAATAAACATAAACTACAACATAAAGAGACATAAAATCCTCTTGTTGAAAACACATAAAGGGTTAATGGAGATGAAATTGATTCCCCAGTCACTCAAAAATTTTTTATCTACTTTTAAAAATAATTATTACACAAAAGAAAAAGTTATAAAGATTGTGGGACCAAACATATGCCTTTACCAAAAATAAAGTTTGTCTTGGGAAACCCACAATTGTAGGGAAAAGTTAGACCAATAATACATCATATCACTTCACCCTAAATGAGTTTTCCATACACAATGGTGAACATTTTAGTATTCCTGAAGCCTCCTTTAATATTGTCTCTTCCATGAAGCTGCTTAATTTTTCAACTATTTGAATCCCCAATAATGTTTCATTGATCTAATAAATAGAATATTCAACTCGAAAGTATGCATCTATTTAGCTAAGAATACATGATCGTTGGAATGAAGGATATTACTTGATGGAAATGGAGTCTAGTTTGTGTTTATGTAAATCCATACTTAGATGATTAGGAAGTTTTAAATGAATGTGATCTTATAGTACATGATTATGACAATATTTGTCGTATCATCATTTCCCAGTGTTTGGAAAATTTATGTGCTCAAAATCTAGAGGAAGATAATATCATAATGGAAGGTTGTTTTCGAAGATAAACTCTTCATAAATATAGTAATGTCATGTGTTTCTTAAATAATAGGTTTTAAAAATTATTAGCTTCACAAATATGAGGATCTTTGCGAATAAGAATTGTGAATTGTGCAAGTATTTTATAGTACTCTCTCCAAATATGAGAATCAAAACAAACAGGTTAAATTTCATTAGAGGTTTGTGAGTGATGGAAGTTCATGAACATGCCTTTTTGGTTTCATGAATGATATTCTAATGGAATGAGAACATCAAAAAATCTTGAGCATATATATATGAGGCTACCCCCACATCATTAAAAGTGAAAATCATTGGATAAAATAATGAATCACTCTAAATTCATGATGGATGAAGAGATTCACGAAACATGTATTGAAAACGATATTGAGATTCATGAGAAAAATTCTCTAGTATTGACCACTTATTAAGTATCAAATAAAAATGTATTCCACAATGATGATGTATTTCTTGATTACATACTGAGATTTTAAAAGGCAGTTGTTCCATGAAGGTTCTTTTCTTCAAAAAGGTAGCTAGCTTCACAAAGTAGCTTTGTGAATGACAGTATTAAACATCAAGTTTTAGTGAATAGTTATTTCAAGTTCATCAAATCAGTACTTTGATGCAAGAAGAGCCACATGCTTGTAAGGGACAAAGAATAAAAACTAATCTATTGATGCAACCTCTATGTAATAAAACTGATTGAGACTTCACCCAAAACAATGAGTAAGGGGGAGTTAATAGAAGTTTTTTGAGGGAGGCAATGTGTTATCCGTAAAATATTGTAACAGTATTGTGCATGGAATAGGGGGATTATGTCATATCTTCTTTATTCCATAACTAATAAGGATTAGTGGATTTATGTATGAAAGAAACAATGTCAGTATATGCTCCATGGACTTGCCCTTTGTAGTGAACCATGAAAAACTACTATATTGTCTCTCTACATATGATTATTTAAATTAATACACATTATCATTAGATGGGTTTAAATGGTTTGTACTAACATGGTAATAAGATTCATAACATTAGAAGAAAAAATTGATGCCCTGATTCACCCCTCCCCTCTTAGGAAATTCCATGGTCCTACAACAACCCCAAAATATGTATATATATATATATATATTCCCACACTATAGCCTTCTAACCAGATTCATGTTTCCATCCTATGGAGAAAAAATATAATACATTTATTCCTTGATTATATTATAGATAAACCCATCAGACGAGTATGGTAAGTGTTCATCTCTAATATATGTGTCCCATATCACTATCCCTAATTCAAACTCATTGAGTTATGATTTAAAAACACATAATCCAACCATTCAATTAGATTCAAAACCATCGATATTATACGTGTGTGAATCATGCTCATTTTCAAAGAAATAAAGTGACATTTCATTCTTAAGTATTTTCTAGTCATCATCATGTGACCCTAAAAATTATAAAATGATGTTCTATGATTCAGGAACATAAATAGATTTTACCCTCTTATGTTTTTTTTATATTAGGAAAGGAATTACATTTTCACATTTGGAATCCATTAACCTTTTTTTATATTCAATATCAACCTTTGGTAAAAACTGTATGTACCTAAACTTATGTACTAATTTCAGTAGAAACTATAAAACTATAAAAATTAGTACCCTTGTGGTCAAATTTGAATAAAATTAAACACTAGCTCTAATTATACCAACTTGAATGACCATAAAAACCCCATGAAAACTAGTATATTACTCAGTAGATCAAACTAATATAAAGGGTGACTTCAGAAAAAGATGAGTATCGATTATAAAGGCATTCAAATTATATGATCTAGGAAAAACTGATCCTTTCGGAAGGAAATAGTATGATAAATCTCGTCTTTTTGATGACTCATAAAGGGCGTACTCAAATAACGTCGAGTTCCTACTCACTAAGCATCACCCATATCTAGAATATGAAACTGTATAGCCATATAAATTGAAAATACAGTAAATATGAAATTATTTTGGGGTCTAATATATAATCCCAAAAAAATATGTACTCAATGGATCCATTAACCTGGGAAAAATTTAAATAATACATTTGTTCCCCATTCGTTTGATAGTTTATCTTTTTTGTACAGAATGTGTAAAGATGTAACATCATGATGCTTGAACCCCCCTGAAAGTTAAAATCCACATTACAAATTCCCCTATCATAATCATCATCATATTGAGTTATCTCCCTTCAAATCTGAATTGACCATGTTTAGTTTTATAGTGATGGCGTTCATTCATATACTCATCTTTGAGTCATTAATCGGAGGAAATCCCTCTTACTAGGGTTTTTTAGAACCATGATTTTTATAATTTATTCAAGATCAATGTTTTAGTGGATTTAGGTAATCCTAAAATTTCTCTTTAGGAATATCATATATTACAATAAATAGGTTATTATAGTGAAATGGAGGTAAAAAAATTGATTAGTGAATGAGAAGAAAATTAATTTACATTCATTTCCAATAAAATATGATCATACATAAATTAGATTGTTTTTAGGTAAAAATTTATTATGTATGAGCTTCCAAAAAGGCTTGGAGTTCTTCATTTTATTTTTGGTACTCATCCACATCATTTTTCTATCTAACTAACTCATCCTACTAAGATGGACACAATCTTTCTACATTTGTAGCAACATTACTCTTTTTTATTCTTAGATTCTTCAAATAATTTTTTATTTCAATAATGTTCCTCTCTTTGGAGTTCCATATATTTTTTATGTCCATCCACTTTAATGGCCTAGTCCTCATCCATACACTTTTTCTTTTTTGATTCATTTTTTGGAAAAACCATTCATTGATTGAAATAGTTTAGAAACCCAAAAATCCCATCACTGATCATGTCCATAAGATAATTCTTATTGAGAGATTTTCTAAAACCCACACCTAAAGGATTTTATTTATGTTATAATGGACTATACAGTAATCAAATCTAATGTATCCCAATTTTTGTGAACAATGAACAATAATTGTAAGGCTTTATCAGTAAAGAATACATAGGATTTTGAGTAATTAATCTTTGAATGTACCTATATATATTGGTGGGTAGTGAATTGAGAACTGGGGGCCTTCTGGTCAGATTCAAATCCACTTTCATAAGTAAAGATATACTTAGTTACTAACTCACTCAATGAAGCCACATGTGACATGTCCATTGAGCTCCTATGTCCTAAAGAAATACCAATATCCATACTCCTTACTAGTTGAATATGATTATTAGAGACGTCCTCCAACAGATTTTTCATTTGAAATTGTACTATTAAGAAAGATAAATTATGTTTTATATGTCATCAAGAAAGAAGTAAAAGTAAAAAATAAGGATGTTTTAGGAACTCTCTGACTCATGGATATGGGTATTCCTTGGTAGATGTCATATTTAGTGGGGGTTCATCCTAGGTAATCATCTCAGTAGGAGCTCTATCACTTATAATGAAATGAACCTCATCTGTGGGTACCAAACAATGACATGACACCATTGTAATTCTACCATCCCTAGAATTGTTAGGTTGGTTTGTGGGTTTGGATTTCCCCCCACATTTATGGCCTTGTAATTTTCAAAATTAGACACATTTTTATAGTGTATACCCTCTAGATAACCTTTAGGGTCTACCTATGGGTGTCTAAGGGAACCCACACTTTCTGATTCCTAAATAAGAGGCACCTCTACCACCATAGGAGGAATGGTCCTGGTCTCTTGTTGGAAAAGTATTTTAGTGATATTATTTATAGATGAAGTTGTAGGAGTTGATAATTAAAATCAATGAATTGCATGAGTAATGGTGAAATCAAAAAACTATGGGGGATACACACATCCTCACAATACTTTTTATATCTAATGGATTTCATTTTAGTCTTCAGAAACTTCTATTGTTTTAAAGAGAACATCCACTATGGTGTTATAAATGATAGTGTATAAATATCCAATATAATAATAAGATTATCAATAATAACATAAAATATATTATCATATTCTGGTATAAAATTTGAATCACAGGATCTGTCTTCATCAGTGACAAATAAGTTGGTTTCCCCTTGCATTCCCTCCACTACAGGTACCTTTAGAGGGAGTTTAATTTTACCCAATATTTCTCCATAGAAACCCCCAATACACACATTTTAACTTTTAATGGAGGTAAATACTATGATAAAGACGTATTAATGTTCAAATATTGGTTAAAATATAGGGGAATAAAAAATATATAATCCCTTACGTTATAGAAAATATTTTTATCCAACACCATTGCTCTCTATTTGCATTGAATCTCATATGATGAAGAAGATAACCTACTATATAATTCCTTCATGGAAAAAGAAGAATATATGAATAACATTCCCATTAATGATTTCACATCACCTACATTTTATCGGATTGAACCTTTTCTTCTTCCTCATTCTTTTCACTTTTATAGCTACACTCCAGATTGACCCAAGTAGTGTACATTAGATGCTTCATCGATATTGTCATCGTCACAACTATATTGAAATAGGTGATAGTAAGATGCTAAAAGTGACATGGGATTAACATGTTTTATAGTTGAAATAATTTTTATCATATATATTTGGAGTAGACAAGTCCATTCGCTTCCTCATCTTGATATTTCTCAAATTCCCCTTCAAGGGTTCCCTGATCTGTTAAGTCTCTCAACCACAAGGTGATGGGGACTATCTTATCACTAATGGATCTTAACATATTCAATTCTTGGATGTGCCTCACTACCTTCCAATGATATAATTAGTGTTGAAATCTTATGAAGATTTTATATATCCAGGTTTGTGGATATGGATACCACTTTGTAAAACATCCCAGAAGTCCATGTCATCAGCTATAAAGGGAAGGTTTCTCCAAAACCAGAAAAAATTAGGATATACATAATCTTATGATCCATTATATAGTATCCCCTTCGGTATTGATGAATATTTAGAAACCTCATATTTTAACTTTTTTTTAGGCCACTTATGATTAATCATGGATCCTCTCCATCATCATCATTTAGACCACCATAACACAGTTTATGTTTGTTCAAGTTTTCCGACTCTCTGTTGAAGGTAAACCTAAAAAATATAGATGAATTAATAATTTAGGAACATACCCTATTAATCCCTATCTAGAAATATTATCTTTCACCCTTCTCAGTCTCTCTATGGGAGATGATACTATGATCATAGAGACATTAGTCGAAAATATCCTGTTAAGGTATGAGGATATCTTGGATCAGACGGAAATTGTAGTTAGTCAAATAAATAAATTCACAGTAGGAAATATGATATTGTTTTAGGTTTTCACTTGGGAAATCGTGAACTATTTTTATTCTACCGTCATCCAAATTCATTCCACCGAGATAGTTATAAAAACAGTTACCCCTTTTCCCTAGAGAAGCATGAATTGGTGAGGAAACTTATTTGGTGTGTATGCCTCACAAAAAATGTTACAGTTCATCCTATATGCCAACACATAATCCCATAAGTCAAAATTTTGTAACAGAGACTCATAATCAATAATAAACCCATTGATAATCATGTTAGTAGTAGGGTCAACAAAAGGGAAGAACTTGAAATCCTATTCTAGACTCAAGAGTTTCAATACCATCTTTCCCCTCAGAGAAAACAGTCATACATGATATAGAGTCAAAATAAACTGTCAAAATATTCCTTATGGGAATAATAACATACTAATCATACCATATTCATTGAAATTATATATCATCCATCCTCACATAACTTCAAACATGAATGGTACACAAAAGCAAACCTTTATATTGTAGATATGTAATAAACACTGGTGAATTCTCATCAGTATTGGCGCTACTATGTGCATAGTATCCACCTCTATGAGAATGGTTTATATGAAAAATGTTCTCTATTGTACACCATTTTTAATGTCACGATCATGAAGAAAGTACCCAATTTTTTATATGGCCTAAAACCCTACCAGTCATGTATGAGCAGGGATGTTGGGATTGATTTCAAAACCCCATTATTTGTATTAACCCCTTTTTAGTTCAATCCAGTATGTCCATGGGACTCCACATTTATATATAAAGGGTAACACTATTGAATTCATTCATGATGACTCATTTACTTGATAGATAATAATGATCAATATATTGGCCTTAAATGAGCTTTCTTTTCATGGTCAAGGATCTTTCTTTACGATGTTATCAACCATCTCAAACATCTCTTGAGTCAATGAAGATGTTCGTCGACGTTCCCACTGTACATCATTTTTGGTATGAACTCATTATATATATTTGAGGATAAATACCATAGAAAAATTTTATGTATCACAGATATATATTTTCATTTCCCCATGGAGTAGGTGGAGGTTGTTCATCTCAAAAATCCAACTTCTATGTAATTTTGCAAAAATGTCTGTCTTATAATAAAAATAAGTTTTCATCATCCAAACATCAACATATATTGACATCATATTCATGTTATTTTAAAACTAGTCTCATGTTCAAAGGACCAAAAATACCAACATATATTCATGTTTTACTCCTCCCCTAAGAAATATATCTCTATCTTCAATCCTACCATTGTGTTAATCTTAGCTAATTGATGGAAGGGTGTTGAGTTGTAGTGTGTCTTGGGCTCAAGTACATGGTATTAGCTTTTTGTGGAATCCTCAAATCAGTGCATGATATACATTTAAGTTACCTCACCTAAAATATTACAAAACCCTCGTGAATAAATGTTAGAACCCCCTATATTGGTGTATTACCTTATTTAGGAATTCTGAATATTTTTGTTAGGTCTCTGGATTTTATTATATGATGGGTGTCTATGACCGTAGATTTGGAGAAAATATGAGGTCATGTTCTCCTAGTTGTTATAAATAAATCAACTAGAGTATCCTAGAGTTTGGGTTTACATTATTAAATTGGAACTATATACAATGAATCACTTCCTGAATAACCAAATAGTTTAGTTGTTTTAATAAAATAGATATTTAATTGAATCTCAAATACATTTTAAAACATAAAAAAGGTAGTGATTGATAAAATATATATTCTATACAGAATATCCTTACATATCAATCATATTACACTTCCTAGTATCTTGGGGGAAATAAAAAAATATTGGGTGAGTTGAGATGCTCAGTAAGGGTTACATACAACAGAAGATAACATGTAACAAATAACACCTATTCAATATGGAAATGTAAATAACTAAAAACATTCCATTTAATGAGTAACTTGATTATAATAGTAATATGATAGGAAAAAATTATGCTCAAATAATTCTATATTACTAATCACATGAAATTTAATCTTATTCATGGATATCAAAACTATTCAAATAATCACATGGGAATCAATAACTAGTATCATAATTATGGAATTCATAATGTCTAACATCATTAATATACTATTAAGGATTCAATCCAATACAATTTATATAAATGGGTAATGCCTCATCCAAATAACCAAACATGTTTGTTTCAGGAGACCCACCAATGCATTGAGGGGATATAATAGGACCCTCATGTTACTTACTAAGTATAATTCATTCATCATATGAAATAAGTTAATAAAAATTCAATACATAACCAACATAAACATTCATATTAGAATGAAAGCATATGAAATTGTAATATTTCTCTAATAAAACTGATCACAAACATTCAAAAAAATTAATTAGGATAGTATCATTACAACAAATCCTCATGGGAGCATAATTAAAATAAAATGTTATTTCCATTGAAGAACATAAATACCATAAAAATATCATTAAAAACGTTCTTGAGGAGAATATAATTTTCACATTGAAATTTATTTTAGAAACCAAAAATTTCTTAAATACTATGAAAACAATTCTTTGAAAATAACTATTGATAATAGAAAACTATTGTTCAATGCATTGAATGGGAATTATGGCGAGAATATTCCATTCATTCCATTTATGTTTAAATAAATATTCCTTTCACATTTTTTGGAAAAAAAATCAAAAAGTATCTCATTTGAAAAATGACATGAAGATTCCTTTTAAGAAAAATATCAAACAGACAACCATGGGTGAAAATAACATTAAAAAACTATAGGATACTATTAAATTTTTCTTGCAATCATTTTTATAAATTATGGATATGGATGGAAAAGGGTTTTCAACCAAATAAGAAATTAATGAAATAATTTATTAGAAACATTTTGTCAATAATTTTACGTGACCACGGGAGGAAAATGGTAATATTAATTTAAAATTTCATGAATAAATATTGGAGAATAAAGTTAAATTGTTTTATTATATACTTTTAAATAATTTTTAAATGAAAATGCAAGCATAAACAATCCATATTAAGTTGATATTGAAGTATAAATACTTACATTTTTAGTAACTTTTTAATCATAACCCCCATTAAATAAATAACTTCAAATGAATCATTAAATACTATGAATATTAATATATTCATGATATCTAATATTTAAGGGTCATTATATTCACCTTATAAAAAATTGGGTGTGTATTACAAAATATTCAACAATGGATTATAAATTGAGACAAAATATCTTACCAAGATAAACTTGTTAAAGACAAAATTAATATATGAGTTTATTTTTTGAATCAAATCAAAATGTATATTATAACATGGTAATAAAACATAAAATAATATATATTTTTCGAATATAATCTTAAAATATAAATGATTGTGAAGAAGTATTATAACCTAGTGAAAAGAATTTGCGTTTTGAAACACTTTCCAATTGGTAGCATTCAAGCAAATCCCCTTAGATGGAATAATATGAATTCAAACATAAAATGGAATTTTGTACTGAGGATTCTTTAAATAATGTAAAATTATAGTATATACACCATATAAAATAAATTAGTTTTATAACATTAAGATATTCATCCAAAAATGAAAATTGAGATGAAATCCCTAACCCCAGGTTTCCATTCCATTGTATTTTTCAAAACCTCCTATAAAATATAGATATATTTATTATAAATCAATTAAAATGACATAATAAAAGATTTCATTATATATATTTTTTACTTAAAATATTATATCAGTAGTTTATTAACAATTATATGATAAAATCATTGTTTTGAGTAATAAATGATTTGTTTTCCATGTATGTTACCATTTGTTAGTTTTGGTCCATATACATTGATGATGGTTCCATCATATATATAATTTTAATAATTATATAAAAATAATATATATTAAAAATATATTTATTTATTGTAATTTATTAAAGTTATAGATAGAAGAAATGAATTAAATTGTTCATGGAGATGGTAGGCCATATGTAAGTGTAAATGTAGTTCCTTTTTTAACAAATGTAAAAAATGAAAAGAGAAAAATAATCCACCATTATAAAATAAATTTTTTATCATATATACCATATAAATTCATTCAATATATCTTTATTACCATCCATGTCATAATAAAATGAAAAATGAATCACAACTCTTCATGGAGGTGGCAGTCCACACGTACAAATGAGCGATGTTATCATTTTCTGATAAAATTAATGTTATGAATTTGGATGTGAAATTATAATTATAGTAGTATTATTATTTCTTAAATATCAAATATATAAATAAATCCACCATTATGTCAAGCCGTGAGTGGAAGTGATGGAAAATGAATTACATTGGTTTCTGAGGTGGTAGTCTGCCATACACGAGATAAATGGTTTTGTTTCCCATTTGATGGAAGAAGAGACAGATATAGCTTTTGAAATTAACATAATATCATATAAGTATATTATATATTAAATTATTTTTTTTATCATGGTTTAATAATATTGGATGGAGTTAGAGTGATAAATAAAATAAAAACACGTGGTTATGAAATAAACCTCTTCTTCGAAAAACCACTATAGATGTATACCAAAAGCCTTACCGAGATGGTTTTATGATCAAAAAAGTGTTTCTAGTTTATTGGGAGGTATATAAGGAAATTGATTTTTTATTAATTTTATAGACTAAAGGGAAATTTATATGTGGATATTAGATGATAGTGGTGTCCCTTTATAAGTTCATAAGTAGAAAAACATGAGATTTTTGAAACGAATAGTATATATAAACATTTTACACAAAATAAAATAGCTTTAATGTGGACAATTATATAACCTTATATGATATAAGGTAAAAATATTTCAAAAAATATAAATTTTAATTTTTTTGGTCATTTTAACACTTATCTTTTTAGTTTAACCAATGGTAAACCCATTTTAACCTTAATCATAGTAACCAATGTTTTCTATTTTTAATATTTATTATGATCCAAAATTAGTTCAAAATTATCCAATAATATTAATTATGATTATTTGTAATAAATTTAATTTATTTTATGAAATTAAATTCACATAAGTGGCATAATTTAATTTTAAATTAAACCCAAAAGCGTGATAAAAAAATTTGTTTCCCAATGAAAATAATATCATAAGTATAAAATATTTTCATATCAATATTCAAAATTGAATTGAATAAAATCAAGAAATCTTTATGTGTAATAATATAATTGAATTAATTTTAATTTTAAAACCATTTGAAACAAAATGGAACTTTTTAAATCCATTAAATCAAAAAGAAAATTTTAAACAATATCATTATTTTTTACAATTTATCGAAAAATTAATCTTTTTAGAAAAATATAAAAAATTAAATCTAAGATGATTTTAAAAATAAATTCACTTTTTAAAATAAATTTTCTAAAAGTTTCAAAACTTATTTTTAAGAATAATTTCACAAAACATGATGAAATCGTTTTTTAGAAAAAAATATTGTTCTTAAGAATAAAAATGAATTTATTCCTATACCATTCATAGAAAAATATTTGATGGCTGATAAAAAATTAATGAATATATAATATATAAAGTTCATTAATATCATTCACCAATATATATTAATTTAATTTATTAAGATAAAAAAAATTCTACACAGAAACACATATTGTCAGAAATACATTTTATTTACTTTAAAATGATTTTTATTTATAATAAATTAACAACCCATAAATTTATCTTATAAAAGTTTAATCCATATAATTTTTATAATTTAGTTATTCCAACAAATTTTATATCTAGGTTATAATTTTGATATTTAAATAATACATTTCATGGGTCATTTAAAATCGATTTTTCTTGTCATATACATTATCTAACCTACAGTTTTTATTTTAGAATATTATGGTGTTAGAGTTATTATTTTTATAACCTTATATATAGATGAAATACCTTACATTCAAAGAGTTTAATAACTATGATCAATGTTCTCTATCTCCTCCTTTATACGTGTAACAACTTCAATATTGGAAATGAGGCTGAGATTTCTTATCATATTTTCTCTTAGAAAATGAATAATTCACCAATAGTTATCAAGTGAAATATTAATGTGGTATAAAGGAAAAAGGAATGGAAAATAATGATCTTATAATGATCTCATTTGGGAAAAAATTCACTAATGCCGTCTCCCTAGTGATGTTTATAGGATCTTCACCCCAGTGCCTCACTTTGGTGCCCTATCCTGGTCCTATTTTTGATGATTTGCATAGATATTGTAATGTATCACCTTAAAAAGGTTGGTTCACCTAATTAATGTTGTTTTTTCATGGATTATAATTCCCTAAATTGATGGGACTAGGATGAGATAATGAATTTTTCACTTAACATGATGAGTGTGGGGGACTTAAAAAAATAGAGACTGTAAAGCTATAAGGTTTGATCATGTTGAGACAAAAAGCATACTGAATAAGGGGAAAATATTTATAGGAATGGGTGGTCTCATTTATAGGTTATTGCACCCCTATTTAATTCATTCACTAGAGTTCCTCTAACTTTCATGAGAGAAAAATTCTTCAACCCAAGCATAGTCCAGTTAACCTGTTGATACCATCATGAATGGCAGGATCTTCATTGAATTTAGGCACATTTGATTTATCTTAAAGAATATAAGGTATCTAATTGCCTCGCATGTACCTCAATATTTGATCCCTATTCAAATGACTGAGTAAAATTATAAGAGTTATATTTTTGGATTTTTTAATCAGAAATATGTGGATAAGGCAATGGGAATATCTAGATACCTTATAAAAGATCATTCCCAAGGATTTTCACTGAAACATGGTGACTAAATAATGGTTCCTATCCCCCATGCGTCACATGCCGTACACCTAGTCCCATATGAATTTCCTATATCTCTTTGTTCATGTGGTCAAACTATTGTTCTCATGTCAACCTTCATGGAACCTCCTCCAAATGCAGATCTAATAATCGATACTCTCATATGTTCTTATAAATTGGCCTGAGGTGTCCTTTGTTAAGATATTTTATTTTATAAATGGATTCCCATAACTCACATCACCTAGTTCTCCCTCTCCACTCAAATTAGCTTATAAAACTTAAAATATATGATAAATAACCAAGGGGATGAATAATTGAATCATCCAAAGGTTTAACCTTCCTGAAAAAATGGTTTCTCCCTAGTTTTCAAACACTAATAATAAGGAACCCCCAAATTGACCATTTCCCATGTGCCTCACACCTAGCCCCTTCTAGAGCACCACACTATTCACAGATGTTATAAAACCCCTTCAATGATCCCCACATTAGTGCAATTATATTCCCCAGAATACAAATTTGGGACTGCCATAATCTTATGGTTAAACTTGGATGACCCTTCACCCCATCCTTCTATTTGGTTACCACCTTGATCTATCCTCTAATTTATGGTACCACTTTACCCTAGCCTCAAAACAGGGTTCCACTTTCCACTAAAATCTAATATATGGTTCCACTTTACCCTATCCTCCAAACTAGGATACTATATTAACCATACCCTCAACTAGGGTGAACCTCCAATCCCCACCTAAAAATAGGGTGTTCCATAATGGTAGAGAACCTTCTCACCCAATACTTTTACCATTTAATCTACCTTTCCATTCCTATTTTGAAGGCAATGGATCTACATGACCAGGGGATTAACACCCATGCTAAACCATTATATTATGTATTCTTTTGGTAAGAGGAGGCTCTGTAATTTCCATACAATATTAATAGAGTCCAATGGGTGATCATAATCACATATCCCATTTACAATGATGGAATATATTGTGAGGAAACTGAAGTGATCTTTCCTACATTACCATGACCATAATGGATCCTATGTCCAATAATTGAGCCCATTGTACATGGTATTACCTTATATGTGAAATAATCGTCCATGTCTTTATTGATTATTTCATCACCTTGGATCATCAATGACCTTGGGACACCCAAATCTGGGTAACAAAAATCCTTGTACAAGTTCCACTCACACTCTCACAATTCTTAAGTAGCACCATAGGCAGCTCATACCAAATCCCCAACACATATTCCTCATAGTGCCATACCCCCATGATTCTACTCATCATTTACATCCTTAACATAAATATTCATAAGTGGGAACTCCCTATGGGAATCCTACTTAGGTGTAACACCAAATCAATCATTCCCTAATTAATGATATTTTCCTAATATTTATTTACTAATTAGTATCTAGGTATTCCCATTCGGTATTCCCCAACTCACCTTTGTAAGGACACATTCCATGTGAAGACCCAATTAAAGGGTTACATTAAATGTAAGACATATAACCTTCAAAGGAATATTTTCCCATAGAAGCACATGTTATGGAATCATTAATGTCTAATCCACATTTAGTCCTCTATTTTCACCTTATATTGGGACTGAAAATCCTCTTTTCACAGTCGAATACTACATGATAAATTTCTAACCACATTATTTCAAAATTCATTGTCAATGTCCTATTATGTGACCATAAATTGTGAAACATTAACTACATCATCTTTGATTCTTATTTTTGTAGGATGCATCGGATACCTCCATGAAGTTAATAACCAAAATAACCACTCTTTCATATCCATTTAATATGGATATATTCCCTTAGAACACATTATCATTAGGCTATATTCTTGATGAATATATTTCCTACTTGATGGTTAATTTCCCCATTGGTGAATTAATAAGATTTCTCATAGGTTATATTCCCTATGAAACATACCCATCCATAATGGTATTTATTACCCTTTAGAAAAACTAGAAATATTATTCCTTGTGTAAGTCCCTAATCAGTAATTTCTAGGCACTGTTCTTATTATAGTCCACTCTTTTGGAAATTAAAATTCTTATAGGTGGTCATGGTCATATGAATTTAAAATGAACCACTAAAGTCTTTTTCAAACAAGTATAAAAGGGAAAACATGCCACATTATGTGAAACCTAAATAAATGGGTTCTAGTTCCCTTTGTAGGGATATCTAAGAAACCATTATTACGGGCCTATTCCCATTATCATATCACCCTTCATCTCCCTTAATAATGATATACTATAGAGTCCCCAAAAATATGACATTAAACCATAGCATAATAAATCAATAAAAGAAATATTGACAACCAATGATATATATAGATAATCCAATTAATAGATAACCTTAAATTACTACAAACTTTTTATATCAATGTGGGACTATGATTAGATCTCTAGAACATGGGTAACTAGTCTTGCACTAGGATTTGATATGGATTTATAAATATGACTCAAATATTTAAGAAATTCCTATAGTAGGAAATATTTCCCCTGTAAATGTTTTTGTATGATTCTAATCCACCATCCACTCAAACAATGTGTCTTCCCAAGCATTATAGGTAAGGTCCCATAGAAAACTTTACATTATAAATTATGTCTATATTGAAGGAGAAAATTATTCTTAGGAATTTCCTTAGGGTTTCCATAAAAAATATAATCAAATACTTAAATCCAAAAAAACATTCATGGATTGTCGTGATAGTTTGATACAACAATCCATAATTCTTTATTGATGTGTCAGAATTAACTTCACCTTAGTATGAATAATGGTGTGTCTGATATAACTCAAGGGGTGGTTTTTTAGTATTTAATAATAATTTTAGCTCATAATGCACATCACATAATCAAAACATTGAAAATATTTGCAGATTATATTGATACATTAGGAATTTAATTTTTTATTCTCCTTTGAGGTATAGTAATTTAAAATACATAAATCTAATACATGGTGTGTTTGGATTGATAGAAATTGATTATTTTCAGTTTAAATGTGATATTTTTGTCTAAACTGAGCATCACATATTCAAAATTGAGAAATAACATTCATATTTTTCTATAATTTAGATAAATAATTCATGACATATTTATAGAATGTAATAACTAACCTTAAATAAATATAACATTTTGTGTGTACGGTATGACCAAAAGTGTTTGTTTTCATTTAATAGTGACATTTTAGTTCAAAAGTTGTGCCACATACTCAAAACTAATAAAACACACTATGGTTGTTTTATTATTTTAAGAAAATGATTCATGATTTTTTTGATAGGTAAGAACTAAAAAAATGCTGATTTGAAACATGGTGTTGTGATTTTGAATAAAAGTCCATGTTTTCTATTTAAAAGAACAATTTTAATATAAAAAATGTTCCAAAAATTCAAAACAATTAAAATATTCATGTATTGTATTTATAATTTTGATAAATTATATTTTATTCATTTGTGACATATAGAAATTAACCTCAATTCAATGTAACACAAGGTCTGACTAATATGACTGATAGTGCATGTAATAATTTATAAGTTTCATTTTTGTTCAAACGAGAAGAACACACACAAATCCAAGAAAACACACCCAAAATTTTCTTATAATTTTTAAAAAAATAGATAATTAATTTTTGACATGCCGTGATTGACTATATGTCAAATTTATACACATTTTTAGTTGGTACGACTAAACGTGTCTATTTTCATTTAAAATTATCATTTATTTTAATGTGTAGGTCACATATGAACGACCAATAAAACATTATTCGGTTTTATTTATACGTCATGAAAATGAAACCTAATTCATTTTCTAATGGTAGAAATTAACCACTTGTCTATAAGGCTCAATGTGTGGACAATATGACTGAAATTACATGTTTTTAGTTTAAAAGTGTCATTTTAGTTCAAAACATACGTCACATACTCAAAACTAAGAAAACACACTTGTATTGTAATTATAATTTATAAAAAGAAAAAATTATTTATTTATTAATTTTTTGAAGTAATCGTATATATCTAGAATTAAAATTTATTAGGGATTATATAAAATTTTAATTTTTAATTGTTTTTTATTTAATAATAATAAGATAATAGTGTTTTTATTATAAGAACAATATTTTTATCAAATTTGAGATCATCATTGGATAATTTAATCTATGATATTTTTTTATTGGTTGATCATTGAAGAAGTTGTATTTCTAGAATAGATAAATGTTTCTATATTTTATAACCACTTACACAATCTAGTATTTTTAACATTGATAATATTATATTTTGTATTATTGATGTCATATACTTAAAGATGACATGACTTCATGTGTTTTAAATTGATACTAAGTGGAGTAACAAATCCCACTCATCATGTACCATATAAGACATGCTATTATGGTTGACTCTACATGAATTGGAATACTATGACTTATTATTGGCTACTGATAAGTCATAAAATTATGTATCTTTAAAGAAAACACTATATAATGGACAATCTATGGTGTTTTCTTTATATTATATGTTTCATGTTATAAATTGAAATGTTATTTGTCTATTATGATCATTTTTATTCATAAATATTGAATTTCAATATTTCTCCATTGTCTAGGGTTCATTTATATGGAATTTTAGTGGTTGGAGTTCCATGTCTTCATAGAGTTGATGGTGTATATGGTTCGCCAATTAAAGAGTCCATTTGGCTATTAACCATCCCAGTAGAATAATATATCTAGGCCATGGGTCCCCCATGAATTTATTATAGTATGAAACCCTCCCATAATAATTAGTTTTGGGTTCTCTACTCATATATTAGTTATCCCACAAGATCGATTCACACTACATACATTGGGTATGAGGTCCTCCATAGGGATCAATAACTCTCTTGGATTATACACACACCTCAGCGAGGCACGAGTCACCTAATAATACTTCACTACGGGATGGTGTGAAACTGATAGATATAAGATATATTGGGTATTATGGGTCTGATATTTATTTATTGGTCCCCCCTTTTATGAATCTTATTTAGTGAAGTTGAGCTGATGATAAGACTATTCCTATCCTTGGTTTCCTTTTTTATATGACTTATAGCTAAATTATTAATTTTTTGGATTTTTGTGATTTTTTATGATCTAGAAATTTCTTGATATGAATGAGATATGATATTTTTTGTATTTGAGTGGTTATTTTTAGATTTTTCCTTCTCAGTCATGATTTTATTAAACTTTTAGAATATCCATTATATTTAGGATACTCATTTTTCCTCTGAATTGGGTTTTGACATGTACCTTTATTTTTCTATAATTTATTATTTTGGTGTATACAATGTGGATTGTTTTTAATTACCCCTATAACATCTATTCCCCCATATGTGTTTTATATTGGTAAATATGGAATAGATTGGGATTATCAATGGTGGACAAGCTGCTGGATGAGTTGGTGTGTAGTAGAAATCAATGTTACATAGAGGGTGATGGATTCTAATGGAGTAACTATAGGGGATTATATAGTGAGTATGTGTCTTCATTTTTTTGGAGAACAACTACACTAAGACTCAAGAGATGGGTGAATTGATTTCCTGAATTTTTCTTGAATTTAAAATTACCCTATTAATATATCATAGTATATTATATTTTTATCAAATGAGAAAATAATAGAATTAAAAATAGAAATAAAAAATTAAACAAAATAGATATATGATGGTTTTGGAAGTGTAAATCCCATAGTCCAATCCAGAAATTGTCAACTCCTAAAACTTGGTTATTTTCATTAGTACCAGTCCTTTTCTTAAGAGATGCTATTCCTTTTCCCAGGGACTTCCTGACTGAGTGAAATCATCTATCACTTAGTAGAAAACTAGAATCATTTACAAGGATCCTATTGGAATTTTAAAACCACCTACCATTAATACTCAGTATAGGGAGTGTTTGTTTCCAATAGTATGAATGAATAATTCAATACTATAGTATGAAGCTTATAGTTGAAAAATGAAACTAACATAAGATAAGAGTTCTCCATGAGAGAAATTTGGAATAAAAATTATCTTGAAGAGAGTCTTTTAAAAAACAATAATAATGATCTTGATAGAAAATATATAGAAAAACAATTTCTTTTTATCTTTTATCATGTGATAGAGAAGCGTCATGAATTATTTATAGGAGAGATAGATATACGAGGCTCTAAGTGAATGTGATCTCTTTTTTTATTTTTTCCTCTCTATATCACTTCTTTTTAAAATATTATGTCACAATTTATCATACTATTTCATAGTAGTATATCCCATAATCTAGTCTAATAATTAAATTCTAGATTTCCTTTTCTCAAAATACCATAACAAAAATATTGAGAAATAAATGATTTTATATTATTTTCTTCTCTAGATACTAGAAAAATTTGGAAAAAATGATCTTTACCAAAAAGAAATTGTCCATTATTTAATGCATTAATGAAAAAAATAATTTCCAATTAAATGAATCCAATTTTATTAAATATATTGGTTCAAAAAATATGTATCCAATTCTAGATTTTCAAATTATTTAATTTCATAGATCATAATTCAAATTGTAAAACAAATCAATGTATCCTTTCATTAAATAGAAACATTGTTCACATATCCAATCACATGTCCATCTTGATCATGTAGCCAAATGTTTACATAGAAAACTGAATCACGTATCGAATTAGATTTATATAGTTGTTTCATTGATGTAACCATTTAATCTTATCTATGATTCATTAATGTAGGTGATTTTCATTTATCTAATTGAAACACCCGTGGGGCATCGTCATTTATTGATGTTTAAAATAAAAAAAAATAAAAACAAAAACAATGATGATAAATCAATTAACATGGTATATTTAGTAAAATTCTAGGTCAAACCCATAGAGTTGATGAAATATATTGATTAGTTTTTCAATATAATTTTTATTATTAAAGTGAATAAAGTGTTCCGAAAAGAAGAGTTTTTTATTTCAAAAATACAAATAAAAGGCCACTAGTTGTATTTGGAAATAGTTTTCAGAAAATGAAAGAAGAAAACAAAGCCCAAAAAATTGTTTGATTTGTGATCAGTTTCGAAAATAGAGCTATGGATTTGTAATATTAGGGTTCTAGTGAAATTGGATTTTAGAAAATAGTTTGACAAATTCATGATTGGTGTAATATTAGATATGAAGGAGATTCAATGGTCTTGTTATCCTATCCTTGATGTGGAAATCCCATATTTTCATTATTCTTGTAATTTAGGGTTTTTCCAAATCACATTTTTCTTGATACCATATCTAAAAAAGATTCCCCTAAATATTAAAATGGTTATTCCTAATTTAGTGTTTTAAATTTCATAATTTTAATGTTCCTTTAAGAATCAATTATCATTATTCATGATAAAATTAATATAAGGGATTGGGAAGTGATTGAAGAATAGCAGCAACCCAAATACTTGAATAAAGAAAATTAAATCAATATAATAGAACCTTCCCCCTTCTTTTATATAACCATTTAAAATTGTGGGTTTACCCACTAATCGTTATTATGAGAGGATATTAGTTAAGGATAGATGAAAAATAATTCATAATTAAAATAGAGGTGAAACCGAGGAAGAACCTGGACAATGGGACTTCTCACTCCAAGAATTGGTCTTCTAGGATCTCCATATAGTTTCAGGAACGACCTCTATTTATTGTCTCTAGATAGGATCATGTATTAATGAATGTATTTAACGATTGGTCAAAAATTGGTTGTGGGTTTGTATCGATTGTTGAAACATGTAAAAAATTAAATATTTTTCAAATCTATCTATTTAAATACCATCTTAAATTTTTTACATGACATGAAATGATTACATGATGTGTAAATTCATATTTCACTTTTACTCACTTCATGAAGTGTCTCTATTTTTTACATGCACTTGTTCAAGATGGGTATGTATTACATGACATGTAAATTCATTTTTCTACTAGGTAAGCCTCTTTTTTCCTTAGTGCTTCAGTTATGTTCCTTGGAAGTGCTCTGTAATCATCCTAAAAAATATGGTGTCTCATAGCTTTGCTTTTCTTACATTTAAAAGTTTCATTGATGTTATATATTCCCCACATTTCACTTCCTTTCCAAATATCCAATTTATCTTGTCATAAGTCACCAAATAAGTCAAATAGTTCAAATATGGGAAAGAAAAATCATTTAAATATAGAAATTCATTTATTAAAACACTATAAAATGAATGAATGAAATACACTTATCAATGATTACACAATATATGTAATTTAAATAGGGGATTACTTTGTGTATCATATTGATGTAGATAAATCCTTTATTTATCTGATTATCCATACTTAGGAAAATTTTAGAAAAACGTCTTCAATTACAGAATTACCAAAGAAATAACATAGTTAAATATAAAACATAATAAAAATACTTAGGAAAAAAATAATTTGAAATATATTAAGAGTTTTGAGATCATAAATTCCTAATTTATGAGGGATATGTTGGAACAAAATTTTAAGTGCAACAATATTCAACTTTTTAATGACCACAAAACACATTGAATAGTAAACATACAAAATTTTAAAGTATTTAATGATTTTATTAGAAAAAGTATTAAATATAAATTACCTTTTAAAATTATTTTTTTATCAATTATTCTACCCTTTACCTAAATTAATCATTAAAATATACATTCTCCCCCTTTTGAGATAACAAAATAGAAAGGTAAGAAGTGGAAAAAAACTTTTAATATAGAACATTTAGTTATGAACTATTTAGTAGATTGATTATACTGAATTTGATATATATTAGGGCTGAAATTCACAATATATAGCAATTAAAACATTCAAAATGATTGAAAACATTAAATTAACACAATATATTAATAATAATAAGAGATAAAATACCTTAAATTAAAATAATAACATTGAAATTCAACAAAGAGGTATTTTATTAATCATGAACTCTTATACAAACATAAGAAGGGCCAATATATATAAATATATATATACATATATAAAAACTTGTAAGACGAACCTAGATTAAAGATTGTCTCAAACTGAGGTGGTGGTTTGGGTTGATATTTCTCATGATTTGGATTGGTGGAAGATAAATTAAGAGGGAAAACCACTGGAGGAAAAACAACTCTTCATAGATGCATAGTTAATATTTTTTAGCACCAAATTATGAAATGTGTCATGATATCTAAGAAAGGGTAATAAACAAATTCTTGAGGTTATAAGAGGATATAATCAAATCATAAGAGATATAATAAAAAAATGTAGTTTCTTGGTTGGATATGATGATGTGTCTTCTTTCATGGAAGATTTAGTGACAACAACAACATCATCTTTAGATTTCTCTCTCTAATAAATCCTATTTGCATCAAAAATAGAATCCACTCTCTTCTTGGAACATATATAAGTATCTAAATGAGGTGGTCTAAGGCACCCATTTTATTTTATAGAGAATAGAGCATCAGTACACATATCTATTCTCTTAATGATATTAGATTTATAGAACTACATAATGAAAGTAGAGGTCTTTTTATGAATTCGAGAAACTTTTTATAAACCATTGTTTATAATACCTTTAAAAGATTCATTTAATCTTGTTCAAAAAATCTAATAGGTATTAAATATGAAAAAATATTGAGTAGATAGAGTCTTAGGAGGATCTGTATACAATATATTTTGAATCTGGTTTTTATGTACCAATAAGTTAATTTTCCCACTTTCCAGGTAATCATCTTGTGATCAAGGATGGACAACTACTTTATCATGATTTTTAAAACATTATTTAGAGAATTAAATGGACCTAAAGTCACTATTTTAGGGACATCAATAGACATAGGATCACGAATAGTATCTATCTCTAGAACTACTAGCCTAAGATGCAAGTATACTACAAGATCGATTCCCAAAATTTGTAGTTGGTACAACAGGTATTTCCTCAAAATATAAGGAACTAGAATCCTATTTTGAAGAGTTTGAATACAAATCTAGAAATCCCTCATGAATCTCACACAGTATAGTTACAAAACATTGAGGGTATCTATTTATTGGACCAATGAAACATGAAACCACATCTATTACTTCTTTGGTTACACCAAATGTTTCATCTAATTGAGCACCAATAAATTCCTAAATAGGTACAAACATATCATTCAAGGACACATATGTTCCAAAACCAAGTCTTCTGATAGATCCTTTGGTTTCATGAGACTCATATAAAATATTCCATTTTAATTCTTCCATAAGTACAAGGGTAAACATGAAACACTATAATTATTGGATCTAAGAGGAAAATAAATTAAAATAAGAATTCTCTTGATTAAACTGATTCTAAAAAATTAGAACCACTAAAGGTCTAAAATAATATGTAGGAGTTGGATAAAATATCTTAAGTAACTCAAACCAACTAAAAATACACACTATAGAGTGTGCACTATATCTTTCTTATCTATTTTAAAATTTTCAATTTACTCAAAATCACCGACTAATTTGTCTAATTGACCTGGTGGAATATTCTAAATCATGTCCCTTTGGTATGACACAAGAAATCAATGTTCAATAATATCATACATAGTATCAAAAATTCCATCAAATTAAAGGAAATATTATCCATGTGTTTTCCATATTAGAACTTGTAAAACATTTTCTTAAAGATAGTGACTCATCTTTCACATGAGGAGGTAATGGAATTGGTAGTGAGGAATATGAATAGCCACCCAAATTCTCTAAATGAAATAAATAGCTCCATCTATTTTAGTAATAGGTAATATGAGGAGTGGATCAACCTTAATAAGCATAACCCCAAGTTTTATTATTTATTCAGCAACATGTACATTTGGCATAGTCTCAATTGTCCATTCCTCTTGAGCCCTAATATCCTTTGAAATAGAAATTTCTACTAAATTAGATGACATTGTGACACTAACTAATAGGTACTCTTGTCTGTAGAATTATTCTGAAATAGGTATGATATTAGAATTTCCAGGTTTTTATTTGGTTGCAATAATAACCTATTTAGTTCTCTTTCTAGAACCATCTTAGTTGGTTCTTTATCTCTATGAGGTGAGGTAGTGGATGAATCTCTCTAAGTCGGTGATGAAGGTGTAAAAACAACCTAAGAAGTATTTTCATGTCCAATAGGTTTTAGTGAACATGAGGCAACATCATAGTTGTAACTGAAGGTTTTCAATAGAACTTCATATGGTTTATTTCATTTAGGGAACAATATAAATTCACCTTTGTAGGACCACTTATTTCTTCCTTTGGAACAAGTAAATAATCATTCCATAAGGATAGTAATTTATCTTCCCTTTACATTAGCAATAGTACTTCATGAATTTCATCATTTACTAAGCTAAATTCAAATATTCATTACTATTCAGGATATATAATAAGTACATTTCCGAAAATAAAAACATTTCTATTTCACAATATTTTGTGTAATTCTATTCTGAATTGCCTTACATAGCACTTTCCACTCCGCTTACAACTCCTTCACAAATTTCCTCTCAAAAGAAAAGGATAAAACAAAAACATGAAGTCTTAAATGGGTATAACTGAGCTCATTACAAATAAATTTTGGTTAATAGTGAACTCACCTTTGTGAGGGCAGTCTATGATTTCAACCATTTCAACTGAAGAGACTAAGAGTGTTCCACCTTTTACACTTGTTGGGAGGAAATCCAAAAAAATTTCAAACTAAAACTTAGAATTCCTCATGAACTCATTTACATTTTCCTGAAAAATAAAACCAAATTTATTATCATTAAAAGAAAATTATAATTGTTGGAATTGAAAAATATATATTTAATATCCAGTTGACTCCTTCAATCTAGACCATGTTAATGACTTTTTTTATAAGAACCCAACATGATATACCTCATTCCTTTTCTTTATTTGAGGATCCAGAACCAATGTCCTCTCCTCGCTTTAACATCCCCATCCAGGAAATATCATTTAGAGGTTGAGAGAATGAAGGTGATGATTCTACTTCATAGATTAAAGGAAATTTGGGAATAACAAGAAGATAACGGTTGATTTTTTGTTTTTGTTCACATAACCAATTTGTAAAAGATTTAGGTATCCAATTATGTTTATTGGTTGATCTGACTTAAAAATAAATAACTAAAATAAAATTAAATAACAAAATATTTTTATTTTTAAAATGAAATTTAAAATATTTCTCAAAATAAATTTGCATAAAAATTAAAATACAAAAAAACGTTTTACAAATAAAATAAAAGAGAATAAATTCACAATTCATTATGATATAAATAAGTTAATAATAAATCTATAAATTATTATAACAAAAAAATTCAAATTATTTAATTTTGAGGTATCATAATTCCTATATAACAAAATCAATGCATTCACAAGTATTATGATTAGTAAAAATATCCGATAATTGATTCTCAGTAGAAATAAATTTCCAAGGGATATCAATTTTTTGTGTATGGTATCTCAATAAATGATGCATTTGATCTAAATAATTAATTATTGAATGGTTTATTGGTTTCCCTGAAATATTGATAAAACAAATGTTGTCACATTTGATTGATATTTGATTATAATTTTATCTAAAATTGACTAAGGTATATTTCATCAACAACACCTATGAAGAACATCTATAAGTAGTAACATTTTCTACTTCCTTAGTAGATAAATAAACCTGTTGTTATTTCACTCTAGACAAGGTTATAATTGATTTACCTAGGAAATGGATTGTTTTGGGGTACTCTTTATATATATTCAATAATAAATAAATTAAACATCATAATAAGAAGTCAAATTAAAATCAGTCTTTTTTTAGAAACACTAAGGAAAGATAAATTGCTCCAATTGAATATATTAAAATTATTTTGGAATCTTTCAAATGACATTCATTGGGAAGATCTTGGAATCTAGAATATAAGAATACTAAAAAGATATTTTTTGGTGTACTGTAAGTTAAATAAACTATACACCCAATTATTTCTCTGTATATAATGTTTTCAACTTGTTTCCCAACATCATATAAATCAATATTTTCATTATAACTCATTAGAGTTATATATAATTTTCCATTTTTGATCCCAAACCTATTACATAATTGAAGGATGTATTTATATTGATTAAATACATTCCAATATTTTTTTGATGAATCTTATAATGAACAAACTAATATAACACACCCGTCATGCTAATTTAAAATTCTTTTTTCATGAGTTTTTGGAATCCATGACATGATTTTCTTAATTTTAGAACCAAAAGCCACATCATCAACATATATCTAAACTAAAATAATTTCTAAAGATGATTTTTTCTGGAAAATAGTTTGACATTAAACTCATAATGAAAAGTAATTTTATAAAATAAATTAACATAAACTCCCATAACAAGAACTAGGTTCATGTTTAATTCCATAAAGGGTTTTGTTAAGATAAAAACCAGAATTTGGAAAATGAAAATTTTCAGAATCTATAATCTATTCAATATAAACTTCATCCATAATGAAACCATTTTGGAATTCATATTTTACGTACATATAATACAATTTGAAATCCATATTTGATGCATAGGTTAGGATAATTCTAATGGATTTAAATCTAATTATAGGTTAAAATTTCTCTTCGTAATCTATTCCTTCCTTTTGGTTATACCCTTTACCTTTTAATATAGTATAATACATAGTAATTACATTCTGATCGTAATTTTTTAACCTAAAAATAATTTTTTTTCTTATAACAGGGTAATCAAGTGGTCTATTCACTAATTCTCTATTCTTGTTCCAATTAATCTGGTTTAACTCCTATTGCATAGCTACAGAAAAATACATTTTAGGTGAGATTTCTTTTAAGGGTTTAGGTTCTTGTCGAGAAAAAGTGATTAAAATTTTATAAATATTATTACACTTATACTAGTCCTAGTGCCTTCAATGATGATTCCTATAATAGTTTCTAATGGATGATTTTTTATGGTTATAGGTTGTTTATATAGAAAAAATTTATTTTTTCTATTATTCATCCTTTAATGGTTTGTTCCCCAAAAATTATTTTCCAAAACAAAATCCTTTATATTATAAAAAAGAGTTTCAGGTCTCATGTTTTCAATAGATTCAAATAGATCATGAACTTGAGTCATTTTATGATAAAAAAACCAATATTATCAAATGTTTCTTGATTTTGTTCTTAAAAAATCTTTTTCCTTTTGTTTCAATCCATACAATTTATAGTATATTTAATAAATATTCATTTTTCAACCTCGGGATAAAATTTAATAAGATTATCCTTGATGTGAAAAATTTAAACTATGCATCCAAACATTTAAAGTATCCAAATTGTTTATTATTCCATTGCACATATATTGTTTTTTAAAATAAGCATAATTATAACTCTATTTAAGACATAAAATGTTGTATTTATAGATACTTCCCCAATGTTATTAGGAAAGTCATATTCACATAACATTGTCCTTGAAATTTATCAAAATCTCTTATTCTTCATTTTAACAACACAATTATATTGAGGTGTCCTTAGGGAATAAAATTTATGTTTTATTTGATTATTTAAAAATAACGATTGAACTAATAGTTTTAAAATTCTCTTCCATGATCAATTCTCAAATTAATATCTTTTGCATATTTTTTTTGAATCAATTTAGAAAAACATATAAAAAGGAAAAAAATTACTTTTAACACTCAAAATATAAAACCCAAGTAAATCTATAAAATTTATCCACAAACACAAAAAAAAAATATTATCCTCTTTGGATAACTATTAAAGACGGTCTAAAATAGTCCATATCGATAAGTTCTAGAGAACAAGATGTAAATAATTTTTTAAATGATTTAAAAGACGATTTTTTATGCAAACTCATTTGTTATATACCACATAATTTCTCTTTGTTTAATATAAGTTGTAGTAAATGTGAAACTAAATTAATCTCAGAAAATTTCTTCATAGAATAAACATTACAATATCCATGTCTTTTATTCCAAATCTAGAGTTTATTTGTCTTAATATCTAAATAGTTCAATTTTTTATCTGTAAAAATATTTAAGATCAATGTATAGACATTATTTGTTCTATGTACCCAAAATTTAATAATTTTATCTTTTAAAATAGAACATGAATTATTTGAAAATAATTCAAAATAACCTTTATCACTATGTTGGGAAATACTTACAATGTTTTATTTTAGTCCATATACATAGAGAACTTTATTGATGGGAACTAAGTTAGGATTTACAAATAATATAACTCCCATAATATTTCCCATAGAACTATCAGCAAATGTGACTTAGCTTCCATCATGTTTAGATAAGTAATGATAATTTAAAAAATATGCACTCATATACATGAATATCCACTATCCATACATCATTTTCCTTTTATCTCATTGAATTCATCATTATAAACAAAAATCAAACAATAAATTTTTTCATTAACCATATATTATTGGGTCCTTTAATTTCAGAAACCAATGAACCAAGAACCTAAATCTTTTAAATATATACAAAAATACAGAAATATATTTTGAAAAAAAATATTGAATGAAAAGTATGTTTAAATATAAATAATTTAGGGTGTCTAATAATAAAACCATTTTCAAATTTTCTAGTTTCCCAAAATTAAAACAAAAAATAGTGATTTTTTTATTCTTCAAACTGGTAAAAAGTTATAAAATGAAGAAAAAGATTGAATTTTAATTTATAAATATAATTATCTCATTCATAGGTAAAAATGAATTTAAAAGTTTTCCATATTCATGTTTTCAATTTTCATGATTTCTTTACATGATATAAAATTATATTTTGTTGTTTTTTTAGATGAAAATTATTTTTGGTGTATTTAATGTATACCCCCTAATTATATATAAATATATATTAAAGTATTTTATTTTTGTTGTCAAAGGAAGAGAGATCTAGAAAGTTCAACGTGATGATAATTTATATTTACCTCAAAAAACATTCGATGTTGAAAGAAAACATGTCACGGATGGTTCTACTAATGTTTGATCCTATTAAATAATATATTTATATGAGATGTATATTGATGAAATTGTTTATAGACATAGATCTAAGAGAACATTGTGGATTATGTAATCATTTTGTGGTTAGTTATAAATGTTACAGTTATGAATCATGGTCTGAAGAGTATTTAGAAGGACTTATAGAATAGTAGATAGTGAAAGTATGATGATTTTATTAAATACATGTCATAGTGAATTCGGTGTAATTTTTTGGAATTTTCTTAGTCGACATGGGGAAGGATACATGGAATTATTTTATGGTAATGATTTTTTAAAATTCAATAAGAACTTCATGGTTTTATTTAATGAAAAACATTAATGGTATGATAATTTAAGATATAATATATAATTTATAACACACACAAAATTTATGATATATTTAGTTATAAAAAAAATTTAATTTCCTTGATATTTTGGGTTACATGTAATGCCTAGTTTAAACAAACATTGATATACTACTAAAATATTGTGCTACAATTATAACCTTTCTTTTAAAATTGGTGTATATGAATAGGAATAACTAAATTATCAACAATTTATAACTTACATGTATATAATTAATTCTTATACGATAAAATGATTAGAAATGAAAATAAAGAAAATTTATAGTAAAATAATTTTTTTTAAAATCCATTTTTATGTACGTAGTGTGTTTTATCTTCAAAAATTAAATTAATCACTCTAGGTTAATTATGTTAATAAAATTTATATATACAATATATTCAATAAAATTTTATATTATTCATGTATTATTCTTCCTAGACATGGGATAAGAATAAATCCAGTTTTATGCTAAAAATGGTATTATCCAAAACAACGCTTTCATCATTTTTTTCAAACTCATTATAAAATTAATTTAATTAATTTATAGAAATTGAATTATGAAAAATGGATTCCATATTTGGAATCGTATGTTCCAATTTTGGTAAATAGTTCCTTTTTAGAGATTATGAATAGTAATCATGTTAATGTTTTTACCTCACTAAAGGGTAAATCTAGTTGTCCTAGGTTAAAAATAAGTATTAAGGTCACCATTTTTTATATAAATTCTTATTGTATGAATTTAATTAGACCCTTATCACATTATTCTTTAAATTTAATTTTAAGGGAAAATTTTCCCTAAAAATGGCCTATATAATATTTAAAGCAAAGAAAAATAAAAAATATAACTCTCTTATAAATATCTCTTATGCGTTCATATAGGGATAGAAGAAAGTTATGAATGAATATAAATAGTTATTTTTATAATAATGAAATTATTTTCATTATAATAATTTATTAATAATTTGTAGTGATTATATAATAAACTTTAAAGCCTACACAACACTGACAAAGTATTTCTTCAATTAAAATAAAAATAAAATAAATTATTTTCAAAAATATCAAATGTTATATAATTTAAGTGAGTTATACTGTTGCCAAAAATTTATATATGAATATAATATATTAGTTATATTTTAAATTTATTATTCTTAATTCCATATTTTTTTGATGTTATTAATGTCAAATTAAATAAATGGTGTAAAATGGCGTTAATGATATTTGATGGATATATTATTATATTAAAAATTTTGAAAATCATAAATAACATTAAATAGTAAAACGAGGATAATATATGGTATGTATGTTTATCTTTTTCCATTTATGGTCCAATTTTTACATTATTTGTAAAATTATAACCCTTTATGATTGAAATTTTATTATCACAGTTAAGATTAAAATTGGATAACCATGGGTTAAATAAAAAGATATGGTTTAAAATGAATCTAAACCTATATAAATTTTAGTTAATTATTATATATATATAATCTATTTAAAGAATATATATACATTTTAAATCATTTTTATTGATAATGACTTCGTTATATTTTAAGCTTTAACGCAATGCCAAGTGTGTCATTTCCCTCCCTTATAAGGACACCCCTTCCTTTTATTATTTACCCCACAATGACCAGAAAATCTTGAAAAATCAATAAATATTTCTGTTCTAAAAATACATATACATTTTATTGTGGGTTTTATTCCTAGAATACCAACCCTGGAGTCTATACGAGGAGATCTATGGGTAGTTGTTCAAAGAATCGGTAATCTTCTTAACAAATTACTTCATTTTTTACCTCTTCTTTTACCACCAATAGATTTGTGGAATTTATAAAAAAATTAATTTAAGTATCTTAAATATAAATAAATAATATTATGTTTATTAATCTAACATAATCCACCCTCTTTCCCATCAAATAAAAAAAGATTTCATTGGACATGCATATTTGTGAATGACCACCTCCATAAAGCTATCTGATTCATTTTTCAGTCAATATTTAAATGGGTCATAACAGGGGTTTATTTAAAAATATATATATGATATAATTGATATAAAAATTATTTTATAAATTATATTTATTGTTTTACATTATTTCATTCCATCCATCGAAATGTGAAAAAAATGTTTATGCGTACGTACGACCTACTATCTCAATGAATGGAGTAATTATTTTTTTCTCTATATATATATTTTTGGATTAATATAAATACATATATCATCAATATATAAGATATTTATATCATAATTAACTGTATGGATATGATGTAACCTTGGTCAAATTATAAGGACTAAAACTATCAAAACAAAACATAGTTGAAAATGATGTAGTTATTACCCAGCTTTGTGATTTGAACAAAGAATTATTAATAAATGGATAATAAAAGACTATACGTAAATAATATATATTATTATATATTATTATGTTTCAATAATATATGTATAATAAATATATATTTATTTTATAGGAGTTTTGAACTCATACGAAGGATGTCAGACCTAAGGTAAGAGTTTATTTCAAACTCTCATTATTATTTGGGGTAGATTATATTTAAGTCTCTGCTCAGGGAATTATATAATATTTCTATCATAAAACCAATATAGTTTCTTCTTTTATTGATATTTCTAGAAATTTAATTTTTTCATTTCACTTTCCTATTTTTATGTACTCAAAATATTGAAATAATGTTTTTAAGGAAAGATGACATTTCTTTTCAACTCGGTTAAGAATCTTTCTCTTTCATGTACATATTTTTCATAAAATGTATAAAATGATTTTTTTTAATTTTATCCAATTATTTAATAAATAACTTTACCCATGTTTTTATGTTTACATTTTTTTTACAATGAATCTTCTCATCATTTTTCAAATGAGAAACTTTTTGACCTTTTTTACTAAAGTGTGAAAAGAAATTTTTTAACTTATATGGCATGAATAGAATTTCCCACCCTAGTGATATTTTATTTATTTTAAGATTAATTTAAAATCATACTATTTTTTATCAAGTAAAATATTTTCCTTAATATTTGTGAAATTTTTATATTTTAATTAATATATTTCAAAATTAAGAACGGTATTTTCCCTAATAAATTTTTAAATGACATTTTGAATATATTTTCTTATATATTAAAATGTTTTGTTGAATCTTGTCTTTTAATAGGGCTATAATATAATGACACCATACACTATATTTACCTAGATGTTTTACGATCATTTTTACATGGTAAATTATTCATATGTTGTATGATAGTTATTCAAATATAGAAAATTATTTTTTTAAGGAATATTGATTAAGATTTGTTGTCTCTTAATAAAATTAATGAATTAAACATATTAAGTGATAGATAAGCTTCATAATTAAATAGAATGTTGATGCATCAGTAGGTATCCTGAGACAAACTATACTGGGTATTTCGCCAAGTTTTTAGAAATTTACTTCAGATATCTTGGCACAAGGCATTAATGGTATATTTTATATATCATATCTTGAGGCCTCAATGGTTGGTTTTAGATATCATACATTAGGTATACCATTATTATTAAATAAATTATTGATGGAAAAGTGATTATGTAAATAATTAGTATATCCAAGGATGATTTTATAGCTCATGTGATATTTATATGGGATTATATTATTTTCCTTTATTTCATACTATTTTATTCATGTTTTATTAGCTTTTTATGTATTCATGCCCTTAGTTTTCAACTAATATTACCCCTTTATTGTGTTTACTATCCCCAGGATGTCTGGACGTATATTATGATTTATATTTAAGGATATACTTAATGGAATAATAGTTTTCTCAAGGAAAATAAAATATTGTATTTTATGTTTTCAAATGTAATATGAAATTCAAGTATGTATCTTTTATTACAAGACTAATAAACTATTCAGTCCATTGGGATTCATTCTCTTGTATTATGAACCAATGTAACAATGTATCCATTTACATTGGGATACTAGGATCATGGTATTTACAGTTGGTATCATATAATGTTTAGTAGAATCATTCAGATCAAGATTTAGGAAAACATAGATTAATGAATATAACACTATGGTAGACATTGAAGATAATTATAAGTATAAGATAACATCTGTAAGATTTGTTATGGTTTATATTAAGTGGTTTTTCTATAAATACACCCTTTTCAAGAGATTATATGTGGGAATGGTTTTGGAACATATTCATCTAGGGTTAATAATCCCGAAAAGAGTTGGCTAAGTATATTTTGACAATCATTTTGGTACACTATGAGTGTTCCCTTACTACAAACCTAGTTTGACAATTCTAAGGGATATTGTTGGATTAATTCATATTTTATTTACAAACCATCCTTAAATATATGAATATATTATTAATTTTAGAATATTCCCAATGAAACTATATTTATGAATATGAGATGAGTTATGCATAAATTCTCAATTTATGATAAGTGTTTTACTAGTTTCAAAATTATACATTATATTTAATAATTTTGTGATATAATATATTTTCATTCACTATTTATAAATGGTTCCTAGAAGAAATAATGAGAACCATATCAATGCATATAATCATTGTAGGGATTTCCCTCATGTGAAAATGTTGATACTGGAGTAAGATCTTGAGTTGAAACTGAACAAATTATAACTATACTTGGGTAGCTAAAACAGTTTAAGACCAATAACCATTCCTATATAGAACAAACTGCATATCCATAACATGGTGTAATAATGTTAGACACCTTCATGAATCAAAATCATCCATCATTCAATGAGACTAAAAATGTATTAATAATAGAGAAATGGATTATTTCATTAGATAATATATTTTTTCATAGATATTTAATTAAATGGAGAAGGTAGTAATGGATGTTTAAAATCTCTAAGGAGATGCATACCAATGGTGGTTATTTATTGAAAACCCTATGGGTAAAGTGGGAATATTGAGCCGGGAATGGAAATATTTTAAGGAAAATTTCTAGGAAAAATATTTTCTAAATGAAAAAAGAGAAAAATTGTAGAGAAAAATCAGGAGTTTGAGATAAAAGGATGAAGAAAATGTTTTTAAGTGTGATTCTAACTTTAAAAGGATATCAAGTAATTATATAGAATATGTACAAAATACAAAGATTAAGATTGAGTATTTATTTAATGGGTTAAATCCAATCTTTTGAAGGGAACTAGTCTCCCAAAAACACTCATCGTTTGAGGATATAGCATCATATACTATTAAGATAGAGAAATGATTCTCATGTTTTTGCATTCAAAAGTAATAAATATAATAAGATGACGACATAGAAAAAAATGATATGTTAGGGGATAGAAGATTGATTCTACAACATGTCATGCATTTGGCAGGAAATACCATGGTTCATGCTTAAAATTAAAAGGAGTTTGCCAAAATTGTAGAGAAACATTTCATCATGATCATGAATGAAAGGGTTTGGGAGAATCCATCAAGGTATTATTCTTTAACTATAAGGATATGGGACATGATTCCAACCAATGCTCCAAACATCAAGAGAACATACCATAAAAGAAGCCAAAGGGAGAAGGCCAAGACTATGAAATTAATACAGCCGACATGGAATTTATTAGAAGTATTAATAAAGGTACACTTATCATACACACTAGGATTATAAATGTTTTATTTGATTTGTATTCTAACCACTCTTTTATATCTGAATAATTTTATATGGTATCACATCACCACCTCAAGGATCAGATATTTAGTTGGTGATGAAAACTCTTATTGGTAGGATGAATACGTTCCAAGTCTCTGACTCCTCCCCAATAAAATTTTGGGGTATTGTTCTTCATAAGAATATTATTATTCTTCCTCCAGTTGAATTTGAATGAAAATTGGATATGAACTTGCTCTCTCACTATAGATCCCATATCAATTTTCAAGGAAGGGAATTTATATTTGATATTATTAAATAACCTCCAATTTTCCATATGAGTGAGGATGAACTTGAAAACCCACTGTAAATTACATCCATCATATGGGTTTTGATACATATTCATGGTGGATATATATCTCATATTTTTTGGTAGATACTAAATAATAAAAATGATAATATTTTTTTAGAATATGCTGATGTATTTCTTGAAAACATTCTTAGTCTTTCCCTGAATCATGAATTTCAGTTTCCAATAGAACCCATGCCGAGTGCTATACCCATTTTAAATACTCCATATCAAATTTCCCTAATTGAGTGTAAGAAATTGAATAAGAAAATACAAAATAATATATATAAGGGATTTTGTCAGCTTAGTACATCTCCATGGGGTACACATGTTATTTTCAGTAAGATGAAAGATTGGTCAATGTGACTCTTCAATGATTATCAATAACGTAATAAGATCACTCTAAATAACAAATATCATATTCTTTATATTAATGATATATATAAGAAATTATGAGGTTATCAATATTTTTACAAGATTTATATTCGATATTGATATCATTAGATAAGTATCAAGAAGGAGGATATTCCTATGAAAAACTTTTATATGAGGTATGGTTATTATGAATTAACAGTAATAGAATTTATACTATACAATTATCCTATTATCTTCATGGATTTAATGAATTAAGTCTTTAGAGATTACCTTGATTATTTTTTGGTAGTATTTATAGATGATATTCTTTGATATTCAAAGAGAATAGAAGAGGATAAATAACATATAAAAATTTTGTTGAAGACCCAGAGTATGGAGAACATGTTTTAAAAAATTTCCAAGTATGAATATTGGATTCATAACGTATCATTATTGGGTCATATAATCGAAACTGGGGGTATATTAGTGGGCCATTCAAAGATAGAAGTTAATGAGTAGAGGATAATACAAAACATGGTATATGAAATTTGTATTTTTCTTAGGTTGGATGGATACTATCGATGCGTTATGAAATATTTATCATGAGTATCTTAATCCACTCACCATATTGATTCAAATGGGATTATGTTATTAAGGATAAATTAATACGAAGGGAGTTTCATAGAATTTAAGAGATGGTTGATTAGTGCACCTATGATTATAATAAGCTATAGTAGAGAAGGGTCTTTGATCTATATAAATGAATCAAATAAGTGAGTTGGATGTGTACTCAAGAATAATTATATGGTTATAGTGTATGAATTAGGAAAATTTAATTCTCCTGATAAAAATTAACCAACTAATTGTTTATTATTAGCTACGATAATTATTTCATTACAAATATAGAGGCATTATCATGATGAATAAATATGAGATATATATACAAATAATAAATTTTATATATTTACATTCAATAGAAAAGAGTTGAAAATGTACCATAAAATATGGTAAGAGTTGATTAAATATTATGAATACTCAATACATTACCACCCAAAGAAATCGAACAAGGATTCCAATGTTATATGTAAAAATGATCATGCTATCTTATCTATTATGAGGATCACAATGGATTAAATATTTTAATATTTTAATGTAA
Organism: Viscum album; assembly: GCA_963277665.1. Lineage (NCBI taxonomy): Eukaryota > Viridiplantae > Streptophyta > Magnoliopsida > Santalales > Viscaceae > Viscum > Viscum album. Next base: position 1,542,943,986 of record OY728155.1, on the reverse strand, counting down.
TATATATAGAAATATTTAAGGAATGGGAGAAATATTATCTTTCATATTTTAACATTCAACCATCTATCCTTTTGAGGAATAAAAATCTGCATAAAGAATATGCAGAGCTATGGAATAAGGTTAGAAATATTCCAAAGGTTATCCATGATTGTTATAAAATAATAACATTCATGGAATATGTATATGTTTTGTATATACCATATTTTTAGATGGGTCTATTTTATGTGGCTCAATTTTCAACATTTTCTATTCATCCTAGAAATAAAAATATGTATAGAGATCTAAAAGAGTGTTTCTAGTGGGACAACTTGAAGAGAGATATTACTGAGTATGTATCTTTGTTTTATGTATTGTAGTAGTTTACGAATGGGATAAAAAATTATAATGATAGATTATAACCATTACCCATACTAGAATGGAAATTATATAACATCACCTTGGGTTTTTTCATCAGACTCCCCAAAACATCTAAATTCCATATTGTTATTTGTGTTGTAGTCAATATCCTTAAAATTTACTAACACTCCATTACTATCTAATAAGATTTATCTCTTGACAATATTTCCATAATATAAATTAATCATGTTGTAAGGCTTTAAAGAGTACCCTATTCTATTATATCAGATCCAGATCTAAGGTTTACCTCAATGTTTCAAAAAATTCATCAGTGATATCTTGATATGGAGTAGAGTTTTAATAAAAATTATCATACTTAGATAGATGTTTAGTCGTATATGACCATTAAAACTCTTGATAATATGTTAAGATCATGATCTATTAATTTCAAAGTTTATTGAGATCAACACCTTCCATTTGTGAAATTTTCTTATTGAAATATCCATCACTTAAGAATTCAAATGGATCCTTATAAAGAATTATATGGTAGAATGTGAAGAACAACAATGTGTTTGGAATAGGATCTAAAAATAAAGGTATTTATGCCTAAGATGGATAAGGAAATGGTGAAAAAATTTATATTAGTGTATCAATATATAAAGGTAGATCATATTTGACAGAAAAGTTATGAATAAAATCATCAATAAAATCTAGAATTTGAAGATTGTGGATGTGTGTTTATATAATTATCACTCTATAATATGGCAACAAGAATAAAAAATAATGAAAATTTGAGCCAAAAGTATATTTCCCCCTTTGATATTATTGATCTATCAGGATGGTAGCTTATTATTTGGCACTCACACAACATCGTTCTCAAGCTCATGATGTTTTTTGTGTATTTCTAATGAATAAAAATATAATTTATCCATAAAATTTTATAATAAAAAAGGGAATACTGTTGGATCATGATCATGTATATTAAAAGCAATCAGAATAAATCATGGATCATAGATATAAATTTCCACAAAACAAGACTACTATTTAGAGTAATAATAAATTCTACAAAGTTATACGAGAACATGAATATGTAATGAAACATAGATATAGTTATTTTTTGTATCAAAGTGATATAATTTGTGGTAAATATTCATTTTAATGGGGGTATAATGTTACAACCTAAGAATTTATGATGTATTTATTTTTAAATAAATTTAAGTTTTTTAATAGCTTGTGTTACATGCACTATTATGTCTAACAACTGATTTACTACTACAAGAATATTATGTGGCCAATTTAAATTATCCATTAAAATTATAATGTATGAATGAGACTAACTAAATTATAAAAAATATAGTTTACTAGTATGAAATTTATTTATTAGCTATCAATTTATGGTAAATGAATATAAAAATCATTTAAAAGTAAAAGAAATTATTTTTTTAAAATACTTTCATGTGCATAATGTGTTTTTATCTTAATAAATTAAATTAATCACCATGGACGAATGATTTTAATGAAATTTATATACTATATATTCAATTAAATATTTATTCATCCATTTGATATATTTTATAAGCATAAAATAAGAATAAATCATGTTCTATTCTTAAAAATTATGTTTTTCTATAAAGGGGTTTCGTCACCTTTTGTGAACTTATTATGAAATTAATTATTGCAACATATAGAAATTTAATATTTAAAAATTTATTCTATTTTTTTAATGATTAGGTCCATATTTTTTAAATCGGATAATTTTATTTTAATGAACTATGAATACTAACCATGGTAAAATTTATTGACTTAGTAAAGAGTAAATTACGTTAACCTGTGTTAAAACTATGTATTAAGGTCACTGGTGTTAATCATAATTATTATTTGAGGAGGTTAATTTTATTTTTATAACCTTTATTTTTAAATTTAATTGTATAAGGGATATTTTTCCTTGAAAATGACCTATATAATACTTAAAGTAAAGAAAATTTCAAAATATTACTCTTACATTTTAGTATCTATTATGCGTTAACATAGGGAAAAATCATGTTTTTAATGAATATAAATAGATATTTTTTGAATAATGAAATTATTTTCATGATAATAATTTATTTATATTTTTTAATGATTATATTATTATCTTAAATTCTTACACAACAGCAACATAATATATCTTCAATTAATGGAAACCTTAAATAAATGATTCTGAAAATACTAAAAGTAATGTTATTTGAGTGATTTAGAGTGTTAAACTAAATTTAGAGGTTAATATAACATATTAATGATTTTTTAAATGATTATATCTTAATTACACATTATTATTTATTATTTTAAAGTAAAATTAAAAAATTATTTTCAAAAATGAAATTAATGGTATTTTTGAAAAAAATAGTTTATTAAATTATTAAAAAATACTAAAAATATTTAAAGAGGACAAGTGGGATAATATATGGTCTAAAGGTTTATCATGGATTCATTTATGGGCCAAATTTAACATTATAAGTAAAATTATAACCCTTATTTTTAAGAAAGTCTTTATTGTGGTTAAGGTTAAAATTGGTTAACCAAGGGGGTGATATTAAAAGGATACGGTCAAAAATTACACAAAAACACATATAAATATCCCTGGATTATTATGTTTATACCTTATCCAATTTTTATTCTAATATCTTTCCATTTTCGAGAATATGGATTTTGATGTACTTGATAATTTTTTTATCTTTTTTAAATTCAAAGTGTTTCCCTTCATTCCCTTATTGAAGGACACCCCTTTCCTAAATTGTTTATAGCACTCTGATAAACCAATATCAAAAAATACTAGACTATTTATGTTTTCAAATTCCATATAAACATTATATAGTTTCCTATATTCTAAAAATACCAACCTCGAGATCCTTAATAGGAGATCTAAGGGAGTTCATTCTATGAAAAGTTAATCACCTTAACAGATCACTTAATTTTTTACTCCTTATTTTAACTACTATAAGAATTTGATATTTTTCAAAATATATTTAATAAATTATTCTAAATATAATTAAATTTTATTATTATTTTTATTAATTCACAATTTTACACCTCCTTTTATATCAAATGAAAAATGATAAGGTCGCCGGTGCGTACATGCGGACTACTACCTCCACAAAGCGGTGTGATTCATATTTCCTTTAAGGTTTACATGGATGGTAATAAGGGTAGATTTAATAAATATATAAGATATATATGAAATTATAACTATTACACAATGTTTATTTGTTATTTACCTTTCTTTTATACCATCTATTGAAAAGTAAAAAACAATGTTCATGAGTACGTATGGCCTACCATTTCCAAGAAGAGTATAATTCAGTTTTTCTATGTATGTATTTTATGGATTACTATAAATATATACATATATAATGAATATATATTATATTTATATAATTACTAACATTATTTATTTTATCGAACCATGATCAAAGTATCATGACCAAAATAATCAAACCAAAACATTCATGAAAAAATAAGAAAATATTACAGAGAATAGAGATTTTAACATAAAATTTCTAATAAAAAGGTGATAATATATTTTAAGTAAATAATTTATGGTATTAAATAAATTATTATGGTTATATAACATATGCATAATAAATATATATTTATTATATTGTAGTTTTATACTCATATGATGGAAGTCAAACCAGAGGTAAGTGTTTATTTCACAATCTCTTTATTATTCAGAATTGAATATGTTTAAGTCACCTCTTAGGGAATTATATGATTTTCAATATTAAACTCAATATATTTTTTTCTTCCATGTTAATTTAGGGAAATTACATTTTTTATCATTCATTTTCCTCTCTTTAAGTATTCAAGATACATAAATAATTGTTTAAGGAAAATGACATTGTTTTTCTAATCGGTCGTGAATCCTTCTCTTCCATGTACATATTTTTCATATAATGACTAAAATAATGTTTTTAATATTATAAAATGATTTATAAGATACATTTATCCACATTTTTTTCATTTTAAAAAAAATTAAAAAAATCTTTTCATTTTTAGAACAAGGTTCTTTTTTACCTTTCAACAAAAGTGTGAAATGAATATATTTTTTACTTATATAGGGTGGATAGTTGATACCACCATCATGGAAACTCATTACATTGAATATTAATTTCTTAATATGGATATTTATTTTCAATAAAAAAGATAATTAATATTTTTGAAATTTTTATATTTTAATTATTTAGTTTCAAAGTGAAAATATATTTTCCTCATGAAAATTTACAGTTACCATTTGAAAGTGTTTTCATCTAGGTAAAAATCATTTATTGAATATTATTATTTAATAATAATATAATAAAATGATACCATCCACTTTATTTATATTTATGTTTTATAATATGTTTCATGGGGAAATTATTGATATTTTGTATTCAAGTTCTTCCAATGTGAACATTTATTGTTTTTTAAGGCACGTTAATTAAGATGTGTTGTTATTAATATGATTAATTCATTGGACTTATTAAATTAAGGGTGGAAAATGGAAATTATTATCTAATTGACGAATTAGCAGGTCTCATGATATAACCAAGACTAGGTATTTGATTGAGGCATTACCCATTTATTTAGGATTTCATCTCCTAAGGCCTTGATAATATGTTTTAGATGTCTTAGAACATGGCCTTAATGGTAAATTTCATATGTAATATAACACCAGGACCCTAGTTACCCATAGTCGGTGCATTATTACATAACATTGGCATGATATAAGGAATCATGTCCTAAATGATAGGCCAGTTTAGTAACCTTGGAAGTAGTAGATACATTCATATGTTTTACATTACGTCATGAAATAAAAACATCAAAAACATTTTTTCCCTTTTGAACACAATTATATCCTTATCCTATGCCTTCATGTCAACTATAAAATACTTCTTTCACATCCAAGGGAAAATAAAACATAGAATTGGGTGATCTCAGATGCTCAGTAAGGATAACAATATAGTAGAAAATTTTATAAATAAGCATAAACATTTAAGGCAATGTGTAAGACTAAAACAAAACCTTTTAAACTTAAACTACAACATAATATGGAATGTATAAAATCAAATAATTATATTTAATTATTCAAATGGATATTCTACTAGTCAAATAATCACATGAAATATCAATAGCCACTTTCATAATGATGGAAAGCATAATGCCAGACTTCATAACCACATAGTCAAGGCCTTGTGCCAATACTACAAATAAGATTTTGTCAAGGCCTTGTTCCAAGACACTAGTTTGTCTAATGAGACCTACCAATGCATCGAGGAGCTATATAGGGATCCACCCATCACTTACTAAGTCAAATGCATTCCTCATATGAAAAGGTTTAAACATAACATAAACAATCATTTTAAAACTAGCATACGAAATGTCAATACTTTATCCATAAACCATGAATGGAGTAAAAATAACACATCCACTTTCAAACATATCTCAAAACCTTCAGTACAATATAGAATATTTTTATCATAATAAATCAACTTTAAACAAGTTTAAAATATCTCAAATGATGCTGACATAGATGAAATAAAAATTATTTTGAAATAAATACCTCTTTCTATTTTTAAATCATTTAAAAGTCACATAATTCTAAAAAAATATTTATTTTGAAAATATTCTTATAATATTGTATGGGAAGCTTCAATGATGATATAACAGTAGAAAATAGCAACACCCACCATATAAGTTTAAAAAAGTCATTCTTACCTTAATTTTGTTGAAAAGGTCATAATGTACCTTGTTTGGAAAACGACAAAAGGATTCTGTTAAAACCATTTTATAAAAAGTAAAACAAGGGTATAAATGAATTTAACCCGTATTATAGTAAATATTAAAAATGTTTTGAAATACATTTTTAATAAACATGGATGTGGATGATAAAGAGGTCTCAGTAGATACTTATGTAAAAACCATCTCAGATAATACATAGATAGTGAAATTAATACTTACCTTGTACTATTCCTTGGTAGAGGGTATGTTAACCTGCTGTAAAATAGGTAAATAATTTTTATTAAGTTATGAAATAACTATATATATAAATATGATATCTTATATGATCCTCTAATATTTATTTGTTAATAATATTTTAGTATTATCATCGTTTCGGGTGTTAACTGATCTATTCTCCTTTATATGATTGGTTATGTAAGCCATGTTTGTCATGTATAGGATGTATTTTTTTAATATACAGAATTATATTAAGTTATTAAACATTATTTTTAACCATAAAATGAAAATTATTTTTTTAATGATTATGATGGGGAATGAATCTCATCGTGTTCATGGAGACGATAATCCATACGTATGTAGGAATGAAAATATCATTTTATTGATGGAGAAATCGTATGTAATTGGATGGTATATCATATATAAAAAATCATTAAAATGTTATATTCGTTATTTATAGTATTTATACTCATTATTATACCCATACAAAATAATGAGGTGTTTGAATAACAAACTACACCACGACGAGGAGATGATAATCCGTACGTACGCACGTATAGTGACTTTGTCATTTATAGGATGGGTAGAATAAAGAATATGGTTGTACCATATTTATAATTACATCACAATATGTAGAAGGTACTGGAATTTTTATTTTTTTATGGAAACAACAAAGAAAGAGGAAGTGGAAGAAGAAAAGAACATGAAAGAGGGTGGTGAAGTTATAACCTCTTTTCTAGTGTTTCCTTTTGAGATGATCAAAAGGGTTCCATAGGTTGGATTTTTGATAAAATGAAGGCCTCTAGGTCAAAGGAAGGATAGTTTAGAGGATATTTTGTATGGTTTTGGCTGAGCAAAATGGCTTTGGAGGTGTGAATTCAAGAGAAGTGGAAGTACCCTTTTATAAGATAGGTGAGGGTAACTTTAGGAAAAGTTTGAAATATTATTTTAAAATAAAATATCTTTCGGTTTATAATTGCTCCAAAATGATTTATTTAAAGGATAAGGTGGGTATAGGTCTAAAAAATTTCAACCAATAGGTTTTAGATAGGTTTAGGTCACCATATTAACCTTATCTTTTAGATTTAACTCTTAGTTAAATAGTTTGACATTTACCAAGTCTCTTTTTATTTTTATATTATATGGTTAATAAACATACTATAACAAGCCAAGAGAACCCCAAGTTGTTCATTATTAATATATAAAACCTTATATATGTTCTTTGGTCGAGCCTTCAATTTTTAGGAATATCATATCAATTAATAATATAGTATTTGTTTTAAAAACTCAATTATGTCAATTTTGACACTATTTAGTATTTGGTTTTTGTGAAAATTATAACAGCATGATTACATTGAAAAAAAATTATTTAATCACCCTAAAATCTCATATTAACCTATAAAATTAGTTTAATTCATCAAACGTCTCAAATTACATTTATTTAGATATTTATAATATCAATTATTTTAATCTTCCATTAATAAGGTAATTACTACATCATCATTGTGTCATAAATAAACTAAATTATTTAATGTATAAAAATTATAAATAAGATAAAATTATTTAGGAAATCCGTTTATATTTCTAATTAATATTTATAGTCAAATTTATATTGTGTGTAACCCTATATTAAAAATGCTTTAGTTATTAAACATTGAATTTAACTCGAATAACTCTTCTTTAAATAAAATAATAATAAATGTCCTAATCTAATCCAAGTGGACCAAAAGGGTCATATTTTATTCCTAATATTTTTTTGTTCAAATTACACTTATCCAATAGAATTAAGACATGTGTTAGGGTAATTATGATATCATTTTTACCCTTAATTACACTGTTTACATTTAACTGTGGTAAATAAAAGTCAAAAATTACAATTCAAAAAAAATTATGTTCATCTTATTGAACCACATTTTACTTAATAATATCAACTGTGTCTCTATGTTTTTTGAAATTTAACTCAAAAAAGCGGTAAAATTAAGTTTTATGGAAATTTGTAAATGCTCCTAGAAGGGGCGTAAAAGATCGTAAAAAGTTCAATAAAATATTATATATCTAAACTTATTATAAAATGAGTCCAATGAATTAAATTGAACATATATAGGTATTATGTATCTATTTTTACCTAAATTAAATTAAAATAAATTAAGTAATTATTTAAATAAAAATTCGATTTTAAACAATAGCGTAGTTTTTTTCACTATTCATCAAAAATTTAAAGTTCTCAGAAAAATACCCAAAGTTCACCCAAAGTTAATTGTAATATTCTGAATCTAAAAATAAAGTCCTTTTTGAAAATTAAAATTTATAAATTTAAAAAAAATTGTTATTTCATAACGGCTTGATTCATTGGTCGTGGTGTGTTAAAACTACAAGTTGCATTCAACATAAGCTACTGCATTATTCAAAGGAAAACGTACAGTGGAAGCTTGGGGGGTTACATTCTACCCTCCTTAAAATAATTTCATCCTTGAAATTTCTATAATATTATTGCATAAAAATATTCAGGTGGTTCTTCATCATAAGTTCCTCGGGTTCTCACATTGCCTCTTGCATCTTATGGTTTCTCCATAGAACATTTACCAGATGAGTTTTCCGGTTTCTTAGAACTTGTTCTCTGGTATCAAGAATTTTGATAGGATCTTCACAATATGGCAGAGCAGGTTCCAGTTCAATTTCATCATAGTTGAGTACATGCATTGGGTCAGACATGTATTTTCTCAACAATGATACGTGGAACACATCAGGAACTTTGGAGAGACTTGGAGGCATTACCAAACGATAAGCTACAACTCCAATTCGTTCTACAATTTTGAATAGTCCGATATACCTGGGACTCAATTTACCCTTCTTACTGAAATTTATAACACCCTTTCACGGAGATACCTTCAAGAAAACATGGTCTCCTACTTGAAATTCAAAATCCTTCCTTTATTTATCGGAATAGCACTTTTGCTTACATTGGGATTCTTTGATGTGGGTTTCGATAATCATCACTTTTTCCATTGTTTCCTAACCTAGTTCTAGGCCTACATGTTTTCTTTCACCAACATCATCCCAACAAGTTGGTGTGCGAAATCTCTTTCAGTATAACACCTCATATGATGCCATCTGAATACTTGAATGGAAGCTATTATTATAGGAAAATTATACCAGAGGAAAATATTGATCCCACATACCTTGAAAGTAAAGTGAGCAAGATCTCAACATGTCATCTAAGGTTTGAATAGTCCATTCTGATTCTCCATCGATTTAAGGGTGGTAGATAGTGCTCAAACGAAGTTTAGTATCTCGGGCATTCTAAAGAATTTTCTATACTCGAAATGTAAAATGGGGATCACGATCAGAAACAATTGATAAGGGTACTCCATGAAGTCTTACAACATCATTGATATATAGTCTTGCTAAACGTTCAAGTGGAAGTTTTCTCTTATAGTAATAAAATGTGCTGACTTGGTAAGATGATCAACAATGACCCATATTGCATCCTTTCTTCTAGGAGTCTATGGTAGTCCCATGAAAAATTCAAACGTAATGTAATCCCATTTCAACTAAGGTAAAGGAAGAGGTTTCGTGACTCCTTGAGGATTTTTACTTCCAGCTTTCACATGTTGGAAAACCATACATCTCGACACAATATCATAAATATCTCTCTTCATGTTGTCCCTCCAAAAATGTTCTTTCAAATATCCATACATCTTAGTGCTCCCAGGGTGTATAGAGAAATTGGAGCTATGAGCATCATCCAAAAATTCACTTTTTAGATCAAGTATTTTAGGAACACAAAGTCTCTTCCCAAATTTCAAAATTCCATCTTCATATATGAATTCACTCAATATCCCATCATTCACAGCTACTATTCTTTTAAAAATCCTCATCATCTGTCTGAGAACTCTTTATCCATTCTAGAAAAGATTGTTTGGAAACCTTTTAAAAAAGTATTGATGTTTCACCTTCCATGGTTATTCCCAAATCCATCATTACTAGATCATCAAAAATAGGATACCTTTTAACTCTCATATTGTTAAAAAAATCCATGATCCTTTATACTCAATGTATCTTCAACCTTATTTTCCTTCCTCAGGTGGTAGTGTATAGTGAAATTATAATTTTTGAGTAGTTCAAACCATTACCTTTGCCTCATGTTGAGTTATTTTTGTGAGAAAATGTACTTCAAACTCTTTTTATCAGTACAAATATCACATTTTTTCACCATAAATATAGTGTATCCATATTTTTAGAGCAATGATTATAGCTGCTAACTCAAGATCATGATTAGGATAGTTTTTCTCATGAATTTTTAACTGTCGTGATGAATAGGCAATAACTCTATCATTCTGCATCAGGACACAACCAGGTCCTTTCTTTGAAGCATCACTATAAATAAAAACCCCATCATTCCCTGATGGTAGAGTCAAGATAGGATCATTGAATAATCTTCTCTTTAATTCTTCAAAACATTCTTCACACTCTTTTGTCCAAAAAAATTTATCCTCTTCACGTGTGAGCTTGGTTAATGGGTTAGCCAATCGGGAAAAATTCTGGACACAATGCTGATAATAACCTGCTAAACCAATAAAAATGCATACCTCAGTTATACTCATTGGTGTTGGCCATTCTTGGATTGCCTTGGACTTTGAAGGATCAACAGAGATTATGTCCTTAGAGACAATATGCCCAAGATAATAAGTCCTCTAAATCTAGAATTCACACTTGCAAAATTTCTCATATAATTCATTTCTTCTAAGATTCCATAGGATAATGCGCAAGTGATTTTCAGGATCTTCATTTGTTTTTGAGTATACCAAAATATCATCAATAAATACCATTACAAAGTCATCAAGATATTCCTTGAAAAATTTATTCATTAGATCAATGACGATAGAGGGTGAAATGGTCAATCCAAAAGGCATTACTGTAAAATCATAATGCTGGTACCTGGTTTGAAATCTTGTTTTTAGAATGTCTTCCTTCTTCACACACAACTAATAATATCTAGATAAAAGGTCAATCTTTGAAAAATATTGAGCTCCATGAATTTGGTTGAATAAATCATCAATGAGTGGTAGGGGATACTTGTTCTTTATTGTTATAGAATTGATCTCTCTATATTCAATGCACAACCTCATAGTTTAGTCATTCTTTTTAACAAAAAGGATAGGGGCTCCCCATAGAGAAACACTAGTGCAAATAAATCCCTTATAACTCAATTCCTCTAGTTGTTTCTTCAGTTATAATAATTCCACAATGGAAATTCTATAATGGGTCTTCTATATGGGACTTAAAAGAGGAAATAATCAATGTAAAACTCAATTTCTCATTCTAGAGGATGTCCAGGTAAATCCTCTGGAAACACATTAGCATAATCTTGCACAATAGGTATATACTCTATTCGAAAAATATTTTCCTCACACATAGTTATTTCATTCACTTCTTCCCCAATAATTGAATTTAGTAGAGCTATGGGGCGTGGATCTTGATAAGAATCAGGTGGTGACATATCTTCCTTAAAGATAACGTACTCTTTATCATCAAAAAAATTGTAACCTCATTCCTCTTATAATAAATTTTCTCATCATGGTCTGATAGTCAATCCATTACGAGGATTATATCAAATTCAATCATGTGTATGACAGTGAGATCAGTTGATTAAGATCATTTATATCTCCTAATGGGAACTGATTCAAAAAATTTGTGGCGATGATACTTTTTTGATTTCACTGACAACTCCCTTGTTAATTGAAATTGAAAATATCTAATTTTCTTAGAAAACTGGAAAGATATAAAACAATGTGTTGATTTGGAAATAAATAAATTATTGACTAAACTTGAGGAAACCATTAAATTACCTGCCACCACATCTTTCAGAGCTTCAACCTCAGGAGCAGTGATCTCATAAGCTTGGCCTTCCTCCCTTGGCCTTTTTTGAGGTAAGTTCCCTTGGAGCTTAATACATTCACTTGCATAATTCCCCATTCGTATATAATTGTAGCATTCAAAATTGACAGCCTTTTTCTTCCCGTTTCAATCAGGAATTTGGTGGCCTTTTTCACCACACTTGTAATAGACTCTCATTCCCTTCATGCAAGTACAGGGGTGTTTCTTCCCACATTCACCAAAGGATGGATATTCAAATTTTTCCATCTTCCACTTATTTCCATTTCCAGAGTGTTTAGAAATTCTATTTTTCTGTTGCATTTCTTTAAAGTTATAAAACATAGAGAATTCTTTTTCTGTCTTGATAGGGCATGAGACTATATCTTCATATGATGCGAAGGATTGCATGACTAATGATCGAAGAAGAAATGGTTTTGAACCATCAAATAATCGATCAATCTTACTCCTGGGATTATGTATATAATCTACTTCATGCCTTGCAAACCTTGTAATGTTAGCCTCATACTTTGCAACATTCTCATATACCCTTTTCCTTAATCTCATAGATTGTCTTTCCATATCCGCTCGATTGTCACAAGGAAAGTATTTTTCTAAGAAAATATCATTACACTCCCTCCATTCCATGTTCAATACTTCTTCATCTTCCTCTGTGTTTTGGATTAATGACCAGTATTGATCTGCATCTCCTGTGAGGTGATAAACTGTTATGAAAACGTTTTCCCTTTTGATACTCCCCAAAGCAGGAAATATTTTCTCTAAATAATTTATCCATTGCTCAGCTACTAATGGATTTTTACTCCCATTGAATGTTGGGGTATTTTTCCTCATGAAGCGTTCTAACATTGATAATCAACATTGTGGATCAGGGTGTTCCATATAGATAAGGTGATTGTTCATAACCTAAGTGAGTTGTCTTAGTATGGTGATAAGCTAACCAACACCAGTTTCATCACTAACACCACTATAATTATCTTGAGTAGGAGGTAAATCCCTACATGGATTACATGTGTTGATACGGTTTCCATTCCTTCCACTAAATGCCATTTCTATACAATGGAATACAATAGATTAGTTTATGAATTGCAATTCATAATTCCAAACTTGTAAACACATAACATAAATTGAGTAGTTTTTGGATATAATCCATATTCATCAAAATGATTTCTTTGAGGAGGTATATACTAAAAAATATTTTATAATGGTTTTTAAAGAAAATTTGAATTATCCTAAGAATATCCTCTTGGAGTGTTCTAACCAAGAGTGCAGCAAGGCCCATTGTATTGCACTAGTTCTCATTCGAGTCTAACTCAAAGCGGTGTTTTTGGGTTTTACCCCTAGGTACATATGTTCCAGATCCTCTTCTACCTTCTTGTATCCAGACAGGGATGTATTTCTTTTAAAACTCACAAAATCTGTACATTACCTATATTCTAGGAAGTTCTTCTATACTAATCCTCAAATCTATCTTAGGGTAATTTTCTCTGATCAGGGTTTTTCTAAATCTATATTCCTAGGATTGTAATAAACTTTCACTGATACCGACTATAAAACCCCAACCACAGTTACCCAGAGATAGTACATTATTACAAAACATTTTCATGATACAAGGAATCATGTCCCGATAGACCGATCAGTTTAGTAGCCTTGGATGTACTAGATACATTCATAATTTATACATTACATCATGAAATAAAAACATCAAAAACATTTTCCCACTTTTGAACAAACTTATATACTTAGCCTATCCTGGGAGGTCAACCATAAAATAATTCTTCACATACTGGGAAAAATAAAACATAGAAAGGTCTGAGCTCAGATTCTCAGTAAGGATAACATTATAACAGAAACATTCCTAAATAAGAATAAACATTTAAAGCAATGTATAATACTAAAACAAAAGCCTTTTAAACATAAACTTCAGAAAAATATGGAAACGATAAAATCAAATAAATTTATTTACTTATTCACATGGATATTCTACTTGTTGAATAATCATATTCATTATCAATAGCCACTTTCATAATAATGGAATGCATAATGCCAGACTTCATTACCATATAGTCAAGTCCTGATGCCAAGACTACAGATAAGATTTTTTCATGGCCTTGTTCCAAGAAACTAGTTTGTCTCATGAGACCTACCAATGAATCAATGAGCTATAGCGAGCTCCACCCATCACATACTAAGTCCAATGCATTCCTCATATGAAAAGTTTCAAACATAACATAAACAATCGTATTAAAACTAGCTTTCGAAATGTCAATAATTCATCCATAAAACATGAATGGTGTAAAAATGACACATCCACAGTCAAACATATCTCAAAACCATAAATAAAATGTCGAATATTTGTATCATAATAAATAAACATCAAACATGTTTAAATCCATCAAAGGATGTTGAGATAGATGAACTGAAAACTATTTGAAATAAATACCTCTTTCTATTTTGAAATCATATAAATGTCACATAATTATAAAAAAATATTTATTCTGAAAATATTCTTGTAATCTTGTATGGGAAGCTTTAATTATGATAAAATGGTAGAAAATAGCCACACCCGCCATATAAGTTAAAAGAATACATTCTTACCTTAATTTTGTCGAAAAGGCCATAAAGTACCTTGTTTGGAAAACGACGAAAATATTCATTTCAAACCATTTTATAAAAATTCAAAAAAAGATATAAATGATTTAATCCCTAGTATAGTAAATTGTAAAAATGTTTTGAAATAAATTCTTAAGAAACATGGATGTTGATGATAAAAAGGTCCCAGTAGATACTTACAAAAAAACAACCTCGGATAATAAAGAGATTGTGAAATTAATCCTCACCTTCTACTTTTCCTTGGTCAAGGGTACATTAACCTCTTATATAATAGTTAAATAAATGTTATTAAATTATAAAATAACTATATACATAAATATTATATCATATATGATCATCTAATATTTCTTTGTTAATAATATTTTTGTAGTATCATCATTTCAGGTGTTAACTGGTCCATTTTCCTTCATATTCTCAGTTACGTAAGCCATGTTTCTTATGGATATGATTTATTTTATTCACTTCCCAAATTATATTAACTTATTTAAAATTATTTTTAATCTTAAAATTAAAATTATTCTTGAATGATTACGATGGGGAATGAATCTCATCGCGTTCGTGGAGACGGTAATCCGTACCTATGCACGAGCGACAATATCATTATATTGATGGTAAAATCATATGTAACTGGATGATATATCATATATACAGAATCTTTAAAATGTTATATTTATTATTTACATAATTTATACTCATTAATATACCCATCCAAAATAATTAAGTGTTTGAATAATAAAATTCACCACGACGTGGAGACGGTAAGCCGTATGTACACACGTATGGTGACATTTTTATTTATAGGATGGGTATAATAATGAATATGGTCGTACAATATTTATAATAACATCATAGTATTATAAGTTACTGGAATTATTATTTTGGTATGGAATCAACAAAGAAAGAGGAAGTGGAAGAAGAAAAGAACTTGAAAGAGGGTGGTGAAATTATTACCTCTTCTTTGGGTGTTTCATTTTGAGTTGATCCAAAGCGATCAATACGTTGGATTTATGATCACATTAAGGCCTCTAGGTATAAGGGAGGATATTTTAGAGTATATTTGGGTAGGTGTTGATCGATAAAAATGGATTTGGAGGTGTGAATACAAGAGAAGGTGAAGTTCCCTTTTATAAAAGAGGTGAGGGTCACTTTAGGAAAGGCTTGAAATATTATTTAATACTAAAATATTGTTCTATTTCTAATGGCTCCAAAATAATTTATTTAGAGGTTAAGGTGGGGATGGGTCGAAAACCTCTCAACCAATATGTTTTAGATAGTTTTATGGCACCATATTAACTTTATCGTTTAGATTTAACTCTTAGTTAAATAGTTTGACATTAACCATGTCTCTTTGTATTTTTATATTATATGGTTAATAAACATACTATAACTAGCCAAGTAAACCCCAAGTGGTTCATAATTAATATATATAACTTTATCTAAGTCTTTTGGCCAATACATAGATTTTTAGGAATATTATATCATTTAATAATATTTTATTTGTTTTAAAAACTCAATAATGTCAATTTTGACACAATTTAGTATTTGGTTTTTGTGAAAATCATAAAACCATGATTACTTCGAAACAAAATTATTTAATCAACCCTAACATGTCATATTAACCTTAAAAATTTGTTTAATTCATCAAAAGTATAAAATTACAATTATTAGGATATATATAATATCAATTATTTTACTCATTCTTTAATAAGGTAATTAATGCATCATCATTATGTCATAAATAAATCAAAATATTTAATTTCAAGAAATTATAAATAAACTGCCATTATGTAGGAAATATTTTTATATTTCTAATGAATATTTGTATTCAAATTTATATTGTGTGTAACCTGATATTAAAAATGGTTCAGTTATTAAACTTTAAATTTAACCCTTTTAACTCTTCTTTAAATAAAATAATAATAAATGTCCCAATCATTTCCAAGTTGAAAAAAGGGGATAATATTTTATTAATAAGGTTGTTTTTGTTCAAATTACACTTATCCAATAGAATTACGAAATATGTTAGGGTAATTATGATACAATTTTTACCCTTAATTACTCTATTTACTTTAACAGTGGTAAATAAAAGTCAAAAATTACAATTCACCAAAAATTATTTTCATCTTATTAAACCAAATTTTACATATTTATATCAATCGCCTCTCTTAGATTTTTGAAACTAAACTCACATAAGAGTTAAAATTATGTTTTATGCAAATTTGTAAATGCTCCTAGAAGGTGGGTAAAAGATGGTAAAAAGTTCAATAAAATTTTATATATCAAAAATTATTATAAAATGACTCCAATGAGATACATTGAACATATATAGGTATTATGTATCTATTTTGACCTAAAAGAAATTAAAATAAAATAACTAATTTTTTAATTAAAAGTCGGTTTTAAATAATAATGTTGTGTTTTTCACTATTCATCAAACATTTGATGTTCTCATAAAAATACGAAAAATTCACTCTAAGATAATTTTGATATTCCAAATCCAAAAATGAAGTCCATTTTGAAAATTAAAATTTATAAAATTTCAAAAAGTGGGTATTATTATTCATAACAACTAGTTTCATTGGTCGTGGTGTGTTAAAATTCTAGGTTGCGTACAATTCAAGCTACTTCATTATTTAAAGGGAAACATACCGTGGAAGATTGGGGTGTTACATGTAATAAATTACGAATTTTTTTATTATGAAAGTTGTTATTAATTACCATGTGATTATTTGAATTATTATTTTATCCATGGATATCTTAATGGATTATGTTTTTATTGATATGTAATTATTTTATTATCATTTATTTCATACCATATTATTCTTTTTTTGTTAGATTCGGTTATATGCATACCCTTACTGGGAATCTAAGATAACCCTAATATTATGTTTCCTTTAATAATGATTCCAATAAGTTTACAATGATTGATATATAAGGATATAGTAAAGGTAACATTGATTTTCTCTAATAAAATACTATGTTTTATCTTATGTTTTAATATTTAATATGAAATTCACATATATTTCAAGTTTTAATGTACTACTAAACTATCAGGTCCATTGGGATGTGATCCCTTGTTCCTATTATAAAATTTAATAAATAATCTACTAACCTTGGGATAATGTGTTTGGGATATTTACATTATTGGTTATGTATTTTGGGGAAAAAAATTAAAACATACTATTTTTTTTAGAATTTGACTAAAGGAAACATGTAACATTTTTTGATGAGAAATCATTATTTTTTTTGGAGAAAATATGAAATAATTTAAATCACCTGAACCCTCCATATTTATTTCATGACATATTATCAACCATGTAAAGGCACATAGGAATACTTGGGAGATGTTTATATATATATATATCATATTTTTATGGATTTATTTATAGGAGTGGTTAGATTTAATTTTTAATCATTAGTAAATGAAATTCTCGACCTATTCTTAAAGTGACTTGGTAGTAGTTTTTCTATAAACTATTTCTCTTACAGGATATCTGTATTATGGGTCATTTGAATTATTTATTATGTATAAATAATTAAGCATTTCAATATGTGATTGAAGAAGATTTATTAATAAAATTCAATCCGTGAGAGGGTAACTGATGTAGATAATCATCCCCTTATTCATGTAGAGATTTAGAATTATCATGCATTAGTAATTATGGGTGGATATTTTAATATGAATATCTAATTAATATTATTGTATACTTTATTAAGATAAGAATATATTTCAATATAACTTTATTATTGATAAATTATAATATTTTTATTTGATCATTATGGAATAGAATTTAATGATGATGATGGGGAATTTTATATCATATGTTGTTATAATGAACCACGATTTTCATACATAGACAATACATCATTTTTTTGTTTAATATCAATTACATTTCATATAAATCGTGTCAGATAACTATAATAATCTAGTTCCTTTGGAAACATAGAAACATAAACACTAGAGTATAAGTGAGTTATGTCATCTCCTACTACGTTCTTCATAACTATCACTATTTTTAGAGATATCATAAATTATATATATCCTCATAACCTAGGGAATGGAAAAATTATAAACTCTAAGCTCATATTCCAATTAATGGAAAATAAGGGTGATACGTAAAAATATCATGAACATGAGTGTATGGGGACATGAACGTAAAATTTTAAAACCATACCAAACATATCAGAGATCATAATCATGATTCATGGAATAGATATTATGAGTTAATAAGACATAATTCATATGGAAATCAAAGAACATGATCCTTGAAATCATAACATAGGAAATGGAATTTGTGGAATATATATGACCATAGGAAATATTATGTTAAGGCTACCCACCAAGACATTCATAACATGGTAGGCTTGGGATAACCACCCATGTACCTGCTTTGGGAATGGGTTGACCACCCATGAAACCTCCTCTTTGGGAATGGACAGAAATCACGTTTACCCTTATAGTTAGTCTTGAAAAAACACATGTGTACCCTCATCTTTGGGATTGGAATAATCACCCATGTACCATCATCTTTGGGCTTTAGCTAAATGCACGTTTACCCCCATCCATGGGCTTGGGATAAAAACCATTATACCCTCGGATATCATATAGCATTAATTATTACCTGATGAATTGAAGTATTATGTATGCGAAATAATCAGTTGATAAATTATAATATCAATCAATGCTATCGGGGATTCCCCATCGTGTAAGTTTTACTGAATTTACTCAATGTTATTTGGGCCTCCCCATCATATAAGCTATATCATAGAACCACAACATTAATAAAGTATTTAGAGATTCTGTATCATAATAAAAAAATAATTAATCTTTTATACCACAATAAAACCATTGAAAATAAATGGTAATCATGTCAACAAATTTGGAACATGATTAAACCCTGGAGAGTAAATGGTAATCATAAAAATATATTTGTACTATTATTGACTTGTGGAAAATAAACAAGTTCCATAAACATCATTCCATTAAAACATATACCATCCAGTGAATGAATATGAATGGTATCCTTGGATAATATCCCACATAAGTTGTAGGTAACACATACATATGAAATTTTATATAGAAAATAATTTTAAATTATCATTTCAAACATTTATTGAGGAAAATATCATTTTATCTTTGAAAAATGAATATTAAAGCATAAAAATTTTCAATAACCTTTTTCTATGAAAGTAAACATAAAACCTCTTAATGGAAGTATTGAAAATAATTTAAATGTATAAAATTTTTCAAAATACATTTCCTTGAATGTGATCTCAAATTATCATTTGAAAAAAAATGATTCTTTTTAGAAAAAATGTTTTGGAAGAAAACATATTTTCAACTGAAGAGAGAAATAATGCATGGTTTTCTTAAAAACATTTACATAATAATATTAAGTACAAAATAATGGAAAAATGATTCCATTACAAGAATATATAATTAATAACCATATGAGAAAAAACTTCAGGATAATTCTTGATATATGGATTATAATATTTCATCAATGGAAGCATAAGCAAAAACTATCCCAAAAAACATTGAGTTTATAGCAACAAACTCTTACCACTTTTTTATCTTTGAATCATAATCCACAAGAAATAATAACAATAAATGAATCTTAAAATTTCTTGAAAAATATTTATATTAATGATATAAAATTTCAATGGGGTAGTATATACACCTCTTAAAATAATATAGGTTTATAAAATAACATGTTTCTCAAAGAAGGAATATTGAGACAAAATTCCCTTACTGATTTTGTAACTTTTGAACCGTAAACCCCAATAAATTGAGATACTAAAATGGATATGTACATACAAATAAATTTTTCTATAATCATTATAAAATTTAATAATGGGAATTATATTCAACACATGGAATGAAGAGGTTGTGAATTTATCACGAGTCTTACATAAGTAAAAAATATAGATGAAATCCATTACCTTAAGTCATGAATTCCTTCTTACATGTTCAAAACATTTTTATATTAAATATAAGTTTTTTATAAATATATAAAATAACCTTATTCATATATAATATACCATATATTATTTTATTGTGACTTTATATTATCTTTTTATTAACAATTCCAAGTTAATGTTATGTTTCCGGTATTTACCGCTTTATTTTCTATAAATGTTTTGAAATTTCATTATTGGTCATCTTACATAGATAAATATTTCAACTTCAAAAAAAATTATAAACATAAAATAAATATCATATCTATTTATTATATATGTATTTATAGTAATCTATACAATTTAGTGATAGGAAATGGAATACACTGTTGATGGAGATGAAATGTTTTACGTACACATGAACTTTGTTTCCATTTTGTATTCATATTGAAACAAAGAAATTATGTCATATATTATCATTAAATAATAATAAATATTCCATATATATCATAAATTTTTATTAATCCCATCATTAATTAATTTCATGTATACCGTGAATGGGTCACATCGCTTCGCGAGGCGGTAGTCTTTCCTTCACATTAACAACATTATCATATTCAAAAAAATGCAATGCATAAATGTATGTGTTGATAATTAAATAAGAATAAATAAATAATTAATATCATATATATCATATATAAATAGTATTAATATGACCATTACCAATTATGATATGTATTTATAGGAAAACGAAAGACATTGGTGTGCAATGTGGTAGTCCGCCAAACACATGAAAGACGATTTCATAACCCATTTGATGGATGTGTGTTTGGTTATAGGACATAACATTAACATTGAATAATATAATTATATTTATAATAATTTGGTTATTATATATTTATGATATAAAAATAATTGAATGTGATTGAGTAAGAAACAAAAAAGGATGTTCGTTGATGAACGTTACAACTTCATCAGCTATCTCCTTCTTTTTTGCACCAAAGGACTTCTTTGGTTGGATGTATTCCCATAGTATGTAAAATAGAATGATTTCATGAACGCTTGGAAGTTATTTTTTCATGTTATGGTCAATACGATTGGCTTTGGATGAGTGAATATATGGGGATAGAGAATTCCCTTATATAATGGAGGAGGAGTGGAATTCATGTAAATACCCAAAAGCATTCTCTATTGGGAGGAATCCCTTACCACATGTGACTAAAAGATAGAGAAATAATATATGGTATGGATTATTTGTTCTCTAAATACACCCACTAGACAATATAAATACAATTTTTATCAATTAATTCTGTAGAATTTAAGTTTACTCAATTTTGTATTTTAGTTTTTACCCCGGTAACCTATATCATTTTATTTACCTAGGTAATTTATCCATTATTATTATTGTTAAAAATATATTTGTTGTTTACTTTTTACTAACTAATTATAAATAATATTTATAATTAATTAAATAAAAATACTCTGTTTGTGTAAAATAAATTTTATTAAAAAACACATGTAATGCACAAAACCTAGTTTTTTACTTAATCTCATTATTTAATTTTATCTTTTTCCACTAGTCATTGAAGACACCAAATAATTTGAACAAATTATATAAAATAATTTATTTTTATTCAAAATATTTAATACCTTTTTTTAAATTTCATTTATATAAATTTCAAATTTTGATTTAAAATTCATCCTCCATATGCGACAATAAAATTGGTTTTTAAATTGAAAAAATGTTCAAAAAATTACAATGTCTTTATATCCAATTTTATTTTGGATTTGATTCAATGTAAATAAATATATTTATATAAATATATTTTTTCTAGTTATACTTTAATTCCAATTAAATATATAATTTAACTATATAATAATCGAAACAAAAAGATAGTATTTAATTATAATTCAAATATTTTCACTATTCTTTAAAAAAAATGAAACATTTCAGAAAGATCCAAAAAATTCACACTAATATTATTTTTATGTTAATATTTGAAAATGAAGTTACTTTTTTCAAATTTACTTTGTAAATGTGTTAAAAATTAGTTTTAAAATAAGTGTTCTGTTAAAAGGTTGTAAAACTACCATTTAGAAAACTAAATATTTTTATGAGTAAATTAGGATTTATTCTTATCTCTTGTCTATATAACACATAAGATGAATAATAAATAGGTTATTTAATATTTAATATATACATTTCAATAAAATCATTCATCAAAAGTGGTTTGTTAAATTTATAGATATTTTTTTTCATCGAAAAATAGTTTCTCATAAATGAAATTTATTTATTTTAAATCAGTTATTACTTACATTTCTAATTAATTGGTTACCAATAAATTAATTTTATAGACATAAATATTTTTTCATAATTTATTTTATCCTTTTAATACCCTATATTCTAATATCTTAGTGATAAATATAATAATATTTTAAGAATATGTCATGTTTTAGATAAACTCAGTGTTGTGTGTGATAGAATATAATATCAGTGTTACATGTAATTCAATCTAAACTTGGTATTTCATATACAAAAAAGTAAAACGTAGTGTTAAATGTACTTCAATATAACTTAGTGTTTCATGTAGAATAAGATTATCTTGATGTTTTTTGTAAATAAATATTAATTTTGTGTAGCGTGCAATGCAATCCACTAAAAAATGTAATTTAATTTTTAAAAAATAAATCACAAAAACATGGGGTGTTAAATTATACTCCACATAAAATTAATTTAACTCTGGAAATTAATCTATTTATTCTATGTTTTAATAATTTAATGTTTCTTTTATAGAAACCCACATAATACAAACGGATAAAAAAATTTCTTTCAAAAATGGAAATTTGGAAACATAATAGTTACCCAAAGTAACTCATAAATTTGTTTCCACATAGAGGAACATATGTTATAAGTGAATATTTTTACATGGAATAAAATATTAAATAATTACCAAGAGTGATAGTGATCACTAATCACTGGAAAGTGGGTTATCTAGAGAAGGTTAGTGATCAGAACTATATAGACCAAAGAGGCATGAATAAGGTCAATGATAACATACAAAATAATGATAATGTGACAAACCTTTATTTTAAGACCCTTTTTCTAAAGTTGAAGAATTTACATGGGAAGATATAATTACATGATTTAATTCCATTTCATAAGAAATATCTCTCGCTGTGGGTTTTCCTTGATCAATTTCAACTTCATCCCTTACTCCAAGAAGCGAAGGTGAATTTGTTATGGGTAAAGTACTGATGAATCATAATACCCATTGATAGAATGATAATTCATTCCACTTATATTTATTTATCAATAAAATAATAGTTATCATAGGTTATGCATATATATACATATATATGGTGAATTAATACATTAAACACTATCACCAAATATGAAGTTCATATTACACCATTCCATAAATAGTTAAACCTATTACCCTTCCAATATTTGGAGTTTATAAATAAGGTCATTTAAATTCCAAAAATCAACTCAACATTAATCCTTCAAATTTTATTAAGATGATCTTGACATTCACATGATAAATACTTCAATACCATAATAATATAGTCTCTTGAAGCTTGTTAATAACAAAAATTACCATATATGTCTCTTAAAATATCCTAAATCATGATAAAATACTATCACATAAATCTTCAAGTGAGGGTGTCTATGATTTTTAACTTATTATCAACATTAAACATAAATCCATGATTTAATCCTTAACTCTTATGTTAATATTTCATGGACAGGTATACACTTCAAGAAGATGATTCATCATTCATTCATTATATAAGCTCTTACATTATATAAAAAAGGCATTTAAAGATTGGGATCATCCTTATACCAAAATAATATGGGATTTCTTTATTCCAGAATCCATGTAGATAATCACATTATATTTCACTGACATTTATATAATAATATTTTCCTAGCGGTCTCATTCATACAAAATCATACATTAAATTCTCTTATTTGTAGGGGATGATTAGTGTTCCCTATTTATCATGGTTCACTTCAACCATTATGATGGATCAATATTTCCCTTTATTCATTGTCATTAGAGGTTGTTGCAGATTATCTTTTTTATTATTCATTAGATTGGGGAACTTTTCAACATAATGAACAGACTCCATGAAATTAAAACACTACATTGTGGGAGGTGTCTTTGGTGGGGGGTTTCATTTTTTTCATAATACATAAATTATTTCCCATCACTTTTTCATTTATCCACTCGATGACCTTTCTTTCCACCCTTAAAATATATATTACACCAATTATGAAAAGTCCATCAATGTTTCTTCCCACAAATTGAGAATAAAGAAAAGATCATCTTCTTCTCTCCATGGTTCATAAATATTCCATTTAATTCCCTATTTCTCTTCCTAAAAATATTAGACTGATACATAACTACATATTCCATTTAAACGTTCATAGCACATCAAACAATCCCTTCATAGAAACAAATTCCATTCTAGATAACACCCTTTAAGGATTTAGTTTTAAGACACTAATGAAATAGTCAATATTACATTCAGGATGAATAATAATATCTAAATAGTTCCTTACAAGTCATGTAAAATTTTCTTTATAGGCACCAATGGATTCATTGTCCTTCTTCTTAAGCTTTTGGAATTACTTTTATATCATTGTATAAAGAATAAATGAAAATTACTTATTGAAAAATAATCTCCTGAATGCATCCCAATCCATAGAGTTAATCTATTCATATCACCTCATATTTTTTTATAAGATTCCACCTTAGATATGCCTCAACTTCCACATGGTAGATAGACAATGTGAATCTTTAATGCTCTGATGACCAGAGAATTGAGAGTATATTTTTAGTGGTGCTGGTCCATCTCTCCTAACTATCCAATCAATGGAACCACTAAAATAAGGTGGGTGTTACCTCATGAAGGAATCAACAAAGAATTATTCCCCTATTTTTTTGTCTATATTTTCACCATGATTCATAGATTTAGAAAGTTGTGTGAGCATAGCAATAAGTTTTTCATTTTAGTTCCCATAACATTAAATTTCTTAAGTGGAAAATAAAATCATATTCTATTTTATTCCTTAATAACATGGTTCTTTGGGTTCTAGATATTGAAAAATACCAGAAACATAGTGTGAGTAACACTAATAATAGTGCAGAACCACAAAATCATTAATAATAACTAATATGACGTCTAAATAATGATGCCTTATTATTTAATTTATGACACCTTAGGATTGTCTAAGGTTATTTATAGTTTTATTCTATTTAAATATTTATTGATTGTTCATAAATAGTTTGTGAATTCCCAAAGAATGACCCTAGGAGTGTCAAAATCGGTGTTTAACAAGGCTAATTATCATGCACCAGTTCTCGATTGAGTCTATCATAATACATTGTTTTCCAAGAAATTTCCTCTATGTACATCTATTACAGAGCCACATCCACTTGTATTATATGGACATGTATGTAATTTCATGAAACTACTCACTATATCCTTTAAAAAATCCCACTAAAATTTTCTTATACTTTGACTTTTCCTTAGACTTATTCTTACAGACATCCCTAGACATATCCTTAGAAATGTCTCTAGGGATCTCACTAATAGTTTCTCATCCTAGTTTCTAAAGGATAACTAAATCATTTCTTTGATAGAAACTATAATGACACAAGATTTTCATACATTGAAATTATATCATTTTTTATAATATCTATTACATTTTATAAACTCATGCTTGACAACCATAAATGTTTAGTGAAATTTGAAACATGGAAACATAAACACTAGAACATAAGCGAGCTATGTTATATTCTACTATGTTCTTCATATATAGAACCCTTGTTAGACATATCATACATAATGGATGACCTCATAACTGGTGGAATGGAAACATAAGAAATGGTGATTTTAGATGCTTAGTAATGGAAAATAAGGGATATGTGTAATCATAACATGAAAATGAGGGTATGATAACATGAAAATAAAATTTGAAAACCATACCCAAAATATCAAAGATCATAATCATGACTCATGAAATTAAGTTTGGAACTTCATAATACATGAATCATACTGAAATAAAAGAACATGGCCCATTAAATCATAACATAGGACATGGAATTTGTAGCATACAAATAAGAATAGAAAATCCTATGTCAAGGCTATATCCCAAGACATTCATAACATGTTAGGATTGGGATAACCACTAATGTAATTTATTTGGGAATGGGTTGACCACCAATATTCCCTCCTCTTTGGGCATGGGTTGACCACCCATGTACCCTCATATTTGGGATTAAGCCAACACATGTTTACCCTCATCGTTGGGTTTGTTCAAAACACATATCCACCTTCATATTTGGGATTGGTCTAAACACCCATGTACACTAATCATTGGGAAAGGGATAAAAAAATGTGTACCCTTTGAGCTCATATATCATTTATCATTACCCACTACATTGAAATGTTATCTAGGTACACCCATCAAGTATGTGACATCCTAGATTAACAAAGAGGTATGAAATTTTATGTTTCAACTTAAAACTTCTTGTTTTATGCTAATAAGGGTATCTAATAGATAAAGAGATGTATGGGAGGGTCTTGTTCTCATTTTGAGCCAGAATCTCTCAGAAATGGAAGGAAAGTGTGAGCCTCATTGTTAGTGCATGGTTAGTGATAATAGTGTGAATTAACTGTGTGGGAACTCAGTGGTAAGGGGTAAGTTCCATGGTTTCTCCATAACAATGTTCATTAGGGTGCATGACTATGAAACTTGTATAAAATAAATCATAGATCAAATTCAAACGTGATGTGCATGGTTAGTCAAACCATGTGGACAACCCATGCGAGAGGGTTCCCTGGGATGTAGATATTGGACGGTTGGTGCGTAGTTTTTCCAACCATACTACTAAACTGTGAAACCCCGATTTTATATGGGAAATTAATTTTTTTCACCTGTTATATTTTAATCCCTCGGGAAATCCCATCCATCATTATTTTAGGGGACTGCAATATTGGGAAGACCTCCTCTCATTCAAACTAGGGATTTGGATTCCTTATTCTTTATCATTCATTTCCTTCAGCATCGAATGGGTTAGAAAGCTAGTAGAGACCTCTTTAATCATATCACTTCTACTCTTAGTTTCTATTCTCCTCTAGTTCACTATATTGGTGCAACCTCATTTACCCTATATTCAATGAATTTGATGATTCTTCTATTATATCTCATTATATCTCAGTTCATTTGATGAAAATGGATGAGGAGAGTGATAATACCATAAGGTAGGTGGACTACATCTTTTCCCTGAAGTTTCATCAATTTTATATTACGTTCCATGTGTTGTGAACCATAATTCTTATGTGATTCCCCCTAATTTTAAAAATAATTATAATTAAATTTTATTCATATGACGTTTACCATCATATATACTGCAAAAAACATGTTTGATTGTTCTCCTTCTTGGGAGCCACCCATTTGGTTGTTCCCTTCTTAAATGACCTAATTGCTTCTTTCCTTAAATTTTAAAACCACCCTTTTATGAAATTAGTTGATTTTTCGTGGGATAATTGATTGGCGATGAGATATTCCTTTATGGACAATGCCGTATTCTTGATGATATTTCCATAATTTTAATTCAACGAATTAAAATAATTGGTGTACTTGAATAAAATGTGATAAATGCATTAATTTTTTGAGGTGATATGTGTTCCTTGGTAATATATACCTTATGTAAATCCTTGGAAAATACATAGGACCGAATTTAAATAATCCATGGATGAGATCATTTTTAATTATAAATTTAACTTGTTAATTAATTGTAAATATGCTAGGGGCAATACTAGGTACTCCTTGGAAGAGCTCATCGTGCGATTCCTATACCTCTAAAAGAGTGATATTGGTTCCCTATGGGAGACCCCAAAGATGGTTCATTGGAGAGATGGTTGTACCATGTCACTACTGAGATCTTGAACCCTACATGAGATACCAAGGAAGGGCTTAGAGATCTTTGTTATATTCACACCATGGTGGGATTGATACCTTACTTGTTTTTACCTTGTATGGACTCCCATTGCCTTTGTTTTATATAGTGAATTGAGAGAGATTCTTGGGATTCCATTTATGAATAAACATTGAGAGCCTTAGGTTGTGTCATAATAAAATTAAAATGATGAACTTCATTATTATGGAATGAAAAGTATACCAGTTATACCCGTGATGCACCAGCCAATCTAAATAATATGATTGGGGTTGTTAAACTCCTTACACATGATTTACGATGACTTATATTAACTTTTAACAAGTTTCCCTTGGTTCAGATACATCTGTATTAGGCCAAAGAAGGTAGAGTGGGTAGGGTATCTGATGAGGAACCCATTTCATTACATTTATTTATTTATTTATTTCCTTTCATTTATTACTAATGTCACACTTCTCATTTTATAGGCACTTCTAGATTGATCTAGACACCATTGGTGGTCTCCTGGTGAGTATATGTCACAAATTTCTTGGGATTTCCTTGGAACCTAAGATTAATTTAAGATTATATGTATATATAAAGGGAAGAATCTGAATTCTGATGATTGGTTGATAGTTTTAGGATGGAGTACAAGTGTAGAGGACCACGCCTATGCTTGATATGGTAGAAGGGAAATTTTTGGGCCATTATATGTTTTTATATCATGTGTTATACTCTAAATTCATTTTTATCCCATGTACCCAATTTTTGTATCACTAAATGACATGATCATCACTATAATTATGAGTCTATTTTGGATTCGGGTTCCACTATTATTATATTGGATGATTTATTATTACTATTCTGTTGATTTTTGTTTATTATATTACCTCTTCTTACCACTATGATATAACACTATGTTAAGCTCTAATAAATGTGGTAATAGTATCCCCATGGAAACACCATAGTCTCTCATTTCTATTCTATATCCTCTAGCAAATGGGGAGGTTTGCTAGAGGACATGTGGCTGACTATCTTGGGAAACAACTTAGTGGATTCTGGGGAGGATTCTATAAGGTTTTACTAAAGCTCATTTTCCATTTTGTATTAATATTTTGGTATTATAAAGGAGACTATGATGCAATGGGATTTTGAGATGTCCCTATGCCTAGGAGTTGCTGACCCACATATAGGGGAAAACCAAATTACCTCAGATGGGTAAATGCTGTTATTAATTGTGATTTTTATAGTTTTATGAATTTCACTGTTGGGTGGAATAATTTTATTATGTTATAATTATTGTATATATTATTATGATGGGATTTCAAATACCATTGGACCAGGTATATGATAGAGTATCAATTCATGAATCATACTAAGAACCATATGACTTAAATTTCATGAATTATGTCATTCCATATTTATATTCCTACATCTATTTCATATATTGCTTGTGATTGTGGCATGTTCCTTGTTTTCTATGTATTGTAGTGTGATAGTTTTTCTTGAGGAAACAATGAGATTATGATAATTAAAGTTCCTATATCAATTTAAATGGTGTATTACATTATAGATTTATGATGATGCCTTAATGAAATGATTATTCAATATTTGAGCCATGGGCCACTAGTTCCATGGATTAATATAGTATTGATCTGATTATTGAAATCCAATGGAAAATTAATAGGAATGTGCTTTGATTAATTTGGAATAGTATCCATTCAATAAAATCTCTATGCATGACCTGTTACTTCCTAAAACTAGATGTACATGCCAGGTTTTAATTACTTTCCATGCTGATTTTTGTTTATAAAGAGTATGGGCCTTTATAAATATGGAATCGGTGACACAATTAACTGGATTGGGATATATATATCAAAATAAATAAGAAAGAGATTCATTAAAATAATGTTTCAAAATAAAATTGTTACCACTAAATGGAATTCCAATTGAAAAGTAAAGGGTTTTTTCCTCTATACCTTGAAATTGACAGTCCATATACTGATACCTTGTTTCCTTGTGTGAGACCATGACCCGGACCAAACATTATTAATGAGTAGCATGTTGTATATCCTGTGACCCTTATATACATTTTTTTATCACCTAGACTTGTATATTAGAGAATTCAGAGAGGTTTTACCCATTTATAGGGAGGCTTGTACTTACCCATTCCAATTTTCCTTGTCTCTATATTCAATAAATCTTATTTGAGATGTGCATTTAATAGTTATAAACATATTCCTCCTCGAAATCTTCAAGTCATATTCATGGAGGGTGGTTATGAACACGCTCATGAGGTGGTGGGCCCTAAGACACCAATGAACCTCCAATTGTTCCACCAAAGGCACCATCTACATATCTTCCACAGGGAAATGATGCTCCATTCAAATATAGTTTCTTCTGTTTCATGCAGTGTATACAGGGTGCTCCCCGACATTCCCCTACTATGGAAGAGTTGACCCAAGAGTTCAAAAATCTATATCCCTCCACCTTCTCAGTGAATGTTGTTCCTCAGGGATTTTGAGTCTTGGATGAGTTCATGTTGTCTATCATCAAGCATCAAGTGGTTCCTCTAATGTGGAGGGTCAATCTTGGTTCCTATATGCTTTGTGACTATATCGAGCATTTGTGGGATATCCTCAGTCGGGATAATTGAAACCAAGGTATGATCTGGGTGGAATTCAAAATAGATAATTTTCACTACTTATTGCCACAACTGTTTAGAAAAAGACCATGCCTAGGATTCCATGCACCTACATCATGGTGACATGTTGATGACAGAGTATTCAACATGCTTCACCAAACTAGTATGTTTTTCAAAAACCATGACCCGTGATGAGCTTAAAAATTATATAAGGTTTGAGGATGGGCTTTTATTCTCCATCCAATCACTGGTGAACATCTTCCAGTTAAACACCATTTCAGATATAGTGAACTAGGCCCTCATCACTAAGTTAATCCGGAGTGAGTCTAATGATGTGAGCCAGGGTGGTTCAGATTCTAGGCATGGATGTGGTTTATATAGTTAGATGAAACATTATTTAGATGGTACACATGAAGGAATTACTAACTAGATGGAACACATCGACAGCTATGAAGTGTCTCACCAGTGTGGTCGGGAATGGTATAAAAAGACCTAGTACTTGAGGAACCCAATCAAGTCATGATCTTGTGGTAGGATGGGTCATCAAAAACATTTATTCCAAACTTTTCCTCCTGTATCTCATGAGAATAGATCTATACCAACACAACATTCAAGTACAGGATCATTAAATTCACATTAGGATGATATTTTTTCTTCTACTAGAAAATTAGCTTGAGAGGACGGTTATGGCAGAGGTAGTCAGACTGCAAAGGTTTGGTGCCAGTATAGTGGACCTCTCAAAGTTACTTAGGTTTCATTAAAGGTCCATGGTTTGGGAGAAATCTATTATGTACAGGTTATACCTGAGTACTAGATTCAGGGTCCTTCTATTATATGATGTACTATTTTGGTAGCCTCTACTTTAGTCTATCCCCTATTTCATACTAGTGCATCACACTCATTTATATCTAATGAAATAATGGATTGTATGAACCAAGAAATAGAATAAATTGGTGGTTTATGACTCTTGATACACCATTAGGGTTCTAATAAAATAGAATATTCAAGTGTAAGGAGTTCCCCTTGAGATAGGTGGGTTGTATTTCTTATGTAATTTTTCATTCCTTGAGATGACTGATGTCGATGTCATTCTTGGTATGGACATTCTTGTTCCATATCATTCCCATGAAGATTTGTTTCATGGATGGGTGTCATCTACATTACCCAGGGGTGATATATATGTTCATAAGGTTGAATGGAATATCTAGGCGAGTCTTGCTATACACAAGCATCAGAGGCTAGGTAGTGTGACGACCCAAATGGATATTCTCTTCATGAGAAATTAGGGAATGAATTTTATGGAATTAGCTTGTTTCATGGATCATTTTAGGGATGTATTACCTGGAAATTTCTACGTATTACCTCCTGTGAGAGAGGTGTATTTCACTACTGAGCTGGTGACATGTGTGGCACTAGTGTCCATTCCTACCTATAGAATGGAAACTAAAAATCTCCAAGAACATAAGAATTTATTGGATGATATAGAGGGAAAGGGGTTTTATATGACTTAAAACCTCTTTATGGGTTTCACCTATCCTTTTATCCAAAAAATCATATAATACCCACATATTGTGTGTGGATTACTGACAGTTAGACTATCTTATGGTGAAGAACTAGTATCCACTGCTTCTTATAAATGAACTCTTTGACATGATCTATGGAGATTCAGTTACACCAAAAGATTCCACTGTATGTCACTTTTAAAATTTAATTTCATCAACAACATAGGTTTTACAAGACACCAAGCTTAAATGAACAATGACATACGATTAAATATCATTATTATAAAATGACTATTATAACATAGACATTAAATTGAATGGAATGAATAGTGTTAACCAACTTATGAAATTAATATATTATATATTTAATAAAATATTATTACATTCATTGAAATGATTTTTTAGTCATAAGATAAGAATGAACCCAATTTTACACATTATAAAGGCTATATTTTTTTCTAAAGGCAATTTTAACACATTCAAATAGAATAATTATTTTCAAAAAAATACACTTTTAAAAATTATATTTAACAAAAAAACTCATTTTTAATAGTGTAATGACAAAATTATCTTAGGTTGATATTTTTTTATTTTTCTGAAAATACTTAAATTTCCCCGTCAATATTAAAAAATACTAATTTTCATTAAACTGAAAATATTTTAATATTAAATGTTTTTATTTATTTGTATTATATATCTCCTAGGAAATTATAAATAAAATTAAGGAATCTTAATAATGTAAATATAATTAATTTAAATCATGGTATAAGGAAATAAATATTTTTAAAATTATAAATTAATTATTATTGTTTTTGTGATACATAAATATTTATTCAAAATTTTATAACTAAAAGAATTATTAAAATAAAAATTGTGTCCTGAAATATATTAATAAATTAATTTATTTTTCCTTATGATTATTATATAATTTAATGATAAATTAATTAATTTTTGAATGTGTCATAAAATAGATAATAATTTTAAAATCTATATATTTTTACTACTAGACTATTTTATGTTAATTTTAAATTTATCATCATTATAAAATTATTTTCATAAAATGGAGTTCATTTTTTAATTCAGTACATCAAAAAATGGTTAGGGTTATTTTTCTATTATTCATAAATAGTTGATTTTTTAGGTGAATAGTGAAATATGGTAATTTGCGGTATATATACATTATAAGTTAATTATTATATTTTATAAGACATTTATGATGTATGGAACATAATATAAAACTATCCTTATTTATTGAATATATTTATTAATGGGAATCAAAAATATTCATTGTCTTGAGATGAAATAAAAACTACTGAATAAAATAATCATTAAACACCCCTCTCACCCACTATAAATACCACCCCTTATTCTAACACCTAAAAAGCCTTAAATAATGATTATATTATTCTAATTACCTATACCAAACCTCTTCCCCATGTTCTAGAATTTCTAGTCTTGCCAAAATATCATTTCCAAGTCCCTTAGAGAGGTTCTAAAGGAGGCGAGACTCAAGAGGTAAAACCTTCTCTCTCTCTCCCCCCTCACTCTTTCAATTTCATTTCTTTTATTATACTTCCCTA
This sequence comes from Viscum album, assembly GCA_963277665.1. Classification (NCBI taxonomy): domain Eukaryota; kingdom Viridiplantae; phylum Streptophyta; class Magnoliopsida; order Santalales; family Viscaceae; genus Viscum; species Viscum album. Next base: position 1,542,909,599 of record OY728155.1, on the reverse strand, counting down.
ACATACCTTATAAAAAGTGAAATTATAACTCTAGATTATTTTATATATTATAATTTTATTATTTTACTGGTTTATCAGACATCAATTCTCTTATCTTCCACTTTTTATTCAAAAAATGAAAACATCATCCGTGAGGTGCCGATTTATCTCCTTTAAAGATGTAGAATTTCCATTTTTCAATTCCTACATCAAGGATATTAAGAAAATTATGGCTAAATAGACTTAAATATATATATTACTCTCTTATTTATTCTTATGTAACCATAATATATACATAATATTAATACATAAGACAAAAAATAGTTTATAATGATTGAAAAAATGATAAAATAATCTAAATGGTTATCGTTAATGATTTATCTAAGGTATCATCCTAATATCTGAAAAAATGATATATTATTAAATTAAATGACCTTTATGTTCATTAATAACATATAATTTCAATTTTGAATATCTATTTCCATTTATATGATCTTTCTTACATGTATAGAAGTGAACTAATCATGAAAACCATGGAAACAAGCACTCCCAAATGACACAATTGAATCTCATAACTCATCAAAAAGGAACCAAATGAACATAATAAAATTATAAAAAAATAATACATGTTGAATATGTTCTGAATTAAATTATTAATTAATCCTATTTCTTTATCCATAATATTAAGCGTAAGTGCATAACACTTTCGTACATATGGTAAGGGGTTCTTCTCGAACCTCGATTTTTTCCTTTGGGGTACATTTTCTCACTCTTTACCCAAATTTAATTCATAATTAATATTTTTTAATCCTCCTAAATTATGTATTTATGTTCCAAATATATGTACATATCGCAATTTATATTTATTTTAAGTCTAAATGCATGTTTTTAGGGTTCCTTTTTCAATTCCTCCAAATAAGTTATCCCAATTAAAGGGAACTTCTTATTTTTTTCCCATTACAAAGTACACTACATAATGTATTTTAATCAGCTGATATTTTCCTAAAATATAAAATTTATTCATTAAACTATATAATTGTTCATTTTTGTTTTTAGGTCACAAATTAAGCCCTTTTCTTCTTTGAAAACTCTTTTATATTTTCCCTTAAACCACACTGAAGTGGCTCATTTATAATGTTTCTTAAACAATTTTGTACATGAATTAACATAAATTTAACAATTTCAGTATTAATGTTATTTTAAAATTCATCAATTAAAAATTTATTCCCTTTTATTTTCTTTAATATATATGTTTACAATCTGATTCTTATGAAAAATACAACTGATTTTATAAAAGAACTCTTCCTACCAATGTAAAATGGTATTTCTATCAAGAATTTATCAATGATTTTGTTATACATTTTTCATATATTTCAATAACCTATATTGAATATTATTCTTAATTGATAATTAATCCTTATATTATAATCTGTCATAATTTATTAAATGGTTTATGATTACTTTCTTGACACCATTCTCTACAATACTCTGGATAGTTTATGATTATGCTTAATGATTGATAATATTATTTACATTTTATATTAGAGTTTCTATATCAGTGTATATATTGATTATGTTTCACCCCATTCATATGAATAATTTATTGGAGTTAGTAAATGATAGAAAAGTACCACTATAGCCCCTCGATACATCGGTCGGTCTCAGAGAACAATCTTGACTGAGTTTTTACACATTTATGAGTGGTGTCTTGTACAAAGCGTTGACAGAATGTTTATGATGTCCATCATTATGAATTCCACTGGTATGATACTAGATATTGAAAATCCATTATATTATTTGACTAGTATATTATCCATGTTATTTTTTATATTCATTTGATTGTTTATCAAGAATTATTTTTGATCAACTTTTATTCCTTCCATATTTTGTTCATGTTTATTCTTTAATGGAATGTGTTGTTAGATATTCACATTTCCATACTGTTTATGTTAATAGATTCTATTTTAATGTTATCCCTTAATGAGAATCTAATATCCCCCATTTCAAATGTTTTATTTTTCCCCATGATGTGAATATGTATATTATAAAGTGCTTTTAAGGATAACCTAGGAGGTTATGGGGTTTTCTAATAGATTTATAAAGTTTTTTTCCTTGTAATTTTTGAATGTAAAAATTATCATTGTATGTATGATTCCAAACATACTAAACTATTTGGTCATTTCGGATGAAAATTACTTGTTTATTATTCCAATGTAATTAAGTAAGGAACAATATCTAGGCTACTGGGTTCTGTGTCTTTACAGTTGGTATTAGAGAAAGTTTAGTAGAAGCTTTGGAAACTTGATTTAGAAAACATAGATTAGGGAATGTAAACCTAATATATAAATTGTGGGTAATCATAGCAGAAAATCCTAGATTTTTTTTAGGTAGATATTACTTGGGTATTCCAAAAAATATATACCAATATGGATACTACAAGTAGATGTGGGTTTAGAAAATATGAATATATGTGTAAAAACTCCAAAAAGGTACCTCGGGGATTAATCGGTGTAACTTGGTACTCGAAAATGTCCCTTACTGTGCACCTAGTTTTACAATCCTAGTGGTTATTCATAGGATAATTAAAATTTTCTATACAAAACATTATGAAGTATTAAAAAGTAAAAATGTCCCAAAAAACAATATTTATGATTATGATATTATATATGCATAAATGTTCAATTCATGTTATGTGTTTTCCTTGTTAAAAATTTTGAATTATGATTTATAACCTATTTTAGGGTATTCTGATGTTTATAAAGGGATCCTAGATGGAGGAGTGGACATTATATCAATGTGTGTATCCCATATTTGGATTTCCATCCTATGAAATATAATGATTTTTCGTGAGGGAGATAAAACTGGAGCTGAGCATCTTATAAATATACTAGGACAACTAACTCTGGTTATGAGAGACAACATTACATGAATGAAATAGAATGATCCAAAACATAGAGGAACACTATTATACTACTTTAAGATACAACTTCCTATAACATTCAATGGAACTTCAAATTGATTTGTAGGTGAGTTGTGGATAATTTCATTAGAAAAATATCTATGTCAATATGATGTAATGAAAGAGAGATGGTTATAATAGAATATTATCATCCCTCAATATATTATGATCCATGGTGGGCATTGATTTAACAAATAAAAGAGGTGGATATAATTGAAACAATAGAATTGATGATTTTTAAGTAAATTTTATCTTACATTTTTTCCTTAGGAACAACATGTAGATATGGTGAGAAAATTATTGAGTCTAAGTCAAAAGGAGGATGAAAATATTGTTATATATGAAGACATCATTTTAAGGATATCAATGTGTGTCATGGAAAACATATGTAATCCATGGAGCAATATTGACCATTTCTTTTATGGACTTAATCCAATTCTACAAAGATCATTAGTTTCCCAAAGAGTCTCATCATTTGAGATTATAGTCTCATTATAACGACCTAAAATTTTATTAAATGAATTTCTCCTTTATTGTAAATTTACATAGTATAAATCACCTAAAATAACTTATATACCATAACAAAATCATTATAAATAAATAATTAATGAAATACGATGTATTTTAAAAAGTTAAGGATCCAATATCTAGGAAATAGTAGCTTGAATAGAGGAATACTTATATGAACCTTATGAATAGTAATTAGGCCAAATGAATAGTAACCTCACCCAGGAAAATATAAATAAAATTTGTGCATATTTTAAATAAAAGTATGGTATAATTATATCGTAGTCAAAGTAAATAATTTTTTTAAAAATTATTAATTAATTATTGGTATTTTTATAAGTCGTAAATATTGAATTACAATGTTATGATTTATTTAATAATTTAAATGAAAATTTATTTTCATAAAATGTATTCATAAATTAATATTTTTATGGATTATGATTTTAAGATAATTTTATGGTACCTTAAGAAAATTTTCAAATTTTTATAAAATCAATTATAATTTTGAAATATATATTTTCTAAGAAAATAATGTTTTTAATTTTAATTAAATTACTCATATTTAGAAAAAAAATTTCATTAATTGATGTTAATTTTTGAATTTTAGAGGTCAAAAAATGTTTCTCGAGAACTTTTGGGATTTTTCTGAAGCACTTGAATTTTTTAAAAATAGTAAAATATGTTAATTTATGCCATATATGTTTTAAAGAATGAATACACTACTCATTGAGTCATCACTAATGTATTTATCATGCATCTCTTAATTATTTTAAAATATTAATTTTATAATTCTCAAGTTATCTATAGTCTTTAACCAAAATAATAATCTAATGATTAAAATATTGAGAAAACACCCCTTTCCTCCACTATAAATACCAATCCTCACACCCTTTTCTCCTCACACCACTCAATATTTGGGCCTTTCCCACATTCATCCCCTAAAATTCATGATCCCCTCCCCCACATCCATGATCTCTTGGTCCCATCAAAAGGCCAAGCCTATGTTCCTTGAGTAGGATCTTAAGAAGAGAATTCAAGATGTAAATCATATCCATTTTCCTTTAATTTCCTTTTAATTTAATTTATATTTTTTTTCTCTTCTCACCTTACTCCATCTATATTACATGATAACTACATTAACTTACATATACTGTGATTATATCATGTTTATTTAATATTCATCATTAAATTCTTCCCTCCCTCTCTTTTATTATAAAAATGAAATCATCGCCTGTGATGGGTCAATTTTTCGGCCTTATGGGTGATACACTTTAATTTTCCTTAAACACATTAAAGGATGTTAATAAACCCATTAAATGGTTTAAAATAGATTATAATACAGATAATACAACCCTATTTACGTTCTATAACTACCATTTATACATAATACTAAATGATAAAACAGAATAACTTCATTGTGTTCCACAAACCACAAAAATTAACCAAAAATGGTAATCATTACTTTTATTTAACGATTCATCCTCATACCATATAAAAAATTATTTATAAAATAATTTTAAATTATTTAATATCATTAATCAAACAAAATAAATTTTATGGATATTTATCCTCATTTTACGTGAACTTCCCTTCATACATACAACAAACAAAGCATGAAAACCATGAAAGTGAATGTTATCGAATGATTAAAATTAAACAATATAACTCATCCAAAAGCACATAAATGAACTTAATAAAACTATAATGAATCAAATTCCTGAATTAAAGGTAATATATTTGTAATTAATGAATCTATTTTGATTATACAGGACATTAACGTGAAGGAAGATTTTAAACACAAGGTTAGAGGAATTCATGAACCCAGCTCTCTTTATTTGGGTTTTATCTCTTTCACCCCATTTTCAGTATGGATATCCATTAAATAAAATTTATTCATAATTATATTAACTTATTTGTGATATACATGTTTTATTATTGAGTTTATGAAATCATAATTGTTTCCAAAAATAACTCTTATTTCAAAAAAATACACCTTTTATTTCTTGATATTGTTTCTTCTTCAGTCAAGGTTTATAATTCAAGTATGTTATTCCATATTTCATTTGGGAACCCTAATGTTTATGAATTTATTCTCATGAGATTAAAACCATTCCTTTTTTTGGTTATTTTATGTTGATGATTGATATATGTTCTATGTGGGACGTATGATAATGTAAATGTTATGATGTGATTGGTGCACCCAGTATTATATAACACAATGTAAATGTTATTTTCTGATGAGTGAACCTAGAATTGTATGGCTCTCAAATTTATTGGTTAATGTGATTTATCTCACATGAACTGTGAAATATGCGTGAACATTATTCTAGATTTCAAAACTATGCACGGTAGTTGACCACTAAGACATGATGTTGCATTTTTATGCATTTCCCCATTCAATGCATTTAGTTAGTGATTCCTCTTGAAAATATGATACTATTAATATATTATGATGATAATGATTATGATCACCCCATGTTATATTGTTTCACGTTCTTATCTATCCTTTTACTAGGATTTTATCTCACCCATTTCATTGATTTATATCGTCAGGTCATTACACGTACTAAAGTAAATTCAATGGCCAATAAAAATCTAGAGAATAAATAATTAAATAAGTGATTATGTATTAGTTTTTAAATGTTTTATATTTTCCTAATTTTCCCAAGACACTATAACTTTTAATGCTCACTTTGTAATTATTTTACATTGTCTATAACTAAAATTATGTTATTGTAATGTAAGAAAAAACAGGGTCTCTATTGTTGGTATCAGATAACCGTTTGGTTAATTTGGGAATTAATATTAGAGGCACTTAGTGAATACCATTAGTGTGTAACTAAGTATAAATAATACACTAGGAATATTTTCTTTTGAAAATGATAATCATTTGGATCCCAAAATATCTTTCATTATATTTAATTTTACAAAGGGATGAACTATTGATGACTTATTAAATTATGTTTTCTATTTTAGAAAATGGTGTTTACCAGGAGAAACTATTCCAAAAACCCATGAGAGGGAAAATGTATTGATTTCCATAATTAAATACCCAATGCCATGGTAGGTGGAGTTCATAATTTCATGGTGATCCTTTCCCAACTATCATAGGTTATGAACAATAACCTAAATAATGTGGAAAATCCTCCTTCACCTAGGAGGGAGAAACTGGCTATCGAATGTTTTATGTGGAAACAACCACTGATGTTTAGTATATATTCTGATCTATTAGTCATTGAATAGTGGGTCACATCAATGTATAGGATCTTTTATATTCATTACTATTTTAAGATGGATAAGGTTAATCTTTTTTCATTTATCATCTAGATGGAGAGGCCGATCAATGGTCAGTTTTTACTAAGAACACCAAGCTGAAGGATGAAATTGAATATATATAGTGGGAATATTTTAAGATAATTTTTCAAAATATGTATTTCCTAGGAACTCTTCATTAAAATATGGAGATATAATTCATAGAGATTAATAAAAATAAAGAGGAATCTATCATATCCTATGGGTAAAATTTCACAATAATTTTAAAGTGTTCTTTGAGTTTTGTTATCAACAATGATAGAAAATTTAATAGAATATTTAGTGTTTTAAAACCACAAATCCAGAAGTCTATTGAAATTTTATACATTGAGAGTTATGAATGAATGTTTCTTTGTGATATAAAAGTGGATATGGATTACAAAAAATGTTCATATGTCTATAGAGATAATATAGGAAAGAGAGAGTTTCAAGACGGAGGATCTAATGAGAAAGGTGGAATGAAAACTCCCCACCCACATGTAAAAAATGTGGTAAGAAGCATTAGGGAAACTACCTCAATGGGATAGGTAGATTCTTAAAGTGTTTGAAGAAGAGTCCACCTAGATCATGAATGTTGAAAAGGCATGTTTAATAAGGATAATGTGGTGGTGGAATGGAGAGAACCACCCATAGTCTAATGCTACAACTGTAGGGAGCAAGGACACTATGCTATCCAATGCACTAAACCTCAAGCCCTCAAAGATAATCAGCCTCATCACCCACAAAATACAATGTAACAAGGTTAGTCAAATTCCATCACTACCGTGGAATTAGAGTAACAAAATGAAGTCATACATGGTAAATTTTTTATTCATTCATGAATGGAAAATTTCTTATTTCATTATGGTTTTACACATTCCTTTATATCATGAATGTTTTCTAGAACTACTAGATCGAAGCCCCGTAGCCATAAAGTAGAGATATCTATAAAAACACCATGTTGTGAAATCATTGAAAACCAAGTGTTAGACTCTTATCTTATTAAATTGTGTGGGAATATTCTTTTAGAGAATCTCGTAATACTTCCCTTGGTGGAATTTGATGCTATAATGGGGTTGGATTGGCTCCCGTTATATATATCACACATCAACTATCATGAAAATGAAATATATTTTCATATTCTAAACCATCCCATGTTCCTATAAAAATGAAATGAAGATCATGAATCTCCTTTGGCACATTCTTTAGTCATGTGGGTGTTGATTCCCTATGAAGAAGCATACCCTACCCAAATTTTGAAGTCAAAGGAAGGTATCAACCTAGGGGAAATGACCATTTTAAGGGAATATAGAGATGTATTTCATAAAGAATTAGCTGAAATTCCCCTAGATTGTGAGGAATAGTTATCAATTAAACTCATACCTTGAGCTAATCCTTTCTCAAAGTGTCACTATAAGATGGATATTATTGAACTAGAGGAGTAAAAGAAGAAGATTCAAGGGAATTTTGACAAAGGGTTATTATTCCCTATTGCATAAACTTAGGGTGGGCCAATGATCTTTGTCAAGAAGAAGGATGGAATGATGTAGCTGTGTTTTGATCATCAGGAACTCAAAAATATCACCATAAAGAACAAGTATCCTCTTCCCAAGATTTATGACTTGTTCGATCAGTTGTGAGGAGCTCAGTACATCTCAATGGTGGATCTTCATTTTGGATATCATCCGTTAAAGGAGAAGAAGGAAGATATTTTGAAGACTACCTTACAAACAAGGTACGGGAACTACGGTTTTCAATTGATACCCTTATAACATACTAATTCCCCTGAGTTCTTCATGGATTTGATTAATAGATTCTTTAGATATTACAAAAAAAAATGTGGGGTAGTGTTTATCGATGATGTTCTCATATACTCCAAGATCAAGGATGAAAATTAAGAAGTCATTTGGATTTTGTTGGCTACATTAAGGATTCATAAGTTGTACACCAAGTTCTGTAAGTGAGACTTTTGGATGCAGCAAGTCACATTATTGGGAAATGTTATCAGAAGTGAATGAATTTTTATGGACCCTTAAAAAACAAAGTTAATGGAGGAATGGACTAGACCCTATAGTGTCACATAAATCCATAGTTTTCTTGGAGTAGATGGGTTCTAATTTTGGTTTGTGAGAAATTTCTCACTGTTTTCAATCCCACTAACTAATTTAACAAGGGAAGGGGTAAAGTATTTCTAGATGGAAGAATGTGATTAAGGCTTCAAGGATCTATAGAGAAGGCTGATCAATGAACCTATACTCACATTACTGTGAAGTGGATAACTTTTAGTGATATACAATGATGATTGAAAGAAATAATTGGGTTGGTACTCATGAAAAATGATAATCTGTTAGCCTACACATCACAAAATTTGAAGATCCATTAGTATAACTACCTGACCCATGATCTGGAGCTAGTAGTTGTGATTGTTTCTATTAAAATTTAGAAAAAATACCTCAGTGGTGAGAACAATGACATATATACTGATCACAATAGCCTAAAGTATACATTCACACAAAATGAGATCAATATATGTTAAAGGATTTGGATAGAGCTAATCAAATTATACAATTTCTCTACTCATTATCTTCCTGGAAAGGGGAACAAAGTAGTTGATAATCATAGCAGAAAATAACATACTACTATTTCTATGTTGTAGATTGAGAACGACCATATCTTATTGGACATGGAAAGGATAGATTTGGAAATAATAATGGTATGGAATGAATTATAACTTTCCCAAATGATTTCCCAACCATCTATCGATGATAATGTTAAATATTCACAAAGGGATGATCCGGAGTTATAAAAGAAGGTGAATGCAGTAATTGAATGGAAGATGAAGGATTTCCTTATCGATGATGATGGTGTGATCCAGTTTGGAATGAGGATTTGTGTTCCTTCATATTCTAGGATAAAGAAAGAGCTATTTGGAAATTAACATGGATTTACTTTCTCTATCTATCTCGAAAGTACCACGATGTATCATTATCTCCAAGAAAACTTATGGTGAAACAACCTGATAAAAGAGATTTCGGGGTATATCACAAGGTATTTGATATTTTAGAATGTTATCATCGAGTGACATAAGTCCAAATTGATGATGCAACCATTGCCTATACCCATGTGGAAATGAGAGAATGTCACTATGGACTTTTTCATGGGTTTCCCAATGACATCCAAAGGAAATAATTCGATATGGGTTGTGGTGGACTGAATCACCAAGACTGTCCACTTTATCACTATTCGGGAAGATATATCACATGAACAACATGAAAAGTTATATTTGAAGGATGTGGTGAGACTTCATGTGATTCCAAATTCAATTGCCTGTGACCATGATCCCAGATTCACATCTAAATTCTAGATGAGTCTTCAATATGCTGTGACTATTGAATTAAATTTCATCACGACCAATCACCCCCAAACTGATTTCTAGTCTGAAATGACTATTCAGAAGATTGGAGATATGTTAATATACTGAACAATATAATTAGAATGTGTACGGGATCAACATTGGGACTAATTCTGAGATGAGTCCATAAGGGGCACTGGAATCCTAGGTCGCTCTCCATGTCACTGCTGCCCCCGCCTTGGATCGGATCGTCTCATCACCTCGGTGTTGATCGGCGGGATTGCGGGGACTCTCTTTCTCACGGCGATGTCAGGCGACCTTGTGGAATCATTTGGCTCTGCTTTTCCTCATCGATGTTGGCCCCTCCCGCCTCACTCCACCTACACTGGATAGGGTTTCTTTCAGCGGCATGATGTAGGTCTAGCTGTCAGTTTCCCCTTTCCTACCTTGAGGGTTGCAACTTCGTCATTAGTGTGTGCGCTAGGTGGTCCACTATGGTCTCTGAGTTTTGGGAAGGCGGCGACAGGATCTACATTCTATTTTGCAGGTTTTTTAGTGTTCTCCAGCACTTGTGTGGGATTCGGAATGGTAATGGGTTCTTTATCTTGGATCTTTTCCACCTTCTTTTTTTGAGTTTGCATTAGTTTGTTGTTGTTCACGTGTTTGTTCGGTTTCTGGATTTTGCATTGGAGTGTTGTGTTTGGATCTGCTCCAAGTATTAGGTATGCGCTGAGCATGGTTCGCTATTGGAGGCGGTCCAGTTTCCAGCCTTGATGAAGATGATGTTTTTGGAATATATTTTTTGGTTTCCATTTCGATTTAAAGGTGAATTCGTGTTCTATCATTGGTGATCGTTTGATGCCTCAGTGGATTGTTTACAGTTTCTGAGGGCTTCAAGTTTCCAGTGATGTGATGATGTCGAGGAGTGCATAGCGATTCCGGGAGCGTGCCTCGAGAAGGATCAGAGACCATGGTGATTCCATGTATGGTTTTTCACGATTAGATCCTATTTTTGAAATTTGAAATATGAATTTGTGTTTTGATGTTTTGGGTGGTTTTTGGAACCTGTTTGTGATGTTTGGAATTGGTTTTTGGTGTTTGAAATTTGGAATATTGTGAGTTTCCCAATCACCATTAAAGTGGATTACTAAGAAAATGGAAAAAATTATTTGAGTTAGGGGATCAACATCTATGATTTTTTGAGTTCTTATACAATAATATATTCCACCTGAGTATTCAGATGGCCCCAAATAAAGCTCTATATGGAAAGCAATGTAGAACTCCAACCTATTGAGATGAAGTTGGTGAAAGAAAGTGATTGGTACCCAATCTTATTTAATATATGATAGATAAGGTTCAAGACATCTAGAAACATATCAAAGCTGCTCAAAGTCAGTAAAAGAGTTATCCTGACAACCATCAAAGGGACTTGGAGTTCGACATTGGAGATAAATTCTTCCTTCAAGTATCACCAAAGAAGAGATTCATGTGGTTTGGAATAAAATAAAGCTAATCCAAAGGTACATTAAGCCCTTTGATATCATTGATCTCATTGGAATTTTGGCCTATCAGCTTTCTCATCCACTGAATATGGCTCAAGTTCGTGGTGTGTTCCACTTATCACACCTAAGGAAGTACATACCAAATCCCACACATGTACTGAACACAGAGGTGGTACAACTAGAATATGAACTCTCTTACAAGGAAGAGCTAGTAAAAATTATGGACTAGAGAGATAAGGTTCTATGCAACAAGACAACCCACATTTTCAAAGTGTTTTGGAGGAACCATATTTATAAACAAGTAACTTATGGACTAAAAGAGGTGATAAAGGGGAAGTTCCCTCTCTTATTTATGTAAAATGAAATTTTGAGGGAGACATTTCAAAAGGGGGGAAGAATATATCAACCCAAAATTTAATAAGAAGAATTTATCCCTCATTATTGTAATGTAACATATTATAAATCACATAAAAACACTTTGAAATCATAATAAAAATATTATAAATGAATAATTAATGAAATAATATGTATTTCTAGAGGTTAAAGAACCAATACCGGTGAAATAATAACTTGACCATGAGAATACTTATATGAAACATATGATTTGTAAACCGACCAAATTAATAGTAACCTCACGCATGAAAATTTAAATAAAATTTAGGAATATTATAAATAAATGTTTGGTATAATTATATATTAGTCAAAGAAAATAAATGTCTTAAAAATTATTTATTAAGTATTGGTATTTTTATAAGACAAAAATATTTAATTAAAATCTTATTATTAATATAATGATTTCAAAGAAAAAGGTATTTTAATAACATGTATTCATAAATTAATAATTGGATTTAATATGATTTTAATATAACTCAATGATAATTTAAGTAATTTTTGATCATGTTATAAAATCAGTAATCATTTTAAAATATGTATTTTTTCATATAAATGATGATTTTAATTAAATTTAAATTACTCATATTTATAAAATTATTTTCATAAAATGGAGTTCATTATTGAGTTCTATAGGTTGAAAAATGTTCATGGTGAATTTTTGATATTTTTCTGAAATATTTGAATTTTTAATGAATAGTAAAATACAACAATTTACGGTATACATACATTATAAGATAAATACACCATTCATTGAGTCATAACTGATGTAATCACCATTATATAGTACATCAATTCTATATTTTAGTATATTTTAAGATAATTATGAATCTACTTATAGTCTTTAGTGAAAATAATAAAATAATGATTAAAATTTTGAAAAAACACCCATACCATCAACTATAAATACCACCCCTCACACCCTCTTATCCTCATACCTATCAAGAAATGATCAATAATAAAATTAGGAAAAATAAACTTCCCTAGAACACCCCCCCCCCCACACATCCAATAGCTCTTGGTTTCAACAAAATACTAATCCAAGGTTCCTCGAGGTGGATCTCAAGAAGAGTATTTTAGAGGTAAATCCTCTCTCTTTTCTTTTAATTTCCATTCAATTTCACTTATTTTCATATTCTATCCAAAAATACCTTAATACAAATGACATGATAACTCTATTAACATAAATATACAATAATTATGTCATTTTTATGAAAGATCCATCATTAAAATCCCCCCTCCATCTCTTTTTATTATAGAAATTAAATTGTTGCACATGATTTTCCAATTTACCAATATCGTTGGTGATACACTTTAATTTTCCTAAAATACCTTCCAAGAGAGTAATAAAAACATAAAATGGATTAAAAAATATTGTAATTTTCATAATTCAGCCCTCTTTACGTTCTATAACTAACATTTATACATATTAAAAAATGATAAAACAAAATGAGTTCCTTGGGATCAAAAACCCACCAAAATTAAGCTAAAACAATCATCATTAAATTTTATTGAATGACTTATCCTCATAAAATTTTTCCAAATTATTTATAATATCATTTAGTCCATTGGAATATCATTAATAAAATATAATAACAATTATGGATATTTAGCTTCATTTTACACAAAATTACATTCGTGCATATAAGAAAACCAACAATGAAAACCATGAAAATGAATACTTATAAACAAGGAAATTAAATAGTATAATTCATCTAAAGGATCATAAATGAACTTAATAAAAATGTAATGAATAAAATTCATGTATAAAATGTTATTTAATTTTGATTAATGAATCTAGTGTGATTATATAGTACAATAACGTGAATGAATCATTAAAACACAAGGTAAGGTGGATTCTCTAACCCGACTCTATTTATTTTTGTTTTCCCTCTTTCACCCCATTTTCAATTTGGATATCCATTAAATATAATTTTTTCATAATTATATTACCTTTTATGGGATATACAACTTTTCTACTTTTTTTTTGGCAAAAACAATGTTTTCCAAAAGAACTCTTTTTTCAAAAAAATACACACCTTTTACTTCTTGAGATTGATTCTTCGTCACTCATGGTTGATGAATCAAGTATGTTATTCTGTCATTAATTTCGGAACCAAGAGTTTATGAATTTATTCTTATTAAATGAAACCTATTCCATTCCATGGGTTATGTTATGTTGTTGATTGATATATTTTCAATGAGGCATGCATGATAATATAAATGTTATGATGTGATGAGTGTGCCTGAAATTATATAGCTCAATGTAATGGTTATGATGTTACGGGTGCATCCAGAATTTTATAGTGATATAATTCATTGGTTAATGTGAAGTATCTCATGAGAAAAGTGAAATATGCAAGAACATGATGCTATCATTTATCAAAACAATGTGTGGTAGTTGACCACTAAGACATGATGTTTCATTTTTATGTATTGCCACATTTCATGCCTTTTCTTAATGCATCCGCTCATGATTATGATAATATGACTATGTTATAATGATAATGATTATAATCACCCCATGTTATATTTTTTCCTGTTTTATATATCATCTTACAAGGATTTTAGATCACCCGTTTCATTGATGTATATCCTCAGGTGATTACACATAATAATGAGAATTCAAGGGCGCCACTACTACGAAACTAGCCTTTAACAGTGCTGGAATTTATCAGCATTGAGAAATTTCTTCTTTATCAGTGATAAAATAATGATTAATTAAGGGGGACCTTTATCAGGGCTAAAGAAATCACTGATAAAGAGTTCCATTTATTAGTGTATTTTCTTTAGCACTGATTAAAGTTCACTTAATCACGGCTTTATTTTAGCACTGATAATGGTTACACTTTATCAATTATTTATTTTTAGTGTTGATAATAGTTTCCCTTTAAAATTTCTGACAATAATGTAATGATATTTATTACCTTTATCATCGCTTTATTAGCACTGATAACAGTTCAAATAATAAGATTAAAAAAATTTACAATTTCATTAATTAAATAATTTTTGCTAAAAATTAATAAACATATATATAAATTATAAAACAATTAAAGAGTATATATTAAATATATAGATTTGTAAAATGAAGAAAATCAAATAATTAAACAAATTAATATTTAAAAGGAATAAATTAAGAAAAATATTAAAAAATTAATTAATTAATTAATTATTTAGAAAAATGAATATTTTTAATATATATATATATATATTATAAATATTGATAAATAACATATATTCAATGTTGGTATATAAATAAATATATAATCAAAAAAATAAAATAAAAAATAAATAAAATACAAAATAATTTAAAAATATATTAATGAAATAAATATTTAAAGAAATTAATATGTATGATATATATATATATATTAATTAGAAATTGTAAAATATAATATTTATTAAATAAAAATATATATATAATGAATAAAACATTAATTAAACACATATTAAGGTATCATTCATTTTTAAGGTTGTTTAATTTTTTAATTTAAGATATATCAAACATTGTGTGTTACATTTATTTCACGTACATATATATATGTGTGTGTGTGTAATTAATGAAGTTTATATGCAAACACACACACAAATATATATACACAATATATAAAAATTGATACACCTAATATTTATTTAATTTATTCAAATTTTAGTATATTTTAAAATTTCATTGTTAATATAATTAATTAAATATATTATTTTATTCCTTAGTCAATTTTATTTATTTTTATCTAATAATATAATAGTTAGGGCATTCCATTTTCATATTTTTTTATTGTTATTTTATTTTTAAATTTATTCATTTTCTATTATTTATTTATACATATTTATTTATACGTATTTATTTATTATGTTTTAGTATTTTCAAAATGTATTCATCATTAATTCAATATATATATATATATTTATGTATATCTATATTATTTTAATAATTTATATTTAATTAATAAAACTTATAAATTTTTTCAATATTTGTAATGTTCACTCATTTTGAATTATTCAATTTCACTCATTTTTAAAATTCTAATATTTAAGATTATATATCCACTAATAATGTTAACAATATATTTTTAAATAAATATTTATAAATGAATATATATATATATATATATTTTTAATATATTTAAAAATATATATATTTATTATTATTATAAATAAATAATAATTATCGTTTAAATAAGTATTTATATAATTAAAAATAAATAGTTATATATATATAATTATTATAAAATTAAAATAAATTAATTTAAAATAATCCATTAGCAACGCTAAAATTTTAGCACTGATAAATAGTGATATTTATGAGTGCTAAAAAGCCTTGTTAAATAGAAATTTTATCAGCGCTAAAATATTAGCTATCATAAAGGTGTTTTTTAACAGTGGTGATACATATCGAGATTTATCAGCACTTTTTTAGCCATTATAAAGATACCTTTTATCTGCACTTATCAATTTAATGCTGATAACAGGGACATTATCCACACTTTTTTGGAAAGCATTGTTAAAAGTGATTCTGATCTATTTAGAAGACCCCAAACTGGTACTCACACATCAAAATTATAAATCTCTCACAGAACTCCTCTACTATCAACGTGACTCCACTATGATCCATCGGATGAATCAAGGATATAATCCAATGTATTTTATTTTTAACTTTCCCTATATCATTGTTTGATCTTTTTGGGTTCCATGTTTTTCATTTTTGTGTTGTTCTTATCCTTGAAGAACACTACATCGCATCACCTCATCATTGCCGGCATAACTCCTCTGTGCATTTTAATTCCTTGTTGACAAGAAAAATATTTATTGTTTAACTTCATGCAATCAGGATGAGAGACATTGTGAAATTTAACTTCCTACAGCAAGGATAAATTTGTGTAGTTTAATGTCATGCAACCAAGACGAGAGATTTATGATGTTTAAAGTCTTTCTTCTAGAATTAATTTGTGTAGTTTAATGTCAAATAACCAATATGATATACATTGTGTAGTTTAATTCCTTATATCTAGGGTGATTTTTTGTAGTTTAACATCCTAAAAATAGGACAAGAGACAGTATGCAGTTTACCGTCGTTATTCTAGGATGAATTTGTGTAGTTTAACATCATAGAAACTTGACGAGATAAGATTAATGACCAGTATGCAATGTATTTCATGAAAAATATTTTATTAGTGTGGGGTTTTAATCATTCATAATCAATTGTGTCCAATTTTTATGCTCTTTTTTATGGATCATCATGTCTTGGTTTTCCAAAATGGTTTTTAGAAAAGGTAAAAATGATTTCCAGAATTGGATTTGCTTTAAAATTGTGGGTTATTATGTTGCCAAAAGTATCCTTAGAAGAATATAGTTTGAAATTGAAAATGAAATATTGCTTTTAAAAAAGGTAATTCTTTTCTTATTATGACATTTTTATTTTTAGGTAGTTATTTTTCCCCGATATGTTCCTTTCAGTTGTGTTTCGGATTTATTTTGAACCTCATTTTATGATTTTTGTGTTATTCAGAATATTCTGCCTAGAAAGGTCACCAAATTTTCAAGTGGGTCTTTTCCTATTTATGGTTCTCCTTAGTTTCTTCTCATATTCTATGAAAATCTTGTTTCATTAGAGGAATTGATGTTTTTTGAGGAATTTTAGCATGTGTTTAGAGTTTTTGGAACTCCCGAAGTTGTTAGAGTTTGTGTTTTTCTAGGTCTACGTGGGTGGTACAGCTTTGGAAGAATGGGAGTTTTTTACCTACCAATAATGCATGTTGGGATGACATGGGAATATTTTAATTCCCTCTTTGTTTAATGGTTTATAATTGAGTAGGTGATGACAAAGAAAAGAAAAAATCTCATGAGTGTCCAGCAAAGTCAGTGGATGATGAAGTCTTATGTTAAACACTTCAAAGAACTAGTTTCCTTTTTTCCCGGAGGTGGTGTCACCGGATGTGTTGAAATATTCTCATTTCATTCGGGTATTCATCCAAAGATCAAGGAGGGAGTCCCTATCTCCATAGATCTCCATTACGAGATATTGATGGAGGAATCATTTTTGATAGAGGTTTTTGTAAAATAATAATAATCACATTGGCTCATTTTTTGTCTCCCATAATGGGGTATTGACTTTTAGAGTTTCCTCATTTTTGTTTTGTGGATTTTCTAAGTTCATCATACATTATAAAATTATGTTGAAATTATCCTTTCATATTTCAAATGGTGTTGTTTTTTTAATTTAAACTTTTTAATGTTTATCCATTCATGAAATATTTCCCCTATTTCTACCGTTCTTTTTTGGAGATGTATATTTTTGTGGAAATTTCTCTATCTACCTTGTGTTAGGGTTCATTTATATTCTATATTTTGATCATTTATGATTTTGTTTCTTTTAGTGTAGTGTGTTGGAAGAATATTGAAGTCTCTTTGGCTCCATTGATAAATGAAACCCAAGCATGGATTGGATGTGCATCACTCTTAAATTTAATAACAAAACTAAGGATTCTCTACGCACTTCACTACTTATGGTTAACTATCACTTAGTATAGCATCTTATCTAAAAATCCTTCCTAGAATCCCCATGATTCTCTCATCTCACACACTCTATCCACCCTCTGTATATTATCACTATTCTATATTAACTTTTCCTTCTCTTCCTACCCCCATTTATTATATTCATGCAATTTCTTGCATCATGTATCTTTAGAAGTAGTAAAAGGGCTCATGAAGAGAATGAAAAGTGAATGATGAATGGTGATATGATAGAGATGGTGGAGAGTGTGTGTGGGGTGAGAGAATCACGGGGATTCTAGATAGGAAGTTCATTTCGGATGCCATGCAAAGTGGTAGTTAACTAATAATAGTTAAGTTCACATAGAATCCTTAGTTTTGTTATTAGCTTAAATCTGGACCAAATAAACCCTTTGAAAAATAGAAAGGTAATGTTACGATAGACTTTCTCTATTTTATCGAAAAATTATATAATGAAATGTTGATTTAATTTTAATTATTCCTTGTATAGTTTATTTATTTTTGAATATTTCTATTCATGTGTCGCGTCATTGTAGGAAGAGAAGTTATTTTTTTTTGCTAAATCACAGAGTTATTGTCAATGTTTACACAGTAAAATCATTATCCATAGAATTAATTAATTTTTTTTCAAATTTAGGTTTAATTTATTTCTTTTTACTATTACTTGCATAATAATGGTTTTCTTATACAGGGGGGTTCTTTTGTTTGACTTGGGTTGCTCTGTCCAACATTTATGCTTCTTCTCCCTCATAACCTTTTCACCCCTATAGTGTTGCATTTATTACATTCTTTCAAGTTATCTCCATTGAATTTGTAAGAAGCTAAATTTCACTGTCTCTACTCAATTAATAAGGTAATCTTGATATTTTCACAAAAAAAATTGAAAATAGAATTAATGTATTATTTCATATTTATGTTTAATTTATTTCTTTTTATTATTACTTCTAATAATTTTTTTCTTATATAGGTGGATTATTTTGGAGTTGATGTGGTTTTTTTGAAGCTACTAAATCATTGTTGGTAGTTTTAACAAAGAAAGTCAATGAAAATCATGGTAACATTGAATGTTATGTTTTTTTAATGTAAGAAATAATTTTTATTTATGTAATTATAAAAACCTATGTTTTAATTGTTTATAATATAGTTTTCTTCTGGTATTTGTGCATAAAATTTCATTTCATTTAAATTTTGTATTGGGAATTGATTTTGTTGATACTTGTTATGTTATTGGTGTGGTTTTTATGCGTTTCTAATTATTCAAGTGATGTGTTGTGTTGTTATAGCACACTTTTGTATGTCCCTTTATCAGTTCATTGAAAGAACAAATAAAGAACACATTTATCAGCTCTTCTAAAAGTGTTGATAAATGTATACTTTATCAGCACTTCTACATCACTGATAAAGGATCTCTTTAGTGGCACTAAATAAATGTACAATTAAATGGGGACTTTATCACTGCTTTTAAAAGTGCTGATAAAGGTCCAATTTATCAGTGCTTCTGTTAGCGCTGATCAATGTCCCCTTTAATGGAACTTTTTTAGTACTGATAAATGTCACCTTTATCATATCTTTTTCACAACTTATAAAATTCATGGGCTTTTAACATCAATCACACAATCAATGCTTTTCTAGCTCTGATAAAGGCCGTTTTTGGCACTATTAAAGTCCAGTTTTGTATTAGTGGGGGCAATAAAAAGCTAGAGAAGAAGTAATTAAGTAAATTTTTATTCTTTATTTTGAAAATTTTATGTAAGGCCCTAATTTTTTAAGGACACTAAACCATTGAATCCTAATTGTGTAAACATTTTATGTTTTTTTGTTTAAAATGATGTTATAGAAATGAATGGAAATGAAGGGACACTATACACATGTGCTATTAAGAAAGAGAAATAGTACTCTAAGCCTTATAACCTTAAGGAGAATCAAGAGAAGAAGAGAATGGTAGGGCAAGATTTGGATAACGGGAAAAGGGGAAAAAGGATTTTCTCATTTGAGATAATTGTGGGAATAAGAACCATGATACTTTCTTAAAGGGAATGGTAGTTTATTACAAGTTTGGAGAGAAAGGTCACTAGGATCATGAATGAATGGGAAATAAACAATATATAAATGTACAATGCTTAAACTACATAGATATTGGGAACGACACAAATGAATATCCTAATAATCAAGAAAATATAACTCAGTAAAAGAAATGGGATCAAGGTAAAGCTTATAGTATTACTATAGTAGAAGTAGAATAATTAATTGTTTGTGTTTTTTTTTCAAGAATTATGATATTCTGGTTTTATGAAGCGTGAGATATATAAGGATTTTACTGCAGAACATCTTCTTTATGAATTTCTATGCATTCATGTTTTAATTAAGTTTTTATTGTGATCAAGGTATCTATATATTTGTTATGTGGGATTAAGAGACACATTATTTGAGGAATCTTATGTTATGTTTATTTTTTAAATATAGTGACATTCATTTAAATTATTTTTCATTTAATATGAATACACAAGTATTATACAAGTCTTAATATTAACTACTTTTGAATGGATTAAATTAAACATTGGAAATTGTTATTCGTTGATAAAATGTGATAACCTTCTTGGTTTTAGTAAAAATTTAAAGGTAGAAAGAATGAATTAAGGACCATATAATTCATCAAATGTTTATTAGGCATGAAAATTTCATCTTTAAAATTCATTTCTAGGTGTAAGGGATGAAGTGAAAATATATGGAAGTACTATCAAAAGATGAGATTTTATGCTTATGATATGGAAAGTAATGAAGTAAGTTAATTTTTCCATGTTCTTATCTAAATATTAAAATAATATTTTATGTGTATGAAATATATTTTAGATAATAAACATTATTGTTTTACTTTTCTTTCTGGGAAATCATGATTCTTCTAACCACTCATTAAATTTTGCGGTTTTGTGATGGTTAACTTTCTATTGGACAAGTTCTTTGTCACTATCCATGAGAACAAGATAGTTTGATATCTCTTCAATGTCCATGTTATCACTTTCCACTAATGATTCCCAACTAGAAATCTTAATTTTTTTGGGACCATCTCATTTCTCTTTCCCCAAGATTAAGAGGATATTTTTTTAACCCTATTTCTGATGTGTGTTTTCCAAAAATGAATTTTTATGTATCAACCTTTATTTTCAAATTACAATTTAAAATTTCAAGGATGTATTTTATATATGAATTATAGAATGTAACACCCTGATATCTTATGTTATACCTCTTTTTAAATTTAATTTCATTCACATAATTGCTTTAACACAACCCCAAGCTTAAGCAAACAATGATATACAATTAAATATAATTATTTTAAAAATATTGTTATAACCTAGCCATTAAATTGTCAGGAATGATTATTAAAAACCTGATTGTGAAATTTATATATTATATATTTAATAAAAACTTTTTTACATTAAT
The DNA here is from genome assembly GCA_963277665.1 of Viscum album. Taxonomy (NCBI): domain Eukaryota; kingdom Viridiplantae; phylum Streptophyta; class Magnoliopsida; order Santalales; family Viscaceae; genus Viscum; species Viscum album. Next base: position 1,542,887,671 of record OY728155.1, on the reverse strand, counting down.
AAAAATGACTTTATAGGAATAAGATAAAATTGAATACAATTTTATCCATTATAAGGTTTTTTTTTCTAAAGATAGTTTTATGGAATTTTATTGGCGCACTTTTTTTCTAACTAAATTTGGAAACTTTTATAAATTATACTAAAATAGATAAACTTTGTTTTTAAAATTGAAATGTAAATATTATCTTTGGGTGAAATTTTGAATTTTTTTAAAAAATATTTATTTTTTCAGTGAATAGTGAAAGATACTGATTTTTATTAATTTAATTATTTCATTATATTAAATTTTTATTTTTTATTTGAATTATATCTCACATATGAATGTATAAAAATTTTTGGTATCTTATGAAAGTAAATATAATTTATTTATACCATGGAATGAGTAAATAGACTTATTGAAAATGATAAATTAACTATTAGTATTTGTGTGAAACATAAATGTTTATTAAAATGTTTTAAATTAAAATAATTCCTTAAAATAATATTTATTTTCATCAAATAGATTCATAGATTAATTTTTTTGTCTTATGTTTATAATATAATTTTTTGAGACCTTACTTAATTTTTTATAATGACATAAAATGAGTCATTATTTTCAAATATGCATTTTTGAGAAAGTAATGATTTTAGTTAAAAATTAAATTTCTAATTATTAAAAATTTATTTTCAAAAAACAGAGTTTATATTTTAATTCCACAAGTATGAAAATTATAAGGGTGAATATTTGGGATTTTTTCAAAATAGTTGAATTTTTGTGAATAGTGACATGCGGTAATTTTCGATATATATAAAATATAAGTTACATACACTACTTATTGAGTCATTTATATTATAAGAACCATAATTTATAATTATCCTTATCTATTTACTATATTTATTCATGGTATTACAAAATATTCAAATTCTTGAGCCACAATATTATAGTAATGAATAAAATAATCAAAAAACACCCCTCTCCTCAACTATAAATACCACCCCTCACGAACCATTCACCTAAAACCTCCCATGCATCTAAGGTTGATTATATTTTCCTTATTTACTCTCCCAAACATATCATCAACTTTCTTTTCATTCTCTAATAAAAAATTTTATATTATTGAAAAACCACTTTGAGGGAGAGTGGTAACCTACAAGAAAAACATTCATGCTAGCATAAAGTCACACAGACACATTACACTTTGACAGAATTCAAAATTCAAAAAGATTCAAATAGATCTGACATCACCGAGCCAAAACCATCAACATTACAGCAGTGTCAGAGGTTAAATGGGACCGTATCACAACATATCTCGCAAATCCCGCTATCCACCGGAGGAGAGTTGCGTTCATCCTGAAAACATGTCATCGCCATCATCATATCGAATCATCATCATCTCGACACCCACACCACCACTACATATCACATCACTATAGTCCCTTCACGGATTTTCACCACCGGCACCAAATATTGTCAAAGGCCCTACAAACCACAGTCAAACATCACCACATTATCAACCCCTTTGAACCAGAATCAACAAGACCCCTAATCATAAACAAAAATAAACCAGACTCTGCCCCCATACCTAATAAAGAACAAATGCGAACCAGAACCACATATCTAAACACCATAAAAAAATCATCCAACTGATCAACTATCGAGAAGAAGAAAAAATAATTTACTAAAGACTTGAGTAAAAACCAAAACCCTCATAGAAGGATATGACCTGGGAGCACTGTCAGTTGTAGAACCACACCTCCCAAGACCCAATTGGTACCACTAATGTAGATCTGACCTGGAGGGGTGCAGCGAAGCGTATGTTCAATGTAGTGGTATGAGTGCTCGAGAGATTTGGAAAATGGCAACAATGATGATGCAGAAAACCAGGGCCCTTCAAAAACTAGAGCAAGCCAACCGAGATAGTTCCTTGAGACTCGTCGACCACTTAGCCACAACACTAAAAACCTATTTAAACTACCACTCTATATCTGACCTAGAGAGTTGCATTTGAACATAAGGCCAGAGCTGTAGAGAGAGAAACTAAATACTTCATCAGCAGACAACCTTTCGGTACAAGACCTCTAGAAGAAGAAGTCCACATCATTGAAGAAAACTCCATAGAACCTTCACTGGAGTGAGAATGATGAGAAGGAACGAAGAGGAAGAAAACCGGAGTGGAAAATTTGTGAAAGAAGTACCATGGGAAATAGCATACAGAAAATCTATGCTAATAGAGCATGAATAGGCTGGAGGAGGCATCAAAAGGCTTGAGGAGGAGAAATGAGGAGAGGAAATGAGGAAACAGCGAGTCGTCGACCCCAAATTGAATGATTTCAGGAGGAAACCTTAGGCGGTGACAAGAGAAAGAGGAGATTCAGGAGAGAAGGGTGCCATTCTGTTTGAAGTTATCCCCTAATTTCTTGTCTTTCTTTTAATACCAAAATACCATTTCAATTTCCCTTAGAGATGTTCTCAAGGAGGCAACACTCAAGAGGTAAAACTTTCTCTCTCTCTCTCTCTTTCAATTTCTTTTATTTTATTATATTTCCCTCACATCCCATATCCAAAGTGACATGATAAATAAAGTATCATTTATTTAATTTAATTTTATTATTTTAATGTTATATAATCCATAAATTCCCTTATTGACCCAATTTTACTCATAAAATGACAACATACTCTATGAGGGGCCGATTTACCACCTTCATGTACGATGAGTTTTCATTCTTCAATTACTCCTTCAAGGATGGTGATAAAACCATTTCTTTGGTTAAAATAGAATTTAATATATGTAATACAACTTATTTATATTCAATAAATATAATATATACATAACATTAATACATAAGAAAAAACTAGTTTGTGATGATAAAAAAACAACAAGATAATCTTAATGGTTATCCTTAACACTTTACCTAATGAATCGTCCTCATATCTAGAAACAAAATGATATATAATACCATTAAATCACTTTGAATTTCATTAATGACATATAATTTAGATTTGGGATAACTATTCAGATTCCACATGATCTTTCATAAATATATACAATTGAACCAATCATGAAATCCAAGGAAATGAATAATCCTGAATAATGAAATCGAATCTCATAAATAATAAAAATCCATAAAAGAACATAATATAATTATACTAAATAAAATAATGTTTTAATAGGTTCCAAAATAATTTATTAATGAAAATAATTTCATTATCTAGGATATCAATTGTAAGTGCATAACCCTTTATTGTCTAAGGTTAGGGTTTCATCCCGAACCTCCATTTTTCCTTGAGGATACACTTTCTCTCTATTTAACCTAATGTAATTATTAATTATTATTCTATACACCTCTAAAATTTTGATTTTATGTTCCAAATATATGTATCTTTATTAATTATTCTTTCTTTTATGTGTAAATACAAATTTTATTTGTTTTTTCTTCAATTCCACCTGATAAGAAAGACCGATTAAAGAGAACTTCCCAATTTCATACCTATTTTCATGTAAAATTGATAATTTATATTAAGCACCCAATATTTTTATAAAATCACTATTTATTTAATTAAAATCTATATTAGTTCATTTTTGGTTTTATTTAAGTAATAATTCATTTTTTACACTTTAAAAACTATTTTATATTTTCAATTTAAACAACACTAAAGTCTCATATTTATGATGTTTTTGAAACACTCTTTTTACATGTTTTCACTTCAGTTTCAAAATTTTAGTATTAATTTTTTAAAACATCCTCAAATATAATTTCATTCCTTTTTTATTTCTATGATATAGTTGTTTACAATAATATTTTTAGGATAAATACAAATGATTTCTCAAAAGAACTCATCTTTCTAAAGTAAAAGGTTACTTCCCTCAAGAATTTATTTTTTATTTATTATAGTATTATTATATATTACAATACTCTTTATTTAATCTAAATCTTAATTGATATTTATTTCTTACGTTATTTTATAACATAATTTATAAAATGTTTTAGGGTTACTTTCTTGATTCAATTATCCATATTACTCTAGATAGTTTATGACTATGTTTACTAATCGTGGATATTATTTACATTTCATATGCTATTTTAAATATAAATGTATATATATATTATGCTTCACCAATTTTATATGAGTAATGCATTGGAATTATCAAGTGAATTGTGGGGCTCTGGTTTATCCCATCGATGCATCTTATGGTCTCATGAGACAAACTAGACCGTGTTTTTACCAAATTATATATGGTGTCTTGGATGAAGACTGAACGGTATGTTTATAATGTCCAATATTTTGAATTACCTTATAATGATACTAGTAATTGATATTCCATTTGATTATTATACTAGTAGAATATATTTCGTTATATTTTATTCTCATGTTATTATTTATGTGGAGTTATTTTTATCCACATTTATTCCTACCATAGTATGTTAAAGTTTATACTTTAATGGAATGTTTTGTTAGATATTTACCCACCCTTATTATTTATGTTTATTGTTTCCCTTCTATTGTTTACCCTTACTCATCATCTATGCTCACCCCTATATTTTGTTTTATTTTTTCCCATGATGAAGAAATGTATATTATGAATGACTTGTGCAGATATTATAGGAGTATATGGGTGTTTCCAATAGATTTGTTATGTTTTTTCCTTTCAAAGTTGTTATGTAAATTTTTTTTAGTATCTGGTATTCTAATGAAACTAAACTATTTGGTATTTTAGGATGAAAGTTCCGTTTTTATTATACCAATTTAATAAAAGAAGGCACTTGCTCCAGGATAATGGGGCCTGGGTTTTTACAGATATAATTTTATCTAATATATATTTGAGTTTGGTCTACCATATTTTGTGTGTCAGACCATGAGACATAATAGGTACCTCATTCTGAAGTATGTATGGCTTGTATGAGTTCTAGTCAACTCTTTTGGCCTTAATAACACAATAATTGTCTTTATAGATATAATAAATTGGGTTTTCCACCTGTATCTGGATTCATTTGTGGTAGTCCTCATAAATGATATCTTTGTGTATTATCACACCAGACATGACCATGGTAACTATCTTGAGACCATTCTGTATACATTGAGATTGAATGCACCATATTCTAAGACTATAAATTTACAGTTTTTGATTGATAAGGTTAATTTATTAGGTCATATAATTTCATAGGTATAAATATCTATCAACCCCGAGAAGATGAGAATAATGGTTTCTATAGAGTAACTAAAAAATATATTTCATATATGCAGATTCTTGGGGATGGATGGATACTACATGCGATTCATTCGAGATTTCATTTTCTTAGTAGAACAACTTATGAGATTGAATAATAAGTGTGTGGAATTATTATTGTTACAATCTTATAAGACAACCAATGAGGAGTAGAAAGGAAGACTAAATTCAATACTGATACTGATTCTTCCTAAGATTGGCATGAGTTATACTATTTGTTATGATGCTTCAAGAATTGGGATAGGAGTAGTTATTATGGATGACGATCAAATTATAGCATATTCATCCGACTAGATATGACATCATGAGTAAAAATATCATATTCATAGTATCATGCTAGTGGTTGTGGTTCATGAGTTATGTTGTTGGAGATATTACTTTTTTAGGTGAGTTGTTCATTGTTTACATGGATCATAGAAGTATCAAATACATATCCACATAGTGATACTTGAATATTAGCCAATATAGAAGAGTAGATCACATATAGTCATTTGAATTTTATCATTCTTATACACCCATAAATGTAAATGCAGTAGATGAAGACTTCATCCAGAATACTTAGACACAGGCTATCAAAGAGGCCAGTAGTGGGTGTCAGTGGATGGTATCTTTTGAGATGCACTTGGAGTTTCAAAAATAGCATGGGAAGCCTATTTTAGCATCTCTAGTAGTGGATTCCTCCCTTCTAGAGTGGATGAGGATTAAGAAACTATAAAATTTTGAGGGTCCTTTACTGATGGAGAGTACCTTTGGTGAGAACCCGCCACTTGGTTGGGTTGTTATTGAGAGTGAGATCCTTTTCTTCAATGGATATATCTAGGTTTCTTCAGATATACTTGAAGATATTATGTAGGCATCTCGTTTCTTTTTTTGGGAAGTTAACCATGGTCTATTCGACATATACTGAGACATATGTTTTCATTATTGTTATCCAATTATAAAGAGGCATATTGATTGTTTTATCACTCGGTGATCCACCTTTTAGTAGGTGAAGGTTGAACACCAACAACATGTTTTACTTTTATAGACTCTATCAATTCTTAATTTGAAATGGAATTATGTCACCAATAATTTCATGATGGGTTTGTTGAGATCCCCTTGAGGTAGTGTTTTTGTATGGGTGATCATCAATACATTAAACAAGGGAACACATTTTCTATTTATAAATGAGACACTCTCTATTAAAGATATTTTGAGGATTTATATTCAATATATTCTTTACCTTCATGGTATTCCTAATTCAATAGTATCGGGACGAGATGCCCATTTTACATCATGGGTCTAGAAAGGGGTGAATAAGGTATAAGAACCTAGCCTTATTATATTACATATTCTGGAATTTAGTCAAGAAAGAACTCCCATTCACATTGAGGATCTTTTCTAATTTATTGATTTAGGGAATTGGGAAATAATACATTCATAACATTACACATTAATACAGACTAGATACCCTAGAAATATTATTCTTTTCTTCCAAAATATAAAAATTATCAAGTATGACATGATTTTCTTGACAATTCCTCAAAAATTTAAAATGGCTTGCTTCTTTTTCCTACACATCCTTATAACTTATGAAAACCATTTAAAAACTTGGGATGAGAACAAAAAGATTATTAAAGGATATAAAAATAATGAAATAACACATTAGTCCATGAATACATATAATGTATGAAATCATTTTCAAAAAGACATACTTGTCACCTATATAAACATATTTTGAAACTTAGGATTTCCATGATATTTCCACAAAACATATAGAACATAAATAGAACCATAAAGTCATCTTGGTTCATTACATACATAATATTATAACCCTCTTGGATACCTTGTAATTTGTAACTTTCACAGCTACATTACAATTTTTGTAATCATTGTAGTTACACTTGGAGTAACCATACAACCGACCTCCAACATACACATACCAAATGAATTGGAGGTAGATGTAGGTCCCAACCTTCACCATAAATAAAGTCCCAAAAACCATAACATAATCATAAAACATGAATAATTTCCAAAAACATTTCTATTGAATTTCGTAAAACAGAATTAAGAAGTGGTTTTTAAAAGAAAAGTACCTTATAAATATCATATAGTAAAATAGAGACTTAATATTGTGGATGTAATATGTATATATAATGTAAATACACATAATTCAACATATTATAAAAAAATACATCACAAATAAAATTAATACCATATAGATAATGGTGTAGAAGATTATCCCAATTAATGGAACTAGGGTTATGAATTCCCTTACCTTGGGTTTGTCTTGATTTAAACATATTTAAACCTCATTTATAATGGTTAAAATAGTGTTATTAGTATCATAACAAAACATATTAATCTTTATAATACATTATATGATCATTTCATTTCAGCATTTCACCCTTTAATTGTTACTATCGTGTTCCTTGCATTATTTTGGGTGCGTTCTTTAAATGATTTACATGATCAGTTCATAACGGATATTCTTGTCAATTGGAAGTGAAACTCCAGAATTGGAATGGAGTGGTATTTAAATGTTTCTAAAACCATAAATTATAACTTTTATTATTTTGAATTCTGGCATGAGGATGATTCATATGTTAAAGCATTATTGATAGTTGTTTAAGTCATTTTTGAGATTCTTTGATCGTAAAGAACTCATTTTGTTTTATGAATTAATAACATGTCTAAAAATGATTCCAGACGTTATATAAGTTATAATACATAAATTAAAATCTGGTTCTACCATAAAAATGGTTTCATGGCCTGTCTTGAAGGAAGTAAATGAAAATGAAATCGCATCGTCAACGATGTTGGTAAATTGACACATCACAGACGATGTTTTAATTTCTTGATTAAATGGGTGATGAGAAGAATTATAATGGTATGTCTTACATAAACATGATAAAATACATAATATGTAAGATACTGAATCATTCATTCATTTTAGATAAGGGGATGTGAGGAAACAAAAATAATAGAAAAGAAAATGAAAAGAAGATAAAAAACAAAAGAGGATGATTACCTCCGGATCTTTTCTCCTTGAGATCCTCCTTAAGGCCACTGTTTTTGGTTTTTTGGTGATACCATAAGCTATAGGACATAGGTAACAGCCTAGGGAGGAGTATTCAAAAATATTTAGTTATGTTTCAAGGCATGAGATGTGTGGGAGGTAGAGGGGAATGAGGGTGGTATTTATAGTGGAGGAGAGGAGGTATTTTACATTATTATAATCATTATTATAATATTTTTTCTCAAGACTATGAATAGCATTAATTCATGTGACCCAAAATAGTAATAATGGAATGTGAGTTCCAACCAAGTGGTATTACATCATTTTTTCATCACCTATGATGTAGTAAATCAAGTATTTAGCATTTATCATATTTTATCACATTTTACTACTGATATAATAATAGAGAAATTTATAAAATTCCAAAAAATTCAGCCCTACCATTTCTCAACCTTTAGAATTCAAAAACGAACTAAATTTTTAGAAAATAATTTTCTAAATATTATTAATTTAATTTTTATGTAAAATCACAATTCATTAAAAAATAAATTTTTTGAATATAAATCTCTTTTTTAGCACCTTGAAAAATTAATCGACATCTCATTATCTAATATATTTAATAAAATAAAATAATAATATGATTTATTATTCATAATGGTCATATTAATATTCATATTACTATTTATAAGGGTATGTTACTATTCACAAGAAAACAAGTTAGTTCTTTCAGACTCGAAATAACTTATTGTTCACAATTGTAGATGACCATTCCATGAAATTAAAAACATATAACTCAAAAAATTATCTTTAAACTATGGTTATGAATATCTAATTAAAACAATGTTTCATGCATTTCCACTTATTTTTAAAAAACCTTAAGGAGTTACATTATCCGCACTTTCTATAAATTGTGTCCTCACAATTTTATATACTTATTAAACAAGTGAGGGTACCTTTCCTTCATAGAATTTTTCAGACTCCCATGTTACTTCTTCAACTATGTGGTTTCTCCACAAAACTATTACCATGTATATTACCTTATTCTGCAATACCTATTTCCTTCGATCAAGAATCTAAACTGGTTTCTGTTTATAAGAAAGGTTTTGTTCCAGCTGGACTACTTCTAGGCTCAAAATATGAGTTGAATTTGGCACATACTTTATCAACATCAAAACATGAAAAGAATTGTGTATCTTGGATAAATTCAATGGCAAAGCTACTTGGTATGCAACTGGTCCAACTTTCTCTAAGATCTCAAAAGGACCAATAGACCATGGACTTAGATTTCCATTCTTGCCAAAACACATCACACATTTCAAAGGTGATATTTTAAGGAAAACATGTTCACCAACCTCAAAAGAGAAATCTTTCCTTCTGTTATCTACATAACTTTTTTACCTGCTTTGAGTTGTCCTCAAGTGATGCTAGATCATCTTCACTTTCTCAACCACTTTCACTACTAATTCTGGTCCCATCAACTTTTTTTCACTGACTTCGTCCCAAAAAGATGGACTTCGACACTAATTCCCATTCAAGGCCTCAAAAGGTGCCATCTTTATACTGGATTGAAAAATATTATTATAAGAAAAGTCAACTAAAGAAAGATGATGATCCCAACTTCTCTGGTAGTCCATTGAACTAGCTTAAAGCATATCCTCCATATTCCAAAGCATTTGTTCTGACTGCCCGTCTGATTAAGGACAAAAAGATGTACTAAAATTTAAATATGTTTCCAAAAACCTCTAAAGTCCCTTCCAAAAATTATAAGTGAACATGGAGTCTTGATCAGATACAATGTAAATTGTAACTCCATGTAACCTAACAATCTCTTTGAGGTACAATCGAGAAATCTGATCCAAATACATTGTATCTCGAATAAATTTTTTTTTTTCAACTTTTGTTAGTTGATAAAAAATAATGCAAATTGAATTTTTACCTCAAAATTTATTTGGTAGTCCCACTAAAAAGTCCATTTATAAACACTCCCATTACCACTCTAGCACTAGAAAAGGCCAAGGTATTGCCTTCAGTAATTGCCTTTCTGCTTTAACTTATTGACATGAAAAACATTTCATGGTAAAATAAGAAATATCTCTTTTCACTCCATCCCACCAATAATAATCCTATAGGTCTCTGTATATCTTATTACTTCTTGGATGAACTGAAAATGGATAACTATGAGCTTCACACAAAAAATATTTCTTCAACTCGGAATCACAAGGCACACACAACATTTTTCCATATCTTAAATCAGAATATTTATCTAGGTTAAATTATAGAAACTTACCCATTTTAACCAATTCTTCCTTTTCCTTTAGCTCATATTCTCCCTTTTTTGATTTCATAATTCTATCTTATAATGATTACTACACTAAAACCTGAAACAAAATAGAGGTATTTCCTACACTAACAACTTATAATCCAAAATTCATCAAATAATTAATCCAGGGATCATGTTCCATACATAACATGGTTAATGATGAATGATGTTTTTGACTTAAAGAATCCTCCACTTTGTTTGATTTTCTCAAAATGAAATTAATCATGCAGTCATAATCCTTATCAATTCAAGCCATCTTCTCTACCTCATGTTTAATTCCATCTGATTGAATATATACTTCAGACTTTTATGGTTAGTATATATTTTACATTTGGCTCCATATAAATGATGTGTCCAAATTTTCAAAATGAAAACCATATCTTCCAATTCCAAATCATGTGTGATATAATTTAACTCCTAGGATTTTAGTTGTCTTAAAGCCTAAGAAAGTACCTGATCATTCTGTATCAAAACACGACAAAATCCCTTCAATGAATCGTCATTATATATAACGAACTCACCATTTTGGTTATGCAGGGATAAAAATGGAGCATTCACAAATCTCTTCATCAGTTCCTAAAAACAAACAACACATTCTTCAATCCAAGTAATTTTAACCTCATTTCAGGTTAACTATTTTTTTATCTAGATATTTGTGCAATGTTTTTAACAAAAAGTCAGTAATAACCTACTAATAGAATAAAATTTAAAATATCTGAAAACATTTTGGTACTAGGACATTCATCAAACACCTTTTTTTGGTAGGATAAACGGTTTTAACATCCCTATTTAAAATGTTCCCAAGAAAAGAATTTGTTTGCAACAAAAAATCACACTTACTGAATTTTTCACATAGTTTCTTTTCTTTTAATGTTTTTAGAACAACCCTTAGATATTTTTCATGATCTTCCTTACTCATAGAAAATACAATAATTTCATAAATAAACACAACCACAAACTTATCAAAGAACTCATGAAATACTATATTCATAAGATTCAAGAATATAGTAGGTGAAATAGTTTTCCCAAGAAGCATAACAACAAATTCATAATGCCCGTATCTAGTACGAAATGTGGTTTTCAGGATTTCATCCTCCTTTACCTTATGCTGATGGAATCAGGAGCTCAAGTCCATCTTAGAAAAACACTGAGCTCCCTAGAGCTGATAAAACAAGCCATATATTTGAGACAAAGGATAATTTCTTTTAAAATGATGTTATTAAAATCTCTATAATCAATGCAAATACTCATGGAACCATATTTATTTTTAATGTAAAAACAGGAGCACCCCATGGTGAATTTCTAAGATAAATGAATCCTTTATCAATAAAATCCTAAAATGGATTTTTCAATTCAAGAAGTTCTATTTTAGATAGAAGATATAGGGGGTTTGAAGTTGTTTTAGCATCAAGAACTAAGTTATTTGTGAATTCGACTTCCTGATCAGGTATGAATCTAGGTAACTCATCCGTAAAAACATCTATGAATTCATTTACCACTGGAACATTATTAATCTAATCAGTTCCCTTATTTTCAAAAAAATGAGCATCATAACATTCATTTCCATCTTTAAATAATTTCTCAGCTTCTTCATATTTTTATAATGGTATGGGTTTGTTCCTATATACAGACTGAAACTATTTTCGAAAAAAAATTCTTTAGCTCTATAGTAAATCTTAGCATGATAAACAGAAATCCAATCTATTCCCAAAATAAAATCAAACTAGAATCAGTGAAAAACAACAAGGTTTGTCGATATAGTCTTTATACGGACCATAATAGAAAGATTCTTATAATTCCTTCTGGCTATAATATTTCCCCCTAGTATTTTAACAAAAATTTCCAGTCTCATTTTTTGAGGTGATATTTCAATTTTACCAGAAAATTTATCAGAAATGAAGGAATGTTTAGGCCCCATATCTATCAAAACATTAAAAAAATATGAATAAACAAAAGAAAGTACCTAATACAACTTCATTCGATGGTCCGACACCGTATGATGTAGTTGCAAAAGATCTCACTAAACATTTATGCTTATATTCTGGATTTTGGAATCATTTGGATCTATCTTTGGGTAGCATTTTAATAATTACCCATCTCACCACATTTAAAACTATTAACAGTTTTCTTATCAGGATTAGCCTTAGGATAATTTTCAATGCAATCTCAGGCCATATGTCCAAACATACCACATCAAAAATAATTCTTAGTTTTGGTAAGACATTCCCCAGGGTGGTTCTCACCACAATTTTCACAAACTAGAAACTGAATTTTCTAACCATCATATTACTTTGGTTGATTCTAACACATCGCTTGAAATCCATACCTATTCTTCCCCTTATTTCCAAAATTCAGGTGATCATCAGAAAACTCCATCTCTACCCTCTTAGCACATCAGAAAATTTTATCGTAAATTTTGAATTCATGGGAGTCTTATTCCCTTTGATACCTTGGCTTCAATCCTGAGTAAAAGAAGTTTATTTCGTTATCAAGATCCTGATTAAAATTTGGGGCATGCCTCACCAATCGGGTGATGTCTGATTTATACACAGCCATTGAAACTTCTTTATTTTTCGTCAATTCAAGGAATTCCTTCTTCATCCTATGTCTCACCACCTTTTGAAAATATTTTTCGAGGAAAATACTTTTAAATTTATCCCACTCTAAGGCATCAATTTCCTATCTATCCCTGATATTGTTTCCCATTAACAACCACTGATCAACTTCACCTTCAAAATGATAAATGGAATGACATGAATTTTGATTATCTAAACATCACATACCATTTAAAATCTTTTCAATGATTTTAATCCATCATTCAGATACTATTGGGTCATAAGATCCATTTAATGTAGGAGGGTGTTGTGTCATAAAATGTTCTACTATTGTAATGTTCTGTTGTGGTACCTCTATTTGTTCTCTTGAATGGATGCCACCACCGTATATTGCCTACGTTAGCTGATCCATTACTATCAAAAACTATTCAGTTCAAATCCCTACCATTCCAGGCTGTAGATTCAGAAGGAAATTGTTCTATCAGTGCCTCTCCCCTTCAGCTTCCCTGTTTCTTCTATGGAAAACCATTATGAAAAAAACATATCTTAGTCGAAGATACATGTTAATCGATAAGTTTCATATCATTTAAAATTAACCATATATTAATAAAACATTTATGGTATTATATTAACATCATCCCTACCCCTAAATTCATCTAAACATTCCTCTGATACCAACTATAAGGACTCAGACATATTACATTACATAATCTTGAATTTAGTAATGAATGTACTTCCCTTCACATTGATGATTTTGTCTAGTATATATATTTAGATAATTGTAAAATAATACATTCATAACATTACCCATTAATATAGAGTGGATACAATAAAAATAGTACACATTTCTTTAAAAATATAAAACTTTTCAAATATTACATGATTTTCTTAAAAAAAAATTAATCATTTAACATTGCTTCCTTATTTTTAATACTCATCCTTTTAACCAATAAAAATCATTTAAAAACATGGGATGAGCACAAAAATCTCAATAAGAGATATAAAAATAATGAAAGAACACATTAGTCTGTGAATACTTACAATGTATGAAATCATTTTCAAAAATCCACTCTTGTCACCTATATAACTTACCTTTTTAAACTAAGGATTTCCATGATATTTCCACAAAACATATAAAACATAGATAGATCCATGAATTTATATTGTGTCGTGACTTACATAATCTTGTAACCCTCTTTACTAATTTATAATTTGCAACCATCATGGTTACCTTACAATTTGTGTAACCATCGTAGTTACACGTGGAGTAACCATACGACCGGCCTCCAAATTACACATACCCAATGCATTGGAGGGATATATAGGTCCTAACCTTCATCATAAAAGATTCCGTAGCACAAGAACATAATCATACAACTTGAATAATTTCATAAAAACATTGCTTTTGAATTTTGTAAAATGGAATTAAAAAGGAGGTTTTTAAAAGGAATGTCTCTTATAAATATCATATAGTTGAAGAGAGACTTAAAACAGAGTTGATGGAATATGTAAATAAACATTTAATATGAAGAATTAAAAATATTATAAACAAAACCCATCACACAACCAATTTTAATACCATATAGATAATGAAGTAGAAGGTTAACCCAAAGAATGGAAGTCGGGTTAAGAATACCCTTACCTTGGGTTTTTCATACTTCAAACTTGTTTAAAAGTTCCGTATAAGAGTTAAAATAGTTTTTTTAATATCTTACAGAAACATATTCATCTTTATAATACCTTATATGATCATTTAGTTGCATCATTTCACCCGTTAATTGTTATTATGTTTCTCCTTGAATTGTTTTGGGTGAATCCTTTACATGATTTCCATGATCGATTAATGATGGATAATCTTATCGATTGGATGTGAAACTCCAGAATTGGAATGGAGTGGTATTTAAATATTTCCAAAACCAAAAATTATACCTTTTTGTATTTTGAATTATTACATGAGGATGATTCATAATTTAAATCATTATTGATATCTGTTTAAGTCATTTTTGTGATTCTTCGATCATAAAGAACTTATTTTGTTTTATGAATTAATAACATGTATAAAATAGTAATAATGGAATGTGAGTTTGAACCAAGTGGTATTACATCATCCTTGCATCACATATGATGTAGTAAGTCAAGTATTTAGCATTTATCATATTTTATCGCATTTTTCTACTCATAAAATAATATATAAATTCATAAAATTCCCAAAAATTCACCCTAGCCATTTCGCAACCTGTAGAATTCAAAAATGAACTCCATTTTCGGAAAATAGTTTTCTAAATATTATTAATTTAATTTTTATGTATAATCATTATTCATTCAAAAATAACATTTTTAAATATATAACAATTTTTTAACACCTTGAAAAATTAATCTACATCTCATTATATTATATCTTTAAAAAAATATAAATATGATTTACTATTCATCAGGGTCATATTAACATTCATATTACAATTCATAAGGGTATGTTACTATTCACAAAAAAAACAAGTTAGTTCTTTTAGACTCAAAATAACTTACTGTTCACAATTGTATATGACTATTTCATGAAATTAAAAAAATAGAAGTCAAAAAATTATCTTAAAATGATAGTTATAAATATATAATTAAAATAATGTTTCATAAATTTCAATTTATTTTTAAAAAACCTTAGGGAGTTACATTATCCCCACCTTCTATAAATTGTGTCCTCATAATTTCATATACTTATTAAACAAGTGAGGGTACCTTTCCTTCATAGAATGTTTTATACTCCGATGATACTTCTTCAACTATGTGGTTTCTCCAGAATACCATTACTTAGTGTATTAACTTATTCTGCAGTACTTGTTCCTTTCGATCAAGAATCCAAACTAATTTCTCTTCATAATAAAAGTTCTCTTCCAGCTGGACTGCTTCTAGGATCAAAACATGAGTTGAATTTGGAACAAACTTTATCTACATCAAAACATGAAAATAATTGTGTACCTTGGATAAATTCAAAGGCAAAGCTACTCGGTATGCAACTTGTCCAACTTTCTACAAGATATCAAAAGGATCGATGGACCGCGAAATTAGATTTCCATTCTTACGAAACCACATCACACATTTCTAAGGAGATATTATAAGGGAAACATGGTCACCTATCTCAAAAGAGAGATATTTCCTTCTGTTATCTTCATAACTTTTCTACCTGATCTACGTTGTCCTCATGTGATGCTGGATCATCTTCACTATCTCAACCACTTCCACTACTATTTATGGTCCCATGAACTTCTTTTCCCTGACTTAATCCTAAAAAAATATGATGTTCGACAACGATTCTCATTCAATGCCTCAAAAGGTTCCATCTTTATACTAGAATGAAAACTGTTATTATAAGAAAATTAAACTAAAGAAAGATCATGATACCAACTTCTCTAGTAGTCAATTAAACTAGCTTGAAGGATATCTTAAAAATTACAAAGCATTTGTTCTGACTGTCCATATGATTAAGGATAAAGAGATGTGCGGAAATTTAAATATGTTCCAACCAACTTCTAAAGTCCCTTCAAAAAATTAGAAGTGAACATGGGATCCCAATCAGATACAATGGAAATAGTAACTCTATGTAACTTGACAATCTCGTTGAGGTATTGTCGAGAAATCTGATCCAAATACATTTTTTCTCGAATAGAAAAAAATGTGCATATTTTTTCAGTCGATCAAAAATAACCCAAATCTCATTTTTACCTCAAGAAGTATTTGGTATTACCACCACAAATTCCATGGATACACTCTCCCATTTCCACTCCAGCACTGGAAAAGTATGAAGCATCTCCTTCAGTAACTGCCTCTCTTCTTTATAATGTTGACATGTAAAACATTTCATGAAAAAATAATCAATATATCTTTTCATTCCATCTGACATATAATAATCCTAAAGGTCTCTTTATTTCTTAGTACTTCTAGGATGAAATGAAAATGGAGAACTTTGAGCTTCACACAACAAATCTTTCTTTAAATGGGAATCACAAGACACCAACAACATTTTTCCATATCTTAAATCATAATATTTATCAAGGTTAAATTATGGAAACACACACATTTTAACCAATTCATCCTTTTCATGTAGCTCATAGTCTCCCTTTTGTGATTGCTTAATTCTATCTGATAATGATGACTACACTAAAACCTGAAACTAAACAGAGGTATTTCCTGCACCAATAACTTCTAATCCAAAATTAATCAAATAATTATTCAAGGAATCATGTTCCAAACATAACATGGTTAATGATGCATGATGTTTTCGACTCAAGGCATCCTCTACATTTTTTTCTTTTCTCAGAAAGTAATTAATCAAGAAATCATACTCCTTTATCAAATCATGTCATCTTCTCTGCTTCGTGTTTAATTCATTCTGAGTGAATATATACTTCTGACTTTTATGGTTAGTATATATTTGGAATTTGTCTCCATATAAATGGTTCCTCCAAATTTTCAAAACAAAAACCATAGATACCAATTCCAAATCATGTGTGGTGTAGCTCCCCAACCCCAGTTACCCAGAGTCGGTGCATTATTACGTATCATTTTCATGATTACAAAAGATCATGTCTCGAAAGACCAATTAGTTTAGTAGCCTTGGAAACACTAGATACATTAAAAAATGTTACATTATATCATAAAGTGAAAAACTAAAATAACATGGTCTCCATAGTCCACACTCATATCCCCTTCAAACTATCCCTGCAGGTCAGTCATAAAATATTTCTTCACATCCTGGGAAAAATAAAACATAGAAAGGGGTGAGCTCAAATGCTCAGTAAGGATAACAATATAGCATAAGCTTTCCTAAATAAATATAAACATTTAAGGCAATGTACAACTAAAACAAAATCCTTTTAAACTTGAACTTCAGCATAATATGTAAAAAGTAAAATGAAATAATTCCATTTACTTATTCACATGGATATTCTACTCATCGAATACTCACATGAAATATCAATAACAACTTTCATAATGATGGAATGCATAATGTTAGACTATCATAACCACGTAGCCAAGGCCTCGTGCCAAGACTACAAATAATATTTTGTCAAGGCCTTGTGCCAAAACACTAGTTTGTCTCATGAGGCATACTGATGCATTGAGGAGCTATAGCGGGCTCCACCCGTCATTTATTAAGTCCAATGCATTCCTCATATGAACAGGTTTAAACCATAACATAATCGTACCATATAAAACAAACATAAAGGAAACATAGCATTCCCGCATTGCAATCACAATATATCAATAAAACACATTGATATAATAAAAACACATTCAAAACCATTATCAATACCAAAATAAAAGAAAAGTAAAACATGGTATTTATTTTTCATTTTAAAAAAGTTATGGCTGGTAGAGGAACCCGAAACTAAAATAATGGTCATGAAGACAGAGAAGTCGTTGTCACCGCATATGTAAGACAAAACATTTATTTTGTCTTTTAGTAAAAACTATTTTTATAAACAGATTACTTTTGAATAAAAGTAAAATTCAAAGGTGTTTATACACAGTATAAAGAAATGTCATTTATAAAACAAAATATTCCTCAATGAAAGAAGATTGAGACGAAGTCCCTTACCTCATTTCCGACTTGACTCGATCATTCTTTAATCTCCTGAATAATAAACTATAGTTAATCTCTACTTTCTTAAGAACCTTTTTCAAGTACATTATCCCTTTTATATCACTTATTACCATGTTATGAAAATTGTTTAGTCATTTAAGTTAATAATTGTCGTTTGGTCAATCTTTGGTACTTGAGTCAGCAATAAATTTCTTATAATTACAAGTTGTTTATGTGGTAGAATATCCATTATATACAGAATTATATTCATGATTTAGATATCATATATATCATATATATCCAGTAGATACATGAATTTATAATATTACATAACATTTATAGGTAAGAAATTAAATACACCGTTCATCGAGACGGTAAGCCGTACGTATGCATGAACGCTACTTTCATTTCTATTTCATATTTAATGGAATGCGATCATAATGATATAAAGGTTTATTATAATTCTAGTAAAATATCATATATAATATCATTTACTCCATCCTTTACACATCCCACATATGTCATTAACGATTCAAATCACTTTGAGGGGGCGGTAGTCCGCACTTCCTAAAATGAAATTATCGCGTTTACCCATAATAGAAATCATAAAGTTATGCCATAAATGAAAAATACAGAAGCATAAGGAAATAATAAACATAATATATATCATATATAAAAATAGAAACCTCTTAATGGCCACCATTAGAGGTGTTAAAAGAAGATTGAACAATCATCGTTTCGTGAGGCAGTAATTCGCCACCCACAGAAATAATATGTTCTTTAACCATTTGATGAAGGTATGCGTAAGTGTAAATAAAATCATTCTCATAAAAACATCCTAGTATATTTAAGATACTAGTTTTGTTACAAAAGAAATGAATAAAAAGATTTTAAGGTTTTGGAGAAGAAAAATTAAACAAAAGAACATAAGAGAAGACATTACCTTAAAATCGGGTAACTCTTTTTGATTTGATCCAAATGCTTCCTTGGGAAGACTTCTGCCCAATGTGATTCTTCTAAGAGTAAGAGAGGGAAGTTGAGAGAGTAGTTTGGAAGAGTTTTGCCGAGCCAAATGGCTTTGATGGTGTGAATAAGGTGGTAGAGGTGGGGGCCTTTTATAAGAGGAGTGGAGGGGCACTCTAGGAATGTCATGAAATGTTACATTATTATATAATGAGTTTCGGATTTTAAAGGACCTACAATTATATATTTCGAGGATAAGGTGATAAGGGTTATAAATATACTCATCCAATAGGTTTTTGACAAGATTATGTCTTAGATTTTACATTATATTTTCATTTTATTTAAATCGTTAAATTAATGAGGTAATCACTCTATCATCATGGTGTCATAAAAAATTTAATTTATTTAATGTATAAAAATGAGAAAAAAAATATAATGACTTAGGAAATCTTTTTATCTTTCTAATGAATATTTATAGTCGAAATGTTATCTTATATAACCCCATGTAATAATTGTTTCAGTAAAACAACACATGTTTGTAACAATTTTATTTTTACTTTAAATAAAAAGTTATTAATGTCATTTTCTTACCTAAGTGGCTCTATGCGGTCCCCAAGTTAACCCATTGATTGTCTTGGTCTGCCATGACTCATCCAATAAGGGTAAGACAAGTGTAATGGTTATTTCATATTATTATACCATTATATTTACCTTAAATTACACTAATTACCTTTAATCGCGATTAATAGAACTCAAAAGTTACTATTCACCAAAAATTATTTTAATCCCATTGAACAAAATTTTATTTCCTAATGACAATGATGTATGTCGGATTTTTGAAATTCAATTCACAGGAGTAGTAAAGTGTCATTTAAATGAAAAATTAGTTCTTTAACTACCACTTAGTGGTTTCACTATTCATCAAAAATTGAAGTTTTTCAGAAAAATACCAAAAATTCACCTTAAGATATATTTGATTATCCAAATTCAAAAATGAAGTATATTTTAAATTTTTAAAAACATATAAGTTTCATTAATTAATTTTATTATTAATTCCCGCTGTCACAACAAACAACACGTTTTTAAGAAACAATATATATCAAAAGATTGACAATTGTTTATGTCCAATTTCAAAGTGAAATTAATTCTAATGACCACCATTGGATAAAATGGTAAAAATATATTCTAATTATACTTTAAAACCACTCAATAGTATAATTTATCGCTATAAATGATTTTGATTAAAAATGTTGTTTTTAAGTATTTTTCACTATTCATCGAAAATTGGATGTTCTCAGAAAAATACCAAAAATTCAACTTAGAATAATTTCGATATTCCGAATCCAAAAATGAATTCCAATTTGAATAATAAAATTTATAAAATTTCAAAAAGTGGGTATTAATATTCATAACGCCTACTTTGATTGGTCGTGGTGTGTTATAATCTCAAACTTGCGTAAAATGCAAGCTATTGCATTATTGAAAGAGAAGTGTCTCATGGAAGCTTGGGGTGTTACATTCTCCCCTCCTTAAATAAATTGCGTCCTCGCTATTTGAAAATGTTCTTCTTAAATAAAAGGTTGAAAGTAGAAAATACCTTTGTGGAAAACCGACATCGGAAATAAGGTTAAAAAAATTTCTCCATAATAAGAGGGAAAGGGAAATGAAAAAGTCATCACCAAATTATGATCTCTATTAGGAGAAAATTGGTGGAAATTAGACACATATAATTGGAGGAAAAACATAAATATTTGTAGGGAGTTATTGAGGTCATCAATCACAATCAAGTGTAAAATTGAGGGCCTCAAAGCTTTCAATCTATGTTGATTTAAAATATCATCAGTTCAACAAAACATAAGGTATTAGGATAACACATTTTTTGTTTTAATATCCCTTTCCTAATTTTTAAGAATTAATATATTCATAGAATAAGATATAGGTATATATATTCTTGACAAGTAGGGTTTCAACCTTCAACTAATTTCTACCACAAAATCATCTTTCACTCAAAAAGATAATAGAACTCAAAAATATTATATTTATCCTAATCGTACACGGTTAAAAATATTAACACATAACATTTAGATTAGAAAAACTATTGTCTAATAACCAGGGACTTCCTGTAGGCTAGTGGAAGGTAATAAATGCCTGTCGCACTATGGTTGTGGGTTCGATTCCTGCAGCTTTGTCCGACTCGACGGGTTATCCTCCAACCTGTAGGTTGTCCTTTTCCTAAAACTATAGTGTTATAAAATTCTAAAATTAATCTTCAGAAATTTTTTAACCTTAAACAATACTATCCAAATTAATACTTAATCCATTCCAACCTTTATACTTATCCAAAATACCTCTGTCCAGACTTTCCCTAAAAGGTCTCTAAATTCCAAAATCAATTCATCAGATTCCCCATACAAATTAAAGTTTCTCTTGTTGTCACATACTAAAAATATGATTACCTTCATCATATTAAAACCATAATGAAAACAACAAGTACTACAGTACAATCCTTAAATATATCACATTATTCTTGTAACCAGAATATAATCCTTGAGTCCAAAATCACCAATACATTAATTATTCCACTTCAACTGTAGTAACAGCATACAATTGGCCTTGATCCCTTGGCCTTTTTTGAGGTAATTTCCCCTGACGCTTAGGACATTCATTTGCATAATGCCCTATTTCCCTATAATTGTAGCATTCAACATTGACAACCTCATTCTTTCCTTTTCAATTACAAACCTGGTGACCTTTTTCTCCACATTTGTAACAAACTCCCATTCCCTTTAGGCAAGTACCAGGGTGATTTTTCCCACAATTATCACATAATGGAAAATCCTTCATTCCCTTTTTCCCTTTATCTGTCTCTTGTTCCACAGTTCCCTTCTTCTCTTGCTTTACATTATTGTCATAAGATTTAGAGAATTCCTTTTCTGTCATGATAGAACACGAGACTATATCTTCATACGTTGAGAAATATTGTGATACTAAAGCTTGACGGAGAAATGGTTTTAACCCATCAAAGAACCGATCAATCTTACTTCTTGGGTTATGTATATAATCTGCAGCATACCTCGCTAACCTTGTAATGTTGGCCTCATACTTTGTGACATTATCATCCTCTTTTTATCTCAGACTCAGAAATTTCCTTTCCATATCTGCTCGATAGTAATAAGGAAAGTATTTTTATAAGAAAATCTCTTTGAACTCACTCCATTACATATTTGATACTTAATCATCTTCCTTTGTGTTTTAAATCAATGACCACTATTGATCAGTATCTCCAGTGAGGTTGTAAACTGCCATGATAACCTTTTCCCTTTCATTACTCCCCAAGGCATGGAATATTTTCTCTAAGAAGTTTATACATTGCTCCGCTACTAATGGATTTGTACCCCCATTAAATGTTGTCAGTTGATGCCTCATGAAAAAGTCTAACATTGATCCTCCACATTGCGGATCAGGGTGCTCCATACGAGTAAGGTTATTATTCATAACCTGAGAGAGTTGTCCCAGTATGGGGATAAGCTGATCAACACCAGCTGTATCACCAGCTCCACTATAATTATCTTGAGCAGGAGGTCAATCCCTACATGGAGTGCGTGCATTGATATAGTTTCCATTCCTTCCACTAGGCACCATTTCTAAACAATTTCATAAACTAGATTAGTTTATGAATCGAAATACATAATAACAAACTTGAAAAACAATTAACATAAATTAAGCTATTTATGGATATAATCCACAATCATAAAAATGTTTTCTTTGAGTAAGTATATACTCATAAACCTTTATTAATGGTTTTTAATGAAAATGATAATTATCCTAAGCATATCCCCTAGTAGTTTCGTAACCAAGAGTGCAACAAGGCCCATTGTCGGGCACCAGTTCCCGTTCGAGTCTAGCTCAAAGCAGTGTTTTTGGGTTTTACCCCTAGGTACATCTGTTCCAGAGCCGCCTCTACCTGCTCGTATCCAAACAAAGATGTATTGCTTGGAAAACTCACAAAATCTCTATAATACCAAAATTCGAAAAAATTATTCTATACTAATCCTCAAATTCTATCTTAGGGTTATGTGCTCTAATCAGAATTTGTCTAAATCTAGCATCCAAGGATAGTACTAAACTTCCTCTGATACCAACTGTCACACCCCAACCCTAGTTACCCAGAGTCGGTGCATTATTACTTAACATTGGAATGATCACCAAAGATGATGTCTTGAAAGGCCGGTTAGTTTAGTAGCCTTGGAAACAATAGATACATTCAAAAATGTTACATTACTTCATAAAGTGAAAAACTAAAATAACATGGTCTCCATAGTCCACACTCATATCCCCTTCAGACTATCCCTGTAGTTCAATCATAAAATATTTCTTCACATCCTGGGAAATTTAAAACATAGAAAGGGGTGATCTTAGATTCTGAGTAAGGATAACAATACAGTGGAAGCTTTCATAAATAAATATAAACATTTAAGGAAATGTACAACTAAAACAAAATCCTTTTAAACTTAAACATCATCATAATATGGAAAAAGTAAAATAAAATAATTCCATTTACTTATTCACATGAATATTCTACTAGTCTAATACTCACATGAAATATCAGTAACCACTTTCATAATGAGGGAATACATAATGCCAGACTATCATAACATCGTAGTCAAGGCCTCGTGCCAAGACTACAAATAAGATTTTGTCAATGCCTCGTGCCAAGAAACTAGTTTGTCTCATTAGACTTACTGATGCATCAAGGAGATATAGCGGGCTCCACCTGTCACTTATTAAGTCCAATGTATTCCTCATATCATCAGGTTTAAACAATAACATAATCGTATCGCATAAATCATGCATAAAGGAAACATAACATTGCCACATTTAAATAACAAGATATCAATACAACACATTGATATAATATAAACACTTTCAAAACCATTTTCAATACCAAAATAAAATAAAAGTAAAACATGGTATTTATTTTTCATTTAAAAAAAGTTATGTCTTGTAGAGGAAACCGAAACTCAAATAATGGTCACGGCGACGGAGAAGTTGTTGTCGCCGCATACGTAAGACAAAAAATTCCTTCTGTCATTTAGTATAAATTATTTGTATAAAAAGATTCCTTTTAAATAAAAGTAAAAGTCAAAGGGGTTTATAGACCGTATAAAGGGAAGTCATGTATAAAAAAAATATGCCTCAATGAAAGGAGATTGAGACGAAGTCCCTTACCTCATGTCCGACTTGACTCGATCGTTCTTTAATCTCCTGAATAATAAACTAGAGTGAATCTAAACTTGTTTAAGAACCTTTTTAAAGTTCATTATCCCTTTAATATCCCTTATTACCATTGTTATGAAAATTATGTAGTAATTTAAGTTAATAACGGTCGTTTTGTCGATCTATGGTACTTGAGTCAACAATAAACTTATTATAATTACAAGTTGTTTATGTGGTAGAATATCCATTATCTCTAGAATTATATTCATTATTTATATACCATATATCTCATATATATCCAGTAGATACATGCATTTATAATATTACATAACATTTATAGGTAAGAAATTAAATGCACCGTTCATAGAGACGGTAAGTCATACGTACGCATGAACGCTACTTTCATTTCTATTTCGTATTTAATGGAATGAGATCATAATGATATAAAGGTGTATTATATTTACAGTATAATATTATATATAATATCATTTACTCCATCTTTTACACGTCCCACATATGGCATTAATGATTCCAATCACTTTGAGGGGGCGGTAGTCCGCACTTCCTAAAATGAAATTATCACGTTTACCTATAATGGAAATCATAAAGGTGTGCCATAAATGAAAAATACAGAAGCTTAATAAAATCATAAAAATAATATATATCATATATAAATATAGTGACATATTAATGGCCCCCATGAGAGGTGTTAAAAGAATATTGAACAATCATCGTTTTGTGAGGCAGTAATTCGCCACCCACAGAAATAGTATGTTCTTTAACCATTAGATGAAGGTATGTGTAGGTTTAAATCAAATACTACTCATAAAAAATCCTAGTATATTTAAGATATTGGTTATATTACAAAATAATGGAATAAAAAGATTTTAAGGGGTTGGAGAAGCAAAATAAAACAAAAGAACATAAGAGAAGACATTACCTTAAAATCAGGTAACTCTTTTAGATTTGAGCCAAAGGCTTCCTTGGGAAGACTTCTGCCTAAAGTGAGGCTTATAGGAGTAAGAGAGGGGAGTTTAGAGAGTATTTGGGAAGAGGTTGGCTGAGCCAAATGGCTTTGAGGGTGTGAATAAGGTGGTAGAGGTGGGGGCCTTTTATAAGAGGAGCGGAGGGGCACTCTAGGAAAGTCATGAAATGTTACATTATTATATAATGAGTTTCAGATATTAAAGGTCCCAAAATTATATATTTCTAGGATAAAGTGATGAGGTTTAGAAATATACTCATCCAATATGTTTTTTACAAGTATAATTCTTAGATGTTACATTATATTTTCATTTTATTTAAATCGTTAAATTAATGAGATAATCGCTGCGTCATCATGGTGTCATAAACAATTTAATTTATTTAATGTCTAAAAATTATAAAAAAAATATCATGATTTATGAAATCTTTTTAACGTTCCAATTAATATTTATAGTCTAAAGTTTAACTTATATAACCCCATGTAATAATTGTTTTAGTAAAACTACACATGTTTGTAACAATTTTATTTTTACATTAAATAAAACGTTCTTAATGTCATTTTCTTACCCAAGTGGCTCCATGGGGTCCCCATGTTGACCCATGGATTGTCTTGGTCAGACATGACTCATTAAATAAGTTTAGTACAAGTTTAAAGGTTATTTCATATTATTATATCATTATATTTACCTTAAATTACACTAATTACCTTTAATCGTGATTAATAGAACTCAAAAGTTACTATTCACCAAAAATTATTTTAATCCCATAACACCACATTTTACTTCTTAATGAAAATTTTGTATGTCAAATTTTTGAAATTCAATTCACAGAAGTGGTAATGTTTTATTTAAACGAAACATTAGTTTTTTAACTACCACGTAGTGGTTTCACTATTCATCAAAAATTGAAGTTTTTCAGAAAAATACTAAATATTCACCCTAAGCTATATTTGATATTCCGAATTCAAAAATGATGTCTATTTTAAAAAATTAAAAACATATAAGTTGAATTAATTAATTTTGTAATTAATTCCCACCGTCACAACAAACAGCGTGTTTTTAAGAAACGATATATATCCAAAGATTGACAGTTGTTTATGTCCAATTTCAAAGTAAAATTAATTATAATGACCACCATTGGATAAAATGGTAAAAATATATTCTAATTATACTTTAAAACCACTCAATAGTATAATTTGTCACTAAAAATTATTTTGATTAAAAATGTTGTTTTTAAGTATTTTTCACTATTCATTGAAAATTAGATGTTCTCAGAAAAATACCAAAAATTCAACTTAGGATCATTTCGATATTCAGAATCCAAAAATGAAGTCCAATTTGAATAATAAAATTTATAAAATTTCAAAAATTAGGTATTAATATTCATAACGGCTACTTTGATTGGTCGCGGTGTGTTAGAATCTTGAACTTGCGTACAATGCAAGCTATTGCATTATTGAAAGAGAAGCATATCATGGAAGCTTGGGGTGTTACATGTGGCATAGTTTAACCCATGGGATTGTATTTGTCTTACATCTTAAAAAATTACCTGATCATTCTGTATCAAAACACAATAATTTCCCTTCAATGAATCATCATTATATATAACAAACTCACCATTTTGGTAAGGAAAGGCTAAAAATGGAGCATTCACCAATCTCTTCATCAGTTCCTAAAAAACATCACATTCTTCACTCCAAGTAATTTTAACCCCATTTCACGTTAACTTAGTATCTGTCTAGATAACCGTGCAATTTTTTCAACAAAAAGTCAGTAATAACCTACTAATACAATAAAATTTCAAATCTTTGAAACATTTGTTGGTCTACGACATTCATCAACCACCTTTGTTTTGGTAGGATCAAATGTTATTACATCATTATTTACAATGTTACCAAGAAAAGAAATTTGATGCAACCAAAAATCACACATGAAAAATTTTACACACAGTTTCAATTCTTTTAAGGTATTTAAAACAACCCTTAGATATTTTTCATGCTCTTAATTGCTCTTACAAAATACAATAATTTCATAAATAAACACAACCACAAACTTATCAAAGAACTCATGAAATAATCAATTCATACGATTTATGAATATAGTAGGTGAAATAGTTAACCCAAACGGCATAACAAGATATTCATAATGCCTGTATATAGTACAAAATGTGGTTTTCAGGATTTCATCCACCTTCACCATATGCTGATGGAATCTGGAGCTCAATTCAATCTTGAAAAAGTACTGAGCTCCCTAGAGATGATAAAAAAAGTCATCTATTTGAGACAATGGATACCTTCTTTTATCAATGATTTTATTCAAATCTCAATAATCAATGCAAAGACTCATGGAACCATATTTCTTTTTAATGGAAAAAACAGGAGCACCCCATAGTGAATTTCTAGGATGAATGAAGCCTTTATCCATAAAATCCTAAAACTGATTTTTCAATTTAAGAAGTTCTATTTGAGCCAGATGATATGGGGTTTTTGAAGTCTGTTTAGCATCAAGAACAAAGTCAATTTTGAATTCGACTTCCCAATCAAGTATCACCTTGGTTAACTCATCCATATAAACATCAATGAATTCATTTACCACTGGTACATCATTAATCTAATCAGTTACCTTATTTTCAAAAATATGAGCAAGATAACTTTCATTTCCATCTTTCAATAATTTCTCAGCTTCCTAATATGTTATCAATTATATGGATTTTTTCCAATATACATACTGAAACTATTTATGAAAAACAACTTCTTTATCTCTACAGTCAATCTTAGCATGATAAACAAGAATCCAATCCATTCCCAGAATAAAATCATACTTGAATAAGTGAAAAAGTACAAGGTTTACTGGTATAGTCTTTCACATACCATAATAGAAAGATTATTATAATTTCTTTTGGCTATAATATTTCCCCCTAGTATTTTAACTATAAGTTCCAGTATCATTTTTTGAGGTGATATTTCCATTTTACCAGAAAATTTATCAGAAATGAAGAAATGTGTAGGCCCCGTATCATTCAAAACATTTGAAAAATCTGAGTAAACAAAAAAAAAGTACCTAATAAAACTTCATTTGATGTCCCAAAACCTTCTGACGTAGTCACAAAAGATCTCACTAAACATTTATGCTTATAGTTTGGATTTTTGCATCATTTGGATGTCTCTTTGGGCAGCATTTGCAAAATTAACCATCTCACCACATTTAAAACTATTAATAGTTTTTTTATCAGGATTAGCCTTAGGATCATTTTCAATGAAATCTCAGGCCAAATGTCCAAACATACCACATCAAAAATAATTCCTAGTTTTGGTAAGACACTCCCTGGGGTGGTTCTTGCCACATTGTTCACAAACTAGAAACTATATTTTCTTACCATCATATTTCTTTGGTTGATTCTAACACATCGGTTGAAATCTGGACCCCTTATTCCCCTTGTTTCCACAATTCATATCATCATCAGAAAACTCAATCTCTACCCTCTTAGAACATCATACAAGTTTATTATAACTTTAGAATTAACGGGAGGATAATTCCCTTTGATACCATGGCTTCAATCATGAGTAAAATAAGTTTATTTTGCTATCAAGATCCTAAATAAAATTTGGGGGCATGCCTCACCAATCAGCCGATGTTCTCTATATAATCATCCAATGAATATTCTTTATTTTTCTTCAATTCAAGGAATTCCTTCTCTATCCTAAGTCTTACCACCTTTGGAAAATATTTTTCAAGGAAAATACTTTTAAAATTATCCCACTCTAAGGCATCAATGTCTTCTTTATCCATGATATTCTTCACCAATAACCACCACTGATCGGCTTCACCTTCAAAACGATAAATGGAATAATATGCCTTTTGATTATCTAAACATCACATACCATTGAATATCTTTTAAATGATTTTAATCCATCATTCAGCCGCTATTGGGTCATAAGATCCATTAAATGTAGGAGGGTGTTGTGTCATAAAATGTTCTACTATTTTCATGTTTCGTTGTGGTACCTCTAGTTGTTCTCTTGAAAGGATTACACCTCTATATATTGCCTACATTAGCTGATCCATTACTGTCAATAACTATTCAGTTCCAATCCCTACCATTCGAGTCTGTAGATTCAGAAGGATAATGTTCTATCAGTGCCTCTCCCTTTCAGCTTCCCTGTTTCTTCTGTGGAAAACCGTTCTGAAAAAAACATATCTTAGTCGATGATACATGTTAATATTTAAGTGATATATCATTTAAAATTTACCATAGAGTAATAAAACATTTATGTTATTATATTAACATCATTTTAACCCCTAAAGTCATCTATACCTTTCTCTGATACCAACTATAAGGACTCAGGCATATTAAATTACATAATCATGAATTTAGTCACAAAAGTACTTCCTTTCACATTGAGTATTTTTTCTAGTTTAGAGATTTATATAATTGAAACATAATACATTCATCAATTTACACATTAATATAGAGTGGATACCATAAAAAAGTACACATTTCTTCAAAAAATATAAAACATTTAAAACATAACCTGATTTTTATGACAATTTTTCAATCATTTAACTTTGCTTACTTATTTTTAATACACATCCTTTTAAAAATTGAAAATAAGTTAAAAACATGGTATGAGAACAAAAATATCAATAGGATATATAAAAATAATTAAGGAACACATTAGTATATGAATACTTACAACTTATGAAATCATTTTCAAAAAGACATTATTGTCACCTATATAACTAACCTTTTAAAACATAGGATTTCCATGATATTTCCACAAAACATATAGAACATAAATAGATCAATAAAGGTATATTGTTTTATTACTTACATAATCTTGTAACCCTCTCTACTACTTTATAATTTGTAACCTTCATAGCAACCTTACAATTTGTGTAACCATCACAGTTACACTTAGAGTAACCATACCGTCGACCTCCAACATACACATAACCAATGCATTGGAGGGATATATAGGTCCCACCCTTAATCATAAATAATTCCCTATAACAAGAACAAAATCATACAACCTTAATAGTTTAATAAAAACATTGCTTTTGAATTTAATAAAACAGAATTAAAAAGGAGGTTCTTAAAAGGAAAGTCTCTTATAAATATCATATATTTGAAGAGAGACTTAATAGAGTTAATGGAATATGTATATATACTGTAAATATGCAGAATTCAACATATTATAAACAAACCCCATCAGACAACCAATTTTAATACCATATAGATAATAAAGTACAAGGTTAACCCAAAGAATGGAAATCGGGTTAAGAATTCCCTTACCTTGGGTTTTTCATAATTAAAAATTGTTTAAAACTTCTGTATAATGGTTAAACTAGTTTTATTAATATCTTAAAGAAACATATTCATCTTTATAATACCTTACATGATCATTTCATTACATCATTTCACCCTTTAATTGTTAGTATTTTGTTCCTTGCATTGTTTTGGGTGCGTTCATTAAATGATTTCCTTGATCGGTTAATGATGGATAATCTTATCGATTGGTAGTGAAACTCCATAATTGGAATGGAGTGGTATTTAATAATTTCTAGAAAAAAAATTGTACCTTTTAGTATTTTGAATTATTACATGAGGATGATTCATAAGTTAAAACATTATTGATATCGGTTTAAGTCATTTCGGTGATTCTTCGATCATAAAGAACTCATTTTCTTTTATGAATTAATTACATGTGTAAAAAATGACTCGATAACCTTATATAAGTTATAATTAATAAATTATAATCTGTTTCAACCATAAAAAATGTTTCATGACCAGTATTGAAGAAATTTAAAGAAATTCAAATCACATAGTCCATGATGTCGGTAAATTGACACATCACAGATGATGTTTTAATTTCTTAATTAATAGGATGAGGAGAATAATTATAATGGTTTGTCTTACATAAACATGATGAAATCCATAATTTTTAAGATACAGGATAATTCATGCATCTTGGAAAAGGTTACATGTGTAAAGAAGAATAATAGAAAAAAAATTAAAAGAAAATGAGAAGAAAATAAAGACAAGAAAAGAGGATGATTACCTCCAGAACTTTTCTGCTTGAGATCCTTCTTAAGGCCTTTGGATTTGGACTTTTGGTGAGAACAGAAGATCTAGGATGTGGGAAAGAGTCTTGGGTGGAGTATTGGGCCGAACATATGTAAGGCTTGAGGCTTGGGAGGTGTGGGAGGAAGTGGGGAATGAGGGTGGTATTTATAGTGGATGAGAGGAGGTATTTTACATTGTTTTAATTTTTTTCATAAGACAATGAATTTTCCTAGTTAATGTGACCAAAAATAGAAATAATGGAATGTGAGTTTGAACCAAGTGATATTACATCATCCTTTCATCACCTATGATGCAGTAAATCATTTATTTAGCATTTATCGTAATTTATCAGATTTTACTATTTATAAAAAATTATAGAAATTTCGAAAATTCCCATAAATTCACCCTAAACATTTATCGATGTGTAGATTTCAAGAAATAAAATCAGTTATTTAAAAATAATTTTCTAAATATATTAATTTAATTTTTAAATAAATCATAATTTATTCAAATGTATCACTTTTAAATCTATAACTCTTTTTTAACATCTTGAAAAATTAATCGACATATCATTATCTTTTTTCACTAATAAAATCAAATAAAAATACAATTTACTATTCACATGGGTCAGGTTACTATTCATATTGGTATGTTACTATTCACCAAAAAAGAATGTTGGTTCTTTTAGACTCTAAATAATTTACTGATCATAATTGTAGATGACTATTTCATGAAATTAGAAATATAGTAGTGGGAAACATATAATTAAAGGCTAGTTATAAATATATTCTTAAAACAAAATTTCATGCATTTCAATTTATTTTTAGAAAACCTTGGGGTGTAACATAAGGAACTGGGATAAAAAGTCATATTGATTACATAATAGCACCCTAACACTGATGATAATTCCAATAAGATGATATGAGTGTTATAGGATATTCTTCTGGAGTGTTAACTTGATTTTGTAGGTTATTAGGAAAATAATATCCCTCTATTCTATTTTCTGACAATAAAAACATTCATAAAATGATTCATATGACTCTGTATGAGTCCCTTGATGGTAGTTAGTTCCATCAACCTTTGTGATTGTCAAAGGTTGTTGAGGAAACAATAATCGGTCCTTATCCTTCTTAGGAGACTTTATAGAGAGTATAACTAATTCAAAAATATATGTCCATTTCTAAGTCCAAGAATAAGTGTTACACTGATCTTTATCTTCAACCACTAGAGTTTCAGGTGGGATATTTGGTGTTTCCGTGAGTTTCTACTAGATTGGGTCATATAAATATTTGGAGAAAGGGAAATATATTTCCTAGTTACATCAATCCTTTTGAGAACATGGTGGGAGTTGGGATGGTATCCTCTTAGTTGCATCTAACTCGTAAGTACCATTCCATGCATTATGCCTTCCATGTATGGAAGATTATTTAGTATCATGCTTAATTGTCTCATTAATTTGATCATGAGGATATTGAACTGGAGGTAGTTTTTCCATTTCATGAGAAGCTGATGTCTATAATTAATCGGTGCCTAAAGGCTCTCAGATATAAATTAGTTCCTTTAGTTTTTGTGATTCCGAGTCATGGACACATACAAGACAAGAACTAGGGGGGATAGGATGATGTACATGCGTAGTGGGTGAATCTTTCTCAGATGATGTTATGAGACCCTTGAAAGGGAAACATGGGGATGAGTTGTTTTAATTATCAGAAGTTGTAACGTCTCAAATTTTCTAAGAGTTACAAACATTTAAGTTCCTATTTAAAAAATATTTTTTTCTGATAATAATGGGATCTAATGGCTATGAAGTGGTTCATAAGGGTTCGAAAATATATCTGATCCTAAAGATCTGGAAAATTGAAGGACATGGTGACCCACATGGTTTGTGATAAAAGTAAAACTTAACTATTTGGGAACTCTATGGGTTGGAGGAGGCTGCATGGTTTCACTATAATAGTGTGGTACAAGGCACAAGACAATTTGACTTGTCTCAGACAAGTAAAAGATCCAATTCATATTAGTTGTTCATGGTTAGTCAAACCATCCAGATCTCTCATATGAGGAGGTTCCCTTAGTAGTAGATGTCAAATAGTTGGCTCATGATTTGGTCAATCGTGTGACCCCAATTTTAATGGTGAAATTACTTTGTTTCCTCTATTATGTTTTAATCCCTCAATCATTTTCCTCCCTCCTTGTTTCATCATACCAAACACATGGGAATCCCTCCTCTCATTCAAACTACATATTTTTATTCATCACCCATTTCCATTTCTGTCAGATGCATTGGAAATCTAAGAGTAATATATTTAATCCTCTTCCTTTTTTTATTAGTTCCAATTCATTTTTCTACACTATTTTTTTGTGAAATCAATTTCCTTTTTTAGTGCATTTGATGAATCTTTTGATATCTCCCATTATAGCTCAAGTTAAGGGATCACACTAAATGAGAATTGTGCTACAAACCGAAGTTAGGTGGTCTAGTTCTTTTAAATAAAGTTTCTTCACAGTTATATTATGAATCATGTTCTATATTCCAGAAAAATTCAATGATTTCTCCAAAATGATAAATAAATTTAATTAAATGTTATTTTTATGCCCTTTAAGGTCCTATCTAGGAACCAATCAACACCTTTGGTTGTTCTCCTTGTTGGGAGCCACCCTTTCGGGTGTTCCCTTCTTAAATTAACCAATTTACCCTTTCCTTAAACTTTTTAACCACTCTTTTTTTTAAATGGGTTTATTTTTCATATGATAATTGATTGTACATGAGGTATTTCATTATACCCAATTCCATATTATTGATTTTTATTCCATAATTTGAATTACCATTAAAATAATTTTTCTACTTGATTAAAATGTGATAAATTAAATGTCATGTTGAGGAATTATGTGTTCCTTAGTAATCCATAGCTAATGTAAATCATTGGGCAATACACGGGGTCTGGTTTAAGGATTCCTTAGAGAGGCTAATTATCCTTTTTAAATTTAACTTGTTATTGTATTGAAAATATTTTGATAGTGATTCTAGGTATAAATTGGATGAGATCACCCTGTGTTTCCTCTAGCTTGAACTATTGATACTGGTTCCCTAGGGGAGACCCCAGGGATAGTGTTGGTGGTGAGATGGTTGTACCATGCCACAAGTGAAACATAAACCCTTATGTGAGATTCCAGTGATGGACTTGAAGGTCTTTTCTTTTTTCACACCATGCTTGGAGTGATACTAGGGATCTCATTTTTGGGTTTCTTGGGGAGGACTCCCATGACATTAGGTTTATAAATTTTTTCTAGATCTATACAGTGTATTCCATTTATGGATAAACTAGGTCGGGATCAGGTTTCCACGTAATAAAATTCAAATCATTACCTTGATTGTTAAGGAATGAAAAGTATACCTTTTATACACAAGATATCCCTGTAAGAAAAATCACATTCTTTGGGTTAGTCTACTCCTGGAACATGATTTATTATGAATCATCTTATGTTTTTACAGGTTTCCCTTAGTTTAGAGACATCCATCTTAGGCCAAACCTCTTAGTTTTTTTGGGTGTCCCTTTGGGAACCAGACCAAATTAATTTATTTATTTATTCATTTCATTTCATTTATTACTAGTCTCACGTAACTCATTTTATATTAAATTAACCAGTTGATATAGACACCATTGTTGGTGGACTGCTAAGTATATCTTACACCCTACTTTGGCCCCCATTTTTACCCAATAAGACATTATGATTTCATGGATAGATAAGTGGAATCATCTGACTTCTCTTGTTCTATTGATAGTTTTTGGACGGAGTATGGGTGCTGAGGACCGAGCCCATGATCGAGATGTTAGTGGTGGAATTTTTTGGGCATTTGTATATGTTCTTATAGCATGTGGTATATTCTTACTTCTTTTTTATCCCATGTACCCTATTTTGTATTGCAAAATGACCTTATCATCACCATCATTCTGTATCTATTCCTAATTTAGCTTCGACCAATTATTATCTAGGATGATTTATTATTACTATTATGATGCTTCTTATTTTTTCTATTTCCACTGCATACTACAACGAAATACCAATATTTTAAACTCTGATCAATGGGGGAATAGTCTCCCCATATACACACCCTAGTCCCTCACTCCTTGTCAGTAGACTCTTCCACACGAGGAGGTGTGCTTGAGGACATCTGTTCGACTGTCTTGGGGAACCACTTAGTTGATTTGGGGTGGGGTGATACAACATAAGCTATAACAGGCTCAATTTGCACTATCTGGGCCTCCCCATCATATAAGTTGTAATTGGATTACCTAGTGCAACCTGTGCCTACCAATTATATAAATTATGTCCAATAACCACAACATGAATAAAGAAAAATATTCTTACATATCCTTATAAAAACATTTCTATTTTATAACATGAGTATCCCATTGAAAATAAATGGGTTTAAGTTCAATCTCTTTGGAACATGATGAACCCGTGGAAAAGACATGGTTGTCATAATAATATCTTTAGAACAATATCAAACCATGGAAACAAGGGTTAGAAATAAGGATATGTCCATGAAATGGTCGGACAATGACCATAACTCTTTCAATTCAAGGGTGGTTAAAAAATATTGAGGATGGAAATACCTATGGTGTGGAGAATGTATCTCCTCTATTTCAGGTAATTAATATTTTTTTATGTAATTTATGTATATAAAGTCATCAGGTTTTGTTTAGGAGGGTTTCATAGAGTTTTTACATGTTTTTTGGAATTTTATATAGGTGAGCAGTTTGATTAAGGTTAGTAGAAACTATGAAAACACCTCTAGGTAAACGTGAAATAGGAAATAGAGGTCATTTGGTAGGCGCACGGTTTAACCAAACCATTCATCCACCCTGGAGGTACTGTGAGTGTGTGGATAGCGGTATTGAGTAGGGTTGGCACTTGGATTAACTAAATATTTTATCCAACTGTGTTACGGGTTCTTGGAGGTAGTGGTTGGTGCACGGTTTACACATAGTTTTCATAACCATGTATTGAAACCCTAAAATGATAAAAATTAGATTTGGATTTTTGAGATCTAAACTAGTTTAGCCTCTATATCCCTCTTTCCCCCCTAAACAATCCCAAACTTGAAATCCCCTCCTCCTAAAGTGTTTGGAGACCCTTCTAGTCGATCCAAGAGAGTTCTGTTGGTAATTCTTGGTGCGTTGGAGGCTGGATTTCGTTGTATGTTCTTGTTTTTTGTTGTTTTACAAAGATTTGATCTTCTTCCCTCTCTTGTATTTATGGATATGATTCATTTGAGATAGATACACATTTTTAGATTCCAGTCATGATGATATATGATTGTGTCAGTGGTTGGGAAAATATTTAGGGTGGGTTTTGGAAGATCTACACCATGATTTTGGAGTTTCTATGTTCTTATTCATTTTCAGCTATGTTGTGGGGTATGTGGATTAACTATTCACTAATTTTAATTTGATATATAATATAGGTTTTAAATTTATTTAATTTCATGAATTGAATTTTAAATTTTATGTGTGATTCTTGATGGAAACACTCTTTAGTGATGGTTTTGTGGAAATTGTAAATTTATTTAGTTATATGGAAAATGATTTTTGTTCTTGATCATAAAATGGTATTTTTTAAATTATGGTTTGATTTTTATGCATGGATATGTTTCGTGGAATTTTTTCAATAAATTAAATTTTTTATTTAATGGTTTGGAATGGGATTTGTAAAACATAGTTGTTGTGAGTTCATTATTTTGATGGGACCCCGAATAAGGGGTATATACCATTAAGGTAAGTGATTTGACACTTGATAATGGGTTGATTCCATTAGGGTACAAGAATATTAAATAATTAGTGAAAAATTGGGGGATGGATGAGGCACCTCTCATGAGTAAGGATCTTTCACATGGGCATCCATGTGTGGTTGTGTGGAATAAAATGGGTTATTCCAAAGGAAAATGTGAAATTATTACATGAATTGTTTGGTTTCATTCCATGGAAAACATTTTTTTATAAATTTTTTTGGGTTTGATACAAATTATTTTATATTATTTTATATAAATTTATTTATATAAATACACTAACTTGTTCTATCCTAGTGGCATGAGAAGGGAAGTCATTGGGGAAATCCTACCGAGTTTTATACTAACCCTATGATAGGTAAATTTGGAGTCTTTGAAGATATTTTATATTGTGACATAGGTAATGGAAAAGTATCCAAGTTATTCAATGATGCATCATAATACATTGGGAATGGCTGTTTGAGTTGGATCTTGTACCTTTTTTAAGAGTTTCTTCTTAATGTATTGGTCATCTTTTAGTTTTTTTATTCTTGGTTTCTACTTTTTACTTAAATATTGTGGTTTTTATATGTTATAATCATGTTTTATTTTTTACAATCAAGTTGTATTACATTGTAATCTTTCCACATATAGTTTTTGTTTGGATATGTTTTATTGGTTTGGCTGATTTTTTCCAAAAGGTAAAATCACCCACAAATAGTTTATGATTGCCTTGGAATTTATTTCCAGCCTTTGGTGTCTTGGGGATGTCACTAAGTCCAAGTCATGTTGCCTCCACTTCTAAATACAATGGTGTGGGGAGATATGTTACACGATTGTGGTTACTAATCCTATAAAATTATATAAAATTCCATATGACATCAAAAATGCAGGTAGAAACATTTTTTTCAAGGTTGAACCCCTAGAATATTTTAAATAATTTTTTTGTTCTAATTTCATAGCTAGAATGATGCTTCAGGTTTCATAGATCCACGATATTAATATATTGATAATAATATATTAATTTTTTCCTCCTCCCCCCATGTTATTTCTTGAGAAGAATAGATTATATTCTAGAAATGGTTTCAAATTAAAATTATAACACTGTTTTTATATCTGGAAAAGATATTTTACCATAGGGGTGGAAGTAATATTATTCCAATTAGAGTTCCTAAGGTTTTTATTTCATGGGTGAATTAATCTGTTAATTTAAAATTTTCATTATAAATAAATTAATTAATTTTTTTATGGGTGATTTAATCTATTAACCCATATTTATTACCTATTTAAAAAATAAAATTATCTAAATACATAGGAGTGACACATGAACCCTATGATTTGTGAGTGGTGGTGATTGAGAGAGGTAAGAAGAATCATTGAACAACATGATCAAAGAATGGATATTATTCTCATAATTGAAAATGGAAATAGATGTTAACATGTCCTTAATCAACTAGATATCCATCTTTTTATGTATAGATATGTGATTTATTATTACTATATTCTTCATGAATTATTTTTTAGATTCTGTGGAAAAAAATTATATTCTTTGTGTTCTTCTTGGTAAGTATTCATTATGAATATTATTCATTTGGTATGAAAATTATTCTCTAATATTTTTATAATTGTAAAACCCGTATTTTTCTTCATGATATTTTTTGATGATATATGATGAAAATAATGGTATAGGGATGGTAGTTGATTGAGGCCATGCTTCATAGGGTAGGTAGTCACTGGTTAGACATTACAATTAATGTGATAGATGTGATGACATCTTGAATACCATGGAATATGAAGAGGTGGTGATGGATACCTATTTTGTGTTACAAATACCCCAAAGATTATGGTTGATCAAATAGAATCGATCAAGTTATCTGGACCTTGAGTTTTCTTAGTGCATGGGCTCTAGAGTATGGCCACATGGGCTTGTCTTAGTGATTTGGTTGGGTAGACCCAGAAAATCATGTTCACTATACCTATAAAATTCTCACTATTTAACATTTCTCAAATGGTTTTTTTATATTTTATAAGCCTCTAATGTAAAAAAAATAATATTTTTCAATTTAATTCTTACCCTTACACATAACCTATTCATTGCAAAATCATATGGTGGGTTTTCTATGGGTTTCATAAGGTTACTGTAGCACGGCTGTAGCGGTGGTGGGTACTGTAGCAGGGATGATTTTCCAAGTACTGTAGCAGGGTACTGTAGTGGGGCACTATAGCAGGGCACTATAGTAGACACTGTAGTAGTAGTGGAACTGTAGCTCCGGCAGCACTATAGCGGCGGCGGGTACTGTAGCTACGCGGGGTACTGTAGCAGTACTGTTCACAGAGGGTCCTTTGGGCCAAAAAATGGGCTTTCAATCCTTGTATTCAGGCCACTTGTCCTTGGGCCTTCGGGCTATGTATTGGGTCTCCCTCTACCTTCTAAAGAGTTCTTTTCTTTAATAAAAAAATGATGCTTCGGTCCCAACCTTTCAAAAATGTAAGGGTAAACCTAATTTTATAATTTTTACCCTTATGCAATTCCCTTTTTGGGAAAAATATTTTTAAAACCCACATTTCTCTTTTTCTTATTTTCGAATAAACCTGAAAAATGTTTTTGATGGTTTTAAAATCCTTAAATCATGAAAATAAATTTGTTTCCACATTAATTGTTCTTGAATCCTATTATGGGAGAATTTAATCCCTTTTTAAATAACATATAATTAAATTACAAATTAAATGGTGAATTTAATTTATGGTGATAATGTTGTGGATATTTATATACTTTACCTTCTTAAAAATATTCAAACCATTACTACCATCATATTTTTACACCCTCTTGAGTTTAAGAACCCCAATGTTACTTTTTGAAATATAGGAAAATTCTTAATTGTGTGATTTAAGTCCTTTTTCGGGTTTCTCTCTCCCTTTTCCATAGTTTGTTGTAACATTTTATGGGACTAATTATCTAGGTATCCTTTATGATAAATTTTTCAATAAATATATCAAAAAATTTATGGAAATTGATAAATAATTCTTCAAATGTTAATAACCCAAAACTATCAAAGAATAATAATAAATAAATACTATAAGATCATCTCATATTATTCTAGAGAGATATAGTTGTATCGTATATAGTTTTATAATTATTCTTTAAGAAATTTCTAGCACATGCATTGTAATATTTGTTGGATATTAAAATTTCCTAGGAGGGAGAAACGTTTATCACTTCGGGTGTTTTTTTATTTTTTAGAAATAAATTAGTTTGAATCATTTCTAGGAATATTTGGAAAGTTTTTTGATCTGAAAAGTATGTGGACAATATTTAGGAGATAATTCCTTGATTAACATTGAAATTTATTCAACAACATTGAGGTGAGTAATTCCTTAATTTTTTGGGCTCTCATTTATAAAAGTTACCTTATTATAATTATTATGTTGTCATACCTTGTATACCTCTCTTGATTGTGATCACATGCGTGTGTGTATCCTGTGAGATCCATTACAATATTTGATTCCATGATTATTATTATAGTATATTTTTTCCATGTGTGATTATGATCACTTGTTTCTATGTGGTACTACTATATTATCAGGATGATATGATATACTTAGCTTATATACTCTACCATGTTATGTATGCAACCATTGCTTGGATGTTTTTATTGGTACTTGAGATTAGTGGACCATCAAGTAATATTTATTCATTTGAGGGGGGAGTGTGCATGAATTGTGATGATTATGAGGATGGACCTGATAATAGAGTATGGGAATGATATCTTGGGGGCCTAACCTGAGGAAGTGCGTTAGGGTCATGATGTCTTGGGGGGATTAACCTGGGGCATCTAGGGGTACAACGTTATGGAGGGATTGTAACAGCCCAAGATTTTATAAAGAAATATTCTTTTTAATTTTATTAATGTCTTGTGTTGTACGCTACACCAAAAAGAGCTTGCACAACACGCATCCTTGTCTTGCCTTGCATTACACGCAATCGCGACCTTCCTCGATAACGTGTGTAATACGCAATACCGAGTTTCACTAAACAACGATGTGCTATTAAAATATTATTAAAACTAGCCGTTATGAATAGTAATAACCACTTTTTAAAATTCTGTAAATCTTATTTTTCAAAATGAACTTCATTCTTGGATTCAGAGTATCGAATTTAGCCTAAGGTGAAATTTTGGTACTTTTCGGATAACTTTCATATTCTGATGAATAGTGAAAAATTACTAAATTATAATTAAAAACAACTTTTTTAATCGAAATAATTAATAGTGATAAATTATTAATTTGAGTGGTTTTAAAGTATATTTAGAATATATTTTTACAATTTAATACAATGTTGGTCATTGGTTGTAATTTCACATTTAAACCAGACATAATCAAGTGTCAATCTTTTGATATATATTGTTTCCTAAAAACACGCTATTTATTTTAACAGCGGGATTTAATTATAAAATTAATTAATGAAACTTCTATGTTATGAATTTGGTAAAATAGATTTCATTTTTGAATTCGGAATATGAAATATAGCTTAGGATGAAATTTTGGCATTGTTCTGAAAAACATCAATTTTTGATGAATAGTGAAACTACTAAGTGGTAGTTAAAAAAACTGAATTTTTCATAAAACTTAATTTTGCCGCTTCTGTGAATGGAATTTCGAAAATCCGAGAGACACGGTTAATATCAAGGACTAAAATGTGGTTCAATGAGATGAAAATAATTTTTTGGTGAATAATAACTTTTTACTTTTTTACCGCGGTTAATAGTAAATAGGGTAACTAAGGGTAAATATGATATTACTATTACCCTAACACATGTCCTAATTCTATTGGACAAGTGTAATTCGACCAAAAACAAACTTAGGAATAAAATATGACCATTTAGGCCCACTTGGATTAGATTAGGACATTTATTATTAATTTATTTAAAGAAGGGTTAAAATAGTTAAAATCAATGTTTAATAAGTAAATCATTTTTAATATGGGGTTATACATAAGATAAATTCGACTATAAATATTCATTAGAAAGATAAAAAGATTTACTACATAATGGTATTTTATTTGTAATTTTTAGACATCAAATAATTTAATTAATTTATGACACAAAGATGATGCAGTAATTATCTTATTTATGAAATATTGACATAATTGATGTTATAAACACCAAAATAAATGTAATTTGAGAATTTTTATGAATTCCACTAATTTTCTAGGTTACTATGATATATTAATGTTGATTTAATAAACTTGGTTCGAACATTTATTTCTGTTATGACTTTCACAAAAATCATATATCAAATAGTGTCAAAATTGACACAAAATAGTTTTTAAATCAAATATTATATTATTAATTGTTAATATTATTCCTAAAAATCTAAGGATCGGCCAAATGACTTAGATAAGGATATATATATTAATAATAAACAATTTGGGGTTCGTTTGGCATGTTATAGTAAGTGTATTAACCATATAGTTAAAGAAAACAAAAAGACATAGTAAAAGTTAAATTATTTAACTTAGAGTTAAATCTAATTGATAAGGTTTAAAATAAGATCCAAACATGTATAAATTTGATTGGTTGATGAGATTACAACCCTATCTCATCTAAGCTTTGAATATGAGTCATTTTTGGAGGTTTTTAAGTGGGGTTAGATTTATTATAAATTAATATTTTTAAGAATTCCTAAGGTGCCCCTCTCCTCCCCTATAAAAGGACACCTCCTCCCCCTCCTCCTCACACCAATTTGAGCACTCAAGCTCGGCCAACCCCTGCCAAAATCTCTTCTCCACTTCCCTAGAAACATCCTAGAGGTTCTGGTCTTCCTCAAAGACCATTTTTAGTGCCCTAAGAGGAGGTCTCAAAGAGGCGCTTCAAAGAAGAGGAGGTTCGGACACGTACAAGCAAGTCGACCTAAGGTAAGGGAAATATCACAATCTCAGTTTTATCCGAGATTGTTTATTCGTAAGTATTTACTGGGGTGTATTTTATCATCCACATCCATGTTCCCTCAATATGTAATATTGTTTCTATCCACTTGAAATAG
Organism: Viscum album; assembly: GCA_963277665.1. NCBI lineage: Eukaryota > Viridiplantae > Streptophyta > Magnoliopsida > Santalales > Viscaceae > Viscum > Viscum album. The sequence continues at coordinate 1,542,843,975 of OY728155.1, read as the reverse complement.
TTTAAATCCAATTTTACCCTTCAGTGAGTTTTTAGTAAAAGATATGAAAGGAATCTTTTGTCATTTTTCGTACGAGGTACTTTTTGACTTTTCCGACAAAAGTACGAAGAATGTTTTTTTAACTTATACGGCATGAATGGATTTTTAAAACATTACTTCAAAGAAGCTTCCTTTACAAGTTTTCAAGTTTATTTTTAATCAACTTCTTTTATTTTAAAGTTGTATGACATGTTATGAAAGGAAAAATGTTTTTGAAGAAGAAAGGATATTTTCCTCAAGAATTCAATTCAAGTGTTTTATCAAAATTATTTTCCATCTAAGATAATAAAGGGTTCTGTTTCTATCCATATTTTTACGTTGGTTTGACTATGTTGTGATGGAATTATGTTTATGAATTCCTTTATCATATATGAATTGATTTATGATGTCAGGATGTTTCAAGAATCCCATTTTTATTCCATGGGTTATGCGATGATGTATGATTTATGATTATGTGGCACACATAATAAAGGATTCATTATAAGATGGGTGGGACCTATATCTCCCTCCAATGCAATGGGTAATGATTTTATATCTCATGAGATAGACATGGCTGGAACGGAAGGTTATTTCGGTTCAGTGATACAGGACTGAAACGAGGAGTGAACTCGGTTCAGAAAGGGACTTTGTCCACTAAGATAGTCTTGGCAATGAGTCATGACTAACAAGAAATGATTTTCCATGATTATGTGTGCATGCCACAAAGTTTCAAGTTTCATGTTATGATTATGGTGATCTCATTTTCACTTCTATGATTTGTTCCATGTTAAGATATTATGATCTCTTTTGCAGGTTATGATTTTCAAAAAGATATGATATGATTTTTATTTCTTTTGTATACCCTTACTGAGCATTTGAGCTCACCCTTTTATGTTTTCTTTTCCCCAGGATATAAAGAAAGGTTTTAGGTAAAAAAAAGGGGAAGATCTTTATGGGAGATATTGAAGATCTTTCACCACGATTAGAAGATTACGTTCCGAGTTTCCAAAGACACTAAACTATTACGATCCTTGTGTGTGTGTGTTTTTGTTATGTACTAAGTATTCCGCAAAAGTAATGTAAAGTCTATGTACGTCAGGCTTCGGGTCTCTACAGTTGGTATCAGAGGAAAGGTTTAGTCAACCTTTGGAAACTAGGATGCGAGAACTTTAGTGAGATCCCTAGAGATATTTCTAAGGTATGTCTAGGGATGTCTCTAAGGTTAAGTATACGTATAGGTTATAGTCCTAGAATTGCGCTAACGATCTTCGAATTTAACCTAAGATGCTAGATATTGAGGATACTAACCCTTTATTATGTTGTTTTCCCTAGCATGATTTTTGCCTCTCACACAATTCTTTTGGGGTTTTAGACGATGGCTGGAACCCGAAGGAACCGTGTTGATCAATGCAATGGACAATGCAATGATTGCCCTCCTGAACAAACAAATGTTATGGGAGATGGAGTGCAAAATCTTATTGCTATACTTACACAAGCTATGAATCATTCTGGACTTCCAAATGAGCAGAGAAGGGAACAATATTCTATTGAGTCCTTCATGAGGCAACGTCCACCTTCTTTCAGTGGGTCTTCTGATCCACTTGTGGCTGAACAATGGATCAGTACTACTGAAAAGATATTTTCAATTCTTCAATGTTCTGAACATGATAAAGTCATCTTAGTAGTATATCGTTTGGAAGGTGAAGCTGATCAATGGTGGAATCTTATCAAGAATACGAGGCCAAGAGATGAAATTGAGTCCATGGAATGGGACGAGTTCAAGAACTTGTTTTTCAGTAAGTACTTCCCTCGTATTCTTCGAACAAAGATGGAAAAGGAGTTTCTTGAACTGAAGCAAAGGGACGATGAATCTGTTGGTACCTATGAAGCAAATTTTACAAGACTTGCAAGGTATGCTTCTGGAATTATCATCCAACCTGAAAGTAAAGTTGATCGATTTTTCAGTGTCTTAAAACCAAGTCTTCGAAGGGCATTAGATATAAGAGACTTCAGTAGCTATGAAGAAATTGTGAGTTTTGCTATCAAGGTAGAAATGGAAGTTGGTGTTACATATACATCTCATGGTTTTGACAAGAAACGAAAGATGGAGTTTAAGGAGAAATCTCAGAAAAATGGTGAAAAGAAGATGAATGTTTCCTTATGCACAAAGTGTGGAAAGAAGCATGGTGGAGATTGTCTTAAAGGGACTAGAAAATGTTTTAAGTGTGGAAAAGAAGGTCATCGAGCATCTGAGTGTCGAAGTAATGGAAAAAGGGTTTCTAATGATGTGAATAAAGCAAACACTGCAGAGAATGCACCGCCAACACTTCAATGCTTCAAGTGCAAGGAAATGGGGCATTATGCTAATAATTTCCCTAATCCAAGGGTTAGTGATGATCAACATGAGCAACCACTGAAGGCAAAGGACAAAGGGAAATCACATGCGATCACTATTGGCAATGTTGAATATGACAACGATGTGGTGGAATGATTAAGTGTTTATGTAATGGGATTCCAAAATAATATTTTATCATTGAGTATTGCAATATTTATTGATGTGGTATTCAAAGTGATTGAGATATTTTTTGAAATAAGATGATATGCGCATAATGAAGACGAGAAAATGAAATGTTTAATAGTATTCATGAGCTCATGATTGATATAAGGACTAAGTGATATCATGGTTTGAGTATAAATAATTTTGAGGATTTTGGTATGTGTAAAGTGTTAACTTTTAACTGCATTCATGTTTTCACTAAGGTTCAATGGGTATTCAAGAGTATACATGATTAAGGACTTTGAATGTTTGGAATGTGACCAACAAAACATATCTTATGATATATGGGGATCAACGATGATATTAAATCTCTGGTAATTGTTTTCACTATGTTATGAGAGTGGACTGCAGTATTATGGATAAGCCTAAAGATTGGAATGGATTGTGTTGGACGTAAGTTAGTATTGTTTAAGGATAGAAATTTTTTTTTCGATATTATTGATGGGATGTTATAGTAATATAGTTTTGGAAAAAGGACAACCTGCAGGACGGGCGACAGCCCATCGCTTCGGACAAGGCTGTGGGAATCGAACCCACAACCGAAGTGCGACTGGCCTTTATCGCCTACCACTGACCTACAGGAAGTCCTTGTTTAGTAGAAACTAGTTTTATTATATTAAGCAGTATGATATATGAAGTATAAGTCCATTTTAGGAACCATATATGATTAATCTCACTATAGATCAACTTATGTATATAAGTTTTGCTAACCTTTTGTTTGAGACAGATGGAATGACCTGTCATTCTATCACATGATCTGCTAACACTTCACGAATAACAAATTCAACTTCATTTATTTAAGAGATGAAGTGGAAATTGTTCAAAGCACGAACAACAGTGAGATTGTACCAAAATAAAGTAAGTATTTATTCTAATTCAAATTTTCAACTTTAGGGGAAATGATCTTGAAAACCAAAAATGTTGTCCTAGTGATCTTATACCTGATGAATCAGATGGTACCTTATATCATCACAAATCTATGGATTTGTGATTACTGGATTTTCCATAGCCATGTTCTCTACCACTCTCCATCAGAACATGATGGTTAGATTTCTCTTCCATATCCATATTTTCACCTATGTGGAAACCCAATGATTATTTTATTTGGGTAACCGTTACGTTTCATACTTTTGTTTTTAAAGATTGGTTTTGATATTCCTTTTTACGATGTGGGTTTCTATTAAAGAAACTTTCGAATAGTAAACCATTTATAACCCCGACGAATTTCGAGGGCGAAATTCATTTTAAGGGGGGTAGAATGTAACAGCCCAAGATTTTATAAAGAAATATTCTTTTTAATTTTATTAATGTCTTGTGTTGTACGCTACACCAAAAGGAGCTTGCACAACACTCATCCTTGTCTTGCCTTGCATTACACGCAATCGCGACCTTCCTCGATAACGTGTGTAATACGCAATACCGAGTTTCACTAAACAACGATGTGCTATTAAAATATTATTAAAACTAGCCGTTATGAATAGTAATAACCACTTTTTAAAATTCTGTAAATCTTATTTTTCAAAATGAACTTCATTCTTGGATTCAGAGTATCGAATTTAGCCTAAGGTGAAATTTTGGTACTTTTCGGATAACTTTCATATTCTGATGAATAGTGAAAAATTACTAAATTATAATTAAAAACAACTTTTTTAATCGAAATAATTAATAGTGATAAATTATTAATTTGAGTGGTTTTAAAGTATATTTAGAATATATTTTTACAATTTAATACAATGTTGGTCATTGGTTGTAATTTCACATTTAAACCAGACATAATCAAGTGTCAATCTTTTGATATATATTGTTTCCTAAAAACACGCTATTAATTTTAACAGCGGGATTTAATTATAAAATTAATTAATGAAACTTCTATGTTATGAATTTGGTAAAATAGATTCCATTTTTGAATTCGGAATATGAAATATAGCTTAGGATGAAATTTTGGCATTGTTCTGAAAAACATCAATTTTTGATGAATAGTGAAACTACTAAGTGGTAGTTAAAAAAACTGAATTTTTCATAAAACTTAATTTTGCCGCTTCTGTGAATGGAATTTCGAAAATCCGAGAGACACGGTTAATATCAAGGACTAAAATGTGGTTCAATGAGATGAAAATAATTTTTTGGTGAATAGTAACTTTTTACTTTTTTACCGCGGTTAATAGTAAATAGGGTAACTAAGGGTAAATATGATATTACTATTACCCTAACACATGTCCTAATTCTATTGGACAAGTGTAATTCGACCAAAAACAAACTTAGGAATAAAATATGACCATTTAGGCCCACTTGGATTAGATTAGGACATTTATTATTAATTTATTTAAAGAAGGGTTAAAATAGTTAAAATCAAAGTTTAATAAGTAAATCATTTTTAATATGGGGTTATACATAAGATAAATTCGACTATAAATATTCATTAGAAATCTAAAAAGATTTCCTACATAATGGTATTTTATTTGTAATTTTTAGACATCAAATAATTTAATTAATTTATGACACAAAGATGATGCAGTAATTATCTTATTTATGAAATATTGACATAATTGATGTTATAAACACAAAAATAAATGTAATTTGAGAATTTTTATGAATTCCACTAATTTTCTAGGTTACTATGATATATTAATGTTGATTTAATAAACTTGGTTCGAACATTTAATTCTGTTATGACTTTCACAAAAATCATATATCAAATAGTGTCAAAATTGACACAAAATAGTTTTTAAATCAAATATTATATTATTAATTGTTAATATTATTCCTAAAAATCTAAGGATCGGCCAAATGACTTAGATAAGGATATATATATTAATAATAAACAATTTGGGGTTCGTTTGGCATGTTATAGTAAGTGTATTAACCATATAGTGAAAGAAAACAAAAAGACACGGTAAAAGTTAAATTATTTAACTTAGAGTTAAATCTAATTGATAAGGTTTAAAATAAGATCCAAACATGTCTAAATTTGATTGGTTGATGAGATTACAACCCTATCTCATCTAAGCTTAGAATATGAGTCATTTTTGGAGGTTTTTAAGTGGGGTTAGATTTATTATAAATTAATATTTTTAAGAATTCCTAAGGTGCCCCTCTCCTCCCCTATAAAAGGACACCTCCTCCCCCTCCTCCTCACACCAATTTGAGCACTCAAGCTCGGCCAACCCCTGCCAAAATCTCTTCTCCACTTCCCTAGAAACATCCTAGAGGTTCTGGTCTTCCTCAAAGACCAATTTTAGTGCCCTAAGAGGAGGTCTCAAAGAGGCGCTTCAAAGAAGAGGATGTTCGGACACGTACAAGCAAGTCGACCTAAGGTAAGGGAAATATCACAATATCATTTTTATCCGAGATTGTTTATTCGTAAGTATTTACTGGGGTGTATTTTATCATCCACATCCATGTTCCCTCAATATGTAATATTGTTTCCATCCACTTGAAATAGTTTAAATCCAATTTTACCCTTCAGTGAGTTTTTAGCAAAAGATATGAAAGGAATCTTTTGTCGTTTTTCGTACGAGGTACTTTTTGAATTTTCTGACAAAAGTACGAAGAATGTTTTTTTAACTTATACGGCATGAATGGATTTTTTAAACATTACTTCAAAGAAGCTTTCTTTACAAGTTTTCAAGTTTATTTTTAATCAACTTCTTTTATTTTAATGTTGTATGACATGTTATGAAAGGAAAAATGTTTTTGAAGAAGAAAGGATATTTTCCTCAAGAATTCAATTCAAGTGTTTTATCAAAATTATTTTCCATCTAAGATAATAAAGGGTTCTGTTTCTATCCATATTTTTACATTGGTTTGACTATGTTGTGATGGAATTATGTTTATGAATTCCTTTATCATATATGAATTGATTTATGATGTCATGATGTTTCAAGAATCCCATTTTTATTACATGGGTTATGCGATGATGTATGATTTATGATTATGTGGCACACATAAGAAAGGATTCATTATAAGATGGGTGGGACCTATATCTCCCTCCAATGCATTGGGTAATGATTTTATATCTCATGAGATAGACATGGCTGGAACGGAAGGTTATTTCGGTTCAGTGATACAGGACTGAAACGAGGAGTGAACTCGGTTCAGAAAGGGACTTTGTCCACTAAGATAGTCTTGGCAATGAGTCATGACTAACAAGAAATGATTTTCCATGATTATGTGTGCATGCCACAAAGTTTCAAGTTTCATGTTATGATTATGGTGATCTCATTTTCACTTCTATGATTTGTTCCATGTTAAGATATTATGATCTCTTTTGCAGGTTATGATTTTCAAAAAGATATGATATGATTTTTATTTCTTTTGTATACCCTTACTGAGCATTTGAGCTCACCCTTTTATGTTTTCTTTTCCCCAGGATATAAAGAAAGGTTTTAGGTAAAAAAAAGGGGAAGATCTTTATGGGAGATATTGAAGATCTTTCACCACGATTAGAAGATTACGTTCCGAGTTTCCAAAGACACTAAACTATTACGATCCTTGTGTGTGTGTGTTTTTGTTATGTACTAAGTATTCCGCAAATGTAATGTAAAGTCTATGTACGTCAGGCTTCGGGTCTCTACAGGGATGACCCATGACAGTGCATGGATATAATGATTAGGGGACCTGATACAACAAGGTTCCTTCAGAACTATGGGGAACATTTTATAACACTATTTTCTTATTCTAACTCATTTACGACATATTATGAGTATCCTACTAACATGTAGTCGTAGAAGGCATAGTGGAGTGTCAATGTTGTCTTGTTTAGCACACGACCATTTAATACTTGTGGTATGATTGTAATTATTTTTATGAAATTATTATTGTCATGGTATACACTTTTTATACATGATCAAACTTTTTAAGAACACATTATTAGTGTTCTTTTATGTTTATTACTCTCACCATGTATGGGAATTTGGATTCACGCACAAACTTCATGTATAGGGGTCCAAGTAAGAGCCAAGTGAATATGTCATATAGATATGTATAAGAGTATAGAACTGGTAGTGGACTAGGATATACTCCACATGACACTGCTATTTTATTGATTTATTTATCTACTACTATTATTACTCTATTTTGGATTCTAACTTTCAGAGCCTCTTTATTACCTGTATGGCTGCTATTCAATCTTTTAGTTTTCACATGATACTTAGATTATTATATTCATTATATTACATTACTATTATTTTTTATGACCTGAAACTGAGGGTATTGTCTCTCAAATAAGGGTTATATAACCTTATTTCTTGTTGGAAGTCTCTTATTTATTGGGATTCATGCATGAGGTTATGTGGAACTCCAGTTTGGACCCTCTATGTTGGGTCGAGGTGTTACAAAATGGTAACGGAGGATAATTTTTTTCCTTTATTTTTGGACTAACCTAATAATTGGTATAAATGAGATAACTTTCTAGGACTTAGGAATGAGAGTTTCCATTTTCCTGGAAAGCTCATTTTTAATGGACCATTCAATTTCCATTAAAGGGATTGGTATCACAATTTTATGATATTTTCAAGTGCATTAATGCATCATGACTAGGAATAGAGTACCACATTCATTATATATACTTTTTGTTGTATTTTATATTAGTTATTTAATTTAATTCGTAGATATATTCTATTTTTTGAGATAGATTTTGTATTTTGAGATATTCCATGCTATTGTGAAATATCATTATTTACATTAGTCAATAAAATATAGCATGAAATTATGTTTTTATATAAAGGTAATGAATGTAGAAAATGTGTATAAAAAAATCATTGGTCGATGTAATGAGTATTATACATCGGGTTATGGGTAGAATCCAATGGAAACATTTTTCTAATCCCTCATATTGGTTAAGCTATAATGTATTATGTTCTAATTCTTACCATCATGTTACAAAGGATTACATCATATAGAAGATTTATTGGACCACTAGATGACATGATCCAGGGTGTTGTAGAGTATGTTCATGGACTTTCTCAAGTGGTGAAGGTAGGTAGACCACTCCATCCAATATTCCTTCCACCAAGATCCATTTTTGAATACTCCAAATACTTCCAACATCAATTTCCTCTAGCCTTATAGGGAACTGGGGGACAGTAGGATGCTGAGGATTGGGTGGAAATTATCCAGGTTTCTCTGACATCACTGAAACATTGGTGGATAGGAAGGTAAATATGACATCGTTCATTCTACAAAGACCCACCAGTAATTGGCGTGAAGTCATGGGATAGGCTGGTTAATTTGAGGGACTCACCTAGGAGGCCTATAATGATCTGTTCATCAAGGAGTTATTTCACGATATGTTTAATAATGACTAATCATAGGTGTTCATGGTGCTATAACAAGATCACTCGAAATTATTCACCTAGTCATCTCATTTTACTAAGAATATTCACATTTCAACTCTTATGGTCTGGAATATGGGTCATAAGTACAATATATTTGAGATCTGACTTCATCATGACATTATGCAACACGTTTGAACCTTCTACCTATCATCACACCAGAAGTTTCTATAAAAGGCCATAACCATCAAGAAGATATTGGAAGAGAGTTATGTAGTTGGTATTCTTCTACCCTTTAGTGGTCATGTGTGTGGAACTCCTATTACTATACTGAGTGCCTTTTCTAGTAGTAGGAAGAGGAAGATCAGAGGCATACAGTTGGAAAGCGACATGTAAGTGGAGAAAAGATCAACCTCTTTGGTTTCTTCATGTGGTGACCCATATTGCTTAAACTATGAAAAAATAAAACATTAAAATTGGGCATACTCAACCCCTCAAAGAATTTGTTCATAACGTGGAAATATGTTTTATCTCTAGTAGTTTTCCCACACATATTTATGTTCAGGATTTCATAAGAGGGAAAGAAGACGTGTTCAAGAAGACGTGGTCAAGAAAACATGGATATATAAAGGGTAATAATTATTAGAATAATATTAATACATATAATGCTCTTGTGTCTTAGATATAGGGTCATGAATCTAAGTTAGGTTGTGTGTACATTTTGGATCAGAATCTAGTAGCGGGTGGTGAGGGTCCATCAAATGTTTGACACATAGTTTCGATCATCGGTACTTTATGTACTACCTTGATCGATATCAATTCTTCTCATTCCATTATATATAAATAATTAATTTTATGAATTGAATTACTTATCATGTTGTCCTCTAAGTTAATTTCCCTTGATACACCATTGGGAATGAAATTGGACCATCTTCAATGATTCCTAGAGTGTCCTATAATCATTTATGGTTTTGGAAATCTATGGGATTTCATGACTCTAGAGATGTGATATTTGATGTGATTCTTGACATGGATTGGATGACTATGTTTTTGGATCACATTATTTCTATTATATATGGTTATCATTTTCATCACCAAAGGGAGATATTTACATGCAGATCTTATAATGGGAACATGGAAAAGTAGAGTTTGTATATATGTGATATAGCTCAAGATGATCGTGGCATAAATAGTGGGTTTGACTCTTTTGATAGGATCAGCTGTATCCCCCTAGACTTTTCTTACAATCGTGTATATCTATTAGAATTTTTTATGAAATACTTGTCTAGACATCCCCTGATAGTATATTTAACATGTAAATATAGATCACGCTATGTGTACAACCAATTTCAATAACCCCTTACCATATAGCACAACCAAGAAAAAGGAACATAAATTGCATCTTGAGGCCTTGGAGAAGAATGGATTTATTATTCTGATGTCCGGGTTGTAGGTAGTAGATTATGGGTCACGTTAGCTATGATCCCACTAGTGGGATTTTCCTAGTTATGACTTGGAACTGGTGGTTGTGGTCCACATATTGAATTTATGGAGACACTATCTTTGCTATGGGAGTTGTTTTGTAACACGGACCATAATATAATCATTTACATCATTACACTGTGGGACCTGATCTTGAGGTAGGAGTTGGGTGGATTACCTAAAGATATTTTACTTAGATATGGTGCATACACCGTGGAAAGGTAACAAGTGAGCAGCCTTAATCAGTAAATCAAAAGTCACCTAGACTAAATAACAACTCCTTGTTGATTTATGATCTAATAATTATGGTTTCTGACATTTTATTAATCTAGGAGACTAGCTCAGTTGATAAGATGGGAAATTTTTAGGTCTATGATATAGTATGCTTACAGGGAGTTCCCTTGAGGTTTTTTCTGATAAGGATGCACATTTTATATCATGCTACTATAAGGGATTATATAAATCCCTAGGTACTTATATAACATTTGGCATAGCATAACAACCTCATATAGATAGACAATAAGATTAGATTATTGTAATATGAGAGGATATGATTCAAGATTGTATCCATGACTTTATTGGATATTAGTAGGAGAATCTAGGATTATTATATTTTTATTAGAACAATAGATACTAGGAATCTATAACGATGGATCCTTTCAAGGAACTCTATAAACAGTTTTTTAGATCACAACTGTGTTGGAATGAGGTGATTGAGGCAGCAGTAATTGGGCCTTGTATGGTGTAGGAGACCAAAGAGAGGGTGTTGTTGATCTAGAAGTTGTTTGTGATCGCTCAAAATTGGTAGTGATAATTGGAATAATGGAGGATATGATTTTTGGATTTTGTTGTTGGTGAAAATGATTTATTTCAAGTGTCACCTCAATTGGGGAATTTTAATTTATATAAGTATTGATAAGTAGTGTAGTGATTTCATAATGACTTAAGAGACTCACTCAATGGATCTGATGAGAATGTTGTATGTCTATGAGATAGTATTCTTACATGGAGTTAACTTGATAATTTTTTAGATCCGGATTAACTTTTTAGGGAGTGGAAGTGGAATGGATTATATAAGTCCCTAGGGAATTAGATAACATTATGCACAGAATACCATCCTAAAATAGATATATGGTCAGATCATATGGTTTGAATACTATAGGATATGATTCAAACTGGCATCCTAAACATTGGTGGATCTTGGGATGAGTATATAGGCTTGGTAGAGTTTTATTGCAAAAATAGATTCCATCAATCTCTATATATGGAATCTTTTGAGGCTCTTTATAAATAGTCATATATATAACTATTGTGTTTTCATTAAGTATGTGAGGCAGTAGTTATTAGGCCTAGTTTTTTTAGGATACCTTAGAGAGGGTGCCTTTTATCTAGAAGCATTTGGTGACCTCTCCAAATCAGTAGTAATCATATAAATACTGGATGAGATGAATTTTGGATTTTTCTAGCTGAACATGATATAATACATGTGTCACCTAAGTTGGGGAACTGTCATTCACTAATGTAATGTTAACTAGAACTATGATTATTTATACCCTTAAGGATAACTAAATGGGTTGGTCTAGTGGTATACTGTCTAGACCATATTTTTTGTTATCATTCCATGCATGATGCATTCCATTTTTCTTAAATTTAAAGATATATACTCGATCATATGATATTTATAAACTGTTAGGATGTTTAGATGGATCTAGATGTATTTCATGAGGAAATTAAGATGAATATTAGAGAATTCATTGAGAAACTAATATATGGGAATATGGTACCACTTCTCTGGATCCTATGACACCATGGAGGTATCTAGGAAGTGATGTGGGAGTAGCAGTCTGATGTTCGATCCTAGTGGCCTGAGTTGTTCAAGAAAGGCCATAGGAGACACTTATCAAGCATGATAAGTCATTATAGGGGGTGAATTAGAATGTTCTAAATCAATAAAAGTTCTTTAAAACTTATTTTTTTATATTTTATAAGCCTCTTGTATTTAAAAAATTAAAAAAATTGAATTTAATCCTTACCCTAATTCAGAACCTGAGCACTGTGTAAGGATAAAGTCGTTTTTCATTGGGTTATGTAAGGGTAACCTTAAGTATTAATGGGTTGTATAAGGGTAAACATAAATTTGTATGGGTTATATAATGGTTATCTATGAACTATGTATGTGTGAAAATAGAATCTCTATGTTTCCATAAGGGCAAGCTAGAGTTCTTAAAGACCCCATAAGGGAATGTCAGCGACTATGTAAAGGTATGATCAACTTTTCAATGGTTGCATGAGGGTAATAAAGTCACTAAATAAGGGTACTAGGAATCTCTAGTAACAATATAAATTTAGTTAATAGTTTTCTTAAACTAATTAATGTTAGGATGGAGGAACAATCAAGGAGTGAGAGACATTTTTAAAACCTACTACTCACATAAGGGAAACCCAATGTTTACTCTAATTCTATAATGGTAAACCCTATTCACATAAGGATAATACAGGGGTTAAATCTGGGTAGCTAAATCCAGTTGTTTCATATGTGTAAAACACCTTCACGTCACACATTTTCTTGTAGTTTTGGAAGGGTAAAACCATGTTACCCTTATACAGCACCCTTTTTTGGAAATATATTTTTAAAAACCATGTTTCTCCTTTTCATATTCTATAATAAACTTCAAACTTTTTTAAAAAAATTATAAAATGAAGAAATCAAGTAAATTAATTACTTTACACATTTAATGTTTGTTACTTGTGTTATGGGGGAATTTAAACACTCCATAATAAAGAAACAATTAAAGAAAAAGTTAAATAGTGAATTTAATTTTTGGTTTTTAATATTGTGGACTTGTATAAGGTTTTCCTTCTTGAATATATTATAAACCTTATTTCCATTTTATTTTGAGACACTCTAGATTATGAGTAGCCTAAATTTCATTTATAAATTATCTAAAAGTCCTCTTTATGTGATAAAAGACCTTCTTCTGGTTTCTAGTCATGGAAAAGTTCTATCCCCCTCTTCTAGTATTTGGCGGAACATTTTAATGAAATAATCTCTATATATCCTTCATGAGAAACTTCTGAATTAAGTTCTCATTAGATTCTTTTAAACTAATAAAGTATTTTTAAAATTCCAAGACCTATAATTATCAAATAATAATAATAAATAAATTCAACATCCTTATCTCATATAATTCTATAGATATAGAATATTACTTCAGGTTGTTTTATAATTATTCTATGAGGAAAAAATTTATAACACATACATTGGAATAATTTTATAATTTATAAATTATCTTCCATATTGAATCTATTATTTTATGTGTTTCTTAATTTATTTTTGGAAATAAAATAGTTAGAATCGATTCTGGGAATCCTTGTAATGCAGTTTGATCTTAAATATAAGTGGAAAATATTTGAGAGATGATTCCTTGGAGAATGTTAGTGATGACGTTAATGACATTGAGGTAGGAAGTTCATTGATTTTATGGGGCTCTATTTGACACATGCATCATTGGTATAATTATTTTTTTGAAATAACTTGTGTACCTTTATTGATTGTGTTTTCATGTGGGTTTGTTTCTTTCTTCTGCGGCCAGTTACAATATTTAACAACCTGAGTTTTGTTATTGTAACTTGTTTCCATGTTTGATTATGATCACATATTCTTATGTGTTCATACTATATTCTCATGATCATATGATTTTCTAAAATTGTATGATCTACACTATTATATGTGTTACCATTCATGGCATATTGTTTTTGGTTCTTGAGATAGGTGGACCATCATGTGATGTATATGCTTTAGAGTGGGAGTGTGCATGAGTTGTGACAATAATGATGACAGACCTCAGAACAAGTTTGTCAATGCCGGCCTAGGGACCTAAACCAAGGTATTGTATTAGGGTAATGATTTATGGGGGGACTAACTTGGGGAATAGATAGTGTACACTTTAATAGAGTCTTGACCTATGATAGAGAAGGCACTTGAATGTGTTGGGGCCTGATCTGAATCAATGAAATGAGATCACAGGGAGATTTGTTAAAATCCTACTAGAATATTCATTCTAGTTTATCACATCCTATGATTATTATACTAGAATTAAGCTAATGTAGATATATCTGATGGTTTTTGGTGACTTGGTTACTAAAAGATCACTCATTACATGTGGTATAATTTTTATACTTGTTATAAAATTATTCTTATCGTAGAATACACTACTTATACTTGGAACACATTTTATGGATGAATTAGTGGTGTCTTATTATGATTATTATTTACACCCTTAATTTTTATGTGTGTACATAATTCATGTATAGGGATCGAAGGAAGGGAAAGGGGACCATATTTGATAGATCATAGGAGGAGAGTGGAGCTCATAAAATAATATGAGTCTCTAGACGGCTATATTATTTTATTTATTTATTTATCTACTTCTTTTGTTACTCTAGTTTGGATTTCCCATTTTGGGTGCCTATTTATAATCAGTATACTTGGTATTCCTTCTTTTAGTTTTTCATGGTAATTTGATTATTCTATTTATTGTATAATTTTATTATTATTTGGGTTATTTCATGATATTGAGGTAATAGTATACCCACTAATGAACATAGACACTCGCTACTAGTCAAAAGCCTCTTATGAACGTTGATATGTGCATGAGGATATGTGGAACTCTAGTTCGAACCTAGTGGTTTGGTTCAGGTTGATACAGACCCAAACCAGCCAAGTGATGATTCATTTGTGCATAAAGGGAGCATTTGTACACGGGGAACTATATGGGTAAGGCACATAAATGTGATCCAGGGGAGATCTCCTTCTATTGGTATGCCAGATGGAAATCCTGAAGTCCAAAATGTTTCTTGGTAGTTTCCGACATCTCATTTTTTCAAAAAAAAATATAGTAATCTACTTTTACATAAATAAAGAGACTATCCTATGAATTTTTCCATGTAGGTTATAATGGAATAGTATATTCATCCATTTATATCAATTTTACTTGTGAGATATGTAAGATTAAAATTTAACTATGTACAACCAAAAGTGGGGTTTATGTGTAACAGTTGGTGTGTTCTCAGGATCCACAATTCCCTTTATATATAGGTTTGTTATCCCCATACATACTCTTGGTGTGATATCTTTAACCAATGGATCAAATAATGTTTGTATCCCCCCCACACACACAAACATGGGGGACATGATAATCAATCCATTGAGTTAGTATTCACCCATTTATGATCTTTGTATTGGTATAAAATCATACATCAGCTGATTTAATATCCTCCCCACTATTGTAGGAAATCAAATCCTTCATTTCAGTTCCAAAGAGGTTACATGGGTTTCTAGACTTGGGTACTTTATATTCATGGAGCTACGTACTGATTCCACTAATATCTTCTTGTAAATAACAACAATTCTTCTAATGTTCCAGGTTATCTTCCATAAATTATATCTTGGATAATTTCTATTCGGTTACATCGCACTGTATGGTCCGATGGTTCTTGATATGACTTGTTTTATTTATTTAATTTTTTTTGGGGAATCTAATGGGAAATGTATATTCTAACCCCCTATATGGGTGTCTTCATCCATACATGTCATGTCTTATATAGATAAAAATTAGGTTTTCAATGACAATGGTAGATCAGGAAATGTGGAGGCTTAGAAGTAATCGATGGTTGTATTAGTAGTCAGTGTTCATATCAAAATATTTTTTGTATCAGGGACCTCTATACTTCTATTATTAAGACTATTTCTTCTCTGGATAATTGGGAATGTATTTTTCCCTTTTTTCATTATTGTTTATGTATAACATTATATTTTGGATCTTAGATATTAATACATTAATTATATACATTCTAGTTTATTCATCTTATTTATTCTACATTATTATATCTCTAGTGAAGGTGTGTGATTTGGGTTTGTAATTTATGATAAAAACTCATGTCACATGAGATATGCATAATTGGTGTTAGTAACCATCCCCTAGCTTGTTGGGTGTGAGAATAGGGTGGAACAATCATTTTACCACCACCTATGAGGGTTCTTGGTGGGATGGGTTATATCAAAGTGGTCTGGAGTATGTTTTTCTTGGGGATGAAGCTTTGATTTAGATTTATGGTGATGATTTTTTTCAAAAATTATGTCAATGGTGTTATAAGGTCTCTATTATGGCTTTCGAGCTAATGTATCCGGTGTTGATGTAATGATTGACATATATATTCATCAATACCATGATAATCTTCTTATAAACTCATTACACTATGGTTTTGGTTTTTTATGGAATAATTAATGCCACATGAATCATATATGGATGCATATTTATTTATCCACGTAATTTATGAGTCATCTCCCTTGATATACTTTACTGACCACAGTCCATCCAATTATATTTATGGATTCCACCACACAGTATGTATTTAGAAACCTATGGTAGGGTCATGATATACCTATTCCAATGATTAAACCTTCTATTGGTGACCAAGTTTGTTACGAGTCTTCTATTATGATATGTTTCCACCAAGCATTTTGGGTGTATTACTTTTTTCCAACACACATTGATAAAACCCACCTCCTATAGGGAAAACTATGATTCTTCCACCTTTCATGTAATTAATCATTATAGTGGGGTAGGATAAGTATATTAATAGTCTAATCACATTTCACACATTTCAATAATAGTTTATGGTTATGTTTTAGGGTTAGCATAGCCCCCAATTAGCTAAGACTAGATATAGTTAGGTGTTTAATTATTATTTCCAGTTATAATGCCTACAAACCATATGATAGGTCTTGAACCCAGTATTATTAATGGTTTATCATGCAACTAATGGATCTTGATTACCCAAATTTACAATGAGGAAACCCTCCCTTAGAAAATGTTTGATCACCTTTTCTAAGAGAAGTGTATTTTAGTGATGTTAAGATCTATACACATTCAATATCTATTGGTGTTGTGGTATGTATAATATTAGTTATAGAGTATATGTCTATATTAACATATCTCATGAGGTACTCCCTCAACATGGTATATGATAGATTTTTCAAGGAACAAAAGTTTGAGTGAGGAATCTGTTGATATATTTAGATAGGAATTGTTCCCAAATGTATCCCTTCATATTTCAATGTACTAGATAATGACATAGTGATGGATAACATCCCGGTGAAGGGAAAATTTTTGAAAAGTATTGGAAGCGGTCTCCTAGGGTAAGAGTTATTAGTTTTTGGTAGCTGACATCAAGCATTAGTTTCATGACACCAGAGACATCCACAAACGAAATATTTGACTAGAGAATCAGTAGCTCCATGTTTTCATAGAGGATAATGTTTTTTGGGAGAAAGGAATTGATATTCATATAAGGTATGAGTTCATATAACACATGAAAACCTAACATTTCATGTTATAGATTGAAATTTAGTATGTAATGGACCTCTGAGATAGAGGCATCATCATTAACAGGGTTCTTCCAATGGTGGTCAAGGTGAACCTTAAGGATATTCTTTTGGAAAATAAAGTAGAAATGCAATAGAGTATGGATCCTATTATGACCTGATTCCACCACTACAACCACCCTGTAGAGGAATTCCCTATGATCCAAGGGATAGGGGTCAAGGATAAATCTAGATCCAATAATTAGAGGATTATAAATAAGAGTCACTCAATATTATTTATGGTAAAATAAATTTCTTCCATATACTAGTACCTATACTAATAGAAACTAGTGAAAGCTTTTGTTTTGAGGATTTATTCATAGTCTAAGGTCAGATATTTAGTTGGATCCCCTTGACCTACCCCTCTAGACAGAGACACCTATTTAGATTGATCAAATTATCACTCACATTTTTCATTGATTTAATCATGTGAGTTGTAGGGAGAGGTTTTATGGGTCAAATTTTTGTTGTAATGAAGTCTTATGGCACCATCCTTTGAGTGGGATGGATATCTTTGAAATATGAATCAATATATTTCTATCATAAAACAGTGGGGTAATTTCGAGATATTGGATTAATATTCTCTTTCATGGGTAATGGGTATATTCAAATGAGAAAAGTATGGACTTTGTGGATGAAGTTATAATTGATCACCAATTAATTGAAATTTTCATCACTTTTGTGGTGAAAACCAAGGTTTATTAGTTTCCAGCAGTGGGGAGGAGTACATGAATTTTTTCTCTAAGAATGTAATAGTATTTCCTTCTCACCATTAAGAAAAATTCAACATCAATAGGAATCCCATGGCATCTCTGGTATCCTATGAAACTTATCAGATTGACTCAGCTAATATTAAACAGCTAGAGGTGAACTAGGAGGATCTTATGAGTAATGAATTCATTATTAACAATGTATACCCTAGGGTAGCACTAATATATTTTTTCCAAAAATTCAGATAGGATCCTAAGGATGTTTATTGAGTATCACAACTTTAAACATATTATTGTTAGGAATAAGTAACATTTTCCAAGGACTAATTGTTTCTCTGACCGACTAAGGAGAGCATAGTAGTTTTTTAAGATCGAACTTGGGTTCAACTATCACCATATTTATGTTCATTAAAATAGCACCCCAATGATGAAATTTTGATGCCTTTATGTCAATGATGAGTTTTTAGTGATGGAATTAAATGTGAAGAAATCTTTGGCTACATCCATGTGTTTTATGTACCCAATATTTTATCATAACAAAGAATGGTTCATCATTGTATTCATTAATGGAATTCTCATCTATTTATCACCCTAGGTCAAGCATGAAGAGAATTTAAGGATTATCTAGGACATAACTTTGGAGAACCATATATAGATAAATATCAAGAATTTTTTGTTTTAGAGTCATGTGGTCCACTTCGAGAAGCACGTCATCTCATAAGAAAGAGAAGTTTTAGACTCTAAAAATATCAAGGTGTTGTGAACATGAGACCCACCCAGAGTGTGCTTGAGGTGCAGAGTTTCCTTTGGATTTTGGGTTATTATCAGTGATTTGTGGACGTATTATTTAAAATTATGGTCCCCATTACTTTCATTAATAAAAGGGAGAATTTTTCCATTTTTTCCAGGTAATGGCTGATAGATTTTGAAGAGATGAAGGAAATATCGACGAGTTATTCTATATTTTAGTTACTGTAAGATAGATTTGAGTACAAAATATTATATAATACCTTTGGGATGAGGCTTATTTGGGAAATAATGCCGAGGTTAGTGGTGATTTCCTATGGTTCAAAGAGGTTAATATTCCATTAGAATAATTATATGACTCGTTAATATGATTTGATAATGGTAATGTTCACCCTGATGACTTAGAGTCACTATCTTCTTCGTGAATGGTTTGTGTTCTACTCGAACTATCAAAAACATAGGTACATATTTACCCAGTTGGATCTAAACTCAATTCAGTTATGTTGGGAATATTTTATACTGTATTAATAATTCAAGATAATCTGTACACTGTGGAAGGTTAATTTAGTATCTTATTCCATTAGAATGAAGTATTATTGCTACTTTTTAGATGATGTTATGGACTTGTTGGACCTGTTTAAGTTGTCCTTAATGGATGAGATAGGGGTGGTCTATCTTCAATACTTGGTGGTAAATCATCCAATTCATTAGAAAGTGATGAATTCCTATATTGGATACATTTATTGTGTTGTTAGGTGTAATCATTTATTCTTAAAAGATACATAAGATGGGTTTTTTTAAAGGTTGGGAGCATATAATCCAATTCTGAGGATAGACTATGGTACCAGATGGACTACATTCATAGGTGTAGAGGGAGATTCATACCTCAACTTTAATGGAACATATGGGAGTTATGATGACTCATAAATATCCCAGGACTCAGTTTTGGTGGGATGGTATGAATAAATGTTTTTTTGATTTTACCTCATTATGCCTCACCCATCTTTCAGTGAAGGCGTGGCACCAAGGCCTAGAAAGTTTTTCCAAAACCCTTGTGGTTTCAGAGTGTAATTCTATTGTAAAATAAATGGTTTTCATGACAGGAAACCTAAAATTTGAGAGGGGACACAATTCTATC
Organism: Viscum album; assembly: GCA_963277665.1. Taxonomy (NCBI): domain Eukaryota; kingdom Viridiplantae; phylum Streptophyta; class Magnoliopsida; order Santalales; family Viscaceae; genus Viscum; species Viscum album. The sequence goes on along the minus strand of OY728155.1, from coordinate 1,542,823,625 downwards.
TGGGTGAAAATTGACTAAATGACCAAGTCAACCCAATTCCTTACTATTAGGGATAATTGTTCAGTGTAGAGATTAGGATGATTGTACATGGATGATATTTCAAGTGACATGAGGTACCCTCATTAATAAATTCTGAATTTGATCCTTAACTCACATCCTATTTGTCGAAAGGATTATATTAGGAAAATAGAACCTAGTTTACAATTGTTATAGGATTCTCTCCTCATAATCATATCTAGACCTTATGAAAAATTCAGGTTATTGAAGATATGATGAGTGAATATGTATTATAATTTTGAAAGAGAGAATGATAACAACTAAGATCCATCATAAGTTCTTCAAAAAAATACAATGGATGAATTTGGAGTTAGAGGAGGGAGATAAAGTGTTCATGAAGGTCTCACTTCTATACAGTCTGTCAATATTTAGCCTTGGTTTAAAGATATCATTAACATTTATTATATTGTTCTAGATTCTATGTAGGTTGTTAGAGGTTTACCATCCCCTAGAATTTCCCACATAGATGGATTGGGTGAAAAAGGTATTCAACATGTCAAAGATGAAGAGATACATAGATTATGTGTCACACATCATTGTCTATGGTGAGACCGATATCGAGGGTGGGGAAACATTCTGGGATTACCTAATGGTGATCATGGACATGCAGGAGAATACTCTTTATATATAATCTATTCCATTAGTTCATGTTATTTTGATGCCTGGAAACCTTTAAGACATATCATGGGAGTGTGGGTCCCAAATATATGCCCAATACACTAAACATTATGAGTAGGTTTGCAATTTCAAGGTGAAAATAATTTAAGGTTTGGAGGATTTTGTAACACCATAATATTTTAATAAATACTTATCTTTAAATCATCTTTGTTCTTCAATATATTTTGTTGCATGAAACCATTAGTTTAAAAAAACCACATAATATTATGTGTTCATTCTAACATAAAAATCAAAATGGAAAGAATAAATATGAATAAATATTTTATTAAATAAATATAAAGTTCTAACTTAATATGAATTTATTGATAAGTTCTAAGAAAATGATCACCCAATTTTTAGTAATTTCATTTTATTCATCAAAAAATATGTTTTCTTAAAGAATGAGTTTTATTATTTTTATGGATAATAATATTTAAATGCTAAATAAAATGTATTAAAAAAGGAAATTCATTTATTAGTTCATAATGTCTGAATTATCTATTAATGATTTTCTAAAATAAAAAATATTTTTTCAGAATAGGGAAAATGTTGTTTTTATTGAAAACATTATTTTCATTTAATGTATTTATATGGTAAAATTATGTTTTTATTAGATATAAATTTTAATTCTTTTATTTTTAATTTAAAATTAACCAATAATTGTTTTTGAAATGTATTTTATACATGAATTTTTTATAAAAACATATTATGTTTTAAAAGGTATTATTTTTTTAAAAAATGTTTTTAATGATTTTTAACTAGTATTATTTTAAATTATATCCCACAAATTATGTAATTAAATAGTTTCAAATGGATGAAAAATTTGATTCATAAGTTCCAAATTTAGTTAATATTTCCTTCTGATATTTTTCCAATATAAATAGTAATCTTGGTATATTGTTTTACCATGGTAAAAGGTAAATTTAGTAATTTAGGTTAAAAATAAAATTATAAGGACTAATAAATGACCCTAGCACTTTCAAAAAATTTATTGGATGAATATAATTGGACTCTTAACACCTAATAAAAGAAATTAATCTTTTTAAAGTATAAATTTACCATAAAATGACTCATATAATATTTATATAAAATAAAGCCACAAAATGACACTTTCTTGGTCTTAAATATTTCTTATGCTTCCACAATGGGAAAAGGTATTTTATAAATGAATATAAATTTATTTTTTTAATCATTAAATACATTTATGTGATATATATTTTTTTATTTTTTGGGAAACTTAAATGAGATTTTTATATTTATATTATTTTATTTAATAAAAATTCAAAGATGTCACATTCATGTTTTAAATACTCTATTATTTTTAATATAGGGTTACACAAAATAAATATTTGACTATAAATATTCTCTATACATAAAAAAATTTATCATCATCATGATATTTTATTAATTTTTGGTGAAAAATTAGTTTATTAAGTAGTTATACAACAATGATGAAGTGCTTAATTTATCAATGAGAATATCAAATAAATTTTATTAAAAATTAAAAAACAACTATTATTTGGGATAATAAATGTGATAAAAACGTTTTATTAATTACCTTTAAACCATATGGATATAATCAAATATTTGTATCATAATTAAATTTTTATATTTATAAATATATAAGTCCTTGTAAGGAATAGTGTTAAAATTAACACTAATAATATTCTATCAAAATAATATTTTAGAAAATTATTGAAAATCATAAAGAATCTTTAAAAAATAAAAAATAATCATAATATGGTCAGAAATTATATAAATTTTTAATTTATGGTCTTATTTACATATAATAAGTAAAAATTACAACCTTTTAATATTTAAAATTTTGTTATTGTTGTTAAAATGAAAATTAGTTAACTAAGGATAAATCAAAATGATATGGTTTAAAGTAATACCATAACTTGTCTAAAATTTATTGTATGATGATTTTATAAATTTATCTCAAATTATACTCTAATAAATTCACATTTTTATGTATTTTTATTTATATTGAATTAATTCTAAATGAATAATTTTTGAAATTCCTAAAGTGCTCCTCACCTTAGTTATAAAAGGTCACTTCCTCCCTTGCTTCTTTACATCACATTGATCCTTCAATCTCGACCATTAATTAAATATTTATCTTCTCAAATTACCTATCCACATTATAGTTCTTTTTTTCTATTAAAATACGAACCTTGATATCTCTCAGAAGAGATCTAAAATAAGTTCTAAGGGGTAATCGGCTTTACCAACTCTTTCATGATTATTTGTTATTATACTTTATCTTCACGTGTTTTTTCCATTATAATGTAATAAATCTAGTATCACCAATATTAAGATATGTTAGTATTATTATGAAACAAACATATTCAACCTTTTATCCATCCTATGAAAAATAATCACCGCTTGTGCGTACATATGACTTACCATCTCCACACATTGGTGTAATCAATTTCTCACCACCACTTCATTTGGATGGTTATAATGATATAAATAATATATATATATATATATATATATGTTTGTGTGTGTGTGTGTGTGATAATTATGACATTATATTGATTCTAAAAAGATACTATCCACACCCTTATCATTTCACCATTAAGGGAATAATACCATCACTTGTGTGTACGTACGACCTACTGTCTCTACAATGCGATGCAATTCATTTTCCATGTTCACCATCCAAGAATATTATATAAATTTATATAATTAATAAATATTATATATATTACCCTAATATAATTATATATATGACTAAACTATATCAAATGCACAAGAACATGGACCTATATTACAAAACATGTATATAAAAAGTAGTTAACACCCAAAATATGGGTAATAAGGAAGATTATTAACAAATGGGTTATGAGATTATATTACTTGATCATATATGATATCATAAATATGAATATGATTTTGTTATAAATTAAAAACATTATTTGAACCATTATACAAGAGTTTTATGTATATATGAAGGAAATTCGAACTAATGTAAGGGTTACATTCCACAATCTTATTATTATTCAGGATTGTTCATAGGTAAGTATCTGATGGTGAATATATCACTTCTATCCATGTTTCCTAAAAACGTTTTCCAAAATATTTCTAATACTATTATAAAATTATTTAAATTAATTATTACATACTTTCTACCTTTTACTAAATGGTTTAAGAGGAATCTTTATGTCATTTTACAAAAAAGGTTCTTTGTGAATCTAGAAAAAGTATGAAATGAATGTTTTTTTAACATATACATAATGAGAGTATTTTCATGCTTTTAGGATGACATAATTTTTTGAATATTCCCTTGCAAAATTATAATGATATTATCAAATAAAGTGTTTTCTTATAAAATTGTACAATATATTAAGAAAAAAAATTCACAACCGAAAGGATATTTTCATCATGAATTACTTCAATTGATCGCTCAAACTTATTTCCCATATAATATAAAACTATTTCAATTTAATTATTTTTTTCTGGAGATATTTTTCAAGAATATTATCCGTATTCTTTTTTTCGGTTGAAAATGTATATGATGACAAAATATTTGTGAAACCCATTTCATTTTTATTGGTTATGATATGATACAAATTTTATGAAACTCATTTACTTTCATGGGTTCTAATATTATAGATGATTTATGTTATTGTAGAAAACAAATGTATGATTTTTATTATATGAAGGGTGGGAGTTATATCTCCCTCCAATGAATTAGATAAAGATTTATATCTCATGAGATATATTAGACAAGAATAGTATGTGAACCGTGTTCAGCAATACATGACTAGAATGGGAGTAAACACTGTTCGGTAATGCGGGGTTGGAACGAGGAGTGAACGTGGTTCAGTAAAGGAAAACATCCACTATGATGGTCTTGGAAGTGAGCCTTGACTAATATGAAAGTGGTTTTATATGCACTTTTTATTCCATAATTTCATGTCTTGTGTTATACTCCCATGAATTATGTGATTTTATAATTTATGTCTTATAAACTTATATTATTTATTAAATAAATCTCCATAATGATCCTTGATATGCATGATCTAATTTTAAAAATTTATTTTTATGTTATTATCCCCTTATTATATTGTTATCTTCAACGATTAACCTTTCTCAGAACCTGATCTCACTATTTCTTAGTTTTCATTTCTCCAAGATGTGAAGAAAGAAATTAAGTAATATGTGTCAAAAAGGGTTCAAGTTATGAAGGAATAAGTAGGAGATGATGTAGATGTTTTATGAATATGTTTTTTTATGTTACAAAGATTAGAATAAAACAAATCCTATTTCTTTATGGAATGGTTTTAATATATTATGTAATAAATATTCTTCTATTTCTATATAATATATTTGTATGAAAATTATTGGCCGTTTTAGATAAAACAACTATGGATTGTATTATTGAACCCTTGGTGTATTTAAAATAATACTTTATAATATAGTTTTGGAGATATTATGGAGTTTTTGGAATCAAATATCCCTTATATAAATATATTATTAATATGTTATTTTTTGCCTACACGCATGAGTTTTTTAGAAGAAGGATTTGTATTATAAGTGGAGGATTAAATGAAAATTATAACAACAACTTGCATCCAAAATAATATTTATCCCTAGAAGTGGTATATTTTTGTTCAAAATGAAGTTCTCAATATCTATCTACTATGGGAGAATTAATATATTAAGTTCAATAATGAATTATAAATAAATTAATTTATTAATTTATGGATGATTTAATATCTTATCCAGGATTTATTACCTTTTTAAACATCATATTATTAAAATCATAGGTTTTATTATAAGAATGATTGGATTTGAGAGTTATGTAAAGTTATAGAGATATTAAGAATTGGAGAACCATGAGATTAATGAGTAGGACTTCTCATTGGGATCATTGATAATGAAGGACCTGAACAGAAACTTCATAAAAAATGATCCATTTTGGGGGATGTTCTTCGTGTTTTTTCATTTATCAATTCATTATGAATTATTTTTTGATTCTATGATAAAAAACAATGATATTTATGCCCTTATATGAAGTATTCATTGGAATATTATTAATTTTGTTTAAAAAACATTTCCCAAATTTTGGTATAATTTTAATCCTCAAACTATTCTTCATGATGTTGGTGATCAATAAAGGAAATAGATAATGGAATGGGGGTGAATGTTGATCATGGATATAAGTATCACACCCCAAACCCCAATCCTCTTCCCATGTACAATATAAAAGATAGGAGGTGATGGTGGAAGACCAGGAGGAGGGGGTAAGAATTATGATGGATGGGTGAGGCAAGGAGGGTTCGACATGAGTCAATGCCCGACTCTCAATACAGATACTATTATGAGTCATTAGAAAATCAAATGGAGATTAGTGTTGTAGTGGAGGTAGTGGATACTTGGTCGTTATAGAACACTTGGTGGATATTACCACCATCCTTCTTCCATAGAGAATTTGGAGAAGGTGTCAAACATTATGGAACAATGTAAGCAGTAGCCACAATACCATCATAATGAGATGTATAAGTATACACCAATCCATTATGGAGTGAAGGATATGTGACCATTTAGATGACATAGTGAAACCACCACTAGTATATATTTACCCATAGATATGGAAATAGATATTTGACACCTGATCTAGAGGAATGAAGGACTTGAAAATTGATCTCATGGTGTCACCCACATTGGCTTAGCTTAGTGGGCCGGACATGCCACCCTAATGCATGGTCAGGTAGTCCTTATTAGTTTGTTTCTTGACCAAACACACATGATAAATTTACATGAATGGAAACATTCACATGAGGTGCATGCGCATGTACCAAGGAACAAACCCCTACTATTAGAGTGCCCAAAGTCAAACAGATGTGTCCCAACAACCGCATATATGGAATTTTTAGAATTTTTTCACCATAAACTTGTTTTACACAAATAAAAACATATGTTAAGTTGTTTTTCATATAGATAAAAATTTAATGGTCTATTCATCCATATAATGGAATTTTCAATACAATATATGTTTTTTAGGATATAGATATGTAGGGTTTATGGAGGGGTTTTGGCCTGATAGTTAGATTATTCTCAAGGTCCCCTCTTCCATCCTCAAATGGGGTCGATACCCCCTCCCCCACACAACCACATACACGAGTAGCGGACACACTATTTATGGATTTAGTATCCCCCAATCTGAGATATTTTTCAGGGCATAGAATCCTCTATCAATGAAGTTGTAATCCCCCCACCACACCACCACCACCAACCTAGGGATTGAAATCCTCTACTTTTAAATAGGTTTTGTGGTTTTCTAAATTGGTTTAGTTTGGATTCTAATATTTTCATACTAATTCCCTTGGTAGCTAGTTTTAACGAATGATACATCTTCATATATTATAGTTTCTTTTCTCTAAATCATATCTATAATTTTTCATGTTTGGTTACTTCACTAAATCTAGTTCGGTGGTTTTCACCTAACTTTTTCCCCTTATTTTTCCTTCAATTTTAGGGCATTCTACTGTGTATGAATATAGTCACACCCTTATGGGAATATTCACCAACACATTTTAGGTCATATGCTAAGGAAATAATGTTTTGTGGTTACCTTTTTGGATCATGAATTGGTGTATCCTAACAATACTTGTAGGTGGTTGTGGCTATCAATGTTTGTATTCGGAGCTAGTTCATAGTGATAACCTCTACAAACCTGATGTAATGTAGGTTTATTCTTTGGATTTTTGGGCATTTTCCCCCCCATTTTCATTATGGATTATATATTTTATTCTCTTATGGATATTATAGATTATTTCCTGCATTATATATAATTTATTTTATTTCTCTTATTTGTTATTCATTTTTACATCCGTTGTGGGGGTGTATCTTTTGTGAAGGCTCATTTGTCTAAGCACACCATTCATGTGAGATATTCCTACTTAGTGCTACTCCATATCTCCTGGACTATTAGACATGGTCATAGGATTGAACACTCCTTTTACAAACACCCTATATAAGATATAAAATAGGTATTTAAATAGAGATCTCATTATAAGCTATTGGTCATCAACTAGTGGTGAGGATTTATAATAATATAACATGGGGAGACTATACCATTGATCTCATGGGAATGAAATAAAATATAAAAATACATAAATAAATATCTATTATAATTTAATATGTAATCATAAATAAAATCCAACCATATTAAATAATATACACCATGTAATAATAAAATAAACCCAAGAAATTCAACACATATCTTATATTAGAGAAATGTCACCCAATTGGAATATCAAATAGATGGCATGATGAAAAGAAATAACATAAAAAATAAAAACCACTATAATTTTTCAAGATATCCAAGAAGCAATGTCTATATCCCCATTTGTCTACTCCCACTCTGTCATATATGTTCGGGGCTCATTACCTAACATATATGCCAATAAAAGGTTTATGCATCCACTATTGTGAATCTATAAGGTATGAGTATAATTCTATTTAGAAAACAATAAAAACACCCAAATATAATCCATATAGATGTTAATGAATGTATATGTAGAAATTAAGTGGTAACATGCATCACATATCAATACATTGAGATATATAATTCTTACCAAACTTCCCTAAAGATCAACCCTACCTACATCGCTTCATGTTGGTAAGTTGAATCAATAATTCATTGATACAATTGTTGGGATGGAGTTTACTCGGTTTCATCAATTAAATAATGAATATACTTATATGTAATATTTTTCCCCCACAAAACCTACAAACGTTGTCTAAGGTGTTATAATAGACCTGTAGTCTTCTCGCTAGCATGATAATCTACCCTTGTCCAACCATCAATTATAATCATAAAAGATTTCCTTTTGTATTAACTATTTATTTAGATTCACCGCACAAGTAACCAATAATGGGATGATTTATCTTAATAATCTCAATTTAAGTTATTCCCACACACAATTCACCAAAGAGAATAGATCATTTGGTGGAAAACCAACTTTTCTACCATTAGTATAGATTCCCCTTATAATTATAATTGTACTTGCAAGACCATTCATTATGATATTAGTCTAATTTATGGGGCATGAATTCTAAAACACACAATTCCTAGTTTATATTATTTCCCAAATCTATTATCCAACTAAACCAGATGTCACTACCCTCAATAAATCATAAAAAATCACCTCATTATACCTCACTAAGTTAGTCAATCAGTACTCATGGTCAGGAATTGTGGGTTCCATTCATAATTTTACTAATGTCTTGTCATGTAATGGGGTTATAGAGTAACCTCAACTAAAAGAAACATATGGGTAACATATTCCAAGAACTTAATATCTTAATCTGGTTCAATTACAATTATTTAAATCATGTCAGCACTCATTTGGTATGATCAGATCGTCCCCTCTTCTATATCACACAACACATTAAATTTCTTATAATGTTAAAAAATAATAGGGACCACATACCCCAAATGGTGTTCCATATATAATACAATATCGTCATTCCATATTTTTTGATCCAAAGCTCTATATCATTAGATTGATTGAAAAATTAATTATAAAAACTTATAATTAACTTCCAATGTAATATAAAATTTGATTATTCAGGAAAGGCTCACTGAGTACTGTGAAAATACAAAAAATTGAAACCAAGGGGATTTGTATATTTTATTAAACTATTACATTAATCCCTAGGAAAAAGAACAATGTTTTGCTAACTAAATCATTAGTCAATTCATCCCAAAATTAATGAGAATCAATTAATAAAAAGTAATAAAACATACCTTTATAAAAATGACATGTAATGGCTCACGTTAATCCACTTTTTGGCTCTTTACTCCACTTCATTAAAAAACTCGTTTTTAGGGTGATTTTATCATGATCTTGTTAAATCAAACAAAAACTCCAAGACTACATAAAAAATAATAAGAACCAAAATAATAGAGAGGGAATAAGGAGGGGGAGATATTGCATTACATTAGTAGGATAATATCTTCTTCAATTTCCACTCAACTATACAGAAATGAGGGTTGGAGGATAAGTGATCATATTGATAACCTCATACTATTTTTCTAAATGAGGATAATAAAGGGGTATAAAATTTATAAATGTAATTTTATAATATCCAAAATTCCCTCCACATAACATTAAGGTGTTGGGCCACTGCAAAATTCATAGTGTCCCACCAATGAGATCTTGGTGGTATGAAAGTGGATACATTTCCATTTCCAACATCCAATGACACCACACTATAAATTTTGGGGGTTCTACCACTACACACCCAAAAAATTAATTTTTCAATCTATCTAAAAATAAAATTATGAACTATACAAAACAATTTTTTATTACAAAAATTTCAGTTAAAATACTTATAAGAATTGAAATTCTATTCCCCAATATTTTATGTTAATGTTTTATTTTACCAAGATTCTACTCTATTGAATCCCATCATTTCCAAGGGTCCTTAACACCTAATGATTCATGTCATTAAAAATTATTTTACATAATTTTTCTTATACTTTAGAAGCATCATCATAAATCTCTATAGAATAATTATTGTTATAAATATCTAATATCAAAGTTCTTTCTCTAGGACTTATACTGATTTTAGTTATGTTTATATCGAACTCCCATTAAATAAACATCAATTTTTTAAAACAAACTCTTGGTGTAATCCATTATTTACACCATTAATTCCTAAAATGAGACAACCAACTTGATTTTTATTTACATCGAGTAATAAATTTCAAAAAATCACCAATCCACACATAATTATATGGAGTTTCTTTGAAAATAAACTAAATGTGCACTATATAAATAATTAATTTAGTTTCCCCAATGATAATATTACAAACATATAGATTTGTTTTAAATTTATAATCACTAATTTCAAACTCCTCTGATTGATGTAACTTTTAAATAATGATCACCCCCCACTTAGAGTTCCACCTCAAGATGTCACAATCACTTACACAAAGAATCCACAATATCTAAATCAAGACTCAGTACATCACATAAAGCGTCAATAAATTGTAAATTTCTTTAACTCCCTCATGGTTTCTAATACTCTATATTCCTATGAACCACCCAAGTCCATTCACTAAATTCAAAACCTAGTAAGTTACTGAATGTACTAACCCTAATAAATGTTACCGATCATTATCTACCTCTAAGTATTATTGAAAACTAGAAACATCAAAGTTTATTTTATCCAAATAATGAATCAAAACTTCAAAAAACGTGATATAGTTATATCATTTATGTAATTCATTATGTTCACCATAATCCACCTATGATAAGGGTTATATTTAAAACAAATTTATGGTGTAATCCCAACCATAGGATTTCCCATGTCATTATTTGATGAGAACCAATCATCTTGGAATCTTATATCACTATAAAACAATTGTTCATGATCCATGCTTAATTTATTTTAATTGACACATAAAATATCCTTTATATAAATTCAAAGGGTTGTGTGGTACTTTACGTTGCCAATACATTATATTTCTAATAATTCATCATCATATCCTCTAGGTCATAAAGGATACACATAAAAATATTCACACTCAGTTACTACCACCAGAGTCTCAAATCTCATTCATTATAGTCTCTACCCTGTCCCACTATCTGTCTCATAATCTATTATTATTCCATGTCACCATATTTTTTACATTCAATTATTTACCAATAAACACTTTGTCCTTCGGAATCTATCAACATTCAAAAAAAATCATCAGTTATGTAACTATCCTACACATTTATCCATAGGACCCAACCTAGGCCCCCATGAGTAGACTATATTGAATTAACTATATACCTCAATACTTGTTAGCTATTTTATTGAAATTTTATAGCGACTTCATCTCTTTTAATGATCATACCTAATTCCTCTAGTCCTCTCTATTCAAACATTATTTAATAAATCTCTTGGAGATTTTTTCTCTGACTCATATACAATATAGAATTGTAATAGATAACTCCCTCATCAATTTTTAGTTTAATGGACCGTAGGATAGTAAATCACACCCCATGTTTGATCATTCACTGAGTTCTCAGGGAAAATACAACAACATAACTCAAAGTAGTTAAGGAAATTAAAGATCCATGACCTCTCTCATGATCATTCTTCTTTGAAGATTCTTTATTATTTTTAATTGACACGTCTGACATGAAATGAATGTTTAAAAATTTTAATATATCTAATCCTCCCATGGTAAGAGATAATACTATGAACCACTCTCATAATGGTTCATAGACACTTCCAATATTCATCATATTCTACCCATGAGAATGAATTCACTTCCATATTATCCCAATATAGCACTCAAAACATAACAGTATGAGTTGTATCCCATCATTCATAAACTCACATAACAAATTAGTTTTCCCAAATCCTATAAATTTCAATCATGTTTATATTAACCACTCTTTATTATTTCATCCCATGTATACCCATAGAAATTCACATGCCTAAAATACTCTCTAAACCACATGTCTCCCACAGGACATTCCTATTAGACAAATAATCTATATAAGAAACCATCGTCTCAAGGAATATACATGACTAATCCACCGCTTTCTTATATCATACTCTATTATAATCCAAATCCAGAATAAATATGGAAAGAATCCTAATATATGTTAATTCACTCAAATAGTCCCTTACTAAGTTACATCACATCAATAATAAGCTCCCCCACCTAACATACAAACCATATATCCCATAAAATGGTCATATTTGGTAATGAAAAGACCTAGATACCATTCCCATAAAACATAAGGAATCATCTTCCAAAGAACCCAACCATTGTTTTATCCATTGGGGTATCATCATACCCATACTACATACTCTAGGTTCATCATCGCATTTTTTTGGATCTGACATTATCATTTCTATCAAGTGATGCACATCAAGGAATTCTGTATGGTTGAGTTCGGTTAAATAATATTCCACCCAAAATTTATTCATAAAAATTATAAATAAGTTATTTTTAGAATTTTAATTAATTGTAACCCACTTTAAATTGCCCCTTTATCAATCAAACACAAGAATTCACATATCATGTGAAGACTGTTTCAAGTATGTTAAATGTACTCAAAAATCATTTCAAGTTATTCCAAGAGTAAAATAATAAATCATGACACTTAAAACATCAAAATTTATAATAAAAACTCTACCCTAATATAAAAATTAATAATCTCAATCTCAATTTAAAGGTTTCTTGAAATCTTTTAGACACATATGTTTTATATGCAAAAATAGAGCTTCTATCCCAAGTTATCACCTGTATTATCTTTATAGTCAACTCATAAATAAATAATACAAAAAAATAGAAACTCTAATATCATTTAATAAAATTTTAGCATTTTAATGGTCTATTGGAATGATCCAATGTTTTGTGTAACCTTTACACCACTCAATATACTAAAGGATACTGAGTGGTGGTAAAAGGAGAATAATATAACATGTGTATATTAAACCATTAAAATCATAAGCATATAATAACATACATATCAATAAGAATATATCGATACCAATACAATATGGAATAAAAATATAAATTCAAATATACTAAATAACACAAATCATTCAATAATAATATTAACCCATTTAGTGTTATCTGTATCATATATTATAGAAATATCAAAATGTGGGGTGATTAAATGAATGAAATAATAAATGTTAATAAAATAAAAGATACACTACTACAAGTTCTTTGGATCACCACAAAACAATCTCTTTATCCCCATTGATCTACTCCCACTCCCTTACCTATGCTAGGTCCCTTTCCTTGACCTACATGCTTGTATAACATCTTAAGATCAATCAGTTTGAATGTGTAGAGTCTTAGTATAAAACTCAATGGGAAACCACTAATGGGAACGTGATATAATATATATATATATATATATATATATATCAATGAATGTATAATAAAAAAGTAAATAGTAATATGCATCACATATCAATATGTTGATTCATTACGTGCCTTTCAAGAAATCTTAAAACTTGTACTAACCTTCTTTGACCCATATTAATAAGTAGAATTGATCATTACTAGATATAAGTATTTGGATAGAGTTTCCCAAGTCTGATTACATGAATGTGGATGGGACAACTCTATAATAGATCACCCCCATAAGATGGATTTCATCCAACCAATATGAAATAGTATTCGTTAAATAAAATATACCAAATTTAAGTAAAACTATATCTTTTTAGGTGGTCTGTGTCTAATCTATACAATACAACGAGTCATTGGTGGCCTGATTCTAGCATGTAAAATATTGTGTGTTATTGATTTTCCTCATACCAACATATTCCAAACTATGATTCATTGCATGGAATATTTCGAATTTATGACATATTATGAATTATCAGCTGGCCTATATTCATCTTGAACTATATGTTAAGCCATCATGTCTCTTGTTTCCAACTTGAGTCGTACTATGATCCATTTAATAATCTATGTACAACCCAAGAAACATTGATAGTCACCAAGTGTCTAATGTATAACCTAAGAAAATATCTCATCAGAATGTTATATCAGATATATCCCCCTACAGTCTAACTAAATTCTCTTAATTTAAAAGGAATAAATATATTAATTCTATAAAACAAATTATATATCACATTAAGGACGATTTTTTTTATTCCAATCATAATCAAAAAACAATGATATACCCAAACCCCAGTCCTTGGCTAACAACCCATCATATGGGTGTAACAATTCCTATTGTATCAACCACAAAAACCTTAACTAATATTGACCATATCATTTTATGTGTAATATATTATAATACATTCATTATTAGGTTAATCTATTATAGGCTTAGTCCTATGGGATATCACCATAATTGTGGAATAGGTCTTTAGTGAAAAAACATATCACTTTCATGTATTTGGTCTCAGATTATACATATCATCTACTTTCCAATATAAAACTCTACTATCAAAATTTTGTTTCTAATAATCATATGAGGCCACCCATGGATTATACTATTAGTCTATATTCACCTGATGAGTCACCCCAAAAGTAGTGACTTATCCTAAGAGAGACAACCCAGTTTATTTCCACACATGATCCCCCATGGAGACTCAATCAATGGGTAGCTAAATTAATCAAATACCCTCAATAAATTTTACCCTTATGATGTTAATATAATGTATAAGGCCTTTTATAATGGTCTTAAAATAATTAATAGGTCACCTTTTCTGGTGAACACAATTCCTTGATAAAATGATCAATAAAATTGATCACTCAACCCACCATTAGCTCATTGTTCTTACTATAGTTTCACACATCATCCTAAAGGAACCCTTTATACAATTCATTTATTTCTCATGATTAGACACCTGCTATAAGTTACATTCCAAGTTAACTCAAGGATCATCATGTAATAGAATTTACTTAAAACCATAACTAAAATAAATGTGCATGGATCAAAATTCATAGCCCTATTAGGCCACTATTAATCAACAATATTTATCTAATCCTCATTGATACTCATTTGGTTTGGTATCACTCTGTTTCCCCAAATTTGATATCACACAAACTATTCAATTACATATAAAAGATAAAATTAACAGAGACCACTTACCCTGGATGAAATTTTTTATTTAATAACATCACACTATGTTTTCATCATTACTCATGAACCATTATATCATATAAATGATACCAATATTAATTAAAAATATCTATAATTAAGTTTGTGACTTAGTTCATTATTGGAAAAAATGTAAAAAACTCTTCAAGTGGGATGGTGACTCCAAAACCGTAATTAGCGATATGCTGAAGATTAATGGAATGATTTTTACCCCCACCACCACCAGGGAAAAGTACCGTGTTCTATGACTCAATCAGATGCAAATTAAACCCATAATTGGATAGAATATAATAATAATCAATAGGGAGACATAGAAATAGAAAAATGGAGTGTAATGGGTTGTATTCATCCACTTTATAGATCTTATAGACATTTTACTAAGATGTCCCATCATTGTGGTGTTATTTCACTATGATCTATTGAAATCACACACAAATTATTTTCTTATATATAAATAAATAAGATAAATAACCAAAAAAATAATAAGGGTATAAGGAATAAATATTTACATTCATTTATAAGTTAAACTCTTCTAGGATCAACAATAAAACAAGAAAAAAAACGGACACTACTACAAAATTTGGTTTATTATGTGCTCGGTATTTAACAATACTAACTAAAAGCGATATAAAAGACACAATTTTTCAGTTCTAAAAAAAGTGTTGTTAAAGGGGGTATTTAACAATACTTTTTTTAGCTTTGTTATAGGGGGTCTTTAACAGCACTAAAAAATAGATGTTATTGTTTTCCCTTTATCAGTGCCTGTAAAAAAAAGTAATAATGGTCCCCATTATCAGTCTTAATAATAAACGCTAATAAAGGGGGGTCTATATGAGAACTTTTTTAGAAGTGTTGATAAAGAACTCCTTTATCAGCACTTTATACTAGAACTAATAAAAGGTATATTTCAAAAAAAAATTAAAAATAATAGATTAATATATAAATATATTTATATTATTATAAATATAATATATATATATATATATATATTAAATATGTTTTAGATAAGTCTAAACAAGCCTTTACACTAAATATATAATTTATTTAGTGAAAATGGCATATAAAATATTGTAAAAATTATTTTTGAATTAATAATTTGATAATTATTATCGATTAATTGTAAATTAAAAAAAATTGAATGTAATAAATATAAAAAAATCCATCAAATATGTACAATAAGATTAGAACATAACTGAAGTTTTAATCATCCATAACGTTTGATCCAGGTTTCCATTTTGGTTGTTCCATATATAAAATCAAATCATTCGATGATATATATGCTCTGTTGACCAAGTGGACACCCATCACTATTTTTTCAAGGTCAAAATGGACCAGAAGGACTCAAAACAGAGTTTTTAGTCGGGGTACCCAGATTTTTTAACATTCAATGAATTTCTGTCCTCATTTAAGTGGGTCTTATTATCATTTTTCGGTGTCGAATAAATTTATTCTTAGGTATTACATTCATATTGATATTATGGTTTTAAATTTTTATCATTTTTCACAATTTGTTTATTTATAATTAAATATATACATATTTTATTATATTTAATTATAATAAATCACTTGTATAAATATATATATCAATATATCTAAGAATTTTCTTTAAAATATTTAAAATAAATATTTATCGATAATTTTAACAAATGTAAAAAATTATCCATTTTATTGACTTTATAAAAATTTTGTAATATATATATTTAATTTTTATATATACATATGTGTGTGTATTCATATATATATATATATATTTGAATATATATATAAATGCATGTTAATATATATTTAAATATATATAATTGTATATAGATATATCATGTAGTTAAATATATATGCAAATAAATAGAAAAGCTATTAAATATACAAAACAATATGCATGGCATAGTGGTAAACTAAATTTAGTCACATAAGGGAGGTCCTGGAATCTAATCCAAGTGCACACAGGTATTTGTGGTATCCTTCTGGTGATGAGGAAGGTAGCATGGAGTGTAATGGAGGATGGGGTATTCAAAAGTAATGAGAAATGGTATGTAAGTGATAAGAAATAGGATGTTGGGGTTTTGTGAAAAACTAATTTTGTTTTCATATTTTTAACAATTCTTTTTTTAGAGCTATTATAATCCAACCTTTAACATTGCCACAAAATGTTGCTACAAGGTTCCTTTAGCAACACTTTTTTAGCGCTATTAACCACCCTATACTTTCTCACAATATTTGCACTCTTGAAGCACTGATAAAACCAAATAACTAGAACTGTTAAATCCATGATTTGTTGTAGTAGAAATTGAAGAGAGAAGGGAAATATACAAAAACTACTTATTCAAATGTGGTGATGAAAAGGGGAATAAATTTATAAATTTTAATATAAAATGGACAAAATCCCCTACCCCCATGCATAGAATGGAGGTTTGAGGCCACCATAGTGTTACTAGTGATATAATAGTGGAAATATTTCCACTTTATCCCCACATAGATTAAAATAGAACCCATCTATCCTCCCATTATGGTATACTACTACAAAACCAAAACCCCATTTTTTTATATACCTAAACATTGATCCCCGAATCCTTCTTCACCACTTTTCCATTGACTAAATCATCCATTAAAAGTTACAAAATAACAAAACTATTGTTTCCTACACCTCATGCATCAATGTTTAATTTTATATGGATTATACTCAATTATAATCTATTAATTTATAGTTATACAAATACTTGAAAACATTGGTCATTAAGAATGCACTATTTTGAGATAAGGTTAATTATGAATCGCTACAAAAACCATTACAATGAATGAATAAAAATGTAATGAATACACTGAACTATATAATTTATTTCACTTCAACTCCATTGACATTATGTTCATTACCTAATACTCCTCCATAAATTTTATTTCGAATAGATTCTATAGATTTTTATCGGAGTATAAACCCTCTATTTTCACAATAATACTCCCCTCTTTAACCCCATTCTATGAATTCAATATTTTTAGATATATTATCCTTTATACTTCTAATATAAGTTTAAGATATTATTTAATTTAATACCACTATATTTTATCTATTAAAGGGTCATTAAAAATTCCCATTTTAGATGATTTAGATTTCCAAATATCTTTTTTAACGTTTCCAAATTTCAAATATATATGAAAACATTAATCTTGTTAATATATACAAAACCATAGTATGTTATCATGGGGATAGTAATGAGTAAGAAACTATCTTCTATGCCTTATCAAATCTTGAATAGGGGACCAAGGTAGAAAATAATTTCCATTCCAAGAAGAAATAAAGGAAAAAAATAAAATTAGATATAGAATATTAATTAGAAATTTTGGAGAAGAAAATCATAGGATTCAATGATTATTCCTTCATACCAATACCCATTGTGGCCATATTAGATATGTAATCCTTGGCCACTAATGGATCTAATCCGAAAACATAGGGAACCAAAATTAGAGTAAAATAATATGCATCAAGATCACAATAATGAGCCTATTAAATCTTTTGAAGGATTAGAGAATGATGATAACAAAATTGTTCAAGTGGTCACGACAGATATTCTACTTCACTCCATGGAGAGATTGGGAGATGTATTTAATAATAGAGGATATGAGGAAGATATTTAAGGTTATATAAAAGAACTTTCCAAATAAATAAAAATAATAATATCTTGTATTAACCCTGAAATGTTTTTTTCTGGATAGTGAATAAAAAATTAATTTGGATGGTTAGGGTATTTTCATGCATCCATGGCGTGGTTGTTCATTCAATGGGTTAAATGAAAAATCCATGACTTGTGTCTAATTTTTATCAAGGAATATCACCCATTTACTTCTTCTATGAATTCTTATCTTTCCATCACCACAACCTAGTTTGATTTATTCCCCAATATGTTTTTTAATATAGATTATTGGATCTTTACCTCTAAATAACTATATTTCTAACTGAAACATGTTTTTATTGATGTATACCATTTTAGAAAACTCTATAACACACTTTCTAAAACCAAATAATATCATTATATACCTATCATTCTGGATAGCTATCATATAAAATATGAATATATTGAACTTATTCGATTATGGATAAAATCTTCCATGAATTTTTTTTACACAAATATTCTATAATACTTCATTTATTACCATGTATAGCTTCCATTTCATGGTTTCTTATTAATAATGTATCATACAGTGTCTTTAAAAAACATATACCTTGAAACACTCATGACCATTAATTGAATTACATCCCTAGAGAATATAATTATTAATCATGGTAGACTGTTTATACATTATTTAGATAGAATATACATATATCCTCAAACATTATCCTTCTCAAACTAGGAATGCCAATATTCCTATTTCCATGGCATAGTTTTGTTATATTTATTAAAACATATATATTTAACTCTAATATCTCGAAAAAAAATTCTTTTCACTTCTGAGAACCTTCAAATACATATAAGATCTATTATATTCTATAAATTAGTATCAAACATAGCACTGAATTACTTCTTGATTGAGAAAGTATATGGATTCCTTATTATACTTCATAACTTTAATGGTTAAAATGTTCTTACATATTAGTACTACAAAGGTTCCAACAATTTCATTTTTATTATTGTAATAAATTCATTTGTATGATGGTGAATTATTATCATTTAGAAATTCCATTTATTTGGATATATTTTTATATTTTATAATATTATTCATGAATCTCATCCATGTTCCACAATTGACTATATATTACTAAGTAAATTATCTCCATAATGTTTAAACTATTTGAGTAAAGAATAGTATAAGAAAAAAGTGTTAGTATAAATATTCCATATCATATTACTTATTTAATATTTTACCTTTTATCAATACAAATTTTAAATCAAGTATACTCCCCATTTCCATATATAAATTTTGTGTAAAATTTTAGAATAATATGTTATTTATTTTAGACAAATAATTTACATGGATCATATATCCCCCTATAAAAATTATCCTACAAAAATAATCCCAACCTTGTTCAATATACACTACCATTCATAAGAGAGTGACCGTCAAACAAATTTCTCCCATATTTGAAGTAAATCTAAAGGGAAACACATCATTTACCAAAAAAACACATCTTGAACTGTCAAACCAAAAATAATTTTTTTTAATACACTAAATATGGAGAGGCAATTTTAGAAACCATCCTAAAAATAAGGAGGTAATTGAACATCGATTTTTAACCTAAGCCTCTTCAATGTCAGTTTTGACAAAGTTTTTATGAAAATATTTCTCACTTTTTCATTCATGTCAATGTGTTACACATTGATAACTTTATTCTATACCATTTCATTGATTTAGTGATACCATATATTAATATGTTTAGTCTATAATTATTTTATCATTTTATTCAACCTAGTATTTTCTTATAGACCATTTGATCATGTTTTGTACTTAACTTATAAATCACACCATAGTCAAGATTAAATTTATCATACATCATGAACCTCTTTAATACCATAAGTTTATAAATATTCAATTTTAATTGAAACCATAGTTCCTAATATACTGAATAATAAATGTATTTCTAATTCAACATCAAATATACAAACTATTATACATTCTTTAGAATAATGTTGGGTTAATCGAATTTCAATTCTCAAAAATTCTAAATTTAGTTCCACCAATGATTGGAATTGAAATAGGATTACAATAATTTAAATAGATTTTTTTTTGGTTTATTATCATATTTGTATTAAGAAATAAATGTGGAATCATCTTGTTGTTTTTCTCCCAAACAAAGAAAATAAGTGAGTTCTTTCATCGTAGACATTTCAAACTACATTCTCATCATGCTAGAAAAATTCTCAAACAATTCTTTCTTATTTACTTCAAATATGATATCATTGACTCAATGAATATCCTAAATTTTTAGTCCTTAAATATTTTTTCATAAAGATTGTAGCTAAAACAACTACTCTCGAATTCCCAATTAATTATGTTCATATTTAATTGAACATAACAAGATATTTGTGTTTGTTTCAAGTCATATAAATCTTTCTACAAATTCCAGACCTTAGCTTCATCATCATCAAGTTAACACCCTATAGGTTGTTTGATGTAGACCACATATTTAAGCACTTCATTCAAGATTATCACCATTTTAGCTATTTTTTTTCATAAAAAATATATTTTTTATAAATATTTATATTATTTAAATATATATTATACAATAATTATAATAGTAATGGTAGAAAATATTATTTTTATAAAAATAATTTTCTTACTTTTATTTTATTTTATGTATATATTATACTTACATTTTTCTTAAAATATATATATATAAGTTTTAATATTCTCTTTTTTATTTTATATATATATATATATTATTAAATTTATTATATATATATTATACTACATAACACTACCACATGACAAATATTTTTCAGTATAAAAAATGGCATTTATTAGTGATTTTAACATGCTAATAATTCTAGCACCGTTAAAGATTTATTCTCTTTTTTAGGTCTAAACATGCACTAATAAATCCCACCATTCCCAACACTAAATTTTGTAGTCATAAAGGTTTAATTTTATCAATGGTTATTTAGCATTGATAAAAGGATGATTTATTAGAGTTATAACTAATGCTAATAAAAGAACTCCCTTGATGCTTTAGTTTGATACTAAATAAACAACACATTATAGTCATCAATAGAAAATATAAAAAATTAATTATAGATATTAAATAATTACATATAATAGATAATATATTTACATTTCACTATTTATAAATAGATTTACATTAAATAAATTTTTTAATATACAACTATAATGATGTAAAATTCACCTAGGGACAAATATAAGTAGAACTAATATAATAAATAATTTAACACTCATTAGAAACCTTCTCCTTTGTTTGACATAAAAGCATACAAAACAAACAGGTGCCAATAATCAAAACAATTCATATTATATTATTACCATAAAAAAAGAAATAAAAACAAATTATAATTGTAATTACATATAACACATGATATGTTTCAATAGATATGATGCTTGTATAGCCTTTAAATGTAAAAAATGAGCTACTGATCATTTTTCGAGATTTGTATGATAATTTGATTCTATTTGATTGCTTTTTAGCACGTCAAACATGTTTCTAACTACATTAAGAGTTAAAATAAACAATATTCTTTAGCACATTTAGACTATGATTCACATTGTAATGATATTAAATTAATTCATAATGTTCAAATATGAATTAATTATCCTTCTAAAATTTCATGACAATAAAAGTGTGTTTTCTTGGTTTTGAGAAAGTGATACATTTTTTGAACTAAAATGACACATATAAATTAAAAAATGCATACTTTTAGGAATACCAATCCCTCTTATCAAAATGAAGTTAAGTTATATCCTATAAATAATAAATGATTTTTTATCATTTCTATAATGTACCATGACAATCGAAGGGCCTTTGCTCATTTTTTATCATGTTATCTAAAATTTGATCATGTAATTCATGTTATAAACCAAAATATCACATTAAATTTAAAATACACACTTTAATTAATATTGGAAAAACAATATTTCATATTGATGTTTGATTAAGTCCTATAGGTGAAAAATGAATAATTTCTTATTGATATAATGTTTCAAAATAATCTGAGTGTTCTTGCTCATTTTTTAGCATGTGATGGATATTCTAATCTAAAATGTTTCCTTTCAATTAAAGACGTGCACTTTCATTCATACCAACAACACCACATTTTAAATTAATTTATTAAAATTCTTATATTTCATGAAAAAATCAGTGATCATATTCTTAAAGATTCATGAAAATATAAGTATGCTTTCATAATTTTGTGTATGTGACGAATATTCTATACAAAAAGTCACTTTTAAATTAAAACATGTACTTCCAGGAATATTGAACATATTGTATGTCAAAATTAATTTTATTCAAAATTTATATGTCAAAATGAATTATTGATAATTTTATTACAATCTCGTGACAATACATGTGTTTTTATCCAATTTGATCATATGGAACATGTTTTAACTAAAAAAGACACTTTAAAATTAAAAACACACACCTTCAATACCATCATAAACTCTGTGTGTTATAATTATGTTTGGTTAATTATTATAGGTCAAAAATGAATTGTTTTCATTTTATTATAGTTTTATAACGACTCGAGCATGTTTTCTTGGTTTTGAACATGTGATGCCCATTTTGAATTAAAATTACACTTATAAATGAATATGTATGAATTTCAAACATATCAACCATGCCATATGTTCAAAAAAATTGGTTAATTATTATAGGTAAAAAAATGAATGATTTATCATTTACATTATGTTTTAAAACAATTCAAGTGAATCTTTTTGGTTTTATGTTTGTGAAGGGTATTTTGAACCAAACTATCACATAAATAAAAAACATGAACTTGTAATAATAATAGACACCACATGTCATAATGATGTTGAGTTAAGTCATATAGGTCATCAATGAAAAATTGATAATTTTCAAAAGAAATTATAGAAATCTAAGTATGTTTTCTTAGTTTTGAGCATGTGTTGCATGTTTTGATCAAAATTGTAACATTTTTAATTAAAAACATGCATGATCAGTCATATAAGGTACATTGAAATCCGTAATAATTTCTGGTTAATTCATATTGTCCAAAAATGAATCATCGATCATTTCAAAAAAAAATCACTATAATATAAGATTGTTTTTTTATTTTGAGCATTTATTGAATATTTTGAACAAAAATGTAACTTTAAAATTAGAAAGAGGCACTTTTAGTCGTATCATTCACATCACATACTAGAATTTTATGTGGTTAATTACTAGATGTCAAAAAGTAATCATCTATACTTTTTTTATGTTATCACATCATTTCAAGAACATTTTATTTTATTTAAGCATGTAACCCATAATTTGAAATAAAATTTCACTTTTAATTCAAATACATTCACATTTATACCTATCAGACAAAACATTGGCTTGAATGATGCTTGTGTAACACATATAGGTCATAAATGAATCGTTGATCATTTTTATAAATATTTATGTATTGGAATACTATTTTTGTTTCCAAATATCCCATGTGATTTTTGTTTTGACGATCTCAAATACCATACATATGTTTTGGATTATTTTGATCTTAATTGTTTTCTTCAGGTTATTTTGTTCTTAATTGTTTTCTTCAGGTTTTATCATTATTTTTTCTCATTCTATTGAAATCTAAAATTTATAATAATTTTCTAGAAGTTTTCCATATTATAGAAAATTAGTTACATGAGGCATTTGGCTATATGGATAAATGTTTATGTTGAAATATTAGCTACATCAATCATCTACATAAAGGAAATGCCCATAAGAAATAGCTACATCGAACAATAAACTTTTACAATTTTATTTGTGAAGTTAATGACTATGTGAAATGACTAAATTGAGATTTGGCTATGTATATAAATCTTATATGTGGATAACAACAATGTGTATCAATTAGTATATGTGAATTCAAATCTTTGGAATTCAGTAATGTGGGGATCTAGAATCATCTACATCATTTTGCAACATAAAATTTATTAACCTTGGTGTACTTTAAATGGGAATTAATGATATCATGCATGATTTAAATGGTGGATTACCTATTTATTGTAAAAAAAATTATAAAATCGTGAAAGTACTAATAAAGGAAATAAGTACAAGGATAATTTAATCATTAGTACTACTACTTAGATATTTCAGAAAAAATGACTTCTGGGATTTAATTCTAGGACCCAAATTTTATAGAGATGATGTTGTGTAATTAAATGATAAGTTTCGAGGTTTTTTATGTGTGGTGTGAAGAAGTAGTGAAAATAAAATAAAATTAACACACGTACTTTCACTATAATCAATCATCTCTCTCAAGAAGCTCTCTATGTGATGCTCTATTTCTCTAAAAGAAGAATGAAAGTAAATTTTACTCTATATATGTGATACTATGATCAACATTGTTTCTTTCATAATTATCTCCAAGTGATTATTTTTATTATTACCATCTCTATTAAATATTTCTTCCATTATATCAATTATATATTACAACCCTGAGGCTTGTCTGTAAAATATATATTTATTCTCTCCCTCACTATGAATATTCTAGATAAAAGAACTTTGAAGGATGGTTTTTGTAAAGCCTTGGTGAAGCCTAATTAAAATTCCCTCATATTGTAAAATATTTAAACTATGTACACTCAGTCATGAATTCCCTAAGAAATAGAATAATTGTCCCTAAAAATGGACTTGTCTTGTGAAAATAACATACTTATAGGAGTTGAGCATTTGTGGAGGGAAGTAAGAGATTTTTGTTCCCCAAACCACTATAAATAAATATATCTAGATTTTTTTCTTCTATGATTTTATTTAAAATGTTTGATTATATAAAAAATTATCATTATTTAATCATTTATTAAAGAGTGTGGTTTTCTTTTTTAGAACATAACTCACTCCCTTTTTAGTCTTAGAGAACTTGGTCTCTGTGTTTAGTTGAAACATAAATATGGACTTCCCAGAATCGTTGATTGTGGGGGGGGGGGGTTGAATGCTCTGTATAATTCATCCAATTAGGTTCACCATTTTGTATTTTCAAAGAAACTATCAACAGTTACGACAACCACAAATGAGTATGGACCAGCTTTCCAAAGGTAGGCAGCCAATTGAGGTTTTAAACCCAATGGAACTTAGGAACTCACACTGGTTGAGAGGAGGAGAGGTCGGGCTCATCACACTCATTTGGGGGTAATATTTTCCTACATTGATACTCTCTTTTGGATTTATTATATATTTACTAATCTTTTCATAATCCTGATAAAAGACCAGTTACCCAAACAAAATGATAAAGTGTTGAATCATTTAACATGTTAATATGAGTCTGTTAATGAGTCCATAATTATGTTTCTAAGTTTCTTCATCCATTTACCACTGATGGGTAGCTTATTATATTTTGAATCCATATAACCGGGCACTCTAGAGATCACTATCATCTATATAAGGACCCAGGATTTTCATACATGGATATTACATCTTTCTTAGATGAATATTCTTTATATTACAATAACACATGCCTAAGGGGCGTAATAGTTTAGTTTCTTTTGAAATATGGTGCACATTCTTATGATTGAGATGAAATATGATGTACCTTATAGATTTTGGATTAGGATGACCACCTAAGTACCCTCTTCTTGTAGGCTTAATATGACCTCCCATGTACTGTATTATTTTAGGCTTAGGATGACCACTCATGTACCCTTTGATATCATAGAAAATTTATCATTACCCGATTAATTTGATAAAGATATAGGTACCACATATCACTTATTGAAAACTATACAAATGTGCTACATAAGACCAAAATTCATTCATTGCATTAGAACCCATGTAAATAAATGAGTTTCATAAACACATTATCATAACATAACTTATGGAAAAGAAAAATGTTTAATAAATATCATGCGTTCATAAATATAAACCATTTTGATAAAGAATAAGAATTGTATCATTGTGTTATATCCCCATTAAATCATAAGTAACACCAAAAGAAGTAATTATAGATGAAAAATTATTTTTGAAACATCACTTGAAATAATTATTAAGGAAAATATCACTTCCTTTATGAAAACAATTTTTTACAGTGGCGTACAATTATAAATTAAATACATTTATTTGAAAATAAAACATGTAATATTTTAAATAAAGCTTCATAAAATTAAGGGATCCTGATGGTTTGAAAATCCACTCATTTCATATAATATAAAATATTCCTTCTATAGTTTTTTTTGAAATTTCACAAAGCACCTTGTTTGTAAAATGGAAAAATATTCTTTTAAACCCATTTAAAAAAAGTAAAATAGGTTTAAAAATGAAATTAAAAATTAATAATAGTGCAGTAAATTCCATTTTTATTTTTCTGAAACATGTATATGGAAGATAAATATCCCCCAATTTATAATTAAACATAATCAATATTGAATAATAATGAGATTGTGAAATAAACCCTTACCACTTTATAATCAGTCGAATAATATGTCCTGTGAAGGAAATAAAATTTTATGGATATTTAAATACCATAATCCTAAAGATAATAATCATAAAAGGCATTCATGGGAAATAAATACACCACACACAAAAACATGTAGTGTATAAGGAATGTGACCCATAAAAATAAAAGTGAGAAAAAATCCATTATCTTAAGTCTTGACTTCCTTCATACATTTTAAAACCTCATGTATAATAAATATAAGTTTATTATAAATCTAATAAGAAACCATATTAATATATATAATACCATATATGAATTACTTAAGACATTATAATACTCATTTATTAACAATTCCATGTTAATGTTTTGTTTCGGGAAATAACTTCTTCTTCTTTCTGACATGTTTTCACTTTTTATATTTGGTGCACTTACCTAAATCATGATTTCATAATATAAACATTAATAACAATGATATTAATATAATATATATATATATTCATTATATATTTATTTATGGAATTCCAATGAATTGTGAAAAAAATAAACCATTCATGGAGACGGTAGGCCATATGTACACATCAACGTTGTTTTCATTTTCCTTTCAGATTAAAAAAAGGCAAATGTAAATGATATATTATCATTAAATAAAGTTTTTTATTTCACATTGATAGAGAAAATATTTTCTTTGTTTTTTATTGATTAATTCAAATATTTTGATCACTAATTTTTTTTTTAATTTGTGTTATTTACATCAATTTTGGATTTATAGTTTCTTTTGAGCCCAAATGTGAAAACTACTTAATTGGGAAATTTAGACACATTTTATTATCTTTGGTAAATAACGTATATCTTTTAAAATATAAATAAAATTCATGTTATTATTTTTTAAGGGGATTCATATTGTTATTTTATTCATCTTTGTCTTCAAGACTCAGATTTTATTTGGTCATCCATGGGTTATAAAAATCCACTCACATTGGCCAATTATTCTGGATGACTTCATGGACCCCAACTCAATGAATTAATAATAAATAGATAAAAATACATCAAATGGGGATAATTATAATTGTAATGGCGAGAAAATTAAATGGGGTGTTCGTCTGTTGAATATTATGATGATTTTCCGTCATTATGGCGGTCCATGGATGCTCAAATTTTTGGGGTAGAAAAAGGAAACATTCATCCAGAATAAAATCTCGTATTTAATGGACCTTATATCATACTACAGAAAGAGGATCAATAAAAAAATTTCCATGAATTTAAAAAGGGATTTTGGAAGATCTTTTAAGAATACACAATGCCAAAATCCAGCCATTAAATTGGCCTACCATGATCAAACATTCGCTGAACAAAATCTCCAAGAAATATCAAAGAGAGATTTTGAAGATCATTAATTTGAAGACCGGAGGATAGAACCCCCTTTTCTTTTATAAATAAGAGTTAAACCATTCTGAACGGGAGAAGAGCACCACACTCGGAGATAATAAGAAGCCAAGGGGCAGTCATGGACCATCTCTTTCAGCATCATTATGTTTATTTCTTTTATTTTCCTTATATTAAAATGTCTCTCCTCTATCGTATCGTCTCACCTTCCCCATCCATGGAGCGGAATTTTCATTTGAGTGATCGAGAAGAAGGGAGGATGGACCTATGTGTGTTCTTGAGTTCTTGTGATTGAAATGATTCAAATTTCATCTTATTTCTTATTTTTTTCAATTCTTATTTCCATTTTAAATTCCGAATACGGTTGTGTTAGGTTTTCATTTTGTTATTATAAATTTCTTTGGTCGATGATCACATTTCCCTTCACCCAATTCTAATCTATATACAATGGAAAAAGATTAGGGTTGGTTGGTGAGTGCTCGATAGTATTCAAGAACATGTGCCCTATTTTATGTCAAAGTATTGATTTATTAGGTAACAACAATTCCATGTCAGTGATTTTACTAATTAATCCAGAAAACTTCTACAACCCTAAAAACATTGGAAGGAGAAGAGACCAATCTAATGTTTTGAATTCAAAAATTAGCCTCACATCCATCTGACCAATAGCGAGAGAGGACTCAGTAGATGAATCTCTCTCTTACCAGTTAAAGGAAGAAAAAGAGACAAAATTTGGAAACCATGATGGTACATCACTTGGTATAGTCAAACCCAATATGATCACCATCATTATCATTTGTTAACCCCATTAAATTAAAGATGTTTATTTCTCTCACATTCATTCACATTAATCAAAACCAATCCTTTTCAGAAATCCTATAAAAACTGACATCCTTGTTTTGAGTGCAATCTTCTTCAGGGGACTACCTAGGATCAACTACTATACTATACATAGGTAATTAAAATAATGTTTTCTATGCCCCACAATAGGTTTGTGTCAAACTTCGCAAAATTTCTAGGGAGTTAGTGCCACAATCTAATTGTAAATTTTTTAACCTTTTTCAAATTAAAAAAAAATTACAAAAAAAATTCCATGATGTTTTTAAATGATGATTTCTCTAATTCATGGAAAAATTACCTACCGATGAAAGAACCAATTATTTTCACACCCTTGTACATGAGGGATGGGGTTTCCTTTCTTATTATACAGGTGAGGTTATTTTGGAAGTAAAATAATGAGGATGATGCATTAAATGAATTCATAGATTACTAGAGGGAGGACATGAAAAAATAATTTTTCTGAAGCAATGGAATGAGTGTTAACTAACTTCTCCCATTAATTTCTATTGTTTTATGAAGTTTTCAAGGTCCAAGAAGATCCACCCTTAGACATCCTTAATTTTTCTAAGGAGATCCATGAAATGGAGGAGACCGACTACCTACCTCTATCAACTACTACTCAACTCCAAGAGGTGCATTCCAATGAAGAGGATATTAAAGATGAACATACTCAGGGAGATGATCTTTTCATGAAAATGTTATCTTCTAATTTAAATAAAAATCAATCGTGTATCACCTCCCCTTGATTGAAACATTCATGTTTAGAAAACTTATGTTTTTTACTTGGAGGATGATAAGAAAAATAATATGAACCAAAAGAGGAACAACTGGGGCTCCCCAAACATGTTGATCATTTATTAGAGGGATATCAAGAGGAGATCAAAGTGGATTTTCATGAGTAAATAGAGACAGAGGATGCATACATTGAAAGGGAATATTTTTATATTGATTCTTCAAGGATTAATTCTTTTCAAAAAAAATTAATCTCAAGAATTATCTATTCTTATTTAAATGATGCAGCTTACCTTGAGAATGAAATGGTTAATGAAAAAGAAATTTGGAAAATGAAAACCAAGAAAGAGGAGGACTCATTCATTATCCCACCTCCACTATAAAAATTTTATCACATTATCATTGAGGTGTATTTAGTATTATATATCAGTAGATTCCTCAATAGAAAGGAAAACCTGTATGCTTGAAAGAAGAATTTTTCTTGGTTCATGAGAAAGAAACTTCACCCAACATCAGATTGGGGATAACCGATTAGAACATCCCATATGAAGGTTGTCAGAACCCAAGGACCACATGGGAGATTAAACAATGATTTATACTTCTTTTGTCAATAAAATTATATTTTCATTTCATTTAATAAATTTATCGTGATATTTTTTTCAGATTATTTAGGCTCTCAAAGAGTAACACATATAATCCTAACTCAACATTGAATTTTCAATAAATCAGTTTGTACCTCTCCTTTACACATTCTTTCTTATTGTGATTCATTTTAAAATATTCTTAAATGTTAAATCCATTTAAGTGCATTGATTACAATGCATCATTTAATTGTGGGGGAGGGAACCTTTTTAGATTAATATTTTTATTTTTTGTTTGGTTTACTATTTTTATAAAAAAAATCAGATATTTGTGTGTTTAGTTTTTAAAAATTTAGTGTGCTGTCAAAAAATTTGAGTTGAAATGATTATCATTTCTATTTTTGAAACTTCTGTCAATGACTGAACCAATCTATTCCATGACATGGAGCACAAATGAATGATGAAATGACTTTGTTTCAAGTTCATATCTTTTGGAATTTCATGAAATTTAATCTAATATATAAATACCATGCAACATCTCACTATCTTCATTTTTGAAATCACTTTCTTCTGAGGATTATTTACCATTTTTTCCATATTCTTTACATTCAAATCACTTTTTGAGGGAACCAAACCATGCATGCTTTAACTAGAATTTGATTTATTCCTATCAAAAAATGAGGGTTTGAGGCACTTGTGTTTTAAATGATTGAGGCATTTATTTGTTTTCAAGACCCCTTTTCAACAAAAAAAACATTTTTATAGTGGCCTACCTTTTAAGTTAATCCTTTTAACCTTTATAATCCATGAACAACCTATTAGGTTAGCCACATTAAAAGCCAATTTTCCCTATCTGACCTGCACTTGTGGTGAAATTGCATGATCTATTTGAACTTTAGTGCTAGGAAGGATATATTGTGGTTCACTGCCTCATTTGGTGATACATTGGGTGGGAAATAAAATATTGAAAAGATGATGTTTCTAAGGAAGATTTTATTTAGTTAAAAGTTTTTCCTTTCTGGAGCTTTAATAATAAAAGAAGTTTTACCTTCCTAGAGCTTCCAAAGCTGAAAGGAAGTTGTGCATGTCTAGAGATTTCAAGAAAAACTATGTTTGAGAAGATGGTTTTGATGGTGAAATACTAAATGGAATAGATTTTCCATGATAATTCATGAAGATATATCTAATTCTCTACCAAGGGGAAGATAAGGAGCCCATACTGGAGTGAAAATTATAATCTTGCAATTTTGTTTCAAAAATAGCTAAGC
The DNA here is from genome assembly GCA_963277665.1 of Viscum album. NCBI lineage: Eukaryota > Viridiplantae > Streptophyta > Magnoliopsida > Santalales > Viscaceae > Viscum > Viscum album. The sequence continues at coordinate 1,542,791,493 of OY728155.1, read as the reverse complement.
CCTCCTATTTCGGACTCAAAATTTTTAACATCTAAATCCTACCAACCAAAAGCCACAAAACAACCTTGGAAAGTCTACATGAGAAAAACATTTCCTTAACTCACATTGGGTAGAGATGTAGGAATTTATCAAGTCCATGGTGACTCTTGCAAGATTTTGGATGAGACAAGCCTTGTTGAACATTTACAATTGTGAGATGAGAGAAAATTCATGTGAGGTAGGTGTTTTGTGTGAAAAGGATAATAAATGAAGTGGAAATATATTAAATAATATAAAATAGAGAACATTAAATAATTGTTTTTTATGAGGCAGGATAGGTTTTTGTTTCATGGTTTGGATTTGGTAGATTTCATTGATATGTGTTTTTTATTTGATTTGATTTAATGTTTACTTGTCCAGGAGTCCAAGTGGTAAGTGTGGGGTAATTTATAGAGAAACTATTTTCATCATTTTTTATTAATTAATTAAATTATTTAATCATATAAAAATAATGAATTTGTGTTATTCACTTCAATTTAGGATTTATAGGTTCTTTGGAGCTTAAATGTGAAAACTGCTTAATTTGGGAATATAGACTGATTTTAATATCTTTGGTAATTCATCCATATATTTTAAAATTCAAATATATTTTATGTTATTATTTCTTTATGGTATTACTACAGTTATTTTCTTCATCTTTTTATTCAATACCAGGATTTTATTCTGCCGTCCAAGGTTAATAAAAATTCACTCAAGTTGGAAAATTATTCTGGACGACTGTGTGGACCCTACCTCAAGGAACTGATCACACATCAGTCAAAACACATCTAATTTGAGTGATTAAAATTGTAATGAAAATAAAATAAAATTGGTTCTTAGTCATTTAATGATTATAATGGTGTTCATTCATTAAGGTGGCCCATGGATGCTCCATTTGTGGGGAAGAAAAAAGAAACATTCATCCATAATATAATCTAATATTTAATTGGACATATATAATACTACATAGGGAGGATCAATCATAAATTTTTGGATGAAATGTAAAATAGATTTTTGGAAGATCTTTCAAAAAGACACCATTCCCAAATTTGGCCATTAAATTTCCCTACCATGATCAAACATTCGGTGGACAGAATCTACAATAAATATAAAAGAGAGATTTGGAAGATATTAAATTTGAAGACCGAAAGATGGAACCCCCTTGGACAATATAAATATGATTTAAACCATTATGAGGGGTAGAATAACACCACACTCGGAGATGGTAGAAAGCCAAGGGACACTCGGGGATCATCTCCTTTAGTATCGTTTTGTTTTGTTCTTTTATTTTCTTTACTTTTTAAAGTCTCTCCTATCCCACATCATCTCACTTGCCCCATACATGGTGGGGTATATTCATTTGAGTGATCAGGATTAGAATAGGTTAGACCTATGTGTGTTCTTGAGTTCATGTGCTTGAAATGAATCAAATTGCTTCTTCTTTATTATTATAGTTTCAATTCTTTATTCATTTTGAAATTTTGAATGTGGTTGTGTTAGGTTTTGGTTTTGTTATTATAAATTTCTTTGGTTAATGATAACATGTCCCTCCAAAAAATTATAATTTTTATATGGTGGAACATGATTAGGGTTGGGTGGTGAGTTCTTGATGGTATTCAATCAAATTTGTAGGATTGTATGTCGGAATATTGGTTTATTAGGGAACAAAAATTCATGGTCAAGGATTTCTCTAATTTATCAAGAAACCTTCTACAAACATAAACAGTTTGGATGGAAGGTAATCCAATCTATGTTTTTGGATAGGAAAATTCTCATCACATACATCTGACCAAGGGAGGGAGAGGACTTGGTAGATAAATCTCTCTCTTACTAGTTAAAGGATGAAAACGAGATAAAATTTGGAAACCAGATGGCATAGCACTATGTCTAGTCGAACCCAATACAGTCACCATCTTTATCATTTACTAACACTAATAAATTCAAGATGTTTATTTCTCTCATATTCAATCAAATTAATTATAAACAATCATTTTCATAAAACCTACAAAAACTGACAACCCTGTTTTGTGGGCACTCATTCTCAAGAGACTACCCAGGATCAAAAACTATACTCTACATCGGTAATTAAAATATTTTTCCCATACCCCACAATAGGTGTTCATAACACATATATCACATATATTTATTAAAACCATCCTTAATACATTCCATAAAACATGTGAAAGAATAATATCACTTCGCGATGCGGTAGTTCGCCGTACACACAAATGTCGTTATCATAATCACAAAAACTAAAAATCATGAAGATATGTGTGATATATAAATTTAATTATCATAATAATATATGAAAAATAATATATATCATATATAAAATATAAATACATCATTATTACCAACCTTTAAAGGTGATAATGGAAGAAATAACGACATTGGTTCATGAGGCGGTAGTTCGATGTACACATGAACAATGGCTGTGTATCCCATTTGATTGAATTGACTGATGATTTAGTCCATTACCTTAACATAACTACATATAAGTAAAACAAATATACTGAGGTTAGTATATAAACATTAAATATAAATAATTTAAGTGGTTTGAGGAATAAATAAAGCAAAAACATTTGTTGATGAACGTTACCTCTTCTTTTGATATCTCCTTTTAGTTTACATCAAAGGACCTACTTGTTTGGATTTCTAAACAAATTAAGGATTATGCGGTTAAGGGACATAATTTGGGAGGATATGTGGATAATTTTGGATAAAAAATAATTTTTTAGAGTGAATTAATAGAACAAGGTGTTCCCTTATATAAGGGAGGGGAGGGGCACTTTTCGAATTTCTCAAATTACTAATATATAATAAATTATATCTTAATCCAAATAACAATAAAGGATATTTATTAGAATATAAGATATAATAATGTTATAATATCATCAAAAAATATATTTTATCAAATTTTTGTGTTATTTTAAACCTTATCAATTTGATAAGCTTCTATTTAACCCATTTTAATTTTATCGACGGTAACAAATCTTTCTATAATAAGAAGGAATGATTTTTACTTATAAAGTGTAACTTAAACCCTAAATGGAAAATTGATGATAATTTAGACTATATATAATACCACTTTTTCTTATTTAATTTTTTTTTCTATTTATAAAAAAATAGTAAAATATTATTTTCATAAAATATCATGTGTCAATTTTGACACTAATCATTAATTTGACTCTAATAAACATAATAAAATAATGTATACTCTGAAAATATCATTTAATACTCCCCTAATAAATTACAATCATATATAATATTCCTGGTTCACCTTAATTAAGACAAATTATATTTATTATAACATTTCTAATATCATTTAATTGATTATTTCATTAATTTATTAATTACGACATTATCATTGTGTAATTATTTATGAAAATTATTTTTCACTAAACTTTTAAAATATATTTTAATGATTTATATAAAGCATTTATATTTCTTAATAATATATATATATTCATTCATATCTTCTATTTATCCCCAAATTAAAAATATTATACTTATTAAAAATAAGAGGGTGACATTTTTTCACCCTCTTTCATTTCCATAATATCTATGTCATTTTTATAGGAAAGTATCATATAAATAATTAAATTCCAATAATTAGGTCTTAAGTTCATAATTAACTTCTTTAAATTTCATTTTGGTAAGTTTTAGTGTAATTTTATATTATTTAAAATATAATTTTTTACCCTTAATTACCTGATTTACCCTTTGTTGTGGTAATAAAATTATTAAGTTTTCTATTCATAATGTCTAAAAAGGGACCTATTTACTAAATTTTGACCATGTTATTAAAAATATTAAACCTGTTATTTAAAATTCATAACAAATAAGTTGCTAAAATTAATTCAAATTTAAACCCAAAGACGGGGTGAGAAAGAGGGGTTTTTAAGTGAATATGTTCAAAGGTTAACTAAATTTTTCAATCTAAATTCAATATGAAATTTTTTCCAATGAACTAAACTGGATTAAATTATATAAAATGTAGCTAATTTTACTTTAAAACCAATAAAAATATAAATTTAAAAATATAAATTATTTAGGCTTTAAAAACTATTTTCAATTAAAATTCAGAATTTTTCAACATTTAACAAAACACAAAAATTGTAAGATGAATAAAAAAATTCAACCAAAGAAAATTTTTATATATATATTTCAAATAATATGTTTATTTATTTCAAATATAATTTATAAAAGTTACAAAATTGAGATTTAAAATAAGTGTTCCATCAAATGGAAGAAGACCTGTTTTCTATAAATATTCAGTTTTTGAGCATAAAACTAGATTTATAAAATGTCTAGAAAACACATAAGATTAATTTCAAATATATATATTAAAAATTATATATATATATATATATATATATATATTTTTCATTAATATAATCCAAAAATACTTATTTCATTATTTTATTTCTAAAAAACATACATGCGTGGATTTAAATAGTTTTTCTGAAAAAGATTTCCTTTTAAATTAGAAATGGTTTTACATTTGTAAATCATACTTTCATAATTTATTAAATACTATTCATACCCTCTATAATAATAGATAAATTATAATTTTCTTATTTAAAAAATTATAATAATATTATTAGTTTTGGTAGATACTCATTTTTGTGTGTAATACAAGTTAATCTAGTTTTGCATGTAACCCAAGACATCAAATAAATAAATTTTTTTAAATATAAAAAAATATATTTCATAAAAATATATGTGTGTTACATTATACCCCCCATAAATTAATTTATCCCATGAAATTTTTCAGGGTCATCAAATTTTTTATACATGAATGTTTCTTTAATAGAAACCCGCCTCATAAAAATGAATACTAAAACATCCTTAAAAAAAGGAATTATTCAAACTTAATGGTAAACCAACATAACTCATAACTAGGTTGTATACATAGATGAACATATGTGGAAAGTGAAAACATAGACATATAAGATAAAACAAACTATCAATTCCGAATGGAGAGTGATAGAGAATATGGTCATTATAAGGTTAATGTCCACATGAATATGGAACAAATATGTATGAAAAATGTTATTGATAGCATATTCAATTATGATAACAGGATATCATTTTATTACATTAGTAAAATGAGAAAATATACTGACTTTATTTCATATCAAAAGTACAATATCTCTCTTTGTTTGTGTCTTGATATATTTATGCTTCATCTCTCACTCCAAGAAATTAAGTTGAGGTTGTAATGCCTACAGAACTAATGGATCATAAGATCCATAATGGGACTAAATCCTATTCCTTCCATACCTAGTTTTCATCATAATAGAATGGTTAGTATAGTTTATCTAATATTAATAAAAATTTATAAGATGAAGTAAAACATTATTCTCTAAAACATCATCCAAAGTTCAACTTAAACAATTTATTAAATGGTTACCTTAATGAACCATCCAAATGATTACAATCCAATAATTTGGAAATAATGTTACTTAATTTGAAAAATAAAATCATCAATAATCCCCCAAAAACGTGATATATCTCTTAAATTTCACATACCAAACATGAGAAGACAATCATAATTTATTCTCTTGAAACATTGTAATAACCTAAAAAAACCTATTGAATACACTAATGCTTTTTCATTCCTTATTTAAACACTTTTCAAATTCAAAAATATTTTTATTAGATCCTTGGGTTCATCCTTATACTGGTATAATATGTGATTTCATTATTCAAAAAAACATGTAGATTATAACATGGAATTTCACTAATGGATGAACATTAATACTTTCAAAAGGATTATTCCTTAAAAAACAAACATAAAATTCCAAAATAACGAGAGGAGGATAAGTCTTCTCAAATTATCATGGTTTAATTAATCCATTATGATAGAATAATACTTCCATTTATCCTTTTTCCTTAGATGTTTTTGATACTTATCATCCACATTAGTCCTTGTATTAGATAACTTGTTAGCCTAATGCCCAAACATTTAGAAAATGAAGCATTAAATTATAGGAGGTGTACTCTTTGGATCTTTCTATTTATCCCCATTACATTAGTAGTAAAATTCATGAAGACTTTATTTCCCATACATAAAACATTTTCCAATCCCATTAATATAATTTTTTCCAAATTACCTTCCACACATTGGCCATAAAGTAAATCAAATATTATTCTCTCCATAGTTTTTAGAATTTCCATTAAATTTTGTCATTCATTTCTTATCGCAACCAAGACATTAATGGGAAACTCGAATCTCACTTTTTTTAAAGAATATGAGGAAGGTGCATGCTGGAAAATAATTTTTTGAACTCATCCCATTAATTTAAGTCAATTTTATCTTATTTACTAGTATTCTTGATAATTTCTCACCACTGATTCTCTTCACCTTCTAAGCGATAAGCTCCCAACAAAACGTTTTTCATGTTCTGATCAATAGAGAATAAAATATATCATTTTATTATTAAAGATTCATTTATAAGAAACTGGTGGATTATAAATTACACAAAAATAAAGTCTCTATTTTATTGAAAAGGATTCAATAAAACATTTTTCCCTAATTTGGTTATTTGGAATCTTAGCATGATCCTTGTCTTGATATGGTCATGTGGTCATAGAAATAAGGGTTTTCATTCCATCTTCAATAAAATTTGGTTTCACTGAAGGTACATCACTTCATTTTCCATTGCATTCCTCATTAACATGCTTTATTTGGGTTCTATCCATTGAGTAAAACCAGAATGAATTGTGTAATAAACACTAATCATAGACATAAAACAACAAGATCGAGTGAAATTGCTTATAAAATTTCACTCCATGACACATTTGGTTTAATTCTATGTTATTCATGATCATTAATAAAAAACTATAATTGTAACCTAAACATTGACATATCCTTGGGGATCTTACTAAGTATTTATCATACTCATTTAAAAATATTGACTATCCCTTTTCTTGGAAATGAACTATAACAACCTAGGATTTTCATTCATATATATTACATAATTTTTTTATTAATATTATTTATATTAAAAAAACACATTCCTGATGACCATAATAGTTTAGTGCCTTTGTAAACATGGAATACATTATTATGATTTGGTGAAATATATTAAACATCTTTAAAAAATATCTTCCCCTTAAGTACTCTAACATAAAACTTCTCTAAAAACCCCTAAGGATTGAAACATAAGAATTTGTGAGCTCAGATACTTAGTAAGGGTACACATTGAAGATAAGTAAGAATAACTTGTTCATAATGGAATGAAAATAAGAGAATAAATTTTAAATAGAATACCCTATATATATCAAAGATAAAATTATTGAATCATGGAATTAGAGATTGGAAGATCATAAGACATGAATTATAATATAATCAATGAACATGAGCCATGAGAGCATAACAATGGCATAAGACATCGAATTTGTGGTATAGACATAAGATTAAAATATCTTATATCAATGATACCTACAAAAAAATTCATAGTATGTTAGTATTGGGATAATAACTCATGTACCTGCTTCAGGATTTGGATTACCTCTCATGTACCTTTTAGTTTTGGTGTTATGATGACATCCTATGTACCCTTTTATCCTGGGATTAGTATGACCTCCTGCGAACCCTCTTATCATGGGCTTAGGATGAACTCATGTGTACCATTTTAGTTCATAGAACATTTATCATTAATCAAAAAACTGGAATAAGATATATGTCCCACCCATCACTTATTGAAAAATATAAATATTTGTTTAAAAAAACCATAAATCATTCATCACATTAGATCCCATGTAAATAAATGAGTTTCATAAACACTTCATCATAATGTAACTCATGGAAAAGAAATAAGTTTCATAAGTATCATGAAATCATAAACACAAACCATTTAGATAAATAATAAGAATGGTATCATTCAGTCCTTTACCCAATAAATCATAAGTAACACCAACAAAATTCATCTTATATGGAAGAATGAATTTTGAAATATCACTAGAAATATTTCTTGTAGAAAATATCCTTTCCATTATGAAATAATTTTTTAAAGAGCCAAACAATTATAAATGAAAAACAATTATTTGAAAGTAACATTTTATACTTGTAAAGGAATCTTTAAATCATAAGGCATCATGATTTTGGAAAAATCCACTCATGACCTATAATTTTAAAAACATTCCTCCGATATTTTTGCCAGGAATTTTACAATATACCTTGTTTAGAAAGCGAAAAAAATATTCATTTAAAACCCTTTTTCTAAAAAGTAAAATATGATTAAAAATTAATTTAAATATTCTTAAGAGAGTATAAAATTAATTTTTTAAAAAAATTAGGAAATATGGACATTTAAGATAAATATTCACCAATAGAGACTTAAATATAAAAAATATAAAATAATATTGAGATTTTGAAATAAGCCCATACCAAATTATAATGACTTGAATTATATGCCCCATGTAAGAAATAAAATTATATGGATATATAAATAAAATTATATTCAGGATAACACTAATAAAATACATTTATGGGTAGTATATACACTACACAAATGAAATATGTAGTGCAATAGGAATGTGTCCCATAAAGATACAAGTGAGACAAAAATCTGTTACCATAAGTCTTGACATCCTTAGAACATGTTAATAACTCTTATATAATAAGTATAATTTTTAATAAATATTCCATAGAACCATATTCATATATAAAATACCACATATGACTTAATTATGACTTTATAATACTTGTTTATTAACAATTCCTTGTTAAAGTCATGTTTCGGGTAATAACTTCTATTTTTGTCATAAATGTATTGACTTTTTTTAACAAATCACATATAAAAAGATTTAATCATATCTAGAATGATTAAAAATATATAAATATCATATATTTTTAGTATATATGGGTTAATTGTGTTTTAAAAAAATTATAAAATAAAATAAATCGTTCATGGAGACCGAAGGTCATTCATACACTTGAACGCTATTTTCTTTGTCATTTCAGATTAAAATAATGGAAAGTATATGATATATTATAATTATAGAATACTTTTTTGGTCATTTATTTAAAAAAAATATTGAAAACATCCATAATATATTCCACGTAAAGTGTTAATGAATCACATTAGATCACGAGGTGGTAGTCGTCCGTACCCACGAACGACGTTATTGTATTCCAAAAAAAAAATAGAAACCATGATGGTATGTGAGATATAAAAATTAAAAAAATGAGAATATAATTTTAAAAATAATATATATAATAAATTAAATATAAATACATCATTATTACCAACCATTACAGGTGGTAATGGGAGAACTAATGACATTAGTACGTGATGTGGTAGTCCACCGTTAACACAAACGATGATTGTGTGTCCCATTTAATGGATGCGTATACAATTTTAGGTCATAACCTTGACATAACAACATATCAGTTTATTTAAGATACTTATTTTATTATATAAACATTAAATAAAATAATTTAAGGTGTTTAGGGATGAAATTAAACATAAACGTTTGTTTATGAAAGTTGCCTCTTCATTAGATATCTCCTTTTGGTTTTCACCAAAGGACCTCCTTGGTAAGATTCATTCCCAAAGAAAGGATTCTAGGTTGAAGGGGGTAATTTTATAGGATACTATTATAGGTTTTTTACAAACTAAATAATTTTTAAGAGTTACTAAAAGAGAATAATTAGGGCCTTTTTATAAGAGAGGGGAGGGGCACTGTTGAAATTTATGAAATAATTAATTTATACCAATTAAATACTAACTAAAATAATTAACAAGGAAATTTATTCATATATAAGATATTATAAGATTTTAACATCCTAAAATAATAGATTTTAGAATTTTTTTTGTGTTATTTTAAATATTATAATTTTGGGCAACCCTTAGTTAACCATTTTTAATTTTAACTAAGCTAACAAAATTTTCAGTATTAAGAGGATGTAATTTTTACTTGTAAATGGTCAATTAGACCATACATGTAAAATTTATGATAAGTTAGACAATATATAATAATTTTATCTTTATTTATTATTTTAACTATTTATGAATAATTTAATAAATTTATTTTTTCATAAAATAGCATAAGTGTAAATTATAAAACATTTCATTACATTAAATTTATGCAACATAATACAAAAATATATATTCAAAAATTATTTAAATATAATAATAATATATCATATTAATTTTTAAAATTAATATATTGTAACACCTGAGAATTTTATGAGAAATATTTTGTTTTTATGTTATATAAATCATCAAAGTAATCTTTCACTACACACAACACTAGCTTGGCTTGCTTTACACGCAACTGCGACCTTCCTCGATAGCTTGCGTCATACGTAATACCGAGTTTCACTAAACAATGATATGATATTAAAATATTATTAAAACTAGCGGTTATGAATAGTACTAACGGAATTTTTAATTTTATAACATATTAATTCAACTTATACATTTTCTAGAATGAGGTATAAAAGCAAAATCAGTTTTTTTGGATAAAAGAAATATTTTTCAAAAAATACAGTTTTGCCGCCTTTTGATGGTGCACCCACATTAAATCTAGTTTTTGACATGTTTATTAGTTAAATTTGACAAAATAAAATTCTTCTTTTGAATCAGGGTATAAAAATTTACTTTGGATAAATTTTTGATATTTTTCTGATAACTTTCATATTTTGATGAATAGTAAAAATACGCTAATTTTTAATTAAAAACAACTTTTTTCATTTAGATAATTTATATGGATAAATTATAATATTGAATGGTTTTAAAGTATAAATAGAATATATTTTTACCATTTAATATAATTTATGTCATTAGCATTAATTTCACATTGAATTCATAGGTAATAACATTTCAATCTTTGGTAATGTTTTAACTTCTAAAACACGTTTTCTTCACAACGGGATTTATTTTAAATTAATTACTGCAGCTTATATGTTTTTAATTTTGAAAAATGGATTCCATATTCAGAATCAGTGGGTTCAAAATTTGTTAATTTGATACTTTTTATTTTTGGGCATTATGAATAGTAAATGCGGTAAATTTTATTTACCATAGTTAAAGGTAAATCTGGTAATTAAGGGTAAATATAAGATTATAAAATTACCCTAACGCCTGCCAAAATCATATTGGATTACTAAAAGTCGACCCATATCACCTAAGAGTCGGATTAGATTCATTTAATGGACTTTTGTCCATCAAAATAATTTAATTATTATTAAAACCAATGAATGTGACAACATGTCACTTTCTTAAATCTTATAAGTATAATAATTTTAATTTGGTGATAAACTTAATGAAAATTCGAACATGAATAGTCTACATAAATATAATACAATTATCTACATCATATGAATTTATTTATAATTCTTAGGGATTAAATAATTATCATTAATTATGACACAACAGTGATGTTGAAATTATTTTATTAATTAAAATATCAAATAAATTGTTTTAAAAATATTAAAATAAATATTATATGAACTATTTAATGTGCTACACTAATTTTCTAGATACATATGAAATTTTATAAATCTATTAATGCTTTTAGTTCGAACATATCTTCTGTATATATTTTATTTAATTTCAAATAAATGAATAGTGTCAAAATTGACACTATTGTTATTTTATAAAAATAACATATTATAAATTTGTTTAAAAATCACAAAAATATTTAAAAATTATAAATTAAAATTTATATGGTATACAATGTCATAAAGTGTCAAATTATGGAAAATTCACTACACATATGTAATTATTTATAATAATTTAAAATTTAGAATATTATTACCACAAATAAAATTAAATTGATAAAAAAGGATAAATCAAGTTGATAATGTTTAAAATAAATTCCTAACATGTCTAAATTTTATTGGATGATGAGATTACCACCCTATCTCATCTAAGATTCGGATATGAGTCATTTTGGAAGTTTTTATGTGGGGATGGGATTTAATATAAACTAATATTTCTTATATTTCGAAAGGTGCCCCTCTCCTCCCTTATAAAAGGGCACCTCCTCCCTCTCTTCCTCACACCAATTTGAGCCTTCAAGATCGGCCAAACCCTGCCCATTTCACTTACCCACTTCCTTAGAAACCTACTAGAGGTACTGGTCTTATCAAAAGACCAACTCTAGTGCCTTAAGAGAAAGTTTAAAGGAAGCACTTCGAGAAAGAGGTAATACCTTCTACCGTTTTATTCAAGTTCCATTCCTCTTCTACTCCCTCTTCTTTAGTTGTATCATTATGAGGTAATAAAATCAGTATCAATTATATACTGATATGTTATTATAAATATGAAAAAACCCTATTTCACCTCTTATCCATCCTACGGAAAACGAAGTCCCCGCGCGTGCGTACGTACGGAATACCGTCTCCACGCCATGGTGTAATCTATTTTCCACCACCACCTTACTTGGATGGGTATAAGGGTGAAAGTAATGAATATATATGATTATTGTAAAGTGTTATTGATTATGAAATAGAATACATACACTCCAATACAATTCCACGATCATGGGAACGATATCATCGCTCGTGCGTACGTACGGAATACCGTCTCCACGATGTGATGCGATTCGTTCTACATGATCATCATTGCATAATGACTATATAAATGAATTGATTGAATTAATATGATATATATTACACTAATACCATTCTGGAAATGAGGTATCTATAACCTAAATAGAAGAATAAGAATTTATTCTACAAACACGCATAAGAACAAAAAGTAACAAACACCCGAATAACAAGTAGTAATGAAATATTACTAATAAGAAGCTAAGAATATTACCATATATGATATCATAACAATAAGTATGATTATGTAATAAGTCAATAACATTATTTAAATCATTATACAGGAGGTTCAGACACTTACGAAGAAAATTAGACCTAAGGTAAGGGATAATATCACCATCTCATTTTATCCGAGATTGTTTATACTTTGGTATTTACTGGGGTGTATTTTATCATCCACATCCATGTTTCCTCGATATGTAATATTTTTTCCATCCACCTAAAATTGTTTAAATCTAATTTTACCCTATGGTGAGTTTTAGTAAAAGATATGAAAGGAATCTTTTGTCGTTTTTCATATGAGGTACTTTTTGACTCTTCCGACAAAAGTACGAGAAGAATGTTTTTTTTAACTTATACGGCATGATTGGATTTTTAAAAAATTATTTCCAAGAAGATTCCTTTACAAGTTTTCAAGCTTATTTTTAATCAACTTCATTTAGTTTAGAATTGTATGACATGTTAAGAAAGGAAAAGTGTTTTTGAAGTAGAAAGGATATTTTCCTCAAGAATGGAGTTCAAGTGTTTTATGAAAATTATTTTCCATCTAAGATAATAAAGGGTTCTGTTTCTATACCTATTATTACATTGATTTGTTTATGTTGTGAAGGAATTATTTTTATGAATTTCTTTATCTTATATGAATTGTTTTATGATGTCACGATGTTTAAGATTCCCATTTCTAATACATGGGTTATGCAATGATGTATGGTTTATGATTTTGTGGAACACATAAGAATAGTATAATTATGAGATGGGTGAGACCTATATCTCCCTCCAAATAATTCGGTAAAGATTTTATATCTCATGAGATAGACATGGCTAGAACGGAAGGTTAAACAGGTTCAGTGAAACCGGACTGAAACAAGGAGTGAACTCGGTTCAGAAATGGACTTTGTCCACTAAGATAGTCTTGGCAATGAGTCTTGACTAATAAGAAATGATCCTCTATGATTATGTGTGTATTCCATAAAGTTTCATTTTTTATGTTATGATTTTTGGGATTTCATTTCACTGCTATGATTTATCCCATGTTATGAAATTATGCTCTCTTTTGCAGGTTAAGATTTCCAAAATGTTATGTTCTTATGAATCTGATGTGATGGATATTTCTTTTTTTTACCCTTACTGAGAATTTGAGCTCACCCTTTTGTATGTTTTCTTTACCCAGGTCAAGAAGAAGCTTATTAAGTAAGATATGTGAAAAGGGACTATAGATATGATGAAATAAATGGGAGACAGTGTAGACGCTTTTTGAACCATTTGTTTATGTTTCCTAGTTTCTAAAGATACTATACCTATATGGTCCTTTCATGGTTTTGTTATATGTTGTAATAAGTGTGCTTCAATTTTGAAGTAATAAAAATTTATGTAAAGTAAGGGTCATTATAGTTGGTATCAGTGGAAAGTTATAGTCAACCTTTGGAAACTAGGATGTGAAAGCCTTAGTAATAACCCTAAGGAAAAGTCTAAGAATAGAACACAATCTTAGTGTTTTAGAAATTACCATGAATAACCTAGGATAAGACCTTAAGTGTGAAATTTTATTCTTGATTATGTGGTTTTCCTATTATAATTAGTGTTGCTCACACTATTCTTCTTGGTTTTAGTCAATGGCTGGAACCTGGAGGAACCGTGTTAATGCGGAATGCGATGGGCAATACAATGATTGTCCCCCTGAGCAACCAAACGTTATGGGAGCTGGAATGCAAAATCTTGTAGCCATGCTCACACAACTTTCTCAAGCTATGAATCATGAAGGACTTCCAAATGAGCGAAGGAAGGAGCAACATTCTGTTGAATCCTTCATTAGGCAGCGTCCACCTTCATTCAGCGGGTCTACTGATACATTAATTGCTGAACAATGGATTAGTACTACTGAAAAGATATTTTCAGTTCTTCAATGTTATGAACATGATAATGTCATCCTAGCAGTGTATCGTTTGGAAGGAGATGCCGATCAATGGTGGAATCTTATTAAGAATACGAGGCAAAGGGATAAAATTGAGTCCATGGAATGGGACGAGTTCATGAACTTATTTTTCAATAAGTACTTCCCTCGTATTCTCCGAACAAAGATGGAGAAAGAGTTTATTGAACTGAAGCAAAAGGAAGATGAATCTGTTGGTACCAATGAAGCAAATTTTACAAGACTTGCAAGGTACGCCTCTGGTATTATTATCCAACCTGAGAGTAAGATTGATTGATTTTTTAGTGGCTTAAAACCAAGTCTTTGAAGGGCCTTATCCATAAGGGACTTCAATAGGTATGAGGAAATCGTTCGATGTGCTCTCAAAGTTGAGATGGAGATTGGAGTAACCCATCAGTCATATGGGTTTGATAAGAAGAATAAAATGGAATTCAAAGGAAAATCTAAAGAGCACACTGAAAAGAAGATGAGCTTTCCCTTATGCTCAAATTGTGGAAAGAAACATGGAGGGGTTGTCTTAAAGGGACAAGTAAATGTTTCAAATGTGGAAAGGAAGGTCATCAGGCATTTGAATGCTGCAATGATGGGAAGAAGATGTCTAATGATGAAAACAAAGGAAGGGACACACAGAATGAACCTACTACACATCAATGTTTCAAGTGCATGGAGATTGGGCATTATGCCAATAAATGCCCTAATCCAAGGGTTGTTGATGATGATCAACATCAAAAAAATCTTAAGGCTAAAGACAAAGTAATGTCACATGCAATTTCTATCAGCGATGTGGAGTACGATAACGATGTGGTGAAAGGTACACTTACCATCCACTCTAAAGTAGAAAATGTTTTATTTTATTCTGGATCCACCCACTCTTTTATTTATGAAGATTTTTCTAAGGGTATCACCATATTACCTCAACAATTAGATGTTGAGTTATCTGTGACAACACCTAATGGCACAACAGTCACATAAAAAGTTTATAATTCTTCCCCGATTGAAGTTTGTGGGAAAGTGCTTCCTACAAATCTTGTGATCCTTCCTATAGTGGAATTTGATTTGATTCTTGGCATGGATTGGATTTCTTTATATGGAGCTCATATCAATTGCGAAAGAATGGAAGTCACATTTCATATTCCAGATCAATCTATGATCGTCTATCGATGCAAGGATGAACATAACCTTCCAGTGGAAATTTATTCCATCTTATGGGTCTTGACTCCTCTTAATGAATGTTATTTATCTCAAGTGGTTGGTGAGAAACTCACAATTAAGAATATTCCCATTGTATGGGAGTTTGATGATGTCTTTCTGAAGGAATTGTCGGGTCATCCACCAAATCATGAAGTTGAGTTTTCAATAGAACTCGTACCGGGTGCTTTTCCTATTTCAAAGACACCTTATAGAATGTCCCCAATTGAGTTGCAGGAATTGAAGAAGCAACTCCAAGAGAATCTTTATAAGGGGTTCATATGCCCTAGTGCATCACCTTGGGGAGCACCTATTCTGTTTGTTAAGAAGAAAGATGGATCAATGAGACTCTGCATTGATTATCGAGAACTTAACAAGATCACTATCAAGAACAAATATCCTCACCCACTCATTGATGACCTATTTGACCAACTACGCGGAGCTCAATACTTTTCCAAGATTTATCTTCATTCAAGGTATCATCAATTAAGGGTCAAAAGGGAGGATATACCAAAGAGAGATTTCCGTACAAGGTATGGACACTATGAATTGATAGTGATTCCATTTGGTCTTACTAATGCCCCTGCTATCTTCATGGATCTAATGAATAGAGTCTTTAAAGACTACCTTGATCAATTTGTGGTAGTCTTTATAGACGATATTCTTGTCTATTCAAAGAGCAAGGAAGAACATGAATATCACTTGATAATTATATTGAAGACCCTGAGAAAGGAGAATGTTTATGCCAAATTTACCAAGTGTGAATTTTGGCTTCAAAAAGTTGCATTTTTTGGGTCACATAATCTCAAAAGAGGGGATATCTATGGATCCAGCAAAAACAGAGGTTATCGAAAGATGGTCGAGACCAACAACAGTAACTGAGATCTGAAGTTTTCTTGGTTTGGCTGGATATTATCGACGTTTTGTGAAAGATATTTCACGATTATCTAATCCACTCACCAGGTTGACTCGAAAAGGAGTTAAGTTCGTGTGGACAGACGAATGTGAAGAGAATTTCAAGGAGTTGAAAAGAAGGTTATCCAGTGCACCTGTACTCACACTTCCTTGTAGTGGAGAAAGGTTTGTGATCTACAGTGATGCATCCAAGAAGGGACTGGGATGTGTTCCCATGCAAAATGATATGGTGATAGCTTATTCCTCATGATAGTTGAAAATCCATGAGCAAAATTACCCAACTCATGATTTGGAGTTAGCTGCGGTAATCTTGGCGTTAAATATTTGGAGGCAATACCTTTATGGTGAAAGGTGTGATATTTATACTGATCATAAATTTTTAAAGTATATTTTCACACAAAAGGAGCTGAATATGCGCCAAAAAAGATGGTTGGAGCTGATTAAGGATTATGACTGCTCAATTCATTACCACCCTGGGAAAACAAACAAGGTGGCAGATGCATTAAGTCGACAATACCATGCTAGCTTATCCATGATGAGGATAACAAAAGATCCAATATTTATGGATTTAAAAAGGATGGATCTTCGAATTATAATGGAAGGGGTAAAATCGTATCTTTCTCAAATGAATTTTCAACCATCTATACATGTGAAGATTAAAGAGGCATTGAAAGAAGATGTAGAGTTTCAAAAGAAGGTGAGAAATGTTCCTGAATTCAACCTTGATTGTGATGGGATAATAAAGTTCAGGAATCGGGTTTGTGTTCCTCCCATCCCCGAATTAAAGAAGGAGCTGTTGTATGAGGCTCATAGTTCTTCATTCGCTATTCATCCTGGAAGCACGAAGATGTATAGGGACCTAAAAGAGTACTTCTGGTGGGATGGCATGAAAAGAGATTTTGCTGAATATGTCTCTCAATGCGTGGTTTGTCAGAAAGTTAAAGCTGAGAGACATAAGTCTAAGTGGATGTTACAACCATTACCCATACCCGAATGGAAATGGGAAAACATCACTATGGACTTTGTCACATGACTTCCTAAAACATCCAAAGGCAATAATGCTATCTAGGTCATAGTTGATCGCCTTACAAAGTCTGCACACTTCATTGCTATTAGATAGGATTTCTCTCTGGATCATCATTCCAGGATATATGTAAAGGAAGTGGTAAGATTCCATGGAGTACCACTTTCTATTATATCTGATCGGGATCTGAGATTTACCTCGAAGTTCTGGTGAAGTCTTCAGCATACTCTGGATACAGAGTTGAGTTTCAGCACTGCTTATCATCCTCAGAGAGACGGTCAGTCTGAGAGAACAATTCAAACTCTAGAAGATATGTTGAGAGCTTTCTCTATGGATTTCAAAGGTGGTTGGGATAAACACCTACCTTTGGTGTAATTTTCTTATAATAATAGATTTAACTCCAGTATTCAGATGGCTCCTTATGAAGCTCTCTATGAAAAGAGATGCAGGACTCCAACTTGTTGGGATGAAGTTGGGGAAAGAAAGCTATTAGGACCTGATCTTGTTGATGAGACTGTAGAAAAGGTCAGATCTATTCAACAACACATAAGATCAGCTCAATGTCGACAGAAAAGGTATGCCGACAACCTAAGAAAATCCCTAGAGTTTGAAGTGGGTGATAAAGTGTTCTTACGAATATCTCCCTGGAAGAGGGTCATGAGATTTGGAAAGAAGGGGAAGTTGAGCCCTAGATATATCGGTCCTTTCAAAATTCTAGATCGTTTCGGGAAGGTATCTTACCGATTGGAACTTCCACCGAATCTCTCTCAAGTACACGATGTGTTCCATGTATCTCTCCTGAGAATGTACATATATGATCCTTCACATGTACTCAGCTCAGAAGTTGTACCGCTGGAGCAAGATCTTTCTTATGAAGAACAGCTGATAGAGATTCTGGATCGTAGTGAAAAGGTCATATGAAACAAGACCACTAACTTGGTGAACGTTTTATGGATGAACCACCAATTAGAAGAAGATACATGGGAGCTTGAGGATATGATGAGGGAGAGGTATCCTCATCTGTTTGTTACAAAGTGACAAATTTCGAGGGAGAAATTCATTTTAAGGGGGGTAGAATGTAACACCCGAGACTTTTATGAGAAATATTTTGTTTTTATGTTATATAAATAATCAATGGAATCTTTCACTACACACAACACTAGCTTGTCTTGCTTTACATGCAACTGTGGCCTTCCTCGATAGCTTGCATCGTACGTAATACCGAGTTTCACTAAACAATGATATGCTATTAAAATATTATTAAAACTAGCCGTTATGAATAGTACTAACTGAATTTTTAATTTTATAACATTTCAATTCAACTTATACATTTTCTAGAATGAGGTATAAAAGCAAAATTAGTTTTTTTGGATAAAAGAAATATTTTTCAAAAAATACAGTTTTTCCCCCTTTTGATGACACACCCACATTAAATCTAGTTTTTGAAAGGTTTATAAGTTCAATTTGACAAAATAAAATTCTTCTTTTGAATCAAGGTATAAATATTTACTTTGGATAAATTTTTGATATTTTTCTGATAACTTTCATATTTTGATTAATAGTAAAAATACGCTAATTTTTAATTAAAAACAACTTTTTCATTGAGATAATTTATATGGATACATTATAATATTGAATGGTTTTAAAGTATAAATAGAATATATGTTTACCATTTAATATAATTTATGTCATTAGCATTAATTTCACATTGAATTCATAGGTAAAAACATTTCAATATTTGGCAATGTTTTAACTTCTAAAACCCATTTTCTTAACAACGGGGTTTATTTTAAATTATTTACTGAAAATTATATGTTTTAAATTTTGAAAAATGGATTCCATATTCAGAATCAATGGGTTTAAATTATATTAATAGGCTACTTTTTATTTTTGGGCATTATGAATAGTAACTACGGTAAATTTTATTTACCATAGTTAAAGGTAAATCGGGTAATTAAGGGTAAATATAAGATTATAAAATTACCCTAACACCTGCCAAAATCCTATTGGAAGAGTAAAAGTCGACCCATATCACCTAAGGGTTGGATTAGATTCATTTAATGGACTTTTTTCCATGAAAATAATTTAATTATTATTAAAACCAAAGAATGTGACAACATGTCACTTTCTTATATTTTATAAGTATAATAATTTTACTTTGGTGATAAACTTAATGAAACTTCGAACATGAATAGTATACAGAAAGATAATACAATTATCTACTTCATAGGAATTTATTTAGAATTTTTAGGGATTAAATAATTATCATTAATTATGACACAATAGTGATGTTGAAATGATTTTATTAATTAAAATATCAAATAAATTGTTTTAAAAATATTAAAATAAATATTATATGAACTATTTAATGTGATACACTAATTTTCAAGATACATATGACATTTTATGAATCTATTAAAGCTTTCATTTAGAACATATCTTCTGTATATATTTTATTTAAATTCAAATAAATGAATACTTTCAAAATTGACACTATTGTTATTTTATAAAAATAACATATTATAAAATTGTTTAAAAATCACAAAAATATTTAAAAATTATAAATTAAAATTTATATGGTCTAAAATGTCATAAAGTGTAAAATTATGTAAAATTCACAACACATATGTAATTATTTATAATAATTTAAAATTTAGAATATTATTACCACAAATAAAATTAAATTGATAAATAAATATAAATCAAGTTGATAATGCTTAAAATAAATTCCTAACATGTCTAAATTTTATTGGTTGATGTTATTACCACCCTATATCATCTAAGATTCGGATATGAGTCATTTTGGATGTTTTTAAGTGGGTTTGGGATTTAATATAAACTAATATTTCTTATATTTCCAAAGGTGCCCCTCTCCTCCCTTATAAAAGGGAACCTCCTCCCTCTCTTCCTCACACCAATTTGAGCCTTCAAGCTCGGCCAAACCCTGCCCATTTCACATTCCCTCTTCCTTAGAAACCTACTTGAGGTACTGGTCTTATAAAAAGACCAACTCTAGTGCCTTAAGAGAAAGTTTAAAGGAGGCACTTCGAGAAAGAGGTAATAACTTCTACTGTTTTCTTCAAGTTACATTCTTCTTCTACTCAATATTCTTTAGTTGTTTCACTATGAGGTAATAACATCGGTATCACTTATATATTGATATGTTATTACAAATATGAAACAACCCTATTTCACCTCTTATCCATCCTACAGAAAACGAAATTACCGTGCGTGCGTACGTACAGAATACCGTCTCCACACCGTGGTGTAATCTATTTTCCACCACCACCTTACTTGGATGGGTATAAAGGTGAAAGTAATGCATATATATGATTATTGTAATGTGGTATTGATTCTGAAATAGTATACATACACTCCAATACAATTCCATGATCATGGAAACGATATCATCACTCGTGCGTACGTACGGAATACCATCTCAACGATGTGATGTGATTCGTTCTACATGATATTCATTGCATAATGATTATATAAATGAATTTAATGAATGAATATGATATATATTACACTAATACCATTATGGAAATTAGGTATCTATAACCTAAAGATAAGAATAAGAATTTATTCGACAAACACGCATAAGAACAAAAAGTAATAAACACCCGAATAACAAATAGTAATGAAATATTACTAATAAGAAGCTAAGAATATGACCATATATGATATCATAACAATAAGTATGATTATGTAATAAGTCAATAACATTATTTAAATCATTATACCAGAGGTTCAGACACTTACGAAGCAAATCAGACCTAAGGTAAGGGAAAATATCACCATCTCATTTTATCCGAGATTGTTTATACTTTGGTATTTACTGGGGTGTATTTTATCATCCACATCCATGTTTCCTCGATATGTAATATTGTTTCCATCCACCTACAGTTTTTTTAAATCCAATTTTACCCTTCGGTGAGTTTTTAGTAAAAGATATGAAAGGAATCTTTTGTTGTTTTTTGTACAAGGTACTTTTTTACTTTTTTGACAAAAGTACGAGAAGAATGTTTTATTAATTTATACGGCTTGATTGGATTTTTAAGATATTATTTCAAAGAAGCTTCCTTTACAAGTTTTCAAGTTTATTTTTAATCAACTTCTTTTAGTTTAGAATTGTATGACATGTTAAGAAAGGAAAAGTGTTTTTGAAGTAGAAAAGATATTTTCCTCAAGAATGGAGTTCAAGTGTTTTATCAAAATTATTTTCCATATAAGATAATAAGGGTTCTGTTCCTATCCATGTTATTACATTGATTTGATTATGTTGTGATGGAATTATTTTTATGAATTCCTTTATCTTATATGAATTGTTTTATGATGTCATGATGTTTTAGATTCCCATTTTTATTACATGGGTCATGCTATGATGTATGGTTTATGATTTTGTGGCACACATAAGAATGCTATCATTATGAGATGGGTGGGACCTATATCTCTGTCCAATGAATTGGGTAAAGATTTTATATCTCATGAGATAGACATGGCTGGAACGGCAGGTTAAACCGGTTTAGTGAAACATGACTGAAACGAGGAGTGAACTCGGTTCAGAAATGGACATTGTCCACTAAGATATTCTTGGAAATGAGTCTTGAATGATAAGAAATGATCCTCTATGATTATGTGTTTATAACACAAAGTTTCATGTTTTAAGTTATGATTATTGGGATTTCATTTCACTACTGTGATTTATCCCATGTTATGAAATTATTCTCTCTTTTGCAGGTTAAGATTTCCAAAATGTTATGTTCTTATGAATATGATGTGATTGATATTTCTTTTGTTTACCCTTATTGAGCATTTGAGCTCACCATTTTGTATGTTTTCTTTCCCCAGGTCAGGAATAAGCTTATTATGTAAGATATGGAAAAAGGGACTATAGATATGATGAAATAAATGGGAGACATTATAGACTCTTTATGAACCAGTTGATTATGTTTCCCAGTTTCTAAAGACACTATACCTATACGGTCCTTTCATGGTTTTTTTATATGTTGTAATAAGTGTGATTCAATTTTGAATTAATAACAATGTATGTAAAGTATGGGTCGTTATATATATAACCATAATAAATTCACAATGTTTTTATTTTAATACTTTCAATATCATTTAATTAAATGTTTCATTAGTTGAATAATTACTGCATCATCATTGTGTAATTTTTTATGACAATTATTTCTTCACTAAAATTTAAAGGTAAATTTACATGATGTAGATAATAATTTTATGTTTCATAATAATATATATAATATACCATATCTTCTATATATCTCGATTTTAAAAATCATATACTTATTAAAATAAAGTGTGTGGCATTTTTTCACTCTCTTTGGTTCAAAATATATATAAGTCATTTTTTTGTACAAGTGCCCAATAAATAGTTAAATTAAAAAAAATTAGGTGTTAATTTTGGAATTAATTTCATATAATAATATATTTTCAAGTTCTGGGTAATTTTATAATATTTATAATATCATTTTTACCTTTAATTACATGATTTACCCTTAACTGTGGTAATAAAATTAATTTGCATATTATTCTTATTTTCTAAAAAAAGGGAAATGTTTAGGAATTTTTTACATTAGAATTTTAAAAATTAAACCCATTTTTTATAATTAATAACATATATGTGGATAAATTTAATTAAATATTAATGTCATGGATGGGGTGAGAAAGTGGTGGGGAGGGGGGAAGTGAAAATGTTCACAAGTTTACTAAGTTTTTTTAACTAGATTCAATATTATGTCGATTCACATGACAGAAATTTTATTAAGTGATATAAAATGAATATAATTATAATTTAAAACCAATAAAAGATATAATTTAAAACTATTATTTATTTAGATGAAAAATATGTTCTCAATTATAATTCTGTTTTTTACAATTCATCAAAACATGAAACTTATCATAAAAATAAAAAAAGTAAAAAAAATTATATTTTGATATTATTACTTTAAATAAGATGTTTATTTTTTCCAATATTGTTTATAGAAGTGTCAAAAGTAGATTTAAAACAATTGTTCCATCAATAGCCAGAAATACTTCTTTTTAGAAAAATAGAGTGTTTAACCGTAAAACTGAATTTATATCATGTATCGAAAACACATATATAATATGAATGATAAAAAAACAGATTTAATATTATATATATATCATTAATATAATCCATCAAGAGTGACTTTTTTATTTTATTCTTATAAACCATATTTTTTCACATATAAATTTAATTACGGAAAAACTTTTCCTTTTAATTTCAAAAGAGTTTTAAATGTCTATACCATACATTCATAATTTAGTTAATCATATTCATAAATTACATTATAAAAGATATGTTATAATGGTATTGTTTAAATAATTATAATAATAAAATGATGTTTCATAAAAACTCAATGTTGTGCGTAAGTCAAGCTAAGGAAGTGTTTCATGTAACTTTAAACATTAAAAAAATAAAATAATTTTAAAAAATAAAAAATATATTTCACTGAATTATTTGGGTGTTACTATCTTGGGAGGCGATTAATAATATGAGAATAGTATTAAAAAATTATGAGATGTCATATATATTTATCTTATAAATGGTGTCAGAATCCTCATAGTTTTTTGAACCCATGCAGTTTAATGTAACATACAATAGAATCCTCTGTATCTTGGTTATGGTAGGAATCATATTCATCGTAGTTTGATCACACCCCCTTAACATTCCCTGAGATTGTTCCCCTTGTTTGAGGGTTTCCATATCATTCCACTAGTTGGGAATAACTCATTGAGGTCTCCCTAGATGGTGGAGATTTTTGATGTGAATGATATACAAATTTAAAATCCATAATACCACATGATCCATGCTCAATGTGAGAAACATGGGATAAAAAATAATTACTCTCACTACATATTGATGTGGTACTTATACACTGGAGTAGCCATTTGGATGTTTGGTATGGAGATCAGGTCTTAAGAAGGTATCTTAAGTATCCTAAGTAAGGTAGGAATTAGAGTTTTAATAGTTGAGGTATCTTTTACATCCTCTTATGGATAAGGAAGAATGATAATCCCATAGGAGGTATTGGGTCACGATGGTTTATAATGCTCAAAAAATGAATAGACTTACACTGAAGTAGATTCTTATTTGATTTCAAGCCTTAGGAATGCGTCTCGTGGATCCTGGGTATGGTAGGAATTAGAGTTCTTGGATTTATGCTATATTCTACAACCACTGGTGGATGAGGACGAATGAAAATACAATTTGAGATATTTGGTATCAATTGTTTATAATGTTATAGACTTGAAGTTAATTTCATTGATGTAGATGAACATTTGAGCTTGGGCCTTAGGAAGGGGTCCAATGTGTCTTTGGTATGGAAGGAATCAGAGTTCTTATAATTCAATTGGATTATCAATCTGTTGGTGGTTTCGTTGGAATTATAATCCAATAGAAGATATTTGGATCTAATGGTTGGAATGTAAAATACATGGGGGGACTAGAATATTTTTTGATGCCATTTTGAGCTCAGGCTTTAAGAAGGCTTCCTACGTATCATGGGTATAAAAGGAATATGATTTTTCAAACATACATTGGGGTTATTCCCAAATATATCAATTGGACAAGGTTATCAGGCCCTGAGATGTCTACTTTACATGAATGGATTGACATCCTAACTTGTTATAATATTCTACCGGACATTTTTGAGGATGTTGGGTCATGTCCAAGTTTCCTAGAGGACATGTCCAAATACAATTGCATGATCCATTTGAATTGTTTGATAAACATCGCCTAATCTATATGGTGTAGAACCCTGTTTTACCTTGAGAGTGGAGGGGTGAACCAGGGTGTCAACTTTTTCTTCTAAAGTGAATGATCTTATTCCCTCATTAGTAGGAACGTGTTAAACATATCTCTTGGAGTAGTGCAGTAAGAAAACATTCACATGCAATGGGAGAACAAATGAGTTTTACTTGGTTCACCAATATGGGCTAGTCTAAGGAGCTTACACTGAAAGTATTCCAGTACTACCTAAATCCACTAATCATCACTAGATGTGGAATACATATGTTTTGACATAGTCACTCTATTCCAGGTGCATTTCCATTAAACTGTTTTAGGGATAGAACACTACGTCCCTCAGAACACTTCCATCGACTCCCCCTAGATCACTGTTGTGAGAAAATCCTTACTCAGTTTATCAACATGATGGTTTCTTCAGTGGATTGGAATTAAAGACTTTTTTCCTAGAACGAGGCTCTTCTTACACCATATAACAGATTTGATTCTATTTTAAATACCTATCCACTTAATCCTTAGGTTCAATACTTCCTTTCACGAAGTTCCTTCATAAATATCACTGCCTTCTCAAAGCTCCTTGCCTTTATGGAATAAAAATAACCCGACGGTCAACACTTCCTTTCACGAATCTCCTTTAGGAAGATCAATATCTTTGTGAATCTCCCTACCTTAATTAAATAATCTCCTTTGCAAAGTTCACAAAGTCAACACAGAATACCCCATCATTGGGAAGCACTTACTAATCAAAATCATTGGCATCAGTCAAGATTCAAAAATTATTTTCATGATTCCCAATCTTTCATAGAAATCAATATTCATGAAGCTCCCATAAATTCACGAAGTCATAGAATTTCTATATTTTCTTTGTAAATTTTTATTGGAATTATGTTTGGGGAGCCTCGTATTTATACGCTTGTTCGTTTTCGAAACTCCACCACCTCTTTGGAAATTCTTTGAATCTTTCGAAAACATCTTCGCAGCGCTCGTCCCTTTGTGATGAAAAATTGAAATTCACCATTCATGAATCATATCTTAACCACGATGATTTCCATCTATTTCCTTCACAATGATCATTATAATCTCAGAGCTTTCTGTCACCGTTTTCAATGCTCCAATTCTTGTAATAATAGAGGACACCATCTCTATTCATAATGCCAGTCATAATCCTAGAGAACAACATCAAAAATATTTAATCATTTCTGAAACACAACTCACATTTCCCATATTTGTGAAACATGTGTCTATGACATATTTTAGTAAGGACTTCTAGAAACCCCACTTTTAATCTTGAAACCCATCCCCAAAATTTTGGACCCCAAAAAATTGTAAAACACTGGGAAAGAACACCACTTCAAAATTATTTTCTGGTTTAACTTTATGGTCTATTTTCTTGAAAACACAACAATATTCTATTTGAGGACTAAAAAACACAAACCATACTCTATTTACAAAAAGAGAAGCCTTGGTTCCAACATATGGCATGTCTAGATGGAATCATATGATCAGGGTCACCATGCATGGAGGGTGTTTCATGACCTAACTGACTTGTTCGAAAGATATTATGAGACCAAGCTGATATGTTCAGATAGTGTCACATGATCCTGGATTACTTTTCTGAAGGACATCATGAGATCAAGGATGGAATTTCTAGAGGGTATCACATGATCATGATAACATTTTCTGAAGACATCATGAGATCAATGATGACATGTCTGGAGGGTGTCATGAGACCTACCAGACATAACATGGTGTTGTTTCATAATTTGTGTGATAGGTCTGGAGGAAATTTCATGATTTCCCTATAAATCCCAGAGGACTTCACGATACATGGGTGGCATGCCCTGAGGGTGTCATGTGAATTTCTTAACATGGCTAGGGGACATTATATAATCCAAAGGGCATGTCTTGGGCTATATGTCCTTGTGTTGTTGCATGATTAGGGTGTATCATGTGAAGCACGTGGGGATCAATGTATCAGTCTTCGGATAAGTCTCCAATCATTATCAATTGTTACTCCATACATTATTTCATATGTTCCCAAAGTTTTTTTCAATGTTATCTTTTTTTAGGTTTTACATGACCTAATTGACATGTGGTACCTCCTTCACATGATCCTTCTAACATGGAAAAAGTCTTTCATGTAATCAATGGTGTGATCAAACGAGACATATATTTATTCAACACGATCACATAGTTCATTAAATGGATTCTACCTGGTGTAATAAATCTATAATCGCATGACTACCCGCTCCAAGAATTCCTCACATATACTCTCATGTAGCGGTCACCCATGGTGTGAATCTGTTTCATTTTTCTTTTTATTTTTTGTGTTGAGTTGAAGGGATTTATAGGCCTCTCCATCTTGATTATCTACAACCTTGTGTGGAACTTATCTCAAAGATATTAGATTGTTTTGATGGAGGTATATTGGAATCACATGCTTTTAAATATTCTTCCATGGGGTTGTGTAATGATCAAATACTGTGATATTATTCCCTCATCTCCACGTTAGTCAAACTCCAGCTGGTCAAAGGTATTTCTTATAACCATTTTCACATGTAAATAACCTTTCACAAGGTCATGTAGTCATTTTTATGATTCTTTGTGAGATTAGGGGGACCTTGTAAAGGCTTTCATCTGATCGAGAATGAATTTTTTGGGGTCATTCATGTGTAAAGGGAATCGTTTCCAGTCATCCTTTGAATGATAAGACCAAAATATCTAAGGGCCCTTGCGAAATCATTATGGCTTATTGAGGGGGGCCTCGCATGACCAATGCTGATTACCTATTTCCTATGAACCCTTTCATGTGGAGTTCATGGTACCTTCCCCGTACATGAATCATTCATATTTCCCCCTTTTATTTCCTTTTTGTACTCAATAAGGATAGGATATCAAACAAATTCATGTGATTTTTGTTAAGTAAATCACTCTACTTGTTTGTGATGTGTCATGTGACCAAAAATGGATCTTGTGGTGACGTAAAAGAATCATCATCGACAACCCCTCTTCTTTTGTATAGAGTTGAATGGGAATTGCATGGCAATTTATGACACCTTTCACACGATGAAGGGGACATGCTCTCAGGATTTATCATGACAAGGTCAACATGATTTTAGGGGCTTCGTGGAGACTTATAGAATTCCGAATATTGTCACATAAAAATAAATGACTGCAAAACCTCTCCACCTTTCCCCACATTTCCCAACCAATATTTTGCAAATGGATTTTGGATTATTGTCTGGTGTTCACAGGTTTACAAGTCATGTGATTCGAAAGACTTCTCTGGTATCCTCTACATGAATACCAATTCTTATTATGACCACTTTGTAAGAATATCGAGGCTTTTCAAAGGGGATCCACTTGTTAAAATGTAGATCATGCACTATGAATGATCTATTTCCATGAGCTTCTGAGGGTCATCAAATTGCATATTATTATAAAGGTTCCAGCAATCTACCCATGTTTTGGCCACCTTATATTATTTTTTTCATAGAAAATAATACCCATACTTCGGGTATTTCATACCTTATGGATTTTATGATGCTCATTTAGTATGTGTCAACAAATGTTCCCTCATGAGTGACATCCAATGATACAAGGGATTAGTTCAATAGAAAGCAAAAGTTTTCCTAATTCCTTGGGGGTACCTCTACTCAGTGTCCGGGGTGACATTTAGTAATCTATGTAACCTATGGTATTGCATGGATTTCAATATAAATAGGGGTGATGGATCGGCTCATTGACCAATGAAATAAACTCTCTAGAGATCTCATGATTTTATTCTATTGTGTGATCATTTCACAAGACCTCATTGTAATATCCAATTAACAAGCCCTATCTATGAGAACCAATCACAATATCTTTTTCATAAGACTTCTTCAAGAAACCATTTCATGAGACTATGTCACATGCTCATGCTACTCGACTATTTTGTTTCAACACTTTCTCAAACTAAACATGAGTTGATTCTTGGTAATTGCTTGATCCTTAACATAGTTCTTTTCCTATTTGGATTTATGGAATGTTTTAGATAACCATCAAGTTCAGTCTCAATATATCATGAATATCGTATGGTTCTCATTGCCATCTCAAGGTCATGAGATCATGTTTTTTATAATGTGTTGTATGGTGGGGAGATTTCTTGTGGGTCATGAAGTCTAGGAGACCTCTATAGGTCATGAGGTTTGTGAGACCTGTGTTAAGTCATGCGGTCGCAAATACCCTCATGGTTCATGTGATTCACATCATCCTTTCAGATTTTTTCATATCTTTTGATTAAAATTTTCTATTTTATTATTTAACCTCTTATTATTATATAGATGGATCGCATGTCCCATCATAGTTATTCCACAACAACTAACCATAGGAATATGATTTCTATGAACCATAAAACTAATCCTCAATATCTTATGTGTTCTAAAAATGTGGTTCTGAAGAGGCTTCTCCCATATAAACTCTATATCTACCCCTTATCACACAATTTTCCCTTGTATAGATTTAGGTTGCTGGATGATGCAGAAATTCCCAAGCATGAAAATAATCTGTTGCCTTTTTTGTTATCATCTTCCCTGGATTATGTTTAATTGATGATTTACTAAGGTTGTCAATTGGTCGAGGTACAGAACCAGGGGTTTTCTTAGGTGTTAGTGAACTCCCATCAGGATCCTAATGATTGTTATTCTATCCACCAGCCTATTTCTCAATGTTATTTGGGAATATTTTCCTCCTCCATGAATGATATGAGAAGTGTTCAGAGATCAAAATGGAACCTATGACCAGGTGGAAATTTTTCTGATGAGTGTCCATGGTCGTTTCAATTTAGACAGAGCTCCTAATAATTTCCTAACAATCTATACACTATTCAACTCTATGAGTCTATATGTATTTCTCATTTTATCATTTATCATTAGTTGTATATCCTTACTGAACTGATCATCCATTGGTACCATAATACTAACTCATTCCTTCTCTCTCGTGGTGAAGTAGGTATCGAGCTTTGGGATATATACCTACTTTGTTGTATACCCCCCACCCTTTGGGAGATATACAATGAGTTCCTTCCAACCACATATTTCTGGGATGACCATGTATAAACTCCAGTCTTGGAAAGGGACATGCTTAAGACTGAAAAAGATAATCTAAGGAAGGAGCTGAATAGGTGATCACTCTACTCCTTTAAATACTAGATGAACATTTTCCTTTGTCATAACAGAGTTTGGCCGACCGCTATACTCCCTCACTTGTTCCTTTCTCGGTTGGTCCATGAAAGTTCCAAATCATATTGGAAAATCATTGATTCCAAAGAATATAAAACATGGGGATATAGACTGAGGTCATAGATTTCCTTAATCATTATGTTAGTGGGTTTCATGGAAAAATTCTTAACCATGAGGATTTTCCTTACAGGGGATGCACCCTTGGGAATCTAGGTCAACATAGTGGTAATGGAAGCTTAGATTATAGATTCAAGACCTATTAATCAAGTTTCACTAATTCTTTCATGCCTATACCATCTTTTGGACCACATCCAACAATGTAACATCTCTTATAGGATTGGTCGCCCTTTCTAGTTCTTATTTGGCCGGATAAGGGAGAAAAACCACTACTACAAATATCAAAACACTACTAGGATCCCTAGTGACTTATTATTCCATTGGGTAATGGACCTTTCAAGGGTTGAGGAAAGAATTTTTTTTCATGATGAGAAAACTATCATGTTGAACTAGTATCATCATTTCATCTTTATTCCTTATCTCACACCGACCAGGAAAATTGTTGATAATAAAAGTGGTTATCTTGAAGAATGTGCCTACAGAATATTTCTTCCAGATAGGGTTCTTATAGACCATTTTTATGAGATGATTAATTTTGAGCCATATAACCCTTACTATTTTTCCTTCTAGTTCAGTTATATTTAATGGATTTCACCCCTCCTAGAAGCTGGGATGTGGTGAGAAACAAATCTTGGGATTTTCTTCCAATATTAGATTATATTGGAATGGAAGGACACAAATGTTAATATTATATTTCCTCTTATTGGATTCCCTATCTTTCTATCCAAGAATTATTCTATGGCTTGGGTGGAATCCAACCTTAGTGGTGTACTGAGTAGGCTATTTTTTCAGGTGTAAAAACCATGTGCTTCACATACCCCCATGTCTATAGCAAAGATTGAGTTGATTCAAGACTCAGGAAAGCCTTTGAGGAAGATTCATCATCCTAGTGATGATCATACAATTAGTGGGGAATATTTTATTAAATAATTTGGACCATTGATATGATAATAAGATGATGAAACATTTGATAGAAGATCACATGCAGCATCTTATATTTCGTTTTTTTCATCTCGTGAAATTTTCCCCCTTTTGACATACCCACTCTATTAGTTACATATAATCACAAATGGTGTAAGAAAATCTTGAATTAGATTCACACCTTGATCATTAAGACCCTCTCGTAAAATTTATTGACCAAGAAGAACGTCTTTTCCAAATCATTTAGGATTTTGGGGAAGGAAGGTTTGACCACCACTCATTATAGAGAATCATGAAATTGATCGACCTGACTCAGAAACATTTGGTTACTAGAGGGAGGGGCTTTCATATTATTGATGATGGGACTACCCTAGACAGACTAATTAGTTAAGTGTGATAGGTGTTGGAACAAATTCATCATATAATATCTAAGTTTCATGCCTAAATGGATGCCTTGGTTACATAATTAGTGTGACATGAAGATATCACAGCCCACCCAAAGTATGACCTTTTAGAATCATCAACCTCATTGAAAACTACTAAAAAATAGTTGAGAAGTTTTCTTATGCTAATGGTTCTCTTCTTCCTTAGGAATCGGTAGTAGAATGGGGTGGGCAATGTTTGGTGCTTAATCAATTCTTCTCGACAAACTATGGTAGACGTGGTGAGTTCATAAAATCAAATAATAGTGTAGTCTAATCACCAAATTTGTTTTATTTTTATTATAATCTTTAAAGAGGATCCATATTGTGGAAATTCCTATTTTTTTATTCATCTTATCAATGAATGAAATCTCTAAATGTTATATGTTATTGTCTAGTTTTCTTTTATTTAGTATGTGCAAGGTATGTCATTGATCTGATGTTTCAAAAATCGTCAATGATTCCCATCCTTCATATAATATCACATAAACCGAATTTGTGGATTTGAATATTTAAACCATAATATATTTTAATCAAGAAATTACATCAATCAACACAAATAAGAGATCTCACATTTTTGTATCAGCTCCAGTTATCTAGAGATTAACTGATTCACAACAGGATAATTTGGGAACAATATATGTCCTAGTGGTAGAATAATCTATCTTTGGAGAAAGTCAGTGGCATTAGCGAGCATATCTTGATTTTTCCCAAGTTCATATAGTGGACCCCACAATATTTGTATATTTTTATTCATATTACTCTATTTTTTTCCAAATCATCATATAGGGGAATTCCTAGTGGTAATGGACTCGTATTTTTCTTAGGGAACCCTGTTATGGGTTTTTCCCTAATAGGTTTTGTGCCTTTTTCTATTTTATTAGTACATGATATTTTCCGAAAGAAAAAAGTGCTTGTTCAATTTGCAGAAACTCAAATATTTCCAAGGTTTCCCTTATAATTTTTTCATCTGGGATAGCATTAGGTCTCTTTCAGTCAGCTTCTTTAAGGTTTAGAAAACTATAATATCAATATAGTTTAGTATCTTTTAGCTTATACATTTTATTTCTATAGTTTAAGGTATCTTATCTCAGACCTTCCATTGATGTACGATATGGCCTTTTAGCTGAGACCATATATTGTTTCAGTTTATGATCTTTCAGTTCATTCCTACTATAACTATATTTTATGTTCTTTTAACTCATACCTTATGTTTTCTTATTGTAGGGTAATTTAGCTCATAAATTCTATTTTTTTACTTTAGGGTATTTTAGATCAGAACTTATGATTTTGTTATTATACCATTGACAGGGTAATGTTATCCATAAATTCTAATGTCATGAAATAAAGAATTATTCCATGTAGTTTAATTTCATACGGTAAGGAAATATTTAATACAGTTTAACATTATTCAGTAAGTATATTATCTGTGTAGTGTAATATCATGTTGTTTGGACATCTTCTGGGAAAAGTAATTTCAAGTTGTAAGGACATTTTTTATGCAGTTTAACATCATGTGGTAAGGACATAAACATGATATATAGTATAAATTCATTATTCCAAGACACAATTGATGAACATGGAATATAGGGAATATGTTACAAGGATGACCCCAAACACACTAAGGTACTGAGCTCTTCCGTGGTTCTTTTAGTGCTCATGAGGATTTTAGTTTCTTTCGTACAAGGAGGATATACCTATGTTTGGTTGGTATAATACCTTATTTTTTGCTAGTATGTTCATACATATGTGTCAGTAGTCATTTTCAAGGGTCATGAACGATTTTAGAGGTGGTTTACATAGAAAAAAAAATAAGGAATCTAAGTCCACCAAGATAGTTCGAATATGGATTGAGTAAGTCATAACCAAAAAGTTTGAGTCAATAAATATTGAATTGGATGGACATGTCAGGATTGACCCATAACACACTAACGTATTGGGTACTACCATAGTGTATCCAGGGCTTAAAGGGATCAGATTTCATTTTCTTTAAGGAGGGGACACCGCCGATTTCTAGTTTGAGGCCATTATTCTTATATAACATTGTCAAACAGAGGATTCCCATACTCCTTTTTGAGGTCTATGTAAGCTTTTTTAAGACACAAACATCTGGTCGATATGTTTGATATAAAGGGAAAGATATCCAAAAAATTGTCCTTGCACTCTAGGGCAGTTTAGCACTTAGTTGCAAAGCTCAATCCCTACACATTTTGGTATTTAGTCATGATGTTTGGGACACTAAAAGGCTCAAGAATGGAGTTTCACATTCATGCATTGGTATGGGGTACAAAACACAGTGAAGTAACATTGAGAATAGTGAATTGACATGAATATTCTGGTTATTGGAGTTGTAAATCATGGTCTAAATTTCTTGATTCATGAAGATGATATTGGAAAATCATGTTGGGGATGACCCAAAACACCCTAGGGTACAGGGTTCCACCGCAGTGATATCAGGGCACACAAGGATCAAAAATACATTCTTGGAAGGTAATGAATTTTTTTTGATGCTCAAAATCTAATATGTAGTAGACATAATAATAAATTCATAGTAAAAAAAGGTGTCTTGAAGTTGGGAATCCTTTTCCAAGGGACATGGAAGGTTTTCTGTGACTTAATTTTCCCAAATCAGGAAGTGCGTTTTGTGTAAAATGTAATATTTAACAAGGTTTTACCACACATAAATTTATATCAACTCCTAGAGAACACATTATCATTGTGAGGGGATGTGAAAAACCATTACAATAACTTTTTCATAGACTATGGGATCTAATGAGCAAGGTTATTCTTTTACTAGGTCCTCAAAGTGGGCCATGCGAGATTTATTCTTCATTCATTTAAACTATAATTTGTTCCTAAACATCAGATAAGAAGAGTTTAGAGAGTGAATAATTAAATCCCAATAAGGCCTCGTTTTACTGTTTTTCAACCGAAAAAGTATTGTGTATCTTTATTTAGTTGTTTAACGTATTTTAATTTGGAATATCAAATGATAATGTTTAATGTCGTACAGTTTTAACTAGAGTACATGTTGTTTAAAGTCATAATGCACATGGACCAGATATGAGGAGAATTTTTCAAAACAACCTAATTTGGATAGTCAGGGTCAAGTTTAATATAACTTCCTACTGAGTGGGAGATGAAAATGATATTAATTAAGGATCAAGGTTCTCAAACCATGACTATTGATATGGGGAAATCATACCAAGAATGGTCTAGAACACCCAAAGCTTCTAAGTTATGCCATAGTGATGTCAGGTTCAAAAGGATTAAAAAACCTTTTCGACAAGGATAATATGTATCTAGTTGGTAGGTCAAAGCCCTTATTAATCAATATAATGTTGAAATAGGGAGATCTATTTTCCTTGGCAAGGGCCAGGAAAGGCTTGTGCTAACTGGAGGTTCTTGGGACATGATGTTTTGTTTATAGGATGAGGGGATTAAAAGATAATAGAAGCACCCTATAATCTGGTTAACTGGTATTAGGCCCTTATGATCTTTTTTATAAGGAATGATGATGGGTGATGTCCTGTACATTTTAACATCATGTATTTGGGATGTATTTATTTTGAAATTTTAATTTCATGTGAGAATGATGTTTCATTTGTTTTTTAATTTGACATGGTGGGGATGTTTTCCTTTCCATAAAGTTTCACGTCATTCTTTATGGACATGGTAAATGATGAGAATTTTTTTGAAATATTTCCTTGTGGTAACATTTCCCTAGTCAGGGGAATTTGAATGCATGGATCATCATTTATTCATGCACAATATTATTGATTGAGAGCTATATGTCGGAGCACTTCTTACAAAGATTTGTCACATGTGAGAACAAGGGGTACATAGATTTGACTTGTGTGTAGTAAAAATGAGTTGTATAACTGATACATCTTTTAAAAAAGGTTTAGTCTACTTTTTTTTATTCATTTTAATGTCATGATGCAAGGGAATTAATTAGATAGGGTCGGTTCATATGTGGTTATGGGTATATTTTTATAATTATATTTATTGTTTCGGTACCCAAGATGGTAGGTCTGGGAGTCGTTTCGTATATTATGATGAAATAATTCAACCCTATGTAGTTCTTGCATGAAAGTTCCTTATGTAGATAAAACTCATATGCCATGATGGAGGGGATATTTTTGTTTTATTTTGGATGGATTCCTGAATAGGAGATCTAGGCCTTACTACTTATCCTACAATAATATGAATCAAGACACAAATAGTTCTTGAATGGGAATCACTCTACACGGGTACAACCCATATGCAAAGGGGGAATTGATCTTCATTACTGTTATATCTAGACACAAGATTGAGGATCCAAACATCATTACATATCCTATAATGAATGTAATCAATACATAGATACTTATTAAATGTGGAAATCTCTAAGAGGTCTAACCCATACACAAAGGGGGGAGTTGTTCCCACTTATTATCGTATATGGGCCCAGGTTTGGATATTTGGGTGTCACTACATATCCAATCATGATTGGATTCAGTCCATATATAGTTCTTGAGAAACCATAGATTTTAATATAATGTGGCAGGGATGTAGAATCCTTGATGGGAAAATGGAATATTGGTACTGAACCCAAGACAATAAATCTGGGTTCCACTTTGTATCATGTGATAATGATAATCAAGCCACACAAATTTCTTGAATAGTGGTGTGGTGAGAGACTAGCAGGATAGTGGTGATCTCTCACAATGTGCATGGTAATGTGCAGTTTCATGTCAAAGAAGGGACACCAAACATGATTTTTAACATCATATATAAAGGTAAAATTGTGTTTCTTTTATGTTCATTCATCTAGGACCACACTAAACCAATCATGAACTGATATGCATCGATCATATGGGGAATCCTTTAACAAAAACCCTAATCTTATGTGAACTATCCACATTGTGAGAAACAATGAATGAAAAAAGTTACTCTCACAAAAAAAATTAATATTAGAATAGAAAAAGTTTATATCATAGAGTGTTTCTTCCAAGATATGTGATCTAGGAACCCCTTCCAATATTGTTGGGATAAGAATCGTGTTATACATAGTTCTAGAAAATATTTCAGTTTAGTGTCATGTGGAACCAACATCAGTCTTACAGTTTAATGTCATGCGATTAGGATGAAAACGTGTCGATGTGATGAAATATCATGGTTTCACCCAATAATTTAGATCTTTGGATCACTATGTATCCTATAATGAATTTAGTAAATCAATATTTTGTTCTTAAATGGACTTCATCCGTGAAATTTAGTATCATTCTGTAAGGAAGAAGGTTACTTGGCATTAAAATTAATG
Organism: Viscum album; assembly: GCA_963277665.1. Taxonomy (NCBI): domain Eukaryota; kingdom Viridiplantae; phylum Streptophyta; class Magnoliopsida; order Santalales; family Viscaceae; genus Viscum; species Viscum album. The sequence goes on along the minus strand of OY728155.1, from coordinate 1,542,753,855 downwards.
CTTTAACATTTTCTTACAGTCTGATGTATTTTGACTGCGATGGATATATTGTGGATGGACCAAGGATTTGGGGTTTAGGTTTAACTATATATCCTATAATGGTAGGAATCAAGCCACACATTGCTCTTGAATATGCAATTCCCTATGTGGATCTGACTCATAGATAGGGATATGGTAAGAATAATTTTTATTTTTCTTAGATCTATCTTGTTTGTGGTGAACCATTGGTGAGATGATACTTCCCATGTACTTTAATGTCATTTGGTGAGGATATATCCCATTTAGTTTAATTTCAGGTGGTGAAATCATGTTCTGTTATACTTTAACATCATGTAGTCAGGATGTGAGATGATGTTCCATTTAAATTCTAATAGCCAGTACCGTTTCCGTATAGTTTAACATAATGTGGCTATGATTAGTTTGTCCAGTTTAATTTCAAGCAGCAATGATGATTTTGTGAATTTTATTTTCATTTTACCAATAAGATAGATTCTTGATGGTAGCTATGGAAATTATTTCGTAATAAAACTCACATTGATGGGGGTGTTACATGTTCCTCATCCATTGTGGAAAGTGAGTAAGCTCTATTATGATAGACCTTATTTACAATATATATCCCTTACCATTTTGTTTCAATCATAGGAAAAATTTTCCTAGTATCATTTGGGTTTTGATATCCAATACTAATTATCCTTGATGGAATGAGCAGAGGTGAACCTTTTTATTGAAGTCTTGTGTGATCTGATACTAATGGACTTTAAGGTTATGAAATGTATATTTCCTTTTCTCATTGAGGTGATCTAATTCATCCTGTGGATTTGGTCATTTCTCATCATATGAGATTTTTATGTAGATATTTATTCAAATAAAAAAACTATAATTCTATGGGAAACACATCCTTAGTTCCATTCACCAATGAATACGGAGTTTCTTTTGTAGTGGTTCACAAGATAGATGGTAGGCCCATAAATCATATAGAAGATTGTTCATCTAGTACTTCTTGTCCTTGTTCACCCTTTTTTTGAGTGTATTTGATAGAGTCTTACTATAGGACCTTATATTTCCATTATCCACTACATGATAGTGGGATGAGTGATTGGACTTGATTTTGTTCTCCTAGTGTAATTTCTTCAACTTTGTAGAACATAAGTTGGTTTCATTGTTCATCAATATCATGTGAGGGACTCCAATCCTAGGGATGATATTGGAATTCATAAAGTTAATGAAATTCGATGTCCTGACTTCCTTGAGGGGTATTTCATCAACGCATTTGGAAAAGATGTTGGTATCATTAAGTATGTACTTATACTGCCTGGAATTGGATACAGAATATGGCCTGACAACATCTATTCCAAATATGTAAAATAGATAGGATTATTCAGGTGTATGTAGGAATTTTATGGGTTGATGGGTGAAGTTTTCATTAATTTGACATGTCTAAAATTTCCTAATGAATTGCACACAATCTTCTATCATAGTTTTTCAGTAGTAACCTTACCTCTAGATTTGGGGGGAGAGTTTGGCCCCAAACTAATGGGAACTGCACAAGCATGCATGTACATTATCCACTATGATGAGAATCTCACTTTATACTATGCATATAATGAGGATTCCATCGAAACCTCATTTGTAGAGGGATTTATACAAATTTGGTATATTCTAAATGGTAAGTTTCACTGCTTGACATCATATTATTTCCCTCACAGCCAATTATGTTGAGAGAGACCCAATTTAGTGATACTAGTTTTATGAACTCCATCCATACTTGGATGGATATTAGTTCATATCACTCTTGGGTGGTGCAAAACTAATTTATTTATTCCATGTCACAAACGGTGACTGATGAGACCATTCTTCAGTGTGTGATATAGAAGGACACCTTATCCTGATCAAGGTTGGTAAGAACTATAGCTGCATTATCCAGTGCATTGGTACATGCATTCTTTGATCATGGAACATGATGTAGTGTGGGTTCAAAAGGGAAATCTTCCATTAGTCCTCTAATGTAGCCAATTAGAGGGGTCGGTTATTCCTTTTTAATGGCATATTCACCATTGATTTTCTTTATCACTATATCTGAATACCCTTTGATATTCATGTAGGTTATTTATAGCTACAGGGAGAGTTGAAATACATAAATTAGGGCTTATTATTCTTCCACATTATTATTTCACCCTTCATATATGGATGAATATTAAGAAACAATAACATTTTTTGGAGGGAAAAACAATCCCTAAGCCAAACTGATTGAACTTCGGGTTTTCTAGTCTCTAAATAATAAGAATTTGGTAGGAACAATAAAAAAAAATCTCTTGTGATAGGTAATGTCATGGGAATAGAAAATCCCATCCTATGAAAGTTCAGTGTCCTCTGGTGTTCTATCTAGGACAAGATATTTCAAGAGTAAATCAGATAAGGAAAACTCTTTAACTAACTTCCATGAAACAAACTAAATGTCATACTAATGTATAATGACTTACAATCATGCCAAGTTACCTGTAAATAGAGGGAGGCCATGGATAAACTTGAATGTGTCAATACAAGACTAGATAGAATTTGTGGTGTTGTAATTAATGCCTCAACATTGATACTACAATGTTGAGTGTGAGGTAGTTCTTCTCTACATCAGAATATTAGGCCCCAGTAATTAGCATTCACTAGTACAAAAGGTATTTAGCATGGTGACATTTTTTATGTTGGTTATAAATAACTGATGTGGAAAGACGAAAATATTGATTTATCATGTTGGTTATATTATAACTGATGTAAAAATTGATTTAGATTCATTTATCATGTCGGTTTGTTTATAGCTAACATGATAAATCATGTATCTAGATTTATAATTTTTCTTATAAAAAATGACATGATAAATTAAACGTCATTGTTTATCAAGTCATTTATTATATAACCAATGGTATAAATCATTTTATCACATCGGTTATAAAATAGCGGATGTGATAAATGTTATAAAAAACTCTTTATCACATCGGTTATTAAATAACCGATGTGATAAATCTTTTAAATGTTTTATTAAGTCTCTTTTTGTGTTATTACACTATTTTCATTTCTCTATAATCATTTCTTCGATCCCATGGCATCCAAACTCGTTTTGAAATCTGTGTTCATCATGTTTTTCATTGGCGTATATATCTACTCGACTTGAAACTCTCAATTAAGCTTCATACACTTTGATTCCAGTCATTAGCTGAAGCCCTAAATCTCATTTTCCAATTCCATCATGTATTTCACAATTTCATGTTGAAAGTGGTTTTTTATCCTGATATTGTTTTATCATCGGTCATTTTCGGATTCCCTAAATCTATGGATTCCCTATATCTCATTTTTAGATTTTGTTTTCACTATTCATTGTTGATTAGATTAACATATAGATATAAATATTTTTTTTAATTATTTCCCATTGTAATACACTAGGAAATAGAATATGGATTTAAACTATTTCCAATCATTTGGGTGTAATCTCTTTGTTTGGGTGGTTATTGAGATGTTTGAGGTGAATATAGGGATTTATTTTGCCTCATTTGGATGAAAATAATCAATTTTGGTACATTGAATAAGAGATGTTACTGGGGATTCATATAAGATTTACAAGTAGGGATTAATAGTGTTTTTCAGTATAGTTTATATATATATATCTAATAGGTTTTTGTAGTTGATAATATTTTAATATTTAAATATATGAATGAAAATCATGTATTGTCCCCAACCCAATCCTCTATAATGGGACCTAGTCAGTTGACTATGTCACCTCATGTATGCATCTATATATGAAAAAGGTTGTTGAATAATACTAAGGGTGCAAGGAAATATTGTGGAGGAAATAAATTATTGAAGAGTGTTGCAATGAGAGAAGAAATATAATAGAAGAGTTAAGTGAATAAAAAAATATTATGAATAATTTAATAAGAATCCAATAATGAGATAGGAAAAGGGGAATAAATCTAAATAAAAATCATATAGTGGTTTGAAAATATGAATGTAACTAAATGATGTATTGAAATTAATATAGGTAAAATACAAGAAGACTCAAATAAAGACACCAACAACCATAGTGTTTGACCCCATGTCCAATATCCAACCCATCCATCATATTATAAATCGTTATTCATTTATGGATGCCCTAAATATGTGTTTTGAGATTTCATTCATATTCTTTTCACTATTAATTGTTGAAAGTGGTTTTGTATCATGATATTTATTTATCATTGGTATCCAAGAATTTTTATTCAATGATGTTTTCCATTAAGATATATACCTTATTTTCAATAATTATTTTAGAGATATAAAATTAAATATGTAACTTCATTTAGATATGCATACCATGTCATCCAATATAAATTTTTGATGTCTCCTGATGTGTTATAAATTAATGATATGATCATTGGGAAATTAGACAACACTTTTAAATCATGATAATGAAGCCATTAGAACTTCTTATAAATAAGGTATATTTTCACTACCTTCCCAAGACAATCTAGGTTCCTCTCATGTCCTATAAAAAATAACATTTTCCACAATACCATTTCCACAACAAACTCTATAAAAATGTTAAAATCCATAAATGTGACCATCAAAATTACATGAAAAAAAGAAAATATTTCAATTCAATACAATTCTAAGATCTATTAGGTTAATATTTTAGATTATTAGGATACAAAATTAAGTAAAAAAACTGATGTTGTGATGGGTTAATAAACGTCATAGTAGTGGATGAATCTTTTTATTATTTTAGTGGTTTTCTATCTTATTCTAAAAAAATATCATTATAATTTTCAAATAAGCATATATCTATTTTGTATTTCAAAATTGTTAGTTTAAAATTATGTCATATTTCATATAATTAAAAAATTGGAATAAATAACTACATTTTCATTTTAAAATTATTTTAATGCATATATTTTTATGATTTATCATTTATATTTAAACTTATCTTCTATTATTGTATAGAATTTTTAATTATATTTTAGAAATATGTTTATATTTGTTGTATATTTCAAAATTGTGTTACTTTCAAATTATAACATACTTTGTATTAATATAAAATTGGATTATCTTAACAATATGTATAATTTTTATATTTTTTATAGTAAATAATGAGTCAATGTTGGATTATGGAACATCAAATGAGTGATGAATATGATGAAGGTGTTCATGTATTTTTAGAATTTTCTAAATGAAATTTTCTAAAAAAGGACATGTTTTTTCCATGCATAAAATGTTTAAATATGAAAATGTTGAAATGTAGAGAGATAAAAGAGCACTTAATTTTTCATGGTTTTAATCCAAGTTACAGCCCTTGGATTTTGCATTGTGATACTGGGTAGGCTTTTAGATATAATAATGATGGTTATTTTCAAGATGGTAACTTTAATGAAATTGAAGAAATGATTTGTGATATTAAAGTAGAATAAATTGAGAAAGAACAGAAAATTGAGAATCTATATGATGATGCTGAAAAACCATTGTATCATGGTGGTATAGATTTTATGGTTTTATCATCGGTGTTAATAATGATTAACATGAAGGAAAAGCATGGATGGAGTAAAAATGTTTTTACAAAGCTACTAAAATTGTTGAAATACATTCTTCCTGAAGACAACGATCTTCTAGAGTCACATTATAAATCCAAAAAAAATATTATGCATGTTGGTATTGGGATACAAGAAAATCAATGCTTGTTAGAATTAATGTGTGATATTTAGGAAGGAAAATGGATTTATGTCAATGTTTCCAAAATGTGGGACATCACGGTATAATTTGAATGAAAAATCATAGGCTAATATAGATATTACAAATATCTCTTCCAAGGTATTTTGTTATCTTCCTATAATTCCTTGTTTGAAATTTTTGTTTGCTAATTCACATTATACAAAAATGTTAAGATGGAATACTAATTACTAGATATGTGAGGGAAAAATATGGCATTTAAAATATTGTCTATAGTGGAAGAAAATTGATGAGTAGTATCCTACATTCAGAAATGATGTTATAAATTTCATACTTGGGTTGTATATGGATGGAATGAATTCATATTGAATCCTTATTAGAAAACATAGTTCATGGAATGTTTTATTGTTAATTTACAACCTATCTTATGAATTTTGTATAAAGCGTAAATATGTAATGTTGAGTTTTTCGATCTATGGACCAAACCAACCCTAAAATGATATCGATTTTTTAATTTCACCATTAATTGATTATTTGAAACTCTTATGGAAGAACGTTGTTAGGGTGTATGATTGTTATAAAATGGAGTATTTTCAACTAAATGCAGTGATTATGTTCAATATAAAATACCTCCCAGTGTATAGAAATTTTTCTTGATATAGTGTTAAGGGGAATAAAGTATGTCCAGTTTGTGAGAAACATACTTCATATCATTAATTACATCATGGGATGAAGGTTTTGCACATGCATCGCTCTTATTGAAGATTAAAAGGGCATCCAATGGCTCACAATAATTTGATATTGGTATGAAAACTATATCCATTTATGATTTCTTTAATTGGGTTTAAAACCTTGTTGTGACATTGGGAAAAGAAAATAAATCTGGTAAAGATAGAAATATTTGGAAGAAATGGTCGATTTATTTTGAGCTACCATATTAGATATATCATAAAGTGAGACATAAAATTGATTTCATGTATGTAAAGAAGAATACATGTGACAGTTTGATTAAACATTGTTAGATATTAAATAAAAGACTACAAATGGGTTAAATTCATGATTAGACTTACTATCAATGGGAATATGTTCAGAGTTAGCTCCCACACCAGATGTAAGACGTGCATTTCTTCCCCTGACATGTCATACATTATACAAGAGGGATAAAATTATCTTTTATCAGTGTATTCATGACATCAAAGTGTCATAGGGTTATTCTATAATTGTAAAATATTTTTCCAATTTGAAGGATTTGAAGTAGACGGGTTTGAAATCTCATGATTTTCACATCATGATGTAGTAAATTATACAATTTTAATTTCATGGAATATTGTCCATCCGTGTCATAAATACTATCATAAAGGTATTTTATTTTTTCAATTCAATTTATAATAAGGTGATTGATCTAGATGCTTTGAAAATTTATCGAAAATGAAGAAATTTATATACTTTTTCATTTATAAATGTATTTTCATTTATCTTTTTTTTATATAATGGTGCATTTAATGGTTCATCTAGTTCAATAAATAACGAATTGTGGACATGTATATCTTGGTTAGATGTATCCTTTTGAAAGGTATATGAAGATATTAAAGGTGTATGTTAAGAATACATATTTACCTAAAGCCTCAGTTATTAAAAATTGTATTTCTGGGGAGGTTGTGGAGTTTTGTACGAGCTACTTGTCTATGGAGGAGCACATTGGTTCACCTCCATCATTCCATGAATGAGTTGATAATGAGGGAAAGGAGATTTCTGGCGTGAAAGTAAAATCTTTTTCAGGTGAACATATGAAGAAGGTACATTTATACATCTTCAATAACATGGATAATGCTCAACAATATATAACTATGCATATTAATCAGTTGAAACAATTCCATACAAAGAAGACAGAAATGTGGGTTTTGAATGACCGTTAAAAAACATTGTTTCCAAGGTTTGAAAAGACCATTCTTGGTTGATCAGATGCATTAGAGACATTAATTTGGAAAGTGGGTGGTCCAAGTTTAAATGTGATTACATGGTTCAGGCTTGACAGTAAGAGCTATACATTTTATACGAAATATCAGGAAAACAAAAGTGTGGTTCACAATAGTTGTGTATTAGTGTTCGCAGAAGTAATGCATTTTTCGAGTCATAAAGACAAGAACCCAATATTTGCATCAAGTGCTTATTATAGAGTCATTAAATAAATATGGTAGGTTTATTACATTAAAATTAAAGTTATTGTGTTTCATTAAAAATGGTTTATCGGTAATAACATTTTCAGACACGATGAATTTCCAACAACACTTGTTAATCTAAATAGATTAGAAGACACAGTTGATTCTTTTTCAATGGAAACACTTGAAAAAAAATTTAAGTTGTTCCTAATCAATCTCATATGCAGTGCTCTATTGTTTTACAAGAAAATAATATGTTTTTGATGATCAAATTGATGAAGATTCTGATTTATGTGAGATCCCTACTCCCATAGAAAGATTAACTGATAATAATGATGAGCTTGTTCTAGACATGGTTTGTTTAATAAGTAATGATCATGACAAATGAATTTGGGAAAACAATCCATTAGTACATTCATAATAGTAGAGGTAACATAAGTTTATTTCTCATTTTATTTTATTAATTTAATTAAATTTTATATTGTATTATTTTTATTTATTAAACCATGTATTAAACCGAATCAGTAGAAATGTTTTTTTATTTTAGTTTAGTTTTTTTTAGTTTACCATGTTTACCATTACATAACATATATAATTATTGATTTCATTGAATTATAATTATTTTATATCTATATGTTAAAAAATATTAATTTTTGGGTAAATAATTTATGTATTAGGTTGGACCATTTTTAATATTTATATACCAATTTTGGATTTTTTTCATTCATTTTCATGAAATTTCTTATATCACTACTGTTGTTAGAAATTTTGTTAACTATAAAAAATACAAAAAATATTGTGTTCAGTTTTAGTTTAATTTTTTGTTTCATAATTTTTAATTGTTTATGTTAGTATTATTATATTTGAATTTGTATATTTTGTGTACTAAATGTTCGCTTCTCTAATATGAATGAAAATGACATATCAATCAGATAATCAATCAAAAACATCTAGAGATAAGAATCATGATCACACCTTGGGGGAGGAACATCCACATGCTTTTCTTGAGGTTCCTAAATCTTCTTTATGTGCTCCCACAATGACAAAGAAGAGTTCGAGGGTTGGTAAACGTGGTGGCATGTAGTTATCAAAATTATCAGTTGCTCATATCAAGGACCAAAGGATAGTTGTAGAATTTGATAATAATGATTTTCTAAGAGGTCCTAATGGAAGACAGTTCAAGAGTTTTGTATCAACTCAGGGTAAAATCAACGTCCTCATTTTGTTTAATAATTGGGGAAGTGTTGAAAAAACAACACTAGCTTAGTTGTGGGAAACCATTTTGGTAAGAACTTTTTCTATTGTTTTACAAATCTTGAAATTGTTACCATATAATATGTTTTCCCCCTTCTTTATCATATTCCATTGGATATACCTGATAATTTATGAGTCAAAAGGAAATGTTTATCGATGGATGCTAGGAGATGGAGGTATTTCAAATCAACCCTCAAATTTGATTTCATTTTTGGGGATATGAAACATGATAGTCTCTGTCAGATATATCCTTCTATAGATGAAGACACATGGAAACAATTTTTCAAAAGTAGAAGACTAGGAGAATTTTTTGAAAGTGAAATGTAAACTTTTAGATGTTTTCTTATATTAATGATCTTATTAGTGACTTTTTAATGATTTCTTATTCTTAATATATAGGAATCAAAGTGGTCTCATTAGGAGATCCAATGTCGAAATTTAAACCCTCCGAATTTATCTTGGGGAGGGTATACATTATTGGAAGAACAAGTGATAGTTGAAAATTAAAAAAAATAGAGAGCTAAGTCATCCAGCTCTGGAGAGGTTTCCCATCCAACCCCTCTGTCTAGACATGAAAAATGGAATAGGGCTCATATGACCAAAAAGATGAAATATCTTACAAAATAATCCAGACTCATAGTCAAAAGGATTGTATGTTTATTTTATTTATTTAAGTAAATTCAATTATTTATATACATTGAATCCTTAAATAATTTTCAAATAATTGAAACGAGATTATCATGAGGAGAAGATAAGACATGGGGTATTTAATGATTATGGGAGCCATGATATTTATTTTGATGTATTGGAAATGTCCGAACACCCGGGTCGTGTATGAGGATAACTAGTGGGTGTATTGATAAGAAAAGTGTTAAAACATTCTTCTACTTCTTCAATGAAGGGTATATATAAAAAAATAGCATCTTTGGAGGCTGAGGTTCACAATATTAATTCGATGATGGAGTAAAGATCATAGTGTTGGTACAACCTATGTTTACAGACCTTCAACATGAATTTCAGACTACAGCTCCAGCTCCACCTCTGCCAGCAGCTCCAACTCTCCCAACTCCACCTGCAAACCCCATTATTTATCCTCCTCCTCCACTTACAGACCCCATTATTTATCATCCATCTCCACCTTCAGAACCCATTTTTAATCCTACTCCCACACCCCCTCCTCCACAGCTTTTAAGTTATTGTGAGTTGTGTTTTGATGATCCTCACTGAGAAATAGTTACATAAGGGGTGATATATTATATAGGAGATATAATTCATCATAAATAGTTAGAGGTATAGTAGCATAGGTTCATTGTACAAGATATTATAGATACACTAGCTGAACTACTGTTACTTATAGATGGGGTGATGAAAGTTGGACCAAGTATCATCCACTTCTTAGTTTGGCAATCTAGACTTCTACGGCCCATTACCATAGAGGTTTGTGTATGTGGTATATTTTATTTTATTTTTATATTAATTTTTTTTACATTTTCAAGTTAATATATTTTTCTATTTATTTAATGGAATAATTTAAAGGTAAAGAAATATTGTATATCTAACAACAAAGACAAAGGGCTATGACATCATATTCTGGTTCTAGTAGTCTTTATAGATTGTCAAGATATTCAAATTTTTTAGTGGGTCAATGTATGTTTTCAAAGGAAGAACATATTTGTAGATGTGAAATAGATTGGTGGATTCTGATAAATTAAATTATGAAGCATATTAGTAGATATAAGTTGGGAATCAAAGTGGTGCAAGTTTTTTCCTTGTACATCTTAACACAAATCTTCCCTTGTGTTATATTTATTGAAAATTTATACTTTTCTATTTTGAATTAGGTACATTTATAAAATGTGTGAGACGAATGAGAAGATAGATGTATATGGGTTGATGGACATGTGGTTGATTTTACTTTAAGAGCATGACTTGGATGATGAACCAAAAGTAGTTTATATTGTAGAAAGATTTCAAGAGAATATAATTATGTAGTGTTAGATGTTTCCTTTTGCTGAGAGGTATGAAACCTATGTCTGAAAATATTTTATTTATCTTTTAACATAATAACCACTACAATTAAATTTTATTTTATATTAGTGACCATTGGTTGTTAGGTGTATTTTTTCCAAGGGAGAAAACACTTTGTTTTATATTTTATGTCCATGGTGATGTCAAAGGAAATTATAAGAACATGTTGGAAAAGTAAATTTTTAATTTTTAATATATATTTATATTATAATGAATTTTAACTTGATTTCATTCATATTATTTTCTAACAGGGGATGGGATTTTTTTCAATGATCCACAAAGAAAAATAGTTCCAAGAAGAAATATATAAAAGAAAAGGTGACTATATATTTATAATTAGTACATTTTGGATTACATAAAAATGATATTTTGAACTGAAAAACTCATTTAAAGATAATAGTCATAAAAACCAAGGCATCATCGATTGAAAGTATTATATGTTAAGATTTATATATGATATAATTACTACTGCAATAGTTACAAAGTTTGACCATGTTATGATTCCTTGTAAATTATACTATAATATTTCATTTTTTATTCATTATACATGTTAACTAATTTATTTTTAATTTTTAGCTATTTGATGACCCTCAACCTTATAGTGCGCAATATGGAAAATGCATATAATTGTAAAAGTAAAACTATTTTACAGTTATGATTGTATTTTAGTATATTTTTAGTGAATGTTTTAATTTCTAATGTTTTAATTATAAATGTGTATTTAGTAGTTTTTTTGGTTGAATTTAGGTTTGTTTTTAGTTGATATTATAATTTTTGATTGTTGTAAATGTGAATGTGTAATTTTGTGGCTAGTTTTTCATATTTTTGGTTTGTTTGTGATTTTTTTTGTATCGTTATTTTGTTTTAGGTATAGTTTTGCAATGAAGAAAATGGTTTAATATATTATTTTAAAAAAATTTATTTTTATGTAGGTTATTTATTAACCGAAATTAAAACCTAAAAATTGGTTTTTTATAACTAATGTGGTATATAGTTTTTTACATCTGTTATTAAATGTCCAATTTGAAAAATATATCAAGATTAGGTTTTTCCACTGCATTTTTCATATAACCGATGTGGTACGATATTTTTTACGTCAGTTATTTAAATAACTTGCATGAAAAATTCGTGCGAAAGTGTCTTTCACGTTAGTTATTAAATAACCAATCTCAAGAACCTTTACCAAAGAATCTTCCATGTCTGTTATTAAATAACCGACTTGAAAAAACTCCAATATAATATTTTTTATTGTCATTTTTATATAAACAACGTAGAAAATATGATTTTTTATCTCTCCTGCAACAACGTCTCCATAAAAACGACGTGAAAAATATAAAAAAACATTATAAAAAATGTTTTTTGCAGTAGTGATTGTTCATTTGAGGTAGTAGATACTATTTTTACTTACTAAATTTTTATTCTAAGTGGGGAAAGAATAGATTGATCATTCCATGTAAGCCATATATAATGTCAGTGGCTTTCCTTCCATCAGTGGTGTCAAGAATGGTGGGTGTAGTGGGAACTACTTGAGACTCTCAAAGGATTCTTGGAAATCCTTATCCCATCAATAAGATATTTTCTTATTCATTATCTTGGTTGAAGGGATAGATTTTTCTTGATGGGATAGCTATGGAATATTGAATGTAAGCAGGGTTCCCCTAGATCCCCCTTGAATCTATGAGATTTCAAGGGGTGAATATCTAAAGTTTTACTATTATTTTTAAGGTTATACTCTATGCAATTTTTTCATACCATAAATAAAAGTAATTTTTATGATGTTACCCCGAAAGTGAATTTCATTAGATTCATCTTCATACTATTCTATTGAAACATATTAAAGATTGTTTGAATGTCCCAAAAGGGATCACTTCTTTGATGATATTTAATAACAAGTTCATTGATATAACATTCTACGATTCTTCCCAAGATCTTATTAAAGATGTGGTCCATGGAACGTTGATAGATAACACTGAAAATCATTTAACCAAAGGTAATGACCTGATAGAAAATGTTCTCTTCAGGTTCTCTAAAGGTTGTTACTTCCTCATCTTCAGGGGTCATCATTATTTGATTTCACATTGAATACCCATCAATAAAGGAATGATCTTGAAATCCATATATTGAATTGATCAAGAGTTATATAATCCAAAATGAAAAATAATCATTGGTGAATGTCGATTAAGGACTCCAAAATTGATGAAAATTATAATCTTCCCATTCTTTTTCTTTATAGGGATGATGTTATTGATCCATATTTGGTATTTCTCCCCCCATAAAATATTCATTGAGAAATTTGTCAATTTATAACTCTATTTTAATATAATGAGAGGGATTCATACTCTTGACCACCTTATTGAAACATCAATGGACTTCGAGTAAACCTATATGGTGAAAGGCTACAGTAAGTTTCAATCTAGTATTTTTCGTATAATTCCAAGAAAACACCTAAAAATGTTTCTTTATGAATTCATTTTTCATAGCTTTATCTTAAAGAGGAATTTAATAACTAATCAATGAAGGATACATGTATTCTTATATTATCATATTTATCTTCCCTGAGCCCATCGATAGTGATGGAGACGCCACCCTCAAATATAGGGGGAGTATTTCTAAGGTAACCCTCTTCATCTTATTACTCTATGTTTATTGATGCATCCTTATATATATTTGTAAATATGGTGGAGTCTAATTTACATTTGGGGTTAGAGAGTCTATTGGAATAGATACTATTATCCTCTACTCCCAGGGTCATTACAGAGATATTCTGAAGATGATTATTTACTTTCACGTTTTCACTAGGGACAGGATGATCTTCAGCATCTGGGATTAATTCCACAACCTCAATTAGTTTTATGGGTAGTACATAATCATTGTTGAGAATACTCCATGGATTCTCAGGGGTGATACACAATCCATTAAGGGATACATCCTATATATTAGCATCAACTATTTATATTTTTCCTACCTTTTATAGAAAGTTGCCTCATCATATGTGATTTATAAATACTCAAGGGGGGTATAGTCACCTAGTAATATATTGACCATCCCATTTATGGGGTATTTCAAACACTGGTGGAATATTGATGGTACCACCACATGTCTATGAATCCAATTCATTCTAAGAAGTACATTATATTTAGTGTCTTTCTAGATAACCATGAACTCAATGTTAGATGTGAGATCCATAAATTTAGTTTTGAGATTTATCTTCCAAGTAGTATTTTCTTACTCTTATCATAACCTTGATGGGTTATGTTTTTGTGGGATAAATCCACTTATGTATATCCCAAATGTCATAGGTTTTAAACTGGGATGAATTTGATCTCAGAACCATTTTCAATTAAATCCCTTCATATACAGATATTATTGACTCTGTATAAAACTTATAGGGGTTTGATGTGTCCTTGGATGACCTCTACCTGATCCAAATATATGAATGACATGGATACATGGAATTATGATGGTATAGTCTCCATTTGATAAAGTTTAGTTATAGATACTTCTATATCAAACACTAAAGGGATCTCATGAGCTTTGAGGAGTGCTTCACTATGTTATTTCAAAATATGGAGAGAATTTAGGATTGAGAGTTTGGTTGGGGAAACTTCCGGTTGTTTCAAAATTTCACACTTTTTTTCAAAGGTCGATAGTTCCCAATAGGGGGATCCTCCTTTTATACATATTAGTAGATGAGGTATTTGGGCTATATTCTCATGGTTTTTGGGATGAGGTTTATGGAGAATATGATGCCAGTGGTGTTGGTTGCACCATCCTACCCCTTTTTCTAGGTTGATTAGACAATCACACCCATGTCTGGCGTTCATGTAAGATGAGTGGGTCTATATGACCACTGGAGGGCTCTGGGGAACCTCTATGTTTCTTTTTTCTCACTAGAGATATTCTCCATGTGTAACATCTTCATATATGTCCTTCTTGAGGATGTTATAGAGATATTGGGTTCGACCATTCCTATGTTGTCACATATATCCTCGACTCCTACGCCTTCGACCTCTAGCCCCCCAATCAAGTACATGGAACTCATACTCAAAGATATATTCATCATTGTAGAAGGATTATTCTAAATTTCTCATGTTAATAGAATAAAATAGGATCTATTAATCCAATGAGGGTTCTGTTTTGTGGGTTGATTCTTGTGATTCAAATGTTTCTGAGATAAAATATGTAAGACTCATAGCTTCATAAGAGATTAATATTACACTTATTTTTCTCTATATTCCTATTTTTTATGGTCTTATTCAGCTCTGGGATCAATATTCTATGTCATCTACTTAAGTGATAGACTTTTATGGGTTTGTATAGCTATACTTTTAGGATTTCATGAGCTCGATCAACAATCTTACAATTCATAAAGTTGTTGGACTTCTTCTCATGCTTGGGTAGAACATTTTTCCAATCACATTCTTCTTATAATTTGGGTGATGGCTACCTGTGTCATCTATGTTAGGTAGTTTTCAAACATCACCTATATGAAATTGACCCTAATTTTTGGACATAATGAAAGAGGAATAAATTCTGGATGTTATCATCCAACCTTTTATAGAAAGGGTATTAGTCAGGATGATCAGTGAGGTTGATGTCATTAGGTTTCCTGGGCTACAGAATCTTTAGTATGACATTTTACATGGCTACATGGAAATAACTAGGGGATTTGTCATTTCATAAGAATTAGTATTTTTCCATTTGTTCCTCAAATCTAGGGCATCCCATGTCCTTTTTACTTATGGAAGAGGGTGATTTTTTTGTTTTCACCACTTGATAGGAGGTGCTAGGTGGTTTGAGACCATCCTTGCTTCTTTAATAAGAACTGATACGAGATTGATTTCAATAGTGATAGTCTCTACCTTGCTGAACCTTTTCCCCCATGCAGAGTAAATGGGCTGAGAATTATATTGGGTGTACTCAATGAGTTCTTTAAATCTTGTGCAATTTCTTCAAACTCATATAATCCTCTTGGATACATCATTAGGATCAAGGATGTATTTATCTCAACCCAAATATTTCATCACAATGTAATAACAGTTTCTCCTATGGGAGAGGGATGAGGAGTTAATATTTTAACCCCTTCCATCTAGCTATGAATACATACACACTCTCACTTTCTCATTTCTTGAAATTTTTCAGGTCAATAATTGTTGTTTTCATCAGTGTAGAGATGATATGATAAAGGAACTAATGGTGGAAGTATTCATATCCTTTAATGGAACCTACTGGATGGATAAAGTACCATAAAAAGGTTCTGCCTATCTGGGTGTACATAAAACACCTAATCTTGGTAGCCTATTGTTGATATTAAGGTCCCATCATCGGACTGAATCAGGACATGAAGTGTGTGAGATGATGTTCAGGGTATCCCATGCCATCATGGGTGGAGAAGGTAGGATTTAAAAAAAATGGTGGAAATGTTATATCCAAAAATTCATTATGTGGATTATTATCTATCTTAATATGTGTGCATCATCTCTCCATGCCTTCCATTCAAGCAACCAGAGACTCAATTACATTTATTTATTTGGGAGGTACTAATATCAAAGCAACATCCCATATTTAAGGTGTAGGTGGGGCTTGATGAGATGGTCCAATTTTTATCTCCTATTGACTCTCAATCTATTCTAAGACTGAAAAGGCACTCTTTCATGGGAGAGGTTGTCACCACAATGGTGGGAAGGCATGATCATCTTCGACTTCATCCTTTATGTAGAATAAAAAAACTTGATCCAGAGCTGGTCTTACACTCAGATGATGTTCTTTTATGTGAATTGGATATTTCCTGATGTATGGGTGGATGGATATTTGTCTCATCTGGAAGAAGATACCCAATGGGGATTTATCCTTGGAGTATCAACTCAATGATTTTTTTGAGATTTTTTATCTCATTCTCATAATATTCTAACTTCTCCTTTGAAGAAAGGATTTCTTATCTTCTAGATGACAATTTGGATATGACCACATCTTTCCATTTACCCATGGAAGTGTTCTATGTTTTGGATTCTCCACTAGTTCGATGTACATGTAGCCTTAGTTCATTCATCCAGATTACCCTCATCTCGTGGTATATTTTCTCCACTACATCTATTTCCATTTTCATTTTAATCCACATTATCTATTGTGTTGATGATGATGAAATTAATAGAGTTATATCAAGAAATGGTGTTTATCCCATTACTATAAACAAAAAAGGGTGATTCTGTTATGTCTGCATTAGGGTTATTTTTTAAACCCTTGTCCATATTATACCATTCTAGATTTTTATCACTATATGATTTAATTTCCTTCATCGTATGTTCCTCCCATATTCACCTACGAGTGGTGACCTTGAGAGAGTTTTTTGTCATTATTTTCAAATAGGCCTAAAATTTTAGATATTTTTATTGTGGAAAGAGTAATATATTGGATGTCAACCACCAATATTTACCTCCCAACCTACAGAAGACTGATTCACTCTATGGTTATGAGGAAGATAAAAATTTTCCCAACCCTGTGGGATGGGGAATGTTCCGGACATCCATTGGAATTGTCTCATCCTGTTATTGAGGATATATTGATTTCAGTCTATGATTTGTTGAATCTAGTTATGTGAATTTGGATATAAATTCACCCAACTCTAGGGGATGGGGTTGATCTAGAACATTTGTTGATTTCTTGATGATCTCATGGGGTGTGATGAACCAGGTGATGGAATTAGAGATAAAACTCCCCCAACCCTGTGTGTTGTGGTTGATATGTAGATTATACTAATAAGTCTTGAATACTATAATGGATTGATGATAATTGGGTTGAATAAAATGGTATATATCCCCCCATCCTGTTTGTATTGGTTCGCTCATAGACGGCTACTATGGAATTTGATATTTTAATTGTTTGATTTAACACAACTATTCTTATGTATGAGTTAGTTGTAATGGTATCCCATGATGGGCGTCATTTTCTATGGGAATTTTTTGGTCATACCGTAGCTTCGACATCAATGCATGTTTTTTTCATTTTTTTGTGATGGGTCTAGTTAAAGGATTTTTGGGTTTTCCTCTACCTTTTTTCATGATGTATTTTCATCGTTAAAGGTGTTTAATTTCATTATAGTGAGCAAGTAGATCATGCATTACCCAGTCCTCTAAATTTTCTAGAGGCTGTGACATTATACGATACTATTTCCTATTATTATTGATGTTCTAGAGGTGAAGTGAAATGAAATACTCTACAAATTATACATCCTCGTATATAAATACATGACGAGGCTTCTGTGTTCAAATCCCGAAGATTCATGATGTAATGGAATCCAACATGATGTAGATGGAACTGTGATTTTATGGTTTTGGGTCCATGAAAATGGAGATAGTAGTAAGTTTTAACATAGAGCAGAGTATGTTGATTATCTGAAGGTGAACCTCATATCTTGGATATGGTAGGTGTCTAGCCTCGGATCACTTATGAGTTTCAGACATGTTTTATCATAGATAATTCATGAACTCCTTCTCCAGCTCATCTGGAATCTCATAGTTATAAGTGGTGAGGGGAAGAAAGCTTTTGGGAAATATTTTATGAATACCTCTCCATATATGTCAATGTATACATCCTCTTCATTGGAATTACATGCCTCCATCTAGCCAGTTCGAAAATGTTTCTTCTCGGGGTCACTTGCGGGCCTGAGCAGAGTATTGATAGTAGTTGTTGGGGACCTGTATATGATTGACCCCAGTGTTTTGAGAACCTCTATATAAGAATATTTATGAGTTTTGAGAACCTATATAAAAAAAGGTTTCTGGGAAATGAGATGATTTCTTTTTCAAAGGGAGAATCATTGTGGGGAGGTTAATCATGGAAGATATTAGGAATAGAGTCCCTACGATCCATCTTCACACTACCAGAAGTAGGAATATCGTGATAATGATCACATTATACTTCCATTGAAGAGTAGAATAACCCATGGGGTGTTGAGAATGTATCTTTAACAGCCTTAGGGACACTGATATTAAGCAAGTCAAGAATAAGAGCCTCATTCTATGTCATGGTCAAAATATATCAACCTACCATTTAAGATGGTGCAAAAATATTATCACATTATCTGATGGATATCATAATATTTTGATAACTATATGGTGTTATGGGAGTATAATCCTTCTGCTAAGAAGTTAATGGAATATGACAATGAGCTTCTTCATTGTTAGAACCTATGGGTGGATTTAAGAATATACTGATCAATTCTGGTTGAAGTGGGGATATGAGCCCGGTTCAAATATTCATTCCCCATAAGAATATTCTAAAAAACCTTTGGAATGGGATAAGTAATATCATCCTCCCCTTATATAGCCTCTCAAAGATGATGGTGTAGTCTTTCATCATCAGAATTATGCGAACGAGCCTGGTTTTTAGAAACTAATGGAATTTAACAAGTAGCTTAACTGATAGGAATATTAGCCTTTCAAGAGTCTTGTGCTACTCCCAACTAGTGGGCCCCATTTGGAATGGGATTATGAGCCTAGTACAATTCATTTGGATAATGTCGTGAGGCTTTTTATATGGATACGAGCTTGTCTAGGGGATGTATTTCTCTCCCTTAGTGATCCCTAGTTGGAATTAAAATATGAGCTCATTCATCTTCCTTTGGATTATTCCATCAGCCTTTTGTGATAAGGATATGAGGTGATCCCAAGGAATGTACATCTCTCACTTGGTGGGCCCTGGTTGGAACTGGAATATGAGCCTTGTCTAGTTCCTTTAGAGTATCTTGTAAATCTTTTCTAGTTGGGTTATGATCGTGTCTCAAGGCATGTACCACAATCACTTCGTGACCCTCAGATTGAATAAGAATATGAGCATGTTCCGATGCCTCATCCTTTTTCGGAATATACTGATACTCCTTTTGAATGTGATAAATAATACGTGTTGGCTCCAAATAAACCACTTTTTCATCATTATCAATGTGTATATCCATCCTGGATGTAGAGATAGAATTACATTCCTATCTTATATTTTTACTAGTTCTAGAATATGATGGTATATTTTTGCAAATATTTCTATAATTAAGGGACATTTTAGCAATTTTTTCACATGAATGTAAGCCTGCACATTTTTTTCTCTATATATTGTGGCATATATCTTCTATTGGGGTAAGTATATGATCCCACTTATTTCCTCCTTTTATCATTAGAATATGTTTATGGGATTCAAGTGTGGGTGTTGGTTTATTTGCCTCCCCCATTCCTACTAAAGAAATATGCCAGGAAACTTTCTCTGAGTGACCAGGGATATGAGCATGCTCGTTGGCTACTACTAGAATACTCATGTGTGCATCATCAGCAAAAGTGGGGATAAGATCCCACTCTTGGTTATCCAATGATTTTTTTCATAATATTTTTATTCCTTGTTATATATGCATGAGCATCATAGGTGGAAACATTTCAGGTGGTTTCTTTAGTTGGAGACTCGGTGGAACCAGAGGGATGGAACTGGTGACATCGGTTAGTACGAGCCCTCCTCAATAGACCCAAAACCAAAAGTGATCCATCATTGACTCCTTGATCAATCGTTATCAAATACTTAAGGTGTATATTTTTACATTCTGAGGAAGATATTCTGAAGCGGTTGGCGGTGGAAACAAGAACCACTGGTTTCATTGTAGCTTTTTTTGGATGATGAAGACTCATCAATTTATGTCTTTAGATACCATTAGGTGCCTCCAAGAGGATCAGTATTATACTGTGTATATTTTATTAACATATCATTTCATTCTCCACCCTACATAGATGGTATTGGGTGGGTGAGGTTGTTTTGTGACCCTCAGTGGTTATAACCACAACCGATTTTCCATAGTGGTCTCAATATGAAGACATGATTCTCATGTTGGGTGTTGTTTGTGAGAATAGTATCCTCAGTCTTGAAGGTAACACAAAATATGGTCACTGATCAGTGAATCACTACAAGAATGATACATGCTCAATCAGATATGCATAGGTAACACAGTTTTCCTTTAATATTCTCGATATGTCCATCTTACTTGTGTGTAATTTTCAATGTGAGGATGTACTTATTTCATGATATATTTTATTACATTTGGTAAATCGATAACTTTTATTACATTATAAATCAACATTGGGTTCACCATTTCTGTTTCATGGGAATATGCAGGTGTTATTTCCTGGTGGTTTTATTATGGGGGGGTGAATTTTCTTCACAATTCATCGTATTGGGTGGGCCATTTTTTATAGAAACTCTCCATTATTCCCACATCCATAACATAGTACAGACCATCATTCCAATGGAAGGTGGTCAATTGGGCTTTCAGACCCAATGGAACTTAGGAACTCACATTGCTCTATGGGATGGGATTTTGGGCACATTAAACCCATGGGGGGTCTGCTAATTCTGGGACTCTAATAGATTTAAGATATGTTCATGAATCTCTTCTTAATCTTGATATGGGATTGGTCACCCTAAAAATGATCAAGTGTTGAATCATTTCATTTGTAAAGAGGGGTACAGTAATGATTTCATCTATCTATATCTGAGGTTATTTATCCATTTTCCATTGTTAGGTATATTCTTATATTTTGAAGCCATATAACTAGTTACTCTGGAGTTTACTACCATCGAAGGAGTTGATTAATATTTAGATTAAGGTATTAAACTTTAATGAGGCATCCTACATATGTTATGTATAAAAATAATCCAAACCCATTTCATATTTTATTCCCATATAGTTTAACATCAGGAAGAAATGACATATATTATGTAACTTAGGCATCGAGTATTGAGCTCAATCTTTAAGAATGTGTCCTATGTATCTTGGTTATAGTAAGAATCACAGTCATCATAATTTGATTATTCCCCCAAGACTTTCCCCAATGTGGATTCCCTTATATGGGGGCAATCATAGCATGCCACTGATTGGGGAATACACATTGAAGTTTCCATATCTGGTGTAGATTGATGATGTTAAATATATTATCATTAAAACTCCCTTTTCCCATGTGAACCATGCTTAGCGTCAGATATAAGGAATAATAAGTAATCTGTCTCACTTCATATGGATGTAGGAATTATACACTAGGAAAACCCTCTGGATGTTTGATATAGATATCGGGCCTTCAGAAGGCATCATACATATCGTGAGTATGGCATTAATCAGAGTTCTCATAGTTTTATTACCTTCTCTATCTAATAGTGGTTGAAGAATAATGATAATCCGATCAGATAGATTGGGTCTTTATGGTTTATAATTTCATAGAGATGAAGTAAATTAAGCCAATGTATATTCCACTTTGTGCCCATTCCTTAGGAAGGAATCCTACATATCCTAGGTATTGTAGGAATCAAATTTTTCATAGTTCAATTATCTTATACATCCACTAATGTATGAGAACTAATGATAAATCCATGGGATATATTGGGTATGGATGGTTTAAAATGTTGCATACATGAAGGTACTTACACTAATGTAAATTCTCATTTGATCATGGTCCTTAGGAATGAATCATATATATCATGGTTATGGAAGGAATCAAAGTTCTTCTAGTTCATTTGCATCCTTATTCCACTGGTGGTTAAGGAGGAATGATAAGACTATGGGAGAGTTTGGGTATTTATGGTTGGAATGTCAGAGACATGGAGGGACATATATAGAGGTAGATTCCCTTTTGAGATCCGGGCTTAATAAGGACTACTATGTATCCTTTTTATGGATGGAATCAATGTTATCATAGTTCTGTTAGGGGTATGCCCAAATTTATCCACTGGACAAGGTTATCATTCCTTGGGATGTCTTCTTGACATGACCTGATTTTATGCCTAACATGTTATGATTGTCTTCCTGACATGTTTGAGGATGTATGGTCATGTACTAGTTTCTGATCAAACAGGTACAATGATAATCTCATAATCAGTTTTACTTGTCTAAAGGACGTCACATAATTAGAATGGAATTTCTAGAGGGAAAAACAAGATCATGGCTGCCATGAACGAAGGGTATTGCGTAACCTAGATAACTTGTTCAAATGACATCGAAATACCTAGATGATATATATAGATAGTGTCGTATGATCTTGGATGACTTATATAGAAGACATATCAAGATCAAAGCTAACATGTTTGGAGGGAATCACATGATCTGGATGACTTTTCCAAAGGACATCGTGATATCAACTCTGACATGTATGGAGGGTTTCATGATACCTAGATAACATACCTTGGTGTTTCTGAATAACTTGGGAGATATATTTGGAGGTTGTTGTGATAATTTTCTAGAAATATCGGGGGTCTCCATGATACTTGGGTGGCATACTTGGAGGGTGTCATGTGACTTGATTGACATGTCCAAGGTACATTATATAATGAAAATGGAATCTCTTGGGTGACATTTCCTGGTGTTGTCACATGATTTGGGTGGGTAATGTGATGTTCATTAGGATCATTGTATCTATATTCACATAATTATCCCATTTTTTCAGTATTTACTCTTGCATTTATTACATATGTTCAACATGTTTTGTCTAATGTAACTTTATTTTAGGATTGGGGTGACACAGTTGACATGTTGGAGCTCCTTCACTTGATATGGATGGCATGCCATAAGTCCTTATATTGATCTATAGAGTGATATTGTGAGACAAATATTCATAATACATTAACCTTTTTTTCATTACCTATATTTTTAATGGAATTTGACCTTTTCGAATGTGGGAATGGATGCGCTTATAAGTCTCCTACTATGCACCCTTGTAGCAATCCCATGTAGTGTGTGTCCCTCATGTCATTTTTTGTGCTAAGAGGGAGGTATTAATAGGCCTCGCATCCCTAGTTTTACTCCACATTGTGTGGATCATATCTCTAATATATTATTTGGAGTTAATATAGGTATTTTGGCATCACGGACTTTGCAATATCCTATAGTGGGTTTTCCATGGATTAGTGTAATGATTTGTGATAGTGATTATGTTCCTACATCACCACATTTATTGAACCCCAACAGATAAAATAAATATTTTTTTACCATTTTTACATTTCAAATGGTTTTTATAAGGTTAGGTTTCCATGTCAATGAGTCTTTATTATATCCATACACATTTGGAAATGCTTTCACGTGATTTAGGTAGACTTTTTGGGGTCATTTATGGGGTCGGGGTAGCTTTTCAAGTGACCCTATGTGGGATCAGGCTAACATGTCTAATGAACCTCATGAAATCATTATGGATTGTCGAGGGGCCTTGTGTGATCAATGGTGATCGGTTTTATGACCCCTTTCACGTGAATATTAGTATACCTTCCCCACATGATAAGATTCTATCTTCTCCCATTTTATTTCTTTACTTAAAATACAATGATGAGATATCTGATGTAGTCAAGATATTTTTTCAATTACGACCACTCTACTTTTCTACAATTTACTATGTGACCAATAATGGATCTTATGGTGACACATGATAATTTTCAAGTAAAACCACTCCAATATTCTAAGGAGCTAAAGGGGAATTTTATGGGCTTATCTGAGAACCTTCTTGTGATGAAAGCGACATGATCTCATGATTTTTCATGAGAATACAGACATGATTATAAGGGATTTGTGGGGTATTATGAATTTACTAAGCTTATAAAATGAGAATAAATGGACTCATAAGGTCTCTACATTTCTATTCTTTTCAATGCCTTTATTTTACAAATGGATATTATATTATTTTTTGGAATACACCAGTTGAAAAGTTTCACTATTTAGAGGAACTTGTATGGAAGCCTCTTCATGACAACAAATTTAGGTTAGGACACCTTATAAAGAATAGGGAGGATTTTTAAAGGGTATCTACATGGTCAAGAGAAAAGCATTCACTACACATGATCCATTCACATGAACTTCTTAGGGTCATATGATCACGTATCCTTATAAAGGTGACACAATCCACGTGAGTTTTGGCCACCTAATCTTCCTTTTTAAGAGAAATTGATAGACATACTTTGGGTATTTCTCCCCATATGGATTTTATAATTCTTACTTGGTGTTAATCAACATTCTTAACAAAAATTTGTATTAGATGTTGTGACTTCTGAGTTATTATCTTTCAAAGGATAAAGTATAAAGGTCGTCTTCAAAATGAATGTTATGTCTGAAAATAGAATGTTATGTCAGTGGAATGATCTCCCTACATTAATGGTGATAATTATGATTTTTGGAATGAAATAATAATAATTTATATGAATAACTATGGAATGAAGTTTTATAATAAAGTTGTTAAGACTTATGAAATTCCTAAAAAACAGCCTGAAACATAGTATCCTAATAAGGATGAAATTTATAATCTTAACTCAAAATAAATGAATGATATAAAATGTGTAATAGGTCCTTATTACTTCAATATAGATGGATAATGTAACACATATCATGAAATGTGTACTACTCTATCAGTGGCTTATGAAGGAACAAACCTTGTGAGATCTTGTCAATATAATTCAGCTAAGTATAATTATTATACATTCTAAATGATGGAAGTTAAAATAATCAACCAACTAAATAGAAGACTTATTTAAATATATTTTCTAATTTAGGAGTAACCTATTCCTAAACTAGATCAATCCTAGAAAATTCTTAGAATTCTACCACCTATAGTTAGTGAAATATCATCTGCAATTAAGAAATCAAATGAGGTCATAAAAAATCAATAAAATATTACATTAGAACTATTATGATGTATGAATCTAAGATACAATCTAAAGTCAAGGTGCGTAGATTGTTCAAGAAAGATAATGTTTATCTGAATGTCTCAACATCAAAAGATGACATGAAAAGTAATGAAATAAAATTGTATGAATCATCTGATGAAGATAACTAAAATAGTTCTACATTATATTGTGATATTTATCACTTTGATATAAAGTAAATAAATCTATAACAAATTAATATGATTTAATAAACCTTTTAATAAATTCAAGAAGCATGAGGGAAATAATAAATAATTTATATAATCTGAGTGTATGAATATCAGGTACATCAAGATAGACTACCCTCAATTGCAAGATAATAAGAAATATGAGAAAAAGTTCATAAAAAATATTATCTATAATATAGAATCTAATAAATCCATGAAATCTACTTGGAGTTCTTATAAATATTCTAATGTTGATAAGAATTTATATTCATAAGATGAAATTTCTAATCAAAAGGCCAATATGTGCTTTCTGGCATACTCAAATGATATACACTCTTTTTATTCTCCTAAGCATAAATATAAATTTAAAACTGAAAATTGATATTATGTAGAATTAAATTAATACTATACCATAATGGGAACCGAATATGAATCTTTTAAAAAAGAAAAAGAAATATCATAAAAAGCACCATGATATTATTTTTATAAAAAAGAGAAGACTTAAATAGATTTATTTTTCATTTGAAAACCATACAAGAAAACTATGTTGTATCTTATATTTAACATGGTAACAAGATTTAATGATTTGAAAAAATTCTATGATTTAAAGATACTGTAAGAACTCTAATAAAGGTGAAAATTACATGAATCAAAATCTATGAAATAATAAATCCAAAAAAATAAATTTAGTATAGGAAGTTAAGGTGAAAAATTATATCTATAAAAAAATTATTTTATTACTTATAATAATAATAAAATCCTATCCTAAATTAATTATTTTCACTATGGATAATTAAAAAACTCTAATTAAAATTGTATATTTAGAAACCCATAAATGTTTGGAATCAAGTATGTTTTTATTTCAAAACGTTTTTCAAATTTTAGTGCTTTTTTTTCTAGAAAAAAAAACAAATTTGAGTTCCAAAATATTTAGTTCTAAACATTTTTTGACCCAAGAGAATTTGGGTACCAAAGAAATTTCATCTTTGATTTATATTTATAGGTAAAATTACAAAAAAGTATAAATGAAAAATGGTATAAATACACTTCATTATCAATAAAAACCCAGTCCTAACATACATAGACATTACATAATTTTTGTAATACTTAAAACATTACAGAAAGAGATTCCCAAATGCCGTATTATTTTAGTGCCTTTGGAAACATATAAATTTAATCACATGTAAATGGGTTTGCTACATTTTCTAACACAAGGTTATCCAAGACCAGAAACCCTCTTAGACATATCATACATAAAATATATCATCACAACATGGGGAAGGAAACATAAAAAATAGATGATCTCGTATGATCAATAAGGGTAAGCAAGGGAGATGTGTATGCATAAACATGATCATAAGGGTATGATAATGTGATTATAAATTAATACCATACATATTAAAGATCACAGAAAATGAATCATGGCATAAAGGTTAGTAGTTAATAAGGCATGAGTCATAATGAAATCAAGATCATAAGCCATGAAATCATAACATCAGATTAATACATGGAATTGTGTCATAAACATAAACATTTAATATAATTCCCTACAAGTCAATACATACTTCTAGAATATATCAGGTTACTTCATGGGGACTTCAATAATTGGGTGGGACACACCACTATCCCCTATTCCAGTCCTTTCCTTGTAAGGTATTGGGTTTACCTATCTTTCATAGCGGATTATATTTCCCTTTCCTCCCATAGTGAATCAGGTTTCCCCATCTACAAATATTAATGGGGACTACATCAATTGGGTGGGACACACCACCATCCCTAATTACAATCATTTCCTTCTAAGGGATCAGGTTTCCCAATATTCCCAAAGTGGATCATTCCCATCAACGTTATTCCAATTATTATCTCATGATATATAAATCATTACCCAATGCATTGGAGGGGGATATAGGTCTCACCCATCAAATAATAAAACCATTCATATATGATTCCAATGATAAAAAAAATTTGTCATAACATGACCCATAAAATGAGTTGAGTTTCATCATATCATAACCATTGAAATGAAATGTGGATCATAATCATTTCATCACCCTATAACCTATAGAATATATATAAGTTTTATAATCATTTCATCAAAGCATAACCCATGAAAGGAAGGTGGTTTAAAATTCCTATAACCCATGGAATAGAAAATGGTGTAAAAAAACTTTGATATTAAGACATAAAACATTCAAAAAAATATGTATGATACTCTTGTATTATTTCACCATTAATTCTTAATCTATAATAAAGGATGACATCTTAGATGGAGAAGGATTTTAAAAGATGACTTGAAACATTTCTTAAGGAAAATAGACATTATTTAAAAATATTTTTAATGAAACCATTTCAAAAATTATTTTCTTATAAATAATGATTCATACTTTCACATAAAACATTTCTTAATGAAAATTCATTTTCTTCTTGGAAAAACACATTTAAAAAAATAAATCGTTTTGAAAACCTTTTTCTTTTAAAATAGATTTGAGAAATTATAATGTAAGAATTAAAATTTTTATAAAAAAAATTATTTTAAAACCACTTGAAAAATCATAATGAAATGAAGATAATATTTTGAAAAAAAAATTCTTTAAAAATACTTTGAAAACATAAAAATAAGAATTCAAATAATTTTGAAAACAATTTTCCTTGAAAACTTATAAATAATGCTTGAAAACATTTTGAAGAAAATTTTCCTTGAAAATATATAAATGATATTTGAAAAAATTTTGAAAATAATTTTCCCTAAAAAATTAAAAATTAATATTCAAAAAATTTAGATAACTATTTATATTCAAAACTTATAAAATATTCTTGAAAATATTTGAAACAATTTTTATACATGAATATTTTTTTTTGAAAAAAAAAGAAATCATTGAAAACATTTTTAAAATCAAAAACTTTATAGAATATTTGGAAAAAAATAATTAAAAATAATAAACCTAAAAACGAAAAAATAAATCATTAAGTAATTTATGGTCATGATGACAGGTATGTCTATACATGTCAAAATTCCTTTTGAACCTTAGAAGTTAAGAAAATTTCCTTAACCATAAAATGAAAATGAGATTCCTTTTGAAACATTTTTTTAAAGGTTAAACACAAGAAAAATATTCCTTTACCCATCATAGTATATTATTAAAACCTTTTTCAAAACCTTTTTAGAAAGAATTGTTTTCAAAGAACAGCTATTTCCAATCGAAAGAACAAAAATGACGTCGAATTTTAATAAAAAAATCTTCTTAATTATATTTAGTACCAAAGAGTGGGAAAATTCTTCAATTACTTGGATATAATTTTAAAAAAAATATGAAAATTATTGAGATTTATTAACATATGGATTATAATATTTGATCAATTGATTCATAATCATAATGAATCTCAATAAATGATTAGATTGTTGCTATAAACGATTACCACTTTGGTAACATTGAATCATAATAAAATAAAAAGAATTAAATTACATGAATATTTAAAAATAATGTATATAAAAAGATTCATGATATGACATTTCAATGTCATTGTATTCACCAGATATAAAAAGTATGTGCTTAACCAGGCACATGTCTCAAAGAAGACAAATTGCGAAAATATCACATTACTGATTTGGTAACTTTTGAAACATAAACCCCATGAAATAAAAATCATAAAATGAATTTGTAAATACCCATAAATTTAATTATAATAATAATATAATATATCCATCGGTAGTATGGACACCCCGCAAAATAAATGATTGGTGAATAAGACATGTATCTCACAGAAATAAAAATTGAGATAAAATTATCTTACCTTAAGACATGACATTATTTGAACACACTCAAACCTCCTATAAAATAAATATAAATTTATGATACATCTAATAAAGATCCATATTTTTATATATAATACAATATATTATTTTTTATGTCATTATATTACATGTTTATTAATAACTCCATGTTAATGTTATGATTTGGGTAATATCTGCTTTATATTTAATAAATATTTTTGGATTGTTTTTCTTGATCCTCTTACTTATATCATGATTTAAATATTTCTAGAATTTAAAACATGGAATAAATATAATATTTATTGAGTATTAATTTATTTATAAAAATCTATATAAGATAGACGTATGAAATAGAATACGCTGTTGATGGAGATGGTAGACCATTTGTACACATGAACGATGTTTCCGTTTTATTATCATATTGAAAGAAAGAAGGTAAATGTCATATATATATGTATATATATTATAATTATAGTGCAATTTTTATTTCATATATATCATATAATTTCACTAAATTCAACCTAAATACATTCCATGTAAGGTATGGACAAATCACATCACTTTGAAGAGGTTATAGTCCACACCTCCCAAACGAAATTATTGAACTTAAAAAAATGTAAAGAATGAAGTTATGTGTTATATAATAATTAAATAGGAATAAATACATCATAAATATTATATAAAAAATATAATAATACAGTTCTCATCATATTTTTAATCCATGAGATGTTGTAAAGTAAAAACGAAAAACATCGTTTCATGAGGTAGTAGTTCGCCGCACACAAGAATAGTACGTTCGATACCCATTAGAAGGAAGTGTGTGTAATTGTAGGTAGAACCCATATAACAACAATATATAAGTATATTGAGGAATTTTTTTTTATTATATAATCATGTAATAAAAATAATTGAGTTTGTGTATAATGAATAAAAACATAAAGGATCCTGAGGAAGGATGTTGCCTCTTCTTTTGGTAACTACTTTTACATTTCACAAAAGGGTTTCATTGGTTTGATTCTTACCAAATTAGAGGATTCAAGGATGAAGGTAGGGATGTTTCAAATTAAATTTTCAGAGATTTTCCAGACCTGAGTGATTTTATAGTTGTTAAGAAGGGGGGAGTTGGTGTTCTTTTATAAGATACGGAGGGGACACAATTCTATTTTTTTTAAAAAAATTAGTAAAACTAGGTTTTTAGGAAAAAAAGTAATAAAAACCCAAAAAATTAATAATATAAGGTTTATTGAAGAAATATGGACAAAAAATGGGTGTTATACATGTTTTTAGTTCATTTTGAACTTAAGTTTATGGTTTTGTTCCTTGTTAAGATAATTTTTACATTATTTGTTGTAACTAAACATAATCACTTTCACTTATCTAGTTTTTCAAAATTTATGTTTGTATTTTTAGAATATAAATATTATACTGATTAAAACCTTGTATCTAAATTTTTTGAAATTCAATTTACAGAAGAGGAAAAATTAAAATTAATGTTAATCCCACATTCATGGTGAGAAAGATAGTTTTTAAAGAGAGAATGTTCAAAAGTTCATTAAGATTATATATATAAATTGAATATAAAAATAACTCCAATGACATAAATTTGATTATTATATGCACAAATAATTAATTTTGACTTTAAAACAAACTAAAAATATAAGTTAACTATATAAATAAATTTCATGAAAAAATCTCTTTTGAATGAAAAATCAATATTTTCCAGTATTCATCCAAAAATGATGTTTCGCAAAAAAATACCAAAACATCACCCTAAGATAATATTTACATTTTGAATTAAAAATTGATGTTTATTTTATCAAATTATGTTTCTAAAAGTCTATAAATTAACTTTTATTATTATCCATAAAAGACATAAAAAGCAGTTCCTTTAAAGAAATATTATTTTCAAACGTTGAAAGACGTTACTAAAAATGTTATGTATTATTATCAATAGGATTTATCTATATAAAACAATTATAAGTTCTGTTTAAAAATTAGTTATTACTAGTTATGTTACTATGTTTAATGGATATGTTATAACTATATCATTTAAATAATTATAATAATAATAAGATGTTTCATAGAAATTTAATGTTGTCTGTAACATAAGTCAATTTAGTGTTGTCTCTAGTGCAAGATTAACTTGGAATAGAGTTTTGAAGAATCCAAAATTATTTATTTAATATAAAAAATATATATTTATTTTCTTGTGAAATAAAAAAAATATCAAATGATTAAATTAATTTGAAAAAAATATTCACAATATCCCTTGGGGTTACATTCTATCCCCATTAAAATGAACTTCATCCCCAAAATTTGTCTTGGTTTCTAAATGTTTAATAATTCAAAGTTTCATTAATAGAAACCCAAATCATAAAATTGAGTACTAAAAATTCCTTTTAAAAATTAATGTTTTAAACATTATGGTTACCAAAATTAACTCACAACTAGGTTTCTACAATGGAGAATATTTGTGGCAAGTGAAAACATGGACATGTGAGAGAAATCAAACCATCATTTTCTGATAGAGAGTGATAGGGAATAAGTTCAGGCTAAATTTAACAACAACAAATCCATAAATATTTAGTTATCTAATGGGTAATTTGATTCATTATTAAAGAAAGTACTAATATGACCTTTTTGGTTTTGAGACCCCTTCCCAAGAGTTAAATAATTTTCATGAGAATATATACTTACTTAATTCAATACAATCTCAACCTTTGTTGATCCTTAATAAATTTTCAGTTCACCTTTATCTCCCAAAATTATGGTGAATTATTCATTCTTGAAGCACTAACAGATCACGAGGATCATAAAAAGAATGATGGGTCATTCCATTTACATTTATCATTATAAAAATGTTAGAATAGGTTATCCAATATACATAAATATTTATATGGAGAGATAATACTTTGATCTCTAAAGTCACATTCTATGATTAAATCTAACCATTCCCTAAATTTTCAATATTATAACCCTTCCAAAAGATTAAAATTAAACAATATTACATTATAGGTCACTAAATCATATTTGTCACGACCCATCCTCGGGGCCCGTTCCGTGACAACCCCAAGCCTGCCTTCCATAGGCCAGGGGATAGCGACTAGCACCAAGGCGTAAATCCCGAAAAAAGGGAAGGCATTGACTTTGTAATGTAAATAAACACCACAGAGCAAGCAAGCAGTAGAAGTAATCACTAAGTAAAAAACTGAGTACAACAGTAAGTGAGGAAATGTAAGTGGGCCAGTATACAAACTCAAACTAAAAGTAAAGTACAACTAAAGAGGGAAAAACAGCAACTGAAAAGTAAAGCCGCATCTTCGAGCCATCCACTGGAAATCCCACCTGAAGGGTGAGTACAGATGGCCTCCACAGCTCCTAGGGTCTAGCCGTCCGCTCTGAGTACGTCCTGCCCAGTGGCCCACCTCCAGGTACCGTCCTGCTCTGCAATCCTCAACCACGATCAGCGCTGTCTGTCGTCTGCAAACAACACAACGTAGTGCGGGCATAGACCGTGTAGGGGTGACTATAAGCTACTTAGTAGGGACCCCAAGACCCCCGAAGGTCTCCTAGAATCCACAAAGGAAAGATACAGTCATGAAGTAACATTCGACACTGCTTAGGTATATGCCCATACATATACCTAAGTCATTGATTTCAGTACACTCCAACTTCCGAACCCAAGTACAACCAAATCCACACAGGAAAACACAACCCAGTCCACACAGGAAAGCAAAACGTAATCCACACAGGATATCACAACACAATCCACAAAGGAAATTAAAACAGGATTCATCTCACATAGGTATACTTCTTCTTATGACGATAGAGAAGATCAGATATATCCACTGATTCATCTAAGCCGTCGGACCCACAAAGGATAGATAGGTTCTAACCCCCGCAATGACCCACAAAGGATCGATAATGAATTTGAAACCATAGATATTGGGAAACTCCTTCTATATCAAGTACAGTGGGTACATCACTACAACCAAGTGCTTCCCTCTAACCTTGGACTACTGTAGTACTCCACCTATCGAGTATTGTGGGCCTACTACTACAACCAAGCGCTTCCCACCCTGGGTCTGCCGCTACAACCAAGCGCTCCCTCTCATAACCTCTAGAGATACTCCTTCTGTTAAGTATCATGGGTCTGCCGCTACAACCAAGCGCTCCTCTGTCGTGGGTCTGCTGCTACAACCAAGCGCTCCCCCGTGCTGCGACAACCAAGCGCTCCTCCGTCATAGGTCGGCCGCTACAACCAAGTGCTCCTCCGTCGTGGTTCTGCCGCTACAACCAAGTGCTCCCCCTCATAGCCTCCATAGGTACTCCTTTTGTTGATTATCGTGGGTCTTCTGCTACAACCAAGCGCTCCTCCGCCGTGGGTCTGCTGCTACAACCAAGCGCTTCCCACTGGGCTATCCGTAACACACTGAGTCGTTCGATCAAGCAGTCGTCAAGTCTCAACCGGCTCTAGGGTTTCCGCACACCGCAAGCTCATTCCGGGAGTGGCCACTCCACGAGACAAGAGGTTGATGCATAAACTGACATGTAGTCCAGAGTTGATGTATCCAAAAAGTACCGTAGTGGTCACTACCGAACCCATGGAGGATTCCCGTACTGTCTTCATTGTCATCGTAGACGCAGCCAGGTCTAGGGTACCCGCACATAGAAAGCTCGTTCGGGAGGGTCCGCTCCACGAGCTGAGGGGCTGATACATCAACTGACACATAGTCCGGAGTTGACGTATCCAAAAGTTCTGTATCGACAACAGGAATTCAACGTAACAGACGACGCGTCAATCGGACGCCCAGTCTGAGAGTTATTTGATTTTTCGTCCCAAGGGCCCGATTGGTTTTTAAGTCAAAACCAACCCGACTATACTCCACCTATGTCCAAACCTTGGGCGGAGTAATCCAAAAGATCCGTCTCACTAAGAGGAATCCATCAAAGTCGACGGCACGTCAATCGGACGTCCGGATCTCAAGTTATGAGCGTTTCCGCTTCGAGGGCCCAGTTGGTTTCGTGTACGAATGAACCCGGCCGAACCCAAAGTACTCCGAAACTTTGAGGGTAATATGTCGAAACGACCATATCGATCCAATGATCACATCTCCACTGACGGTGCGTCGATCAGAGGTCTGCAACCCATGATAAGGGCAAAAGACCAAAAAGGTCCGAAAACGGGGGGTCTGGGCCCGGACAGACCCGGCCCACCCCCCCTGGGTCGGCCCAAACCGGGGCGACCCGACCCAGGTCCGGGTCTGACCTGGATGGGTGCGACCTGGCTGGTGTTGGACGGATGGCGAGTGGGTCGGCTTGGCCGGTTACAGCCGGGCGGAGCGGGGGGCGCGCTTCCCCCGCATGAAGGAGTCTCAGCCCCGCGTGGGGCCGCCCTTGGCAGCGGAGGCGGCTGGCTTCCGCGTCCCATCCCCCTCTGGTCCCACGCGGTCGTGGGACCGTGCCTTGCCGTCGTGGCTTCAGCCGTGGCGGCTCCTTCCGGCGACACGCCGGCGGGCTGCTCCGCGGACCACTGGACGAGTTCCGGTGGTCAGAAAAAATGTGTCGTCTTCGCCAATGGCCCTCCCGGGGCCCGTCCTTCACTGCGAGGACCTCACATCTCTCGTGCAGCTTGTTTTGTCATCGTACGCCGTTCTGCACACCAAGAACAAAAAGGGCGGTGGGTTCGGACTTGTTCGTTGGTCCGCACCCACCGCGTTAGCGGTTTTAAATGTCTCACAACAAATATTTAACCATACGTCGTGGGTATAAATCAAAAAGATTTACAAGAATCAAAACCCCTACCTCAACGTTGTCATCGAACGTGATTTCGTCGTGGAATTCACCGTCATGGAGAAGAGGATCGTCGCGTCGTAGAAGGGGCATCGCTGTCGTCGCGGTACATGGTGTCGTGTCGTCAAACTCTGAGGATTAAAAGCACACAGATTTAATTGCATCAATTAATCCCATGTTGAGGATAAAGATTCACAAATAATTAAATAACTGAAACCCCCTACCTCAATTGGTTGTTGATCAAAGATTGTCGCGGGGAAGGAACGTCATGGAAGAAGCGTCGCGGAAGGAGGATCATCGCGTCGCACCGTCGATCTCCGAGGATTCTGCGTTCTTCGCGTTCTTCGCGTTCTTCGCTTTCTTCGCCTTCTTCGCGTTCTTTGCATTTTTCGCGAAGAAGGATGAAGATCTCCAAGACTTAGAGCTTCCTCCAATTCCTCTCAACAAGAAACCCTCAAGTAAACATGTGTTGGTATTATTTTATTCTCATGCCAACGATTTGAAATTAAAAGTTAAGTAACAAACCATTAATTCGATGATTTAATTGTCACGACATAACTGCCCAATTAAATGGGGCGTTTCTTAAACAAAAAAACACACGGTTGACATTCATTTAAGAGGGGGGTTGCGGGTGCGTTACTTAGGAGGGAAGAAATGGTGGGGTTCGTGTGGGCCCCACCTCACAAATATCCTACCAAGTGGGTAGGATATTTTCGGTTCCACCCAATCCGCTTAACTTAGCTTAAGTGGCTTTAAGTGAAATAAAATACAGTTGTTGCACCACATTATTTTATTTTCTTCACTTAACCCCAAAAATTAAAAACCACACCCGAGCAAACACAACTCCGGAAAATGTGTTTCTAAGAAAATACTGGTGCTGTGATTCCATCGGTGCCCCCGGAATTTGATTTCGAGCACCAGTTCAAAAGTTAGAAAAACTCGCTCGTTCGTTCACTAAATGTACCCAAGCGAAACTTCAGAAAATGATTTCGTGCACATCGGGCCTCGAAATCAGGGGCCGTAAAAAACTGCGTTCTTGTAAAATTCTAAAGAAAATTAAGAAAAAAATTTCCTTGAATTTTACGGGTCTTTACATCACTCCCAACTCAGGGATTTACGTCCCCGTAAAGATACATCATAAACCAGGGGAAAAAAGTGGGTATTGAGCACGCATCTGAGCCTCCCGCTCCCAAGTGCTCTCCTGAGGGTCCACATACTGCCATCTGATCCGCACTAGAGGAATCGACCATCCACGTAGGACCTGCTCCTGTTGATCCTCGATCTCCACCAGGACCTCCGCAAAATTCGCCCCATCATCAATGTCCATCTCCCCATGGTCAAAGATATGCGTCAGGTTGTGCTCGTATCTCTCTAGTTGAGATACATGGAAGTCGTCGGGCACCTGGTGCAACTGAGGTGGGTGGGTCAAGTGGTAAACCACCTCGCCTACCCTGCCGAGGACATAGAAAGTTCTGTTGAACCATAGAGATAACTTGTCGCCTCGGCCACATCTCCGTAACTCACATCGAGGTGAGACCTGTAGGGAAACATGGTCACCAACCTCGAACTCTAGTGGTCTCCACCTTCTTTCAGCACAAGACTTTTGCCGGCTCTGAGCTGTCCTCATCCGCTCTTGGATGACTTGGACAATTCTAGTCCTACAAGATCTGCTGAGATTTCTTCTTTGCCGAGAAGATAAATCCGGTCTCATCCCCTGGATGAACCACGTTCTTCGCCTAATACAGTCAATCCCGTCATGGATGATACTAACCCATACCAAGGATGACGTCGTAAGGCCTCGACGCTACTACCAAGAGATCCAACCGTTACTCTCACCTCCAAGGGTTGAGTCACACTGTCGGCAGCAGTGTGTGGTTACTGGGTCTCCTCCAGTAGGTATCTCAAAGTGAGGGTCAAGTCAACAGTTTTTAAACCAGAAACTCTTGGTAACAACAAAAAGAGAGGACAGGAAGGTAAACGCCAAATGAAATGTGTCTTTTATTACTGCAGCTCAAAGTACAAGGACACAAAACATCTACAAACAAACATCAACAATGCTAGAAGCATCAAAAACAAAAGTCTCAAGATCTGGAGCTAGTCCTGCTCCTGTCTATCTGATCTCGGAGCTCCCTGATCGTAGGCCTCAGCTGCCTAGAGCTGAGCTCTCCCATGTCCACCAGCTCCCTGTGGTTGGGGTGGACCTCCTGGTGGTGGTGGTGGAAGCACCTTGAAGCGTCGTCCACCTCTAGCTGCATGGCCAGCTCCCCTGCCATGGTCTCCTGCTCCATGCGGTCCGCCTCGATCAAACCTCTGCCTCTGCCTGGGAGGTCCTTCATTTATCTACTGGTCATTCGTATGGCGGGTCAGACAGTCATGAGCCATGTGACCAACCCCGCCGCATGAGTAACACTGTCCGCTCATGGTAAGTTGTTGTCCACCCTGGGTGCCTCGCACAAATGATCATGTGTCACACGGTCGGCCACCTATAGGTCTAGTCCTCTTGGACCTCTACGTCATTTGTCTACTGCCTACTACAGAAGACTCTGCCGCATGCAGGCTAGTGGTGGGTCCTGCTGCTGGAGACTGCTCAACAAGGAAACTCTCCACTAAGAGGGCTCACTCCAACACCCCTATCTATGTCGGAATGATGTGAGAAACAACTGAAGCTCTAATCTCTCGCCTGAGCCCCTGATCGAAGGTTCGGGCCCTGAAGAATGGGTCTTGTACCATGTCTGTCGAATAGCGCGAGAGATCGGTAAACCTCACCGCGTACTGGGCTACTGTCAAGCTGCCCTGCCGTAGCTGAAGAAGCTCCTGGATGCGCACCTCATGGAGGGCGGCTGGGATGAACTCCGAGTGGAAGAGGCTCTCAAAGTCCGTCCAGAGGAGAGATGCCTCATCGTGCACCAGGAGCATCAAACGCAACCATCGGCCCGCTGCCGCGTGCAGTAGTCTCGCTGCAAGGATCACCATGAGGTCTGCTGGTGTCCTCACTAACCTAAAAACTATCACCACTACCTCCAGCCAGTCCTCGGATGGCTGGAGGTCCGTCTCCCTGCGGAACCTGGGCAGTCGCTGGTGTTGGAACTCATGTAGTGCACTAAGGCGACGTGCATCGTCAGCGGCTGGGGTTGGAAGCATCAGTGGCTCGGTGGGTAGAGGTACCGCCGGTGCCTCAGATGTCAAAGGGCCCTGTACCGAGGCCTCATCGCTTGGTGGGCTGTCGTCACACACAACTCTCAGAACCCTAGTTGGCTGCCGTTGTGGGGCCATCCTGAAAAAAAATAGGTGTGCCATGGTCAAATAGTATACCTGTCGAGCTGACATAAAGTAATCACAAAGAAAACTTGAAACACACATGCAATCAATGTTTTCGTGCATTAAGTCGGAAATCAGAAGTCAGGGTCCTGGTGTACGGATACGTCGGCCGCCGCACCAACACTGGACTCCCTGGACTGATAAACACACCCAATACGCTTAACATTATTGCTTCACATAGAAATAGATCAGAGTCCTGAGTTCTGCAGTAGAACTGAACTCCTCTGGTACCAATTTTTCACGACCCATCATCGAGGCCCGTGTCGTGACTACCCCAAGCCCGCCTTCTATAGGCCAGGGGATGGCGACTAGAACCAAGGCGTAAATCCCAGAAAAAGGGAAGGAATTGCCTTTGTAAAGTAAACAAACACCACAGAGAAAGCAAGTTGTAGAATTAATCACTAAGTAAAAAAACTGAGTACAACAGTATGTGCGGAAAAGTAAGTGGGCCAGTATACAAACCTAAACTGAAAGTAAAGTACAACTAAAGAGGGAAAAACAGCAACTGAAAAGTAAAGCTGCATCTTCGAGCCGTCCACTGGAAATCCCACCTGAAGGGCGAGTACAGATGGCCTCCACAGCTCCTAGGTTCCAGCCGTCCGCTCTGAGTACGTCCCACCCAGTGGCCCACCTCCAAGTACCGTCCTGCTCTGCAAGCCTCAACCACGATCAGTGATGTCCGTCGTCTGCAACCAACACAATGTAGTGCGGGCATAGCCCATGCAGGGGTGAATATAAGTTACTCAGTAGGGACCCCAAGACCCCCGAAGGTCTCCCAGAATCTACAAAGGGTAATCCAAAAAGGAAAGATACAATCACGAAGTAACATTCGACAATGAATAGGTATATGCCCATACATATACCTAAGTCATCGATTCCAGTACGCTCCAACTTCCGAGACCAAGTAAAAACCAGTCCAAACAGGAAAACACAACCCAGTCCACACAGGAAAGAAAAACGTAATCCACACAGGATAGCACAACACAATCCACAAAGGAAATAAAAACAAAATTCAGCTCACACAGATATACTTCTTTGAATGACGATAGACATGATCAGATATAGCCACTGATTCATCTAAGCCATCAGACCCACAAAGGATCGATAGGTACTAACACCCGCAATGACCCACAAAGGATCGATCATGAAGTTGAAACCATAGCTATTGGGAAACTCCTTCTATATCAAGTAAAGTGGGAACACCTCTACAACCAAGTGCTTCCCTCTAACCTTGGACAGCTGTAGTACTCCACCTATCGAGTACTGTGGGTCGGCTGCT
This sequence comes from Viscum album, assembly GCA_963277665.1. Classification (NCBI taxonomy): domain Eukaryota; kingdom Viridiplantae; phylum Streptophyta; class Magnoliopsida; order Santalales; family Viscaceae; genus Viscum; species Viscum album. The sequence goes on along the minus strand of OY728155.1, from coordinate 1,542,713,700 downwards.
ACAAACAAGCGCTTCCCACCCTGGGTCTGCCGCTACAACCAAGCGCTCGCCCTCATAGCCTCTAGAGGTACTCCTTCTATTGAGTACCATGGGTCTGCTGCTACAACCATGCGCTCCTCTGCCGTGGGTCTGCTGCTACAACCAAGCGCTCCCCCGTGCTACGACAACCAAGCGCTCCTCCGTCGTAGGTCTGCCGCTACAACCAAGAGCTCCTCCATCATGGCTCTACTGTTACAACCAAGCGCTCACCCTCATAGCCTCCAGAGGTACTCCTTCTGTTGAGTACAGTGGGTCTTCCGCTAAAACCAAGCGCTCCTCCACCGTGGGTCTACTGCTACAACCAAGCGATTCCCACTGGGCTATCTGTAACACACCGAGTTGTTCGATCAGCAGTCGTCAACTCTTAACCGGCTCTAGGGTTTCTGCACACAGCAAGATCATTCCGGGAGGGTCCACTCCACGAGCCAATAGGTCGATGCATCTACTGAAATGTAGTCCAGAGATGATATATCCCAAAAAGTACCGTAGTGGTCACCACCGAACCCACAGAGGATTCCCATACTGTCTTCATTGTTGTCACAGACGCAGCCAGCTCTAGGGTTCCCGCACATTGCAAGCTCGTTCGGGAGGGTCCGCTCCACGAGCTGAGGGGCTGATACATTAACTGACACATAGTTTAGATTTGATGTATCCAAAAGTTTCGTATCGACAACAGGAACTCAACGTCACAGACGTCGTGTCAATCGGACGCCCGGTCTGAGAGTTATTGGCTTTTTTGTCCTAGGGGCCCGGTTGGTTTTTAAGTCAAAACCAACCCGAACATACTCCAACTACGTCCAAACCTTGGGCGGAGTAATCCAAAATATCTATCTCATTAAGTTGAATCCATCAAAGTCGGCGTCACGTCAATCGGACGTCCGGAGCTCAAGTTATGAGTGTTTCCGCTCCGAGGGCCCGGTTGGTTTCGTGTACGAACCAACCCAGACGAACCCAAAGTACTCCGAAACATTGAGTGTAATATGTTGAAACGACCATCTCCATCCAAGGATCACATCTCCACTGACGGTGCATCGATCGGAGGTCCGCAGCCCAAGATATGGGCAAAAGACCGAAAAGGTCCAAAAACGGGGGGTTTGGGCCCGGACCGACCCGGCCCAACACCCCCTGGGTCGGCCCGAACCCGGTCGACCTGACCCGGGTTTGGGTCCGACCCGGCTGGGCGCGACCCGGCCCGGCCGGCGCGGCCCGGCTGGTGCTGGCCGGAAGGCCAGCAGGTCGGCTCGGCTAGTTACGGCCGAGCGGAGCGGGGGGCGCGCTACCCCCGCGTGAAGGAGTCGCGGCCCCGCGTGGGGCCGCCCTTGCCATTGGACGCGGCCGGCTGCCGCGTCCCGTCCCCCTCCGGTCCCGCGCGGTTGCGGGACCGCACCCTGCCGCCGTGGCTTAAGCCGCAGTGGCTCATTCCGGCGGCGCGCTAGTGGGCTGCTCCGCAGACCACCAGACGAGTTCCGATGGTCGGAAAAACACATCGTCTTCGCCAATGGCCCTCCCGGGGCCTGTCCTTCCCTGCGAGGACCTCACATCGCCTATGCGCCTTGTTTTGTCCTCGTCCGCCATTATGCACACCAGGAACTAAAAGGGCGGTGGGTTCGGACTTGTTCGTTGGTCCACACCCACCGCGTTAGCGGTTTTAAATGTCTCACAACAAATATTTAACCATATTCCGCGGGTATAAATCACAAAGATTTAAAAGAATCAAAACCCCTACATCAACGTTGACGTCGAACGTGAGTTCGTCACGGATTTGACCATCGCAGAGAAGAGGATCGTCGCGTCGCGGAAGGGGCGTCGCTGTCGTCGCGGTACACAGTGTTGTGCAGTCAAACTCCAAGGATTAAAAGCACACAGATTTAATTGCATCAATTAAACCCATGTTGAGAATAAAGATTCACAGATAATTAAAGAACCGCAACCCCCTACCTAAATCGGTTGATGATCGAATATTGTCGCGGGGAAGGAACGTCGTGGAAGAAGCATCGCGGAAGGAGGATCGTCACGTCGCCCCGTTGATCTCCGAGGATCCAGCGTTCTTTGCGTTCTTCGCGTTCTTCGCGTTCTTCGCGAAGAAGGATGAAGATCTCCAAGACTTAGAGCTTCCTCCAATTCCTCTCAACAAGCAACCCTCAAGTAAACACGTGTTGGTCTTATTTTATTTCCATACCAACGATTTGAAATTCAAAGTTAAGTAACGAACCATTAATTCGATGAATTAATTGTTATGACTTAACTGCCCAATTAAATGGGGCATTTCTTAACTAGAAAAACGCACAGTTGACTTTCATTTAAGAGGGGGGTTGCGGGCGCATTACTTAGGAGGGAAGAAACGGTGGGGTTCGTGCGAGCCACACCTCACAAATATCCTACCAAGTGAGTAGGATATTTTGGGTTCCACCCTATCCGCTTAACATAGCTTAAGTGCCTTTAAGTGAAATAAAATAAATTTGGCGCACCACTTTATTTTATTTTTTTAACTTAACCCCAAAAATTAAAAACCACTCCCGAGAAAACGCAACTCCGAAAAGGAGTTTCTAAGAAAATACCAGTGCTGTGATTCCATCGGTGCGCTCGGAATTCGATTCCGAGCACTGGTTTAAAAGTTAGAAAAACCCGCTCGTTCGTTCACTGAACGTACCCGAGCCAATCTTCGGAAAATGATTCTGGGCACACAGGGCCTCGGAATCAGGTGCCGTTAGAAACTGCATTCTTTTAAAATTCCAAAGAAAATTAAGAAAAAATTTTCCTTGAATTTTACGGGTCTTTACAATATTAACATTCATCCCCTATATATCATAAAGTATCTCTTCTTTGTCACATTCCAAACATGTGAATACCCTCATCCTATATTCTCTTGAAACATGGTAATAAACTGAATAACCATAAATCCTTTTTGAAAACATGAATTATTCCTTATTAAAATTAATATTAGATATATTCCATGAATTCAAGAAGCTTTCAACATCCTTCATGATAAAATATACCATTTCTTCAATAAAACATTTATTTGTTCCAAGGAAATATATATTGTCTAATTCAGTAATTAGTATCCAAAATTATTATCTTAACATTAGTAACATAATATGGGTTATATTTCCATTAATTTTTTTGCTCATGATTATAACCTTATCATTAAACTACTTTTCTAGTAAATTTTAAATTTTCAATATATTCTTATAAATCCTTACCCAAAAAACCTAAATTGAACAATCCTTATATATTTCTAGCACATAATTACTAAATCTAAATACATAAACTCTTGGGTTACACTAATTAAACCATAGACCATTATAAATTATACCTCATACTATTACATAATACATATTTCCTACCGCATTTCACATGTAGTATCATCATCAATGGGAATATAACCATTACTCGTACCTCCTTGCAGATTATCTTTTGGAAATTTCTACATGGTACAATGATTTTTATAATTAAAACTCATTAACCACTTATAATATTTTATCGTTGATGATATCTTAGTAAGGCTAATATTTCCATCCATTTAATTAATTAAACCCTTTATTTTTCCATTTGTAGTTACATGCTTTTTGTCCTTTTTTTCCACAGTCAAAACATCTTTTTGTTTCTCTAATACATTCACTTACATGATTATTTCTACATTATTGACCATAAAAGAAAATTCAATGTTATTTCATCCATGGTCTCTAATACCCAAACATTTAGTGAACTCCTTCCTTCTTTTCCTAGTTGAGTCTGTGATTTGGTTAACTTACACATTGTTAATCATGTTCCCTTAAAACTAACTAAGAATGATCACAACACCCTTCACTCCTATAAAGATACCATTTGACTGGTCATTAGTGAATTTTCCATCATATTCAATGTTAACCCAATTCCTTCTAGTTCTTTACATTCCCTAAAACCCTTAGGCATTGAGTAAGAAACAATTATCATAGCGAGAAACCACATAATCATGAAAAAACTCATAGGATTTCTAAATTGTTACACCTTCATTAATATATCACCCTATGGATTTATCCTTGGTTATTCATAGACAATGTACATTTAAATCCTCAATTTTAAAGAGCTTATCCCTTGGGATTGTCAAACCAAGTGTGAAGAAAAGCCTTTTGTTTACCAGGTTACGCTTGAGTCCGGCCCGACATACAATGTTAGATTTGTTACCCATATGTTAATCTTTAACAGAGACATTTCCAATGTAGTATATAGATAGTTATGTAAAGATATTAAACCAATCACTCTATCCTTTACCTAAATTTTGGGACATTCTCAAAAACATTAACTCATCCTTAGGATTATCTGTAGAGAAACCACTAGAAATATCCATATAAATATCCCTAGGGTTCTCACTAATGTTTTCTCATACTATTTTACAAAGGATGACTAAACCTTCACTCTGATACCAACTATAAAAACCCAGTATTACCATATAAAGAAAATAAATCATTTTTCAGAATACATAAATCATTACACAAAAATATGCCTGAAGACCGTATTATTTTAGTTCCTTTGAAAACATGGAAACGGAAACACCAGTACATGAGTGAGAAACATTATCTCCCACTAGGTTCTCTAAGACTATAACCCCTCTTAGACATGTTATATATAAAATATATCATCATAACCTAGGGAATTAAGCATAAAAATGAGGTATCTTAGATTATCATTAAAGGTCAACAAGGGATATATATAAGTATAATCATGAGCATAAGGTTATAATAATGTGGTTAGAAAATAATGACTTACATACCGAAGACCATATACATGAATTATGGAATAAGGGTTAGAAGTTAAAAAGACATGAATCATAAGTATATCAATACTATAAGCCATGAAATCATATCATAAGAGTAAGACATGGAATTGTGGCATACACATAGACATGTAAAATCATTCCCTATAAGTTATGGTGTATTTATATAACTTGTCAGGGAGCTTTGTGGCGAATACACATACTTATAATAACACTCCACTATATCTAGTTATAGTTATTTTATTTTTATATATTTTGTTTCCCAATCCTTAAATAATGGATTTGGTTTACCCATCTTTCCAAAGTGGACTGGGATTCCCCATATTACCAAAGTGGATTAGGTTTCTCTATCTTCCCATCTTCATGGGGACTACACCTTCTGGGAGGGACACAACACCATCCCCATTCACATCCATTTCGTTTAATGGAATGGGTTTCACCATCTTCCCATAGTGGATCAGGCCTGTAGAATTTATTTCCATCATTATCTCATGAGATATAAATATTTACCCAATGCGTTGGAGGGAGATATTGGTCTCTCCCATAACATAATAAATCCATTAATACATGTTCCATAAGATGATAAAACATTCATCATATCATGACCCATAAAAAGGGAAGTATTTCAACATCTCATAACCCATTAAATTAAATGATCTTCATAAAAATTTCATCACATCATAACCTATCGAAAAGACGTAGGTTTCATAATCATTTACTCCATGAATAACCTATAAAATGAAACTAGTTTCAAAATAATATAACATGTGGAAGAGAAATTGATTTCATAAAAATCATGATATTAATACATAAACCATGAAATAAGGAATATGAATCTTATTCTAGGATAATGTCTCCAATAAAGTTTAAAAAATGATAATGTGTGAGATCTTAGATAGGGATGGATTTTAAAAGACCACTTGAAACATTTCTTATAGAACATATCATTTCTTTGAAAATCCCTTTCATAAAAACATTTCAAAAATATTTTTATGATAAATGAATATTTTCAATTTCATTTACATCATTTTTTGATGAAAATATATTCTCTTCTTTCAAATTTCATTTAAAAACATAAATCATTTTCAAAACAATTTTATTTTAAAATTTATTTTAAAATTTATAAATGAAGATTAAAAATGTTTTTAAAACAATTTTCTTTGAAAACACCTTGAAAACTCATAATGCAATCATGATAATATTTTGAAAACTTTTTTCTTTTAAAATACTTTGAAAACATAAGAATAAGTATATGAATAATTTTGAAAATGATTTCCATTAAGAACTTATAAAAGCATATTAGAATCTTTTTGGAAGCCATTTTCCTTGAAAACATATAAAATTATATTAAAAAAATTTTGAAACCCATTTTCCATGAAATTTTATAAAATAATATTGAAAAAAAATTTGAAAAAATTTTCCTTGAAAAAATATATTAGAATCTTGAAAACTTGTGAAACACTTTTGAAACATAAGACCTTTTATCTAAAAAAACATTTTTCATTGAAATCTATTTTATAATAAAAAATATAAAAAAACAATGTATACATATAATAACATCTTAAAATTACAAATTAATCATAAATTAAATTATAGTCATGAAGGTGGGTAAGTCAGTATATTATGATATTTATTTTGCGCCTTAAATGTTTAGAAAATTGCCTTGTCTGAAATATGAAAAGAATGTTCCTTTTAAAAACATTCTTTTAAAAGAAAAAAACAGGGTTAAAATTTTCTTTTAAACATCATAATATAATTTTAATACATTTTTTAAAATTATTTTAGAAAAAAGAGTTTTTAAAGTACACTTATTTCTGACTGAACGGAAAAAAATAACATCAAATTTTCATAATAACATTTTATTAATTATAATAAGTAATAAAGAGTTGTAAATTGGTTCCATTAATTGTATATAACATGAGTAAATATATGGTATAAAAATTATTGAGAATTATTGAGATATTTATCCTAATATTTCATCAATGGAAGCATAATCATGAACAATCTTAATAAATGAACAGATTGTGGCTATAAACTATTACCACTTTTGTAACATTGAATAATAATACGAAGGAAACAATGACATTAAATGAATATTAAGATTTCATTAAAAAAATATTTTCATTATATAACATGTCAAATTTATTATATACACATCATAGAAAAATATAGGTTCATAACATGGAATGTGTCTCAAAGAATGAAAATTGAGAAACATTTACTTTACAGATTTGTTAACTTTTGAAACATAAACCCCAAGAAATAAATATCATAAAATGGATATTTAAATACCCATAAATATGTGTATAATAATAATAGAATAAATATATATTAATTATACACACCACACCAAATAAATGGGTGGTGAATAAGGAATGTATCTCACAAAAATAAAAAATGAGATGAAATTCCCTTACCTAAAGTTTTGAGTTTCTTCATACATGATGAAAACATTTTTATAAAAAATATTAGTTTATTATAAATCTAAAATTGAAACATATTATTATATATAATACCATATAATTTTTTTATGACTTTATATTTCCTATTTGTTAACAACTCTATATTAATGTAATGTTTCAGGTAATATCTACTTTATCTTTTGTATATGTTTTGGCTTGTTACTCTTGATCCTCTTACTTAGATAATGATTTAATTATTTAAATAACATAAAACATTGTATAAATATCATATATATTTATTATAAATGTATTTATAATAATATATATATGACATAATTATGAGATAGAACACACCATTCCTAGAGACGGTACGATGTACATATGCATGGATGCTTCTATTTTATTTTCGTATTAAAAGAAAGAAAGTGAATGAAGTATATGTATATATATATTATAATTAAATAAGAATTATTAATCCTTATATAACATATAATTTCACTAAATTCATCTTTTATATATTCCATGTAATGTGTGAACGAATCACATCACTTTAAAGAGGTGGTAGTCCACACTTCCACAAATGAAATTATCGTACTTACACAAAATAGAAATCATGAAAATATATATTATATAATAATTATAGAAGTATAAATTGATCATAAATAAAATATATAATATTTAAAACTAAATTTTTCATCATAATTCACAATCATGAGAGGTGGTAACGAGGAAACAAACAACATCGTTTCATGAGGTGGTAGTTCACTGCACACAAGAACGGTAAGTTTGTTACCCATTAGATGAATGTGTTTGTAAGGTAAGGTCGAGAAATTATAATTACAAAATGAAATATATTTATGATACTTTTTAATTATATAAGAATTTAATAAGAATAATTAAGGTGGTGAAAAAAGAAAATAATAGAAAGGATCTTGAGGGAGGGTGTTACGTCTTTTTTGGGTAACTCCTTTTTCTTTGCAAAAAAGGATTCCATTGTTAGATTTCATACAAAAGGGGGTATTAAAGGAGTATTATAAGGATTTTTTTTAGTTAATTGGGTAGATATTGGCCTAACCTATATGGTTTGAGAGGTGTTAATAAAGGGTATAAGTGGTGACCTTTTATAAGAGAGGGAGTTGACACACTGGTCATTTTTTAAAACAAGTTAGGTGTATCCACATTTTGACCTAAACAAGTCACAAATAACAAACCAAAATAAATAATATATTGTGTATAGATGAATTATTTACAAAAAAAATTGGTTTTGGACATGTTGCTAGGTAAGTTTTGTTGGGACAACTTTGTGTATGAAGTTTGTATTTGCTGACAATAGTTTTCTATGCTGGTCAAAATGAAGAAGGAGATGAAAAAATACTCCAAAGTTAATGTATATCAGCTAAAGTGAGGATTCCTAGAGAATTGTTATGAAATCATAGAAGTACCATGCTTAGGAAATTCTCCAGGATGTAAATTCAGTCGATTGTTGAAATAATCCTCAGTTCAAAAAACTTGTGTCGAAGATGAAACATTGTTTAAAACAATGAATAACTGATAAGTATCATCCATTTGAGGATGATTGCAGTATAATGGTTAATTATCATCTATCTAAATATTACTGACAAAGAATAAGGATTTTAAGTAGAGAATGATGGTTGAAGAAGAAGATAGATTGTGTAAGCGCTTGGCATTCTAAGACGGTCATGCTTTGCTAATAAGTATTTCAAAAATATCATAAGTTAGTAGAACTTGTAATGCAAGACATGTGAAGGAAAGGGGGATAAATGATGATGTCAATCATATACAGTTTAGATTGGAAGGAATGATGCTACTGGAAGATAGGGAAGTTTCAGTACATTCCATTGTAAATCAGACGATGCTAAAGGTGTTCGATCGACGACTATATATCAGGATATATATTTTTCATGATGTGTTCATGTTTGAATATTTTTTGGTATGTTGCACGCAAGTGGATTTCCATGATCCAAACATCAAAATATAGAGAAGGAGATTCTTTCATGAAATATTGGTTTTTGGGTGCAAGATTGGTTTTTGCATGCAAGCTTGAAGGGATTTAGGAATCTTGCGTGTAAGGCATGATTTGAGGTCCAAACATCAAAAAATGTCCAGGGCATGAAGTGCACAAAAGATTTAAAAAATTGAAAAAAAATATGAGGTTTGCGCAAAAGAGGATTATGCACCCAATGTGACGTCAAATGGTGTTTAGTGTGACGTGTCATAAGAGTTTAGCATGAAATAGGCTTACGAGCCCAATGCGACATCAAATGGGGTTTTTATCAACGTCTGAGGATCCTGCATGACACATTGTGTTTTTTGCGTGCAGGTCTTTACAAGGTATATAAATATGAGGTGACCCCTCACATTTAAAAATCTCATCAAATAGGGGACATAAAATCTCTTATGTGTATAAAAAATATATACAATGGAATTTGTATGAAAAAAGGATAGTTGCGCACAAGAAGAAAGTTTCATGCATGTTTGAAGTTGCGCATAAGAGGTATTTCGCGAAAAAAGCTGAATGTTGTGCACAAGTCTTTAATTTTGTGCACAAGTCACTCAAAAGGGGTTTGAGGAAGATTTGGGGCCTTCCATCCTTCAAAAGGTTCATCGAACTCTCAAAGCGGCTTTTCAAAGAAGAGAGAACTGTGAACCATTTGGTTTCACAAAGAAAAGTTGAACCACACTCACACGAATGGTGTTTATCACCCTCATTGTGATTTGATAAGTAAAGAAGAACAAGACGTGAAATTGAACTAATATCTGCACAAAGGAATAAGTTAAAATACTGATAAACTCAGGTGTTGGTATTGAGAAGAGAAGGAAGAAAAGAAGAAGAAGAACATAGGGTGCCCAACTGATGATTGTGAATTATTCAGGGTAGTTATATTTAGATGATGCCATGTGAACCGATATTCATTTCAAGAATAATCTCATTAGTGTATGTAATTCTATCCAAAATAGAGAATAATAATAGTGCATTTAGTTGTTGCACTAAGAAGAAGATGAAATAAGTCTTGTGCAGTTGGTGTTTCTCTAGATGAGAAGAGAAAGAATGAAGTGACAATTGCTTGCCTATTGCTTTGCAAGTAATCAAGTGAAGAGAACTAAAGAAGACCAAGAGAAGAACCTACCTTATCTTGAAGGAAAATATTTTCTCTATAGGCAATATAAAGAACTATCTAGAGGTTTCAAGTTCGACTAGGCTATCACTACTCCAAGGAAGAGGATTTTTTACCACCCCCTCCATAGGGTAGAGACTCACACTAGCTAGAGGATTATTTTCTTATCCACTCCACTACAAAAGAATATCACATTATAGTAGAGAATACAAGAACTGGTCATACCCCTGAATTTCAAGGACATAGCTACTCTTATTGAGTGGTGAACCTTGTAAAAATATTGTGTGCATATTTTTACTGCTTTCTATTATTTCATGCGAAAGGGAAAAGAGAATAAGAAAATAAAGATCCTAACAGTTCAAGAGGTACATGGATAAAAAAGTTGGAATTCATTTTAAAAGTCCCCAACATTGATTCACCCCCCTCTCAGTGTTAGTAATATCCCAAACTGGTCCTGTCGATTTTTCCCTTAAGTTTAAGGTTCAGTCCCCTATTAATCTTAATTTATACTTAATTGTTATAATTAATTTTAATCACTCTCACTGAAGTTTTTTGTCAAAAATTAATTTGAATTTATTAGAATACAGATATTATACTGATTAAAATCATGTATTTTCATTTTTTTAAATTCAATTCATAGATGAAGAAAAATTAAATTTAATCCTAATCTCATAGTCATGTCAAGAAAGAATGTTTTTTAAGTGGGAATGTTCAAAAGTTCATTAAGTTTTTATATTTAAATTATAAATATAAATGATTCAAATGAAATAAATTGGATTTATATATGTATAATTGATCTATATTGATTTTCAAACAAATATAAAAGAGAATTTATCTATATAATCAAATTATATAAAAAATAAATTATATAAAAAATAAATTTTGAATTAACGTTTAGTATATTTCACCATTCATTCAAAAATAATGTTTCATAGAAAAAAACCAAAAAATCACCCTAAGATAATTCTTACATTATTAGTTAAAAAAATAAGTTTAGTATATCAAATTTAATTTCTAAAAGTGTCTAAAATTAATTTTATTATTATTCATAGAAGTATATAAAAATAGTTCTTTTAAGATATTAGCATTTTCAATTGTATAATGACTTTACTAAAAATTGCATACCTCATTATACATATGATTTATCTATATATATAAAAATATAGATTGTTTTTTAAAATTATTTTTTTCTATTCATATTACAATGTTTGAAATATATATTATAATTATCCCATTTAATTAATTATAAAAATAAAATTTTGCTTCACAGAAATTCAATGTTTGTGAAACAGGAGCCAAGTCGGTGTAATGTGTAGTGTCATATTAACGTGGTGTAGTGTATAACCCAAGACACACCGTTTTCTCTCATATAAAAAAGATATCTTCAGTTTCATGTGAAATAAATAAAACCAAAAGATTAAATTAATTTGAATTTTTTTACAAAATCTCAGGTATTGCATGGTCCAGACATATGAGTACATATTTCTCCAATTTCCACTCATTATAAATAATTTATGAGGAAAATTTCACTTTTGGAGATAATTACAAAGGAAATATTATGAGAGTTGGATTAGTTGGAAATCAAAATTCTGTCCTCATTAGCAAAAAAAATTATTTTTAAGGATTGATGTATAATATCATAATTATTTCACAAGTTTTGGATGGTGGTTATTTTGATGATTAATCTAATAATTTGTGTTTTTTAAAGATAATGTTATTAAATTTAAGGAACCTATAATGGAGAATGTATATACTTTAGATCTTAATTATTTTTTTTGGAAAAAACTAAACTATTTAAATACTAAAACAAATGAATCTTGGATTTGGCATAGAAGACATGGATATTATAAAATTCATTATTAGGGAAAATTATATAACAAGGTTTTCATTTCTGATTTACCACTATAGAAATTGAACAAAAAGAAAATATGTGATACAAACCAAATGAGAAAGAAAAACAAGTCATCTTTTAAACTGATTATAGAGGTTGCTACATCTGGACCTCTAGAAGTCATTCATATGGATTTTTTTGTCTTCCAATAACCATAGGTCTATGATGAAAATATTTTATTTATAATTTAGTTGATTATTTTTTTGATTTACATGGGTTTTATTATTGAGTATTAAGAGTAAAGCCTATTTTATATTTACAAATTATTAAATATTGGTCTAAGAATAAAAATATTCCAAAATTATTTCATTGATAAGTGACCATATAGCACAATTTGAAACCCATTAGTTCAATTATAATTATCCAAAACATGGTATAAAGTTTTATATTTCTACCCCCATGCCCCATCTATAGAATAGTTTTGTTGAAATGTGGAATAGAAATTTGTAAGATATTTCTAGAATAATTTTTTGTGAATAAATCATTCCCACTAATTTTTGTTATGAAGCTATAAATACAATATGTTATGTTATAAATAGAGTTCTAATTAGACATATTTTGAAGAAAGCACCCTATGATCTATAGAATAAAAAAATATAAAAGTTGGATACTTAAAGTGTTTGGTTTAAAGGTTTATTTAATAAAAATAAGGATAATCTTTTTAAATTTGATCCAATGGTTGATGAAGGAATATTAATTATCTATTCAAATACTTCTAAGACATATAGAGTTTTTAAAAATAGTTAAAGATTATTGAATAATAAGCTCATGTGAAATTTTATGAAGGTGATCCTTTTGATCACAAAATGACAAAATTGGATGGTCTAAGTGATTATTTTAAAAACCTAAGACCTAAAACTCTCATTGAAAATTAAAAGGATGAATATTTAGAACATGATGCTCATAAACTTAATCATTCCAAAATGAAAACTAGTGATCCTAAATGTGTGCTTCATATAAATCATAGAACCCTTAAAAACCTTCCCATATAACATGTTATAGAAATTTTAGATGAAGGTATAAATAGTTTAATGATTGTTGGAAACATTTTATAATTTTTAGCCTTTCTGTATTTACTAAATCCAAAATCTATAGAACAATACATAGTTGTTGAGTGATGGGATTTAGAAATTAAAGGAGAGTTAATCTTTTTCTAGAGGAAAAAGGTATATGAATTATTTGATAGAACCTATAACTATCATGTTATAGAAAAAAAATGGTTCTTTAAGATAAAACAAGATGGTCATGGTGTGATCGCTCAGAATTACCCTAGAATTGTAGCTAAAGTATTTAACCAAGATGAAGGTATAGATTAAGAGGAGTAATTTTCACCTATAAGTATATTATAATACAATTGGAAAGTAATACCCTATACATGATATATGAATTTAAAATTATATTAGATGGATGTAAGATATTATTTCCTAAATGGTTTTCTTATAGAGGAAGTTTATGTTGAACAACCTCTTACTTTTGAAAATAATTATTTTCCAAATTCATTTTTTAAACAAACCAATGCTAATTATAAAATTAAACAAGCACCTAGATCTTGGTAAGAATTTTTGTGTTCTTTAATGTTATCAAATGGATTTTTATTGGGAGTGGAAAATCCTAATATTTTTTATAAAACATCATATTTATATTTTTCTAGGTCAGATATATGTTAATAATGTAATTATAAGATCTACAAATAAAAAATAATGTAATGAAAATTTAAAACTCATAAAAAATGAATTTAAAATGAGCATGATTTGTGTGTTAAATTATTTTTTATTATTTTGAATTTATCAAAAAACAATTGGAATGTTCTAAATCAAATAAAACTAACACAATACTTACATAAATGGTTTTTACCCAAAATTAGTAAAGTAAATATAAATCCTTTGAGTTTTAATGAAAATATTGATTTGGATGAAGCTTGGAAATAGTTGAAATAATATATGCATAAGATTAATTCGGATTATATTGTATTTGTATACTAGTAGACCAAACATTATGTTTACAATACGCTTATGTGCTGTATTTCAATAAAATCCAATGAAATCACATTTAAAATATTCCAAAATAAATTTCATGTATTTAAAATAAGCCATTTATCTTTCTTTAAACTTTCTAAAAACATCTAATTTTTTCATATCTTATTTTATAATGTGGAATTTATTGGTTTTACACTATATAGGATGTGTACTTGAGGACCTTTCCATTTTCTACGTAAATTCATGGTATCCTAGCCAAGTAATTATCAACACTATGTTTCACTATCTATAAATAAATCATAGTATATAATTTATGGTAATTGTTGTAAACATGTGTTATGGATAAAACAAACCATAATGTATTTTATATTAAACTAGAATCGAGTATGAATCAAATGTGATAACACCAGTGCTATTAAAATTTAAATGAAGTAGATCAATCATTCTATAGTGAAGTATATATATTTAAGGCTTTATTTCTTAATAGATAACTCTCAAAAATATGATATTGATCTTGAGTTTATCTCTACTGGGAACTAGTTTTCATATATTATTTTAAAAATCCATTTTCATGTGATCATTTTGATTTTATTAAAAGATAATTGAGGTTACTTGAATTTCTATGATTTTTAATTATTTCATTAAATTTTAATTTTGGTATTATTTTATTAGTAATTTTTTTTAATGAGTTGTTATAATTAAATTATTTTTCCTTGTTTTATATTGTTTTTAATTAATTTTACGTTTATATTATATTGGAGCGTGATATGTTTTAAGAAATTAATTTAAATCCTTTTTTTATATTTTTATTTCTATTTCTATATTATTATTTTATTTCTATTTTATGTCATTATTGGCCCAAATTTATAAATTGGTTACAAACCAGATCGGGTTCATAACTTAATTATTCAAATCTTCCCTTAATTTTGTATCTCTTCGTTCATGTCCATTCTCTCAGAAGATGAACCATAACTCTTATCCATATTTTATCTATCTTTCGATTATATCTTGATTCCCTCTCTCACTTTTACTAATATTCTATAGTGGTAATGTCTTAGCATGAATGAGATGAAAGCTTTCGTTCTTCTAAGAAATAAAATTCAGATGTTGTTCCTAACAACATTCTTACTCGGAAATCTATTGATATTATTTAGTTAAGATGAACTGAGATGTTTTTGAATAAAATATTTTAGTTTCAGGGTTGGATGTTTTTTTCATGAAAATAATTAAGGATTATTGTTTAAGGAATAATTGAGTGAGTTCATAAGGAATCTATAATTATAGTTTTTTGAACTAGAAGATATTCTATCATCGAATGTAAATGGGAAATATATTCTACTTTTGTTAGTGGAGTTTGACGAAACCTTACATTTTCCCCATGATAGTAACATTAACATTATCTATACTATTGTTGGTATGAGTTTAGTTTGACAAAATTATGTTTTCAAGTACCAATTTAAAACCCCTAAATTCGGGAAGAAAGTGGTAAAGGATATAAAGCAAAAATGGAATGTTTTGTGAAAGGTCATTCAAACTGGATCCCTTAAAGAGTTAGATAAATGGAGAAAGACATTTATATATTATATATCATGATTAATAATTTTTATATGAATATTTCAAGGTATATGTTGTGGTTTATGCATCACTACGATAAATGAAATGGTAAGTTAAATAACTACCCATATCGAAGGATTATATCCTGAATACTAAAGAAAAAAAGTAGATAGCAATGAGGGTGAAATTTTGAGTTGTAATAAGAGTAATACTCTTTTTGTAATTCTCTTTAAAAACATTTTCCACTATTGGGAAATAGCATCAAATTCTTTGACACCTTTTGGATAGAATAGTTTGTCTTAGAGGGAGTTGTCCCAAACCTCACTACCTAGGGATGAAATACCTATCAAGATGGTTCCAACTATAGTGGTGTAGGAGTCAGTAGCTAAAAGGACAGATAATTGGTTTACATAAGCTAGAATTATTATGGAAGATACAGTTTAGAGCCATGATGTTGAAGTTATTGAGACAAATGATTTTGTTCATGAGGATAGGCTAGTTGATACTGTTATAGGTGTGTCAACTACACTAGATAGAGATAAACTTCAATTAGAACACCCTAGAGTAGATTTAATTATCATTAGATCACCTTCTAGTGAATATAGAGATATGGATGTACTTATGGAGACTGCTAAAAATTATCACACTCCAACACCTATACCATCGCATCCTCTTATAAATGAGGAAACTCCTTTTGTTACTAATAGGTTAGATAGTTATGATATGTATACCCTTTGTTCTTCTATAATGACTAAGATTGATAATCTCTAAGGTATCTATAATGAAATGAAAACGGAATTCACATCATCAAAGGATGAGATTAGATATCTCAAGGAGTGTTTGGTATCAAGATATGATTTTGAAAAGTTAGTAGGGATGATTGAAACCTAAATAGATTAGATAAATAATATTCAAATAGACCCTTTTATATAATAAGTTAATTCTGAGATAAGTGAAAAAGATATTGAGGAAATAAAATGTCATGTAAGTGGAATGAAAAAATTCTGTGTTCGCACATCAGATCTCAATGAACATGGTTTCCTTGTTCTGTCTGAAAGATATATGATCAAAAATCTTCCAATGGATCAATCTTACAAATATCAGGAAGAAGTTGATGAAATTAATAGTTTTAACTCAGAAATGAATAAATATTTCATACCTAGAAGAGTATAGATCTAATTAAGTTTGGATTATATAATAGGTTTGTATCAACTACAACAACATCTACCAATATAGCATTAGTGGTTCATGAATTTTAGAATTGTTTTTATTAGATGCTTTCTGGGTTGATTTTTTTATCTTTTCATATTCAGTATCATTAGTGTGATATGTTCACATCGGTGCTAATTCATGATTTCAGGAGATATATTTTGGGTGAGTTCTAGATCACTTGATAAGCTATTATAAATCTTAGTATTGCAACTGATATTTCCTTGAATGACATGGTGGGATGTCTATACAAATTGGGTAGAATTATGAAAGATATCTAAATAGATTCTTAGGATGTTCATAGGATGATATCTAGGTCAATTTGTCTCATACCGAGAATAATCAACACCTTTTAGAATTGATAGTAATGATTTGAGAGGAATTTTAAGGGTTTTAATCGAAATGGGATTATAGTTACTCATAGTTTGAGGAAACCCAAGAAATTTTAGTTTCACAAATAAGTAGATAACTTGTTATTTAAGACCCTAGAAGGATTATTCCTTCAGTGTAACAAATTGTTCCTACCCCTACTATACATGTTTCAGTTACACCTAAGCCTACTACTATGACTACTAAGGATTCTGTGTCTCAACATCCTGCCAGTTATTTTTAAGAGGTTTCTCAATTATTGGTAGAACATGTATCCTGTATGGAAAAAACATTCAATCTATTAATAGAAGACTAATTAATGTGAAAGGTTAGGTCAACTGGATTCTAAATAAGTTGTATTTTTTCCTTCCAGCGGTTTCACCTACTTCTCATCTTGCTCTATTTTTTAGTACCCCTTAATTTTTTTCTACTATTCTACTTGATTCTTTCAAAGAAATTATACATAATGGGTTAGAAATAATTTCCTAGATGCATATATTAGTATCTACTATTATTTTGGAGTTCTGTAAGATATATATGATTAAAATATTTGATATGTGTGAAGATGCTTTATATTCTCTCCAAGAAGAAGGTATATTAGACGATACCCTCCAGTTACCATTAGAGGTATCATGAAAATATTAGATATTATTTTTTATGCTTCCAAGACCTATTTGAAAGAGAAATCTTAGGTTGAGGATTCCTTGTATGCAAAATAGTCAAGCTAATTAGCTACCACTTCAACACCTCCAAATAAGTTTGACTTTACTCATGTCAGTTCTTGCGATTCTAGTATATGTTATATAAATATTGAAGGATTTATTAGCAAAATTTCTCAATATCAAACAGATAAATCAGTAGTTGGATCTAAAAAACATGCTATTGTGTATGTTGGAAACTCAATGTTTCCCCTAGTGATGGAACCCCCTACTATCAAGCATCTACAACATTGAAGATACCTTCACCCAAACTTTATTATATGTTTGACCCTATTTATAAGTCTGGGTATTCTGACTATTATTTTTTACATGTATTTTTCAGGGTGTTTTTTGGAAGTCTTTTTTTACAAATGATGACAATTAATGAAAACTTTCATTATCCATTTCATATTATTTTCATAGAGATTAATGTAATTTAATTTTTAAAATTTCATTATTTTGCGTACATAATTAAATTATTTCCTTAATTTGAAATTCATCTTAAGAACCAAAATTAACTAGATCATCAATAAAAATTATAAATTAAAAGTATTTTCATCTATGTTCTCATCCTTTTTAAGGACATAAAAGGGGGAGAATTTTCCTAATGTTTAATAAAAAGTTGAGAAGTATCCTTATCAAGAGATATTTATGAATGTTGGATAAGTCTTATAAATTAGAAGAAGTTTTTCATTAAGGGGGAGAACAAAATTATAAACACAACTTTTTAAAAGACATAAACACATTTCATTGTTTTCCAAAAAATTCCAATAAACCTTTTTAAATCTAATTTTTATGGTGTTATGGGTTTTATGATCATTATTAAGGTAGATATTTTTGGACAATTAATGTAATTTTCAAATATCCCATGTTATCTATGATGTGATTAACTCATATACCATTCATATGTTTCTAATGATTTTTTAATGGTTTTTTTAAATTTTATCATTATTTTAGTTTATTCTTTGGAAATCTGTAATTTTTGGAAGTTCAGAAAATGTTTTACTAAGTATATAAAATTTTTTATGAGACGAATTAAGAAATGTGTAGAAATAGGTAAATCAAACAATAATCTATACAATTGGCTACCTAAAGTAAATAACTATAATAAATGGATACATAGAACCATCAGCCATGTCAATCGGCTATATAAAGGAAAGTCTTATGTGAAACTGTTATGTCACAATTAAGCTATGTGGAAAAAATAACCCATATGAAGAATGACTATGTGGATCAAATCGTATATGTGAATTAAAATTTGTGGAGTCCCGCTATATGGTATTCTAAAATCAAATATTTCATTCTGCAACATACTATTTATTACCATTATTTTAATTTTAGTGGGGATTAATTATATTGTGCATGTTTTAAATGTTATATTACCTCCTAAGGGTAAAAATTATTATAAAATGTTTCAAGTTCCATGAATAGTAACAAGTAAAAGGATAATATAATGGTCATTACTATTGCTATGATATTTTTGAGTAAAGGACTTATTGAATTTAATTTTAATCCCTGGATTTTATAGATCAGATACAGTGAAATTAAAACATATGTTTTGAATGATTTTTTTATTTTGTGTGAATATGTGGTGAAAATAACATAAATAGAGAATATCTTCCTTCACTGTCAAGAATCATCTCTCTCAAGAAGCTTTTTATGTGATACTTTATTTTTAAAAAATAAAAAATAATAATATTTGACTCTACTACTGTGTTACCAAGCTAATTGTTGCTGTTTTTAGAGGACTCTCCTTGGGATAAATTTTTTTATTATTAGATTTCTCAATGACTAATTTTATTCAGTTAGTTGCATCATATAGTTCTAAGGGTCGACAATAAACTCTATGTTTATTCTCTCTCTCGCTACAAAGGTTCTGGGTAAATGAACCTTGAATGATATAGTTTGTAAAACCTTGCTTGAGCCCAGTTAAAATATCCTCATATTGTACCATGTGTTGAATTATTAAACTCATTCATGAAATCCCTATGAAAATTATTTGAAGTCCCTAGAAAAAGGAGTAGTATAGTGAAAATCATTGATCTCTTGTAGTTGTGTATTGGTGGGGTAAACTATGGGATTTCTAATCCCTAATCGACTATAATTCTCTCTATTGAATATTTTAGCATTGGTGATTTTATTTTCGTTATGTGATTATATTAAGAAATGATCATAAGTTAATCATATATTAATTATAGTGGTATTATAAGAGATAAATAATTCATGAACTCAATTCAACCCCCTCTAGAGTCTTAGAGAATTTAGTCTTCGTCCAGAATCATGAAATATCAACCACTCCTACATGGTTTTGAGAATATGATTCATGTTTTTGAAATAAAACGTCACTTTTAAATTTAAAACAATCACTTTCAGTCCTAAAAATCACAATATATATTTAATTGATTTAAATTTACTTTATATTTTTCAAAAATGAATCATTGATTATTTTCCAATAGTATCATGGAAATTAATGTGTTTTTTCTCAGTTCTGAGAATGTGAAATATATTTCGAAATAAAATGTC
Organism: Viscum album; assembly: GCA_963277665.1. NCBI lineage: Eukaryota > Viridiplantae > Streptophyta > Magnoliopsida > Santalales > Viscaceae > Viscum > Viscum album. Next base: position 1,542,693,149 of record OY728155.1, on the reverse strand, counting down.
ACTTTTAAATTATAATCACACTCATTTAGTCATACGAGTCACATTTTATGTCATAATGATGTTTAGCTAATTAATATACCTAAAAATGATTCATTGATTGTTCTAATTAAGTTTCACATAATTATAGCATGTTTACTAAATTTTGAGCATGTGACACATGCTATGAACTAAAATGTCACATTTAAATTAAACACACACACATTCTATCATACAAGACACAACACATGTCAAAATAATGTTTGGATAATTCCTATTGTTCTTTAGTTAATCATTTATTATTGTAATAATATTTCTCGACAATATCATAATAATTTCTCTATCTTGAGTCTATGAGGCACATTGTGAACTAAAATGTCACTTTTAAATTAAAACATACACTTTTAGTACTATCATCCACACTACATGTCAAAATAATAAGAGGTTAATTCTTATATTTCCTAAATTAACCGATGATCATTTTCCTAAATTATTATAATAATATGAGTTATTTTCTTGGTTTTGAGCATGTAATGCACGTTCTGAACAAAAATGTCACATTTAAATTCGAAACACACACTTTTAGTAATACTAGCCGCACCATGAATAGAAATAGTCAGTGTTGAATTATTTCATGTCAAAAATTAATAAAAAATAATTTTGTTAGAGTATCATGATAATTCTAGTGTTTTTTCTTGGTATTGAGCTTGTGATTCACTTTTTTGAATTAAAATATATCTTTTAAATTAAAAACACACACTTTAAAACCATACCAGCAACACCACTTGTCAAAATCATATTTTGTTAATTATTATATGTTCTAAATGAATCCTTGACCATTTTAACAATGTTTCATAAAAACATGTGTGTGATTTATTAATTTTGAGAGCGTGATTCATACTTTGAACTGACGTTTCACTTTGAAATACAAAACACACACTTTCAGTCAGATTGGCTATACCACTTTTCAAAATGATGTGTAGTTAATTACTTCAGGTCATAAATGAATTATAAATAATATATCCAAAGTATTAAAAAAATGTGAATGTTTTTTAATGGATTTTTTCACGTGATGGTTGTTTTTAACTTCTTTATTACGTAAAAAGGAAAAATACTCTAATTATTTTTAATTAACTTTATAATGATGTTCAGATTTTTTATAGAGGATCCAAATGAATCTTTTATCAGTTTTCTTATGTTTCATTAACATTTTAGTGTGATTTATAGATTTTGAGTATGTGATACAAGTTATGAACTAAAATATCACTTTTAAATTAAAAACATGGAATTTCAATAAAAAACAAACAATACGTTTGAATTATGTTAGGTATATTATTTTAATATAAAAATGAATCGTTTACCATTTTCATATAGTATCACAACAATCCCAGAATGGTTTCCCATTTTTTAGCAATTAGGACATATTTTGAAATAAAATGTCACTTTGAAATTAAAAACATACACCTTTAATTATACTATATAGACCATATGATGGAGTGTTCTTTGTTTAATTCCAATAGGTTATAAATGAATCACTAATAATATTTCTAATATTTAATGGCAATTTCAGTGTGTTTGCCCAGTTTTGGTCATGTACCACAAATTTTGTAATAAAATATTTCTTCAAAAAAAACATGAACCTTCAATATAACTAGACATATCATATGTAATAATGAGATGTAGTTAATTATAAAATATCCAAAACTAAATATTGATCATTATTCTAAATTTTTATGACAATTCGAGTATGATTTATCAATTTTTTTTCATGTGGTGATTATTTTGAATTCAAATATCATTTTAAAATTCTAATCACACAATCTAGAAACATAATTATAAAATAAAAAAATAAACTATAGGAAAATAAAATTTCATGAATGAATATAGGTACTAATAAATTTAAAATTGAATATCAACTCTCCCAATGACTATATTTATATTATAAATATGTGGAATACAAATCTCAACATTAAAATTGTAATAGAAATAGTTAATCAATAAATAGAAGAAAACAATTGTTAATGTTCCTAATTTATACATTTATAATTGATTCCTCTTACCAAACAAGATGTTATTTTACTATCAATAACTTGTTGGTAGGTTTGTACTACTTCAACCACAACACCAAATGACTTGAGTTGAGTTTTTTTATAAATAATATTTTTGGATAGTAACTATCATCTATATAATTACTATATAAAAAAATATTTTTTTCATAAAAATTATAACTTTAGTGGATTTGTGTGGTTGTTGGAGTATAAAAAACTTTTTAACTAGGAATAGAAAATATGATACCAATACAATTGGTGTAATATATTTCATCCAACACTTTTCTTTTAATTCGATAATGAATTTAATATTTTGGGTTATCAAACATGATTATAATCTCATAAATCTAAAATAAATTTCACCAATAATGAGATTCAATGATAAAAAATATTTTTATAAGAACAAAAAATCTTCATGATGTCTATAGAATAACAAAAAATATATACATAATATGAAAAAATCTCTTCATGGTGTCTGAAAACAATCTAAAATAATGTATGTAACCGACTAAAACCTGAAAAAACTATTTTCCAATATGATTTTTTTTACAATCCTAGAAGTGCTAGAAAAATATTGATATATAAATAGCCTATAAATATTTAAATGAAAATTTAATTAATCTAAAAATTACCTCTTCAGATATGATATTTTATTAATGGAATTAGAAATATTTCATAAATATACAAATTTAATAACCACAATATATGTGATTATTTTTTTTCAATATTTTGTAAATAATTTTATAAATATATTTAATTATTATGATATATGTTTTGATGGTGAAATATATTGATATTATGACTCCTTTAATTTCATTTTTTTTAAATAACTATACACTTTATAAGACTTTAAATTTACTTAATGTTTTTACTCTGAAGTGTTTTTGTGTGAAGGAATTCTATTTGATAATCTTAATTCTATAGAATGATAATACAATGAACATTGATTTAATTTTACGATAAAATCACTAGATGTATATGAACTATATTGTTTATAAATTAAATTCATCATAAGATGATGATCTTTGACAATTTCATCAATAGATAATAAATATTATTTTTACATAGTTACAACTCATCTCAAAGAAAGTAGAATCTTACTATTAAAGGGTTTCCAATAATTTTAACTCTTGCTTCAAGGAGTAGAATAAATAACAATTAAGGATTGAAAATAAAAATATTTTGTTGATTGTGTTAGGAAACACCTTGTTTTTAAGAGATTGTAATCATTATATTATTCCTTTTAGAGTGTTTTGATAAGAGTTCATTTTGTAGGATTTTATTATAGAACTCTTATAATTTTATTTTATTCATTATGTTTCTGATCCGTTGTTATTGAGGGCTTCTATACAAGATATAGAACTCTATCTGATCATTGTGAGCATGAACTTTAGGACCATGGAAGTGAGTAATTTTCAATTACGTTGAGTGAGGGACTACAAGGAAAGGGAAAATGTAGAAAAGGTTAGGACATTGATTCCTTATAATAGATGAAAATTCTAGGTATTCTAGGGGATAATAGGAAAAACCTTTGGATGGGTTAAAACATGAGGATTCCTTCAATATGGTTTTAATATTCTCATTCACATTATATAAAAGTGTGGTATATAATATACTTTAAGGGGTAATTTGTTTGTTAAATTGTGCTCTATGTTTTATTCATTTCTGTTTTACTTTCATTTTTTTAACATGTTCTGAATTTCATTATAAATTTTATTTTTTCATAATTTCATTATGTTTATATGATATTAATTTCTTTTATGTGTAATTGTTTTAATTTGATAAATTGTGGATTAATTATAAGATCATATATTCTATTGGTTTTAAATTTGAGATAGTCAGAGAATTTTTTGTTAACTTTTTAAACAAAAATCAACCCCATGTATTTTTTCAACTATGTTTATCTAGGAAAATATTTAGTGTGATAAATATTATCAATGTTTGAGGGTGATCCAAGACATATTGTTTTAATTTATTTTTTTAGATTTTTTTTACAAATTTACTTAAAATAATAGTATGGTAGAGAAAAATATTTCTTGTTTTTGCATAGAAAGTGTTATAAATATTTGTTTTTTGAAAAATATTAATAAAAAACATATTATCCCTTTTGGAAATGGATATGACTACCAGTGAGATTGAATGGAAACATTTCTTATCAATACTACTATAGACAGTTGTATTATTCATACAATAAGTTTTAAGATTCTAAATAAATAAATTTATACTATTTATAGAGATAAATGAAATTTATTTCAATCTAATTTCTATGTTTATAAAAAAATATGTCTAATTCATTGGAATATATGTAGCCATGTTTCAATATTTATAACTGAATGCAGAATATGGAATAAGTCATAAGATACACATTGTGATACTTCAATAGTTATTGAAACTAAGAGAGAAATGATTAAATCATATTATTAATTGTTTTGTTATTTACAAGGTTACATTTTTAGTAAAAGGAATCAAATATTAATGAATATCATTAATAACTTACAATATTTATGAGAAAAAATGTTTTTGATTGAATAACTGGTTGATAATGTCATGGATATTACTTTGATTGTGTGGGAGTCTTAATGAACCAATATTTATGATACAAATCATATCACTAAGCTGAGTTAGGATGATCTCTAAGGAACATTAATAAAATATAAGATCCATTTGAAATGAGATGTTGAAAAGGAAAGGAAGAAGAATGGATTTTATTTTAACTCTACTTCTAGAACATTAAATTCTGGTTTCTATAATGATAAAATGAGTACATCTAGAGGAAATAGTTTTGTATAAGTGTGTATAGGTTAAATTGATCAACTTTATAGAAGAATTCATCAGTATATGGGAAAACAATTTCGGGGAGATAACTATAATTATATAAATGAAAGTCATGAAAATACGGATTCATCTAAACATATCTTCTATAAATGTAGGAATTATGGTCATATACAGCTAGAATATACTAATATAAAAATAAGTTATTTTAATTAGTCAATGAAATATTATAAGAGAATATATCTAAAATTTTTCAAAGTTCTAGACATGTGGATTGATAGTAGTAGTGATACTACTTTTGATAGTTCATTAGAAGAAGATGATGATAGAAGAAAAATCATAGGATTATATGTTAATGTTCCAATGTGTGAAAAATTATTGATGGGTAAGATGACTACTAATTCACTCAAAAATCTAACCCTTTATTCAATTTATAATTATTAAATTGATAATAAGGAATGTGGTGATGTGGTGGATTTCCCAACTATTGAAGAAATGTATATTTGTGTAATAAGTATTGAAAAGAATAATAATAGAATGAAGGATGAATTTGAAAAAGACAAAGATGATTTTTCTATGATTTCAAATAATTATAGCAAACTCAATGTTGATTATTCTAAAAAAATATAATTTTTTAAATATAAACTAAGAACTAGTTGAAGTGTAGAATGACAATTGTAAACTTATTTGTGATTTGGAAAAGTATCAAAAAAATTAAAATTTTATTTCTGATAATAATATAAAGGTAATTATAGTTTTATCAAATGGTTATTGAGATAAAAAAAATATATTTTTAGAATAAATAAAGTTTTATATTATTCATATCAGATAAGTGGGTCATTATCAAGATGAAATATAAATTTTAATACTCTAAAGAAGTTTTTCAAATATTTTATTATAGGGAAAAAATATCTTATAAAAATTAATAGGCAACTAATAGTAAAGAGGACTACTTCTAGGTTTATAAATAACTGAACATAAAGATCAATATAATGATCAAATTACTATTTTCCTAGTTTGGAACCATTTTATACCATTTTCATATAGGAGACCAATGAACGAAAAAATAATTTAATAGAATTAAATATTTTGAAACAACATGATTTTCATTTCAAAGGAATTGGATACTTATGATTACTAGAAGGCTAAAAAATTATGGGTTGCATTGGCACATTTTTAAACATGTCTAGACCCAAGATGTTCAATCTTATGAAGACCAAATTTCCAAATAAATGAAGTTATCGTGTATTGACAACTGATTTTTTTGTATCCGATGCCTATTAACCTTTTTTTAAGTTTATGAGAATCAATATTTCTTTTTTGAATTATTTTTCCATATTAAGTTATGAATTTTTAATTATTTCATAACATCTTATGTTAATTTCATTTGTTTTTGAGTTTTGGTTCTTATTTTTAACCAACTTTTCAAACAGTCAATTATTAATTTTTATGATTTTAATATATTAAGATGAATTTTATGGAGCCATATTCTATAGAAGTTTATCATTCTTGTACACTAGAATATAAAATCAAGAGCATTTTATACTTTTAGTTATATATATGGATATTTTATATTGCTATTTATTTTTCTTAAAATGGAATCTTATATCATCATGTTTTTTGATCTTGAAAATTCAATATTGGTAAATCCGTGGTTGTTTGGAGCCATTTATAACTCCTTTATAACGATGTACACCAATATCAATTTGTAAACATTGAATACAAGGTTGTTTTGAATGTATTTTTTTAAATTTATGGAGTATTTTTTATTTTATGTTTTTTAATGGAATCTCCTAAATATATTTTTCATGTATTGATATTATTTGTGAATGGATAATTGATAAGGAATTTAATTTGAATCATGAGTTTTGTCTAAAGAGATTAATCAAATTTCAAGTACGGGAAGGAGTTACTGTTTAGAATGAATGTCAGGAGAGTTCTATCAAACCAAATCAATGAGTTCTAAAAACTATTCAAATTTTGAATCTAGAGATGATAAAATCATTTCATTCACCCTATTTTAAAAACCAATGGAATTATCTTTTGAAATGTTTACTGGGATTCTTGAAATTTCAATAGAATTTAAATTTCTTACAATATTCTAGAAGTATTTGAACATTTCATAAAGATATAACCTATGAGAATTTTGTGTTTAGTAAAGGATATGATTTATAAAATTAACTATATGATATAGGAAGTAAGAATATATTTTTAGTTATTTTAGTATTTTTTGTTATTGAATAAGGCTGAGAAAGTCACAGTGAAAATTCATGATGTATATATTATTTATTTTCTTGTAAATATATGGAATCTAAACCTTATAATGTTTTTATATAATTATTTTGATGTTGTCTACATGGGTTTTTGAAGTTATGATTCTTTTATTTACCCAAATAATGATCAAATTTATGATGAAGTTGTTTAGAATTTATGAAACAGAAAATGAATTACATCCTAAATTATTAAAGAAAATTTGATCAATGATGAAAGTATCTCTCATGGGAGATTAACACAAAACTTCAATGAAGATAAATTTTTTAAGAATTCACCATAATTTTCATCATTTAATGATAATATATTAATTAATATAAATTATCCTAATGGATATACAACTAAATATCCACCCTGAAGAATAAAAAAAGAAAATAATGTGAGATTTAGAGGAAGATTACATTACAATAAAGAGTCACTACATCCAATGATGTGTTTTGAAATTTAATAGTAATTTATTGATAATATGGGATGGATAATGATGATGAAATAATGATTAAAAAGGAGGAAAATCCTTATTTTGGATTATATAATTTATATTATAATTCCCTGAGGTAAGATTTTCATCATAAACTATTTTAATAGATGATGAATATTATATATTTTTTGAATATAAATTATTTTTAACTAGTGAGGGTTATACATCCTTGCGTTACTATTTCTGATCATATTATTTAATAAAAACCTATTCATATGAAGTTTTTATTCAATGGAAAATTAATAATGAAATTAATAGTTATTCAATAAAATTGTACATCCCTAACCCTACTCATAATGAATCTGGTGAATCTTCTTTAAAAATAGTTTAGGATGTTTTTCCAGAAGAAGTTATTTTAATGCATGTTATTCCATTAAGATTTACTTATATAGAAATTCTTTTAACTGAATTTCTTGATGATTGGAAATATGTTGAAATGAGGAAATTATCTAAATGAGAATTTAAATTTGAGAATGATAAGGGAGATGAAGTAGAACATTATCTTAAATATCATTCATTTCACTCCTCTAAAACTTCTACTTCATTAGTTTTTGTGATATTTAGTTCATTGGAAGTAGAAATTTCAAGATTGAGTCAAAAAGTATCCAATTTTTTTGAAATTGTAAGGAGAAGTTCACCAGATTTAAATCTCAAAAATTTAATTTAGACTGAAAAATACAATGATCTTATTAAAATTATAGATCTATCTCCTAAATAAAATAATGAATAAGAAATTAAACTTATAGATATCATAGTTCAATTTGAAAAATATTAAAGTTCATCAGAATCTTCTTTAATAAATAGAATTCAAAGGATTGAATAGAAATTTGCTTCATTGAAAAATATCATAATAACGTTGGATGGTGTGACTAATACTTTTCTATAATTTATCATAAGAGTTTATAAGATAAAATATAAAATTATCAATACTCATATTATGAAACTGTAAAATAATTTTATTGATTTAGTTATATAAGTTAAAGAGAGTTTTCAAATTAATAAAGAAAAATGTGATTATCATAAATGGAAAATAAGAAAAATTAAAAAATATTTCAACTATTAGGATAAAGTAAGTAGTGTTGTACCTCTCGTACCCCTTGTGGTTTAATTTTCATGATCACAATCACTCTCTTATTTATCTAATCTTGTTTTAAGTGTTTGTGTTGATAGGAAAAAGGTTGCCAAGGAATTGGGCCAATAAGGACTGAAAGTGGACTGATTTCAGTCCACCGGCCAACCGGTGGATGACCACCGGCCAGCCGATGGAGCCTGGACAGAAGGCATCCCCTCTGTCCAGACCACCGGCCAACCGGTGTCCCACCACCGGCCAGCCGGTGGAACCCATACAGGCCGGACAACTACTGTCTCATCACCGGCCAACCGGTGGCCTCCTCACCGGCCAGCCGGTGGTGCCTGGGCAGAAGATCTCTCCCTTTTCCAAAGCACCGGCCAACTGGTGGCTCTGTACCGGTCAGCCGGTGCAGCCAGTGAAACTAGCCGTTGGGCTTTGACCAGACTTGTCCACTTGACCCCCAACGGCTCCGAAGGCCTCTCCAACGGCTCCGAAGACCCCCAAAGGCCATTTGAGGGTTCCCCCTCTATAAATAAAGGACTAGGAAGCCCCGGAAACACAAGTAAGCCCACGGGAACATTGTTCGATCATTTTGAGAACCTCCGGCGCATTCCTTCAAGGATCCCCATTTGCTCCAACTCATTTCCACATCAAAGGAGCACCATCAAAGAAGCTTGGGAGCGCTCTTCATCAACTCCAATCAATCCATTGGCGCCCAAGACTTCTCCACATTACGGTTTTTATTATTTTATCTTTTTAAGCATCAATTTGGGTTTGTGCCTACAAACCCCTCTTTCTCTCATCCTCTCTTTGTTTGGGTTTTCACACCACATTCAAGGTGTGAAGAGGTTAGTCAAGCCTTCCCTTTAAAAGGCTTGAGTCATAGGTGAGCTAGCCTTCACCTATAAGAAGGCTAGTGGGTTATTGCTCAACCATTAAAAGCAAGTGGGTTCTTGCTCAACCATTAAAAGCAAGCTGTAATAGGTTCTAGACTACCTTAAAGTCTAGTGGGTTTCTTGCTAAAACCATTAAAAAGCAAGCGGTAGTAAATCTCTCAACGGTTGAGTTGGGAGCGGAGACATAGGCTTTGGTTTAAGCCGAACTCCGTTATCAAGTTTTGTGTCTTGCCTCTTTTATTTCCTCTGCACTTTTTACTTTGATTTTAAATTGTTAATTATTTTTTAAAAGGCAATTCACCCCCCCCCCTCTTTCCATCACTTCTCCGCCCAACATTTGGTATCAGAGGCAAAATTTGAGTAATACCTTCACCGGTTTCAAATTCAAGATCCTTTGTGATGGCTTCAACTTCTTTCGCCCCCGAAGGCTATTCTATGGGTCGTGCTCCATTCTTTGATGGAACCGACTATACTTATTTGAAAACCCGCATGACCACTTTTCTTAGAAGTATAGGTTATCCTATTTATAAAATTGTCATGCATGGTTACTCTATCTCTTCTCCCGATGAATCCAAATGGACTCAAGCCGATATTAAAAATTTCGAGCTTGATGGAAAAGCCTTGAACGCTCTTCATTGCGGCCTTGATCATAATGAATTCAATCGAGTTTCCACATGCACCTCATCTCATGAAATCTGGAAACTTTTGGAGGTTACCCATGAGGGGACCAACAAAGTTAGGTATACTCGATTGGATATGTATCGTCAAGATTTTGAGTCTTTTACCATGCATCCATCTGAAAATATAACTGAAATGTTTACTCGCTTTACTGATGTTTGAAATGGGAGAAAGTCCCTTGGTGATGATGTGTCTGCAGAAACGATGGTCAAGAAGATCCTTTGGATCTTACCAAGCACATGCGCACCGAAAGTCACAGCAATCCAAGAAGCAAAAGACATCAAGAACATGCCGGTCGAAGAGCTCATCGGATCCCTCATGACCTACGAGATCACCATGAGGAGACAAGATGAAAAGGAAGGCAAACCGATCAATGTTCCAAAGAACATCGCCTTCAATGTTCAAAAATAAGAAAGCTCCTCCTCCTCATCGTCTTCCTCTTCAAGCGGCGATACAGAAATGGAGAATCTTGCCCACAAAATGCACAAATTCATGAAGAAGCACAAAAAGAAGAAATCCCGCAAGGCTCAACCCAACGAAAAATCCGAGCTTGAGGTAACATGTTACGGGTGTGGCAAGAAAGGCCATTACAAGCCCGATTGTCCACTCAACAAGAAAAAGGCCAAGCAAAAAGAAAAGAAGAAGGCATTCAAGGCCACATGGAGTGATAGCTCCACATCCTCCTCCTCCTCCTCCTCAAGTGACAACGGTAAAAAATTCCTAATGGCATTTCATGAGGTCACCTCTTCCGACTCCTCATCCTCTAGTTCTTCAAATTTTTTCAATCATTTATCGTATGAGGATCTCCAACATGCTAGAGATCAATTGGAGGAAGGTTTTCACGAACTTTCTTCCAAATTTATTGCTTTAAAAAATAATTTCAAAAAACTTTCTTCCGAAAAGGAACAAATTCTCAAAGAGAAGGAAGAGTTGTCCCTCAAGATCCAAAATTTTCCCGATGTTGATTCTATGGAATCAACAATCAAGGATTTAAGGGAATCCCTAGCTAAGTTCACCGAAGGTGAACATAACCTTTCGAAGCTCCTTGGTTCCCAATGCGTTTCTAGAACCACCCAAGGGCTTGGCTATTCCAAGCAAGCTTCCTCTTCCCATGCTCCAACTATTTTTGTAAGGGGGAGCTCCCAATATAAATTTTGCAACTATTGTAAAAAACCCGGGCACTTAATTTATGAGTGCAATTGCAAAAATGCCCGGTATGGAAGGCCCAAAAATATTCTCTTTAATGATGAATTTCATAGGAGAAGACCCGCCACTAGACAAGTATGGATTGAAAAATACCTTTTAGCGAGTCTCTCCGGGCCAAAATTTGTCTCGGTTTCAAAATCCTCTCCCCGGTGATTTGTTGTTTTTATTTAGGGGGAGTTAGGATTGTTTAAGCCTTTCTGCTTCATTTTCAAAACTTTTTTTCAAAACTTTTTTTCAAAACTTTCAATTCAAAACTTTCTATTAAAAGCTTTCAATTTAAAACTTTCAATTCAAATCTCAAAAATTTCAATTGGTTTAAAATCTCTATCTTGTTTTTCAATCCTTTCCCTCAATCAAGTTTTATGCCCCGTGCTATTTTGATAATCACAAAGGGGGAGAAATTCTTGGTTGATTGGGGGATAAATCTTTCTCTCATGCTTTGCTTTATCCTTTAAAGCATGCCTTTCATTTCAGACTTTTACTTTGATTGTTTTGGTGATTGTGATCATCAAAATAGGGGGAGATTGTTGTACCTCTCGTACCCCTCGTGGTTTAATTTTCATGATCACAATCACTCTCTTATTTATCTAATCTTGTTTTAAGTGTTTGTGTTGATAGGAAAAAGGTTGCCAAGGAATTGGGCCAAGAAGGACTGAAAGTGGACTGATTTCAGTCCACCGGCCAACCGGTGGATGACCACCGGCCAGCCGATGGAGCCTGGACAGAAGGCATCCCCTCTGTCCAGACCACCGACCAACCGGTGTCCCACCATCGGCTAGCCGGTGGAACCCAGACAGGCCGGACAACTATTGTCTCAGCACCAGCCAACCGGTGGCCTCCTCACCGGCCAGCCGGTGGTGCCTGGGCAGAATATCTCAACCTTTTCCAAAGCACCGGCCAACCGGTGGCTCTGTACCGGTCAGCCGGTGGAGCCAGTCAAACTAGCCGTTGGGCTTTGACCAGACTTGTCCACTTGACCCCCAACGGCTTCGAAGGCCTCTCCAACGGCTTCGAAGACCCCCAAAGGCCATTTGAGGGTTCCCCCTCTATAAATAAAGGACTAGGAAGCCCCGGAAACGCAAGTAAGCCCACGGGAACATGTTCGATCATTTGGCGAACCTCCGACGCATTCCTTCAAGGATCCCCATTTGCTCCAACTCATTTCCACATCCAAGGAGCACCATCAAAGAAGCTTGGGAGCGCTCTTCATCAACTCCAATCAATCCATTGGCGCCCAAGACTTTTCCACATTACGGTTTTTATTATTTTATCTTTTTAAGCATCAATTTGGGTTTGTGCCTACAAACCCCTCTTTCTCTCATCCTCTCTTTGTTTGGGTTTTCACACAAACTTCAAGGTGTGAAGAGGTTAGTCAAGCCTTCCCTTTAAAAGTCTTGAGTCATAGGTGAGCTAGCCTTCACCTGTAAGAAGGCTAGTGGGTTCTTGCTCAACCATTAAAAGCAAGTGGGTTCTTGCTCAACCATTAAAAGCAAGTTGTAATAGGTTCTAGACTACCTTAAAGTCTAGTGGGTTTCTTGCTAAAACCATTAAAAAGCAAGCGGTAGTAAATCTCTCAATGGTTGAGTTGGGAGCGGAGACGTTGGCTTTGGTTTAAGCCGAACTCCATTATCAAGTTTTGTGTCTTGCCTCTTTTATTTCTGCTGCACTTTTTACTTTGATTTTAAATTGTTAATTATTTTTTAAAAGGCAATTCACCCCCCCTCTTGCCATCACTTCTCCGCCCAACAAGTAGTCCAATGATGAGTGAAGTGTCTCTCTTTAAGGGAATTTTAATGTTCTATGTAAAATTTCTAACTATCTTTATGATGTTATCAAGGATTGATGAGCTAAATTATATGAGTATAGTAAATCGATCAACGATCCGAGTCAAAAAATAATTTCTCAAAATAACCATCATGAAGTTTATAATCATAAATATAAATTTTAGGAAGATAAACTAAATGAATAATAGTAATATATAGCCACTAAATAAGATAAGTTAGTCAAATAACATAAACATATTAAGATTCTCAAACATATATTTGAAAAAATTTCCAAGAAGGACTAAATTTTCAATTTTTGAAACATGTTTAATTGTCAAGGTTTTTTAAACTAACTAATATATGATTATATTTTATTGAATATCATATTATTTGATAAATGTTTTATAATTTAATTTTTTTATTTAAAATTTCTATTACATGGATGTTTGAGCCACCATTGAATGTATGATGTTTTTTCACATGGTCATATTTGTTTTAATTTTTCAATATTTTTTATGTTTTTATGAACATTTTGTGATGTTATACTAGCTCTTTCATGATCTTGAGAGTTGATATTCATGAGGCATGTAGATGAACCTTATGAAGCACAAAGATGGCCTTAATTCAAGTACAAAATAATCTTTATGTAGTGGAATGGTTTGAGAAGATAATCACTCGAAAAATTGGATAATATATCTAATTATTAAAGTTAGATAGGTTTCTTAAAGTTTATATCTATTCAAAAATATATTTTTTTGAATATACTTAAATTTTTATAGGGATTATGTGTATAGACTTTTAAAATTTGGTAATTACTTATGTACATTTTTATTTTTTAAAATCAAAAAGGGGGAGTTCCTTTCAATTTTTTGGGTGATTTTTGTGTGTCTTATGATTTTTAAAATTGGTGAGATTGGTTTATGTATAAATCATTTGATTCTATTTTTTTAATGATAATAAACTTAGTTCAAATTATATTTAATGTGAAAATTTTGTTTTTAAGTTCTTTTATGCACATGAAACAATTCCAATAATCTTAATTCTAGAGGATAAAAATATAGAGAATGGTGTTTTTATTTCAAGATTAAATCATAAAATGTCAAATCAATATTATACTAGAATGATTTTATCAAAATAGGAGGTAATTTTCTTTTTTTATAAAAATATGATGAAGGTACATAAAATGTAGTTACAACTAATCTCAAATAATACATAATTTGACCATTGAAAATTTTTCCTTAAATTGAACTATAGATTCATGGACTGGAAGATAGAATAACGTTAATTCAATTAAAGTAGAATTAGTTGATTATTTTCTACAACTTCTATTTATATATATCTTCAAAACATTAAAATCTTTCTTTTTTGATTGTTTTTGTAAGAGATTATTTGTGAGGACTTTATTATAAAGATCTTATAATTTCATGTTGTAATAAATGTTTTTCATTTACTTCTTGATTTATAGTTTAAATTAGGAAATCAGAGATGCATCTAATCTTTGTGATTGTGATATTTCGGGCTATGGATGTGAAATATTGTTTATTAGGTTAATTGGGGTCTTATAAGAATGAAGATAGAGTGTTTAGGGTTAAGGAACTGGTATCTTTCAATATATATAAAGTCAAGGAATTCTAAGGGATTTGAATTCATACCTTTCAATAGGTTTAAAGTCATGGATAAATTGGATCAATTTTTCTACATTTTACGTTTACTTCAGAGAAGATTTAATTTTATATATGGTACTTGGTACGTTAATCGATGTTATGTGTTTTATTAATTTCCACTGTACATTCAAGTTGTTTGCCTTCTTAAAATTTTGTTGTGTATTTTATTTTTTTTTAAATTTAATTAAGTTTCAATATCTCAAATTTCTGTTGTGTATACTTTTTATACTGTAATAAATTTTTGGTTGATTAGAAGATAATATCATCTATTAGATTTTAAAGCATAGGTGGTTAAAAATATATAGATAATTTTTTGAACTACAATTCACCCCTATTGTAGTTTCCAATATGTTTATCTTGGAAAAAAATATTATTATATATACTTCAATACTTATTTAGCTATAGAAATACATAGGTTTTTTATATGAATGTATTTATACCTTATTTTTTATGAAAAATAAAAATAACTTTATCATAAATAAATGTTTTTTAAAACATATAATTGAATATATTTTTTGTAAAAGTTTCAATACAGTGTATGAAAAATTATTAGGAGAATCATGTGTGGTTGATTTATTACATATCCATGCATTTGATCCATAATATATATATCTTTATACTATCCAAATCGATTGATATGAGAATCTAGTTAACATTAAATAATTAGAAATGAATAAGTAATGAAAAAATGAAAAATATATTTTACACAATTAGAGTGTAGAGTTTTACTCCAACATGGTAGGTATTGATAAGAATTTATTAACTCCTACTTTCTTTATAAACATTGTGGCTGGTTCATGTGATCTTACTTTGATTTCTTTTTCTTCAATTGATTTTTCTTGTGTAGAAGTGATATAATACTAAAAAATCCAAATACTTTTTGACAAAGTTTTATCTTTATATTAGTGTCATATATATAGTTATAGAAAATATGAATATTATTATATTGTAATAAAACAAATATTTCAATTATTGAATATAGAAATTATGAAAATTTACTTTATGTATACATTCACATCAAAGGTTACCAACCAATCATGCTTTATAATTTCATTCACACTAGCTACACCAATAATTTCATGGGTAATCATTCTATATATTTTCACTTCAAATTCAATTCTAACCATATCTTCATTTTTAAACATTGTATATGAATGAAATTTTAATTTTAATTAATACCCAAGGTAAATTGGTGGTATAAAGTACCATCATAATTTCTTTTTGATATAATATTTGATCCTTAAGATTACGTTGTCCCATAATTGAAGGTCTCGGGCGCAGCGGAAGATCGTGGGAAGATGTGCCCACTTAGCTTTTTGTCATTAGCAATGATCAATCCAGGATCAATACGATGATAAATGCCAGACTCCATGGATCGAATCACAAAATTAGATAATGAATAATAATATTCCGAGAACCAAAAAGAAGTATCATCACAGTTTGATTATAATTAATTTAATTAATTGACAAGAAGTACCTTTTATGGTGTTCTTTCTTCATTGATATTTCTAATCATGTTTCAATATGATTCGTTGTTGCGTTGCAGAAGCCATGTTTAAACTTCCTTTAGTAATGATCCACACGTGAACCACATATCTATGGACATCACCAAAGGAATCACCGAGTTCTAGTGTGGAGAAGTCTTTGCTTGTGTTGTCCACCTTAGATCACTTTGATCCGATGGAGGTGGATCTCTCTCGGTCTTAAGAGCATTTTTGGAGGACAGAGTTCTTTCGGTCTTGAGAGAATTCTCTAGAATTGTTGTGAATAATGTTTCTTAGGAAAAGTGTTGTGGTTGTGAGGATATTTATAATCATGATTGAGGTTATAAAGTTATGACAATAAATAAACGCGTTATTAATTTTATCTGTTTCATTAACTCTTATTGAAAACCCCATGTCTAATCATTAATTCCTTGATATGCGACCACATTGATTATAATAAATATCATTTAATAAAATGATATTATTTCCTTAAAATCCCGACTAGAAAACCTACACGGAGTGTAATAATTAATATACAGCGTGTACTCGTTTTTCATTAAAAACTACATGGGGTGTACATTTAATGTATACAACGTGTATATCTTATTTTAATTTTTCATTTCCTTCCCAAAATGAAAACCACACCATGTCTATATTCAATGTACATGACGTATATATCTTGTTTTTCATTTTATTCTCCATTAAACATTAAAAAGATTTATGCTTCCTTGGAAAATTATTAAACCAGATACGAGAATAACCTTTATTCAACTTGAGAAACTTTGATACACTTAATTTGTGACCCTATATGCCTCTTTCTCATTGGCATTAGGCGGGCTTTCCTAAAGTACAAGATTACTGTCTAGCAACAGGTCAAGGTGCCCAAGAGAAATAAGTTGATGCCACATTGACGTGTCACCTCATACGAATTCTTACCATGTAATTTAATCCCTTTGTCTCAATATCTCATCAAGCAGGTTTCATGAAAGTATCATAAACCTATATTCTTGATCCATCATTGTTTGACTTCCAGAAATAAACTTGTCATGACACCATGGCCATGGAAATTGAGTGATAGTTATATTTCAATAAATGGGACTGAGATATCTACTTCAATAAATATGGAAGGGACAAATCCTTCCTCGACTTTTCCATTAACAACATGTCATTCATGATGCACCCAACGTACCCTACTTCCCGCCACCTGTCTTCATAACTATTTTCGTCAGCAAATATAAGTGTGTGAGTCATGACATGAGTTAATGATAATATTCTAGTCTAAGGACCATTACACGCACTCGTAGATAGCAATGTCTGATGACACCAAGACATGCAGAATTGCTTCTGGCAGGTCTATTCTCATAATCTCCCATCTTGGAGATTACCAAGTGTGAACTCCATAACTGAGAGTCTCGTCTTTTTATGATTATTTTCACATGACGGTCGGTATAACATGTGTCCTATCATAGTATGTCATCCAACCATAGAACATTATTTAATAATATTGTTATATAATTTCAAGGTTCTCATCATATAAGGGATCTTCCATGACCTTATTAGTGAAAAAAATATTCCAGGACATTATTATATTATAGTCTTGGAAAAAAATAAACAATATATAATAAGTGTAAAATCATGTAATCAAAGTATAAATAGTTGTTTCTTAGGACACAAACCCTAAAAATAATTCCATTTCTCCTCCTATCATTACATACATTAGTTTTTATTGTTAAATTAATTATAAAAATTTATTCATATAAAGTAAATTTCAAATGGAATATCCCTTTATCATCCTATTTATTTATATGTTTAAATTAATTTGTGATGAGAATTTTGATATAAATTTTAAATGTGTGAATATTAAGAACATCAATGGGAACAGGTATCTTGACACTCACTTCATGAGCTATTTGAATCCATACCCTCATGTGATCTTTTGGAATTTTACTTTATGGGAAGTCATTTTGGATATTGTATATTGCACCTATCACAACAAGGTGATGACTAGGTGATGATAGATATAAATCATAATCAATTTAAACCTATATAATTTTAATATATGAAAGGTATAAATATATTTTTTGCTTCAAATATTGTATAAAATTTTATTAGAAAAATCAATTTCCTTATGTAAGGTAGAACTTTGCAGATAATTTATAACCTCAAAAATTGGAGGTCTGTGTCTCTTAAAAGTGTCATTTATTCTATGTATATTCTTATTATTTATACCTTAAAATAATATAGTATATCATGTTAGTTATTTCGTAATGATTTACTATTCATTTCCACCCTTATACCACTATTTTATAATAAATTTATATTGTAAGTTACAAATATAAAAAACCATTCATTTCAAATTTGGTTCAATAAGTTAATTTTTATAACTATTTAAAAGGAAATTTTTACATGTTTTTTATGTTTTCAGTGAAGTTGGAGGTTATTTGTAGAGTTAATGATGAAATTCAAGAAAAAGGGCCAAACTATGCAAGATCCCAAGCACATATATAGACTAAAATATACACTGAATATAATATTAGTATTAAATTCGATTGAAATTTGCTGGGTAAATGAAAAAATATGTGGGATAAATTTAACTAGAGTACAGTGGAGCCAAATTTGTCCATTTAGTGGCCGAAAATACACAATTATTATAGAGAATCTCCACCGTTCATATTCTTAAGTTAACTTTTTCAATTTGAACATATATTTGGTTCTAAACATCAAAATGATGCAAAATAGTTATTAGAGATAGTAAACATGTGGGGTAAAACTTTTTCGTTTTTTTAAGTCAGATAAGTTTTTATTCTATCCCAAATCCATGATCCAAGTGGTATCTCAAAATCTAGATTCCCAAAACTACCTTCAACTTTTCCTTTAAATTGTCACCTTGGGTACCATATTTGTAAGTTCAACCATAGGGAAAATATATTCCTTTTTAGAGGAACAAATGAGTACTCTGTTCATATTATAATACTGAGAGGTCCATATAATCATAGGCATATCCTTCATGAAGGAAATGTTCCACCCCTCCATCTCCTTCTTATAGATGGAAAGCCAAATAGTGGGTGATCATTTTGAGGGAGATACACACAATTTGAAAGGGAGTTCTATAACATTTTATTATACTGGTTCAATGTAATGTGTTTTTGAAACATTTAATTTAAGTGTTATGTTAACATTATTCTCCTTTTAATTCATTTCTTTATTATGATCATGTGAAGAAATATTCATTTCAATACTGATTGTGTTGAGATTTTAAGTGGAATGATTTGGTTGTTCTGATTGTAAAATAAAAGTATCATTTCACTCTCACACATAAATTAGTTTTTATTTTTATTTACATTCCCTAAATCCAAGTTTGAGGTTCAAACCTTCAAAATAATATCCTTTTTTCAGGGGTTTGATCTTTGTGCATTACTTTAAAAGGAAATAATTGAATCATGATCTTAATTACCCTCAATAAAGGATTCCATTAAAACATATTTAATTTTTAGAACAACGAACTAACCCATATTTGAAGTGAACTTGAAATAAACTCCTTCTCTCGTAAATCTAAAAAATACAATTTTTTAGATATTAAACAGTTTAATTAAGTTGTTTTTTTGAAAACTGTTTTTAAAAATTCCCTCCCACATCTTTTCCCCCCCTTATTAAGGATACATGATTTAAACCTCTAAAATTCCTTGAGATGTGTCCTAAGGTCTTACCTATGATATAAATCAACATAAAAATATAAAAAAAATTAGATTTCATGACACACATAAAAATTTTGGCACCATTTATGGGGATTAATTTTGTTTTTAGTGTGTTTTTTTTATAAGATATTTGTGAATTTTTAGAATGTATCTTTTATTTTATCATATTCCTTTAAAAATATTTTTTGTTCTAATTTATTTATTATATAGGTTATGTGTAAGAAATGTTATAATCTGTAAGATATAACACCATGGTATGTTATGAATTTTTTTATCGAATAAAATTTATTAGATAGATTACTCTATATGAAAAACCAACTTAATCTTAGGAAACATGTAACATTGGGCCAGCTTATGTTTCCAAAGATACTAAGTTTTAACAAAACCATGATATATTACTAATATAGTTATTCTAATGTGACAATTATAACCTAACCACTAAACTTATTAAGATAAAGAGTAATACAAACTTTTAAATATTATGTATAATGATTTTATATACAAAAAAATTGATAAAAAATACTAAATTTTCATTAAAGTTTTTATATGTTTTGAAAATACTGTTTTCTAAAAAACTGCTGTTATTTAATTTTGTAAAAATTAATAAAATTATTTTTTCACACTTCGAAAAAATTAATTTTATAAAATAAACATTATATTTTAAAACATCATGTCAAAATTATCTTAGTGTGATTTTTTGTATTTTTTCTAAAATATTTAATTTTTAGGAACAGTGAAAAATACTGAATTCTAATTGAAAATTTCATTCTGTTTTAAAATATTTATAAAGATAAACTATATTTTAATTTTTTTTTTAAATTTTAATTAGTTCAATTATAAATCAATTAATTCAATTTAGGTCATTTTAATCAATTTAAGATATATTTTTTATATGAAAACATTGTAAACTTTTAAACAATATTTATTTAAAGATTCTTTTTCATTGTGTCTGTTGGATTAAAAGATCATAGAAAATCATAAATGGTATAATATATAATAAAATAAGTAATTAATATAATTATAATAATATTATATTTATATACAGTAGTATTGAATGAGTATGAATGAAGTCAAGACTTATGGTAACGCATTTTTATCTCAATTTTTCTTCATTGAGATGTACATTATGTTATGCACCTTTATTATTTCAAGAGGCATATATATATCCCATTTGACAAAATTATCATGACTTTGTTTATTCTAATGATATTTTAAGTTGAATTTTATTTTATTATTTCATGGTGCTTATTATTCAAAGTTACCTAAGTGGAAATGATTTCATGTTACAATCACATTTTTTATCGGGATTATTTATGATTATGTTTTCGATGATAAAATATTATGATCTATATCTCAATAATTATAACAAATTTAAGTCTTATCTGGTTATTAATGATATATTCAAGTACTTTTACCATTTTTCTCTCTTCAATACTTAAAATAATAAATAAAATTATTTTAATAAAATCTGAATTTATTTCTCTCTTTGATTGGAAATATATTTTCTTCCAAAACCATGTTATCAAAAAAATGTTTTATTATTCTCATATTTTTCTTAAAATAAATTTTTACCCATGTTTTAATTTTTTTTTTAAATAAAAATAATCTTCATATAATTTTCAAAAACAATGGCCACTCATATTTTATAGAAAATTTGAAAAGATTCTTTGTGTTTTACATGAATGACATGAAAAGTATTTATCATTTCCATAACCTCTAAATGATTCCACGATTCCATTTCATGTTTTAATTTTCCTTTTTGAAGAAATATTTTTCGTTAATATTTGTGTAATATTTATTATTTTTGATGATTCATTTCAAAAAAAAATTATTTTTGAAAATATTTTATGTTTTTAAAAATACTTTTCAAAGTTGAATTGATGTTTTCATCAATAAATATTTTAAATGATAAATAAAAAACATTTTTTATCTAAGATTTAATCTATTGATGTTACATATTAATTACTATAGATATCATCCAATGATACCATACTAATTATTTCTAAGAATGGTTTATGTTTATGATGAAAAGTTGTTTATGGAACCTATTTCACTTTCATGGGTTATACCATGATAAATTGATTATGAAACCCATTACGTTTTATGGGATATGTTATGATTAAATGATTATTAAATGTGTCTATTTTATATTGGCTATGATATGATGAGTCAATGATCTTGTGGCACACATAAATATTGTTTCAGTATGTCATGTGTGGGACCTATATCATTATCCAATGCATTAGGTATATATTTATGTCCCGTGACATAGATCAGACCAGAATGGGGAGGGAATTCAGTATTGTAAGGCAGGACTAGAATGAAGAGTGAACCTAGTTCTATAATAAAGGATTGGGATAAGGAGTGAACTAAGTTCAGTAATAAAACATTCTCCACTATGATGTTCTTGGGAGTGAACCTTGACTAATTTGATGGTTTATGGGGTGAACCCCTTTAAATATGATTGCCTTTTCAATTATCCTTTACTAATATGGAAATTATTTTCTATTTTAATGTGTATTCCACAAATCCATGTTTTGTAATAATGTTATGCTCAGATGGATCAGGTTCTTTGATTACCATAGATTCATGTCTTAGTAACTACTAATATTTTTTCAATGATTCAATATTATAATCATTGATATATAGGTTATGGTTTTAAAATGTTATTATTATGTCCTCAATTCATTATGTTCATGTTATGCTTACATATCTCCCTTTTTTATCCTTAAAGATTGTCTGATCTCACCCATTATTATGTTTCCATTACTAGGGTTATAAAGAAAGTATTATATATGATATATCTAATATGGGTGCTAGTTATGAGGAATTTAGTGGGAGATGACATAGCTCACTAATGGTCCATTTTTTATGATTTAATGTTTCCAAAGGCATTGAACAATTAGTGTCCCAAGGAATGTATTTGTGTAATGTAATGAATATTCATAAAAAAGTATATGATATATATGTATGATAAGATTGGTTCATTGTAGTTAGTATTAGAGAAATGTTTGTGTATACCTTTTAAAACTAGGATAAGAAAACAATAGTGAGATGCCTAAGGACATGTTTTAGTATAAGTCCAAGGATGAGTCAAAGTATAGAAAAGTGAAGGGGAATTTTAGAAAATGATAGGGTGAGTTGTTTCACACAAATAAATCATTTTCTGAATAATACAAGTTGTTGTGTCTCTAAAATAGACTTGCCTATGGGTAACAACCCTAGGAACACCATATTGAGCTAGACATGATCAGGAACTAGTGCATGATAATGAGCCTTGTTTCACACTTGGTTTTGCACTCCAGAGGGATATGATTTATAAATTTGAAAATTATTTACAAAATATCATAATGTATTTAAAAATAATATGACTATGAATAACCTTAGATAAATCCAATATGAAATACATGAAATTATTTTTCATTATTTAGACATCCTACAAGTGATTTTTCATGATTATGTGGTCCCCCATCATGATTATTGTTTCTTACACTATAATCTTTGGTTTTATTCAATGGATAGAACACAAAAGAACCGTATTAATTTTGAGAGTGATGGAAAATGAAATTATTTTTCTCCAAAGAATCCAAATGATATGGGATCCAAAATGTAAAATATCAATTAAATTATTACACAAAATTATAAATGTAAGAATTATTTTTGACATACAATAAAAAAAGGAGGTAACATCATTATGTTGATCCCTTCAAGAGACACCATCCACCTTCCTTCAGTGGATCTACTTATTTGCTAGTTTCTATGAAATGCATCAGTACCATTGAAAATATATTTCTCATTCTCCTATGTTTGAATAATTTGAAATTAATTTTGGTTATCTACCACTTGGAAGGTGAACTAAATCAATGGTAGAATCATATCAAGAATATGAGGGAATCAGATAAAATTTATTCCATGGAATGGGATGTGTTGAAGAACTAATTCTTCAATATGTAATTTCGTTGTATTCTTCTTGAAAAATGGAGAAATATTTCCTAGAGTTAATGAAAAGTTATGATGAATCTGTTTGTACATATGAGGCAAATTTACAGGAATTTATATTTACACTTCTTATATGATAATCCAACCTTTAAGTAAGGATTATTGACTCTTATGTATCTTAAAACCAACTCTCCTAATATAGTTACCCATAAAAGAGTTTGTTAGCTATGAATATATTGTTCAATGGGCTATCGTGGTGGAAATTAAGGTTGGATTTATGTATCAATATCATGGTATTAGTAAGAATAGTAAGATGGAGTTATAAGGAATATATAAAAAACATGGAGAGAAGAATATAATCTTTCCTTCATGATAAAAGTGTAGGAAAAATCATGAAGGAAACATTCATAAGGGGGATAGTAAAATTTTTAAGTGTTTAAGGGAAGGTCATCAAGAAAATAATTTATGAAGTGATGGTAAAAAGTTAGTTAATTATGTGAATCAAGAGAAATATGAACAGAATGAATCACCCACACTCTCGTGTTTCAAATGTAAGGAGTATGGACACTATTTTAACCAGTGCCCAAATATGATGTTTAATGTTGATGATCAATATCAGAAACCACTTAAGCTGTTATACGATTATAAATCTCATGTGATTGCTATTTCTCCAAAGGGGTATGATAATGATATGTTCAATGGTACACTTACCATCCACTCTAGAACTGTTAATTTCTTATTTGAATCATGATCTACCAATTATTTCATATCCAAATAATTTTATACGAGTATCAAAATTCCAACCAAATCATTAGATATAAAATTTTTAGTGATAACCTATAAGGGTGGAATGATATCATATTGGTTATATGATTCCTATCATATTAACATTAGTGGGAATCTTCTTCCTACAAATATTTTCATTCTTCCCCTATATAAATTTGATGTTATCTTGGGCATATATTGGATTTCTCTACATAAATCACACGTCAATTGTCGATAAAGGGTAGTCATATTTGATATTCCAAAACAACCAATTATTTTGTATCAATGTGATGGTAATTAAAAACTTCCAACAGATATAACATCCATTGTATGGTTCTTAATTCCAATTTAGAAGTGGTGTTTAACTCAGATGGTTGTAGTTAAACGTGATGTCAATGATATGCCTATAGTGTATGAATTTATTGATGTATTTTTAAGAGAATTGAATAGTCTTCCACAAAAACATTAAGTTCAGTTCTTAGTAGAAATAATACCTTGTTCTATACAAAATTTAAAGAGTCCTTATATAATGTACATGATTGAGTTGTAGGAATTGAAGAAGAAACTCTAGGAAAACCATGAAAAGAGATTCATTTTCCCAAGGGTGTCACCATGGGGTGGAACTTTTCTTTTTGTTAAAAATAAATATGGGTCAATGTGAATCTGCATTGATTATCATTAGCTAAATGATATCATAATTAAGAACAAGAATCTATTTCCCTGTATTCATGAATTATTTGATCAACTACACAGAGCTCAATACTTTTCCAATATTGGATTGATTCTAGATATCATCAATTGAGGGACAATTTGGATTATAAAACCAAGACAAAATTCCGTACAAGGTATGTATTCTATGAATATATAGTGATGCATGTATATTTTACTAATAACCCTTTTATCTTCATGCATTTAATTAATAGAGTATTTAGAGATTACCTTGATCGTTTTGTGGTAGTGTTTATAGAAGATATTTTTATCTATTCTAAGAGAAAGTAACAACATGAATATCACTTAATATTTTTAATAAATACCCTATAAAAGGATAAACTATATAAAAAATTTACAAATTGCGAATTATATCTTCAAAAGTATACATTTTTTGGTCATTAATAACAAGAGAAGGTATATCAGTATATCTATGAAAGACATAGGCTATTTAATGTTGGCACGGACCAACCACGAACTGATATCCATAGTTTTCATGGATTATCTAGATAATTTCAACATTTTTTAGAAAATTTATCATGAATATATAATCTTTTTACCATGTTAACTTAGAAGAGATCCATGTTTCTATAGACATATGAATGTGATTACAATTACAAGGAATTGAAGAGAATATTAGTTAGCACAACTTTTCTTACATTACCCTATAGTGGAGAAGGGTTTGTAATCTATAGTGATACATCAAAGAAGGGATTGGGATGTGTTATTATGCCGAACAACATGGTTATAGATTATTCCGCATGATAATTTATGATTCATGGTCAAAATTACCGAATATAAGAATTGGATTTAGTTATGGTAATTTTTTATTCATATATATGGAGGCATTTTCTTTACGGAGAAAAGTGTGATATACATACTAATCACAATATTTTAAATGATATATTCGCATATAAGGAGTTTAACATTCACTGGTGAAGATGGTTATAGTTGATTAATGATTATTACTGCTCAATAAATTTCTAAACATGGAAAACGAATAATGTGGATGATGCATTGAGTCAAAAATTCATGCTAGATTATCTATGATGGGGATAGAAGAATGATACAATATTTATGGATTTGAAAATTATGGATCTATAAATCCTGAAATCATGGGGAAAGTACTATCTAGCCTAGTTGAATGTTGAACCATCCATCCATGTGAAGATTAAATAGGTGTAAAAGAAAAATGTAAACTTAAAATGGAATGTTAGAAATATTATTGAGTTTAACATTGATCATGATGGAATAATATGGTTCTAAAACCATCTATGTATTAGGTATATACCATACCAGAAGAAGTATTTTTTATAGGAATCTTATAGTTCTTCATTCTAGATTCATATAAGAAATGTGAAGAGGTATATAGATTTGAAAGAGTCTTTTTTTGGGATGGAATGAAGATAGATTTCACAGAGTTTGTATCTTAGTGATTGGTATGTCCGCAAATTAAGGACCAAATAAAAATTCTAAGGGGGCATTTAATCTATTACCCACACTAGAATAGAAATGGGAAAACATAACCATGGATTTTTCCATTAGAATCCCTATAACATCTTAACGGAATAACTATATATAAGTTGTATTAAATTTATATACTATTCCAGTATACTTCATTTCTATCATATATGACTTCTAATTGGATCGTCATGATAGGATATACATTAATAAAGTTGTATGGTTTCATGGAGTACCACATTCCATTAAATCTGAATAGGTTTTAAGGATCACCTCAATGTTCTAGTGAAGCCTTTATCATGTCTTGGGATGGATTTGAGTTTCAAAATTGTGTATCATCCTAAATCATATGATCAGACATAAAAAATAAATTCAAACCATATAGGATATCATGGGAACATATTCATTGGATTTAAAAGGTGGTTAGGATTAAAACCTTATTTAAGTTGATTTTTTCAACAATAATATCTTTTAGGTAAGAATTCATATGTATTCATAAAAATCCCTCTATATAAAGAGGCATATAGATCTAACAGTTTGGAATGAAGTTATTGAAAAAAAATATTGGTACTTGAGATAGATGAAGAAGTGGTGGAGAAGATTAGAGCCATTCATTAATACATCAAGGTAGATTAGAGTCGGCAAAAATGTGTTTCTTATAATTTTCAGGATGATCTAGAATTTTAAGTTTGTAACAAGTGTCTTCAATGAATTTATTGATGGAAAAAGTTTATGAGATTTGGGAAGAAAGAAAAATTGATCCCTAGGTATATTAGTCCCTTTGAAATTATTAATTTTCTCAAGATAGAAGCCTATAATTTGGAACTTCCACCAAACCCCTCTCAAGTCTATGATATTTTTCATGTATCTCTTTGGAGGAAGTACATACTTGACCCTTGAAATTTACAAAACTCAGAAGTCATACCCCTGAAAAAAGAACATTTTTTTGAGGAACAACCAATGTAGGTTTTAGATCACACATAAATTGTTTTATGAAACAAGACCACTCAATAGGATCAATTTTTGTGGAAAATACCCCATTTTGAGGAAGCTAAAAGGGAACTTGAGGCTATTTTGAAGAAGGATAATCCTCATTTTTATATATTAGAGTGATGAATTTTGAGGGAGAAATTCATATTAATGGGGGTAGAATGTGACACATTGAGTTTTTATGAATATATTTTTTGAGTAAATTAAATTTCATTGATATAATGAGCTACACGCAACAGAAATTAATCTTTCACTATATATAACACTATGTTACCATGTGTTTCATATGATATTGAGTTATAACAAAACTGTGATATATTACTAATATAGTTATTCAAATGTGACTGTTATAATCTAACCACTAAAAATGGTAAGATTTATATTAATAACAACTTTTTTAATATTTTTTTTCTATTTTCTTATATAAGTAAAACATATTGATAAAAAACTGATTTTCATTAAAGTTATTATTGATTTTGAAAATATTATTTTTTCAAAATATGATTTTTATTTACTTTTGTAAACATTAATAAAATAAATTTTTCACACTTTTAGAAAATTTATTTCATAAGATAAAATTATTTTTTAATTATTCATGAAAAATTATCTTAGGGTAATTTTTTTGGTTTTTTGGTTTTTATTTTATAAATAGTCAAAAATACTGAATTTGAATTGAAAAATGTATTTTCATTTAATTTATTTATAAATTTAAATTATATTTTAAATTGAATTTAAAGATAAATTAGTTTAATTATAAATAACTTAAAATAATTTAGGTCATTTTAATCAATTTAATTGAGTTTTGATATAAAAAAATTGTAAACGTTTGACCATTTTCTCTTTAAAACCCCACTTTTTCTCATCGCGTCTGTGGGATTGATTTTAAATTAAAATTTTCCAATTATGTTAAAATAATTTGTAAAAAGGGATTCCATAATTTTTATCATCATAATTTATATTATATATTAACTTCAACTGAATTTTGGATCAAAATTAACTGTGAATGTTGTACAAAATTAAATATTTCCATTATGGTTGTAATGGGTTTACGGGGGTTAAAATAAAAATATAAGGGTAAAAATGAGCTATAAAATTTAATAAAAACTATTTTCTATCCATATTTAGACCATGAAACTTATAAGGCTCTATAATGGGCCATTTTGGACCATTTTGACATATGGAAAATATGGTATCACTCAAATCTTTTCAAAAATACCAAGTGTGTCCTCTCCCTCAATTATAAAAGGTCACCCCATCTCCTCTGTTCTTTAAACCATAAAACTAGTTTCATTTAGGAAAAACCTACCCAGATCACTATCAAACATCCATACACTCTTCCTATAAACCATATTTTTTGAATAAAGACATCCTAGGAAGGATTTTAGTGAAAACTTATGGAGAATACATGAAGAAGAGACAAAATTTATCAACAAGAATTTTTGTTTTATTTCTTCCTAAAACCAAATATTTTTGTTATATCATGATTATATAATAACCTAATTGTATTAAATATACTTATATGTTATTATATTAATCTCATTAACTAAAAAATATCAACTTCCATCAAATGGGTTAGAACATCATTGTTCGTTTGTATGGAAGACTACCGCCTCACGAACCGATGCAATTCATTTTTTCTTTAGCACATATCACAGATGGTTGTAATGATGGATTTATAATTTATGCATTATTTTTATTATTTTTTTAGTATTTTTTAATGGTTATATATTTCATAACTTCATACTCTCCTATTTTTTTAAATACGATAACGCCACTCGTGTGTACGACGAAATATCGCCTCACAAGGTGTTGGGATTCATTCACACTTTACATGGAATGTATTAAGGACTTGTTTAAAAAAATACATAATATATGTTACAAAATAATTATTCTATAATGATAATATATATAATTTTATTTTATTTGTTTCAATATAATAAAAAAATGGAAACATCATTCATGTGTACGCACAACCTACCATCTCCTTGAACGGTACATTTCATTTTCTATCTTTATATTTGATGGATTACTATAAATACATATATAATAAATATATATGATATTTATATCATTTTTATAATTATGTATACAATGTAACCATGGTCAATGTAAGAGGAAAAAATTATAACAAATCAAACATATATGAAAAACAAAGCTCTTATTACCCAAAGTGAAGCTTTAACATGTAATTGTTAATAAACAGGTAATAAAAGGTCATAAGAAAATCATATATGGTATGAAATATATAAATATTTTAACTTATTAGATATATAATAAATTTATATTTATTATAAATGATGTTTTAATGAGTACGATTGAATTCAAGACATAACGTATGGAACTTTGGTCTCAATTTTTCATCTTTGAGACATGTGTTATATTATGAACCTATGTTCATTCAAGAGATTTATATAAATACCATTTTAAATTTAATATCATGAATATATTAAGCCTCATGATATTTTAAGATTTAATTTATTTTATTACTTCATTGGTATTATGATTCAAAGTAACCCAAGTGGAAAAGAATTCATGTTACAATCTTATCATTTATCAGGATTATTTATGATTGTGTTTTTGATGACAAAAAATTATGGTTCATATCTCAATAACTAACATGTTTTATTATAATATTGTTATTAATTAAATATTAAATAAATGTTACAATTTTTCAGTCTTTAGAACTTAAAATAATTAAAAATGGTTTTATTAAAATCTACCCTTAATTCTCTCTTCTGTCAGATATTTGTTTTATTCCAAAACATTGTTTTCTACAAATAAATAAAAAAGTTTTTTTTATTATCCTATGAATTTTAAAACTCATTTTTAGAAATGTTTTACTTTTTAAAAAAAATTTGAAAATAATATTCATGTTATTTTCAAAAACAATTTCTTTTTGTATTTTACTGAAAATGTGAAAATAATCATTGTTTTTAACATGCAAAAAATACACAGCATTTCGCGCAAATGGGTTACAAAATAATTGTTCATTTGTATTGAGGAATACGGCCTCAGAAACCAATGTCATTCATTTTTTCTTTTACACATATCACAGATGGTTGTAATGATGGATTTATAATTTATGTATTATATTTATTATTTTTTAGTATTTTTTAATGATTATATCTTTCAAAACTATTTTCAATCCATATTTTGACCACGAAACGTATAAGGCTCTATAATGGGCTATTTTGGACCATTTTTACATATGGAAAATATGGGATCACTCAAATCATTGCAAAAATATCAAGTGTGTCCTCTCCCTCAATCATAAAAGGTCACCCCATGTCATCTCTTCTTTAAACCATCAAACTAGTTTTTTTCATCCATTACCTGCCCAAATCACTTCCAAACATCCATACACTCTTCCTATAAACCATATTTTTTGTATAAAGATACCCTAGGATAGATTTTAGTGAAAACCTATAGAGAATACCTGAAGAAGTGACAACCTTTGTCAATAAGAATTTTTGTTTTATTTATTCCAAAAACTACATATTTTTTCATATCGTGATTATATAATAACCTAATTTTATTACATATAATTATATGTTATTATATTATTCTCATTACCTAAAAAATCTCAACTTCCATCAAATGCACTACAACATCATTGTTCGTTTGTATGGAGGACCACCGCCTCACGAACCGATGTCATTCTTTTTTTCTTTAACATGTATCACGGATGGTTGTAATGATGGATTTTTAATTTATGTATTCTATTTATTATTTTTTATTATTTTGTAATTATTATATCTTTCATAACTTCATACTCTCCTTTTTTTGTGAATATGATAACGCCACTCGTGTGTATGACGAACTATCGCCTCACAAAGTGTTGGGATTCATTCACACTTTACTTGGAATGTATTAAGGAATGGTCTAAAAAAATAAATAATATATGTTACATAATAATTATTCTATAATTATAATATATATCATTTAATTTTCTTTGTTTCAATCTTATAATAAAATGAAAACATCATTCATGCGTACGCACAACCTACCGTATCCTTGAACGGTGCATTTCATTTTCTATATCTATATTTTATGGATTACTATAAATACATATATAATAAATATATATGATATTTATATCATGTTTATCATTATTTATACAATGGAACCATGGTCAATGTAATAGAAAAAAAGTATAGCAAATCAAACATATATGAAAAACAAAGCTCTTATTACCCGAAGAAAAACTTTAACATGTAATTGTTAATAAACTGGTAATAAAAGATCATAAGAAATTTATATATGGTTTGAAATATAAAAATATTTAAGCTTATTAGATGTATAATAAACTTATATTTATTATAAATGATGTTTTAATGAGTACGATGGAATTCAAAACTTAATGTATGGGACTTTGGTCTCAATTTTTCTTCTTTGAGACATGTGTTATATTATGAACCTATGTTCATTCAAGAGGTTTATATAAATCCCTTTTTAAATTTAGTATCATGATTATATTCATCCTCATGATATTTTAAGATTTAATTTATTTTATTACTTCATGGGTATTAGGATTCAAAGTAACCAAAGTGGTAAAGAATTCATGTTACAATCTCATCATTTGTTAGGATTATTTATGATTATGTTTCTGAGGGAAAAACATTATGGTCCATATCTCAATAACTATCATGTTTTATTATAATATTGTTATTAATTTTATATTAACTAAATGTTAAAATTATTCAGTCTTTTGAACATAAAATAATTAAAAATGGTTTTATTTAAATCTACCTTTAATTATCTCTTTGGTCGGATATTTATTTTATTCCAAAACAATTTTTTCTAAAAATAATAATAAAATGTTTTATTATTATCCTATGGTTTTTAAAACACATTTTTAAAAATGTTTTAATTTTTACAAAATGTTTTGAAAATAATATTCCTGTTATTTTCAAAAATAATTTCTGTTTGTATTTTACTGAAAATGTGAAAATAATTTTTGTTTCTAACACACACAAATTACACAGTATTTCCCGCTATCAAGACCACTCAATTATTTAAAGCAAAACATACTATTTTTTAAAGTTTTTTTAAAATAAATTTTTTCCCTTAGTATTTGGTGATTTTCTTAGATCTTAATTAAATTATTTTTAATAGATATTATTTTGAAAATGTTTAATATTTTTTAAAAAAATAAATTTGGAAAGATATTTTCCTCTAGAAATATTTTAAATGATCAATAAACATTATTTTTTTAATATAATATTTCATATTTTAATGTTACCTACGTATTTCTGTGGATATGATCTAAGTATACCATTCTTATTCTTTCTTTGATTGGTTTAGGTTTTTGATGAAATATTTTTTATGATACCTATTTCTATTCCACGGGTTATACCATGATAATATTCTCACATACCCCACTTCTTTTCATGGGTTAGGATATGATGAAATTATTTTGAAAAATATATCTTTTCCATATGTTATGATATGAATTAATTTTTATGATAACCATTTCATTTCATTGGTTCCGATATGATTAATTTTTTTAATCTTATAGAACACATAAATATAGATTTTCTTGTGTTGGGGGTGGGACCTATATCTCCCTCTAATTAATTGGGTAACGAATTATATCTCATGAGATATATATGCCTATAAAAGGGAGTGAAATTGGTTTAACAAGACTGAATGAGAATAGGGAGTGAACCCAGTGCATTAAGACAAGACTGTAATGAGGAGTGAACTCAATTCAATAAGGTACTTTGTCTACTATGTTAATCTTAAGAGTAAACCTTGACTACTAAGATGGTTTAGCGAGTGAACCCATTCCAATATGATAGCCTTGGAAATAATCCTTGACTAATATAAGAAATACTTCCAATTCTTATGTGAATTCCAAAAATTTATGTCTTATGAAAAGGTTATTCTCTCATAGCTCATGCTATTTTATTATCTTATGATTCATGTCTTATAAAATTCAAATATTTATTCCAATATTCAAGACTATGAAATTTTATATATGGGTTATGGTTTTTAAATGTTATTATAATGTCCTCAAACACTTATAAAATCCAGGTGATGGATTTGTCAATCCATAGTGATACCAAGGATGAAACCCTATGGAGGAAAGATATCGCTTCTAAATATAATTTTCTACTATAAAAATCAATAATTGTTCTTTACCCATTTATAAAAATGTGAGTAAAATGGGAATCCACATGGCCTCCAGGTGTTACTTCTATATGGAAAATCAGGAATATACTTCAGAGCACCTTTTATTCAAAGGTTACTAGGTTCATTCCATTTAGAACGTCTTTGATGACTTCTTTGTTTACCATCTACAAAATTTTTTGGATTCCTTATTTCTGGTGTGATGGTTTTATGGCAATGATGATGCTGGTCTGGATAGAATGGCTTCTGTTCTAGTGTTGTTTGAATATGTCTAGTGTGTATAGAATGCTCATAACATGTCTCAGGATGAGGGGACCCACTTTTCAAGTACATCTCTGGTTTCCCAAACAAGGAACATACTGCTTGATCTAGTTCGTCTTTTCAAGGGCTGGATGGATGCTCCTTCGCATCGACTGGTCATTACGACCAACAAGTAGGGCCCCCCTCTTCTAAGGGAATGCAAGAATAATTGGTAAGATGGTACCCCAATTCATTGATGCACAAACATAACATGGATAGTTTTGGCACCATGGGCTTCATGAAGGGAGGAGGAGAGGTCTGGTACATCAAAGGTTTGGTTATTCTTTCATTTTCATACGACTGTGGGACTGGAAACCCCCTACTCATCAAAGGATTGTCCATGATAACTTGTCTCCAGGTTTGTAATAAATGTCAAACTAATCTTTCTGTAATATAAATAGGCTCAACAACCATTGGAAATGCACTACATTGTAAATGTACCACTCTATTGTCTATTTACTATTTCATAAGAAGATGCATTAGTTGTTTAATCGACAATATATAAATTTTACATACCTAGAGGGAGGGTAAAAAGTTCATTGATCATCTTGCTTCCATAAAGGTCCAAGGTCCTAGTGTCATCTACTTTTCTGGTTGGGACTTTTTTAACCCTTGAGGGTAAGAACCCTTTGATAGGGTATTCCCCAATGATCCATTATTTTAGACCTCCATAGGGTCTTCTTTTCGATGCCTTGTACCTTTGTGATCCCTTTTTTCAATAATTTTGATGATGATGATGATGATGTTTCCAAATGAAATAAACTACAACGGTCCTCAGGTATGTATTTTTGTAGTGTAATGAATATTCCTAAAAATGATTTAATATCATTCTATGATATCCATGGGTTTCTATGGGAGATATTACTCCTTTTAGACCCAAACCAAAGAGGATTCGATGTTATCGACACTGAGATGATGAAAACATTACTTTAAAGGAGGATACATAACCAATTGACAATAAACATCTAAATATCCATTCTTTATCTAGAGATAAAATTAATACTATAATTAACATGAATAATATGAATGAAAATAACTATAAATAAAAATAAATAACAACACATGATGTAGAGAACCAACCCATAAACATTCAAATACAAGGTGAAGCAACTAATTTTGAATTAAAATCTACATTCATTCACTTATTACAAAAATTCCAAGGACTATCCTAAAAAAACCCAAATAATAACTTATAAAAATTTCATTCTGTGTTTTCGATATTAAACTCATCAAATGTGGATGAAGAATTTTTTAATCATAGGTAATTCCTATTCTCCTTATAAGACATTGTATAATATTTTTTATACAATATTAACTCAGTAATTCGAGGATGGATAGACATAAAATACCTTTTTCATGAAAAATATTTCCCATCCTCTAAAAATAAAATAACAAGGAAATAATTTTTTTTAATAGTAAAATCTACTATGGAAATATTTCATAAATATTGGGAGTTTTTTAAAAGTATTCATTCAAGTTTTAACCCCACCAAATATGATAGAATATTTTTATATAATAATTTTATGAAGGTTGAATTACAATTGATCGTAATAAGATTGATGTTTCCATAAGTGGTTACCGAGTGGATAATACCCCAATAACTATAATTACTCTAATAAAAAACGTGGTATAAAACACTCAATAGTATTTTACAATGTCCAGGGGACCTGTCACGGGTTTCCATATATTGATAATTACTAAATTCAAGAATAAAGTGGACACAATGTTTTTAGAGTTAATTTCTAAACTCTATTAACTTTCTATTTCCTTAGGGGAATCCCAACCTCATCTCCCACTTCATTGTGGTATCTACAGTTCTAATACCCACTACTCTGACCAATTTCCTAAATTAAGAAAACATTCTAAGAGTTTTTAGTCAATATTCATTAGATTACCCTATAACCAACCCCTTAAGAATAAACCACACTATCCATCCAACTCTGAGTAGAAATACCACCAATCTTATTTTTAAAGGTATTCAAACCAACCTCAAGATTTTTAAAACCACCCTGGGTAGAGTAATCATCCTCTACCACCACCAAAAAACCCCAGAAAACCATAAAGGACTTTCCCAGACCCCCCCCCCCCCCCCACTCACCAAAACCTGAGCCAATTCTTGATGAAATTATGAAACAAATGGCTATAAATAATTTCCACTTCCAAAAAACCACCCAAGTAGCCATACAATCCCTAAAAAAATCAATTTGGACAACTGGCCAACTCGGTGGGAAAATACAAATTCAATGGTCAAGTAAACTACCTTCTCAACCACAATTTAACTTTTAGG
Source organism: Viscum album (assembly GCA_963277665.1). Lineage (NCBI taxonomy): Eukaryota > Viridiplantae > Streptophyta > Magnoliopsida > Santalales > Viscaceae > Viscum > Viscum album. The sequence continues at coordinate 1,542,656,564 of OY728155.1, read as the reverse complement.
ACAAGGGAAATATTAGTCACAGAACCCTTTTGAGTGGAAATAACATAAAATCCAAATAACCCCTCCATTAGAGGAATCACCTCTTGAGTAAACCATAATTCCCACCATTTTAAATGATACAAATGATAGAAATACTGGTCCCGAGCGAATTTCCAAAAAAAGGAAAGATATTATCTTCTAAGAAACCACCCAACCAAATCATTCCAATTTTATTTTCCAAAATTCCCACCCATACAAGGAAAATAGAAACTAAACATGGTAAAGAAATATTGGAAACATTAAAAAAAGTACAGGTTTACATAACCTTAATTTATACCTTGAATAAAATTACACAATACAAAATGTTTCTAAAGAATATGTGTACATGTCGAAGGTGAATTTGGGGTAATGAAAATATGATCCTAGGGAGGAATGTCTCATCATTGATAGATCCATCACTTCCCACAAAATGAAATTGTCCTGCAACATTCTCGAATCCACTTGGGGAGTATTTATTTTATGATGTTATGCTTGATTTGGCTGCCTCTATAAATGTGATTAATAAATCTATTTTCACTTCATTATAGGTTTGGGAACCAAAGACCATAGGAACAACCATTCAAATGGGAAAAAAAGTACCACGCACCCCATAGGTGTTTTAGTGGATGTTCTACTGAGGGTTGAAAATTTATCTTTTCCTACTGGTTTTTATGTTCTTAAAAAGAAAGATAATATGTTGAATGAACATTCCCTAATTATATTGTAGATACCATTATTGAAACCCTAAAAAATACAGTTAATATACATAATGGTATATTATATAAGGATTTTATTGGTGACATTTTCCACTTTAAAATCCTTGATTCCATGAAGCACCCCACAAAATAGAATTCATGTCTTTTAATTAATTCTATTGTTTCATTCCCTTTACCTAAAAAAATTAGTTTATTTACCCTAATCCCATTTATGAGTTTTAAAAAATTAATATAAATTCTATGTAATGAATCATTTGTTGAATGTTGTAATGGTCTATAAAATTTTCATTCATATTGTTTAATTAATGATTTCTTGAGCCCCGGGGATATAATGACCATCAATGATATTGGTCAGCTTTAAAATACTTACTTGTCGTTTGAGTAAGTCACCATTGAGAAGTTATATGAGATCATAGACTTATATATTTATAAATCCATTAAGATAATCTAGAAACATTTAGTATTTGAATTAAAAACACTTCTATATAATTTATAATATTCATATATTGTGGGTATTGACCAATTTACCATCATATTTTCCAAAAACCAATCTTCAAATCATAAATCAAAATTAATATACCTTTTAAGAGAGTATAAAATAGTTATAGGATGGACATTAGATAATATTCCTTAGATTATATAATATTTTTTCATTCACCACATACATTTATATGATGAGGAAATTCCTATAATGAAATGTCAACACTAGTTAAATCCCACCATCCTTGAAGTGGTAAAATATTAAGTTAGTTAATTAATGGATAAAGGGAACATCTATCCCATATCTGATAGTAAATGGCTTAACCCAAAACTAACTGTTCCTACGAAAACTGGAATAATGTTATTATAAAATTAAAGGAATGAATTTCTTCCAAAATTTCTGAAAATAGTTGGATAGTATGTATTGACTACCATTTACTAAATCAATACATGTGAAAGGAACACTTTCCACTACCTTTCATTGAACAAATATTAGAATGAATGGTTTGTAAGTCCCATTTTTGTTTCTTTGGTGGCTATTTTTATTATTTTTAAATCCATATAGCCATTTGGATCAAGATAATACAACATTTACATATACATTCAACACATCTTCATATATGAAGATTCCCTTTGGTCATTGTAATGCTCATTGTACATTTTAGGATTGTGTGTTGAGTATATTTTCTGAGTACCTTGAGAATTGAATGGATGTTTTTATGGATGATTTCAAGGATTATGGATATTTCTTTGATGATTTTTTGTAATACCTAGGTTCTATATTCAACCATCAAAATTGAAGAATATCTCATATTAAATTAAGTGAAATCTCATTTCATGGTAGAGTGTGGGATAATTCATGGGTATGCTGTTTTGAGTAAGGGAATTCAATTTGATAAATAAAAAATTGAAACAATTTTCTCCCTTCCATTTCTAAAATGTGTTAGGTGAGATCTTTCTTGGTCATATTGGTTTTACCACTGATTAATTAAATACTTTAGTAATATCATATTCCCCTTTTCTCAATTTTTTCAAAAACAATTGAGTGTTTTTATAAACATTGTGAGGAAGCCTTTGATTAACTAAAAAGGAGTCTCACATAGACTCCAATAATCCAACCACCATGGTGGAATCTCCCATTTGGGATCATGTGTGAAATATCTAAATATTGGGTTGGGGAAATATTATTATAATGGGTTAATCATGATCATTTATTATGCCTCACATATAATGCACCCAGTCGAAGAAAACGACGTCACAACCAAAAAAGAATTCCATTAAACTATGTTCTCCTTGCAAATAATTTAGGTCATATATTTTAGGGTCCAAATTATATACGTTCTCTTTCCATGAAGCCCTATATTATCTACTGAAGAAACCGGAAGAAAAATAATATCACATTCATTAGATTTTCCTCCTTCAAAAATTTAATCTTGAAATTAGGTATAAAATGGAGGAGAGAATGTGGTGGATAACCATATCATTCAGATCCTTCCATATTTAGACATTGAATCATCCCCCTATATTCCCATAAATGACATGTTTTAATGAAGATAAATGGTATCAAGTGTAATATGATACTCCATGGTATGGTTATATTGTAAATTATTTAGTATCATATTGATTTTATATTAATGTTAATAAAAACCAAGTCTATTACATAAAACATTAGACTCATTGGTACATTTGGGATGACCCCTACCATTGGAAAAAATGCAGTGATAAATTCATTTATCTTTGTGTTACCTATAGAATGTTTTAGTGAATCCTTAGGCTTCGAAACAAATCAGAATATGGGGTCCACTTTGTTCCCCAATATATTTCACAAATGGTCCTCATTTATAGTATCATGTGGACAAAACTATTTTTTCAATTCCCATTATTTTTTTAAATAATTTCCTCATTTTAAAATGATGGGGAATGTCTCTAAAAGAAATGAAATTACATAAGATACATTTTTCTTTCATGACCATTTTTATGTTTGGGAAATAGAATTTATGGGGACATTTCATAATTCATCCAAAAAGTTTTTAATTAATCTATTAGAAGATTATCTTTCAAAATGGTATATGTAATGATCCACAGGGACTAATGGTTCAATGAAAATTTTTGAATTTTTATGAACCCAAATTTTCTATATGACTGAATTTCAAAGGCTTATCAATAGTTTCTAGGGCTATCATTTTAGTAGTAGAATAATACAATCACTTTTTCATTGGTATGGGTTCAAGTATTGTGTTTCTACATCATATCTCCTCAATATGACAGTCATATTGAGGTTTCAAATAGATAGGTTAAAATTTATTGAAAAAGAAGTTCAACCCGACAACAAATATTTGAGTCTTGGAATTGATGATGCAATGTGGGTTTACTATACTTTCTTAAAAATTCCAATTGGAATGCCACCATATAATTTAGTTTTTTGAAATAGTTATAACCTCTATATTCTGATAGAGAACTGAGCCTAATTTTCCATCAAAAAATGAAATTATAATTTTTATGGTGTAGGTTCTTAAAGTAAATTATCGATTAATGATCCATAAGAAATGTGAGGAGACACATATGAGACATCTAGAATATATAAAAATAGAACCATGTATTCCCATTACTACCTCATCCTTCTTCATAAATTCTACATTTTTAAATAGGTCCTGCATTTTAATGTAATGTTGATGTTGATCCCATGTACGCTTTATTCCTGATGGTTTGGCCTGAAAGATATTACTAATGTCTAAGAATTTGGATTTTTAAAGGATAAGAAAATATTCATCATCAATAGTAAGTGCTTAAAGAACTTTTATGAAAACATTTTGGAGTCCACAGTAGAATAACTCCACCTTCAAGTGGAAACCTACTAGTGAAATCACCAGATTTTATCCTTCCATTCAATATTCTATTTTATTATAGTGAGGAAACATCACAATATTTTTTTGTGGCTGGGTACATTCCTAGTTTATTTATTATTTTCATCATCTTTATATTTTTTACTCTTTTTATCTTACAATATTGTATTTTTATTTTCCAACGTTCTCGAGTTAATTAGTACCTTTTTCCTCTTTCTATTTTTTTATTTTTTTATTATATTCATGTTTTTTTAGTTTTCCAACATTTATTCTTAATTCTTCTAGAATAATCATTTTTCCCTCCTAATCTCTTAAATTATTAAAAATTTAGGAGAAATTTCCTTATTTCAAGTTGTTTTAAAAATTAATGAAAAATTATTTCATTAATTGCATGTGATTTGGGCATGGAATTAACATTAAGGTGTTATTTAAATTAAAATTGATCATTTTTAATCGATATAAATGATTGTATCTTTATAAAACCGTTGATATATTATTACCATTTTTGTGTGTTTTTTTGGGTTAATTATTTCATCTATCATCTTTACACATCATTGCACTCAACTATGAAGTGTGAATATTTCATACTTAATTAATGGTAAATGTAAGTTATGTCAATTTAATCATCTTTCCAAAATGATTTTTCTGTATGTTATTTCCTTACCTGATTGTTTCATTTATTTATCGGATTGACCTATGGGTGTGTACATGTTATCTGACTGTAGTACACCATAGAAAACCAAAAAAACAGATATAAATAATGATGGGTGTAATGGAATTTTCAACCTATAAGGATATCTGGGTTTTGAGTTTAATGTTTAAATTTTGGGAATGCTTATGTTTTTGGGTCTTGACAGTTGATTTCAAATGAAGAAGGGAAGGTTTGGTTGAAATAATCACATAAATAGATACTTTTTAATTTACCTATATTTACTAGATATGAATTGGAAAGAATATCATCAAATATTTATCACACACATGTGGAGATTAAGTGATATGGTTTACTAATTTATATCTTTCTATGAGTAGTATCATATATATCATTGAATTTTGTTATGATATAAGTTAAGAGTCACTCATTTATATACTTACTAAGATTAACTCTATAGTATGATTCTACTTTTTCTCATTACGCTATCAAAAAATGGATCTACTATAAATATAAAATCTTCATGATTAAGATAAAATATCCATACATCATTTTTGTAATGCAAATTTTCCTAGGATTTTAAATGTTTAGGTGTGTGCATTTGATCATGTAGCGATTCACTCTTCATTTACACCATTATAAAACTATCATAATAAAAATTTTCAATCCCCATTTAGTTTAATTAGTTAAATTTTTCCAATTTTAAAAAGAAAAATTATAATTTTTTTGTTTACATTGAAGGTAGAGGTGATTTGGAGAGACACGGATTAAATTCCAGAAAAATATGCTAAACTATGCAATACCCCAACAACATATATTGACTAAAATGCACATTGTAGATAATAAATGCATCCAATTAGGCTAACATTCAGTGGGAGAATGAAACAATATGTTTGATACATTTCTTTATATGTCTAAGGATCCTAATTTTAATATTTAAAGTCCCTAAATGATCCATAACTAGATAGAATCTTTATTGATCATATTATCAAGGTCACTTCTATCATTCCACCACATCTTTTAATATAGGCCTCCAAATGATTCTAATTTGTTTTGGATATAGTAAAGATGTGGGGAAAAACTTTTATGTTTTTTAAAAGTGAGATAAGGTTTTTGGTTACACCAAATCCATGATCCAAATGGTATCTCAAAATATAAGTGCCCAAAACTACCTTCCACTTTGCCAAAAAATCGGCACCTTAGACATCCCATTTGTAAGTTTGAATAGTAGAAAATATCTTCCATTTTAGAGATCCAAAAATTTACTCTCTTAATCCTAGAAATTATAGAGGATCATATCTTCCTAGGGATATCATGGATGAATGTGAAGTAAAACCTAATAATCCTATTACTCTCGATGGTGAACTTGATGGTGGGTGTAATTTTGAGGGTGTTACAAACACATGGAGAGAGATTAAAAACACATTTTATTCAACTATTTTTTTATAATATGTGTTTGAAACATTTCATTTAAGTATTATCTTAAGGTTATTATCATTTTAATTCAATTATTTAGCATGATCATGTGAAAAATATTTCATTTCAATATCAATTAGGTTGAGATTTTATGTTGGAATCTTGCATGGTTCCGATTAGAAAACACAAATATTATTTCTCTCCCACACATACCTGAGATTTCAGAATTGTTTTTCTACCCTCATTATGTGCTTGAGGTCCAAAACTTAACAACATGATTGTTCTACCAAGGGTTAGTTCTTTTTGAATCATTTTAAAATACAATAGGGGAATCAATATCTTGATTACCCTCTTCCAAATTATTAAATTAATCCATATGTGACAACCAAAACATTTAAATAACCATGATATATTGTGAACATGAAATTACCTACTTTTTCATAATTAAAAAATCTCCAACTTTGTTTTTCAACTATTAGAATATTTAATTAAATCATTTTTTAAAAACATTTTCAAAATGTATCCCCTATTTTATTATTATTTTTATTAAAGATACACACTTTAAGCCTCTAAATCTCCTTTAGAGATGACCTATGTGATAAATCAACCTAATAACTTAATTAATTTGATATTTCATGATAATTTAGATAGTTAGCTTACCTATTAACAATTTTCCTTATATAATATATCTCTCCTTTATTATATTTCATTTATTTTTTATCTTCCTATGTCAGTACTTTCCAAAAGTATTTTCATGGTGAAACTTCAAAACCTTCACCTATAATGTGGATATATTATTTTGGACACATCAAAGCAACTAAAAATACTTGTTCTTAAACTATATTAGATAAAGACTCTTATAACAAAACTGAATAAATATATAGAAAAATAAGAGGCCTTTATAACAGAAAACTACTTTAAAGTAAATAAATTTCTATTATATCATACTTAACATAATTCCCATTATTTCTATATATTTTAATATATTATTTTCTCCTTTTTATTAATGTGATCCCCCTTGTATAACACATGATGTTTATGGACATGGATCACAATTCAGATTGATCAATCATTATATAAGCATAGAATCATTGTTATGTTGTTTTTTCACATCAAATTATTTTTTTATTATAGATTTAAAATATATTTTTTTATAGTGAAGCATACCCCATTTTTTCTTTACAATAAGGGTATGGTAGTTTTGATTCATTTTGCTAATTTTTCACTTCTTTTTTATTAAATAATTACAAATTGATAATTAAATTACTTAATACACATATTTTCAAATAAAATAATTCCAAATATAATATACCTTAAATATTTCATCATCCTAAAGGATAATGAAAATATCTTTGGATTATTGGTTTATGATGTGTGTGTATAAAGATTGTGGTGTGGTTTAACTTTCCCTTCAACATCCCTAAGACGATTCCTTTTAAGAATAATTCAAAATCATTTTTTACTCTTTCCACAAGACATTAATACAAATTCCATCTAATAGTCTCTATTATAAATTCACTCCACAAGGGATAATGAATATTAAATCAATGTTTTACAGTATGATTTTTTAGTAAAATAAAGATGAAATATTCTAAAATTACCATATTTCCATCCAAATGTGTTTTCTCTAATGTTGGTAAAACATTATTACATTTATGTTTATCAATCGACTTATGCTTTCAGGTATTGAACATAATTTAACTAATAAAAATGGATTTTTTTGGGTCAGTAGGTTTACCATGTTCATTCTATCCAACCTAAAAAATTTCACCTATGCTTATCACATTAATAACACTTACTAACACCATTATGTGACTCCACTATTATATTTTTTCAAACTTCCCACTTTTACCCTCTTTCTCACCTTCATAATAAAGCTCTACTATAGCTTATTACTCACCTTCATGTTTTTACCCACCTCCAAAATGTTTCTAACCATCTAAAATTTTCTAAATTTCAAAATCATTTCTAAAATCATTTCTATGTTGTTATAAAATATTTGAAGAATCGATAGGTGTTGAAAAAATTGTTAACATAGATAGTAAGATAAATATTTTATAATATATAAATACATTATTGAACACCTAATATTATGTGGTAATAAATAATATATTAATGTAATAATCAAATGACATTAAAATATTTATTGAGTTATTTTTCTAATATATGAATGTATTTTGAATCTTTGTTAGGTTTCAATATAACCACTATGTGTTCCCAATGACATACAAGACACCATTTACATTGGTTACACTATTATATTTTTTTATGTCCTGGTGAAAGGTTCAATCATAATGTAATTTTCATTTGATCCAATAATTGTTTTAGTTTTCAGTGGAAAGACTGATCAATTTGACTTTTTGGGATCATAAAAATAAAATACGTTAACTCTCTATGATTCTATTATAAATTATTCATTTTTGTACCCTTCCTTACTAAAATTCCCAATCAAATTTTTTGATTAATATATTTTAACCCGTCGCGTGATATCATTCCATTTTTTATCAAAAAATGAACACTCTGTGTGTTTTATATTCTAAATATAATATATTTTATAATAAAAAAGTATGAAAAATTCACATAAATGGGATTTATTTCATTATAAATATAAAAATTCATTGATTTCTCTATAAACTTGAATCCACTATTCGTCATAAATATATATTAATACAATTCCTTTTTATAGAACATATAATTGTTAACTATGTAACCATTTTAAGATAATACAAGTACAATTGGTCCTCTAGATAGACATCAAATTCATTTAGAAATTGAATTTGTATTAGTAGATAATAAAAAATATTGTCTTGAAGATATCTTATAAACTCTTTATTATGTGTATTTGATATCATGATTTCATTCCATTATGTATTTACATTCCTAGGAATTAATTTTTGAGTTTCAATATATGGTGTAGCCTCTATATTGTGATGTAAAACATAAAGGAGAGTTTTATCCCACTCTATTATAGAAATTGTAGAAAAATCTATTCTTGATATTCCTTCAACCACAAGGGGTCCATTGTGATGATATTTTAGGAAAAAAATATTTTCATCATTGGATAGGTTTTCATAATAGAATCCATTGAATTCCTCAAAAATATATCACTCTATAATACAATATTATTAGTGATTTAAATTTTTGGCATACTATTTTATAATAATCATGTCCAATTAGATGGGGTAAATCAATCTATAATGTACAGGATCAGAAAGTTGGATATCTCTAAGTGAACTCTCTATAAATCCATCATATCATAGATTGATAATGGAAATAATATCTCTAATTCACATAATATGACTATGATTTACTTTTCTTTCGCTAGAAACTTTTTTGGATTTATAACATTACTACATAAATTTTTTTAAAAATGATAAAATATTTTTAAATGTGCATTATATATTTTTAGGTAGAATAAAATATAAATCCATAGGCATTAAATATCACATTGAACCATGGAAGTTCTGTTTTTTTATATCCTCTAGCTTCATGTTTTTCAACCATATGATATTCTTGATATTTTATTAATACCCTTATGGAACCCCTACACTATTTATAATGTTACAAAACTGAAATCTCTATTTCCTAGAAATAGTGTGATCTATTCTAGGAATACAATTTCATCATTTGTCCTTCACTAACATCATCTCTTCCCTTATCACCATATTAATCATGTCCAACCAGTTCATGAGGCCATTTTTTATCTGGTACATTTTGTAAAGTTATAATAAAACTAGAACTTAATTTCTTTTTTATAAACATGAAATCAATAAAACTTGTGACATATAAATAATTCTAATATAGTAATTTAAAAAAATCGATCTATTTTTTCAATATATTTATGAATTATATATCGATAAGGTTTTTGCAAAATTGGTGATAATATCTTTTACTATGTCAAGTTATTTATCACCTATTAATCAAGAAGGTGTTGTACATTCTTATCAATTACTACCAAATAATGTTTTCCAGTATTGTTATTTATTTCAGCGTCATAGAAATTTAATATTTCTCATATTTTTTATTTTCATGGTATGTTTCAACCAAAATATTAACTTTTCAAAAAACGGACAACCAAACATTTTCTAAATTATATATCTTGAAAATTTTATATAAGAAAGAAAGTAATTTATCATCCTTAATGACATAGATCTCAATGTAAACTCTTCATTTAGATGATAATGAAACCAAATAACACCCATATCCGATATCAATTTTTGATCATCCATTAATGGATAGAATAAAAAATCTATATCATTACATGGTTGTTTTGGTGTTAAAATAAGAAATGATAATATAATGTACTTAGGATTCAAACATTACCATGGTATAAGTTTATAATTTACCAATATAACCATCCAAATATAATGATTGATTATTTTCACACCAAAATGATTAAGTTAATATGTATATAGTGTGAGATGGAGGTTTTTTAACTTGTTTCTAAATTCAAGATGCTTATGTTAAATTTTCTTCCTATGAGGAGATTCTATTTATTGAAAAAAAAATCATGATTACTTCATCTATCTTCCTGTCAGGTCAATTGACTTGTAGTCTCCTCACTTACATATATTAGTCTAAATAATGGAATCATTGGAAAGTACCACATGACTTTCAGATGACTTGATTCATCTATCTTGTATCAAGTCACACTATACATAGGGAATTTTTTATGTGATTTATTATCCTTGTAAAAAAATAAACAATTGTTTGGAAAAGTATTTATTCAATTAGAGGTTATACATATTGAACATAATTTATATTTAGTGTCATATATTCGACAAGGAAGTTCATTGTCTTCCAGTAATTTATAATTAAAAAGATAATGTAGTTCTATAAAGCCAGTGGATCTCTATCCGTTTCCTTCTTTTAAATTACATAGTTTTAGTTCTAGTAATAATGTTATATATTTAGTATTCCTAATATAAATAGGAATATTTGAAAGATCTTTTACTTCTCAAATAGATTTGGACAACAATTAAGGCTATATCCAATCATTGTTGTCTTTTCCTCAATCTGATCCCCATCATTGTTTATAGTTGTACTCATATCATATGGTCCATTAACTATATTATTTTCCTAGTCACTAGATATATTCAGTACTACCCTATGTTTAGTCCAAAATATAAATTTTTGATCTATTTTGTTATAGATCAAGTGTTCTTTCAACTCATCTAGCCAAATTCATCTTGAATAACAATAATTCAAATAAAAATAAATAATTTAAGAAGGGTCATTTCCATTCTCTGTTGAAAACTTGATGAACCTTTTAACATCATACTTGTATTTTTTCCCATGTGATTTACATATATCCATTTTTTATTCATATTTATCCAATTTGGTTCAATATAATTCAAATTTAACTAAAAATATATACACAGAAGGTATGCATGTAATTTATTATTTTTTACATGTTCAAATTATAGAGATCATAAATTTGAAAAATATACTTATAAATTATAATAAATATATACATAGAAATGTAAAAAAATTAATCATTTTTTGTAAATATATATTTATGTGTTTATATATATATATGCAGACACACGTGTATGTTTTTATAAATAAAAGACAAGTTAAACACACACACTCACATACATACGTACATTTACATATAAATAAATAATTATATATATAAATATTATAAATTTCATAGTATAAAATATAAATTTAAATAATATGATTGAAAATTACAATAAATTCATATATAATGTACTTAAATATACATATATATTTAATGAATATAATTTTAATTATGTATAAATGTGTGACATATATATAAATATATAAATATCTATATAAATGAATACATTTCTACACACACACGCGCATACACATAGTAAGCATACACTTATATATATACACACAAACATATAAATAGATTGATATCTATTGATATATAAATATATATACATATGTACATATAAACATGTATATATAAAAGTATATACTTTGACTATATAAATACCTATATATACAATCAGTATTTGGATTACCTATATGTGTGTGTGTTTGTGTACAAATGATCGATATGTGGGAAGAACAATCTAATAAAATGGTGAAAACACATGAAAGATTGGGGGAGATATCTTTAAAAATATGTTTTGAATTACATACCTCTAGTTTGGAAATTCTGTTTGTGAAAAATGATCCATGAATAAAGTAATAAATTTTGAATTCCACGGTTGCTAGAATAACATAGTCAAGTGGAGTGATGACCAAGGTTCTTCTAAAAATAATGGAATTGATTTACCAATGATTACTAAAAAACTAATAAAAGTTACTTTTACCAATACTAAAAATTTAAACGTAGATAAAAGCCTTTATTAATCTTATTTTTATCACTCATATTGATAGAGATTTATCACCACTAAATTTAGTGCTGATATAGATAAACCCATCATTGCTAAATTCAGTATTAATAACAATTGATTATATATATATATATATATTATAGATATATTATAATTCCCTTATTACTATTTATAAATGTATTAATATATTCAAATTAATATATATTTCAATGCAATGATTACAAGAAATATAATAGAAAGTTATATAAATTTATTGACACAAATTAAATATTATTAGGTATATTTAAAATAATTATACTTTATTAATTATATATATATATGTCATCAATAATCATTAATTATATTTTAATATGATTAATTATATTTAAAAGTAATTATAAATTATATAAATGTATAGATATTTCAAATAATATATTTCTAATCATATAAATATATAATTATATAATTATATAATTATATTTAAATACAAAAAATACATTATATAAATTTATATAATATTAATTATATTATATATAAAAAATATATTGATAAATTATAATTATATTCAAATATTATTAGATGTATTCTAAAGTGTATTATTAATTATATAAATGAATACATATTTTATGGTAAATAAATCTGTATAATAAAATTTATTAATACTAACTATATTATATATAAATATAAAATAATTTAAATATATTTTACTAATTAATATATAAATATTAAATTTAATATCATTTTGTAAAAATATATTCCATGTTTTTATACTTCGATTATTTTTATTTTGAAAAAATAATAAATTGCATATATATAATGTTTAAAATGTAGAATATTAAAATGAGTTATTACATATATATAAATATAAATATATAAATTAATTTTGATATATAGTTCTATTAGTTATATTTGAAAAACATTAAATACTAATATTATAAGCAATGAAAAATATATATAATATTATTATTAATTTTTATCGAATATGAAAATTTCAATCGATTATAATTCCAATTTATTAATTCATTTATCTAAATTAAAGTTATTAATTCTGTTGTTTTAAATAAATTTATATTAATATTATATATACATATTATTCTATTTATTAATATTTAAAAAAATCATATATATAATAATAATATTTAATATAAAAATTTCTATTTATAAATTTTCCATATTCAATTTTAATTCATTTAATTAAATTAAATTTATAATTTTCATTGCATTATATAAATTAATATTGATATTATATAGAAATATTATTCTATCTACAGACACAAATAAAATAAATATATGCATATAAATTTTTATAGAGATAAAATGTCTGTGTGTGTGTGTGTGTGTTTGTGTACTATAATGATATATGTGGATTTGAAACCCCAAACATCCTTGTTGGTGTGTGGTGAATGTGGGTATGCATTTCACATACATACTCTAAATATTTTATAAGAATAATATTTTATCATCTCTATGTTCAGAATTGATAATTGAATTATTTTATCAAATCTAATAAATGAACTGATAAATATCAACCTTTACCTGTTCTTATTATTAAGAAAAATAAATGTTTAAATCTATCAATTATTAATAAAAGTGATAATAAATCTAAATTTTTTGTTATTTTTACAACAGTTTAATGTTTTACTTTTTGAATATTATTTTTTTTATGAAAAATTTTTGTTTTCATTTACACTTTTTTCTTTTTTAGAAGTTACCACGATAACTTAGACCTACCATGAGAACATACCCATCTAATGGTAAAAATGTGTTATGGTTAATTCAACTTACTATGATAATAATTTCTTAACGGATGGGTGAGTTAAAAATAAAGTGGTTATGTGTATACAAGAAACCCATAATGAATAAAATACTAACTAGTGGTTATGATATTTACTTATTATGATCCTAGATTAATGGATTTTGACCCACTATGATTAAAAATTCTACCATCCATGAATTATCATTAGTGTTCACTAAAATTTTCTACTAACCTTTCTGAAAATTCTAGCAAGATTAAAATTCGTTTCATAGTGGAGAAGGTGGGTTGACTTACAATGGAATCAAACGGAGTTTATTGGAAGGATTAGTAAGAGTGAAATGTGTAATATTTAATATTTTTTAGCATTATACTATCTTAAATTAAATGTCTGATAATGGTAGGTTAATAGAATCCATTATAAATGAAAGCCTTAAGTAGATTGTTCTATAAAAAAAGTACTTTTTGGAAATTATTTAAGAATTTGTTTTACTTTTTTATATTAAATATATACAAAAAATCAAAATAAACATTTTTAATAGATTATAGTCCTAATTCTTGTGTCTTTCCATGGTTTCTTTCCAACCAACTGATGTGGATTTTCTTCCTAAACTTTATGATTATTTATTTTAATTGATGTATCTCTTTGATTTGAAGAAATGCATTAGGACACCTTGTCATTTAATGATCATGTTTTAAGATTAGGGGAATGTCACTGTAAAACAGGATGAAATGTTCAGTTTTTAGGTGACTTTTATGCAATCAATAAATATCAAAAAGTGGTTTACATCATCATAGGTATGAACTATCCAAACATGAAATCGTGATTGTTTTTGTTTAGTGTCTCATGGAATCCTTAATGATATCTGGATTTCCTATTAAAAATGGTGTGGGGAGGACAAAATCCTTAAGGATAGTTAAGTTTAATTGATTTGAAGACAATAAAATTTACAATTTGAAAGATAAGATGATATTTTTACATACAATTTGTAATATTTATTACATACTCAATCCAAATCATCCACATGTTCCACCCAAACCAATGGGTACACCAAAACCCCAATCAAGATAAAGTGAATTTAATTCAAGAACTTGATAAGTACTGAGGTAGATATGGACTTCTTTATTGATAAAATATTATCAACACACTATCAAACTATCTTTATGATTTTTTTTTAAAAAATTAATACGACATGTAAAATTCTAGTGAAAATATAAACAATAAGGTTTGGATAAATTTCTTATTTCTATGTATCTAAGATTTAATATGGTTGAAAATATTATTTTAGTAACAAAATTTCATGATTTAAAAGTTATTAAAAACAAATTGAGTACCCTATCTATATTATTAATCGAATTCTTCTATATATGTGATGTTTTTGGTAAGTTTCCACCTGTGTAGAAATAATTTGGAATTTCTCCTCAAAATAAAAACATTGACATTTCTTACATTATATAGGAAAAGAATCAATGGTGAGAGATGTGTTCATAGAGTCACAATGTAAATATCATCTAGGGGATATATTTATGTAATAATACCCTATACCCTAAGGAGAAGATTCACTAATTTAAGAATCATGATAATATTTTGAATAAAAAGGAGGTCATTTTGTTTATTGGAAAAAATTTCATTACACAAAGTAATGTTTTATATTTAAAAACAGAACATTAGATAATATTATGGATGAGTAAGATCTAGTCATAATTATTTATGAAGTTAGTATAACTTTGAGAATAACTAGTTTGTATCTTGGTTCTAGATCAATAATGCATGTTGGTAAGTATCATTAATTTTTTTGAAAAACTATTATGATTAGATTCAAAAAAAATGTTCCAATTATTATTCACTCATTCATTTTTTGTAGTTTTTCAAAAAATTATATAACTGTATTTTACTTATTGAAAAATACTAACCCTTCTAAATGTACTATTTTTACCCAAAATTTAAAAAATTGGTCTCTATTCACCACTACTGTAAAAAGGGTTTCTAGTTTTAATCTAAGTTTTACATGGTTATATTATCAAAAGGTTTTATATTTTTAATTAAAAGTTATTTAATTAACAGGATTTATCAAATTTCCATTAACATGATTGAAATTTTTTCTTCTTAATTAGTGTAATCTTATAATTTGTAACATGATAGATTAGTATACATTAGTTCAAATTCATTGATGTTAATGAATAATTTGAAACATATTAATTTTTTTAGTAAATTAGATAATTGTTAAGTATGTGTAGAATCAATGATGACTTAGAATCCATTTTATAGTGTAAAAATTTAGACATTCTAGGTTTAATTCATTAGGATAATTTTGAGTTGAATGGTTTGTTGACTAGTGGGTGGAAATTTTATTTTATTACTTTTCCTAAGTTTTTATTTCATTCTTATATTTTAATCTACTTAAAAAAAATATGAATCTTTTTTATGTTTAAAAAATATAAATTTGATGTAAAAAAATCCATTAGATAGGAAAATAAAAATTTTACTCTCTAATAGAGATGGGTAGAATATACTAATAGAATTTAATGATTTTTTATGAGATGAATGGAATTGTACATAAATATATTTCAACATATACCCCACATTAAAATATTTTTGAAAAAGTAAATAACTAGACACTAGTAGCAATGATGAATTATATACATAAAATATTTTAATTTTGGATGAACTTATGGGGTGAAGCATTTTTTATTTATTGTTATACTAAAAATTGAATTAATTAATTATAATATAATTTTCACCATTATTAAATATGGAATGGTGATATTCCTAACCTTTAATATTTTAAATTGTGGGGGTTTTAGCCTTCTATAGGGTTCTTAGTCTTAAATGGTCAAATGTTAGTCCAAGGGCTATTATAGGTGTCTTTGTTGGATATGCTGAGAAAAAAAATCATATAATTTTTTTATTTGAAAGTTATTTTTATTATTGAATATAGAGATAATTTTTTTAAAGATAAATAAAATAAAGATAATGTGGAATCGTAATTTCAAAATATTTTTATTTCATGTACTCAATTAGATTCCAACCTAGATGTGTTGAGTAATTATGACTCTCTGGTTGAGTTTATGAATACTAACCCTATAAAAGATAAGTATCTTCATCCTACTTTTATATATACTAGTTTTTTACATTTCGTTATTGAGGGTGATTGAAATAAAAATATTTTAAACAACAAAAAAAATAACCTTAAGTGATGATCTGAATCATATTTGGAATCTATGGCTTATAAAGATGCAACCTTCTAGAAAGAGGAAATAAATGATGAGATGGATTCCATTTTTAAAAACCAGACTTGGATCATCATTGATTTTCAATAAGTTTCAATCCCTATTGGATGTATGTGTGTATTTAGAAAAACAAATATGATTATAATAGAGACATTCATGTTTTTAGAGGAAGAATAGTTACTAATGGATTCAAGTAAAAAGAGGGTATTGATAATTTTGACACTTTCACTCATGTGGATCTTATTACTTTGATAAGGATTTTATTCATTTTATACTATCTATCATCTATGTGATCATAAAATGGATGTTAAAGTATAATTTTTTAAATAGTGGTTTAGATGAATTGATTTACATAGAACAACAGGATGGATTTGTTTTACAAGGAAAAAAATGAGGTTTTTAAATTAGTTAAATATCATTAAAGTATTAAGAAAAATAAAATAAATGGAATGAGATATTTAATTCTATTATTTTATCCAAATGATATATTTATTCTATGATTAAGATAAATTATATTATATTATTAAATACTATTGTATAAATTAAAATTAATAAATATAACAAAGAATATTCCTTGAATCAAAAACATTATATTGAAAAAATATAGAACTAATTAAATCATCTTGGTTATAAATATTAGAATCCTAAATTTGACTAGAGTGTCAAGTTGATTTCTAATATGGGTAAACTAATAGCATAAATTGAATATAGTTGTGAAATTGTATCACTTTTGTATGAAATTCATTTCAATAGACCTAATATTGTGTATATTTTGTGTAAACTTGTTAAATATACTAGCAATAAAATCATTTATTATTGAAAATTGATAACAAGGATTTGTGGATACTTGAAGAAGTCAAACGATCTATGTTTTCTATATAATTGTTACTGAGCTATATTATGATGACACACAAATGTAAGTTTGATTATAAAGGTAGGGGATAATCGATAATCCTCTAGTGGGTTGTTCACAATCTAAAGAGATGTTGATTCCTTGGGGATCATGAAATAAACATGAACTTCACATTCAACAATGGATTCAAAATTTATTTTCTTTACTACATTTAGAGAATAGATTGAGTGAATTAGGAATCTATTATTATATACTGATCTATAGCCCAATATGATGCCTATTATTTCCATTCATTGTGACAGTAAAGAAAAAATATCTAGAGTGTATGGTGTAAAGTATAACAACAAGTCTAGACACATCATATTAAGACATGTTATATAAGAAAACTAATATAAAATGGTAATATTAAAAATTTTATTTTAAATATATAATAAATTAACTAATACTTTTAGAAAATCACTATAAATAGAGAGTTTACATGATAATAATAGAACAATGGGTTTCCACCACCATCAAATAATCATTTTTTAATGAAAACCCAACACTCTTATTAAGTATATCCTAATTAAATTGTTTAATGTGTAAAAACTTATTATCATAATTATTTTTGATATTACTATTTTTCACCAATATATTTTTTGTCAATGTCACCCATTATGATTTTAGGTGGAGTGGTATATCATAAAAAATTAATAATCTTAGTGTTGTGTATTCATAATAACAAGGACACAATGATTTGTTTCAGATATGTAAACCTAGAAGTGGTTCCTCTTCATATGAGAGTTTATGGGTTTAACTACTATGTTATTTAATTAAAGGATCAAACCACATGGCCATAATATTACTATGAATTGGGGATGCTATGATTAATAAAAATTGTTTATATTTGATGTCTCTAGTAGAGTCATAAATATTTTAATGTTAATTATTTTTCAAAATCATATTTTACTTCACATTTAAATTTTTTTACTACGTATAGGTTTATATAGAATGATATCTAAATAATGAATAATAGTTTTTCTATAAATTAAGATATGTATGGATTGTGAAAAATATTAAAAATTGTAAGATAATTTAATATTTAATGTTTTTTTAATAATATATTATTACACAATGGAAGTTGGGTAAGAGGAGTTGAACAAATAACCTTATAAATAGAGGCCTTAGGTGAAGTGTTTTATAAAATAAATAATTATTATAAATTAATTTATTTTTTTTATATTATATATATATATACACAAATATAAAACAAAACAAAAATAAAATCATGTTAAATAAATATTATTAATATAATATATACTTTATTGGAATGAATTTTCAAAGATATTTTCCACCGAACTCATGAGGATTTTCATCTAAAATGTTGTGACAATTAAAAAAAACCGATATATTTCTTTATTTTTAAGTGATGTTTAGAGACACAGTATTGTTTAATGATGACTTTTAAATACTTGAGGAATGTCACTTTAAAATAGGATGAAAAGTTTAATTTTTTGGCGACTTAAACTTAATAAATAAATCTCTAAAAAATCATCATTTTAGGGAACCATACCATCATGGTTGTTTTTTTTAGTGTTTTATGGAATCCTAAAAGAAGTTTTCATTGACTATAACAACATGGTGTGGGGTGGACTAATTCATTAAAATAGTTAAATTGAATGAATCAAAACACAACCATCTTCCTCCAGATTTTCAATACATGTGTAAATACATTATGGATTAAGTGAAAAATAATATTGTCTATTGTGGATGTGATTTACACATCACAAGGAATGGTGGCATGCCAAATTATATTACAGATGCACTGAATCCTATTGAAAACATTATTTTTTTAAGTTACTAGATACAATATATTGATCTTGTTTCATTTAATGGTGGTACATAGTTATAAGGCTTGATTTGGATGATACATCAATGGTTGATCAGGATTTTCACTGTGTAACGACCCGAAATTTTGAATAAATCTTGTTTCCTAATTTTATGTGTTATTTTATTTTATTTTCATACTCAACAAAAATGTTTCATTTGATAACATGAGTATAATTAAAATGATACCATTGGTTTTTGACTGTTATATGACCATTGGTCAATATGACTTCTGGAAACTAAACGTTTTGATTATTGTCTCTAAATACAAGTAATCTTGGTTAATTAATATAGAAAAAAGATTTGATGGCCTCACCCAGTAGTCTTGGACCGATCAAAGCCCATCTAACAGAACTTGGGAAGGAGGTAGCACCACTGGGCTTTGCTCTGGACCAAACCCAAGCGGAACTTCATCATGTGAAGCTAGAACGGGATCGCCTTCGCGAGAAATTCAAACTGATAGAAATTACTACTCGTGCGATATTGGCCGAGCCTCCCTCGGATTCTCTTACATTATCACACCTTACACTTAGGTCATATGCTGGTATGATAAGGGGCTATGTAAGGCGACAATAACAGCCTTGTGTAATCATTTGTTTTAAATAAAAATTGGGATTTCTTCTTATGATGAAGTTTATGAATTTTCAAATGACCAGATAAATATAGTATGCATATTTTTGATAAATTTTAGAAAAGGATATTTTAAAAATGTTTATGTAAATCTTAAATAAATAAAAATGTGTAATGATTTTCAAAAAATGGTCTTCTACAAATATGTTCAGTACGGAATTTAGAGTCTAATAAGATCAACTTAATTTTTGATGAATAGTAAATTATGAATAGTGATTTTATGCTTAGGATTAGTAATGTGACCAAATGGATTAGTAATCTCACTTAAATAAAGTATTAATATAATCTAGGCACCTTGATTAAGTAATGTGATTCAATAAAATGGTTAACAAACGGTTTCATAAATTATTATTCAAGTATTAGTTTTTTCGGGTGAATAGTGTTTTTTAATTAAAAATTAAATTAAAAATATTTAGAAAATTATTTTTATAAAATGGATTTCATTTTTGAACTCAGAGCATCGATATTATGTTAAGGTAATTTTTGGAGATTTTTCTAAAAATAATGAATTTTCGGTGAATAGTGTATTTATTTAAAAAATAAATTAAAAATATTTAGAAAATTATTTTTAGAAAATTATTTTTATAAAATGGAGTTCATTTTTGAAATCAAATCATTGATATTTGGTTAAGGTGAAATTTTGGGATTTTTCTGAGAAAGTTGAATTTTCAGTGAATAGTAAAAATACAGTTTTAGGGTTTCGGTATGTTTAATGACATCATAACTGTGTCATGATGATGTCATGAGATATTTTAAATGATGTTCGACTAAAGAGGATGAATTATTGTGTGGGGGTCCCCATGTGGTCTAACTTTATGGGAAGTACCATGGGAGGGCCCATGCTTTTGAGAAAACCACTTTTGAGGTGTCCCTTGGCCATTAATGCCTTGTCCCCTCACTTTCCCTATAAATACCAAGCCCTCCTCTCATCTTTTTGACTCCAAAACCATAATCAACGAAGTTCTGGTCTCCTTACCTCCCATGTAGTCCTTCCATGGTGCCCCCAAGCCCTCAAGGTCCCAACCATTGAGTTTTAAGAGTTACGTTTTAAGGTAAGGGATCCGACCTCTCTCTTTCATTTCAAGTAATCTCTTTTATGTCATTCCTTTTATGCTCCATGTTCTTATGTTTGAGGATGTTCTTTTATACTCCTCTTACTTCCCTTTTCATGTTCATATAATGAGAGATCCCCTCTTACTCTCATTATTTCGTTTTATGATGTTTTAAGTGGCGCCGTTAGGCTGCCAAATTTGTTAGGGGATTCTTTCACCCTTCTCATTCATTTCAAAGTTCTACTTTCATGTAAAGTCTTTAAATTTACTTTTTAATTATGTTGGGGAATTATCTCTATATCTATAAAACTTAAATCTTATGTTCACATGATGAGAGACCCTATTTGATCTTTTCAAATCATTTTTGTTGAAGTTTAAGTAACGCCGTTAGGCTGCCAAACTTTCAAAAGAGAAATCTATTTTTTGTCTTCCTTCCATGTTTTTCATTTCAAATGGTATGTCCTTGAAATTTCATTACCATGATCATGTATCCTTCTTATTCTGTCCATATACTGTTTTATGGGTCATTTATGAATGTTTGACCCATTTTCCTTCTCTTTTTAATGTCTTCTAAAACCTCGTAACATAGCCGTTATGCTGCAGAATTTCCGTCTCAAAATGTCTCTCTCTTTTTCTAAAGTTCTTTTATATTATTAAGTGAATACTCAAACCTCTTTATTATAAAGGGGTATTCACATATATACCAAAATGTTCTATTTTAAATTATGTTATTTACATACATGAGACCCACCTTCCTTTTCTGTGGGTTTTAAAGTGACGTAAAGATCATGTCTTTAAAGCAGTTTTTAAAACGTTGTGATTATGAAATGAAACCCATTTATTTTATGCTATATGGGTTATTTATGAAATGTTTGATGATTATATATGTGGATCACATGATAATAAAGGCAAATTTAAGGGTGCACCCTGATAGCGCTCTAATGCATTGGGTAATGATGTAACCACTAGAGATTACAATTTTCACGATACCTTGGTGAATAACCTTGGTAATTTTCAAATGACACCTTGGGGATGGACCTTGGTGATATGTTCATGATTGTATATGTTAAATGATGTAGCCACATCTTCAAGTTATGGAAAATGTTATTTTTATTATGAAATGCCTCATGATTTCTTTCTCATGCCTTAAAGTTCTTTTCATGTCCTTATTGAAGTATCTCAAGTTCACATGTAAAATGTTCCTCTTGTTTCCCTTACTGGGCCTTCTGCTCACCCTTTCTTTTTATGTATGTCCCCAGGTTATGAGATGCAGTAATGAACCTAGGATGAACTTAAGTATAAGCCTTTCAAGTGATTAAGAAGAATGTTTTATGTTGTTTTCATGTTTTATGTTCCTGGTTTCCAAGACACTAGACCTTAAAGATCCTCAGTTTTTTGTAATGTAATGAAAGTTTATGTTATAAAAAGGAGGTATGCTATAGTTGGTATCAAAGGATGGTTTAGTTATTTGTGGAAATTAGGATATGAAAACTCTAGGAAGAACCCTATAGAAAATTTTAAATATAGGAAATCTTCCTGGTATTTTGGTGAGTATTGAGTAAGGGGTTGCCAAGCAAATACATCCTTGTCTGGATACGAGCAGGTAGAGGTGGCTCTGGCACAGATGTACATAGGGGTAAAACCCGAAAACACCGCTTTGAGCTAGACTCGAACGGGAACTGGTACACAACAACGGGCCTTTCTTGACTCTTGGTTACGACACTCCCGGGGGATATGCTTTGGTAAATTCATAAGCTTAGTGTGAACCATTGTTAAAGGAACAAAGATAAAATAAAATAAAGGTTCACATAAGAATATATGATCATGGATAACCTATATGGGAACCTAGGGAATCACAAGTTAGGGTATACTTTTCAACTACAAGTAATCCTTATATGCTTTAAGTTTATTTTCATGATTATTGGATAAGTATTTAAGCCCCTAATTATAGTTTCTTTTCTTAGTTAATGGTGGGAAATGGAAGAACATGTCCCAAAAACCAATGTGATAGGAAATGCTACGATTTCCATATTAATACAACAGAGATGATTAGGGGATTAAAATATGTTTTTTCTTTTGGAAGACGTTCACTATTTTGGGGTCCCTATATGATCGAGGTAAATAGATTACAACGGTATTTTCATGGAGGAGTAAGGTTGACTTATATTTTGAAGAATCGATGAATTTAAGGTGGACTTATAGTAATTTAGGTTACTTATGGGAATGATTAACCTATCTTGGGTTAAATATGTTTAGGTTAGATACTTTTGTTATAAGATGTTAGGAGTGGTTGATGTTGTTTGGAGATGAACAATGAAGTTTATTTTGAAGACTATGTTATCAAATCCTTCTTGTATTTGGGTTTCAATCTTAGTTTGGTTTATTTTGAGAAATTTTTAGGACCGTTATTTATGGAATAGACTATGATGAACTTTGGGTAGTACAATGGAACATTGAAGATTTAAAAGTAGTTTCCATTCCTATGGGATTTTTTTTTGAAGAGTTGTTTTGCCTTACCCTTTCGGTTTTTGGGATAATGTTTAAAGACAAAAGAAATAGATAGTTAATCTTTTGTGGATTATGTGATTCTCTAGAAGATGATTCTTGTGTTTTGATGAGACCAAGTAGTTTTGAATGCTCATCATTTGGAGAAAATATTAGTTTTGGTAGAAATTTATTAAAGGATGAAACTCTACATGAAGGTAGGTATATTTTCTTATGTTTTTGTTCTATGTAGTAAATGAATTCCTCAAAATTATGAAAAGGAACGTAAAACAAAAACGTTGTTGGTTTACGTTTCCTACTAGGTAATCAATGACCGTTTACACACATCATAAGTTTGGGATTTTCTTATGGTTAACTTTCTCCTAATCATGTTCTCTATCACTCTCCCTCAGAACTTGACCCTTTGTTTTTCTTGCATGTCCATGTTTTCCTACATGGAATCCTAGTGTGGGCTAACTCGAGTGACCTTCGTACTTCACTTTCTTTCTTTTAAAGTAATAGTTTTACTGACTCCTTTTCCTATGTGGGAATTTCAATGAAATTTCAAAACCTAATTTTAAAAATTGTGAGGATGCAATTTCTTAAGGGGGGGAAGATTGTAACGACCCGAAATTTTGAATAAATCTTGTTTCCTAATTTTATGTGTTATTTTATTTTATTTTTATACTCAACAAAAATGTTTCATTTGATAACATGATTATAATTAAAATGATACCATTGGTTTTTGACTGTTATATGACCATTGGTCAATATGACCACTCGAAACTAAACATTTTGATTATTGTCTCTAAATACAAGTAATCTTGGTTAATTAATATAGAAAAAATATTTGATGGCCTCACCCAGTAGTCTTGCACCGATCGAAGCCCATCTAACAGAACTTGGGAAGGAGGTAGCACCACTGGGCTTTGCTCTGGACCAAACCCAAGCTGAACTTCATCATGTGAAGCTAGAACAGGATCGCCTTCGCGAGAAATTCAAACTGATAGAAATTACTACTCGTGCGATGTTGGCCGAGCCTCCCTCGGATTCTCTTACGTTAGCACACCTTACACTTAGGTCCTATGCTGGTGTGATAAGGGGCTATGTAAGGAGACTATAACAGCCTTGTGTAATCCTTTGTTTTAAATAAAAATTTGGATTTCTTCTTATGATGAAGTTTATGAATTTTCAAATGACCGGATAAATATAGTATGCATATTTTTGATGAATTTTAGAGAAAGGATATTTTAAAAATGTTTATGTAAATCTTAAATAAATAAAAATGTGTAATGATTTTCAAAAAATGGTCCTCTACAAATATGTTCAGTACGTAATTTCGAGTCTAATAAGATCAACTTAATTTTTGATGAATAGTAAAATATGAATAGTGATTTTATGCTTAGGATTAGTAATGTGACCAAATGGATTGGTAATCTCACTTAAATAAAGTATTAATATAATCTAGGCACCTTGATTAAGTAATGTGATTCAATAAAATGGTTAACAAACGGTTTCATAAATTATTATTCAAGTATTAGTTTTTTCGGGTGAATAGTGTTTTTTAATTAAAAATTAAATTAAAATTATTTATAAAATTATTTTTATAAAATGGATTTTATTTTTGAACTCAGAGCATCGATATTATGTTAAGGTAATTTTTGGGTACTTTTCTAAAAATAATGAATTTTCGGTGAATAGTGTATTTATTTAAAAAATAAATTAAAAATATTTAGAAAATTATTTTTATAAAATGGAGTTAATTTTTGAAATCAGAGCATTGATATTTGGTTAAGGTGAAATTTTGGTATTTTTCTGAGAAAGTTGAATTTTCAGTGAATAGTAAAAATACAGTTTTAGGGTTTCGGTATGTTTAATGACATCATAACTGTGTCATGATGATGTCATGAGATATTTTAAACGATGTTCGACTAAAGAGGATGAATTATTGTGTGGGGGTCCCCATGTGGCCTAACTTTATGGGAAGTAACATGGGAGGGCCCATTCTTTTGAGAAAACCACTTTTGAGGTGTCCCTTGGCCATTAATGCCTTGTCCCCTCACTTTCCCTATAAATACCAAGCCCTCCTCTCATCTTTTCGACTCCAAAACCATACTCAACGAAGTTCTGGTCTCCTTACCTCCCAAGTAGTCCTTCCAAGGTGCCACCAAGCCCTCAAGGTCCCAACCATTGAGTTTTAAGAGTTACGTTTTAAGGTAAGGGATCCGACCTCTCTCTTTCATTTCAAGTAATCTCTTTTATGTCATTCCTTTTATGCTCCATGTTCTTATGTTGGAGGATGTTCTTTTATACTCCTCATACTTCCCTTTTCATGTTCATATAATGAGAGATCCCCTCTTACTCTCATTATTTCGTTTTATGAAGTTTTAAGTGGCGTCGTTAGGCTGCCGAAATTTTTGTAACGGATTCTTTCTCCCTTCTCATTTTTCAAGATCTATTTTCATGTAAAGTATTTCAAGTTCCTTTTTATTATGTTGGGGTATGATCTCTAAATTTATCATACTGGACTCTTATGTTCATATGATGAGATACCCCATTTTATCTCTTCAATTTAGTATTTTGAAATTTTAAGTGGCGCCTTTAGGCTGCCGAATTTTTAAGTGGTTCTTCACCCTTCTCGTTTTGAAGTTCTACTTTCATGTCAATTCTTTCAAGTTATTTTTTGTTATGTTGGGGTATGATCTCTATATTTATCATACTGATATTTTATGATCATATGATGAGAGACCCCATTTGATCTCTTCAATTCAGTATTTTGATGTTTTAAGTGGCGCCGTTAGGCTGCCGAATTTTTAAGTGGTTCTTCACCCTTCTCGTTTTGAAGTTCTACTTTCATGTCAATTCTTTCAAGTTCCTTTTTGTTATGTTTGGGTATGATCTCTATATTTATCATAATGATCTTTTATGATCATATGATGAGATACCCCATTTTATCTCTTCAATTCAGTATTTTGAAGTTTTAAGTGGCACCGTTAGGCTGCCGAATTTTTAGGTGGTTCTTCACCCTTCTCGTTTTGAAGTTCTACTTTCATGTCAATTATTTCAAGTTCCTTTTTGTTATGTTGGGGTATGATCTCTATATCTATCATATTGGACTCTTATTTTCATATGATGAGATACCCCATTTGATCTCTTCAATTCAGTATTTTGAAGTTTTAAGTGGCGCCGTTAGGCTGCCGAATTTGTTAGGGGATTCTTTCACCCTTCTCATTAATTTCAAAGTTCTACTTTCATGTAAAGTCTTTAAAGTTCCTTTTTAATTATGTTGGGGAATTATCTCTATATCTATCATACTTAAATCTTATGTTCACATGATGAGAGACCCTATTTGATCTTTGAAAATCATTTTTGTTGAAGTTTAAGTAAAGCCGTTAGGCTGCCGAACTTTCATAAGAGAAATCTAATTTTTGTCTTCCTTCCATGTTTTTCATTTCAAATGGTATGTCCTTGAAATTTCATTACCATGATCATGTATACTTCTTATTCTGTCCATATACTGTTTTATGGGTCATTTATGAATGTTTGACCCATTTTCCTTCTCATTTTAATGTCTTCTAATACCTCGTAACATAGCCGTTATGCTGCAGAATTTCCGTCTCAAAATGTCTCTCTGTTTTTCTAAAGTTCTTTTATATTATTAAGTGAATACCCAAAGCTCTTTCTTCTAAATGGGTATTCACATATATACCAAAATGTTCTATTTTAAATTATGGGATTTACATACATGAGACCCACCTTCCTTTTCTGTGGGTTTTAAAGTGACGTAAAGATCATGTCTTTAAAGTAGTTTTTAAAACGTTTTGATTATGAAATGAAACCCATTTATTTTATGATATATGGGTTATTTATGAAATTTTTGATGATGATATATGTGGTTCACATGATTTAACCACTAGAGATTACAATTTTCATGATACCTTGGTCAATAACCTTGGTAATTTTCAAATGACACCTTGGGGATGGACCTTGGTGATATGTTCATGATTGTCTATGTTAAATGATGTAGCCACATCTTCAAGTTATGGAAAATGTTATTTTTATTATGAAATGCCTCATGATTTCTTTCTCAAGCCTTAAAGTTCTTTTCATGTCCTTATTGAAGTATCTCAAGTTCACATGTAAAATGTTCCTCTTGTTTCCCTTACTGGGCCTTCTGCTCACCCTTTCTTTTGATGTATGTCCCCGGGTTATGAGATGCAGTAATGAACCTAGGATGAACTTAAGGAGAATCCTTTCAAGTGATTAAGAAGAATGTTTTATGTTGTTTTCATGTTTTATGTTCCTGGTTTCCAAGACACTAGACCTTAAAGATCCTCAGTTTTGTGTAATGTAATGAATGTTTATGTTATAAAAAGGCGGTATGCTATACACAGTGGCCATCTTAACTGGAATATATTTGGCCAAATATTGATTTAATATCTTTTTTTAGATTCTAGGGTATAATACCCAATGATAAAAAGAGTAGGGATAATATAAAGTTCATATAATCATTAATAAGTTGTTCAAAATGTTTTCGGAATTCATAAAGTGGATAGTGTTGTGCTTGTATGGAATATTGTTATCTACTTACTACCATTACTCAATATTAGAGGTAACTATCACTGTTCCTAGCACCTACTATTGAAGTGTCGGAAATGGCCATCCCCTATGAATATTCATCCTCAATTTGGAAAGTTTTTATAGTGGATTATTTTCAAGATTCATAACCAATTTTGAATGAAGGGGATATGATAGGGTAGTTTTATGGTTAATGTTGTTCAATGAGTTAGGTGTGAAATTTGTGAATTATTCTGCCCACTGCTACAATTTCATGAAAAATAGTGTTAATCATTTTCATAAATTTTAAAAGACACTATTAAAGGAAACCATTTATTACTGATTTTTTAAATATTGATAAAAATAACCATTTATCATATATTTTTTACCATTTATTAGAATTATATTCATTACTGATAAATGGTGAAAATTATCATCATTTTTTAACATTGATAAATGGTACCCTTCATGATATAACTTATATATGTATATATATTGATAAATATGATATATACATTCCAATGAATATATATATATATATCCATTAATATAAATATATAATGTATTTATTTAATTATTTAATTGTGATTATTTAAAATTATACATTTTTACATAATTACATAGGTATATTATAAATAAGAAGTGTATATAAAAATATATAAATACAATAAATATACATCATATTTTAATTTATATATCTATTTTCATACTATAAATTTTATTATTTACAAACATATTTATAATTATATGTGTGTGTTTGTGTCATTACATATATTTACATATATAATTATATTATAATCTATATTATAAAATATATTAATAAGATGTACATATAATCATTTTAATATTTTAAAATATATTAAAATAATATATATATATATATATATATTTGATTAAAAATTTATTATAGATTTTATTTTCATAATTTATGCTAAAAGTTATTAGTTAATTCATATCAAGAAATAATTCATTTTATAATTTATTTAAATACATTATAAAAATACCTATGCAGTCACAATATATTATAAATGTATTTAAGAACGTTATATATATAAAAATACACTATATAAAAACATTATAAAACATTATATAAATATACATATTCAAATTTATTTAAATATATATTGGGTGTGTGTGTGTGTGTAATATAAGTATTTATGTATATTTATATTAATATACGTAAATAAATATAAATAAATATTGATATCACTATATATAAATGCATATACATATACATATATATATATATATACACACACACACAAACATATGTATATCATTATATAAAAAAAATAACAACTTGTGCAAATGGTATGGGTAGTTGTAGCGACCCAACATTTCTATTGAACCCAATAAAATATTTTAATCAATACTTTATTATGTGATCACACTATTGGGTAAAATTTCACAGTGTTGTGGGTGTTCAAGAAATATATATATTATTTTAAAGTATATTAATATTTATAAAGTGTGTAGAAATGAGATAAGTCCTCAATATCTCGTAAACGGGTACATAGATAGAAAATCCATCATCGTAGTTGGACATGGGATGGGGTGTTTACCTTAGAGACACATAATTGAAATTTTTATTTTAGGCCCTAGACCATTATTGTTTTATATATTTAGTAAAACTTACTAGTTTACTGAATTATACCCTATAAATTCATAATTAACTCCTCTAATTAAGGTTTACCAGCACTTTGAAATAAACCATAAGTAAAATCAAATAGTGGATTGGGAGCTTGTTCTTTGAGGAATCGACATCAGAACTTATATTATGCATGTACCATGAGAGAACATCAAGTGAATCATAATGTGGGGAATTTTTTTTTTCTTTACTTATTCTCCGTATGATTTTAAATAAATCTTTGTTTTGTGTTATTATTATTTTGATAATTATTATGACATTATTATATGATTATTATTATTATTATGGTTTTTTATTTAAAATGTTGTGATATGTGAATGGATCGTAATGGGGAACATTAATGGAGGAGTAACACCAATGGTTGGGGCATCACCATCTCTTGTGATCCCCACTTCTATGCCACTTAGTGATCTGTGTGTCCAGATACCATCCCAAGGCTGGTGTGGTGTGACAAAGGGTGGATGGTCACTCCAAATGGCACTCGAATCTCTATATACTTTCCATTTCTCATCCCCACATTACACTCTATCACCACACGTTTCTATCATCCATCAATGTTTGTCAAATTTCATAGTCTGATTATAACATCCACAAACCCACATTCCCAAATCTGGTGATAAAAACATAGACTTTGCATTTCTAGGTTTGATATTGAAAATTTTGGCCCAATGTTTTCCATCCAAAACATAAAAAATCAAATGAAAATATTGGATGACATACATAACCCATCCAAAGGGACCAAAAAATATTTTTACATACATTTTAAAAAATGGAAGATCTTTATTGAATTATCCATGTTAAAGTAGATATTTGATAGAGAAGAAAGAGTAAGATCATGGTAAATAAATCCCACATACCGTCAAGGCTCAACGATGAAGAAGTAATGACTCAAAACTCTATTTCCATATGGAAAATTAGAAATAAGATCACATAACTCATTAAATTATTTTACTACATGAGAAACATTTCAAAAGGTGATAAATATGATCTGATCCCATAAGGGTTAATATTTTGAATTCATTGATATAAAATAGTTTTTTTACATTAGTTCTTGTTTTTTTCCTTCATACTCTCTAAAAATCCTTCTCTAACCCCATTTAAAAATAAAATGGACTATTATTCAATATTAAAGTTTAAAATCATGTTTTTTTCAATCCCCTGTACTATTTAAATGAAATTTATTTGGTAGTTTTTTTATTCTAGATTAGCTGTGAGTTGGGGATGTTGAAGTGTCGACAATTGTCATGTTTTCGTTCATTCCCTTAGATATATTTTCTTTTTTATTTGATAGAATCAGAATTCCCTTTGTTTTACTCACATTATATATGATATAATGGTTTGGGTAGTGTAATGAAGTGTTACATGGTCACGACCATGTGAGTGGGAAGAAGGATTGAGGATTTTCACTACATGAGATTAACTTATTTTGGTTAAGTGTTTCTTATATATTAGATCATGAGGTTTTGTGGGGTGATTAAATATTTCTAGGTAAATCCATCATTAAAATTGGAATATAAAGCCAATAAACCTTCTAAATAGTGTGTTATAACATAATGATGAACTCAATGTAATGTTGAGGGATTTAAGATTCTAGATCCTCCACTGAGTATGAGTGATGGTAAAAGTAATTCATTTATAGTAAGTAATGGGATAAAGTACTAATCCACCCAAGGAACACCATTTATTTCCATTAATATTTTAATTCTTTTATTTAATTTATGTGTCCTTTATAAAACCAAACCCACCATTTTCTTTATTTTCAAAAATAACAATAAAATGTAATAATTGAACAAAGAATTGTGACTAATTTATAATGTCATTCAAGATAAAACATATGGTCAGCACCCATATTGTATTCTATAGTAATTATAAATAAATCTTTGATTAAATATCTTATGAGAATATTTCTCACTTTTATATGTGGCACTATTACCATGGGTTTGTTACTCATTGTCCTTTTTCATTCTATGAATATTTCAATTAAGTTTTTTTTTAATTCATTAATATACTAAGTATCACCCACATAGTCCAAATGGATCATTAAAACCCAACCCTTTACAATTTGGGTGATCTAATTTAAATGATTAGTAATATGTTGAAACATTAAATATGTATCCTATATTTTAGTCTAGAAATTCTTATGATAATAAATTTCTCTAAAAATGTTAAGGAGATCCAAACCCATGATACCAAAATCCAATGTACAATTCTGGATGGGGAGGAGAGGATAAAATAATCAACTTGGATAACATCCAATAATAATGGGCACACCAATAATAATTCCAACATCTACTATTCAAATATTTTAAAGCCAAGCTGGCCACTTCTATGATATAAATAGAGGAGTATCAATAATTTGAAGGCATGCAGATAGTAAAGAAGAGAATAGAATTGATCCACAAGACCTTTAAATGTAGATAAAATAAAGGTAAATAGAAGAAGTATTTAAATTTCATCTATTTATTTAGGAGTACATTAAAATTGTTGAAAAATAGTTATAGACTCCTTTATTTATAATAATTTTCTCTCTTCTATAAGAGATAAAAACGAAAATTAGTTTTATAGTTGATGTAATAATGGTTGGTAAAGCATATATTTATGAATAATTGGAATATTTTATATGGTAAAAAGTGAAACATGGGCTTCCATGCTTGAATAATAAATACTTTTCTCAAATCTTAAAATATTTGGATAATATAAAACAAATAAGGGTGTGGTATGATTTAAATAAAATAATAAATATCATCTAACTTCAAAAATTTCAATCAATTTCTTATAGGTATTAACCAGAGATGAATAATAAAATATTGGTTCACCTGTGAGAGATTACATAAATTCATATTAAATTAATTTAAAATTTCATTAATATATATTGAAAAATATTCTCCCTTGGTGATGAAATTATATAATTAGTACCATGAATTAATTTAATGCAATAATATAATGATAATCCCATATATGAGGTGTTTTGAATTGAAGGAAAAGTAGTTTAGTTTATTCTCTTACCAGTTGAGGTAGATAAAGGATGCATGGGAACTAATCTATAGAGTGGAAGCTGATGAGAAGGATGGACCACTATTCATCTTCCCACCCCAAACACATCATGTTTATGTCACTAAAAATGGTATTATCACACAATAATCTACTTAATGAATCCTAAATAATAAGTTTATAAGAAATTGTGGAATCAACAGAATGTGGTGGTTCCTTTAAAAATTATCTCTATATTTTTATGGGGGATAAAATCTAAAACCTCATCTTTATATGGATTAAAAACATATCCCATGTTATTATGGTTAAACCAAGTACATATTTATAATTATATTACATTTTTTTCTTTTATTAAGTATTATTATTTAGCTAGTTTTTATTTTTATTTTTTGTAAAGGAAAATCGATATTTGATTTTATTAAAGTCCCTTTCAATAAAATTGTGTTTTTAACCTTTTCTATAAGTCTGGTTGTATACTTCCATAATTTATATTATCTATTTCATATCATAATCTTCTAATAATATTAAAATATTATTTAATTAAAATAAATTCAATGAATGAGAGAATATTAGGGGTGTATCATACTTGTAAGATTATGTTTTCCATTTTAGTTATAATTGAGTTTAATTAAACACCAATACATGTTGAACCTTGGATCATTTTTGGTTGTTTATTAGCTTATTTTTAGAATCCTAATATGATTATTGGTATGATTTTATTCCTTAAATATTTATTTATTGTTAAAGTAATTTTTATCAAATATATTCCTTTTTTATGATAACTATACATTTCTAAATATACAGACATGAGAGGTTTATAAACCTTTTATAATTATTATTTTAAATTCTATTATTTAATGAGAGATCATCTATTTTGTTTTAAAATATATAATTTTATTTAGTTTATTTTCCCAAAATCTCAGAATTCATAATTTCTTAAAATGATAAAATATTTTTTTCTCTCAGCAAACATTTTGAACACTATTCTGAACACCAAGAAATTTGATCCCTACAAATCCATATGAACCCAGAATGACCTTGGAAGGAGCCACATTACAAACTAAATCTCATCTGACCTTACTTTTTTTGAAACTCATGTAAACATTGAAAGATATGTGTCATAGGATATTATGTTTTATGGGATATGTGGAAGCATAACATTTCTATGAGAAAGTATCATAGGTAAAATACATCAAAATGGGTGGTGTATTCACACCAATTATTGAAATTTATTTTATTTCTATAATACACAAAAAATTTATTGAAAAAGATAATGAAAAAAATAAAAATGAATTAAGGTAGAATATTATTGTTGTTAAAAGGTTTATCCTTTGAGTATTGTGGCACCTTGGAAGCACAATCCTAGGACCGGTGCTAAAAACATATAATTTAAAATTGGATTCAATAACAAGTTAGATTAATAAAATACAATCTTATAGATATTTCAATAATTTAAGTATTAAATCTCAAAATAATCACATAATATCAATAATATAAGGTTTATTGACTTATAGGATCAAGTATATAAGAAACGTATTATATGATACTTGTGAACATTTCTCTATAATTAAACCATAGCGCACCCTTGTATAGACTCTTGATAGGTTATACTCATCTTCCTAACCTAGGGAATTAAAATAAAAGGGGTGAGCATAAAGAATTAGTAGTGGAAAACTTATTTACATGTCATTAAGGGTTAGATCATAATAATATGAGAAAACTTGAGCATAAGAGAAGTATATTATTATGAATAATATGGAAGAATAAGAGTTTCCCAAAACTTGTGATATTGGAACTTGTAATCTCAAATGAACAAACATATACCATGATATAAGTGTGTAGGAAAATTAACTAGATCCACATAGAATAGTAATAAGTATATAACCTAGAAATGTTGCATAAGATTACTAATATTAAATGATAACCTGGTGGAGAAAGAATCACATCCTGATTCTCATAATATAGTGGAGCATAAATCTCTATATGATTCCCATAAACAAAGAGGATCAGGCATCACTTCCTGATTCCCATAAACATTGTGGAGAAAGAACCAAATCCTAATTCCCATAAGCATAGTAGATAAGGAATCAATACTAGATTACCATAAACATATTGAATTATGCATCACTTCTTAATTCCCATAAATATAGTGGATTAGCCATCACTACCTGATTCCTATAAACATAGTCGAGGAGGTATAAATTCATGATTCCCAATGTAGAAGGAACATTAATAATCAATTCCCATAATTATATCATTTGAGGTAAATTTTTACCAAATTAATTTAAGGGTTATATGAGTACCACCCATCACATAATAATCATATATTCATATATTTTCCTATATAACATGAAAAATTTAATATCACATAATTAACCTGTGGAAAAGAGATGGGTATCCTGAAGAAATTCATAGAACATTTCATAATACATCTAGAAAAATAAGGTGGATGGTGTCAAAATAAAACCCCCTAGTATATCATAAGTAATGTTAAATTTTATTGAAATAAATGTAAAATAACCATTTAAGATTGTTGGATAAATCACTTTGAAAATAAGAAGAAATAAACCTTTTTAAAATGATTGAAAAATTATTAACAGTGTTTCATTTAAAATGAAATTCATTGTTCCTTATAATTTTTTCAAAAATTTCCCTTTAAAAAAATGGTGTTTTAAAAAAAATAAATTTTATAAAATAAATATGTTATAAAAACATTCTTTTAGAAGACATAAAAACACTAAAGAAATATTTCATAAAAAAGCCTTTAAAATCCCTTTTAAAATCATTTTTTAGAAACAAACCTTTACTTTTAGGAAATTAATCAATATTTCATTGTCCATTCTATATAATTAAGAATTAAAATCATTAATAAAACCTTTTTTAAATATTTAAAGTAACAATTTTAAATAATAATTCTCATAATTTTGAATGAATCCATAATAGAGTTTTTTAAAAAAATTACTATGTGTGTAAAAGACAATGTTATGGATTGCATTACAAATCATTTTCAAAAAGGTGAATAAAAAACATTTTAAAACATTTACTTTTTTAGATGATTTTTAATAATGGTTCCTTGAAATGGACATATGTTTTTTCAAATGAAATTTTTAGTAGAAGATAAAACATATAATCATGAAAGGAACACCTTTTCAATGTTAAAAAAACTTTTTTGAAAACCAACATCATAAAGAGGGATAATAAAAAATCCTCTTCAAAATAGGAAAATTGAAATATTCAGGACACATGCGATAAAACATAATTATGTTTCCAAAAATAAAAGATAAAATATATGGGAAGATAAAATATTGACATTGAAACAAAATCTCTATTAAAGAGAATAGTAATTATTCTTAACAACATTATAATTTAATGGGAAAGAAATTCATCAAGAAGTAATATTTGAATTAAAAAAATTAATTTTCCCTTGAAATAAATACAATGGTTAATATAAAATAATATGGTGAAATAACCAAAACATATAGATAGAAATTTATTGATTAAATATTATAATTCAAAGAAAGGGGGTGTTAGTTAACAAAATTCATTACCACTTTGTTATAAATTGAATTGTAAACCAATAAAAGGTATAACATTAGATTGATTATTAAATAAATTTATTTTCATTAATTACATGAAACAAATAGATTTATTTTTAGTATATACACCACAAAAAAATAAGTGGTGAATATTCCATAAGTGTGAAAGAATGAAAATTGAGAGTAGAATCCTTTACGGCTTTCAAAACTTTTTAATAGAAACCCTTTGAGAGAGTGTGATTTAATTTGAACTTAATATACCATGAATAAAAGATAATTCATTATATTATTTATCCTATATTTAGTATAGGAACCATAAAAATTAAATTAGATGAAAAATACAAATAATGTCTCAAAAAAATAAAATTGAGACAAAGTACCCTTACCTTATATTCCATCCTAATTGAACACACTCTATCTTCCCATATAAAAATAAATAAATCCAATACCCACTTATTTCATATCCTTATTCATATCTATTACATTTTATATTCTTAAATAATAATTAGTAATTACACATTTTCTAGTTAGTTACTGTTTATTCTCATCATTAGATGTTTGTAATTTTTATTGTTTTACACATTATTTATAATATTGATGTCAATACCTATTCATTGATACTAAGTTCATAATTTATATGTTTGTATATTTTTTATAAATACATATAATGTTCCAATTTCATTCCATGAGAGTTTCATTTAAGTTTATTGGAGATGGAATCACTAGTGTTCTTGTTTCGATAATTTTTAATGAACAAAGGGAGGTGTGCCAGTAATAAGTTATATATTAATATAACCTTCATAGAACCATAAAAAAATATTATATTTTTATTTATATTTAATAATAATATTACTTAGGATTCCTTATTCATCCATGATTTTAATTTATATCATTGTTCACATAAGTGGTTAAACTGACC
This sequence comes from Viscum album, assembly GCA_963277665.1. NCBI lineage: Eukaryota > Viridiplantae > Streptophyta > Magnoliopsida > Santalales > Viscaceae > Viscum > Viscum album. Next base: position 1,542,618,629 of record OY728155.1, on the reverse strand, counting down.
CAAAATAGAATATATTATAATCTATGGGTAAGTTAGATAAAAAAGTGATTCCTTTGGAATAATATCATTATTATAGGAGTATAATTATATTATTTATAATTTATTAATTTTTTTGATCAGATATTAAAATATTTTTATAATGAAGAAAATTCTAGATGAAAAATTAAATATTCTACTTTATGGAGGCGATAGTTTGCATATACACACTAGGGACATTCTCATTTCATATAGAATGGAATATAGGTAATAATTGGTGTATATTTTATGTATCTTATAATAATTATATATCATATTTATTCATTAAATAACCCCATTTAAAACTACCATATAATGAGGTTATTAAAAATGGTTCACGTCATTTATTGAAGTGGTGGTCCGAAAGTAAAACAAGTGACGTTTTCATTTTTCGAATGTTTGAAAGGAAAAAAGAAAATAGTTATCCCATAAACATAATAAAATTACAGTATTATATTTATTTTGATAAAATTATTTCAACATGATTATAGTATATTTTGATGAGGTGGAAGATGAAGTAAATAAAAACAAATTAAAAATAAGTAATTCATAATTTTACATAAGAGATAGTAATAACTCCTTTCCCAATTGAATTAAGGTTTTCATAAGTTGTTATTTAGGATAAAAAGAACTATATGATTTTATATGATTTCTGGGGATTTATTTTTTTCTAGTTTTTTATAATAAAAGAGGATTTTGGTGTGAGGATAAGTGGAGTAGTAGACTCTCAATTTCAATGGGAGAGGAGTGGAATATTTATAACGATATAAAAGGTAAAGTTACTATAAAAGGGTCAAGTTGTCCTAAAAATTGAAAATAAAAGAGTTTTTAAATGTTTAAGGTAGATAAATCCTCAAAATTACATTTTCACACATGTTTTAATGTCTTTTACTCTTAGAGTTTTCACTTTTACAATTTTTGGTTGTCATTGTGGTCACCATTTTTTACCAGAGCAATTTAGTTTTAATGACCTATAATAAAATGGCACATTTTAAAATAATTTAAACTTATGATTTCAAATATTAAATCAATTTTTAAATTAAAATTTCTAAGGGTAATAATTTTTGTTTTAATATTAGTACACATTACACATAAAATACATTTTTTTAAAAGTGTATTTTTATGTATAAGAATAATATTTTGGATAAAATTATTATTTTTTATTTACATGAAATTAATTGGTTTATTATTTACCAAAAAAATTTATTTTATCATTAATAATATTCCAAAACCTAATTATTCCAATGGAAAACATAATTAAAAGAAATAAACCCAAAATATTTTTTATCGAAATAAATATTACTTACCTTCCAAACTATTAAACATATGTTTTATTAATTAAGAATATTGTTTTTATTGAATATTTATCTACATAAAAATATTAATGTTCATAGAATATTATTTATAAAAATTTTAATTCATTATGAGATCATGATAAAGTTAAAAAACATATTGTAATAATAAAAACTGTTTTTCCCTATTCACCTAAAAATCAATATTTTTAGAAAAATAAAATAATCATACTAAGATAATTTTATCAAGATAAATTCAAATAATAATTTTAATTAGTAAAATTAATATTCTATAATTTATAAATATTTCAATTAAATTAAAATACGAAAATATAAATAAAAAACTATTTTTATAGAACAATAAACATTTAATCATCAAATATTATTTAACATTTTCCTACAAATTTATAATTAAATGAGTGTTAGTATATTATTTTGGAAAATTAATTATTACAATAATTATATTTTTAAATTGATAAATTTAATTTATTTTTCAAAATACACATCACTTTATAAATATATCTTTTAACATTTAATATTTTTAATCACATTTCGTTAATTATTTATCTTCTGAAACTATAATTTAATTAATAGATCAGTAATTTTTTTAAAATAATAATAACATGAAATGAACTTAAATATAAATTTTTATAATAAATCAATTTATTTTTTTATTTACCCGTAGTTTTGTTATTATTGTAATTTTCTTATTGATTTTTAAGATCATATTTAATTATTTTAATATAGTATGTCATCATCCATTTTAGTTTGGTGTTTTTTGTGAAGAATGTTTTAAAACAAAATATATTTTTTGAAAGGTAATATATATATATATTAAAATCATGGGGTGTTATATACCCCCCCTAAAAAAGTACATCCTATCAATTTAAATTATATCACACTAAGGAAACTAGCTTGGGGACCCATAAGAATCTCAAGATATATATTCTACAAATATGTCAACCTCACAATCTAATATACTAGGAGCTGCATCATTTCCGAGAATATAATAATGTATTGATATTTTACTATATATCAGCAATTTGTGTCAAATATGATTCCTTAGTAGGTTATAAGTGTTTATTGGGACAAGCCTTTCAAAGATTCATCTCCATGATCTTATTTCCAACCATATACTAAAACCAAAATGGTTATGATAATTTCTAATAAAATCAGAGTAAATGATCATATGAATATGAAAAACCAAATCTAATATGACTTCTCTAATGAAACATTCATTTCTACCAATGATACTTCTGGTTTAACTATGATATTTTTGGAACAACTCATAATTTCTAGGTTTCACATTATCAAATTCTTATTAGGTTCTCTAACCATACCATAAAAAGATGTGTGAATCCTTCATAATTGTTCATATGGTGAATGTGAAATAAAAATAAATTATCCCCCATTATTATAAAATTTTATTTTGAGTTAGGATTCTTTGCCGTGAACCGAGTGATGAATGAGTTAATATTTAATACTCATCTTTTAGTATTACCACCCCTAGGTACATTTTTTTCAGAGCATGCATCCACTTGTAGTATCCTAATAGGGTTTTATTACTATTTGAACCACACGATCTCTACATTAATAAAATTTAAGGTTTTTATCCTATAAATAGAATTATCCTTAGGTTTTTCATTAATGTTATCTCATACTAATCCCCAAAATGAAATAAACTATTCCTTAAAATTGATAAACCCTATATAGAAACTGAATGAGGTGCCCCAAAACTAAACTCCTAGGTTTGAAGCTAAAAACACATAATTGGAAACTAGATTTGATGCCCAATGAGATTAACCAAGATAAAATTACATGTATTTCAATAATTTAAACATTAAATCTCACAATAATTACACAATCCTAGTGATTGGACTTTCAGTGTCTTTTAAGAGAAGCTGCATTGGAAGCTTATTTTTTGATACTTGTGAACATTTATCTATAATTGAACTATGCTAGACCCTCTTCAAGATTCGTCATAGGTTATAATAATCTTCATAACATGGGGAATGGAATCATAATAAAGGATTCCGCTCAAACACTCATTAAGAGAAAACATATAAATAAGTCATCAATTGTGAGATCAAAAGAATATGCGGAAAATTGAGCCTGGAAAAAATATATTGTTAAGAAGATAATGGAATAACAAGATTTTTATATATGTCATGATAGTAGAACATGTAATTACACATTAATAAACATGTACTGTGTTATAATATTTTAATATAATAAACATTAGTTGTGGATTATAATTTTCATGAACTGATCCAGATCACCCATCAAACTAGGCACCTGACCTAATCTGTGAAAAGGCCTAATGGGAGTTTTATATCCCAATAGGATGGTGACAAGCACTAGGGACCCAAAAACAAACTTTGGGATTTATTTTTTCTCAACCTAAAATAAAAACAATTTCATTCAATGCATGAACAAGATAGACAAAAGAAACAATGAAATATGTAAAAAAATCGAATAGAAAAAATGATTCATCAACGACTACTCAAGCCAAACCCAACATATATAAACTACAAAAAAAAGTCCAAAGTACTCAGAAATGGAGAAATATACTCCATGTGGAACATGGGAAACACCCCATCATTTCACCACTAGATACCCATGACCATCTACAGTCCATGAAACCCTTTACCACACTGTAGTGATTTTCCATTTCCTGTATTAGATAAAACAAGGTCTACACACACTTGAGGCCATGTTTAGGGTATGAGCCAAATAATCCCAGTATGATCCAAAAAAATTTCCATAAATAGTTTTTTTTAGATAAATCCATATATAATCAAAAATAAAACATGGAATGATAAATATTTTCTCAATTTATATCAAAATAATTGAAATTAACATTTTATCAAATAAAAAAATCACAGGAAATTTTTTCAAATAAAATTAAAAAAAATCATTTTCCATTTATCAAGGCATGCATTAGTATCCTTATCCAAAACACCAAAAAATTATTATATCTAAGAATAATATAGGATTTAGCTAGCTGTGTTTCTTATATGGTGATCATTCATAACAATTGTAAATTAAACATCTCTCTGATATGCCTTCCAAAGGAGTAGAGGAATACCCCATTGTGTAATTCCCTCGGAAGATATCATGTAATGTAGTCCCTAAAAATCTATCCAAATGATAATATGTATAAAAATTTGGTGATTCCCCAAAACAATAAATGAAAATTCTTGAAACCAAGCCCCTAATTAAGTACCCAAGGATCCCATTTTTTATAATTATCAAAATATTTCAAATAGATTATCACAATTCAAGAAACAATTCCATAACCCTTTTCCCATTATCAAGACCATTCTTTGAAAACAAATATTTATAAAAATTTCAATGCTTTTATATAATCCTTCCTTTATAACTATTGAAGGGTAAATCCATTTTATGTCAATTTCAATTTAACATTTATTTAATAAATTATGTATCATTCCAATAAAAATTTATAAAACGATTTTAGAAACCAATTAGCACATACATATCATTAAATAAATACTTTTTTTGGAAAACACCTACCACAACACTTAAATCACACTACAAGAACTTGAGATCTACACTCAAAAAGAAAAGGTATCATAATAGGAGACAAGAGGAGGTCATAAACATAAATTCAATAACTTATAAGCCATATTTTCTGGTCATATGGTTAGAGGAGAAGAATATAAATCACATACCTCAACAAACATGAGATCTTGACCCTGACCAACAAGATCCGACCTCTTGGAACAAAAATCAAAACTTATCTATTAAAAATAAGTATATAAACAACATAGAACAATAAATTGGATAAATATAGCATTGAGATTTTTCTAATCACTGTGAAGAAATAATAATGGAAAAAATGTATTGAACATAAAAATTAGAAGACAACTGATCAATCTAGGATAAAAACTCCAATCAGAGATTATCCATATAGAAAATAATTCCAAATGGAAGACTATCTAAGGGACCTAGTCAAATTAGGTTTGTGTAGAGGGATTATGGAATAAACTTTTGTTTAATTGGAAATAAAATGTGATATTAACTTTAGTTTTTAGCCTATATCAATGCCACCAGTTTGTTGGTGGAGGCCCACTAGCTAGCAGAGGCCCTTGGACTTCCTCCTCTATGGTCAACCTACATTTAAAGGCCACCAATTCACCTCCTACTCCACCTCTCTAACCTAAAATAAAACCAATTAAAACATAAAATAGAGATGTTACTCATCCCATATATGACATTTTTCCCCATCATAGGGCTTTTTGTCCATGAAAATTCAAGCATAAGTGGGATGATTTGAAAATAAATGAAATCATTTCTCCCTTTATGATGTTTCATGACCTCAAGTCTCAATATACTTATATTCCCATTTATAGGAAACATTAACCAATATAATCCATTTCCCATAAAGTACATTCATCTAGGATTCAATGATTTAAAATGTATCCTTGACCACCAACACATCTAGTTCTGAAGCAGCTTCCTCCCAACTCAGAACATGGGATAGATTTAGGTGATATTTATTAATATAAGATATGTAGAACACATCATGAGTATTTTTAAACTAATATTGTATTTCCAATTGATAATTCACCATTCCAACCCACACATTGTTCAAAAATGGTCCAAAGTATCTCATATACAATATTTTCTACTTCCCAAGATGATAGTGACCCAAATGAGGTGATACATTAAAGAAAACCTATTCCCTAATAGATAATTTCCAATTATGATATTAAAAGATGTCATAAAATTTTTGAAACTCTGAGTTATCACCAAGAAATGATTTATTACCTCAATCTTCACCAATATATTTTGGAAAACATTTATAGTAACTCAGGATTTTCATACATAAAAATTCCATATTTTTAGAAGAATATCAAATATATTTCATAAAATACATGCCTGAGAATTGTAAAGGTTTAGTATATTTGGAGACTTCATATGCAGTATTCTTATTTCATGAAAGGTCTTCAATGTATCCAATAAATATATTCTCATTTAGTAATCTTTATATAAATAACCTACATAAACATTTCTTTATAAACTAGAGAAATGGATCATAATAATGGGTGATCTTAGATGCCCAGTAAGGGTAATTATGGGAGATATAAATTGACGATCATAAGAAGGTAATGAGACCTTGAACATAAAATAAAAGATTCAAACCCGGCCTTTCAAATATCATAAGCATGATTCCTATAATAAAACATTATCATTTCAAATACATGCATCGTAAGAGTTAGAAATCACCATAAATAGACTATGTGACAAAAATTCATGTCTTATAAGTGTGTCACTAACATAATAATAGAAACCATTTAATAATACATGGGTAACTACAGATACCATAAATCATAATGGATTAGGCATCCCTATATTTTTATATAACATAAAGGGTTAGGGATCACACCTATTTCCCATTTTGGTTTTAGAAAATTAGATTGTTTCCCATATTGGATCAAGCACATCAACCTGTTTCCCATAAAAGATCATGAAAATGAGATTGTTTTCCATAATTACCTCATGAGATATAAATCTTTACCAAATGAATTGGAGGGAGATATAGGCCCCACCAATCATATAATCTATACATTTGTGTGCTATAAAATCATTTAACATTCATCATATCAAAATATCATAACTCATGGAAATAAATTGGGTTTCATAAACATTTCAAGAATCCATCATAACATAACCATTTAAAAAATAAATGAGTTTCATAATCATATCATTGTCATAATCATAAACATAAAACATCAATATAAAGAATGAGTATGGTTCTGTTGGATCATATCCCTAATAAAACCTAAGAAACACAAAAAAACATTTATTAATAGAAATTATATAAAATATCATTAAAAAATTCTTGAGTAAAATGACCTTTTCATTTTGAAATCACATATTTAAATTATAAATATTTCTCAAATATTAAATAAAAAAATTATTTGAAAATAACTTTGAAAAATTATAAATTTAAATGTAAATAATTTTTCATCTATTATGGTGAAAGATTTAATTCATGAAATAAATAATAATACATAGATTCCTTTAATATGTTTTGATAAAAATTTATAATGACCTCATTAAAAAATGATAAGAAGATTCCATTTCACCTATTTTTAAAAGTAAAACATGGTAAAAATTTATTTAAATAGTCATTGAAATAATACTAAAAATTTACTTTAAAATATTTTTAGAAAACATGGACATAGAATAAAAAATATTTTTTACTAAAGAGAGAAATAAAGTCCTTTAAAAACATTAGTTCGGTCTCTTTAGTTCTTAAAAAGATAAAAATGAAAGGAAAAATATATTCTCAAAAAATAACTAATGTATAAGAATATATATTCTTTTCATGAGATTTATTCCATAATATTTCATCATTCATTACTTGATCCTAATTAATCCCAATAAACGATGAGATTATAACAAAAATTCTTACTACTTTAGTAAAATCTGAATCATTAGGCCCATGAAAGAGATAAACATATAATGATTTATAATCCACATAAATTTCATAATAATAATCATAAAATACATTCGTAGGTATTATATACACCATATAAAGGAAACAAGTTGTGAATATGGAATGTTTCTCATAGCAATAAAAGTAAAACAAAAATCCCTTACCATATGTCTCAAATTTATTTGAACAAATTAGGAAACAATATATAATAAATATTGGTTTAATATACATCTATTATAGTACCATAATCATATATATTTCATGCTATATATTATTCAATTTTTACATTTTTCTTACCCATTTATTAGCAATTTCTTGTTAAAATCACATTTCGGGAAATAACTGCTTCATTTTTCCTCTATGTTTTTGTTTGGTATTGTTGATAATTTTACTTTGATCATGGTTTCATCATATATAATATATTAAACATAATATTTATTTCATATATATTCATTATATATTCATTTAGTATAAAATCTATGGTTTATAAGTAGAAAATGAATTACACTGTTCACGGAGATGGTTGGCCATACATATGCATGAACGTTGTTTCAATTTTCTTGATAGATGGAATGAAATAAATTAAAATATTAATTCACTAATAAAGAATAATTTTTAAATAATATAAATCATATATATTCATAAAATTTATACTTATTACCATTCATTTGAAAATAAAATGAAAAACATATCACATCACTTCATGGAGGTGTTAGTCCACACATACACTTGAGTGAGGTTATTGTTCTCAAACAGATTGGAAGGGGAAAAGGTAGATGTGATGTTATAATATATTAATTATAATTATGTAATAAATATCATATACATGTATTAAATTCATAATTTTATCTAATATTGAGAGGCATCGATGGAAAACGAATTACAGCAGTTCGTGAGGTGGTAGTCCACCATACACATGATCGAAGGTTTTGTTTCCCATTTTATGGAAGAGGATATTGTTTTGTTATAATATGTGAATAGATTCACCTGATGGTTTTATTTTTGGGGATTCAATGTATTGTAGAATCATCCAAGTCACTTTTTATATTTTTATCTCTAATAGAAACTCCCAACAACTCCCACTTCCCTAACTGGGTATGGAACTTCATTCCAAGGGTAGGTGGTCTTTTGGGGTTTTAGACCCAACAGTGATTAGGATATGTTCAAGAAGGTTTGGTTCATCACATCCTTTTAGGGTAAAATTTTTTCTTACACTGGGACACTTTTATAGATTTAAGATATGTTCAATAATCTCTTATTAATCCCGATATCGAACCAATTAACCTAAAAATGATTAAGTGTTGAAGCATTCCATTTGAAAAGGGAGGAATACTAATGATTCCATTATAATTTATCCATAGTTACTCATCTATATACCATTATCAGGTAGCTGATTATTTTTTGAAGAAAAATAACTGGGAACTCTAGAATTTATGGTCATCTAGGGGGGTGATTAATACTTCGAGGATGGTATTGAGCTATTATGTGGCATCCTAAATATCCAGTTTACTATAGGAATAAAAAAACTCATAGTTAATTAAACCCATTATGTTTAATTTCATTTGGAAAGGATATTTATTTTGGTACTTATGAACTATGTAGTGATCTTGATCCTTTGGGAGGCATCCTACATATTCTGGTTATGGTAGGAATCAGAATCACCATAGTTTGTTCATTCCCTTGGGACTTTCCCGGAGGTGGATGCCATAATATGGGGGTAGTCCTATTATGCCATTGAAAAAATTTCACACACTAATTTTATAGCAACCCATAATTTACATAAATTCATATTAATTTAGAATTGAAGTATATTCATTACAACATATAACAAAACCATTTCAAAACTGTATAGGTATAGTGTCTTTAGAAATATATACTTATAAACAATTAGTTCATAAAACATCTACATTGTCTCTCATTTAATTCACCATAACTAGACTAAAATTTGGAATATCATTCTTAATACCCTTCTTTATGACATGGGGAAAAGAAAAATATGAAAGGGTGAGATCAAATTATCAGTATGGGTAAACAAAGGAAACATCAATCATATCTTATTATTAGGATCATAACATTTGAAAATCTTATCCTGTATATAAAAGATCATAATATCATGTCATAGGATAAATCATAAAAGTGAACTATAATCCCAATATTCATAACATAGGAAATAAAATTGTGTGTTATATACACATAATCATATAAAATCAATTCATATTGGTCAAGGATCGTTTCTAAGACCATCATAGTGGACAAATTTCATTACTTAACCAAGCTCACTCCTCATTCTAGCCTTGTATTACTGAACCGAAATTACATGTTGTTTAGGTCATGTCTATCTCATGATATATAAATCAATACCAAATTAATTTTATGGAGATATAGGTCCCACCCATCGCATAATGAAACCATTCTTACGTGTGCCAAAATATCATAAAAACATTCACTATAGCGTAACCCATGAAATAAAATTTGTTTCTTAAACATCCGACCATCATAACATAAAAAATATATGGATTTTATTAAAAAAATAATTCCATCATTTACAAATGAAATAAAATTAATATAAGGGATTTAAAAAAAAACCTATCTAATATTATATGGAAAATAATTTTGATAAAAAACTGGAGCTTCATTCCTGAGGAAAATATCCTTTATTCTTCAAAAGAATGTTTTCCTTCCTCAAAATACCACACAATTTTAGAAGAAACTATTTTATGTGATAATAACATTTTAATATTGTAGGATAATCTTAAATGAAAGAAATAATTTTAAAAACATAAAAACCCATTCATGTTGTACAAGTAAAAAAACATTCTTCTCATACTTTTTCTAAAAAAGTCAAAGACAACCTCGTACTGAAATCAACAATAGATTTCATTCATACAGTTTAGTAAAAAATTAAAAATGGGTAAAATTTAATTTAAACAATTGATTATGGATATAAATAATATTTTGAAATACATATTTAGGAAACATTATCATGGATGGTAAATAACCCCCAGTTAATACCTACAAATAAACAATCTCGAATAAAAACAAGATTTGAAACGTTATCCCTTACCTTACGTTTGATATGATATGCATGTATTATATCATCCAGTATAAGGATTTAAATAATTTTACGGATTTATTCCAGAATCATAATCATTTTTATGATATCATTTATAACCGTAATTTCATCCATTTGTTTGTAATATTTCATTGTTACTTGTTATTCGGGTATTAACTACTTTATGTTCTTATGCATGTTTTATCTGATAAGTTACTATTAATTTATTTAGGTTATAGTTATATAATTTACATCATGGTATTAGTATAAAATATATCATATTTATTCATTCAATTCATCTATATATTCATGATTTAATGACGATTATGTAGAACGAATCACATCGCATCGTGGAGATGATAAGTCATACACACACACGAGCGATGATATCATTACCATAATTGTTGAATGGTATTGAATTGGATGGTTTATAATATCTCATAATTATTATCATTTTATAATAATCAAATTTAGTTATTATTTCCACCATTATACCCATCCAAGTAATGTGCTGGTGAAAAAAACATTACACCACGGCGTGGAGCCGGTAGGTCGTGCGTATGCACACATTGTGATTTTCATTTTCCAATGTATGGATAGAAAGTTAAATAGGGTTGTTTCATATTTATAATAACATATAATTATATGAGTGATAATTATGTTATTATTTTATAATGAAAAAACTAATGAATATTAAGTAGAACAAGAAAAAAATTGAATGAATCAGTATAAGAGATTACCTCTTCCTCGACGTGCCTCCTTTAAATTTCCTCTTAGGTCACTAGAGTTGGTCTTTGAAGAACACTAGAACCTCTATAATTAAAATATGGAAGTTTATAAGGAAAACATTCAAGGGATGGATGATCTTTAAGGCTTAAAATTAAGTTAATAGGTGAGGGAGGAGGTTCCCTTTTATAATTGGGTTGAGGGGAACTTTTTGAAACCTAAAAAATATTAATTTATAATAAAATCAAACCCCACTTAAAATCCTAAAAAATGATCCAATTTCTATTATGTGAAGATATAATTTTGTAATATCATGATCCAATAAAATTTAGACAATTTTTTTATGTCAATTTAATCAGTATTATTTTAATTAACACTTAGTTATTCTATTTAATTTTAATTGTGGTAATAACATTTTAAACATTTATTGGTTATAAATATTTACATATATAGAATTAATTTACCATAAATATAAATTTTATTAAATATTTGACCTTATAATTATCACTTTGTAATTTTCAAATATTTTTATGATTTTTAAATAATTTAATAATATTTTATTTTCACAACATATCAATAGTTTCAATTTTAGAATTATTCATTTATTTGACTTTAAAAAAATACATTCAAGAGATAAATTAAAAAATATATATTCAAAACACTCCTAACATGTTATAGTCACCTATAAAATTCATGGATCACATTAATTAGTTCATATGTTATTTATTTTAATAATTTTAAAACCATTTATTTGATATTTCTATTAATAAAATAATTTTTACATCACTATCGTGTAATCATTAATTGAAATTATTTAATCTCTAAAAATTATAAATAATTTTCTATGATGTAGGAAATTTTTTTATCTTTCTAGATACTATCTATTTTCTTATATTATGTCCTAGTTAAAAATATATTAAAATTAATATACGTATATAAAATGAGATTGTGACAATTTGTCGCATTCATTAGTTTTTATTAAATTCATGTCATATTCATAGATAAGTGGCCATAAAGTGATTAAATTTTAAAAATTAGATGAGAAGGGTAGAATTTAGTCATACAATATGATTTTTACAAGTGTTAATATAATTTTAGAATAGTATTTTTACCCTTAATTACCCGATTTACCTTTAACCCTGGTAATAAAAATAATTAACAAAGTAGCCCATTAATATAATTTGGACCAACTGATTAATAATATTGAATCCATTTTTAAAAAGTCAAAACACCGAATTTTTAGTAGTTAATTTAAAATTAATCTCGTTGGTGAAATGGGAAAATGGGTTATAAAAGTTAAAACATTACAAAATATTTAAATGTTTTTACCTATTAAATAATTGTATAATTAATGGTAATGATATAAATTAAATTGAATGATAAAAATATATTTTGTTTATAGTTTAAAACCATTAAATATAATAATTTAACCATTTAAATTATCTCGATAAAAAAGTTGTTTTTAATTAAAATTTAGCGTATTTATACTATTCATCAAAACATGAAAGTTATCAAAAAATATATCATAATTTTATCCAAAGTAAATTTTTATATACCATTTAAAAATAACATGTTTATGTTGTCATATAAAATTTATTAATGTGTAGAAATATCAATTTAAAATGGGTTCTCCATTCAAATGTATAAAATTAACCTTTTAAAAAAATAAGTTTTTATACATAAAATAGGGTTGTATTCATACCCTATGACAAAAATATTCATTGGATAAATATCAAAAATATTTTATTAATTATAAAACACATATATATCTCATTAATTTCATTAACAAAAGTAATAAAAATATCAAATTGATTTATATTTTTCAGAAATAATTGATAGCCATTTAATTCATAATGCATTTACATAAGTTAGTTTAAATTATTCATAATAACCTAACAGCTAGGCTATAATGATAATTTTATAATAATGTCATCTCGTGGTTTGTTTAAACTCGTGATTTTGTGGAAATCAAGCTACTAAATAATAACAATTATTTGAACAAAATATTTCATAAAACATCCAGCTGTTACAGATTTATCCCAGTATAGTGGAGATTCATGATAAGAATGATTTGATCATTGAAAATCCCTAGGCCCATGTGAGCCATGGTTGGTGTGAGGAATAAGATATATCAAGTGATCATTCTCCCCACATATGGATATGGGACATACTTATTAGAAAAATCCTGCATATGTCTAATATAGAGATTGGTCCTTATTCGGGAATCCAACATATCTTTGTTATACCAGGAATCAGAGTTATCAGAGTTCATTTTTATTCTTGATCCACTTGTGGATGAGGTAGAATGATTGGTCCATGTGAGTGATTGGGTCCGGATTTTTGGAATGTTGGAAATGATGCGGTACTCACACCGAAGTGGATTCCCATTTTTTGATCGACTATTATAGAGGAGTATTATGTATCCTATTTATTGCAGGAATCAGAGTTCTCAGAGTTCATTTTGATCAGGGCTTACACACTGATGTTTCACTAATATGGGGGGAAGTCATAACCTACAACTGATCAGATCTTACACACAAAGGTTTCATTAACATGGGACATCTATGCCAAGCCTCTTATTGGTTCTTACACACTAAGGTTTACCTTATATATGGAATATCATATTCTTTTACTAATATGGGATTACACGCTGAGGTTTCTCTTTTGAAATAGATCTAGAGCCTTAAGAAGGTTTCCTATGTATCCTAGTTATGGAAAAAATTAGAGTTGTCATTGTACAATTTGATTGGGGTTACACATTAAGGTTACCCTAACATTTCCAATGGACAAGGTTATCATGTCTCGGGATGTCTTCATGACATGGAATGATCGTCTTCTGAACAAATTATAATTTTCTTTATAACATGTTTTCGGATGTATGTACATTTCCTGGTTTCCTAATGGACCTGTCATAATATAATCACATGATTTATTTATACTTGTTCTTAGGATAGCATATAATCCAAATAGAATTTCTGGAGTCCACTATGTGACCACGGATGACATGTATGGGGGTGTCTCATGACCTAGCTGCGTAATCTGAGGGATGCTTAATGATCAAGGTTGAAATTTCTGGAGGGAATTGCAAGATTTTTATAACATATCTAGTGGGTGTTGCATAACATGGCTATCTTGTCTGTAGGATATCTCATGATCCAGGTTGACATGTCTGGAGGATGTCACATGATCTAGCTAACATGTATGAAGGGTGTCTCATGACTTGTATGACTTTTCTGGAGGATGTCACATGATCTAGGATGACATGTACTGTTGTCACCATGAAACCTAGTTGACTTGTTTAGGTGTCACCACATAACATGGGTGTTATGTTTGGGGGACATCGTAAGCTTTGTCTAGTAATCCCAGAACGTGTTAAAAGACTTGTGTGGCATACCCAAAAGGTGGTGTGTTACTCTCTTGACATGTTCAAGGGACATGACATGATCATCATAATATTTCGAGGGAGTGTCGTATGATTAGTGAGACATGTCCTAGTTTTTTCACATGATTTGGGTGAGTCATGTGAAGCTCGTGAGGATCAATTTATATGTTATTCACTTAATTATCATATCTTTTTAGTATTTATTCTATCCTTTATTACATATGTGCCGTAGGATTATCAACTGTTAAATTATTTTAGGTTTCATGCGACCCATACAACATGTGGGACCTCTTCATATGATCTGACTGGAATTATAAGAATTATTTTTCATGATATTTTGTGTTCATGTAAAGAATCTATGCATTCCACTTTACCTCTTAGGTTGTTCCGTAGTTTTGACCTGGTCGAAAACCTTTGTGATCAGGTGATTGGCCACTCCAATAATTCTTTTCCCACCAAAAAATTAGGTAGTTTTTTAGTGATGGATATTCACAACCCCCTCTAAATTCAATTAATAGGGGGGTTATGTAAAACCCCTGATAGTCATATAATTTAGAGGGGTTCACAACCGCTTCTAAAATTTTTAGCATTATTTTTTTAATATTTGGTTGGATTTTAGAGGTGGTTATTCCAAAACCACTAAAAATTTAATAATTAGTAGCATTATATATTCAGTTGGATTTATAGCCATTATCTATATATATAATATATTTGGATACTAGAGGATTTTTATAATGGAATTTTTTAAATAGAAATACATGGGGTTCACAACCCCTTATAATCTCTTAAATTAGAGGGGGTTTTGAACCACCTCTAATTTATGACATCACACAGGGGGTTCATGAACCACAATTAATCCATTAGATTAAAGGGGATTTTAAACACCTTCTACTTTAAGAAATTAGAGGGGGTTTAGAACCCCCCCCCCCCCCCCCTCTAGTTTTAATGCATTAGATGGTGGTTTGAATCTTGACTAATTTATGACATTAGAGGGGGGTTTGAACCCCCTTATAATTTTATATATTAGTGGGGGTTGTGAACCCCCTATAATTTATGACATTATATTGGGTTTTTAAACCACTCTAATTTAATAAATTAGAGCGGGTGCATGAATCACAGATAATCCCTTTTATTAGAGGGGTTTTTTATCCCCCTCTAAATTTTTATTTATTTTTCAAAATAAATATCATATAAATTCCAATTTTATAATATATATGTGTGTGTGAAAATGTGTATGTATATATATATTACATAAACACATTATATAAATGTATTTAAATTAATTTTAAATAAATATATATAAACAGATTATATAAATACTTTAGATAAATACATATACGTATAAAAATGTATACTTATATAAATATGGGTATGCATAATATAAATGTAATAATAAATATATTTATTCACATATATATAATTTATATACTGTTTTATAAATATAATACATTTGTATTACGATTTATATTATAAATATATTATATTAATTAATTTTTATTTTATATTTATCTATAAATACGTATTTACTATATTATGAATTGCAATATATATAATATTGACAAATTTAAAAATAAATATAAATATAAAATATTTTAAAATATTTTATCATATATAAATTTATATATAATATATAATTATTTTATATTTTTTTTATTATACTGTATTAATTATAAATTAATTTAGTATATATATATATATCATTTAATTATATTATATATTTTCAATTATATTAATGTATTTATTTCATTTGTATATATATGTGTTTGTGTACAAGACATAATATAAATTTATATAATTCCATATATAAATATATAAAATAAATCTACCTAATATTATATATATATAATATAAATCATAAAACATATAAATTTATAGTATTTATAAAACCAACATATTCTTGGTATAGTTTAAAAAATATGTGTAATAATAAAAAAAATTAATAATTGAAAAAAAATAGTGTTACACACACGCCGACATATATATAAGTATACAAAATTAGTATACAAATATATAAATATATATAATAATTATATTATATCTATAAATAATTTATATATACATAAATACACACACAAATACATATTGATATATTTATAAATATATGTAAAAATTTAAATTTATATATGTAAATATAATTATTTATATATATTATATAAACACGGATAATATATATATATATTATAAAATAATATGTACTAAATATAAATATTATACATAAATATATTATATATTATACATGAATATATCGTATATAGACAAATATATTATATTATATATATTTCTATGCACAAATATATATATATATATATATAATCTAATACTACACTATCAAAATAAATATAATTTAGTGTATATATTAAATATAAATAAGTTCTCTTGAATGGTTCAGGCATCCCCTTAAATCCTCTTGGTATCATGTTTGAATCCCTATGGGTGGGATTTTTAGTCCCTTTAGTTCGAGCATAGATGAAATATGCATTGTGCGCTGGGGCCCTCGGGGGAACCTGGGTCTGCAGGGTTCTCCTGAGGTCACCTGGGGGTTGTTTCGGGGTTGTCTAAGGGTTTCTATGGTGTTTTCAAGGGGGTCACCTAGGGAATTTTACATGGGGTTCATGGGGTAATGGGGGTGCATGGGGAGTTGTCTATGGGGTCCATAGGGTTGTCATGGGGGCCTGGGGGTTTTCATGAGGGGTCTGCTGGGTTGGGGTGGGGTTCTCAGGGGGTGTCTTCCAATTTTTCATGGGGGTCTGGGGGATGTCATGGGGGTACCCTGGGTTGGGGTGGGATGTCAAGGGGTCTGTTGTGTTGTCATGGGGATGCCTAGGAGTTGTTTGGGGGGTCCACTGGGTTTCCATGGGGGCATCTGGGGATTGTCAGGGGGTCCATTGTGTTTTCATAGGGGGGGTCCACAAGGTTGTCATATGGGCACTTTGGAGTTGTCAGTGGGGTCGGGTAGTAAAACTTTTAAAAACAATAGGGGGTATTTTTGGAGAGGTTATTGTGTAATCTCCTCAAAAAATAGAATTTACAACTTAATTAGGGGTGGTTATAACTTCCCCTTAACCATCATTTATAGTGATTTTAGGGTGGCATTAGATTGTGTTAAAACCATCCTCTAATCTATCCACCACTAAACACATACTCATTTACTAGTAATTTCCCTACGGGTGGGATTTATAGTCCCTTTTGTCTGTGCATTAGTGAAAGACGTGATGGGGCCCGTAGGGGGCGCATGGGCATGTGGCGTTGTCGGGGGGGGGGGGTTTGATTTTCATGGGGGTCACCTTGGGAGTTGTTTGAGGGTTCCATGGGGTCATGGGGGTTCCTAGGGAGTTTCTCATGTGGTTTGTGAGGTTTCCATTGGGGGGATGGGTGTTTCACGGGGGTTCCATTGGGTTGGGGTGGGGTTGTCAGGGGGTTTGTTCGGTTTTCATCGGGGTGCCTACGAGTTTTATAGGGGGTCCACTGGGTTTTCATGGGGTCCCTTGGGGGTTGTTAGGTGGTCTTCTGGGTTTTCATGTGTGTGGGGGGGGGGTATCGAGTAGTAAAATTATAAAAAAAATATGGGGTATTTTAGGGGTACTTAAAACCACCCCTAATCCATTGTTTATTGTTATTTTAGGGTGACATTAGAGGGTGTTAAAAACCCCCCTTAATCTAGACACGGCCAAACATAGGATCATTTTTTAGTGCATTCCCACAACCACCAAAAATCGATGTAGGAATCCACTTTAGTGGTGGTTATGGTTAACCACTACTAATGTTTTTAGATGGGGTTTTAACCCCTTCCAATCACCCTATTTTTCTATAGTGGCTCATGTGCTCTTGTGTATGATTGATCATGGATGCTGGAATATTGAATCTTTTTTATGTTGCAGGTGGATTTATAGGACCCTCCACTACATTTAAATTCCTCCTTTGATGGAATGTATCTTGAAAATTTGGGTTAGAGTTGGTGGAGGGATTTGGTGTCATGTTCTTCATGAGATCCTGCCATATATCATCCATAACATCACATGATTTTCAACGACAACAAGTGTAATCCTCCTTTTCCATTTTTATTATACCTTACCTGATCGAAGGGTTTTATCATAATCTTGTTCACATGTCATTGATATTTTACAAGTCAAAGTTTACATGTCTATTAGTCTTCATGAGATTACGACGCCTGTGGATAGGTTTTCGAATGATCAAAAATGACTTGTATAGGGTTCTCCATGAGATAAAGGAGTCTTGCCATGAGGGCTTCCCTAGGATCAATTTGACATGTCAAGGGGCCTCACAAGATTAATAGTGATCAACTGGGGTGAACAACCCCTTTTCGTGATGATCAACATATCTTCAGTCTATGAGATGATTCCATCTTTTATCTTTTTATTTCCTTCATTATTTTAAAAAGTATAGCGATATCGAGAAGTCGTGTGGGTTTTGTTGAAGGAAACCACCCTCATTATTGGTGATGCATAACGTGACGAAAAATGGGTCTTGTAGTGATGTGAAATTATTTTTATGGACACATATTATGCTTTTCTATGGAGTCGATAGGGAATCATATGACTTGTGGATGTGTCCAATGTCTTTCTTAGGATGAAAGTGGCACTAGAATGCCTTCACATGACAAGGAAGACATTTCACTAGGGGATTCTTGGTGTCTTGTGAGCCACTTATGTCACATGATAATAAACTACCATAAATGGATTCTACCTTTTCCATATTTTTATCCTTTATTTTACAAGTTCTTCTAATGCATGTCTGGAACCTATCGTCTAACATGTCTCATGACTTGGGGGAACTCATCATGCAGTTGTCGCATGATCAAAGAATATATTGGACGCATTCAAAAGAACAAGAGGATTTCCCAAGGGTATTTTCTTGATCCCATTTTGGTCTTTCATTGAACATGGCCTATTCACATGACCTTTCAAAGGTCATGTGATCTCTTGTCCTTTGGAAGATCACATGATCTGCTGGTTCTAACCACTTTCTCTTCCTTTCCTTTATAGATAAAATAATACCCATTATTTGGGTATTTCTACCCTAGAAGATTTTTCAATTCTTATTTATATGGAATCAAAAAATCCCTCCCCCCTCGCTAGAAACATCCTTGGGATTAATTGTTTTTATCCGAGGAAAGTAAATTCCTACCTGACCCTTTAGGGTTGTCACTAATCGGTGTCTTGGGAGACATTTGGTCTTCTGGGAAACCTCTTTTATTCTTTGGAGTTCCCAGTAAATAGGGGAATGAATGGTGAAACATTTATTGTATATATAAACTATTTAGTACTCCTTTGATCAACCTTAGTCGCATGACCCCATCTCAGGACCATCCATAAAAACAGATCGTGAGACCTCTTAGTGAGAGCTAATCACAGTATCGGTTTTTTGAGGTAACTTTGCAGTAACGATTTGCAAGAAATCTATTCAAGAGACCTAAATTTCCTTATAACTAGTTCGAATAAGCCATGAATATATTTTTATTAATTTCCTAAACCCTGGATATAATGTTGTATTGTAGGTTTCGATGGATCTTTTGGTTTGGTCGCATGATCACCCAATTATTATGTGAATTACATGACCATGTTATGGTCATGGAATCGCATGTCTTGTGAAAGTCTCATCGGTCATGATCTGTCTTTGGGTTATGATGTATGTGAGTTGTGAATTTCTTCTAGGTTCATATGATATGCATGGTGCTGTAAGAGTTATTCATTTATTTCGATGATATTTCCTAGTTTTCTTGTTCATAATTATTTCTTTTAAGTATTCGGAATCCATCTCTCATCATAGTTCCTTTTTCATAGCTTACCAAAGGTCCCTTGTTTTTTTGAATCATAATTTCGATCATGGGTACCTCATGTACTCTAACAATGAGGTTCTGAAAAGGATTCTATCAATAAAACTCTAGAAATACCTTTATAATTCTAGATTCCATTGTCTAGATTCATCCAAAAAGATGAATTTTCCATTCCTACTATTAACTAAAACCTCACAGCCTTCTAGGTGTCAAATTCCCTCAATTTTATTTATAAAATGGTTTCTAAAGATATCTAACTGGTTATAGCACAGTCCTAAGGATTTTCCCATATGCTGACAAACTCCCCTCTAGGTCCAAATGGATGTAATTTCACCCATCTAACCATTGCCCAAATCTATTCAAGAATATTCTTCTCTTCAATAAAAAACTTGGGTGGTGGATGGATCTTGAAATTGTACTTACTCTATCATGGAAATTTTTCTAATGAATGGGCATGGCTATTCTGGGTTAGAAAATTTTGTTTAAGATTTATTTATCAGTTACATGTTTTATGGATTTATGAGGCCGTATGGGATTCCCATTTGATCATCTACTATCATTCAAATAATCCCATAGAACTGATTAGAAATTGGTATACTAGTACCAATTAATGTTTTCCCCACATCGAAGTAGAAATCATATTTTGGGATATCTATCGACTGGGTGGGATATACCCCTTGGAGAAATGTATGATGAATTTATTCCTATCACGGATGTTTGGGATGTCCCCACATAGACTCCAGTTTTTTCATGGTACATGATCAATATTATGAAATAAAAGTTAATAGAGGAACTGAAAATGTGCTTTTTTATCTCTTTAAAAGTTTGGATAAACTTTTTCCTCTATCAAATCAATGCTTAGTCGACCATTATATTCCCAAATTAGTGTCTTTCTTGGCTATTCCGTGAAAGTGCCAGTTCATATTGGGAATTCTTGGAAGATGGATAATACACCACATTGGACTAATGGGTGAGCCCATATATATCCACAAGATTATGGATAGCGGGTTTTATGGTCATGTTCATGAACATATGGATTTTTTCCACTGGTGATGTGAATTTAGGAATCAAAGTTAGCACATTAGTGATGGATGATCGGTTAGAAGAGGGAAAAACTCATAATCTATCTATCAAGTACTTTAATTCATTTTCCATCTTCTAGGACATATTTAGCAGGGAAAATCCCATATAGAATCATTGGTTTGTTCTATTTTTTATTCGGTTCAATAGGGGAGCATTTCCACTACTAAAGATACCACAACACCATTAGGATCCCTGGTGCCTTGTTTCACCCTAGGCTAATGGAAAACTTTGGGTTAAGGCAAGGCCATTAGGCCTTGATGAGGTTGATGACATGCTGATTCATCCTACTCACATTGATTTCTTTCCTTATCTTGTACCGACAGTGATAATTATTAATAATGGAGAAAAATCTCTTGATTTATGGTCATACAAGATCTCCCTTAAAGAAGTGGTTATTATAAATAGGATGGATGAGATGATCATTTATGATCCATAGGCCCCTTACCAGTTTTCTTTCTAGTTTGGATGTATCCAAAGGGTTTCTCTTCTCCCCTCATCTAGTGTGAGGGGGGGGAGAAGCATCATGGGAATATTATAAAATTTTGGCTAATATTGGAATGTGATCATACCAATGATTATATTATCCTTCCTTCTATTGTCACCCCCATCTTATTAACATATTATTATTCCCAATCTTGGGTAGAAATTTTTCATGGTGGTGTACTAAACATAATGGTCGATCAAGTGGAAAAAACTTCCACACTGAAAAACCTATTTTTAGAAATAATGGATATGTTTCAAGAATCATTAAATCCTTATATGAATCAACCTTATCCTAAAAATCATCATCCCATCAGGGGGGTGTAGTTTATTTAGTAATTTTTTCTTTCAAATGATGCATCTTTTGAGAGATGTTTGTATGAGGTTTCCTCTCTCATTTCTTCATCAGATCAGATTGTTGTCACCCCTTTTGGAGTGCCCACTCCAAAAGCTACATAGGATTTGAAAAAGGATAATATAATATGACATCACATTCACACCATGATTTTTGATGCTCCCTGGAAACATTTCATGGTCAATAAGCGCATCTTTTCTATCTCTTTCTTGATTTAGGGGTAGTCAGCTTTGGCCACTAACAATTATATGAAAACATGTGAAAAATAATTCTGATGTGGTAATATTTGGAAAATAGTGATAGGGTATTTCATGATCTTGATGATGGGACTCCCTTAGATAAATTAATTAGGTAGCTTCAGAGGATTTGGAACGCAACCATTAGTTGATACCTGAGTTTCATGCCTAAATGGATTTCATAAATATGCAAATTGAGAGATATGAGGAGTTCATAGCTCGCTCAAATTATATCCATTACACGTTATCATCCTCACAAGAAACCACTTAAAAAATATTTGTGTAGATTTCTACAATTATTGAGACCCATCATCTTAGGGTATAACTAGAATAAGTTGGGTAGGTGTCACATCATCACTTAATCGATACTTCTCATTAGGGGCCTACTTACTTGGTTGGCCCATCCGATCAAATATTATTTTATTTTGATCATTATTATATATCATTTTGTTTTGATTGAATCCTTTGAGAGGATCTGAAATTTATAGATCCCTCCTATTACATGAAATCAATGAACATATATTGTGCAACTTCAATTTCGTTGTCCATTTGTATTTCATTAATGATGTTCATGATATTTCATTGATATGATGTATCATGAATCATCAATGATACCCATCATTTTTATAATATCAAGTAAAACTTAATTCATATATTTGAATGTTTTAATCATAATAGATTTCTCTTGAAGAACAATCATGAATTCCCACCAACACAAGATTCCTCATTGATGCATCTCCTCCTGTTATCTTGAGATTACCATATTCACAATAGGATAATTCTGGTAAAATATATATTATAGGGTTATAATACACTTTGTTTTGCTAAAGTAAGTGGACTTAGTGAGCATAAATATATTTTTTTCTAAGGATATGTTGTGGGACCCACAATCATTATAAAATTTTATTTTATATTTCCCTAATGTTTTGCATAAGATAATATAGTGGAAGGATTAACATGTTTGGACTCAGCTTTTTCTCTATCTATCATCTAATGGATTTTTTGATTGACGATTTTTGTTTCATCGCCATTACTATAGAATAATTCATTATTGTGTTATATTTTAGGTTCTTCTAACATAGACCTTTTATTACTATAGTTTAGGGTATTTAGCTCTAATATTATATTGCTTTAGTTTAGGATCTTCTAGCTAGGACCTTTTAATACTATGGTTTAGGGTATTTTAGCTCAAACCTTATATCGATTTAGTTAGGGTCTTTTATCTCAGACCTTTTATTGTTTTATATTAGGGTATTCTAGAAAAGACCTTCTATTTTTGAAGTTTAAGGTCATTTAGCTTAGAACTTATATTGCATTACTTTATGTTCTTTTAGCTCAGACCTTCTATTGATATAGTTTAGTGTCTTCTAACTCAAACCTTCTATTACTATATTTTATGGTCTTCTGGCTCAAACCTCTTATTGATGTATTATTGGGTATTTTATCTTGGAACTTCTCATGTTATATATGTAGGTATTATGGCTTGAAACTTATATAATGAACATGGAATATCGGGAATTCATGCCTAGGATGAAACATAACAACCTAAGGTTCGGAATTCTAATCTTGTGTTTCCTAGGCGCATGAGTATTGGAGTTCCTTTTCGTACAAGCAACAAGTGCCTCTGTTTAGTAGGAAAAATCCCTTATGTGTTCGTATCATTGTCAAATAGAGGTGTATTTATTGTTTTCCAGGGGCCATGTAGGATTTATGAGGGTGAAATTAGTTTACGGTGAAATAAAAGGAAATATGTGTCCACAAGGACAGCTGAAGCATGTGTTGTGTAAATCATGTGTCCATGACCTTGAATTAGGCGGATGGTATGTTAAAATCATGTTAGGAATGGTTAAATCACTCTAAGGTATTGATTTATTCCATGGTGATGTTATGATCTCTAGGATTTTATTTCCTTTCTTATATGTAGAAAATGTGTCTAATTGGTAGGTCAAATCCCTTATGCATGAGTCTGTGGGGAATAAATTCCTGGTCAAGTAGAGTTTATACTCACTCTTTTCCAAGGGACATGAAATATTTGATAAGACACAAACATATGGTCAATGAAGTAAGGTATGGATAAAAGGACTCTATAGGAATGGTTCTAGTGACCTAGGGTAGTTTATCAATTAATTGGGAATATTGAGCCCTACACCCTCTGGTTTCGAGTCATGAGGTGTGGATCATCAAAAGGTTCGAGAATAGAATGTTTCATTCCTTCTTTGAGAGACAGTATAATTCCCAACGATGTAATGTTGTAGATTTCGAATCCACTTGAATATTCTAGCTATAGGGATTTTAAATCATGGCCAAAAGTTCTCAGTTAATGAGTATGTTATGGGACAATCATGTTGGGAGTGGACTAGAACACCCTTAGGTGCTGGGTTCTGGCATGGTTATGTCAAGGTCACCAGTATCATAAATCCATTTATATAGGTCCAAGATATCTTTGGTTGGTAGGTATGATCCCTTATGCATCAATAGAAAGGTAAATAGGGAGGTCACTTTTCCATTCCAAGGTCTATGGAAGGTTTCCAGTGACCCAAGATACTCACATCATAAAGTGTGATTTATGAAAATTGTAATATTCAAGAAGGGTTCAGTAACCTTAAAATTCATATCATTGCCTAGTGGACATGTTATCATAGTGAGGAGATGTGAAAACCCAATACTCTAACTTTTTCCTAGACTATGGGGTACAACAAAGATAGATCAGCTTTTACTAGGGACATAAAGTACACCCTTTGAGAATTATTCATCGTTTATTTATGACCTAATTCTTCCTAAAAAATGGAGATAAAGAGTTTAGTGAGAGGATACTTAACATTTTGTTAGGCTTCCCTTTAATGGATTTCATTGAACAATTTGTGTTTCTCTTTCACTAGTAGTTTAGGTTCTTTCAATTTATACCATCATAAGATAAAGTTTAAGGTCACACAACTTTGACCAAGCTGTAGGAAGTCTAAGGTCGTGATGCACAAGGAACTAATATGATGGAAATGATACAAAAGAACACAATTAGGATTCCCAAGGTCAATAGTACTCCAACATATTTCTGATAGGGAGATGAAAATGATATAAATAATGCATCTAGGTTCTCTGTCCATGAGTAATGATATGGGACAATCATATCTGGGGTGCCCCAGAATACCCAAAGGTATTGAGTTATGCCATTGTGATGTCAAGATCACAATGATTTGAAATCCATTTATATAGGGCCAATATGTCTCTGGTTGGTAGTTCCAATACATTATGCATCAATATAATGGTTAAATAGAGATATATATTTTTCATTTCAAGGTCTATGAAAGGCTTGTGGAAACCCAAGATTCTCAAGAAATGAAGTGTAATTTATAGGCTGAGGGTGTTAAAGTATGGAAGAAGCACCATATTCTCTCGTTGACTAGGTTCATGATATTATGGTCCTTTGATAAAGAATGTTTATGGGTGATGTCCAACACATTTTAATGTCATGTATTGGGGACGTATTTGTCATGTGGTTTTAATGTCATTAGACAAGGACATTTTCCATGAAGTTTAATTTCTTGTGGTAAGGATGTTTGTTTCATCGGTCTAGTCCACACACAGTTATTGGTGTATTTTTTATCATTTTATATGTTTTAGCTAAAACTAGGACTGGGGATCTGGGTGTTGCTATGTGTGATGATATGAATCAAGACACAACTAGTTCTATAATATGGAATACTCTAAGTAGGTTTGACCCATACATAGAGGGGGGAATTGTTCCCATTGATTATTGTACTTATACCCTAGATTGGAAATCTGGGCATCACTACATATCCTGTGGTGATAGGAATATAGACACACATGGTTCTTGATTGGGAAACACTCTACACAGGTCTAACCCATATGCAGAGGGGGGGCATTGTGTACTTTGATTATTATAGCTAGATCTGGGAAAGGAAATCTGGGAATCACTATGTATACCTTGATGACTAGAATCAAGCCACACGTTATTTTTGAATATGAAACACTCTACATAGTTATGAACCGTACACATAAGGGAGGATTGTTCCCATAGATTTTTATAGCTAGGATCGAGATTAGAGATCTAGGTTTCACTACGTATCCTATAATGAAAAGAATATATCCACACATAGTTCTTGAATAGAGGTGTGTTGGGAGACTAACAGTAATGATAGTAGTCCACTCAGGTGAGGTCCATGGAAACACATAGATTTATGTCATGCATGAGGCATCATAGTGAGGACTCGTGGTGTGAATTTTAAGGTATTGAATTTAGTACCATGTTAACACTATCATGAGATAATATGTATTGATCATGTGGCGAATACCCTATAAAAATTCCTAATATCACATGAGCTATTCTTGGTGTGTGAAACAAGGAAGGGATAAGGATACCCTCATGACATTGAGGAAATTAGAGAAAGGAAAGGGAATTTTGTATCATGTGGTTTATGGGACAATATATAGGATCTAGGCTTCCCTAAATATCTCATTGTAATGATAATAAATCCATACATAGTTCTATAAAAAATTTAGTTAGTGTCATTCAGAGAGGACATCACCAGTTTAGTTTAATGTCTTGCGATAAGTTCAAATGCGACTTGACATGAAAAGAGAGGAAATTTGGGGATCCGTGGAGTTTTACATCATATGACGAGGAAATAATTTATAAAAATTAATATCTTTTGGTAAGGAAAATAGGTAATTGACATGAAATAAGAGTGATATTGGAGATCCGTACAATTTTACACCATGAGGTGATGTCATTAGCTATGCATTTTATCATCTTGCAGTTAGGACGTGGGTGAATCAATTTGAAATAAGATAAATGTTGTGTCTAGGATGAAGAATGGGGGTCTAGGGATCTCTAAATATTATATTATGGTAGGAATCAAGGCACATATTTTAAGGATGGTGATATTCTTTATGTGGATCTAAATCTCACACGAGGATAGGGGTGCTTTATTTTCCTTTTTCACAGATCTAGTTCTTATGTAGTGATTCATTAGTGGTATGGTGATTCCTATGTAGTTTAACATTATTAATCGAGGAAATTTTCTATTCATTTTAATATAATGTGGTCATGATATGTTAGGTATAGTATAATACCATGTGGTAGGGATGAATTTGTGCAGTTTAACATCATGTAACAAGGGCAAGTTTGTGAAATTTAACATCATGCAATATGGATGTGGTTCATATAGTTTAATGTCATATGTTTACTACATATATAATTCTTCATGGTAGTTATGTGAATTATTCATTAACAAAAATTTCATTGGTGGGGGCGTGACTCGTTCCCCATCCATTGTGGATAGTGAGTAAGCTCCATTGTGATATACCTTATGTATGATATAAGGTCCTTACAATTTGGGTTCAATATTCAGAGGTTTCTTACCTAGAATCATTGGGGTTTTGAAAGATAATATCATTTATCCTAGAAGTAATGACCAGATTTAAACCTTCTTATTGAAGGCTAGTTTGATTTGATTATGATGGACTTCAAGGTGGTGAAATGTACACAACCTATTCGCATCTCGCTGCACTAACTCATCTGTCTGCTTTTTTGATTTCTCTTCATCTTAGAGTTTTTCTTAGATGGATATTCAAAGTGATGTAAACTACACTTTTATGTGAAAAACTACCTTGCTTTTGTACACCAATGAATATAGAGATTCTTTTGTAGAAGTAGGTGTGGTGGTATGGTAATCCTATAAAGCATTAAAAACATTGTTTGTCCAGGAATTCTTGTCCGAATTCAAAATATTACGGAGTATATTTGATAGATTTATATATAGGGAATCTATTTATTCATTTTATGCAACATGATAGCGAGATGAGTGATTAGACTCATTGTTGTACTCTTAGTATAATTTCTTCTACTCTATAGAATATAATTTGGTGTCATTGTCTGTCAATATTTTGTGAGGGTCTCCCAATCTAGTGCTGATATGGAACTTCCTGAATTTGATGATATTATTCTTCCTAAAACCCTTGAGGTTTATTACCTCATCCCACTTGGAAAATATGTTAGTAGCAATGAGTATTTACTTAAACTATTTTTTTGGCTGGGGGATAGGGCCCCACAACAACCATTCCCCATATGGAAAATGACCGGAAATATTTAGTTATGTGTAGCAATTTTGGGGGTTGATGGATGATGCTTTTCTAAAATTTAGCTTGAATTACATTTCTTGGAGAATTGAATGTAGTCCCGTATCATGGTTTTCCATTATTAAATCAGCCTCTTGATTTGGTGGGAGATCCTGGTCCCAGACCAATTACCACTGTACGACCCTGAATGGACCTTTTCTATTATGGTAGGAATATCTCTTTCCTCTATGAATATGAGGATAATCCCATTAAACCTTGTTTTTATAGGTACTTATACTCATTTAACCCATCCCATTGGGTAAAGTTCACTTCTCAATGTTGAATATAGTCCCTTTCGGCTCGGTTTTTTGGGAGATTCCCATTTTGGAGATAATCAATTATGGACTCCACCCATCTAGGGGGGCATATTTTTTCTTCATACATCGGTTAAATGTTGACAAGATTGATTTCTTCTATGTCAATTATTTTTATTTAAGTGACTATTATTCGGTGCATGATGTGTAAGATCACTTCCTCCTAATCAGGGTCTCCCAATACTATGGATGAATTAGACAATGTGTCAGCATGAAAATTCCATGATTAGGGAACAAGATGTAACATGGGTTCAAAAGTAACTCATCCATTAGTCCCCTGACTTATCCAATAAGAGGGTTGAGTTATTCCTTTTTGATGGAATATTCTCTATTGATATTATTTATCACTAACTTTGAATCCTATTTGATTTTTAGGTAGGCTATTTGTTGCTGTAGGGATAGAATTAGGCCAGAAATTAAGTCATGGTATTCAGACTCGTTATTCATGAAGCCTTCAGATAGGGAGAAAGATTAGGGAAAATTTTATTTATCAAGAGAGACAAATACAATCCCTAGGAAAATCTGATTTATTTTGGGGTTTTCTAGTCCCTTACTCAAAAGACATCAGGAGGCCCCAATAAAATACATAACCCATGTCTAGGAAGTGTCATGGGCATTGAAACCCACATCATATAAAAATTCTGTGTCCAATAGTTTACTTTCTATGGTAGGGTATGCTGTTAAGAAATCATCCAGGGCCTTTCATTTCACAGATTTCTATGGAACGAGTTGAATTTCAAATTTTTTATGAATGGTCATCCATCATGAAAAATTCCTAATCAACATGGTATGGACAAGGATATACTTGATAAGAACAATATGAGAGACCATGTGGACTTCATGGTTCTCCATGTAATGCCTCGTATTTTTTACTACAAAGATATATGTGATGCAGTTCATCTCGACATAAGAATATAGGGTCTCAGTACCTACCATCATTTGACTAAGGTAGTATAAACTTTTCTCATTTCTTGCATAATTGTTTTGTGTGAGGTGGTCTCCAAGAGATAGTTCCATGGATGTTACATATAAGATGAGTATATTTCCTTCCACTTAAGGCAGCAGGAATGGTAGGTGAAGTAGGTACTTCATGAGACTTTTGATGTCATATTTTAAATCCCCATCTCATCAATAGTTGATTACCTTCTTCATTAGCTTGAATAAGGGGAGATATTTTTTGGCCAAGTTGGCTATGAAATACTGAATCTAGGCAAGGTACCCTTGGATCCCCCTAATTTCTTTGAGATCATGAGGGTGTGAAGTTACTAGGATTGCACTATTATTTTCTAGGTCTACACCAATTCCATGATGGCATAACAAAATCAAAGGAACATCCTTGATGTTACCATAAAATTTCATTTCATTGGATTCATCTTGAAACTATTGTTTCACAACTTGTCGAAAACTATTTGAGGATATATAAAGCGATAAAATCGCTTTCAGGATTTGACCACAAATCCATCAATTTAAAAATCATCTATTCATCACAAAAGGGTTTAGATATATTATTTATGGCACATTGATATATTGTTTCAGTGTTCTCTAATCCAAAGGGATTGAGATAATAGAAAAATATTCTTTGGGATTCACAAAATTTCATGACTTCCCCATATTTAGGGGATATATTTATCTCAATGTACCCTGAGTAACCATCCATGAAGAAAAGTTCTTGGAATTCGGTTGTTCCACCAATCATGAGTTTTTTATTGGAAATAGAAATTCTTCATTTGGCCTCTATCCATTAAGGTCTCTAAAATTGAGAAATACCATAATCTGACAATTCTTTTTCTATATAGGGATGATGGTGGTGGGATGTATTGGGTATTTCGTATCCGGTATAAAAATGTCTTTGATAAATTATTCAACTTATGCCTCTATGGTAGTGTCATGGGAGGGTTTCATCCTCCTTTATGCCTTCATGAAAACTTGATGGTTATCGGGTATGCTGAGATAGTGCATAGAAATATCTAGTTTAATTCTGGGCATTTCTGAACAGTTCTAAGAGAACACATATCGATGTTTCTTTAGAAATATAGTATACATCTATTTCTACTTGATAGGAATAGAGGGCCTAATCAACATAGGTCGCAAGTATTCTTTCATTCATATATTTACCTACATGAGCTCATTAATGGTGGTAGAGAAACCTTCCTCAAATTCTATAGGGTTGTTCTTGAGTTCATCCTCTTCTTGTTCTACGTTTTATTCTATCCAGGAATTTTTAAATGAAGTTATAAAAATGATAAAATCTTTATCATAGTTGGAGTGAGAGAGGTCATGAGAAGATATATTGTCATACCCTACTACCAGAATCATTGTAGATATATTTTGGAGTTGATTTTCATTATCCATTCATTAGGTAATGAAGGTTCTTGGGCATCTGGGATCAAGTCTATTACTTCAATAAGATTTATAGGTTTAAAATAATCGTTATTGTGAATACTCTAGTGATTCAAAGGTTAGTCCCCTAAACAATTGGGGGATAAAACCTATTTATTTTCATCCACCATTGGTTGTTTCCAATCCCATTTATAAAAACCTTTATAATAATATGTGGATTTGCAAGTCTCTAAGTGGGATCTTTCACCATGTAGTATCTAGAACTTTCCATCAATGGGTTATTTCAAAGAATTATGAAATTTTGAAGGTATTGCCTTGTGTTTATCATGCTAGGGCCTTTTGACATGGGTATTTTATGAGGTATCTTACTGGATAACCATAATCTCAGTATTAGATACGTGATCCCTAAACTGATTTTTGATATTGATCTTATGTAGATGTCTATTCTCACTCTTATCATATCCTTGAATGGTCACCATTTTGGTATTTAAATATCCCTCGATATATCCCAAAAGTCGAAGGATCTGATTTGGGATGAGGTTGATCTCAGAAACATTTGAAATAAAATCTATTTTATGTCAACATTATTTAATTGAACTGGAATATATATGGGTCTAATGTCTCCCTATATGACCTCTTTCTAATCCTATTCTTTGAATGAGATGTCCACATGATATTCTAATGGTATGGTCTCCACTTGATAAACCTCATCTATAGAAACTTCTACCTAAAACACATGTGGGATCTAGAGGTATTCAACGAGTGCCTCCCTAAGTTGTTCTTAAAGATGGATCACATATATAATTAATATTTTGGCTAGTCAAACCACTATATATTTAGGAATTTCATACTTTTTTTAAATATTTCAGTGCTTCCCAATGTGGGGTTGCTCCTAATTAAGTTGTTTAGGAGTTTGGATATCTAATTTAGATGATCCTGGTACTTGTGAAGAGGTTGAGGTATCATCTTCTACCAGTAGCGTAGGTCGTCTCAGCCTTACCCGATGTCTATGATGATCAGATAATTGAGTCCCATATAGACCATTATATAGGGTGACTGGATTGTGGATACCATCAGAGGCCTCTAGGGAAGCTCTATATTTTTGTTGTGATTGATGTATTTCTTTCCTATGGGTATCATATGCATATAAGTACTCTGTGGGGACCTGACTCAAATATTGGGTCTGACCACACCCACATTGTCCTCTATATCCTCTGATCCTACACATACGGCTGTCATCTCCCTTTTTTAGTATGGTTAACTCATAACCAATGGAATATTAATCATCATAGATGGTGTCTTCCAAGTGTATAATGTTAATAGAACCAAATATGATCTCATCATCTGATGAGGGTTCGGTTTAGTGGGGTAGTTCTCATGATTAAAATTCCATAGGAAATAAGTCAGAAGGAGTCAGAACTTGTGTAGGAGTTGAATATAACCATTCCTATTCTGTCTTTTCCTATGTCTGGTTATTGCATTAACCTCCGGGAGTCATATTTTATGTGACCACCTTGGGTGACATGACTTTTATAGGTTTGTGAA
This sequence comes from Viscum album, assembly GCA_963277665.1. Lineage (NCBI taxonomy): Eukaryota > Viridiplantae > Streptophyta > Magnoliopsida > Santalales > Viscaceae > Viscum > Viscum album. Next base: position 1,542,585,414 of record OY728155.1, on the reverse strand, counting down.
GTTGTTCTCTCAGGGTACCATGAGCTCATTCAACTATTTTTCGACTCATCCAGATATTAAACTATTTCCCATGCCTGGATGGAATATTTTTTCAATCACCTTCTTCTTCTAATTGGAAATATTTATACATGTCACCTATGATGAGTAATTATCCAACATCACTTGCCCAAACTCGACCATACTTTGGAGAATATCTTGGAAGACAAATAAATCATAGATGTTGTGACTTATCCTTCTATGGAAAGTGAAGTAGTCATGGTGATCAATGAGTTTAACCTCATTAGGCTTCTAGGGATATGGAAGTTATAGGGGATTATTATCCACAGTTTTAAGGAAATAACTAGGGAATTTTACATTTCGTAGTATTATAATTTATTTATCCATTCCTCAAATCTCGGGTGACCCTGATCTCTTTTTTATTATGGCCAAGGAGATTTGGTTGTTTCTGCTACTTGATATTAGTTGTTGGTTAGTTCGGATCCTACCTAGGTTCTTGAATGGGAACTTTTTCTAGTTTGAGTGTAATAGTGGAGGTTTCTGCCTTGACGATCTGTTTTCCCCTATGATAAAGACTTAATTCAATACATAGCTTGGGTCCACTAAATGGAATCTTTTAGTATTTATGTCATTTCACCAAATTCATTGAATCCACCTTCATATTTCATCAGGATCAAAGGTGTATGTATCTCATCTTGATATTTTTAGCACAAAATTTTAGAAAATTTTCCAATAATAGAGGGAATTTGAGTGAATAGTTAAAGAATTTCCATATATATATGAATGAATACACCATTTCATTTTTGTACTGGTTTCTATTTTTAGGTCAAAAATTGTCATTTTCCTTAAAGTAGAGAAGATCTAGTAAATGAATTGATGGTAATGGTCTTACCATTCTATAAATGATACTACTTGAAGACTATTTTAACAAATAAATGGTTTCCCTATCATAGTCTTTTCAAAACACCTCAGCTTGGTTACCTCCAACAAATCTCAAGGGCCCATGATCATACTACATTGAGACACAAAGTGTGTGAGATTTTTTTCGGGTTCTCCTATAATATTGAAGGTATATAATGTTGTATTTATGAAATTGAGTGTGGGGAAAGTGTCTTCCACCCATTCGGGATATGTTTTTTCTTAGGCTACATGGGTGCGTGTCACCCTTCCTTGGATTTTGTTCATGTTACTAGGGATTCAAGGTCGTTGAGTAGTTTTAGAGGTACTATTGTCTAAGCCACCTTTTATCTATAGAAATTGGGTGGGGTTTGATGAGGTGTCCCCATTTTAATTTCTTTTTCATTCTCAATTCATGATAATAAGGAATTATTTTGCAAGAAACTGAGAGTTAGTCACTGTAATGGAGGGAAGGCTTGATCATTTTCTACTTCCTCATTTATGTATATCATCTACCATGATATTAATACATTATAATGCATATATTCCACTCTTACTAGAGTATCATCTCTTTATTGATGTATGGGGGGAGTAATATTCACCTCTACTTAAAGACAATTCTTAATGGTAATGTTTCTCTTGATTGACTCTTCATTGAGTTGTTTAAGATTTTTTATCTCATTCAAATATTGTGTCAATTGCTCCTCTATGGAAGGGATTTTTTCACTTTTGTGTGATGAGTGGGATATGAAAACTTTTTTGACATTATCTTTTATAGTGTTCCACTATATAGGAGGAAACTCAATATTCATATAAACCAGGTTTTGGATTCTCCACTAGTTCCAGGTATGTGCAGCCTCAGTGGGTGCATCTAAATCCCCCTCTTGGAGTATTTTTTTATATTTTGTCCCCCTATATTTTCATATTGATTCACATTATCTATTATGTATATGGTTATTACATTCATACAGTTGTATCAGGAAATGATAGTTTTCCCATTACACTCAATACAATAGAATGATTTTGTAGTACCAACATCAGGACCATTTCTCAAACCCTTATCCATATTGAGCCTTTTTAGAATGTGACCCTGGTAGGGTTTGATTATCTTCACCATATGTTCCTTCTATATTGGACTATGAATGGTGACCTTGTCAGTATTTTTGGTTATGTTTTCCAAAGAGGTCTCGAATAGTTGAGGTTCTACTTGTTAAATGAGGAATGAATGGGATATCGACCATCAATATTTACCTCCCAACAAAGATAATAGTGATTCCATCTACAAAAATGATGTTGATGAAAATTTCCCCATCCCAATAGGTTGGGGGGTCTATTTGGGTCCATAGTTATAATTGGTTGATACTGTTGTTGAGGATTCAATTATTCCAAAAAAAGGATTGGTGATTCCTAGGATGGACATTGAGATGTAGATTTCTGCATCCCAATGGTATGGGGTTGATCTTGAACAATTGGGTATTTTCCCATAACACTCTGATGGGTTGATAAAAATAGTGATGGAGATTGTGATATAAATTCCCCCAGCCCAGTGGGTTGGGGTTAATATATAGATTTTGTCATTATGTTATGAATCCTCTCAAGAATTGACTATCTTAGATGTGTTTCTTCCAATAGATATCCCCTCAGCCTGGTGGGATGGGATTTCTTCTAGATAATTGTGATAGAAGTTTATATTATGACCTATTTTATATGGAGCAGTTTTGATCTTGTATGAGATATGTACAATGGAAACATATGATGGGAGTCAATTTCTAGGGGAATCTGTTGGGATGATTGTAAATTCATATTTTGTGTCTGAAATTCATTCTCGTTGTCTCAGGGAACCTAGTTAAAATACATTTTAGCTATCTTATCCCTCTATTAATGATGTTTTGGAACCATTGAAATAGGGTCATTCCATTTTAGTGACCAATTGAATCATGCGTTATCAGGTCCCCAATTTTTTCAGAGGATGCGACATTTTTGAATGCCATATCTAAGGATTTCTGCTATTCTAGGGGTGTAGTGAAGTGAAAGGCTCCATACATTTCCCATACTCAAATATAGATACATGATGAGGCTTTTAAAATCAATTCATGAATATTTTTGAATCAATGGAGAAAATCTTTTTTTATATTTGTGTTGTGATTTTCTAGTTTTGGGTCTCAATCCATGGAAAGTGCATCTATGTTTAGCCAACAATAGAGTATCTTGATGGTCATAAGGTGACCCCCATATCCAAGATATGGGAGGTGTTTAGACTTCAGTCACTAATTATTTTCCTATATATTTGTGTGTAGAAAAAGAATTCACTCCTTATTAATATTGTCTAGGATATCATAGTTAGAAGTTTGGAGGGGACATAAAATAGTGGGGAGGTTGTTTTAGGCTAACTCTATCCATATTTCAATGTAAGCCTTATCCTTGTCAAACATTCATGTCTTTATCTGGTTATACCATAGGAGGAGGTTCTTGTGGCCACCTACAAGTTGGAGTGGAGTGCTTCTAGATGTTTATGGGGAACCTTATATGATTGACCTCGATGTTTCAATCACCTCTCTATATGAAGACATATGATTTTTTGAGCATCTCTATATATAGAGATGTCTAGTAAAGGGGAGCATTTCCTTATTTGTGGGAGATATCAACATGGGAAGGTAGACCATGGTTGATTTCAGGAGTAGATTCATTGCGATCCATCTCCACACTACCATGAGAAGGACTATCATGGTAATGATATCCTTCTGCTTCGCCTGATGAGTTAGAGAACCCTTGGGGTGTTGAGAATGTGTTTCTAACAAAATAAAGGAAACTGAAAATGAGTATATTAGGAATGTGAGCCTCATTTTGTGTCATGGTAATAATATGATGGCCTATCTTTTGAAATTGTACAAGGATATGATCCTATTATATGATGGATTATGCCATATACTGTTAACTATATGGTGCTACATGGGCATGAGACCACTGCTAGATTATCAAAAATAGATTATATGAAAGAAATATGATCTTTTCCTAAGTCATATTCCTCTATTTCTCTGTGATCCTCAGTCAAAACAAGGATATGATCCGAATCCAAAGCCTTTGTAGTCTGTTTCTGGTCTTTTCTTATAAGAATTTGAGCCTTCCACAAAGAATATGTCAATCACACTTCATGAGACTCGATAGGAATGGGATTTAAATTTCCTATAAGAATATATGTATGTTCCTCCATAACAAGAGAATGTATATGAGCCTCCTCCTATATAGCCTCAAAAGGATTCTAGTGAAATCTTTCACCGGTGGAAGTAGAGATATGATCCTAGATTCTTTGAGCTAATGGAATATTCTAGGTATCTTCACTAATACAAATATGATCTTGTCCTAAGGTGTGTCTCACTCTCACCTAGTGGGACTTGGTCAAAATGGGGATATGATCCCAATATAAATCCTTTAGAGTATGTTGATGGCCTTTTTTGATAGGAATATGAGCTTCTATCAAAGAATGTGTCATTATAACTTGGTGAGACCTTCCCAGAATAGGGATGTGAGCCCAATCGTGGGCCTTTGGAATATATTTCTAGTATTTTTCAACAGTAATGTACCCATGTCCTAATCCATACACCATTATCACCTAGTGATCCCCACTTATAATGGGAACATGGTCTCGATCCGGTGCCTCATCCTTTACAAAAAACATGTTGATAATCCTCTTAGAGAGGAAAAATAATGTGTTATTTCTCTGAAGAAACCACTTATTCATAATGATCAAAGTGTTGTTATTCCTAGGCTATAGGGAAAGGAATATGAATCTATCCTGGTGTATGTACCAATGCCAGAATATTTTTTTGGAGTTCTTTAGTTGTTCCTAGAATTTAATAGCATTTTAACAGTGTGTGTAGAAATGTAAGCCTGAAAATGTTCTTTCACCACTATTTACTAGAAGATATATCCAATTGAATAAGGGATATGTTCCCACTTCTATCATCCTTATACCATCAGAATATGTTGATGTTCTTCACGAATGAGGAAAGGATGTGCACCTCCCTCATGCTTGCTACATGAATATGTCCACTAACTTATTCCAAGTGAGTAGGTATATGAGTCTTCTTATTGGATGCCTCCAGAATATACTGACATGATTCATCAATGGAATCATGGATATGAGTCCTCTCCCAGTTTCCTAGAAATTTATGTGCTCGATGTTCCTTCCTTATTGCTCGTTCTTGGGCTTCATAGGTGGAAATGTGTCAGGTGGTACACTTAGAAGGCAATTGAAAATAAACTGGTAGGATGGAACTGTAAAAAGTGGTTTATAGAATCCCTCCTTGGTATCTCCTAAACTAGATGGGATCCATATTTTCCTACTTGATCCACCTTCATTAGATACTGGAGGTGGTTATTATCACACTTCGTAGATATGCTTTCGAAGCTGTTGGCTATGGGAACGAGCACCACTGGATTTACTAAAGATTTCTTTGGATGATGCATACTAATTCATTTCATTGTTTAGAGATACTGAAGGGTATCCTCAATTGTTGATATAATACCATGTAAATTTTATTCCATTACCACTGAATTATTTACCTCATGTTGAACGTGTCGGGTGGGTGAGGTTATTTTAGGACCCATAGGGGTTTTAGTTGTAGCTAATTTTCCAAAAATATCACTGGATGGAGTCATTATATCCTGTTATGGTGTTTTTTGTGAGATAAACATATATATTAATGAAGACAATAAGGAAATGGTCCATCAATCTGTACATTATTTTAGGAATGAGATTTTCTCAATCATATATAAATACGTAACACAATTTTCCTTTCTTATAATTGGTCCAGAAATTCTTCTCAAGTGGACTTGTCATAGTGTGGATGGAATTATTTCATGAGAACCCCATCTATAGACAATCATGCTCTTATTTTTAACTTTTGTAAGATTCTTGTCAGGTTCCCAAATTTTTTATGCATATGATATGGGAATAAAATGGCAAGATGCATGTTAAACCGGTCATTTATTCTATTTGAATGATTCACATCAGTTTCACCATTTTTTTGTTAGAAGGTGTTGATGACTTCTCCAAATGGTTTTATTGTGGGGTGTTTCAATGTATTATACAATCATTTATGTTGGTTTTACCACTTTTGTCTCTAAAGTAAACTCCCAATGACACCAACATCTATAACTGGGTATGGACCTGCTTTCCAAAGTTAGGTGGTCCTTTGGGGTTTTAGACACAAACATTATTATGAGCTCACATGGATCAATGGTATGGTAGTTCACTCTCATCACACCATTTTGGGGTGGAAATTTTTTCCTACTCTAGGAATATCTTATTTATTTAAGATATGGTTAAGAATCTCTTCCTAATCCTGAAATAGTATTGGTTACCCAAAGAAAATGATCACATGTTCAATCCCTCCATTTGAAAAGGGAGGTCTACAAATGATTCCACTTTAATATATCTAAGGTTATACATACACTTCCCATTATCAGGTAGTTGATTATGTTTTGAATTCATAAAATTATAAACTCTGGTATTTGTTGTCATCAAGGGAAGTGATTAATATTTTGAGTATTAGATTGAGCTGTTATGAGGCTTCATATGTATCTTATTTGTAATAAAAATCATAACCCAAATATTTTTTCAGAACATTGATGTTTAATTTCATCAATAAAGGATATATATGAGGTAACTTAGGCACCAGGTATTGAGATCGATCCTTGAAGATGCATCTTACGTATCCGGATTATGTTAGGAATCAGATTCATTGTAGTTTGATCATGCCCTTGAGAATTTCCCCAAAGTGGATGACCTTATATGGGGGGTAGTTATATCATTCCACCAAATATATTTTACACATAGAGGTATCCCTGAATGGTGGGGATTCATGATGAAAATGATATGATCATTGAAACTCCCTACGTGCTTGTGATCCATGATCGGTGTGAGAAACAAGGTATAGTAAGTAATTAGTCTCAATGCATATGGATGTGGAACTTACATATTATGATGGACCTTAGAATTTTTAATATAGAGATAAAACATTAGTAAGGAATCCCTTGTATCTTTCTATATCAAGAATTAGAGTTCTTGTAGTTCGGATTCCTTCTCGATCTGTAGTGGGATGAGGCAAAATGATCAGCTAATGGGAGTGATTGGGTCCCGATGGTTGGAATATCAGAGACATGGAGGAACTTACACCAAAGTGGATTAACTTTTTAACTAGATACATAGGGATACATCCAAAATATCCTATTTATGGATGGAATTAGATTTCTCATAGTTTAATTTGATTAGGGCTTATACACTGAGGTTTCCCAAATAGTGGGGAAGTCATATTGTTCCACTGATCAGGGCTTACACACTATGGTTCCCCAAACATGGTTGCAGCATATCAAGACACTAATTGGGTCTTTCACACTAAGGTTACCCTTATATAAGGGAATATCATATTATTCAATTGATAATGGATAATACAATGAGGTTTCCCTTTTGACATGGGGCTCAAGACTTAGGAAGGTGTCCCATGTATCATGGTTATGACAGGAATCAGATCCATATTATTTCTATTTTATTAGGGATTATGCACTAATGAATCATAACATTCCAAATAAACATGGTTTTATTTTATATGTACTTCAACTTGACATGGTCTGATTGTCTTCTTGACATATTATGACTATCTTCCAGACATGTTTGAGGATGTCTGGACATGCCCTAGTTTCCTAACAGACATGTCTAAAGATAATCACATGATTAATTTGAATTGTTCGATATAAATTGCATAATACAAATTTCATGTCATAATTCCATAACATGGCAATGGTTGGCATGTCTATAGGGTGTCTCATGACCTAGAAAACTTGTCTAGATGATGTCACATGATCCAGGTTGACATATATGAAGTGGTCGCATGATCCGGTAGACATTTCATGATGGTGTCACATGACATGGATGTATTGTATAGAAGATGTAGAATAATCCATGTTGACATGTTTGAAGAGAATTTCACTATCTAGATAACATGTCTAGATGGTTTTGTATGACCTGGATGAATTGTCTATAGGATGTCAGATGATCCATACTGACATTTCTTGGTTTTATCATGTGACCTAGATGAGTTTTCATGGAATCACTGCATAACTTGGGAGACATGTCTATAGGATGTCCTAAGCTTTGGATGGAAAGAAAGAATGGATCTTCAAGACTTTTATGTCATTATTAGAGGTAATCATGCAACTTTTTTTACATTTCCAATTAATATCTCATGATCCTCATTATATTCTTCTTCATTTTTTATTGATTTTCGATAATCCACCTTTCAAAGGGGTGAGGAGGAACAGTTACAAGGCCCATAGGCATAAGTATTAAATGTCTTATAGTACTTAGAGGAATTCATTTCCCATATGATTTAAATATTACATACAACCCATAATAACAACTTCGAAATTCTCATCCCCAGTATCTTCATCGTGAAATTAGCTTTCCACCTTTGAATGGTTGTTCAGCCAGGATTTCCCATGCATGCATAGGCTTGTCTTGATGGAAAGTTCCATACCCTCTCATTATTTCATAACGTTTAGCTTCTTCTATGGTGAAATTCTCCTTGCTCATCCTTATAATATATCGAGGGAGCATCACATGATTTGAGTGACATATCCTGCTGTTGTCGCATGATCTAGGCGAGTCATGTGAAACACATAAAAATCAATGTACATGCTATTTATATAAGTATCTCATATTTTTAGTGTTTAATATTTAATTTATTTCATATATTCCTTATTCTTTCCCAGTGTTAAATTATTTTAGGTTTTTTGTGACCCATCCGACATGTGGGATCTCCTTTTCATGATCTAACTAGCACGCCAGATGTCCTTCGCATGATCTTTAGTGAAAAAGTGAACTATATATTCTTGATTCATGATCCCTTATGCTTTTTCCTAGTTTTTAAATACTGTAAAACAATTATAATCATGTTATTTCCCACTTATATAAGTATATTCATGTGCTCCCATATGTGATTGATCATAGATTTTGGATTCTTGATGCCTTTTTTGTGTTGTGTGTGTGGGGGGGGGGATTTCTAGCCTCACCCCCCCCCCCCCAATTAAACACCATCATGAACAAAACGTATCTAAATTATTTAGGATGGAGTTGGTGGATGTATTTGTTTTCACGCACTTCACATGATCCTATCATAGTTCATCCATGGCATTGCATAATTTTTAGTGACCATAAGAGTGTTCCACCTTTTCCATTTTTATTGGACCTCGTCAGATCAAAGGTATTTTTACTAACCATTTATACATTTCAAGTATCTATTATAATATAATTAAGACATTTCTAAGAGTCTTCGTGGGATCAATATGCCTGTGGGGAGGGTTTCATGTGATAAAAAATGACTCATATAGGGTTTTCCTTGAGACAAATATGGATTTTGAGGAGGGCTTCCACAGGATCATGTTTACATCTCTAGGGGTATCTCGAGATCAATGGTGATCACCTAGGGTACACAAATCCTTTTTCATAATGATTAGTATATCTTCACTCCACAATAAGATTTTGTATTTTCCTTTTTTTATTTCCTTTTTTGTTTTACAAAGTCTAGGGATCTCACGAAGTTGTGTAAGTGTTATCAAATAAAATCACCCTCCTTGTAGGTGATGTGTTGCGTGACCAATACTAGGTCTTGTTGAGATATGAAATTATTTTCATGGACACCCCCTCACCTTTCCTATTTAGTTTAGTGGGAATAAAATGACGTGAGGATATTCCTGAAGTCTTTCTAATGATGAAAGTGACACCAAAATTCCATCATGTTATAAGGAAGACATGTCTCGAGGGGCTTTGTAGTGTCTTGCAATTTTCACCAGTGCATAGCATGAAAATAAAAGACTAAAAAAAAATTCTTCATTTTTTAGATTGTTGACCATTATTTTAACATTTTTTTCAATGGTTTTCATGCACATTTCGGTAGACAAGTCCCATGACTTGGAGGAAATCATTTGGTAGCCACTGCATGATCAGAAAATGTCTTGGGTGACTTTACAAGAACTGGAGGATTGTCCAAGGGTATCTGTGTCATATCAAGAAGGTCATGCACCACCCATAGCCTATTTTAATGACCTTATAAAGGTCATATGATCACATTTATTTTTTAATATCACATTATCAACAAATTATAGCCACCCTCTATTCATTTTCGTTGTGGAGAAGATAATACCCATGCTTTTGGTATTTCTCCCCTTGTATATTTTCCAATGCTCATTTGACAGGTATCAAAAGAGATTGATATGGTTTATTACAATGAAATGATAACATCTAAATAAATTAGAGACACTTATTTTATTATATTTTCATATTTAAATATTATTTTAATAAGGTTTAAGAATAAATAATAAATACTTAGATAAGAATGATACCTCTTCTTCGAAAAACCTCATTAGGTTTTAACAAAATCATTCTTATGTCAGTTTTAAAATAAAACTAAGGCATATAGGATGTGGGTAGGGATTTAAGGGGGGTATTTGGAAAATTATTTATTGAACCAAAAATATTTTTAAGTGTGAAGAGGTGGGGATAGTGGAGTACTTTTATTTGTGGTGGAGAGGACACACTTGTAATTTTTTAAAAGAAAAAGGTATACCCACTTTTCAAACATACAAAGAGGCTCTAAAATGGCCCATTATAGAACCTAAAATGAGATAAGGTCACAATAATTCAATAAAATTTAATTTGGATTCGTTTTTAAGTCATTTTAACCAATTTCATTTTAGTTTAAACTCTAGATAAACCAGTTTCAACCTTAACTGTTGTAATTAATTTTTACTATTTTTACTATTCATTATGAAAAAAATTAAGTTGAATTTATTATATAACATTTATTATTATGATAAAAAATATGGAATCATTTTTTACAAATTTAATTCATTTAAGTGGAAGATTTAGTTATAAAATTATGCCCTCAAATGGGATGAAAAAGTGGTGTTCCAAAAAAACATTTTCATAAGTGTAGAAAGTTTTAATATTAGAATTCAATATAAAATTGATTCAAATAGAATAAATTGTATTAATAAAAGTATTATTGAAATAATTTCACATCTATAACCATCCTAAAATAAAATTTATATTGTAAATGTGTTTAATGAAAAGTAAATTTTTAATAAAAATCCTTACCTTTTTACTGTTCGTCAAAAAACTAACTATTTCATAAAATTATAAATAATTCAATGAAAGATAAATTTGACATGTATATTTTAGAAATAAATTTAGTTTTTCAAATAAATTTTATAATATTTGAAAAAAATACTTTTACAATTTTTCACAAAAAGAAATAATATATTTTTTGAGAAAAATATATTTTTTTATGCATATAAAGACTTTGTTGAAAATTAAGTACTTTTTTATCAAAATGTTTTCTTTATATAATATCATTATAATTAATATTTAATATTTTTTTATTTCTATTAATTCTATCAAGTTTAATTTCTATGTTATAATGGTCATATTTATATACTAATATTAAAAATATATCATGGTTTAATAAAATTTAGTGTCCCATGAAACACAAGATATCAACGAAATTAAATTTATTTGAAAACAAATATTTCATAAAATCTTAGGGTGTAATATTATAAAACAATTAAAATAAATTTTTCCCCAAAATCTTTTAACATTCATGCAAAAAACTGTGGATACGTCCACCTCATCATATCCTCATGTTCCCAAATAGATTCTTCAATTTGGTGGGTTATCTACAAAACCATGACTAAGTGAGTGGCCTTGTTCCATAGAAATTTCTCTATATGATCAAGAGTATACAAAAGATTCTATTTATAGAAATTATTATGATCCATTAGTCTGGAAAATAAATTTATAACATGTGAAGGATCTTATATGTACTTCCTCATGAGAGATTTATGGAACACATCATGGACATGAGGGAGTTTTGATGGAAGAACCAAGAGATAAGTAACTATCCCTACTTGATCTAGAATCTAGAAGGGCCCAATATACATAGGGTTCAAATTTATTTTAATTATTAGTCTCATTAAATTATTCTATATATAAATTTATGGAAAAACCTCCTCACTAACATAAAATTCATGATCACATCGATGATTATTAGCTTAATGTTTTTGTTGACTTGGTGATGCACTTATGTATTAGTGAATGGCCCTAACCTTTTCTAACATTTCTTTAGCTAGATCATGTATCAATATCCTTCTTTCCTCAAATTCATCTCTACATGTTGAATTTCTAAAATTCTTTCCAGAGAGAGCTTCATAAAAATCCATCTTAATTCTTGAATGAGAGATTTTATTGTATGAAAACTCAATTAGAGGAGGGTGTTGATCTGAGACACATTTTAAATACATATAACAAGATCTAATAATATACTATAGTGTATGAATATTAATATCAGATTGACCATCTATATAAGAATAATACACCATACTATAATTCTACTCAATATCAAGAACTTGCTAAAGACTTCGCCAGAACGTCAAGGTAAGCATCAAATCCTAATCAAATATAATGTAATGTGGTACTCCATGAAACCTTACCAATTACTTAATGTACATCCTAGAAAGATAATACAAAGATAAATATTCTATAATAGTAATAAGTATGTAGATTTTTTAAGGTGATTGACTACAACCCATATAACATTATTCCATCTAGATGTTTTGGGGAGTCCAATAACAAAATCCATGGTTATGTTTCCCCATTTCCATTCTGGTATGGGAAATGCTTATAACACCCCCTTAGAATTCTATCTCTCATCCTTAAATTATAGAAATACGAATAATTGAGATAGAAAAACTTTAATATCTCTCTTTATTACATCCCACCAGATGTTCTCCTTTAAATATCTATATATCTTTTTTACTTCTCTGATGAATAAAGAATGATGAACTTTGAGATGCCCACAAAAACTCCTTGAAATCGGGTATAGATATAAAAAATAAATGGTTTATGAATCTTATCATTCCATAATAATTAAATTTAAATTTAGGATAATTTATATCCTTTATCTTCAGTTCTATATCATCCTTCTACACTTCTTTAATCTTTACTTGGATAGAATGTTAAAAACACATTTGATAAAGATAAGATCTCTCCCCTTTATTCAATATTTCTAGATCTAGCCTTATAAAATGAAGAAATATTCAGACTTTTTTAATCCTTTTCATGGATAGGCTAGCATGATCCTTTCAACTAAAATAATCATCCACCTTTTCCACCTTCCTAGGGTGTTAATGTATAGAACAATCATAATATTTAATCATCTCCAACCATCTTATTTGATTCATATTCAACTAATTCTAATTGAATATATACTTTAAACTTTTATGGATAGTATATATATCACACCTATCTCTATAAATATAATTTCTCCATATATTTAATGAAAAAATCATTACATCTAACTCCAAATCATGTGTTGGGTAATTTTTTCTCATCGATCTTCAATTATCATGAGGCAGAAACTTTCACCACATCAATTTTCATGATAATGAATCTAAATCCCTTATTTTATGTGTCATTATATTTTACACATACTTATCCACTATAAGGTAACATAAGAATATGTGCATAGGTTAACATTTTATTTTTTTCCTTGAAATTTTCTCCACATTCATATTTCCAAAGGAACTTAAATCCTTTCTAAGTTAACTTGGTAAGTGCATTTGATAGCCTTGAGATATTTTCCATAGAGAATAAATAATATCCATCCAAACCAAGAAAACCATGGTTCTCTATCACCATGGTTGGTCTTATCAAAATTTCAATAACATATCTCTTTGATGGATCCACTGATATACACATTCTAGATATTATATGATCCAAAAATAAAACCTTTTGTAGCCCAAATTCACACTTAGTAAATTTTACATACATTTTCTCCTTCCTTAGGGTCTTCAGTAAAATTCTCAAGTGATCATCATTTGATTCTGTGTTTCTTGAATATAAAACAATATCATATATAAATAATACCACAATATGATAAAATTTATATCTACATACTATATTCATTAAATCCATGAAGATAGTTGGGGAATTAGTAAGACCTAGTTGAATCACTATATATTCATAGTGTCCATACATTGTACATAACATTTTCTTGGGTATATCCTTTTTCTTGACCCTCAATTGATGATATCTAGAAATAAGGTCAATCTTGGAAAAATTCTTAAGCTCCACATAGTTTATCAAACAAGTCAACAATTCAGGGTAGAGGATACATGTTCTTGATAATGATCTTGTTCAATTATCGATAATCAATGAAAAGTCACATCCATCCATATTTCTTCTTAAAAAAGGATTATGTTCCCCCCATGGTGATCCAGTTGGACGAATAAATCCCTTTTAAATATTATCCTAGATTTGTTTCTTCAAATACTGTAATTCAATTGGGGTCATTCTATAGGGAGTACTTGATATAGGTGTAGCACTAGGAATGAGTTATATAGAAAACTCAAGTTTATGATTTGGTGGAAGTATAGGAAACTCTTCTAGATAGACATGAACAAACTCCCACTCAATAGGATTATCATTGATATAGATATTCTCCCCATCCATCTAAGATAATCACCATTTTGAATATGAATCAAGACCCATAAAATGGATGTGATCTCCATCAGAAGTTCATATCTATATTTACACTTATAGAAGATTGTAGATTGGAATAGATTATGAAACATGACTTATCTTAGTTTGAAATTGATGTGTTATTTATTTAAAGTAAGACAACCCATTCCTAATATAACATCAAATATAACTAGAGTGAGAACAACAAGATTTTGAGGAAGAACATTACCACAAACAACAACTAGAGTTGATTCATTAACTGTAACAAGAAATCTATTCAGGGTATTTCCAAGGTAATGGAAAATTTTTAAAAGTGGATTGGTCAATGTATTAACTATGATAAGATTATCATATATGTTTCAAAATCTTATTCTGAGCATCGAGATTATAATATTTATGACATGGTTAGAATAAATAGAAATTATTTTCTAATGGATGACTTGGGAGCACCAATTTCTCATAGAGGTGTTCACAATCATCACTATGAGAACCTGGTTTCTAAAATCACTGGTTGTATCCTCAACTGTAAAAGTAGATTGTTATATTTTGGGGGTCTCATTAAAACGGTTAATTTTGATCTTTCATCTCTTCTGATTCATGCTCTTTCAATAATAAATGTTCAAAAAATGGTGGTTATAAATATTAAAAAAATCATGCCATCTTTTTTTTGGATTCTCACATGGATGGTCACTTCCATTGGGAATCTTGGTCCATAACGGCCAAACTTGTGGAGTATAGAGGTTTTGGACTTGAGATAATGGTTGAAACCATGTACAATCGGCAATCTAAATTGGTGTGGTAATTCCTATAAGGATGATCCATAGAAGGAATATTTTTGATTGGTAATATGGATATGTCTTAGATGAGACAAGAGGGAAGTTTTCCATCCTATCAAAAATGTTGTGTAGGAATTTACCTAAACTTCAATAGTAGTTGAGGTGAATCCATGAGTGTAGTGAGATCAAATACTAGAAACACAACTTTTTGGGTATATCCCTCATCTTTTATGTAACACCCCAAGCTTCCACGGTATGTTTCCCTTTGAATAATGCATTAGCTTGTGTTGTACACAACTTGGAGTTTTAACACACTAAGACCAATGAAACTAGCCTTAATGAATAGTAATACCCACTTTTTAAAATTTGATAAATTTTAATTTTCAAAATGGACTTCATTTTGGGATTTGGAATCAAAATTATCTTAGGGTGATTTTTTTGGTATTTTTCTGAGAACTTTCAATTTTTGATGAATAGTGAAAAACACACTGTTATTGTTTAAAACCAACTTTTTTAAAATTATTAGTTATTTTATATTAATTTATTTTAGGTCAAAATAGATACTTAATACCTATATATTTTCAATGTAATTCATTGGAGTCATTTTATAATAAGTTTAGATATATAAAATTTATTGAACCTTTTACCGTCTTTTACCCACCGTCTCGGAGCATTTTGAAATTTTCATAAAACATAATTTTACCACTTATATGAGTTTAATTTCAAAAATCCGAGAGACATGGTTGATATCATTTAGTAAAATTTTGTTCAATAAGATGAAAATAATTTTTGGTGAATTGTAATTTTTGACTTTTATTTACCACAGTTAAAAGTAAATAGAGTAATTAATGGTAAAAATGATATCATAATTACCCTAACACATGTCCTAATTCTATTTTATAATTGTAATTAGACCAAAAACAACATTTTGAATAAAATATGATCACCTTTGGTTCACTTAGATTAGATTAGGACATTTATTATTATTTTATTTAAAGAAGATTTAAAAGTGTTAAATTCATAGTTTGATAACTAAACCATTTTTAATATAGGGTCACATACAATATAAATTCAACTATAAATGTTAATTATAAAGATAAAAAAATTTACTACATAATGGTATTTTATTTATAGTTTTCAGACATTAAATAATTTAATTTATTTATGACACAATGATGATGTAGTAATTACCTTATTAATGAAAGATTAAAATAATTGATATTATAAATATCCAAATAAATGTAATTTTAGACCTTTGATGAATTACTGTAATTTTATAGGTTAATATGACATGTTAGGGTCGGTAAAATAATTTTTTTTGAAGTAATCATGTTGTTATTCTTCTCACAAAAACCAAATACTATATAGTGTCAAAATTGACATAATTTTGTTTTTAAAACAAATACTATATTATTAATTGATATAATATTCTTAAAAAACTTAAGGGTTGACAAAAGTACCTAGATAAGGTTATATATATTAATAATTAACCACTTGGGGTTCTATTGTCTTGTTATATTAAGATTATTAACCATATAATATAAAAATACAAAGAGACATGGTAAATGTCAAACTATTTAACTAGGAGTAAAATCTAAAAGATAAGGTTAATATAGAGACCTAAACCTATATAAAACCTATTGGTTGAGATTTTTTAGACCCATCCCCATATTATCCTCTAAATAAATCATTTTGGAGCCATTATAAATAGAATATGATTTTATTATAAAATAATATTTCAATATTTTTTCTAAAATGACCCTCACCTCTCTTATAAAAGGGTATTTCCCCTTATCTTGAATTAACACCTCCCAAGCCATTTGGCTCATCCAAAACCTGCCCAAATATCATCTAAACTATCCTAAATTATACCTAGAGGCCTTAATTAGATCAAAAATCCAACATAAGTAGCCCTTTTGATCAACTCAAAAGGAAACATCTGAAGAAAATGTAATAGTTTCACCACCCTCTTTCAAGTTATTTTCTTCATCCTCTTCCTATTTATTTTTTGTTTCCATACCAAAATAATATCTCCATTACCTTCTATATACTATGATGTTATTATATATATGGTACAACCATATTAGTTATTCATCCCATCCTATAAATGACAAAGTCACCATACGTGCGTACGTACGGCTTACCGTCTCCACATCGTGGTGTAGTTTGTTATTCAAACACTCCATTATTTTGGATGGGTATAATAATGAGTATAACTGATCTAAATAATAAATATAACATGTTAATTATTTTGTATATACAATATACCATCCAATTACATATGATTTCACCATCAATATAATGATATTTTCGCTCGTCCGTACGTACGGATTACCATCTCCATGAACGCGATGAGATTCATTCCCCATTGTAATTATTAAAGAATAATTTTCATTTTATGATTAAAAATAATGTTTGAGAACTTAATATAATTCTGGATATGAATAAAATACATGTTATATGTTACAAACATGTCTTAAATAACTGAGCATATAATGGAAATTGGATCAGTTAACACCCGAAACTATGATACTACTAAAATATTATTAACAAACCAATATTAGAGGATGATATATGATATCATATTTATGTATATAGTTATTTTATAATTTAATAAAAATGATTTAACAATTATACCAGAGGTTAATATACCATCTACCAATGAAAAGTACAAGGTAAGGGTTAATTTCACAATGTCTTTATTATCTGAGGTTGTTTTTACGTAAGTATCTACTGGGACTTCATTATCATCCACATCCATGTTTCATAAAAATGTATTTAAAAACTTTTTTACTATTTACTAGTATATGGGTTAAAGTCATTTATACCCTTTTTGACTTTTTATAAAAAATTTGAATGGAATCTTTTTATCGTTTTCCAAACAAGGTACTTTATGACCTTTTCGACAAAATTAAGGTTAGAATGCCTTTTTTTAACTTATACAGCAGGTGTGGCTATTTTCTGCCATTATATCATCGTTAAAGCTTCCCATACAAGCTTATAAGAATATTTTCAAAATAAATATTTTCTTTTATAATTATGCGACTTTAAAATGATTTCAAAATAGAAAGAGGTATTTATTTCCAATAGTTTTCATTGCATATATGTCAACATAATTTGATGGATTTTAAACTTGTTTCAAGTTGATTTATTATGATACAATTCATACATATTGTATTGAAGGTTTTGAGATATGTTTGACTGTGTAAGTGTTATTTTTACATCATTCATAGATTATGGATAAAGTATTGAAATTTTTTATACTAGTTTCAATTTGAATGTGTATGTTATGTTTAAACCATTTCATAGGAGGAATGCGTTGGACTTAGTAACTTACTTGTGGAGTCCTCTATAGGTCCTTGAGGAATCGATAGGTATCCTGAGACAAAATAGTATCTTGGAACAAGGCCTTGAAAAAATCTTAATTGTAGTCTTGGCACAAGGCCTTGACTATGTGGTTATGAAGTCTGGCATTATGCTTTCCATCATTATGAAAGTGGATATTGATATTTCATGTGATTATTCAACTAGTAGAACATCCATGTAAATAATTAAATAAAATTATTTGATTATATATTTTCCATATTATGATGAAGTTTAATTTTAAAAGGCTTTTTTTTAGTCTTATACATTTCCGTAAATGTTTATGCTTATTTATGAAAGTTTCCCCTATATTGTTATCCTTACTGAGCATCTAACCTCACCCCTTTCTATGTTTTATTTTTTCTAGGATATGAAGAAGTATTTTATGGTTGACCAACAGGGATAGTCTGAGGACAAAATTGTGTTCAAAAGGGGACAAAATATTGTTGATGTTTTTATTTCATGATGTAAAGTAAAACAAATGAATGTATCTAGTACTTCCAAGACTACTAAACTGATTAGTCTTTCAGGACATGATTCTTTGTATCACACCAATGTTATGTAATAATGCACCAAATCTAGGTAACTGGGGTTGGGGCATTACAGTTGGTATCATAGAAATTTTAGTACAAACCTTGGAAGCTAGATTTATAAAAACTCTTATTAGAAAACATTACCCTAAGATAGACTTTGAGGATTAGTATAGAAGAACTTCCTATAATTTTGGTAATGTAGAAATTTTGTTAGTTTTCCAAGAAATACATCCCTGTCTAGATACGAGCAGGTAAAAGCATCTCTGGAATAGATGTACCTAGGGGTAAAACCCGAAAGTAGCGCTTTGAGCCAGACTCAAACGGGAACTGGTGCACGACAACGGGCCTTGTTGTACTCTTGGTTACAACACTCCTGGGGGATAT
The DNA here is from genome assembly GCA_963277665.1 of Viscum album. Classification (NCBI taxonomy): domain Eukaryota; kingdom Viridiplantae; phylum Streptophyta; class Magnoliopsida; order Santalales; family Viscaceae; genus Viscum; species Viscum album. Next base: position 1,542,565,891 of record OY728155.1, on the reverse strand, counting down.
GCTTAGGATAATTCACATTTTATTTATAAACCATTATGAAGGATTTATGAGTATATACCTCCTCAAAGAAAACATTTTTATGATTATGGATTATATCTATAAACTTCTCAATTTATGTTAAGTTTTTTACAAGTTTGGAATTTTTTATTGCAATTAAAAAATTAATCGATTGTATGCCACTGTTTAGAAATGGAACCTAGTGGAAGGAATGGAAACTGTATCAACGCACATAATCCATGTAGGGATTTCCCTCCTACTCAAGATAACTATAGTGGTGTTGGTGATTCAACTGGTTCTGATCAGCTTATCACTATACTGGGACAACTCACTCAGGTTATGAATAATAACCTTACCCGTATGGAGCACCCTGATCCACAATGTGGTAGATCAATGATAGACCACTTCATGAGGCAACAACCACCAACATTCAATGGGAGAACAAATCCATTAGTAGAAGAGAAATGGATAAATTCCTTAGAGAAAATATTTTATGCTTTGGGGTGTAGCGAAAGGGAAAAAGTTTTCATAGCTGTTTATCACCTCACGCGAGATGCAGATCAATGGTGGTCATTAATCCAAAACACAAAAGAAGATGAAGAAGTATCAAACATGGAATGGAGGGACTTTATGGATATTTTCTTATAAAAATACTTTCCTCCTGACCATCAAGCAGATATAGAAAGACAATTCTTGAGTCTGCGACAAAAGGAGGATGAGAATGTCGCAAAGTATGGCGCTAACTATTATAAGGTTAGAAAGGCATGCATCAGATTATATAACTCAATTTAATGAACCAATGTTTTTAATGGAAATTACCTTCTTATAAATATTCCATAAAATCACATAATAATTAACAACTAAGTGATAATTTACCTTTAAACATAAGTTTGTCATTTCTATGTTTGGAATTTTGAAAATCTTACATACACGGTTGTGTTCAAGATGTTTTTTGGAGTCTAATAAAACAAAAAATATTTTTTGGTGAATAGTAACCTACCCTAATGAATAGTAATATACCATTATGAATACTGACATACCCTAATGAATAGTAACCTCACCTATTATAGTATATAAATAATATTTATGTTGGAATTACAATATACCTATGTTGTAGAATGAGTTAATGCATGTTTTAAATCTAGTTTTTCATAATAAAATATGATATTAATTAAATATTAAAATAATCATAATTAGAAAATTATTTTTGAAAAATGGACTTCACTTTTAGATTCTACACATCAAAAAATGGTTAGGGTGAATTTTTGATATTTTTCTGAAATACTTGAATTTTTTATGAATAGTAAAATACGGTAATTTACCCTATATATACATTATAAGCTAAATTAACTATTCCTAGAATCATGGATGATGTCATCACCTGTGGTTTTAATTCACATGACCCATTTACTATTTTTGGTCATGGAATACTTACTATTCTTTGTCTTGTGAAGAAATAATAAAATAAGGATTATAATATCATGAAATCCCTCCACTCCACTATAAAAACCCCCTTCACTCCCTCTTCTCTCCACTCCTCTCAAGCTCCAAGACATCTCTAAATTCTTCCCAAATATTTTCCCAAGGTCCTCCTCCACGTCTAAAATCTCTCATCCTCCTCAAAATACCAAAACCTATTCCCTTAATAGGTTCTCAAAGGAGGAAGTCTCAAGAGGTAAATTCCCCTTCCCAAATTTCTTCTTTTCTTTCAAGTTCTTTTCTTTTTAATTTCTTTCCTAACCTCCCTTCACCATAATATTATGATAAATCCAGTAGCATACATTTACTGGAATATATTCATACTAGTGGTATATTTTATTATCTTCTCTCCTTTCCCCACCCTTTTATTTGGAAGAAATGAAAGCACCGCTTGAGATGTGCTAATTTAGCACATTCAAGGACATCGGTTTATCAATTTCTATTATTATCTTCAATTCTGGTCATTAATCCATTTTTGTTATGGTTGAACCAGATTATTTTATATGTAATATATCCTATTTTTTTCTGTAATCCTTTGTTACAAATGGAATTAAGTTATAAATCAAAACACATTCTTTGTAATCAAATCCTCTGATCAACAAAAATGGTTATGACTAAGATTATATATGTAATAATTCAACATCACTCTATGTAACCTAATTAAAATTAAAACCATGTAATCTAGTGGATATTAACTAAATAATATAACTTCAATCCTGGGCAACCACTTTCATCTAGCATATAATCCAACTTGAATATAAGTGAACCGATCTTGAAAGCCAAGTAAACAAATGAGCTCGAACAATGAAATTGAACCTTGAAACTAATCAAAAAAGATTTTATAGAACTAAAAAGGGTTATAATAAATAAATTTAATGTATAAGATGTTCTGGACTTATTAATTAATTAGACTAATTTGTTTATTCAGGTCATTAATAATAAGGGGAGAACACCAACGGATTTAAGGTAAGGGGTCCTCCCCTTTTCTCTCTTAATCCAGATCATCCTCTATACTTTTCCTTTTTATGTGTACTAGAAAATGATGGGGTATGTTTAAGAACCACCCCCATACTTCCTTCTAGATTTATAAGTTTTGAGAAACCCCATTTCTCTCTCATCAATCCTTCTTGGTCACATCTGACACCATGCCGATAAAATCATAACAAAATCTACCCGAACCTTCTTTGTTCATTCGGGTTGCCTAATATTTCTTTAAAAATGGAGTTATTTTATCTATCAAAGTGAGTCTTATGACTTCTAGTTAGTTTTACAATATTATTATATCAATACCCTTTTATCACATTCTTTCGGGGATATACATGATTTTGAAAGATTCCCTCCTTAGAACTTTCCGATAAGAAAACCTATTTTAAGGGGACTTCCCAAAAATTTTACCCAAATTTCAAGTGAACTCTATCCTATGTGTTAAAACACCATTGTATTTATAAAATCAGTATTTTTATTATGAAAAACGTTTTGGTTAAATTCTGTTTTTATATAAAAGAATGTTTTCTTTTCTATTTGAAATCTCTAGAGTGTTTTCCTTAAAACAAAACAAAAAAAATTTAATGCTAATGTTTCTAAAATACATTCTTTATATGTTTTCACTTATATTTAACACCAATTACCATGTTTTATGCCTAAGTTACCCTATGAATGTCCATGTATGTTCTAATCCCTTCCTTTCATGGACACTTTCATGATATGCCCGTTGGATATGTTTGGAGTCATGATTGTGGTACCCAGTTCTTTCCATGGGTACCCTTATGTTTATGTATGGTTGATTATATATGATTATTTATATGGAAAGATTATTTATGTGGAAATAATTTTCATGAATATGTTGATATGGGTGCGCCCAGATAGCACTCCAATTCATTGGTTAAGGTTAAGTCTCATGAGATGTAATGTGAAACAGGATTCGCGGTTAGCCTTGACCCGTACTAAAATGGGAAATGGGATTCGCAGTTATCCTTGACCCGTACTAAAGATATGATTTAATATTCTACCACATTTATATGATTCCATGTTTATATTATCCCATGCTTATATTAAATGATTTCTTAAATTTCATGCTTTGGATATCATTATGGCATGCCTCTTAATTCATGTGCTTGAGGTGTATCCTTTTTTTCATTCCCTTACTGTACATTTTTAACTCATCCCTTTGTTCATGTGTTCCCCAGGGTACACTATGTAGATGTAAGGGCTCAAAAGAAGTTAGGAGATCATTATGGAGATTAAATAAAGAAGTGTTTTTTAGCTCCATGTTTTATGTTATATGTACCTAGTCTTCCAAGACAGTAGACTTAACGATCCTCGACTTGTACTCTGATGGTTATTTATGCTTGAAATAATGAAATTTTTTATGTAAAAGGATTGGGTCACTATAGTTGGTATCATAGGATGGTCTAGTTATTTTTGGATATTAGGAATGGATCACCTTAGTGGGAACCTTAAATATGAGACTAAGTATAAAAAACAGTCCTAAATTTTGGTGAGTATAGAGTAAGTGGTTTATCAAGAAAATGCATCCTTGTCAGGATTCGAGCAGGTAGAGGCAGCTCTGGCATAGATGTATCTAGGGGTAAAACCCGAAAACACTGCTTTAATCTAGACTCAAATGGGAACTGGTGCACAATAACGGGCCTTGCTGCACTCATGGTTATGACACTCCCAGTGGATATTCTTTGGTAGATTCACAAGATTAGTACAAACCGTTATTAAGGGACAAAAAAGCCCACAAGAATATAAGTTAGTAAATAGATCGAGGATAACCTAGATATAAACCTAAGGAATCACAAGTTAGGATGTACTTCTTCTTTATAAGTTTATCATTTAATGTTCAAAGTTTCCTTTTTATGTTCAATAGATAAGTATTCAAGACCTCTAATTATACGTTCTTCTTCTTATTTAATGGCGGGAAATAGAAGAACACGTTCCAACAACCAATGTGATAGGAAATGTGATGATTTCCCTAATCACATACCTGATGTGACGGAAACGAGTGCTCAAAACATCATGCCAGTACTTTCTTATTTGGCTCGAGTTATGAATAATAAATTGAATCAGGTGGAAAATCCCCCTCATCCAAGGATAGAGAAATTTGTTGTAGAATCCTTCATGTGGAAAATGCCTCCCATGTTTAGTGGGTCTTCTGATCCCCTCCTCACATAATAATGGATTAACTCCATTAAAAATATTTTCTCTATCCTTCAGTTCTCGGAAGAAGAGAAAGTTTTACTGGTAGTATATTGTTTTTATGGGGAAGCTGATTAGTGGTGGACACTGATCAATAATATGATGTCCCCAAAGGAAATCGATTCCATAGAATGGGAGGAATTCAATAGGATGTTTTTCAAAAAATATTTTCCTCGAACCCTCTGTCTCAAAATAGAAAGAGGGTTCCTTGGACTCAAGCAGAAGGAAGATGAGTCCATCAGGGCGTATGAAGCGAACATTACAAGTCTTGAAAGGTACACCTCTGGCTTTTTCATGAACACCGAAAGCAAGGTGGATCGCTTCTTTAGCAGACTAATGTCGAGTCTATGAAAAGTGTTGGAAATTTGAGACTTTAACAGCTGTGAGGAGATTGTCTGTTGTGCCCTCAAGGATGAAATGGAGATGGGAGAATCTCAGTGGTCTCATGGGCTTAGTGACAAGAAGTAGAAAATAGAGAACAACATGGGTGGTTCATCAAACAAATCTCATGATGGAAAGTAGCCTCACTTTCCCCTTTGCAAGAATTGTGGGAAGAAGCATCTTGGTGACTGTCTTAAGGAACCAGGAATTGCTTCAAATGTGGAAAGTTTGGTCATCTGGCCAAGAACTGCTGAAGGGATATGAAAAATCCTGCTAATGATGAAGAAGAACAGAGGGTTCAGATCAACACTCAGCCTGCAGTGCAGCGTTTTAACTACAAGGAGCTTGGGCATTATGCAAACAATTTCCCTAAGCCAAGGGTTGTCGGAGGCAATTACCAACAACCTCCAAGGAAACAAGGAAGGGCTTATGCTATCACTACTGCTGAGGTGGAGCCAGAAAACAATGTGGTGATAGGTACGCTTGTTATTCATTAAAGAATAGTGAACGTACTATTTGATTCTGGTTCTATGCATTCTTTCATATATTTCAAGTTTAGTAGAACTATTAAAACACCACCTCAAAATTTGGAGGAAATGTTATCTGTGAGAATAGTGAATGGGGAAATTATTGCATCCGTGGTTTATAACTCCTCCCCAGTTTATTTTTGTGGACTGAACCTCCAAAAAAATCTTGTCATACTTACTTTTGTGTAGTTTGACACTATATTGGGCATGGATTGGCAATCTTTGTACAAGTCCAACATCAATTGTCGGGAAAGGGAGATTACTCTTCACATATCGAATCATCCTCCAATTCTTTACAAGTGCAAGGAGGAATATGAGTCTCTTTTAGAATCTTTGTCTCAGGTTTGGATATTTCTTCCTTATAAGCATGCATACCAAGCTCAAATGATTTAGCAAAAGGAGATAATCATGTTTGAAGACATGCCCATCATGAGGTATTACACTGATGTATTCCCAGAAGAGTTTCCTGGTCTTCCTCCTGACTGAGAGGTTGAGTTCTCAATTGAACTTATCCCTGAATCTATGCCAATCTCAAAGACACCTTACAAAATGGACACCGTAGAGCTGGAAGTGCTAAAGAAGCAGTTACAGGAGAATATGGAGAAGGGTTTTATATGCCCGGGTGCTTCACTGTGGGGTGCTCCAGTCCTCTTCGTCAAGAAGAAGGATGGATAAATGAACCTATGCATTTATTATCATGATCTCAATAAAATCACTATAAAGAACAAGTATCCCCTTCCACGGATAGATGGCTTGTTCGATCAGCTTCATGGGGCCAGTTATTTTTCTAAGGTGGAGCTTCAGTCGGGATATCACCAACTAAAGGTGAAGAAGGAAGATATTTCCAAGACTGCCTTTAAAACGAGGTATGGACACTATGAGTTCATAGTGATTCCATTCGAACTCACTAATGATCCAGAAATTTTCATGGATTTAATGACTATAGTCTTTAAAGATTACCTCGAAAAATTTTTGTTGGTCTTTATTGATGATATTCTGATATACTTGAAGAGCAAGGAAGAACATGAGGAGCATTTAGAAATTGTGTTAAAGACTTTGCAAAGGGAGAAGTTGTATGAAAAGTAATGTAAATCTGAGTTCTGGATGGAGGAAGTATCATTCTTGGGGAATGTTATCACCATGAAACGGATATTTGTGGACCCTTCCAAGACAAAGGCAATTGAAGAGTGGCCGAGGCCAACTTCTGTAACAAAGATCCACAACTTTTTAGGTCTATCTGGGTATTATCGACGATTCGTGAAGAACTTTTCACGATTTTCAAACCCAATGACCAAGCTGACATAGAAGGTATTAAAGTTCGTCTAGACACAAGAATGTGAAGACTGTTTCAAGGAGTTGAAAAAGAGTCTTATCACGACGTCGGTACTCACACTCCCTTCAAGTGGATAACTCTTTGTGGTGTATAGTGTTGCTTCTAAGAAAGGCTTAGGCTGTGTGCTAATGCAAAATGATAAAGTGATAGAATATTCCTCAAGGTAGCTAAAAATCCACGAGCAAAACTATCCTACGCATGATATGGAGTTGGCGGTTGTGATCTTTGCGTTAAAAATCGAGCGGCATTATCTCTATGGGGAAAAATGTGAGATATATACTGACCACATGAGTCTTAAGTATATATTCACACAGAAAGAGCATAATATGCGCCAGCAAGGATGGATAGAGCTCATAATGGATTATGACTGCTCAATCCCCTACCATCCTTGTAAGGAAAACAAGGTTGTGGATGCTCTAAGTAGAAAGGATCCGGCATTTTTATAAATGATGAGAATTGAAAAGGATCCTATCTTATTATATTTTCAAAGGATGGACATGAGAATCATTAAGGGAGGAACATCATCAATCCTTTCTCAAATGATTTCTCAACCATCCCTCTTGGAGAAAATAAAGGTTGCTCAAAGAAAGGATGTGGAAATTAAGAAAAGGATGGAAGCTCTTAAAAATGGGAAATCCTACGATTTTAAAATTGACGAGGAAGGAGTTGTAAGATTTGGGAAACGATTATGTGTACCATCTGATGCAGTTTTAAAGAAGGAGCTATTGAATGATTCACATAGCTCAACCTTCTCTATCCATCCTGGGAGAACCAAAATGTATCATGATATCCGAGAACACTTCTGGTGGGATAACATGAAGAAGGAGATTGTGGAATATATATCATGGTGCTTTTTATGTTAGCAAGTTAAATCTTAGCGAAAAAATTCCAAAGGTATGATGCATCCATTTTCTATAACCATGTGGAAATGGGAAAATGTTACTATGGACTTTGTCACGGGTCTCCCAAAGACATCAAAGGTAAATAATGCAATATGGGTTGTGGTTGACCGACAAACCAATACATCCCATTTCATCTCTATTCGGGATGATCTCTCGCTTGAACAACATTCAAAGTTATATGTGAAGGAAGTGGTGAGACCGCATGGTGTTCCACTCTCAATTGTATCTGACCATGATCCAAGGTTCACATCTAAATTCTGGAGGATCCTTCAACATTATTTGAGTACTGAATTATATTTCAGCATGGCCTATCACCCCCAAACTGATGGCTAGTCTGAAAGAACTGTTCAGACGCTTGAAGTTATGCTTAGAGCATGCTCTCTAGAATTCGAAGGTGGATGGGATCTGCATCTCCCATTGGTTGAGTTCTCATACAACAATAGCTTCCACTCGAGTATTCAGATTGCTCCATATGAAGCTCTATATGGAAAACAATGTAGAACTCCAACCTGTTGGGATGAAGTTGGAGAAAGAAAGCTACATGGACTCGATATTGTACAAGAGATGATAGAGAAGGTTCCAGTCATCCAGAAACACATCAAAGTTGCTCAAATTCGGCGAAATAGCTATGCTGACAATCGTCGAAGGGACATGGATTTCGACATTGGAGATAAATTCTTACTTTGAATATCTCCATGGAAGAGATTCATGTGATTCGGGTAGAAAGGGAAGCTAAACCCAAGGTATATTGGCCCATTTGAGATCCTTTACCGCATAGGATCCGTGTCCTATCGGCTTTCACTTCCACCAAATATGGCTCAAGTTCATGATGTTTTCCATGTATCGCTCCTAAGGAAGTACATACTTGATCCCTCACATGTACTAGACTCAGAGGTGGTGCAGCTGGAAGATGATCTCTCCTGTGAGGAGCAACCAGTAAAGATTCTGGATTGGAGAGATAAGGTTCTATGCAACAAGACAACCCATCTTTTCAATGTTTTGTAGAGGAACCATAAGTTTGAGGAAGCAACATGGGAACTGGAGGAAGCAATGAAGGAAAAGTACCCACATCTTTTTTTGGCCTAGAATGTAAAATGAAATTTTGAGGGTGAAATTTCATAAGGGGGGAAGAATGTAACGACCCAATGATTTTAATGGAAATTACCTTCTTATAAATATGCCATAAAATCACATAATAATGAACTACTAAGTGATAAGTGACCTTTAAACATAATTTTGTCACTTCTGTGTTTGGAATTTTGAAAATCTGACATACACGGTTGTGTTCATGATGTTTTTTAGAGTCGAATAAAACAAAAATATTTTTTGGTGAATAGTATCCTACCCTAATGAATAGTAATATACCCTTATGTATAGGGATATACCCTAATTAATAGTAACATCACCTATTATAGTATTAAAATAATATTCAAGTTAGAAGTACAATATACCTATATTTTAGAATGAGTTAATGCATGTTTTAAATATGGTTTTTGATAATAAAATATGGTTTTAAATAAATATTAAAATAATAATATTTAGAAAATTATTTTTGAAAAATGGACTTCATTTTTTGATTCTACATGTCAAAAAATGGTTAGGATGATTTTTTGAGAGTTTTTTGAAATACCTAAATTTTTTATGAATAGTAAAATACAGTAATTTACCGTATATATACATTATAAGATAAATAAACTGTTGCTAGAATCATGGCTACTGTCATCACCCATGGTTAAAATTCATATGACCCATTTTCTATTATTGTTTATGGAATACTTACTATTCTTTGTCTTGTGAGGAAATAATAAATTAAGGATTATAATATCATTAAATCCCTCCTCTCCACCACTATAAAAACCCCCTTCACTCCCTCTCCTCTCCCCTCCTCTCAAGCTCCAAGCCTTCTCTAAATTCTACCCAAATCCCTCCCCCAGTTCCCCCTCCACGTCCAAAATCTCTCAGCCTCCTCAAAATACCAAAACCTCTCCCCTTAAGAGGTTCTCAAAGGAGGAAGTCTCAAGAGGTAAATTCCTCTTCCCAAATTTCTTCTTTTCTTTCATGTTCTTTTATTTTTAATTTCATTCCTCACCTTCCTTCACCATAATAGTATGATAAATCTAGTAGCATAAATGTACTGGAATGTCTTCATTCTAGTGGTATATTTTATTATCTTCTCTTCTTTCCCACCCTTTTATTTGATAGAAATGAAAGCACCGTTTGAGATGTGCTAATTTAGCACATTCAAGGACAATGGTTTATCAATATCTATTATTGTCTTTAATTCTTGTCATGAAACCATTTGTGTTATGGTTGAACCAGATTATTATATATGTAATATATCCTATTTTTTGTTCTGTAATCCTTTGGTACAAATGGAATTATGTTATAAATCAAAACACATTCTTTGTAATCAAATCCTCCAATCAACAAAAATTGTTATCACTAAGGTTATATATGTAATAATTCAACATCACTCTAAGTACCCTAATTAAAATTAAAACCATGTAATCTCCTGGATATGAACTAAATAATATAACTTCAATTCTGGACAACCACTTTCATCTATCATATAATCCAAAATTGAATATAAGTGAACCAATCTTTAAATCCAAGTAAACAAATGAGCTTGAACAATGAAATTGAACCTTGAAACTAATGAAAAAAGTTTTGAATGATCTAAAAAGGGTTATAATAAATAAATTAAATATATAATAGGTTATAGAATTATTAATTAATATGACTAATTTGTTTATTTAGTTCATTAATAACAAGTGGAGAACACCAATGTATTTAAGGTAAGGGATCCTCCCCTTTTCTCTCTTAATAATGATTGTCCTCTATACTTTGCCTTTTTATGAGTACTAGAAAATGATGGGGTATGTTTAAGAACCTCCCCCATACATTCTTTTGGATTTATAAGTGATGAGAAACCCCATTTCTCTCTCATCAATCCCTCTTGGTCACACCTGACACCATGCCGATAAAATCATAACGAATTCTACCTGAACCTTCTTTGCTCTTTCTGGTTTCCTTATCATTCTATCAAAATGGAGTTATCTTATCTGTCTATGTGAGTCTTATGACTTCTATTTAGTTGTACAATATTCTTATATCAAGTCCCTTTCATCACATTCTTTCAGGTATATACATGATTTTAAAATATTCCCTCCTTAGAACTTTCCGATAAGCAAACATGTTTTAAGGGGACTTCCCAAATTTTTTAGCAAAATTTCAAGTGCACTCTATCCTATATTTTAAAACTACATTTTATTTATAAAATCAGTATTATTATTATGAAAACAATCTTGTTTAAATTCTGGTTTTATATAAAAGAATGTCTTCTTTTCTATTTGAAAATCTCTAGAGTGTTTTCCTTAAAACCGCACAAAAATGTTTTAATGCTAATGTTTCTAAAATACATTTTTTATATGTTTTCACTTATATTTGACACCAATTACCATGTTACATGCCTATTTTACCCTATTACTGTCCATGTATGTTCTAATTCCTACCTTTCATGGACACATTCGTGATACTCCCATTGGATATGTTTGGTGTCATGATTGTGGTACCCAATTGTTTCCACGGGTACCCTTATGTTTATGTATGGTTGATTATGTATGATTATTTATGTGGAAAGATTATTTATGTGGAAATAATATTCATTAATATTTTGAGATGGGTGCGCCTAGATAGCGATCCAATGCATTGGGTAAGGTTAAGTCTCATGAGATGCGATGTGAAACGGGATTGGCGGTTAGCCTTGACCCGTACTAAAATGGGAAACGGGATTGGCAGTTAGCCTTGACCCATACTAAATATATGATTTAAGATTCTTCCACATTTATATGATTCCATATTTATATGATCCCATGCTTATATTAAATTATATCATAAGTTTCATGCTTTGGATATCATTATGTCATGCCTCTTAATTCATGTTCTTGAGGTGTATCCTTTTGTTCATTCCCTTAATATGCATTTCTAGCTCATCCCTTTGTTCATGTGTTCCCTAGGGTACCCTATACAGATGTAAGGTCACAAAGGAAGTTAGGAGCTCCTTATGAAGATTAAATAAATAAGTGTTTCTTATCCCCATGTTTTATGTTATATGTACCTAGTCTTCCAAGACACTAGACTTAACGATCCTTATCTTGTACTCTGATGGTTATTTATGCTTGAAATAATGAAATGTTTTTATGTAATAGGCTTGGGTATCTATACCCAATGTGTAAGATTGATCGATTATTAGATGGGTTAAAACGATTTCTCCGTTGAGCATTAGTCTTACACTCCTTCTCATCGTACAAATATATAGTCTCATGCACTATCAAGATAGAAATTGAATTATTTAAGTCTTACGACTTTAAAGAAAAGCAAGAGAAAAAGAGATCTATTGAACACTTTGGAAATGGAAATAAGGGGAAGAATGGAAAAGTTGAATATCCATCCTGTGGTAAATGTGGGAAGAAACATCTTGGTACTTCCCTAAAGGGAATGCGAGTTTATTACAAGTGTGGTGAAAAGGCCACCAAGCTCATGATTTCCAGGGGAAGAAAGAGGTTTTCAATGTTGAATGATATAATTGTAGAGAAATGGGGCATTATGCAAATGAATTTCTAAATAGCCAAGGGAACTTTCCTCATAAAAGGCCAAGGGAGAAAGTCTAAACTTGTGTGATCACTACTACTGAGGTTGAAGCTCTGAAAGATGCAGTGGAAGGTAATTTAATGGTTTCCTAAAGTTTAGAAATGATTTATTTAATTCTAGATCATCTTATTGTTTCATATCTTCCCAGATTGCTAAGAAAATTAGATATTTTCAATTTGACTTAACAAGGGAGTTGGCAGTGAAAACACCTAAGGTAAATATCATCGCAACAATGTTTTGTGAATAAGTTCCCATTGGGGCATATAAATGTTCTTTATCTGCTGATCTCGTCATCATACCCATAATTGAATTTGATATAATCCTCGGAATGGATTGTCTTTCGGACCATGATGTGAAAATTTATTATAAGAAGAAGGAGGTTACAATTTTTAATGATAATAAGGAGTACCTTATCTTCAGATCATAAACGTCACCATCTGATTCTTATCTTGATCTGCCCCCTGTAGTGCTACTAAATTTGATTTTTGGGGAATAAGAGAATAAAATAACCATGGGTGAGGAAAAGAATGTTTGAATAGAGGATGTACCTATTGTGCAAGAATATGAAGATGTGTTTCTAGAGGATTTACCTAGACATCCTCCAGAATGAGAAATTGAGTTTTCCATTGATTTAATTCTTGGTTCAAGGACAATATAGAAGACCCCTTATAGAATGGCCACATTGGAATTAGTGGAACTAAAGAAGCAAGTAGAAGAATTGAGTAACATGCAATTTATTCTCCCTAGTGTTTCTCCATGGGGAGCCCGTTTTCTTTTTGTTAAAAAGAAAGATAGATCTATGATGTTGTGCATTGACTACAAGGAGATCTATGCTATAACAATAAAAAACAAGTATCCCTTACCTCACATTGATGATTTATTCGACCAACTTCATGGAGATGAATATTTTTCAAAGATTGACCTTCGATCTGGATATCATCAGTTGTGTGTGAAGAAGGCATACATTCCAAAAACAGTATTTCGAACCAGGTATGGGCATTACAAGTTTACTGTAATGCCTTTTGGATTGACTAATGCACCCTTTGTCTTCATGGATCCAATGAACAGATTTTTCAAGGAATATCTTGATGACATTGTAGTGGTATCTATTGATGTAATTTTGGTATAATCAAAAAGATATTAAGATCATGAAAATAACTTGCACATTATCCTAAGGACTCCTATAAGAAATGAATTATATGAGAAATTTAGCAAGTTTGAATTCTAGCTTCAAGATATATTTTTTTCTTGGCCATATTGTCTCTAAGGGTGGAATCTCTATTTATCCTTCAAAGACTAATGCAATCCAAGAATGGCCAGCACTAATGAGTATAATTGAGGTACATAGTTTTATTGGTTTAACAGGTTATTATCGGTGTTTTACCCAGAATATTTCCCGGTTGGCTTACCCATTAACCAGGCTCACATGTAAAGGGGTTAAATTTGTTTGGAAAAAATATTGTGAAGAATGTTTTGAGGAACTGAAGAGAACATTAGTAAATTATCCTATCTTGACTCTACCATCAGGGAATGATGGGTTTGTTATTTATAGTGATGCTTGAAAGAAATGATTTGGTTGTGTCCTGATGCAGAATGATAGAGTTATCACCTATGCATCATGGTAGCTAAAAATTCATGAGTTAAACTATCCTACTCATGATCTTCAGTTAGAAGCTATAATATTTGCTCTGAAAATATAGAGACACTATCTTTATGGTGTAAAATGTGAGATTTATACTGATCATAAGAGTTTTAAGTATATTTTCTCACAAAAATAACTCAACATGAGGAAAAGGAGATGGCTTGAACTAGTCAAGGGTTATGATTGCACTATACACTACCACCTGAGGAAGGAAAATAAGGTGACAGATCTTTGAGTAGGAAGGATCATGGATCTTTGAACAATATGAGAGTTGAAAGGGATCTTATTTTCATGGATCTAGTAAAGATGGATATGGGAATAACCATGGAAGTTAAAACATCAATACTTTTTCAAATAATTTCCAAACCAACTTTACTATAAATGATAAAGACTTCTCAGAATAATGATGAGGAGTTTCAAAAGAACATTAAAGGTACGATTGATGGGAGATTGAGTGACTTCATATATGAAGATAGAATTTTCAAATTTGGGAAGAGACTTTGTGTACTTTACATACCTGATCTAAAAATAGAATTGTTTGATGATGCTCGTAGCTCATATTTCTCTATACACCCTGGGAGCACTAATATGTATAGATATTTGAAGGAACATTTTTGGTGGGACAACATGAAGAGAGAGATTGCTGATTTTGTGTCGAGATGTATGGTTTTCCAACAAGTGATAGCTGAAAGAAAACATCCTAAAGGATTCATGCAACCTCTTCCCATACTTGAGTGCAAATAGGATGATATTATGATGGAATTTGTCATTGGGCTACCAAAGACTCCTAGAATATATTATTAAATATGGGTTATTATTGATCATCTTACCAATTCATCAAATTTTCTTACTATAACAGAAGATTTAACACTTGATCGTTTAGAAAGATGGTATATTAATGAAGTTTTAAGACTTCATGGAGTACCACTATCGATTATTTCTGATTGTGATCCCCATTTTACATCAAGATTCTGGAAAAGTCTTTATAAATCCCCAGATACTGAACTTCGTTTGAGCACTGCCTACCACCCTCAAACTAATGGACAATCAGGACGGACTATTCAAAACATAGAAGACATGTTGAAATCTTTCTCACTTGACATTCAAGGTATGTGGGATCAATATTTACCTCTGGTATAATTTTCATATAACAATAACTTACATTCAAGTATTCATATGTCACCATATAAAGTGTTATAGGGAAAGAGATGTCGTACACCAACTTGTTGGGATGATGTTGGTGAAAGAAAACTCATAGGCCTAGAACATATTGAGGAAATAATAGAAAAAGTGAAGATTGTCCAAACCCACATAAAACTAGCCCAAATTAGGCAAAAGAGCTATGCTGATAACTGAAGGAAGGATTTTGAATTTCATGTAGGAGATTATGTTTTCTTGAAGTTTTCTCCATGGAAGGGTGTTATACGTTTTGGTAAGAAGGGTAAATTGAGTCCCTAGTACATTAGATGATTCAAAATTCTAGAACGAATTGGAGTTGTATCTTGTCATTTGGAAATGCCTCCAAGTCTCTCTAAAGTTCATGATTTTTTCCACGTATCACTATTGAGAAAATAAATTCCTGACCCAACGCATGTACTCACCTATGAGGAAATTGAACTAGAACCTGATCTGTCTTATTGTGAAGAGCCTTTAAAAATTCTTGATACCAGAGAATAAGTTTTGAGAAACCAGACGACTCGTCTGATAAAAGTTCTATGGAGAAACCATAATATGGAAAAGACAATGTGGGAACCCGAGGAACTTATAATGAAGAACCACCCGAATCTTTTAATGCTGTAATATTCTTGAAATTTCTAGGATGAAATTATTTTAAGGAGGGGAGAATGTAACTGTAGAGACCCAAATCTTGAAGTACACGGAAATTACAATAATTTTGTGGAAGACTTAATACATGACAAAGAAAACACTCAAGTATCGTAATACTTTAGTGTCTTTGGAAACTCGGAACTTAATCCTCTAATCATGGTGAAAGATCTTCAACATCTCCCATAAAGATCTTACCCTTTTTTTCTTACCTAAAACCTTTATTTATATCCTGGGGAAAAGAAAACATATAAAGGGTGAGCTCAAATTATCAGTAAGGGTAAGAATGGAGTAAATAAAACAAACCATATACATTTGAACTTCAAAACATGAACATAATACTTAAACATCAAAATCTTGAGCAATGACATAAAACATGGTAGTACGTAAGGCATAGATCATAATGGATCATCAATCATGATAAAATAGCATTGGAATAAAGAATGAAATTGTGGAAACCATTAAGCACATGATATGATTTCCATAGTAAACAAGTAATTGCTGCCAAGACCATCTTAGTGGACAAAGCCCCTTTCTGAATCGAGTTCACTCCTCATTCCAATCCTGTATCACTGAACCGGATTAACTTGACGTTCAATCCATGTCTATATCATGAGATATAAATCTTTACCCAATGCATTGGAGGGAGATATAGGTCCCACCCATCTCATAATGAAATCATTCTTACATGTTCCACAATATAAACATAAATCATTCAACATAACCTAAAGAATAAAATGGGTTTCATAAACATCATACCATCATAAAATAATCCATATAGAACAAATTGATATCATTTCATCATATAAAATATGAAACCATGTAAATAATAGATACATTATACTTGAAACATAATCATACTAAATAATGTCATCTTAAATGGAAAATAGTTTTGACAAAACACTTGAAATGAATTCTTGAGGAAAATATCCTTTCTTCTTCAAAATCATTTTCTTTTCACAAAATTCCAAGAAATTTTAAAATAAAAGGATTCTGTTGAAAATAATCATGAAATATTGTAGAGTAAGCTTCTTGAAAATAAGGCGTTATGAAAACGTAAAAATCCATTCATGCTGTATAAGTTAAAAAAACATTCTCCTCGTACTTTTATCGGAAAAGTCAAAAAGTTCCTCGTATGGTAAACAAAAGAAATAATCCTTTAATAACATGTGGTAAAAGTAAAAAAATTGGTAAAAGGGACTTTAAACATTCATAAAAACACTTTTTGAAAACATGGACATGGATGATAACAATAACCCCAGTAAATACTTACGAATAAACAATCTCGGATTAGAATGAGATTGGAATAATTATCCCTTACCTTAGGTCTGATATGCTTCATACGTATCTGAAACTCCTGTATAATGATTTAAATAATGTCATTTAATTATTATAGAATCATATTCATTGTTATGATATCATATATGGTTCACTTATGACTTTATATTACCCGTTCTATTGTAAATTCATTTTAAAGTAGCATTTTGGGTAAAATCGTTTCTTTATCGTTTGTGTTTTGACTTGTAATTATTCATATGACTAATTAGATCATGATTACTTAATTACAGAATATAAAACATGATTTATATATAATATATATTCAGAATATACATATATAAAATATATCGATAAATGGAAAGAAATACACCGTTCATGGAGCCGGTAAGCCGTACGTACGCTTGAATGCTGTTTTTGTTTCCTTTTTAAATTTAATAGATGTAAGTAAATAACATATAAATAAATCTAGTATCATTAATATGTCATATATTTAATGATTAATTATTATATATACTTTATAATCATTCTTGATTTGTTAACATTGAAAATGAATCTTATCGCGGCGTGGAGACGGTAATCTGTACGTACGCAAAAGCGATGATATCGTTCCCATATTTGTTGAATGGAATTGGAGTGGATGATATAATATATTAGAATCAGTATTATGTTATAATAATAATATATAGTTGTTATTTACACCATTATATCCATCCAAGTAAGGTGGTGGTGGAAAACAGATTACACCACAGCGTGGAGACGGTATTTTGTACGTACGCACGCGCGGCTATTTAGTTTTCCATAGGATGGGTAGGAAATGAAATTGGTTTGTTTCATATTTATAATAACGTATCAGTATATAGGTAATACTTATGTTATTACTTTATAATTAAACAACTAAGTAAGAGTAAGTATAAGAAGAAAGAAACTTGAAAGAGTCGGTAGAAGAGATTACCTCTTCCAAGATGCACCTCCTTTAAAGGTCTTCTTAGGGCACTAGAGTTAGTCTTTTGAGAAGACCAAAACCTCTATGATATAACAAGAGAGGTTGAGAAGAGGAATTGGTAGGTTTTGGATGAACTTCAAGGCTCAAAAGGGTGTGAAGGGAAGAGGGAATGGGTTCCCTTTTTATAAGGGAGGAGAGGGTCACCTTTGGTAACATAAGAAATATTAATTTATAATAAATTAAAACTCACTTAAAAACCTCCAAAAATGACTAAAATAAGAATATTAGATGAAATAGGGTTTTAATCGCATCAACCAATAAAATTTAGACATGTTGGGAATTTATTTTAAACATTATCAACTTGATTTATCCTTATTTAATCTATTTAATTTTATTTATGGTAATAAGATTCTAATATTTAAATTATTATAAATAATTACTTATGTGTTGTGAATTGTCCATAATTGGATAATTTATGACATTTTAGACCATATAAATTTCAATTTATAATTTTTAAATATTTTTGTGATTTTTAAACAATTGTATAATATGTTATTTTTATAAAATAACAATAGTCAATTTTCTCACAATCCATTTATTTTAATTTAAATAAACTCCAAACAGAGGATATATTCTAAAAAATATATTTAATAGATTTCTAACATGTCAAATTTGTCTAGAAAATTATTTTATCACATTAATTAGTTCAGATAATATTTATTTGAATATTTTTAAAATTGTTTATTTGATATTTCAATCAATAAAATAATTTAAACATCACTATTATGTCACCCTTAATAATGTTTATTTAATCCATAAAAATTCTAAATAAATTTACATGGTGTAGATAATTGTATTAGATTTCTGGATACTATTAATTTTTGATGTTTAATTAATATTATCACTAAATTAAAATTATTGTACTTATAAGATTTAAGAGAGTGACATGTTGTCACTTTCTTTGGTTTTAATAATAATTATATTATTTCATGGTCAAAAGTCCATGAAATGAATCTAGTACGACCTTTAGGTGATATGGGTCGACTTGTATTCATCCAATAGGATTTTTTCAAGTGTTAGGGTAATTTTATAATCTTATTTCTACCCTTGATTACCAGATTTACCTTTAAATGTAGTAAAAATAAAAATTACCGTAGTTACTATTCATAATATAAAAAAACAAATAAAAGTAACATATTAACATAATTTGGACCCCCTGAATTCAAATATAGAATCCATTTTTAAAAATTCAAAACGCAGAAGTTGCAGTCATTAATTTAAAATTAATCTCGTTGTTAAGAAAACGGGTTTTAAAAGTTAAAACATTGCCAAAGATTGAAATGTTTTTACCTATGATTTCAATTTAAAATTAATGGTAATGACATAAATTATATTAAATGGTAAAAATATATTCTATTTATACTTTAAAATCATTCAATATTATAATTTAACCATATAAATTATTGGGATGAAAAAATTTGTCTTTTATTAAAATAGAGCGTGTTTTTACTATTCATTAAAATATGAAAGTTTTCAGAATAATATGAAAAATTTATCCAAAGTAAATTTTTATATCCTGATTCCCAAGAATAATTTTATTTTGTCAAATTGAACTTATAAACATGTCAAAAACTAGATTTAATGTGGGTGCACCATCAAAAGGTGGAAAAACTACATTTTTTGAAAAATACTTATTTTACGTGAAAAATTTATCTTGTTCTCATGTCATGTTCTAGAAAATGTATAAGATGAATAATAATGTTATAAAATTAAAATTTAAGTTATTACTATTCATAATGTCTATTCCATAATAATATTATAACTATATATCATTGTTTAGTGAAACCCTGTATTGTGTATAACACACACTATCGAGGATGGTCGTGATTGCGTGTAATGCAAGCCAAGTTAGGGTTGCGTGTAGTGCACGACTCCTTTTTTGTTGCGTATAAAAAAATACAACCATATTTCATTTTTACATTGAATATATATATATATATATACACTCAACATTGTGAACATGAAATTGTGTGTAACACGATCCAAGAATAGTGTTGTGTATACTGCAAGCTAATACGGTGTTTCGTATAGCACAAGATAATCTTGGTGTAGCGTACAACATTAGATATGAAAGAAACTAAAAATAATATATCTCATAAAATCTAGGGGTGTTACATTCTACCCCCCTTAAAATAAATTTCTCCCTCAAAATTCATTGGGGTTATAAATCATTTACAACTTGTAAGTTTCTTTCATAGAAACTCACATCGTAAAAAGGAATACCAAAACATAATTTTAAAAACTAAAGTAAGAGATGTAACAGTTACCCAAATTAAGTCATCACTTGGTTTCCACATAGGAGAACATCTGTGAAAATATGGATATAGAAGATAAATATAACCATAAAGTTCTGATGGAGAGTGGTAGAGAACATGGCTATGAAAAATCCAGTAATCACAAAGCCATAAATTTGTGATGATATAAGGTACCATATGATTCATCGGATATAAGGTCACTAGGACAACATTTTTGGTTTTCAAGATCATTTTCCTAAAGTTGATGAATTTGAATTAGAAGAAAAACTTACTTGATTTTAGTGTAATATCAGTTTTGGTCATCCTATGACCAACTTCCACATCATCTCTTATTTAATGAAATGAAGTTGAATTTTTCATTCTTAAAGTGTTAGTAGATCATGTGATAGAAAGATAGGTCATTCCATATGCCTCTATCACAAGTTATTAAATATACATAAGTCCATCTATGTTGAGATTAATCATATATGGTTCCTAAAATGGACTTCTACTTCATCTATCATACCTCTTAATAAAATAAAACTAGTTTCTACTAACCAAGGACTTCCTGTAGGCCAGTGGTAGGCGATAAAGGCATGTCGCACTTCGGTTGTGGGTTCGATTCTCACAGCCTCATTCGACGTGATGGGTTGTCACCCATTCTGCAGGTTGTCCCTTTTCTTAAACTATAACATTCCATCAATAATATCGAAAAAATTCTAGCCTTAAACAATACTAACTTATGTTCAACATAATCCATTCCAATCTTTAGGCTTATCCAAAATACTTCTTTCTAAACTCATAGTATAAAGAGAACGATTACTAAAAATTTTATATAACAAGCATGTGAATACCATCATTTATCCCTCATATATCACAAGATATATCTTTTTGATCTCATTCCAAACATGTGAATACCTTAATCTTGTATTCTCTTGAAAAAAAATGAATACCCATTGAACCTTAGTGAAAACAAGAATACTGTCAAAAGTCAACTCTTTCCACATACCAAAATCCCAAAATTTTGATATACTCAAACCATGATATCACTTTGTCCTTATATTAGTCATGAGCTCTTGAATACCATCAAACATATTATTTTCTCCAAAGCCCTTCATTATGCGCATATCATCTATTTTCCAAAAATAATTCAATCACTTTTCATGGTTAACGGTACCATAAAATTATTAAAAACCAAAATAGGCCAATACATAGATATTCCAATATTCCACAATACTGTAAATGAAATTCCACAACATTATTTTGGATTCCCATTACATAAACACATTATCATTCCACCACATCATTGTCATACTCAACATCTCCAATAGTGAACGCATGTGACTTCCCTTTGTCCTTTTCCTTAAGAGGTTGTTGATGTCGATCATCATTAACCCTTGGATTAGGGCATTGGTTAGCATAATGCCCCATTTCCTTGCACTTGTAGTACTGAAGTGTTGGTGGAGAATTCTCTGTAGTCTTTTCTCTATTCACGTCATTAGAAACCTTTTCCCCATTACTTCGGAACTCAGCTGCTCGATGGCATTATTTTCCACACTTGAAACAGTTTCTAGTACCTTTTAGACAATCTCCACCATGCTTCTTTCCACACATTGAGAAAAAAGAAACATTCACCTTATTTTCACCATTGTTCTGAGATTATTCCTTGAACTCCATCTATTGTTTCTTGTAAAAACCATGAGATGGGTATGTAACACCAACTTCCAGTTCTACCTTGATAGCACAACGCACAATTTCTTCATAGCTACTGAAGTCTCTTATAGGTAATGGCCTTCGAAGACTTGGTTTTAAGCCACTAAAAAATTGATCAACTTTACTTTTACGTTGGATGATAAATCCATATGAATACCTTGAAAGCCTTGTAAAATTCACTTTGTATATACCAACAGATTCATCATCATTTTTCTTAAGCTCAAGGAACTCCTTTTCCATCTTTGTTCGAAGAACACTAGTGAAGTACTTATTGAAAAACAAGTTCTCGAACTCGTCCCATTTCGTGGATGCAATTTCATCTTGTGGCCTTGTATTCTTAATTAGAGTCCACCAATGGTCTCCTTCACCTTCTAAACGTTAAATAGATAAAATGAATTTTTCATTTTCTGAATAGCAAAGTATGGAAAATATCTTTTCAATGGTATTGATCGATTGTTCAGTAACAAGTGGATCTGAAGACCCATTGAAAAAAGGTGGACGTTACCTCATGAAGGAATCAATAGAATATTGTTCCCTTCTCTGCTCATTTGGAAGTGCAGAATGATTCATAGCTTGTGTAAGTATAGCAATACGATTTTTCAATCCATCTCCCATAATATTTGTTTGTTTAGGAGGAAAATCATTGTATCATCCATTACATTGATCAACACGGTTCCTTTGGGTTCCAGCCATCGTCTAAAACCCAAAAAGAATAGTGTGAGAGGCAAAAATCATGCTAGGAAAACAAAATAATAAAGGGGGAGTACCTTCCATATCTAACATCTTAGGTTTAATACTAAGATTATTAATGTAAATCTAGGACTATTACCTATTCATATACTTAACCTTAGGGACATCCCTAAACATACTTGAGAAATATCTCTAGGGATCTCACTAAAGTTTTTGCGTCGTAGTTTCCAAAGGTTAACTAAACCTTTACTTTGATACCAACTATAGAGACCTAAAGATTGACGTACATGGACATTACAATACATTTTTGGAATACTTAATACATGACAAAAAGACACTCAAGGATCATAATAGTTTAGTGTCTTTGGAAACTCGGAACATAATCCTCTAATCATGGTGAAAGATCTTCAACATCTCCCATAAAGATCTTCCCCTTTTGTTTTCTTACCTAAAACCTTTATTTATATCTTGGGGAAAAGAAAACAAATAAAGGGTGAGCTCAAATTATCAGTAAGGGTAAGCATGGAGAAAATAAAACAAACCATATACATTTGAACTTCAAAACATGAACATAATACTTAAATATCAAAATCTTGAGCAATGACATAAAACATGGAAGTACATAAGGCATAGATCATAATGGATCATCAATAGTGATAAAATAGCATGGGAATAAATCAATTAATTTTGGAAACCATTAATCACATGATATGATTTCCATAGTAGCCAAGTAATTGCTACCAAGACCATCTTAGTTGATAAAGCCCCTTTCTGAATCGAGTTCACTCCTCATTCCAGTCCTGTATCATTGAACCGGATTAACTTGTCGTTCCATCCATGTCTATATCATGAGATATAAATATTTACCCAATGCATTGGAGGGAGATATAGGTCCCACCCATCTCATAATGAAATCATTCTTACGTGTTCCACAATATAAATATAAATCATTCATCATAACCCAAAGAATAAAATGGGTTTGATAAACATCATCCCATCATAACATAATACATATAAAACAAATTGATATCATTTCATCATATAAAAAATGAAACCACGTAAATCATAGAGATATTATACTTGAAACATAATCATACTAAATAATGTCATCTTAGATGGAAAATATTTTTGACAAAACACTTGAAATTAATTCTTGAGGAAAATATCCTTTCTTCTTCAAAATCATTTTCTTTTCACAAAATTCCATGAAATTTTAAAATAAAAGGATTCTGTTGAAAATAATCATGAAATATTATACAGTAATCTTCTTGAAAATAAGGCGTTATGAAAACTTAAAAATCCGTTCATGCCGTTTAAGTTAAAAAAACATTCTCCTCGTACTTTTATCAGAAAAGTAAAAAAGTTCCTCGTATGGTAAACAAAAGAAATATTCCTTTCATAACATGTGTTAAAAGTAAAAAAATTGTTAAAAGGGACTTTAAACATACATAAAAACACTTTTTCAAAAACATGGACATGGATGATAACAATAACCCCAGTAAATACTTACGAATAAACAATCTCGGATAAGAATGAGATTGGAATAATTATCCCTTACCTTAGGTCCGATATGCTTCATACATATCTGAAACTCCTGTATAATGATTTAAATAATGTCATTGAATTATTATAGAATCATATTCATTGTTATGATATCATATATGGTTCACTTATGACTTTATATTACCCGTTCTATTGTAAATTCATGTTCAAGTAGCGTTTTGGGTAAAATCGTTTCATTTATCATTTGTGTTTTGACTTGTAATTATTCATATGATTACTTAGATCATGATTACTTAATTACAGAATATGAAACATGATTTATATATAATATATATTCAGAATATACATATATATAATATATCGATAAATGGAAAGAAATACACCGTTCATGGAGACGGTAAGCCGTACGTACGCTTGAATGTTGTTTTTGTTTCCTAATTAAATTTAATAAATGTAAGTAAATAACATATACATAAATATAGTATCATTAATATGTCATATATTTCATGATTAATTCTTATATATACTTTATAATCATTCTTGATTTGTTAACATTGAAAATGAATCTCACCGCGGCATGGAGACGGTAATCCGTACGTACGCAAAAGCGATGATATCGTTCCTATATTTGTTGAATGGAATTGGAGTGGATGATATAATATCTTAGAATTAGTATGATGCTATAATAATAATATATATTTATTATTTACACCATTATATCCATCCAAGTAAGGTGGTGGTGGAAAACAGATTACACCACAGCGTGGAGACGGTATTCCGTACGTACGCACCCGCGGTGATTTCGTTTTCCGTAGGATGGGTAGGAGGTGAAATAGGGTTGTTTCATATTTATAATAATGTATCAGTATATAAGTAATACTTATGTTATTACTTTATAATGAAACAACTAAATAAGAGGAAGTACAAGAAGAAAGAAACTTGAAAGAGTCGGGAGAAGAGATTACCTCTTCCTCGACGCACCTCCTTTAAAATTCTTCTTAGGGCACTAGAGTTGGTCTTTTGAGAAGACCATAACCTCTATGATATAACTAGATAGGTTCATAAGAGGAATTTTCAGGGTTTTTCCGAGCTTCAAGGCTCAAATATTTTTGAAGAGAAGAGGGAATGGGTGCCCTTTTTATAAGGGAGGAGAGGGGCACCTTTGGTAACATAAGAAATATTAATTTATAATAAATTCAACCTTAATTAAAAACCTACAAAAATGACTCAAATACGAATATTAGATGATATAGTGTTTTAATCCCCTAAACCAATAAAATTTAGACATGTTGGGAATATATTTTAAACATTATCAACTTGATTTATCCTTATTTAATCTATTTAATTTTATTTGTGGTAATAAGATTCTAATTTTTAAATTGTTATAAATAATTACTTATGTGTTGTGAATTGTCTATAATTGGATAAGATATGAAATTTTAGACCATATAAATTTCAATTTATAATTTTTAAATATTTTTGTGATTTTCAAACAATTTTATAATATGTTATTTTTATAAAATAACAATAGTTTCAATTTTCTCACTATTCATTTATTTTAATTCAAATAAAATACAAATAGAAGATATATTCTAAAAATAATAATTAATATATTCCTAAAATGTCAAAGTTTTCTAGAAAATTCTTGGAGCACATTAATTAGTTCAGATTATATTTATTTCAATATTTTTAAAACCATTTATTAGATATTTCAATCAATAAAATAATTTCAACATCAATATTTTGTCAGCCTTAATAATATTTATTTAATCCCTAAAAATTCTAAATAAATTTAAATGGTGTATATAATTGTATTAGCTTTCTGGAGACTATTCATGTTTAATGTTTCATGAAGATTATAACTAAATTAAAATTATTATACTTATAAGATTTAAGAGAGTGACATGTTGTCACTTTCTTTGGTTTTAATAATATTTATATTATTTCATGGTCAAAAGTCCATGAAATGAATATAGTACGACCCATAGGTGATACGGGTCGACTTTTATTCATTCAATAGGATTTCAGAAAGTGTTAAGGTAATTTTATAATCTTATTTTTACCCTTAATTACCAGATTTTCCTTTTACTATAGTAAATAAAAATTAGCATAGTTACTATTCATAATATCAAAAAAAAAGTAACATATTAACATAATTTGGACCCAATGAATTAAAATATGGAATCCATTTTTCAAAATTCAAAACACAGAAGTTGCAGTAATTAATTTAAAATTAATCTCGTTGTTAAGAAAATGGGTTTTAAAAGTACAAACATTGCCAAAGATTGAAATGCTTTTACCTATGAATTCAATGTAAAATTAATGGTAATGACATAAATTATAATAAATGGTAAAAATATATTATATTTATACTTTAAAACCATTAAATATTATAATTTCACCATATAAATTATTGTGATGAAAAAAGTTGTTTTTAATTAAAATATATCGCGTTTTTACTATTCATTAAAATATGAAACTTATCAGAATAATAAGAAAAATTTATCCAAAGTAAATTTTTATATCCTTATTCCCAATAAGAATTTTATTTTGTAAAATTGAACTTATAAACATGTCAAAACTATATTTAAAGTGGGTGCGCCATCAAAAGGTGGAAAAACTACATTTTTTGAAAAATACTTATTTTACCTGAAAATTTTATCTTCTTCTCATACCATGTTCTATAAAATGCGTAAGATGAATAATAATGTTATAAAATTCAAAATTAAGATAATAATATTCATAAAATCTATTCCATAATAGTATTATAACTATATATCATTGTTTAGTGAAACCCGGTATTGCGTACAACACACGCTATCGAGGAAGGTCGAGATTGCGTGTAATGCAAGCCAAGTCAGGGTTGTGTGAAGTGCAAGACTCCTTTGTGGTTGCATATAAAAAAATCCAACCATATTTCATTTATACATTTAATATATATATATATATACACTCAATGTTGTGAACTTGAAATTGTGTGTAACATGATCCAAGAATAGTGTTGCGTATACTACAAGCTAATACAGTGTTGCGTATAGCGCAAGATAATCTTGGTGTAGCGTAAAAAATTAAATATAAAAGAAATTAAAAATAATATATCTCATAAAATCTAAGGGTGTTACAGTAAAACCCCACACTTCCATAGTACATTTCCCTTTGAATAATGCAGTAACTTGCGTTGTACAGAACGTGAAGTTTTAACACACCGTCACCAACGAAACTAGACGTTATGAATAATAATACCCACTTTTTGAATCTTTATAAATTTTGATTTTTAAAATGGAATTCAATTTTGGATTCGGATTATCAAAATTAGCTTAGGGTGAATTTTTGGTGTTTTTCTGATAAATTTCAATTTTTGAGGAATAGTTAAAAACACTGCGTTATTGTTTAAAACCAACTTTTTATTTAAATAATTTGATATTTTATTTTATTTTATTTTAGGTAAAAATAGATACATAATACCTATATATGTTCAATTTAATTCATTGGAATCGTTTTATAAAAATTATATATATATATATATATAATTTTATTGAACTTTTTTTCGTCTTTTACCCACCTTCTAGGGGAATTTACAAATTTTCATAAAACATAATTTTACTGATTTTTTGAGTTGAATTTAAAAAATCCTAGAGACATGTTTTATATCATTAAGAAAAATTTGGTTCAATAAGATGAAAATAATTCTTGGTGAATGGTAATTTTTGACTTTTATTTACCACAGTTAAAAGTAAATAGGGTGATTAAGGGTAAAAATGATATCATAATTACCCTAACACATGTCCTAATTCTATTGGGTAAGTGTAATTAGACCAAAAACAACCTTATTAATAAAATATTATCCCCTTTGGTCACCTTTTATTAGATTAGGACATTTATTATTATTTTATTTAATGAAGAGTTAAAACAGTTAAATTCAAAGTTTAATAACTAAACAATTTTTAATATAGGGTTAAACATTATATAAATTCGACTATAAAGATTAATTAGAAAGAAAAAAATATTTCCAAAATAATGGTATTTTATTTATAATTTTTAGACATTAAATAATTTAATTTATGTATGACACAATGATGATGCAGTAATTACCTTATTAAAGAAAGATTAAAATAATTGTTATTATAAATATCCAAATAAATGTAATTTGAGACTTTTGATGAATTAAAATAATTTTATAGTTTAGTATTACATGTTAGGGTTGATTAAATAATATTTTTCAATGTAATCATGTTGTTATGATTTTCACAAAAAAAATACTAAATAGTGTCAAAATTGACATAATTGAGTTTTTAAAACAAGTACTATATTACTAATTGATATAATATTCCTAAAAATATAAGGTTAGACCAAAAGACTTAGATAAGGTTATATATATTAATAATAAACCACTTGGGGTTATCTTGGCTTGTTATAGTAAGTTTATTAACCACATAATATAAAAATACAAAGAGACATGGTAAATGTCAAACTATTTAACAAAGAGTGAAATCTAAAATATAAGGATAATATGGTGATATAAACCTGTATAAAACCTATTGGTTCATATGTTTTTGACACATCCCCACCTTATACTCTAAATAAATCATTTTTATCCATTATAAATAGAAAATCTTTTTATTATAAAATAATATTTCAATCTTTTTCTAAAGTGACTCTCACCTCTCTTATAAAAGGGTACTTCCCCTTCTTTTGATTTCACGCATCCAAAGACATTTGGCTCAGCCAACCCCTGCCCAAATATCCTCTCAACTACCCTAAATTCTACCTAGAGTCCGTACTTTGATCATAAATTCAACCTAATGAGTCCTTTTGATCAACTCAAATGGAAACACCCGAAAAAGAGATAATAATTTCACCACCATCTTTTAGGTTATTTTATTCTTCCACTTCCTCTTTATTTGTTGTTTCCATACCAAAATAATAACTACAGTACCTTCTAGATGCTGTTATGTTATTATAAATATGGTACAACCATATTTTTTATTCTACCGATCCTATAAATTAAAATTTCAGCATACATGTGTACGTACGACTAACCATCTCCACGTCGTGGTGTAGTTTGTTATTAAAACACTCCATTCTTTTGGATGGGTATAATAATGAGTATAAATGATTAAAATTATAAATATAACATATTAATTATTATTTATATATGATATAAAATTTAATTATGTATGATTTCACCATCAATATAATGATATTGTCGCTCGTGTGTATGTACGGATTAACGTCTCTACGAACGCGATGAGATTCATTCCCCATCGTAATCATTTAAGAATAATTTTTATTTTATGATTACAAATAATGTTTAAGAACATAAAATAATTATATATATGAATAAAATACATCCTATCCATAACAAACATGGCTTACGTAACCGAGCATATAAAGGAAAACGGACCAGTCAACACCCGAAATGATGATACTACTAAAATATTATTAACAAAGCAATATTACAGGATCATATATGATATCATATTTATGTATATAGTTATTTTATAATTTAATAACAATTATTTAACTATTATATAAGAGGTGAAAATACCCTCAACCAAGGAAATGTACAATTTAATGGTTAATTTCACAATCACTTTATTATCTGAGGTTGTTTTTACGTAAGTATCTACTGGGACCTCTTTATCATCCACATCCACATTTCTTAAAAATGTATTTCAAAACATTTTTAATATTTAATAGACTATGGTTTAAATTCATTTTTATCTTTTTTTCTTCTTATAAAATGGTTTGAAAGAAATCTTTCTGTCGTTTTACATAGAAGATACATTATGACTAAAAGATAAAATCACATAAACATCAGAATAATATGGAAAAGATTTATTATAGAGGTGGTGGTTTCGTATGTTATTATAGAGGTTTAGTAGTTATTTTGTTTAGTAGTTTCTATGGAAAATGTAACTCCCTTATATTAGAGGATAAGGTTATTCTCAATGGGATGAAGATTTTTTATCTCTACTAATATTTCCCACACTGATATTGATATGGATTCTTTAGTTTTATACAACTCTCTTTAAGTAAGGAATGATCCCCCTTAGTCTATTATTTATATCATTCGAAGATGCAAGGATTACATTGGTTAAAAAACCTGAAGCATATATGATATGAAGGAAATTTTTTAGTAGATAGCCTTTCCTCAAAGGGGAGTCAGGGTAGCCCCCTCATTATTTATTCTAGTATGGGTTCATTTCTAACTGAGTGTGATAAGTTTGTTTGTAATGATTCATTGGGTCTTTATTACTTTAAATATCCTTAAATTTGTTGTTTTCTCTACTTCTTTCTCTATCTACTTAATAAAATGTCCTAATTTGTCCATCAACTGGAGAATAATCCTAGACATCAGATGAAATAATCATACGATTAGGTTTTTTCACTTCTAATTCAATATCTAATCATCAGGGTTAAATTCTGATACCCCTAGAAATTTCCATATATATAAAAGAGTTGGTAGATCTAGAGCCAAAATGGTGTTTAATATAATTACATGGTGTGTAGTCCTAAAAAATTCATCTTCTACAAATAAGAATAACCCACATAGTTTTTTCTTGAAACTACATGTTGTGTGATTGAGTTTTCTGAATGTGAAACCCCTATGATCCTCCAAAACCCCAGTTTCCACCAAAATAGCTACAAACTTAACCCCATAAGCCACATAACAATAATAATTTGGATTTTAAACTTAAAATATAGTTTTAGATAAGGATTTATATCTAAAACATAAAACTATCCTACCTCATGGTGAATACAATGAAGCTTCAGGCATGCTTCTAGAGCCCAAAGTGTTTTGAACCATCTGAATATGCCATAATTCCCTTTAGAGATGATAAGACTGAACCAAAATTAGAAGGAGAAAGATACTGGTATAACCTCTATAGATTACCTCTATTTCCACATGAATTATAGGACTACAGAGGTGCGTGGAATAATTTTTAGTGTTCCATTTTTTTCCAACAAAGTAGAAATTCAAGGGAACCCCACTAGATAATTTTGATGGTGTTAAGGAAGCCTTCTATTCAGAAATACCATCATCACCACCACTATGGGAGTTTTTCCATTTTCCCTTCCTCTCATGAAATCCACCTAAGTTACAACTATATGGAGAAGAGTATCCAATCGGACCCAATTTTCTTACTATGTCAACTCTTCCATCATAAACATTTCTACCACTTCTGTATAAGAAGTAATATTTATCAAGAATAATTATGAATTAATATCATGTCATAAGCCCATATATAACCTATGATCCTTTAAATTTCCATTATCTATGGCCTTTTGTGAAAAATGAACGATCTTAATAAAGAGATTTTCATACTCTAACACTAAGAGATCACCCAACTGAATGGATAGAAACTCCCTAAAATTTTCCATAACTAATGATTCCTAAAAAAAATATTAAAATAAAAGGTTCTTCAAGACGTTCCAATCCAATCCCTTGTTCCATTTTTCTTGAACCATAGTGTCCCCATATCTTACTAGGATCCTAAATATTAAACATAGCAAATTTTACCTTTAAATATTCTAGTGTATCTAGTAAGTCAGAAATATGGTCAAAATTATCAAGCTAGTCCTCTACCTTTTGAGGATCATTATTCCACTTAAAGGACTATAGAATCAATAATATAAACTATTGATCTCAATCTCTATCTCTGTGAGTTCTTTATTTTACCTCTTTTTCTTGATTCTGAGTAGGTGGTACATTTTGGTCCACTGTGTTAACTTCCTACACTATAGACTCAACAAGGTTATGGTCAATGGGAGGATTCCCTATAAAGTAATTTCTTGTAAAACTACCCTAAATAACTCTAAGAAGTACTCTAGGAGGCATAATTTTACTCATTATATAAATAAAGGAGAATAACATATGAGAAACAAACTCAATTTGAATCAAGAGATTATAAAAATAAAGCTGATATTGTATAAAATTTAAAATAAAATCCATATTTACCAACATCCTTGTGAACTTAAGGCTTTTTACAACAAGAGATATACAGGTTATCACTCGTAACATGCCCCTTAAGACTTGACAAACTTAAATCCAATATACCAATCATCATAAAACAAGGAAAATTAAACAAAAACATCCTCTAAGACCAAATTTTCATAAATTTACCCAACAAATCCATAAAACTAAGAACCCAACATTATCCTAGATAATGAATGATTGGAATTCCTAATCCCTGTGGGATTGTGAAAAGCACCATAGAATCAATAAAAACATTTGGGAATTATATTTTCTCAACCTAAAAGAAAATAAATGACATGGAATACATGAATAAGAGGGAAAAGAAAACAATTAAATATTCCATAAAAGTTTGAACATAGGAAACTAAACATCAAGGTTTATGCACGTCAAACCCAGTATTTATAAACCAAAAACAAAACCACAATTACACATAACTAATGATCGCAACTCTATATGATACAGGAAAACATCCTACTATCACACCACTAAATACCCATTCCATAATAGAAACTATGAAACCTACTACCACACTTTTGTGCTTTGACCTTTCCTACATCAGATAAAACAAGGTCTACACGCACTTAAGGAAATGTGAAGGGTGTGAGAAAAACAATCCAAGTAGGTTCCCACATTGTTTTATATAAATAATCATTGATAGATAAATCTATATATTCTCAAATTTAAAGAAAACATGGCATGATAAAAAAATTCTCAAATTATATCAAAACAATGAGATTATCTATTTTTATCAGATAAAAAATGAGTATATATAAGCATCTGTAAAAACACATTAAATAAACAACTTTCTATTTATTAAATAATGCATCATGGTCCATATCAAAACCAACCAGAATGTAAGGCTCCCCTAGTATAACATAGGGATAGACTTTCTAGGTTTCTCATATAGTGAACAAATATGACTTGTACACACTAAACCTATCTCTAGAATTATAATAAAATGAGTATAGTTATACCTTGGTGTTTAATTCAACCTAATAATTTTATGTTTACCATTCCCCCATAATGTCCACTAAATGATAAGAGGAATACTTTGACATGTGATTCCACCTAAAAAAGTAATGAAAAGTCCAAAAACCAAACCCCCACATAAGTACCCAAGGCTAGAATGTTCTACTCTTATTAAAACATTTCAAAAGTATTATCATAATTTACGAAATAATTTGATAAACCTTTTCTCATTATAAAAACCAATCTTTGAAAAACATTTTTTCAAAAATAAGACATGGGTGCTTTGAAATAACCCTACCTTTATCACTTTTCATTGGGAAAACCCAATTTTATATCAAAATCCATCACACACACATTTCATAAATCAGGGATCATTTGAATAACCATTTCAAAAATAAGTTTAGAAAAAAAATTATAATATATAATTTCTTGTAAAATTTCTTGTTTTTCTAGGTTATGAAAATGAGTAGAAATGTTAATTTTTGGATTTGGATGATCATGAGGGGTAAAATGTTCATTTTTTACAAGAAGATGATCCCAGAAAATTTTTTAGACCACTTTTTAGTCCAAGAATATGTTTTCTACCCTTTTATATAAGTATGGTGGGATTATAAGATGTTTGAATTTATGACGATTATTTAATATTTAATTAATTAAATATTAATTTATTCATGTTTTCCCATTCTATGATATCATTTAAATGGATAATTGGATTTTTATTTTGAATCTATAGTTCATTACATAATGGGGGCATCTTAGGCGATGTATAAACCAGCTTCAAGTTCTGAGACTCGAGATGGGTGTTTTAAATGGGTTTTTAAAATTAAATTAAATTTTATTTATTTATTTTACTTTATTTAATTATACTCCACCCATTCCTTCTTGGACATGATCAAATTAAGAGGCCTTATAACTCACATGATTGATAAACTAGGAGAATTATATGTAGGAGGATGTTTTTCTAGACTTCATCCATTGTGACGATTGAGACCGAATCAAGGTGCAGGAGATTCCGAGTGAGAATTTATACCTGAAGCTTCATTGTATTCACCATGAGGTAGGATAGTTTTATGTATTAGATATAAATCCTTATCTAAAACTATATTTTAAGTTTAAAATCCAAATTATTATTGTTATGTGGCTTATGGGGTTCAGTTTGTAGCTATTTTGGTGGAAACTGGGGTTTTGGAGGATCATAGGGGTTTCGCATTCAGAAAACTCAATCACACAACATGTAGTTTCAAGAAAAAACTATGTGGGTTATTCTTATTTGTAGAAGATGAATTTTTTTAGGACTACACACCATGTAATTATATTAAACACCATTTTACGGTACTTCTCTATATGATCCAGTAACTAGGGAACACACTATGTAAGGTAGATATGGTCGTGTAGTATTATGTGATTGAACCCCATGTGTGACTTGATTATGTAGTAGTACATGGAAAGACCATGGGTGTGCCCTATTAACATTTTAGTACATTGATAGACCCCAGGTTTTCCTAGGCTATGTAGAATTACATGGCCATGGTGGAGATTTGGGAGTGCACATAGTGTACTCAGGGTACATTCCATGTACTACTCCCTTGTTATCCATTTTAGGGTTTTAAGGTTTTTTCCCTTTGAGATATAATTGGACAAATTATGAGTCTATTATATGTGTTTTTTCACATATAATTTGATGTTGGATCCCTTGGGGTATTTCTATGGATTGTTGGATGTGTTTCAGGGAAATAAAGGTAGGACGGAGAGGTTCATCCTCTAGTAATTGAATCTAGTTTTCTCATAAGTATGAGACATGGGAGGAGACCCTGATGAGGGTTTTGATAATAGAAAAAGGATGTGACATGGGATCACTAAGGTTCTTAGTAGGTGTTATCATGGTGTAATCTATGGTGAGTGGGACTGGGATGAGACTTGAGGGGACAGATAGGTTGGGGGTTCGGACCGACCTAGAGTGGATTGGAAATGAGATGGTATTATGGCCACCTCCCTTGTGAGGTTTTCTGGTGATATTGTAATATGTTAGAGACATAGTTTGGGGATTTTTTACAAAAAAAAGATATAGGTTTTATCCTGAGAGACTAGTTATTAAAGTAGATACCAAGAGGGATGCCTCCAATTATGTTATCACCACCACTATGGGAGTTTCTATGGAAAATGTAACTCCCTTATATTAGAGGAGAAGGTTATTCTCAATGGGATGAAGATTTTTTATCTCTACTAATATATCCCACACTGATATTGATATGGATTATTTAGTTTTATAAAACTCTCTTTAAGTAAGGAATGATCCCCCTTAGTCTATTATTTATATCATTCAAAGATGCAAGGATTACATTTGTTAAAAAACATGAAGCATATATGATATGAAGGAAATTTTTTAGTGGATAGCCTTTCCTCAAAGGGGAGTCAGGGTAGCCCCCTCATTATTTATTCTAGTATGGGTTCATTTCTAACTGAGTGTGATAAGTTTGTTTGTAATGATTCATTGGGTCATTATTACTTTAAATTGCCTTAAATTTGTTGTTTTCTCTACTTCTTTCTCTATCTACTTAATAAAATGTCCTAATTTGTCCATCAACTGGAGAATAATCCTAGACATCAGATGAAATAATCACACGATTAGGTTTTTTCACTTCTAATTCAATATCTAATCATTAGGGTTAAATTTTGATACCCCTAGAAATTTCCATATATATAAAAGAGTTGGTAGATCTAGAGTTAAACATTACATTAGTAGTTATAGATTAGATGGTAAGTGTCTCTTTAACCAAATCATTATTGTACACCTCATTATAAATAGTGACCACATGATATTTTATTTGTCTCTCTACTTAAGAAGTTTTTTAATTCAATCATTATCATTAAACTTCATATTTGATCATGCTTTAGAAAAATTTCCATACTTTTACTTTATAAGCATTAGATCATGGTTGGTGCATTAGTGAGTTTATTCTTCACTTTTATTTCATAAACAATCCCATTAAATGTATTTCTATATTCAAAAGCTTTACGACCCACCATTCTATATTTAAAGAACATCTTAGTCCCATTCAACACATTCCATTGATGTTTCTTCCCATATTTCTTGTATATAGATAGTATGAATTTCTTTCTGCCATGTGATTTATTTGAGTTTTCATGAGATTAGATCATACTTTTCATATCAAAACCATGGTAATGGTTGGAATATCCATCTTTTATTTATACCTTGATTGCACATCAAAAAATTTATTAACAGATACTATATTATTTTATTACTAACTCTTTTAAGAGACTTGGTTTTAGGACACCAAAGAATTGATAAAACTTAATTTATAGTTGGATGACAATACCAAAGTCGTACCTCACAATTCTTATAAAATTTTCCTCAAAGGTACCAATGAATTCATCATCTTTTTGCTTCATCTCAAGTAATTACTTATGTATTTTTATACAAATAATATAAGGATTTTTCTAATTGAAAAATAAGATCTTAAAATCATCCCACTCTAAAGAGTTAATTTCTTCATGTTCTATTATGTTCTTGATATAATTCCACCACTAATTTGATTCACCTTGAAAACGATAAATAGAATAAATGAATTTTTCATTCTCCAAACACTGGATATGGGGAAATATATTTTTAGTGGTATTGATCCATTACTTAGAAACTAATGAATCAATGGAACCACTAAAATAAGGTGGTCGTTTCCTCATAATGGAATCAATAGAATTTTTCCCCTCATTTTCTCATTTGGAAGTTCATCATGATTCATAACTTTATAAATTTATACAAATATAAAAATGATATTTTTTTTATTTCACCTATAATGTTTGGTTTCTTAGTAGGTCAATCATTTCATTGTCCATCACATTCATTATTTACCATATTTCATTTGGTTTTCATTTATTGACTAAAAGAAAAAAACTATAATGTAAGAAATAATAATCATAGTGGGAAACCACATAATCCTAACCAATCCTTTTTTGGATGTTTAAATAATGACTCATTCTTTTCAATATATGAAACATTAGGTTTTACCTAGGTCATTCAGGGTCATTATCTATACAAATACTTTATTATGGTTTGTAAATAGTTTGTCAATTCCAAAAATGTCCCTACGGAGTGTCAAACCTAGTGTGAAGTATGGCCTATTATTTTTCCCAAGTTGATAACTGATTAAAAGATCAATGTACCCTTTTGGAGTTATTACCCCTAGGTGAAACTATTCTAGACCCACATTGACTTGTTGTATCAATAAAAGGATGTAATTTCTTGGAAACCGCTCTCTCTATCCTTCACCAAAATTATAAGATATTTTCATATACTTAGACTTATCCTTAGACTTATCTGTAAGTTTCCTAGTAGATTTTTTCCATGCTAGTTCTGAAGGTTAACTAAACCTTTCGTATGATTCCATATATAGTGGCTCGGGTTTTTAATCCATAAATATTACATATTTTTAAATGAATATTCAATAAACTTCATAGAATACACACCTATGGACTGTAAAGGTTCAATGTCTTTGGATACAATTTACCCAACATTCATATTTTATGAAATATATACAATATGTCAAATAATTATCTTCCCATTTAGTAACATTCATAGAAAAACTCAACCTAAACCCATATTCAAGACCTGAGTATTGGTAACATAAGATATGGTAATCTCATATTCTTAGTAAGGGTAAACTTGGTAGATATCAATCGATGATCATAAAAAGACATAAGATAAGAATAAGGGTATGAGATCATAAACATAACTTATAGGGTTAATATGAAATTTTTCAAAGATCATAAACATGAGTAATGTAATAAATAATTATCACTTAAAATAAATGCGTCATAAGTGTGATAAATCATCGTAAATAAATCACGTACCATATGTTCTTTTCAACCAAGTGTGGCGCCAACATAAATATAAAAACAATTTCATATTTCAATGTTAACTACTGAAAATATAAATTCATAGTGAATCAGGAATCCATAAATGTTACTTATAAGATAATGGTTATAGAATCATAAATTTTTCTTATAGTGGATCAATAACATAGACATGTTTCCCATAATGGATCAAGCACATTGACTAGTTTCCCATAACGAGTCATGTTCATCAGATTGTTTCCCATAATTATCTAATAAGATAAAAATATTTACCCAATTCATTATAGGGTGATATAAGTGACATCCATCATATAATACATATATTTTTGTGCAATAAAATCATTAAACATTTATCATATCATCATATTATAACAAATGCAATGAAATCGAGTTCCGTAAACATTTTATCAATGCAACATAGCAATACCAATGGAAAAATAAATGGGTTTAATAATCATATCATTATAATAATCATAAACATAAACCATAAAAATAAAGAATAATGATGGTACATTAGGATAATATTCTTATTTAAATATAAGTAACCCAAAATTTTGTTTTTTTTATGAATATAAATTCTATAAAAATATCATTAAAATTTTATTGAGGAAAATATATTTTTAATTTTCAAATAACATATTTAAAATATTAAATTTGAAATATTAAAGGAAAAATATTCATTGAAAAGTATACTTAAAAATTTTATTGGAATTTTAAAATAATTTATTTTTCATGGTGGTGTAAAATTATGTTCATGTCATACACATTAAAACAAATAATCCTTCCAAAAATTAGGTAAAAAATCAAAACTACCTCATTCCGAAAATGATGAGAATATTCCATTTAAATAATTTTTAAAAATTAAAACATTAGAAAAAAAATATTTTAAAAATAATTTTATAATAGTATAAACTTCCTTTAAATTTTTTCATAATGTATGTAATGGAAGAAAAAGGATTTTTAATGGAAGAGAGAAATATAGTCCTTTTAAAAAAACATTATTTTAGTATATTTTGTTATTAAATGAAGGATAATGAATGGAAAACATGTATTCTATAAAAATAACCATAGGAGAATAAAATACATGAGTATTTTAGAGTGAATCAATAGTATGTCATCATCATAAACTTAATCGTAAAAAATCTTGATAAACAATGAGGTTAAAACATAATTTTTTTACCAGTTTGGTAGCTTTTGAATCCTATGTCTCAATAAAGAATGTAAAATGGGTGGATATTTAAATACCCCTAATTTTCATATTAAAAATGATAAAATGAATCCATGGATATTATATACACCACATAAAAATAAACAAGTGATGATTATAGAATGTGTCTCACAGAAATAAAAGTGGGAAAAAATCCCTACATTTTATATTGAATTTCTTCATACCCATTCATTAATAAAATATAATAAATATAGGTTTTTTATAAATATATTAATGAACTATAATCATATATATCATACCATATATGATTTAATTTGGACCATTTATTACCCTTTTATTAAAAATTCCTCATTAAATTCATGTTTCGGGAAATAACTGCTACCTTTTTCCTGTATGTTTTTTGTTGGTATTTTTAATCCTTTTACTATGATCATTATATATATTAATTATATATATATTTAATATAATAAATTAAAATTATATATAGAAAAATAATTACATCATTCATGATGACAGTTGGTTGTACATACGCATGAATATTGTTTCCATTTTCTCGATGAATGGAACAAAATAAGGGTAGATATTAATTAAAATTTATAAAATAATTTTAAAATAATATATATCATATATATTAATTTAATATATCCATATTACCATTTATTTAAAAATAAAATAAAAACAATGCCACATCACCTCATGGAGGTGGTAGTCCACTTGTGCGAACGAGTGATGTTATCGTTTTTCAGTGGATTGTATAGTAAGAAGGTATATGTGTATTTTAATTAAATAAGTATAATTATGTCATACATTTTCTATAAATATGTAAAATCAATCATTATATCCATTCATGATATGTAGTGATGAAAAATGAAAAGCGTCGTCTCGTGAGGCGGCAGCTCACCATACACACAATCGACAGTCTCATTTCCCATTTGATGGAAGAAGTGATGGATTTGTGTTATTAAAATTAAACGATATTAACTCATTATATGGGAGATTATTATGTAATTATATCTTCATTATAATATAATATTTTTATTAGGTGGAAGAATAAATAAAACAAAAAATCTAGGTGAAGAATGATAGCTCTACTACAAACAACCTCCATAGGTTTGCACCAAACGAATTTTTAAAAGGGATTAAAAATACAAAAATGGTATATAGGAAAATTTTACTGAGTTAAGTAAGATATTTTATTAGTTATTGGATGAAGAAAAAGTATTTTTATATGTGAATAGAAGATGATATGGTCTCCCTTTTATATGTGGGGGAGACAACACACTTGGAATTGTTGAAAATAAAAAGGTATACTAACATTTTACCCATGGAAAAATGAACCAAACTGTAATAATATCAAAACTTAAATTCAATAAGATTTAAATATGAACATAAAATATTAATTGGGTAATTTTTATGTCATTATAACCCTTATTTTTCAGTTTAACCTCTCAGTAAACCTGTTTTAACCTTAACCACAATAATTAATTTTTACTATTTTTACTATTAATTATAACCAAAAAATAAGTTAACCTTATTATATATTAATAATTATTATGATTCTAAATATTGAATCAATTCTTCCAAATTAAATTTATATAATTATTATAATAAAATTTAAAATTAACCGCATAGACGTGATAAAAAATGGTTTTCCAAACAATACATTTTCATAAGTGTAGACAGTTTTAAAATAAATATTCAATTTAAATTTAATTTAAATGACATATATTGGATCAATAAATATATAATTTTACTAATTTTACTTTTAAATCCATATTAAAATATAATTTATCATTTAAATTATTTAAATAAAAGGAATATTTTAATAAAAAATCTATATTTTTTTACTATTCATCGAAAAATTAATCTTTTCTGATTTTTTTTTAAAAATTTACTCAAAGATAATTTTGACGTGTAGATGTCAAAAATAAAGTCTATTTTTTAAATATATTTTCTAAAATTGTAAAAAAACACTTTTTCTACTTGTTCAAAAAAAGGAAGAAAAACGTTTTTTGATAAAAAGGTATTTTGGGGGAATATAAATATGTTATGAAAAATTAAGTTTTTTTATTAATATGTTTTCTTTATATAAAACCGTTGTAATTAATTCTAAAAATGTGTATATTACTATTAATACTTCCACGTTAAATAGATTGGTTATGACAATCATGTTTAAATAATACTATTAATAGTATATTATGGTTCGTTAAAGCTCGTTGTTGAATGTAACACAAGGTATAAAAGAAATTAAATTTATTAGAAAATTTATACTTCATAAAATCTCAATGTTTTACAATATTTGGTCACACAAGAGGATCCTCTCCCACCACCTACTATAAAAGAGGTGATCTAAATGGCTTGTTGTAAAGAGCATTGAAAGGATCTGTTCTCATTGAAGACCAGTAATTGTTGTAATAAGTAAAATTAACTTGTAGTAGATGGCTATACCATGATACATTAATGTACAAGATCTAGACATGAATAATATCCTCTAGAATCTGAATGGTTTATCTATATGATAATATTTCTATGGATGATGTGTTTTTCTCAATCTTATCTGAGTCCCCATCACCTCCTAGATACCCTTCCACAACATGGATGTAATGTTGGGATCCCTATCTGAGATGATATTTGATAGTACCCCATGTAACCTCAAAATATCCTACAAGTACTACTTACCCAAATCCTCAACCTTGGTGGTGTCTCAAATCATAATGAATTGAATCAATGTAGTTAAATGATCAATCACTACCAAAATTTAATTCTTTCATCAACAAATTTGTGGCAATATAATAATAAAATCAATAGACATATCATTCCATTTTCACACTAGATCAAGACAATACTGAATAAAACCTGAAGGATTTTGGTGGTTAGGATTAATGTTTTGGTAGGTGTAGCAATGGGATGAAAAAATCACTATGTCTCACTTCATACCCAGCCACCATAAGCAGTGTCTCATGTCATAATACATACTTGTGGTTCTAGGGTGAATGACCCATGAAAAAATATGAAAATATCTAAATCCTTGATGGATATATAAATGAAAATTCAATCTCTAAAGTAATAAACCCCAATAAAATAGAGAGACCACTCAGAAAATATCACCCATCACATAGAGAATCTCTAATTCCCTTGAACACACCGTCTAACTATTGATCCTGAAGAATAAATTCAATAAGATATGATGTTAATAGTGAATGTATTATAAAATCCTTGATTAATACTCCCCAAAATCCAAATTCAACTAACCAAAGATACCCATGATTTTTTAGTCATCCCTATTTTACAAATCTTCCGAAGAGGGTAGTTTCCTACTAAGAGCGCCAATAAAAATTTTCCCACTCCTAAGGGTGTAGGTGATTCCAAAGTCAATGGTTTGAAGGTACTCCTCCCATTACCTCTTCTTTATGTTTAGATCTTTCTCATATAAGATATAGCTTACACTATTTTTATTAGACTGGATGGCGAACCTCTACCCCAAAAGGTATTGTCACCAATACTTAATATCATACATGAAATGAGAATGTTCCAAGTCCTTAGTAGGATAAATAGTATCATATGGTTGAAGCATATGGGAGTCATGTTACACTATATGATCACCCTATATAAGAACCCATCCCAAACCAATACATAAAGCAACACAATACAACACATATCCCTGAATGACTTCTATCAAGATTAATACTAGTCATGATGTCATATTTCATTTAAACTCATCAAAGGAAGTTTGATACTTTTCATCCCATATTTATTTCATCCTTTTCTTGGTAATATAATTCAATGGTGATGAAATCATTGAGTGTTATTTCACAAATAGAAAATAATACCCTTATAAACCCATGAATCTAAGTATCTCAAATATATTTCCTAGATCTTACCATAATAGGACATCCTTTACCTTTTTAGGAACAACTAAGATTCAACTTTCTGAAACCATATGCTCTATGAACTTCACTTCCTGGATTACAAAATTACATTTTGATAATTTAGCACATGGTTTGTGATTCCTCGGGATTCCCAAAACCAAAATCAAATGATACTCATACTTTTACTCATATTTTGAATAAAATAGGATATCATCCACAGTTACCACTATACTGGAATTGAGGTACGAGTGGAATATATTGTTAATCAGGGATATAAAAACTGAAAGGTTGTTCGTTAAGCCGAATATAATCCAAATATATTCGTATTGTTCAAACATTATCCAAAAAGAGGCCATCATGATATTTGAATCATTAACTCTAAGACGATGATAACCAAGATGATGGTCAACATTAAGAACCTACTTTTACCCCTTAAACTGATCAAACAAAAGTTTGATATGGGTAAAATGATATTTCTTCTTGATCATAACTTTATTAATCTTCTGATAATTGATATAGTGATGGAGGGATCCATCATCCTTCTCAAGAAATATCACTTGTATCACCCATGAAGATACACTAGGTTAAATGAATCCTTTATTCAACATATAGTCTAGATAAACCTTGAGATCTTTCAAACCAACAAGTTTCATATGATAAAAAGGAATAAAGATCAGATAATTACCATAAAATGGGTTGATAAAGAACTCAACCTCCCTTCCCAATGGAAGATTTAATAAGTCATCTGAGAAAACCTTGGGAATGTCCAAAACCACCAATGTAAGACTTTTACTAACAGATACAACATTGAACTCAATTGAATAAGTAAATAATATATACCTAAAATTTGGATGATAAGGCCTCACTTAATGATACCTTAGATCCTAATATCCCTAAAACACATAGGACCTCCCATCAGGAACAAATAAATACACACATCGATGATAATAGTCAATCTCGAATATATTAGAAACTAACCACTCTATCATAATAATAATATCAAATTGATATAGATAAAGAACTAGAAAGTCACTGAATAACTATGAATTAGATATATAAATAGAACACTAAGGACATCGAAACCACTGCTCCATTTTCATAAAAAGAGGCATTGTCAACTCTTTAACATGTGAAATGAGTTCCATTGGAATTTTCAAAAGATCCAAAAAATAGGAAGATATAGAAGAGTGGGAGGAAAATTTTTAAATAGAGAAGTATCAAGATAATATGAAAGAAAAATATTACCTCTCCCTATAGTTGGTCCCATGTCAAATTCCAATAGATATTCCTCCACTATTTACATTTTCTTCACCTTGAGGCATGCTTCTAGAGCCCTATGGGTTTTGAACCATCTGAATATGCCATAATTCCCTTTAGAGATGATAAGACTGAACCAAAATTAGAAGGAGAAAGATACTGGTAGAACCTCTATAGATTACCTCTATTTCC
Source organism: Viscum album (assembly GCA_963277665.1). Taxonomy (NCBI): domain Eukaryota; kingdom Viridiplantae; phylum Streptophyta; class Magnoliopsida; order Santalales; family Viscaceae; genus Viscum; species Viscum album. Next base: position 1,542,521,226 of record OY728155.1, on the reverse strand, counting down.
ACATGAATTATAGGACTACAGAGGTGCGTGGACTAATTTTTAGTGTTCCATTTTTTTCCGACAAAGTAGAAATTCAAGGGAACCCCACTAGATAATTTTGATGGTGTTAAGGAAGCCTTCTATTCAAAAATACCATCATCACCACCACTATGGGAGTTTTTCCATTTTCCCTTCCTCTCATGTAATCCACCTAAGTTACCACTATATGGAGAAGAGTATCCAATCGGACCCAATTTTCTTACTATGTCAACTCTTCCATCATAAACATTTCCACCACTTCTGTATAAGAAGTAATATTTATCAAGAATAATTATGAATTAATATCATGTCATAAGCCCATCTAGAACCTATGATCCTTTAAATTTACATTATCTATGGCCTTTTGTGAAAAATGAACGATCTTAATAAAGAGATTTTCATACTCTAACACTAAGAGATCACCCAACTGAATGGATAGAAACTCCATCAAATTTTCCATAACTAATGATTCCTGAAAAAAAAATATTAAAATAAAATGTTCTTCAAGACGTTCCAATCCAATCCCTTATTCCATTTTTCTTGAACCATAGTGTCCCCCATATCTTACTAGGATCCTAAATATTAAACATAGCAAATTTTACCTTTAAATATTCTAGTGTATCTAGTAAGTCGGAAATCTGGTCAAAATTATCAAGCTAGTCCTCTACCTTTCGAGGATCATTATTCCACTTAAAGGACTATAGAATCAATAATATAAACTATTGATCTCTATCTCTATCTCCATGAGTTCTTTATTTCACCTCTTTTTCTTGATTCTGAGTAGGTGGTACATTTTGGTCCACTGTGTTAACTTCCTACACTATAGACTCAACAAGGTTATGGTCAATGGGAGGATTCCCTATAAAGTAATTTCTTGTAAAACTACCCTAAATAACTCTAAGAAGTACTCTAGGAGGCATAATTTTACTCATTATAGAAATAAAGGAGAATATCATATGAGAAACAAACTCAATTTGAATCAAGATATTATAAAAATAAAGCTGATATTGTATAAAATTTAAAATAAAATCCATATTTACCAACATCCTTGTGAACTTAAGGCTTTTTACAACAAGAGATATACATGTTATCACTCGTAACATGCCCCTTAAGACATGACAAACTTAAATCCAATATACCAATCATCATAAAACAGGGAAAATTAAACAAAAACATCCTCTAAGACCAAATTTTCAAAAATTTACCCAAAAAATCCATAAAACTAAGAACCCAACATGATCCTAGATAATGAATGAATGGAATTCCCAATCCCTGTGGGATTGTGAAAAGCACCATAGAATCAATAAAAACATTTGGGAATTATATTTTCTCAACCTAAAAGAAAATAAATGACATGGAATACATGAATAAGAGGGAAAAGAAATAAATTAAATATTCCATAAAAGTTTGAACAGAGGAAACTAAACATCAAGGTCTATGCAGGTCAAACCCAGTATTTATAAACCAAAAACAAAACCACAATTACACATAACTAATGATCGCAACTCTATATGATACAGGAAAACATCCTACTATCACACCACTAAATACCCATTCCAAAATAGAAACTATGAAACCTACTACCACACTTTTGTGATTTGACCTTTCCTACATCAGATAAAACAAGGTCTACACGCACTTAAGGAAATGTGAAGGGTGTGAGAAAAACAATCCAAGTAGGTTCCCACATTGTTTTATATAAACAATCATTGATAGATAAATCTGTATATTCTCAAATTTAAAGAAAACATGGCATGATAAAAAAATTCTCAAATTATATAAAAACAATGAGATTATCTATTTTTATCAGATAAAAAATAAGTATATATAAGAATCTGTAAAAACACATTAAATAAACAACTTTCTATTTATTAAATAATGCATCATGGTCCATATCAAAACCAAGCAGAATGTAAGGCTCCCCTAGTATAACATAGGGATAGACTTTCTAGGTTTCTCATATAGTGAACAAATATGACTTGTACACACTAAACCTATCTCTAGAATTATAATAAAATGATTATAGTTATACCTTGGTGTTTAATTCAACCTAATAATTTTATATTTACCATTCCCCCATAATGTCCACTAAATGATAAGAGGAATAATTTGACATGTGATTCCACCTAAAAAAGTAATGAAAAGTCCAAAAACCAAAACCCCACCTAAGTACCCAAGGCTAGAATGTTCTACTCTTATTAAAACATTTCAAAATTATTATCATAATTTATGAAATAATTTGATAAACCTTTTCTCATTATAAAAACCAATCTTTGAAAAACATTTTTTCAAAAATAAGACATGGGTACTTTGAAATAACCCTCCCTTTATCACTTTTCATTGGGAAAACCCAATTTTATATCAAAATCCATCACACACACATTTCATAAATCAGGGATCATTTGAATAACCATTTCAAAAATAAGTTTAGAAAAAAAATTATAATATATAATTTCTTGTAAAATTTCTTGTTTTTCTAGGTTTTGAAAATGAGTAGAAATGTTAATTTTCGGATTTGGATGATCATGAGGGGTAAAATGTTCATTTTTTACAAGAAGATGATCCCAGAAAATTTTTTAGACCACTTTTTAGTCCAAGAATATGTTTTATACCCTTTTATATAAGTATGGTGGGATTATAAGATGTTTGAATTTATGAGGATTATTTAATATTTAATTAATTAAATATTAATTTATTCATGTATTCCCATTATATGATATCATTTAAATGGATAATTGGATTTTTATTTTGAATCTATAGTTAATTACATAATGGGGGCATCTTAGGCGATGTATAAACCTGCTTCAAGTTCTGAGACTCGAGATGGGTGTTTTAAATGGGTTTTTAAAATTAAATTAAATTTTATTTATTTATTTTACTTTATTTAATTATACTCCCCCCATTCCTTTTTGTACATGATCAAATTAAGAGGCCTTATAACTCACAAGAAGGATAAACTAGGAGAATTATATGGAGGAGGATGTTTTTCTAGACTTCATCCATTGTGACGATTGAGACCGAATCAAGGTGCAGGAGCTTCCGAGTGAGAATTTATACCTGAAGCTTCATTGTATTCACCATGAGGTAGGATAGTTTTATGTTTTAGATATAAATCCTTATCTAAAACTATATTTTAAGTTTAAAATCCAAATTATTATTGTTATGTGGCTTATGGGGTTCAGTTTGTAGCTATTTTGGTGGAAACTGGGGTTTTGGAGGATCATAGGGGGTTCGCATTCAGAAAACTCAATCACACAACATGTAGTTTCAAGAAAAAACTATGTGGGTTATTCTTATTTGTAGAAGATGAATTTTTTTAGGACTACACACCATGTAATTATATTAAACACCATTTTGGGGTACTTCTCTATATGATCCAGTAACTAGGGAACACACTATGTAAGGTAGATATGGTCGTGTAGTATTATGTGATTGAACCCCATGTGTGACTTGATTATGTAGTAGTACATGGACAGACCATGGGTGTGCCCTATTAACATTTTAGTACATTGATAGACCCCAGGTTTTCCTAGGCTGTGTAGAATTACATGGCCATGGTGGAGATTTGGGAGTGCACATAGTGTACTCAGGGTACATTCCATGTACTACTCCCTTGTTATTCATTTTAGGGTTTTTGGGTTTTTTCCCTTTGAGATACAATTGGAAAAATTATGAGTCTATTATATGTGTTTTTTCACATATAATTTGATGTTGGATCCCTTGGGGTATTTCTATGGATTGTTGGATGTGTTTCAGGGAAATAAAGGTAGGACGGAGAGGTTCATCCTCTAGTAATTGAATCTAGTTTTCTCATAAGTATGATACATGGGAGGAGACCCTGATGAGGGTTTTGATAATAGAAAAAGGATGTGACATGGGATCACTAAGGTTCTTAGTTGGTGTTATCATGGTGTAATCTATGGTGAGTGGGACTGGGATGAGACTTTAGGGGACAGATAGGTTGGGGGTTCGGACTAACCTAGAGTGGATTGGAAATGAGATGGTATTATGGCCACCTCCCTTGTGAGGATTTCTGGTGATATTGTAATATGTTAGAGACATAGTTTGGGGATTTTTTACAAAAAAAAGATATATGTTTTATCCTGAGAGACTAGTTATGAAAGTAGATACCAAGAGGGATGCCTCCAATTATGTTATGACATAGAGTATACTAGAGGGATGGATTTGATTTCATAAAAATTTTGCGGATCCCAAGAGGGATTTATGTTCTTACATGTTGACCTAGAAAACTTTTGTGGATTATACTATGATAGATAGACCTTGAATGGGTGTTTATGTCCAGGGGTAGATATGTTAGTGACGTTCACTTTATAATAAGAACCGATGTATAAGCTCGATGGGGCTGAGATAGTGGTCATGGGTTTTCCTATTCACCCATCACTTGATATGTTATATTTTTTTATTATGTTGAAACTTGGTGAACATCCTCATAATTGATGTGATAAGTTTGGGATGTTGTGATTTGGATCTAGATTTACATATGGGAGCTACCGTCGAGTTGGATCTAGATGTTGGGGTTTCCATAGATTTACAGCTCAGTTATGGTTATAAATACAATTTATTTTGAGCTTGATGTATAGACTGTTGTATAATGGGTCATTATATATAAGATATTATTATTATATAATCCGTATATTTCGATCCATATGAATAGATTATTGTGGGACTAGTCCTTAGATCCATGAAGATACAGTTTTGAGCAACCAAGTAATTGTAGATCAGATGATACGTTTTTCATAGATTAAATCCCTATAATCATGAGTATATTGTTTGATCTACCTTGGATTAATAGTCTAGATGTTAGGAATATCATTGGATGGGTCCCAAAAAGACACAATGGTCATTTCAGATTACCATGGATTTTGAGCTCACATTTTATTAGGAGGCATAGTTCACAATACATGCTCAGAGAAACTATGACACTAGCCAATGAAGGTATGGTCAATTAGGGTCTTGGACCCAAGGATCGATCCTGGTTTTATTTATTCATTTTTTTAAAAAGGTTCTAAATTAGGCCATTCATATTGAATGAGCATGAAATTATAAAAGAAGGTTAGAGTTTTACCAATGTCTGTGACCTGCTGAGATTTATTTCTTACCCTCTATACATGAACGTCATTGTGTGTGAAAAATTGATGTTTGTTTTTAGGTTGAGCACATATGCATGATAGATAGGGTGGACAACCACGATTAGATGATCTAGTTGAGATACTAATGTTTAGTCTCAGTTTTCGTATAATTCATCTCTATATTAATAAATATTTGGTATGTAGTATGGCTCATTGTTACTAGTGGAGTCTAATGATTTATTTTTCAGTTTATTAATTTTTGAAAATTTCATGAGCTAAGTGGGTGATTAGTTTTTATATGTGAGTATGATCATTCAATTCTATATTCAATCCTTCATTTATTATAACATGTTTCAATTATTTATTATTTATGTGTTCTATGATTCTTATACATGTTTATGATGTTTTCTTTATTTATATATGATTGTGTTATCTGATTGGGGGTATAGTCTCTTCACAATACCACCTTAGAACTCCACTTCTAGTCAGTAGCCTATAGTATATAAGAAGGCATACCTGAGGTTAATTAGAGAACCAATTTGGCTACTTTTCATCTTGTGAGACATGTTTTAAGTTTACAAAATGGTATTAGTGATTTTTTTTATTTTTTTACCATTTTTGATATGGTATCTAATAGTTTTAGGGTTCTGATGGATCTTGTGATGGATATTTGGATGGTAAATCATGAACACATTTTCTAGTAGGAAGTCTAGTATTCCAGGAATGGGATTAATTTTATGGTTTTGTTCCATTATAGTTGATGTGATTTCACATTGTGTGACATACATGAATATTTGGATTCATGAGTTATCAAATTATAGGCCCTTGGATTTTTGGTAAGAGACTAGTTATGAATTTTACTATTTTCCAACAGAGGTAAGATTCATCTCCCACATGATTCTTGGTGTGTAAGATTCACATGACATATAGAGGCATATTAGTGTGATTGTCATCATATACCAGAGGTTGATCTATTTAAAGTGTTGGTAACTTCTCTTTCAGTTATTTCCCATAAAATTTCATGGAGTCATTCTACCCATCTGGAATAATATGTATATGTATTTCCATTTTATTTCAGATCATGTGGATATACAAAGAGATTCTTATTGATTATGATGATACAATCCCTTGGTGTAGGGGGCACGAGGTGGTCCTAGAGGCTTAGTAAGGCACGTGGTGCCTTAGTGGAACCCCCTAGTTGGTTCTAATTACTCTGGATTAGTTATTTAAACTATGAGTGACAACCTATATAGTTTTTTCCCATATATCAAGGAATGGAAGTCTATATAACTAAATCAAGTGATAGTGGTTCATTGGATACTGGTCACCATAGGGTGAAGTTGGTTGAATGTACCTTGTAGGTTATGTCAATTGATGTTCTAGTAACAACCTATATGTTTTCCTATATATATTGGAATTGATTTATATCTTACTAAACCCCATGATTTTGGTTCCTTAATATGGATTGTATATGATGATGTCATTTCTTATGGTAGAGATGATATGTGGGTGTGTGATTCTCCAGGGAGAAATCTCGTAGGTGGATACTCAGTAAGAATCAGTGCTTGTTGGATAATTATTTAGGCATGTCTAATGTATTGGTTATTCTATATGGGATTGTGGATTAAATCCCATGAGTTGGGACCATTTATGAGACTAAAATTTTGGGTTATTTGGGAGACTTATATAACTTAATCTATGACTCGGTGTTTAGTGATTCAAAGATTTTATGATGATTATGGTAAACTTGAGAGAGGGGTTGACCAAGATTTATATATTAATTTGGGGTAAGAAGTACTGGTATGTTATATAATTTGAGATTAATTCATTGTAGGTATAATCAAAATTATGATGAATTCATGGAGATGCCTTGGGTTTTGTGGAATTTAGAACATTGAGTGCTAGAACCTCAGAATGTGTGGCACCAGGGGTATTGTGGTATCAAGGTTGGTTTTGATGGGTAAGACCATTCATGTTTTGGAATTTGTTGAACTTAGATATTATTATTATTGTGGTGAGAGTTTTGGTGAATGTTCATGTTTTGGAATGGAGTCATGCAGCAGTTAAAAATGTGTTTGGATTGATGACTGACATGTTGCAAAGAAAATTCAATAGTTATAGAATGTCATTCTAGTTTTGATGGAATGTGAATCATAGGATTTTGTGTTGTTTTTTTGAATTTGGGTATTACTGAAGCATATTACCATCAATTTTCAGATGATATCAAGGTGACACGTGTTATTTACACTTAGAACCTGTGGAAATTTTAATCTTAAATGGTCATGTGTGAGATGAGGTCTATTAAAGATCTATGAAATTATTAATTTCCCTTCATGATATAAGAAATATCAATGTTGGATTGGGTGGACTTTCATGATCAATCCGGATCAATCCTAGTTAGGTATTAACCGGATAAGTTTCATGGATTTAGATGAGTGACACATGTGCAGAGACAAAACCCATTCTGGTGGTGTTCAATGAATGATATAATGTAAGACTTATGGTGGGGAGCACACCATTGACCATTGGAGGATGTGATCCTCATTTAAGTAGTTTTTTTAGGTTAGATGATTCCATTATTGTTGATCTTGGACTGGGTGGTCGATGTTCTCATATTTTCACTCAAGTGTGAGTGTTTATTCGATGTTTAAACATTACATTTGGGAGAGTTGGGGACATTGGAGGACCATTTGGTGGATCATCAAGATAGCATTGTTTATAAAAATTGGTTAAGTGAAATAATGAATATTGTTTTTCCATTGAGGATTCTCTGAAATAAGAAGTATTAGGGTGGATAAATTGTAACATCATATGTTTTTTCAAGTTGAAAAAATGAGCCAAAATTTTACTTTTTTGGTTTTGGATGCTTGTGAGTGGTAAAATAGTCATTCTATCCTAGAATATGATCCCAGATACTTTTTACAAATAATCTGTTATCCTTAGAATGGGGTGTTTACACTAGTATATAAGTATGGTGGGATTTTATGTTGTTTGAATTTGTATGGTATGTTTAATATTTAATTAATTAAATATTAATTTATTCATGAATGATCATTTGGGGATATCTTTTGAATGGGGTATAAACATGAAATTATGACTCCATGGTTGAGTCTAAAATATAAGATTTTTCTTAGTTGAGGAAAAACATAATTTGGGTTCCTAGACTCGGGATAATAGTTTTAAATGGTAATTTAAAATTAAATTAAATTTATTTATTTATTTTATTTTATTTTATTATAATCCCCCCCATTACTACCTATCCATAATAGAAGGGGCTATGGATTCTACCTCATTTTATGGATGAACTTGGATGAGTATTATAAGGATAAATCTCTAAACTTTTTCTATAGTGGTGATCGAGGCCAAATCAATGTGTAGTAGCTTTTGGGCATCGATTTAGACCAAAAGCTTCGATGTTTTCACCATGAAGTAGGCCTATTTAAATTTTCCTCCTTAAATCCTTGTATATACTTATATTTTACATTGTAAATCATTTTTATGATTGTTGGGGACATTTTTGGGGTTGATTTGTAGTTATTTTAAGGAAAACTATGGTTTGTGGAGAATCGAAGGGGTTTTCCATTCCCAAAAAATGATCAAAAGGTTTATGGTTTCAAGAAAACATAACATGTATTCTTTCTATTTAGGTAAGATTTTTTTAGGACTGCATTCCGTGTAATTGGAGTACACGTCATGTAGTTTAGCTTGTCCTTATGGCTAGGGTACTTGGGCAGACACCCCATGTAATGTGGACATCGTCGTATTATAGTACATGACCAGACTCAATGTTTGTCCTAGCTATGTGGTTTTACACAGCCAGACACCAAGTGTTCCCTATCTATGTAGTGGTACATAGCTAGACCCCGGGTGTACCCAGACCTTGTATAAGTTCATGACCAAGTGGGAGATTTAAGAGTACACAACATGTATTTGGGGTATATGTCGTGTACTACTCCCATGTAACCCATATGTTGGTTTTGGTTGTTTTTCACCTTTGAAATAGAATTAGGAAATTGAATCTTCCATTATAAGTATTTATTCATATAAAATGTCATGGTATAGCCCTTGGGATGTTTTGAGGACTTTTAGGAGGTGTTTTAGGGGAAACAAGTTATGATGTAGAGGTTCATCCTCTAGTAATTGAATCTAGTGGTCACTTCAACCTAAGCCATAGAATAAAACCCATATGAGGGTCATGAAAATAGTTAAATGACATCATATGGTATCACAAAGGTCTTAGATTACTGTTAACATTTAATAGTCTTTGGTTAGTGGGACTAGTATATCACTAGGGGAGATGGATAGGTTGGGTGTTCTGGTTGACCTATAATGTCTTGGAAAGGGGATAGGCTTGTGTTTACCTACCTTGTGTAGTTTTTAACTTTATGATAGTGATATAGTGAGATTTTAGATATTGGGTTGGGGGATGTATGACCCAGAATTGATGGGTGTTTTTTTGAGAGACTAGTTGTGAATGAGGATCCCAAGATGGATGCCTCCACTTATGTTTAGAACTAGAGGATCTCAAAAGGGATTCCTCCACTTTCATACCAATTTTTAGGATCCCAAGATGGATTCATCCACTTACGTACTATCCTATAAGACCCATGTGAATTACCTATTGGAAGAATGACCATGAGCGAGTGTGTATGGACATGTGTAGGGAAGGTTTTGGATGTTACCTTAGAACCTGAACTGATGTATAAGCCCATGTGGATGAGGTGGTAGTGATGGGTGTTAGAATCTGGTCATCACTTGATATGTTTTGATTCAAATTATTTATTCCAAAACATAGTGAACTCCCTTGGGGATGATGTGATATTCTTGGGATACCATGATTTGGATTTGGATTCATGAGTGGTAGCTAAAAGAAATGTGGATCTTGGTATTGGTGTTACTATAGATTTGATGCTTGGTAATGGTTGTGGCTACAATAGATTTGGAATTGGACGCATGAACTACTATATGATGGGTCCCCAGATCCATGAAATTATGGATATAACTACCATGGATTTGGATCCTGACACACTGATAAATATGGGATGATTCCCAAGATCTATGAGGATACTATTTGTATCTTCTATAGATTTAGGGCACATATAATAGGTCTTCCATGAATTAAATCCACAGAGTCATGAGGATATTGTTTTATTTTGCTTTGATTATGTGATCAGATGTTAGGAAAGTTGTGGGATGGGTCCCCTGAGTTATGAGGATCATTTGGTGATAACATTTATTTGGAGGCCACAAGTTTTTAGGAATCATATTCCACGATACATGCTCAAATATGACCTGAAGGTGACTATAGTAGGTATAATCGGTTGAGGTCATAGACCCAAGGATCGATGGGGATTTTATTTAATTTTTTTATTTCCTTTTTTTCTCAACTAGCATGGGAATATTTCATGAGAATACACTTATCACCATAGGTAATAGGTTCAAAATTGGGGGTGGCCTACAGAGATTTAATTCTCACCCCTTGTACATGAACCTTAGTGTACTTATAGACTCGATGTCTTCTTTCATTTTGAGAATAGAAGCATGATGGATAGGGTAGATGCCTATGATTTCATGATCAAGATGATATTCTTGTATGGATTCTTCAGTTTAGGATAATGTAACTCCATTTTACTAGAGACCGGGTATGTGGAACATCTTAGAGTGGCAGTGTATCCTAATATATTTATTTCTTAGTTTATTTATTTTTCTATACATGATTGGATGGGTTCGTAATCAGTTTTTGTATGTGGGGATGATCGTTCATTTCTACATGCATCCATTTATTTTATTAAAGAAAGGTTCAATTATTTATTATTTACTTGTACTCTAATTCTTCTGTATGTGTATGATGTTTGGTTTATTTATCTATGATTACACACTCTGATATGGGGTAATATTATCCTTATAGTACCTTATTAGACCGCTACTAATATTCAGTAGCCTCTATTTTATAAGGAGGCATGTCTGAGGTCACGTGGAGAATTGATCTTGTCATAGTTCATAGAGTGAGCTTGTTCAAGATGTTACAAAGTGGTATCAAATCAATTTTTATTCATCTTACCATTTGAAATATAATCACTAAGAGTTTTATGTATATGTTTGAACCTATGGTGGATACTGAGTAGGCACCTCATGAAAACCATTACTAGTAGTAAGTACAGATCACTAGGGATGGGATTGATGTCTTGGTTTTTCATTGTTATGGTTTATGTGATTTTCACCTTGTGGTACATACATGCTGTTTATATTTTTGATTTGTTTGATTTTAAATCTTAAACCATTGGAAAGATACCATTTATGGATTTAACTCATGGGCCTTAGAGGAAAGAGGCATCTCATACATGAATCTTGGTGTGTAGTATTCACACAAAATGTAGGGGCCTAGTAGTGTGATTGATATCAATGGCTAGTGGTTCAATAGTTTAAAGTGTCAGAAACTAATCTTATAGAATTTTACCATATAATTACTTGTTTGAATTCTACTCAGGTAGATTAATATATATAAGAACTTTATTTTGATGCAAGGTCCGGTGGATCTCTAGTGAGACACATTTTTATGAAGATGATATAGTCCCTCAATGTAAGGGACATGAGGTGACCCTAGTAGGTTAGTGAGGTACATAGTCCCTCAGTGAAAACCCATACTGGGTTATAAATTATCAGGTTTGGTTATTTGATGTCTCAGTAACAACCTATATAGCATTTCCCTATATAGCTTGGAATAGAAGTATACTTAACTGAATAGAGGGACTGTGGTTTGCTGGATATAGATCACTATAGGGTGATTCTGGTTGAATTTACCCTATATGTTTGGTTAATTAAAGTTCTTGTAATAACCTATAGAGTGTTTTACCATATATATTGTAATGTAATTATATCTAACCTAACCCTGTGTTTGAGGTTCCCTGCTATGGATCATTTATGATGATGTCATTGTTTATGGTGTTGATGATTGGTGAGTGTGTGATTATCTAGGGAGAAGTCCTATATATGCATGATTGATTGGAATCTATACCTAATGGAAGATGTTTTGTGCATGTGGGATGTCATGGTTTGGTGAGACATGAGTATGGATAAAATCCCATGATCATTGAACCTTTGTGAGAGTTTAATTTTGAGCAAGGTGGGATACTTGGATACCCTGATGTGGGACTCAGTATTTAGTGATACAATATTTTTTGATGATTTAGGGAAACCCATGGGAGGGGTTGGACCAGGTTTGTGGGTGGATTTTAGGTAGAAACCATGGGTACATGCTATATTTTGTGTAAATTTTAGTTCTATGGTATTATGTTTGGTTTTGAAGGATAAGTCCATTTGAGTCTCTAGACTTGTTGATCATGGATGTGATTCCGAGCATGATGAGTGAATGAGTGAAAACTCATGTTTTAGAACAAATACAAATGGTGGTTAAATTTTTAGTTGTCCTAACAACAAACATTCCATGGAGCATAGTTACTGTTTGTGGCATGCAAGTCCAGATCTGGTGGATTTTGACTTATAGGAGCATGAGTTTTGTTTCTATGTTTGGTAATTACTGGAGCATGCACACCTCAGTTTTTAGATGAGATCAAGGTGATGTTTACTATTTACACATGGAACCTATTGAAATTGTAATCTAGAATGGCCATGTATGATCTGATGGCTAATGGAGAATGATGAAATTATAAACTCCCCTTTTGTTCGAGTACACATAAATGATTTATTTGGTGTGGTGGAACAACCAAACCTCAGAAAATCCTAGTTAGGTATTTATAGGATGGGGAGTGTGGCTCAGAAAGCGAGTCACATGCACAAATATCGCACTCATTATGGTAGCACTCGAGGAGTGGTATAAGGTAATACTTATGGTGGGAATTTACGATAATCCATTTCAGAATGTGATCCTAATTTTTAATTGTTTTTTTAGTGTATAGATAATCATTCAAAATGATTCGGGAATGGGTGGTTGATGTTTTCATGTTTTCACTCCAATGTGAGTGAGTTGTCCACATCCAGTCATTGCATTTGGTGAAGGATGTAGAATGGCCCTTGCATAGTGGTTTGATTTTAGGGTGATGATAAGAATAATCTTATGGTGGGGGAATCAGATCAATTGTGGTTGAATGTATCTATTTTTTAGATAGTTAGGGATGTTGGGGAACTAATCGGTAGATGGTTCAGAGAGCATCAATTCTAAAAATTCTTAATTTGAAATAAGGACTAATTTTTTTCCACTAAATCTTCTTAGAGATGAGAATTTTTATAGTGTAGAGATTGAAAACCATCATTTTTCTGAGTTGTGAAAATGATCTGAAATTTTAATTTTGGTATTATATTCTCATGAGGGGTAAAATGGCCATTTTATCATAGAAACTAATCCCAAATGATTTTTTGAAAACTCTGTTGGTCCCAAAATAGGTTTGTTTATTTATTGATAGAGTATGGTTGGATTCTAATGCATTTGAATTTTAATGAAATATTTAATATTTAATTAATTAAATATTAATTTATTTTCACAAATTCGTTTTGTGATATAATTTGAATGCATTATCTAATTGCTATTTTGACTAAGTGGTTGATTTTGGAATGGGGGTTTTGGTTTGGTTAGGTGAAAACCCTCTTTGGGTTTTGAGACTCGGTATAACCATTTTTAATGGGAGTTTAAAGTTAAATTAACTAATTATTTTATTTATTTTATTTTATTTTTTTATGCACTCCCCACATTCCATCTTATGCATGATAGAAGGGGATATGGTTTCTCCCATATGTGATGGCCCAACTAGGAAGAGGGTGGAGGAGGCGTCTCTAGACTTCGTCCATGGTGACGATCAAGACTGGATTGGGGTGCAGTGTCTTCTGATTGCAGATATAGACCCTAAACATCATCATTTTCTTTAAGAGGGAGGAATATTTTATGTTTTGGCTAAAAATTCCTATATATTCATATATTTTAAGTTTTAAGGCCCAGGTTTTATTGTTTGTGACCATATGGTGGTCTATTTATTGGTATTTTGTCTAAAATGAGGATTTTGGGAGGACCATATTGGTTTCTCATTAAAAAAAACCTAATCACATGATATGTGGTTTCAAGAAAACACATAATGCGTTCTTCCTATTCGGTTAAGAAGTAGTTTTTTGGATTACAGTTCATGTACTCAGAGTACACTATGTGTAGTGGTACTTTCTCATGTGGTTGGGTTACTTGGGAAACACCCCATGTAAGGGTGACATGGTCATGTAGTAGTACACTACTAGACCCCATGTGTTCCCTGGTCATTTAGTAGTACGTGGAAAGACACCTAGTGCTCCCTATCCATGTTTTAGCTCAAGTTAATACCCCTGGTGTTTCTATTTCATTTTAAATTACATAGCCAGGGTAGATATTTGGGAGTACATTGAATATACTTGGGGTATTGACCATGTGCTTCCCCCTGTTGCCCATTTGAGTTTTCTTGGTTATTTTATCCAAAATCTAGATTTAGACAAAGTAATAGTCCATTTTGATCATTTTTTATCATAGAATGTGAAGTCAGGACCTATGGTGTGTTTTTAGGACTTATAGGAGGTGTTTTAGGGACACCAAGTTATGATAGAGTGGTTTGTCCTCCATGGATTTAATCTAATGATCTATTGAGCATGATAAATGGGATGATACCCCAATGATGGTTATGAAAATGGTCAAGGGACATATAATGGGATCACCCAGATTCTTGGCTTGGTGGTGAAATGGGATATTCCCTAGTTATAGTTACTTTTATTTGACTTAGAGAGATGGGTAGTTTGGGTGTTCCTTCCAACCAAGAGTTTCTCGAAAAGGGGATGGACTTATGGCCACCTCCCTTATGAGGTTTCCCATTTTAGTTTGGTGAGGACATGAAATTTTAGAGACTAGGTTATGGTATGTGTTAGAAAAAATATGTGAGTATTTTCCTCAGAGATTAGTTGTAACTGAGGGTCCCATGAGGGATGCCACCCCTTATGCTCTCACCAAGAGGATCACAAGAGGGTTACCCCTACTTGGATACAAATTCTGAGGATCCCAAGAGGGATAACCCTTATTCAATACGAAATATGAGGATCCCAAGATTTATTCCCACACTTATGTGATAACCTAGAGTACCCATGTTGATTAACATTTGATAGACAATCCATGGGTGGGTGCATATGGTCATGGGTATAGATGGTTGCGGGTGTCAACTTTGAACCAGAACTGATGTATAATCTTGATAGGGTGGAGATTGTGGTTATAAGTACTATAATATTTCTAGCCCTGATATGTTTTCTTTTGTTTTATTTATTATGAAACTTAGTGAACTCCCTCGGGGTTGATGTGATACAGTTGGGCATCCATGATTTGGATAGAGATTCCAAGATGGGATTTTTCAAGGAGTTTTAGCTTGTTGTTGGAGATTCCATGGATTTTGGGGCTTATTTATGGATATGGTCTCATAGATTTTGAGTTGGATTCATATAATAAAATGGTATAGATCCCTAAATCCACAAATTTATGGTTATGTCTACCATGGATTTGGATCTAAACATATAAACCACTAAGGGATGAGTCCATAGATCCATGAGGATACTTCTTGGGGATACCATTCATTTGGAGATTTAATGAAAAGGAAACCATGGGTTATTCTACTGGATTCATGAAGATATTCTAGTAACATCCTTGAATTAGGACCTAAGATGTTAGTACTATCTTGGGATGGGTCCCCAAAGTTGTGAGTATTAGTTGGGGCTTCTAGAGATTTGGATCTTATATGTTATTGGGAGGCATAATCAACAAGACATTCTTAGACACACCCCATATTAGGTCGAATTAGGTATAGTCGACTGTTATCATTGACTCATGGATCGATGGTTTTATTTATTCAATTTTCTTCCTATTATTTCTTGACTAGGTTTGGACTATTACATGAGCATGAACTTGTGACAAAATTTATAGGTTCCCCATTGGAGTTTTCCTAATGAGATTCATTTATCAGTGTTATACATGCACCTCAATGTGCACGTAAATTTTTTTTTCTTCTAGTTTGATCATAGATAGATGAGGGATAGGGTAGACGCCCGATATTTCGTGATCAAGATGAGATTTTCATGTTGGGTCATAGGTTAAGGATGATGCAACTTGAGAGTCTTATAGATCCGGTATGTGGCATGGATCGGAGTTGGTAGTGGATCCTAGTGTATTTATTTTTCAATTTATTTATTTTTTTATACATGATTATCCTAATGGGTGATCAATTGTTTTTTGTGATTGTGATCGATTGGGTCATTATATAGAATTCCATTTTATTATAGCATGTTTTAGTTATTTATTACTTATGTATACTCTGATTCTTATGGATGTGTATGATGTTTCGATTATTTAATTACTATTGTACAATCTAATATGTAGGTATACTCTCCCCACAGTATCACCTTAGACCACTATTTTTAATTAAAATCCTATGCCATGTGAAGAGGCGTTCCTAAGGTCATGTGTATGACCATTCATGTTAATTTTCATAGAGTGAGTCGGGTCGGGATGTTACATCATTAAACAAATAATTTATGTGAAACAACCTACATCAACACTTGGTTACCACAGTGAAAACATGGGATCCATGAACCAAAAGGAATTTGATCATAAGAGTAAATAATACGATTCCATAAACAACAATTCTTTAACTTATAAATCAGATTTGATAGCCACATGGTTAGTAGAGAAGAATATAAACCACATACCTAGTCGAACATGAGATTTAAACAATAACCAAAAAGATCTGGACTATGGGAACCAAACACACAATGCATATATAATAAATAAGTAATGGAAGATCACATAAACAATAGATTGGATAAATTTAGTATATATGCACTTCTAATTCAATAGAATATGGAATAATAAAATAAACCAGATTAAACATGCCAATTAAAGGATGGATAATTGATCTTGGATCAAAATGACAATTAGAGATGTCTAAGGGAGCCAAGAATGAAAAAGGGAAGACTCTCTAAGATCCACGGTCACATTAGGTCTGTGGTAGAGTTGTTAGAAAATAAAACTTGGTTTTGGTGGCTATAAAAGATGGTAATATCCCTATTTTCTTGCTCAGATAGATACCATCAGCAAGCTGGTTGAGGCCGACTGGATGGCTAGTGGCCATTACAGAAATGTAGTGCCTATTGTTAATCCAACTAGATGGTAGGTGGCTATATTAGAATTTTTTATTCATTACCAAACCCATGAGATGGATTGTGGCCTCCTATATCTAACACCAAGGCCAATCCACCTTGAAACGCCAAAGAGTCACCTCCTCTACCTCCCAAAACCGAATGAAAACCACTTGAAACATAAAAGAGAGACATACCTAGACCAGGTTGTTATAATTATCAGAGGAATATATCATAAAATCCATTATCTATACTAAATATTTTAATTCTCCCTTCCATGTGTCATCTCTACATCCATTTGTATGACATGTCTCCCTCTCTTTTATTCTTCTCACCCTCCCCACATCCCCTCCTGAATTCCTCCCCCACCCCCTGACTATCCTATCTTTCCCCTCCCTAACTCCTTCCATCCCTGAATCCCCTCTCAACATAGCTACCCTCCCCAACTCCCTCCTCAACCCCTATCTACATTGCCTCCCTCCCCACCTCATTCCCCAACTCCCCTCTCCAACAACCCATCTACTTAGGTCTCGCCTCGCCTCTGCCTCGACGTCCACCTCCATCCTTCTCCCAGAATACCTTCTTGGCATCACTCCACTCTATTACCCTACCATACATCTTCAATAAAA
Source organism: Viscum album (assembly GCA_963277665.1). NCBI lineage: Eukaryota > Viridiplantae > Streptophyta > Magnoliopsida > Santalales > Viscaceae > Viscum > Viscum album. Next base: position 1,542,503,348 of record OY728155.1, on the reverse strand, counting down.
GTGGATGTGAACACTATCCAATTTCATACCTAGCTATGGATGCGCCTATCACACTTAGGGAATATGGGAAGGTTATATTTTTCATAGATTGAGATTTTTTTTCACAATTTTTTTAATTATAAACACCCATTCTCATCTTTCAATTCTCAGTGAAGGTGATGAATTCTTTTTTTCCTCGGTTGATCCATCTATACTTTCCCTAACACTAGTGTCAATTACATTCATCACCGAGTCTATGGGGTCTCTAACTACCGCATGAATATTCTCAGAGAAATGTTGTGTGTTGAAGTCATCTGTAGATCAAAACCCTATGAATGATTCTTGAGGGTTCGGTCTATGGAAACTAAATATATAATGTTCTAGTGTGGCTAGTTTCCATGGATGATAATCATCAATTCCCAACCCTTCACAACGGTGCTGGTTTCGGAGCAATTCCACCTTCTAATTCCAATCCCCAATTAGTCTCAAGGTATGATCATGTCTCTGCAATTTTTCTTGATATAATATCTTTAAAATTCATTTTGGTTTCAATAATCTAGGTTTTTTTGTATCGATTTCTTATCTTGATGCTTCTATAATTTTCATTTGTTTTTAATTTTCATTTGTTTTTGGTTTATTTGATTTTTCATGTATTTATCATTCATTTTAATTATCTAATTCATTCTACCTTTTGTTAACCCCTTGCACCAGACCCCATATATTCCACTGGGACTATCCCTAAAAACTATTTGAGTTTATTCAATATTCAGGACTAATTACTTGTTTGAAAATTTTCTAGTAGAATCCTATCTTCACTTTGTTCCACGTTTTATGTGTAAGCGCAAGCTGTATTTTTCAATTCATTTGTTCTTTGATGGAAATTTACTAGGATTTTTTCCTTTTTCATATTTCTGATGCATAGATTATTTTGGTTTTAGGAGTTTTGTTTACATCAAAGAATAATTATTTTTATGGGAATGTGTCAGTTTAGATGAAGTTGGTACCATGGAATTCTAGACTCCTTTCTATGTAAGCTTATTCAACATTCTAGTCTAATTATTTTATTAATCTATTCATCACTCTATATGATGTATTCAATCATGTTATTCATATATGTCCAAGTGGTATGGATCTCTACATAATCGTGTGAATTCAATTAAGCGAGTTCACATTACAGGTTATTCTTGAAAACCATGATTTAAATTTTCATGATCTAATTTTTTGATATATGGGTTAATCATTGTTCCTTGCATCAAATGTTTTTGGTGATTTCCTTTATTTATTTATTTTTCAATTTTCAGAATAGTGTGTGGAAGTGAAGGGGTATATTTATCATTATTGTTAATTGTGTTGATCATTATAAATACTAAAGGTTTCAATGTCAGTATTACCTATTTCGAGTCAGTAGTGTCCAAATGAGTTAGAGAAAATTCTTAATAGCATAATCAATTCTTTGTATTAAATATATTACTACATTTATATCAGATGAGACATGTTCATCTTAATCTTATGAAATGTATTTAATTTGGTTTATAGTCTCTTTGGATAGAATCTCACTAGATTATCATTTTGATAAGGGATTTGGTGTTGGGGTTAACAATTGGTTGGTTCACTATAGGGTCAGTGTGTTTTACCAAATTTACACACCCACTCATATTTTACTAGATGATGATAATTTAATTTCTTCATATAATGAATTTTATAACCCAAGAAAGATTGTGCATGTGTGTATGTGAGAGAGATAGAGAGAGATAAATTCAAATGTAGAGGGAGAGGGAGAGGGAGAGAGATAGTCTTTCACTTCAAATGACATTATATGATATTTTTTCACTATGATCTATTGGATAACATGATTAACATAAATAATTTGTTTTTCTAATCAGTCAGTTGAAATAGTTTAACACATTAACTCAAATAAAATTATATTCTATAATTTCATCTCAAGAAGAATTTATTAACCAATAATTGGAAGAAAAAAATGGATTTATGGATGTATATTTCTATTTTGGTTGTATCATTACCCTCTAATTTTTTTATTTTTTTTATGTTGTTACTAATGTTAGATTTGATTAGTATATATCCATAATACTTCTTTAGGTTTCTTTCTAAGGATAATGATGGTGAAATAATGTCACAACTTGCCTTAAACCTAAGAAAACATGATTAAGTTCATCAATGAAAATAGAAAGGTTAGTTGCCTTCTCTGGGATTTTTAGTAACCAACAAAAAAATAATCTAGGTTATACCTAATCTTTAATGGTCATTATCTAATGAGATTCCTATTGATGACATGTGATTGGGATGGAAAAATAAATGAAAAATGAAATATGTCCTAGGGAATGTTTCTCAAGGCATGATTAGCATTAGGGATAACCATTGTATTATATTTAATCATTTTGAATACCCTAGATTTTGATAGACCCTTAGGCTCCATTTAGTTTTGTAATTTTTAATTTTAAAAATGTAAATGAAAATATGTTTAATTATGTAAATAAATTTTTTTTAGAAAATGAAAATAAAAGATATTTTTTGGAAAAACAAAATCAATTTTCTGAGAAAATGAAATAAACATAGAAAGACACCTATCATTTCTTTTCCTTCCATTAAATATCTAGAAAATTATGTATTTAATTTTTTAAAAAAAATTATAAAATGAAATTAAAATATGTTTTCATAGACCATATACAGTCTTAGGTTCTTCAAGACCTTGGTTTATAAATAGAAATTAATGTTCATTTCAGTATTTAGATTTCTTTAACTAGAATAGGATTAAAGTTAGATATTGTGATTGAGCATCTTGAACTGGTACTGTGGAAGCAGTAGATAGAGTTAAGTTCTTTAAATTTCATAAAAAATATTAACTTTCCAATTTCATTTTCTTGTCATTTAAAAAATATGGATTAACTTCATCAGGTCACTAATATTCACTTTATTGGGGAAAGAGTTTTCCAAGATGTGATATATAATATAATGTCCAAGGGGATGAGAAATAATAAAAATGTAAATTCATTTAATAATATATTGATGTTTTTTTATTTTATAAATATTTTTTCATTTTATTAACTTGCAAGAATCTGTAACTGTAGGCTATAAGTTTCGGTTGTTCAGCTGGTGGGTTGGCTTCCATTTTTCATTCTGATAGATTTAAGTCTCTCCTTTCCATTTCTTCAAAAGTAAAATTCCTTGAAAATCCTAGTTTCTTTACCAATTTGTATGTTCTTAGAGGCATGTCATTTTGTTTCATGAAAATTATCAAGTGAATAGCTACGGTCACATATCTATCATTTCATGAATGAAATTCAAGTGATCCTTGATTTCTAAAGAGGTAGTTTTCCTGTTCCAAATTGAAATGGATATTTTCCAAATAATCTCTTATGGATTCTATAATACTATTGTATGGGATGAAATTTTTGTTCAATTTTTGCATTCCATTTGTGGAAACATCCAAATTTAAATGATTTATTATATACAATCTGCATGTATACATTATGTGTAACCAATGATCATATACTTCATTATTCATATTATTTAGATTTAGTTATACTATATAAAAATTATATTTATAAACTATGTAATAATTTTTTATATATTTTTATATTCATGATATTTAATTCAAGGTGAACACCACTATCTTCTTCCCAACTTATTAATCCAACATCAAACTCACTTGTGACTTCATATTTGACTGCACTAATATTTTTTATCAATAATTAAATGATACTTTATATCAGTATATGTTTAGAGGTAACTTATATCTTCATGCAGTTTTCAATTATTACAAAAAAAATAGTCTATAATTGTTTCTGTTTTCATTTTTAAGATATCGTACTTTTTTATAACATCTTTCAAACTATATAAAAATTGTTAACTACTAAAAACTGGTAAACTATTGACATATAGCTACATTTTATAACTACATGAATTTTTTCTCTACAATTATTTTGAAACTTCTTATTGATACACTGTACAGAAGAGTATGGATTTTATTTTGTCACTATAGAAAATTATACAGTATATTTATACATGATTTTTTTTAAATCTAAATTTTAATACCAACTCAATTTATGTTACACGTAAATAGTATTTATCATTTATTTATACATGAAAATTTATTAATAACATCAATCTATAATTTTAAGTACAAAATAGTTTGCTTTAATAATTGAAAAGGTTTGCAGATGAAAAACTGCAAATGAAACTTTTCTAAAATGAAGAAATGTGCATAATTTTTAATTTTTTTATAAAATAAAATCAATATACAATGAACCATTATTAAATTTATTTCTCCTTATTTTTCAACTGATACACCCCATACTTGGATAAAAATGTCTTTTTTTTAAATTATTCACATTAATATTATATCTTAAAGATTTCATTATCAAATTCATTATTTTATTCATAGCTTCACTTGGCAGTTGTGGTGCCATAATATTTTTAAATCACTTTCATTAACCTATAATATTTCAACTACTAATATATCCATAATATTCTATATATATAATAAAATTTTATTTTTTACTTTATTATTTATTTATAATTTTATGTTCTTCAAAATATTTGATGTATATATTTTCAATTTTTATATTTATAACTTGTTTTCATTAGTAATTATAGTTTAGAAACTTATTTTTTCAAAACACCATTATTCTTTATGAAATGAATATTTATCATTTCTATTCAATTATACACAACATAAATAAAAGTTTTATTTATTATTACACTATTTTCATTAAAAATATTAAAAATGAATTTTGTTAAATCATTATTTTTCGATGCATAATCATGCCCCTCCTTTATTGGTTATGTCATTTGTAGTATTTGGGGTGTTTTATTCTAATCTTTTCTTAGTTGTTCTATATTTTTTTCCAGAATGCATAGATTACATTGGGTTAAATTCCACCACCTAAAAGTATCTATGGTCAAAATGTGCAACACATGTGATCATGCTATGTTTATTTAGTTGTAGATTTAATTATGATATTTTTTCATACATTTATCTTCTATTATACTCTCTTTAAACCCATTTAATTTAATAATATATCTATATTTTTTACTATTATAAGTAGTTTTCAATGTGTTTTCAAACATTGCACATAGCCAAAATTTTCCTAATTACCTTATATTATTAATTGTATTTTTATATTCTTACTTATATTCCCTAAATGAATATGTATGTGCCTATTCCATATTTGTTTACAGTGATGGATAAGATGAAGCATATCCATTTCAATTGATAATTATTTGGGGGATAAAAAAATGATTTGATACCATACTAAATATCATTCAAGAATGGTGAATATTATCAAATGGGTAGTTTCCATTTTATCATTACTGTATATTATACATACATATATTGGGACAAAAGGTTTTGTTTTTTAGTTTTTGAATATACAATGTGAAATGAGGTATTCTGTATGGGCACTATTAAGAAATTGTGAGTCAACAACTACATACACCTCCGGGTTTGGTCTATATTTTGTGCGATCATACAGATTCATGAGAGTCTATGTTAACATTTTTTGTGTAGTTATGTTGGTTCCGTTAATTTTCACTGTTATAAAAATAGATGGTACCTTGACTTTCTATTTTGATGTCCACCATACATTAAAGACTATTCTATTATAATTTCACTAAAATTTCATATTTTTAAAAAATTAAATGTTTTTTATCCACCCCGTGCATTAAATGATTTTTCCAAAAACAAATTGAAGTGAAAAAACACTCTTAACAAAATGTTAGCCTTTACAATTTTAAGACACAATAATTATATCATAATATATGTTTCATATTTTCTATAATCATTTTATATTTCTTCTAAATATTCCATTACTATCACTATAAAATTTTTACGACATTCTTGATGTCTTATCACTGTCATTGTTTGGTATAAGAATTTAAAATACTCACCTTTAAAAAAGAGAAGGTAAGTCACCCAATTCATTTTATTATGATAAATAATCCATCATTATCATATGTAATATGTTGTCCTATTCATGTAAGAAGTACACATGGTCACTATAAAGGGGATTTATCTCTCTATTTATGATTAGAATTATATGATAAAATCATTTCCAATTTATTTCCCTTCACATTTGGTATTGCACTTAGTGTCATTTATATTATATACATTACATTACCATAAGGATCAGTGTGGATTTTTTAGTTTCATATAGAAGCCTGAAAAATATCTTCATTTTTAATGGAATGATGCATTATACTTTATATTGGCATAGATTTCTTTTAAGATAAAATTTTTTTATAGAAAAGAGTTTTATTTTAAAGTTAGTAATAATCATTTTTAGGGGGGTTATGACATAGAATAAAAGGCTACTCAAGCTTATGATTTGGAAGAATTTATCATTTTTGTAAAATTGTATAATTTTCATAGATTTCTCTTTCAAAGGTAATTATAACTGATATACTTTATAATATTGTTTTTCTAGTTTTAATCTCTCTTTTCATTTATGGATGTTTGGTTTTCAAGATTTATCATTGAGTGACTTATTAGTTCATACTAATCTTAGGGGGAAAATCATGTAATTTTTTGAGAACAATCTAGAACAATTGATACCATTTTTAGATTTCATGTCACTCATAACTTGTCATATCCCCCTTTTATTAATATTCTTTATTGTTGACATATAATGCCCAATTTCACCATATTTTTTTCTTTTAGGTACATAGTTCTAGAACAATTTCAAGCCTTGTATGTTGGAAATTATACTAAGATAAATAATTCATGATAATAGATGACATCATGGAGATTTTAATTTAACTGAAGATCTATAAACACCAATTATTGTTATTATAATAATATATAGTGTTATATTAATAATTCTTAGATCAAGTTTCTATTAATTCATGTTATTTTTAGCTACCGCATATTTTATTCGCTATACGAATCAGTGCTTGGAGGCTTTTCAGAAAGAGAAGGTATTGGTTTTTCAAGGATATTTTCTTTATTATAATCTAATTTACTTATGATTTCCAGATTCCCATGATTTAAATATTCTCACCCATTTTTTGAGCATTATAATTGTTTTGGTTTTTTATTCTATAGCATAGGAAAATTAAAAAAAACTAGGTAATGGAACTTGCGCCATTCTCCAAAAAAATCATTTTCTAAAACAATGAAAAATAATAAATAGTTATTCAACTTGTTGGTAGCTAAGGAGAGGCATCACCGAAGTCTGTGGCAGGGGGGTGGGGAGGAGCCTATATCGGCTGATCGTGATCGACTTCCAATAGTTAGTGATGCCCGGTGAGAGTTCCAAAAATTACGATTAGGGACTTTTACATATGAAACTTTTATAGAATTTAATAGATGTTCAATCGACATGTCAATTCAGTAATTTTTCATCATTATGATCACCGGTGTCAACAACATATTGTTTTCATCATCTATTCCATTTAGTACATTGCTTTTAGTTAACATGTCTATTTCATTTTTATATCATACCTTTGTACCCTTCATGTCATCCTTTTTCATTAATTTTTTCATTTCTATGTTAAATCCATGTATATTTCCACTTTTCATAAATAAAATATTTCACAACATATAATAAGTTATATTACATTAAAATGTATATCAATACTTCATTTATTTATTAATAAATTTATATTCAATAATTTAATAATATATTTATCTTCAATATTTCAATATTATGATTGATATTATAGAATAAGACTTAACCCACTCATAATTTGTATTACACATATTATATCTATTATATATACTGTAGGATGTGCCTCTCCCCATATGCCCCATCCACATCGATCCTCCCATATGTGTTCACCTCTCCTTCCCCTCCACATCATTCTTCCTCTTCCCCATTTCACCCCACTCTAGATTCTTCTTCCACCATGTTTCGACCTCTCAATTCGACCCCAAATCTCCCTTACATCATGTCCCATCATTCATCCTCTATGTTTCTCCCCCCAAGCTTCTTCCACCCCATTTCATCTCCTAGATTCTACCCCAAACCTTCTTATTCGTTTTATATTCATAAATCATCACCCAATCCTTTGGTACGAATCTTTGTGTTCCAAATCTATGAACCTGCACCCGATCCTAGGGTATGTGTCTCCCCCTCCACTTCTCTTCATTCTGGTCCCAAAATATCACCAAATTCCTTATCTGTGTTCTAGTTTGAATCCTTTGATCCTTGTTTCTCCTCATATTCTGATTATATTTTAATGACACCACATCTAATGTGATTAGTTTTCCTATAAATCCTCAACCCTACATTGTGAGAAAGCACATCAAGTCCCATCAAAATCAAGAAACCTTGAAAATATCTATAGCTTACCATTAATCATTTATCACAAGCTCACCTCTTTCCTACACCTCCACTTCCACCTAATTCGCCTCTACCTCCACCTTTCATTTCATCATTGTCTTTGATATCACCTTATCCCATTACATCCCAGTCCATCTCCATCACCACCAGTCTTCACTCCATTTACGTGTATCATGAGTAGCCTACTCTCTTCATTTATTATTCCAATTTCCTCACTCCCTTGATGAGTGACACAGATTTCATAGATCATCTACATAATATTTTGAGGTGTGTATGAAATTTTTTGATTAAATGATCATGTCATTCCAATGCACGGGTTGCGTACTAGTTGTGGTATAATTGGAATCATAAGAAAACAAAATCTAGTACACTAAGCATCACTTTTTTAATTCCAATATCATAGGGGGGAAGTAATTGCTACATGATCCCCATTAGTAGAGTTGTGTAGGCATGAATACTTGGTTTTAATAAATTTAGTACAATGGGAATCCAAACCTGATTCTGATGAACATTTTTAGTAGGCACCACTTCTTGATTCTGATAATCACAGTGCAGTAAGAATCAATAAATGATTCTTATAAACATTGTGGAGAAATCATCACTTCATGATTCCCATAAACATAGTGGGGTATAAATCACTATCTAATTCCCATAAAAATATTTGAGAATTCATCACTACCTAATTCTTATAAACAAAATAGAGCTGCTATCAGTTCCTCGTTTCTATAGTGGAGCGAGCATCAATACTCAATTCCCAGAACGATCTCAAGTGATATATTTTTTTACCCATGGAAATAGAGGGTAATATAAGACCCACCCATAACATATTTATCATCCATACATACATGTGATAATTGAGGATTAATGCAATAAAATCACTTAATTAACAAATGTAAAAGAGATGGGTTTCATGAATACATTCATAGAAAATTTTAAAATTCATCCTGAGAAAGAATGCGGATGGTATCATCAGAACATATCTTAAGTGTATCATATGGAACATCAAAGGATGTTAATATACATATAAAATACAAATTTAATATTATTATATAAATCACATTCAAAAACAATAATAAATATCACTCTTTGAATTTCATGAAAACTTCTTAATATTTTTTCTTTAAAGCAAATCAATTTGTGCTTGATAAATTATTTTTAAAAAATACACTTTAAATGTGAAAGAGTTTTTAGAAAATTAATTTTATAAAATAAGGTTGTTATCAAATAATTTATTTCATAATACATAAAAAATTTTAAGTATTTTTTATTAAAAAATACTATAAAATCCCTTTTAAAATTAAAAAAATTAAATTTCAAACTTTTTCTTTTGAAAAATAAAAAAATACATTTTTTTGAAAAATAATTAAGAAATAAAATAATACGTAAACACATTTTAAAACATCAAAAATTATATTTTTAAATGATAATTTTCATAAGGTTGAAAAAACACATAAAATAGATTTTATAAAAAAAATTACCCTAGTCATAAAAGACAAAGTCATATCACACATTCAAAAGTCATTTTCAAAAAGGTAAAGTGAAAAAAGTTGAGAATTTTTAATTTTAAAAAAATATTAAAACATGGTTCCTTAAAAAGGCCATAATTTTTTACAAATTAATTTTGGAATGAAGAATAAAATATATGATCAAGTATGGAAAACATTTGTAATATTATAAAATACCATTATTGAAATCTCACATCATATAAAGTTATAATAGTTTTTTTTAAAGAGAAAAATAGAAATATGAAAATCAATTAGGTAAAAAATAATTAGGTTAAAAAATATAAAGGATAACATTTGTGATAAGATAAAAAATGGACATCAAAGAGAAAAATTTATTAAAGAGAATGATAATTTTATTAATATTGTAATATTTTTATGGGAAATAAATTCATCAAGGAGGATCACTTATATAAAAAAATTCATTTCCCATAGAGATAAATTTAAATTACCATATGGAATATTGTTTTTGAAAGAAACTAATCGTACAAGTAAGAATTTAAATAAGAAATAGTATAACTTAATGAAATGGGGTTTTAGTTTCAACTTAATTATCTTTTGAATCACAATCCCATTAATGGGATAATATAAGATGGATTTTTAAATGCCTTTATTTTTATGAATAAAATATTAAAAATTCATTCATGGGAAGTATATATACCACATGCAATTAAACAATTGTTGAATATTCTATAAATCTCATTGAATTAAAATTAATATTAGAGTCACTTATGGATTAAGAAACATTTTAATAGAAGCACAAAGAAAGAGAGATATTGAAATTAATATTAAAATACAATTAATAAAAGATAATTCATGATATTATTTATCTAATAGGTATTATACATACCATTTATGTAAAATTAGGTTAAAACAAAACATTCCTTAAGAAAAGGAAAATGAGACCAAACACCCTTACCATGTATTCCAGCTTAGTTAAATATGCTCTATCATCCTGTGTAGAAAAAATAAATCTATTAATCACTTAATTAAAAACTTTATTCATATCTATTACCTTTTATATTCTTAAGTTATAATTTGTATTACATTTTTACTTGTTTGTTTATTTTACTTTCATCTTCAGATGTTTGTAATTTTAGTTGTTTTGAACATGCTTTATAATATCGATGTAAATCCCCATTCATTCATACCAAGTTTATGATTCCTATATTATTTAAGGAAATTTAAAAAATTCTAAATAATTGTTAGTTTACAATTTCATTCCATGATATTTTTTGTCACGTTTCTTAGTGATGACATTGGTGGCATACTTGTTTTCGTAAATTTTTAACCAACAGTAGGTTGTATATTAATAATAATTTGAATATAAATTTAACTTTTATATAAAATAAAACAAAATTTTATTATATACTATATTTATGATAACACCATTAGTTAAGTTTCCATATTCATCTATGATTTAAATTTATATCATTGTTCATGTAGGTGGTAAAATCAACCCAAACAAGAACATACTATAACCGATTGATAAGTATTCAAAAGAAAGTGATTATTTTGGAATAATATTACTATTACATAATTATAATTATATTTTTATATTTTTAATGTTTTTAATCATATTTAAAGATATTTGGATAAATAATTAAAATTCTAGTTAAAAAATGAACCATGTTGCTTTGTGGGGGTAACAGTGCACACTTACACACGGGTGACGTTCTCATTTTACATAAAACGGATGGAATATAGGAATTGGTATGTATTTTAAGAATATTAATATTGTTTTATATATCATATTTATTCCTTAAATACCCATTTTTAATCATCCGTATAATATGGTTATGAAAAATGGATCTTGTCACTTATGAAGGCGGTAGTCCGCGTGTAACACAAACAACGTTTTCATTTTTAAAATGGCTGAGTGTAAGGATAAAAAATAGTTTCCACAAAAAAATAATAAAATATTATTATATTTATGATACTTATGTAATTATTTCAACAAGGTTATAGTAGATTTATAGTAGATAGAATAATAAAGTAAGGAAACGAAATGAAAAAATGAGTAATTGAGAATTTTACATTACTCCTTGGAAAAGCCACATTGAAAATTGGATTAAGGAAATTATAGTTGGAATATTGATAATAAAAGCACTTATAATATATTTCTATGAGTTTTTCAAAGTATTTTGGTATATTTTGTTTAAATATAATAGGCTTTGGGAGTTACTATAATTGGGGTGGTGGTGGCTCCTTTTATAAGGGAGAGGAGTGGAATTTTTATAATAATATAAAAGGTAAAGTTACTATTTAAAGTTAAAGTGTATTGAATGATATAATATAATATATTGGGGGGTTAAGGTAAATAAATACTAAAAATATATATTTTTACACTTTTTTTAAAATGGTTTAAAGTCTTTTAATATCAGATATTTGTCTTTTTCCATTATTAGTTTTTACAGTGGTAACTAATTTCAAAATATGTAATTTTTCATTAATTTCTAAAAATAAAATAGAGATTAATAAAGAATTTAGAGCTAATAATTTTCAATATGGAATTAATTTTTTAAATAAAATTTCTAGGAGTGATAAAAAAAATTTAATATTAACACACACTGCATGTAAAAACCATATTTTTGAAAAATTGTACTTGTGAACATAAAAATAATGTTTAGGATAAAATTATATATTTTATTGATTTAAATTAAATTAATTGGTTTATTATTAAAAAAATAAGTGTTTTTTCCATTAAGATAAATCCAAGACCCAATTCAACCTTGAGAAAATTTAATTAAAATAAATGTACCAAAAATAGTTTTTTATTAAAATAAATATTATTGAACTTTCTTAATATTAAAAATGGGTTTTATTAACTCAACATAGTATTTTAAAATTGTACCTTTTATTTATTAAAAAATCATGTCTATTTAAAATGGTTTATAAATTTTTAATCCATGCTTAGATCAGGATAATGTCTAAAATGATATGGTATTAATAAAAAATGTATATACATTATTCACCAAAAATTAAATTTTTTATAAATAAACTAAATCATTCAACCTAAGATTATTTTAACATGATGAATTAAAAAAACCATAAAATTAAAATTCTAAAATCTATAAATTATTATTTTATATTAAAATAAAAAATATAAATAAAAAATATTTTTATAGAAAAAAACATTTAAACTTCAAATGTTCTTAATCTTATTTAGTATAAATTAATAATTAAATAAGTTTTATTATATTATATTTAAATATTAATTATTATCATAATAATATTTTAAAAGTGATATATTTAACTTATTAGGTAAAATACACTTCACATTAAAAATATCCCATTTTAAAATTTAATAGTTTTAATCACATTTCATTAATTATTTGTCCTATAACCCTAAAATTTAATCGATTCTTAAATAATTATTTAGAAATGATAATAATATTTAAATAATTTAAAAATATTATTTATGTTAAATAATTTTATTATACTTTTTTAAATTGTGGCTTTATTGTCATTGTAATTTTTTTATTAATGAGTCACATCATATTGTTTTATTTTAATAAGGTGTGTCACGGTCTATTTTGGTTTGGTGTTGTGTGTGAAGTAATATATCAAACACATCATATTTATTTAAGGGTAATATGTGTATTAAAATACTAGGGCATGATAAATAGTCTTTAATGATATGTGGTTCTTTTTTAGTGACATGTAAAGGAAGTTGGAGGAGAATATTGTGTATGGTTAATCTTTTGTAACACGAATTTTGATTTAAGAGTTAAGTATCCATTTTCAAATCTTTATTTTTTAAAAATGAACTACCAACATTAATATCTAGAAAAATCAATGAAAAAATCTTTTTATTTTTACTTTTCTTTTCTAATGTGATTGCAGGATTGAGAACTATAGCAATCTTATAGAAAGTTTACATGATTCCAAGAATTATAAAATCCTTGAAAACACATTTTTCCATGAGTGTAATAGATAAATTTCCAAGAAAGTAAGTGTAACATATTCATGGGTGGAATATATGATTGAAATGAATTTAAATGATAAAAAATATAAAGTGGAAAAAATTATACCTAAACAAAGAATAATTAACGAGTTTGATGGGCACTTCATGACCACTCTTTTGTTTAGAATTTGAATTAGTTGGGGTGTAAATTTATCCTCGGTGTAAAAATAGGTAATTTTAGGGTTTATGAGAGAAATATTTTCATGTATTATTCATTATAATACATTGATTATATTCCAAAAATTTAATAATATTTGTTTAGTAATCACATTTTCATTTTATTGGGATAATTTTGAATTAAATGTAAAAAAATCTAATTATAAAATCTAAATTACATATCTAATATTATATATTTATTTTTCATTTAAATAACTTTAAATTTATCTTGGATGTGTAGGTGAATACTATATATTCCACTTAACAATAATCTTTTTCACACTGGTTATGTAAGATTAACACAAAAAATAGCATTTCTATGTAAGAATAAAACAATAGACACGTATAATTAAATGATGAAACTAAAAGGTCATGTATAAATAAATTAATAAGTTACTAGTTGTGTATTAATAACTAGAAAACTTTCGTATGTATGTAAGTGTAAATGTGACTCGTGTAAGAGTAACATATATCATGAAAAAGCCATGTCGAATTAAATATTTATTTACAAATCTTGTATTAGATTAATCTTAATGTATGTAAGAGTAAATGGAACCAAGATAAGAATTAATGCTCTTTCAAATTATTCTGTAAGGATTTTCATATGTTCATACAAGGAATATTCCCAACCATGATCATATAATATGGTGGGATTTATATAAAATGAAAATTAATCTAGGACCATTATTGAAAAGTAGAACCCATGTGGCGGGAATACAATCCTATTGGATTAAAAATAATATAAATATGTATTTTTTTTAAAATGATAATAGATCCAATGTATTAACCATATAAAATTTTATGGTGTAAACATAAGGAAGAGGAATAGCATGAGTATTAAATCCCACATGCAGTTGAGGCTTGGTGATGAAGGAAGAATACCTCAAAGCCCCATTACCATGTGAATAATTCATAATAATATATCATTCCACATTAATTGATCAAGCTACCCATGTGATATTTTAATATCTTATAAATATGACAGGATCCCATAAATAATAATATTTCATAACCCCTTGACATAAAATAATTCTTTTACTTTGATTAATTTCTAGGTTTTCTTCATTCTCTCCCCTAATATTTATGTAGCTATATATAAAACTAACCATGATTACTGGTTGAACTATAATGGGGGAGTAACTTTGTTCTTGAATATATGTAATATTTTAATGCATGTCCTTTTACCATTATTTTTATTATGAATTTGTGGTGATTTTAGTAGATGATGTATAGGTGGATGTTATGATTTATTTTATTTATTAACACTACTTTAAATCTTTAATTAAGAATATCATAATAACCTATTCCTAGCTCACGTCATATAAATATAATGGTTTGGGTTAGATATTCAGGTGTTGCATGATAATAGGAAAATGAGTGTGAATCAAGAAAAATGGTTTTCACTACATGGGATTCACTTCTCCAGATAAGGAATTGCATGTATAGTGGATCCTAAGGTCTTATGAGGTTCTTGGATATTTTTAGGTAACTCCCTCATTTACATAGGAACCAAGGATCAATACACTATCTAAATAGTGTGTTGGAACTTAATCATAAACTCAATACAAGGGTGAAGGATTTTAGATCTTGGATCCTCAACAAGTATGATGAATGTAAAATTAATTTAGTTGTGGGTAGTGATAAGATGAAGTGAGAGTCCATCTTAGGATCACCATCAGTTCACACTAATATTTTGCTACTTACATTTAATTTTTTCATCCTGTACAAAACATACCCCACTATTTACTTTATTTTCATAAAAAATATGTTAAAAAACAAAATATTTGAACAACGAAATAAATTCATTTTGAATGGTTCCTTACTATATATCCTATTAACATCATCTTTTTTTGGTTCTATTTAAATTATAAATTACTATTTGATATGTGGAAACTTTGATAAGTTCTATCAATATCAGAGGGAACAAATTCTAATGAGTTGAGATAAAATTTGTTTTCTAGAAAACTTATATTTGGATTTCTGATATAGGTTTTCCATTAAAATAATAAATCAGGTTAGGTGCCTTGGCTATAGAAATATGATTTTAATGACTTTAGAATAATCATTATATTAGTAATATATTTTCATGTATAATTATTTATGATCCTCTATGTGATCCATCCTCTTTTATACTTTATTAAAATATTTAGATTCCTGAATGAATAAGATGGACGAGGGAATCAAAATTCAGGCTATAGTATTTTGAAATGGATGAATAAAATAAAAATTCTATGATTATGTTATTTAGATAAAATATACTTCTAATGGGTGTAAATAAAATGAATTTTTCTAAGTAATTTTTTTGGTCTATGTTTTATTTTCTAATCCTTTAAAACATTAAAAAATATCTTGGGAGATTTATTATGTAATGATTACATGGTTTTGTATAGGTTATTTTAATTGTTATTAGAGAAATTTTTAAATAACTTTAGTGGTTATGGTGTAGGTTTGTGGTCATAAGTGAGAAATTTTATACAACTTAAGGGATTAGGATTATGGTTAAATATCATAGGTTAAAAAATAAAAGTTATTAATTAGAAAAATTTGTCAAATTATAATCCATGGAATTTTTTAATATCTCTTAAATTATTTATCAATGATAGAATATTATAAGAATTTTATTTTAAATGGGGTTGGAAAACCCTCATTTTTTTTATAAAAATAATGTTATTTCAGTTTTATGTTTGACTAATATTCATTCAATGAAATTATATTTTTTAATTTAATGGGGTAAATTAAAAATACATTAAAATTAATCATATGAAATTGTTATATAAAATTTCATACTTGATATTTAACTCATGACATAACAAATACATTATTTAAAAATTAAATAATATATTTTACCTTCATTTCTTAGTTGTTATGTATATAACGAATTTATTTTTTATTAAATTTCATCTAGAGTGATATTTATAATTATAAAGAGGTTTACCAAATTTTTAATCACTAAATTGTAATTAAGTAATGGTGAAAATATTGAATTTTGTTTTTAAAATTGTTAAAATACGTTGATAATAGTGAAATATTGTAAAATATTATATAACAATGTATATTTGAAAGAAATATTATTTTTATGAATTAATAATGTTATATAAAATTATAATACCTTATATAATTAATAATATCGTTTTTATTTTAATGATATTTATTTTATTAGTATATTTATAAAAAATAGTTTTTTAGAAAATATGTTTAACTTATAAATATATTTTTGTAAAGTAGTGTAAAAAATAATCAGAATAATCATGATTTAAAAATAAGCAATAAGTAAATAAATAATATTTAACATAAGAACAATCCCAATAATAAAAAATAAAATTTATATGACATAATAATAATATAAGAATTTACACAATGTCATCTTAGGGATTTTGCAACATAAGAAAATCTAAAATTGATACATTAATCTATATTTCATGTGTAAAGTCCTTAGAAAAAATTATGGTATAAGGATTATGATCTTACAATGATTTATATGTTAGACTTGATTCAAAAAAGAATCTATTTATTTTTAAACAAATTTTACAAAATTAGCCTAAAATATCTATAAATATGTGTCTTAGGCTTCTTTCTCAATACATTACTTAGAGTCATGAATTATTATAATTGAAAATTTATTAATACTCTCCATATTTTTGTAATTTATTTCCCAAGACTGTTTTAAAATAATTTTTCACCATATTGTCCCATTCTCAGTAGTAGTATTCAAATATCATTGAAAGTATGAATTTAATTTTTATTTTAATTATTTTATTTATTTTATATGTTAGTATGGTTAAACCATCTTTTTAATCTTTATTATTTCTAAAAAAAATGTCTACTTCTTAATATTTAAATTTTAAAAGATAAAAAATACATATAATGACTATTATTTGTAATTTGTATTATTTTTCTATTTAACTAATCTTATTTTATCTTTTCTTTTATCATTTTATTATGTGTATTTCACTTCTAAATAGGTCATGTTTCTTAGGTATAGGGTGTATATATTTATTTACCTTTAAATTTTTTTCACATGGTTTTTGTAAATAATCGTTATGGTGGAAATAAATTGATATAAGTATATATAATTTTGGGTTGACTAAATCCCCACAGAATAATTTTAATAATTCATTAAATATGTAGTTTTTTATTTCTAATTAACTAAATTTACATAGGTGGGAAATAACTTATCATGGGGGAATATCATGTGTATATAAGTATTTTTTTCACCCTAACTTGGTACCATCTCCTCAATGATTCATATACTTACATGCATGTTCAAAGGATAAAATAATATTTTCAAAATAATTATTTCATGATTAAATAATTATTTAAAACTTGAATTTTAACCATAAGAAAAATTAATACCATGAATATAGAGATTTTAGCTACAAGATAATTTAAAATCTATATAGTATGGAACCTCGAACTCTAGAGCTACGATGATACTAAATTTCATAAATATAAAATATTAAACTACCATGACAATAGGATTGCAATAACCTTAAATATTGTAGACACTAAACTTAAAATTAAAGATCTGATAAAATAATGTTATGGAACTTTATTTTAGTAATAAATGAATTTATTGTTTATAAAAAATAATAATACCTTGAAATATATTTTTATATAAGAATTATATCACAGAAAAATATCAAAAAGATGTAAATATGTTTTTCTCAATCTTGTTTCTTTTATGTTTCATCTTATTGGTTTATCATAATATATGTTATGTATTACTGGTCCTATTAATTTATTTTATGATATTTCTTCCTTTTTTCTATGGATTTATATCTTGTTTTATCATCCCATATTTAAATGATTCATAATTCAATAATTAGAAACTTTGTAATGGAATTTATCACTCTTTATCTTTTTTTTTTATATTTCATATGATGATTTATTATCCTTCAAACATAATATATTTATTTCTTATCAATTTATATGTCTTTATTATATTATATCTTAATTTATCCCTATTATATTTCTTATCAAAAACAATTTGCAACTCCAACATCTTTTCTTCAGAGTTCACCATTTTTTTCAAACTTTGTATATTTTTTTATATATTATCTTTAAAATGTATTTTCCATGTTTATTATTATATTTTTAAATTAAAAGACTCTAAATTAATATTCATTCATGACTTAATTAATTGGTAACTAGTTTTCTAATCCATTTCCTCAAATATTTCTAATAATTATCTCTAAGATTTTCGATTTTTTCCTTTATAATTTCATAATATTTCTCCTTATATTTATCATTACATGGAATAATATTTTTTCAAAGATAATTATTTCTAAAATTATTATTGACTTATTGTTTTATTTAAGTTATAATCTAAATTTATTCATCATTTCTATTTTAAAAAAACTTTTTAAACCTATTTGATTCAATTTCTTTCATCAGGGCTGTTGTGCCTTCCCATTTTCTTATAATTTTGGATTTACCTGAAAAAATATATGTGTTTTATTCATTTGATAATTATTATAAATTATATATCTTAATGGGTGATCCAAAAATTCTATATTCCTCTAGTTCATTGTGTAAATACATTATTATTTGGAAAATTATATTAGGATTGCCTAGGTAGAATTTCTATATGTGTAAATAAGTCATTATTGATGTCTTAGTTATATTAATATGATATCAATTAATTTATCAAAATAATTATATTAATTTAACTCATACATATATGATTAATTAAAACCACATATTAAATTCAACCTCATGAGCTATTGAATTTTTTTTTGAATTAACATACTTATTATTTTTATTTAACCCCCTTATTGAGATTTATGTGTATACTTATCTTTTATACTTTATTAAAATTTCAGGATTCATTATTTAATAGGATAAAAAGGTGAATAAAATTTTGAGCTTTGTTTTTTGGTCATGGAATAAAAAAAAGAAAATTTTTAGATTATGTTTTTGGGAAGAAATAAATTTCCACTGGGTATAAGGAGTATGAATTTTGTCATATAATTTTATAGGGGTTTTTTATATTTTTAGTCCTCTAAAATACTAAATAAATATATTAATTGATTTTTTAAATAATAATGATATAGTTATGTGTGAGTACTTATATACACCCAATATATTATTTTAATATGTACTCCATTATCATTATACCCCAATTATTTGTAAAATATTTTAATTAAAAACCAACCTCTCTGATATATTTATAAAACAAATTATATAACCCATGAAAATTGCATTAACAATTTTGATCAAGCTCAATAATTTCACCATATAGTTGAATAAAATCTAAGAGAATTCATAAAACAAAAAAATTGGTAACATTTTATCCCTTCTATAAAATTGAGCATTATTTTTTGAACTACATAAATGAGTTATTAATCCAAAAAAAATCGCTTATAAAAAATCAATATAAAAATTCTTAGTTTTAAAAAATATATAATCACAATTCACATATTTTTTCGACATAAATTAATAATATCATATTTCAAGTGAAAATTTTACTAAATCCACATATCTATGAACATTTATCAATATAAAAGTAACTTTTAATTCAAAATATTAGTAAAAATAACCAATAATACATTATTCATCACGCATGCACATAAAAAATATAAATTCAAACAAAATAACTAAATTTTTTTACTTAATATATAATTAAAACCTATTAAAATACAAAATAATATCACAATAATAAAACAAACAAACTCTTATAGTGCCCAAAACACATGTTATTTATTTAAAAAATCAAATAAAAAATCATTGTATTTTTCTTATCTAATTGAAGAAATTATTTGTTAATCAAAATCAATATAAAAATTATGAAATTAATAATGAAGTTAAAACTGATATAAATTTAATATAATATATATAAAAAATCCATGTGTAATACATGTTATTTAGCAAGTAAAAACAATAAAAATAATTATATTATAGCATAATCAATAAAATTATGTCACAATTATTTTGGTAAGAATGGATCTAGAAATTTAAGAAAATATTATATCATGAAACATAAATATTATGTTGTAATAATCATGTATTATTTAAATTTATTATCTAAAGAATGATGGATTTTGGTGTCACGGTGAGGAGACTGCAAGCAACACCAACGGGAGTCATGGTTCGAAGATTTAAAGATGGAACCATTTTTTTGTGACAAAAGACTTGTTATAACATATAATTTATATAAGTTTGAACTTGATAAAAAAAGAGATTGGAAATGGAACATTGAGAAATGAAGAATGGATAGAGCTACACCAAATAAATCACATCATAATGTATCGTTAATTATGGTGTCACATTTAAATATTTATAAATTTATACGGGAAAGATGATCCAGAAAATAAGGGATTTTATCTATTTCTATAGAGATATACATCGATCATGGTGTAGCCATATTCATTACAATATAACATGGGAAGCATTTAATTCAAAAAGAGATGATAAGTGGAGGTGGGTGAAGAAAATATAGGAGGATCTTTAGAGATACACACATTATGAAGAAATAAATAGGATTGAGCTTTGATTTATTATATATTATAAAATTTAATGTTTTTAGACTTTTAGGAATAATTTAACACTTAATTTTATATAGAGATCGAGGATGTTTAGAAATTGAGTGTGGAAGGAAATGGTTGAATTTTTATGATAATTGAATCTCTTCAATTATCTTGAGTACTTCCTTTGATCTTATCTTATTCTTTTATGATATGTAGATCATTTGAAATGAATTGTCCATTTAGGATTTATTATATGTCATTCATGAGTGGGTAGTCACCTAAATGTTGGGTAATTTTTTTAGAAACTTATACAAAATCTAAAGCCATGGTGTGGTGATCTTAACTATTAAATTTTCTTTGTTAGGATAATCCATGTCTTCTTGAATTCCACAACATCATGATTTAGTGCATGGAAATAAATACATTATGTGATAACAATCTAATTTTATATTTCTTTCACCTAAGCTATCATGATTGGTTTAAATCATCATTTGACAAATATTTGTGGATTTAAACATCAAAATAAATTATTTAAATGTTAAAAAATTTGTCACAATGATGAGTGATGAGTTATAAAAGAGTTTTGATGTTCAGATTATTTGAGAAACATTTCATTAAATAGGCTGAATGTTTGAAAAAAAATTGATTCTTAGAGAACTATATAAATAGGCTAATAGTTCATGAATTTTTTTGTGATTTTCATATAAATGTTATGAAAACTCATTGAAACTGATGTTACATTTATGTCTATCTCTCCAACTCCATGTTTTTATAAAATCATGAGTAAGAGAGTATCCTTCCCAAGTATTGGTATATTTCTACAACATGTGGATACCCATGGATGAAAACGTATATTGGCTACTTCTCTATGATCACAATCAATATCATGTTATAAAATTAGATGGTTTTATTAATAGAGGAAACAAATTTATTTTTCATTTTTTATTAATCAAAATGAACTGAAATTTAATTCCCCAACCCCAGTTAACCATAGTCAGTGCATTATTACATAACATTGGAATGATCACAAAAGATCAAGTCTCGAAAGACCGATTAGTTTAATAGACATGGAAGTACTAGATACATTAATAAGGTTTACATTACATCATAAAATGAAAAACTACAACAATTTTGTTTCCATAGACCACACTCATATCCCCTCATATTATCCCTACAGGTCAGTCATAAAATACTTCTTCGCATCCTGGGAAAATTAAACATAGAAAGGGGTGATCTCAGATGCTCAGTAAAGATAACAATATAGTGGAAACTATCATAAATAAGCATGAAATTTTAAGGAAATGTATAAGACTAAAACAAAATCCTTTTAAACTTGAACATCAGAAAAATTTGGCAAAGATAAAATCAAATAATTCCTTTTACTTACTCACATGGATTTTCCACTAGTCAAATAATCACATGCAATATGAATAGCCATTTCCGTAATGATAGAATTTATAATGCCAGACTTCATAACGACATAGTCAAGGCCTTGTGCCAAGACTACTATTAAAAAATTTTCAAGGCCTTGTACCAATACACTAGTTTGTCTCATGAGACCTACCGATGCATCGAGGAGCTATAGCGGGCTCCACCCATCACATACTAAGTCCAATGCATTCCTCATATGAAAAGGTTTAAACATAACAAAAAACATTCGTATTAAAACTAGCATAAAAATGTCAATACCATATTAATAAACCATGAATGATATAAAAATAACATATCTACAGTCAAACATATCACAAAACCTTCAATACAATATGGAAGTTTTGTATCATAATAAATCAACTTCAAATAAACTTAAAATCCATCAAAGGATGTTGTCATAGATGAAATCAAAACCTTTTTTTGGAGAAATATCTCTTTCTATTTTGAAATCTTTTAAAATTAATATAATTATAAAATAAAACATCTATTTTTCAAATATTCTTATAAGATTATATTTGAATCTTTGATGATGTTATAATGGCCAAAAATAGCCATACCTTCTATATGAGTTAAAAAAGACATTCTTACCTTAATTTTGTCGAAAATGTTATAAAGGACATTGTTTGGAAAACGACGGAAAGATTCATTTATAAGCATCTTATAAAAAGTCAAACTAGGGTTTAAATGAATTTAACCCATAGTATATAAATAGTAAAAATGTTTTGAAATACATTTATAAGAAACATGGATGTGGATGATAAAGAGGTCCTAGTAGATAATTACGTATAAACAACCTCGGATAATAAAGAGATTGTAGAATTAACCCTTACCTTGTTCTTTTTCTTGGTAGAGGGTAGTTTAACCTCATGTATAATGTTGAAATAATTTTTATTAAATTATACAAGAATCATATACATTAATATGATATCATATATGATCTTTTAACATTGCTTTGTTAATAATATCTTAGTATTATCGTCATTTCGGGTGTTAACTGATTCATTTTCCTTTATATACTGTGTTACGTAAGTATTGTTTATTATGGATAATATTTATCTTATTCATATTCATAATGATATTATGTCTATAAACATAATTTTTAATCATATAATGAAAATTAGTCTTGAATTTATATGATGGGTAATGAATCTCATCGTGTTCGTGGAGATGGTAATCTGTACATACGAACGAGCGACAATATCATTATTAAATATTAAAATAATATAAAACTAGATGGTATATAATATATAAAGAATAATTATCATGTTATATTTATTATTTACATCAATTATACATCATTATTATACCCATATAAATAATAATGTATTGAATAACAATTACCCCATGACGGGGAGAAGGTAAGTCGTACGTACGCACGTATGGTGACATGTCATTCAAAGGATGGATAGAATAATGAATTTGGATGTACCATATTTATAATAACATCACAGTATATAGAATATACTAAATTTATTATTTTAAAATGGAAACAACCAATAAAGAGGAAGTGGAAGAAGAAAGGTACTTGGAAGATGTGATGAAATATTTACCTCTTCTTCAGTTTCCTCCTTTTGATTTGATCAAAAGGGCTTCTTAGGTTGGCTTTCTGACTAAAGGAAGGCATCTAAGATTAAGGGAGGATAGTTTAGAGGGTATTTGGGAAGAGTTTGGATGAGAAAAATGGATTTTAAGGTGTGAATTATGGATAAGTGGAAGTGACCTTTTATTAGAGGGGTGAGGGGCACCTTAGGAAAAGCTAGAAATATTATTTTATAATAAAATAATTATCGGTTTATATTGGCTCCAAAATGGATTATTTAAAGGATAAGGTGGGGATGGGTCTCAAACCACTAAACCAATAGGTTTTATATTGGTTTGGGTTAAAATATTAACTTTATCTTTTAGATTTAACTCTTAGTTAAATAGTTTGACATTTACCATTTCTCTTTGTATTTTTATATTATATGTTTAATAAACATGCTACATACTTCTAAGATAACCCCAAGTGGTTTATTAATGATACACCTATAATTATATAAGTCCTTTGGATGATCCTTAGATTTTTAGGAATATAATATCAATTAATAATATAATATTTGTTTTAAAAAACTCTTTTATGTCAATTTGGACACTATTTGGTTTTTGTTTTTTCAAAATTCATAACAGCATTATTACTTCGAAAAAATTCATCTAACCAAAACTAATATTTTATTTTAAAATAGAAAATTAGTTGAATTCATAAAAAGTCTAAAATTATATTTATTTGGATATTTATAGTATCAATTATTTTAATATTTCATTAATTAATTAATTATTACATCATCATTGTCTCATAAATAAATTATATTCTTTAATGTATAAAAAATATATATAAAAACCATTATTTAGGAAATATATTTAGATTTATAATGAATATTTATAGTCAAATTTGTCTTATTTGTATCCCTATATTAAAAATGTTTTAGTTATTAAACATTGAATTTAACACTTTTAATTCTTCTATGAATTAAATAATAATAAATGGACTAATCTAATACGAGTGGACCTAAAGGATCATATTCTATTCATAAGGTTGTTTTTGGTCGAATTACACTTATCCAATAGAATTAGTACATGTGTTAGGGTAATAATAATATCATTTTTTCCCTTAATTACCATAATTACTTTTAACCGTGGTAAATAAAAGTAAAAAGTTACTATTTACCAAAAAATTATTTTCTTCTTATTGAAACACATTTTACTTACTAATATAAACTTTTTCTCTATGATTTTTGAAATTCAACTCAAAGAAGTAGTAAAATTATGTTTTATGTAAATTTGTAAATTCTCCGAAGAGGTGGCTAAAAGACGGTAAAAAGTTCATTGAAATCTTTATATATCTAAAATTATTATAAACTGACTACAATGAATTAAATTGAACTTATATAGGTAATACTTATCTATTTTTACATAAAATAAATTTAAATAAAATAAATAAGTATTCAAATAAAAATTTGGTTTTAAACTACAACTCAGTGTTTTTTACTATTCATCAAAAATTGAAAGTTTTCATAAAAATACCAAAAATTCACCCTAAGATAATTTTGATATTCCGAATCCAAAAATGAAATCCATTTAGAAATATAAAATTTATAAAATTTTAAAAATAGGTTATTAATATTCATAACGGCTTGTTTGATTGGTTGTGGTGTGTTATAACTCGAAGTTGCGTACAACACACACTATTGTATTATTCAAAGATAATTGTACCATTGAAGCTTGGGGTGTGACATTATTCCCTCCTTCAAATAATTTTGTCCTTGAAATTTCTATAATATTTATGCATAAAAATACTCGGGTGGTTCTTCATCATAAGTTCCTCAGGTTCCCACGTTGCCTCTTCCATCTTATAGTTTCTCCATAGAACTTTTACTAGATGAGTCGTCTGGTTTCTCAACACTTGTTCTCTTGTATCAAGAACCTTGATAGGCTCTTCGCAATAAGACAGATCGAGTTCCAGTTTTAATTCTTCATAGGTGAGTACATATGTTGGGTCAGGCATGTATTTTCTCAACAGTGATACGTGGAACACATCATGGACTTTGGAGAGACATGGCAGATTTTCCAAACAGTAAGCTACAGCCCCAATTCTTTCTAGAATTTCGAAAGGTCTGATGTACCTGGGACTCAATTTACCCTTCTTACAGAAATGTATAACATCCTTCCATGGATATACCTTCAAGAAAACTTGATCTCCTACCTGAAATTCCAAATCCTTCCTTCAGTTGTCAGTATAGTTGTTTTACCTACTTTTAGATGCCTTGATGTGGTTTTGGATTACCTTCACCTTTTACATTGTTTCCTCCACAAGTTCTGGGCCTATGAGTTTTATTTCACCAACATCATCCCAACAGGTTGGTGTGCAACATCTCTTTCTGTATAATGCTTCATATGGTGCCATCTGAATACTTGAATGGAATCTATTATTATAGGAAAATTCAACCATAGGTAAATATTGATCCCACATACCTTGAAAGTCAAATGAGTATGTTCTCAACATGTAATCTAAGGTTTGAATAGTCTGTTCTGATTTTCCATTAGTTTGAGGGTGGTAGGCAGTGCTCAAATGAAGTTCAGTATCCAGGGCTTTATGAATACTTTTCCTGAATCTTGATAAAAACGTGGATCACGATCAGAAACAATCGATAGTAGTACTCCATGAAGTCTTAAAACTTCATTAATATATAGTATTTCTAATCGTTCAAGTGGTAAATCTTCTCTTATAGCAAGAAACTTTGATGACTTCGTAAGACGATCAACAATGATCCATATTGCATCGTTCTTTCTAGGAGTCTTTGGTAGCCCCATGACAAAGTCCATCGTAATATTATCCCATTTCCACTCCGGTATGGGAATAGGTTTTATGACTCCTCCAAGCTGTTGCCTTACAGCTTTCACTTGTTGAAAAACCATAAATCTTGACACAAAATCAGCAATCTCCCTCTTCATGTTGTTACACCAAAAATGTTCCTTCAAATCTCTATACATGTTAGTACTACCAGGGTGTATAGAGAAATTGGAACAATGGGCATCATCCAACAATTCCCTTTTTAGATCAGGTATATCGGGAACACAAATTCTCTTCCCAAATTTAATAATTCTATCTTCTTACACAAAGTCACTCAATCTACCATCATTCACAGCTTTAATCTTCTTTTGAAACTCTTCATCACCGATCTGAGAACTCTTTATCCATTCTAGTAAAGATGGTTTAACCACCATTTGAAAAGGTATTGATTTTTCACCTTCCATGGTTATTCCCATATCCATATTTACTAGATCCATGAAAATAGGATCCCTTTCAACTCTCATCTTGTTCAAAACTCTATGATCCTTTCTACTCAAAGCATCTTCCACCTTATTTTCCTCCCCCGGGTGGTAGTGTATAGTGAAATCATAATCCTTGAGTAGTTCAATCCATTTCATTTTCCTCATTTTGAGTTCTTTTTGTGAGAAAATATACTTCAAACTCTTGTGATCGGTATATATCTCACATTTTTTACCATAGAGATTGTGTCTCCAAATATTCAAATTAAAGATTATAGGTGGAAACTCATGATCATGAGTAGGATAGTTTTCCTCCTGAATTTTTAGTTGTCGTGATGCATAGTCAATTACCCCATCATTCTGCATAAGGACACAACAAAGTTTTCTCATTGAAGCATCACTATAAATAAAAAACCCATCATTCCTTGATGGTAGAGTCAATATAGGATAATTTAATAATATTCTATTGAGTTCTTCAAAACATTCTTCATGCTCTTTTGTCCAAAAAAATTTAACCCCTTTTCATGTGAGCTTTGTTAATGGGTTAGCCAACTGGGAAAAATTCTGGACGAAACGTCAATAATAAACTGATAAACCCATAAAACAGCTTACCTCGGTTATACTCATTGTCCATTTTTGGATTGCCTTTGTCTTTGAAGGATCAATGGAAATTCCATCCTTAGAGATGATATGGACAAGAATAGAAATTTCCTGAATCCAGAATTCACACTTGATAAACTTCCCATATAATTCATGTCTTCTAAGAGTTTTCAGGATAATGCAAAAGTGATCTTCATGATCTTTGTAGCTTTTGGATTATACCAAGATATCATCAATAAATACCGCTACAAAATCATTGATATATTCCTTGAAAACTCTATTCATTAGATCCATGAAGATAGAGGCTGCGTTAGTCAATCCAAAAGGCATTACTGTGAACTCGTAATGCCCGTACCTAGTTCGAAATGTTGTCTTCGGAATGTCTTCCTTATTCACACACAACTAATGGTATCCATATCAATGTTCAATATTTGAAATGTATTTATCTCCATGTAGTTTGTCAAATAAATCATCAATGCAAGGTAGGGGATACTTGTTCTTTATTGCTATAGAATTGATCTCCCTGTAGTCAATGCACAACCTCATAGATCCATCTTTCTTCTTAAAAAAAAGGATGGGGGCTCCCCATGGAGAAACACTATGGTGAATAAATCCCTTATTACTCAATTCCTCTAGTTGTTTATTTAGTTAAACTAATTCCACAGTGGCCATTTTATAAGGTTTCTTCGATATGGGCCATGAACTAGAAATTAAATCAATGGAAAAAATCAATTTCTCATTCTGGAGGATGTCCAGGTAAATCCTCTGGAAATACATCAACATAATCTTTCACAATAGATACATCCTCTATTTGAACATTATTTTCCTTGCCCATAGTTTTTTCATTCTCTTCCTCCCCAATAATTGAATTTAGTTGAGCTAATGGGGGTGAATCTAGATAAGAATAAGGTGGTGCTGATTTTGCTCTAAAGATAAGGAGCTATTTATCAACATCATCAAAAATTGTAATCTCATTCTTCTTACAATAAATATTTTCATCATGGTATGAAATTCAGTCTATACCGAGGATTATATCAAATTAAATCATGCGTATAACGATGAGATCAGCAGATAAAGAACAATTATATACTCTAATGGGAACTGATTCACAAAACTTTATTGTGATGATACTTCCATAGGAGTTTTGACTGACAACTCTCTTGTTAAATAAAATTGGAAATTTTTAATTTTCTTAGAAAAATGGGAAGATATGAAACAATGTGATGATCAAAAATCAAATAAAGAATTTTCTAAACTTGAGGAAACCATTAAATTACTTGCCACCATGTATTTCAGAGCTTCAACCTCAGAAGTAGAGATAGCATAATCTTGGCCTCGATCCCTTGTCATTTTCTGATGTATGTTTCCTGGACGCTTAGGACATTGATTCTCATAATTCCCTCTTTCTCTATAATTGTATGATTCAACATCGACATCCTCTTTCTTCCCCTTGTAATCACGAGCTTGGTGGCCTTTTTCACCACACTTGTAACAGACCCCCATTCCCTTCAGGCAAGTACTAGGGTGTTTCTTCCCACATTTACTGCAGGATGGATATTAAAATTTTACCTTCTTCCCCTTATTTCCATTTCCAGAGTGTTTAGTAGATCTCTTCTTCTCTTTCTTTGCTTTAAAGTCATAAGACTTAGAGAATTATTTTTCGGTCTTGATAGCACATGAGACAATATCTCCATATGACGAGACGGATTGTGAGACTAATTCTTGAGGGAGAAATGGTTTTAACCCATTAAATAAATGGCCAATATTACTTCTTGGGTTACGTATATAATCTACAGCATTCCTTTCTAACCATGTAAAGTTAGCCTCATACTTTGTGACATTTTCATCCTCCTTTTGCCTCAGACTCAAAAATTGCATTTCCATATCTGCTCGATGGTCACGTGGAAATTATTTTTATAAGAAAATCTCTTTAAACTTCCTCCATTTCATATTTGATACTTCATCATATTCCTTTATGTTTTGAATCAATGACCACCATTGATTAGCATCTCCAGTGAGGCGGTAAACTGCCATGACAACTTTTTCCCTTTCACTACTCCCCAAGGTGTGGAATACTTTCTCTATGTAATTTATCCATTTCTCAGCTACTAATAGATTTTTACTCCATTGAATGTTGGTGGTTGATGCCTCATGAAGCGGTCTAAAATTGATCTTCCATGTTGTGGATCAGGGTTCTCCATACGGGTAAGGTTATTATTCATGACCTGAGTGAGTTGTCCCAGTATAGTGATAAGCTTATCATCACCAGGTGTATCACCATCTCCACTATAATTATCTTGAGCAGGTGGAAAATCACTACATGGATTGCGTGAATTAATACAGTTTCCATTCCTTCTACTAGATACCATTATCAAATCAATGGCATAAACTAGATTAGTTTATGAATCAAAATACATCATTCCAATCTTGTAAAACACTTAACATAAATTGAACAGTTTATGGATATAATCCATTATCATAAAAAATGTTTTCTTTGGGAAAGTAAATACTCATAAACCCTTCATAATGGTTTGTAAATCAATTGATAATTATCCTAATCATATCCCCCAAGAGTTTCATAACCAAGAGTGTAGCAAGGCCCATTTTCATGCACCAGTTCCCGTTCGAGTCTAGCTCAAAGCGATGTTTTCGGGTTTTACCTCTAGGTACATATGTGCCAGAGCCGCCTCTACCTACTCATACCCGTACAGGGATGTATTTCTTAGAAAACTCACAAAATATCTACAACACAAAAATTCAAGGAAGTTCTTCTATACAAATCCTCAAAGTCTATCTTAGGGTAATGTGCTCTAGTTAGAGTTTATCTAAATCTAGATTCCAAGGTTTGTACTAAAAATACTTTGATAATAACTATAACACCCTGACCACAGTTACCCAGAGTCAGTGCATTATTACATAACATTGGAATGTTCAAAAATGATCATGTCTCGAAAGACTGATTAGTTTAATATCCTTGGAATTACTAGATACATTCATAAGGTTTAAATTACATCATAATATGAAAAACTACAACAACATTGGTTCCATAGACCACACTCATATCCCCTAAGTCTATCCCTACATGTCAGTCAAGAAAATAATTCTTCACATCCTAGGAAAATAAAACATAGAAATGGGTGAGCTCAGATGCTCAATAAAGATAACAATATAGCGAAACTTTTATAAATAAGCATAAACGTTTAAGGAAATGTATTTGACTAAAACAAAATCCTTTTAAACATGAACTTAGGTATAATATGGCAAAGATAAAATTAAATAATTCCATTTACTTAGTAACACGAATATTCTAATAGTTTAATAATCAAATGCAATATCAATAGCCACTTTCATAAGGATGGAATGCATAATGTCAGACTTCATAACCACATAGTCAATGCCTTGTGCCAAGACTACAAATAAGATTTTTTTCAAGGCCTTTTTCCAAGACACTGGTTTGTCTCATTAGACCTACCAATGCATCGAGGAGCTATAGCGGGCTCCACCCATCACATAATATGTCCAATGCATTCCTCATATGAAAAGGTTTAAACATAACATAAACATTCGTATTAAAACTAGTATACGAATTGTCAATACTTTATCCATAAACCATGAATGGTATAAAAATAACACATCCACAACCAAACATTTCACAAAACCTTCAATACAATATGGAATTTTTGTATCATAATAAATCAACTTCAAATGAACTTAAAATCCATCAAAGGATGTTGATATAGATTAAATCAAAACATTTTTTGGAGAAATATATCTTTATATTTTGAAATCATTTAAAATTAATATAATTATAAAAGAAAAAAATTATTTTGTAAATATTATTATAATCTTGTAAGGTTACCTTTGATGATTTTATAATGGTGAAAAATTTCCGCACCCACCGTATATGTTAAAAAAATACATTCTTACCTAAATTTTGTCGAAAAGGTTATAAAGGACCTTGTTTAGAAAATGATGGAAAGATTCCATTATAAACATCATATAAAAATTCAAACAAGGGTATAAATGACTTTAACCCATAGTTTATAAATAGTAAAAATGTTTTTAAATACATTTCTAAAAAACATGGATGTGGATGATAAAGACGTCCCATTAGATAATTACGTATAAACAACCTCAGATAATGAAGAGATTGTAGAATTAACCCTTACCTTGTTATTTTCCATGGTAGATGGTAGGTTAACCTCATGTATATTGGTGAAATAATTGTTATTAAATTATACAATAATAATATAAATTAATATGATATCATATATGATCTTTTAACATTGCTTTGTTAATAATATCTTAGTATTATCGTCGTTTCTGGTGTTAACTGATTCATTTTCCTTTATATGATTTGTTATATAAGTAATGTTTGTTATGGATAGGATGTATATTATTCATACTAATAATGATATTAAGTATTTAAATATTATTTTAAATCATATAATGAAAATTATTCTTGAATGGATACGATGGGGAATGAATCTCATCGCGTTCGTGGAGACGGGAATCCGAACGTACGCAAGAGCGACAATATCATTTTTTTTATATTAAAACAATATAAAACTGTATGGTATATCATATATATATAATAATTATCATGTTATATTTATTATTTACATCAATTACAAATCATTATTGTATTTATCCAAATAATAATGTATTGAATAACAATTACACCACGACGTGGAGACGGTAAGCCGTACATACGCACGTATGGTGAAATGTCATTCAAAGGATTGATATAATAATGAATATGGATGTACCATATTTATAATAACATCATAGTATTTATAAGATACTGGAGTTATTATTTTATAATGTAAACAACAAATAAAGAGGAAGTGGAAGAAGAAAGGAACTTGAAAGAGGTGATGAAATATTTACCTCTTCTTCGGGTTCTTCCTTTTGATTTGATCAAAAGGGCTCCTTAGGTTGGATTTATGACTAAATAAATACCTCTAGGATGAAGGTAGGATATGTGAGAGGGTATTTGGGCAGAGGTTGGCAGAGAAAAATGGCTTTTAAGGTGTTAATTAGAGAGAAGGGGGAGTGCCATTTTATTAGAGGTGTGAGGGGAACCTTAGGAAAAGCTAGAAATATTATTTTATAATAAAATCATTTTCGGTTTCTAAATGCTCCAAAATAGATTATTTAAAATATAAGGTGGGTATGGGTCGAAAAACACTCAAAAAATAGGTTTTATACAGTTTTGGGTCACTATATTAACTTTATCTTTTAGATTTAACTCTTAGTTAAATAATTTCAAATTTACCATGTCTCTTTGCATTTTTATATTATATGGTTAATAAACGTACTATATACTTCTAATAGAACCCAAAGTGGTTCATTAACGATACAAATATCATTATATAAGTCTTTTAGCCTATCCTTAGATTTTTAGGAATAGAATATAGATTAATAAAATAATATTTGTTTTAAATACTCTTTTATGTCAATTTTGACACTATTTGATATTTTGTTTTTTCTAATTTCATAACAGCGTTATTAATTGAAATAAGATTCATCTAACCAACCCTAATAAGTCATATTAACCTAGAAAATTATTTTAATTCATAAAAAGTCTAAAATTACATTTATTTGTATATTTATAGTATCAATTATTTTAATATTTCATTAATTAGGTAATTACTGCATCATCATTGTGTCATTAATAAATTAAATTATATAATGTTTAAAAAATATAAATAAAATACCATTATGTATGAAATATTTTTATATTTCTAATAAATATTTATAGTCTAATTTATCTTATGTGTAACCCTATATTAAGAATTATTTAGTTATTAAACATTGAATTTAACACTATTAACTCTTCTTTGAATTAAATAATAATAAATGGCCTAATCTAATCCAAGTGGACCTAAAGGATCATATTTTATTCCTAAGATTGTTTTTGGTCGACTTACACTTATCCAATGGAATTAAGACATGTGTTATGGTAATAATATTATAATTTTTACCCTTAATTACCCTATTTACTTTTAACCATTGTAAATAAAAGTAAAAAGTTACTATTCACCAAAAATTATTTTCATCTTATTGAACCAAATTTTACTTACTGATATAAACCATGTCTCTTAGATTTTTGAAAATAATCTCACAGAAATGGTAAAATTATGTTTTATGTAAATTTCCAAATTCTTCTAGGAGGTGGGTAAAAGACGGTAAAAAGTTCATTAAAATTTTTATATATCTAAAAATTATTATAAACTGACTCCAATGAATTACAATGACCTTATATAGGTATTATGTATCTATTTTGACCTAAAATAAATTTAAATAAAATAAATAATTATTTAAATAAAAATTCGGTTTTAAACTATAACTCAGTGTTTTTCACTATTCATCAAAAATTGAAAGTTTTTAGAAAAATACCAAAAATTCACCCAAAGCTAATTTTGATATTTTTAATCCAAAAATGATGTTTATTTTAAAAGATAAAATTTATAAAATTTCAAAAAGTTGGTATTACTATTCATAACAGGTAGTTTGATTGGTTATGGTGTGTTAGAACCCGAAGTTGCGTACATCGCACGCTATTATATTATTCAAAGAGAAGTGTACCATGGAAGCTTGGGGTGTTACATGAAAGATCTTGTGGCATAATAATGTTTGGATATTGTTTTCCACTATGTTTGGACAAGAGGAGCCCCTCTAAAATCATTATGTAGTATCAAGTCCACTTCCATATCATTTTTATTGTGTTTCAAATTGATGAAGAAACTATAAAATATGATTTTTATAGTGACATAGTCTTTTCATACACAAATATTATATATTTTTAGATGAATATTAAATAAATATCACAAATACAAACCTGAGGACCAAAAAGGATCAGTTTCATTGTAGAATAGACATAAAATATTTATATTTCATGAAATATATTCAATATAGCCCACAAATATCTTATCATATAGTACTCTTCTTAGATATACCCTACTTAAAAACTTTCTTCATTACCTGGGTAAAGGAAACATATAACGGGTGAGCTTAGATACTCAATAAGGGTACATGGTATATATAGAAACCTAGGTTTTCCATACTTAGATATTACATATTTTTAAATGAATATTCAATACATATCACAAATACATGCCTAAGAAATGTATAGGTTTTGTGTTTTTAGCTACTTGGTACACAATATGTTTATTTCATGAAATATATTCAACATATCTTACAATGAACACACCACATAGTACTCTTATTAGAAATACCCTACTTTAATCCTTTATTCATAAAATATGGACAAGAAACATATTAAGGGGTGAGCTATGATGATTAATAAGGGTAAATATGGAAAATATCAATTGATTGTTATATGAAAGAATAAGATAAGCATAAGGGTATGAGATCTTGAACATAAATTAAAAATTCCATACCCATACTAAAAAAGATCATATACATGAGTCATGAAATAAAGATTGGTGTTTTCATAAGTCATTAATAATAAATGGAATCAATGAACATGATCCCTAACAGAATAATATAGACATTAGAATTTAGGGAAAACATAAGGTCATAACATTTTGAACATGTATAAATAAAAAATGTATTCATTCATTAAGTTAATGGCATTAAATCAACCCCTTTCATAAATGTAAAAGAATGAAATAAAATTCACACATAATATTATCGATATGAAAGATAGGCCCATACATATACTTATGGACATGAAATCCAAGTCCATAAATTAAATTATGTACATGGAATATCGAACCACACTTAATCTTATGGATATTAAAACCTGGTCCATGCATGAAATTTTGAACATGAAATTATGTTCATGCATAACAGTTTTACTCATGACTTACCCATATTTACCGAATGAATTATAGTGATATATAATGTCAATCCCATCCATCACATAATGAGAATAATACAGAAGTTTTCCACAACATAATAAAAGATTCATCATATCATAACCTATGAAAAGTAAAGGTATTTAATAAGCATTTCATCATATCGTAACCTAGGGAAAATAAACACGTTTCATAATCATTTTATCAACTCATCATAGCATAAACCGTGGAAAAGGAGAGGGTTTCATTAAAATATTTTCATCAAAATTATAAACCAACCAGATAAAGAATAAGTAATGTGTCATTGTATCATATTGCCAATAAAAGTTAGGAAACATCCAAGGATTACATATTATATAAAAATTATTTTAAATTTAACTTGAAATATTTATTATGGAAAATATCCTTTCCACTTTTAAATAACTTGTTTAAAATATTTAAATTTAAAAAATATTAAATAAAACAATTTCATTGAAAATAACCTTAGAAATTTTTTATGGATGCTTTAAACCATTGATCAGCCATAATGGTGGTAAATATCATTCATGTCATAAATGTTAAAACAAATATTCTTATTACATTTTTAATAAAAATTCAAAAGTACCTCATTTGGAAAATAAAAAGAGGAATAAGTTTAAAAAAATTTAAAGAAAAATTAAAACACGGAAAAAATTACTTTTAACAATTATAGATAAAAAATTCATGAAAAATTTTTTAGAAAACATAGATATTGAAGAAAATAATTTTTTGATTTAAGATTGAAATAATATCAAATTTTTTTAGAAACATTCTTTTGGTCTCTTTTTTTTTCTTAAAGATAGGAAAATGAAAGGAAAACATTTATTCTCCAAAAAAATAATAGGAGAAGAAAATTCATGATTTTTTGAGTGGTAGATCATAATTATTCATTATTATAAGAGTAATCATAAAAATATCAATAAATAATGTGATTGTAACATATACCCTTATCACATTTGTAATATTTGAATTTTAAGCCCCATGAATGAATGAATTAAAATGAAAATTTAAATATCATTAAAATAAGTAGAATCATGAAATAAAATGTCAAAGGGGTAGTATATAAACCACATAAAATAAACAAGTTGGGAATATGAAATGTGTCTCACATAAAAAAGTGAGATAAAAATAGCTTACCTCATGTCTCAAATTTCTATATGCATATTTGAAACACTTTTATAATAAATATAGATTTATTATACATATATTAAATAATAATAATCATATATATCATACTATATATTACTTACTTATAACCTTTTATCACTATTTTGTTAATAATTCTTTGTTAAAATAAAATTTTGGGTAATAAACGAGTTATTTTTAATATATGTTTTGGTTTGGTAGTTTTGGACCTTTTACAATGATCATGGTTACATAATATAAAAAAATGAACAATGAAATAAATACCATAAATATTAATTATATATGAATTTATAATCATCCATAAAAATTAAAGATATAAAAAATTAATTACATTGTTCATGGAGATGGTAGGTCGTACGTATGCATGAATGTTGTTTCCATTTTCTTGAGTGATGTAAAGAAATAAAGGTAATTAATAAATCAAATTTATAGAATAATTTTTATAAACATAAAATAATATATATTTATTAAATCTATCCTTACCAAAATCTATGTCAAAATAAAATGAAAATTGAATTGCATCATTTCCTAGAGGCGGTTGTCCATACGTACTCATGAGCGACATTATCATCATCCAACAGATTAGAAGGTAAGATGTTATATTTGATATTATAAATAAAAATTTTCAATTATTACGAAAATATCATATATATATACATTAAATCCATCATTAAATTCATCCCTGAGTGGCGGTGATGAAAAACGAATTACATCAGTTCGTGAGAAGATAGTTCGTCCTATACACAATCGATGGTTTTGTTTCCCATTTGATATAAGAGGATATGGATTTAAGTAATGAAATAAACATAATAATACCTCATTATATGGGATATATTTATGTTATTATATCATAATATTTGAATAATATCTGAAGGAGTTGGAAGTATAAATAAAATAAAAATGCATAGTTAAATACTGCCTCTTCTTCTAAAAAGATATTTTTGTTTACACCAAAAGACTTATTAATAAGGTTTAATAAAAAAGGAAATCTAGGAAATGTGGAGTTAACTTAGGAATATATTTGGGTAGTAATTATTATAACAAATTTCTTTGGAAGTGTTAATAGGAGATGAGAGTGGGATTCCTTTTGTAAGTGGGGTAGAGGACACACTTGGAATATTTGAAAAGAAAAATATATACCCATGTTTTCACACATAAAAAGGAACTAAAATAGATCATTCTCAAATATTAAATTATATAATGTCTAAATATGGTTATAAAATATGAATTTTAATAGGTCTTAGAGTATTTTAACCCTTATATATTTATTTTAAACCCTATTAAAATCGTTTTAACCTTAACCTCTAGGATTAATTTTTACTATTTTTACTATTCATTATAACAAAAAATTAAACTAAGTATATTATATAATATTACCTATTTTTATTAAAAATATGGAATCAATTTTAACAAGTTCAATTCATATAATTATCAAAATATATTTTAAAATTAAACCTGTATACACGGCAAAAAAGCAGTTTTACAAAGAAAATGATATAATAAGTATAAGATGTATTTTTATCAAACAAATGAACATAAAATTAATTCAAATAACCTAAATTGGATTAATAATATCATAATTTAACAAATTATACATTTAAAACCTTCTTAAAATAAAATTTAACTTGTAAATTCTTTAAACGAAAATACATTTTTAATAAAAATCTGTATTTGTCACAATTCATCGAAAAAATTAATATTTTCAAAAAATTCTCAAAAGATCAATATAAGATAAGTTTAAAATTATTACTTAAGAATTTAATTTTATTTTTTAAAATAAGTTTTCTAAAATTCTTTAAAATTAATATTTAATAAGTTCATCAATCAAAACGAAAGAGTTTTTAAAAAGATATATTTTTTAAGTATAAAACTAGATTTATTCTTATCTGATGCGTATAAAAATTTTAGATGAATTATAAAATAATTTATTAAATAAATAATATTTAAATTTCATTAAAATAAATCACTAATAGTTATTTTTTAATTTATTAAGATAAAAACACATTTCTTTCATAAAAATACCTTTTGGAGAACCATTTTTGTTACTTTAAAATGTTTTTTTTATTTTCATTTCTAATCAATTGATATCCAAGGGATTTATTTTATAAAATTAGAATCCATATAATTTTTAAAATCTAGTTATTATTATTTATACTTATCAATTTAACGCCTAGGTTATAATAGTATATTATTTTACAGTTCATTAAAACGTGGTATTGTGTGTAATGCAAGATGATGATGAAAATATTTTTATTTTAAAAAATATTTTTTATAAAATCTTGGGGATTTGAATTGTACATTATTAAATAAATTTTTCCTTGAAATTTTATCTTGAAATCGATAATAAAATTTTTGACATTTGAAAATTCCTTTCTAGTAAACCCACAACGTAAATGGGTTGATAAAAATTCCACTTAAAAAAAGAGAAATATGATGGCCGTCTTGAATAACACAAAACACTATTCCAAATAGAATAAAATTAAGTAAAAATATGGACATATAGGAAAAAACTAACACCCAAGACTAATTGATAGTGATAGAGAAAATGGTCAGGAGAATTTTGAAAACGACAAAGACATAAATTTGTGATGGGTGAAAAGACCATTGATTCATTGAAAATGAATGTAAATGCATATCATTTTTATTTAAATATCCATTTTCAAAATTTGATGTATTATTTTACTATAATGATATAGACCATGAAAAAATATACTAAATTTATTTCATTCTATATCAGGATCATTACTGCATCCTTTGGTTGTGCTCTGATTAATTTACTCTTCATTTCTTACTCTAACAAATGAATATCTAAGATGAATTTTTCATGATTGAAGAAATAAAATTAACTTTTAACAAATCACATAATCCACAAAAATTATACAAGTATCTATATTTTGTCTTTATACATTAATCAAAACCAAAATGGTTATCACAAGATAATTCTCAAAAATAATAAACACCCTTACAACATTAATATCTAAGGACCAATAGTAGCACCCAAATTTTAACTTGGATCATTAAATAAATAACTAACCATAAAATAATTAAACATATAACATTATAATATTGGAACCCAAATATTATAACGAATAAATCACATATTTTTCAATATAAATTTAACATTTATCTCCAAATCACACTAATCACATTTAATAGCTCGTATAAAAAATGATTATTCCCTAATCATATAATCTCCCATATATGCTAATAATTTACATAAATAACATTAATCTCAATAAAGTTATATAAAAATAATATATTCTTCAAAAAGATAATTTAAATTTTATTTCTAAAATAAAATTCCATAATGATATGTTTATCTTAATAATATTATTTTCCCAAAATAGTGAACTTCTTCTGAAATAACATTAATCACAAAATCACTTTTCAATCCTATAGTTATCTCAATGATGAAACTTTTTTTCTCAAAAAAATATTTTTTATCTACCAAATCATTAAAAAAATTAATATTAACCAAGACATTACATAGGATTGTGGTAATTGTTTCACTCTTATTTACCTTCTATTGTGGGTTCAAGCCTTGTGGACTTGACAGATGTGATGGGTTTACCTTTTTAGTAAAACTATATTAATATAATTCATATAACATCACCCAAAAATTATAACGACCCGAGTCCGGCGCCCCTCCACTGGTGCCCCGTACCCGGTGCGCCACATGACCTCAAGCACGTTTCCCCAAACGCCAGAGGCTGCCGACTAGCAGCGAGGGCCTTGGTGAGTCGGTGGGGAAACTATTCCCTCATTCGGTAAGGTATACAAGGTAAGGAAACAACAATAAACAGCATAAGTAGTAAACAACATGCATACAACAGAAACCAAACAGCAGAAGCAAGTAGATATATAGCAATGATGACAATGATGTAGCAGGTACAAGTATCTAAGGAAAGTAGCATACACGACAACATCCTGAAATACAAATGAAACCAAGTGCAAAAGAAAATACAAAGTAGACTCCTCAGCATCGCGAGCCACGGCTCGGTCCCATGTTCCCCATCTCCTGGTGCAATCAAGATCCGGAAGTAGAAGGGCCCTTACCCTTATCTATACCTATAGAAACATAGTCTGCATGGGCCCAAAAGCATGTCCCAAACAGGGTGTGAGATACAATCCCAGTAAGTAATCACCCAAAGATTTGTGCCTTATAGTCAGATGAATACATGGCAGTAAATAAACAAGAAGCAGTAAACAGGAAAGCACGAACAACTACAATGCACAATTCTAACAAGTAAAGTGCACAAGAAAACAGCCAGCAACGAAAGAAGAAACAGGTAACCCTCTGGGTAACTCTCACAGCCTAACCCCTATGGTTCAACCTATAGAACTAGCAACCCTCTGGGAGGCACACACAGTCTCACCCCTCTGGTTCAACTACGTAATTAAGCAGAATCTCTAGGGAAGCACTCACCATCAATTCCCCCTATAGTCTCGTATCGTGCTAAAGGCTCTCTGGGGAAGCACTCAATATCAATTTCCCCTGTGGCCCGCGTCAAGTATCTACAGACTCTCTGGGAAAGAACCCAACATTAATTCCCCCTATAGTCTCGCATCCTAATCAAAAGACACTCTGGAGAAGCCCTTCTGTCAATTCTCCCTTTGGTCTACTACTCAAGGTTCTCACAGTCCTGAGTATAACTAAACATGCTCAACGCATGTATATCATCCCAAGTAAACCTCAAGAACTACATGGCTATCAACTAAGGCTCAACAACATAATAAAGCAACAGTTCCAATATCCTACAACTAGGCATGGAAACTGGAAAGACGCCTAATAAGAAAAACATGAAAGGAAAAGCATAAGAACACAGTATAAATTATCCAAATTTACAGGCAATGATATTTACTCAAGAAATCAAGAAAGTAGACAAATAACCGGGGAAAAATAGGAAACCCACAATTCCCCGCCCAAGGGAATTGGTGGAATTTGTACAAAATATTCACAGACTTCCTACGGAAATGCACAAACCACCTACCTCGATCCTAGGAGATCGATATACGTGAACAGCGACGACAGATTCCTCTTAGAACAACGTAGATCTGAGAAAATGCACAGAACGTTCATCCCACGATATCTTGGAAATGAGGAGGAATCAGGAAACAAGGATAAAGTAGAATAAAGAACTCACCGCTGTGATTCCAACGCAATCGACCATGCTCAAATCGGAGAACGGACAGCGAGATGGGAGCTCAGAGAAGATTCGGTCGTACGGTCGCTCCTAGGAAAATGAAAACTAGAGAAGAAGATGATTTTGGGGGTTAGGCGCAACCCCGGTCTGTTTAATGAAAAAAGAGTACACGGCGTTTACTTCTTGAGTACACAACGTGTACTTCAGTTTTCCATACTCCGAATTAACCGTCCTCCACCTCAGCCTTACACACCATGTGTGTGGCCCGGACACGGCTAGCACACAGCTTCGACCCAGGGAAGAGTACACGGCGTGTACTCAGAAAGTACATGGCGTGTACTTCGAAAATTTCCAGAAAATTCATTTTTCTCAAAAATTCTAGAAAAAGGAAAAACGTGCCTGAAAATACGATTCGGGTTCTTACAAACTTCCCCCCTTAAA
The DNA here is from genome assembly GCA_963277665.1 of Viscum album. NCBI lineage: Eukaryota > Viridiplantae > Streptophyta > Magnoliopsida > Santalales > Viscaceae > Viscum > Viscum album. The sequence continues at coordinate 1,542,460,566 of OY728155.1, read as the reverse complement.
GAAATTTGTCCTTGAATTTACCTAATGAGGCACAGGAGGAGAAACACTGAATAGCTCCGGCCACTATGATTGTACATCGGTCTCCCTCTCCCAGGTCTCATCCTGTACTCTCCCGTGCTGCCATAGCACTCGTACCAGAGGAACATACCACCCATGGAGAACCTTTGTACTGCGATCGAAAATCCGGATAGAATGCTCCTTGAATGACGCATCTCCTTCAATATCAACTTCCTCAGGCTGAAAGACATGAGATGGGTCTGAAAAGTAACGTCGAAGTTCAGAGATGTGGACGATGTTGTGCATGGCCTGATACCGCTGAGGTAGCTGCAACCGATAAAAGAATGGCACAACTCTCTCCAAGACCTCAAATGGCCTGACGTACCGCGGTGAAAGATTACCCTGTCTTCGAATCCTTTTGTGTCCCAACCATGGTGTGACACACAGGAAAACCTGATCACCAACCTGGAACTCCAGAGTTCATCTCCGCTGATCATCATAAGACTTCTGTTGAGACTGCGCTGTAGCCATCCTCTTCCAAATCATCTCTATCTACTCTGAAGTCTCCTAAAGAAGATGAGGTCCCATTAAAGCTACCTCTCCTGCCACCAGCCAGCATAAGGGTGATTGACATAGCCTACCATACAAAGCCTCATGTGGTACCATCTGAATGGTCTCTGGAAAAATGTTGTTGTAGTTGAACTCCACCAGGGGAATATGCTTCTCCCAAGAACCGCCAAAGTCTAGAATCCAAGCTCAGAGCATATCCTCAAGCACCTGGATCGTGAGCTCAGACTGGCCATCAGTCTGGGGATGTATGCTATACTCAAAAGTACCTGTGTACCCAAGGACTTCTGAAGTCCCTGCCAGAACTGAGAGGTAAAGCACGCATCCCTGTCTGAAACAATGGATTGTGGAACTCCATGCAGACGAATGATTTATCTGATGTAAATTCATCCCAGATCATCGACACTGAAGGTCTCCTTGATCAGCAAGAAGTGGGCATCCTTTGTAAGCCTGTCGACGACAACCCAAACAGCATCGTTCCCCCGGGGCGATCTCGGCAACCCGGTCACGAATTCTAGCGCAACATCATTCCATTTCCACTCCGGAATGGGTAACTGCTGTAAAAGCCGCGCTGGTCGCCGATGCTCTGCTCTCACCTGCTGACAAGTAGAACATCTCATTACATAACCAGAAACATCTTTCTTCATACCTGGCCACCAGTACTAGCGATGAAGGTCCCAATACATCTTGGTGATGCCAGGATGAACTGCCCGAACAGAGGAATGGAAATCCCACATCATCTCCCCGTGTATGTCTGCTGGCACCCATACGCGTCCCTTGAAACGAAAGATCTCATCCTCTCCCACTGTCCATCCAGGAAGAGGGTCCTCTCCTAACACACTCTCCCACAGGACTAAGCCTTCTGAGTCTGATAGCTGCCTCATCCGTACCCGATCAAGTAGCGTGGAGGTAACAGCTACAGAAGATAGAAAAGTCTGTCCCCGTCTGTCGTGCACCTCTAGATGCATCTCAGAGAACAGATCCATCAGCTTCCACTCACTACTGGCCTCCTGAACTTCCTGAATCTGATTTCTCCTGCTCAACGCATCTGCCACGGCGTTTCCCTTTTACAGCATATAGGAAATCTCGATGTCAAAAGACTATAGATACTCAACCCACCTGCGCTACCTCAGATTCAGATCACGCTGGGTGAAAATATACTTGAGACTCTTGTGGTCAGCGAAGACCACAAAGTTCTCTCCCAGAAGATAGTGTCACCAACAGTGCAAAGCATGAACAATAGTTGCCAACTCCAGATCATGCGTAGGGTAGTTCCTCTCATGTGTCCTAAACTGTCGAGACCCATACGCAACGACTCCATCTCCATGCATAAGCACAGCTCCCAACCTGATACCTGAAGCATCACAATAAACAGTGTAGCTCTTTCCTGGCTCTGGCAAGATTAGTATCGGTGCTGACGTCAACCTCCATTTCAGCTCCTTAAAGGCAGACTCACAAGAATCTAACCATAATAACTTCACCCCCTTCTTGGTCAGACCTGTCAAGGGTGCTGCTAGACGATAAATGTCCCGAATGAAGCGTCTATAGTATCAAGCCAGCCCTAGTAAGCCCCGTACCTCAAAAATGTTATTCGGCTGCTCCGAGGAAACTACAGCTCTCAATTTCTCTGGGTCCAAAGATACTCCTGCCTTTGAGATGCTGTGACCCAAGAAGTGAAAATGATCCATCTTTAAGTGGCACTTCGAGAGTTTAGCATAAAGCCGATGCTCTCTCAGTGTACTCAGAACGATCTCAAGAAGTTTGGCATGGTCGTGTCGAGTGTGAGAGTACACCAATATATCATCCACGAAGACCACAAAGAAGGAGTCCAAGTAAGGATAGAACACTCGGTTTATCAGTGCCATGAAAACTGCAGGTGCGTTCATGAGACCGAACGGCATGACTGTATAATCATATAGACCATATCTGCTCCTGAAGGCTGTCAGAGGTATATCTGATGGTCTAACGCGCAGCTGATGATAAATGGACTTCTAGTCGATCTTCGATAACACCCGGGATCCTTGAAGATAATCGAAAAGGTCATTAATCCGTGGCAAGGGATATCGGTTATTGGTCGTCAACTGGTTCAGCTTTCGATAATCCACACAAAGTTGAAGGGTACTGTCTGCCTTCTTTGCAAACAGAATAGGCGAACCCCAAGGAGAAGTACTGGGTCGGATGAAACCCTTATCCTGTAGCTCCTCCAACTGCTTTGTGATATCCTACAACTCATGTGTGGCCATCCTATAGGGAGGAATGGACATCAGTTCCGCTCCTGGCACAAGATCAATAGAGAAGTCTACATCACGCTCCGGAGGCAAACCCAAAAAGTCTTCTGGAAAGACGTCCCTGACGCGATCCACCACTGGAGGAAATTCCAACTGTGGAGTCCCCTGATCATCTAGATAAAGGCTAGCAATCTGGGTTGTCACCCCTCCTAGACGAAGATGCTCGAGTCATGCCCGACTCGCCCGAATGTCTCATTCGCCTCTATGAAGGAAGGATTCACCGTCTGGTGAAATGAAACTGACTCTACGGCGATAACAATCAATGACTGCCTGGAAGGGAGTCAACCAGTCCATACTGAGGATGAAATCATATCCTGTCATATCTAGGACATAGATATCCCATAAGAAGCGATACCCTGCAACCTCGAGAGGGCACTCTCTACACTGGTGTACACTAGATGTCCTCGTTCCCAAAGGTGTGTCTAGTTTCAACAAGTCGGCAGAAGAAAAGATGCAGAGCCCAAGGCTCTCCATGACAGCAACAGAGATAAAGTTATGTATAGCACCGGTATCAAAAAGGGTTGAAGATAAAACAGAGGTTACTAAAATCGTACCTCGAACAGTAGAAGGGCCAGGATCCTGCTCCTGATAAGTCTGTTCCATGGAGAAAGACTGGCATGTACTGTGGCCCTGTGCCCCTGGCTGACCACTCTGAGTTGAACCTCCCTGCTGGTGTTGAGGAACTGGTGGCTGACGGCCACGGGCTCGACCTCCACCTCAGCCCGAATGGCCGGAAGAACTCCAGTTTCCCGACTGGTGAGAAACTGGTTGGGCTTCTCCTGAATGAGGAGTCATGGAAGAACCCCGATCACCAGCTGCTGGTGAGAAAACCTGACAGAAACGTTGAAGGTGACCCATCTTGCCGCAAGACTGGCACTCCATGGGGTCTCTCTGGCACTGCAGCTTCATGTGCCCTGTTCGGCCACACTGGTAGCATGTCACTTGGTTGCCTGATGAGGAATCTCACTTCCTCAAATCACCACGCGTAGGCTCCCTACGGTGCTTCTCGTTGTCATCTAGAAGAAAACTAGATCTGGAAGCAGAACCACCCTGACTCATAGCTCCAGAGTCTCTCAGATGGCGCTCCGCAATCAGTGCCTCGTTGACGATGGAAGTAATGGAAGTCAGCTGGAAGATGTTCACCTACGAGGGGATCTCCCACCTGAGTCCATCCTCAAACTTCCTCGCCAAGAACAACCCACTTCCGTCCTGGAGGGGTTTGAAATGCTGCAGCTTAATGAAACGAGAGGAATACTCCATGAATGATAGATTAACCTGCTCTAAACTCATGAACTCCCATGCTCGATCGGCCCTCAGGGTCTCCGGGTAGAAGTAGTCGTAGAACACATGCTGGAACTCCTCCCAAGTCATAGCCTGCTGTTGACCCGCCTATGAGACCACGTCCCACCACATCTTGGCGGAGTCTCGGATAATGTAGGTGGTGATCTTGACCCGCCTCTCTAGAGGCGTCTCCAGATGCTCGAATATAGTCATCATGGCTTCCAGCCATGACTCTTCAGCCTGAGGTCCTCTCTCCCCGAGAACGTGGGAGGATGCTATTGATGGAAAACTCGCATCAAGTCTGCCATAGACGAGGTAGGAGGCGGTGCTCCCTGGAAGGCTTGCATCATCCTCATGAAACCTTCCCTAAACTTCACATCAACGCCTGAAACTGGTACAACAATCGGTGCCAAGGCTGGCTCGGTTGGGGGATCAACAGGATGTCCCCGATCAGCCATATCTGGCATCTGATCACTGCCTGACGACAGACGTACGACTGGAGAACATCTCGGAGGCATAGCTCTGAAAGATCAAAAGCACACCATGTATCAGGAAAACAAGGACAGAGATCACAAGGGTAAAAAACGGGAACAGGGGAATAAAAACACACAAGATTGCAAAACACGACTACACGGTGTTTATAAAACTACACGGCGTGTCTTCTTAAGCCACTGACATGGGTGTGTACTTCTGCCCTACAAGTCGTGTAACTCCTCAAACTATACGGCGTGTTGACCCCAACACACGACGTGTACAAGAAAACTAGTCCCATGCCCGAGTCTCTTTACATGGATAACCCACACGGTCCAACTCAACCCGAGACTACACGGCGTGTTCGAAACAAACACGGTGTGCACTAGACAAGGCTTCGGCAGTCCGTGTTGTTGATTACATGGCCGTCTACATGGCTGGACCTTACACGGCATGCTCCGAACAAACATGGCGTGTATATGAGAAGGTGACGTCGTCCCGTGTTGTTCGTGACACGATCGGCTGCCTGGATAAGACTACAGGGCATGTTCTAAACAAACACAGCGTGTGGAAAAGAAGGTCACGCCGGCCCGTGTTGTTCGAGACACAGTCGGGTACCTAGACAGGACTACCCGGTGTATTCCCTATGGACACGACGTGTTCCCTATGGACACGGCGTGTTCTACCCGAGCTTCCCCAGACCGTGTTATTAGTAACACGGCCAGGTACACGGCTCTGAACTCACACGGCGTGTACCAATGGTGCACGGCGTGTTCCCAAAGTTACTCCCACGACACCGTGTTCTGCTCACACGATCAGTGACACGGCCTGAAAACTACACAACGTGTATCTAAAAAGTACACGCTGTGTATTCTGGGTTTTTCTGGGCAGTAGATCAGAAACTGCGTAGAATTATAGAAACACTAAAAACAAGGAAAAATATGCCAAATTCCGATACACGAGGGCCCATAACACCTCAAGAACCAAAATTTGGTGTTCATTTTAAGCAAGGAACAAAACAACAGTTTTCTAACATAACAGAAGAGAATCTATCAAGCAACTATCACAACAGCATGCATAATCTACACATATCCTATCACAATAGCATGAAATCGCTAATTTACCCAAGATGGCATGGCAATAATGCATGAAATGTGATTTCTACAAGTGTTTATATGATGCATGAGACAGAATACCCTCATCTCATCGGGTTACGATAGAAATAGAACCTCAATATCAAAACAGAAATAGCACAATCCATTTAAATCACTCTCGGTGAAATCAGGTCAACTATAAAATCTCAAAATCAGCAACTGCAATTAACGAGGTAGTATGGCTTTTCCCTGTACATGGGTTAGCTACTCCCGAGCGCAGCTTAATGCCAAGTACCAAATCTATCCTATCATTCAATAAGGTCTCTAAACAGTAAAGAAAAAGAAAAGAACACCCCTGATACCACTTTGTAACGACCTGAGTCTGGAGCCCCTCCACTGGTGCCCCATACCCGGTGCGCCACGTGACCTCAAGCACGTTTCCCCAAACGCCAGAGGCTGCCGACTAGCAGCGAGGGCCTTGGTGAGTTAGTGGGGAAACTATGCCCTCATTCGGTAAGGTATACAAGGTAAGGAAACAACAATAATCAGCGGAAGTAGTAAACAACATGCATACAATATAAACCAAACAGCGGAAGCAAGTAGATATATAACAATGATGAAAATGATGCAGCAAGTACAAGTATCTAAGGAAAGCAGCATACATGACAACGTGCTGAAATAAAACTGTAACCAAGTAAAAAAGAAAAGACAAAGTAGACTCCTCAGCATCACGAGCCACAGCTTGGTCCCATGGTCCCCAGCTCGTGGTGCAATTAAGATCCAGAAGTAGAAGGGCGCTTACACTTATCTATACCTGCAGCAACACAGTCTGCTTGGGCCCAAAAGCATGGACCAAATAGGTTGTGAGATACAATCCCAGTAGGAAATCACCCAAAGATTTGTGCCTTATAGTCAAATGAATACATGGCAGTAAATAAATAAGAAGCAGTAAACAGGAAATCACAAACAGCTACAATGGACATTTTTAACAAGTAAAGTACACAAGAAAACAGCTAGGAATGAAAGAAGAAACAGGTAACCCTCTAGGTAGCTCTCACATCCTAATCCCTATGGTTCAACCGATAGAACTAGAAACCCTCTGGGAGCCACACACAGTCTCACCCCTCTGGTTCAACTACGTAATTAAGTAGACTCTCTGGGGAAGCACTCACCGTCAATTCCCCCTATAGTCTCGTATCATGCTAAAGGCTCTTTGGGGAAGCACTCAACGTCAATTCCCCCTATGGACCACATCGAGGATCTACAGACTCTCTAGGGAAGCACTCAATGTCAATTCCCCATATAGTCTCACATCATAATTAAAAGACACTCTGGAGAAGCCCTTCTATCAATTCTCCCTTTGTTCTACTACTCTAGGTTCTCACAATACTGAGTATAACTAAACATGCTCAGCACGTGTATATCGTCCCAAGTAAACCTCAAGGACTACTTGGCTATCAAATAAGGCTCAACAGCATAATAAAGCAATAGTTCCACTATCCTACAACTAGGCATGGCAACTGGAAAGACGCCTAATAAGAAAAACATGCAAGGAAAAGCACAAGAACACAGTATAAATTATCCAAATTTACAAGCAATGACCTCTACTCAAGAAATAAAGCAAGTAGAAAAATAACGGGGGCAAAAAAGTGAACCCACAATTCCCCGCCCAAGGTAATTGGTGGAATTTACACAAAATATTCACAGACATCCTACGGAAAGTCACAAACCATCTACCTCAATCCTAGGAGATCGACATACGTGAACAGCGATGACAGATTCCTCTTAGAACAACGTAAATCTGAGAAAATGCACAAAACGTTCATCCCAAGATATCTTTGAAACGAGGAGGAATCAAGAAATAAGGCTAATGTAAATGGAAGAACTCACCGCTACGATTCCAACGCAATCGACCATGCTCGAATCGGAGAACGGACTGCGAGACGGGATCTCGGAGAATATTTGGCTATACGGTCGCTCCTAGGCGGATGAAAACTGGAGAAGAAGATGATTTTGGGGGTTAGGTGCAACCCCGGTCTGTTTAATGAAAAAAAAAGTACACTGCGTGTACTTCTTGAGTACACAGAGTGTACTTCATTTTTCCGTACTCCGAATTAACTGGCCTCCACCTCATCCTTACACACTATGTGTGTGGCACGGACACGACCAGCACACGGATTCGAGCCGGGGAAGAGTACATGGCGTGTACTTTGAAAATTTCTAGAAAATTTATTTTTCTCAAAAATTCCATAAAAAGTAAAAACGTACATGAAAAGACGATCCGGGTTCTTACAAAAATATGTTGAAAATCCTTAAAAATAATTGTAATCATAAAATATCATATAAACCCTAAAGGATATCAATACCTTTAAACTTATGCAAAGATCATTATTCTTGAATGGTACTTCATAACCTAAGGGTTATATATACATTATTCAAATAAAACATCTCCCAAAATTTCATTAATCACATTAAATTCCCATCACTTGAAACCTCAAAAAGGGGTGTTCAATATATTAAACTTTTTATCATCTTGAAACTCATAAAACCGTGATGTTATTCATAACTCTTAAGTTAATATTACATGATGACACATATGCATAAGAAATTAACACAATCCTAATATGATTCATTATTATTATAACCAAAATAAAATTATTAAAAATACTTCTACAACATAATTATTGAATTCCAACACATATATACTACAACCCTTCCACTTCAATGATTGGAATGGAATAGGTCCTTCTTTATTATTGGAGTTAATGCTTTGATTAGGTTAGTCAATCAGATAATTCCTATGTTCCACACAAATAAGACATTGAACTCATCAGAAATTAATTACTATATGACTTTCATTTACACAAAGAAAACAATTTCTCTTTCTTTTGAGGCATTCCACATGGTGTCTCATACCACATTTATGAAATGAAAGAAATTTATTCTTCTTTCCTCTATGGTATCCCCTATTTGATCTCTTAAAAAACTCTATCCTTATCTTCTTTTATGATTCTATGAGTTTTTAAAGGTTAAATTTGTTAATCATATATCGTGATATCATATAATGAATAATAAAAATATCTTTTTATTTGATCATAATCCCGATTTTTCTCTCTTCGTCATCTCATTTTCCATCAATTTTAGTGTCAAATTGGTTTCATCTAATTCTATCCATTGAATAAAATCAAAAAAGTATAGTATAGAAAACAATAATCACAGTTGTAAACCATAAAATCCTTCATAGTATATCAAAATCATCACACTTTCTTTTCAATATATGACACTTTAGATTTAACCTAGGTCAATTAACAATTCAAATGTTTCATGATGGTTGGAAAAGAGTTTGAGAATTTCTAAAACATATCCCCTTGGAGTGTCGAACCAGGCATGAAACAAGGCCCTTTTACATACACCAAGTGATGATTCAGTCAAATCCAAATGTTCCCTTTTCCAAGTTATTTCTCATAGGTACAACTTTTCCAAATCCATATCTACATCTATTATCTAGATAGGGATGTAATTTCTTATAATAAAATAACTCTATCTATCATAGAAGCTATAGAACATTTTTTTATACTTTTACTTATCCTTATATTTATCCTTAGGTTCCTCACAAGATCTTTCTTATCCTGGTTCCAAATTGTAACTAAAATTATTCTCTAATACCACTATAGAAAATTAGGTTTTTCATACATAGATATTACATATTTTTTATCAATATTCCATTTTTATCACAAATACATGCCTAAGGTCTGTATAGGTTTAGTTTATTTGGAGACTATATACACAATCATCTTATTTCATGAAAGATATTCAACATCTCTAACAAAGATCTTCCCATATAGTACTCTTCTTAGTCATACCCTAATTAAAACATTTCTTCACAACTTGGGGAAAGGAAACATGATAAATGGTGAACATAGATACTCTATAAGGGTAAACATATGACATATCCATCAATGATTATATGAATGTATAAGATAATCATAAGGGTTTGACATCATGACAATATCTTACAATGTTCATACCCAATCTGTCAAAGATCATATATATGATTCATTTTATAATGCTTAGTAGTTCATAAGACATGAATCATAAAGTAAATCAATGAACATAAAACCTAAGGGTATAATATAGACCTAATAATGTGGTAAAAAATATAATTATAAAATTTTGACAATGTATAAATAGAATAAGGTTCACTCATTAATTTAAGGACATGAAATTAGGCCCTCACATAATATTATTAACATAAAAGCCATGTACAAACTTAATACTATGAACAGGAAAGCTAGGTCCACACATAAACATATGAAAATGAAATCCAAGTCCATGAATAAACATATGAAAATGAAATCTAGGTCTATGGTTAATCTTATGGACATAAAATCCAGGTACATTCATGAAATTGTGAACATGAAATTAGGTTTATGCATAATGTATTTACTCATGAGTTATCCATCATTACCCAAATAATTATAAAGATATATAATTTTAATCCCACCTATCACATAATAAGAATCATACATATGTGTGGCACAAGATCATAAAACATTAATTATATCATAACATTTAAAAAAATCATTTTCATAAACATTTCACCATAGTATAACCTGTGGAAAAGAAATTGGTTTGATATTCATTTAATCAACTAATCATAGCATAACCCATGAAAACTAATTAGTTTTATAGACATATTTTTATAAAAATTATAAACCATCCATAGAAATAATATGTATGGTATAATTATATTATATCCCTAAAAAATGTTAGTAAATGTACAAGGGTTTAATCTTAGATAGATAATGATTTTAAAATATCACAGGGAAGGTTTCTTGAGTAAAATAACATTTCCACTTTGAGATAACTAAATTAAAATATAAAAATTTCTAAAGTATTAAAGAAATAATTTTATTTGAAAATAACTTTTTAAACATGGAATGAAAACATTAAATCATTGAGCAATCATAAAGGTAGGATATACCATTCTTTTCGTACACATTAAAACCAAGTTTTCCTTCACATTTTTTTGTAAAAAGTTAATATTTCCTCATTTAAAAAAGGAAATAAGATTCCTTTTAAAAAAATTGTAAAAAAATTTAATAATGGGTAGAAATAACTTTAAAATATCATAGAAAAAAAATTTGAAAACATTTTTTGAAAACATAGACAAAGAATAAAATGGATTTTCGATCGAATAGATAAATAATATCGATTTTACTTAAAAACATTCTTTTGGACTATGTAGTTTTTAAATAGATGAAAATTAAATAAGAAAATGCATTCTTAAAAAATAACTGGATGAGAATAGAATTAACGAGTTTCTTGAGAGGTAGATCATAATATTTCATCATTGGATGCATAATCATAAACAATCCTGATAAACAATGATATTGTAACGTAGAAACTTTACCCCATTAGTAACTTTTTAATAGTAAGTCCCATGAAATAATAAATTCAAATTAAACTTTATAAATAAAAAACATAAGGTGAATCATGATATAACATGTTAAATGATCATTATATATACCACATAAATGATATAAGTGGTGAATTTGTAATGTGTGTCACAAAAAGAAAAGTGAGACAAAAATAACTTACCTAAAGTCACTAATTTTTTTTGTAAAAATTAAATTATACCAACTTGATTAAATACCCTAATAGTGGGATAAATCAGGGTATTAGTTATTAAAACAACTTCCCCTTCAGATCCTATTTCCATGTTAAACAAAAGACTCTTCTCTCCCTTTCCTATAGCAATGTTTGAGGAGAAATGAAAGCATAAATGAGATGCAATAATTTTAATTTTTTATCCCTCACTAGGATATATCCATGGAGCATACATAGAAAATGTGTCTATTTACCAAAACAACTAAAGATAACAACAATTACAATTTTTAAGTGGACTCACTATCCCTCCTGTTTTAAAACCAAAAAAAAGTTGAAGGCTCGCTTATCTCTCTACTAAAGTGTGGTCGCCACTCCTTCAAAATGTTCTTTCATTGATCACTTGATTCAATTTTATTACACAAAATTTTATTAATAAATAAGTTCCACTTTTATCCACATTATTAATTCCAATTTACCACAAAATTGTTAGTCAAGTCCTTTAAGTTCCCATTAGATCCACTTTTATGAAACCCTATCTCAACTATCATGAAGTTACCCAATTATTCATGAAACATTTCAAACCACCACAAAACTTTTCCTTTAGTAAAAAAAATAATGGAACATTATAATAATTCACAAATCTTATTTAATTTCTGAAATTTATTTTCTTATGGGAACTTTTAAAATGAAATATTTCATGATATTCCTTCTTGAATTCAGATCCTTTGGATTTTCATTAAGGATTCCACTGTTCAACTGAGAGTGGTATCCACCTTTTTATAGATATTTTCACATTAATGAAACTTTCAATATCTCCAACACCTTTTCACAAAAATATTCATTATTTTTCTCAATTGTGCCATTATTTATGAAACATTATAGAAATTTTTAATTAATTAATGTTTTTGTAATCCTGTAACTTATCTTTTTTCACAGAACATAACGGGAACGTTCTAAGTCACAAAACATAATGAATTTCTCATTTACGGATGTGTAGTACTTACTGAAATAGTATTTTTTAAATATAAAAAATATTATGAATAAAAAATGTCATGAATTCCATGATTTTATATATTTTCATGAGTTTTTCATGGAAATCCATCTTTCGTGAAACTTGGTCCTTCCTTTAAATTTTAAACCAAAAAATTTAGAAAACCCTAGGAAATGATGCCACATTGTATATGTAATTTTTTGTACTACTCCCAGATCTTCCATACCTACTTCTTGACTATTTTTAAACATACCTATTCAATAATAATGATAGAACACCATAATTAACTTTGTCTACCTATATTTTCAAAAACATAATCTACCCAAAAATACTGCAAAGTTTCCTTGAGGTATTCTTTTCCAAACACATTTAAACCTAAAATATTATAAATATAGGTTTATTATAAATCCATTATAGAACCAAACTCATATATATCATACTGTATATGATTTAATTATAACCTTTTATAACATTTTTATTAACAATTCCTTGTCAAAATCATGTTTTGGGTAATAATTTCATCGTTTTTCTTGTCTGTTTTGGTTTGGTAGTTTTATTACTTTTACATTGTTCATTGTTCCATAATTTTCAAAACTTTGACCATGATATAAATATAAGATATATTAATTATATATGTATTTATAATCATCCATAAAAATTAGAGATAAAAAATGATTTACACTATTCATAGAGACGGTATGTCGTACGTATGCATGAACATTGTTTCCATTTTCCCAACAGATAAAATTAATGAAAGGTAAATAATAATTCAACTTTCCAGAATAATTATTATAAAATTTATGTCATATATAATCATTAAATATATCATTATTAACAGCCACTTTGAAATAAAATTAAAATCAAGTCACATCGCTTTGTGTAACCTATATTCCACATGTATGCATAGGTGATGTTATTGTCTTAAATAGATAGTAAGGTATGATGGTAGATATTATATTATAATTATATAAGTATAATTATTACAAAAATATAACATATGTACATTAAATCATTCATTTAATCTATCTGTGATAGGTGGTGATGGAAAACAAATTACATCTTTTCATGAGGCGGTAGTCTTCCGTACCCATTATCAGTGGTTTTATTTCCTATTTGATGGAAGAAAATATGGATATAGGAAATTAAATTAACATAATAAAACCTATTTATATGGGAGATACTTATTTTATTGTGTTATAATAGTTGAAGAATATTTAAAGGATTTATAATGACAAATAAAATAAAAACACATGGTTAAGGTCTATACCTCTTCTTTGGGGAACTACTTTTGTTTTACACATAAACCTTTATTAGTGTGGTTTAATAATCAAACCAAGTCTAATAGGATAAGGTTAGGGAATTAAGGAATATATTTGTGTAGGTACTGGATGAACCAAAATTATTCATAATTAATAATAGGTGAGTATAGGGGGTTTCCTTTTATAGGTAGGGGAGAGGAAACACTTGTAATTTTTGAAAAGAAAAAGATATACCAATGTTTTTCACAAAAAATGACTCAAAATGGATCATTTTGGAATGTTATATTATTTAAGGTTGCAAAAATTCTAGAAAATAATAATTTTATAATTTTTTATGACATATGAACCCTTATATTTTAACCCCCCCCCCCAACCCTTGGTAAGCTTGTTTTAACCTTAACCATGGTAAATAACTTTTAATTTATTTACTATTAATTATGAGAAAAAAAATAAGTTGAAATTATTATATAATATTAATTATTATTATTCTAAATATGTATTCCCTTTTACCAAATTCTATTCATATAATTGGTATAATTTAATCTAAAATTTAACCCATGGATGTGACAAAAAATCAATTTTCCAAAGAAAATAATTTCATAAGTATAAAAGGTTTTTATATAAAAAATAAAAATAAAATTAAATCAAACAACCTAAATCCAGTTAATAATAATATAATTGAACAAATTTTACTTTTAAAATCGTATTCCAACAATGTGGAACTTGTAAATACTTTAAACTCCGAATTTTACATTCTTCAACAAAAAATTAATCTTTTCATTAAATTATCAATAATTCAATCCAAGATAATTTTTACATGATGATTTCCAAAATTAAGTTTTTTTATTCAAATTAAATTTCCTAAAGTGTAAAAAATTACAATTCAAATAAGTGTGTAAAATGGTATGGACACTTTTTTAGAAAATTATAGTTTTTAAGCATAAAACTGAATTTATTAATATATCTTACCTTGAGATAATATTCAAATAATAATAAAAAAATTGATTGAAAATATAATATAAAAATATTAACAGAATGTTTATTCTTATATTTTTTGTAGGAATCTTGTTATGGAAGGTTGGAAACCACCCCTATTTTTTTAAATGGCCTCCCCACATGTGTTCCCAATTGACACTCCCCCAATATACACCCCATGTCCCCTCCCCCTAGCTCACCCCACTATATCCCCACCCCTTCATCCCTTGTACACCTAATGTGTCCCCCAACATCCCCCTAACCCCACCATGATAGAGGATACCTTCCCCAACCACATGAGAGGAAAACCCCCTACTAAGATTTGAACTCAGGATCACCTGGAAATGCTAATGGCACCCCAAAAATTCCACTGATTATGTTTTTAGTTATTTTATGCTAAAACCTCTTTTATTTATATATATTCATATGTTTATTCAAATAAATATTATTTTTATAATATATTTAAATACATTTAAATATATATCCTATATATACATTTATATAGATTAATATATTCATATTTAAATTATGTATTTTTGTGTTTATGTATTTATATTATAATACATTTATATTGCGTTAAGTCTAGACATTTATATAAACTATATATTTATATGTGTACATTTGTACTAATGCGTATATTTAAATATATATATATATCTATGTGTGTGTGTATTAATATAAATATATACATGTGTGTGTGTAATATATATATTTATATATATATATATATATTATGAACACCCCTATAAAATATATAATTACATATATAAAATTATTTATACATATATTTATAAATAAATTTATATAAAACACACACACAAACACAAATGTGTGTTTATATATTTATTTTAAAATGTTAATATTTATTTGCTTACATGTATATATTACAATCGGTCTGTGAGTGATAGATGATAAATATAAAGAAAACAACATATATACCATGACAGGCTCGAAATACATGAATATATTTATACATATATTTACATACAATTGAGTAAAAATATTTTTTACATATATTTATAAATATATTTATATAAATTATTTATATACTTAAATACATATTTATATATTATATACATGTTTATCTATATAGTATATATATATAAGTATTTTTTTAATATATTAATATAATGAATTTAAAAATATATTTATATAATACATTTCAATATATATATGTATAAATATATATTATATATGTATATATATATATGTGTGTATTAAATACATACATATATATATATATTAAATACATTAATATTATATGTGTGTGTGTACCATATATTATATATTTATGTTTAAAATTAAATGAATTTATATTATATATTATGTGAATAAATATATATAATTTACAGACAATCATTTTCATTATTTATATAATACATACGTGTTTATTTATATGCATGTGTGAATATATGTGTATAATTTTTTATAATTATTATTATATTATAAAAACTATAAGGGTCTTTATATGATACATTTTTTTAAATATATTATAATTATGTATATATTTATATAATATATTTATACATTTATATTATAATTAATATTACATAAAAATAAATTTTATACAAATAAATATATATTAATGTATACATTATACAATTATATTTATTGATACATATAAATATGATTAAATAAAATCATATAAATTATTTATATGAATATATGTATACAATATGTTTATATCATGTATCGGAATAAATTTATTTAAAATTTTATTGTTATTATATATATGTATATATATTATATGGAATTTGTTTTTTAAAATAAAATAGTGGGGGTTCACAACCCCCTCTAATTGAAGAGATTAGAGGGGGTTTGAACCCCCTCTAATTTAAGATATTAAAGGGGGGTATTAACCCCTTAACATTATGATATTAGAGGGGGTTTTGAACCTCCCATAATCTAAATGATTATTGGTGGTTATAATCCCCCTCTAGTTTCCTAAATTAGAGGGAGTTTTGAACACCCTTTAAAATATTTAACATTATTTTTCTAATATTTTATTTGATTTTAGAGGTTGTTATGCTAAAAAATATTATTAATTATTAAATTAATGGTGGTTTTGGAATAACTGACTCTAAAATATAACCAAATAATTAAAAAATAATGTTAAATACTTTAGAGGGTGTTCATAACCCCCATAAAATTTAATGATTGGTGAGGATTGTGCATGAACCCTTTAATTTATATAAAAAATGAATTTGGAGGGGGGTTTTCATAACCTCTTCTAAATAACTACCACTAATTTTCTTATAGTGATTATATATTTAAATCATTCATGGTGGTTCATGAACAAAATATTAATTCATATAAACATAATCCCCTCAAACTTGGTGCAAATTAAGGCCAAACTCACTATTCACTAGAATGATGGATAATATATACTCGAACAACTCTTTTGTGGGTTATTAACCCTCGATACATCTTTTCCAAAACTAAATCCAATTGTAGTATCCAAACCAGGATATATTTCTAGGAAAATTATATAATCCCTTCTATAAAAATGTTATTATATTTTATTATACTTAAAAGTATCCCTAGGGATTTCACAAAAGTCCTCTAACCCAAATCTCTAAAGGTTTACTAAACCTACCTATGGTACTAACTATAGAGACCCAGGATTTTCATATAAAAATATTATATATTTTCAGATGAATATTATATACATCTCATAAATACATGCATGAGGACCATAAATGTGGAGTAACTTTGGAGACTAGATACACAATCTTCTTATTTTATAAAATATCTTCAACATATTCTGCAAAGATATTCCCAAATATTACTCTTCTTTAACATACCCTAATTAAAAGTTTTCTTCATAACCTAGGGAAAAGAAATATAAATAAGGATGAGCTTAGATGCTCGATAAGTGTAATCATGGGAGATATCAATCGATTATCATATGAAAGAATAATATAAGCATAATGGTATGAGATCATGACCATAAATTATGAAGGGAATACCCAATCTTTCAATGATCATATGCATGAGTCATTTCATAAATCTTGGTAGTTCATAAGACATGAATCATAAATGAATTCAATGAACATGATCCATGAGGGCATAATACAGGCATATGAATGTTGAAAAACATAATCTTATAACATTTTAAACATGTATAAATAGAATCAGGTTCACTCATTAAGTTAAGGACATGAAACAAGTCCTTCACATAAATTATGGACATGATAGTAAGGACCACATATAATATTATAGACATGAAAACAAGATTCATGCATAAAATTATGGGCATGAAAACTAGGTCTATGATTAATCATGTGGACATAAAAACCAAGTCCACACATGAAATTATGGACATTAAATAGGTTTCATCCAAAACATATTTACTTAATGATTTATCCATCTTTACCCAATGCATTGGAGGGATATATAATTTTGAACCCACCCATCACATAATGAAAATACTACAGATGTGTGCCATAATATAATAAAACATTCCTTATATCATAACCCATGAAAAGGAAATAGGTTTCATAAACATTTCATCATAACATAACCTAAGAAAAATAAATTAGTTTCATAATCATTTCATTAATTCATTATAACATAACTCATGGAAAAGAAATGGGTTTCATAAACATATTTTCATCATAATCATTTCTGGTCCTAGTGGACAACTCAGGATGGGGTGAATTTATTTTTTAATAAAAATTTTATTTTAAAAAATTAAAATTTATATCCCTTTATTTGATAAAATAACCAGTTAATAAAAATAGTTGAATTATATAATTTGAACTTCTGAAAATATTCTCAAATTCTAGATCATGTCTCAGTTAAAATAATTTTGAAAATAATCTAACTTTTGAAACAAATATACTTTTATCAAACACAATATATAAAACACACATTTATGTTAATTATCAGAGTAATGTTTTTTATAAAAATTAAAACACAAAAATAGGTGTGATATAAAATAAATAATTAATTAATTAAATCAGGAATAGAATAATTTTAAATATTGGGTTCAGTATCAAGTTGATACCTAACCCCCTCCACATGGAAATCACCCAATACCTAGTAGATTATTATAAAAAAACTAATCCAAAACCTAGATCGAGTTTTACAAACAAAATTACAGAAATATTTCTAGGAACAAAGCCTCTTCCATTGTTATAATGTCATGACCCGTCATCGGGGCCCGTGCCGTGACTTCCCCAAGCCTTCCTTCCATAGGCTAGAGGCTGGTGACTAGCACCAAAGGCATGAATCCCGATAAAAGGGAAGTCATTTCCTTTATAAAGAAAACAAACACAACAGAGTATGCAAGCTGAAGTAAACACCAAGAAAACTGAGTACAAAAGTAAGTGCTGGAAAGTAAATGGGCCAATATACAAACCCAACTGAAAGTACAGTACAACTGAGAAAAAAAGTACAATAGCTGAAAATTAAATTAGCAACCACCAAGTCATCCTCCGGAATTCCCACTTGAAGGGTGGGTACAGATGGTCTCCTCAGCTCCTTGAATCCGTCTGTCCACTCCTTGTACGTCTCACCGGATAGTCCACCTACAGGTACCGTCCCACTCCACAAGCCTCAACCACGGTCAGTGATGTCCGTCATCTACAACAAACACAACGTAGTGCAGGCATAGCCCATGCAGGGGTGAGTATACGATACTCAGTACGGACCCCAAGACCCCCGAAGGTCTCCCAGAATCCACAAAGGAGATACCACAAAGGAAAGATACAAACACAAAGTATCAACCAACTCTACTTAGGTATATGCTCACACATATACCTAAATCATCAATTTCAGTTTGAATCCAACTAAAGAGCCCAAGTACAACCCATTCCACACAGGAAATCACAACTCAGTCCACACAGGAAAGAAAGAGAATCATATCGAAGATAATGATTGAAAGTCAAGACATAGCTCACACAGGTATACTACTTTTGAAGAGGGCTGGAGATGATTAGATGTAGCCTCTGAATCATCTCCTCTGTCGAACCCACATAGGATCCAAGTATAGAAGTCATCGCTATCGAACCAACGTAGGATCCAAGTACAGTAACAATCGCTGCCGAACCCACGTAGGATCCAAGTACAGTCGTCATCGTTGCCGAACCCACGGAGGATCCAAGTACAGTCATCATTGCTGCCGAACCCACAGAGGATTCAAATACAGTCATCCTCACTTCCTAACCCATGTAGGATCTAAATACAGTCATCCTCGATGCCGAGCCAATGTAGGATCCAAGTACAGTCGTCCTTGTCGTCACAGTCGCAGCCAGCTCTAGGGTTCCTGCACATAGCAAGCTCGATCCCGGGAGGGTCCACTCCACGATCCAAGGGGTTCAATACATTAACTATGATTAAGTACCGAGTTTATGTGTCACAAAGTTCCATCTCGTCAATAGGAACTCAACGCGACAGACGGCGCGTCAATCAGACGCACGGTCTGAGAGTTATTGGTTTTTCTGTCCCAGGGGCCCGGTTGGTTTTTAAGCTAAACCAACCCGACCGTACTCCAGCTGCATCAAACCCTCGAGTGGATTAATCCAAATGAACCGTCTCACTAAGAGGAATTCAACATAATTGACAGTAAGTCATTCGGACGTCTGGTCGTTAAGTTATAAGTGTTTCCGCTCCAAGGGCCCTGTTGGTTTCGGGTTCGAACCAACCTGGCCATACCCAAACTTCACCGAAACCTTGAGTATAATATACCAAAACTACCATCTTGATCCAAGTATCCCTACTCAACTGACGGTGCATAAATCGGAGGTCTGTAGCTCAAGTTATTGGTGTTTGAACGAACCTTGTCTAAAAATAGGGGGTTTGGGCCCGGTCTGACCCGGTCCAATACCCCCTGGGTAGGCCCGAACCGGGTCGACCCGACCCGGGTATGGGTTCTTCCCGGCCCGGAGCGGCCTGCGGGCCATCTCGGAAGCCGGTCGTGGCTCGGCTGTCGGCCGAGCAGGGTTCGAAGGGGGTGCGGCCCCCTTTTTTTTGAAAACGGAGGCCCCCCGGTGGGGTCCGCCCTAGGCAGGTCAATGGGGGGGTTACACACCCCCTTGATTCGGGTAACGGCTGACCTTAATGGTCGGCCGGTAGTGAGCCATCGTGGGATTGGCGGGGGTCCCGCCTCTTGTAGCGCTGGTGGCCGGCCGCCCCCTGTTGGACCGCAGCGGCCTAAGGCCGCAGCTCTTCCTCGACCGGCGTGGAGCGATGGCACCGCGCCCCTCCACCGCGGCCTCCCTTGGCTTCTCTGTCATGGCGCGAAGGCGCCGTGCACCTTCGCCATGGCCCGCTCAGGCCGCAGTCCCTTCAGCCTCACCGGTGCGGCGCGACGGCGCCGCGCTCCACCGTCGCGGCCCACTCCGGCCTCTGTCCACTTCGTTCTTGTGCGGTGCAACGGCACCGCACCACCTTCGCCTCAAACGTCAATGTTGATCAACAAGAAAGCGGGGAGGATAATCGGCCGTGTTTGTGCGGTACGATCTCCTCCCGTTATTTTGATAACAAGAGGCCAAAGTATATGAGATTCTCAATGATAAAACAAACAAAATTTTAATTCATTAAAATTGAACTTAACCCCTACCTCTATGGAAGTTCGTGGTTGTCAAGCGCCGTGAATGATGGCGTCATTTCTGGCATCGTCGGTGTCTCCTCCCTTATCACGGAGGAATGAGAGGATGGAGAAACCGGGCCTCCAACTCGACATTCTTCGTCAGAGAGTTAGCGTTCTTCGACAAGAAGATGAACCGATCTTTCAAAACTCAAGAGCTCCCTTCCCTTTCTCTTAACACCACAATTTCCAACCAAAATAAAATATGGCTCTTCCTTATTTTATTTACTCATGCCAAGCATTTCAAATTTTGAAAATCAAAAACCTAATTCAATTAATTGTTGAGGTTCAATTAATTAATTAAATGCGTGTTGGAAAGCATTAAATTGAGAGAGTGGGGATAGGAAGGTTCATCGACTTAAAGGGGAAGTTTAACAATTTATGATGAGTTAAAAAATTTAAGAGGGGGTCAGAGGAGTTTTAAGGAATGTGAAGGGGTGGGGCTCGTATGGGCCCCACCTCACCAATATCCTCACATGGGTAGTTAGAGGATTGTGGGTCCCACCCCAACTACCCCATGTTGGATATAACCACTTGGATAAAGAATAAAAATTGTTCCACAATTTTTATTCAATTATTTATTAATCCACAATTTTTAACAACTCCTCCCAAGCAAACGCATCTTCGGTAAAGGTCCTATTAAGCATTTACCGACGATGTGGTTTCATCGATGCTTTCAAATTTCAATTCTGAGTACTGGTTCAAAAGATAGAAAACCCCGCTCATTCTTTCACTTAACTTACCTAAGCTAAACTTCATAAAAAATATTTTAGGCACACCAGGCCTCGGAATCAGGTACCGTTAGAAACTGCGTAGTCGTAAAATCCCAAAGAATTTAAGAAAAAAAATTCCTTGAAATTTATGGGTCTTTACATTACTCCCACCTCAGGTCTTTACGTCCTTGTAAAGCTACATTATAAACTAGGGAAACAAATGAGGGTACTGTGCATGCATCTGAGCCGCCCGCTCCCATGTGCTCTCTAGGAGGTTCCCATGTTGCCACCTGATGCGCACTAGAGGATTCGACCATCCACGTAGGACCTGCTCCTGTCAATCCTCGATCTCCACCATAACCTCCGAAAATGTCGCCCCATTATTGATTTCTAGCTCCCCATGATCAATGATATGCGTCGGGTTGTGCACGTATCTCCTCAGCTGAGATACATGGAAGACGTCGTGCACCCTGTGCAACTGAGGTGGAAGAGCCAGGTGATAAGCCACCTCTCCTATCCTACTGAGAACCTGAAATGGTCCGATGAAGGGCAGAGTAAACTTTCCACCCTGGGAAAATCTCTGTAATACATGTCGAGGTGAGACCCATAAGAAAACTTGGTCGCCATCCTCGAACTCTAATGGTCTTCACCTCCTATCAGCATAGGACTTCTGTCGGCTCTATGCATTACTCATCCACTTCTGGATGATCTGCACCTTCTCTGTCATAGCCTGGACCATCTCTGGTCCAACGAGTGCTGACTCCCTAGGGTCTGTCTAGCACATAGGTGATCTACAAGGTCGGCCGTACAATGCCTCCTATGGTTCCATCCCGATGGTGGATTGGTAGCTGTTGTTGTACGCAAACTTTACCAAAGGTAGGTGATCCTCCTATCTGCAACCAAAGTCGAGGACACATGCACGGAGCATGTCCTCGAGAGTCTGAATGGTCCTCTCTGTCTAGCCATCCATCAGAGGATGAAAGGCGGTGCTCATTCATTGCTGCGTCCCAAATTCCTTCGGCAACCCCTTCCAAAGCCGGTAAGTAAAATGAGTGTCTCGATCGGAGATGATAGACGATGGCACACCATGAAGTCATACGATCTCCTGAACGTAGAGGCGTCCCAAGCTCTCCACTGATCTCTGCTCTCAGATATGTAAGAAGTGGGCCGACTTGGTGAGTCGGTCTACGATCACCCAGATGGAGTCATGTCCTCTGGATGTATGTGGAAGCCCTGTCACAAAATCCATGGATATCTCGTCCCACTTCCACTTTGGGACTTCTAAGGGAAGTACCAAGCCTGCTGGTACCTGGTGCTCCGCCTTTACTTGCTGGCAGGTGAGGCATCGTGAAACGAACTCTGCCACATCCTTCTTCATACCTGGCCACCGGTGCTATCTTCTGAGATCCTGGTACATCTTCGATACACCTGGATGTACCTCCAATGGGGAAGTGTGAAACTCCCTCAGCACCTCTTCCTGTAATGCAACTGGTACCATGGTATGTCCTCTGAAAATAATGCAGTGCTCTCCTCCTACAGAAAATCCATCAGGTTCCTGTCCTGTGGATATCCATGCACATCGCATCTCACAGTCAACGTCCCCATGTAGTTCCTCTCTGACCCGCTGTAGTAGTGGAGGAGTTACTGTGAGTGACTAAAGAAAGACTTCCCCATCTCTATCCACAAAGGATATCTGCAACGCGGATAGCTACTCTGTCGCATCTCCATGTAGCTGAATGCCTGATCTCCTACTAATAGCATCACCTACTATATTCCCCTTCCCATGAGTATAGACTATCTCAATGTCATAGTCCTGGAGGAACTCGATCCATCACCGTTGTCTCATATTCAGGTCCTTCTGTGAGAAGATGTACCTGAGACTCTGGTGGTCAGAGTAGACTGTAAAGCGCTCGCCCATCAGATAGTGCCACCACATCTTCAAAGTGAAGACCACTACTGCAAACTCCAGGTCATGGGTATCATAGTTCTACTCATGTTTCCTCAACTATCGTGAACCATAAGCGATCATTGCCCACCCCTGCATCAGGACACACCTGAGTCCGGTCCCTGATGCATCGTAGTAAACTACGTACCCTACGCCCTCCTTTAGTAACCTCAAGATGGGTGCATTGGTCAATCTCTATCTCAGATCCTGGAAGCTCTGCTGACATCTATCCGACCACACGAAGGGTTTCCCCTTCTTCATCAAAGCTGAAATTGGTGCTGAAACTCTGGAGAAGTCTGGCACAAATCTCCTATAGTACCCATCCAGACCTAGGAAACTCCGCACCTCCGTCACGCTCCTGGGTGGCTCCCAAGCTAGCATTGCCTCGATCTTTGCAGGATCCACCACAACATCCACCTCAGAGATGACGTGACCTAAGAATTGGACCTCTAAAAGCCAGAACTAACACTTCAAGAGCTTACCATAAATCTAGTGCTCTCGGAGTGTGTCCAGTACAACCCGCAAGTGATAGGCGTGCTCATCCTCAGTAGTCGAGTAAATCAAAATGTCGTCGATGAAGACTATGACAAACCAATCGAGGTAAGGCTGGAAGATCCTGTTCATGAGACTCATAAACACTTCTAGAGCGTTGGTTATTCCAAAAGTCTTAACCAAGAACTCATAGTGGCCATACCAACACCTGAAAGCCGTCTTCTGCACATCCTCATCTTGAACTCTGAGCTGATGATAGCCTGACCTGAGGTCTATCTTCGAGAACCATCATGCTCCCTTGAGCTGATCAAAGAGATCATCTATCCTCGGAAGTGGATACTTGTTCTTCACGGTCACCTAGTTAAGGAGACGGTAGTCGACACAAAATCGCAAGCTCTCATCCACATTCTTGGTGAACAAAATCGGTGAAGACCAGGGTAAAACACTGGGTAGGATAAATCCCTTGCCCTACAAGTCCTCCAGCTGTACCCGCAGCTCACAAAGATCAGCGGGAGCCATCCGATATTCTGGTGTAGATATCAGGGTTTTCCTGGGGTAGAGGTCAATATATAAGTCTACCTCTCTGCGAGGAGGTAGTCCTGGAACGTTGTCAGGAAAAACGTCTGCATACTGATCTACCACAATAGGAAAACTTGGACTCCGCACATCAACTGCTCCTAGGATGAGACTCACCAACTGATGAGTGATCGATTGTCCTCTCCTCTGTTTGAGTCCATCCAGCGCTGCAAAGGCTCCCTTCTCACCGGTGAAGGTGAACATGCTCCCATCGGTGCAGACACACCGCACCTTGCTCCTAATACAGTCGATCAGAGCATGAACTGTAGATAACTAGTCCATGCCGAAGATGATATCGTAAGGCCTCGACGCCACTACAAGAAGATCCCATCCGAATCTATCACCTCCTAGAGTAAGCTCACACTGCCGGCACCAGTTTATAATCATCGAGTCTTCTCCCGTAGGATTCTCTAGCCGTAAGGATCGAGCCAACGGCTTTGTCAAAATCTCCAAGCTCCGAACAAGGGCAGAGGAAATGAAATAATGACTCGCTCTTGTGTCTATAATAACTACAGCAAGGTTGGAGTAGACACATATAGTACCATAAATCATCTCAGGTGCGCCGTGATCGTAAGCCTCCACTGCCTGAAGCTGAGCCTGCCTCTACCCGCTAGCTCCTTTATGGTCGGGGTGGACCTCCTAGTGGTGGTGGTGGTGGTAGAGCCCCGAAGCATCGTCCACAACCTACTGCTCGGCCAGCTCCTCTACCTCATCCACCTCCTCCCTGCAGACCGCCACGGTCGAACCTCTGCCTCTGCCTGGGTGGTCCCTCAACCGTCTGCTGCTCCTCTGCATGGCGGGTCGGGTAGTCATGAGCCATGTGGCCTTACCCACCACATGCATAGCACTATATGCCTCTCATATGACTGACTTTGCTACATGTGCCCCGCACATCCAAACCAGTATCCTTAGGTTTCCCACCTGATAGTCTGGTCTGCTTTGACCTCTGCGACATCTTTCTACTTCCCTCTGCTGAAGACTCTACTACGTGTCGCCCTGTGGTAGGCCTCGCTGCTCGTGTAGGCTCAGCAAGAAATCTCTCCACAAGAAGGGCTTGCTCTAGTACTCCTACTTACGTCGGAATACTGAGGGAGATCATCAAAGACCTGATCACATGCCTTAGTCCCTTTTTGAGGGTCCAGGCCCGGAAGAATGGGTCACGTACCATGTTCGTGGAGTAGCGCGAGAGATCAATAAATCTTGCCGAGTACTGGGCTATTGTCATACTGCCCTACTGCAGCTGTAGTAACCCTTGGATTCACACTGTACAAAGGGTGGCTAGAACGAACTCTGAGCGGAAGAGGCTCTTGAAGTCCGTCGAAAGTAATGATGCCTCATCGTGCACCTAGAGCATCAGGATCCACCATCTACCTGCTGCTGCATGCAGGAGACTCTCTGAAGGGATCACCGTGAGGTCAGCCGGTGTCCCTACTAATCTGAAGACTCGGACAACAGCCTCCAGCCAGTCCTCGGCTTCCTGAGGGTCCGTCTCTCTGCGGAACCTGGGCGGCCTCTGACGCTGAAACTCATGCAGTGCACTCAGGCGACGTGCACTCACAGCTGCTGGGGCTGGTGGCATCGGTGGCTCGGAGGGTAGAGGTACCACTGGTGCCTCCGCTGTAATGGGGCCCTGCACCGAGGCCTCATCGCTCGGCGGGATTCCTTCTCGCACAAAGATCAAAACCCTAGCTGGTTGTCATCGTGGGGCCATCCAGAAAAGAAAAATGTGTGTCACAATTAATACAGTATACCTAGTGAGCTGACACAAAGTAATCACAAATAAAACCTTTGAAACACACATGCAATCAATGTTTTCGTGCATTGAGTCGGAAATCAGAAGTTAGGGTCCTGGTGTACGGATACGTCGGTTGCCGCACCAACACTGTACTCCCTGGACTGATAACCACACTCAATACTCTAAAAATTATTGCTTCACAGAGAAGATTTTATCAGAGTCCTATGTTTTGTGGTAGAGCCGACTCCTCTGATACCAATTTGTCACAACCCGTCCTCGGGGCCCGTGCCGTGACTACCCCAAACCCGCCTTCCATAAGCCAGGGGCTGGAAACTCTCACCCAAGGCATGAATCCCGATAAAAGGGAAGGCATTCCATTTATAAAGAAAAAAAACACAATAGAGTACGCAAGATGAAGTAAACACTAAGTAAACTGAGTACAAAAGTAAGTGCTGGAAAGTAAATGGGCTGGTATACAAACCCAACTGAAAGTACAGTACAACTGAGAAAGAATGTACAACAGCTGAAAAGTAAAGAAGCAACCACCAAGTCGTCCTCCGGAATTCCCACCTAAAGGGTGGGTACAGATGGTCTCCTAAGCTCCTCGAATCCGTCCGTCCACTCCGTGTACGTCCCGCCTGATAGTCAACCTCCAGGTACCGTCCCGCTCCATAAGCCTCAACCACGATCATCGATGACCTTCATCTAAAACCAACACAACCTAGTGTGGGCATAGCCCATGCAGGGGTGAGTATACGATACTCAGTAGGGACCCCGAGAACCCCTAAGGCCTCCTAGAATCGACAAAGGATATACCACAAAGGAAAGATACAAACCCGAAGTATCAACCAACTCTACATAGGTATATGCCCATACATATACCTAAGTCATCAATTCCAGTTCGACTCCAACTCAAGAGTCCTAGTACAACTCAGTCCACCCAGGAAAGCACAACTCAGTCCACACAGGAAAGAAAGACAATCATATCTAAGATAACGATTGAAAGTCAAGACTCATCTCACACAGGTATACTACTTTCGAAGAGGGGTGTAGATGATTAGATGTAGCCTCAGAATCATATCCTCTACTGAACCCATGTAGGATCTAAGTTCGGAAGTCGTCACTACCAAACCCACGTAGGATTCAATTACAGTTACCATCATTATCGAACCCACGTAGGATCAAAGTACAATCGTCATCGCTGTCGAACCAACGGAGGATCCAAGTATAGTCGTCATCACTGCCAATCCCACAGAGGATCCAAGTACAGTCTTCCTCACTGCCAAACCCACGTAGGATCCAAGTACAGTCGTCCTTGCTGCCGAACCCACATTGGATCCAAGTACAGTCGTCCTCGCTGCCGAACCCACATAGGATCCAAGTACAGTCGTCCTCGTCGTCGCAGTCACAGCTAGCTCTAGGGTACCCGCAAACAGCAAACTCGATCTCGGGAGGGTCTGCTCCACGAACCAAGGGGATCGATACATCAACTGTCACAGAGTCCAGATTTGATGTATCACAAAGTTTTGTCTCATCAATAGGAACTCAACGCAATAGACGGCGTGTTAATCGGACGCCCGGTCTGAGAGGTATTGGCTTTTCCGTCCGAGGGTCCCGGTTGGTTTTTAAGCTAAACTAACCCAACCGTAGTCTATATTTGTCCAAAACTCTAATGGAGTAATCCAAAATAACTTTCTCACTAAGAGTAATTCAACCTAATTAATGGTACATCATTCAGAATTCCGGTCGTTAAGTTATAAGTGTTTCCGCTCCAAGGGCCCGGTTGGTTTCGGGTTCGATCCAACCTGACCGAACCCAAAATTTGCCGAACCCTCGAGTTTAATATTCCAAAACGACCATCTCGATCCAAGTATCCCTATACAACTGACGGTGCGTTGATCGGATGTCTGTAGCCCAAGTTATGGGCATTTGAACGAACCAGGTCCGAAAATAGGGGGTTTGGGCCCGGTCCGACCCGGCCCAATACCCCCTTTGTCGGCCCGACCCGGCTGGCGCGGCCCGGCCCGGTGATGGCGGCCCGGCCCGGCCCGGTGATAGCGGCCCGGCCCAGCCCAGCGTGGGTGGCCCAGCTCAGAAGCCGGCTGTGGCATGGCTTTCGGCCGAGCAAGGTGCGAAGGTGGCGCGACCCCCTTTGTTTCAGAAATGGCGGGGCCCTCAGTGGGGTCCGCCCTAGGCATGTCAAAGGGGGGTTTATACACACCCCTGCTACGGGTAACGGCCGACCTTAATTTCCAACCGATAGTGAGCCGCCACGGGACCAGCGGGGGTCCCGCCTCCTGAAGCGTCGGCGGCCGGCATGGCCGGCCTCCCCCTGCTAGACCGTCGTGGCCTAAGGTCGCGACTCTTCCTCTACCGGCCTGACGCAACGGCACCGCGCCCCTCCATCGCGGCCCGCTCCGTCCGTGGCCTCCCTTGGCTTCTTCAGCGTGGCGCGACAGCGCCGCACACCTCTGCCATGTCCCACTCCAGCTGCGGTCCCTTCGGCCTCACCAGAGCAGCGCGACCGCGCCACGCACCACCGTCGCGGCCCACTCCGGTCGCAGTCCTCTTCATTCTCGCGCGGTGCAACGACACCACGCCGCCTTCACCTCAAACATCAATGTTGATCAACAAGAAATCGGGGAGGAGAATCGTCCGTGTTTGTGCGGTCTAATCCCCTCCCATTATTTCGATAATAAGCGGCCAAAGTATACGAGATTATCAACAATAAAACAAGCACAATTTTAATTCATTAAAGTTGAATTTAACCCCTACCTCGAAGGAAGTTCGTGGTTGTCAAGCGCCGCGAATGATGGCGTCGTTTCTGTCGGTGTCGGTGTCTCCTCCCTAGTCGTGAAGGAAGAAGAGGATGGAGAAACCGAGTCGCCGAGTCGACGTTCTTCATCAGAGAGTTGGCGTTCTTCGACAAGAAGATGAACCAATATTCCAAAACTCAAGAGCTCCCTTCCCTTTCTCTTAACACCACAATTTCCAACCAAAATAAAATTAGGCTCTTCCTTATTTTATTTACTCATTCCAAGCATTTAAAATTTTTAAAATCAAACACTTAATTCAATTAATTGTTGAGGTTCAATTAATTAATTAAATTTTTGTTGGAAAGCATTAAATTGAGTGAGTGGGGAGAGGAAGGGTCATCCACTTAAAGGGGAAGTTTAACAAGTTAAGATGAGTTACAAATTTTAAGAGGGGGTTAGATGAGTTTTAAAGAATGTGAAGTGGTGGGGCTTGTGTGGGCCCTACCTCACCAATATCCACACATCGGTAGTTAGGGGCTTGTGGGTCCCACACCAACTACCCCATGTTGGATATAACCACTTGGATAAATAATTAAAATTGTTCCATAATTTTTATTCGATTCATTATTAATACACAATTTTTAACAACTTCTCCTGAGAAAACGCATCTTCGGTAAAGGTCCTCTTAAGCAATTACCGACGCTACGATTTAATCTATGCCTTCATATTTCAATTCTGAGCACCGGTTCAAAAGATATAAAAACCCACTCGTTCGTTCACTAAACGTACCCTAGATAAACTTCATAAAAAATATTCCGGTCACACCGGGCCTCGGAATCAGGTGCCGTCAGAAACTTCATACTTGTAAAATCCCAAAGAATGTAAGAAAAAAATTCCTTGAAATTTACGGTTCTTTACATATAAGTGGTAGAAAACAGTTATAGGTCACACATGACCTATTACACAGTAGTATATGGGAATAAACATGAAACTAAATGAGAGAGTATGTCAAGAACACTCTATTTTAGGGCATGAGACTATGTTTTATAGATAAATAGTGTTAAATATGACACATCTTGAATTTAAAGTGTAACAGAAAGAGAAATGAATTAGAGATGATAGAATGTAGTGATGATCAATTCTAATAGATTTAGTTGTTCAAGAGTCCTTGGATATGTCTTTTAATGGAGTTTGAATATGTTTCATAAAAATTCCTGAAAAAATCAGTTTTAGAAGTCTGGAAAATCCTTCTGCTTTCACTATGAATATATCTAGTTTTCTTCTAAATAATTGTATATCTTTGTATTTATTTTTGGTCCATCATATGAGATTTTATATTTCTATTTCTATGTATATACCATACTTTCATATGCACATGAGAAATATTTTTATGAATATATAGCACTCCACGTCCAATTATCCATTGCATGATAAAAATATAATAATCTAGATCAACATATTGAGAAATAGATGTGTAATGTTCTAAATATTTCATTATGACATCTATGGAGTTATTTAAGAATAATAACTCTAAAATAAATTATATTCTTTCCAATAATAAATTAATAAAATATTTTTTGTTAAATTAATTTTGGATAGTTATGGTAGCTCCTTGGTGGTAGCTTCATTGACAGTAGTTCATCCAAATGGTAGCTCTTTTTGGGGTAATTACTCTGATAGTAGCACCACTTAGTGAGCTAGTGGTCAATTCTCTAAACGATAGCATTATTTGATTGAAGATAATCATGGTGGTAGAAATTCTTAGTGGTAAATCTACCTAATGATAGTTATATCTATGAATTAGTGTTGGATCTAACGAATGGTAACTCCATTGTACTAGTGATAGAACATCTGAAAAGATGGTATCCTCGAGTGATGGTAGTAGTATCTAATGGTAGTTATACTTAGTAGTGATGGTAGCTCTACTCGATGGTAGCACAACTAAGAGGTATACCCTAACGGTCATAGACTTAAACTAGTGGTATAGTTGAGCAATTGTTTCTTCAACTAATAATAACTAATTATAACTAGAAATGGATGGTGATGGTTGATCAAGACTTAGCCAATTTTCAAAATTTATCCAAAAAATGGTTTACTATCACAAAACATTGAATCCATTAGAATAATAATAAAAAATGATTTTTGATAATTAAATTAAGGAGGTTCTTTAAATAATAAAACAATATTTCCCTTTTTAATGATCGTAAATCATGGAATTCATAATCATCTAGAAAATATTTAATGGATGAATAATAGAGGAATAGAAAAATGATATTCTTCTTAACAGTCAAAGTCCATATATGTGATTCATAGTTTTTCATTCATTCCATTCACTTTATCCAATGATATTAAATAAAATACTCGTATGAAATTCCATTCAATACTCCCGCTTTTGGTATTATCAAAAAGAGTAAAACAATAAGAAATTAAACAACATATATAAGTAAAAGAGGTTTGATGTTACATATATCAATGTCAAAATATTACATCACAAATAGGATAAAAATCCGAAAAAACCTATCAAAACCCTTATCAGTGTCTGATGAACCATTTGCAGCCCAAATATAAGAAAGATCCTATAGATCATTTCCTTTGATATTAACAAGAGGTAAAAGATGAGCTTGAGGTGTAAGAGGATGAAACACAATTGAAGATTCCACTTGATTAAGCTACCTTAGGGATTCAACTAGGGTAACTCTAAAAATACTAACCACAATGGATTTAGTCTGAAAAGAGGATGATAAAGTTATAGAAAGGGATTTGGTAAAAGGGATGGAAAGGCGTGGAATGATCATAGTCCTTCTGGTGTATAAAAAGGGTCCCCTCAACTCTAAAAACTAAGTGATCAATCAACCAATATGAAATCCTGGTATAAATTCCACTTAAATGATGCCCCAATCTAGTGGGCCACATGGCCTCAAGTGCACCTCCCCATATGCTAGAGGCGGCCAACTAGCTAGGAGGGACGAGGGTGTGTCTGTGGGGAGACTATATCCTATGGTAAATGAAGAACAATGGTACAATAAATATATAACTAAATAGAATAAACATATAAATAATGGAAAAGAAAGAGGAAGTATGTATAAACAGATGGACTAGTAACCCACCATAGTATAAGAAAAATATAAACATCCAATCACTAAATAATAATCAAAAGGGGTAACTAAATCATATAAAAAATGATGATGTTATGTTTCTTTAAAACAAGGAAAACATGTATACATGGATGCAGGTAGTCAATCATAACATGATATACAAAGGAAGAAAAAGGAAAAAATATATCCAACATACTAAGCTCTAGCCCAGTAATCTTCTTCCAAACTCCCATCCTAATTCATGAAATAAATAAACCATTCACAAGAGGATGCTTCCCCTTATCTACACTTATAAGCATATAGTCTTTCTGGGTACCATCAGTGGCCAAGATAGGGTGTGGGATAAGCTTAGTAGGACACCACAAATAGAATATATAAATATCCATTACACATGTATAACATGGCACTGTGAATATATAATAATTAAAGAAATTATAATAACTAAAAATGGGTAAGCTCTAGTTCCTAAAATAAAACTACACTAACACTACCTTATTCACCCCATTCCAGAATATATTTGACCAAGTATTGAGGGATGCAATTTCCAGTATCACGGTTTTAAGGGACGTTATTCCCAGTATCACAATATTGGGACACCATGCTGAATATAACAATATAGGGTATCCATGATCAGTATCAAAATATAGGGATATTAGGTCCATTATCATAGTAGTAAGGGACATTGTGCCTTATATCACAGTATAGGGACACCATGCCCAGTATCAAAGTATAGGGTTTCCATGCCTAGTATCACAATATAGGGATTTCGTTCCCGATATCACAGTATATGGTCTCCATGCCCGATATCACAATATAGGGACACCATGCCTAGTATCACATTATAAGGATTCCATGCCTAGTATTACACAAATAGAGGATTCTATACCCATAGGTATATATAACATGTACAACCATGATCATGGATATTTACTATAAATGCGGAGGATCAACATCCCATTAATATTTATAGTTGATTAACAATAAAATAGGATTAAAAACTATTTACTTTCACGTTAATAAGGGTGTAACCGTTTTTCCATTTAGTCAGGTGACATGGTTATTCAAATCAAATTGAATTTAATTCATTGTAATTGATAATGGAATTAATTTTGATATGCCACTAAATTCATCCAATATCAATATGATATCATCATTTACTAGTAAAACCAAAGAAACCATAGGGGTTTTTGATATAAATATTTGGAGTCCAATTAGGCATATGGAGGGAACAACCAAATGGATGGCTCACTCTAAGGTGGACGATCTCAATACTCATTGGGTTCTAACAAGTCACTATGATCCATGTAGGACAACCAATTTAATACAGATTCAATTTGGGGGAAACGTGAAGTGAAACTCATGTGTGGAACATATCAGATATTATAAAACATAAAAACTTCAAGGGAGAAATACTAGACCATATACCTCAATCTCTTAGTACTAATACAGATTGAATGAGATGAACAATGATTGAATCTCAGATCGTGCATAAAAGTTATCACTAAACCTATATTTTCTTGAAGGAGAGATCAAAAATGGGAGGATACCACATGTCTCCTAGAGAAATAATAAAATGAGAGGTGGTGTAAAATATATAACAATTTAAGGTAAAACCCATAAATTCACCCAAAATTAATGGGGCACACAGTTTGGCTACATGGTTGGAAACATTGTGCACCAATCGTGCACATGGAACTTCTTTAAGGGGGGACCTTCATGGTTAAGGTATGTGGTTTGAGAAACTATGCACCAACTATGTTGGTTGCTCTGATAGACACTATAGGGGTCCACACATGGGCATGCCACCCTAGGTGATTGGTTAGGGAAAAGTTGTTTGTCTTGTTAGGGCCCTTTGTCCTTCCCTTTCACGGTCAGGGAAACTATGTAGATTGTCTCACATGATTTCTTATGACCATTTTCCCAGTGCATTTTTTCAACTGGTAAGGGTTCCAAGCTCGTTATACTCCCCAAACACCCCTGTATCCTATGTTAACTTATTAGACATCCATATTAGGTCCAAAATAAATAATTATACCAAAAATTGAAGGATATGTACCTCAAGAAAGACATGGGATCTTACAGTATTTCCCCTAAAAGGAACTCATCACCTAGTTCATCCTCCAAGGGTGGTAGAATGTTGTTTCAGAATAACTTTAGCCACCAAGTATATATGTTGGCCTCCCACTCCCAAGTATCGTGATGTACCGAGTTGTTTTGACATAGCATCGGTACTAAAGGGATATGTTGGCCTTGGAAAACCTTCATGATCTGATAAAAAATGTGTATAGGATACTCCACAAAAGAAGCATCAACAACAAGCTCAACATACTCATGATCAAAAGTATGAGATGGGTCATCATGATAATGGTGAAGGTGTATAATGCAGAAGACTTAATGCATGGAATGGTACCTCTGAGGTAATAACAACTGATGGGCGACTAGCCTAACTCTCTACATGATTTCAAACAGCCCAAAAATCATGGAAACAACTTATATTTTCTCTGTATCTATCTTTTCCCAAGTCTAGGTAATACCCATAAGAAAACACGATCCCAGACCTCAAACTTTAGAGGTTGTTGATGGTGATCGGCATAAGATTTATATCTATACTAAGAAGTATACATATGCTTCTTGCTTAGATAAACCTACTCTAAAGTCTCCTGAATGTTATGAGGACCCAGTGGTGTTGCCTATCCTACCTCTAACCAGTATAGGGGTGAACGAAACAACCTACTGTATATAGCCTCATAAGGATCCATCAGAATTGTCTCTTGATATCTATTATTATGGGAAAACTTGATGAGAATGATATTCCTCTACCAAGATCCATGGAAATAAAGGACACATTCTTGGTGTTTTTCCTCGAACAACTGTATAGTATATTTCAACTAGGAATCAATATAAGGGTGACAATTTGTGCTCAGAATCCCATGTGTTCCCATATATCTCTGAAACCCCTACCAAAAACTTGATTTGAAATGAGTATCCCTATTTGAGATGATAGTATGAGGTACCCCATGTAGCCATATGATCTCATGGACATATAGTCTTCCCAACTCATCAATGAATAAATTCTCCCAAATATAAAGTGGGATAATTTCATCAATTAATCTACAACCACCCAAACTATGTCACTACGTAGAGGTGACCTCGTTAATTCGATGAAAAAATCCATCAAAACATCCTCCAATTTCCATTTCGAGATAGGTAATGGCTATAACAAGCTAGAAGGTCATTGTTTCTCTACATTCACCTACTAACTGGTAAAAAACCTCATGATAAAACCAATTATCTAAAATTTCATCCCTAGCCACCAATAGTTTCGATGCATATCAGGACACATCTTGGATATACCAAGGTGAACTGCCCACTATAAATCATGCGACTCATGCATAAACTCCTCTATAATATCTATGGGAACCCAGATATACCCATGTATATGTATGATGTTTTCATCATCGATAGTCCAATCTGAATTTGGTCCCTCACTAGAAATACCATCACACAGGACCAATCCATCAGGATTCAAAAACAACCTCATCTTAACCTTCTCCAGAAGTGAACAAGTCATTGAAATTGATACAAGTACAGACAATCTTGTACAATCATGAAACTCTCTGTGAATCTCATAAAATAGATCCATAAGGTTATATTCACTACTAGCCTCTTAAACTCTCTATATCTGAGTCCTCTTTCTTATTGCATCGATAAAAACATTTCCCTTCCTAGGTGTATTCGTTAGTACGGATTCAAAGGACTATAGATATTTAACCCACATTCACTGCCTAAGATTCAAGTATCCCTGAGTGAAAATATACCTAATTATCTTGTGTTATATAAACACAACAAAATTCTCTCCTAGTAGGTAATACCTCCAACAATTCAAGTCATTTAAAATAGATTCCAACTCGAGATCATGGTTTGGGTATTTATTCTCATGAGGCCTTAGTTGCCACAACCCATACGCAATGCCTCGGTATTCCTACATCAAAACTGCTCATATCCCGATACCTGATGCATCAAAATACAACATATGGATCACACCCATATCTAAAAGTATCGATATCAGCACTGAATTCAATATCCCTTTCTTCTCCTGAAAGGCTGTCATGTATGATTCAGACCATATAAACTTCACACCCTTATTGGTCAACTCGTAAGAGGTGATGATAATAATGATAATTCATGTATGTAGTGAATATAGTAACCAGATAGCCCCAAGAAACACTTTTTTTAAATATTTTCATGGGATTCTCCCAGGTAACCCCATATCTCACCTTCTCTAGGTCAACTAAAACTCCTACCTCAGAGATAATATAACCCAATAAGTGAACCTTGTCGATCTAGAAATGAAATTTAACAAGCTTATCATATAGCTGGTGATCTATCAATGTATTCAAAATGATCTCAAGATGAGTGGAAGGTTTTCTTAAAATTTGAGAATACAGCAAGATTTTATTTATGAAGACCACCATGAAGGAATCTAGATAGGGATGGAAAAACATATTCATTAGAGCTATGAAGACGGTATATGCGTTTGTGAGGCCGAACGGAATAACATGATACTAAATTAATTCATACCAACTATGGAAAGCCATGTGTGGAATATCTAAAGGTCTTACTCAAATGTGATGATAGCCTGGTATTAGGTTGATGTTCAAGAATATACTCACTCCATAGAGGTGGTTTAAAATATCATCAATTTGAGGTAAAGGATACCGGTTTTTCACTTTATGACTGTTCAACTTTTTATAATCCACTCAAATCTCAAGGGATCTATCCACCATCTTAATGAAAATGATCGGTGAACCCTCGAAAGAAGTATTGGGTTGTGTAAAAACATTGGATTTTAAATGTTACATCTGCCTCTTGACCATATAAAACTCCATAGTATCAATCATATAAGTAGGAATGGATGTTAGTGAAGCTCCATGCACTATCTCAATAGTAAAATATACCTCTCTCAAGAGGTAGTCCTGAAAAGTATTCCGGAAAGACATCAGTAACTTAATCGACTTTAGGAGTTAACTCGGTCTGTTGTAATCCCTAATCATTCATAAAAGTTCTAGATTTATTAATGGTCACTCCACCTAGCTCAAGATGCTCTGGTCCATCTCTACCTTCCTGGACATCCCACTCACCCTTGTGAATATAAGTACTACCCTCTAGTGATGTAAATAACATCCTCTAAGGATAAAAATCATGTAATATCCCAGGTACTATTAGAATAATTTACATTCATATTTAGTATTATTTTTGAATTAAATAGTTAAATTCATTATGTTATATAATTCTTAAAATATAAAATTTCTTTCAAAGTAAATGATTTTATTAAACTAATTTCTTATATTATTATATATAAATGATTAGTTACCAAATTATATAAATTTAATTAGAAAAAACTAATTTCATTTGTGAATTCACCATGTTAAAATTATCTTAGTATTAATTTTATAGAATTTTCTAAAAAAATATGTTTTGTGAATAGTAAAAAAATATATTGTTTTTTTAAAACAATTTCTTTTATGACATCGCAAATGAATATTCTTTATATAAAACTTATTAAACTTATGGAATTACTAAATTATGAAATTATAATATAAATTTTGTAAAAAAATATTTCAGAAAATGTAAGTTAAAATTTATTTCATGATAAGTATAAAAAATCATTGTCAGTGCCAATGCAGTGCCTGCACAACGTTGGCAAAGTCAAATTTAGTTCCTTATAGATAATAATTTAATACTAAAAAAAATCATGACTCATTTATTAATTATTATGTATTATTGATCTTTATGTTTTATATTTTAAAATTTTAGAGTTATATAACATGAATCTTATCTAAGTGTCTATGTAATACTTGCACAATGAAAGAAAAGTTAAATTAACAAATTAAAGAAGTTTTCTTGACATGGATATGATTAAATATACATAATTAATGAATCAAAATTATTATATGTAACCTAATTAATTTTTTTTAGTATAGTAATATATTTTTATTTTTTATTTTTGAAACAATTACCTTTATTGCTTATACAGCACTGATGCATTTCTTGTGAAAGCAGAAGAGAAATCAATAAAATGATTTTAATTACAAATATAAGAACTATTGAATGACCCAAAAACTTGTATAAATATTTTTGATTTGTTATATATCAAACATTTTTGTCCAAGGGTCGAATTAATGACCATTTTAAGCCACATATATATGATTAAGACACTTTATAATATTTTATTTAAAAGCAAGTCAAGTTGTTCACACTATAGTTTTTAATTTGTATAATATTTTAATATATGGTTTTCAAAAAGTGTTTTTCAAAAAATAGTAATTTTAAATATGAGATATTTATTTTTTTTCATTAAAATTTATTTTTAATTTTTAGGCAACAAATAAGTACCTTAAATGCTTTCATAACTATGATACAGTAATTATTAATTTAACAGAGAATTAAATAAATGATATTAAAAATATTAAAATAAATATAATTTGAAAATGTTAATGTAATTTATAAATTATATAGATTAACTTTATATTTATAGTGTTTAATAAAAAAATTTAATTTGAGACTTTATTCCTTTTTTTAAATTCATAGTAAGAAATACTGTTTAATTTGACAAAAATTATTTTTCCTAAATAAAATATTTTTATTTAATTATTAAAAAATCAAAGAATTATTTAATAAGAAAAAAATATATTATTATTATTTAAATGTGATATCTTGTGATCTTTTTTCCTTTTAGAAGTATTTAACCCTATATTTGACTTATTATATTTTAATATTTTAAATAATTCCTAAATTTTCCCTCACCTTAATTATAAAAAGTAGCTCATTATTTCACTTAATTTCATCACCAAAATCCATATTTCTCACCAATACTCTATCAAATTATCTTATCCACATTCTTATACACAATCTAGAGGTCTTATTATAGGAATAATTCTATATTTGGTGGTCTTTAGGTGTTAATCAAATCAATTTTCTAGAGGCGATGAAGATAAAGAAACTTATGTGATGATTATGACTCAAAGTAAGGGGAATTTTTGAAAGAGTTATTTTTATTATATAATATCATATTTTCAATTAAAATATTTTATTTTAATTTATGACTATAGATATGGTCATCTTCTATAATTGTAACTGGAAATTTTCGCATTTTATACAAGATTTTGTTTTAATTTCAAAGCCTTTATGTTCATGTCTTTAAAATGTGACTAGTTCTTTTATAGAAAATGGATTTCCCCTAAAAAAATTTATATTAGAGGTTATTAAATTATTTTCTTCAATGAAAATAATTTATATATGGTTTATTATTTTTCTTATGTTATGACTAAGAAAGGCAAGACCATTTAAAATGTTTTCTTAAATTATGGCACTAGTGTATCAAATGATTTAGTATGGTATGGAGAGTAAACCCATGACCAACAGGGGATGTTTTCCCACATGTGACATAGCTAAATGGACTTGTGGTTTTCTTATGGTCTTTTTAGTATCATGATTAATCCATAAATAATATTATTTTCAAATGAATTATGTTTTTGAATATATATGCACTTCAATGTAATATACACTATTTATGAATATTTAGAAAAACAAATCAATGTATGTAAAACTCTGTTCTATGTACTATTTTTATCAAGGGATTTATTTGATAAATTTTTTCAATGAAATTATAGTTTTCAAAGAAAATAATTTCCAAATTATTTTTGAAACCCATTTACTAGTAAAATCAATGCCCACCTTATGTTTTAACTTTTTTTCACTAGTTCAGTAGAATTTAAATTTGGTGTGTATTTCTTATAAAGAGATAGACCACATGAAGAAATTTGATTAAATTTTTTGTAAAAATTTGTTAAATTATAATGTATTTGTCTAATTCTCCAAAACCTATATTGGAAAAGGTCCTCGATTGTATAAATCATTGTGTATTTTTCAGTTCTCTTTTATAAAAAAATACATAGTATGTTTTTAGAACTAAATCTAGAAGCATGAGTTTGGGGCTTCAAAAATCCACATAGGCATGATGGGGAACCATCCATTTAATCCTAATAATGACATAAAATCCTATCATCTCAAGGAATAAGAGTAACTATAAGAAACAACAACCACCTACCTCATGATGGGAGTCTCTGTATTGTCGTACAGTCTTTGATCTGATCCCCAAAGAGAGTGTCAAGTGTCATAACACTACTAAAAAACTGAACATAAAGCATAAGTATTTTAAAAACATGTAAAAATATTAAATAATATGATGATCCTATATTTAATAAGTTAGAAATGATTTTAAAGTATACTAGGATTGTGCCTCAAATAGTAGACAACACGACACCCTTCTCCTCTATTATAGGTTAGACTAAATATATATGTCCTAATTCCCAACCATGTGTTGCACCATTATTTCCTAGAGTGGTTCCTCTCTCCCAGAGCTATGTTTCAGAAGATTGGATAACAAAACCATGACCACATACCCATCCTATACATCCAGTAGTACTCCAGCTAACTACCTGATGAGGTGCTATTAATCCTACTCTTAAAGGTATAGCTAGAAAGAATCCTATCCAACTCAGCATTGATGTGAAGGTACTTAAGAAACATTGTAGATTACCCAATATACCACAAACTTGGCACTCAAAGGTGTATCTGGGACACCGGTTGCTTCTATGCCCTGGCTTCCCACACTAAATAGTAGAAGCATACCAATAATAAAAAATACAGAAGAAGCACGTATAATAAACTAGAATAATAACCTGTCATAACTAAAGAAAAATATAAACATCCAAGAAATAAATATATATATATATATATATATTATAGGTACATAAGGGAACAATTACAATGAAACATATAAATGAAACACACACAACCCGAATGGCCATGTCATATCCCCCCAAGGGAAAACCCACCCAATTTAATGGCCAGAAGGCCTTGTGGACATGAAGTCCATTACAAATATTGTATCCATGGTTCCCAACACCTGCATCTATTTTTTTCTAGTCGTGGATAATGCCTACCCACCTGAGGATTCATCCGGCTGTTGTGTTGCATATCCTCTCGCACCATCTCCATGCTCACACCACCACCGAGAGACCAACTCCTGGGTTGCCGCATGCCAACCCACATCTAGGTGAAAATATAATCTAAATTCCTTACTTCCCAGATTTGAACCCATGTTTATGATGCAGGATTACATGGTTGTTATTACCACTAGGCTACAACACCTACATAAAATTCAAAGAAATAAATAATAATAAAATAATCATCTAATCGTATACAAAAGATGATAATGTCATGTTTCTATAAGATAAGGAAAACATGTATGCATGGTAGCAAGAAGTAAAGTATAACATGATATACAAAGGAACAAAAATGAAAAATATATCTAAGCATACCAAGCTCTGTCCTAGTCATATACTTCTAAGTTTCCATCATAATTCATGCAAGAATTCATGCATTTGTAAGAGGAAACTTCCCCAAATATAAACCTAAAAGCATGTAGGATTCCTAGGTACCATCGACATCCCGGATATGGTGTGAGATAATCAAAGTAAGACACCACCAATGACATATATAAATATTCAATCAGTGTGTATATCATGGAAGTGTGATGATATAATAATGAAAGCTGTAATAATAGCTTTAAATGGTTAAACACTTGTTCTTAAAGAAAAACCACATTGACACTACTTTCTTCGACCTATATCAAGATATCTTTGAACAAGTATTAAATGAAACAATGCCTAGTATCATAGTAGTAAGGGACTTCATGACCAGTATCACAATTTTGGGATGCCATACCCAGTATCATAGTATAGTGTCACCATGAAAAGTATCATAATGTAAGTATGGAATGCCCAGTATCATAGTACTATGTGATTCCATGCCCAGTATTATATTATAGGGACTCTATTCCTAGTATCACAGTATAGGTTTACCATACTCGGTATCACAAT
Organism: Viscum album; assembly: GCA_963277665.1. Classification (NCBI taxonomy): domain Eukaryota; kingdom Viridiplantae; phylum Streptophyta; class Magnoliopsida; order Santalales; family Viscaceae; genus Viscum; species Viscum album. The sequence goes on along the minus strand of OY728155.1, from coordinate 1,542,418,182 downwards.
ATAAGGACTCTATGCGAAATATCATAGTATACAGTCACCATTCTCGGTATCATAATATAGGGGTGCCAGGAATGTAATATAGTATAGATATGTAATGCTCAGTATTATAGAAATAGGGGCCAATAGGCCCATAGGTATATATAATATGCACAAGGGTCATCATACCCATTTACCATAATTATCTAGGGTCTCCATGCCCATTAATATTCACTGTTGATTAACATTAAAATAATCTTTAGAACTATTTTCTATCATTTGAAAAAGGGTGTAACCATTATTCCATATAGTCCAGATATGTGGTCGTACCACTTACATTCAATTCAATTCCCTATAATTAATAAGGAAATTTAACTGTGTTATTCCACTACATTCAACCACTATAAAAATTATATCATCATTTACAAGTAAGAAAAACACACCATAGGTGTTTTTTCTATAACACCTTGGAGGAAAATTATGCATATAGAGGGCACACCCAAATGGTTGGCTCACTATGAGGTGGAAGATATCAATACTCTTTGGTTTCTAACAAGTCATTATGTTCCAAGGATGGACAATTTAAGATAGATTCAATGTGTGGTGAAACCAACATGTGACACATATCACATATTATAAAACATCAAGAGTTCAGGGGAGGAATACTAGACCACCTACCTTAAGCTTGTATTACTCTCCTTGTCTAGAATCAACACTTTGTTTGTCCCATATTGAGATAAAATTGATGAAAAGATGAATGCCACAAAAATAGGGCATAAGAGTTGGCATCAAGATAGCATCATTGAGGGAAAGACAAACAATGAAATAAGACAAAGGATTAAAGAACACATAGGAACTAATCCAATGAGATACGTGGAGATTGAATCCAATCCTGGATGAAGAAGTTATCACTGAACATAGATTTTCTTGGAGGAGAGATCAAAAATGGGAGGAAACCTCATGTTCGGTAAAGAAATAAGAAAATTATAGGTTGGGTAAAAGGTATAATAATATATGAAAAACCCCATAAATTCACCCAAAACTAAGGGGCACATGGTTTGAATGCACGGTTAGTCAAACCATGTCCCAACCATGAACATGGAACTACATTAAGGGGGTTGTATGGTTAGATCTCATAATTTGAGAAACTATGTGCCGACTATTCCAGTGGCTCTAGTAAAATCTATAGAGGTCCACACAAAGCTTTTTAGCCCTAGGAACATGGTTAGGGAAAACTATGTTCTCTTATTGGGCCCTCAATCCATACCATGAATGGTTTGGGAAACCATGAAGACAGACTCACTTGGTTTCTTCTAACTGTGTGGCCAATGCATTTTTTTCACCAATCAAGGATCAAAACTATGTACAATCATTAGAAACCGACATATCCTTTGTTAACTTATTTTGCATCCATATTAGTTCTAAAAAATTAATTAGACTGAAAATTAAAGGATCTTCACATCAAGAATGACCTGGTATTTTACAACAAATGTGCTCTATTTCCTTGAAGAATTCGGCCTTCTTTTCCATGAACATATTGAGCAGGGGATCCAAGGTCTTCAACTAGGTCACATTCTCCTTAAAATCCATATTCATAGGAGTAATTCTAAAATTCTCAGACAAGAACATAAAATGAGTGTTAATATCATGCTTTGTATAAATCCTTGAGAGATAATACTTAATAGCTTTAGTTAAATCTCTCTATCACTCATAGAATAATTTTACAATTCTCTAACAAACATATAAATGGGTTAACCATGAGAGTTGATCTATAAAAGATCATATTGATGAGAATTAGAGAGATAACCCTACACAACATGCATCTCTTCTATGAAAATGGATCAGATTGGATTAATATCCACTAAAGCAAGATCATAAATAATCAGAGCTTTGCAATATGAATCTCCAAGGGTAGAGAAAGACTCTAGTCTCTCCAAAAGAGATAACTCACTCCTAGAAAAACTATCATTCATATCCTTTGTATTTTTCTAAATAGAATCCATCTACTCTACCAACCATTTATTATCTATTTATAAACATTCCATTTTTTAATAAAATTATGGGTTGGATATGATAAATGACTAAAGTGACTATCATCCTTATATCAGCTTCACCATGTTTAGTTTCCTTAATTGAAGAAGACCGAATAATCCCACTAATATCTGGTAAAAACACTCCTTAAAGGCATCTAGATCATATTTTTTCAAATAATTTGAATGAGGAGAAAAATGGGGAGGATTATTCCTCGCCTGACTAGTAATATAAACATCCTTAAGTCAAGTCTATATAACATGTACCTTATAAGAAAAAGGTTCCAAAAGATCTTCAGCATCAATCCCCTCTAAAATTTATCCCTTGGGATCTCTCTACTCAATAGAAATGGTAGGACTATTATGCTATGGTGGACTACCCTAATCAATATCATCATTATTATTTGATTCATATTATCCCAACCCAAGCTTGGTAGATTCTGTGGATTTTTCCCCTTAGATAGTGCTCCATCCTCATCTATTTCTGATATCTCTAGATAAATATATCTTATAAAATCATGGAACCCTGATGTAGTTGGATCAAATCTATTAGTATATCTGAAAAAAGATAATTCATAAGAATATATACAATTCCACTCTCCATTGTATGATCATCAAGAATCAGGAATAGTTTCATAAAGTTGAGACTACTCATCCTCATCACCTCTATCAACATCATATTCAAAATTAGCTAAAATAATTACCACATCCTCAGGAGTCTCTGAATATAATCTCTTAACCTGATCACCATTAGAAACTTTAGTCTCTTCTATCTCAACATATTCTCTCAACAAACACTCTCTAGTTGGAAGTAAATAGGTGTACTAGAATATCTATATGAAACATTAGGTAACTTATCCACATTTGTGTCATTTCCCACTTCCATTGAAACTGCCATTGATTTATCTTCCTTGAAAGAAAATTCTTCCACTTCAACCTTAAATTTTTCATCATAGGTGTAATCTAATACCTCATCTTTATCTAATACAGATTCAACTATATCTCTCAGTCTATAGGGATTATTACCTTGGTTAAACATTTCATAAATTTTATCATTATCTATGTCCCACTTTTTCAATAAATGGTTCCTATTTACTCATCCATTTGTAGTTTACCTAAATTAGGAATAAAATACCATATATAGGAACTTTGTATTATTCTTCAGGTAAAATACCTCTTTCTTCCAATATATTAGAGATCAACTTAGGGTTAGATAAGAGTTTGACCAAGAAGTGGGATTATTTAAATCCTTCATATAAACCATCATATATCAATAGAAATTAATCTTATCTCCTCTTTTCATATTAAATAAGAAAAATAAATACTAATATGTCATTATTCTAAAATATCCCTTCCTGAGACATATAATATTGTGTATAAACTTAAACATAAAATGAAATTCTTTATCAATCTCTACAATCATAGGCCTTCTGACAGTGGCATTCACATTCAACTCCAACAAGGAATCCTCAAATAAAAAAATCACGATTAGTAGGGAGATAAAATTGACATCCCTAAAATATACCTTAGTGAGGAACCTTCAAACATATTTCTCAAAACATCAAAGAAAATAAAAGTTGTTTTCTATATATCATAGTCTTTATACCATCTTTTTCCTCTCAAAATGCATACTCTTGAAACTTATAGTGCTCATGAACCAACCTAGGGTAGAATGGTTGATCTTTCCTTGAGATCCATTAGTACTATCCCTCATCCTAGATAGCCTTCCCCACAAGTGAATTTCTCAAATACAAACACATGAAATCGATATCATTCTTGGTGAAAATAGCTCAAAGTGAAATATGGGGATTCTTTGGTTCTATAATAGGCCAATTTGATTCTCCATTTAATTTCTTTGAGGGAAATGACTCAATAAGTGATCCACCAAGATGCTTCACTTGAAACATTTTCACACTGGTTTAAGGGATAAATGAGGAATATAGAATATAATTTCTCAAGAGATATAGAGAGAGAAATGGTTCAAAGGAGGCATGTGAGATATGGTTCTCAAAATATAATTTTAAGTAATATTTTATCATTTTGGTATTCAGAATCATAGAATAAATAAATATAATATGAATAATAAAAATAATTAAAATCAATAATAATTTTTAATTATAGATGATATGAATTTTGTTATTAAGAAAGGTATGTCCTAATAGTAAATTATTATGGTAGCATACAAAATCGTAGTAGTGTGTTATAGTAATATGTCATAGTAGCATCTGGATGGTATCTTATAAATGGTAGTATGAAACGGTCAATCATCATGATTTCATAAATAATAGTGGATACCAATGGTAGATTGTCCACAGTAGATGAAAATGGTGGATTATATATAGTTGATTCCAACAACAGATCATCCATGGAAGTTATGGCCTTTTTGTTTTTCTCTACTAGGACCAGGATAAATTTAAAAATAAAAGACTAACAAAAACATATAATTCTATTTTTATGTCTAATATAGCTCAATATCTCTAAATTCAATGGTTTTGTGAATATTTTAGCAAGATGATGTTCAATTCCAATGAATTCAAGTGTTATATGGCCCTTTTGAAAATGATATCTCAAAAATTGTTTTCTTGTATTTATTTTTCTTTCCTAGAGTGAGACACAAAATTGTTATAAATTTTTGTAACACTTATATTATCACAATTTATAGGGAAATTTTGAAATTCATATCCATAATCTAGTAATGTGTGTTTCATCTATAGAATAAGTGCACAAAAACTACTTGAAACTATGTACTCTGCTTTAGAAGTTGATAATGAAACATAATTATATTTCATACTATTCCATGAAGCTGGAGACTTTCACAAAATTGATATGTTCTAAAGGTTCTTTTTTATCTAACTTACAACCACAAAAATAAACATCTGAATAACTAACTAGATCAATTTCTTTTCCTCTAGAATGGAACAATCCTAAATTGGTAGACTTTTGATGTATTTTAATATTACTTTCACAGTAAGTAAAGGTGACTCATTTGGGTTTTATTTAAAATGTACACACATATATACAATAAAAATTATATGAAACTAATCAGAAGTTAAGTATAGTAAGCTTTGAATCCTAATTATATATCTTTTTTGATCGACAAGTTTACAAGTTTCATCAAGATCCAATTTACAACTTGTACACATGGGGGTATCACTACCTTTAGTACTAGACATTTCAAAATGTTTTGAAATATATTTATTGTACTTTCATTGATTTAATATGATTCTATATTTATTTTAAAATATATGAAAACCAAGAAAGAATTTATGTTCATCCATAAAACTCATTTTAAATTCACTTTGTATAATTTTTCAAATTTCAATACAAAAAGGCTTTCTTGAAGATACAAAAATAATATCATCAACGTATATTCATAAAAACAGAAAATCTTTTGAAATTATTTTAATAAATAATATAGGGCTAGTTATTCCTTTTAGTAAAATCTATTGAAATAAAAAATGAGTTGATCTTATCATACCAAGATTTGGGATATTTTTTAAAACCATATAAATATTTTTATAAGTTAAAAACATGATTTGTAAAGTGACGGTTTTGATATACAGGTGATTTTTTAACCAAAAAAATCCTCAAATATAGAACCATTTAATAATTAACTCTTAAAATCTATTTGATATAATTTGTTATTAAAATGTGCTGGAAATGAAAGCATCATTCTTATAGATTAAATTCAAGCTACTAGAGTAAAGGATTCCTCATATTCAATACCTTCTTATTGAGTATATCCTTGTTCAACTAGTCTTTCTTTATTTTTAATTATTTTTCCTGACTTAGAAACCTTTTTTCTAAACACCCATTTAGTGTCAATGGTTAAGTATTCTTTCGGTCTTTCAACAAGTTACCAAACTTTATTTATTTCAAACTGATTTAACCTTTCTTCCATTTCCATTACCCAGAATTAATCATTGATTACTTCTTTGATGTTCTTGGGTTCAAGTTGTGAGAAAAATAACTTTATGTTCAAATTGGTTTCTAAGATAATCCCTAGTCTATGTTCCTTTATCTTGGTCACCAAAAACAACATCTATGTGATGATTTTTATGATTCAAAACAGTTCTAGAAATAGAAGTATTTGATGTTTCATTTTCATCTATAGGTTTAGATTCAAGTTGTTCCTTAGAACTGGGAGATTAATGTACAGGATGTCTCGAAGAATTGTAACTAGTTTTATCATTAATGTCTATATTGGAAAGATAATTCTTATGATTTTCAAAAGATATCTTAGGTTCATGTGGATTTGTTTCAGCAAACATGACATGTACATATTCTTTAACAATATTATTCCTTTTATTAAATACCCTATATGATTTACTTGTTATAGAATATATAAGAAAAATTCCTTCCTCACATTTGGATTCAAATTTGTATAAATATAACTTTGAATTGTGTACATAGAGTTTATAACCAAAAACTCATAAATAATTAACTTTTGGTTTTGTACCATTCCATAATTCACACGAGGTTTTATTTAAAAGAGGTCTAATTAGAATTCTATTAATTATATAGAATTCTATGGTTATATATTTTTTCAAAAAATAAATTGGTAAATCACACTCATTGATCATAGTATGGGAAATCACTTGAAGGGTTTTATTTCTTATTTCTACTACACCATTCTATTGTGTGTTCCTATTAGAAAAACTTTTATTATTGCAACCATATTTTGAAAACAATGATTCAAACTCACACCCATAATCACTTCTTAAAGTCTTATTTCTAATTCCACTAATATTTTTTACAAATTTAGTATATTTATAGAAATAGGAAAGAGCTTCACTTTTATGAGCTAGGAAAAACACCCATGTATATCTTAAATAATTCTCCACTATAACATAGGCATAATTTTTTCCTGCTAAACTAGAAACTCAAGAGGATTCAAAAAAAATCCTTGTGAACCAACTCTAAATGTTGAAAAGGTAAAACATATTTCTTTGGTTTGAAATAAATTTTATGATGATTTCTCTATTGACATGGATTGCAGACTTTGTCGCTTCGTAATTATAGTTTAGGTAAATCCTTGACTAAACATTTCCTATTAATATTTCTAATAGATATTATATTATAATGTTGTAGTCTCCAATTCCAAATCAAATATTATTTTTGAAAGGCACTGAAACATGAAATATTATGAGAAAATAAAGATTTCAAATCAACATAATAAAAATTATCATTTTTAATAGCAATAAAAAATAAATCATGTTTGGAATAAAATAATTTACAATCATTTTTTTGAACCTAACATGGTAACCTTCATCACTAAATCATGAAATACAAAGAATGTTATATTTTAATCCATCTATAAATAATACATTATAAAGTAAAATAGTACCAGAGTTACCAATTTAACCAAGCCCAATAATTTTTCTGTTGATATTATCACCAATGGTGACATGTATACTGTCCACTTTGATTAGGTTCTCAATGCTCAAGTAGTCCCTAGTCATATATCTCAAACATCCTCTATCTAGATACTATAAATTATCACCGGAAAATTTCAAGTAGGTTTCCTACAACATATATTTAATCCAAAAATGATTTTGGTACCCATATTTTCTTGGTTCTGGAGATGTTAATAATAATATATTTAGGAATCCAAATTTTTTTACTATAAACCTATAAGAAGAACTTATACTTTTAGAAATAAAAACTTTATTAGGTATAGTGGAATAAGAACCATTAAAAGAACTAGATGAACTATATATAGGTACAAATATGTTCTTATATATTTTCTTCTACCCATGTTAGTAACCAATCCCTGTAGTATATTTAGGAGTAGTTATTTACTAGCAATCTGGTTTAGACTATTTCTTCCATTAGTAAATCCCTCCATATATTTCATTAATTACTCTTTAGAAAATTTCAATTCATTATTTTCCTTAAGTAGTAAAGAATTATTATCATTTTTTATGGTAATATTATTTTTAATGTGACCAGACATAACATGATTTCCCTTTTAAATTTTATATTTATCCTTAATTTAATTAAATATCTCTTATATCATATTACAGTATTCAAATAGATCATCACTAGACATATTTTCTACATCATTTTCAGTTTCAAAAGGAATAGAAGTATGTACTCTAGATTCCACAGAATCATTAAATAACTCAGATTTTTTTCATAAAACACATATTGTCCCTATATTTTTTGTCTTCTCTACAAGAATCTATGTCACTTGACCTGTCCTTAGAGGAACTCCAAGTGTATTTCATATATTTTTTATATTTTTTCCATTTTCCTCATGATTTTTATTATATTACAATAGACAGTGTACTGATTTGATGTTTCCTTTTCTTTTACACACATAGTAGGTTATTTCATTTATGGAATCATCCTTTTTATATTATTTTCACTAATTTCCTTTTCTGTAATACTTACCTCCACGGTTCAATTTCTTAAAAAATTTCTTATTCATGTAGAATTTATTAAAATTTATGGATAATTAATTCATTTCTTCATCACTATTAGATAGTGATTCTTCATCACTGGAGATTTTAAATTTGATCTTGTCTTTTAGTTTTGAGTTAGAATTGTTGAAGGATACTCACTTTCTTTTAGGTTCATCATCTTCTTCCTTGTTCAATTATTGTCCATATTCATACATTATCAGTTTTCCATTCAATTCATTCATTATTAACTTACTAATATCACATGATTCACAGATGGAAACTAAGGTTCCTCTCTATCCGTCTAGTAGACATCTTATAATTCTCATTTCTTGATCCTTTTCAGCAATTTCCTTTCTAAGTGCATGCTTCGTGTTGACTATTTCATTAAACCTATGATACATGTTAGAAATGGATTCATTAGGATTCATCTTAAAATTTTCATATTTAATAGTATATGTATTAAAATGCATTTCCTTAAAAGTGGAAGTTCCTTCATGATAAACAGCTAGTGTGTAACAACCTCAAATCAGTGTTCCCTCAAATGACCTATTCGGTTGGCTATATGACCTTAGGTACACCGCCCCATACGATAGTGGCTACTAACTAGTAGTGAGGGTGTACAAAATATAGTGTGGAGACTATAGTCTCTGGAAAATATTTATAATGAGATCGAAAAAAATAGAATATTAGCGAAAACAAAAAAAAAAGTATGAACAGTTAAACAGGAAACCAAATATGAGAAGGTAAAAACTAAACAAATCCAAATAATAATAGAACAGTGTAATTAAAAGATGAATATAACTGAATTGAGTTATGAAATTCGTACATATAAAACAAAATGTAGACTCAAATAAATACTACAAATCCCTTGTTCTTAATCCCCATGTCGGTCTCATATCCAAACTCCCACCCATACAGTAAGCTAAAAATCAACAATAGTGTCCCTTATCCTAGTCCAAACCTACAACCAATAAATCTGTTTGGGTAAGAAATGGGTGCATGTCCAAGCTTTGATTACAAATCATTGGGTCAACAAAACCAAGTCTAAAATTCCATTTTGAGAAATATAGTAATTTTAATAAAGTGATAATCATGGTATTGATTTATTCAATTAATACTACACATGAAATAAACCTTCTAAATATCAACTTTTAGGGTGATGCCCTAGGCTAGTCTAACTTAATTTGGAACCCTTCTAGAAATCTCCATTCATGGAAGGATCCTCTTACAATAGGATGGATCACCCAATCGGTTGAAGATTCTCCCTCTAAGAATGAATCCCACAAAACATAAAATTAATAAAATGGATTATATCAAGAGGGTATCCATAATATCACCCTTGGGAATCCAAATACTATGTATATGGTCCTCATACATCTGATATAATCATATAATCCACCCTCATGCATCTAGTACCAGTGTGCCTAGCCCATATGTGGTATGGAATCATGCACCTATCCCTCAGGCATCAATAATATCATGTGTCATATCAGGACAACCTAAACATGCCTCAAAGCATCTAACCCTCAGGCATCAATCATATAGTGACACCTAAACAAAAAAAAATTATGCACGAAAAATCACAAGGATAATAAAACACATACCATATATATCATCATAGGACATAATGATAAATTTATCAAATTATTATCTGTCTAACTAAATTTTATTTAATTCAATTTCCAATTATCACCATAATTATATAAAACGTTTTCACTCTAATCTTATCCCTGGGATTATTAGCATGCCAATTAATCAATTTTATAAAAATTGATTCAATCTTAAGAAACCACTACAAAACATGTTTTATGGATATTTATAAATTTTTCCATAAATCAATCAATTTTTAAAATTTGTCATAGGTATCTTATTCCAATATAACCAAGTCACAACAAGGTGTAAGGATAAACCACTATTTAGGTGGTCATAAGTATCAGTCTCTATGCCTTGGACCCAACAAAATATGATATGTTCTCTAATAGAAAAGAATTATTAATAAACATAGAATATCCAATTAATTTGGTCATGTGTATGAAATTTCATTTTGATCCCACATATTTCATATACCATGGATAATTAAATTAGAAAAAGAAATAATTTTTAGACAGCCCACCTTTATTCCACAATAAAAGAAACACTCTCAAGGGAATGCCAATGAGAAATTAAGGCAAAGAAGATCACAACGATAACCTAGATAACACAAGAAATAAGATAAAAACAAAATTCAAATATCAAAATTTTATAAATGAGGATATCACAAGAAAGGGTAAAACAAAAAATAAGGAACTTTCCAAATGTTTAATGATATAATAAGACATCTAGAAAGGAAGGAATCACCCAAAAAATTCATGCAGTCGCCCTAGGATTTGAGAGTGGAGGTTTCATGCAAAAGTGAAAATAATTCATAAGTACAACATGATTTAAACTTCTGAAACAACGATATTCATGATGTCAATCCCTTTCCAGATATGAATTTATCAATCTATAAGATATTATGAAAAACGAGTTGCCTCGGGTTAAAATAGCCCCATTCGACCATTTCACATTGTGAACCAATTTCGCGATGGGTAAATGCTTCATGATTCAAACCAAATCAATATTTCTTCTTGTAAACATGTTCCTGTTTTCTAACTCATTAATGATTCGAACATGTCCTATAGAGACATCACAGACTTAATTCTAAAGAAAAAAAACATGAAACACCTCTAAATCTTTCTAAAGCCTCAGAGAACACTCTCATCCATTTGGGACATTTATACTTAGACTACATTAATTTAAAAAACATACATTCCAAACATTAGGTCATTTTCCTAATAAAAATATCTCCATCACCAAAAAACCTCAATCACCAATGTATAAAGAAGAAAATAAAACCTGACTAAAATAGGTTCTACCAAAACTCAAGAGAGGCGTACCTAGAAAAATATGGGATCATAAAACCTCCTAATCATATAATATATAATCCCTGAGTTTCTATAAGAATTACTATAGAGTATCATAAAAAATTCTGGACACTATGATAACATATTAGATTCCCTCTCCCATGTCTCATCCTAAGGACACCCATGCTTTCACTACACTTGTACTAGAAGTATAGTCTTTCCATAGAGAAACTTCTCACTATGGTCTAAAATCAATATCGGATTATCCACAAATTATGAATCTACAACAAGCTCAAAATAATTAAATTCTAACACATAATAAGGGTTAGGATAATATATTTGAAGCTTAAATGCATGAAACACATCATAAATGGAATTATAGTGTTTTACAAGTGCTAATCGATATCCAGCTAGACCGACCCTCCCCACTATCTCAAACTACCCAAGAAACTGGGGTTTCGGATTCCCTTATTTCTTAATATAACATTTCCCCAACCTAGGAAACACCTAAATGAAAACATTATGACCCACATAAAACTCTAGAGGTCATCCCCACTATTCAGCATAAGATTTCTGCCTACTCTACATTGTCACCAACCACCTCTTAATTAACTGAACCTACTCAGATGTCTCCTACACATGAATTGGTCAAACAAGTGCTAACTCACCATCCTAAAACCAACAAAGTGGTGAATGGAATGGACTTATATATATATCCTTAAAAGGTTCCATTTGTATTTATACATGGAATCCATTATTATAGGAAAACTCCATGAGTGTTAATTGATATCTCCTAAACCACTAAAAACGAAAACATAGTATCATAACATGAAGTCCAAAATATGAATAGTTTATTTAGATTGGTCAATAGTCTTAGGATGATAGGTTTTACTCAGTTGAACATGTGATCCTAGATCCTTCTGAAGACCCTTCCAAAACTAAGACATGAAATTAGGATCTCAGTCAGAAATAATGCTCCTTAGAAAACCATGCATCCAAAATATATCTCTCCTGTAAAGAAAACCAAGATCATTGATTGTGAAGGCCTCCCTAATAGTCAAAAATCTGTCTTCCTTCATCAATCGATCCATGATCACCCATACCGCATCATTATTGTGAGTGTTCATGGGTAAAATTTTCATGAAATCCATAGTGAAATTACCCCACATTTACTCCAGAATGGGAAAAGGCTGCAACAACCCAATTGTCCTATGATACTTGACCTTAACCTATATAAAAGTGAAACATCTCTCTGTAAAGTTCAATACCTACTGTTTTATTCCTTACCACCAATAACATATATGTATATTATGATGTATCATTTTCAGACATGGATATACCACTCATCTAAACGCATGAAACTCCCACATCAACTCCTTGTAAAATACCATAGGATCCAATACTAGTACATGGATAAGAAGAACATCAATGATTCAAAGAGACCATTTTGGTGGTGGATCCACACTATATAAAATATCCCTTAGAGATAATCCCTCAAAAATATATAACTAATCTATCTTTATCTTTTAAAAAAATGAGTATAATATATGTCAAAGTTATAGCTACTTATCCCTTGGACTTCAGAATATCTATATGCATGTCTGTAAATATTTCGATCATCCTCCACTCATAAAAAAATCTTTCACTACTTCCATATATATATTTAGGCTTAATTAATCAGCACTATTTTTTCCCTTTCCCGTTATATAAGCTAGTTTAAAATTGAACAACTGTAGATACCCAACCCGTATCCTTTGCCAAAGGTTGAAGTCTTACTGGGAAAAGATATACTTGAAGCTCTTGTGGTCTGTGTATATCACAAAACATTCACCTAAAATATAGTATCTTCCACATATAATGGTGTGTACCACCACTTCTAACTATATATCCTGAGTATGGTAATTCCTTCTTTGTGGTCTCATCTTTTTAGAGTTATAAGAAACCCCCCGGTCCTCCTACATCCAAACTGCTCTGAGTCCAACTCTGGATATGTCACAGTACATGGTATATGCATTACCCAACACTAATAAACTGAGTACTGGTGTTGTGGTCAACTAGATATAAAGATCCAAAAAAACTCTCTCGCAAGTATCCGACCAAACAAACTTCACCCCTTTCTTGATTAGCTCGGGCATTGGTGATTTCAGATGGGATAAGTCATAGATGAAATGAGGATAATAACTTTCCAAACCTAGAAACCTCCAAATGTCAAAGAAATTATTGGTTTTCTCCCAACATACCATAGTTATAACCATATCTAGGTCCACTTACACTCCATCCTATGATATGACATGACCCAAGAACTAAACTTTATCAATTTAGAAATTATATTTAGATAGATTTTCAGAATGTCAATTCTCTCTCAATCTACTCAATGGGATGTCAAGATGTTGGGAATGATTGTCTGTCGATTGGGAATACACTGAGATTTCATAAATGAAAACCATCACATACTAGTATATAAAATGTTTAAATATCAAACTCATCAAGTCCATGAATATTGCAGGTGTGTTCATCAGATTGAATGACATCACCATGAACTTGGATAATCCATACCTACTTCTAAAAGAAGTCTGAGTAATTTCTAATTCCCTAAATCTAAAATTATGATACCATTATTTCAATTCAGTCATTAAAAATATCTTTTCACCTCTAAACTACTCAAAAATATCTTTAAAACATGGAAGGGGATACCAGTTCTTGAACATTGTCTAGTTTAGTCTCTGATAATACACCCATAAGCATAATGTCCCATCATCTTTCTTAGAGAAAATCATATGAGAAACCCCACAAAGATATAATAGTTTATATGAAACCCTTTTCTTCCAAAACTTCTAACTGAACTTTCAACTCATGAACCTCTTTTTGACTCATCCTATAATGTGGGATAGAAACTAGATTATCTTCTAACACCAACTCAATCATGAAATCAATCTCTCTTTCAGGTGGTAAGCTAGAAAATTATTTTATAAATATGTCCTAAATATTTTCCAATAGTAGAGGAAAAGTATATTTATAAATTTTTCTATCATCCAGAACATGGCCACTATCTGAGGCATGATAAAATCTTATCTACTCTAAATTGTTCCTGCACAACGAGCCTAAAGATCCCACTCACCCTTGTGAGTATAGTATCCCCATATAGAGATAGAAAGAAAACTCTTCTATGATAATAGATTATATGAGACTATTATAGAACAAGAAACTACAAACCAGTAATCAAATAATTTCATTTCATTTATAGCACAAAAATTTACCAAATGAAATGATAGCCACTAATTTCAAGAGAACACTCCTAATAGTGCTTGATACCCCCTAACCCACTTCTAATGGTGTGTAGATGGTTATAACACCATCCATTCTCTCCATATCCTAACCAAAGACATTTTTAAATATATAAGATATAAAGGAATATGATACTATTATATAAAAAACTGAAATCTAAGGTAGATGATACAATAATGATACCTCTAATGGTAGAAGGTCTTTCATCAAAACTGGTCAAAGTAAATTATATATCATACAGATGGCTCACCCATCTGCCTTCATCTCACATTCGACTTCCTTGTTATATTCCCTCATAGTGGTACTACCACTCTTTCACTATGGTACCATGCCCCCTACCTTGGCCTCAATAACTAGTGGTACTCAAGATAAAAGTCTATTGTGGGGAATATGAACCCCTCCCAAACTCATGTTCCTATCCTGATCCCCTACCACTACTCTACTATAATTTTTTTTGAAAAAATATATGAAAATGACCCAACCTATCATAGATAAACACACCACTATGGGTTAAGGATACTGTGGATTCTTGTGGACCAAACTTCCACACTGGAAGTACATCACTAAACCATATTCTTAAAGTAAAAGTATTTTCCCTTGGCTTCTCTTCCCATTACTACCATAGAAAAATATACTACAGTGATGATTCTTTTTACCAGAAGAAGAATTCTCAGATCAAACTTATAAAACTACCTGGACACCACTAGGGGCTGCGCTTATATTAGTTTCTATGATGAGAGCCCGATTTATCATGTTCATAAGGATTCTCAAGAAAAAGGTGTTCACCTAATACCTAGTCTCATAGAAAATCCCATCTTGAAAATGTCTCACCCTGGCGACCTCATCTACTTCTAATGATGAAGAAAATATTTCAATTTTTGTGAAGCATCTGGCATAGTCCATCACTAACATTACATCTTGTGTTAGATGCATGAACTCATGATCTGTATCATCCCTTATCATCTTAATATATAAGTGTCTAAGAAACTTTTACTCAAATTTCTTCTGGGATAACTCCACCTACTTTCCAACTTCCTCTATAATGTCCCACCAACACTTAGTTATTCCCAAAAGAATGTAAGTAGGAAGATTTACCCTTCTATATATAGGAGTGTTAAGATAATTGAAGATTTTTGGGACTAACAAAATCTAGATCTCAACAACAAGGGGGCCCTCCCAATTGAATATAGGTGGATGTTGTATCTAGAACTCTCTCATAAACTTAGGTATTGAAGTTATAGCACGGACAATATACCTTTAAATAGATCGCCTAACCCTCATAAATCTATCAAAATCCTGAACATCGATATGATCCTTAAGATCTATAGGAATATCCAGTTTAACAGTGTTAGGGGTGTGTTGATTTCCACTCTCTAGGTTCTCAATTCGATGAAGATAAGGAAGCATTTTTAATATAAGACAAATGTACCAATTAGAACACGAAATAACATCAAGGTTAACTTAAAAATTTGAAAACAATAGATATCCAATGGATCATGGTCTACCTAAACTTGGATTAACAAAATAATTTTCATAACACATAAGTTCATTCATTTTAATTAACAGATATAACTAGAATCTCATTTCATAGTTCATATAGAAAAATATATCACATGAAATAATATGTCCATATCATGAATAATTCATATAAATATATATGTTTACCTAAATGCCTATTATGATGAATGGATACTCATTCCATGACATATTAGGCCACGATTAGAAATCTAAATAGCTATAACATCAAACAAAATGTAAATCACCCAAGGTGGAATAATGGAAAACTGTAACAAGAGAACATCAGGAACAACAATCTCATCCATAATCACTCAGATGTTTCCTCATACATGGGTCAGCTAATCCTATTCACAATCCCATTACTAAGTCCTGACACATCCTTTCCTCCTTTATACCTTTCCTAAATAGAAAATAACTAGAAAATAAACCTTCCTCTAATACTAATCGGTAATTTCCCCAGACTGATGCTCCCTCAAATGAACAAGCCAGTTGGATACATGGCCTCAAGCATGCCTCCCCATAAACCAATGTCTATTGACTAGAAAAGAGGGTGTAAAGAATATAGTGGGGATGTTATACCATTTGTTAAAGAGTTGCAATGATATCAGAAAAATAATATTAGAGTAGAATAAATAAAATAAGAAATATGAATAGTTAAACAAAAAACTAAATATGATAAGGGAAGAACTGAATAAATGCAAATAATAATAAAATAAAATAATTACAAGAGGAATTTAACTAAATTATATGATGAAATTCATACAGATAAAAGACAAATAAGACTCAAATAATGACTCTAAAATCCTCAGTCTAAACCCCATGTTTGTCTCATCTCTAAGTTCAAACCCATCCATCATACTAAAAATCAACAACAATGAATCTTTCCCTGGTCTAAACCGACATGCATGAAATCTATTCAGGTACCAAATAGAGGCCCATCCAGGGTGTGATTACAACTTGGTAGATTGATACCACCATGATAAAACAAATCTACTGTAAGAAATATAGTGCATGTAATAAAGTGATAATTAGGGTATTAATTTATTCAATTAACACTACATATGAAATAATCATGTTGAACCTCAAGTTTCAGGTGAAACCTAGGGATAGTCCAACCTACTTCAACACCCTATTGGATATCTATGTCCAGGAAAGGATCCTCTTATATTATTATGTATCACCCAATTGGTGGAATATTATCCCACCAAGTATGAATCACACAAAACATCAAATAAAATAAATTTCCTCTTCCCAATGGCTATCCAAAATCTCACACTTGGGTATCCAAAAACTATTCATCTTGTCTTATGACATCTGATATAATTATATACTCACCCTCAGGCATCCAATACCTATGTTCCTAACCCATAGGTTGTATGAAATCATGCACCTATCCCTCAGGAATCAACAAGATCCTATGTCATATTAGGAAAACCCCAACATTCCTTAAAGCATCCTACCTACTAGAATCAATCACATAAATGTCACATAAACAAAAAAATATATCTAAGAAAAGTCGCAAGTATAATAATAGACATACTAGATATATCATCATAAGACACAATGATCAATTTATCAAATTATCTTATGTCTAACTGAATATATTTCATTAATTCAGGTTCCTAATTATCATCATAATTATATCAAACCTATTTCACCATGACCTTGGACCTAGGTTGATTATCATTCCAATTAATCAATTTTATCCAAACTGATGCAATCTCAAGAAACCACTAAAAAACACATGTTATAAAATTTCTTAACCATAGCCAATAATTAAACAATTTTTCCAATTTATCAGAGGGCTCTAATTCTAAGATGACCAAGTCTCAATAAGGATCAAGTCTAGCACACCAATCGGGTGTCCATAGGTCTCAATTTCCATTCCTTAGACACAACTGAATTTGATGTATGGTCTAATGGAAAAGAATTGTTTTTAAATAGGAATATAAAATTAATTAGGTAGTGTGTGTGGCATGCTGGCATGACCATACATATTATATATACCATGGATAATTAAATCAGACAAAATGGATATGTTTTAGACCACCCACTTTTATTTTTGTGATCAAAGAAACACTCTCAAGGGAATTAAAAAAAGAAAAAAGTTGATGGAGATCATAAGGAAAACTAAGATCCCACAAGAAACAAGATCAAAACCAGATTCAATGATGCTGAAGTTATTATACCACTATAAAGGAGGATTGCATAAAAAAGGGGAAACCCAAAATGAAGGAACTCACCAGAGATCAAATGCTTGATTGAGAAGTCTAGAAAAGAAGGAATCAATCCAAAAAAACTCGTAGTGTCCCTATGGTTTTATAATGGAGGATGCATAAATAAATAAAAATAGTTCATACACACAACATGGTTTAAACCCTTAAACCCAAGATATTCGTGAAGTGAACCCCATTCATGATGATAATTTTTTGATTTGCAAGATACACCCAAAAAGAATCGTGTTGGATTAGAATAACCCCAATTTACCATTTCATGACATGAACTAGTTTCATGGTGTGTAAATATTTCACACTCTAAACTAGTTCACGGAATGTGTCTAGAAACATGTTCACATCATGTAACTCATTCATGACATAAAATTTCCGACAAATATAGCATAGCCTAGATTCTGTAGAAAAAACTTGAACCACCTCTGATGCTTTCCAAACCCTTAGAAAACCCTTTTAATCCTTTGAAAATTTTATACAAAAACTCTATTAATTAAAGAAAAATATAAATTCTCTTACATCAGTTCATTTTCTATGTTAAATATCATAGTTGGTAAAATAAAATCAACCACCAAGGTTTAAATTTGAAAATAAAACCCAACTAAAAGAGGTTCAACCAAAACAAAAGAGAGGAAAACTTGAAAAAATATGGGATCTTACATAGTGTATCCCATATTTCAAAAGGATTAGTACAAGAAAATATTCTATTAAATTCATCATCACCTAAGTCGTGGTAAACATCATTCATATCTTTATAATTAAAATCATAAGTCTTCTTAGTGGAGTCACTCTAATATTTTCTATGGGATTTAATTATTTCATATTTATCCTCAATAACAATCCAAATATCAAACCCCATAATCACTATAAGAATTTTCATTTTAAAATTACATTAATCGTAGGTAGTTCCATTAAAATAAAGAGGTTGGATAATTGTGGAGCCTTTAATCTTAGTAATATCTATAAATATATAAATTTAAATAAAAAGGAAATTTGAGATATTTAGGTGAAATTATATTGAAGTAAAAAATATTTTTAATGTGATTTAATATCAAATGTTGGTTCCTGTGGGAGCATCAAGAGGGCGGTGAATTTATATTACAATAAAATCTATGTTTAAAAACAATTTTAAAATTTATAAATCACCAAATTCCAAGTAGTTTTTTTTAAAATAAACTGATCCACAACCTGGATTTAGTTTTACAAATAATAGAACATAAGGTTTTTCAAGAACAAATCATCTTCCACATTTATACATGGGATAAAATAAGAACAAGTCACATCTCAAATATAATGAGAGAGAGAGAGAGTAAATCACTATCCAATTTAGAATAGGACACTATTTTGTATAGTTAAATAGATTAAAAACACATCTCAAATGTAAATCATAAATTTAAATAGAAAGATATTAGAGATGAGAAAATTTATTGATTCTTAATCCAAAGAGCTTCAGTTGTTCAAGATTCCTTGATTTTGTTTTTAAAAGGAGCTCAGATAGGTTTCACAAAAAATAAAGAAAAACAAGAGGTTCTAAAAGTCTAGAAAATCCTTCTAATTTTAGTTTTAGAATATCCAGTGTTATTCTAAACAATTTCATCTCTTCGTATTTATTTTTAGTACAATTAAGGAGTGTATATTTTTGTGTCCATGTATACACACTTCTATATGTGCATCAGAAAGCATATTCTGAATTTATAGTTCTCTAGTTATAATTATACATTTCAAGATAATAGTAGAATATTATGGATCTTCATACTGGGAAACAAATCCAAAAAGTTGTGACTTTTTATTTAATATTTCCATGGATTTATGTAGGGATAATCATTCTTAAATACATGTTCTTATGTCCAACCTTATATTTTTAAACTAACCATTGGAGAATTAATTTTGAAATTATTTATGGATAGATAGGTAATTCCTTGGTGGTAGATTTATAAGAGTAAACTCTTCCAACGGTATCTATTCTAGTAGTAGATACTCTGACAATAGCACTAATTAGTGAGCTAGTGGTAGGTTCATATAATAGTATCATCATAAAATGGTATATACTCATCGATATATAAAATCTTGGTGGTATATTCACCTAATGGTGGGGATATATTTTCCTTAATGGTAGATATATTTAATTCTAGCTCCATTGTACGGGTAGTATCATAGTTGAACTAGTAGTAGCATTGAGGGATAGTGGCATCTACTAAAGGTAGTTCTACTTAGTAGGGGAGGTAGCACCACTCGACGACAGAACAACCTAATGGTTGATCCTGAAGGTTGCAGAGTTAAAATAGTGGTATCTTAGGGTGTTATATTTCTTCAACAAATGTTAACTCATTATAACTAGTGAATATGGAGACGATATATAAATACTTATCCAGTTTTCACAATATATCTAAAAAAAGGTTTACTATTATAAAACATTGAATTTATTAGAAAAAATATAAACAAAATTTTTGATTATTAAGATAACGAGGTTCTTTGATAAATATAACAATCATAAACCATCCATATAAAGAATAAGGATGGTATCATTGGATAATATTTCCAATAAATCTTAATTCACATCAAAGGATGTCATCATATATAGAAAATGATTTTAATAGATCACTTAAAACTTTTCATAAGGGAAATGTCTTTTCCACTTTAAAATAAACCATATAAAATCTAAAAAAATTATTTAAAAATAACCATTTAAACATAGAAATTAATATTTAAACCATTGATTGGTCATGATGGTAGTAATTATTTTTCATTTTTTACACTTTAAAATAAATATTCCTTTCACATTTTAAGTAAAAATTCAAAATAACATATTTTTGAAAATGACAAGATTCATTTTAAACCATTTTTAAAAAATTAAAACATGGTTAAAAATGAATTTAAACAATAATTTTATAATATTAATAACATTATTTAAAACATATTTATAAAACATAGACATGGAAGTGAATATATTTCATCTAAAGAGAGAAATAAAGTTGATTTTAATTAAAAACGTTATTTTGGCTTCATTAGTACATAAAGAGTGGAAAATGAAAGGAAAATATATCTTCTAAAAATTAACCATAGGAGAATAAAATTAATTAGAATTATTTAGAGGTATCTCATGAATGTTTATCATCGGAAACTTAATCATATACAATCCTAATATATAATGATATTGTAACATAAATCCATTACCGCTTGGGTGTATTCTAAATCATAAACCCCTTAAAATAGAGAAACCCAATTGGATATAAAGTTCCATTTAATTTTCATGATAATAACCATAAAATATATTAATAATTATTATATACACTATATAAAGTAAACAAGTGGTGAATATATAATTTTTCTCACAAAAGTAAGAGGGAGATGAAAAACCCTTACCACATGTTCAACTTTCTTTGTACATGTTTAGAACTTTTGAATAACAAGTATATATTTATTATGTATATATTCCATAACCATAATAATATATATCATACCACGTATGATTTATTTAAAATCTTTTATCACATTTTTATTAATAATTCTTTATTAAATACACTATTATATGTAATAACCACTTCATTTTTCAAGTATGTTTTGGTTTAGTAGTTTTGGTCCTTTTACATTGTTAATAGTTCTATAAATTCTAGAATTTTAATCATGATAAAAATATAATATATATACATTATATAAATATTTATATTCATCGATAAAATTATAGATAAAAACATGAATTGCATCATTCAGGAAGACGGTAGGTCATACATATGCATGAATGTTGTTTCTATTTTTTGTACTGATGGAACAAAAAAAGGTTAATAATAATTAAACTATATTTAATCCTGATTATATCACATATATTTATTAAATCTATAATTATTATCATCCATTTAAAAATAAAATGAAAAATGAGTCACATCGCTCCATGGAGGTGAATGTCTACACAGACACATTAACGACATTATTATTTTCCCATGGATTGGAATGTAAGAATGTAGATGTGATATTAAAATTCTAGAAGTATAATTATTTCATAAATATAATATATATATATATATATATATTAAATACATCATTAAATCCATTTATAAAAGGAGGTTATGGAAAATGAATTCTACTGGTTCGTGAGGCGGTAGTCCGCCACAAACACAATTGATAGTTTCATTTCGCATTTGTTGGAAGAGGATATGGATATAGGTTAATAAATTAACATAATAAAATATCATTATAAGTTACATTATGGTGTATGTATATTATAATTATAAATAAATTAATGAAGGTCGTAAGAGAAGAAGTAAAAAAGAAAGAGTTTAGTTAAGACAATTACCTTCAATTAGAATAACCTCCTTTGATCTCTTATTAAGGACCTCAGGGTTATTATTTTTGGAATAAAAGAAGATCTCTAACATATATAATGATTTTGAGGATATATTTTCTAGATTTTAGTTAAGATAAATGGATTAATAGGTGTTAATAAGTGTGTGTAAGAGATTACCTTTTATAATTGCGGAGGAATGACATTGTTGTAAATAACCAAAAAATATTCAATATTGGGAAGTCACTATCAAACCAAGTTCCTAAAATGAAAAATAATGGATTGGAGTAAATATAATTTCAATAAAAACCTCCATAAAAAATGGTTTAAAGATATTATTCCCATAACCTATAATGTTACTCACTTTTACAATTTTAGTTTTCACCATTGTAACTAGTTTTTTTTATTTACCTGGGTAATTTTTCCTTTAAGACTAAAAATAAAATGAAAATTTTTATATAATTTGGACCCAATAATTATAAATATGAAATCTAAATCATCAAGTACAAACCTATGTGTGTGGAAAATTAATTTTGACACAATCTCATGTAATGGGGAAACCCTCGTTTTAATCTTAACTGTGGTAATTAGTTTTTGTAGTCTTTAATATTCATTATTACCATAAATTATGTTGAACATGTTTCCTATTATTAATTATTATTATTCAAAGTATGAAATTCATTTTACCCAATTAAATTCACCTAATTTGTAAAATTTAATTTAATATTGAACCCACAAGTGCAATAAAAAATGGGTTTATAATGAAACAGTTTTCTAAATTGAAAAAATATTTATATATAAATTCCACATAAAAATGATTATAATGAAATAAATTGGATTATTCATAATATAATTTAACTTTTTAAAAAAATCAATATTTTTCAATATTCATCGGTAGAATTAATATTTTTATAAAATTTTCAAATGTTAAATCTATGAAAATGATTAAATTTTTATTTAAAAAATTAAGTTTATTTATTGAAATAGATTTTATAAAATTATAAAATAAATGAATTTTTATATAAGTGTGAAAAATTTGACTAAGCCATTTTTCAGAAAAATATAATTTTTTAAACATAAAACTAGATTTATTTTAATCTCATTCTTGGAAAATATTTATATGAATGATAAAAAAATTTATTGAATACATAATATATAAACTTAATCAAAATTATTCAATAATAGTGAAAAATAATAATTTATTAAGATAAAAACATATTGTTCCCCTAAATATGGTTTTTCAAATCAGAAAATCTTTCACTTTCAAATGGTTTTTATTTTCATTTATAATAAACTGGTAAGTAATAAATTATTTTATACATGAGAGAAACATATAAATTTTATAATTTAGTTAGTCATATTCATACCCACCAATCCAACGGCTGGGTGATAACACTCATTTTTAATAATATTATTTTAAAAGTATATCATGGTTCGTTTGAACTTAGTGTTTCGTGTAATGGAAGATACCGAAAAAATTAAATTTATTTGAAAACAAATGCTTCATAAAATCTTAGTGGGTAACGGGTTTCTAGAACCCTGATATGTTTTATGGAAAACATTCATGACTCTTGAATATTTCCAAACCATGATGTGTTTTATGAATAAATGATCATGGTTTTATAAATATTATAAAAATTCATCATGGTTTGTGAAAATAGGAATTTAATAATTTCACTAGAAATAGATTATCATAATATGATTATATTATTTCATGGTTTACTGGTAAAATGGTAATGGTTAGTATTTTAATATTATTTCATTAAGGGAACAATTATGTTTCCATGTAAACCACGTCATGGTTTCAAAAGTGTGACTTCTATAGTATTAAAATAAAAAAGTAATTTCCCAGAAAAATGATCATGATTTTCCCATTATCATTGGGATAAACTATGTCATGGTTTATATAAAAAACTCCATTTTTTTATAATTTAAAATATTTTTTTTGTTAAAATTTTTAAAAAAAATCATCGATGTTGGCTTGGAGGGGCTTTAAACACCACCAAATTTTTTTTAGAGAATGTGATATTGGTATAAACTGGATTTTACAAGGTAAATCTATAAACTATTTATAAATTATAAAATAAGGTTGAATTTAAAAGTATTTATATTGATTTATGGGTTTTCTATAAATAATAATTTTAAATGTTTATATTAAGGACCTTATTTTATAAATTTATTTAAACAATCTCAAATAGATCTTTGGTTAATTTGATTAATGGTTTATAAAAATAAAATATGTGATATTTAGTTTATATAAAATGTTAACAAAAATATGAATTGTTTATATAATTATAAAATATATATTAAAAGATCATATATTTTCAAATATGAAGGAGATCATATTAAATTACCTATAAAATAATAATATGAAAGAGTTAAAATTGATATAATTATTAAATTTTTATGTTTATTTATTTATGTAATTTCTAGAAATAAATGTGTAAATATAATTTTTTTAATTATTTTCAAATGAAATGTGCATAAATTTTTATCTCATGTCTGGATTTATGAATTATTCATTTATTTATGGTAGTCCCAACTTTATTATTCATTAATATATTTTTTGTATTATTAATGGTTTTGTGATTTATTTTAAATTGTTGAAATACTTATTATAAATGACATACCATGCATATAAGGAGTTATATTCTTGGTATAACATAAATATTTAGTTGTGTTTACCCATGAATATGGTATATTTGTTTGGTTAAGATCTTGAAAGTAAAGGTTGTATATTGTCTATGAATATTTTGAGTGTATTTTAATTAAGTTATCTCTTGAGTGGAGATCCATAGGTAGTGGTACTTGGTATTAGACTACTCATTGTCTTGGGGGCTAATAATATTTCTAGAAAAGTGATGGTATCTCATCTATTCCTCCATGCTTTCTCTTGTGGGTATTTTGGTTTTGTATGATTATAAGTCTTCACATGAAAGGATTTCATATACCTTATACATTATTTTCATTTAAATATATTTGTATATAATTTATGTTTATTTTTAGGTGTGTAGCACAAATCATGTGTTGTATAAAGAGTTATATATTAAAATATTATAAAAAATATAATTTGGTTGAAGGTAAAGGGTACGAAAAATAAATTAATAGAATAATGAATACATGAAAGGAATAAATTTTATAATATAGTGAGATTTAATTCCCATTAACAATTCTAAGGGTTGGATACTTTCTATAGAAACACATTTCAAGGTCTCAATCATCTAACCAGGTAGTTTCTTCTAAAGTAGGGTACCCATGGATTATCTTTTATAATGAAAGAAATTTATGGGTGACCCTAATATGATTAAGTTATCATATTTGGGGTGATATTTTGGTTACATTTATCTAGGAAATAATAAATGTTAGGATAATGGAGGAAAATATTTGAGATAATACATGTAATGTATTGGGTAAGGAGTTTTCCACTCAATTATCCTAGAGTCGTATATGATATGATTGACATGATGGTCTACCAAAATATCTAAGAGATGAGATAAATTCTAAAGTTTGACTCATTAATTATTGAAATATGAATCTTATTATACTAATGTATAGGATTTATTTAAACGGGTTATCTTTTTTCATGGGAGTGCATTTAATAAACAAACCTTATTAAATGAATGTAAAACATGATACTCATATTATAAAAGATTTTATTGTAGATAAAATGGAATCATTACCAAAAAACATAAATTTTAGGTCAATTATTGGAAAGGAATATCTAAATGGAAGAAACATTAAGGAATATTATAGAAACATAATAATCATTATTAAGTGAGAAAGTCTGTTACTAAAGATCTTTCAAACAAAAATATAGTTTCTTAGGAAAAGTATTAATAATATTATCTTAATGGTTTAAAAGGAATTGTTTATATGAAATATGACTAAAGGAACTTTATACACTCTTTATATATTCAATATTATCATATGTGTCAATAACATGGAGATATTGAGATTTCCTTTATGGAAAGACTTCACTAGGAAAATAATTCCATATTAATTATAAAAAAGGTTTCAATAATATAAATTAGTTTAATAAAATACTACCCAATATTATTACAGTAATTAGGATATTTGAGTATAACATGGGATGTAAAATACCATGTTCTATTTTAACAATACTAATTAGTAAAATTATAAGCCAAGATATGAATATAGGATGGTCTAATTTCCATACTAGGTAATTGAAACATAACAGGGGTATCAAAAAGGAAGGGTGGTTTTTTTATTGGAAATATAATTTCATAGAATTCCTAAAGGGGTATAAAAACTTCATGGAGATCCCATGTTAGTTATTAATGTTATATAAATATATTATTTTATTTTAAAGGGTTTATAATTAAAATATATATTTTATAATTATTTTAAATATATAGTTGTTCAAAAATAAAGAAAGTATTAATGATGTTTTAAGTTTTCATTTAAATAAAGTGGTAAACGTTCCTATAATAATGATTTTTAATATTAAGGAATAATTTATGTTTAGAAAAACTCAAATCAAGGATGTTTATTTTCATATTTTTTATTGTATATGATAATATAAGTTGTTTGGAAATATTGAGTTGATATCCATATTAAAAGATTATGGTTTTAATACACATGGTATATGATTTGATCAAATTATATAACATGGTTTGAAAATAAGATGATGAATAATTTGAATTTTAACCAGGTTAACATATTTTATTGAATATATTTGTTAAAATATGTGGGAAGGAGTTCTCTCAACCCTTCAGTGGTATATTTTAAATAATAAAATTAACTTTTAATGATATTTCTATAAATTCATAGAATACCATATAATATGGGAGTTAATGGATTATTTATTAAATATTCCACATAAATAAAATAATTTTCATTTTCTAATATAATAGAGTTTGTGTATTAGAAATATATATTTTAGAGAAAATATATTTTATAAGTGGTTAGTGAGAGTATTATTTAAATTTGATATGTTTAAATTGCAATGAATAAATGATTAGACTAGTCTAATTAAATGCAAAAGTCACTTTATATCCTAAAATATTATATGGTATGTTGGTAAATAACGATATTAATGTGAAGTGTCTCAATTAAATTAGTTATCAAATGTTCTCAAAGAAATGTTTGATGGAAGGGTTTCAAGATAATGATGATGAACTTAGAAAGAGTTTTAAGCCGATAAAAAATGTGTCTAACTTTAAAACATTGGCTATTGTGATGTAAATATTATTGAATACAATATATAAATAGTTGAACATAATGATCATGACTTATAATCTCACCATTATTTTTTATAATTTATTCCTAAATTTCACCCATTAAAATTTTTTAATGGGTTTATTTTTATTATTTGGTGACATATAAATGTGGTGGGAATTTTATAGTGATGTAATGAGTTTTAAAAAATCATAAAAGTGTCTGATACATAAATATTATATGGTATTCTATCATATGAGATATGATTATATAAGAACTTATGTCTTTTTTGTTAGTATTATTAAATTATTTTAAGAATATAAAATGTGTCATGTTAGATTGAAGGTATTCTCTACTTTATCATTTATTCATGTTGGATGAATGTATTTAGGAAGTGAAAAAATAATTGAACTATCAAATTATGTATTTGATTTCTCCTTAATCTATGGTCATAATTGATTATTATATGATGCAATGACATGTGAAGATTATCATGGGTTTATTTTCATATAAAGATATAGGATTCACTCATGAGGCCTAAAAATATTTTTGTGCATTAGATGAACCACAAAATATACCACAGAGAGTATCATACACTATGTATATGGCATAATAGGGGATAATGTTTCATATTATATCTCCATACCAAAGTTTGAAAAGATAACCAATTGAGAACCTTTATACTTTTATAGCTTTATTATGCAATCCTTGATGCTAATCTAATCATCGGGTGGTTGGGTATATCATTGATCACATTACTGGTTGAGGTTTAACCAAGATGGGATTTGTCCTTTCATATGAATGGTATAAAATTATAGACCTCAACTAATATATATTGAGAAATTTTATATCTATACCTATATATGGTACATGTGATGTGTTTATCTATTTAGATGAGGGGAATGTGATATACTCATATGTATAGGTGGATGTGATGTGTTCATCTTTTCGGTCAGTCTATACTCAAAGAATCAAGAAAGTATGAGTGTTTTATATGGTATTGACATAATTCATGTCTCATAGACACTAAATATATTTGAAAAGGGTATTATATGATTATAAAATTTATGTATGATACAATTTTGGACACATGTATACAAGTATATGTTTTTCATAGAGATCATTCCAGATCCATTTGTAGAGTAAATAGATTGATTATTTTATAGAATTCCCTCATTGATTAAAATTTTTGGATAGGGAATTTATAATTCTTTCATAATTATAATGGATCGTTGGGTAACACATTATGGTTGTGTAAATGAGGATTAAATTTTCATTCAAATTATTTGTATAAAAAATTTGGTAGTTACCCCAAAAGTGTTTTGGAGCATATTCAAATGATGTTTTGGATGGATTATCACAATTTTTTATATATGATATACCATGTGGTGAAAATAGATGATAGATTTTCCAAAAATGAATTTTTATAATATATATCAAATAATTTATTGACATTGTTTCACAAATTTTTATATATTATGTGATATAAGGTGAAGATGTGCTAATTTTTTTATCCTTTACTGAAAGTGGTAGATTATTATAAATATTCACTATAGATAAGACCATAGAATAATGTTCTTGAACACATTATGGTTTTTGATAATATAAACTACATCATTATAAATTTTTACACATGATGGTTTAGTTGTTAATACATGTGTTATGTTATAATGCTCCACTTTGACTATTTTTACCACCAAAGTTATCATGATTTTTTTGGATAATCATATAATTATGAACCATAGAGTTTGAATTTTTAAATATGTTGTTTGAGTGATAAAAATTTTATCATAATGATGTGTCATGAGTTACAAAGTATTTAAAACATTTGTAATTTTTTAGAAATATTAATTGAATAGGATACACATTTGAGAAATAATTGAGATTTTTATAGGTTTATAAAAACATGAACATAATATTTTAATTTATATGTAGCATACATTTGAATACTATCAAAACTCTTCAAATTTTAATCTCACTCACTCTCTCTCTCACTCTCTCTCTCTCTCTATAATAAAAATGTTCTGAAAAACAATGGGGAAGAAATGATCTTTCCCAAGCATTTGAATATTCACAAAACACGTGGACACCCTAAGAGTAGGGAGACCATTAACGAATTCGTAGTGATCATTATAAATATTATGCCAATAAGATTAGCTATAAGAAATCAATAGAAAAAATATTATTCTTTATTTATTTATCCTATCTGAATGAATAAAAATATCTTGTTTCATAATTAGTTTTGGTTATTATTTTTCTCTACATTTGAATAAAAAATGTCTCTTAAAAAACACTTTAATGTTCATTGTAGGAAATGACTACATAATGTATGATTGAGTTCACTTGTGAAATAGTTTTTTTGGTAGATTATTGAATTGTTATTTATTTTTCTATTCTATTTTTGAATTTATTCTTTGAGAAACTAGTTTAAATGTAAGGAAAATTGATATGATAAAGAGGAATTTTGGTCAAGAATTTAGTCATGATACTACTTTATCTTTTATTATTGGATATTAATGTGTCTTAATTTTATTATGTTCTTTTGGTCATAAATAATTCAAAGTACTAGGAAAATATTGATTATACCAAGAAATTCCAGCCAGAAACAAAGCTTCTGACCATTTATTAAGAAGAAAGAAAAAAGTACAACAGAGCAACAAACAGGGAAAATCAACAGAAAACCCCTCAACCCCAAAGAAAAGGTCTAGAGATCATAATAGGACATATCATTTCCATAATCTGAGTCACTAGAAGTATCCCACTCGGATTGGGACTTCTCTCGATTGAAGTTTTTTAAGAAATATGTATCCACTTTCCTTGACGCCTTAGACGACGATCTGGTAGACAAATTTCTAGGAACATTAGAGTAATCCTTACATGGTATCCTATTAGAGAGGAGACCCTCACTATTAGGAACATTTGGTTGGACACTTAAGATGGCATCCTTGTAAGAGGCATGAGCAACACTACCCGAGGTCCTAATCCGGGTATTGACATTCTCCTATTCATCCGCAGAAATGTTTCCCCATTTCTTAGGTAATTCGAATACCTGAAAAGGCGTTTGGATTTCTTGTTGACAATCCACATGTTGTTGTACATCAATATGATTGGAGACATAAACCTGATAAGTATCAGGGGTTACCAATCCTGGGGTCTGTATATGGTTGACCTCAACAAGAGTAACCTCTTTAACCAAATCAGGTTGTGTGTTAGAGGGGCCACTCTGAGCCTTCTTCAGAGATACATCAATAAGAAACCATTTCCCAGTATCAGGAATAGGCTCATTACATGAATCACCATCATGATCAGTAATCTTTGGAAACGTCTAGCCCTTCACCTTGTACTTCCTAGGACAGAGGGCTGCTGAATTACCTTTCACCCCACATTCCTCACAAGAAACATTCCTCTGACATAGCTCTAAAGAGTGACCAACAGCCATGCATACATTGCATAAATGAGGTTTTTTTCATACTTGACATCAATTTGAATGTTATCATAAGGGTTGGAAAGGGTTACCTTGTTAATCAAAGTGGTGCTAAGATCAACCTCCACCAACATCCTAACAAAGCGACCAAAAAGAATGTCTCCGGTCTCTTTTTCAAGCCAAATCGAAGTTCAAATTGCCATGCCAATGTCATGAAACATTTTCGGATGATAGATGACCCAAATGAGTCCATGAAGACGAATCCAGAGTTGAGAAAATTCATTTCATGCATGCGATACATTAAAATCCATAGACCATTCATGCAAATGAAGCTAACCAGGTTTCAAAAATAGGGTTCCAATGCTCCATGCATGAAGCATCAAGTAATCAGATGGAAAAAGTCAATGGAAAAATCCTCGACCAAGAGAAACACATTTTCAGTTAGAGAAACCCCACAAATGTGAGGTTCTGTGAATCACATCATCAGGTTTCCATGGTTGTGCACCTTTGGGAAGAATAATACATGCAATCAATGAGTTCTTACCAATAGCATTCACTCTGCAAGCGCTATGGGGTTGGATTAAACGTGATACGATGAACCCTTTTGAAGAATTCTACAAGAACATGTGTCCTTGAAAAGTTCCAATGAACCAGCTCCATCCTGCTTCAACCCTAAGATTGATTTCCTCACCACATTGGAGTGGGATCGGGATCCCGAGATATCATCACCCCACGGTGGAAGAAAATCCCGCATCAACGCATCAGCAGGGGCCATATCTATAGAAACATCAACCAGACCAGTTGACTTCTTCAAATTAATACTCTACGTGTCAATTTTCAAATCCACAGAAGATTGGTGTGACGCCTTTGCAGATCCAACATATTGACTATAATATATTCAATGGATATCAATTTCCTTTTGAATCATGTAACGAATCAACCAAATTATATTTTCATGTTATTAAAGTTATGTTTTTAAAAAAACCAATATATGAAATTTATTTACTATCTTTGATTTTTTATAATAAGTGATTATTAATATACTTTTTTTTGTTTTCAATTTCAATTCCAATTTTTAATTTTGGAGTCAACAATCAAGGAGAAATTATAGTCTGGGTTTTTTGGATGATTCATGTTACCTATGGATCAAATAAAAATTATAAACTATAATATATTATTATATTTATGTTTTAGGGTCTTGGAATTATAAATTTTAAACTTTAATATTATCATTTGAAATCATAAACACTATTGTAAAACTCATTATAATGACTAAAAAAATCTTATAACTCCCAAAAAACTCATAATTTGTTAATATAAATGAAAAAAAACATTATATTATATTTTTATACAATATAACTAATTTTTTGTTAGTCTAAAACACTTGAAAAGAAAATTTAAAAAATAAATATAAAAAATAAATTAAAATATAGGAAAAAATCAAAAAAACTATGAAACAGATTCTCTGTCATTATGAATCAAAATTAAACCTAAAAATATTTTATTTTTTAGTAAAACCTCTGTTTTTTACATCATAATCCATATAAAATAAATAAAAACAAAGGGAGAAAATAATAATCATTCAAAAATATAAAAAAACATACTATAATAACTAAAAACTATTCACATTTAGATAAGATGCATTTTTTCATTATAAATAAAAACTATAACTATACATACATTCATTGATATTAGAACAAATGGTAGGTGACCCAAAATCCAATAAAATGATAATTAATAATAATAATGATTATAATAAAACAATGGATGTAATGTTCTGTAATTTCTATGTAGTTTTTTTTAAATTATATGGGATTATTTCAAGACCATGCACTGAGAAGGAGAATTATTTCAAGGCCTAGTGAGCCTGGAACAAATCATTGAACTTTTTTTAAGTTAATTAACATAACGTGTGTACTTAGTTTTGGTAACTTTTAAACAAGTTCTAGGATCTGAAATCTAAGGGAACCATTGTGTTCAGAGTAGTGGGTTTTTTATGGAGGACCTAACTTAGATTATCATAGGTCAAATGTGAAAAATATTTTTTGATCATTTTAAAAGATAAATAAAATAAACATTAGAAAGTTTTTTTTATTCAAAAACATTCACTACAATGAAACGATAGAGAAGCTGTTTCATTTCATAAATGAAACAGTGTAACGACGTGGTAGCTAAGCATAACATACATGTTGAAGCATGTTTCTTCAATTAATGTCTAAATAGGGTTGAGGGATCACAGACATGATCCTGTATTTTCTATGAACCTCTATAGGGATTGTTTTGGTGAGAGACGAATGACGAATCACCCACGACGAACAATCTTCTTCTCTTCCTTCCACTTCATATGGTCTCCAATGATAATGGAGGACTATGAATCAAACATCAAGGATAGATGAATGGTGGTGTGCGAATACGTTCTTCAAGGAAGAATGATCCAAACTCCATGTAGGGGTTGTTATTTAAATATTTTCTTTCCTCTTTCATTGATTTAAACGAAAAAGGTGGATCAACCAATGAATAGGTTGACCTGTGGTTCAATCATTCTTTATGAAGGGTTCTATTTTAGGGGTTTTAATAGAAGATTTTCTTGGTAATTTTTGGTAAAACATTCTAACAGAAATGAACCCCTATTAACATGAACATCGATTGAGGTCTGTTCATCATTGTTGACCTTTACCTTTCCTACCTTCGTTATTTGTTCATCATGGGAATTTATTATTTGGGCCGCGAATAAAATTATGGAAATTGGTCGATCCTTGCGCAACATATCCTTAGTACAACAATCTGACATCATAGATCCATGATGGACACAGCACGATGGAGGTGTGATGATGATAGTGGAAAATGGATTGAGGTGGTGCGGGAGATATCGCACACGAATGAATTCACACTATAAAGGGATCATGGCTTGATATTGAACCCCTCATGATGAATAATACATCATGAGTATTTCAGATCATTTTACGGATTGAAGAACGGAACACTGGAGCATGTTTAGTGGCTCGTGGAAGATCTCACCAGTGCGCCAGCACTAGCAGTGGCCGCATACTAGTGGGATGGAATTCGGCACCCCACAGCGGCGACCGGAAGAACCCATGATGTCTTGGCCATGAGTGGTGTCAAAGGTCGTGTCCAAAATGGTTCATGGAAGAACAGGACAGTGATGTGGGTACGCCATGTCAAGGTGGCGGCACAAGTTCAATAGACCATGTACAAAGATCAATAGCCTACCAAGCTGACTGCGTGGTACGAAGGGGATGCGGCTAGCTACGATGTTTGGGCTAGACATGGTCAACCACTAGAGCGGGCCATGCCAAATGGGACCGGTCCATTGGGTGGCCCAGAGGGATGGACCCACAGCACAAGGGGAAAGTTCTAGTAAGCCCAATGGGCCTAATATTTGGACTAGGTCGAGTTAGGTCAGACCGGGTCGGATCTGACCCGAACCCCATTGGCCCCTTTTCACTAAAATGAATATATCCTTCAAACCATATGTTTTATTTATGATATGTCTATGGAGTTGGGACCCCTGCAATGAGGTTGTCATTTTGAGATGGATTAGTGGGGTTTTAGTTGGACCAGTAAGGTCTGGTGGTGTTCTCTTTGTCCTTCCTATGAGGGATCAATCCAGGATCCCAATCCCATTATAGGGGGTGACAGTAGAGATTGAGGTGATACCCTTGGGATTGTCTATGAAGGTACATTGCAGAATCCTATTCCTATCATAAATAATGGCTCGTGTTCTCATGTGAGTTGGATCAGAGAGGATCTTGGTGACCTAACAGGCCTAAGTGATGAGTGGATCTTGGTGACTGAGTGGGCCAAAGTGACGAGCGGATCTATGTGACCCAGCCAACCAAAATGACTCTATGGGTCTTAGTGACCCAGTGGGTCTATGTGAAGCACGTACCACACCGAGAGGCCCTATCATTCCTCACTTCTTTTTGTGGTACCTTAGATAGGTTTTGTTTCATGGGTGTGACCAATATTTACATGCACACCCATCCCCTATCTAGGATGATAATTCTAGTATGGCCAAGATGTCCCCTAGTAAGCATTGGCTGCATGACCCCCTATATGTGTATCGAGATATTTCCTTCCTCTATGACTTGACCTGATAAGTGTACTTTGGATAGTTCTCAGTGTATCTTTTTTGGTTGGGGAACAAATAAAATGGACCTCTTTGCGAGGGTCTTTGATGAATTTATAGCTCAAGAATTGAGTTCTCCCAGAACGAGCATGCCTTGAGAAGAATCTTGTGACCAAGGATTGGTTGTGATGTCGAGACTTGTTATCTCAGTGAGATTGGATGTCTTAGGGAAACTTCAGGGTGTATTGAGGCCAGATGTTCCCTCCGATACTTTTGGTAGTCTTATTCTATGTTCTTACTTTCAGATAGCTTGGGGAGTGTGACCTCCCGGAATCGAGCATACTACAAGCGTAACCATATGGTTGGAAGTGGATGAGACATTTCATCTTTGAATCTTTTACGAGTATACCATGATGTTATTATTATATGTGTTTTTGACATATACCTATGTTGATCTAATTGTGACTTCATGGTGGTGTTTCCTTTGTCGTCTTTTACTTTGTGTTTCGTGGTCCCCTATTGAGTATTTCTTTACTCACCCCTGCACGGGCTTTGCCTTCACATTTCATATCTTATGTTGTTGACCGATGCTTTGGTGGAGTCCTAAGTGGAGCAGGACTAGGACCAGGACTAGATGGTGCCTTGTGATATTAGAAAATCCGAGGTGTTTTTTGCAGCTTCTTAAAGTAGCTTCAATGCCCTTGTTTTCATGTTATACTTTATAGTTTCCTTTTTTAGTAGTCTTGTGTTCCTGGGCCAGTTTCACTTTATTGCTTTAATTTATGTCATAACATGTTTTTGGGATGTAGTGGTATGCATTCATTTTCTTTACTTTTGGTTTTTACTCTCCAGCCCATGTGGCTTGGAGTTGGGTGCATGTGTATAGGATCTTAGGAAAATGCCTCCATTTGTGGGATATTCCTACTCAGCACTAGTTTCTAGCCCCTGTCCTATTGGAGGTGGGATAGGGGTTGTCACGGCAAGGTCCCTAGGGGATGGATCATGATGGAGTGGTATCAGAGGAGGTCAGTTATACCATAGGACCGAGAGTTTGTGATATTGGTTTGGGGCAACAGTATTAAGTGTTTTGAGTTCATATTTTTGGTCGAGGACTCTAGTGTTGGTGTGATGGCTGGAATATCCATACAATAGGACTCTAGGCACCTTTTTTCTGACTTGGTACATGAAAACACAATTTTTATGGAAATAAAGGTACATGGATCATATATGAACATGTTGTGTTTTTTCCATGTCCTTCCTGAGTCAACTCACTATGTATTCTCTTTTAAATGTGATACATCTTGTTTTCCCAAGGATGTGTTCACGATGCCAGCAAGTGAGGTTTCCATAGCAGGATCAGAATTTTGGCCTAATTCACGATGAGGCTTCCCTGATGGGAGCCATTTGAAGAGAAGTTTTTCTTTAAGATGGTCAGCAGGTGATGGTTTCTCTTAAAAATTAGTTAGCAGACCTACCTCTAGTGGTTCAGGTGGATGCAGCTTTCCAGACTGAGTTTTGGATGGCTCTATTGGAACTAGATGATGAAGCACAGGTTTCGAACATGTATCATAGGCTTCTGAGGTATCAATCACCTAGGAAGCAGGGTCAGTAGGACCTACTGATAGTAGATTCACAATGTAAGTCACATAACCAGAGGGTTCCTTAGATGTTCTAGGGATTATCTAGTTTCTAGAATAAAGGTATTTTCTTTGCTTTTCATAAAAGGGGAATCCCATACGAAATTTCACCACCATTCATGCTTCATTCAGATAGGTAGTTCATAAACCACCATGGAAGAGGCAGCAGTGAGAGAAGATAGTTCCGTCAGGTGATGGACGTGGAAAGAGAGCTGGGTAAGTGGTGGAGGTTTCCGACATTTTGACATGCTACCACCACCACCTCAAGGACTTCCATATGAGACTCTGTGAGTTAGAGGATAGGGGAGGAGACAGTTTTAGGATGTCAAGGCTTGTGACCCCTAGACTCCGGGATTGATTCAAGGTATGATCTGTGTCTTTCTACTTGAATTTTAGTATTTATAGACACATATACTAGTGATTTCATTTCCTTACACTTTTCTTGTGGATAACTAGAGGTTCTAGTTAAACCGTTTACTTGACCCTCATGTTTAGAGACTCCTACTGGAGGAGACCCAATGACCACAAACTAGTGCCGACAGTGTGACCTAAATCTTGGAGGCGAGAGTTTGGGTTGGGATCTCTTGATAGTGGCATTAAGGCCTTATAATATAATTATCGGTATATAATAAATCTATAGTTCATACTCATATTGATTATTTTAGGAAAAGTTTGTGGTTTGTCCATGGTTATGGAACTAGATTTCCATTTACCATCAAAGGGGAAATCCTTGCAGCTCTTGATGGACTCAGGTAGAGGAGGGTGAAGGTGATTTCTATTCAGTTGGATAGTCTGACCCTCGGTGTAGTGTATGTTCTGAGTCCTCAGGTGTCTTAGCGAGGTCTATCTATA
This sequence comes from Viscum album, assembly GCA_963277665.1. NCBI lineage: Eukaryota > Viridiplantae > Streptophyta > Magnoliopsida > Santalales > Viscaceae > Viscum > Viscum album. The sequence goes on along the minus strand of OY728155.1, from coordinate 1,542,380,396 downwards.
AGGATGTATTCCTTAAAGATGTTCCAGTTTTACCTCTCTATCTATATTTAGACTTCTACATTGGTCTACAACCTAGGGTGGAACTAATATTTACACTAGTATATCATATGGCACCCAAAGAACTCAATGAGATGGGGGGGTGCAGATGGGGGACTTGAAGAGGAATGTCTTAGTAAGACCTAGTGTTTCACCTTGGGAAGCTCCAGGTGATATTTTTTTTATGACATCTTAGTGTACTCGGTGTCCGGGGGGGAGCACGCAAGACACTTCATGATTTTCCTGGACAAACTTCGGGAGCAGTAGCTTCAAAGAAAAATCTTTAATTGTATGCATTCGATTTGGAAGGTCCCTTTTTCTGGGATAGGGCATCTTAGAGGCCGGAGTTAGAGAGAACTCAGTACTGAGTGATGCAAAAGTAGATTCTCCTAGTATGAATACAGTTATTAGTTACCAAGCGAGGCATCAGAGCAGTTGGCCCCATTGCTGTTATCCTTCATGGATAGGGATGGAGCAGCATATCTCCAGTCGTTGGATGTTACCCGTCCACTCTAAAATGAGTTTGGGCAGAAAAACTTGGTAAAATGGATTCTGAGTCTTTACATGCAGATTTTTTCTAATAGAATACCCTGATGGTCATTCGAAAGGTGGGGATCACATTTCTCTTTTCATAGGATGCGTAGTTGTAGCAGTTGATGCCTAAAGTGGTGAGATGCATCGGGGTATGCGTGTGGGTGTTAAGGAGGACATCAAGAATGAAAGAATAGGTTGAATATGGGATTACCAATTGATATAAAAAGGTTAAATCTTGTTTGAATTAGTTTTTTGGGTTGTTCCTTATCTTTCTTGGGGTACCCAAAAGGAAGTGGGAAGGGATATCGGCGGAATTCGTAATGGGTTACCACATACGTCTAAGAGACACGATACCATCAAGGTGATCATTGATTGAATCACCATGTCAGACCACTTCCTAACTACCCAGAAGAAGAGTTTTGTAGAGGGCTTGGGATCCCCCTACATGAAGGAAATAGTTTGAATCTATGGAGTTTCATTGATGATTGTTTTAGATCATGATGCTTGCTTTACTTCCCAGTTGTGGAAGGGATTATAGGAGGCATCTACAGAGAATGTGAAGGTCATATATGAGAGGATGAAGTATATATAGATAGTTTTGATGTTTTGTATTGGAAGACGGTGGAGACCATTGGAGTTTGAGGAAGGAGATAATGTCTTCCTTTAGGTCTCACCTCGATGAGGGTTATAGAGATTCTTTCTAGGGAGGAAAGATATCTCCAAGGTTAATATTCCCTCTTTTAGGCACTGCGTGGAGTTGGTAAGGTAGAGTAATATTTGACTCTACCCCATAGTGGGACCAAGGACACAGCGTCTTCCTTGTGTCGTAGTTGAGGAGATTCGTGCATAATCCTTGAAAATTGAAATCTGGGGTGAGCTGGACATCAACATTGGAGTGGCTTGGGTTGAGTACCAAATAAAGATTGAGGATACTTCTTGGATGATCTTTTCCCTTGGTGTGTGTCTGGAGGAAGCACAGGGATCATTATAGGAGCACATGGGAGTAGGAGGCTTAGATTTGTGCTCGATACTCTCACCTTTTGTTTATTTAGCTGTTGTTTTGGATTTCGAGGATGTAAATCCATAAGGTGGGGAGAATGTAATATCCAAGAATTTACATGACGTTTTTAAATTTATTTGGAATTATTACGAGACCAGGTGATGAGACGGTGCATGATTCTGAGGCCTAGTGATCATGGAACTAATTTTTGATCATTTTTTTATATTAATTAAAATAAAGGTCATGCTCGGTTTTGGGAACTTTTAAACGAGTGATCAGATTTGAAATATGAGGCCACCATTGTGTTCAGAGGAGTGGGTTTTGTTTAGGGAGGACCTAACTTAGATTAGTGCAGGTCGACTATGAAAAATATTTTTTGAGCATTTTAAAGAAAAATAAAATATACTTAAAAACCGTATTTTATTCAAAAATGTTCACAAAAATGCAAAAATAGAGTATCTATTTCATTTTATAAATGAAAACGATGTAGCGACTTAGTGAAACAAAAACACGAAAGCATGTTTCTTCAATTAATGTCTTAACATGGATGTGGGATCGTTGAAATGATTCTGGATTTTCTCTAACCCTCTAGAGGGCTTGTGTTGGTGAGAAATGAATGACGAATTGCCCATAATGAACAAACTTATTCCCTTCCTTCCTTTTCAAAAGGTATCTAATGATAATGGAAGAATACAAATCAAATATCAAGGATAGAGGAACGATGGTGTGTGAATATGTACTTCAATGATGAATGATCCAAACTCTAGGTAGTCTTTCCCTGTTCTTTGATTAAAATGATGAATGCAAATAAAACCATGAATAGGTTGACACTAGGTTCAATCATTCTTGTGGGAGGGTTTAATTTTTGAGGTTTTAATGGTAGATTATCATGGTGATTTTTGGTTAACCATTATAATGGTAACATACCCCGATCGACACAAAAATTGATCAAGGTCCATTCATCTTTGTTGATTTATGCATTTCCTCCCTCTGTTCTTCATTCATCATGGGCATTCATCATTTGACCCATGAATAAACCTTTCACGATCGGGTGATCATTGTGCAACTGATCCTTAGCGCAATGATCCGACATCGCATATTCGAGAAAGACACGGCATGATGGAGGTGCGACTATGATAGTGGAAAATGGTTCAAGATGGTACGGGAGATATCGCACGCAAATAGATTCAGGCTGTAAAGTGATTGTATCATGAATTTGAACCCCTGGTGATGAAGAACGCGACCCGAGGATTCCATAACTTCTTATGTATCAAATAACGGACCACTAGAGTGCGTCTGGTGGCCCACGGAATATCCCACTGCACGCGGGCGCCAGCAGTGGTTGCATGACAGCACATCGGAAGCCGCCTACCCATGGCGTTGATCGGAGGAACCCACGGAGGCTAATCCAATGGTGGCTTCGGAGGTCGTAGCTAGGATGGGCCAGAGCAGACTGAGCCAGCGATGTTGCTACACCACATCGAGCTGGAAGCACATGGACAAGAGACCATGTGTGGAGATCGATGGCCAGACGAGCTTTCCGTGTGATACGATGGGGACACAGTGAGCTACTGCTTCTAGGCTGGGTAGGGTTTTCCCACTAGTATAGGCTAGGATGAAGGGGACCAAGCTGTTGAGTGGCCCGACAGGATGAAAACCAGCCCGCCAGTGCAGGCGGGACTGCTGGGTGTCCTAGTGGGCTGGACTAATGGCCTAAAGGGATGGGTCTAGCAGGCCTAATTGGTCTACCCTTTAGGCTGGACCAACCAAGGTCGGGTCGGTCTGATCGGGTCAGACCAGACCTGAACCCCACTGATCATTTTCACTAAAATGTCCATACCTTTCAAACTGTAAGTCTAGTTGATGATCCACACACGACGTTGGGACCCTTTCAAAGAGGTGGTCCTTTTGATATGGCTTAGTAGGGTTTTATTTGGACCAGCAGGGGTTGGTGGAATTCTCTTTTTATTTATTTTAAGGGATCGATATGGGATCCTGATCCCATCATGGGGGATGACAATATAGATTGAGGTGATACCCTTGGGTTTCTCTATGAAGGTATCATACAGGATCTCATTCATGTCATAGAGAATGGCCCGTGTTCTGAAGTGATTTGGATCAGAGTGGATCTTGGTGACCCAACAGGCCAAAGTGATGAGTTGATCTTGGTGAACCAGCATGCCTAAGTGACAAGCGGATATAGGTGACCCAGCATGCCGAAATGACTCTACAGGTCTGAGTGCCCCAGTGGGTCTATGTGGAGCATGTACCACATTGAGAGGCCTGTTCAGTCCTCACCTCTCTTCGTGGTACCTTATATAGGGTTTTTGGTATGGGTGTGACCAATATTTACACGAGAACCCATCCCCTATCTAGAATGATAATTCTAGTAGGGACATAATGTCCCCCAATGAGACCTAAGTGTAGGACCCCCTATCTGTGAATTGAAAACTTTCCTTCCTCTGTGACTTTACATGATCAGTGTACTTCAGGTAGTACTAAGTGTGTCTTATTTGGGCAGGGCCCAAAGAAGGGGGACCTCTTTGTGAGGGTCTCTAATGCCTTCATAGCTCAAGGAGTGATTTATCCCTAAATGAGCGCGCCTTCAGAAGAATCATGTGACCAAGGATTCTTTGTGATTTCAAGACTCATTATCTTAGTGAGAACAAAAATCTTAGGGAATCCTCATGGTGTATCGAGATAAGATGATCTCTCAGATACTTTTGGTAGACTTGTTCTATATGCTTACTTTTAGATAGATCAAAGAGTGTGACCTCTCAGAATCAAGCATCCTATGAGAGGAACCATATGGATGGCATTGGATGAGATGTTACATCTTGAAATCCTTTATTAGTATACCTAGATGTTCTTGTTATATTTTTCAGTGACATATACCTATATTGAGCTGACAGTACGTTCTTGGTGGTGTTTACCTTACAATGTTTTAATTTTTATTTTAGGGTCCCCTAATGAGTATTGTTTTACTCACCCATGTACGGGCTTTTCCTTCACATGTCATGTCTTGTGCAATTTACTGACACTCTAGTAGAGACTTTGGTGGTGCAGGACCAAGACTAGGACCAGATGGTTCCATGTGGGATTAGACGAGATGAGGTGTTTCCTACAGCTTCCTACAACAGCTTTAGTGCCCTTATTTGGAGGTCAAACATTACAATTGTCTTTTTTAGTGGTCTTGTGTTTCTATCCCGATTTCACTTTACTATTCTTTTTTACTCTGTTTTTGGTTTGTAGTGGTATGCATGCATTTTCTTTACTTAGTTTTTTTACTCCTCATCCCATGTGTCTTGCAGTTGGGTGCATGTGTACAGGATCTTAGAAAATTGTCTCCAATTTGTGGGATATGCCTACCCGATGCTAGTCACTAGCCCCAGGCCTATCAGAGACAAGCTTGGGGTTTTCATGGAATAGGCCCAGGGGGACGTGTCATGATAGAGTGATATCATAAGAGGTAGGTTCTACCTTAGTACTGAGATTTTGTGAGATTGGTTTTGGGAAACAATTTTAAGTGTTTCGAGTTCGAATTTCTAGTTAGGGACTCCAATGTTGGTGCGGCGGCCAACATATCCATACACCTGTACTCTAGGCACCTATTTTATGACTTGGTACATGAAAACATTAGTTTTAGATAAATAAAGGTACATGCATCATATAGGAACATGTTTTGTTTTTTCACATCCTTCTTGAATCAACTCACCATGTATACACTTTTAATTGTGATGCATCTTGTTTTCCTCTGGATGGTTTCATAAGGCTAGCTAGTGAGGTTTCCGTAGCAAGATCAAGAGTTTTTTCTGATGCTCAATAACGTCTCCCTGACATGATCTAGTCGAATAGAAGTATTTCTTCCGGATGTTCAGCAGGTGACAGTTTCTCCTAATGATCAGTTAGCAAACCCACCTCCAGTGGTTCAGGTGGTAGCAACCTGCCAGGATGAGTCATGGATGGTTTTTTTTGGCACTAGATGATGAAGCACTGGGTTTGAACATGTATCATAGGCTTCATAGTAAGTTATCAACTAATAATTAGGGTTAGTAGGGCCTACCGATAGCAGGTGAGAAACTTAATTCATAAAACTAGATGTTTCATCAAAAGTTTTGAGGATGCGCTAGTTCCCAAAATAAATGGCTTTTCTATGCTTGTTGTAAAAAGGTGAATCTCACGCGAGATTTCCCTACCATTCATGTTTCATTCATAGAGGTGGTCGATGAACCACCACGGAAGAGGAAGCAGTATGGTAAGACAGATTCGTCGGGTTGGTTGACATGGTGGGAGATCTGGGGAATTAGTATAAGGTGGCTGACATTTTGATGTGTTACCCCCACCACCTCCAGGTGGTCCATACTAGGCTCTACGAGTTGGAGGATATGGGAGGATATGGTTGTAGGTTTTTGAGGATTATAACCCGAAGACTCTATGAATGATACAAGGTATGATCTGTGTTTTTCTACTTGAGCTACAGTATTGAGAGACACTTATACTGGTGATTTCCTTTCCTACCACTTTTCATTTTTAAATATAGAGGTTCCATTTAAACCATTAACTTGGCCATTATGTTTAGAGACTCCAACTGGAGGAGACCCAATGACCACACACTGGTGCCGATAGTGTGACCTGACTCATGGAGGCAAGAGTTTCAGTTGGGATCTCATGGTAGTGGTGTCGAGGCCTTATGATATCATTCTTGGTATGTACTAAATCCACAGTTCATAATCAGATTGATTGTTTTATGGAATGTATGTAGTTCATGTATGGTTATCAAACTATATTTCTCTTTATCGGTGAAGGGTAAATCCTTGCAGATCTTGATAGACTTAGGCAGAGGATGGTATAGCTAATTTCTATTCAATTGGCTAGTCTGACCCTTGGTGTAGTGTATGTTATGTGTCCTTGGGTTTTTTAGTGGTGTAATTGTATAAGGATGTCTTCCTTAATGTTTTTTAGGTTTACCTATCCATCGATATTTAGACTTCCCATTGGTCTACACCTCGGGGTGGAACTGATATTTACACCAATATATCGGATGGATCCCAAAGATCTCCACGAGATGGGGGAGAAGACGGGGGACTTGTAGAGAAAGGGCTTAGTAAGATCCAGTGTTTCTCCCTGGGCATCCCCAGGTGATCTTTGTTGATGATATCTTAGTGTACTCAGTGTCTGAGGAGGAGCACATGAGACACTTAAGGATGATCATGGACCCACTTTGGGAGCACCAGCTACATGAAAAGCTCTTGAAGGGTATGTCTTGGATTTAGAAGGTCCCTTTTTCTGGGATAATGCACCTCATAGGTTGGATTTGCAGTGAACTTAGTAATGGGGGACATAGAAGTATATGCTCCAAGAAGGAATCCAGTTAGAAGTTACTGAGCGAAGTATCAGAGCGATTGGCTTCATTGTGGTTATCCTTCGTGGATGGGGATGGAGCAGCTTATCTCCAGTCATTGGTTTTTACCCGTACACTCTTAAATGAGTTTAGGAGGTACAACTTGATGAAACAGACTTTGATTATTTACATGGTCTTTTTTCCATACGGAATACCCCTAATGGAAATTCAAAAGGTGAGGAGCATGTTGTTATTTTCAAAGGATGCACAATTGTAGCAATGGATGCCTAAAGTGGAAAGATGCATCAGGGTATGCATGTGGGTGTCAAGATGGACATTGTGGATTCATGCATAATCCTTACTTGTTGAAATCTTGGGTGAGATGTACAATGATGTTGGAGTGTCTTGGTTTGAGTACCAAATAAAATTGAGGTTCCTTTGTGGACTATCGTTTCCCATGGTGTGTGTCTGGAGGCAGCATGTGGATCTTAAGAGGGGCACATAGGAGCTGGAGGCTCAGATTCATGGTCGGTACTCTCACCTTTTTATTTTTTATCCCTTAATTTGGATTTCAAGGATGTAAATCCCTAAAGGGGAGATAATTTAATGTCTTCTATTTGCAATGTAATTTTTTAAAAAAAATTATATTGGATTATTTCGAGACTAGGCACTGAGATAGCGCATGATTCTGAGGCCCGATGATCCCGGAACAAATTTTTGAACTTTTTTTATGTTAATTAAAATAAAGTGTGTGCTTGATTTTTGGAAATTTTAAATGAGTGATCACATTTGAAATATGTGAGCACTGTTGTGTTCAGAGTAGAAGGTTTTATTTAAGGAGGACCTAACCTTGATAGGTGTAGGTCGACTGCGAAAAATATTTTTTTAGTGTTGTAAAGAAAACTAAATAAATATATGAAAGTTTATTTTCATAAAAAAAATTGTTGCAATGCAATGATAGAGATGATGTTTCATTTCATAAATGAAATAGTGTAACAACACGATGACTCGTCATAACAAAAATGCTGAATATTGTTTCATCAATTAATGTATTAACAGGGATGCGGGATCATTGACACGATTCTGGATTTTCTCTGAACCTCTAGAGGGCTTGAGTTTGTGATAGGAGAAAAAAAATCACTCACGATGAACAAAATTCTTCCCTTCCTTCCTCTTAAAAGGTTCACAAACAATAATAACGGGCTCTAAATCCAAGATCAATGATAGATAAACAATGACGTATGACTTCATCATTCAATGACGAATGATCCAAACTCTAGTTAGGGGTTGTTATATAAATATTTTCTTCCCATGTTCTTCGATTTAAATGATGAACACAAATCAACCTATGAACAAGTTAACCCACAGTTCTATCGTTCTTATGGGAGGGTTAGATTTTCAAGGTTTTAACAGAAGATTGTCTTGGTGATTTTTGGTTAACTGTTCTAATGGTAATGAACCCCAATCGACACAAATATCAATCAAGGTTCGTTCATATTTGTTGATTTATGTCTTTACTCCCTTGTTTCTTCTTTAATAACTGGAATTCATCATTTGTCCTGTGACTCGACTTTTGGTGATCGTTCGGTAATTGTGCAACTGATCCTTAGCACAACGATCTGACATCGCAGATCCAGGATGGACACAACATAATGGAGGTGCGATGATGATGGTGGAAAACAGGTCGAGGTGGTGCGATAGATATATCACATGAATGGTTTCACACTAGAAAGGGATTGTGGAATTATTTTGAACCCTTGGTGATGAACAACTCAGACTGAAGATTCTAGAACATCCTTTGTATCGAAGAACAGACAACTAGAGCACGTCTGGTAGCCCATGGAAGATCCTATCAGCATGTCGGCGGTGGTCGTGGCCGCGTACTGGTATGGTGGAATCCAGAATCCTGTATGTGGAGTTCAAAGCAATGGATAGGATGCAACGAAGTAGGATAGAGACCCGGCTGAGCCGCAACGAGCTGGAGGCACGGGGTCAACAGACCACGTGCGGAGATTAGCAGATGGTCAAGCCAGTCGCAAGGTGAAAAGGGGACGCGGTGAGTTGTCACATCCGGGCTAGATAGGGTTAGGACACTAGGTGGCCCGAAAAGTTGGTCCCACGGCCCGATGATATGGGTTAATTAAGCTTAATGGGAAACATTTTTGGGCAAGGCTGAACTAGGTCAGGTCGGGTTGGACCAGACCTAAACCCCACTGGCGCTTTTTCACTAAAATGTGTGTATCTTTCAAACTGTAAGTCTGATTGATGAGATGTCTGTGGTGTTGGGACCCTTATGATGAGGCAATTATTTTGAGATAGATTAGTGGGTTTTTAGTTAGACCATAAGGGTCTGGTGGATTTATATTTGTCTTTCTTATGAGGGATTGACATAGGATCAGGATCCCTTCATAGGGGGTGACACTAGAGATTATAGTGATACCCTTCGGCTTATCTATAAAGGTAAGATATATAATTCAGTTCCTATGATAGAGAATGACCATTATTTTTAAGTGATTTGGCTCAGAGTGGATCTTGGTGACCTAATAGGCCTAAGGGATGAGCAGATCTCAGTGACCCAGCAGGCCTAAGTGACGAGGGGATCTAGGTGACCCCGCAGGCCAAAAGGACTATGTGGTCTCAATTGCCCAATGGGTCTATGTGGAGCATATACCCCACCAAGAGTCTCAGTCAGTCCTCACTTCTCTTCTTGATACCTTAGATAGGGCTTTCAGCATGGGTGTGAACAATATTTACATGGTCACCCATCCCCTATCTAGGATGATAATTTGAGTAGGGCCAAGATGTCTCCCAGTGATCCTTGGGTGTAGCACCCCCTATATATGTATCAAGATATTTCATTCCTTCATGACTTGACTTGATCAGTGTACTTTTAGTAGTTCTTCATGTTTCTTCTTTGGACGGGGCCCAAAGAAGCAGGACCTCTTTACAAGGGTCTTTGATGGCTTTATAGCTCAAGGAGTGAGTTCTCCCAGAATGAGCTTTCCTTGAGATGAATCATGTGACCAAGGATTGGTTGTGATGTCGAGACACCTTTTCTCAGTGAGACCGAACCTCTTAGAGAAAATTCATGGAATATTGAGACCAGAGGTTCTCTCCGATAATTTTGGTATACTTTTTCAACGTGCTTACTTTCAAATTTCTTGAAGAGTGGGACCTTTAAAAATTGAGCATGCTATTAGTGGAACCATATGGCTGGTAGTGGATGAGACTTTTCATCTCAAAATCCATTACAATTATTCCTAGATGTTATTATTATATGTTTTGTTGACATATATCTATGTTTAGATGAATGTACCTTCTTTGTGGTGTTTCCTTTGTGGTCTTTTATTTTGTGTTTCTGAGTCCCCTACTGAGTATTGTTTTACTCACCCTTGCATGGGATTTTCTTGTACGTGTCATGTCTTGTGATGTTTATTGACACTTTGGTGGAGTCCTAGGTGGAGCAGGACCAAGATCAGGACCGAATGGTGTCTTTTGAGATCAGAGGAGCCGAGGTGTTTCCAGAAGCTTCCTATAACAGCTTCAGTGCCCTTGTTTGCAGGTCTGACTTTACAGTTCTCTTGTTTAGTGGTCTTGTGTTTCTGGCCTAGTTTCACTTTATTGATTTAGTTTCTGTTGTGCTTTGTTGTTGAGTTTTAGTGGTATGCATGTATTTTCTTTACTTTTTTTTTACTCTCCATCCTCAGTAGCTTAGAGTTTGGTGTGTGTGTAAAGGATATTAAGAAAATGCCTCCCATTTGTGGGATATGCCTACCCTGCGCTAGTCTCCATTTCCTGAACTATCAGAGGTGGGGTTAGGGTTGTCATGGAATGGGCCCTAGGGGACGGGTTGTGACAACAGAAGTTCCATAAATAAAACAAATAAAAAATATTAAACATAAATTAATTTAAAAAATATAACATAATAACCATGATATATTAAAAACCTTACTCATAATAAAACATATATTTTTTTCTATATATTGGATTTAAATTATACATATTCAGCTTATATATTATAAATAATGGTGATATTTTTTAAATCATTAAATACATATGATTTTTTTCTATATCATATGATATGATATAAGGATTTCATATTTTACTATGTCTATGTTATAAAAGGCATGTTGCATCTCTTTAGGGTGTATCATTACTTATGATATACTGATATAATAAAACAATTTTTTAGCCTATAATATTGTATAATAAGGTTATATCTTAAGAACATGTTATAAGTGTTATGATATGATGAATAATATTTTATGATTCACATGATGGTTTATGACTTGTTATATAAATCAAATGTTAGGTGTTAATGTTTGAGAATATTCTATGCATGACTATCATTCATTGATAATGTTTCATATAATTAAACATATGGTAGAATAATGAATTCAATTACATGTTAAACATGTGTTAGAGGGGTTATAAATGTTTTAACTATACCTTCATTTACTCATACATTTTGTAACATGTTAGTATATGAATAGAGGCTTGGGTAGCATACTTGAATCCTATATAAACAAAGCCAAAACTATTTATATGGTTATCCCAATGATTCTATTCACTTTTATATTCTATCTGAATCACTCTTATCTTTCTTTACTTACCTCAAGAGATATTAGCATACCATGGTGTTAAGAATAATCTCACCCAAATATTGGGTGATTCAGGATAGGTCATGGATGTACCATAGAGGAATGGGTCCTTCAGTTGATTCACATAGATCTTGATCAAACATGTGGTTGGATATAGGGTCTATATCTAAAATATGTGTAATGTACACATATAAGTTACCTTTTTTACATATTATATCAGTTTCATAGAATCGTAATATTGGTTTTAAGGGTTTCATTTTATCTTCCATTTCTTAAAAAAGTGTTATTCGTTCCTTAGAAACCCAAAAATGGCATTATTGAAAAATTTTAAAGAGTTAACTAATTATTAGGAACTCTCATGTAATAACATGTGATAAAGTGAGTCTCTCTTCCTATAATATACATTAATTATGAAAAATGTTTCATATACTAAGAGTTGTGATAATATATTTCTCTAATAGGTTCATATGAATGTCTTGAGGGAACATGTCATCACCCATTAGTGGTTTTAGAGTTTTCCATATTTCAAATTTAAGTGCTCCTATAAATAACTTATGGTTAATTTTTTCTTAATAAACCCTTCAAGGGATCTATTTAAGATGTTTTTGATTATGGTTGGATCATTTTTTTAGAATCTTGGAGATAGTTGGAATTGATTTTGGAATATGTCCTATGATTTTATTAATGAGTATATAATTTTGTGTCTATCATTGAAAAAATTGATAAGTTTGATATTAATAAGCTACATAAAATCCTTTTTAATGTTGTTATGGTCTTCCATAAGGTTTAAATAATCCCTTTTAATGTTGATATATGTCATCAAATGGTTTTCATAGGCACTTTATAAGATTGATCTTCATAAGGTTTCAGCTGATATCAAAAGTTTTACAATGTTTGTATAGTTCCTTCATAAAGGTTTCATGTGTCTTCATAATGTTCAATCTCATAAGTATAGTAGGACTTAATAAGTTCTTCTAGTTCATCATAAGGTTTTTTTAGAGACAAAGTTACTTTAAAAGTTGAGACATTATGTTTTTATGATTGGAAAATCACTTTATAAGGTTAATTATATAACTTCATAAGGTTGATGATTAATAAGGTTTTAAAAGGTATGTATAAGGTTGAGCCAAACCTTATAGGAATTCATAAGGTTTTATCCTTTAAAAAAATTATGATTTTCTATCATTAACTTATGAAGAAGAAAAACCAAACTAGATGATCCAATATATTCCATTTAAGGATTAAAAAATCACAATTAAATTGGGATTCAAGATGTATAAAGAATACATGATTCACTTATCATAAAGAACAAGATAAAATAAGACAAAAAAAATGATAAGTGAGATATTAAATGATTCTAATCTATTGTCAATAATAATGCCGATATAAATGGGAAAATACTTTTTTCTTCATTTCCTAAATCACAATTTAATCAAGATGTGATGGTGTCTAAATTTTTCAAGTGTCTGAGTTATTAAAAGTGTTTTTGTGTAGTGAAAAACTTCTATCATGCATAAGAAGTTTGAAAAAACTATGATTCAATGATATACTAATGAAATTAAAAAAACTACTAATGGGTATTTTTAGAATTCACAAATATAATTTTTTTAAGTATTTTCAAATTCATTCTGAAGTTACTATTTTCTAGAGAGCATGTTTTTATTTATCAGATAAAAAGAAGAAAAGGGTATTTTTGGTATTTTCATGAGTGGGCATGGGTGACTAATCCATGTGATAGTGTTTTGTGAGAGATGGAAAAAAAACGTTTGGAGCTAAATATGGGTATATGTCCATTTTTTCTACTGAGAGACTCAATGCATGAAATATTAGCAATTATTGTTCATTGAAAAGCCTAAAAAAATAAATTCAACCACCTATATATGAAATTTTCTTTTCAAATAGAGAGAATATGGTTACTAAGAAAAAGTTAAGGGGGGTCATCTAGGAAAGAGTGTGAGTGTAATAAAAAAATTAAAGTGTTTAGGATAAGTATAAAATGAATCAAGAAGGGTAAGAGTTTTGAAAATATGCTATCTTAAAAATTTAGTGATTGAGAAGAAGTGGATATGCATGTATATACATGTAGAGTGGGAAGGAAATAACTTATCATTCATAATAAACATTTTCATAGTAAAAGTAGTGATTCTTGAAAAATAATTTAGTATCTTTTCAAAATATTCTAAAGGCCTGAATAGTGGTACTATCATCTATTACAAAAGTAACATGAACTTTCTGGAGTTCGTACTCAACTAGTGGTGTTTTTAGTTCTTTAGAACTAGTAATAGTCAATATAAAAATATTGTAAATAGAAGGAGTTGTGAAATTTATTTAAAGGATGATACCTTTTTACCCACTATAAGTTAGTGATATATTTATAGTTCAAAATATGTAGACCATGATAATAACTGGATGTAGTAATGGTTAGGCTCTCGCATTATGGTTGAACCTTATAAAAATTGTTTTGTTCCATGTATTATTTCATTTATATAATTATTCATTCAAGGATAGGTGTAATTATTTGAAAGTGATAATTTGATCTTAACCTATTATAGGGGTTAATTTATAGTGAAAAAAATTTGAAAAGGAAGGCTACACTAATTCACCCACCCACCCCCCCTCAATGTAGTTAATCAAAACACAATCACTAACAAGTGGTATCATAGGTAAAGGTTAACTCTAGTAGATTCTATATTTTCTTAGAAACATAGATAATTTAAATTTTATTAATAATAGAGAAGTTATAATATTTTATAGAAATAATTTCTATGGGTGGAAAAATATAAATTTTTCTTATTTTTTTTCTTTGGGTCTTGAATTTCTTGATGAAACAATAGTGGAATTTACACATATTTAAAAATCTTCATAGATGTATTTTTATGATAAAATTAATATTTATATTGATATTAAGTCTTGTAATTCTATTCTTATGTCTCTTCATAAATAATTGATTAAAAAAGTTATGGGATTATAAAATTTTAAAAAAAACGGGATAAACATGGAAGCAGTTATGAAATATATATTAAAGCTAAAGAGGAAAATATATATATTTAAGTAAAAGGGTTTGAATATATAAATGTTGGTGAGGTAAAATACAATGATGATTAATTAACTATATTCAATGTGATTGTGAGAAAAATAATAGCATTTGATTAAAAATGTATGATTCTATTAATATGAATAAACTCTTGAGGAACTTCCCAAATTGATTTGATCTAAAAATTTATGATTAATAATATACGGTGTCTTTAAATTTATGAGCTACACAGTATCATCATTTCATATTAAATTAGAAAAATATCAGTATTTACAAAAAAGGTGAAAAAAGAAATGGATTTTCATTCCATGATAAATCTCAAGTTAATGGAAAAATAACCTAAAAAACTGATGATGATGATGATGATGATGATGATGATGATGATGATATAGATAATTATATAAATAGAATCATGTATCTTATCTCTAGAAACTTTATGAAAGGAATTTGTAAATATAATTAGAAACTACCCCTTCATATATTTTAGTTTGGTTATATTGGAAACTTTTTATTCAACTATCTAAAGAATAAAATTTATGAGGATGAAGCTAAAACGCATGTTGAAAAGTTTCAAAGGAATAAATTGGAAAATTTTATAAAATAGTAAATAAGTTAATTGAATGTTAGAAAATATTCCAAAGAAGGAAAATAAAAAATTTGATGATAAAATACAAAAACATATATACCTCTTCAAGTATTAAATCATGAGATTATGTTTCTAATAAAATCATTAACTTCATGTAACATGTGGAGAAGTAAAAAAAATCTCAATTAATGATGAGAAAGGAGGTGAAGAAACATACAAAAAGAATATTCTCACATCTAAAATAAAAACATTCCTTGATAAAAACACAAATCATTAGAATAATGTTAAATTTAAAAGGATATATGATGGTAAAAAAGTTTAAAGAAATAAAGAATCTCACAAAAGACACTGAAATCATTGAAGAACACAATAAATTCAAGATAATGGTTATGAATCATGAAAATCTCCAGAAATATCTTGAATAAAATATTATATTAAAATAATAATAAATAAGAAAAATAGAATTAAATATTTTTATAGTTAAATAGAATATAAAAAGGATCCAATATGACTTTAAAAAATCTGTTCAAATCAAGAATTTAATATGAACCGTAGCTAAGATTTCTCAGACATGAATTCACTTTAAAATTATGCTTGATATTTTACAAAAAAAAATTGATTAAAAATGAAGTTCATAAACAATAATTTAGATAAGTATATGGTAAAAAAGATGATGATAAATTCTCTTCTCCTTCTAAGGAAGAGAGAAGGATGAAATAAAAATTAACCTCCTTGAATAAAAAATCTAGATTATGGAATATCTAGATCGTAAAGGTGAGAATATAGAATGTAGTTTTCTATACTTAACTATAATTATAACAGAAGATTTGGATTTAGTGGATACTATTGGTTCGTTGGGTTATTATTCCATTAATCCTACACAAACTGATACAACATGTTTTTACCAATAAAAATATATGAATCAAGGGGGAGAATATCTAAAGTGAAAATAGATGAATATTTTAAAAAGAAAAAGGTTCTGAATAAAATTATCTCAAGTCAGAAGACCCAAAATAAGTTTGACAGTTTTAAATATGTATGTGGAAGGTGTAAGAAACCAAATCATTATTTTAAGGTCTGTAAGAAAAATATCCCTAGATAGTTATCCTATAAAGAAAAAGGGAATTAATTTCAAAATAAGAAACATGAATATAAGTCATTCATAGTGAAAGTATAATTGAAGGAAAGAAAGAGAGTAAGACTATGGATCCTTGATAGTGGGTTTTCTTTACACAAGACTAGAGACACCAAAATCTTGAACCTATGGAATATCATGAAGGATATATAGTTACATTTGACAATGATTTATCTATAAGAATCAAAGGTGTCGGAACTACTAATATTGAGTCAACGGGACCCAAATCCAAAAAATACTTTATATTTGTATGGGATAAAAATTAATTTTCTTAGTATTAATCGATAGTGTGATGAAGGAAATGAAGTTTTTTTTCAAAATAACTCATGCATATTCAACATTTTCAAATATGGAAGATTTATTACTAGAGGTGAAATAACATGTGGGGACTTATTTCAAATTGGTAATCCTTATAACTCATGTTACTTGAGTGCCAAGGATGAGAATGATTTATAGTATAGGATACTTTTTCACCTTGGAAAAGGAAACATGAGAAATATTCCCAAATATGAAGAGCAAAGAGACCTTCCTAAACTCAAACGAGAAAGGGAAATTGATTTTTTAACATGTTCGAATGGGAACTTGGTATAAGGGACACACAAAAATGTGGATATTTGGTCCACTAGACCATCTAAACTCATATATTTAGATGTGTGTGGATATATGGTAAACAAAAAAACAAGGATGGTCTTTATTTTATTATATTCACTGATAAATTCACCTAAATTTCCAATATTCTATTTATAAAGAATAAATGAAAGAATATTCATATGTTTAGAATATTTAGAATACAGAAACACCTCTTTTTTCATGCTTACTTCAAAGAGAAATAGAGGTTTACTAGACCTAGAATTCATCGGGAGTACAGTTCCTTCTCTAACAATCATGATAAAGTGCGTGATATAGATAATGTTCATTTTTAGCCTCTTCTTGTAGGGAACAATACTTACATTCTTGGTGGATATCTGAGAGGTCATATAGAGCTCTTTGATTCCATACTTATATTGGTTTCAGTTAATGATAACCTCAACTTGGCTTCAACTCTAGGAGAGCAGAAGATACAAGAGGAAATTGTTTATATTTAACTTTATAGTTCACATGGTCTTGATGGGTTTCCTAGTTCTTTCTACACTACCTTATGGGATCTAGTTAAGAACTCTCCTATGGTAGTGGTGCATGACTTCTTCTGAGATGGTAGTATATTGCGAGTGGTTAGCTCCACCTCTCGGTTTCATATCCCAAAACATAAAACCCATATTCTTTGATTCATTACAATTCTATTAGTAATTTTAATTTTCCCTAAAAGGTTTTGGATAGTTTGGTTAATATGCACATTCCCTATATTATCCCTGGAAGGATTTTTGAAGAACAACATGGTTTTGTGAAAGGTAGTACCATCTAGGGTGTTATCAGTTTGTCCTAAGAGATTAGTAGTGAGTTGAATCATTGTTTGATTGGGTTCAACATTTCCATCAAGTTTGATATGGAAAAAGTCCTATGATTGGGTTGAATTTTACTTTATACTCAATGTTTTAACATTCATGGGTTTTCTAGTGAATTACTTGATATTATTTTTAGAAACTTTAGTTCACCATGGCTATCCATTTCTTTCTAGGGGAATAACTTCAGATTCATTAAATCTATTCAGGGTCTCAGGCAAAGATATCCTCTTTCACTGAGCTTTTTCGTCCTGGTTAAGGACTCTCTTAGTAGAAATATTGACAAGACCATCTATGAAAGAAATTTTTCCCCATCTCATTGCATGTATTACATTCTTGGAATATCTCATCTAGTGTTCATGGAATATTCCTTCATTTTTAGTGGACATAAGTGTTTTATTCATGGAATAAACAAGGTAATTAATGAATATTTATATAAAAGTGGAAAGATTATGAACCATGGTAAAAGCAGTGTCTATATATCTAGTTAGTGCTTGAAGATGATAGAAATATCTACTGAATCTAGATTCGATATCCATAGGAGTATCTTCCCTATATAATACCTTGGTGATATACTTTCACCCCATAGAATACTCATCCACCATTTTGGTGATGTTTTCAATAGGACATCCATCTGCATCTCAAACTAGAAGAATCAACTTATATCATTTAGGGGAAGGACCACTTTAGTTAACCACATTATTTATTTTATCACTATTCACATGATTTTGGTTCTAAAATCCATAAATTCAGTCATCCCAGGTATTGAAAATGCAATGGCCTCTTTTATCTAGGACTCAAAATCAGAGGGAAGACACCACTGGGTCTTGTGGTGACACTCAAAAAACCAATGATGGAGGTAAGCATCAATGTGATAAGTATATCTATTACCATGCATAAATTGCATTGGAATATTTCCTAGGAGGCTATCAAAGGGGGGACCCTTTGGGGGAGGTTTACCCATACCAAGTATGGCCCCTTTTTAGGTCCATAGAAGGATAAAATGTCCTTCCTTTGGTACAAGATCCAATATCATATTCTCTATCTAAAAAACTCTGTATCGATGGATTGAAGGTAGAAGATATACACTTTTTTGTAATATAATTGGTGTGGAAATAAGATGAGATTCCCAGGATGTCAGACCCCTAACATGACCTTCAAGAATGCTAGCCTCTACCCATATTTTGTTCAAGAAATACTGAGCATTGAATATCATTCTATGTTCAATATTATTGAGATGACTCCCAACCCAAATAAAACCAACTTATTTTCTTCTTCATAAAGTTCTTTCTTGATGAAATATTATTATAGGATACACCATTAATTGGAAAACTCCAACAGATGGGGTGAGAAACTATGGTTGAAGTAAATACCAGAAAATTTAAACTTTATTGTTTGTAATATCATAAATTATTATCTTCCCATCAATGATAATATCATGAACATTGGCATCCCACTTGTGTATAGGAGTTCTTATTATAATATACCATGAATGGAGTCGTACCACCACCACTTTTTTGATAGCAAATGGTCAAGAAGTGTATGGAAATAATTAAGTTATTTCACTAGTGAATATCTTCAAAATCCTTCAAATTTGAACTTTTTTAATCTTTGGTTCAGCAGGTATGAGAGAAACATTAATGAGAGAAAGTAATGAGCCATTATTTTTTCTATTGGTTGTTGGAATATTATGTTGGTGAGGAACAAAGTCTATGTTAGGGGATCATACACTCAAGTAGGGATATTTTTATTTAAAATAATGTGTCTCTTGATTGATTTATTTAATCTTATAAACTAGGGTATAGATGTTCCATACCGTAGATCATTAAGTGTCAATGTCCACATCATTCCCACTAGCCAAAACCCTTCTCCTGGGCATTGGATCTGTTGGACACCTCCCAGATCAAGGCCCAAGATAAACATAGATAGCTTGTGTTCTACAAGAATCATGCAAGGTGTTGGAATCATGTGTGACAAATAGGGATCAGTTATTTGTTATTTCATGTGCATATTTGGTAATGGATACCCTCTTCTAGTGGATTCCAAAGTGATGTTAACATGCCTTGAGTTGGGCAGGGGTAATAATATTAGGATTATGACAGTTGAAACTGATTCTCAGATTTTTTTTTTTATTCCTTGAAAGTCCTTAGTATAAATACTAGGATTATCTCTTATCATGTTCATAAATATAGGAGTATCATTAACAATGGAATGAATATTACACATACATGGAGTGATGGGAACAAATAAATGGACTTTCTAGGATCTAAGGTTCCATAGCATGCCTCGACCACTTTCTCTAATAGTTTGGATTCTATTCATCAAGTAGGTTTGAATATTGTTAAAAAAGATTATATGGGGTTTCATTACTTTATACCTCCCTAATTCACTTATTTTATTTATTTACCTTTATTAAATTCATGGTTGTGCATGTTGTCTCTATTATGCTTTGTCATTTTTTAGGTACAAACACAACACTTAAAAGTATTTTTCTTAAAATACTATGTTGAGTTTTGGTCAGTGGGATACATCATCAATATAACACACCATACACCCCCAAATCATCCCCTACCAAAAACACACACACACACAAAAATGATGTGGATGAAATAAAAAATATAAGCATTGTGGATATGGGAAGAACTAATCTAGCTACAAACAAATCTTCAAAGTTCTTTTTGAGAGAATCTGTTTTCACTACTGTGCCCATTAAAAATAGGTTTTTATTGAAACTTTAAACTCAAAGGGAACCATATTATATGTGGTATAGTAGAAACCCAACTATAAAAAACTTAAAATTATTTTGAGTCCCTTTCTATATAAATACAAAGAGAATAAATATAGGAAAGTTTAAAGAAAATTCGTAAGAAGGGATATTCGTGGGCTATGTTTATAATGGGAGTGGCCAAAAATTCTAGGGAAAAATAAACACGAGTAGGTAGAATGTTAAAATATAAAAATCCTTGAAAATTACCATAAAAAAGGTGCATTTATAGTTCCTAGAGAAGAAACTTATAGGAGCTGAAAACATTCATATTTCTGAAAACATTTTTTTAACATGCTAGAAATGAGCCGATAGTGGTTAATATTTACTTAAATGAGACTAGTAATGAATAAGGTAATAACAATTAGAGGAATAAAATTCCAATATTTAAAAATATTGTTGATTCATACAAAATTATTGGCCCACAATGTGCACCTATCTCAACTAGAAAGAGGTTAAGTATTGAGAACTAAAATAAACTTATCTTTCAAGTTAAAACTCAAATTGTTTCTCAGGTAGTTGAGAATCATGAAAGGATTGATTTTATGAATGAGTAATTTGATAAAATTTAGAATAAATCCACTTTAGAGTTAGTTCCATGACTTTAAAAAAAAAACTAATTGGCATGAAGTGGGGTTTTAGAAATAAAATGAATGAGATAGGTAAAGTCATAAGGAATAAGGAAAGGATAGTTTACAAGTTCTATTCTCAGATGGAAGAAGTTGAATTTGAAGATAAAAAATTTTAGTGGCAGGAATTGAGACCATAAGTATTTTATTAGCTACATAATACCATAATATTTATAGAATTTATCAAATTTACATAAATTATTCCATCCTAAATAGTGGTTTTTGAGAAAAGGTTTTCATAGAATAGCCTGAGGGATTTCTTCTTGATAAATATGGAAACATGGTTTATAGGATAAATAAACCATTATATGGATTAAAATAGTCCCCATATATATTGACATACTAATATGGATGGATTTTTAAGAGGCTTGACTATTTCAATTGAAAATTTTGATGGAAAAATCTCTAACAATTAGTTTTCTACAGGTACGCTCAATTTTTTCATACATGATGATGACATTGTTTTTGTTGGTGACAAAGAGAATCTTTTTAAATAATTTTATAATGTAATTAATAGGAATTTTAAGTTACAAGGATTATGTTAATCCACTAAAAATGGGTAAATTAGTACAGACCAGTTTTTAAAATTTCGTTTCTAATTTAAATCAGCCTTTGTAACCATTTAAAGTTTTATCCACTCAAATATGAATTTGTATCCTCAGTCACACATGAATAAAAATTAATATCAATGAATACAATGATTTTTACAAGGTTTGTATCCTTCTTTGAAGACTTATTCGTTGAAATTGTTGGTTATTCTATCTAACCAAGGATTATTCACTATAATCACAAATGAATTTATATTAAATATACATGAATAACATCACACTATCCCTTTCCATAGTCACACTGGATTGTGAAACTTCGTACTGTAGATATAATGTAATAGAACCAAAATTAGAAACGTATCTTTGAAGATTTGGTTTCTATAGTAATAAAGAATGCTGATTTTTATTTATAGGCCTCAAGGATACTCAAGAAAAACTTGATCAAATGATGTAAAATAAAATATAGATCTGCTACTCAATACTCAATATTATATTTGATTCAAGGATATCTTGATCTGAAATAGATGTAAATGGTGGAATCTAAACATTAGTATTCAATTTTTCTTCTTCTCTCTAGTTTTTTACATTCAAATCAATGTGAGTCACATGGTCTCTATCATCAATAACTCCAAGTACTCTAGTAACTCATAAATTAATATAATTAAAATTATTCAGAAAATAAATTTTCTATCTCAGAATTCTTGATTTTTTTCTCAACAAAATAATTCACCATATTCCTTTCTTATATTAATTTGGTTAGGATCAATTATGTACACCACAATCCCTTGAATCTTTTTTACTTTTCATTAAATTCCTATCTCTAGAATAATTCCAAAAAATTTCCTTATTTTCTTTCTTCTCAATAAATTTGAAATGAAAATTCCTTGAGAGAACACTAGTGGCTAGATTATTCCAAAATAAATTCATGAATAGTATATTTGTGAATTTCCATAAATACACATATTCTACTCTTCACTAAATAGCACGAACTAATTTTCTTCTTCATAGTGAAGTATACATCAGTTCAATTATGACCAACTAACTAGATAGAACATTCAAACTCAAAATTTCATCTTGAAATTATTTAATAAGATGTAAGTGATTATTTTAATTAAAACTAGTATATAATTAGCACATTGACATTACATAAATAATATCAATATATTTCTCAATAAAGAACTCATTTTGATACTCTTCTCATATTTCAATTTAACAACACTTGAAATTTCAAAAAAAAAATATTATAGTGATCCCTAATTTTTAATTCACATAAAAATCAATGTGAATCGTATTTTAAATATAATTTTTTAATATTTTCATATTAATTTAATCCTCATAAAAATTACTTTCACAATTTTATTAAAATTATGGAACATTGAATTTTCAATCTACAGACACCTTATAAATTCTATAAATCTTGATGCTTACATATATGTACTGATATTTATGTGGGTGGATTGATGATTATATAGAAACATATGATATTTTAATGGATCATGATTAAGGTGTATGGATGATATTCATACAAGAAAATATAAATTTTATATAGATGATATTCATTCTTATATTTATGTTTGTTTATTCTTACATAGATTCCAATAATTCTCATGTAGATAGATTTTTTTACAAAGTCATTGATGATTCTTACATATACTAGAAACATATTACCATAGACACACACAAAAAATTTACACAACAAGTGAAATAATCCTTATGCACTACTTGGATTATGTTTACAAAAAATTCTTGGCTAATATAAAACTCCAAACAAATTTCCAGATCTTCTTCAAACACTCATAGAACCTCTTTAATATACCTCATATATTCTCAAAGTATCTCAGAAACATTATTTAAAACATCAAAAAATACCTTAAGAACATATAATTATTCTTAAAAAATATTGGAAACAAATGAAAATCATCAATAAATCCAAGGCTACTTTAATATCTCCCTTTTGTATTTTTTTGGAAACTACATGATAATCTTTTATTATATATATATATATATATATATGTTTCATAATTTTTTGAAACTTGGTTAGAATCATAAAATCATATCTTATCACCAATAAGATGTGTCTTGTACCATCCTTCTAGATAAGGTAATGTTTTTATGGAATTATATCCCTTAGGTTCATGAAAATGTGGCTGAATAACTCAGATTAACTCCCCCTCAATTTATACCACTATTATCACAATCAAATGACTCCCTATTATATCAATATCCAAAACTATAGATGAAAAGGTAGTGCATAGTCCCTATATGATCATGAATAATATCTCCATTTGGTAAATATTTGTGGAATCATTTCTCTCCCTTTATCAAAAAAATTAAATCACTATGGGGGTATATTTCCATATATCTTCAAGTGAGAGCAGAGTGATGAACATTAAGTTTCATCCTCAACTCATACAAACACTCTCTAGGCATTTATTTTTTGATAATATTGCAAACTAATTATAGTTATAAATATTTCCCATATTGATATCTTCATTGACCACTCTATCATTAATAAAATCATACTAGTTGCCTATATGTTTGGGTCTATAATGTTTCATAGGGTTATTTGATTGATTTATTACACTTTTATTGTCACACGGTATCTTCAATGTCCACTCAGTTTCAACCATTAAATTTGTTAAATCAAAACATATCTATCAAATATGTGTGCATGTATGAGTATCATTGACATACTTTACTTCGTTTTTGATAAGTGTCACTAAATTTTTTTATAATAGCTCACACAGCCCTAGTCAATGAATAAAGACCCACTTGAAGTGAATATGATGTTTTTACTATCATCAAATCAATTTGTATCAATAAATCCAATTATTTTAAAATATGTAATACATTTATATAAAAGTTTATAAATAATTATTCACTTCACATAGATTAGTATTCTTTTTTCTGAAAACTTATGTGAATCTCTTATGTTACTCTAAAATCTAGAAAAAAGTACAACTACGTAAGCTATATTGTGTCTTTAAGTTCTCAAACCAACAATAATCCAATGAATATTCTAAAAAAAATTGATCAATCTTTTATTCATTCCCATCCTTATACAACTTCATTTTAACCAAAATTGGAGTTGAAACATCTCTTAATACTTTAGTTCCAAATTTTTCAACAACTCGCTAGCATATTTTTATTGAGAAAAAATATATAAAATATGGTTTTCTAATAAGATTTAGTCCTAGAAAATAATTTTGTTCTCTCAACATAGACATTTCAAACAACTTTTTTATTTTCTAATAAAATTCCTCACTAAGGTACACTTTGTCACTAGAAAAAATTATATCATCAACATAGAAAATGAAAATCAATGTACCTATGTATTGGGAAATTCATTTTCATTAGGAATCCATCATGTTTTGAGTAAAAAGATCTAGGATATTATTTTAATCCATAAAATTCCTTTTTTAATTTATACATCATTCTTCCATCAACATCAAAAATAAAATCCTCAGTTTTCTTGTTAAATACTTCTTCCTTAATATCACCATTCAAAAATACAGATTTCATATCCATTTTATAAACATTATAGTTATTATGTGCAAGAACTACTAAAAAATCCTAATTTTTTAAATCCTTTCTACTGTAGAAAATGTATCTTCAATTATATGCCTTAAATTTGAGAATATTCTTTGCATACTATCCTAGCCTTGTTTCTTATCACTTCAATTTTTTTATTCATTTTTTTTAAAACAACAATTTTATTCCAATAAAATTTTTATCTTATAGACTTAACACTAAATACCAAGTGGAGTTATTTTAAATTTGATTTATCTCATCATTCATGTCTTTCACTTAATCTTTATTCTTAATATCTTTAGCCATAATTCATTGTTTAACCTATGAAATAAGATTCATTTTGTTTTAAACTCCCATTCTTCTTCTTGTTGTCACCAGTTTCTCATGTTTTCCAATGATATTTTATATATATAATGCCTATTAAAATTTTAAAAATATTTTTTATAACTTACAGTATCCTCATCTTCATCACCAGTGTGTTCTGAATAAATATCAATAACATCTGGTTTAGTAATAGTTTTCTTTTAAATCAGCTTTTCTAAAATATACTTGTTTTCCAATTTAATATTTTAAAAATATGTTTCATTTAATTAACCTATATTTAATTTATTTTAAAAAAATTTCACAACAAAATAGTCCACTAACTTGTGAAATCTATTGTTCTATCATTTTTACCTAGTTTAATTAGATAATTATTCCACAAATACACTTTCAACATACTTCTTTTCAAATTTTTCTATCTTTATATATTTTATCCTTATAAAACATGGACTACCAAAAACATTGAACTAATTCATCATTGGATTCTTCTTGTAATTCATCTCATAAGAATTTATATGTGTCTTATGTCTCAAAATACATCAATTCTAAATGTGTATAGTAGTACAGATTGAATATATCCAAAAGTATTTTGAGTCTTTATTTTCATCTTATATTATCCCACCAATCTTAAAAATTCTTCTATTAATTTCATCTGCAACATCATTCTGTTTGGGAATATATGTTGTGTTGAATTGATTCTTGACCCATTCTTGAAAACATAGATTTTAAATGAATCATATGTATATTCTGTGTTATGGTCATATATTAATTTCCTGATGTGAATCCCCAATTCTTTATAAATATATCTTCTAAAAAATTTGAACATATCAACAACCTATGAATTATGTTTGATGAATAATAAATTAATAATTCACATATAATAATTAATAAATTTCATGAAATTTAAATCAATTATTATTTAATTTTTACACATATGGACACATAAATCAGTATGTATGAGTTCTAGTGGTCTAGTAGAATTAGTTTCTACCTTCTTGTGATAGTTTTGTGGTATATTAACCTTTTGACATGTTCCCAAAGTAGTATTACTTTCTATTTTTAGCTTTAATATATTTATTACAAATTCAAGTTTTCAAATTTTTCTTAATATTCTTTGGAAAATATGACCAAACCTCTTATACCATATTATACTATCATATGTTCTGCCAAAATAATAGGAATTCATTGAATCAATGATTAAAAAAAGATTAAAATTTTTCTCTACCCTTTTGATATGATCCTTTTATACTTTATAATTTTAATAGTACATGATTCACTCTTTAAAATAACCTTATTATCATCATAACAAAATTGACTAACACTCCCAAGATTATACTTTAACCCTTCCACGTACAAAACATCATTTGCTTTTAGATTTTGTGCTTCAATTTTAGTTGAGAAAACACCTTTTATATTTATAGAATAATAAATTCCAAAGATAATAATCCCTCTTTAATGCTTCTAAATATTCATCAAAACCTTGATATCACCTATAATATGGGAAGATAACCAACTATCACATATACATGACTTATTTTATATTTTTTCCTTCAAGGAAACATCATCTAGACATAATCATTCTTTGTTATACTTCTTAATTTCCTTTCCTTTCTCAACATAAGTAATAAATCCATACATTATTATCACACAATTACCTATAAAATGGACTTGTTGTTCAAATATACCATAAAATTCTTTATTAAACTCAAATATATTATAATTATGCATATTAGACATATTTCTTTTCACTGTTTTCTTTATATAAAGATCTAATTTAATATATTCTAAATAACTCTCCAAGACGTCATTCCTCTTTACATGTAGTAAAATATTGTATCAAAATGTGTAAGCCTTGTGACTAAATACTCCATAGCACCAGAAATATCCTTGGAACCTAAATCGCCTCAAATCAAACATGTTTTGCCTAAAATATTTTCCATACTTTTATTTTTACTACACTGATTGGTTATGAATGAGATTCTGTTTAGAA
Organism: Viscum album; assembly: GCA_963277665.1. Classification (NCBI taxonomy): domain Eukaryota; kingdom Viridiplantae; phylum Streptophyta; class Magnoliopsida; order Santalales; family Viscaceae; genus Viscum; species Viscum album. Next base: position 1,542,352,907 of record OY728155.1, on the reverse strand, counting down.
GTTAATAGCATCATAATATCTTCCATTCATATACTGATATTTTTGTATGTTTCTCCTCATTTTTATTGGTCTATAAATTACTATATTTTTATTTTGAATATTCATTATTATTGAAAATAAAATTATAAACTGATTTATTAGGTATATATTTAATTTAATATTTTTTGCTTGGTCTAACAAATGATTTAGAGGATACATCCTTGGTATCAATAGAATTATTAAAACTATCCTCTAACTTATTCATCTCTTGATTTTATTCAATACACTTAGATTTTTTCTTTGATAATTATTTAACTTTAAAATAAAATCAATCTTCAAGATCTTTTATTATCTTCTCGTGTTCGGAATATTTCAACTTGAATTTTTGAATTTCATCAACAAGGGTAGATTATTTATATTCAAACTCATTCTTCTTCTATATGAGCTTCTTTTTTTCTTTCACCATGTTTTTTATTCCTTTCTTGATTATTTTATTTTTTTAAATACATTACTTAAGTTAATCCTTCAATATGTGTTCCATCGTAGTTTCTTTTGAACTATATTTTTCACTACTTGAATTTTTGAATAATTTTTCAAAATGATCCATAAAATTGGTAAATTTCTCTTGTGATTCACTAACGAAATCATTATAAGATTAATAATCACCTTCTTCTTCTTTTCTCATTAGATTTATTTCCCTTATTGTAGAAAATATATTATTTTTAAGTAAAAATTTATATATATGAATTCTCCATTCCTTTTGTTTTGGAAATAATAATCTCTTTCTTAAACACTTGATTACTAAATTTTCATGTCCAATGTTTTTCTTAGAATGTTTTTTTAGAAAACATAATATTTCATCATAGTTGGAATTAGTTCTAAAGTATTAATGAATATAAAATAACATACTTCATTATTATTATAATAATGATTATGGATCTGATAAACATCATATTCACCTTTATCAGGTCATATATAAGACTCTTTGTCATGTATTTTAAAATAACAAAGTCTTTGTAAAAATACTGATGACGGAACTGATAAACATCAGGTTTACACTCAAAAATATTATCTTAATGAAATTTTTGAGGAATTATATCAAACATACTATGTTCAAATTATAAATACGAAAAACTTATTTCAAATGTAAGAAAAACTTTTGACACTATAATGTTGTAACTCAACATGATGTCAGAAAATTTGTTACAAAAGAGTCTTCAAAGTTCCAAGTGTACAATTCATTACAAACAAATCACAGAAATGTGTCTGTTGGGAAGGAAATATGATCATTGGGGATTTACCAATAAATAGATAGTCATTCAAAGAGTTTGAAGCATTTTTTATAGTACTGATTAATTTCATTTTCAATTTTCTTCATTATCCAAGAGATCTTAATATTAAAAATCATGAACATATTATTATTAGTCTTTTTTAATTATTTTATAGTTTTGTATTCTTAAGGTAACATTATCAGGTTGTAACTTTAAGAATTATTTTTCATTGTAATAATTCATCTCATCTTCTGATCAAGGGATTGTGGGAATAGGAAGACAAAGAATCTGATCTTCTGATGGAGGGATTTTGAGGATAGTATGAAAAATTTGATCCATCAAATCGAGGGCTATCGAGGCTAGGTAGATAAACAATTAGATATTCATATTGAGGGATTTACTTACTAAGGAAAGATAGAATTTAATGTAAGTATGAGACAAGGGATAAATTTATCCAAGGTTTATAGATACCTTACTCATAAGGTTAAAAGAGATCTATTCTTTTAAAATAACTGTAAGTCATTCTTACATTGTTATTATTCTATTAATTATTCCTTACAAGTATTTTATTTTCATATATGCATATTTATAATTGGTATATCATAACATATCTTAATATGATAAAAATTAATCTATTAATTTGATCATATGTGAATTTGATCTATTTACTATTTTTAATTGAATTTAATTTTATTACGAATATTATACTATGATATATCAAAATATTCCTAATTATGATACTTCGGTCATCAGACTTATGGCCAAGTCTGAATATTATATTTTTAACTGAAATAGGTTTGTGAATTTTTTTTAATTATTTTAAACTAAAGTTCTTTAACTACAATTCTCCCTCCCTCTTGTAATTGATCCATCAAGAACATATTATTTTGATCTTAGTATCAATATAACTCATATTGATATCCAACAATGGGTATCAGAGTAGGTTTCCACTACTCATATACTTGATTTGGTTTTACTCTCTTTATTATTGAAATATTATTATGTTTTTTTATAAACTTTTTGTTTATAAATATTTTTTACACTAATGTGTTTTTGGAAAAGAAATTTTTTCTATTAAGATGGCGGGACTTAATTTTAGATCTATAGAAAATCTCAATCCCAATAGACCACTAGTTTTTTCTGGTGCTGACTACGAATATTGGAGAGATAGAATTAATACCTTCATTATCAAAAATGGGGTTGATAATTTTGTCATGATGATGGAGATTACAAAATACCTTACAAATTTCACCTATCAATAAAAGTAAGAGTATCAACTTAACTAAAGAGTAAGGAAAACATTATTATGTTCTATTATGAGAATAATATATTGCCAAATATCATCTTATGAAGCTTTTAATAGTATTTTGAATAAGTAAAAGGTTACATATTTTGGTATATCAAAATTTATTTGAACTAGGAGAACTATTCTAAGAGCTGACTATTAAGATTTTTAATTTTTACCTAGATAATTAATTTCCAAGATGCACCAAATGTTTATGTCTATTGTAAATAGTTAGGAGAAAAATGATTATATAATGAAATAATTATAGAGAAAACAATAGATATCATGCCCAGTGAATGGGAGTCTAAGAGGATAGTTTTTGATAATACAAGGAGGTTGAAAAATCGTACTCTTCAGGATCTGATTAGAACTTTTATATAGGGTGAGGGAAGATTGAAAAGTAATGAAAAAAAGAGAAAAATAAAAATGGTGGTGTTTCCTTCTCTAAAACTTCTACCTTACCCCCTAAAATTCATTCTGGTAAAAATTTATTGAAATATCCCAGAAAAAAATTGTTATAAAATCTGGCTCATGTTCATCAGAACGTTCTAAAAATGATTTGTAAAATCTAACCAGAATGATGAAAATAATTTTTTGAATTAAATATTTTCAATAATAATACAATAAATATAATAAGGAAATAAATGAAAATAAATATGAAGTTACTTATAACAAATGCAATAAAGTTGGACATATCAGACCAGATTGTCCAATGCTGAAAAGAAAAGGTAAAAAAGATAAAAATGTATAAAGGAATTCAAATATATTTAACAAATATAAGGGAAATAAATTCATTAAATATAATTATTCTTAGAGTAAAAGTGGATTATATTCCATAAATAACTCTTCTGATAATAATAGTTCTAGAGAGAGGAACGTTATCCTTCTTTACAAAGTACCTAAAGAATATATTTGCCTTATAGATAAGGTACACCCTACTGAAAACTTTACCAATTTTTCTTTAAATGATAATTATTCTAATGATAAGGATTCTAGATACTCATATGAAGAATATTTCTCATCAAAATATAATACGCTTCCTTTTTATAATGATGTATATTTTTTCCTAACTTCTTGAAAATGAGAATTGAAAAGTTAATAAAATTTTTTGATAAGGCTAATTCAAGGATAAATATTTTAACAGATGAAATTTCATATCTTTCTAAAGATCTTGATAGATATAATTTTGAAATGGATACTTTTTCAAATGATTTAGAAAAATGGATTTCTATGAAATATTATTTACAAACTTGTTTTGATAAACTAAATTCCAAAACTATTAATAAAGAGGATAAAAATTTAGTTCTACAACTAAAGTCTAAAATTTATTATTCGGAGAAACTCTTATTAAAATTTAATAATGTTAAATAAAACATTAATAATATGTAAAAAAATCTTTCTCATGGAACTATTTTGGTAATGGGATATACATATAAAAAACTAGTTTTTTGTAATAATTAATTTGTTCCTAAAAATTAACCCTTTTTCAGTAAGTGTCAAATTTGAGGTCATTGGGAAAATAATTATTCTCTAAATAAAGTTCAATCCCTAGGTTTTTGCAAATCATGTTAGTAAAATCAAATGTAGAAACCTAAATTTTTTTCTAACACTACCAGACCCAATAACGTTTGGGTATTGAAAGTCTAATTTTTTTTATTTCAGGAAAATAAATAAAGTACGAAAAACAAGAATACTTGATACATGGATATTGGTTTTTATATGTATATGACTGTTAAAAAAGAATTTTCCAAAAAAATTATCAAGGTGAATGGTGAAAAATTTACCTTCAAAGATAATTCAAAAGGAGAAATTATCAGTATAGGTAACATAGTTCTTCTTGGTAAATCTATAATTTCAAATGTTTTATTTGTTAAAGCTCTTAAGCACAACCTTATAAGCATAAGTCAATTATTTGATGATGGTTACCTTATGAATTTTATAAATTATAAATGTGTAGTACACAATTCCAAGGATAAATGTATTCTTTGTGCTAATCAGAATGATAATGTTTACACACTTCACTTAGAAGACCTTTAAATCCAAGACTTACCTTGCCTTTGTGCACGAAAGATAAATCTTGGTTATGTAATAGAAGGTTAGAAAACTGTAACTTTAGAAAATTATATATGTTGACTAAGAAAATACTTTTAAAGGATATATCATATCTTAGGATTGATTCTTCCAAAGTATGTGACCCTTGTCAATATGTTAAGAAACATAAGTCTGGTTTTAAATCTATTAGTGAAGTCTCAACTATTGATACTTTACAGTTAGTGAACATTAACTTATTTAGTCCTACACAAACTAGGAGTTTTAGAGGGAAATACTATTTATATGTCTTGGTTGATGATTACACTATATACCCATGGGTTTATTTTATCACAAATAAATTTGAAGCTTTTTTATTTCAAAACTTTTGTAACTAACTTTAAAAATGAGAAAAACCTTCCCTTGTTAAATATTCATAGTGATCATGATGAAGAATTTTTAAATTACAATTTTGAAAAAAAAAATAGTAATAAATTTATAGAACATAAATTTTCAGAACTAAGAACCCTTAATAAAAATGGTGTTGTTGAAAGAATAAATTTTATTCTTCAAGAAATAATAAGAACCATGTTGATTGAATACTCATATGCTAAACTTTTTTGTGCTAAAGTAGTTAGTACTGCCTATTATACTATAAATTGAATTTTTGTTATACCCTTTATTAATAAAACTCCTTATGATTTTGAATAATTCAAAATCCAAAAGTTTCATACTTCATAGTTTTTTGTATTCAATGTACTCATCCTGAATACGAAAGATAACTTACATAAATTTTCACCCAAATCCAATGAAGGAATATTTTTAGGTTATTCCACTACTTCTAAGGAATTTAGAGTTTTTAATAAAAAATCTTATATTGTTGAGAAAATAGTACATGTTATGTTTGATGAAATATATCCTTTCATTTTTAGACAACCCCAACCTACATCCTCCTTAGATGATATTTCAAAAACTGATTTTTAACCTTTTTTGGAAAATTATTCTTATAAGGAAAATACTCAAGAAATAGTTTATGACTTATTTACTTAGGAATATTTTATACCTTATGTTGATGAAAAGACTTTACAGAACCCAAAAAGTAATTTTTTTTCTTAGGAATCATCCTAGTGATAGGATCATTGGTGATGTTTATTAACTAATTTTGACTAGAAGTTCTTTAAGAAATGAAATTTAACATCTAGATTTCCTTTCCCAATTTGAACCTAAGAATGATGATGAGGCTTTTGTTTATGACAATTGTATTAAGGCTATAAAGGATGACCTAAATGATTTCTATAGGAACAAATTTTGTAATTTTATTGAATAACCAAAAGAAAAATTTGTAATTGGAGTGAAATGGGTTTTTAGAAACAAATATTAGGAAAATTGAATATTCATTAGAAATAAATCAAGACATGTTTCTAAAGGTTATAACCAATAGTAAGGTATAAACTATGAAGAAACCTATGAACTGTTATCTAGATATCATTCTATTTGTATTCTACTAGCCTTTTCATCATTATTTAATTTCAAACTTTCTCAACTGGATGTGAAGTGTGTTTTTATCAATGGATATGTTCAGGAGGATGTTTATGTTCAAAAACCCCCTAGTTTTGAAAATAAAAAATATTTAAAATACATTTATAAACTTAAAAAAGATATATATAGACTTAAGAAATCCCATAGAGCTTGGTATGATAGATTAACAGGGTTTTAGTTACAAAAAAAATTATGTTAAGGGAACTGCTAATCCAACTCTTTTAATAAAAGAATTTAAAAATATAAATTATGATTTTCCAAATTTATTTTGATGAAAATATATTTATATCAACTCAATAATATTTAATAGATTCATTTGTGGATCTTATTAAATCTTAGTTTGTGATGATTATGATTATTGAGTTAACCTATTTTCATGGTTTTCAAATTTCTCAAAAAATAGAAGGAATATATATCTCTCAATATAAATATATCAAATATCTTCTTAAAAAGATTGGATATGATAATAAAAAACGTATAAGTACTCCAATTAGAACCTCAAATACACTTGATGTTGATAAGTTTGGGCAAACAATTGATCAAAATATTTTTAGTGGTATGATAGGAAGTCTACTTTACTTAACCACTAGTTTCCCTTACTTAATGTTTTCTATATGATTAGGTGTAGGATATCAAGAAAATCCAAAGGAACCCAATATAAAAGTTGTAAAACGAATTTTTAATTATCTAAAGGGAAATATAGATTTATGAATTGTTTATTCTTATGTAAACATTTTTTAATTAAAAAGTTTTTTGGTTGTTGACTTTAGTGGTTGTAGAATTCATAGGAAAAGAACATCTAGAACATGTTATTTCTTGAGAGATTCATTAGTTTCTTAGTCATGTAAGAAACTAAACTCGGTAGCACTTTCCACTACTGAAGCTGAATATGTGGATATTGTAAGTTGGTCTACTGAAGTTTTTTGGATGCAACACACTCCCTAACTATGAAATGAGTTTTAAAAAAACTCAAATACTATGTGATAATACAAGTTCTCTTTCTTTATAAAAGAACAATGCACATCACTTTTGTGAAAACACAAATATATTAGGAATCACTTTCTTAGGGATCATACACTTAAAGGAGTTATCATTTTACAATTTATCAAAATGTAAGAAAAAATTGTTGATATTTTTACAAAACCCTTACCTTCAAATAGATTTTAATACTTTAAATAGAAGATAGTATTGATCAGGTAAAATGATCTTTCATATCTATTTCTTATTTACCCATATCATTACATTAAGATACTTCTTTTCATAGGTGGGTACATATGTTTGTTTTTTTATAAAATATTTTAGTTTTTAAAAATTTTATATTTCTTAAAAACTTTTTCATATTTTATTTTCTAGAATCTTGTTTCTTTCTAAAATTTTCGAGGACGGAATTCTTTAAATGATTATCAGAATTAGAAAATGCTATAAATTTTCTGGACTAAAATTTCATAAAAAATATTTTTAGATTCTAAAATTTTTTAAATAGTTTTTTAAAATATATTTTTTCATAATAAAACTATCTCTTTTAATAATTATTGTAATCTAGTTAGTTTTCAAAAAGTTAAGAATAAAATTTTGTTCATGCCGATAACATTCTTCAACTCTGAAAGGTATTCTTATAGTTTTCTAAATTGTTGCACTATCTTATTACAATTGTTCATAAATGTTGTTGTTATTATTTTATTTTTTGTAAAAAAATTATTATTTATTTTGTTTTTAAAATTTTTATTTAATTTTCTAAAAAAAATTATCCAGTATCAATACGATAAATTTTTAAAACCTCAAGATTTCAAAATTCCTTAAATATTCCTTCAATAGTTTTCAACCATCATATTATATTAGGATTAATCTTATCCATTAGATTCAAAGTGGAAGATGAATCATCACCTTCAATTCCCTATATAAAGGGGGGACCCCGTTTTCTAAATAGTTTGTCTAAAACTTGTTGTAATGAATTTCTACTGCGTTCAGAAGTCTCCAGTTTGAAAAAAATTCTTATGTTGGAATCTTTAGTCTCTTCTCCAAATAAAATTTCTTCTACTAAATATTTCAACAACTGGTTGTTTTCTGGTAAATGTTAGTATAAATAAATTTTTATGAGAAGTATTAATCTTCATTAAGAAAGATTATAAAATTATAGGGATAGGAGTCATTATGTATAGGTCATTTTGATATGTTTATCATTTTTACCATGATCTTGTTCAAACATTATATACTACTATTAATTTTTTCATTAAATATTGAAAACAAAAAAAACTTTCATGATATATGAAAAAGTGTATAAGTTTTCATATAAGAAAGTTTCATGTATGCTTAAAATCCCATCAGATGGAGAATCTTACTGTCCATATCATAATTTACATGATGATCTTGATTATTTTGACAAGAAGAAGGTAGATGATTCCTTATTTGATCATTACAAAAAATTAAGTAATGTGACCCATCTAACACTGGAAAAATGTTTTATTTCTTTATGGATGCAAGGTTTCTTAATTTTTAGAAAAGTGTATCATGATATTTTAAAGGTTTCTAATGTTTTTATTTTGAATTATCCCATGAATATGAGAAATATATATCTTATCATATTCATTTTTTGTACCATAAACAATATGAATACCAGATCTATTAAGTCACAAACCATTATTTTTCGTTCTATTTTAGGCAAGTCAATTATTGACAGCATGAAATATTTCAAAATTTCAAATAAGTAAATGCCAAATAAAATGAAAATTATTTTCATTACTAATGATATTTTGAAGATGATGAGATTTAATATTAATTCTAAATAAAATTTGTTTTTCTCTGAATCAGAACCCTCAATGAAAATTAAGAAGGTTAATTATGAAAATAAAGTGAAGGTTAAGTCTCCACCTCTTAATAATTAAAAGAAACAAAATAAAATGCTAGATGAAATTTGAGAATAGTGGATAAAGTATAAGGTTGAGAGGAAATAATGGGATCCAGTTAATAGAATTGACCTAGTAGAAGCCTTGGACTTAAAGATACAATCCAATGATACTTCTCAAAAAGAAACAAACAAGATGATGTATAATAAGAAACTCTAAAATTTAAGGATTTTAGAATACCTGATAAAAAAGTGTTGAGGCAGCCTCAAGAAATGTTGTTTTACCTTCTTCCGAGACAGACCCACCAAATCTAAATGTTTTATTTTATATCCAAGAATCCATAGTGGTTAATGTCTAAGTTCCCCTCTCATGGACAAGGTAAAGGATAAAGTTGTTTGTTAATAATCAGTACATTCAATTCAAAAAAATCCTTTGGATTCATTTCTAGCTGATAAAGCTAGTTTAAGAATAGATTCACGACTCCATAAGGATTTTCTAATATATTGAGGAAGGCACTACAAGAATTGATAGTTTAGCTATGAAATTTTAAGAAAGAGAAGAAATTAAATATGTAGAATATTTTATTAAAGAATAAGTGTCTGATAATGTAAATGAATAAAATGGTGAATAAGTTAAAGAAGAAGGACAAGGAAATGCAATTTATGAAGATGATGAAAAAAATAAGATGATGAAGATGAAGTGGTATCATTCTTTCTGAAGTGTTACTTTCAGTAATCCAAATTAATTTACCCAAACAAGTATAGTATAAGGGATAGATCCATAGGGAAAGGGAGTTATTTTATTTTTGATTTTCTAGTTTGTGGTTAATTTAGTGAAGTTTGCTAAAATTTAGAGTAGATTTTTTGTTTTTTAACAACAATGTGATTAAATTTTAATTTTTTTAACAAATTACTTTAAAGATAAAGAAAAACACAAAAAAATGTTTTTTTATGAGAAATGGGAAGAATGAATTAGGGATGTGGATTGTTAAGGTTTTTATTAAATCAATTTGATTATGAGGTTGTGTTGTTAATAATTACTCACATCTGTAGGTTATGAATGTAATAGATCTCCATTAGTCAGGGGAGTTTTGTTTAAATCAATAGAAACCAATTCTTTTCTCTAGAATTTTATTTCTATTAATTTTATTAATTGCATCCCTTTTGAGACAATAAGCTCATCCAATGATCATGGATGTTCTTAATCTTAATTCCTTATAAGATCTCAATAAATTCTTCTATTGTTCTGATATGATATTTCTTGTGATATATAGAAAGGATTATTAAGGAATTGTGAGAGAAAATAAATAACATGATTACAATATCACAATTGAAAAAATACAACACATAATTATCCACATCCACAAAACATAGGGGATTTACATACTCATAGATTATATAATAACTAAACTACTTATCATACCTGAATTAAACATGGAACAAACTTTAGATTGAATATATTCGAGGAGGTAGTGGCACCACCTCCTTTCTTTTATTCTCTACTTAGGCATCTCTAGAATTTACCCACTTGGTCTCTCTTGGAATGAATCATTGATCTCAAACTTGTAGGGTGTGCCCTCCTTTTATAGGTTTTAGGAATACATGGCATGTACCATAAAGTACATAGTGTGTACCCTATTCAACACGTTTTGGCCCTTTTTTCTTCTTTGGTGGGTGAGTGTAGACCCCGGAAAACGCGTCCCCAAAATTTTCCAAATGCTTCCATACATGATCCAAGATCATATTCCATTTCGCAAGCTTCGATTTGGTAGGTCGTAGGGCCTGAACGGAGTTACGGATTAGGAGTTATGGACGTTTGAAGTTGGGCTGGAAATCTAGTTCGCGAAGCCCCCCTCCGTGATCGCGGAGCGCCGCCGCGAAGCAATGAGGCGAGAGGCTCCGCGAACCCATTTGACGTTTGCGATGCGCCGCGAAGACCCCTCGCGAAGCACTAATGCGAAGCACCAATGCGAAGCACCCGTGCAGCGCGGTCCCGCGAAGCTTCGAAGGCGGTACCTCTCCGCGAACGAATTTGACGTTCGCGAGCGCGCCGCGAAGCTCCTGAGGCGGAGCGGGAGGTCTGCTTCGCGGCGCCCCTGCCTATAAATACCCAGCTCACCCCCTTCTCCGGGGGATGGCCACGGCCACTTCGCCCCTTGGGCGGCCGAGCGGAGCTCCGCATTGCGGCTCCGCGAAGCCATGCTCCACGAGCGGCTTCCTTCGCGTTGTTGCTCCGCGAGCGGAGGATCCGCGAGTCCATGCTCCGCGAGCTTATGCTCCGCGATGCTGCTCCGCGAGACCGAGCTTCGCGAGAGCCCATGCTCCGCGATGCTGCTCCGCGAGACCAAGCTCCGCGAGACCCCTTTGCTCCGCGAGACCGAGCTTCGCGAGAGCCCATGCTCTGCGATGCTGCTCCGCGAGACCAAGCTCCACGAGACCCCTTTGCTCCGTGAGACCCATTTGTTCCGCGAGACCCCTTTGATCCGTGAGAGACCATTGCTCCGTGAGGCCATGCTTCGCGAAGTTACTTCGCGAAGACCTATCATTCGTGAGGATCCTACCTTCGCGCCCACCGGTCCATACCGCGGGGGCTGTGCCCCCCGCACCCCCGCTCGGGGTCAGTGTCGGGCTGCGGTTTCGGCCCTCCAGGCTGGTCCCTTCTCTACCGTCACAGACCCCCATGAAAAATGGAGAGTCGCACCGCAAACTTTTCGGGCCGGGATGCCGGGATTTTCCATTGCACCCTTATGCGCTCCCACCTTCAACCTATGGAATACCATGATTTGATACACTCCTCCACACACCATGAAACACCTTGAGTTGATGTATTCCTCTTGGTTTGTTTCCTATGTCGTGATTTGAGGTTCTCATCATCAGTTCCCCGAGTACCTTGAGTCGAACCATTCCTCATGCAACTCCTCCAAACCCAATCACTTGGCTCCTATGCCAGGTTGAACCAGAAAGGGCCGCCCTTACGTAAGTCCCGACACCAACCATTTCTAGGCACCTTCTGCCAATAGTCCTATCTACAAGACTATAAACTGTAGTACTCCCTATCTAAAAAACGACAGGATGCCTCTCGCCCTATATGAGAGATGCCTCATGCTCCAAGCCTGAGATGCCAATAGTCATATCTACATGACTCTAAACTGTAGTACTCCCTATCTAACAAATGATAGGATGCATCTTGCCCTATACGAGAGATGCCTCATGCTCCAAGCCTGAGATGCCAACAGTCCTTTCTACATGACTCTAAACTCTAGTACACCCTATGTGCCAATCATAGGATGCCTCTTGCTCCGAATAAGAGATGCCTTATGCTCCAAGCATGAGATTCCAATAGTCCCATCTACATGACTATAAACTGTATTACACCCTATCTAACAAATGATAGGATGCCTCTTGCACTATACGAGAGATTCCTTAGGCTCCTAGCATGAGATGCCAATAGTCCTACCTACATGACTCTAAACTGTAGTATTCTCCCTATCTAACAAATGATAGGATGCCCCTTGCTCTAAGCAAGAGATGCCTTATGCTCCTAGCATGAGATGCCAACAGTCCTACCTACAAGACTATAAACTGTACTATTCTCCCTATGTTCCTAACGTAGGATGCCTCTTGTTCCAAACATGAGATGCCTTATGATCCAAGCGTAAGATGCTCAATTCCATGATTACAATGGCCTGATTCCAACGCCCCTTGGCATTTTCCCTCTTGTGCACTAGTGCATAAGTGAAGGCCTCAACTCACCAGTGAGTTGGGATGCCCTCATGGCCAGACATGAGGAATACCATACGGGCAGCTCCTAGCGTAAGCCCCATCCACCGTTGCCGCTCCTTAGTAGCACCCGGGCAGCTCCTAGCGTAAGCCCCATCCACCATTTCCTCTCCTTAGTAGCACCCGGGCAGCTTCATAGCGTAATCCCCATTCACCATTGCCGCTCCATAGCGGCACCCGGGCAGCTTCCTAGCATAAGCCCCATCCACTATTGTCACTCTTTTTCAGCAGTAAGCCGTTGACATCCCAGTCCAGCGGTAAGCCGTTGTGACCCCATTCAGCGGTAAGCCCTTCACATCCTTATCCAACGGTAAGCCGTTGCGACCCTATCCAACGGTAAGCCGTTGAAACCAACCAATCGGTGGTAAGCCGTCATCAGAAGAACTACGTGGTCTTTGATCCATGTCAAGGCATGGTACGTAGGAAGCCTCTTTAAGGCTCAAGCCCGAAACTATCATCATCCTTTTCTATGGGCCTCCATCCTGGAGTAAGTCCCAGCACCATGGGTCGCCTAACACGTAAGCCCCTCTTCGCTTCTCACGGACGCATCCTTCACGATGTGATCATCAGGTCCTTGCAACCTCTTGTTTCTCACACCGAGCATGACTCGCGTGGGCTTAGAGTGAGCACCGACCCTGACCCCCATACCTGAACTACGAGGACTTTGATCCATGTCAAGGCATGGTACGTAGGAAGCCTCTATGAGGTTCAAGCCCACCCATCACTCATTCACGTCGGGTCTCGTTCCCGTTCATCATGACGTTAAACTGCATTCCGATCTAATGGCAAGCCGTTGCGACCCATCCCAGCGAACTATGAGGACTTTGATCCGTGTAAAGGTGTGGTACGTAGGAAGCCTCCATGAGGTTCAAGCCCACCCATCATCTATTCACGTCGGGTAACATTCTCGTCCCGCATGACGTCAAACTGCATTTCGGTCCAATGGAAAGCTGTTGCGACCCATCCCTGAACTACAAGGTCTTTGTTCCATGTCAAGGCATGGTACGTAGGAAGCCTTCCCAAGGTTCAAGCCCACCACCCATTGGACCAAGGTCCACTTTCACGTCGGTTCGCCGACAAAACCCAACGAACTACGAGGACTTTGATCCATGTCAAGGCATGGTATGTAGGAAGCCTCCCAAAGGTTCAAGCCCACCACCCATCGGACCAAGGTCCACTTTCACGTCGGTTCGCCGACAAAGCCCCATATGAACTACGAGGTCTTTGATCCATGTCAAGGCGTGGTACGTAGGAAGCCTCCATGAGGTTCAAGCCCACCCATCATCCAATTCACGTCGTGTTCTACCCACGTCCAGCACGACGTTAAACTGTAATTCCAGTCCGACGGCAAGCCGTTGTGACTAACCTGAACTACGAGGTCTTTGATCCATGTCAAGGCATGGTACGTAGGAAGCCTTACTAAGGATCAAGTCAACCCATCATCCAGTCGTTCCGACCTCACTCACGTCGGTTCACCCCCGTCCCGCATGACATTAAACTGTATTCTCCAATCCGAACTACGAGAACTTTGATCCATGTCAAGGCATGGTACGTAGGAAGCCTCCACGAGGTTCAAGCCCACCTATCATCCAATTCACGTCGAGTTCTACCTTTGTCCAGCATGACATTAAACTGTATTTCAGTCCAACGGCAAGCCATTGTGACCACCCGAACTACGAGGACTTTGATCCATGTCAAGGCATGGTACGTAGGAAACCTTCCCAAGGTTCAAGCCCACCATTAGTGGACCCACGGGTCTACTTTCACGTCGGTTCACCGATGAAACCCTTTGAACTATGAAGTCTTTGATCCATGTCAAGGCATGGTACGTAGGAAGCCTCCCCGAGGTTCAATCCCATCTCTCATCAGAACAAGGTCCACCTTCACGCCGGTTCACTGACGATGGCCATCGGACCAAGGTCCACCTTCATGTCGGTTCACTGACCATCTCTCATCAGACCAAGGTCCACCTTCACGTCGGTACGCTGACGATGCTCATCGGACCAAGGTCCACCTTCACGTCGGTACGCTGACGATGCTCATCGGACCAAGGTCCACCTTCACGTTGGTTTACCGGCACCATCCCGAACTATGTGGACTTTGATTCCATACCACGGGGATACATAGGAAGCCTCTTCAAGGCTCAAGACCAACTTCACCGTCGCCCCTGCGATGGTCCCATTTCACTCCCCATCCACTTCATTCATCCATCCATCAACCATCTTGATTCTCACCCGGGCCGCCACATCCCGGTGGGATCATGCCATCCACCTCCTCGCTTCTCCTAGCGGCGCATGGGCCGCTTTCCATGTGTAAGCCCCAGCATATCTCCGGGCCGTTGTCCTCTGTGTACACCCCGATTCATCACCCCTTCGAACTACGTGGGTTTTGATCCCTGCCCTCTACATAGGGTACGTAGGAAACCTCCAAAAGGTTCAATCCCAACCAATGGTAATGTACCCCATCCTGGGGTGAACTTCCCCTGATCTTCCCTCAGTGGTGTTCAGATCAGCCATTACGGTGTGACATCTCCCCTCCATGGGGCGCACCACCTCAAATCCATCCCCATTGGGCGTTCTGATCCATCCCCTTGGTAAACCATCCAGGTGTTCCCTCCTAGGGATATACCAATCTGATCTGATCCGTCTCTATGTGACATTATGATCACCCTCATTCCGTCTCCGCAAGATTTTAAACTCGCGGCCTACCTCGTGATAAACATGAGATGCCTGAGGAAAACCTCGAAAGACACGCCTTTGGTGTAACCGTCTTTGCAAGACGTTAAACATGCCTCATACCCTGTGTTAAACATGGGAAGCTGAGGAAAACCTCAGATACATGCCTCGGGTTCTGCACCCCTGAGATTCCCTCTTATGAGGAAGAATACAGGTTCCCCAATGTCCATGCACCCAGAGATGCCCCGACATACCTGATGTTTCCGTCTACTCCGACCGAAGGTCGCTACCATGTCAAGACCCTATGGAAAGTCTTGACGGAAGTAGTGTAATTAACCGGCGTCCATGAAGATATGGCACCGGGAATGAGACTCACGAACAACGCATTAAATCTATGAGGGAGACCCGGACTAGGTGACGAGTTCTGAGAAGGAATCCACAGGAGGAAGAACCGACATCCCATCATCCCATTTCGATCAAGGAGCAGAAAAACCTGAATAAGGAATGAATGCCGCCCACCTTTGGAAAGCGGGAATGCGGGGCAACAACAGAGCATCCTCCACGGATGGATGCGCGCGCCCCGGCGGAAAGCGTCGGAAACAGTGAGCTACCACTCCACCCTTGAATTAGAACACAGTGCCACCTGGTAGGCAGAAGTACACAGCGTGTAGTGTCACTATACATGGTGTATAATATAAATCATCGGCCACCAACCGCTTTTATAAGGGACAACACAACATGTATATGGGAAGAACATAGCATGTATGCTTTAGCAAACATTTGGGTGTGTATTTAGTCTTCCTGATTTGTGTCATAGCAATAGTACATGGTGTGTGTTTTGAGTACATGGTGTGTAGTTTTGAATTTTTTTTCTTTCCTTTCTAGATTTATGACTTTGAATATAAAACACTTGAAAATTAGCATAATCATCAATATAAATAATTTTATCCTCAAAATGATTGATATATGGTGAAAAATGAGTTTTTATGCTCGATAATATATATATGAAAAAGTATACACAAATTGGGAATAACAAATTCCCCCACACTTAGTCATTTTATTTTCTTCAAGCAAGATCTAAACATCAAATCAATAGAATCCATATTAAAAAGGGAAGCATTAAACTAATTATAATTATAAAAACTATTGTCGTAGAAGAAGATTTTTTTTTTAAATAACAAAGCATATTTCAATTCCAAAGATATTCTAATAATACCTCATATAATATTTAATTAAAAATTTGCATCCACTTTCATTCACATTATTTAACTTTTCATAAATAAATATTCCACTTTATGATTTACCTTACCAAAAGATACCAAACTCATCACTCAAGATTATTTAATTAGATTTATACTCAATATTAAGTATATTAACTCTATCCATAGGCTTGAAAGTGTTCTCATTCTACACTTCAGAAGTCAAATCACAAAAATCATGATGTCTTTCAATAAGGTTCAAATGTTTCTGTACCTAAGGGTTGGTAGATAATGATGAAAAATAATCTCAGAGGCTTGAAAAGGAGGCTGAATTCTTAAATAATAATGCATGATATTCAAAATAAAGCTTACTTAAATTGCACCACCAATAAAGATCTCTAAAAGGTATCATTACCATGATATTCCCTTTCCAATATGGGCTTATAAAACATTAATGAATCTGGTCCCTCTTTTGCATTTTTTTTAATATAGGGACCACTAAGAATACAATGAATAGTGGTTTTAAAAACCCCTCTGGCCAAATGAACAAGTGATAAACTCCCCCATACTTAAATTAATGGTTTCTCACTAATATATACCTGGAACAGACAAAAATCCATCTCTAAATCTTAAATTAATAATCCTGAAAAATTATAAAATAATTAGGGTAGGAAGGGAAAATATGCTTGTAATGTATCTTACTATCAAGGAAATTCATGGTTTCTAAGGGTTTTATGAAAATCAGATGTAGGGTTGGTCTCAAGGTCAAAGGGGATTAAAAAAAATAAAATGCCTCAATCATTTTAATGTGATTAAAAAATATTCATGTTTTGAAGAGAAAAACTACCAATTTCGGGTAGTTATGCATATCCTAAGAATATCTCATGAAAATAAGGTATAAGAAAGAATCATTCAAAAAAGATTAGAATAACTCTCAGGAATGGGAAAAATACAGGGTTCAATCAGGTCATGACATGAGTACAAAATGATTAGTCAAATAAATTTTAATGTCCAAGGCTTAAAATCCAGAATCAAACTTTATCAACAATCATTATGAAATTAATTGAAAATTGAAATAAGCAAGTAACTTTTAAAATTCCATTTTATGCATTTATTATTTATAATTATAATTAATAAAAAATTATCCAAAATTTAAAATATGTAAACTATTAATGATGTCTCCTAAATTGGTTCAAGGTAAGGACTAGTGTAATCAAATACTCTCCCCCATACTTAACACAGCACATGGTCCCCCAAGTTCAATACCAAGGAAGAGGATAGAATATGGGGAAAAAGTGGGTGTAAGATTATTGAAAGCATGGAAGAAGAAAACCAAAGTAAAAAAGGAAAAAGAAACACTAAAAAATACTCCCCTCGTGGTGAAACAACAAAATGGGGAAGTAGTCGAAATAGGGATGCCCAAGTCTCTCTTGAGTACCTATGAAGGTCGAGGGAAGGGAAGAACAAATATTTAGAAACATATATCATCACATACCAAGTATAGCACAATATATATATATATATAATGGAAATAAATGTGTCCAAAAACCATTCATAGGATCGCCTCAGAAGAGGCATCATCTGCTACAAAAGAATCTGGCAATGGAAAAGCAGCCACAGTAGATACCTGAGGCACAGGTACGGCATTATTATTAGTAGGCACATGATTCACTAAATTCTCATCGGGGGAGGTAGTAGTCAGGACATCTACTATAGGAGGTGTGCTAGTGATAGCTGGCCCGGTAGGAGATACGAGAATGGAATCTGTGACCAGAGCTGTCGGCGGCAACTGTGTGGTGGGAGTCTGTGGAGCAGGAAGAGGATCAGGTGTTGGGGGTGCCATAATGACATGATGATAAATAATGAGGCCCAACATCTGCTTAACCCATGTGTGGGACTCAAGGAGGCTATGCTTCAGATGCTTAAGAATGGTCAGGCAGAGGCTGGTGGGGAGATCAGCTGAGGGTGCAGAAATAGGTGGGGATGTGGAAGGACCAGAGGAAGAGGGGTGGGTGGAAGAAGAATGAAGGCTAGAAGAAGGGGCGGTGTGGTGAGGAAACATATGCAGGTGGATGTGGTGGTTCCTGGTCAGGAACACCAACGGGAGCAACCAGGTCATCTCTCATATTTGTAGGAGTTGGGGAATCCTTCTCAAGTACATATTCATCACCCCAGTTCTCAACCATCCACATATGGATAAGCATGAGGAATTTGACATGCAAAGGTGAGCCTAAGGGGTCATGAGGGAGAGATGTCATAACAACTCTTAAATTGTGGGCTAGGCGGGAGGCATAGAAACTGCCACTCAGGTTTCCCTAATGGTCATGAATCAAGGAGTGTAAGTAGGTGGCAGCAAGGAAGGGGAGGTTAGGGTAGTCGTGTCGATCAATACGAGTAATGAGCTTCATGTCCCGGCTAAACACGACACTCATATCCTCATGGAATGGAAAAAGAATGGCGCTAAAGAACCGGTGAAGGAAACAAAGGGATGGTTCAAGGATGAGCTTTCTCTTCTACAATGTGGGGGTGCACCTATTGTCAGGCTCAGTAAGCTCCCACCACATGGAAATAAGGTCAGATCGCTTGGGGAGGGTAAGGGTAGAAATGGGAGGTGGGGTGGAAGGGTGGGGGTAGAAACTGAACCCTTGGCCAAATTCTACCATGGTAAGGGAAAAGGGGCATCCACCCAGCCGAAAGTGAATTGGGTGGGCTGCATTAGTGGGTTTTTAATGGTAGGTAGGCCCATCGAACTCAAGAGTGGTCAAAAACTCCAAAAATAAATCTTGGTATGTAGGAGTGCTAACCTGAAATGTGTCCAGCAGATGAGTATGGCCCAAAAGCTCCTAAATATCCTCTTAGATGCATAGAAACTGGAGAATTATGATGACCACTCACTCCTGCCACTTCTACTACACCATGGGAAGAAACCTTGATCACTTTGAAAGGTCCCGACCACCAAGACTTGAGTTTACCTAGGAATAATCTCAAACGGGAGTTAAAAAAAGTACCTCACCATTGGTCTGGAATTATTTATGAGAGATCATACGGTCATTGACTGCCTTTTTCTTCTCCTTATATAGCAGGGAATTCTCATATTCCTCCCTCCTAATTTCATCAAGTTCTGTTAGTTGAAACTTTCACTTTTCTACTACATCTTTGAGATCATAGTTCAGGGCTTTCACAGCCCAAAAATCTTTATGATCAACCTCCATAGGTAAATGACACTACTTCCCATAGATCAACCGGAATGGAGATATCCCTAGAGGTTCCTTGAATGCATTCCTATATACCCACAAGGCATCATCAAGTTTCTTGTACTAGTCCTTCCATGAATCTCCCATTATCTTCTCCAGGATCTGTTTTAATTCACAGTTTGAGACCTCCACTTGGCCACTATATTAGGGATGGTAAGGTGTCCCCTAGTTATATCTCACATCATACTTCAGAATCACATTTAACATAAATACATTGTCAAAATTTAATCATCTATTTCTTATCCGCACACGTGGAACACCAAACCTGCTGAAAATGTTATTCTTCAAGAAATCCAGAACGACCTTCATGGTGTCGTGTGTTGTGGTAGCATCTTCCACCCATTTTGATATATAGTCCACACAAACTAGTATGTAAGAGTTTCCAAATGATGGAGAAAAAGGGCCCATGAATTCAATACCCCATACATCAAAGATCTCGACCTCAAGAATGGGGTGTTGAGTAATTTCACCTCGGCGCCCCAAGTTACCTGTCCGCTGGCATCGATCATAGTATGTCACAAAATTTCTGGCATCCTTGTACATGGTGGGCCAGAAAACCCCAGATTGGAGAATTTTTACAATTTTTTGGTATGGCCCATGTTGTCCCCCAATTGGGGAAGAATGACATAATTCTATAATTTCTTGAATTTCTTCCTCTAGGATGCAGCATCGGATCACCCCATCTCCACATGAGCGGATGATTAGAGGATCTTCCCAAGAATATCTTTTCACATCTAATAGAAGTCTCTTATTTCAGTGGAATGTGAGATCAAGGTGAATTAATCTTGTAGCCAAGTAATTTTCTATGTTAACATACCACAAACAAGGTGTAGCATCAAGAGAGAGAAGATTCTTGTCCGATAAATCTTCATTGATGTCTATATCTTCTTATCTTTTGAGATGAGGTAATTCTAACCTGGAGAGACGATCAGCTATAACATTTTAACTACCCTTATTTTCATGGATCTCCAAATAAAATTCTTGGAGAAGAATCACCCAATGGATGAGTCATGGTTTTTCATCCTTCTTGTTCGGCAAGTATTTCAGTGTTACATAGTCAGTGTAGATAATTACTTTGGAAAGCACTAAATAATAATGAAACCTATCTAATGAAAAAACTATGATGAGAATCTCCTTCTCAGTAGTAGTGTAGTTGATTTGTGCTTCATTTAAGTCTCTTCTGGCATTATAGATCAGTCTGAAGATTCGATCTAGTCTCTTCCCAAGAACTAATCCCACTGCATAGTCACTTTCATCACACATAACCTCAAACTGATACTCCTAATTTTGGGCAATCTTGATATGGTATTATACAAATTTTTTCTTTAGAAGTTAGAAATATATGGTGCATTGTTTTTTAAAATTCAAAGATAGTGTATTTTGTATGTAGATTGGTTAATGGTTGAGAAATATTTGAAAAATCATGAACAAATCTCCTATAGAAACCAGTATGCCCAAGAAAGCAATGGATTTCTTAGACATATGTGGGAATAGGAAATTGTGAGATGATTTCAATCTTTTTAGGGTTAACTTCAATGCCCTTATTAGAAATTTGATGGCATAAGATGATGTCATGTTGTACTGTTAAGTGAAAATTATCCAAGTTTAAGACTAGATTGGTGTATTCCCACCATTCCATAATTAATTCCATATTTCGTAAGAAAGTGTTGAATGATTTCCCATATATGGAAAAATCATCCATGAAGACTTCTAGAATTTTTTCTACCATGTCATGGAATATGGACAACATGCAATGCTAAAATGTGGCTGGAGCATTACATATGCCAAATGACATCCTATGATAGGAAAAAGTTTTGTAATGGAATGTGAAGGTCATTTTTTCTTGGTCTTAAGGGGAGATATATATTTGGTTATGACCAAAATAATCTTCAAAGAAGAAATAAAATCCATGCCCTGCTAAGCTCTCCATTATTTAATCCATGAAAGGGAGTGGGAAGTGGTATTTCTATGTGGCATCATTTATTTTTCAGTAATCCACACCTACCCTCCATTCTGTGACTATTCTAGTTAGGATACGTTCATTTTTATCATTAGTGATTACAGTGATACCCCCCCTTTTGGGTACCACTTGCAGAGGACTTACCCATGGTCTATGGGAGATCAGGTTGATGATCCCTACATCTAAGAGATTGATTACCTCCTTTTTCACTATCCCCTTTAAGGGAGGATGTAACCATCATTTTGGTTTCCAAGAGGGCTTATCTCTTTCTTCAAGTAACACATTGTGAGTGAAAATGGTGGGGCTGATCCCTTTTAGATCAGAAATTGTCCACCCAATGGCTTCTTTTCTACTTCTCAGAACTTGTAGAAGTGCCTCTACTTGATCTTTTGTGAGTGAAGCATTGAGGATTACTGAAAGAGGGTTCACATCACCCAAGTACCCATATTTTAAGGATTATGGAAGAGGCTTGATTTCAAGTTGAGGGGCCTTTAGAACTGAGGGAACCATGGTTTCTACCTTGTATCGTTCTAGGATATCTAGAATGATTTCTCGTTTCCAATAATGACCGCCCTGGATGATGACGAATTGAAAATCTTCTGGTTCAACTTTAGACTAGATGTCATTGATGACTAGATCAATGGTTATACAAGAATATTTCATGTCATATCCCATATAACCCAAGGTATTTTTCACCTTCTTCAAGGAAAAACAATCCTTATTCTCCATCAGTGATACTTGCTTCACTACTTTGAGGACATTGAAGAATACTTTTTCATCTCACACTCAAAAGATCATATCGCCTTGATGTACATAAATAACTACCATTCAAGTACCCAATAAGGGTCTTCCTAGAATGAGAGGTTCCTATTGATCTTCTTCCATGTCGAGTATGATAGAGTCAATAGGAAGAATAAGACATCCTACTTTGATGATCACATCCTCAAGTATCCCTTTGATATTTGATGGATCGATCTATCAATTTAAGGGCTATCCAAGTTGGTTGGAGATTATTTGGACTTATATTTTTGAATACTCCATAGGTAATAAGGTTAACACTTTCCCCCAAGTCCCAAATGGATTTCTCAAACTCACAAGATCCAATTGTGCTGGGTATTGGGAAACTACCTATATCTTGGAGCTTGGGAGGAAGATAATGTTTTACCACTATTGAGAATTATTTATTTAGGGGAATGGTCCCCAAATATTCTATATTCCTCTTATTGGATATGATTTCCTTCATAAACATCATGCACATTGGCATTTGAGTCAATCATTTGGGGAAAGAAATATATTTATGAAGTTTCCAGAATACCTTCATGAATTTCACGAACTGTTAGTCCAGCATCATTTGCTTCATTCATCCAGGAAATGGAAAGGGGGTTCAAAAAGTTTAACCACTTATTTTCCCTTTCCATGTATGATCTCTGGTTCTTCTTGATTTAAAGAATATTCCTAGATTTTGACATCTTTTTTGGAATAGGACATTGGTTGAGTTGGAGTTGTAATTGTACCTTGATTTTTAGTTAAATTTTGAGGGAGATCCTTCCCACTTCATAATATAACCACATTTGGCTTCTTCCCACTGGTTATTCTAGGTATTGAATTGTAGAGTACCAAGTTTCTTTTAAGAGTGCTGATTATAAAGTTACCCAATCAAATTCGCAAGGCCTCGAATGGATGCCTCTTGATTTTGAAATATTTTTTTAGTATTTGTTATGAATTTTGTAATCATTTATTCCAGATTTGATGGGGGTTCCTACTGAGGTTGTTGTGTGGATGGTTGAGGTTTTGGTTGCCTCATTTTTTGTACCGAACGAGGGTTTCCATACCCTTGTTGTTGAAAAGTCCCATTTTTCTACTATCTTGGATAGAGATTCTGGTATTTTTTCCCATGACTAGTTGACCTTTACGGGTGGGGTTGAGGATTTTGTTGTTGTTTCCCCCAGCCCATATTTGAGTTCTCTTTCCATGCTGAGTTTTGGTACTAAGGGTACATATTTTTCCCTCTATCCTGGGATACATAGTTTATCTCACTTGTCGAGGCACTGACACTTGTCCCTGGGCATTCACTCATGATGTGATTGTCACCACATTCACCGTATGATAAGTGGTTCACCATTTGAGATTGAGATGTGTTTTTCAGATTTAATGCATCAATATTCTTGGAATCAGCATTAAGTTGACTAGAAAGAACCATTATGGAATCAATTTATTTCATGCCTCTCATCAAATTTCCCGACTCTGAATTATATTGGAAGCTATCGTCAGACATGTCTATGAGAAAGTCGAAGAGTTTCTCTGGTGATTTCCTCATGATGGTTCCTCCAGTAGCAGCATCCACCACGAACTTAGTGTTCATTGTGAGACCGCCATAAAAGGTTTGGACTTTCATCCATAGTGGAAGGCCATGATGAGGGCACTTCCTTATCATTTCATTGAAATTCTCCCATGACTTGTATAAGGATTCAAAATCATGTCGCTGAAAGTTATGAATTTCAATTAGTAGGGTCACCGTCTTGGAGGGTGGGAAATATTTGGACATAAATTCATGGACCAATGGCTCCTAGTTAAGAATGAAGCATTGAGGTAATCCTTTGATCCATTCCTTCACTTTATCCCTTAATGAAAAGAGAAATAACTAAAGTCGAATGGAGTCCTCAGACACCCCATGGTAGCGAAAGGTGTCGCATATCTCCAAAAAATTGTAGAGATGACTGTTGGGGTCTTCACCGGGTAAGCCTCCAAATTGCACCATGTTTTGAATGAGTTGCATGATGGATGACTTGATCTTGAAATGATGGGCACACACCGGTTGTCTAAAAATTCTCGTATCTTCCCCTTGGATTGAAGGAAGACCGTACTCTATAAGGTCATGGTGTGGGGGCAGTTGCTCTCGACGAGGCAGGGACACAAATTGTTTCTTAGGAGAAAATTAATGCCCCTGACCTGGATATAGGTATGACAACCACTCTGGTTGAAACTGTTGTTGTTATTATAGGGCATACCCTAGAACAAATGGAGCTTGTTTGTTTCGGTTTTCATCTAATCCAAACGGCTATCCAGCTCCTTAGACAGTAGCTGGATATCCCGCTTCTATATTCTCCATGGTAGTGTTCTGGTTGCGCTTTTCCATAAGTGCACGTCATCGCCGCACGATCATTCGTTCGATCTCCAGATTAAATGGAAGGTTTTTTGATGATTTAGTGCCCTTGGAATGTGTGATTCAGCCACTCATGTATGTTTGAATCTGCACAATGCTAAAAAAATTAAGAAGAGTAAAAGAGGACAAACTAAATAGTGAGAAACAAAAATAATATTAAGAACATAAATTTTTAGAATTTTTTATTTTTATTTTCACTTTAATTAATCACAAACTAGAAAATCAAAAACAAGTATAGTGCATGTAAGAGATTTATCCACAAGGAAAGGGAGTTATTGTCTTTTTGATTTTCTATTTTGTGATTAATTTACTGATGTTTGTTGAAATTTAGAGTAGATTTTTGTGTTTTAACAATAGGGAGATTAAATTTTAATTGCTTTAAAAAATTACATTAAAGATAAAAAAATGAAAAAAAAATTATTTTTGATGTGAAATGGGAAAAATGTGTTTATGCTATGGATTTTTAAGGTTGTTATTAAATCAATTTTATTATGAGGTTGGGTTTTTCATAAAAACTCACATATCTGGGTTATTAATGTAATAGAACCCCCTTGGTTTGGTGAGTTTTTTTAAATCGATTGAAACCAATTTCATGGTATGGAATTTCATTTCTCTTAATTTTATTAATTGCAGCCCTTTTGAGACGATAAGCTCATCCAATGATCACATATGTTCTTAATCATAATTCCTTAGAAGATCTATATAAATCCCATTCTTTTTCTGATATGAGATTTCTAGCTATATATATAAAGGATTATTAAGGAATTATGAGATAATAATGAATAACACTATTACAATATCACAATTGATGAAATACAACACATAATTTTCCACAGACCCAACACATAGGGGATTTAGCTAATCATGGAGTAGCTAATAACTAAACTACTTATGATACCTGAATTGAACATGGCACAAACTTTACATTGAAGATCATCAGGGAGGTAGTGTCAACACCTCCTTTCTTTTATTCTCTCCTTAGGTGTCTCTGGAATTTTCCCACTTGGTCTCTCTTGGAATGGATCAATCATCTCAAACTTGGAGGTCCTACCCTCTTTTTATAGGATTTAGGAATACACGGCGTGTACCAGAAAGTACATGGCATGTACCCTAGCCAACACAGTTTGGCTCTTTTTTCTTCTTCGGTGGGTGAGCTACTGCGCCACCCATGACTTGGAACATGGTGCAGTCTAGTAAGTAGAACTACATGGCGTTTAGTTCCTCCATACATGGAGTGTAATATAAATCATTGGCCACCAACCACTTCTATAAGGGACAACATATTCTGTGTGTGGGGGGGGGAATAACATGATGTGTATGCTTTAGCCTACACTTGGGTGTGCATCCAGTATTCCCGATCCATGTCATGGAAATAGTACACAGCGTGTATGTTGAGTACATGGCATATAGTTTTGAATTTTTTTCTATCCATTCATGATCTATGAATTTGAATGGAAAACACATTAAAATTAGCATAATCATCAATATAAAGAATTTTATCCTCAAAACGATTGACAATTGGTGAAAAACCATTTTTTATGATCGTTAATATATATGAGAAAGTATACCCAAATTGGGCATATCATGGAGAAGATGAGGAAGAGGAATAAAATCAAAATGTGGATAAAGAAAAATTTCAATATGATAATATTTCATCAGTACATTCATTCTCATTGGCCTTACCCTCTAATATTGATAAGGGTAGTGAAGTTGAAAGTTATAAGAATAAAAAAATGCATCAAAGGTAGAAGCTGAACCTTCATCTAAGAAAAATGAGAAAGGTTAAAATTAAAAGATAGAAGGAAATAAATATGAAACTGATGTTGATGAGATCATTTAATTATCTTATGGAAAGGAAGTTGGTGATAAAGTTGTGAAATTAGTCTCAAATAAATTTCATAATGAAAAATCAAAAGAACCTGAAATTAGAACCAATGATCCTCAATTTCATGAAATAGAAAAAAGAATCAAATTTAGTTAATAAAATAACTGCATAGGGAGTTGATTATATCATTCAAGATTTATAGAGACTTAAAGGAACTATCCCATGCTTTCTATGACTAGAATTTAGGATGGAATTGATTCATCAAATGAAAAGTGAAAAATTGGAATTAATGAAGGCATTAACAGATAGGTTGATTTAGTTAGAGGATGATTTCATTTTACAAGAATCTTGTATAAATCATAAAAAGGAATGCAATAAATTTTTGAAATGATCTCATCATATTAATGTTGATGTCAAGTTTCATGATGAGATTTTTGAAGATATGAAGAAGTTTATGAATGAATCCACAGACGCCTTCAATTAGTTATCCAAAGATATAGACCCAAGAGTAAAATTCATGGAACAATTCAGAGATTCAACTGAAAACTGGTATCAGGAAGTGAAAGAGTTAAATAGAAAGATAAAATATCTTTAGTTGGAGTTGTCAGGACAAAAATATTATAAATATGAAATCATCAGTTTGGAAAATAAAAATGAATATTTATCTAACAAGATTTGGATTCAAGAAGAGAAGTCTCATATTCAAGAAGATAAGATTCGGATTTAGGATAAAAATAATGATAAATTTTAGTAGTATATAAATGAGTTTAAGAAGATAAAATCCTTTTGTAAAACTCTCATAAATAAAGTCTTTTTAACCCCTATTGTGTTTTTTTGGAATTTTTTCTCTGATCAATAAATTAATTAATTTTTTCATTCAATTATGACTGTTTGAATATTTTTATAATTATGATTAATTTAATATTATTTTATAATTTTTTTGGATGATTAGTTAGTTCATTATATACTTTATTTCTAACCCTTTTTTAGGATACTTCAAATTTTCCCTATTCCTTTTTTGAAAATCCCAAGGGGGGTTTTATAGAAAGGGGGATAAATTTTCTTAAGGAAATAGAATAACACACTAAGGGGGAGAATACGATCCTTAGGGGGAATTTTTATCCTAAGGGGGAGTTAATCATATTCATTATTATATTTATATGATTCATAAAATCAGAGGAAGGTAATGATTAGTGTTTAACTCTGAATATGAAGTATTTAAAAGAAAATAGACTTTATGTTTTTCAAATTTAATTTTCCATTTAATTTTTGGGTTTGGGATTTCAAAAAAGGAGGATAATATTAAGTCAAAAAAATTTCTTAGGAATTTTCCATTCCTTTAATTTTTGAAATTAGAAAATCTTTTTTAAAAACATGAGAACTAAATTTTCATGTCCAAAGTGTTTTTTAGAATATTTTTGTATAAAAAATTATCTTTTACCACACTGGGAATTAGTTATAAAGTATTCATGAAAAATAAACTAACATCCTTCATTATGATTATTATAATGAGTATATATCCAATAAACATCAAATTAACCTTTATTAAGCTAGATGTAAGACTTTTTGTCTTGTATTTCACACAGAAAAAGTATTTATAAATGTAAAAATGATGGATCAGATAAACATTGAGTAAATACACATAAACCTTATCATAATGAAATTTGTAATTAATTCCATCAAACTGACTAAGTTTAAATTCTAAATATGGAAACTGATTTCTAATATAAGGAAGACTTTTTACATTGTAATGGTATAACTCAATATGAAGTTGGAAGATAATTTACAAAAGATTCATTGAAGTGGAAGGTTTCCAAGTCATTGTGATAAACATAGAGAAATGTGACTATTGGGAATGAAATATAACCATTGGGGGTTTTATAATAAACACCTAGTCATTCAAAGAGTTTGAAGTAGTTTCTACAGTGCTTATCAATTTCATTTGGAATTTTTTCAATGTTCAAGAGCTCAAAATATTAAAAACCATGAATGGATTGTACTTAGTCTTCTATAATTGGATTATCATTTTTACTTCTTAATAGAACCTTTTCATGTTTTCCCCATAAGAATTAATTTTTATTGTAATCATTCATCTGATATTTTGATCAAGGGATTGCAGGGATAGCATTTAGAGAATCTGATCTTATGATCGAGGTCATGTGGGGATAGAAAGACATAGTCACTTTATTGGATCGAGGGCTACCAAGGATAGGTAGACAGAGAATATGATATTCATATTGATGGATTTCCTTACTAAGGAAAAATATAAATCATTGTAAGTATAAAACAAGGGATACCTTTAGCCAAGTTTTATAGCTACCTTAATCTTAAGGTTAAAATAGATCTATTCTTTTTAAATAATTGTAACTCAGTCTTACATTGTTGTTATTCTATTAATTGTTTCTCAAAAGTCTTTTATTTTTTGTTATGATTTTTTGTAATTATTTTATCATAACATATCTGAATACGATAAACATTAATCTATTAATTCTATATTTTTTGAATTTGATATGTTTACTTTGTTTGGTTTAATTTTATGTGATTACAATTATTATACTCTAATATATAGAAATATTCTTAATTACAATACTTCGGTAATTAGACTGAGGGCCATCTGATATTTTTAACTAAAATAGGTTATTGAATTTGTTTATTTTAATTCTTTTGAACTAATGTTTTTTTTAACTACAATTCACCCCCTTGTAATTGATTCATCAAGAATATATTATTTCAATCCTAATATCAATATAACCTATATTGATATCCACCACTTCTTTCTTTATCCAACCTTGAATTATTATTTTGAGATTTTACCACAATTATTTTTTAAGGCTTCTCATATTATTCATATTTAAAATCTATTCCATTATTTTTATTATAGATAATAACAAAATGTATAATTCCACTACATTTTTAGAATCTAAGTGGAAATTTTCAATTGTTATTTATTTTCTATTATTGAACCTATTTTAAATGAGAGAAATTATTCTTTCATAATATCCATCATCATATTATTTTTTAGATTCACTTGAATCATCATCATCAACCTTTTCATTTATTTTCAATTTTCTCGTGGCTTTAATGGTTAAATTCCCCAAGAACCGATGCACCACTGAGAAGGGGGGTGAATCAGTGATGGTTATATTTTAAGATTTATTTAAATAAAAAATAAAACTCTTATTTCATGTAATAAATGTTCCACTCAATTCTTTTAATCAACCTTACCCGTATGGAATAAACAAGTAAACATGAAGATTCATGAATAGTTTTTATAGGGTTCAGACTTGGTGTCGGTTTCTACTCTTTTTCATGATCTCCTCCCAGTGATCCATAAATTATCTACTAAATTATTATGATCAAATAGAAAATAGATATTTTAGGTATCCTATTATATCTTGTTTCATCATAATCCCTATAATATTTTACATAGCATCCTATTAGTCATACTCAGCATCCTACTGGTTACAAAAAAAAGTAATAAATGAGAAAGATCACATGAAACTCAGGGTTACTTTAAGAAATGAAGAAGATATTCTCCATGATAATTTAGAATATTAAATATAACATGATCACTTGATATATAATATAATATAGATATTCTTGTCAAATCTTAAACCCAAAAACTCATACGTTGGATACTCGAGATCATATAGATAAAAATAATTAGATTTGAGATTCATACACTATACTCTTTCTTTATTATCTTCTAGATATATTTCTTTCCTTCTCACCAAAACACATGTGGATTGAATTATCTATTTTCTTATTTTACTATCTTAATATCTTTACAACATCGATCATCTCAAAATTAATTACATTTAATAGAATTAAATGTATCACATTGAACCTAATAGAAATAAAATTAAAACCAATAAGATTTTAAGATTTCTAGAAAAATCACAATTATAGAATTACCATTTTTGGTTTCCTTCTCCTTTATTTGAAATTTTCAATAAATTAACCCATGTTATGTCTCTTTTCATATTGATCTAACTCAGATGACCAAAAATCACTTTCTTGTAGACATACAATGTAGTAGTTTCTTCTTAATATTTAAAATATAACCACACAAGAAGATAAAATCATTTTATTCAATTGTCACATATTCACTCAACTAGATCAGTCTCAATGTTCAATTTTCTTTTAAATAGATCATGGAATAAACATAATTAATAAACTATCTCTAAAAACGAATCTAAACAACTCATCTTGCATCCATGAATGATTATAATGTGATCTAGGATATTAATAACATCAAAATGTCATCATAATAAAATTACATATTTAATATAAAGAGATTATTCATGAATAGTTTCATTTGTATATCAATTAATAATTTTTCCATTAATCTCATAACATATCATTTTCTTCATCATGTGGGTAACATTGAATTTTCATATTTCTTGAATCAAAATCAACATGTGATATTTTAAACACTGAAGAAGAACTTTGGCATCATCAGGATTAAATATATCAGAAAATTCAATTTATAGAAACATGATTTCTAACCCAACAGTAGCTTAGAATTAAACTAAGTCATAAAGAATTACATTGGTAATCCAAATCCTTATTCCTAGGGAAGCTTTAATATTATAGACTTGTGTTGGTTCAAAGACCTATGATCTTCACTTCAAAGGTTTACACTCAAAGGCATAAAGCCTTACAATTAGTGATAAGGACCTTCACTTATAAACTTTAAGTCTTACAACCAATACAAAATACATACACTCATAGATAAACACTTACACTTAGAGCCCAAATCCTTATGTATAGAACCCAAATCCTTATATTTGATACTTTGTTAAAGTTTTTAGTTTGTATTGAATATTCAGATGGTCAAAATGATTTCATAAATTCTCCAAGCTACCTCTATCCCATTTCAACCATCTTAAATTCACCTTAAAAACTTAAAATAATAGTTAATAAAGGTTAAAAACAAATTAAAACTAGAAACAATAACATCAATAACTCCAAGGGTACTTCGATATCCCCCTTTTGGATTTTTTGGAAACTCAATTAAACACTTTATCATAAACTCAAATATGTTTTAGAATTCATTAACTCTTAGGATAAACATAAAATCATGGCTTTTCTCGCATGTGAAATGTCTCACACCATACTATAAGATAAAGTATTTTTTTAGAGAATTTAACTCCTTGGTGACAATCAAGTGTGTTGAGGGACCTAAATGAACTTTTCATCGATTAATTCCTTCATTTATTATTCACTAATACAAAAAAATACCCCATAAATCAATAATAATATATTTACATAACCAAGAAGTGAATACCCTTCATTGAAGAGTTGTGTTACTATTTCTCCCCATTTGTCAACACAATTCAAATATTAGTGGGGGGAGGGTTTCTTCACAAACTAAATTAGGAAATATGGGAAGGATTAACATTGAGTTTCATCCTTATCTCTTAAATCTCTCTCAAATAATTACCTTTATAAAAATTCCTTCTATATAATTCTTGGTGAAAATATAATTAAGATTTAAATCACTAATTTATACTCTTAAATTTATGAAATGGTACCTAATGATGATATATTTGGATTTTTATTTCTATATATAATTATTTATGAGATAAATGGAACCCATATTGGCATAAACAAGTTATAATGGTTCCTCCAAAATTAGTTTTAATTTTGCCAAAAAAATCATCAATTATATCTGTGTATTGGCATGTGTTGTTTTGGAGTATTTTTCCTTAGTTGTACTCAAAGCCACTAATTTTTACCTATTTTTGTTCTATATTACACAAATATCACTAAGAAATAATTTCCCCCCAGATGTAGACGTTCTATTTGTTTAGTATTCTACCCAATCTATATTGTTCTACCCCTGTAGTTGTAAGGCTTATATAATTCTATACAACAAGCAACTGTTATGTGTTCACATGATATATCTCAAAATCCTATGGTCTTTCAATATATTATATTATTTTTTATAAATACAAAAATATATTACATAGAGTCATTTAAAATTCAACTACTCATATTAATGCAATGATATAGAGTAGGCTTCGAATAATTTTTATAAAGTTATGTTGACTGACACTCTTTATATTCTCATATTTAGTTATTTTGGTAGTAACAACAATTAGAGTGTAAACTTCCTTTGAATTTATCATTAAAATATTTTTCAATATCTCTTCAACATATTTATCTTAATATAAAAATATTCAATTAACTCCTTGTAAAAATTTTATTCCTAAAACATAACTCATCTAACAAAGTAAAAAAACTATTAATGCTACTTTATTTGGT
Source organism: Viscum album (assembly GCA_963277665.1). Lineage (NCBI taxonomy): Eukaryota > Viridiplantae > Streptophyta > Magnoliopsida > Santalales > Viscaceae > Viscum > Viscum album. The sequence continues at coordinate 1,542,319,837 of OY728155.1, read as the reverse complement.
TTAAAAATTATTCACAAAGGTACTCTTGATCACATTTAAATATTATTTCATTAACATACATCATGAAAAAGACTTCAAATATGGTAGCATCTATCACATATAAGTAGTTATCAACCTTTAATTTTTTAAAGTTCATATTCTTCAAAAATCAATCCATCTTATATTACCAATAACAGGGAGCTTGTTCTAATCCATATGATTCGTTATTCAATTTTCAGACCATATTTCCATATTTATCAAGAATAAGTCCCATAGTCCACTCAATAATAACTTCCTCTTTACGATCTACATTGAGAAAAAATACTTCACATCCATTTGGTAAACTCAAAGTTTTTTTGAGTTACCACTCTTAATAACATTTTAATGGAATCTATCCTTACAACTAGAGAAACAAATTATTTAAAATTGATTCCCTCTACTTGAGAGTATCCCTTTAAAACAATTCAAGCTTTGTCCTTTGAAACATATCATTTCTTATTGAGCTTGTTTCTAAAAAATAATTTGGTTCCAATAACATTATTTTTTCCTATCCTTGGTGCAAGCTGTCGGGTGAATTTTTCACAATTTGATCCAACTCCTCATTCATGGAACAAATCCACTCTTCATGTTCTATTTAATCTAAAATATATTTAGGTTCAATTTTTGAAATGAGGGTAGTTTAGTTTTTAATTATCACCCTACTTATATTTTGTATGGGTTAATCATAATTACCTATCATATTTTATATATCAACATGATTCTTCAAACTTAAATGTCTTAGAGTTTGGAAATCAGCGTCTCTGTCATCAGAAATCTGATGTGAATCTATTACTTCAAAAAATCACATTTTCTAATGGATTGGGAGTTTGATTCTATATATTTTAATAATTGTTCACTTTATAAAAACCATCTACTACTATAATTGGTACTCATATATTGTATTAAATCGTAATTATTTGAACATCAAAATAGTCAATGAGTTTGCGCAACCATTTTTTCTCACCCTTATACCCACTTCCATTTGAAAATTGACCCATGAAAATGCATTTACCTTTTATTTATTGGAATTTTTCCATATTTCTACCTTTGATTTTTATGAATCATGGTATTCTAAAAACATTGAATTATTTTAGAGTCAGATTTTTTTGGAACTACATATCCAAGGTTTTTTACATGAATCAAGTCTCATCAAGATTCTATCATGAATATGGATAGTTATCCAAACTTCTTCTCTCTAGAAAAAATTTGAATGATTATGACTAACTAACATAGTCTTACCTATTTCACCTATGATTCAATTTTTCCTCTAAAAAATTCTATTCAATTATGGACTTTAGATATCACTACATTGGTGTTTAATATGACGGTTTACAAGATAATTCTCAAAATTCATTATATGTAAATTCCATGCCATTTTCTATTTATAGCTTCAATATTTACACTCTAAACTCTTTCTCAACTTGTATTCTAATGATTTTAGAGAACTTAATAGCTTCATAATTGTGCTTCATAAATATTATTTTATCCATTTGAGTGAAATAGTCGATTATTTTAATGATATAAAACTCACCTTTGGTATAATGATTCCTCATGTGACCATACAAAGTTGAATGAATAAGTTCAAGTGGTCTTGATGAATGAATCCTCATTCTTATGTGACTAAATTGTATCATCTTCTCTTTTGGGAATGTTTCAAAAATCACTTATATTTTATTTTAAGTTGGGGAAGGTCCCTTACCATGTCATGCTATGTGATTTCACTTAGAATCCTTTATACAAGATTTCTATGTCTCATATTACATACATTGTTTTCTTCTTGGGCACTCAAGTAGCATGAGTTAGTTAGATCACCAATTTGGAACAAAATTACATTTTTTATTTCTCCTCTTGTTATGATACATCTAGTAATAAATTATATTTCTCTAGGACCTTCCTTTGTAAAAATCCATTATTTGAGGTGTTCTGGGAGCTGTCGGTGGATTACTTCAAGAGTTTGCCAAAAAAATTCCAGTTTTCCATCAACATGTCATTGTGTTGGTATGAAAGTGCATCAGTATGCTAGTGCGTCAACATTGGTGAGTTAGGTGCATTTTCATTGGTGATTTAGGTATGTCAGCATCAGTGATTCAGGTGCGGAGACATCGGTGAGTTGGGTACGTCGGCATTGGTGAGTCTGGTGTGTTGGTATCGGTAGGTCAGGGCGTCGATAGGTCAAGGAATCGGTAGGAAATTGTGTTAGTAGGCTGTAGAATTGGTTACTCAACATCATTAGCTCAGTGTCTATAGCTCAGTATCGGTGGCTCAGTTTTTGTAGGTTTCATCGGTAGCTCACTTGTCGGTGGCTCAACATCGGTGACTCACCCATCGATGACTCATTTGAAGTTTACCCAATTTTTCCCAGATTTCCAGTTTTTCCACTATAACGTTTTATTTGAGGTATACCAAGTTTAAATCCTTATTCAATCAGTTTTAAGGGAATTTAAATTGGTATTTATTGGATCTTTAAATATCCTAACATCCCAAGAGATTTGAGATACCCAAACCATGTGATCTTGACCACGATCCCAGGATAATATCTTTTAAAATAGTTATTCTTCTAAAATAGGATATGTCTCTTCAATTTCGAGATCCTCCCTTTATGGTGTTATTTTTGTTTCCCCTTGATGTTCCTAGAGCCTTATTTCCTAGACAATTCTCATGCCTATGCTAGATCCCCCCTAGCTCATTTTTCTTGGAGTTCTTCTCTACTACTCATGAGACCTATGTTCTTCGTGAAAGGAGGAACTTTGATCCTTTGATCATCTAGGTATGTATTTATTTTTCTTATCTTTAATTTTGCATCATGCGGGGTGGTTATTATAATTAATCCTTATGAGGAACAGCTGAAAACGTTTCTTAGAAACAAGAAATAGATAAGGACTGAATTTGATCAAAAGATAACATGGGTAAATGAAATAATGGGAAGAAAGTTTTTTGATATTGATTTCCAATTTTATTTCTTATATTTTATTATTTTATGGTTTTCATGTCTATATGCCTTTTGAAAATCGTGGTCGTTGGTGGTATTTTCTTGCACACTAATAATTTTCTGTTCTGTTGAGATGCTTGAATAAATGATTGTAACACGAAATCTTCTTAATCACGTATAATTGGTTAAATAATTTACTGCCCCGATATCAAGCATATTGTGTGATCACCCCAGTTATAATTAAGTGGAATTAAAGAATGTTTTCTGGTTAAATATGAATGTATACACATCCTATTGATAGGTGTGGCTGATTTTTGTGTTCTGTGGAGTTTTGCAACCTTGTGTGAGTTTTGTGGTGCTGTTTTTGGGAGCACAGTTGTGGGTACAAGGTTTGGAAGAGGATTAGGCTTTGTGAGAAGAGTGTGGTATGAGTGTTTTTTAGGGCTAGGGTTAATGGTAGTTATTGTGGGCTTTGTGTGTGGGGTTGTATAGATGGTGAGTTGGATTCTTAGTCTGAGAGATTGATTGATTGTGGAATGGATGAACTTGTAGGTAGTTGAACTTCATTTTTTGTGTTATGTTCGAGGATTGACATTGGGTAGTGGGACTACAAAAAAATATGGGTTTTTGTTGTCATGTCATGGGACTGCAGTTGGGTTCTTCCTTGGTAGTGTTTAGTGGCCTTTATCCTTCTGAGAATGGTTGCATATGTTTTTCTAGTTAGTTTCCCCAGTTAGTTCTGGAAAAAATTAAAGTGAACCCCTTAATTAATAAATGTATGTCGTTTAAATGAAATGGTTTTGGGCTTGTGTTTTATTATGGATGTTAGTGTGGTTGAGCATATAGGGGTAGCAGTAAAGGTGGTTTGTGTGTTCGGGTTTCTTTTTTGGAAACCCATAGGTTGGGCTGTATATTTTTTTACCTATATATATATTGTAGTTTCTTGTGACTTCTATATGAACCCCACCCTTTATGATCACTATGTTCCTAACACCTCCATTTTGTGGGGGTGTCTTTCCCAACATCCTAGTGGGAGGATGGATGGTTGGTTACTGACTTCCTTTCTTGCACCCTCTTTCGGGTTCTTACCATTCAAGCATATCCAGGAAGGCTGTAATGGCTTGAGGATTAACATAGTCCAAGATTCTTCGAGTGAGGTTTTGTTTTATATGAGATTCCTAGGTGTTTGTAAGCCATGTTTTTTTTCTAAGTGTCTTCGGGATGAGGTTCAGGTGTATTCATGTGAGTGGTGTGGTTGTTGTGGCCCATGTGTTTGTAGGTGGGATTGTGTGTGGTTTGAGACCTAGGTCAGTGTAGGTAGGTTGTGGCAGAGGGACTTCATATGGGAATAGTGGAAGCATCAAGACGTTATCCATTAAGAATGAGCATCTAATTAGTGTGAAAGTGGTGCGAGGTACCCAAATATCACTGTGTATATATATTATTACTCTACTTTACTTGTGTTATTCAGGGATCATGCCTTGGTGAGGCTGGGCAGGTTAGTATTCCTTGGTAGATTATTTGAGGTTCTACTATTTTCTCATAGGGACAGTAGTATGCTCCCTCACTTGTGGATGGGTGGATTTATTTTTCCCTACTGGGTGTACTTGTATGCTCACCCTATGTGTATAAATTGTTTTTATGTTTTCAGGAGGACTTTGAGAATCATGTTGGGCCCGACTAGCTTATGTGTCAGGATTAGTTGATGTTGTTGCCTAGTCATTTTTGTATGGTTCTTTACCTTTGGAGTTTCATTGTACTTTGTATTAGCTTAACTTTTGAACAAGCATGTGGGAATGGGTTTTGGATTCATTTTTAATTTTGGTATTTGTTTTTTTTTTGGATTTACCATTTTATCTCCCGATCTTATTCTATAAAAAGTATAATTCCTTTCATTTATGTGTGGGATTCTATACCCTTGGTGTTAGTTGCCACTTCGGGGCCTATCGAAGGTAGGACTCAGGGGTCATTATCTCTCCTTTAACTTTAGGAATTTAGGGTGTGTCACTTTGTTGTCCCTTCCCTCATACTGAAGAAGGCAGGTCGTAACAAAATGGTAACTGAGGGGCGAGGTTGGGGGAGTTTGAGAGATAATATGGGGTTCAGAGTTAGGAATATTTAGTATTTCATTGGATGGTAGGGAAATGATATTAGAAATTTTGGTATACAAAATAGGCTAGGGAATACTGTCTGGGACATGGGATCTTAGCCCCCCCCCCCCAATGATCTGATGCAAGGACTTCGGACCTACTAAACGACTATGTGAGGCTACATCGATTGTAGGGTAGAAACCCTAGGAAAGGTGCATTCATCATAATGAATTTTTTTATTGTTTTTCTTGGGTGTTTTGAGAATTTAAAATAAATGAAGAGTAAAAACAATTAAAAACAAAATCCATACTACTCGGGATTATGAGTTCCTTGTTTACTATTCAGTTATGGTACCTGGATGTCATTCATGTGTGGTATGAGTAGTTGAGGCCCAGTAGCATGACCTGGTTGGTCAGTAGAGGACCGATCAATAGGAGGAAGATGGCCAGTGGCAGAAGATGCTTTGTGACTTCCAGCAGCAGACCCTGGGAAAGTACAAGGTCAGCGTCTCAGACACGGAGACGAAAAGTTGGCTCGAGGAACTAGTGATCGCTTAGCTTGATTCGTGCTATGATAGAGTATTAGGTTACTCTGGTGGTGATCCATTTGAGGGGAGCAGTGCATCAGTGGTGGAAGCTCTACCTTGGGGAGAGGAAGGAGACTAAGGTTTTGTGGGCTGACTTTGAGAAGGATTTCCAGGCAGAATTCCGTTCTTCCATGATGATGGAAAAGAAGAGGCAGGAGCTACTCTCCCTCCAATAGGGGAGTATGTTGGTGAAGGAACTAGGAATCAAGTTCAAGGATCTCCTATTCTTTGCTATGGATCTCTTTCCATATAAGGAGTCTGGGGTGAGATGCTTGGAGGGGCACTCCGACCTTCTCTTCAGTATGTTGTCACTCCCTTTACCCTACCAATGTACTTGGAAGTTCAGAAGAAGGCTGAAGTAGTAGAGAGGATGCACTCACTAAGAGGTTCACCATGAGAGGGAAGTAAGACAAGTTATTTAAAGGGTAAAGCAGTCTGCAGTAGGTTTCCAACATTAGGGTCTTCCAAATTTCGGCCAGTAGGGAGTAGGCCGCAGTAGTTCCAGTTCCGATCTCCTGGTCCTTTACCTTTCTTTATAGACCATGGACTGAGGTGCTTTATCTTTGGAGGCCATGGACATATTCAAAACCAATTCCTAGTTCGGACTCAATATAGTGGGGGTGGGAAGGTTATGTACCCACCTCAACCGCATCAATTTCCAGTCAGGCCCTTCCAGCAGTAGGGGCAGTGAGCTCCCACTCCACCAAAGGTAGATGGTGTTGGGGGAGGCCAACCAAAGGGCACTCCTTAGGGAACTTGACCAGGGCATGGTTGGGGAGGTGATCAACAGCAGAGAGGTAGAGGAGATGGGTGGGAAGTTTCATGTTGTAGAGGTAGCAGTTCCAATAGGTCCAGAGGTTTTTCGAGGTACGATCAGTCTGTTTAGTACCCCTTTTTATGCCTTGATTGATTCAAAAGTTTCTCACTCCTTAGTTACACCCGGTCTATCCCAGGCCATGGGTCTAAATTTAGGGATACTTCCCATTTATCTAGTGGTGAGTATGCCATTTGGAGGCCATACCAGTCTTTTTGATGTCTGTCGAGGATGTATATTGATGTTGGGGCCACATCAGTCAAGTGGGGATCTTCTTCTGCTCTAGATACAGCCATACAACATCATCCTAGGCATCGACTGGTTGTTTTCTATGTACTCCACTATCAACTTATTCTATAGAAGATATGTGTTCTCAAATATGGATGGCCAGCACCTGGCTTTCATGGGTGAGAAGAGCTATTAGGTGGGAAGCTGGCATGTGGAGCCTATTCTTTCTTTGTTAGCAAGTTGTCATTAGAATCAGAAGACAGGGAGATGGTGGAAGTTTTGGGGGTTGTCAGTGAGGTCTTGGAATTATTCCCTAAAGAGGTTGTAACTCTACCCCCTCAATGTGAAATTGATTTTCGGATAGAATTACAACCCGGTTCCCATCCGATTTCAATGGTTCCCTAACAGATGGCACCTTATGAGTTGTTGTAATTATGGATTTAAGTTGAAGACCTGATGAAGAAGGGTTTTATTCATCCAAGTTTGTCCTCAAGGGGTTCTCTAGTCTGGTTTGTGAAGAAGGAGGACGGTGGTCTAAGACTGTGCATAGACTAATGGAGACTGAATCAGTTTATGGTCAAGAAACATTATCCCCTTCCGAGAATCGATGATATTTTTTACTAGTTAAAGTGGGTAGGTTGGTTCTCTAAGATCAATCTATGGTCTAGATATCACTAGTTCAGGGTGAATGTGGATGACATCTCAAAGACTACTTTTGGGTGCAGGTATGGGCACTTTGAGTTCATGGTCATTTCGTTTGGTGTTACAAACAGACCAGCTGTGTTCATGGGGCTCGCGAACTCTGTTTTCTATGATTACCTAGACCGGTTTTTCATCGTATTCATTGATGATATCCTGATCTACTTGAGGTCATATGAGGAACATGTTGGTCATTTATGGACTATATTGGGGGTCCTCCGACACCACCAGCTCTACGGAAAGTCTTATAAGTTCAAGTTATAGACACAAGAGGTGCACTTACATAGACATGTACTTTCTTGGAAAGGGATAGTAGTGGAACATCATCAGTCAAAGTGGTTTTTTCTTGGGAAGCACCCAATAATGTGGTTGAGGATCGTAACTTCCTGGGTCTGGAAGGATATTATCAGAGGTTCGTATACTACTTCTCTTTGGTTGGAACTCCTTTAACATTTTTTACTAGGAAGGACCAGGTCTTCGTGTGGAGTGAGTAGTGTTAGATAACTTTTAACTATCTAAAGGGGAAGCTGGTTAGTGCCCCAGTGCTTAGGTTTCTGAAGTAAGGGGTGATGTTTGAGGTGTTATGTGATTCTTCTAACCTAGGATTTGTATTTTTACTGATTTAGTAGTGAGGATAAATCTCTATTGGGTTTAGTAAGTTATGTTCTCATGAACATAACTATGACACCCATTATCTAGAACTTGCAGTAGTCGTGTTCACGCTGAAGTTGTGGCAGCATTACCTCATCGAGGAGTGTTTTGTGGTCTTCATGGATCCCAAGAGCCTAAAGTATATCTTCTCCCGGCAAGAACTCAACTTTCTACAGTGAATGTGGATAGTTTTTCCAAGAATACAACTTCAAGATATCTTAAACCCCAGGAAAATGGAACGTCATGGTTGATGCCTTGATCAGTAAGTTGCAGAAGGAGGTAGATTAGGAATACACATATTATTAGAGGGAATGGAGGAGTTGGCCTCTTTTCACCTAGATACTGGGGAGGACAGTGTGAGAGGATATCTGTTTCAAATGAAAGTGAAGTATACCTTGGTGCAACATGTGGAAGAGTCTTGGCGGGGAGACTCAGAGCCAGAGGTGATACAGGGTCATGTTTTCTAGGGTGATGCTCTGGAGGGATGGTCAATGTATAGTTATAATTGAATGTTGTCACATGGGAAGCTATTTTACCAAATAGAAATGCTCGAGGGAGTTCTATGTGAGTTCCATATCTCACCCTTGGTGATGAATCTAGGAGTTTTTATGATGTACTGAGGCCGAATGGAACAGTTTTGGTGGACCTGGGTGAAGTAGGAAGTCGCGGAGTTTTTGGTAAGGTGCCTTGTGTGTCAATAGGTGAAGCCTGAGCACTGTGTTTCGGGTGGTTGGATGTAGCAATTAGATGTTCCCAAGTAGAAGTGAGATGAAATATTAATGGATTTTTTCATAGGATTACCCAGGGAACCGGGAGGCTGTGACGCTATCTGGGGAGTGGTGGATCGATTGATGAAATAAGCTCACTTCCTAGCGATCAATGAGTCGAGCGCAGAGGATGCCTTAGCATAGAGGTACGTAGGTGAGGTGGTTTAGCTACATGGAGTTCCATGATCCATTGTCTTGGATCGGGATACATGTTTTATGTCACAATTCTGGAGGGTATTACATCATTCCTTTGGCACCCAGTTATGCCTTAGCACTGCTTTCCACCCTCAGACAGATGGGAACACAGATAGGACCATCCAGACGTTGTAGAATATGCTACGATCATGTTTTTTGGACTTAGGAGGATCTTGGGTGCAACACTTTTCCCTAGTAATGTTTTCCAACAATAATAGATATCACTCAACCATTGGAATGATATCATTCGATGCCTTGTATGGAAGATCGTGTCGCACACCAATGTGTTGTATAGAGGTAGGTGAAGTAGCCCTTCTTGAACCAGAGGTAGTACAAAGCACAATGGAGAAGGTTCATCTTGTGCGTGAGATGTTGAAGGCTACTCAAGACTGGCAGAAGTCGTATGTCGATCATAGGAGGGGGCCCTTAGATTTCGAGGTTGGGGACCATGTTTTCTTGAAGTTTTCCCCTCAGTGCGGACAGCAGAGGTTTAGTAAGGGTAGAAAGATTTTTCCTAGGTTCATCTAACTTTTTGAGATGTTGGGATGAGTGGGAAAGGTAGAGTATCAGCTGTTGTTTTCCCCACATATGGAGAGAATCCACAACATCTTCCATGTCTCTCAAATCTGTTAGTACATGATGACTCCCACATCACTAACTGGGGAGAGTTGGATATCTAGGATGACTCTATGTTCGTAGAATGGCCAGTAAGAATCGAGGATTATAAGGAGAAGGTGATTCATGGATGGACCATTCCATTGGTTCGTGTTCTCTGGAGACATATTTTCCTTAAGGAGAGTACTTGGGAGAAGGAGGCACATATGTGTGCCAAGTACCCTGATCGTTTCTGAGTTTTTCTCTCTCTTTTTCTTTTTTCCTTACTTATGATGTAATGTTGACCTTGTTTGATGTATGATAATATGTTTCCCTATTCTCTGATTTTGTGTGACAAATCCTGGTTACGGGGAGGGTATAACCTAATCACTAATAAAGATGCATTAATGTGGATGCAATTAAACCTGTGCGGGTGAGACAGTGTTGGCCAAAGCGGAGAGTATCATGACATAGAGGAAGAATCTCCCTAATACATGTTTCTAGATAGTGTGACCTTTTATGTTTGTATGGTTACCTAGGTAAGTAGATCCTTAGTGTTTCCCCAATTGTTCAGGATATATATTTCAAAGAAGTTTTCTTGGATTTCAAGGTTTTCACTCCAACTTTAGGACAATAGAAGGTGGTTTACTCCTGAGAGGTATCTTAAGGGATGGTTGTTCGGACCTCTTTTCTTATATACTAGTCTTGAAATTCTCCAGGATAATAATAGTTTGAGAGGTATCTGATGTAATAACCAAAATTTCCCAAGGCCCTTACTTTTTCAAAATCCAGTTTTTTAGGTGTTCTGAGAGCTTTCGGTGGTTTACTTTAAGATTTTGCCAAAACAATCTAGTTTTATTTCAACATGTCATTACGTCGGCATGTTAGTGCATCATCATATCAGTGCATCGACATTTCAGTGTGTTGGAATCGATGAGTCAGGTGCATCGTCATTCGTGAGTTAGGTACTTCAACATCGGTGAGTCAAGTGTGTCGACATCGGTAAGTCTGGTACGTCAGCATCAGTGAGTCAGGTGCATCAGCATCGGTAGGTCAGGGCATCGGTAAGTCAAGGCATCGGTAGGTCATTACATCGGTAGGTTTTGGAGTTGGTAGCTTAGCATTGGTAGATTAGTGTCGGTAGCTCAGCATCGGTGTCATAGTGTCAGTAGGTTGTGTCAGTAGCTCACCCATCAATGACTCACCCATAAGTGACCCATTTTTGGTTTTCCCAGTTTTTCCCAGTTTTCCAGTTTCTCCCCTCTTATGTTTTAATTGAGGTAGACCAAGATTAAATCCTTATTTAGGTGTTATTAAGAGAATTTCAAAGGGTATTTATTATATTATTAAATATATTAATGTTCAAGGTGATTTAAGATACCCAAACCACATGATCTTGACTATGATCCCTAGATGATGTCTTTTAAAACCATTCTTCATTTAAAATAAAATCAGACTCTTCAAAGTCAGGATCTTACCTTTTTGGGGTGTTTTCTATTTCCCCTTGGTGCTCTTAGATCCTTACTCCCTAGATGAGTTATATGCCTATGATAAAGCCCCTCCTTATCAGTTTTATTATAGTTATTCCCTACTACTCGTACGACCCCTGTTCTTGGTGCAAGGTGGAACTTTTATCCTTTGATCATCTAGGTAGGGATTTATTTTTCTCCTATTTAATTGTGAATAATTCGGGGGGGGGGTATGCTAATGAATCCTTGTGAGGAATGTTTGAAAACGTTTCTTAGAAACAATAAATAGATAAGGAATGAATTTGATAAAAAGATAACATGAGTAAAAGAAATAATATGAAAAGAGTGGTTTGATGTTGATCGCCTATTTTATTTGTTATCTTTGATTCTATTATGGTTTTCCTAGCTATATTCCTTTTCAAAATCATGGATGTTTTTGTTCTTTGCTTTCACACTAATAATGTTATCTTCTATTAATATGTAGGAATAAAGGACTATAACATAAAATCTACTTAATCACATATACATGGTTAAGTAAAAGAATTCCGCATGATCAAGCATATTATGTGATGAACTTGGTTATAATTAAGTGGAATTAAAGAACCTCTACGGGATAAATGTGAATGTATACACATCATGTTGATAGGTGTGGCTTAGTGTTGTGTGTTGTGGAGTTTTGCAACCTTGTGTGAGTAGTGTGGTGCTACTGTTGGAAGCACGGTTGTGGGTACAAGGTTGGGTATAGAAGTAGGATTTCTAAGAAGAGTGTGGTATGAGTGTGTAGTAGGGTTGGGGTTAATGGAATTTGTTGTGGGTTTTTTGTGTGGGGTGGTATAGGTGGTAAGTTGTATTCTCAGTCTAATAGATTTCTTGATTGTGGAATGGATAAACTTTTAGGTATCTTAATAACCTTTATTGTGTTGTGGTCGGGGAGCGATGTTGGGTAGTGAGACTGCAAAAAAACTAGGTTTGTGTTATCGTGTAGTGGGAATACATTTGTGTTTTTCCTTTGTATTGTTTTGTGGAATTTAACTTTATGAGAATAGTTGTATATGTAGTGCTTGTTAGTTACCCCGGGTAGTGTTAGAACAAATTAAAGTGAACCCCCTTAATTAATAAAAGTAAAGTGGTTAAATGGAAAGGGGGTAGGCTTTTGTTTTATTGTGGCCGTTCATGTGCTTGAGAATATAGGGGTAGCAACAAAGGTGGTTTATGTTGGATTTTTACTTGTTTGGAAACCCATAGGTTGGGTTAATTGTTTTTTTACCTATATATATATATATATATATATAATTTTCTTGTGATTTCTATAAACACCCAAACTGTGATAAGAACTATGTGACAAACACCTCTATTTCATGGGGGATCATGTCTTTCCCAACATCCCGGTGGGAGGATGGATGGATGGTTACTGACTTTCTTCCGCACACCCTCTTTAGGGTTCTTACTACTTGAGCATATCCAGGCAGGCTGTAATGGCTTGAGGCTTCCCATATTCTATGATTATTTATGTGTGGTTTTTTTGTAGATGAGAGGCCTAGGTTTTTGTAGGCGTTTTTTTCCTAAGTGTATTCGGGATGAGGTCGAGGTGTTTTTGGGCGAGTGGTGTGGTTGTTGTGTCCCAAGTGTTTGTAGGCGGTATTGTGTGTGGTTTGAGGCCTAGTTCAGTGTGGGCCGGTAGTTTTAGTGGGAATTTGTATGGGAAAAGTGGTAGCATCAAGACTTTAGCCATTAGGATTGAGCAGCTAACCAGTTGGAAAGTGGTGTGGGGTTCCCAAATATCAATGTGCATATATATTATTACTCTACTAGACTTGTGTTATTTGGTGAGCATTCTCTGGTGAGGCTGTGCTGGTTAGTATTCTTTGGTAGATGGTTTGAGGTTCTACTATTTTATCATAAGGACATTAGTATGCTCCCTCACTTGTGCACAGGTGGATTTAGTTTTCCTTGCTGAGTATACTTGTATGCTCACCCTATGTGTATAAAACTGTTTTCAGGTTTCTAGGAGGACTTCGAGGACCATGTTGAACATTAATTGCTTGATCTTCAGGATTAGTTAATGTTGCTACCTAGTTCTATTTTTTGGTACTTTTCCTTTGGAGTTTCATTGTACTTTTTATTAGCTTTACTTTTAAACATGCATGTGGAAATGGATTTTGGATTCACTTTTACTTTTGGTATTTGTAATTGTTTGGGATTTACCATCTTATATCCCAATCTTGTTCTATAAAAAGGGTAATGCCTTCCTTTTCTATGTGAGATTCTATAACCATGGTGCTAGTATCCACTATGGGGCCTATCGAAGGTGAGACTCGGGGGGTCGTTATCTCTCCTTTATCTTGAGGAAGTAAATGTGTGGCACTTTTTTATCTCTTCCCTCATCCTATAGAAGGCGGATCGTGACACTTCCATATTCATATTTTTTAATGAAATTTGGTTTTTTAATAGACCATCATTTCCTTTATCAAAATGTTATATTAAACTCAATATATTTTGGTTAAGACATTCCACATAAAGAACATATTTTCAATAATGTTTATTTTCTCTAATCAAAACTTAAAAATAGCCTTTGATTCTCAAATAACTATCATTTTTTAAACTCACTTATCATCTATCCCAATCGTCAATTTTATTTAAAGAGTTTTGTATCACTTGGAATATATTATGAACAACCACTTTTAATGATCCATGGATTTCATCTCTTGGTAGCCTTCAAATAAATATCACTAGAAAAAGATATTTCTTATTAATCACACTCTAATTTTATTTTAAATTTCTTATTATAATGATGTTAGTCAATAAGCCTAGTAAAAATCTTCTTTTATTTGTCCATATTGTTCAAATAATCTACATAATTTATCCAAGCATTAAAATCTATTTAGTATGGGTGGATAAATTGTTTTTATGCAATTGGTTTCCTTTTTCTTTGAACCTCTTCTTGAATTATCATAACTGATCCCCCTTGATACATATCTTTTTTCTGGTAAGGAAATATTTTTCCAATAAGAATAATCCTTGTATCCAAAAATATCACAACACCAATAGTACCCACTATATTTCGGTCTTCTATAAAAATGTTAGTTATGTACAAAACATTTATATGATTTGATTAGAACTGAAGAACCTATCTTTTACCTTTGAGAGATTGTGTCTCTTGAGATTATATTTTCTTCCTTAGACAAGGAATAATTTTTCTCATTGCCTTTCATGTTTCATACATGATATGATTTCAAATTTGAACTTGAATGGTTAGGAAAAACATGTTCACAATAGAACATAATAAAAAAATGTTTGAACTACTTCTTTAATTTCACATTTTCAGGAAACTTTGAGGAATCATCTTTGATCACCATGGGTTTGTTATAATAACTTTTCATCTTCTTAAATTCTATTTTGGCTTTAATATATTTAAATTGAGTATTGTTGATTTATTCTTCTTTAAACTTCAGTTTCTTTTCAAGATCTCTTACAATAATTTCTTATTTTTCAACTTTCATCTTGATGATTTTAAATTCTTCAATATATGATACATTATTTTGGTAAATTCAAAAAGATGTTTAACTCTCTTTTCATCATCTATCTTCAAAAGCTTAATTTATTTCATGAGTTGAGTATCCTACTAAAAAAAAATCCTCCAATTTAGATTTCAACATTTTTTCCATGTAGTATATTTCATCTTTTCCACCTTCACTACTAAAAGATGCCTCATATTTCACTATGTGATCCATGAAATTAGTTAACTTGTTATCAGTATCATTATCAAATTGGAAGCTATAAGATACATCTTTATATTTCTCTATACCCAATAGGTTTATATCTTTTATTCTTGGGAACTTATTATGGTTCTCACATAATTTTGAGGATTCTTTTGTTTACTTTCTTGATCTATTATTTTTTAGGCTTCCCATCCTCAGAAGCATACTCCCCATATTTCAGCTTTCATAAATTAATAGAAAAATTAACAATATCACTACAAATGAATCATTTGAGTGGGATATTACATTTTTACAAACACTTTACATTCTTTTTGTTCCTTGTGATAAGTGACATGACTCTCTTTTATTCATCAGCATTCTTATCTTTATTTTAACATTCCCTTGGTTCACCAGTTATTTCATATTTGATCTTTATTTTCCTTATGGATTTAAATTACATTTCATATTTGGATTTATTTTTTATTCAATTGATAAAATATTAGGAACAAAACTATCCAAAAATCTCTCATCAACTTCTTGATAATAGCCGAATCATCCAACTTCTCGCCAAAACCCCTTATGTTGCAAACAATTTCATTTAACCTTATAAATAAGTCATATATGTTTTCATAATATATCATATAGATATCTTAAAATAGAATTCTATATATTTATATATTTTCTTCTCTGACTTAAACACTTCCTTTAATACTTCTCTCAAGCTTATCCCATATTTCCTTTGTAGATAATAATATCATCGCCTTAGTGTAGACTTTATCAAATAGAGACATAAGAATTGTGTTTATTTACCTCCCTTAATATCTAGGTTTATTTTATCAATAAATTTCATTTGATTTCATTTCTCAATAGAGGGAAAACCATATATAACTATATCAAAAAATTCAGTGCCAATTGATAAAATAAAGGGAAGCATTATATTCATTCATTTATGGTAGTTCTTACCATCAAATATTTGTAAAATTCTACTATTGAATGAATTAATATTATATATAACAAAAAATTTAGGGATATGAAAAGCGTACATGGGTTCTATGATACAACTTAAAATACTCCATGAACTGATGAACCACTTAGAAGGGGGGATGAATTGGTGGTGGTTATCTTTTAAATTTTATTACAATTAGAATTAAACCTTTTTTTTCGTTTAAGACATGATCAACTCAAGTATTTTAAAAATCCTTAACTGTATATAATAAATATGTAAATAGTATAAGTCATAATAAATTTTTACATGGTTTGGACTTAGTGTGGGTTCCTACTCCTTGTTGTGTTCGACGCCTATCGAGCCATGGATTCTCCACTAAATTATTATGATCAAATACAAGTGGACATGCCATTAATCATCATGTATCCTCATTTATTAGTATCACACTATTTTTTACATAGAATCCCACTAGTCATACCCAGTATAAAATTGGTCATAAAAATCATAACAAACTAGAAATATCATTTGAATCTTTTGCATACATAAGTAACTGATGAAGATCTTCTCCATGAGTTTTTAAAATATTTAAGACAAAAAGATCACTTGATACAACATCTGATATATATTTTCTTATCAAATATCAAACCCACATACTTATACAGTGGAATCTTAATCTCAAAAAATATATATTATTAAATTTGAAAATTTAGCATTGGGATCTTTCATCCTCTTCTTTTGGATACCTTTTGTAACACCCTGATATTTTATGAGAAGTTTTTTGGAAAATAAATTTAATCCTTTTGATATTTTTTATTACATGAAACACTGAGTTTAGATTATGATACATAAAACACTAAGTTTATATTTTGATATATGAAACACTGATCTTATCTTATATTACACACAATAGAGAGTTTAGTTTGTGTTATATGCAACACCGAGTTTAAATGAAATATGACTCATTGTTAAGAGATTATTATTTCACATGATAGTTATCACATGGTTTTTGGAATGGATTTTATGAAATGTATTAACTAAATTATGAAAATATATGGTTTAACCATGTATATAAATTGAATTAATTAGTGAAAATTTAATTATATATGAAAATAAAAACTATTTGAAAATAAGGGAAATCTTTTTACAAAAAACTATTTTTATGCTCACAAATGAGTTTTTCCTAAAAAATTAAAAAACATTAAACTTAGATAAATTATTTTAATGAAATTTATTTATTATATATTCAATAAAAAGTTTAAAATTAATCTTATGTGTTTCTAGAAAATTGATAATATTAAAACCAATTTTATTCTTAAAATTGTATTTTTCTGAAAAACAGTTTTGTCTACTTTTGGGTACTTAGTTTTAGAATTAAATTTTGAAACTTTTTAAAAATTTATTTTACAAAAAAAACTTTATTTTTTAAATCTTCATGTCAAAACTATCTTAGGTTTAATTTTTTGGATTTTTTTGAAAATATTAATCTTTTGAGGAATAGTGAAAAATACTTGTTTTTATTAAGAATTGTCATTTATTTTAAAGATTTAAAAAAATAAAAATTGTTTTAAGTTAGTTTTAAATGAAAAATTAGTTCAATTATATATATATAAATTAATCTAATTTAGTTTATTCTAATCATTTTAATATTTAATTTTTATATAAAAGTTTTTAAACTTTTGAATATTTTCTATTTGAAAACCCACTTTTTCATCGCATCTATGGGATTAATTTTAAATTAATTTTTTTGAATTATATGAATGAAATTTGGAATAATAGATTCAAAATTTTAAATTATAATAGTTTATATTATCCAAAAAGGTCAATTATTTTTTTACCATAATGAATTGGCAAAATATTAAAAATTATTTACCATGATTAATGTAGAAATGGATTTACGAGGGTTTAAACTAAAAAATATAAAGGTTAAAAATGGACAAAAACTTTTCAAAACCCAATTTTATTGAAATATTTAAACATTATCTCTTATATGTTAAATAATTTTTCATTTTTTATCCTTTTTATGTGAAAAACATGGTTACACATTTTTCTTTTCAAAAATTACAAGTGTGTCACTCATGTCACTTATAAAAGGCCACCCACTCTCCTCTCCTCTTCACACTTCTAAAACCCTTTATCTTGTCTAAGAACTATCAAAATAACTTCTTTAATTCCTTCATATAATACTATAATCCTTATTTTTTAAAAAAATATAGCTTAATAAGTCTTTTGGTACAAACCAAAGGAAGTTGTTTGAAGAAGAGGTAATGTCCCTAATTAAGCATTTTATTTTATTTATTCCTATACCTCCTTCAATTATTATTTAAACATGGTTATATAATAACCATATTATATTACAAATATTAACTTGTTGTTATGTCAATGGAATTACCTAAAACCATCTCCTCTTCCATCAAATGGGTCACAAAATCATCATTTGTGTGTACAACGAACTACCGTCTCAGGAACAGATGTCATTAGTTTTTCCATTAATATCTCTCATAGATAGATATTTTAACACCCAAATATATTATAAAATATTTCACTTCATATAATTTTATTTCTTCAATGGATTTTTTTACACACAACACCGAGTTTAAACGAACCGTGATACACTATTAAAATATTATTATTTAATGAAACAATTATGACCAAGTCATTAATTTGGTAGGTATTAATATGATTAAATACATTATTAAATATATATATATTTCCTAATAAATATTAATATACTGATAAATTATTATAAAATAATCATTCAATTTTTAGTAGTCATTTTATTCGTCAAAAATACATCTTTTCTAAAAATGGATTTTTTTTATGAGTGGATATCATATTTAATTTTGTAAAATTTAGAAAATGTATTTGAAAAAGTTTTTTTTATATTTTAATTCATCATGTCAAAAATATCTTTTATTATTTTTTTGATAATGTTCTAAAAATATTAATTTTTTTATGAATAGTGAAAATGAGGATTTTTATAAAATTTCCATTTTCTATATATTAAAAATTCCATTTATGATTTAAATTTGATCTCAATGTAAATTAAATAATATTTAGTTATATATAGTCTAATGTATTTTATTTTAGTTATCTTTATACCTTATTTTTGAATAAGAACATTTTTGGGCTTAAAAACGCATTTTTCAATAAAACTATTTTACGTTGTGTTTTGTGGGATTAATTTTAAATTAAATTTTTCCACTTGTGTAAGTTGAATCTTGAGAAATGGATTTCATATTTATAATTATTAATTATTAATTTTTTAAATATGTCTCTTTTATTTTTTATCATTATGAATATTAACTATACTAATATTATTACAACAATAAGGGTAAATCAGTTCATTTAGGTTACAGATAAGATGATAGGGACAAATAAATAACCCCAAAACATGGCTAAATTTTATTTTATGATTTTATTTTATTCCATAATCATATAATTTTATTTCATATGACATTTTTTCCATTTTTATGATATTATGACCTTTATAGTATTTTATTTCCATAAAAGTCAAACATGTCACACTCTTATTTTAAATAACTATAATATTTTTAATATGGAGTTATCTAGAGTATATACTTGACTATAAATATTATTTTTAAACATAAAATATTTATCTTCATCATGGTAATTTATTTTTAATTTTTAGGGATTAAATATTTACCTTAAATGCTTACACAACACTGGCATAGTAGTTATTCAATTAACAGAAAAATAAAATAAATGATATTAAAAATATTATAAGTATTATAATTTGAAATAATTTAGGTGTTCAATGAATTTTATAGATTACCATGAAATTTTATTGATATTTCAAAATAATTTTTTATGAATTATAAGTGTCTTATTGATTTTATTAATGTTAAAGTAATGAATAGTGTCAAACCTGACAATAAAAATATTTTATCAAAATAGTATTTTATTAAATTGAATAAAAATCATAAAAATATTAAATATGGAAAATAAGATACTATATGGTCAGAAATTACATCCCTTATCCATTTATTATTCAATAGTTACATTATATGTAAAATTATAACCATTTAAGAGAGAAAGATATGTTACCACTTTTAAAGATAAAATAGGTTAATTAATGGGTTAAACTAAAAGATAAGATATTAATATCACTTTAACCTATCCAAATTTTATTGGATTATGATTTTAAACCATATCCTATGATATTTTTAAATTCCTGACCATTAGGAAATATTTTTCTCCAGAGTAGTCTTATTATATTTTATTTTTTAAGAAATTCCAAAAGTGCCCCTCACTATAATTATAAAAGGATACCTCATCCTTCACTTATTTACACCACATGGAGCATTATATCTTGACCATACTTATCCAATTTCTCTTATAAAATTACATATCCACATTTTTAGAGGTTTTTTATTTCAAGAATATCAAACCAAGATACCTTTAGAGGATATTTAAAGGAGTTGTTTCAAAGAAGAGGTAATCACTCTAAACGGTCACTTTATTTTTATAATCATCATTAACTCATCATAATATATTATATTTATCATTAAATAATATCTTAATTATCCAAAATATGTTTCAATATTAATATTATTATGAAAATACTACTATATTCTCTCTTTCATATCAAACAGGAAGTGAATGCATCGCTCATGTGTATGTATGGCTTACCATCTCCATGTAGTGATACAATTCATTTTTCATCACCATATTATATGGATGAATATTATTATGGGTTTGATGTTTATACATTATATTTATTACATTATTTTATGTATTAAATGATAATATCTAATCTTTTATCTTACATTCTAAACTATTGGAAACCAATAACGTTTCTCGGGCATACATGTGGACTACCACCTCTACAAAGAAATCTGATTAGTATTTCATTTATATTTTACTTGTATGGTAATGATGATAGATATGATGAATATATATGATATAAATGATATAATAATTATTTTTTAAATGTAAATTTTTATTTAACTTTCTTTCATTTCATCCTTCAAAAAGTGAATAGAGCATTCATGTGTACGTATGACCTATCCTCTCCATGAATGGTGTAATTCATTTTATATATCTATCATTATGGATAGATTTAAGTAGACATATATATAATTGTTACATATTATATAATAATAATTTAAATTATTTTTTTACTTATTTATAATAAATTTAAATTTATTATACAAGAGGTTAAATAACTTTCAAAGGAAGTTGGACCATAGGTACGAGATTTTTATCTCACTTTTATTTATGTGGGATACATGACTTATACACTATGTGTTTCTTTTTTGTGGTGTATATAATTCCAATGAATTCAATTTATGATAAATATTATTAATTATATGTTAATTTTCATATCCATATATGTTTATTTTTTCATGGGGATTGTAGTTAAAATATTACCATAGTGGTTGGGGTTTATTTCAAAATCTCATCATTATTCATGATCATTTATATTTAAGTATCTACTATAGAATATTTCTCTTCCATGTACATGTTTTCCAAAAACATTTTCAAAAATTTTTCTATCATTATCCTAAAGTTTTTTAAATCCATTTTACCCACGTTTTATTTTTTTATAAAACTGTTTGAAAGGAATTTTTTATCATTTTACAAACAAGATACTTTATGAATTTTTTTGAAAAAAATAACGAAGGATTATTTTTTAACTTATAAAACATGAGTAAATTTTACCAAATTCATGAAAATTTAATAATTTTAAGCTTCCTTTAAAATTTTAAAAGTTTATTTTAAAATAATTTTTTTCATTTATAAGTGTCTATTTTTTTTAAAAAAGTGAAGTGATTTTAAAAAAAGAAAAGTTATTTTACTCAATAATTATTCCAAGTGGTATTTAAAAATCCTTTACTATATAATATATAATTAATTTATGTTACTTATAATTTAATAGGGATATTATTCAAGTATATCATAGTTATTATTTCTTTGGATGGTTTATTTTTATGATGAAAATATGGAATTTTTATGAATATCATTTCTTTTCATAGGTTCTGATACGATGAATTTTTTTTAATCCTATGGGACACACATGTATGGTTTTGATTAAGTTATTGGTAGGGCCTATATATCATTATAATTAATTGGGTAAAGTATTTTATCTCATGGTATATTTAAGGGAAATAAGTTTATGTGCTTGATCCATTATGGGAAACAAGTCAATATGATTAATCTTTTATAGGAAACAAGTTGATGTGCTTGATCTATTATCAGAAACAAGTCAATGTTCTTGATCCGTTATAGTAAAAAGGTTTTGATTACTAATCTAATGGTCTTGGTAGTTAACTTGTCATATTAAATAGTTTCTATACTTATCATGATGTCACACACATTTATGACATAAACTTATGGTTCATGATTAATTTATGATGATTTCTCATTATTATGATTCATGTATTTTTTAATGAAAAAGTTTTATTCCATAACTCATATTTATAATCTTTTTAATATTGGTTATGAAATTTCTAAGTTATGATAAAGATATTGTGATTTTATTATTATCTTATTCTTTCACATGATCATCAATTGACATCTCCCCTATTTACCTTTACTGATCATTTGATCTCAACCATTTCTTATATTTCTCTTCCTTAGGTTATAAAGAATGTTTTTAGTAGGGTGTGCCTATGAAGATTACTATGAGGAAAGACATTTATGGGATAATTTGAAGATCATTCATAAAATAATAATAGTGTATATCTAGTCTCCAAATATTTTAAACTTATATGGTCCTAGAGTGTATTTTTTATACAAAGTATAGAATATTTTTATATTAAGATATAATATTTATATATAAAAATCATGGGTTGGTATAATTGGTATCAGAGAAATTATTAGTCATCCATTAGATATTACTATTATAAAACTGTATTGAAAACCCTGGGGATAAGTGCAAGTATATGATAATATCTTAATGTTTTGGTAAGGAAGTGATTATGTGATGTTACAAGAAATTACATCCCTATCTAGATATGGTAAGTGGATGTGGCTCTAGGATAGTTGTACCTAGGAGTAATAACCCAAAAATAGGAACATTGAGATAGACTCTATAGTCACCTGGTACATGACAATGGGTCTCACTGCACACTTATTTTGAAACTCTTGGGGGGTATGCCTTGGGTTAATCCATATTTTATTTATCATTATGAAGGATTAAAATAGATGATAATCATGGATAAATTAGGTTAAACCTAAGGAATCATAGAATAGAAATATGGTGTCATGATTTAGACATACTAAAAATGATTATGTGGATTCCCACTATGATTATTATTTCTCACAATATGATTTTGTTTTTATATAATGTATGGAAATGAGAGGGTTCAAGTTAATGGTTAATGTGATGGACAATGGAATGATTTTACTCTTGATTAACCTAGTGAAATGGGAACTAGAAGGATAAACCTTATTATTATACCTAATCATCAATATCATAATATGATCAATAATCTCAACTAAGGTGAGTTTCCTAACACACCTAATAAGAGTATGTTGGAACCAAGGATTTTCATTGTTGTAAATGGAGATTATTTTGTGTTTTTTGTTAATCCACACTAGGATTTATTAGGGAGTTTCCAAGGAAATTTATCTTACAATTCATAAGGCTTCAATGTTGAAGGTGGCATCATTTCCTAGTGTTTTCCAAATTTTTGGAAATCAAAATCAAGAGGAGGGATCAAGTTTCATGAAAGTTGGAGTTCCAGGTTTCTCTCTTTGAGATATGACAAAGGTATGAGTTTAGTGAAGGTTAGGTTTCATGAAGGTTGGGTTTCATGAAGGTGTGGAGCATCAAAAACATGTAATGGAAATATGGTGTTCACATGACTATGATAAGAATCATAAATGTGAAATGGGAATGTATTATCTATGTGAATACGAGAAGCTTTGAGAAAGGGAAAATTTTACTGGAGATTCATAGATAATGGAGCTTCGTGAATAGGATAGAAGAGGTCTGTGAATATGTTAATGGGGTCTTGGGTCTTATAAAAAGGAAAATTCAATAACTAGGTGGACATACACATAATTTTACATGAATATAATTGAATAAAATTATGAATCGCTCTGAATTTGTGAAGGTTTGGAGATTCATGAATCAAGAATTCTTTGTGAGCTTAAGAATCATGAAAAGACTTGTTGAGTCTTCACTGGTTCTAATGATTTTCCTAAAATTGGGTTTCATGGAGACTGGGAGTTTTAATAAGATTTAGTGTTCCAAGAAGGTTGTGATATTTTTGAAGGTTAGTATGTTCATAAAGTTGTGTGGTTTCAAGAATGCTAGAATTTATTTGAAATATAATGGGGGTTTTTTAAAGGTTTGGATCTTTATAAACAGTAGTATTGAACATCTGGTTTAAGTGAATAGTGTTTTCATGTTCATCAACTTAGGGATAAGGTGTGAGTAGAATCACTTGATAATCAGGCATAAATACTTAAAGGCATTATCTAATAAGATAACCATAATGTTGTTAAATTGAGTAATACCTAACCCAAGGTAGTGAGATAGGGGAGTTAACAAAAGTGTTATGAGGGAAGTAGTATGATATACCTAAAATTATTGTAAAGGTAGTGTTCTTGGAAGAGAGTGACCGTGTCTAATCTTCTGTACTCTAAAATAACTAGTAAAGCTTAGTGGATTTAGGTATGACCATCAAACTATCAGTGTATACTACTTGGACTAGACCTTAGTGGTTAACTAAGTAAAACTATTGTGTTCCCTCTCTGTATATGAATGTTTAATAATTGCATGATTCTATAAGACAAGTTTTACAGGATCCTCCCAATTTGGGAATAATATTCATCGCTTTAAAAGAAAAAATTTGACAACCTAATCCACCCCTCCCCTATGAGGGTGTTCTAGGGTCCTATAGAGTAAAAGTTAATTTCATTATGACCATATAGGAAAGAAAATTAAATTTTTGTAATTTCATTAATGTGGGAAAAAACAAGGAGGATAATGCCTCAAAGTAACCAGAAGATGTTTTGGGTGTGAAAAATATGGAGATAGAGAAAGTAATTTTTGAGGAAAACGGAATGGTTTGTTTAAAAAAAAATGGATGGTAATAATGGTTTAATAAGGTATAAGAGGTGTTTAAATCTTTTAAATATGTAAATTAATGGAATTATGAAAATCAATGTCTTATGTGTAAATCTTAAGAAAAGGATGATAATGTTTGTATGAGTAATGTTTTTTCCATTGATGATGAAGAGACTGTGAATAACATATGAAAGGAAAGTATAGTTATGGAATAAGATGATGAACATTGGTTAATGGATTAATAAGTAAGTGTAGTGATTTAAATGCTAATGCATTACTATTTTATAATTATGTTGTAAAACTTTTTTCAGAATAATATTTTCTATTATAATAATAATTAAATATCTATGGATTATTCCTCGTTAGTTTTTATTTAAGGAATTTAAATTATATATTGAATCGTACCAATAACCAAGAAAACTTATTTAGTAGAAATATTCTATTTTTATAAAACGCATGATCGAGGGAAAGATAACCATTAATATGTTTCCAATGTGAAGATAATAATGTTTAGTTTAGATAACGATACAATTGACACTGATGGTATAGTATTAGTAACATTTAAATTGATTAGTGATTTGATGATAATTTCATTTAAATCAACTTTGATAAAGTT
Source organism: Viscum album (assembly GCA_963277665.1). NCBI lineage: Eukaryota > Viridiplantae > Streptophyta > Magnoliopsida > Santalales > Viscaceae > Viscum > Viscum album. The sequence continues at coordinate 1,542,294,497 of OY728155.1, read as the reverse complement.
TATTTCATTTTGGATTTAAGGAATATATTAAATAATATGATTTTTTAGGAAAAAGTATAATGTTAATTTTTTGAAGCAACCATGTTTTCATTAAGGTTTTTTGTCATTTAGGCTATTACCATGTTTCTAGATAAAATATGATCAAATTGTTCACACATTAGGTATGTGACATTAATAGCTACTCTTCAAGATTGAGGTTGAGTTTATTTTTTGAATCGTAGTGACTTTATTTATAAATTTTTGGGCCTTGAGTTTGGTTAAATATATTTTGGATGAGTTTTATGACTAACCACTTATGGGAATTGTTTTTGATTTTTTAGAAATTAAGGTATTTATCCATATTGGATAACTTATGCTAACCATTTTGGTTTTGGTTAATATATAAAGAAATTAAGAGTAAATATCTATCCTTTTGTGGATTATGTGATCATTTATAAGTTTATCTTACTTCTTGAGGCATGAAATATTTATCTTGAATATTCATTATTTGAAGAAAAATATGATATTGTGGTGAAAATTGATTAAATTATGAAATTCTACTTTTCAAGTAAGTATATTTCTTTATGTTCATATTCTATATGGTAATGGAATGCATTAACTCTATGAAAAAAATCTAAATACCAAAATTTTGTCTTGTAACCTTATATTTTGATGAATTTATGGTCTTTTTCACATCTGTGGTTTATGATTTTGTGATAGTTAACTTTCTCAAGATCAGACACTTTCTTCTGATCAATGATTACTAGAGATTAATTTTTTACATGTATATATCTTCAATTCCCACTAATTTTCTTCTATTTTGAAACATATTATGTTTAAACCTAGATGACCTTCATCCTTACATTTCCCTCTTTTCAAGAGAATGTTTGGTTGACCCTTTTCATGATCTGGGTATCCACAAATAACTTTTCAAGGATAAAACCTTTGATTTCAGAGAAAAATTTCAAATTGTGAGGATGAAATTTATTAAAGGAGGGTATAATGTAACGCTCTAATATTTTAGAAAATATTTCCCTTTAAATAGTTTTAATTCTTCGATGGATTTCATTAAATGGAACACGGATTTTAAACAAACTATGATACACTATTAAAAAAATATTATTTAATGTGACAGTTATAACCTAAATGTTGATTTTTAAAGTATTAATATCATTAAAAAAATTATGAAATATATATAAATTTCCTACTAAATAAAAATGTATTGATAAATTCTTGGTAAATAATCATTCAATTTTTAGTAAAGTCATTTTATTCTTCAGAAATACATTTTCTCTAAAAATGATTTTTCTTGTGAGTGAATATTATAATTAATTTCTAAAATTTTTATAAAATTTATTTAAAAAACTTAATTTCATTTTTGATTCATCATGTCAAATTTCTCTTAGGATTATTTTTTGATAATTTTTTGAAAAGATTAATTTTTCATTGAAGAGTGAAAAATATTGATTTTTATAAAACTGTCATTTTATTTATATTAAAACATCTAGTTATGAATTTAATTGTATATAAAATTAAATTAATTAATAATTATTTATATATATTATAATTAATTTCATTTTAATCATCCTTACACCTTCATTTGGTATAAGTATATTTTTGGGCTTAAAATGCATTTTTCAAGAAAATTGTTTTTCATTGTGTTTTGTGGGATTAATTTTAAATTAAATTCTTCCACTTCTGTGTGTTAAATATTGAAAAATGGATTCAATATTTGTAATATGTGGTTCAAAATTTGTTAAATATTTTTATTTTCTTTTTGGTTATTTTGAATAGTAACTATTGTTATTTTATTACCACGGTAAGGGTAAATCGGGGAATTTATGTTAAAAATAAAAATGATAAGGACAATTAAATTACCCCAAAACTTGCATAAATTTTATTTTATGATTTAATTTCATCCTTAAACATATAATTTTAGGTTATATGACCTTTTTGTCCATTTAGATGAGATTATGACCTTTATAGAATTTTATTTCAAGAAAAGTCAAACATGTCACACTCTTATTTTTAATAACTATAATATTCTTGATATGGGGTTACCCAAAGGATATGTTCGACTATAAATATAATTTCTAAATATAAAATAGTTTTATTCATCATGGTAATTTATTTTTAATTTTTAGGTATGAAATAACTACCTTAAATGCTTATACAATGCTAACATAGTAATTATTCTATTAATAGAAAAATCAAATAAATGATATTAAAAATATTAAAAGTATTATAATTTTAGATAATTAAGTTGATAAAAAAAATTTCATATTATAATTACATTTTTGGGATATTTTAAGATAATTGGTTGATATTATAAGTTTTTTTTTATATTTTTGAAGTCAAAGTAAAGAATAGTGTCAAAATTGACGATAATGATATTTTATCAAATTAATATTTTATTGAATTATTTAAAAATCATGAAAATATTAAATAAGAAAATTGGGGATAATATAAGGTATAAAATTTCATCATTTATACATTTATTAGTCAATAGTTATCTTATATGTAAAATTATAACCTTTTAAGAGTGAGAAATATGTTACCGCATTTAAGTATAAAATTGGTTAAATAAGGGGTTAAACTAAAAAGATAAGGTTTCATATAAAACTTAAACCTATAAATATTTTATTGGTTTTTGATATTTACACAATATAATACCCTGGGATATAATTCATGACCATTGTAAATTATTTTTATTTATAATAGTCTTATTATATTTTATTTTTAAAAAAAATTCCAAAAGTGCCCCTCACCTCAATTATAAAATCACACCTCACCCCTATCTTATTTACACCACTTTCGGCCTTATAACTCATCAATAATCTACCAATTTCTCTTATAAAATTCCCAAGATAAGTTTTATATGTTCTTTTCTTTCCAAGATACCAACCCTATAGCCCTTTATAGGAGATCTAAATGATTCGTTTCAAAGAAGAGGTAACCTCTCTAAGCAATCATTTTATTTTTATACTCTTATTTGACTCCTAAAATATACTATGTTTACTGTAAAATATTAAATTCAGTATCATAAATATGATAACATTTTATTATTATTATTATCAAAACACCATTATATTCCCTCTTTCCTACCAAATAATAAGTGAAAGTATCGATGCGCGTGTGTACGACTTACCATCTCCACGTAGCGATATAATTTAATTTTCATCACCGGCCTTTATGAATGAGTATTAGGATTATTTTAATGTTTATATATAATATTTATAACATAATTAAAATTATCAAATTATAATATTATGTCTACCTTCTTACCTTCTAAACCATTGGAAAACAATAAATCTTCTCATGAGTAAGTGTGGACTACCACCTCCATGAAGCAATGTGATTTTTTTCATTTATATTTTACATGAATGGTAAGGATTATGGATATTATGAAAATATATGATATAAATGATATAATAATTATTTTTTAAAGGTTAATTATTATTTAACATTATTTTGTTCCATCATTCAAAAAGTGAATACAGCGTTCATGCGTATGTACGGTCTACCATCTCTATAAAGAGTGAAATTAATTTTCTATCTCTATCATTATGGATGAATTTAAATATATATATAATTAATATATATGATATAAAAATAATTGAAATTATTATTTTATATATTTAAAATAAATTTAAATTTATTATATATGAGGTTAAATAACTTTCAAAGGACTTCAGACCCATGTTAATGAATTTTCATCTCACTTTTATTTCTATGCGACACAAGCCTTATAAAATACTTGTTTATTTTTTGTTATTTATGTAATTAAAATGAATGATTTTTATGATTCATATTATGAATTATATGGTAACTTTCATATACATCTATTTTTATTTCTTTCAGGAGACTTACAATTCAAATTTTACCAAAGAAGTAAGGTTTTATTTCACAATCTCATAATTATTCAAGATTATATATGTTTAAATATCCGTTGTGGAATATTTATTTCTCATGTACATGTTTTATAAAAATGTTTTCAAATTTTTTTTACTATTCTCTTTCAATTTTTTATATCCACTATTACACATGTTTGATTTTTTTATAAATTGTTTGAATTTAATTTTTTTTCATTTTCTAAACGAGGTACTTTGTGACCTTTCTAACAAAAATATGAAAGGATTATTTTTTAACTTATATGAAATGAGAATTATTTTCCCAAAATCATGAAACATAATATTTCAAATATTCCTTCACATTTTTATAAGTTTATTTGAAAGAAAATGTTTCCATTTATAAGTATGCTATTTTTTAAAAAAAGAAGTGATTTTCAATAAAAATATTTATTTTCCTCAAGAATTATTCCAAGTGATCTTACAAATAACTTTACATATAAGATTAAATAATTTAATGTTAATTATAATTTACTTTTTATATTATTCCATGATACCGTAATTATTATTTCTCTATATGGTGTATTTTTTTGGTGAAAAGATGAAATGTTTTTGAAACCCATTTATTTTCATGGGTTATGATATGATAACGGTTTCGTGATCCTATCACACACATATATTTTTTTTCATTATTTGAGAGGTATTAACTATACCTACATTTAATTAATTGGGTTAATTATTATAACTCATGATATATTTAAGATAAAAAAAGTATATTTTCTTGATTCATTATGGGAAACAAGTAGATATTATTGATCTGTTATTGAAAAAAGTTGGTGTGCTTGATCTGTTATGGGAAGCAAGTCAATGTGCTTGATCCATTATGGGGAATAAGTTTTGATTACTTATTATATAATATTTTTATTTAACCTTGATATATGAAATAATTTATATACTTATGATTATTCCACACATGTTTATTATACGAACTTAGGGTTCATGATTGATTTATGAGGATTTCTCGTTCTTATGATTCATGTATTTTGTAATGCTAAAATTTTCTTCCATAACTCATATTTATGATATTTTTCAGATTGGGTATAAATTTTCTAAGTTATTTTTAAGATATCATTCTCTTATGGTTATATTATTCTTTAATATGATCATCAATTTATATATCTCATGTTAACCCATACTGAGCACTTGAGTTTTCCCTTTTCTTATGTTTCCTTTCCCCAGGTTATAAAGAAATTTTTTAGTGGGTTATAACTATGAATATTAATATTGGGTAAGATATTTTTTGAATAATTTAAGGATATTTCATAGAATAAATATATTTTATATCTATTTTATAAAGACACTAAACTTATATGGTCCTCGGGTGTGTTTTTTGTACAACGTATTAAATATTCACCTATTAAGATGTTACTTTTATGTATGAAAAGACAAGTTTTTTATAGATATAATGATTTATTTATTATTTATATATGATATTTATTATATTATTATGCTTATGGAATCATGATATCACATGTTCCTTCTTACTTTCCTTTCTGGGGAAATATAATAATGTCGTTCGTGTGTATAGCGGACTACTTCCACATGGTGCGATGTGATTCTTTCAGGAATTAAATGGAAGGTAATAAGGATGGGTTTAATAAAAATGTGTGATATATAATAAATAAAAAATATTCTGTAATGGTAATATACTATTTAGGTTTATTTCTTTCTTTTCATTGGAAAAATGGAATCAATGTTGATGTGTATGTACGGCCTACCGTCTCCATGAAAGATGTATTTCATTTTTTATCCCTAAATTTTATAGATCACTATAAATACATTTATAATGAATATATATGATATTTATATCATGTTTAATATTCTATATATTTTGTAACCATGATCAATTTAATTGGACCAAAAATAAAAAATCAAAAACCTAGACGAAAAACAAAGCAGTTATTGCTTGAAATGTGACTTTAACGTGGAATTGTTAATAAATAGTTAATAAAAGGAAATAAGTAAATAATATATGGTATAATATATATTTATGGTTCTATAATTTATTTAAAATAAACTTATATTTATTATATATGAGGTCCAAACATGTACAATCGAATTTGAGACTTGAGGTAAGGGATTTCCATCTCACCTTTATTTTTCAGTGAGACACATGCCATATACACCACGTGTTTCTTTAATGTGATATATATACTTCACATGAATTTAATTTATGATAATTATAATTAAATATTTGTGTATTTACATATCCATTTGAGTATCTCTGTTTCATGGGGTTTATAGTTCAAAATTTTCCAAATATTTAAGGGATTTTTTGTCTCAAATTAACTTTTTTGTTACATAAGTTATGTTATGAACCTATATTCTTTTATGAGGTGTATATAATGACTCTATGAAATGTTATATAATTAATATAGTTACTTTCATTATATTATAAGTTTCATTTAATATTATTATTTCATGTGGATTGTGATTCAAAGTTACCAAATTTGTAAGATTTTTGTGTTACAATCTGATCATTTATTGGGATTATTTATTATTATCCTTCCAATGATGATATATTATGATATATATCTCAATAAACTCATTAATTTTATTCCCCTATAGTTATTTCATGAAAATAAATTTTTCCCTTCATTTTCCTCTCTTTTTGTACTCATGAGTTCAAAATAATGTTTTTAAGAAAAATCATCTTTATTTCTCCCTTCGGTTGAAAACCCTTTTACATACAAAACCATGTTTTCTATAAAAAATAAAAAAAATGTTTTTTCAATTTGTAAAGTGATTTATTATAGAAATTTTTTCTCGTATTTTAATTTTAAACAATATTTTTTGAAAGGAATATTCTTGTTTTTTTAAAACATGTCTTATTTGGATCTTATCAAAAATCTAAAAGGAATATCTATTTAAATTTGTATGGAATGAAAAAAATGTAATACCATAATTAAAATTATTTTATTTGAATATTCATTTAAAATTTTCAATTTAATTTTCAAATAAATGTATTATGAAAATGATTTATGTTTTAAAATAAATTCAAATTGAAAAGGTTATTTTCTGCAATAAATGTTATAAATGGTTTTTAAATATTCCTTTATAAGTTTTAAAAGATTATTTTCAAAGAAAATGATTTCAAAAATATTTGATAATGTTTTGTTTTAAAAATTTATTTTTAGAGAAATTTTATTTTCCTCAATAAAAATTCTAAGTAATTTTTCTTTCAAAATCATTCTCTATATAAGTTGAAATATTTTGACAACACTTATTTTTTATTGGGGATATGATATAAGAGTGTCATTCTTATTCTTTCTATGAATAGTTTATGTTTATTTATGACATTATGTTTATGAAACCCAAATATATTTCCATGGGTTATACCATGATATAATTCTTAAGAAACCCACTTCTTTTTCCATGGGTTATACCATGATAGGATTCTTATGAAACCCACTTTCTTTTCCATGGGTTATACAATGATATAATTCTTATAAAACCCGCTTCTTTTTACACAAGTTATTATATATTGACATTTTTATGAAACCCATTTCTTTTCATAGGTTATGATATGATTAATTTTTTATGATCTTATGTCACACATGTGTATAATTTTCATTATGAGAAAGGTGGGACCTACATCCCCCTCTAATTCATTGGGTAATGATTGATGTTATATGAGCTCAAATAGTACATAGGAAGTTATCCCAGTCCCAAAACAAGAAATATAGGAGGTTATTCCAATCCAAAAATAGGGTACAAGGGGGTTATCCCAAGATTTAAATATGGTAAAATAACAGTTATCCAAATCCTGAAGCAGGTACAAGGGTTGTTATCCCAATACTATTTTGTTATGAATATCTTGGTGGGTATCCTTGACATAATATTTTATATGATTATGTATATGTCACAAATATATGTCTTATGACAATGTTATTCTCTCATGGATTATGTTATTTTATTCCTTTATGATTCACATCGTATGAATGTTCAATATTTATGTCATGACTCAATATTGTGATAATTGATATACTGGGGTTTTCACATGTTATAATCATGTTCTCATACACTTATGTTAATGTTATGCTTATGCATCTGCCTTGTTTACCCTTACTGAGCATTTGAGATCACCCTTTCTTATGTTTCCTTTCCCCAGATTATGAATAAATGTTTTAATTAGGGTATTTTTTTTAATATTACTAAAGTGGAATATCTTTATTCAAGATGTTGAAGATCTTTCTCCAAATTAGTATCTTGTGTACCTAGTCTCCAAATACACTAAAAAATTATAGTCCTCAGTTGTGTATTTATGTAACTTATTAAATATTCATCGAGAAATATCTAATATATTTGTATAAAAATATTTGGTTGCTATATTTGGTATTAGAGAAAATGTTTAGTTAACCTTTGGAAACTAGGATGAGAAAAATTTAGTGATATCCCTAAGGACATGTCTAAGGATAAGAACAAGGATATGTTAAAGTATAGGAAAATGTCATAGAATTTTGGTAACGAATAGAGCAAGTGGTTTATAAGAAATTACATGTCTATCTGGATACTAAAAGTGGATGTGGATCTAGAATAGAGGTACCTAGGGTAATAACTCCAAAAATGTTGAAATGAGATAGACTCAATCATCACCTAGTGCACAAATAAGGGATTTTATGCACATCTAGTTTGACACTCTCGAAGGATATGATTTTGAAATCTATTAAATCTTTAAAAATCATCATGAATTAATTAAATAATGGCCATGAATGGCCTAGGTTAAGCCAAATGTTTCATAGATTGAAAAGAAGGTGTAATAATTTAGACATCATATAAGTGATTTTTTCTTGATTATGTCATTCCATAATGTGATTATTAATGCCCACACTTTTCTTTTAGTTAATTAAATAAAATAGAAGGAAGTAGATCAATATTGAATGTGATAGATAATGTGATAACGAGAAATAAAATAGGATTATAACATTTTTGAAGGATATTATGATTATTACTAATCATTTATCATGATATATGATTAAAACCCTTCAAGTTAACCAACTCTCAAACTCAACAAAGAAGATAAGGATAGATTTTGTTGAGCATTTGGGTGGTGAGGACCATAGAGGAATGAAGATTTAGTTTCCTATATTTTGAGAATGTGGGAAAAAGTACCCAAGTTGATGTATTAGAGGAATGGGAATATGTATTGAGTGTGGAAAATAAGGAAATAAAATAATTAATTATAGAGGAAAAATGAATAGTTCGGTTAACAAAATGAATGAGAAAAATGGTCTTCTTAAGATAACATTGATGGTTTAATGTTTTAAATGTGTAAATTATGGGAATTATGAAAATATACTTCCTAGGGAGAAATCTTGTTAAGAGAATCAAAAAGGTGTTGTGTGTAATTGTTATACTTTTTATGAAGAAGATAATACAAATGTCATATCAAATAAATGGGATATTCTAATAGTTTTTATGTTAAACATGAGAAGAATGATTAGATTTTGGTTGATAAATGTTAAGACATTATTCATATTTCATATTGTAGGAAAGAGGTATTAAGAAATTAGTTTATGAATCCTAGTTAATAGTTTGATAGGGAAGTGGTATTATTGAAATTTTTATATATTCAAATTCATAAATTATATTGTATTAGTCATGAAATATATAAGTATTATTCAGTATAATTATTTCATTAGGTATTTTCAAAAATATATTGAATGGTACTTATAACCTAGAATAATTATTTCATGGAAATGAGATATTTTTATTAAGTGAATATAACACTTAATATATTCCAAATATTGATAAAATGGTGTTTAGTTACGATAAAGAAATTATTTATATGAATAAAGTAAATTAGATAGTATTGATGACCTTGGAACTGATTATTCATTTTGGGAATGAGTGGTTTATGTTATCATTAATATATTTTATAGCATTATTGGATTTATGGAATATATTAGTAGTAATCTATGTTTTGTTAAGGAATGAGTAAGCATGATTTCATTATTATTTTATGGTAATTCTAGTAATTACCATGATTTAATAAAATATATGACTAAGGTATTGACATATTTGGTATGTGATAATTAAGATCTAATTTATGATATTTTGGGGATTAATATTAACATTATTTTGAGAAATTTAATGACATTCTTTTGAAAAATTAATTCTGGAAGGGTTATAATGTTAAACATTTATGGAATGGTTTAATTTTAAATTTGGATGAATTTTTAGAGATTAATGTATTATTTTACTATATAAATATTTATGTATATTGGATATCTTGTTTTAATCATTTTTTTTTTCATAATAACTAGATATATAAGGAATAATTTATCATTAATTTATGGATATTATGATCCACTAGTGCTTCAAAAATAAAAAACATCTTCGTTTATTAATGTAAGAGATTATGTGGAAAATAATCAAATCACAATAAAATGATGAGATTGTTCTTATGAAATGGAATTAAATAAATTAATTATACCTTCTCATGAATATTCTCTAACATTAGTAAAAGATCCTGAAATACAGTTTTTCTTGTTATCATCATTTTTTATTATATCAATTAAACTTTTCACTCCACTTTTTTTATGGATTTTTGGTTATTAACATTCTCCCGACAATGTTCTTTATCACTCTCTATAAGAATTTGTGTGTTATTTTTCTCTTTTATTCCATGTTTCCACTTCCATCCTTTGTTATCCCATTTGGAAACCTAGTATGTGTTATTTTAGATGACCTTTATACACCCCTTTATCTTTCTTGAAGAGGAATTTTTATTAAACCTTTTTAGGATTTTGATTTTCCAAAAATGGGTTTTTAAAATGTTAAACCCTTTTTTACAAAACATAACTTCAAATTATGAGGATGAAATTTATTTAAGGTGTAGAATATAACACCCTGAGATTTTATGAAATATTTTTTTTAAATAAATTTAATATTTTAGATATTTTTTGTTACACACAACAATTAGCATAGATTGTTTAAAATTAAACACTGAGTATATCTTATGTTATATGTAACACTGAGTTTTTCTTTTGTTACACGCAGCACCAAGTTTAAAAGAAACATGACTTATTATTAAGAAATTATTATTAAATATGATAGTTATCACCTACCTGTTGGAATAGGTTTTTTGAATAGTATTAACTAAATTATGGAAGTATATGATTTAAAAAAGTATACAAAAATTACTTCTTTTGTGACTAATTAATTATAAATGAAAATAAAATCTATTTGAAAATAAAGGAAATCTTTTGTTGAAAAAAACTTTTATAAGCACAAACATGTTTTACCTTAATAAATTAAAAAAATTGATTTTAGTGAATGATTTTAATTAAATTTATATAATATCTAATCAATATAATTTTTAATAGTCATATTATTTATTTTATAGACCAGAGATAAGAACAAAACCAATTTTCCACTTAAAACTATATTTTTCTAAAAAATTGTTTTGTCGCCTTTTGCTCGCTCTATTTTACAAGTCTTCCACACACTTCACTTATAAAAGGTCACCCACTATCCTCTCCTCTATAAAATTAAAAAACCCTTTGGTTAATCTAATACATAAAAAAATAACTTATTTAATTCCCTAATAAAATCATAAAATCCTTATTTTTTTCATAAATCTAATCTAATAATCCTTTAGGTGCAGACCAAGAGAATTTTTCTCAAGAAGAGGTAACATCCATAATCATGTATTTTATTTTATTTATTCATTAACATCCTTAAATTATAATTATACCATGATGATATAATAAACTATTTATATTAAATATACTTAGATGTTTTTATGGTAATTATATGACCTAAAACCATCACCTCTTCCATCAAATGGGTTACGAAATATTAATTTGGGTGTACAAAGGACTACCACCTCACGAACGGATGTCATTCATTTTTTCATTAAAACCTATCACATATAGATATAATGATGTATTTATTGTTTATATATAATATTTATTATATTATTATTATTTTTGAATCATTATACCACATGTTCCCTCTTACTTTACATTCTGTTGGAATACAATAACATCGTTCATGTGTACAGAGGACTACCGCCTCACGAGGCAATGTGATTCATTCATGATTTATAAAAAAAAGGTAATAAGGATTATTTTAATTAAAATATGTGATATATATGACATAAAAATTATTCTTTAATGGTGATATATTATTTACCTCTCTTTCTTTCTATCGGTAAAATGGAAATAAAGTTGATGCATATGTACGGCCTACTGTTTCCATAAACAGTGTATTTCATATTTTTATCTATTACTTTTTTGGATCACTATAAATAAATTTATAGTGAATATATATTATATTTATATCTTTTTTAATATTCTTTATATGATAGAACCATTATCAAGGCAATAGTGACAAAAATAACAAATCAAAACATACAAATAAAGTAAAGTAGTTATTGATCGAAACGTGACTTTAACGTGGATTTGCTAATAAATGGGTAATAAAAAGTAATAAGTAAAAAATATATGTAAATATATGTATATTTATGTTAATTTAATAGATTTATAATAAACTTACATTTATTATACAAGATTCTTGAATATGTACAATGGAAGTTGAGACTTTTGGTAAGGGATTTCTACCTCACTTATATTTTCTATGAGACACATACCATATTCACCATGTGTTTCTTTTATGTGGTGTATATTATATACATTATTGTATTTTATTATTATTAACCTTAAATTTTTTGGGATTTAAATATTCATTTTTCTTCTATCTTTCATGGGGTTTATGTTTCAAAAGTTAATAAAGCGGTATGGGATTTTTTGTCTCAAATTTCCTTATTTGGAACATACATTAAGTTATGAACCTATATTCTTCTATGAGGAGTATATAATTCCCCTATGACATGTTATATAATTAATATATTTATTTAAAAGATATTATAAGTTGCATTTAATGTTATTATTTCATGTGGATTTTGATTCAAAGTACCCAAACTGGTAAGAGTTTTATGTTACAATCTCATCATTTATTGGGATTGATTATGATTATGCTTCCAATAATGAAATATTATAATCTATATCTCTTTAAAATAATAAATTTTATTATAATATAGTCATTTCATGATACTACATTTTTTCCCTTCATTTTACTCTATTTATGCACTAAAGATTTCAAAAGATTTTTTTTAAGAGAAATCGTCTCTATTTCTCTATTTGGTTGAAAATCCTTTTTCTTACAAAAACATGTTTTCTAAAAATGTTTTACAAAATATTTTTAACATTATTAAAATTAGTTATTAAATACACTTTTACCCATTTTTTACTTCTTTTACAAAAAATTTTTAAATTAATCTTTATGTCATTTTACGAACATTATTTGTTTGGCTCTTACTAAAAATGTGAAAGGAATATTTTTTTTAAATTGTAAAAAAATGAATGGAATTTTATTCCATAATGAACATTATTTTATATAAATATTAATTTATATTATTTTAATTTTATTTTAAAATAAAATTATTTTGAAAGTTTTTTATGTTTTAAAAAAATCAAAGTTAAAGAGATATTTTATTCAAGAAATTTTTTAAATGATTTTTAAATATTTCTTTATAAGTTTTCAAAGTTTATTTTACAAGGAAAATATTTTTAAAATATTTTATAAATTTTAGTTTTAAAAAGTGATTTTCAAAGAAAGGTTATTTTCCTCAAGAAACATTCCAAGTGATTTTTCTTTCAAAATCCTTCCCCATATAAGATGACATCATTTGAGGATACTTATATTTTACTAAGGATATTATCCAAATATACCATTCGTATTATTTATTTTAATGGTTTATGTTTATGATGATTTGATTTTTATGAAACCCACTTCATTTTCTATGGGTTATACTAATATAGAATTCTTATCTTACCCGATTATTTTTCCATGGGTCATATCATGATAGAATTATTATGAAACCTGGTTCTTTTTCCGTGGATTATTCAAGGTATAATTCTAATAAAACCAACTTCTTTTTACATAGGTTATTCTATGATGAAATTTTTATTAAACCCATTTATTTTCATGGGTTCTCATAAGATGAAATTTTTATGACAAGGTGGCACACATGTGTATGATTTTCATTATGTGATGGGTGGGACCTATATCTATTTCCAATGAATTGGGTAATTATTAATGTTATATGATATCAAAGGGTATATGGGAGGCTACCCCAATCCTGAAAGAGGTTATAAGAGAGGTTATCCCAAACTCGAAAGATGGTACATGGGAGGGTATCCCAAGCCTAAAAGAGGGTACAAAAGAGGTTATCCTATGCTTGAAGTAGGTACAAGGGTCGTTAGAACAAGCCTAATATGTTATAAATGTATTTGTGGGTAGCGTTGACATAATATTTTCAATGGTTATCTATATGCCACAAATATATTTCTTATTCTTATGTTATGATCTCATGGCTCATGTTATTTGATTCCCTTATGATTCATGTCATATGGTATTCCAATCTTTATGCCACGACTCATGATTATGATCTTTGATTTGAAGGGTATGGTTTTCACAAGTTATGATCGTGTTATCATAATATTATGTTCATTTTATGATTACCTATATCCCTTGTTTACTCTTACTAAGAATCTGAGCTCACCATTTCTTATGTTTCATTTCCATAGGTTATAAAGAAAGGTTTTAAGTAGGGAATGTTTGTGAAGAGTATTAAAGGGGAAAATATTTATGGGAGATGTTGAATATTTTTCACCAAATTATAAGATTGTGTACCTGCCCTCCAAATTCACTAAACTATTATGGTCCTCATGCATGTTTTTATGTAATATAATGAATATTAATCAAAAAAATATGTTATATCTATATATGAAAATCCTAGGACTCTACATCTTTATCACTTTCTCACTAAAAAACAAGTGGATCATAATATCACTTTTTTTATTCTACCAACTTACGATCTCCTCAAAAAAGATCTTTTAAAAATGAATTCCATTTAATATCACTAAATTAAACATATCTAATTAATTATACATAAAATAAAAACTTGGAAGACTTTAAGGTTTCTAATAAAAATAACCATTATAGAATTCCCATTTTTTGTTTCTCGCTTCTTTCTTTATATTTCTCATTAAAATAACCAACATGAAGTAACTTTTATATTTTTATTAAATCATATGAATAAAAATACCTTGAATTCATACATCTATAGTATTATATTATTATTACTCATTGAGATACAACAACATAAGCTAGCAAACTCATTTTCTTCAGTTGTTTCTTCTTAACTCAACTGGGTTGGTCGCAATATTTTTTTTCTTTTAAAAAACTCATGGTATGAAAAAAATTACTAAAATTTATCTAAAACTCATATAAATAAATCATCTCAAATAACCACTTTATTTTCAAGTGATTTATGGTCTTAAGAATAGCATATCATCGTCATAATGACATTTCAGATTTAATATTTGGAGATTCTTCACAAATAATCTCACTACTAGAAAACCAGTCTATACCCATGGACATATACCCATGGTTTAGAGAAATTGTGGGTATATATAGTCTTCCCAAACCTATGCCCATGGGTTTTAAAGAAATAATTAGTATAGGCTGAGCTATAATAATGGTTTTTAAAAAGTTTTGGGTATAGATCTTTAGATAGTAACCCTCACTCAGGATCCTCCTCCCTTCATAATTTGAACCCTATCTCTCCTTTCGCATCCCAAACTCCCCTCCTCATAAGATCTTCATCATACCCCCCCCCCCCCCCCCCTCCATCCTTTGGTGATCTTCAGTGTCCACCTTCCCATCCTTGGGAAATATTCGGTGTTTCCCTCTCACCTAAGCGAGTGGTCACCTGTGCGAGCAGAAACCTCCCATCTTCTCTGGAGATCTCCTTGGAATGATAGTAGTGAGA
This sequence comes from Viscum album, assembly GCA_963277665.1. NCBI lineage: Eukaryota > Viridiplantae > Streptophyta > Magnoliopsida > Santalales > Viscaceae > Viscum > Viscum album. The sequence continues at coordinate 1,542,278,768 of OY728155.1, read as the reverse complement.
GACCAAAAATATTTTATAACAATAATATATTTAATCCTACATGGATTTTTTATGTCTTGAACTTATGGTTTCAAGGTTGATGAAAATGTTTTGTAGTTTTTTTATGTCTTACCACTTCTTTCATTATATGGTTAAGTATTTTATGGAAAACTTACCCAATAAAATACTATGGGTTTTTTAGATTTGATTCGTCTTAAATAATATTATTTGGAGTCTCTTATTGTTACATATTTTTTGGAGTTTCATGGTGTCCCTCTATGACCAGAGTTATGTCTATAAGGATGGAGTGAAACCTCATTCATTATATGATCAGTATATTCTTAACAAATGAATTTATATGGGAATAAATTTATATGAGGGGTGGATTGTAACACATGGAAATAAATATTTCTTATTATTTATTTAATTATTGATTTTCATAGATTTTTTTTGTTTTGGGGTAGAGTTTTCAACATTTTAGTAAAAAAAATTAGGTCTCATATTTGATGCATGGTCAGTGTAGTATTTTTTGTAACTATGACTTTAATCTTATGTGTAGACCTTTTAGTTTTCTAGTGGAACATTTTTAGTGCATGTTTAAGAGTAAGGTTTTATTTTAATCATAAATTGAGTAAAATCCCACATTAGTTTTGAAATTTTAGGAGTAACCATGTAGACTAATCTTATGTGTTCCTTAGAATGAGTTTAGTAACTATGTAATATTTGGCACATAATTTCCCAAACAATGTGACCAAACCATGTGATAATTCATGAATTAATTTTTTTTGAAATTATAGTAATTACCCTATTAAAATTAAATTCATTTTGGTCACGTTTTTTTCTCATCTGACTTATTAAAACCACTATGAATATCTCCCTCTTATTAAACTATTTCTAATGTCTTTCACATGAATTTTATATTTACTTTAGTGATTATCCTTCAATGTAAACTCATATAAACCTATTTCTAACTTCCTCTAATCTCTTATTCTTCCTACTTCCACCTAGTTCTTGTCTCCTCGTGGCTATGGTAGATATGGATTCATGTTTATATAGATTTTTTCTGGGATTCATTGATTTAGGGTTCTTAATGATCCTTTAAGTGTTTCTCTTGACTTCTTCAGTGTAATAGTAATAAAGCTTTTTGAGATAAATGATTTGATGTAGATTTCTCTATGCATTAATTTTAAAATTAAATCCAAATTTTCTTTTTTATTTTCAAAATATGTTTTTGAATGTATTAATTTTATATTTAGTATAAATATATATATATATTTATTTATTTATTTATTTCATCATTCATTGTAAATAGATCTTTCTTTGTCCCTATATTTTTATTTTAAAAATTTTACTTATTATGTTACATTGACTAAAACTATTTTTCATGAAAATAATTCTCGTAAGGTTCTTGAAATAATGAAAAAAATAGTATATAATGTTTTAATTTATATATCATTTAGAAAAATATTTAATATGAATTATAATTAATTAAAATTGTGTTTATATCACGGGATTCCAATGTAAAATTCCATGATTAACTATATTTAAGTGTAGTTTCAATTAGTTTTCTATACATGAATTGTTTTTTTAATGAATAAACTATTATTTTCATATATTAAATGTGGTAACTAATCACTATAATTAAATTTCCTAAAGTTTTGGTTACTTTGATTATATTTTGAAATTATTTGGTAGATGTATACCCTAGAAGTAAGCCACTTGGTGTTTTTATTAAAAATGGAATATAAAAATTATAATATAAGATATTGGTGGATTTTATATGGTTAATAACTAATATTATTGTATTTAAACTCTTGATAAAAGGGTATACTTATATTCTTGTAGATGTTGTTTTTAGTGCTACTCCTTGGATTTTTTATCCTAGGTTCCCTGATGGAATTATTTTTTTAGTTTTATTTTTATTTATGAGGAATTGTTTCTATTGTGTAATTTGATTTCATTGTTACTTTTTACTATCACCTATTGACCAGGAATGAAATTTAAGCCTTATGGTAGACCAAATCGAATATAAGGATAGATAAATAGGGTTGGTTTATTAAAACATAAGTGAGTAGAAGGTAATAATATGGATTGTAGTGACCCAAAGTTTTTCAATTTATCCACCATGATAGTGAATTCTTAAATGTCAGGGATACCCGCCTTGGTTTGTTATTTGTAGTCATCTCTTATAGAATATTTTATTTCTCTTATTTTTGTTTTTCTAGCTAATAGTATGATTTGATTACTTTCATATTAAAATTGGTTTTAATGAATTTTTAATTATGGTTTAAATTGTTTATTGGAACATACATTTTATCCCCATAATAGAATGGAAAGAAGCTGGATATATCATACCAATCAAATTTCAACCGAGTTTCAAAAGAATTTGGAAATTATTTTAAATTTTGAATTTAACAATGCTTCGAATGGAGGTTATATACAGTTTTCATGCTATAGTTATCCTTCAAGAACATGTTTAACATAGGAAAAACTTATCTACTATATAAATAAATCTGAATTTCAAAAAAAAATATTATGTTTTGTATCATAATGGTGATACGAGACAATCTTTTAATATTCATGAATCAAAAGTAAGAAGTGGTATGAAGAATTTGATATTTGATTGGTTTTTATTTTTTCATAATCACGAGAGAGATGGTATGCCTATTCAAGAAAATAAATTTATCAATATACATGAGTAAAATATTGAAGATGATGATGTTGAGAGAGTGAAAAAATTAAGGAATGATTCTAGAACTCTACTGTATCAGGAATTTACTAAAATAAACAAGTAAGATTTTTTAATGTAGTTATATCATGTAAAAAACATGTATAGAATTTATAATACCTCCATTGATTATATTTTTACCTTTTTAAATGACTTACTTCCTAATGGTGTATATATTCCCTCAAATAATTATAAGGTATGGAAGTTAATTAAATGCCTTGGATTTTATAAAAATAAATTTCATGCTTGTTCAAAAGATTTTAGTTTATTTTGGGAAGAAATAGATGACCTTAATTACTAAAAAGAATTTGGTACATCTCCATGCAAGGAAAATTAAGATGGAACACCATCTTGTGTTCCACAGAAGGTCATGCGGCACCTTCCATTGATTTTTAGGCTTAAAAATCTATTCATTTATACGGAAATCTCAGCTAATATGTGATGGAATTATGCCTAGATAATTAAAGGTAATAATGAATTGGTTTATCCTATAGATGGATTATCATGGTGATTATTCAATGCATAACATCGTGATTTTGAAGTTGAGGTGCGTAATGTCAGGTTGGTTCTATCCTGTGACGGTTTTAATCTATTTGGTCATATGCTTACTGTTCATAGCACATTGACAGTTTTATTCAAATTTATAATATTCTTCTATGGATGTGTATGAAAAATATTTTCACTTTATTTAGTATACTAATATCTGGACCTTCTAATCTCAGCAATTATATAGACATCTACTTGCAACCTTTAATAAGAGAGTTCAATCATCTTTGGGATATGAGTGTGCGCACATTTAATGCTTCTTTAAAAAAATATTTCAGATGTGTGATGACCTTGTGTGGACTATAAATGATATTCCTTATTATTAAATTATTTCTAGTTTTATGATGAAGAGAAAACTATCATGCCCTATTTTTATGAATAATATATGATCTGGAAGGCGTAAATATCATTATAGTTTTAGTTTCATGGGTTATTGATGATTCTTTCCAAATGGATCATTAGTACAGGAAGAATCACTAGAGGTTTGATAATACTATTGACACTGAACAACTACCTCAACGTGTGTTTGGAACTAATATGTTTAATAAATTAAAATATTTCAGTTTTTTATTAGGGAAAGTTTAGATGAAATTTAGAAAGAGGAAGAATGTTGACACTAAATCCACTTAAAATTGGAAAAGGGGAAGTATCTTTTTTGAGTTTACATATTGGTCTACCAATTTTTTATGTCATTTTTCATATATAATACAAATTTATAAATATATATGTGTATTATTTTCAATTATTCTAAATATCAAGTTGGAGAACAAATATGACTTCTGATCTTGTTGGGACTTGATGCATTGGGGTATTCGACCAGAACAACATCCTGTTTGTATCAGTGAAAACAAATGGAAAATTACTTGTGGTTCTTATGTGATGACAGAATTAGAGAGAAAAAAATTTCTTGAATTATTGGTTAATGACAAGGTTTTAGATGGCCAATCTAGAAACATATCTAAATGAGTCAATAGAAGTGATTTGAAACTAAAATCCCTAAAAACTCATGATAATCACATCCTTCTTCATAAATTGATTCCAATAACAATTCAACATTTTCTATCCAATAATGTTAGAGTGATAGTGATTCACTAAGGTCATTTTTTAGAGACCTTTTTTTCTAAAAGGATATATAATTTATTCTTGATGAAAATGCAGTAAGAGGTTCCATTAATTTTTTTTGAGTTGGAAAAAAATTCCTCTATCATTTTTCAACTACATGTTGCATTTAATAGTTAATCTTACAACTGGAACACTTCTTATGGGACCCTTTTTTTCAATGGATGTATCCTACCAAAATATATATGTTCACAATAAAATATTATGTCTGAAAAAATAATTATCCATATGTTTCAATTGTGAGTGGTTATCTGGCTCAAGAATGTATGGATTTTTGGTCAATGTTTTTTTCTGATGTGAGTAAAAGACAAAACTAGCCAATGATAAATGAAGACAATAACTATGGGAAACTTTATCCCTCATTTCCATCTCTTATCTAAATAGGAGGAATTTCTGGGCCATATATATTGACTACATTGAGCCTTGAAGAGCAGGATATAGAATATCACGCAGTCTTGTTTAATTATGGTTTGTTCAATGACTGTATCAAGTAAATAATTTAAATATTTATATTTTATCTCATAATATGTCATTTCACATATACCTTATATTTTTATTATCATTTAATGTATAGAACATAAAATATTTATAAGTAGAGTCCATCGATCTTTTTCTTTGAGAAGGGAAGATGCTTTGCATAGCCAAGAGTTTCTTATTTGGTTGAAATCAAAGTACTACCATTACTTTAATTAACTTAAAATACGGATATTAATTTAGTTATATTTTTCATATATGTGTATATATTAGGTATTGAGTTTACTTATTGATTTTGTTTCTGAAGAACTAATAGAGTTAGATTCTGGTCCAAATTATTTGGTTCGTGAATGAAAATCATTAATAATCAATGGGTATAAATTTTCTATAACTGATTGAGCGATGAAAAATAAGAACATAGTATGATGATGTTATGTTATCTAAAATAATGGATTGTTATGTCAGTGTATCAAATAGTCATCCCTGATATTAAGATGTGTATTATTATGGAATTTTTTACAAAATATTGTTATTGTATTATTAATCTCAATGTTGTTTCACTATGATAAATTGTAAATGGTTTGACTCAATGATGTGATGGGGTAAATTTATCGATGATTTTAGATTCATATTTATTAACATGAGTCTATTCTTGGAAATAGATGAACCATATATTTTGGAATCAATGGAAAAACAAGTGTTTTATGTGAAAGATTATCTGGTACCAGATTACGGTGTCATTAATTAAGTAATCCTAAGACATATTTTTCATGATACTGGGGATGAAATTGACACCATTGATTCAACCATTAGTGTTACCAAAATATTTTATTTTATTAATCAAATTGTCCCATTTTGATATTTTATGTTGAACCTGAATTAGTGGTGGGAAATATATATAATAAACCATATATGTTCACAGCTCATTTAGTTTACCTTGACATGAGTTTCTCAAGTTAGTATTACTATTATTAATTTAATTTAGTTTCAGTTTGGAATGATATGTATGTTTTAGTATTTTTTGGTTTCATTACATTTAATTAGATTTATTTCAATTCAAAAAACTAGGTTTAAAACAAGTTTTTAAAAATTGTATAACTTAGTTTTAAATTATTGTTACTAAAACATGCTATAAAATTTTTTATGAATTCTTTGACTTATAAGTTGTATGCATGATTTTTAAAAATTGTTTCTAAAAATTGTACATTTCTTTCTTATGTGGATTGTGAAATAATTTTGAAGGAACTGATTATTTGATGTTGATCAATAGATGAGCCAGTGTGGGTTGGATTCTCTTCTTCCCTTATTGAGTATAATTATTTTAATATTTTTCTTCCGTATTACATATAATTTCATGTTAATATTATTTATAAAAAAAATTATGGATTTTTAGTTTCACCAAATTTGACTCCTCATCCTACATCATGGGTACGAGTGGGTATTCTCTTAGACCTAGATGGATCACCTGTCTTACACATTCCAACCCTAACCCACCAGTGAACACCCCATCTACCACACATTTCTATCCTCTTCTTGATCCTCTAGGGATGTTCCCATGCATGCCTCCATCATCATCCCATTTAGCCACTTCTTCCCATACCATGTCTATACTGCCTGTAGGGATGTTCCTACCCATTCCTCGATCATCATCTCACTTAGCCTCTTCTTCCCATACCATGTCTACATCACCTACAAGGGATGTTCCTACCCATGCATCCATCATCATCTCATTTATCCTCTTCTTCTCATAACATTTCTACACCTCCTGTAGGAATGGTGCCACCTATACCATTTCCATATATGTTTATGTTTACCCAACCCTAGTACCCATATCCTATCATTTCTATGTCGCCAAAATTTCCTTCTATCCATCCAAGATCAAATGATTTTGTTCCTTTATCTCCCACTCAAGTGCACGTAGATCACCCACAGCATGTATTGGAACATAAACAACATTCTGAGACTACTGATCCAGGACAGCCCACTTATCCATTAGATAATATTGAGTAGCCTACATTAAGTTTTTTTATTGTAACTATGTAAAATTATATCACTTAAGTTATGTCCTATAGTATCATGGCGTAATTCATCTTCTTTTCCCCCTTTTATCTTATTCAGTGGTATCTTCTAGTTGGCGATGTGGGTACACCCATATATGGGAATCTTGGAATCAAAAAACACAAATAATGGTGGATTATAATGAATAAAATCATATGATAGGTAAAAATTACAAGTTGTGTAGAATTTTCATGGAAACTTTAGCCAACTACCATGATATCATTCTGGTGTAACCGATCTCATAGAGACATCTCGGTAATGACATCAAGGAAAAGGCATGGGAATAGATATGGATAAGAAATTTTTATAAATTTATATCTATATTATTTTTGCATTTATATGAATTAACAAGTTCATTATAGAGTTGATTTAATTTTCCCAATGGAAAAGCTTCTAAGGTTTCAAGAATGATGGATCTTGGGGAGTTATTGAGATCATAAAATCATGAAATATATATTGGTTAGAGAAGAGATTTGGTTTTTATTTAGAGGGTGTGACCATATTACCTAACTATCCAAAAATTCAATATCAAAAAATGATCACATATTGGAATACTGATGAGTTTAAGGTATTCCCAATATTTAATATTTTTCATATAAAATTTATTTATCATCACTTTTATATAAATTTATTTACGAATCATCAAGAGAAAACAAATATAAAAAAGATTAAATGACGTATCTACACACATTGGGCCACACTACAATGCTCTTGCATGAGATGCATCGGGTACTTTAATATGCATAGAAATAATATCTTTATTTATATTGTTATTTAGTTATCTATGTTTATTTTCAAGTTTTATTTTTTTATTCCTGATTAATTTTTGATATTGTAAATATATGATTTATGTCATATGATGATATTAAATAATTATGATATACCATAAAAACATAAATTTTAAACATGATACAGTATATCTTTCATCAAGAACTAAACAATAAAGTAACTAATTTTTTAAAACATGCTATATAATTATATTTTAACATGATATAATCCCCCTGGAAATGTGATATAGTTTCCAAATATTATATGGCTTAGGATAAACCTTCCTTCATCTAATTAAAATTATAACATTAATTATTAGAACATTTCCCAACATCATTGGTTACTATATTTGTAGTAAACTCTATGGGTTACATATTATCTTCAATATTAAATATGTTAATTTTAATAATTACATGAAATTATGAACTTATTATATGTGTTATATTATGATTTCTTCTTCCTCAAATCATTGTAATTCCCCTTCCAAGAACATTTCTTGCCTCATGAAATTTAGAAAGCCTCTTTCTTATTTTTCTACTATGGTAAAATTCACTTTTAATGAATAATAGTAGTGTTCATTTGGATTTTATTTCCATTTTCAGTACAAAATAATAGATTATATTTATGGAATTTCATTATAAGTAGCTAAAATTATATAGTGTTCATGATTATATTTTATTTATAAATTTTTCATCAATGTCTATCACATGTTTAAATTTTGTATTTTTTTATTTATTTAAATGTTATTACATTTTATTATTATTCAATATTATAAAATTTTTATATTCTAAATATGTGTATACTAATCAATGTCATTTTTAGCAAACGGTATTGGGCATTGAAGGTCGTGTGCCTCGAGAGAAATTCTTTTTCTTAAGTGGGAAGAAAAGGGATGGAAGTGTAGTAAATGCACAAACTAAAGAAAAGATTATAATTATTTTTATTTTTAATTCAAATATTTATATGAAGTTCATAATTAATTATCTTATTATATTTTAAACATTCTACCCTAAAGGCCCTCGATTCTAAATAAGATGAAACTTTTGGGATAAAATATCATTTGAGTCAGGTATTAGGTGAGGAGCACCAAGGGAGAGTCTGATATCAACCAGGGAAAAACATGTTCCACTATAGGTATTGGTCCACATCGATATCCTCTCAAACCTCTCAGACCCCCAAACTACAAAATGATCATCAAAAGTAGCTGTGGAAAAAAATAGCTTTATAGGAGAGTGAAATAAGTAAACAAGAGCATTAAAGAACTAAGATGATCACCAAACACTTCCTGGAATCTATGTCAGCTATAAGACAATCACTTACATCATAAGATGATACTACTATTGATTCATATATAAAATAAATTATCTTTTTAAATGATGCACTAGGTGATTGCAATGATGTTCCTAGTGTCTTTGAAACTAATGGTGGGGGTGGTGATGATGTTGATGATTATACTGATGATGTTGTTATTCCAGATGATGCATTTGCTGCACCAGATGATGTTTTTGGTGATGAAGATGGTGATTATGGTGATTATGACTTAGCCAATGGTGATGAATATGAGGCTACTAAAATGGGGGAGATATTGATCCCCTCTATTTTTGAATTATCAGGAAGGAGACTTGTGGAACTTGTTTCATGAATTGAATTGATTTCTTGTATAGATGTATATATTTATTTTATTATTGTGTCTGATTTAAAAAATATTTCAAGAAGTTGGTTGAATGTTAAATAAACAATATTTGTACTGCATTTAATGTAAATTGGGTATTTTATTTTATTTATAGGTTTAGGTTCTAGTAGAATAGGTGTTTCTACTACTTCTGCTACCAAATGTAGGCAGCTACCTATACCCACAGTTTTGAGAACCGTCAGTATATTTTCTCTACTTGGTTAATCTACACCCATAGTTTTTTAAACTGTGGGTATGATAGAATCTCTAGGACCTATACCCAAAGTTTGAATAAAAATTGTTGGTATAGGTCTATATCGACACATCCATCATTAACAGTTCCTAAAACCATGGGTATAGCCTATAACCATGGTTTTAGGGGTTATACCCACGATTTAAAATCATGGGTATAGAGTTTTTTTCTATTAGTGTCTCATATTCATCTTGTTTCTTATTTTTTAAGTTGATCTCATAAAATATCATGTTATTTATCATATCAGTTACATGTAATTTTAGTCTTTATTGAATCACAATATATTTTTGATATTTTAAACATTGAAGAATGGTTTTATAATCAAAGATATTAATTTAAATAAAAAATTAAATTTCTAGAAACTCACTTTTTAAACTATTAGAAACCTAGAATTTGTCTATGCCTTAAAGCCTTATCTTGTCCATATAAAGACTTACACCTAGTGAAGTCTTAATATGAGAGAATTATGTTAGCTCAAAGACTTATAATCAAGGATTAAATTTTTTATACTCGAAGACTTAAATCCTTATGATCAGATCTAAATACTTAAACTTAAAAACTTTAAGCCCTATGATCAACACTAAAGACTTATGCTCAAAGTCAAAATCCTTGCACTCGGTGTTCAAATACTTACACTCAATACTTATTCAAATTTCTCAGTTTTTATAAAATATGTGGATTCTCAAAATTACATTTTAATTTATCTAATATACCTTTAGGGATTTTCAACTATCGCAAAATCATCTTAAACACTTCCACTAATATTCAATCATGGTTGATAAAAAAATGAAAAGTGGAAATAACAACACCAACAACTCAAATGGTTATTCAAAAAGAAATTTAATCTTTTAACTTATTATTGAAGGTTGTAAGATTTCTCATCTCATAGGATTGGATAATATTATTTAATTAATTAAGTGAGAGGTATTCTCTATCTTCAATAACATAGATCTTGGGGTTAAATGTAACTGTTATGACTCGTCCCTTGTGGCTCATGTCGTGACTACCCCAATCCCATCTTCTATAGGCTAGGGGTTGGCAACTTGAACTGAAAATGTGTATCCCTATAATGGGAAAGAATTTCCTTTAAACCTGTACAAACACACAATCCATGAACACAACAAGAAGCAACCAAAAAGTAAACTGTTGTAGTAAAAAGTGTACTAAATGTAAAGGGACTGGAATACAAACCCAACTGAAAAGTACAAGTACAACTGAAAAGAGAAAACAACTCATGGGTTTTCCACCAAGGATCCTACCTGAAGGGTAAGTATATATCATCTACATAGCACTCCATGTCAACCAGTTTCCTCTGTGTACCTCCTGCTCCTAGATCCCTCAAGTCTTAGCCCAACTGCTCGTCATCTATACAAGACACCACAAGGTGTGGGCAAAGCTCGTGCATGGGTGAGTATAACAATACTCAGTTGGGACCCTGAGACCCCTAAAGGTCTCCCAGAGTTCCACAAATGTAAAACCACAAAGAAAGACCTCAATCACAGAGCATGAATCAATAGTCATCTCACACTAGGTATACAACTCAAAGATCGAGAATATAGATGATTAGTCTTAAGCTATATCATCTTATTCCATTTAGAAGTTCCACAACTGATCCACAAAGAAGTTTCTCTATTATCTATCCACTCTTAGACGTAAGTAGCTATTCTATGATGGTCCACTATAAGGTGGGTCCTCGTCGGGTCATGCTACTACTGATCCACATAGGGTTGCAATAATGTTGATCCACACTGGGTTGTTGGAATTTCGATCCACACAGGGTTGCTGAATGTCGATCCACATAGGGTCATTGAAATGATGATCCACATAAGGTCACTCGATGCTGATCCACACAGGGTCGCTAGTTGTTTACCCTAAATGGGATGCTCTAAAATTGGTCCTTGTCGGGTAACCACTATGTTGATCCACATAGGATCGCTATTTCAAAGACATACAGTCACGTGATTCCTCGCACCTGATTAGCTCAAGTTCTGTATAATCTTCCCCTTGAGATATCATTCATACCTCAACTACCACTAAATTACAAAAAGGAGTAACCCAAAGGACTTCCATGTCATAAGGGTTCCAAAACGATAGATGGCACGTCAATCGAACACCCGGTCTATGAGTTATAATCATTTTAGTATTGAGGGCCTGATTGGATTTAGTTTAGATCAAACTCGTTCATACTCCAACTTTCTCCAAAATTTGATTGTAATATACCAAAAGAACCATCTTTCTCCATGGATCCCAGCTCCGTAGACGGGTTTTCAAATATACGTCTGGATTTCAAGTTATATCTCCTTAAGTAAAACTGGTTTTGGATGGGTCTGGGTCCGGTCCACCCCAGTCGGAACGCCTCGGCCTGACCCGGTCTGGGTCGACCCAAACCGGTTCGGGTTAACCCAACCTGGCCTAGGTCCGACCCGTACCGGTTGGGTCGGGTCGCGGTCCGGCCCACAGGGGGCATGGCCCACCCACACAGGGGCGCGGCCCGACCCGTACGGGGGCACAGCCCGGCCCGTAAGGGGGCGGCCCGCTTGTAAGGGGGGTGATCCGGCCCACAAGGGGGGTGCGGACCAACCCGTAAGGGGGCACATCCCAGCCTACAGGGGGGCGCTACTCAGCCCTCTGGAAGCGTGGGGCCCGCCCTAGCTGGCACAAGGGGGCGTAACGCTCCCCTCTTTCTCCTGAATAACTAAGTCATTCAGGTAATGGAGCGGGGGTGCCACGTGGTGCTGCCTGGTCACCACAGGACCCGAAAGGGCAGGTCCCTCCTCCGTCACGGCTTAGAGCTGCGGCCAAATCCTATGGTGAGCGACCACATGTCTCTCTTCCTCCACAACAGGCCAGTGTCGGCCACCTTGCTTGACCATTGTGGCTGAAAAGTCAAGGCCTCTACCTCCTACGGCGCGCAACGGCGTGTCGCACCACCTCCACGGCCAGCCGATGTCGGTCACCCTGTTAACCGATGTGGCATTGTGTCACAACCTCCTCTAACGGTGTATGATGGCGGCCTCCTCCATTGTGGCTAGCCGATGTCGGCCACCGCCATCACTTGCCAGTGTCAGTTGCTGGGTCCACTATGTCGGCAGTCTTCCACGGACCACCAGGTGAGCTTTGATGGTCCATTTTTTCATTTGATCGCTCATATGGACTTCTTGGGTCGTCTCCTTCACTTATTGACCCACAAATTTGGGTTCCTTCCAACCCAAAGAATTCACCCGTGTAGAACGCAATGATAAATAAGTGGTGGAGGGACCGGGCCTTATTCGTTTGGCCTGCGCCCTCCGCGTTAGCGTCTTAACAAGGGAGAGGATATATGACTCAATAATCTATTGAAATTAAATGAGATAAATCCCTACCCGGATTACATGTTTGCCAATGACGATCGATGGAACTTTCTTCATCATTGTTGTCTATTCGTGATTCGTTGGTGCTTATCACCGCATGATAAAACTGGTCTCGTCCTCCAATTGGTTGGCATCGTGGTACTTTTCCAGAGTTTCATCGCTTGGTGAAGTCATGCTAACACCCCTTCCTAAGCTCCATATAAATAGGAGGGGGAAGAGGTGGTTAACATTCTGAAGAATTTATGAGGTTTATTTAATTAATAAAGCTCCCAAATTACAATGGTACGGTAACAAACAAGGAGGATTCAAGCCAATTAATTGCTTGACATGTCGCCGGTCCTGCCACCACTGCTTATCCACTAGAGAAAAAGGAAAGAAATAAAATAACATAACATGTTATTTTATTAATCTTTTAAAAGTTTGAAAAATTAACTTTTTCACCCGACCTACTACGGTCGAAGTGAAGCCTCCCTTAAGAGAATCTTGGCGATGCTGATTCAATTATTCTCTTGGATTTTTCATCTGATCACTGGTTCAAAAGATATAAAATGATGTCCACGTGTTTACTGAACGTATATAAAAAAAGTTCAGAAATTTATTCCGGGCACACCAGGACTCAGAATCATGCACCGTCAATTTTGGAATACTTTTAATAATTCTATATAATAAAAAAAATTACATGGAAAATTTGGGTCTTTACATTAACATCTTCATATTTTAGAATATATTTCCCTTTAATAAATTTGATGTGTTTGATGGCTTATGAAGCCTAAAACACTAAACTTATGTGAATAATGTTTATAAATTATATAATTAAACATATTATATGGTATTTAAATAAAATATAGTTGTCAAAACTAATTTCTAATTCAATTAAGAAATACTAGTGATCTTACAGAACTGTTTTGGAATGTTTTTTTTATTTACAAAAATTTTGTTATATATGTGTTATTTAAATATTAATTCAAATTATTAAAATTATAAAAACGTATTTTTTAAAAATTTATAAAATCAATTCCTTGGTTATAAATTGGTTGTAAATGAAAAAAATATGAATTTTAAGGTAAAAAGATATTTTTTTCTGAAAAAAAAGATTTGCGCATGCAATGTGTTTTTATCATAATAGATTAAATTAATCACAGTTAGTAAATGATAACATCGCTCGTGCATACATATGGACTACCACGTCCATGAATTTATGTGATTAATTTTTTATTTACACTTTACATGTATGTTAATAAGGATATATTTAATGAATATATATGATATTAATTATATAATTATGATTCTATATAGTTGAATTTGAATTTTACTTTATTTTGTTCCATTCATCAAAAAGTGGAAACATCACTCATGTATACAAGAAGATTCATGGTTATGAAAGTGTATATATTTAATAAATATGATGTTTATGACATTATTAAGATTATGGAGATTATGAAATCATGATCGAGGTGCAAGGACCATAATCATCAAACCAGAATATGCCTGGAAAATGGAAACATTTTCACATGAATAATGATTTTAATGAATAATTGTTCATAAAGGGTAATTAGAAATTATAAGGGAAGGATGTGTAGTAAGATATATATGAATATGGTTTTTTAATATATGTATAATAAATATATATTTATAAAACCAGAGGTTTAAAAAGATAAAAAAATATGGGACCTAAGGTAAGGGTTCTTCATCTCAATATCGTTTCATTGAGAATGACATTCATGGTCTAGAATCTGGTATTATGTTTACAGTATAATAGGATAAAACTTTTATCTAAAATTAATGATTGTATTTTTTTAATATTCTACCTCAGTCATTGAAACCTAAAGGTGGTGTCTAGAATTAGAGGTGATGTTCCATTGGATGGAATTATCCAGGATACCTGAAGTGGTTTAAGAAACTCCATGTTAGTATCTATATAAGGTATCAGTTTTATAGAATAAATTATTTAATTTTTAAGGGTATGTAATGAAAAATGTATATTTTAAAAATAATATAAGTATAAAAGAGTTCAAAGTCAATTAAATAATTTATGGAGCCTGTATTTTTCATTTAAATGTTGAAACAAAGTGTTGTTGAATCATGTATTTGAATCTAAATGAATATATCAATCTCAAAGAAATATAAATAAAGTATTTGTATAATTATCTTATTTTTTATATATGATAATAGATGTTGTTTGTAAATAAAGGTTTATAAAAAACATGAGATGATGGTTTTAATATAAATGGTTTATAATTCATCAAACTCTATAACATAATTGAAAGGAAGATAAGAATAAAAGAGTTTTATCTAGGATAAAATAAGTTTATCTAACTATTTATTAAAATGTAAAGGAAATAGATCCCACAAAATTTTGTTGTATATTTTTAAGGAATAAATCCTTATTTTAAAATAATGATCTAAATAGATAGAATATTGTATTTTATATGTATATAATAGTTTATTCATTAAATATTTCCTCCTAACACAAAAGAATTTGTAAATATTAACATGATATTAAGAAGATAATATATTCTATTAGATTCTAATGAGTGTACTTTTAGACATAAAGATGTTTAAAGTTTATAAATTCAGGATTATACTAGTCAAAATAAAAATTGAATTTCACTTTATATCCCCAAGGATTTTAGGAAGTGTTGGTAAAGGACTAATGAAAAGGGTTACATTTTGTTACCAAAATGATCTCATAGAAAATTTGGATGGAAAAGTTTCAATAATGGTGATGATGTTGAAATTAGAATAAGTTCTAGATTGAAAATGTAAGTTTTAAAATTTTTAACATTCAATGTTGTGAAGTTATGGAGTTTGAATACTATGTTCAAAGAGTTTAACATTTGGAATATGATTCATCAATCTCACCATTATTCAAAAAAAATATTCATAGATGTTACTCACAAAAGTGTTTAATGGGAGGGTTTTACCAAATGGTCACATAGATATGTGATAGTAATTACATAGATATATAATTAGTTTAACAAAACCTAAAAATTAAAGCAAACATAAATCCCATCAAGAAGTCTTTCATATGAGATATGATAATATGGGAGTATATTTAGGCTTTTATTAGTATTCTTAAAATGTGTTTAAGAATATAAAATGTATTATGTTAAATATAAGGAACCCTCTAATTTATCCTTATTTTATACTATTTTCATAAATTTTGATGAAGTTTAATGATAATTATCCTCTCAAAGTATGACTTTGAGTTATCCATAATTGATGTTCATCATGGATTATTATAGGTTATAGTGAAATATTAAGGTTAGCATGGGTAGTATTTCATATAGAGACACGAAATATGCTCATGAGACACAAAATGAGTTTTATGTGTTGGGTGACCTACCAATTATAACACTTGGAGTGTCATATGATATGCCTTTCGTAAAATATATATGTATGAACATTACATATTGAATCCTAATATCTAAGGATGGAAATATACCTAACATGAGAACCTTCAGACTTTGATTTATTTTTTAATGTAATACTTGAGGCTTAGCTAATCAAGTATTGGTTGGGTATGTTCTTAAACATGTCTTTAGTTGAGGCATAACCAAGATGATATTTTTTCTCTCATAATAAGATAATGTCATCTGGTAATTTTATTGTGATAGAATGATAAAGTGTTTGGCCATACCTAGATAAGGTTTATGTGATGTGAATATCTATCTGGATGAGGGTTATGTGAATTTCTAATCTTCTTAGATGAATTTCATTTGATGTATTCATCAACCTATTGAATATTTACATATATAACAGAGAATGTATGAGGATGATATATGGGATTGACATACTCTATGCCTCAGGGATACTCAATGTCTTGGAAAAAAGGATTATATGATGATGAGTAATTATATATTATATGGTTGGTGGAAATAGGTATAGGGATACATATGATTAATGGAGATCACTCTAGATCCCTTTGTAGATATAATAGAAATTATTATTTATTAAAGACAACTCTTTTTTTAAATTTACACTTTCAATAATTATATTTACTTTCAATGATATAAATGAATGTAGTGTTATGCTTTCTGGGTGACTGAATGGGGATTGGTTTTTTATAAAACTTAAAGATATGATCTAAAAGTGTTTTATAGTTTATCCAAAAATAGTTTTGGATGGATATTCACAAGTTATTGTCTATGATGTAATACATAGTAAAGTTGATGATATATTTCATTGACTTTTTTAAAATATATCCAAAAGGTGTTTTTTGAAATATATTCAAAATGTGTTTTGGATATGGTTTCATAAGTTATTATATATGATACAATATAATATTAAAAGAAAAAAATTATATGGTTCTTTGGTGAAAATGGAACATTTATGGGGTTATATCCTAAATTTATGATGTACGTATTCCAATATCATAATGTATAGTATTGATATGTATTAGTGTATGAAAAATTGAAACTAGGGTATATTGTATTTATTAGTTTGGGAATATTATAAATCACAATATGTTGTTATCATGTTACTACATATATCGGTCGTATTCTACAACTTAGATAAATCATAATTCAGTAGTTTAATTAATCATATTGTATGATTTCTATAGAATCCATACAATTCATATAGGAAACCAAGAATTAAACATTAACATTAAAATTAAATTCCATATTTTTCATCATTAATACATGTAATGTATGGAGGATCATAATGAATTTATATGATAAATGTGTATCAATTATAGGTTACAAGTTTTATAACTAAATTATTAACTTGAAAAATTCAAAACACTCGAGTAAATTCAATAGATGACTCGGGAATGTCTCAAGGACTATATAAATAGGTCATACCCAATGGAATGAGGTTGATTCATGTTTTCCCAATCTTATAATTGAATCTACCAAACCTCTATTATTCTTTCTTCCTTTTCCTTGTGAGGTACTAACAAACAATGGATGCAAGGATGGTCCAACCCAAGCATTGGGTGATTCATTCATCACATGGATACAACATATGGGAATATTTTATTTGCTTTTACCAGTGACATACATCAAATATATGATTCATGATAGTATAAGTAGCCATCTGTGGTGAAAGGTACATGTTACCAATTTTTTTTTACATGGTTTAGGTTTTGAATGACATGGAGAAATTTCATTACTACAAATCTTCCCATAAAAAGTTATAAAAAATGATTTATCAATGCTAAAGAAGCATTGATAATGCGAGTGATGTTAAAGGGGTGGATTTTTTTTCACTCAAAAAAAGCAGTGATAAAAGCCAATTTATTGTACTTTTTGTAAGCATTGTTAAAGGATAAAAAAATTATTTTTTTTGGAGATCTCTACCATACCTTTGTCAGCACTTCCCCCCACCCCTTTATCAAGATTTCTTACCCACTCACTAACCACCCCTTTATCAATGCTCAAAAAGGGACTTTATTATAACTTTATGAAATTCCATCCTATTGTTGACTCATCGCACACACCTAGATTTTATTTGTTTTTACCAGTGATATACATCAAAAATATTATTCATGATAGTATAAGTAGCCATCTATGGTGAAAGGTACATGTTACCCATTTAGATTTCACATGGTTTAGGTTTTGAATGACATAGAGAACTTTCACTACTACAAATGGTCCCATAAAAAGCTATAAAAAAGGATTTATCAATGCTAAAGAAACATTGATAACGTGAGTAATGTTAAAGGGCTGGATTTATTAGCACTCGAAAAAAGTAGTGATAAAATCCCATTTATAGTACTTTTTTAAGCATTGTTAAAGGGTAACAAAATTATTTTTGTTTGGAGATCTCTACCACACCTTTTTCAACACTCCCCCCCCCCAACACTTTATCATCATTTTTCACCCACTCACTAACCACCACTTTATCATTGTTCAAAAAGGGACTTTATTAGAACTTTATGAAATTCCATCCTATTGTTGACTCGTCGCATGCACCTGGATTTGATCTGGGCACCTCTCTTTTGGAACTCAAATGCCTTTACCACTACACCAAGATGTTTTTATTTTCTATTTTATGGTATTTTTGTTTATTTATATATATTTACACATATTTTTTATCATATATTTATATAATTATTTTTAAATACATTTATAAAATATATGTTTGTGTGTGATATATATATATACTTATATTTATTTAAATATATTATATATTATTATTCATTTATATATATGAGAACTAAATGGCTTACTGATAGTGATCGTAATACCAAATTTTATAATTGTCTTCAAAGAATTAGAAAGACCAGTCGTCCCCTTACTATGCTCATTCATAATGATTTGGTCATTGATTCTGAAGAAGCCATTAAGGATCATGTTACCTCTTATTTCCATAACATTCTAAATGGTCCTGACAGAAATGTTGATATTAAACCTGACATCATTCCTTTGTTGGTTGATGATGAAGATAATAGGTCCCTTTTAAGCATCCCCCTCGATCATGAAATCAAGGGTATTGTTTTTGGTTTAAACCCTGATAGTGCTCCTGGCCCGGATGGTTTCAATAATGGTTTTTTCCAAACTCATTGGGATATTATTCATAATGATGTTTGTAACCTCGTGAGGTCATTCATCACCCATGGATCTCTTCCTCATGGTATTAATGCTCAATTTTTAACTTTAATTCCTAAAGTTGAGAATACTGCTGAGATACATCAATTCAGACCTATAGCTTTGATTAACACTATATATAAAATCATTACAAAAATCATTGCTAATAGACTTGGTCCTATCTGTAATAGAATTGTTTCTTGGAATCAATTTGGTTTTATCAAAGTAATATCCATTCAAGACTGCATTTGTCTTGCTTCTAAATGTACGAATGCTTTAAGAAAAAAAACTAGAGGTGGTTGTGTGGCTATCAAATTGGATATTAGGAAGGATTTTGATACCATTGATTGGAATTTTATTTACAAAGTTCTTAGAAGCTTTGGTTTTAATGACTCCTTCATTGATAGAATCAGGACCCTCTTTCACTCCGCTCATATCTCTATCCTGATTAATGGTACCCCTTGTGGTTACTTTAAATGTACTAAAGGCGTCAGGCAAGGTGACCCTCTTTCTGCCATCCTCTTTGTTATTGCTGAAGATTACCTTAGCAGACTCATAAACCACCAGGTTGATCAAAATCTGATTAAACCTATTCAGGTGGCCAAGAATTTAAATTCTCCAACACATATCCTATATGCTGATGATATTATTCTATTCATAAAAGGGGATCAAAGAAATCTTCAAGTTCTTAAACAAACTTTATCTCATTATGAGGATGCCTCTAGTCAAGCAATCTCTTGGAATAAATCATATATCTACTTTGGCAAGAATTTTCCTACAAGAAGAAAAACTGGTATTATAAATCACCTGGGTATTAAAGAGGGCTATTTACCTCTCACTTATTTGGGGGTTCCTTTATTTTGGGGTCGTCCCAAAGATACCTATTTTTCTAATATTATCACTCATATCACAAATCAACTAGCTAATTGGAAAGGGAAGTCCCTCTCCATGTCTAGGAGAATATTTTTAGTTAAATCGACCGTTGTTTCTAAAATGTTCTATACCCTTATGATCTATAAATGGCCTGTTAGTATTCTTAAAAAAATTACTACTTACATTAAAAACTTAATTTGGTCTGGAAGCATTTTTGAAAAAAAGCTTGTCACAATTCCTTGGAATTCTTGTTGTCAACCCATTGCTAATGGTGGAATTGGCATTAAAAATATAGGGTTGTTTAATGATGCTCTTCAGGATTGCCTTACTTGGCGCATCATTAACTCTTCTAATAAGGCTACTGATTTCCTTAAACATAGTTTTTTTCCTAAGATTTTAAAAGGTAATCTAAATTTCATTAACTCTTCCATCTGGCCTTCCCTTCGGGAATCTTATCTCAAAATCATGCTAAATTCTAGGTGGATTGTCAGTGCTAATTCTTCCATTAATTTCTGGTGTGGAAAATGGTGTGGTAGCCCTCTAATTTCTTTGTTACCCCCCAGTAATCTTCCTGTAGATACTAATCAATCTATAAAAGGTGTCTTGCAATCTTCGGATTGTGATCTCCCTGATATGATTATGCAAACTATTGAGAATTATACTTTCTCTTCTGTTGGGGATTTTCTTGTTTGGGAAGCTTCTGTTAATGGTATTCTAGACTCTAAAAGCTTTTATAATCACAATTTTTCTGACCATGAATCTAATTTTTCCTGGGTGAATAATTTTAATAAACCCTGGATTAAGCATTCGAGGCTTACCCTTATTTGGCGCATTGCGCATAATATATTACCTACTGAAACTAGTCTTCAAATCTGTGGCATTTCTCTTTGTTCTAAGTGTCGTTTGTGTAACCATAATTGGGAGGATACTAATCATCTTTTTCTATCTTGTACAACGGCCTCTGCTCTCTGGAATTACATCTTTGATCTTTTTAATTGTAGAAGACACATTGATGACTCAATTTCTTTATTCCTAATTAATTGCACTAGACAGGATGCTTCCCTGCAGGTCAAAAATCTATTTCTTGTAGCAGTGGTGGAGCTCCTGTTTGTTCTCTGGTATGTAAGAAATGATCTCTTTCACAATAATCATTCTCTCAATCTTAATGCAGGAAAGTCCCGAATTCTTATTGCGATTCATGATGCGGCTTCAATTCAAAAGGATTGTTGCAACAACTCTGTTGGAGATTTTATGATCCTCTGATAGCTACATGTTCCTGGCATTTTCCCAAAGCTTAAACGATCCTTTGAAGTGTTCTGGAAATCACCAATGCCAGGATGGATCAAGGTGAATGTTGATGGCGCTTCCAAAGGCAACCCTGGCCCTACCAGTTATGGTGCTATCTTCAGAGACTCAGCTGGTCAATGTCAGGGATGCTTCTTTGTTGGTTGTGGTTACTCCTCATCCCTGGAGGCAGAAATGCTCGGCATCATTCATGCTGTTGACTTCGATCTTCAGAAAGGATGGAGAAAGTTATGGATTGAAAGTGATTCAACCACTATTATTAATGCAATCTGGAATGGCAACTTTCATCTAGCCTGGTCTCTCACTGCTCGTTGGATGAACTGCCTTAATTTGCTCCATGGGTTTGACTATATAGCTACTCATGCCTACCGCGAAGCAAATGCCGTTGCTGATGCTCTAGCCAACAAAGGGGTCCATCAAGGCATGACTTGGATGGATGTTGTCCCTTCTGACATTTTATATCTTTTTGATAGAGACTGTAAAAAAATCACATCCTTTCACATTTTGTAATTTGTTTTCTGTCTATCAATAAATTATGCTTTGGTCTTTGACCAAAGCATTACCTTTTAAAAAAAATTATACATTACATATATATTTATATGTTTATATATTTACATATTCACATATGATTTTATATTTACATAGAAATTGTTTATAATGTATTTATAAATATTTTCTATAAAATATGTTTATATACTACTGACTGAAAATAAATTTTTTATTAGAATAAACCCCCTTTCAAGGGTGGAGGGGCAACCCAACATGACATTAAAGACTTACAAACAACCAAGCCTCCATGATACAGGAGTTCAAGGCCAAAAACAACTCATTCAAACCTACAAAGAAGAGCCCCTATCTAGCATCAAAAACATTAAGATCAACTTAATCCTTCTCATCACTACTCGGCTAGCTGTCTCGTGCATGAATGCACGGGCCATTCAAGCCTACAAAGAAGAGAACCTACCCAGCATCAAAAACATTAAGATCATATTACTCCTTCTCATCGTTGGTTGGGTAGCTATCTCGTGCAATAATGCATGGGCCTGGCACCGATGGTGATGAAATACCCTCTCAAACATCCAAATTCAGAAAGCAATGACTAGGTGGAAACTCTCTCCTCTGAACCTCATCTAGAGCAACCCCTTATAAGTGAACTAGTTTCATAGTCCCTCAAACTGTGAATCGCAGGGCCAAAAAGAAATCACCACCATATAATGCATTCCAAAAAGTCAAAAAATTGTCAACATCGCAGATCAAAACTCCACCTTCACCATGAAGCTTCATGAGTCAACCTCCACCAAGACATCATCCCGAACAAACCATGTCACGCTCCACATGACTCCCACCATCACTACAATCGCATGATCAACCGGAAGACGAACCAAGGAATGAAAATTTGAGCCATCTTCACCTAGGACTGTATGGCCCAACACCACATGAAGGGAACTTCACCAATGAGGGGGTTCAGGCTGCTCTGAACCAAAAATACCATTCTGGGCATGGATCTGCTCAGATATGACCAGTGGATGGTGTATGATGCAAGAAGACCACAGGAAATGGGGGAGATGACTAGAGGGGATGAAAAAAGTCGAGCCAACCTCTGTACACCAATAGATCCTTCACTTCGACACATTAAACACAAAAGGGAAAAATCACTGAAATCAAACATATGAGAATAAGGAGTTTTTTTTAAAATAATTGTTTTTAAATATTTTTTATAAACAGACTAGGTTAAAAGTTTTTAAAAAAATATGGCACAAAGGTGGAATCTACGATGCCGCCTTTGGGTCTTGGGTGAAAGGTGACATCGCAGATGCCGCCTTTCTCCTAAAACAAATTTATATATTTTTTTAAAAAAAAAATTATTTTTACTTGTTGTTTTGTTTTGGTTATATATATATATATAAAAACAAAACAAAACAAAAATTAAAATTAAAATTTTCAGCAAAATGTATCCGCTATTTAAAATTCAGCAGTATTGCCATTACAACAGTTAGGATTCTGACAAAAGCTCTCACCCAAGGTTCCCTTTTATAAGAGAGCTTACCCTAAAAATCATTCTGCATTTTCGATGTGGGATTCTGTTTCAAGTATGCGACTTTGAAAGACTATAAAATATAAACTATAATACTAATATAAATGAAACATAAAACATGGATTAAACATATAAAAAATAGTTGAAAAAAAAGAATTTTGTAAAAAAATGATGATAAAAAATGATTTATAAGCTTTCAAAATCACCTATTTGAAACTTAAAAATGTTTCAAGTATGTGACTTTGAAAGCCTATAAAATATAATCTACAAGGCCAATATAAATGAAACTTAATAAATGGATTAAACATATAAAAATAGTTTAAAATAAAAATAATTTTGTAAAAAATGTTAACGGAAAATAATTCATAAGTTTTCAAAGACACCTACATCAAACTTAAAAATGTTTCAAGCATGTGACTTTGAAAGCCTATAAAATATAAACTATTAGACCGATATAAATGAAACATAAAACATGGATTAAACATATAACAAATAGTTAAAAATAAAAATATTTTCGTAAAAAAAATTCATGAAAAATAATTTATACGCTTACATAACCACCTACTTGAAACATAAAAATATTTCAAGTATGTGCATTTGAAATCATATAAAATACAAACTATAAGGCCAATATAATTTAAAGTTAAAACATGGATTAAACATATAATAAATTATTTATTTATTAAATTAATAATTATAAATTACTAATTTATAATTACTAATTATAATTAATAATTAATAATTAATAGTTATAATGAATACTTATAATGAATACTTATAATGAATAATTATAATGAATAATTATAATGAATAGTTATAATGAATAATTATATAACTAACTAACAAATTAATTATTATAAAATAATTTTTCATAATTACTAATTAATAATTATAATGAATAATTATATTTCTAATTAACTAATTAACTATTGTATAATTAATAATTATATTACCAATTAACTAATTAATTATTATATAATAATTTTTAATAAATACTAATTAATAATTATAATGAATAATTATAATTTATAATTATATTATTAATTAACTAATTATAAAAAGGGCATCGGCTCTATATTTCTCAAAAAATTAATTAATGAACTATTATATATTTAATAATTATATTCCTTATTAACTAATTAGGTATTATATAATTAATGATTAAAA
Organism: Viscum album; assembly: GCA_963277665.1. NCBI lineage: Eukaryota > Viridiplantae > Streptophyta > Magnoliopsida > Santalales > Viscaceae > Viscum > Viscum album. The sequence continues at coordinate 1,542,253,908 of OY728155.1, read as the reverse complement.
ATTAATAATTAACTAATTAAAATATATATAATTAATAATTATATTACTAATTAACTAATTCATTATTATATAATTAATAATTATATTACTAAGTTACTAATTAATTATTAAAAAATTAATAATTATATTACTAATTAACTAATTATATTATTAATCGACTAATTATGTTACTAATTAACTAATTAATTATTATATAATTAATCATTAATAATTACTATTTAAGTACCTAATTTTTATACAATTAATAGTTATATAATTAACAATTATATTAGTAATTAATAATTAACAATAAATAATTATAATGAATAATTATAATGAATAATTATAATGAATAGTTAAAATGAATAATTATAAAGCATAATTATATTACTAATTAACTAATTAATTATTATATAATAATTTTTAATAATTACTGATTAATAATTATAAAGAATAATTATATTACTAATTAACTAATAAAATATTATATAATTACTAATTGCATTACCAATTAACTAATTAATTATTATATAATAATTTTTAATAAATAGTAATTAATAATTATAATTTATAATTATAATTTATAATTATATTACTAATTAACTAATTATAAAAAGGGCATTGGCTCTATATTTCTCAAAACATTAACAAATTAACAATTATATAATTAATAATTATATTACCAATTAACTAATTAGTTACTATATAATTAATGATTAATAGTTACTAATTAACAAATTATAAATTATATAATTAATAATTATATTACTATTTAACTAATTAATTATTATATAATTAATAATTATATTACTAAGTAACTAATTAATTATTAAATAATTAATAATTATATTACTAAATAACTAATTAATTATTATATAATTAATTATTTATAATTACTAATTAAATAACTAATTATTATAAAATTAATATTTATGTAATTAATAATTATATTATTAATTAAATAATTAATCATTAATCATTAATCATTAATCATTATAATAAGTAATTATAATGAATAATTATAATTAGTAATTATAATGAATAATTATAATTAGTAATTATAATGAATAATTATAATTAATAATTATAATGAATAATTATAATTTTATAATTATATTACTAATTAACTAATTAACTACTATATAATTAATAATTATATTACCAATTAACTAATTAATTATTTTATAATAATTTTTAATAATTACTAATTATTAATTATAATTAATTAATATAAATTATAATTATATTACTAATTTACTAATTAACTATTATATACTGAAGAATTATATTACTAATTAGTTGGTTAATTATTATATAATTAATTATTAATAATTTCTAATTAACTAATTAATTATTATATAATTAATTATTAATAATATTAATTTAATAATTAAATAATTTATTATATATTTAATCCATGTTTTAACTTTAAATTATATCGTTCTTATAGTTTTTATTTTACAGGCTTTCAAAGGCACATACTTGAAACATTTTTATGTTTCAAGTAGGTGGTTTTGAAAGCATATAAATTATTTTTCATGAACATTTTTTATGAAATTATTTTAATTTTCAACTATTTTATATATGTTTAATCCTTGTTTTAAGTTTCATTTATATCGGTCTAATAGTTTACATTTTATAGGCTTTCAAAGTCACGTGCTTGAAACATTTTTAAGTTTGATGTAGGTGTCTTTGAAAAGTTATAAATTATTTTCTGTCAACATTTTTTGCGAAATTATTTTTATTTTCAACTATTTGTTATATTTTTAATCCATTTATTATGTTTCATTTATATTGGTCTTGTAGTTTATATTTTATAGTCTTTCAAAGTCACGTACTTGAACCATTTTTAAGTGTCAAGTAGGTGGTTTTGAAAGCTTATAAATCATTTTTTATCATCATTTTTTAAGAAATTATTTTTGTTTTCATCTATTTTTTATATGTTTAATCCATTTTTTAAGTTTTATTTATATTGGTCTTATAGTTTATATTTTATAGTCTTTCAAAGTCACGTACTTGAAACAGAATCCCACATCGGAAATGCAGAATGTTCTGTGCAGGAAAGGGAGAACCAGAATCCCACATCAGAAATGAAAAATGATTTCTAGGGTAAGCTCTCATATAAAAGGGATCCTTGGGTGAGAGTTTCTGTCAGAATCCTGACTGCTATAATGATAGTACTGCTGGATTTTAAATAGTGGATAAATTATGCTGGAAATATTATTTTTACTTTTTGTTTTGTTTTGTTTATATATATATATATAACAAAAAAATAATAAAATTTTTAAAAAAATATTTTTTTTCTTTGTTTTAGGTGAAAGGCGGCATCACAGATGCCGCCTTTGTAGCGTCTTTTTAAAAAAAACTTTTAACCCAGCATGTTTTTAAAAAAAATTATCTTATAAAAAAAATCCGAGAATATTTTGTGGGAATGTCGAAACCCAAAACCAAGAAAATAATTCACCCTTTGTGCCACTCAGTAACCGAAGTTAAGCCACACCAGAAATGGTGAAGCCAAAAACCATGCCAAATTCGTCGCCCGTCGACACTCAGCCGAGATCCAATGCCAATATGTGACAGGACTTGAAGCCTGAAGCCTCACCAGAGACAATGTTGAGCCGATATGCCAAGACTGACGAAACCAGAGCCTCTCATGATCCTTCATCGATCCGATGCACCAGAACTGATGAAGTTGGAGCCTAATCTGATCCTTCACCGAGCCGATGCACCAGTACTAATGAACCTGGAAGCCTCTCCTCAGCCTCACCAAGCCACGTTGACGCCGATTCGAAGGACGCTGATGCCAATCCGCACTTTGCCACACTAGAGGAGGGGAGGGGATGACTCTAGAAGAAAAACTCTAGCCTCATGAGAAGGAGAAATCATCTCCACTTTGAGGCCTTTTCTAAGGAATTATCCTCAATTTTGTATACTACATTTAATGATAATGATGATTATTTATTTATAAAAAAATACATTTATATATTATGTATATATATATAATATACACACACATATTAATACAAACTAGTATACATTTATGTTTCTTATATACACTTACAAATTTTTACAAAATATATATATTTTTACATATATTAGAATATGTATATTTTTTTTGACACACGCATGTTTATATACAAACATTACTTGTATAGGTATATATATACATATTAATTCATTTTTATAAGGAAAATAAAATAGATAATATTTTATTTTAAATAAAATGAATAATAATTATTTATTAACATTTGGTTTATACATTTAAAAATAAATTTTTATGTAAATATGTTTATATATATTTATATAATTGATTTATTATAAGTAAATAAAGAAAATATGGATATATTTAATTATAAATAAAACTACATTATGAAAAATGAATAAAAAAACTTAAAAATTTAATATCAATATGAATGTAATCCCTAAGAATAAATTATGTTTCCACCGAAAAAAATACAATAAGACCCCCTTAAATAAGGCTGAAATTCCATCGAATGTTAAATAAATGGGATACAGTAACTAAAAACTCATTTTTGGAGGCCCTAAGAGCCTTCTTTTGCCTTAAAAGAAAATTTATCACATTTCCCTCGGTCACAAAGATGTATATATCTTCACAGACTTCGATTTTATTTGTGTTATATACCAAATGGACACCCAGATCAAAATTTATGGTCATTGGAAGTTCAAGTCATGTTTTCAACTTATCTTAGATCATTAATTAATTCATTTAATTTTTATTTCATCCAATTATTATTAAATTAACATTAATTGATAATAATTAAAAAAAATTATTAATTATTAATATTTTTTAATTATTTTTTAAGTCATTTTAACTAAATATCTTATATATTAAATGTAAATGAGTATTTAGCCATATCTAAAACATATTTAAAAATATAAGTTATATTTATATCAATATAAATGTATTTATATATTGATGTATTATTTTTAATGAAATATAATTTTTTTATGAAACATATCCATTATCAGTGCTAGAAAAAATACTGATAAAGGGGAGTGTTTATCAGTCCTAGTAAAGAATCACTAGTAAAGGGGGGCCTTTATTAGCGCTTTATTACTAGAATTGATAAAGGGTATCCTTTATCAGTTCTTTTTTATTATCACTGATAAAGTTCCTCCCTTTATTAGTGTTATTTTAGTAGTATTGATAAAGGTACCCCCTTTATCAACACTTTTTTCTAGCACTAGATACACACAAATTTTTATTAATTTTGGGTTTGAGGTTTTTAATGTATTATACTACATTGAATAAGTTTTATGAGATCCTTAGAATCTATAGCATCCCAAGAATAACATGCATTGATATTACATCTTTTCAATTAATATTCAATATTTCTTCCAAATAAACATTCCTGGGAACCCTAAATGTTTAGTGCACTTGGGGAATAAATACATAAAAATATTATTTAAGAAAAATCAATGGCATCTATAACATATTTATTTATATAATGTGCCCTTCTAAACTCATCATACTTGGTAACCTTCTTTATAACCTATGGAAAAATTAAATATAAAAAGGGGTGAGCTTAGATTTTCAGTAAGGGTAAACATGGGAGATATCAATTGATGATCATATGTAATAATTTCAGGATATTAAGGGTATGATAATATGTGATTATAAATTATAAATAATACCTAAAAATTCATAGATCATAATCAATAGTTGTTTCATAAAACATTATAATGTAACAAGATTGGGGAATCATTAAAAATAAATCATGATCCATGAGTTCAAATCATAAGCATATCAACATGTCATAAGAGTTTGGCACCATCATAGGCATAGAAACCATATCATATGTCAAGATTAATTACCAATACCATCATATCATAGTGTATTATACATCACCACATGTTTCCCATATCATAGTGGATCAGGCATCCCCACTTATTTTCCATATCATAGTGGATCAGGCATCCCTACCTATTTTTCAAAGTGAATCAAGCACACTAACTCATTTACCATAATTATCTCATGAGATATAAGGATTTACACAATTAATTTGAGTTCAATAACGGACACAACCATCCCATGAAGAAATCCATATATATTTTTTCCACAATATCATAAACCATTCATCATTTCAAAATACAATAACCCATGGAAAAGTAATTGGTTTCATAAATATATTATCATAACTTAATTAAATCATGGGAAATAAATGGGGTTTATAGAATCATCATTATCATAATTCATACAGAAAAGTGGATGGTTTCATAATATCATTACCCTAGTGAAACAAAAAAAATCCTAAAAGGGAGTTAACAAAGATGAAAAATACATTTGAAATACAATTTGAACCATTTTTAAAAACAGGAGAAAAATATACTTTTCTTTTGAAATATTTAAACTAAAAATTGCTATAATACCAATAAAATAATTTTATTTTAAAATAACCATGGAAACATGTAAATAAATATTAAAATAAAATAATGGTTATAATTCCAGGAAATCTATTCATGTCATATATGTAAAAAGAAACATTTCTTTCACACCTTTATAAAAAGAAAAATTGGCTTGTTTAGAAAAATATTTATTTAAAAATATTACTTTTAAAACCTTTTTAAATAGAGTAAAATGAAGTTACAAATTTAACTTTAAAAAAATATAAATTATAGGTAATAACTTTTATAAAACAATTTTGAAGAGTATGGACATAGAAGAAAAGTTTTTCGACTAAAGAGGAAATACGGTTGAATTTTCTTTAAAAACAATTTCTTGAACATTTTTCATAAAAAAGACAGGAAATTTTACTAATACATAAAAATTATATGAATAAATATAGGAGAATAAAATATATTGGGTTTAAATTATAATATCCATAAAATTTACCTTAGTGGAAATTTAGTGTAGACTATCCTGAAAGCAAAGGTGATTGTAAGAAAAACCACTTTCCTTAAGTCTTGTCTTGATTCATTCATATTAGAACCTCCTATATATTAAATATAGATTTATTATAAATCTATAACATAGCCATAATAATATATATCATATCATATTTGATTTACTTATAATATTATATCATCTATTTATTAACATTTCTATATTAAAATCAATGATATGGGTGATAACTACTTCGTTTTTCATGGATGTTTTGATTTAGCAGTCCCAATCCATGTACTTTGATCATAGTTATATCATATCCATAATTTTAATAATTTCCGGATTATAATATATAATCATTATATATACTTTTTAACTATTCATATAAATCAGTGGTGAAAATTGCTTTGCATCACTTCATGGAGACGACAATTTGTACATAGTCATGAGTTATGTTTCCACTTTTCAACGGATGGAGCAAAAGAAAAGTAAATAATAATTAAGATTTACTGAAATATATTAATATAAAATATATCATATAAATTTAGTAAATAAATCATTATAACCATGAATGTGAAGCGGTGATGAAAAATGAAATGCATCGCTTCATGGAGGTGGTAATACACAAGTATGCACGAGTGATGCTCTATTTTCTCATAAGTTGAAAATGTGGTTGACAATGGTTATTAAATAATAATAATTTAAGAAAATTATATTTAATATAATTAATTCATTATTTTATAAATCATACCATATATTTAAATGTGGTAGAAGAAGAGATAAAATTGAAAGTACTCAGTTAAGATTTATACCTCTTCATTTAGAAACATCCTTTGTCCTACACCTTAATCCCTAAAATGATGGTATTTTAGAAAAAACATAAGATCTACTCATTGGTTATGAAATATAGGATGGTATTAGGGTATGTATTGGCCAAGATATAGTTCTCAAACATTGTAAATAGGAGACGAGAGTATGTGACCTTCTCTAAGTGAGAGGAGCGACACCGTTATAATTACTTAAAGTATTAAACTAATATAAATAATTCTTAAGGTTCAAGAGGATCCAAATTGATATATTTATAATATAATATGAGTATAATTTCAAACCCTCTCATGCAATAATATTTATAAAATTTTGGGTATTTTTTTAACCCTTATCCCTTAGTTTTAATCTTCATTAACTCTTTTGACAATTACCCTGATATCAAAGTTTTTTACTCCTTAGGGGTCAAGAAATTTACAATAAAAAAAAGAAAAGTGACCCATAAGTGGAAAATGGTTTATATTATTTACCATATACCATTCACATGGCTGAATAAATTATTTTCTTAAATTATAATTCATTTTATAAAATATTATTTAACATAAGATACCATTAAAGTAATTTTAGGGACTATTCACATAGTTTGAATTTAAAGACGAAAAGGTTCAAATGAAATTAGAATAAAAAATTTAATATATAAATATTATAATATATTTATCTAAAAAATCATGTAGTGAAATAATTCATCTAATTTTTATTACTTTTGATATTTTTAAAATCATTTATTTTATTTTTCTATTACTTGAATAAATATTATGTCAACATTGCATAAGAATTTAAAGTAATTACTCCATCAATAAAAATTAAAAATAAATTACCATGATAAAAAAATTAATTCATTTTTCAAATAAAAATTTAAAATCGAACATAACCACTTTTTATCCATATGAAAAAATATTATACATATTAAAAGAAAGAGAGTGACATTTTATATTTATTCTTTAATTAAAATAATATTAAGGTCATTACCAAATAAAAATGGCACAAAGTTTCCATATATTATAATATTGGATTATGATGGATGAACTAAACTTATCCAATATAAATAAGGTAGGTTTTAGATATATTTTTAAAGCCTTATCACATTATTTTTAACCTTAATCGCATGATTTAAAGGTGAAAAATATTTACCATGGTTACTATTCATAATGAACAAAAATAAAATGGGACTATTTACCAAATTTTAACCTCATGACTCTAGATATGGAATCCATTTTTAAATATTAAATTTCTTGAATTTTAATAAATCCATTTTAAAATAATCACACAAAATGCAACAAAAACAATTTTTAGAAAAATATGTTTTTATGAATAAAACTATATTTATTCATATCCCACGCTAGTAAAAACCATTAGATTAATATTAAAAAAAATTAAATGAATGTATAATCTATAAATTTCATTAAAATCATTCATTAATAGTGATTAATTTAATTTATTAAGATAAAAACACGTTGCGCATATAAAATTAGTTTTTCAAAAAAAATATTTCATTTTTTAATTTCAAATGATTTTCAAACTTTATAACCAATGAATTTAGTATATTCATGTGTAAAAATATTTTTTTATAATTTACTTAGTCTTATTTATACCCTCAAATCCAATATCTTGGCGATAACTGACATATTAAATAATAATTCAATGGTATGTCATTGTTCGTTTAAACTTGGTGTTGTGTGTAACACAAGCTACCAAGAAAATAAAATTTATCTAAAGTGAAATATATCCTAAAGTATTATGGTGTTATATTCTACCCCCTTATTATAATTTATCCCTAAAAATTTCATCACCTAGATATAAACAACTAAGGATACTTCTGCCTCATCCCATCTTCGAGATCCCATGCACCTTCCTCAAATTTATGGTTTCACTACAAAACTTTGACTATGGGAGGGGAATTATTAAATAAAACATTATATATTCAATCTATAATATCCACCAATTATTCCTCATATTGGAGATCATTCTTCAAGGTATGACCTATGAGTTTAGTACATTTGAAGTATCATGTATATACTTCCCCAGGAGAGATACATGGAACACATTATGAACCTCAGAGATATTGGGTGGATGTGTCAGGTGATAAGAAACTATCATAATATGATCAAAAACAATAGGGGAATAATATATCAAGGTATTATATTTTCCTTATTTATAAATATCATAAAATTATTCTAATGATATGTTTATATGAATATATTTTCACCAACGTCAAACTTTGGATCTCACTTATAATTTTTCACATAACTTGTATGTTAGCTTTGAGCTTCCCAGAAGTGTTTTTCAATAGCTCTTACCTTATCTTCCATTTCCTTAGTTGTCTTAGGTCCCAATAGATTTCTTTCACCAACTTTATCCCATCATGTTGGAGTTATGTGCTTTCTACTATAGGGGGATTCATAAGGAACCAATTATATGCTTGATTGAATGCTATTTTTGTAAGAACATTATACCAAAGGAATGTATTGATACAAAACAAATTTTAAATACATAGAGAAAGATCTCAACATTTATTCTTCATTTTTAATGGTCCAATCAAAATTATCATCCATATAATGATGATATGAAGTACTAAAACTCAACTCTATATCTAGATCCCACTGAATACTTCTCCAGAACTTCAATGTAAACCTAGGATTATGATTAAATACAATATACCATGGCACTTCATGTAATATTACCAATTACTTAATATATATCCTATCAATATGATCAAGAGAGGAATCTTCTCAAATTTTAATAAAATATGTGATTTCATAAGGATATCAACTATAACACAAATAGCATTGTTCCTTTTAGATGTTTTGTAGAATCTGATGATGAAATACCTGGTAAAGTTTTCCTATATCCATTCTAGTATGGGTATTGGTTATAAAAATCCCTTGTAATTTTGTCTCTCAGTCTAAACTTTATGAAATACCAAGTACCGACATACATAATTGAAAATATCTCTTTTTATGTTATCACACCAGAAATACTCTTTTATATCTCTTTACATCTTTGTAATTCTAGGATGAATAGATAATGATGAACTATGAGATTTATCCAATAACTCCTTCTTCAAGTTTGTTATTTAAAGGGCACATAATTGGTTCCTAAAACTTATTATTTCATCACAAATCATGTTTAAACTCAAGAACATTTATCACCTTCTTCTACAGCTCCATAACCTCAAACACCTCTTTAATCCTTATATGTATGGATAGTTGAACATCTATCTAAGAAAGATAGGTATTGTCCCCTTTCCTCAATATTTCAAGTTCCATATTCTAAAAATTCATAAGTTTTGGATCTATTTTAGTCCTCATCATGTAAAAACTATCATGGTCCTTCTGACTTAGAGCATCATCCACCTTGTTTTCCTTCTTAGGGTGGAAATGTATTGAGTAGTCATAATATTTAATCAACTCCAACCTTCTTATATAGTTCATATTAAACTCCTTTTATGTGAATATATAATACAAGATTCTATGAACCATATATATTTCATACCTTTCACCATAAATATAATGGATCTATATTTGTAGTGAAAAAATTACTACTACCAACTCCAAATCGTGAGTTGGGTATTTTTTTCTCATGAATTTTCAATTATCATGAGGATTAAGCTATCACCATATCATTATGCATGATTAAATATCCCAGTACCTTCTTTGATTAAACAATAGATATTATAAACCCTTCTCCACTACATGGTATTGTAAGCACGGGTGTACTGGTCAACCTTCTTTTTAGCTCGTTGAAATGTCCATTACATTAATTATTCCAAAGGAACTTGGATCTATTATAAGTCTACTTAGTTACTTGATTATATATCCATGATGAATATCTCAAAAAGATTCACTAATATCCTTCCAACCCAATAAATCAACAAATATTAATTACCATGGTTGTTCTAGTCTATTATTCAATAACTTTATTCTTTGAAGGATCCACTAGTATACCCTCCCTTGAGATTATATAACCTAATTATGTGATGTTGTGTTGCCAAAATTCACACTTGGTATAGATTTTCCTTCATAAGGGTCTTTAGCATAGTCCTTAAATGCTCTTCATTATCTTACTTACTCTTAAAATATATAATAATATAATTTATAAATACTACCACAAACTTATCAAGGTAATCTCTAAAGACTCTATTAATTAAATTCATAAATATATCAAGATCTTTGGTATGTCCAAATGGAATTACTATAAATTCAAAATGATCATACCTCGTATGAAAGGTTGTATTGGGTATATCATCCTTGTTAACCCTCAATTTATGATATCCGTAATGAAGATAAATATTATAAAAATACTGAACTCTATACAGTTGATCACAAAAGTCATTAATATGGTTTAAAGAATACTTGTTCTTGACAATGACCTGTTAATTTATCGATAATCAATTCAAAGACAAATTGACCAATATTTATTCTTAAAAAAAGAATAGGTTTATCCCATGGTGATATAATCAAGCATATAAATATGGTATCAATATTCTCTTAGATTTTCCTCTTTAATTATTATAACTCAATTGGGCCCATTCTATAAGGATTTTTCGAAATAGGTGTAGCACCAGGTATGAGTTCTATTAAAAACTCAACTTTCTTTTTTAGAGGAATACGAGGAAACTATTTTGGAAATACATAAAAAAACTCTCATAAAATAAGTTTATCCTCAATGTTGAGTTTCTCCCCAACTATCTAATATAGATACACTTCATGGATAGAAATTAAGACTCGTAATATAGAATTAATTTCCATTAGAGGTTTATATTCATCCTCGTATAGATAAACAATATCAGGTTCATTTAGAATATGAAATATGAATCCATTTCCTCAAAAATTGATAATATATATATATAAATAAATCTAATCCATGTCTATATTCACACAAAATTAAATTAGATATATAATAACAATATTTTTAGGAATCACATTCTAAGAAAATTCAATTGGAGAGAAACTACATAAATGGGATGTGACCATAATACCATTTTGATTCTTCATAGATAAGTCAAAATATAATCATTTAAGTGGTAATGGAAAACCCTTAGAAAATTAATTCAATATAAAAGAGTGGTTAGAACCTAAATCAAATAATAAATTCAATATTCTAGAGTGAATGATAAGTGTACCTTTCACCACATCATTCTATTAACCCACTTTAGTAGTCGTGATCATATGGTATTTCCAATTTTCTTTGGGTTTAAGAGTTTTTTATGTTGATCATCATCATAAACCTTAATATTCAAGCACTAGTTGGTATAATTCTTATAATCCTTTCATTTTAAGTGTTAGAGTGTGGGTTGTGCATTCATTGGAATATTTCTATCTTCCATTGTAACAATCAACCTCTTTATTTCCATTCGATATTCATGGTCTTTATAACCTGTAATTACACATTTAAATCACCTCCCAGTTCCATTTAATCAATTCCCTTGATATTTATTCCCATAATTATAGCATTTATCTGAATGTAATTTCTTTTCTCTATGGGATTTATTAATTTTTTCATGAGACACCATATTCCTTTTATTATAAAAACCATCGAAATGATGATATTTATACCTTAAGAGCACATCAAATTATTTCTTCATAGATACTAAAGTCTCTTATAGATAATTAATTTTGTTGAATTGGTTTTAATACACCAAATAATTGATCAATTTTTATTTCAAGGATGATGGTAAAACAAGAAGAATACCTTGAAAATATTGTAAAACTTTTCTCATAGATACCAACGGTTTCATCACTCTTCTTCTTAATCTCAAGGAATTTATCCATTTTTATACATAGAATATGAGATAAGTACTTATTAAAAAATATCCTATTAAACTCATCCCATTCCATGGATTAAATTTCATCCTCATACCTCATATTCTTAATAATATTCCACCATTGATCAACTTCTCCTTTAAAACAATAAAGGAAATGACAACTTTTTTACGTTATAATCACTAGAGAATGGAAAATATTTTCTCAGTGGTATTGATCCATCGCTCAGCCACTAGTTGATCAAAAGACCAATTAAAATAAGGTTTATGTTTCCAAATAAAATATTCAATACTATGTTGTTCCCATTTTATTGTTTGGAATATCAGTATGATTCATGTCCTGAGAAAGTTGTGTGGGCATAGCAATAAGATTATCCATTCTATATCCCATAGAATTTTGTTTCACTAGAGGAAAATCATTACATTATTGATCACATTATTTATTAGAATGATTCCTTATATTTATATCCATTTACTAAAACCAAGAAGCATAGTGTAACGATCAAGTTACAATAATCAGAGTGAGAAATCATATAATCCTAAAAATCATTCCTATTATTTTATAAATAATGGAACCTTTTTATCAACCTTTTACACTTAAAATTTATCTTATATCACTTGTAACTTTAACATAGGTTTTCATGGGTTTTATCCTTATATTACTAAAAATATAATCTCCAAACATAATAAAACCCTAATTTGATACCAACTATAGCGACCCAAGGATAACATAAATAGATATTATATCTTTTCAATGAATATTCAATATATCTCCCAAATAAAAATGCTTGATACCTGTAAAGGTTTAGTTTACTTGGATACTAGATACATAAAAATATTATTTAAGTACAATATTTATCAAATATAACAACTTTATTTACATAAGGTTCCCATATAGTGTCGTCATACTTAGTACCCTTCTTCATAATCTAGAGAAAATTAAAAATAAGATAGAGTGATCTTAGAAGCTCAGTAAGGGTAAACATAGTAGATATCAATCAATGATCATATATAAGCATGTCATGAGAATAAGGGTATGATAAAATGTGATTATAAATAGAAAATCATACCAAAAAATTCATAGATCATAATCATGATTCATGGAATAAAACATTAGTATGTCAAAATATTGGGGAATCATCCAAAATCAAAAATGATCCATGAGTCCAAATCATAAGCATATTAACATGCCATAAGAGTTTGGCACCATTATAGGTAAATAAATAATATCATATGTCAAGGTTAACTACCAAGAACACTATATCATAGAGGATTAGGAATCTCCATATGTTTCCCATGTCATAATAGATCGTGTATCACTATATGTTTCCCATTTCATGATGGATCATACATCCCTACTTGTTTTCCATAGTGAATCGATCACATAAACTCATTTACAATAATCATATCATGAGATATAAGGGTTTATACAATGTATTAGATAGATATAACAGAACCACCCATCACATGATGAAAACCATACATATGTGTGCTATAACATCATAAACCATTCATCATTTCAACATATCATAACTCGTGGAAAATAAATGAGTTTCATAAAGATCTTTTCATTACTTAATTAACAATTGTGAATGAAATGGGTTTCATATTATCATCATTATAATAATCCATCTAAATTTTTTGATGGAATCATAAAATCATATCCCTAGTCAAACATAAAAATATTTAAATTATGTTTACATGGAAAAAAAATGACATTAAAGGAACATTAGAACCATTATTTTAAAACATGAGAAAAGTATAATTTTTTATAACATTTCAACTAAAAATTCCCAGAATATTAAGAAAATAATTTTCTTTGAAAATAACCATTGAAACTAATAAAGGACACTTTAAATAAAATAATGTTCATAACAAAGTCGACATTTGTTCATTCTATATAAGTTAAAAGAAAACATTCCTTTCATACCTTTGTAAAAAGTATAAAATAACTTGTTGAGAAAATAGTTTATTCAAAATGATTTCTTTTTAAATTTTGGTAAATAATGTAAAAGGTAGTGGAAATGAACATTTAAAAACATTTCAATTCTAGGTAATAACTTTCATAAAATAATTTTTAAGAGTATAGATATGGAAGGAAAGTTCATCGACGAAAGTAGAAATAAGATCGACATTTAAAAAAACATTTTATTGATCATTTTTAATACCAAAGAGATAAAATGGTAATAATACATAAAAATTATTGGAATAAAAAAAGTATAATCAAATATATATGTTTTAAAGGATAAGATCTATAAAATTCCCCTCAATGTAAATTTAGAATAGACAATCCTGAAAAGAAAGATGATTGTAACATAAACTTATTATCTCAAGTCTCATCTTACTACATTCATGCTTGAACCTCATGTATAATAAATATATTTATTTTAAATATATTAAATAATCATACTCATATATATAATATCATATATTATTTACTTATAAAATCATAACATCCGTTTATTATAATTTCTTTATTAAAATCATTATTCCAGGTGATAACTACCTTGATTTTCATTTATGTTTCGGTTCCGAAGTCCTAATACTTGTAATTTGATCATGGTTCCATCATATCTATAATTTTAATCATTTAATGATTATCATGTCTAATAATTATATACACTTTTATAACCATTCATAGAAATCAGTGATGAAAAATAAATTACATCACTTTTTTGGAGATGGTGGTCCATACATACGCATGAGTGATGTTTCCACATCTTAATGAATGAAAAAAAAGAACAGTAAATAATAAATAAACTTTAAAAAAATATAGTAATAACAAAAATATCATATAAATTCACTAAATCTATCATTATAATCATCAATGTGATGTAGTGATGAAAAACAAAATGCATCGCTTTGTAAAGGTGGTAATCTACACGTACACACTAGTTGTGTTTTCTTTTCCCATAGAATGAAAAGGAGGTTGATAATGGTTGTTACGCCATAATGATAAAAATTAAGTATATTAAATATACATAAATAAATATTTTAGAAATGATACCATAGATTTATATGCGATATAAGTATAAATAAAATTGAAAGTACTTGGTTAAGAGTTATACATATTCATTGAGATACCTACTTTGGCTTACACATTAATCTTTAAAATGATGGTATTTTGTAATAAAAAAATCTTAGGGAAGTTTTTAAATAAGAAAATATGGTATTAATGTAGGTATCAGTCAATCTATAGTGATAAAACTTTATGAATAAGGTAGGAGAGGATGTTCCCTTTTATAAGTGATGAGAGGGTAACCCTTAGAATTACAAAAAAAGTATTAAATTAAGATAAATAATTTTCTAGTTCAAGTGGAACGAAATTGATATATTTAAAATAGAGGATAAGGATAAGTAAAAAAATATCATCCAATAATATTTATAAAATTTAAGGTTATTTTTTAATCCTTATCTCTTAATTTTTATCCACAGTTAACCCTTTTTAAAATTTCCATGATAACAATGTTTTTTACTCTTTATGGGTAAAGAATGTTTCTATAAAAAAAACGATCCATAAGTAGAATGTTTTTGATATTGTAGACCAAATATGATTCATTTGGAAAAATATAATATATTTCTTAATTTTAATTCATTTAAAAAAATATTATTTAACATAAGATACCATTAAAGTCATTTTCAATACTATTCACATATTTTGACTTTAAATACAACAATATTGAAATTTAATTCAAATAAAAAGTTTTAAAACATCACTATTCTTTTATAATTATCTGAAAAATTATTTAAACCAGATAATTTATCCAAATTATATTACTTTTAATATTTTTTAAAAAAATTATTTTTTTTATTACTTGAACAAGTATTAAGTCGGTGTTGCATAAGCATTTAAAATAATTATTCCATTAATATAAATTAATAAAAGGTAACCTGATAAAAATATTTAAATCATATTTCAAATAACCATTTAGAACTAAATATAACCATTTTTTATACTTATGAAAAAATATTAGAGATATTAAATCAAAGAGAGTAATGTTTTGTATTTATTTTTAATTAAAATAATATTAAAGTAAATATAAAAAATGTCACAAAGTTGACATATATTTGAATATTTTATGATTATGGTAGAAAAAAACTTATATAATATAAATAAGGTGGGCGTTATATATATTTTTTAAGCTTTATCACAATACTTTTAACCTTAATTTCCCAATATACCATTATATAGGTGAAAAATATTTACAATGGTTATTATTCATAATGATCAAAAATAAAAAGGGACTATTTAAAAAAAATTGAACATCCTAATTCAAAATAAGGAATCCATTTTCATGAAAAATTTCTAGAATTAGTATAAATCGATTTTAAAATAAGCACACAAAATAAAATGAAAACTGTTTTTAGAAAAATGTGTTTTTAATCATAAAATGGATTTATTCTTATCCCATGCCTAGTAAAAACCATTTTATCAATGTTAAAAATTTTGATTAAATATATAATTGATAAAGTTTATTAAAATAATTCATCAATAATGATTAATTTAATTTAATAATATAAAAATATATTGTGCATATAAAAAAATTAGAAAAACATTTCTTTTTTTATTTAAAATGATGTTATCAATTGATAAACATTAAATTCATTTCATACATGTATCAAAAATATTTTTTTTATAATTTTTTATTCACATTCAGACCATCTAATCCAATGTTTAGGTGATAACTATCATGTTAAATAATAATTCAATTGTATATTGTGGTTTATTTAATCCCAGAGTTACATTCAAAGCAGGCTATAAATGAAATCAAATTTATTTAAAGGGAAATATATCATAAATTATTGGTGTGTTATATAAACCCATTAGGTTGTGGCTTAACTGAGATAGAATTTTTCCTCTTGTATGGAGAGTATGAAATCTAATCCCTTGATTGAGATAGATCGATAAAGTGTATGACTATACCTAGATAAGGTTCATGTGATTCATTTATCTATCTAGATAAGGTAAATGTGATATTCTCATATAATTGGGTTTATAACACGTGATGTGTTTATCTATATAGTCATTCTATACGTAAAAAATCAAGAACATGTGAGTGGGATATTTGGGATTGAAATACTCTATTTATAGTGGTCATTTGATGTCTTGGATAAAGTGATTATATGAAAATTCATACTTGTATATGATATAGTTGATGACCATAGGTACCAGGATACATGTGTTTAATGAAGATCATGCCAAGTCCATTTATATATTTCGTAAAACTCGTGATTTTTTAGAGTCTACTCTTTGGATAAATTTATAAATCTATGAATTCATATTTTTTTTCAATACTACAATGGTCTATGGGGCTATACTTTATTGTTGACTGGATAGTAATTGAGTTTCAAAAAAACATAGAGATTTTCTCTAAAAGTTTTTTAGAGTTTATCCAAAATTATTTTTGAATGGGTATTCTTAATGTGTTGCATATGATATTATACATGGTTAATTTTATAATAGATTTCCAAAATTATTTTAGAAGATATCAATAATGGGTTTTAGATATGATGTCATAAGTTATTATATATGATATGATATAATAAAAAATGGCACAAAGTCTATTAGGATTTAGTGTAAGTGGGATATTAATGGATATATTCCCAAAACCCTGAAATAAATATGATGAACTTTTTCTATTAAAGGATTTTTAAGGATTCAATAACACTTTTTAACATAGTATAAGACATTATAAACCTCAATCCCATGATCATCTATGCTATAAGAAAATGAAATCATGTATAAACTAAAATCAAGAACATGAAAGTGTATTTTACACTAATGTTAGTTGAGGTAGTGATATTTAGTTATAGTGGTTGATGAATATCCCTTAGGAGAAACAAAAATTATCCTCCCACTATAGTGTATCCACTGGATGATCTGAACAACCCAATAATTTGGGTAGGAACCTCTTTCTTCCATGATATGCTTGTATCTCATACAACAAGGGAAAGAGGAGCTGAAATGGTACAATTTGAATGAGGTATTGGAAGTCTCAAAAAAACATCATCTAATGGTGACTGCCTACTTATATATCCCTCAATGATACTCTCTGAGTAATCATGAATTTACTAATGTGTTTGGAATTTATGAGTAAATGAAATGTTGATTATAACTCATTGTAACTCCACAACCATTAGAACTTCCCTAAATATTTTATCTTATGAAACATAATGACGATATCTCATGTCAATGGGAGATTTAATCATTAATGTTTAACATTCCACTTCCCATATTAATGGTATAATGTGATTAACTAATATCATAACCCTTATTATATTACTATATTGAACTTTATAAAATAGATAAAGTGATGTGATATCTCTATATCACACCATAAAATATCCAAAAAATATGGCATACAATAGGTCTAAGTTATTTATATGTTATACACTATGACCCATAGATTTTTTACATTGTGATATCATCATAAATATATAAAATATGAATAGGCTTTAGGTTATATCTGCATCAATCTCCCACTTTCACTAAAGCTTCATTGACTTTATGCCATTTCACCTTATATTGTATCATATATAATAATTCCTAAAACCATGTCTAAAACTTCTTTTAGATATCTTCTGAAACAATTTTGTAAAGTTGTCACCAAATTCACTATACATCACATCATATACAATAACTTTTGAATATATATGCAAAAATAATTTCAAATAAACTCTAAAAAACTTTTATAGAATCTCTATGAGTTTCACAAAATAAAATCTCTATTAAGTCAACCAAAAATTTTGAATCCATGGGAATTTATATTTTTGGGTTCCAAAATCTCATCAAGGGACTCAAATGGCCAGTTTTGGGAAAACCAATCCCACCAACCACCCTGAAGGACCATCCTAGAGTAGATGGAGGGATCTCATGCAAGTTCTAGCAACTTCGTGAAAAAAAGAAATTCCATATGAGAATAGATTTACATGACAAAGGAAATATATCATTCCGTGGATTCTCTAGTGGCTGAAGAAATGGAAAAGTCCCTTGCATGCAAGAAATTATGGATATGTGCAAACATGAAATTTTTCAAACATCTTCAGGTGCATTGATCCTTTTGTGTACCAAAGGCAATTTCAATCTAGAGGTATTGTGCAACTAAACTATAGAAAAAAAGGAGAAATCTATAGAAAAATATAATTCTACACGTAAGAATTTTTTCTCCAGTAGTCAAGGATTTCAATTATAAATAGAATCTCATAATTTCCCATAGGGAGGATCTCCGAAAGACCAAGCAATGCTCTGTTGCACGTTATCCCCATTTTTCCACGATAGAATACAAATCCATCAATCATGGATCTTTAAAGGCAGTGTATTTGAGCGATAGGCCTCCTGTGGGACCAACATTGACTTGGATTATAATATATTGATCCATGTGCAATTACCAGTAATTATAGTTAGGAGATCATAAAAAACATTCCTATGCACAACCCTTATTTTCAAAAAATCCCAAAAAAACGCACAACTATACCTCTTGATTCTACAAATTTACTTTGTTATAGAGCCCCCTAATTGTACAATTCTTGTGCATAACCCAACCCAATTGTGTGTAATAACTTCTTAGTCCCTTATATGATGTCTCTTATTCCTCTATTATAGGCTTACCTGTTTCTTATAAGAATGGGTATTATAACCCCCTTGTTTCTAAGCATAGGGACTATACTATGGACCTTGTAATTGACCACTCCTATATGGAAGTTACAATGCCATTACCCATCCAAAGTTGCATGACCATGGTCACATAAGCCCATGGGGTGAGAAGTGAGTCCCCCCATGCCCGAGCTACATGATTTAAAACTTCATATATCTATATCATAGTTTTACAATGTCAAACTGCACAAAAAGGTCCTCATCACATGATGTAAGACTATAGTATTACCTTATGTTATCAACACAAGATGCCCCATGTATGATCATCATGGGATGAAACCTTCTCCCCCATTGTGGTATGTTCATTCGTCCTTGGGTAGCTCAATGCATAATCCCCACACAATTCCAACCATGATAAATCCTCTTATGAAGGGAAGCTTCTATGAATAATCCTCACAACATCCCTTGTTGATGCTCCTTTCATGACACAAGTGAACTTAATGCATGAATTTAAACTATATGGATCAGTCCCATCAATTGACCTTAAACTAAAACACTTAACTACATGGGTTTCGATCCCTATCTTCTAAACATAGTGTATAGGATGCCTCCTTGAGGTTCAATCCCATCCAATGGTAAACTCTAGGCGTGACATATTCCCTCCTAGGGAAAAACCTCCTAGATCCACCTCACAGGGAATTAAATCCCCAAAATGGTAAAATATATAGGTGTTCCCTCCTTGGTACACACCTCCTCGATCCACCTCCATGGAGCATTCTGAACAATCTCATATCTTATCCAGATGATGTTAAACTCATGCCCCAATCCTTCTCAACCAAACATCATGATCCATCTCCACAGGATGTAGAATTTGTGACCTAAACTAAAACACCTACCACATGCATAAGTATGGGATGCATGGGGTAAAAATACTTGGAAGACTTATATCCTTGTCATAAATTACCTTGGGATCGACATGAGATGCCTTGAGTTCTATGTCTAAGATACCTCATATGAGATTCCCTTCCATGAGGAATATTCCTAGGTGACCAATGCTTCCAAATTCTAGACATACCAAATGATTACCAACATGACAGCTCTCCGAATAGAGGTCTGATTCCCTATAAAGAAAAAAGGAGTGTAATTAACTATTATCTATAAAGATATGGCATAGGGAATGAGTTCTAAGAAAATGAATTAATCTATGATGGGGACTTTGACTAGGAAATGATATCTAAGGATGAATCCATGGAAGGAGGAAACTAAATCCTATATTTCTATTTAGATCATGGAGTAGACATCACTGATGAAATTGATGAAATTTTCCCACCTTTGGAAACTTAGAATGCAGGGCTACAGATCAGCCAGTGTGGCATAATCACGATGCACAGCCAGGGGCCCTGACAAAAGCGCCAAAAACAGAAATTATGAAGCTAATTTGAAACTATTCTCCTCAACCATGGGGACTAGTAGAGTTCAAGAAAATTAGTAGAATATAATGTCATTGGATTCAAATGTCTGTTTCTAGGTCTCACTAAGGAAAGAAATGGGAGCAACATGGAACTTAACTACTCATTGGGGCA
Source organism: Viscum album (assembly GCA_963277665.1). Classification (NCBI taxonomy): domain Eukaryota; kingdom Viridiplantae; phylum Streptophyta; class Magnoliopsida; order Santalales; family Viscaceae; genus Viscum; species Viscum album. Next base: position 1,542,232,321 of record OY728155.1, on the reverse strand, counting down.
CTTGACATTGGGAATCCTTAGTCTGTGACATCGTCAGTGTGGATCCTTCTCTACTGCAGAATATTTTAAGATGTCAGGGAATTGGGAATAAATTTCCTTATAATAGTATTTATGGATGAATCCCCCTACCTTATATGACCATAGATTTAGGATATCATCAGCCCAGTTCCAATTGGTGCCAGGACAGGAGGAATGTTGATGTGGTAACCCCCCACAACTCTACTTCTACCAAGACATTTTCCACAACATCAACTAATGGATTCCCACACACCATCTCACCATCTAATATTATCTATAAGATTGTGATCGACACCCTCATATGTTGGTAAAAATAATATGGATTCATCCCCATAAGGTACATGGCCCACCAGGACCTAGAGGCATCAGTGCCTCACTAACATCGCCAACCACGCAAGACGAACTACGATAAATCACCCCCTTTTTGATAGAAACCCACTTCGAGAGTCTCTCCCATGAGTGAACCTATAAATTTATCCCTTATTCTAAGTAGGTGGTGAACTTTCACATTGTATTGGCTACAACTACTTCATAGGAGCCTCTAAGGAGGGCTCTCATGAGGCTCTTCCAATTCCAGTAATGACCAGTCCCTCATGAAGAGGTCGAATTTTCCCCTACTGCACCGACCCATATCTAAATCACATATTGTCAATTTCATGGGTAGTCTCGGCATAATTCCTAATAAGGGGAATCCTATATGGCTCTAATATACCCTTCCACCATCGGTGTATCTTGTCATATCCCTATAGAAAATTAATAGGGATCTATCTTCACCTGATTGGGGTCGAGACACCATATGCCTCATAGGTGGGCTGGTATGAACCTTTAAAACATTGGAACCATTGATAGCCATTATTGGACAACCTATAATGAGGGGACTCAGTGAATATTTCCTTCACACACTATCATCAACCAAAGAGAAGTCCCTACCCGTTTTCTTATCAACCATCATGGAGATTTTCCATGTGATGCTATCAGCTAAAACAAAGGTTCTCCCAAATTCATCGACAATTAGAGTGGAGGTCCTCCCCACTTTTTCAACCTGTATAGAGGCCCTACCTATACTCCTTCACCACAACATAGATCTCTTACCCATGTCATCACCAACCAAACTAGAGGTCCACCCCACTCCATCACTATTCAAAGTGAAGGTCCTCCCTGATCCAACAATAGCTAATACAGAGGCCCTCCCCATGTCCCAACCAACCAAAGTGGAGTTCCCCCTACATTACAACCCACCATCATGGAGGTATTCCCCATGCTAAAGAGGTACCCTTCCCTGAAGAATAGTGTTAGGGAATAAATGAAAACACTCATCTAAGGAGAATGAATCCTAGGAAAAACCAAGTCATCGTCGACCTCATTGACCTATCAAACCCTTAGGGGTTAGAAAACTTGATGATGGAACCCTCACCCCAGTTTTAAGAGTTTGGGGTAGGATTCTGATAACTGAAGTTCTCCATTTCATAAGATTATATCTATACAATCTGAAGATCCCACTATAGGTATTTGCTGGTGGAGTTAGTTTTTCCACCCTTCTAGGGTCTCAAATTATAACCATACCTATAAATTCCAGTTTGCATCCTCTATGACACTACCCAATATGTTGGAGATCTATTAGGTTCTAGGATGACTCTTTCACATGGTGAGAACCTTTCTGATCCACAGATGAGCGTTTATGCGCTCGCAAATGAGGCAGTGGTGAATACCATGTCCTACAAGGATATAATGATGTGGTTGGTACCACCCCAAAGAGATGTCCCAATGTGTAGTGAATAGTAGATTCATTCAATATATCCTTTTCTAGCCAACTAGTTGTCAAACCAATCCATATAATTTTCACCCTTTTCTTTCCGCCAACATAGATTGGAGCCTAGGCTGACCAAGAATAGGACCATAAGCAAGAGGTTTGGTAAGAGATTCAAGTTTTCATGCATCGATTAGCAGTGTTATGGTCACCTGCAACTCCAAAAATTAACATCCCAGAGTCCCTCACCAAGGGTCAAGCCATATGCTTACATTAGATCATATAGAAGATGTTTCACCACCTCCATGATCATCAGTTGGCTTATCTAGGAAGATAGAGAAACCTCAATGACAATGATCATCAGCGCTAAAGGGTCGAGTTGGAAACACTCAAGGTATCTTGATGCCTTGATTCATATAGCTACTATTATACCTTCCAACAGATGTTCATCAAGAGTCATGTAGTGCTTCACCAAATTATGGAAGAGGTGTCTCCACATTTTCAAATCAAGGGCTAGGGATAGTATGTTTCTCTCCACTTCATCCCCATCATGTGACAGCTAGACCTACCCAATGATGATGAGGGTTCCCCTATAGGTACTATTATGGTTAACATTGTTATTCCCAACCTTCTAGAGGATTAGGAGAATAGGGACAGTGACACATATATTGATAATGAAAACCCACCTCTAAGGGTAGAACAGTACGTATATCCACTTATAGGTTTCCTCACCCACCAGCAAAGGTAGGCACTCGACCTATGGGTTCCCTCAAATGATGCATCATTACCTACCCATCAAAAAATCGACAAGGGTAAGGAGTATGTTGGGGCCTATGATCCATCTAAGGTTGTGATAAAAATAAAGCCAGGTCTCACTATATTATTCTTACATTAGTAGGTCATAGAGTAGTAAAGGCTCATCACTAATCTCCTTGCTGATCGGCACCAAGATTTTCACACTACACAATGGGATCCCATTTCTCCTTCACTAGGGTAGAAATTACTTCTGGGACAGATTCCCCCAGCCGACCTCTCATGCATCTAGGTAGATTATAGGAAGGATTATATAGAAATAAACTAAGATATGAGTCATCAAACCTGCCCAAGTAGTGTAATTATCCTCCTCGGGATTAAGGTTGTGCCACTCCATAACCCACTTAGCATGCTTACTGAGTTGATGAAACTATAAACACATTGATGGTAAATAATCCTCATCAAGATAGAGAACCTTGAAATTATGACTTGATAGCCTTTCTCACTTCTCACCTTGAGGCCCTAGAGATGTGGAAGATGACAATATCGCCTAACAGAAAGTCATACACAGCATGGGTGGATGACACCTGAGCACCCTCGGAGTTTCGAAACCCTAGATTGTCCCCATTTAACAGAATGGGTGACCAACTACAACATTTTTTCCACTTCATCTCAAGGTATAGACCTATGTTGGGAACCCTAGAATAATATGAGGTCACCAAGATCCAATGCTTTATTCAGACACTAGAGGGACCCGCGTTCATCTAGTATAACTTCTTCCCATAGGGTCCATCACTGTCTAGGAAGACCTTTATAAATATTTCCTCTATCAATTCAGCTCCACCACATGAAAGACTAGTATTTCTGACCTCTTCAAGTTCAAACAAAGGTATGATGAGTGTGTTGCAAAAAAAATTCCTAGTGGAAAGGATTAAGGTACTTTCTTGACATGCCACTAAATCAAGAGAATATATTAATGATATGAATAGGAAATGTAAATATTGGGCTAGTCCCTACTCTCATTTCCTAGAACTTTTAAGGTGGGTTATAGGGGTTTTCTGATGAGGCCCAACATCTAGACTTTTCCCTGGATAAGGCCAGACAGTCTCACCTATTGCCTCTTCCAGATACCATAAGAAGACCTTCCAAAGTAGAGAACACTACCATTGTACAATTAGAGACCCCCAAGAAGGTGTATTTGTGGGATGATTTGCTAGAGTAGCCTCATCGAGTTTAGCCTTACCAAGCACAACCTCTACCAATACAGAACTAGTAGGAAACACCTCAACAAGTGCAGTCTCCCAGATAAGAGAATGTGGATTTATCCCCGTCTCAAGGATAGGCTCCTAGAGTACCCTTCTTATACATATGGAACTAGACCTATTCCTTCAGGGATGCATAGGTTATGTTATACTTCATTTTCACCCTGGAAAAATTTATTTTTAAGCTTCAAGAATGTAAGAAGCCCTTGGAATATGGTCTCACTAACCACCCAAACCATTTACCATACCATAGGATCTAAGGAAATACCATCAAGGAATAATTTGTGTTCAATGATTGTCTCAAAGACCAAGTGTATCATGGCCTGGTAAAAGTTGGTGAAGTTATGGCATAGGTAACACATGTCTCCACCAACCCTGATAGTGAATTTAGGGTTCAATTGAATAGAAAAAGGATTCCAACCATGGGACACAAAAATACAATGACTGGTTGACTCATAGTCTCATTCCTCACACCCATGGTGTTATATGACATTGTTTAGGAAGGCTATAACCTATTATAGTCAACGTACCTCCTCCTACTACTATCTCTGTGTCCACATCATAGCCTTCCAAATCCCATAAGAATAAACAACGTAAGGGAGATAAGATTCCCCTGTCAATTCCAAATCAATCTCACACCATCTGTGATTTCATGCCTCTTAGGTTGGGAATCACCCCCAGGATCTTTCCCATCACTGGATGACCTCACTGACAATGAGAAGGAGCATTCCCCCCATTAACTTCTTTGAGATGGTAGACTAATTCATAGTTCCTAACAGTAAGGAATACTAGGTAAACCCTTTGGATGCCTCCAACCCACACCATCTAAGGAAAGGCCTAGGACATGAGAGCTACCAGAATACTCAGGCCAACACCTCAAAACAAGTCATGCATGCAACTGAGACCAGGTATCAAGTTCTTCATAGAGCATAGCAGGAATATTCCTCCCCACACACTTCATTAGCAATGTTGTCGCTTCCAACCATATTAACTGAATAAGAATCATACATGTGATCACACCATGATCAGCCACTTCTAGTTAGAGATAAGCCTTATAAAACTGATAGTCATTCAGTGGTTTAGATTAGGTCATCCAGTCAGTATTATGACATTTCCAGTACTAGAAAAACCCCAGTATTTCAGATAGCATCAATTATTGAGCCTCCTTCCAAGGAGCACCCCCTTTCTGGTAAATGTTTTAATTTGGCACGAAAGTATGATGTGTTGAATCATCTCAAAAACATACCCACAAGTATATAAATCCTCAAGGACCACTATTTGTTGAAATAAATGTTTGACACCCTCATAGAAACATTGGAAATCCCCCTACAGTTTGAGGATGATGTAGCTACCTTAGAGACCTACTATGAAGAAGAGGTCATGAAAGTCGGATTCCAAGACATGATCTCATTCTATGGTGAAGGAAAGGGTGACCTTATGCAGGGAACATATTCCCATTGTAAATTATAGGAAAGTTCAATGGTGTAGGGATCTACTGTTTCCTGGTGAACATGGGTTCTAAGAATAACCTAATCCTGGCTCGAATGCTCTATAAGCTTGGATTTAATGAAGAAGATACAAATCACTTCAAACTGAAAATCCAGGGTTATGATAGGACCAAGAAGAAACTATGTGGAAAGGTTAGGCTAAATGCCCAATTTTGTGGCTTGATATCAAGTACTGAATTTATGTTAGCCACATAGGATATCGACTACAATGCACTACTGGGTAGGCCCTGGCTTCATCTTGATACGTCAGTCCCCTCCTCATATCACGGGTGCCTCAAGTACTCCCTCTATGGACGATTAGATATACTCTAAGGTGATGTATCCCCCTTTAACTTCTATGAGGCCCATTACAAGGATTCCCACTTTTATAAGATGGAAGGTAAGTAGGTTCATACCAATGGAATTGAGCACATCAATGATCTATCAGCCACTATGACTAATCTATGGGAAGATTTGGATGATTCTTTCATTCTCCTAATTCATCAATTTGATGCCACAACACCATAAATGGGATGATCATTCACTATATCTAATAATAAGGGTTTTAGTTTCTCTTAAAGGAAGGAACATCTCTGGATTAACTCGTACTCTTACATCGGATAAGCTCGGGTGATACCAGAGGCCCCTACTCCTCTAAGGTACTAAGATATTCTCCCCATGGCCACCATTTAATGTCATTCCCATTTGTTCCATAGATTATGGTTGAATTTAAAGTTGAATCTCCACCATTTCTTTTACATCAATAATGGGCCTCATGATCGAAGGACATATGGAATTAGTTTGGCAGATTCTGTCACCGCCGTGTTAGTAGAACAGGAATCCTTTGGTAAAGATTTAGTGTCCTCCCAAGTAGGAAGTAGTGCTTTCTCTGAGTTGGCTAGCCTATAAAATACACCTCCTCCTACTAATTCTATTACCTCAGAAAATTAAGAGGATTTAGAGGACACCCATCCTATATTGGAATAGGGTATCTCCACCAACATCGATGAGTTGATTCAAGTAAACCTGGATACCAAGGAAAATTTGAGGCTGATTTTAATCAGTGGATCAATTTATCCAGAAGGGAAATAGCTTTATGTGGCATTTCTAAAGAAGCACCATGATGTCTTCACTTATACTTATTATAAGATTCTAGGGATGGACCCTCAGGTCATCATCCACCATCTGGGTCTCCTAGTGAATCATCACGGGTTCAAGAAACCTCCCAAAAAATTTACCCTTTCCATGGTTCTATGGTTGAGGTTGAGGTTGATAATCATATCAAACCCAAATTAATTAGGGAAATTTAGTACCCAAAATTGATATCTAACATCACCCATTTGTGAATAAGAATAGTAATTTTAGAGTTTCTATCAACTTCTGGGACCTCAACCACCACTTTCCAAAGGATAATTTTTCCCTTCTAGTAACGGATCTATTGATAGATTCTATAGTTGGGTTCAAGCCCAATCCTTTATGTATGGTTATTCTAGGTATAACCAGATCTAGATAGACCCATAGGAAGAGGACTCTACCACCTTTAAGGCACTACAAGGGACTTCCTTCTATTAGCAGATTCCCTTCAATCTGGAGAATTTAGGAGCCACTTATTAGCAGTTTATCCATCACATATTGAAACCAATTATCAGGAAATTGGTAGAATGATATGTGGATGACTTGGTGGTAAATACCATGAGCATAAAGAGCATTTCAAGGACCCTGATAAAGTTTTCATATTCCTCTACTCCGAGAATTTGATGATGAACCCCTTGAAATGTGCATTCGGGGTTACCTCTAGGAATTTTATTGGCTTTGTAGTTAGATATATAGGCATTGAGATTGACCTAGAGAAGATCATGTCCATCATCCAGATGCCTCCCCTGAGTAACCTCCAAGAGATATGAGGCATCCAAGGACAATTATCCTACATACACTGGTTCATCATGATTCTATATAGAAACTGTATTCCCTTTTCAAGGCTCATGAAGAAAGGAATCATCTACCAGTGGGAAGAGGAGTTTCAGAAATCATTTAAGAAAATCAAGCAGTATCTACTAAAAAATTTGGTTTTGATGCCTCCCATCTTAAGAATGCATCTAATCCTTTATGTGACTACCCTCTAATGGTCCCTTAGTTCCCTTATCTCTTAGAAGAAAGATGATGGCATATAAAATAGTTTATACTATCTCAGTCACATGCTCCTCAACATGGAGACCTGATACTCCCCAATCAAGAAGAGATGCCTCACATTTGTTTTTTGTAGCGAGGAAGTTGTGGAATTATCTACAGTATCACAAGATATAGATGGTGTTTTAAGTAGACCCACTGAATTATATCCTAAATATCCCCATGTTAATAGGATGATTGGAAAGCTGGGCTGTGATCCTTCAGCAGTTTGACATCAAGTTCATTTCGCAAAAAGTTGTCAAGGGTCAGGCATTGATTTACTTCATGTATGTCTATCTAGCCCTTTAGAATCTTCCCTTGGATTTTTATTTCCCCGATGAGGATATCCTCTTAGTGGATCTAGATATTACATGTTGGTAGATTCATTTTAATGGTGTCCCCCATAGGCTGATTGGTAGAAGGCTCATAAATCCCAAGATCAACAAAGTGGACATGGGGGTAATCTTCATCACCTAGAACAAGTCGTCCTATCATACTCATTATTTTTTTCTAAAGGAAGAAAAAAAATGATACAAGGTATCAATATCTCTTCATTGTTCTTGATTTGGCTTTGGATATTGATGTCCCCCGCTTACATGTGAAGGGTGACTTTGAACAGGTCATCAGAAAAATTAATGGTGACTACATCATCAGAAAACATGAGCTTGTGCCTCTACTGGAGTGAACTCTCCACCTAATGTACCATTTATCTTCTCATCTAAAATTGACTCATGTCCCTCGGTCACAAAATGGTTGATTTGACACCTTCTCCAGTCTAGCTGCATCTCTTGTAGAGCCTGACCAGGATGACTAGTTTATTCATGTGGCGTATTGGAGGATCGTGGCTCTCATCATTCTAGATGATGATGAAAACCAATAGGTAAACCATATGGGTGTTGGTTCCTCAATGTCAGGACACTTGGGTTCCCCTATAGTATAGGAATAACTTGATTGGATGACTCCTTTCATTGAGTATCTTCATCGTGGAATCCTTCCACCAAACTGAGCCGAGTGTCAGAGAATCTATCAGCGTGAAGGGCAGTTCACCCTCTAGAGTGTGACTATCCTTGAGAAGACTCTCTATAGAAAATGTTTTGATGGAATTCTCCTCCATTTCATCTAAGGAGATGAGATCCCTTAGGTTATGTAATAATTCCATTCTGGGTCATGTGGTTCCTATTAGGCGGGATTGAATCTCTCCCACCAGATTCAGAGATTGGACTACTTCTGGCCCACCATGTTCCATGACTGCATCAATTATTCCAAGAGGTTTCATGTGTGTCATATATATGCTAAATTTTTTGAATTAATCACTATATATCCTCCACACCACCATGTATTATTGTACCTTTATAGTATGGGGACTCAATGTTGTAGGGATGTAACCACCAGCAACAGCTCTCAAGTACTGTTTTATCCTGACCGCGATAGATTTATTCTCCAAGTTGGAGGATGTGATTCCCCTTAGGTAAGTCAAATCTTGATCCGTGATTGATTTTTTGATCTCCCACATCATCCAAAAATTCATAGTTCCTTATGTCATTCTCACATATAAAGGCACCAAATTTCGAGCGACTGATATGAAAATTTTGTATGCTAAGTATAACATTTGATCAAACCATACTTCCCTCTATCAAGAATAGGAAAATGTGAAGATCTAGGAATTCAAAAAGAATCTCTTTAACATTATACATAATATTGTGGTATAGAATAAGAGGAGTTTTCCAAACAATCTCCCCAACACCCTCTGGGCCTATTGAACAATAACTCAAAATTACACCCATGTGGCCCCATATTCCCAGGTGTCTGGAACAGATTTAGTACTACCTATCGAGGTTTATTTTCAATCATTTAAAATAGTTTTCTATGACTAAAGAACATAAAAAATGGTATAACTATATCTATATTAGTTTTAATCTCTCTATAAGAATAGGATTCGGGCCTAACATAATCTAGAGAGGCACGAGAACATGATATCAATAGTGTTCAACCAGAATGTCCGTCTTCACTCCTTTCTCCAGGGTGACACAGTATTGTCTCTTAGAACACTGATGATACCCAGTAAGATTCCATAAAAGATAGATCACAATTGGGAATAACCATACATCATTCATAAATTCTATTTCAATTGAGTATACTTTTTTGTTACCATAGGTGGAGAGTGTATCACACCTCATACCAATGCTAAGTTTCTCAAGTATTAATTTTCATGAGGAGGTTTAGGCCCAAACTCTATAACTATGAACTAGGATCCTCAGTCTAATCATAATGACTTTAAAATACATGAAAGTGTACTTAGGATCATGTTGTGTGGTATAGGTCCTCCTTTTCCCTCAATTCATGCCAGTCTTGTCATTATACCTCACTACATACATCCATTTAGGATACTTAGCCCTCAATACAAACTCTATTACCTTAAACTAAGAGTCAATGGTCTAATATTTAAGGCTTAAAACTAATATACACCCTATCATCCATGAAATATAACCTTAAACTATTTTCAACAAGTCCAATCATTATGACCATAAAATATTTTTGATCACTTATAGTCTGAGTTGTATGAACTTAAACTACAAAGCCTAGGGTCCATCACACATGATGTTAAATTGTAATTTTACCCTTTATGAAACTAGGATGCCTATTAAATAAGATATTATATTTACCCCATCTAAAATCTAGAATGGATCATATGATAAGTGTGGGATATTTAGAAAACCTCACCCCATGTCCTGAATATGAGATTCCCCAAGGCATTTTTAAGGCACTACAATTCCCTCGTCAGAAAAGATTTTCCCCACAGATGTTGGTCTTCTACCACATATTGTTCTATAACTATAGGTGTCTTGATTACTATCCTCATGGAATACATAGCGACACCAGAGCTTCTCATCTTTTGTCCCAACCACAAAATCACCAACCCTCTGGCCCTTTGGCCCTATTTTTGGTCCAAGCCTTACAACCCTAAATTGGGCATAGTTTGTCTCAATGTATGTATACAGTATGTGAGCATCTTTGTCCCTTATTCACATTGGGTACTTCTTCCATGTCTTATAGATACCCATGATACCAAAATTTACCTTTTTCTAAACAATATGACTATAAATTGTTTTCCATGGTCTAGAATGTATGACCTTAAACTATATACGACTGGATCTAGGATTTTTTCATGTGGTGTTGGGGCTCCCTGGACCTCATTAACATCATGTTTAAACTATTTTATTATATACAAGTATCATTAGGTCACATTCAATATGGTCCAGGGATTATGCACTTAAACTATTTTCAGTTAGTCCAAGATCTATAACCTCAAACTAGGATCCATGGTCAAAGCTATGTGACCTTAAACAAACAACTTCCCTTACATTCCAAGCTCTATGAATCTAAACTAATATCGAACCTAGTTCTAGTTTCATGAATTTAAACTTCCAATCCCAGACTCCTCAACACATGATCTTAAATTGTGATTTTACCCCATATAATACTGGTATACCTCTTAAAGAGAGATGATCTTACCCAGTCCAAAATCAGGATGCCTCGTATGATAAAGTATGGGATTAATTACACATTACCTTATGTCAGAATGAGATTCCTCTTAAAGATATATGATCTTACCCCATAAAAAATTTGGATTCCTCACATGATAAAGTATGGGATGAATTACACATTACTTCATATAAGACTTGGATTCTTCTTAATAAGGGATGATATTACCCCATCTAAACTGGGATTTCTCATACACCAAGTATGAGATAAATCATACATTAACCTGTATGAATTTGAGATGCCTCATATCCAAGTATGAGAAGACTCAATACCCATATTTGAGAGGGTATTCCCCCTACCAGCATTGGTCTCTTACCATGTTGTATTCTAGAACTACCTATGGCTTGATTCCCATTATCATGGGATATGTGATGATGCCCAGATATTTTTTATTGGGTCTAAACCCTATATTAACTCTCCATGGGGACTCTTCCTCCCCAGTTTCATAATAACAACCCAGGGTTACAAGTTTCCTTAGGAATGAATTATATGGAATTTTCCCTCCTAAGAGCTCATTTCACATTTAGTTTTTCACCCCACTGCACTTCATGTATTTTCTTGAGTGTGTGGAGTTTAACCCCCTTGTCCCTCCTTTTGCATTGGATTTTTCACCCCACTGCACTGCATGAATCCATTTGAGATGCTCAACCCCATGTCCCTAACTTTATGGCCTTAAACTGAAATCCATGGTATAAGATTTATGACCATAAACTGAAATCCATGGTCCAATATTTATGACCATAAACTATTTTTCATCTATCCAAGCTTTAGGACCATAAAATAAATCCATGGTCTAATCATCATTACCTTAAACTATGTTTAGGTTGTATTGGGAACAATTTTCCATGTATCAGGGCCTCCTAGGCCTCTCATTAATTTTGTATTATCTTCCTTTGATGTTGTACATGTTCCATAGATATACACCGCCTCATATAGTCCAAGTGGAATGACCTTAAACTTTTTTCAACCATGCCCTTATGTTTAGTATTTTCATGCCAAACTCTATGACCTTAAACTAGGACCTTAAACTAGGAGTCATTCCTAAGTCCATGCATCATGAATTTAAACTAAGTTTCATCCCTCCTAGGAATGTGTTGCATGAATTTTTACCACCTCTACCCTCAATTAATTTTGGTTTTTCCTTCTACCGCACTACACATATCCCTTTTAAAATTCCCACCACAAAAAATTTTGATCTCTTTCACCTTAAACATGGATTAATTGGTCTAGGAATCATGAACTTTAAGTGTGTGTGACTCACCCCATATTCTTCTTGGTGTAGGGTATTATATTCATACCTTTCTTTATAGTCCCCTATAAGGATTACTCCCATTGTGCTACCCTCATGTTTCCTCTACCACTATGGTTGGGCATGTATTCTTCATATCAGTTCATGTGTCTAAGCTGCAAGATATAAAACTACCCAACTTCACATCCCAATCACATGACATTAAAATATTATATATATCATCCTCATCATAAAATGTTAAACTATGTTTCCAACATCCTCACTGTACAATGTTAAACTGTGTGTTTTTCATCCTTAGTTCATGATGTAAAACTGCAAGGCATCTTGGTCCCATGCCTGAGAATCCCTTTCCTTCGATGTTGGAAATATACCACATAATTCATGTTCTTCAACCATTAATTTTCATCTGAGATGAATCTCCCTTGGAAGATTAGTTTGACTTTCATTCAGGTAGATACACCTACCCGATGTTCTTTAATTCATAGTGGGGTAATTTCAGGGGTGTTGGAATCTATTCAAACAATATATATCTTCATTTCCACGCTTTACATGGACCTTATTTGGATCCTCATACTCCTCCTTGTTTTAAGATACCACCTAATAGAAATTGTTTTTGGACAACATGGATCACCTACCATCCTAAGCCAATGCCTCTAAGGACTTTGGATGACATTCTGAATAGGTTATGTGCTTCAAACATGGTCAGCAGTCGACCCTTATTTGTTTGTACCCATTCTCATCAAATCATTATGGGTGATATTTTTTGAACACTGTCATCAGTTGTCCTATATCATGATTCCCCCCTCCCCCCTTGTGTTCCTAATTTTAAACACTATGAATCACACTTTTCATTACCTTATTTTTTGGTAGAATTCAACACCCCTGGTGTTACCCCATTAATGCACTAGAGTGCATTGGAAAAGAAAATTAGTTGTTCGGAGAGTCCCTTTCTCTAGCCATATATCATTTCATCCCAAACTTCCTCGGTGATTAATCAAAAATAACAGACCCTGAGTGTTCGTTGATTATCCAACACTCTCATACAAATGAGTAATGATATAATCATACCTTGTTTCTCACAACAAGCATGAATCACGTGAGCTTAGGGATTGGTCATTGGTTTTTTCACAAATATGATTGAAGTGAAATAATTAAGAGTGATAGATGAAATATTTCCATGCATATAGAAAGGTTTAAATAGAAAACAGTGGTAATAGGAATGGTTCATCCAAATATTGGATCCTCTTTAAGTCCTATCTAGAATCATCCCTACGATTCCACCCTAGAGATTAAATTCTCCAGTTCCAGTAGCCTCTATCGTATGGATTCAAGGACCTATTTTGAACTCTTGATATCTTCTTCCTCTTCATCAATAAATGGATGAATCCCATTATCCATGATCTACACCTAGTCCTTCTCATCTTGAAGCATGGATATATGAGGTATATATTTCTTCATTTGATCCTTAGTCACCTCTATATATGCCCTTAATTGGATAATAACCTCCACTTGATCCTTAAGGAACGAAGAATACATATTTTTTTGCTCCTATAAACCCTTAATTTATTAGTTAGACTATTTTATATTCTAGGTACTATTAGTTTTTTTTCATGTTCTAGGAAATGTCCAAATGGTGGCTTCCCTCACAGAGCCACTCGGTAAGGAAGTCATGGATCAGAGCATGAGTAGCATGATAATCCACCACTCCGGTTCCTAGGTTTCAAAGCTAGTGGATAAGGGATCCCATTTGTCTCACAAAATATGGTTCCTAGTTCTGGTTGATGAAAGGTTGTATGCTCCTATACACCCTGTGTCGGACTATACGGTTCTCCTCAGTGACATTAGAACCAGGATCTTCTAGATCTTCTATTGCCTCAGGATCATACTTGAGGAAATCCACAAGGATGGTAGTAGTAGGTTCCTCTTACAAGATCCAATCAGTCAATTTGGGCTCCAGATCATGAGTTCATTCATCTTTATCTGAGCCTTCTTCAGTGGAATAGACTCTACCAATGTTCCGCCCCACCAGTGGCGTCACCTATGATCATGACAGACTATTCCTCTAAGACCAATTCTAATTCATCTTTAAGGATCAGTTACAGAAGGATTAGTATGTCTATCAGGGAAGGATCCCAAGATACTCTATTTGTATCCTCTTTTTGGGTACGCACCCTTTTGAGTACTATTTGAAATAAGATCATGACAGTCAAATTGATCAGTAAATGATAAGTTGAGTTCATATGAGAACAAAATACTTAAAGAGGATGTGCATCTGAAAATTTTTTATATGAGTCGCATTAGGGATTTCTATAATATTAGACCCCTCTATTCTAGTTAGTACTTTAAAACCCAGTGTTGGCTCCCCTAATGTATTTTGAGAAGGAGCTTCATGAGTATAAACAAACATGTTCATGAAAAAAATATATGAAAGTTTGGAAGGGGTACATGTTAATTGAGATTCAGTCTTACCTTGGGGTAGAGGGATATCGATGATAAGACATCCCAAATGTGATATTTCCTTAGTAGTGGATTCTATAGTTGGAATGGCTGAGCATGATCTCCCATAAATGATAGAGAGGGACTGGGGCTCTGAGGTCTCCACTCTGACCTCATCAACAGGGCCACCAGTTGCTCCCACCTCGGGCATAGGCCTCAGACTATGCCCCCAGTGTCCAATGAAGTACCCTCACCACCCTGTTAGGAACCTCTGAACAATCTCCAATTTTATCTTGTACAAGGAAAGTTTCATTTAGATCACCTAAACAAAAAAATGGGAGGAACTAAAAGAGGGAGGTAAGTTAATGAGTTTACCTTGAAAGGTATGACCATGTCATCATCAGAGGATAAAATTTAACCACGATCCTAGAAAACTTCCCTCTTAGTGTTGAACCCTTATAACTATCCCTCACTAGTGCCTTTTGATTCCTTGTTGTCTGATTCCTCCTCAAATGATCCATCAATTAGTGGTGTCTCTTCACATATTGGCTCACCACCAAACATCACCCACATCCAGGTGGGAGAGAGATCAAGTTCCCCAAGTTGATATGAAGAGGCATCCATAGATGTCAGATACACATGACTTTCATGGATTCTCACCTTTTTCATGATCTAAGAAATCCCAACCTCTATTAGATCTAATCCATTCTGAATCAGCTTCTTCCACAGGTCCTCCATCGACTTAAACATTCATAGCATCCTCCATGAAGTCCAGAGTGTGGGGAATATAGTATCATCATCTGACTAAAGTAGGTACTTCATATTCTTACTAGGAGACACCATATCCCTACTCGTCTTGAAATGAGATCCCCCATCTTTCTCCCAAGACCACTTTTGAGATCCTTTCCTTCCAGGAGGCCAGGTTGTAGTAGCGCCTCGTGTTTCCACTACCGCAGCTCCAAGTTGAGCTGATCCCAAAGTCTGACTTTCCCCTCAGAGAATAGCCTACCTAATTTTTTGCTGCTCTAGCTCTTTTCTCTTCAGTGTAATCACTTTTATTTTTTTCTACAAAATCACACTCAAATATTATTCCACCCAATTTTTAGCATAGTTTTGAGAAAATTTGGTGTTTGTATTGGTGTGTAGCTGCATGATTGTCTTCTCTAAGATGTCTCCTATCAAAATCCACCACAATTGATTAAGGATACAGTTATTCCTCTCTTTATGAACCCCATTTAAACTCTATTATTCATCCACTAGATGAACCTGAACTATCTGGTGAACTGAGGTGGTGTGTATGGATTGCAATAGGTTTTTCTATTGATTATAGCCTCCATCACCCCACCATGGAAAGAGTTCAGGTGTTCCCTCTTCTCATATGTCCCCTATAGGTTATCCACTATTGTTCCCATCAGGGTTGAGAAATGTTGGAAGTTGAAGTTTCCATGATTATCAATGCTGACTGTGACCCCAGTCTCTCTTAGTTTCACTGGTCCGATCCGGATGATGTTGAGAATAGAGAGTCATAGGCTGAAGTTCGGTGTACTGATATAATTTGGAAACATGTATCCTCTAAAATGTGATTTGATCTAGCCATGAAGAAATTTTCATGGGTTGTAGAGCCTCCTAATCCTATCTCCCATCACCACATTAACCAGTTATCTATATATCCAGACTAGCACTCGAACACCCAGGTTCACTCAGTTTCCAGCTACCATGATTGATCCCATCACCAGCATCCTCAGTCATTGACCCATATGGGTATCCCTAACTGAAATCATCCAACTATTGAGGAACTTTTTGAGGAATGTGATATATTAAACAATCAGATTCTAGCCTTCCTCCATTATAAAGACCCATCTCTCATAATCTCCCTACTCCAAAATCAGCCAATACGAACCTGACCTCCTCCTCTAAGACCCTTCTAGGAATTTCTTTAGACACTATGACATCTTCACATTTAGGACCTTCTTCAATAACATGCTTATCCATGTATTGAATTTGTTGTCCTTTTAAAATGGGTGATGATGCTTCAAAATCTTGGTTAATGCATCTAGCAGGTACTGGGCAGGGATAGGGGTATACTGCCTATCACCCCAAACATTCAGTGTTGGAAGGAATTTTTCATACTGGAAACCATCCAATGGGATGTCACTAATGAAATACACCTCCAAAAAGATGATTCCACCTCCCTATAGTGAAGGTGGAACATGTTGGTATCTGGAGACCAATGGCTCAGAAGCACTGTAAGCAACTCTTATTGATAGTAGAAATAGAATTAAAACATCCAAACTAACTTAAATAGTATTATGTTGCAAATATCAACATTATATTCAATCAATTTGTATCATTACTAGTACACCTAGTCCCATTCATTAGTGAAGTTTCCTCCTACACACAAGTCCTGGTCCTTTTTCCAATCCATGTTTTTGTCTCGCATGCTACTCTGGAGGATGATAGTATATCAGGTCGGAAATATTTTAGCCTCCAGTTTCTCTCACATGACTTTCCTTGTCTTCCCACTCAACATGTAAATGGTGATATCCGCATATTCCTGGTTAGGGTGGCCATAGATAGTAATGTTCCAGCGATTGAGCTCATCTTTACACATGAACTATGAGAGTGGTGTGTGTACTTCAAGGATCAAAATTTTCACTTCACCCATCAATCCAAAGTTCCACAACATTAGGTGGTCACCCTATGGGTAATTATTTTAAGCCTAATTCAACATTCATAGAGTTTTTTATTATTGGAAATAATCCTCCATTCTAAAGGAATATATTGGTTTTCTACTATTTCGACCCTCTAGGTAGTGGCAGCAGCTTAGATCCCAACTTGATCTGGTTGGTTGGCCTTTTAATAAGAATTATGAGGTTTAAAGGTAAGTGCACACAAATTATGTTTCTTGGAATGTAAAGGGAAATATTTTTTGAAACATTGGACATGTGTGTGAAAAATTTCACCTCTTTCATGGAGATGTTTCATGGAAGTTTGGATTTCATTAAAATATACCTGAAGGCTCATATTTTCATGAAAAATGGGAATTCCATGCATGAGAGTGAACAAATATCACACAATAAGTCTATTTTCCATACAAGGGCCTCCCTCGGTCTATTTATAGGTGATGACCATTATTTCCATGCATCAGACAACCCCATTTGTGCGCATAATCCCTAAATTTGCACACACCAATGGAAATGGGACACCATCTTCAGCATTACCCTTGGAACCTGACCTTCTGACCCCCTTTCAGCTCAGATTCTGATGGGGGTCATTTTTTGGCATCAAAATCTCATCTAGGGACTAAAATAACCAATTTTGAGTAAATTTATCCCACCAAACACCCTGAAGGCATATCCCATAGTTGATGGGGGGATTGTACACAATTTTTTTGTGAGTTCTCACAAAAATAAAAGTCCATGCGTGAATAGATTTGCCTGCCAAAGGCTACATATCATTCTGCATACACTCTAAACACTGAAGAAAGAAAAATGGACAGTGTTTGCAAGAAATTATATCTACATAAAAACATTAATTTTTATGCATAACTTCACATGAAATGATCCTTTTGTGCGCCAAAGGAGACATCAATCTGGAGGTATTACACAACCAAACTCCAATTGAAAGGATAAATATGAGTGAAAATCCTATTCAGAACCCAAGGAATTGTGTGTTAGTAGCTAAGGATTTCATCTAAAAATATATTCGAACCCACCTCCCTTAGGGAGGCTCTCAGGAAGGCCAAGTGATGCTCTTATATGTGCAATAATTATTTTTCTATGATAGCAAGCAAATCCATTGATCATGGATCTTCAAAGGTAGTGTATTTTTGCGACATACCTCATGTGGGCCTAACCTTGACTTGGCCTACTATAGAGTGATCCTTGTGTAAATATCCTTAAGGATAGTCCGGTGTGTGAAAATAACCTTCCTACATGAAACCCTAGTTTTCAATCAATCCCAAAAAAAGTATGTGTAATTATTTCCATTGATTACACCTATTCCCTTTGTGTTAGAGCCCCTTGATCACACAATTCTTTCACACAACCCAACCCAATTGCGCACAATAACTTTATAGTCCCCTACTTGATATCCCCTATGCCCCTAGTTTTTCCCTACCTATTACTTCTAATCATATCTACTATAACCCCCTTTTCTTCTAAGCATAGAGACCATAACGTGGACCCTGTGATTGACCACTCCTCCATGGTAGTGCCAATGCCATTCCCCACCCAAAGGCTCATGATAAGTGGTCATGTAAGCTCAAGGGGTGAGGATTGAGTCCCCCAATGTCTGAGCTACATGACGTAAAACTTTATATCTCCACATCCTATTCATATGATGTTAAACTGAATGAAAAAATCCTTAGTATGTGATGTAAAACAATAGTCTTACATCATGTTATGAACATAGGATGCCCCATGTATGATCATTATGGGATCCCACCTTCTCCTCTACCATGGTATGACCGTTCCACCTCGATAATCTCAATGATTAATCCCCACACCATTCCAACAAAGACAAATACACTTGTTAAAGTAATCTTCTATATATAAGCCCCACACCAACCCTCTTCGATGCTCCTTTCATGAAATGAGTATCCTTACTGCATGATATTAAACTACATGGATCATTCCTATCACATGAAATTAAACTATAGCATTGAACTATGTGGGTTTTGATACTTGACTTTTAAATAGGGTATGTAGGATGCCTCCTTGAGGTTCAATCCCAACCAATGGTAAATTCTAGGTGTGACATCTTCCCTCCTAGGGATACACCTCCCGGATTCGCTTCACAATGCATTTGATCCCCAGAAAAGGTAAACTATCTAGGTGTTCCCTATGAGGGACACACCTCCTTGATCAACCTCTTTGGGGTGTTTTGATTAATCTCATACCATCTCCATGAGATGTTAAACTTGTTCCTCAATCAATATCAACCATATGTCACGACCCATCTCTATATGATGTAGAACTTATAACCTGAACTAAAACTCATACCCTATTCATAAGAATGGGATGCTTGAGGTAAAAAATAAATAGAATACTTATGCTTCTGGTATTAATTACCTCATGATTAACATGGTATTCCTTGTGTTTTTTCCTAATATGCCTCATATAAGATTCCCTCCAATGAAAAAAATCATGGGTGACCAATGCACCCAACGTCTAGACATGCTCAGTGATGCCCAATGTGACTACTCTCTAGATCAAAGGTTGATAACCTATCAAGATAGAATCGGTCTGATTAACCAAAATACATAAAGAGATGGCACTGGGAATGAGTACCAAAAACATGACTTAATATATAAGGGAGACCCAAAATAGGCAATGAGCATCAAGGAGGAATCCATGGATGGAGGAACTAACATCCCATCTTCTTGTTTCGATCAAGGATTACACATCACCGATGAAAATTATAAAACAACATACCTTTGGAAAGTGGTGACGTAGGGATAAATTTCATCTAGTGTGGTGTAATCGCAATGTTCAGGGAGGTGCCCCGGTAAAAGTGTCGAAAATGACATCATTGATAATAAATATGAATTTCTAAATCGCTAAATAAAGTAATTAGTGGAATCTATAAAGGAATAAATGAAGTTGTATATATAAACATACAATTTCATACAATCCATTTGTCCAATACATTTAGTAACCATAGGAAATAGAGTATGTCAATCCCATACTACTACTCATACAATCACAGTTATCTATGTTTAGTCTAACAAGTTTGACAAATACAGCATATGTCATTAATCTGATTGGATGAAAACAAAACATGTACCTCTCCCAAATACATAATCACATAATAGTTTTTATCTAGGTATGGTTTTATACTCCTTCATTTAATCTCAATAAAGGGCCCAGATGTAAAACTCATCATATAAGAGGAAAAATATCATCTTAGTTAAGCACCAACCGATGACATGATCAGCAGCATACCCAACAACCCCTTGATTAGCTAAACCTTAAGGGTTATATAATAAATTTATCAAATAATGAATGTTATCATGATTGGTATCTAACCAACTATAGGTATTTCGGAAATATAAATATAAAAAATACACCCCTAGTGTACTAGATACATAGTATATGACACTCATGTAGTATACTTGAGGGGTCATCCAACATATAAAAATTATTTTATGCCTCATGGTAATATTTTATATCTCTATGTGAAATCCAACTAATGTTAACCTTAACATTTCATCTCAAATTATAATATCCTGTTATGAACATTAGTTAAGGATAACTCAAATAAATACTTTGAGAGGTTAATTATCAATTCACTTCATGAGTATATATAACTAACATGAATAAATAATAAATTGGATATTAGTCTTTGTGTGAGAATAAATTTTATGGATGAATATCAATGTCATCAAAAAAAATCACTTTTATTTCCTTGATGTTTTACCGAATGGGCGTAAGTTCTTAGAAGAACCAGAAGTTTGAAGCATTATAGTGGAAACAGTAGTGGTGGAAACATAGAAAGTTAAAAGTGATGGATTTGTGAGATAGTCTCTAAAAGCATCCACTATTCACTAGGTAATCCAGTTGAAGCAATGGTCACCCTTGAGTTAATGATTAAATGAACAAAAATATTGAAGACATGAGACATATGGTTCATAAAGGTTTTTTGTGGTGGAACTAATATTATAATATATTAGTGGCTATATATGTTGTGGAAGGGGTTACATGCATGTAGGTTAAGAAAGTGTGATACATGTGATTTACTCAAGATAAGATTATATTAACTTATTATTTTGTGTTTATTCACTATTTTAATATTTATTTTTAACCCTTTAATTAAGTTTTTATCCATTTATTAGGAATCTATTGAAACCATGTTAATTATTTGGGTTCCTTCATCATTGTCTTAATGTTATTTTGTTTCATGTTTTTCTTTGAATGTCTTCTATGTTTGTTCCTTGAATTCATTGGATGGTGATAGGGAGGGATGTGTGGATTCTTGGTATCAGAGGCATCATCTGATTAAATTTGAATCTACTGGGACCTTCCAATGTTCTTTTTTCATGTTTTGATAGTCATAGGTTGTGTTGTTTGGAAATTTGTGTATATGGAACAAGAATTGGTGTCAAATCTTGGTTTGGAATTCTAAAGGGTAGCTCAGACAGTGACATTTAGGAAGTATGAGGTACTTTTTATTTACTCTATTCAAATTTATTTAGAGTTTAATATCTTTATAAGATGTTATTATAAGAGAGAAATTTTATGCTGGACAAGTTTGATGGCATGGAAAATGGATTTTAGAATATGTGGGTAAAATACTACTTATTTCAAAATGATCTTGGTCTGTCATTTTTTGGGAAGAATCCAAATGCAATTTAAAAGATGTAATGTGAAAGGCTTAATAGGAAGACATGTGGAGTTTTCTAGATAATGTTTCCCTAGCATATAACCTTTAGTATTTATGATGTTGGAACAACTGTGGAGTTGATAACCAATCCTGCAAACATGTATGACAAGACCTCAGTGGTGAACAAGGAGTTCATGTTGTGGAAACTTTTTAGCATGATAATATTGGAATTAATGTTAGAGGATGGTCATATTAATGATTTAAATATGATTTGGATTTAGTGTTAGTCATTTTGAGTAAAACTTGTTGAAGACATGTGGGAATTGATTCTAATGTCATCACTTTTGGGTTCATGGGATATAATAGTGATAATTGTGAGTAATTCAAGTGGAAATAATGGCTTATTATTTGAAGAGATATATGATATAATCCTAAATTAAGAGATCTTGAGTAATGAGGTTTCATAAACATATAGAAGTGCATTAAACTTATCAAATGATAGGGGATTCTTATATTGAAGGGGTTAGAATACAAGGGTAAATAAAAGAGAGAAGAGTGATTCAAAGTCAGTTGGTCTTAGTGACTCTACATTTCGTCATTGTATAATAAGGGACTTCTATAAAATTATTTCCATGAGAGATGGGTAAAATATATAAATCTTTCTTCTAGACTTTCCATAAACTCTATAGCATAAGTGGATAGTGGAACTTTGGTTTTAAGTGTTAGGAGTTCATTAGAGTCATGGATCCTGGATTCCAAGGATTCATTTCACTCAACTTTAGATTGTGGATGCATGTGAAACTATATGTCTAGTCTCCTTAGAAAGGTTAACCTTATGAATTAATAGGTTTTTTAGGTTTTTATAAAAGGTATGTGATCATGTGAATGAGGAACAAATTTATTATACAAATGAAAGATGTCTGGAATGTCTTAGGACTATATAAGAACCTTATTTCCATTGATCAACTTGATGATGGTGGTTTTTAACCATGTTAGTGGATGTTGTGTGAAAAATTACATGAGGTTCCATAGCGGTGGTATGAAGTGTGAAAGAAGGAAAATTGTACCAGACTGTTATTCCAAAAGATATCATGTATGCTGAATAAAAAACTTCTGGAAAATTTTATAGATATTAAAAGTTGTGGGATGACCATCTTGGTCACATTGGTGAGAAAGGACTAAGAATGTTGGTCATGAGTAGTTTTTTGAAGTTTGATCATGTTTAGTTTGTCGCATGATATGGTTTCGTACAAGGTAATCAATAAAAAGTTTCATTAAATTCATATTGAACACTGAAGAATATAAAGAAATATCTAGTTTATATAGATATATGGGGACTAGCACTGGTTTGATCCTATAAGGTTTTATTATATTGCATTACCTTCATCAATAATTCCATATAGAAGGTGAGGGTGTTTTTCCTGAAAATTAAGTCTGGGGATTTTTTTATTTGACCATGTATAGATCCATGGTAGAATTTGAGGTTGGGGACAAGTTGAAATTTCTTAGATAGGATAATAGATATCAGTATGGAGAAAGAGGTTTTAGACATGCTATTAGATAAACAAGATTCAGATGCAAAAGACAACATTGGGGAAAACTGATTAGTTTTATGGAGTGGATGAATCGTACACTGAATGAGAGATCTCAAATCATGATGTTAAGTTCTAGTTTATTAATGGAATTTTAGGCCAAATTAGCTTATTTTGTGGATCATATCATGAATTATATTCCTTTTGAATTAATAGCATAACAACTTTCATAGGAAATCCAGTTTAACTAGAAGGTTGA
This sequence comes from Viscum album, assembly GCA_963277665.1. Taxonomy (NCBI): domain Eukaryota; kingdom Viridiplantae; phylum Streptophyta; class Magnoliopsida; order Santalales; family Viscaceae; genus Viscum; species Viscum album. Next base: position 1,542,208,546 of record OY728155.1, on the reverse strand, counting down.
CCTTACTTGCCTAATAGTTTTCAATTGTATCACATATGCCCATTTTGATTCTAAAGGGAGGGAAAAATTAGAAGCTAAGTTCTATAAATGTTTCTGTATTGGAAACAATGATGAAAACTTTGGTTTCAAACTTTGGGGTAACAATTAGCATAAGGTTATTGGATAATGGATCATTCTCTTTAATTAGGAGGTTATGTGGAAGGATCTAAATCTAGTGTAAGATACTCTTAGAACAAAGGAACCAACTCTATGGATTTTGTTTGAGTTGGATAGAGTTTGGGCAGTGCTTGGTGTTTTCATTCCAGTTCTTTCCCTGGTTTCATGATAGTGACTAACTGCCCTGTTGCCTAGGTGCGATCTGCTAGCCAGTTGTAAATCCCACATGGGGTGAGGGGATAATTCTAATAAATTTAATTAACCAAGTCAGAATACTTTCCATCCATAAGGCTTTTTTTATATGGGTTGTGGGACGTAGGAAAGTCAATGTTATGTGGGTTATTAACTAAAGTGGATAATATCATGGTTTCAGTGTTATTGGATGGATTCACCCCTTTTCTAAATTGGTATCAAAGGTAGGATTGGGTTTGAATACCGCAAGTAATGTTGAGGGGTAGTTTGATACATCTAGTTCAGAACTTCCCATAGATTCATGATAGGGACTAACTACCCTGCCACCAGAGGTGTGATATGCTAGTGAGATGTGAGTCCCACATGGGGTGAGGGGTGTTTCTGATGCTGTTAATTAACCTAGTCATAATGCTTCCTAGTCACAAACCCTTTTCTAGATGGGTTGGGGGACCAAGAAAAGATAAATTCTTGTAGTTTATCATGAAAATTAGATAATATCATGTTTTGTTGTAACACCTTGATAATTTAGAATATATTTATCATTAAATAAATATAAATTCTTTGACATCTTGTGTTACATGCAACATTGAGTTTAAATAAACCATAATATAATATTAAAAAATATTATTTAAACATGATCGATATAACCTAACCATTAAATTAGAGGGAATGAAGACTATTAACTAATTTATAAAATATATCTAAAGTTAATACTCAATATAAATTTATTTACAAATGCTTAAATAATAATCACTCAACTTTAATAAAGATATTTTATTTGATAAAAAAAATCTTCAGAAAATGATTTCTATTTTTTCTGAGAAAATATTATAATTATTATATAGAAATTTTATAGATTTTATTTTATAAAATAAATATAAATTATTAAACCATAATATTGATATTAAATTATGGTGAAATTTTTATATTTTTTGGAAAAAGTTACTTTTTTAGTGAATAGTGAAAATACCAATTTTTATAAAATTATCATTTCTTTTAAATAAATTAATTAATTTAAAATTCAAATTATTATTTTAATTTCATTTAAAATTAAAATAACTATTATTTATTTTTATTAAATAAAATTAATAGACTTAAATTGTCTTTATACTATATTTTATTATAAGTATATTTTTATCCTTTAGAACACTTTTTTTCTAAAAAATATTTTAAAGTGCATAATGTTTCTCGATTTTAATTAATTAAAAATAACTCATAATGATGAATGATATAAATGAAATTTATATTTATATATATATTAATTTAAATTCACTTAAATATGATTAATTGTCATATAGTTAATATAAGATCATCTTTTCGTTAAAACAACGCATTTCTTGAAAAAATATTTTTTGACACATATGCAGGTTTAATTTTAAATTAAATTAAACCACTTATGTAAGTTGAATTTTGAAAAATGGATTCCATATTTTAAATAATAATAATTTATATTATCTAATAATTTCAACTTAATCTTTGACAATAATGAATAGTGAAAATAGTAAAAAATATTTATCGTGGTTAAGGTAAAAAAGGGGTTACCAAGGGTTAAACTAGAAAGATAAGGGTTAAAAATAGTCCAAAATGTATAATTATTATTTTATTGTCATATTTTAACCTTAAATATTATAATATTTATAAATGGTCAATCTTGAAGCCTTTTATCATGAGAAAAACATGGGTGGAAATCTTTCTTTTCAAAAATTCCAAGTGTGTCCTCACCCCCCACTTATAAAAGGCCACCCTCTCTCATCTTATTTATACACTTCAAAAACTTATTGGTTTAGCCAATACCTTCCTAAATATCTTCCTTACATGATTCCCATAATTCTATAATCCTTTTTTTTATCAGAAAGATATCCAAGGAAGACTCTTAGTGAAAACCTAAAGAGGTTTTCTAAAGAAGATGTAACATCCTTAACTGATCATTTCATTTTATTTCTTATTCAACCTACTTAAAATATTATTAAAACATGATTATATAATAACCATAGTATATTACATAGAATTATATTTTTTTTATGTTAATGTAAGGACAAACAACCATCTCCTCATCCCTTAAATGGGAAAAGAAATCGTTGATCGTGTATAAGGCAGACTACCACCTCACGAACCAACATAATTCATTTTCCATAACTGATTCTCAATGATAAATATAATTATGTATATAATTTTTATATATTTTATTTATGATATAATTATACTTCTATAATTATAATATCACATACATATTCTTACTTTCTATTTTGTGGGGAATATGATAACGTCGCTCGTGTGCACGGCGGACTTCGCATCACGAATCGATGTGATTCATTTTTCACTTATGATTTACATGAAAGGTAATAAGGATTAATTTTATATTTATATATGATATTTATTAAATATTAATAATTATATAAAATAAATATATCATATACTTTATAACCTTACAATCAATTGAATAAATGATAATGTTGTTCGTGTATACGATAACCTACTGCATCACAAAGCAATGTGATTCATTTTTCACTGAAACTTTAAATGTAAAGTAATAGAGGATAAATTTAATTAATATATGTGATATATATGAAATTGTATTTATTATTTAAAATTAATATACAATAAAATTTCTTATCTTTTCACCCATTAAATAAATGATAATGTTGCTTGTGCGTACGTACGGCCTACCGTCTCCACAAAGAGATATGATTCATTCTCCATGTTCAAAATTAAATAATTATTATAAAGATGTATATAATTAAAAATAAATTATAGTTATAAAATTAATATCATTATGGAGATTATGTAACTATATCATATGTTCTATATCTGTAACTTTCATGATAAAACATGCATGAGAAAAAAAAAGAATTTAAAACCCAACAAAATAGTGATCATGAAAGATTATTAATGAATTGGTGATAATATGTTATAAAAGGGATAATATATGATATTATTAATATTAATATGAGTCTATTATAATTTAATAACAAGTTTTAAATCACTATAAATTAGGTTAAAGAGAACTCAACTAAAGGGAAGAACGAGGTAAGGGGTCTCTTAACTCAATTTTCACTCATTGGGTTATATGTATACTTCATTAATTATATTCTGAAAATATTATGTATGAAATTATATTTTATTGATTTATTATTTTATTTCCACTTTTATTTTTTTATTTACATTTTTTACACATAATCACTTCATTTATTAACTCTCACCTCAATGATACGAACTTTATAAGGGTTTCTTCTCAAAACATATTTCTTTAAGAAACATGTTATTTTACACACCTAATATATTTTAAATGGTGTATATAATGCCCCTTTACATGATATTTCATGAATAATTACTAATTTAGGATATTCTTAGTTATAATTTATCTACTTCATTCAAGGGAAGTTATGATTCAAAGGTTATCGAAGTGTTAATGGTTTATGTTTCAATCTCATTTAAATCAGGATTGTTCATGCTTGAATTTACATTTTTGGAAATTATTTGATCATTTCCTAGTAAAACTATTCTATTTTATTCTCTTCTAGTTATTCAAGAACTTTTCAAGTAATATTATCATTTCCCTCTCTTTGGAACTTAAAATAATTGAGAATTATTTTTTAAGAAAATCGACTTCCTTTATCTCTTCGATCGAAAACCCTTTTTCTTACAAATCCATTTTTTATAAAAAGTTTTTCAATTTTTTTTACTATTCTCCTATTATTTTTAAAATTAATTTTTACCAATGTTTGAATTTAAAAAAATTAAAAGGAATATTCATGTTGTTTTCCAAACAAGGTTCTTTTTTACTTTTACCAAAAATTAGAAAGAAATATTTGTTTTAATGTGTACGACATGGATGGTATTTTACACCACCATGGGAATTATTTTCCTTGAATATTAATGTATAATTTTTCAAGGATATTTTAAAAGAAAATTATTTCCATAATATTTTTTGAATTTTAGTTTTTTTTAAGTCATTTTCAAAATGGAAAGGTTATTTTTCTTGAAGAATGTCTTTTTTAAATATTTATAAAGGTATTTATATTCATAAAAAAAACAACCTTTAATGTTATTGAATTATTCTAAATTATATATATATATATATGTCTCTTATATATATATATACCTACCTTATTATACCTTTATTTTATGGGATAATACATGCCTTATGACCATCTGTCAATTTCCTTCTTCAAGGAATCTATATTGATTATGTTATGAGACAAGATTTTGAATCCTATTTCTTTTCATGGGTAATTCTTATGTTTATGACTTATGATTTATATCCTCATATGGAAGTAATATTTATATACATGGAATTAATTTTATAGGTTGCCCCAAAATTATATATCCCTCCAATTCATTGGGTAATGTTTTCGTCTTATGAGACGTCATGTATGGGATTTGGGATTGAACCTAATCTATTATGGGACTCTATTCACCATGTGATGTTGTCTTGGAATTTAGCCTTGACTTATGATTTTTTTTATGTTTTATGTTGTTTCCACATTTTCTATTAATCTATGATCATATGATACCATATTCTTTACATTATTTTTTCATTTGATTACTCATTCACCATCTCTTTTATGATATCATGTTATACCTTTGACTCACAAGTTATGCTTCATTATCATGTATATTCCCTTACTGGTTTTTTTAGCTCACCCCTTTTATATATGTATTCCCCAGGTTATCCTATGAATTTTAGGATCTCAAAATTATTTAGGATCTTGTTATGAAGAATACGATAAAGATTTTTATTTTTCAGTCTCACTTAGATGTATTTATGAACCTAGTCTTCTAAAGACAAAAGGACTTTATGATCCTTGTATGGTATTAATGGATTTTTTGTTAAAAATAATGTAATAATATGTTTAAAAGTAATTTTTCGTCACATTTGTAGCATTGTTGGGTGGATTCACCCTTTCCTGAACAATTGTGGAGACCAAGAGGTTTCGAGTGGTTATATTGATGAAGAAGTTGGTGAACAGGAAGTGGGATTTCTTATGGTATTGTATTTTTTTGTCAACACATAAATTAGTAAGTAATGATAAGAAAAGTTCTTATTTTTTATGATTTATGTACTATTCTCCAAGGAAATTATTACAGGTGTTGGTGGATATTTTAGAACTATGATATATATGAGTGAAGTTGTTTCAAAAGAGTTTTTGAGCCCTTTCACATGATGATAATTGACATTTATTGGGATAAGAATACATGAAGTGATCTTCTATGGAATAAGATTTTGTTAAATGATATTCCATATGAGTAATGATTATCATCTACATGAAGACTTATAAGATTCCATGAAATGAGTATTTGTGACATCAAGCTTCCCCATTAATAAATGTGAATCTATCACATGAACAAATTGTATAACTATCATGAAACATTACTTCATTTGAGAACATGATGAGCATGGATATTACATGAGATATATTCATGTAACTTCTATGACCAATAACCTTCTATGAGTATGAGATAAAACTATCTTCATGGACCTTCCATGAGTACAGACCTTCCATGAGTTCACTAAACATGATTTTAATGTTACTTTAATTCCAAAAAATTGGATGAAAATATAATGATGTATGATATAATTTTCTTTAAATCCATACATATCATGATATTAGTTCATCATGATACCTACTATAAGAAAATGATAAGAGAGTATTTTGGAAATATTTTCACCACAAATGAAGTATTCCATGATGGATTGTATGCATGTATATTCATATTAATTACATGTTGTGTGTTTTTTAGTTATCATTGAGTAAATGAGGAATGATTTTGATTGATAAATGAGGAGGAATACCAAGATTAAATAAGAGGTAAGAATTCATGAAGTGATGAAGAATTTATAGTTTTTGGAATTAATTAAATGAAAAGGTGTACAATATTTTCATATATAATGTAAAGGATATAAGAAAGAATAACCAAGTATTTGGGGAATGGTTTAAGATATTAAAATCTCTAAATAATTATTGTGTGAGTTTTAACTAATGAGTGTTCAAGAGAATATTTTAGGTTTTTTTAATTATTAAAATCTTGGTGACTCAAAATTATTCACTCACACAGTATTGTGAATATTGAATATAGAGAGAAGGAGATGAAGGTAACTAACACTACATGTTAAATATATAAAATTATTGAATATCATGAAAAGTTGTCTAAGTAGAGAGAGTTATAAAAGGATGAAGAAATAATAGATAGAGGGAGACAAAATAAGAGGTTATTGTTTGTTTTTGTCCAAGAAATTGAATAAGAAGAATAACTGACTTGTAGAATCACAAGTGTGACGAATCCAAGTAGTATAGTGATGACGTATTGAAGCCTGTTGGTGGAGGAATATTTTATTATTGTAAAAAAATTTACTATTACATCATTCATGTGAGAATAAAACTCACTATAAAAGGACTAAAGTGAAATGAAAGTGATGTATATACCCTCCTTGTTGTAACCGTAACGATTTTTTTCTAGTGGACTATGCGATCTTAGATTTTTTACAAATCATTACAAAGACTAGATACTTTGGTTGAGTAGTGAAACTTATAAATTCATGAGTTCTTATAGGTGTTCTTGTGTGTTGTGTTTTAGCAGGGTCATTTCTCTCTAACTAGAGGTGAAGGTCATTTTTAAAATAAGGAAACATAACAGTTGTTGACCACTTATTCACCACCTACCCCCTTCCCCTCAATGGTCACATAGATCCCGACTGTTCATTACAATTAGTATCATATTGAGGTCCCTTATTTGACTCGATATTGTTTTATGTTTGAATAATAATAATACTAATATGGATATTTATAACTCAATTAATATTATGGGTTTCCTATATTTTATGGGAATAACTATCACATCTAGAAGGAAATAATTATACCCGATATATTATCTATTATCTATAAATTTATAGTGGTTTATACATATGGTTTTATTCCATGTGTGAAATGTGATCCCTTAATATCTACAGATAATATGAATATATAGAATAATGGATGAACCAAAATGTTATACTTTACTCTCTCTATTATAAAGTTAATTCATGAGGGTTAAAGGAATTGAAATAGATGAAGGAAAATAGAATAATTTGAATAATATTTATAAAGGTAACATGAAATTGAATAAATTCAAGTTGAAAATACAGATATTAAAATGAAAATATCTAAGTATTGTAGATTATGAGTCCATTTGTGAATTCATTACAAGGGTTAATTACATTTTAATCCCCATAAGAATCTTTGGTGAGAAATTAGAAGATTTTATTATTGTATAGAATATTCAAAGAATTATTCCTAATAAATTTGATGTCAATTTATCATCATTATAAGATAGATATTTTCAGAAAAATATAGATTATTTTTATAGTATTCTCATCACATATTAATTTAGTAGAGATAATTATTTAAAAAATAAGTGAAATTATGACCAATAAATTTCATTCATATCCACTAAACTAGAAAATTCAAAGGATTTTTTTATTTAGAAAGAGTTCAGTGATTATGAATCAAAAGATGAAGTGAGTGATAATTTTTATGAATTTATGTCTTTATTTTATAGAAAAATGAAAAAGTTATAGATAAGTATAAATTAAACTTATCATTGAAGTTATTTAGGTGTTGAGCCATTAGAAATTTTTTATCAAATTGTCCAAGACTAAAGGAAGATTAATATAGAGATAAAGAAGATGGAAATCAAATAAGACCTATAAAGAAGGAGGAAAAAATCAAATATCTATTCAAAAGGTTTGAATAAGAAGTTATCTAATTATAAAAGTAGAAAATTTCTATCCAAATTTTAGGAAGATTATGGTAGTGAAGAATAAGTGGAAGCTAAAAATTATAGTTAAGAAAGTACTGATAAGTTTCTTATTACAAAGGTAAATGATGAGAGTTTTACCGGTGGTGAAAGTAGAAACTCTGAAGAAATATAAGAAAAGAAAAATTGGATGGGGTACATGATAAAAAAGATAATTTAAATAATGTATCTCAAAAATTTCTAATCTAGAGAAATAGAATAAGAATTTAAGGAAATATGATCAAATTGCTAATAATTAAAAAATAGTGCATGAAGAAGAAAAATATATATTGTTAAAATACATTAACAATCATTTAAAGTTACTTAATGAACATAAAATTCTCAACATTAATAAAAAATAAAAAATTAAGGTTAATGAGAGAAAATTTTATTTTGTACAATATAAATTGGTTAAAGCTAAACAAGGAAAATCTAACTTCTGAAATTCAAATTCAGATATTGGTGAAAGATATAAGGAGTGTGAATATAAAAAATATTAAAAAATATCTTACCAAAATAATAGTAACATGTTTAAAGATATTTTGGTTGGGTCTAAGAATAATAATAAATTCCATAGGATGTTTCATGTAGCTAAAACAAATTAATTTCATAATTATGGAATTTCAAAGAAATATAATATTGATGTAAAAACTACAAAAAATGGATACACTAATAATATTTGGAATAATTATAATGGGAAGAAGAAGATTTTAGGATTCCACTAAAAAATATTTAAAAGGAACTGAGCTTTCTAGTCATAAGTTTTATTGAATACTGATTAATAGTTCTGGATAGCATTCTATTTTAAAAGGTAAATATAATTTTTATGGATATTTCAATAAATATAGAGGATTTGAACATACTGAAAAAAAATGGTTCAATAAATAACACTATAGTGAATCTATAAGGAATTTTAATTATACTTTTATGTGGATTCATCCCACTTAAAGAAGATATATTCAAAGACAACTTGAAAATTCATATTGAAAACTAAAAATAGATTTCATCCACTTGAAATTTTTTTGAAATATGTGATCATTTTGGTCATATTACTAAAGGGTGTCTTGTGATACTACCATATAAATATGTATTTAGTGAAAAATATCAAAAGCATCAATATAAGGAGGAAAAGGAAAATAAAGGGCCCTATTTTTTGAAACTTCTCTCAAGGCTGTAAGAAGATAATGACCTTGGATATTGGATAATGGGTATTAATCACATTAAACTATAGAATTGAAATTGTTTAAAAATATGAAAGGCTATAAATAAGGGATAGTGACTTTTGGAAATTATGATTCTTTTAAAGTCAAAGTCATTGAATCTAATGTCATTAGAAAATAAAAGTTGAAATCTAGAAGTTCCTTATTTGTTGATGGATTGAAACATAATCAATTGAGTATTTCATAGATTTTTAATGAAGGAAATACAGATATATTTAGAAGATATATATTTATTAAAATACTTGAATATGTTAAATTTGTGTCAAGAGGGAATCTAAGTAAGGGAAATTTTTCTGGGTTGGATATTCACATAATTCATGATATCTGAGTATGAAGGAAGAAAATCAATTATGGAATAAAAGGCTTAGAAATGTGTTACATAGAAATATAAACAAGTAGACACATATAAGAGGTGTTTATGATTTAAATAATTTGATAATAATCATATATTGGTGTTGTTCCATATTCCATAAAGGGAATTTTTCAAATTCTATACTCAAGAAGGTTTAGATACATATATATAATTCATTAAAGATTATTCATTCTGACAAATATGGGACCCTGAGAAAGCAATAGACAAATAGAGATAAGTATTTTATTTCACTAATATTACATATATTATATTTTTAAATAAAAAAAATAGGTTCTCAAAATGTTCAAAAAATTTAGTGGAAGTGCAGAAAATGAGTGTAGTTACTCCATAAAGAATATTAAAATTTATAATAGTGTTGAATATACAAATGTAAATTTTTAAGGTTATCTTGGGAATAATGGTATTCTTATGAGCTTAATTCTCCATACACACTATAATAAAATGTTTTTCCTAAAATAAAGAATAAAATATTGGTTGATATAGCCCAAACTATATTAATTGAACATGATACTTCTCTATTATTTTGGATAAAAGTTATTGGTGTAGTAGTCCACATTTAAAATCACTACTTATACATATAAAATTTAGAAATATATCTATATTATATTTATTATAATAATACCCCATGTTTTAATTACTTAACGATATTTGTTATTCCATGCATTATCAAATTCAAATATGAAAATATTAGTAAGTTTTACCAAAGAGGCATTGATGGTATCTTCTTTGGCTACCCTCTAAACGGTAGAGGATATAGATTCTATAACTATGATACTAGAATAATCATTTATATAGTTAATGTGAGAATTTTGTAAAATTAAAAAGGGGTAATTTTAATAGAAAATATATATTTAAAGGAAGGAAAAGATGAATTTTTTCCTCTTAAGCAGTAGGATGATTCCATTCGAAAAGATGAAAATGATGATGTTGTGCAAGGAGGAGTGGTAGACTTGGCTATTTCAAGTGATAAAGAAATTCCTCATTTATCACATTTGAGGTTGATAAAGTAGTAATAAATTTAGAACACCATTGTAGATTAATAACAACAAGTTCAAATTAGAATAACAATGAAGATAGCTTCACATACCTCGTTATTCTCATCGGTTGAGACAAAAGATGTTGAATAAGCATTGGAGTATCAAAATTAGATTAATTCCATGAATGAGGAATGATATCAGATTGGAAAAATGAGATAACGAATTTTTTACCCAAACCTAAAGATAAAAATGTGAGTATAAAAAATTGGGTTTTCCAAAACAAAATAAATGAAAAAATTGAAGTCATAAGAAACAAGGAAATATTGGGTTGTAAGGTATATTCATATGTTTAAGTCATTAAATTTAATGAGACCTTTTCACTAGTTGAAATACAAAAAACCATAAAAGTATTTCTTGTTTTTACTGCACAAATGTAATATAATATTTTCCAAATCAATGTAAACTATTCCTTTATTAGTGTATAATTGGAAGAAGAATTTTATATTGATTATCCAAGTGGTTTCTTACTTGTAGAGGATGATACATATGAGTGTATGTTGAAGAAGGATTTATATGCGTTAAAGAAAGACCCAAGATCTTAGTATTCTGAAGAATATTCTTATTTTGTGAAGCTTAAATTCAAAGAAGGAATAGTGTATAACAACCACTATATAAAATAAAATCAATAGGTTTTTCTCATTGTGATTATTTATATTTATGATATTATATTTATTAGTAATAATGATAAATATTATTAAGAGTTTTATAAAGTGATGAATATGTTGTTTGAAATGTCTATATTGGGAGAAATGGTGTACTTTATTGGATTTAAAATATTTTAATATAAGGATAATATTTTCTTATCATAAGAAAAAACATGTTAGTAAACTACTCAAAAGATTTGGCATGGAAGATTCAAAACCTATTGCCACACCTATCTCAGTGGGAACATAGTTGTTTAAGGATGAAGTTGGAAGAGATGTTGATCATGAATAATTTAGGAAGTCAATTGGAATATTTATATATTTAAAATCCATTATAACATACCTATTTTATGTTATTACCCTTTGTTCTATATTTAATGGTGTCACTATAGACAATACTGAAAGGAAGGTAAGGGTGCTTCTCTTGCTGGTCAGCAACTAGTGTTTATGGAAGGCTAGGAACAAAGCTCTCTGAGAGGGGTTCATCAATTTGTGCCAGTGCCTGGTTTCTAGAATGTGTTTCCTAGTGGTCAGGCTGACACCCCTTCCTAAATTATGGGAGTTTGATCCTTCACTTAGGTGTATCATGCATGTTGAAAATACCTCTTCCACTAGGAAGGGTGTGTATCATCAGGGTCATTGGATTTGTTGGGTACCTCCCTACAATGGTTTAAAACTCAGTTTTGATGGTTCCTATTATACCAGTTTTATGTGCTGAGGTGGTATTGTGCAAGATCCTGATGTCTTGATCATCTTTTATTTCAATTCTTCTTACAATCCTGGTGATGCCTTTATGGTGAAGGCTAGTGCAATGTGTGATGTGAATAAAATGGGTAGTAACAAAAATATTCATCTATCATGTCTAGATATAGACTCGGTGATAATTTTTCAATCTCTATAGGGTTTTATCATGGTACCTTGTTCAATTACTTATCATATTCTAAGATGAAAGGCCCTTATTAGTGACCACACTATCATACTTCATACTTGGTGTGAAGAGAACCAGGCAGTAGATTTGTTGGCTTCATGGGTTAGCTCAGAGAGTTCCTATATTTTTTTACTAGTTTTGGTTCTCTTCCTATTAGATGTATTGACATCATGAGTGGAGATTCTCTCAAGATTCACCATTTTATACCCCCTTGATATGGTTTCCCTTTTCTACCCTTTCATTAATAAAAAGTTTAACTTGAATCCTTTGTGATAGATTTCAAATTTCACCAAAAATGTAGATTTTTTTACCATAAATAGAATTCTCATATACATTTAAAGGTATGGAGGATTATGGGATAAATTATAAAAATAATGGAAATTTGAATATTTTGTGTATACAAATGTAGACTTGGTCAATTTTGTCGATGATAGAAGATCCACGTCTAGTGGATTCTTCCTTCTGGAGAAAGATGTGTGAGTTGTAATAAAAATAACCAATGTATGGTGACTCTCAACACTGAAAAATGTGAGTATGTTTCTACCAATTAGCTACAATTCAATTTATGTTAATGAATACATAGTTCTAATATGTTTTGATTGATGTGAATATTCCACATCTTTTAGGTTGTGATAATCAAACTCTTATTTATCTCACAAAGAATATGGTGTAAGATTCATGGTCAAAGAATGTTGATATTTAATATCACATCATCAAGGAGCTTATGGAAAGAAATGAACTAAATCTAGAATTTTTTCCTATAATAGAGAAATTGTTTGATATTTTCATCAAAATATATCCAAAGGATACATTTTAGAAGATGGTGTTTATTATGGGTTTTCAGGATCACCCTCTTCAAGGCTAAGTTATATGATGTTTTTTCCACTCTCTCTTATTTTATTTGGATATTATAGTCAAAGGGGGAGAAGTTTTGACCATATAAATCTCTTAATATTTTATTCTCTATGAAATTATAAAGGGGAGAAAAATATTCTTAGATATATCCATTGATATATGCTTAACCATTTAAAGGGTGAATATATTTAGGGGAAGCATTTCAAAGGGGTAAGTTTTGAAGTCAGCATATGTGAATTGTTTGAACTATTTTAATAGTTTGTTGAATTAGATATAGGAACATGTTCTTTATAGGTTTAATTCTGGTTTTTTATGAAGTTTTGATATATAATATTTTTTAATCACCTATTTATAGAAATTATGGTATTATTATTCAATGATTCTTGTTTCCTATACCGAGATGGCTCATACAGACTTATAATTATTGGATTTTGATCCATAGGTTGAGTTTTAGAGCATGATTTATTTATGTTCCATGATTGAAATCAAGACAAGAAATGGAATATTTTTTAGACCAATAGGTTTTGAGTTGCTTTTGGATTGATGAAGAAGCTGGTGAATAGGAAGTGTGATTGTTTATAGTGTTGTATTTTATTTTCAATACATAAATAATTAACTACTGATATGGATATTTATTAATTAAAATGATTTATATAGTATTATTCAAATAAATTATGATAAGTGATGGTGGATATTGTACCACTATCATCTATTTCACACCCCGACTGACACTTCTTTTAATTTAATTATTTTAAGTCATTCTTTTGAGGTGCAGTTTCAACTGGTTCAATTTTAAAAAGGAATTTGAGATCTTTTACGAGTTCTCGACCATAATCGCAACTAGGCGCGTGAACGCGCCCGCACACGCGACCGCGAACGTGCTCGCACACGCGACCACGCATGCTACCCTGCGCGGTGTCCAACATAAATTAATAATTATGTTATTATTTTGGCTAGTTTTATTATTTTGGTTTTATTATTCATGTTTTCATTATTTAAGTTAATATTTTAATTAGGTTATGATTATAATTATTATTATTAATATTATTATTATTTTGTGTTAATGTTTTGATTTGGTCATTGGTATTAAATTAATGTTACAATTATAAAATAATTAACTTTCTATTTAAATTATAGCTATTTTTCTGATTATGTGTAGGTTAGTTTAAGTGTTTTTTATAGTTTCATTATCCATATTGAAATTTGTTATGATTAATTATAATTTTTTTTTATTATTTTATTTGTATTTTATCTTATTTTTATTTTATTTTCTCTTATTATTATTTTCCTTTATCTCTTTTCTCCCTTTTTTCTTTTCTTTATTTCTTTTTTTTCCTTCCTCTCTCTTGCTCTTCCCTCTCTCTCGCACGGACAATTCCCCCCTGCCTTCTGTTTTTGCATAGCGGTCCCTAACCCTACCTGTGCCGCAAAATTCCCCTACCCCTTGCTCTCCTTCCCCGAGTCGCGGTTGTCCATCATCTCTCCCCTCCGGCTCACCCCATACCGTCATGCCACCCTCCTGCTCCCTCACGTCGCCACCCTCTCTACTGAGATACCCGACGACCACCCTGTGGTGCGCTTCCCCTACACTGACCAGCACCCCCGAGCCACCCCTTCTGTCCTCCCCACTTCGAAGCCATCGCACGCACCACCCTTGGTCACACCCCCTTTCTCTTCCGGTGATCCTTTCCGATGAAGAAACTGACTCCTGGTACCCACCTTTCACCGAAACCTCCTAGTGCGTCTCCCCTAGTCGTGAACCCCTTTGTTGTGCCTTCTACTGGCAAGGCTTCAGCCGGCGCGACACTTTCTGGCAGCCTCCAACTCACTCAGACAGCTTCTCGAACCCCTTTCCGTAGGTGGGTTATAACCCAGTTGTTCGTTATTTCTATTTTTTTAAGTTTCAATTAGGATCTAGAGTGGCGTTTAGTTTAGTTATGATGTTTTTGGTTCAAATTTTTTAATTAGAGTCAAATTGAGGTTGCTCATGGTTCTTTTGTCCTACCGTGAGAGTTTCGTGCCAAATCGCGAAGTTGGTCTACATCGAGGTAGGTGGTTCCACATTTAATTGTTATTTTAATAATTTATTTTCCAGTTTAATTAATTTACAATATTATTTAATTAATTTCTATTGTGTTAAGTCGATATTTAATGAGATTTGATTTGTATTTTATCTTATTTGGAAGCATGTTTATAATATGGGTACTTGTTGTTGGAATTTCATCTCTGATTAATTGTTAGTTTAAATTTTTTTGTGGTTATCCTACTAATTATTTTGGTTGTTGTGCTTTAATTTTATTTTTTTACTTGAGGTTTGTTATGTCTTAATGCGTTTATTAGTACATTTTGATGAGATGAGTATGTTGTTGCTGTGAAAACCCTTGTTGGACTATTCACTAGTGTTTTATAAAATGTGCAGATTATTTTTTAGGGTGTATAAGGGTTGTGGTTGGTGTTTTGGGGTTGTTTCGGTGTGTGTACTGTCTTAAATGATCATTTGAGTGTATTTTTGGTGTTTTCTCCATGCGACGTAATTTTAAATGGGTTGACAGGTTTTCCTGGTTGTTTTTTTAACTACTGTAATAGTTTTTTTTACTATGTGTGTGGTTTATTTAATCACATGTGTGATGAATTTTGAGATGTTGAGGTGGAGTTGTGTGCGTTTGGTTATAAAAAGGGTGTTTGGGTCAGTCTAGTGTGTAAAGCAGTATTTTTCACTTTAAAATTTATTTGTGAAAATTTGAATTGTTTTATTAAATAATTATTAAGGGTGAAAATTTGTTTTGGTTAAATTGTGTAAAGGTTTTTGGCATTTAAAGTCTTGTGGTTGTTGCAGCGTGTCATCAAGGAAAGTCCACGACACTGTGGTTATCAGTTTGCGCGAGCTTATGTGCAAGTGTAAAGCGAGTCGCGTCATCACAATCGAGTGGCGAGTTGAGGTAGGTACCCCACTGCACTTACCTTTAGATTTAGAATTTATTAATTTCTTATTGTTTTATTAATTTTTAATGAATTAGAAATAATATAAGATAATAAATTTTTAAATGATTATTTGGTGTGAAAAGAGCCATTTATTTTATACCGAACACTTGAAACATTTTCTTGATGAGCGGACACCCAGTATTGAAAGAATGCCCATTTGGACTTTAAACATAACTCACGGAATTTCAAATGTACTTTTAGTTTTAAAGATAAATGATTTCTTATGAACAAGTGTTTTGGGCTTTCTCGAAAAATGAGGTTTTGCTTTAAAAATTTGTGAAGGCCCGTTTGGCACATTAATAAAATAAATTATTTTGGAAAACTCATTCAGGGGTGATCTTTGCTGTGCTTTGATTGCGTGAGCTGTATGTGATGTTTGTGCATCGTGACTGATTTATTTACATTGTGGACACACCCCTATTTATTTCTTGTGTTGACATGGGAACCTGGCATAGTGAGTGAATCTTCTGAGAACGATTGTTGCACTAGTTTAGAACACGCACTGGCTAGTGGCCCCATAGCAGGGGAATACTGAGTTATTAATACTATGGGGATTGGGACCCTTGGTTAGGTCATGAAGGGCTATACCGGGTAGTAGTATGGGCGTTATGACGACATCGAGTTAGGGCATGCCTTCAGGATGAGTCAGATGTATAGTATGTTCTGGATTGTTCATGATCTCCTAGGTTCGAACCATGTTTCTTTTAGTATTTATTTGTATGTGGTGGACGATTGAGAGGTCGAGTTAGGTTGTTGACCCCTGTGTGCCACTTTTTCCATTTCCCTTAGTGTGTGTTGTGTGTTGTGTGTGATTTTCCTTTTGACTAACATCTAAAGTTTGGATTTCTAAATTGTTCGCAAAATTTTTTAAAATGAAATGCACTTGTTTCTTTCAACATTAAACTTGTTCTTAAATTTAAAAAGGGAAATGGACTGTTACTTGTTTTAGAAATGAAAGTGTGTGTAAAAACCCATATTTTGTACAATGTAGTTCAAACTTGGAATTAATGAATTCTTTATTTAATGGTATGTGCATTGGGAATAGAATTAGTTGGGCCTACCTACTGAGTTTTAATACTCACACCTATAGTGTTTTCCTATTTTTAGTTTTATTGTAGGTTTGGTTCAAGCTTTCTCTCCATGGGCGAGAGCTGGTTGTGGACTGGTGAGCGAATCTCGGAGTCGCGAGGAGTTTTGGTCGAGACCAGGTTAGTGTGTCTCGTTGGTCGTTCTTTCTTTTCAGGGTCATTTATTTTACTTTGTATTCTTCCAATTTTCCATTGTTTTATTTATTTTTATTTGGAAAAACAGTTCCCTCTTGTTTAGTCATGATGCTCAGCACTAGTTTCCAGCCCGTGGGGATCAGGAATGCCCCTCGGGCCTTGCCGCGGACTGGGTCGGGCACCGGATCGGATGGCGACCCAGCCTGGTTCGTGACAAAATGGTATTAAAGGGAGGTTTTTGGTATTGTTATTTGGGGTGTCAGGTAGATCGGAGATAGGATTGTAGGTACTCGAGTTGTAGGTGCGGGAAGAGCATCACGAACTCTTGCTCGTTCTGATCCTCGAGTAACCTAGGGTAGTTCAGGATTTAAGTTTTGGCTTTACTCTGTGAGGATGGGGGATGAAAATAGGAGTAAACCGGTATTGCGCGCGGTCTCACATGGAGTAGCGACCCATGTGATGCCTGAGAGTACGGTTCGACACTCCTAGTGGGTGGTGCTTTCCTAGGGCATGGTCTGCTAAACCATGTAGCCAGGTTAGACATGACCACTAGTCCTCTGCCGAGGTGCTTTAATGTTTGTGATGTCTTACTTCAATTTTGGGACTGACACGAAATTGTTTTCCTTTAAAAAGTGAAGCGGACTTTGCTGCTGTTCTTATTTTATTTTGGTGTGTGGTTGACATGATATTTGGGGTGCATTTCTCTTGGACCTTGTTTTTGGAATTTGGTGTTGATTTGTCTAAGTTGAATTTCTAAAAGTATGTCTTAGGTTGTTTGAAATTGGAGTGGGTGGTTTTATAAATGGAAATCATTTTGGAAATTTGTCTTGAGTTTTTGAAATAGTTGGAAAAAGGTATTTTGAAAAAATTGGAAATGTATTGTTTTGAAAGTGAAATATCATTGTTTCTTTTCTAGTGGTATTCCTATGGGTGATCGCATGTGCATGTGGAATTGATTAATGGATAGTTGGTGGATTGGGTGGATGGGTGCCTGGGTGGCACAGAAATGAAAATCTGTGAGGCATCCAGGAATATCAGTGGTGAGTGTTTGATTTTAAAAGCTGCATATTGTTTCTTGAAAAATGGGGTTTTCTCTCTAACGGGTTTTTGTGCTTAAATGGTTTTGGAATTGGAAAATGGTTTTGAGTTTGGAGTGAAAGCGATGAGTTCAAAATAGTTATTCGGTTTTAATGTATTGTGCTTGGTTTTTCAAGTGAGTGTTTTTCTTTGAAAATGAATTGACGTTTTAAATTGGAATTGTTGGATTGGTTTCTGGAATGTAGATGTTTGTTTTGTGATGTGTTTGGATTTGTGGAAGGTGGTTTTTTGTTTCTTGTTTGGGATATTCCCCTTAGAAAGGTCCAATGGGTTTCCAGTAGGTCTCTCAATTCTTAGCTCAGTCCAGACTCCCAATGGAGTGGCGGAGTTGGGTTCTGCTCGGTTGTGTCGATTGTTCGTAGATGTAGAGGTCAGTTGGATAACGTTGAATACTTTTAAAAAAAATTAAGTGTCTTCAGTTTTTGTGGAACTCCAAAAGTTTTGGGGGTGAAAGTTGTCTTGAGTATGTCTGGTGGAGCAGGACTACACCAGAAAACAGTGATCGTTCCGTTTTTGTTGCAAATGAGGATGTCGTGAGTGATCCTCAAGACTAGCCTCATCCCACGGTCGTACCTAAGGAAGTGAAGGCGAGAGAAAGTGGTGGATCTTGTAGGTGCTCGACCAGTCAACAGGCAGAGAAGGAGGTGTGTTTTACCTTTCTGATGAGTTGGTTTCATGTTCTCCAGAGGTGGTGTAGAGCAATCAGCTTAAAGTTCGTAATAGTTGTTGGTCTCGTCCATATTTTGGTAAGTGTAGGTTCCTCATCTGATGAAGAGTGTGAACCAAAGGGAATTTTTCTAGGAGTGCCCCTCTCATTAGTTTTCGCTGCACGTTTGACATACCGCTCAATATCTTACCTCTAGTGTGGTCAGTCGGACACCCTAAGTCATTCGTTGAAATTCCTAGTTGGTATGTTGACAGAGTGGTCGATCGGGACACGAGGAGAATTATGCAAGTTGCTTTTCCAGTGGAGGAAGTTCCAGTCAGAGGTGGTCAACTTATGACTGTGAGGCGGTAGATGCTTCAGACATGAGGGCCCCATCCATAGGTCTCAGGGTGAAGCTTGCGTGCAGTCAAAACTCATCAGACATGGGATGAGCTTGGTCTGACTTAAGTTTGCAGTGTCGGGATGGGGATGACTTAAGTTTCCCTATTGTAGTATCATCTCTGAAGGTTTCATTTTTGTTGTGAGGGGCATAAAGGCCTTTTCTCCTTGTGGTGGTCTTGACTTATAGAAGTTCCTCTTGGGCTTTAAAGAGGTTCAAAAAAATCCATACTCCTATAAATCTAGTAGGCGTGCTCCGTGAACCTTCTTGTGGTCGGAGATGCCCATGTCTTGTGGAATTGTTGTGCACCTGTTCGGTTTGCCTCTTGGTTAGGGGTTTCTTCTATCAAAGCTATCTCATGTGGTAGATTGTTGTCCATTGTAGGAATAATCAGTGTTTGTCGGCCCGTGTGGTGGGTTCGCGATGAAGATTTCAGTCTGTATCACTCAAAGTAAACTGGGAATACCCGTGTAGGTGTCGTGGTGTTAGGGAAATTCTAAAATGGTGGGGAGAACCACTGCGGGTCTCGCCAGCGTATCCTCTTGTGTCGGTTTGGTTCAACATAGGGAGCTTAGTGCATCAAGACAGTGTTAGAGGTTTTGTCTGGGTTTGTGAGTTGCCTTGGATTGGAGAAAAGGTGTTTGACAACGATCCTAATAGGTGGGGAGACCACCATAGGACGAGCTTTTGGAAGACTTTGTTTTAAAAGTTCAATTGGCGGAGAAACCCATTGGTTTTGCTCCGCTTGACCTCGTCCATGATAATTGGTTAGCTCAGATAGTGGGTCACTTGACGAGTGTTCTTGTAGATCCCGAGCGGCCCCGGTGATCCCTAAGTCAGGGGTCGGGGTGTTCCATATTGTAGTTCTATTTCGGGGTGAATTCCTTGATGTTGGTCATTTTTTTTGGTGATTTTGGTTTTGAGATCTTTTATGTTTCAGGTCATTGGCGTCTTAAATGCTCAGTATTTGGGAAATTGAGGTTTGGTTTTAATCATCTTCGCGGTCTTGCTTGGAACCCTTGGTTGACCGGGTCTCTTGGGACTTTCTAGGGGAAGAAAGTGTCATGGTGGGGAGAATTGTCACACCCCGACTGACACTTATTTTAATTTAATTATTTTAAGTCGTTATTTTGAGGTGCTGTGATGTCTTGAATTTTCTGTTTATTATTTTTAAATATTATATGGAATTATTTTGAGACTGGGCGCGAAGACGGCACATAATTCCGAGGTCCAGTGAGCCCGGAATGGTGGTTTGAAATTTTTTTAGTTAAGTGAGTTGGCACTTGTGCGCGGTTGTGGCAGTTTCCCAATGGATGCCAAGATTAAAAATTTGAGTGCACCATTGCGTCCGGGACGACGACTTTACCTAAGAATGAGTCTAACCTTGATTGGCACGGGTTGAGGGAAGAAGTTAATTTTCGGACGTTTTAAGTAAAAATAAAATAAAATAAATTAACCAGTTTATTTTATTTCATTTACGGAAACATCCGCTGCAGCGCGGCAACGGCGCAGCTGTTTCCTAAATTTATGGTGCATCTTAATGACTTCGAAATGGAAAGTCAGCTCCATTAATACTGCCGTGTAAATAAATTCCAAATTGTTTCCCCTTTTTAATGGGGTAAGCAATTGTACGTCGTTGGCAACGTAGAGAGAGGAACCTTTGCAGAATCCACAACGCGTTGGAGCGATTCTTGACGATGAACGACAATGGATCGAAACCTAGGATCGTTGCGCCGACATTGAAGGATCTCGACGGCAACGGAGTCACGGCGCCTTTGTCAACGATCGATTCCTTCGAAAGGTAGGGGTTGTTATTTCAATTTATTTCTTTCCCCGTCTTTGAGTTTAAACGACGAATGCGGATCAACCACGAACAAGTTGATCCATGGAGTCGTACGTTCTTGTGGGAGGGTTTTCTTTGGGATGATTTTGGGGAATTAATCCATGCTTTTTTTTCATGTTGATCTCTGCTCCGTTTAAACCTATTAACGGGTGCGGATCAACGTCATGACGAATGACGACGGAGGTTCGTTCCTCAATTTATTTGTTTATTGGATTCCCCCCCCCCCATTCTTTTTCGCGCGTTCTTCGCGTTCTTCGTGGGGCGACGAACAACGGATCGTTGCGCATTTGTTCTGTGACGCAACTATCCCAAATCGAAGGTAATACACCGCAACGACCTTGTGGAGGTGCGGCGACGATGGTGGATGACGAATCGGACCGGATCGGGAAAGGGCGTTCTTCGAACGTTCTTCGTGCGGGAAGATAAAATCATGTTTTCGGGGCTGATCGAAGGCCCGAAAATGACAGAAGCGACTTCGTGGTGTCGGGGCGACCAGAACCTGGATGTTTTGTGGTGATCGGATGGCCAGATTGATGATCGGAGTAGCACGGGAGGTGCACCGACAAAGGGCACCCTTTCTGGAAATTTCCAGAATACACGGCGTGTACTTCCGAAGAACACTCCGTGTAGTTCTGGCAGTGGCGGATAGGTTTTCGGGGTCAGAGAAGAATCACACGGTGTTTGACCCCGGTCACACGGCGTGTTGGACCTTCCCCGAAGCTCGGCGTGTACTTTGGGTAGTACACGGACACGGGATGCTCTACACGGCTTCAGGAGGCACGGCGTGTACAGCTCGGCAGAGGCGGCTACGCAGAGCTCGGCGTGTATCCCGGGGATACATGGACACGGGAAGGAGTAAACAACCGTGTACTCCATCACCCAATTAGGATAGGTCAACAGCGCAGGTCACCACGTGTGTAGATTGCACGGGTTGGAGTACACGGGTTGGTGACCGTGTACGGGCACATGGCCAGAGTACACGGAGCCAACCCTAGTGACCTAGACACGGCATGTACTCCGTAATACATGCCATGTATAAAGTTTTCTACATGAACAGCCTCATGACATGGGTTGTTGCACACGGGTAGTACCTAGGGTCAGACAACACGGCGTGTATAATTTCTACACGCCGTGTACTTTTTGGAAAACGGCTTGGTCCTTTTGTTCACCGTACCATGAACATCTTTCGTTTGGGTTAGTGCCCCTTCTTCTTGTTTACCTGAAGGTCAGGCATCATTCCCTCATGCGGGATTATGATCCCTTCAGTAGGACTTTCTGTGATAGAGTCAGGCATCCATCCGAGAGGCCCGGATCGAGATCCTCTATCCATTCCAGACCCTAGGTAGAGTCAGGCATCGACATGACCAACTCTACCGGGAGTTGATCCTCTACCTAGCAGGTGAATTCCGGATGAGTCGCGGTATCTGCCATGGCCCTGGCAGTGATCATCATCTATGTATCGAAATCTTTCCCACTCAGGAGTGTGTCTCCCATAATGAGTGTAGCTATATCTCGTGACGTTTCCCGACGAACAGATCTTCTCGGACGGATGTCATCAGATCTATAGGACTCGTGCAGTGTGTTCTCCCGGGATGAGCGCATCACAGAATCTTCGGATGGAATCCGTTACGGGGGTATGCGGTTGCGTGACTTTTCTTTAGACCACAGGTCGGGGTTTTGAGTATATCTAGTTTGATTTATATGTTTTGTAAACATATATTATGCATAGCTGACTGTACCTTTACCTTGTGTACTTCTTTGTGGTTTTCAGGGTCCTCTACTGAGTATTGTTATACTCACCCCTACATGGGCTTTTCTCGCACGTCTGGTGTCTTGTGAAGATGAGTATCCTTTTGACATATTCCAGGGCGGACCAGGACAGGACCGAGCTTTCTGAGTTCCCTACAGGCCGAGGCATTCCTACGGCTACGAGCGGTAGTCCTAGTACATTTGTGCTTACAGGTTGGACTTTGCAGTTTTTCAGACTCTTGCTTTTGGTGGGCTTGTATTCTGGCCCAGTTTACTTTTACAGTACTCTACCTTTCGTTGTACTGTGTTGTTTGGGTTTACTTTTATGCATGCATTTTTGTTCCTTAGTGTTTTACATTTCATCATTTGTGGGCTTGGAGATGTGTGTGTGTGTACAGGTACTTAGTAAATGCCTCTGATGTTAGTGACATGCCTACTCGGTGCTAGTCACCAGCCCCTGGCCTATTGGAGGCGGGCTTGGGGAGTCACGGCGCGGGCCCCACTGGGACGGGTCGTGACAGAGTGGTATCAGAGGTGGTCGGTTCTACTTTAGGACCAAGAGTCTATGAGTTTGGTTGGGGGGAAACAGTGTTGAGTGTTTCAAGTTCGGCTTTCAGGCCAGAGACTCCAGTGTTGGTGCGGTAACCGACGTATCCATACACCAGGACTCTGATAACCTGCTTTTCGACCCGGTTCATGAAAACACTGGTTGCGGGGAAATAAAAGGTACATGCATCATATAGGAATTCGTTGTGTCTTCCATATCCTTGGTGTCAGCTATCGAGATATACTAATTCACCATGACACATCTTGTTTCTTTACAAGATGCCTCTGCAACGCGTACCCACTAGGATTCAGCAGCACGATCACGAGGATGACCCCCTCAGTGTTGAGGCTTCGATATAGGGACCAGCTCCCCAGGTTTTTCCACCAAGTGGTGCACCTGTTATACCACCAGTGGAGCAGCCAGTGGTACCTGCAGTACCGATCGGCAAGGAGCACAGGCTTAGCGCACTCCATGAGTTTCAGAGACAGAGACCCCTCAGGTTCCGAGGCGAGCCCAACCCTCAGGCGGCCGAGGACTGGCTTGAGGCGGTGACCGGTGTTTTCCGTCTAGTGAGGACACCGGCACACCAGATGGTGGTCCTAGGAGCGAGCCTTCTTCAGGGTTCGGCGGGACGATAGTGGAGTCTGACCATGCAGAATCACGACGAGGAGACTCTTTCATGGATGGATTTTGAGCGACTCTTCAGGGAGGAGTTCCCTCCGGTTACACTGAGAGCTGTGCGCATCCAGGAGCTTCTTCAGCTCCAGCAGGGAAGTATGACGGTGGATGACTATTCATCAAGGTTCACCAACCTCGCCAGGTACTCGATGGATATGGTCAGAGATTAGTACTTCAGATCTCGGACCTTCGAGCGAGGTCTACGGCGTGACATCCGAGCTAGTTCCATGCCTCTATGCATTTCAACTTATGCTGGAGTGCTCGAGCAGCCTTGGTGATCGAGAGATTCTTGGCAGAGCATAGACAGCCGCCGGCAGTCAGTAGCAGGAAGACAGGTGCAGAAACACCGGTAGTAGGGAGCTGATGTCAGGCACAAGGATCTGGATGTGGGAGACGTCATAGGAGGACCCAAGATAGGGGATCGACAGTCCAGGGCTCTCAGGCTAGATCCAGTCAGCCTCGGGAGAAGCGATGCTATGCATGAGATGGTAGGGGGAATCTCGCTAGAGATTGCCCGACACGTCGAGCTGCTGACAGGGAAGTGGTGGATGGACCACCGAGGCAGAGGTAGAGAACGGAGCAGGCAGATCCACCAGGTGGCAGACGTGGAAGAGGAGTAGGGGGAGCTGCAGGTGGTGGCAGATGCTTCGACATACTTCCACCACCACCCCCAGGAGGTCCGTACCAGGCTCAAGGAGCTGGGGGACAGGGACAGGGACAGCTGCATGCGGTCGAGGCATACTACCCAGGGGATCCAGGGATGATTTGAGGTACAATCTATGTCTTTTAAACCTTATCTTCCATACTCATAGACATAGGTGCCAGTCATTCCCTAATAGCCACATGTCTTGTACAAAACCTCGAGATTCTAGAAGAACCGTTGACTCGATCCTTACGCTTGGAGACACCAACGTGAGGAGACTCGACGATCACACACCTTTGCAGACAGTGTGATCTTACCCTTGGAGGTGAGATTTTCGGTTGGAACCTCTTGGTGGTAGCGTCGAGGCCTTACGACGTCATTCTCAGTATGGATTGGTTATCTTCGGTCCATGCCCAGATTGACTGTTTTAGGCGAAGAGTGTGGGGTGTCCGCCGTGATGGAACAAGGTTTTCCTTTGTCAGAGAAAAGGAAACCCAGGTAGCACAAAATGGGATCATGCATAGGAGGGGGCAGCCGATCACTCATGATTTGGCTAGCCTTACCCTTAGAGCCATAGATGTTGTGAGCTCTCAATTCCCAGCAGTGGTGGCGGAGTATGAGGACGCCTTTCCAGAAGATGTTCCAGGGTTACCTCCCCGCCGGGAAATTGACTTCTGCATCGACTTACACCCCGGGATGACACTGATTTCTACATCAGCTTATCGGATGGCTCCCATGGAGCTTCGTGAGATGAGGGTGTAGTCGGAGGATTTGCAGAGCAAGGGTTTTGTAAGACCCAGCATCTCACCCAGGGCGGCTCCAGTCTTGTTTTCCAAGAAGGCAGACGGGAGTCTGAGGTTGTGTGTGGATTACCGGCGCCTGAACCAGGTGATGATGAAGAACAAATATCCACTGCCAAGGATCAATGACCTCTTAGATCAGATAAGAGGGGCACAGTGGTTCTCGAAGGTTGACCTTCGATTAGGCTATCACCAGCTATGAGTGCGGCATGAGGATATACTGAAGATGGCTTTCAGATGTCGGTACGGTCAGTATGAGTACTTGGTGAATCCCTTTGGAGTGACGAACTCCCCTATAGTGTTCATGGGGTTGATGAACCGGATCTTCCAACCGTACTTGGACCGGTTCGTAGTGGTCTTCATCGACGACATCCTTGTGTACTCGGCGTCAGAGGAGGAGCACGTGAGACACCTGTGGATGGTTCTGGATGTATTTCGGGAGCACCAGCTTTATGGGAATCTCTCAAAGTGTCAGTTCTGGACTCAGGAAGTCCACTTTATGGGACATTTCATCTCAGCAGATGGAGTAGCTGTGGACCCAGCCAAGGTGGAGGCTGTGTTAGCATGGGAGCCACCTTGGAGCGTGACAGAGGTGCGGAGCTTCCTTGGGTTGGCAGGATATTACTGGAGATTCATCCCTGATTTCTCCCGGATATCAGCACCAATGATGGCCTTGACCAGGAAGGGGAAACCCTTCATGTGGACAGAAAAGTGCCATCAGGATTTTGAGCAGCTAAGACAGAGTTTGACGAGTTTCCCAGTCTTGAGATTGCCGGAGGAGGGTGTCGAGTACATAGTTTTCTACGACGCATCAGGGACCGGGCTCAGCTGTTTCCTGATGCAGTGGCAGACGGTGATTACTTATGGTTCGTGCCAGCTTAGGCCGCATGAGCAGAACTATGTGATCCATGATCTCGAGTTAGCAGCGGTAGTCTTCGCATTGAAGATGTGGCGACACTACCTTATGGGCGAGCGGTTCATTGTCTACTCTGACCACAAGAGCCTCAAGTACATCTTCTCACAAAAGGATCTAAATCTGAGGAAGAGGAGTTGGCTAGAGTTCCTCTAGGACTATTATTTCGAGATCATCTATACTCCTGGGAAGAGGAACAAGGTGGCGGACGCCCTTAGCAGAAGGTCGAGCTCACAACTGTTGAGTGAGGCGACACAACAATTAGCCGCGTTACAGTTATCCTTCATGGATGGAGAGGATACAGCTTAACCTACAGTTGATGGTTGTCACCCCTCCACTCTTACAACGAGTTAGGGAGGCACAACTTGGGGATGTAGACTGTGTGACCTTATGTGCTCAGTTATCCACAGGACATGCTCCTGATGGATATTCACAAGGTGGGGAGCACGTACTTCTTTTCAGAGGACGCACTGTTGTACCAGTGGCATTGAAGGAGGAGGTCCTGAGGGAGTTCCATACATCCCCTTTGGCGGTACATCCTGGAGTAGCAAAGATGTACCAGGACCTCCGATGATAGTTCTGGTGGTCAAGCATGAAGAAGGCAGTATCAGAGTTCGTTTCTCGATGCCCCACATGCCAGCAGGTGAAGGCTGAGCACCAGGTTCCGGCAGGGTTAGCCCACCCCCTGGAAGTTCCAGAGTGAAAGTGGAATGGAATATCAATGGACTTCGTGACAGGCTTACTATAGATGTCCAAGGGGCACGATTCCATCTGGGTGATCATTGACTGACTCACCAAGTCGTCCCACTTCCTAGCTATCAGGGAGCAGAGTTCCATAGAGAGCTTGGGGCGCCTCTACATACAGGAGATAGTTCGGCTTCATATCATCCCCTCGACTATAATCTCAGACCGAGATACCCGCTTCACATCCCGGTTATGGAAGGGATTGCAGGAGGCTTTTGGGACTCAGCTGCGCTTGAGCACAGCATTTCATCCCCAGACAAATGGTCAGACAGAGAGGACCATTCGGGTTCTGAAGGATATGTTGAAGGCCTGTATCTTGGACTCTGGTCATAGCTGGGAGGATCACCTACCACTAGTGGAGTTTTCATACAACAACAGCTACCACGCCACCATCGGTATGGCACTGTTCGAGGCCTTGTAAGGAAGGCCATGCCGATCGCCGCTTTTCTAGACCGACCCCGGAGAGTCACTACTCATGGGTACAAAGTTAGTGCGAGCTACCACAGAGAAGGTGCAGATCACCCAGGACCAGATTAAGACTACACAGATCTGGCAGAATTCTTATGCTGACAAGTGACGGAGACCTCTGGAGTTCGAAGAGGGAGACCATGTCTTCCTTCGGGTCTCACCTTGACGAGGGTTGCGGAGATTTGGTCGAGGCGGCAAGCTATCTCCGAGGTTCATCGGACCTTTCCAGATCCTGGGTAGAGTTGGCGAGGTGGCATACCGCCTGGCTCTACCGCCACAGTTGCATCGGGTACATGATGTCTTCCACGTGTCGCAGCTGAGGTGGTACCTGCATGACCAATCACGTGTCATCGACTGGGGTGAGTTGGACATCGAGGATGGAGTGACCTTTGCTAAGTACCCGGTGGAGATCGAGGATCGGTAGGAGAGGATCCTTTGTGGGCGATCGATTCCCTTATTGCGTGTCTGATGGCAGCACGGGAATCTTCAGGAGATCACGTGGGAGCGGGAGGCCCAGATCCATGCCCATTACCCTCATCTTTTTGAGTAGCCTTTGTTTTGGCTTTTTGGGGACATAAAGCCCCAAGGTGGGGAGAATGTAATGTCTCAGAATTTCTTGTTTATTATTTTTAAATATTATATGGAATTATTTCGAGACCGGGCGTGAAGACGGCACATCATTCCGAGGTCCAGTGAGCCCAGAATGGTGGTTTGAAATTTTTTTAGTTAAGTGAGTCGGCACTTGTGCGCTGTTGTGGCAGTTTCCCAATGTATGCCCGGATTAAAAATCTGAGCACACCGTTGTGTCCAGGACGACGACTTTACCTAAAAATGAGGATAACCTCAACTGGAATGGGTCGAGGGAAGAAGTTAATTTTCAGACGTTTTAAGTAAAAATAAAATAAAATAAATTAACCAATTTATTTTATTTCATTTAAGGAAACATCCGCTACAGCGTGGCAATGGCGCAGCAGTTTCCTAAATTGATGGCGCATCTTAATGACTTCGAAATGGAAGGTCAACGCTATTAATACTACCACGTAATTAAATGAAAAATTGTTTCCCCTTTTTAATGGGTTAAGCAATTGTACATCGTTGGCAACGTAGAGAGAAGAACCTCTGTAGAATCCACGGTGCGTTGGAGCGATTCATGACGACGAACGACAACGGATCGAAACCTAGGATCGTTGCACCGACGTTGAAGGATCTCGAAGGAAACGGAAGCATGGTGCCTTCTTCAAAGATTGATTCCATCGAAAGGTTGGGGTTGTTATTTCAATTTATTTCTTTCCCCATCTTTGAGTTTAAAAGACAAATGCGGATCAACCATGAACAAGTTGATCCGTGGAGTCGTACGTTCTTGCGGGAGGGTTTTCTTTGGGTTGATTTTGGGGAATTAATCCATGCTTTTTATTCATGTTGATCTCTGTTCCATTTAAACCTATTAACGAGAGCGGATCAACATCGTCACAAACAATGGCAGAGGTTCATTCCTCAATTTATTTGTTTATTGGATTTACTCCCCCATTCGTTCTCGCGCGTTCTTCGCGTTCTTCGCGGGGTTACGAACAACGGATCATTGCACATCTGTTTCACGACGCAACGATCCCAAATTGAAGGTTCAACACCGCAATGACCTTGTGGAGGTGTGGCGACGATGGCGGATGACGAATCGGACCAGATCGGGAAAGGGCGTTCTTCGAGCGTTCTTCGCACGGGAAGATCAAATCATGTTTTTAGGGTTGATCGGAGGCCTTAAAATGAAGGAAGTGGATTCATGGTGTCGGGGCGACCAGAACCTGGAAATTTTGTAGCGATCGGATGGCCGGATTGATGATCAGAGTAGCACAGGAGGCGCGCCAGTGAAGGACGCCGTTTCTGGAAATTTCCAGAATACACGGCGTGTACTTCCGAAGAACACGCTGTGTAGTTTTGGCAGTGGAGGCTAGGGTTTCAGGGTCAGAGAAGAATCACACGGCATGTGACCCTGGTCACACGGCGTGTTGGACCTTCCCCGAAGCTCGGCATGTACTTTGGGTAGTACACGGACACGGGATGCTCTACACGGCTTCAGGCGGCACAGCGTGTACAGCTCGGCAGAGGCAGCTACGCGGAGCTCTGCATGTATCCTGGGGATACACGGACACAGGATGGAGTACATGACCGTGTACTCCATCACCCGACCAGGCGAGGTCAACAGCGCAGGTCACCCCATGTGTAGATTGCACGGGTTGGAGTACACAGGTTGGTGACCGTGTACGGGCACATGGCCAGAGTACACGGAGCCAACCCCAGTGACCCAGACACGGCATGTACTCCGTACTACATGCCATGTATAAAGTTTTCTACATGACCAGCCTCATGACATGGGCCATTGTACACGGGCAGTACCCGGGGTCGGACAACACGGTGTGTATCATTTCTACACGTCGTGTACTTTTTGGAAAATGGATTGGTCCTTTTGTTCACCGTGCCTTGAACATCTTTCGTTTGGGTTAGTTCCCCTTCTTCTTGTTTCCCTGAATGTTAGGAATCATTCCCTCACACAGGATTATAATCCCTTCAGCAGGACTTTCTGTGATAGAGTCAGGCATCCATCCGAGAGGCCCGGATCGAGATCCTCTATCCATTCCAGACCCTAGGTAGAGTCAGGCATCGACATGACCAACTCTACTGAGCGTTGATCCTCTACCTAGAAGGTGAATTCCTGATGAGTCGCAGTATCTTCCATGGCCCTGACAGTGATCCTCATCTATGTATTGAAATCTTTCCCACTCAGGAATGTGTCTCCCGTAATAAGTGTAGCTATATCTCCTGATGGTTCCCGAAGAACAGCTCTTCCCGGACGGACGTCATCAGATCTATAAGACTCGTGGAGTGTGTTCTCCCGGAATGAGCGCATCACAGAATCATTGAACGGAATCCCTTGCGGGGGTATGAGGTTGAGTGACTTGTCTCTAGACCACAGGTCTGGGTTTTGAGTATATCAAGTTTGTTTTATATTTTCTGTAAACATATATTATGCATAGATGACTGAACCTTTACCTTGTGTGATGCTTTGTGGTTTTCGGGGTCCTCTACTGAGTATTGTTATACTCACCCCTGCACGGGCTTTACCCGCATGTCTAGGGTCTTGTGCAGACGATCAGCCTTTTGACAGAGTCCAGGGCGGACCAGGACAGGACCGAGCTTTCTGAGTTCCCTACAGGCCGAGGAGTTCCTATGGCTACGAGCGGCAGTCCCAGTACCTTTGTGCTTACAGTTTGGACTTTGCAGTTTTTCAGACTCTTGCTTTTAGTGGGCTTGTATTCTGGCCCAGTTTACTTTTACAGTACTCTACCTTTTATCGTACTATGTTGGTTGGGTTTACTTGTATGCATGCATTTTTGTTCCTTAGTGTTTTACATTTCAGCATTTGTGGGCTTGGAGATGTGTGTGTGTGTACAGGTACTTAGGAAATGCCTCCCATGTTAGTGACATGCCTACTCGGTGCTAGTCACCATCACCTGGCCTATTGGAGGCGGGATTGGGGAGTCGCGGCACAGGCCCCACTGGGACGGGTCGTGACAGAGTGGTATCATAGGTGGTTGGTTCTACCTTAGGACCAAGAGTCTGTGAGTTTGGTTGGGGGAAATAGTGTTGAGTGTTTCAGGTTCGGCTTTCAGGCCAGAGACTCCAGTGTTAGTGCGGCAGCCGATGTATCCATACACCGGGACTCTGATAACCTGCTTTTTGACCCAGTTCACGAAAACACTGGTTGCGGGGAAATAAAAGGTACATGTATCATATAGGAATGGGTTGTGTCTTCCATATCCTTGGTGTCAACTATCTAGATATACTCATTGACTTTGACACATATTGTTTCTTTATAGGATGCCTCCGCATCACGTACCCGCTAGGATTCAGCAGCACGATCACGAGGATGACCCCCTCGGTGACGAGGCTTTGATACCGGGACCAGCTCCCTAGGTGTTTCCACCAGGTGGTGCACCTGTTATACCACCAATGGAGCAGCCAGTGGTACCTGCAGTACTGACCGATGAGGAGCGCAGGCTTAGTGAACTCCACGAGTTTCAGAGACAGAGATCCCTTAGGTTCTGAGGCGATCCCGACCCTCAGGCATCCGAGGACTGACTTGAGGTGGTGACCAGAGTTTCCCGCCTAGTGAGGACACCGGCAGACCAGATGGTGGTCCTAGGATCGAGCCTTCTTCAAGGTTCGACGGGACGATGGTGGAGTCTGACCATGCAAACTCACGACGAGGATACTCTTTCATGAACAGAGTTTGAGCGACTCTTCAGGGAGGAGTTCTCTCCAGTTAGGCTGAGAGCTGTGCACATCCAGGAGCTTCTTCAGCTCTAGCAGGGCAGTATGACAGTGGTTGACTATTCATCGAGGTTCACCAACCCCACCAGGTACTCGATGGATATGGCCAGAGATCAGTACTTCAGATCTCTGACCTTCGATCAGGGTCTATGGAGTGACATCCGAGCTAGTGTCGTGCCTCTATGCATTTTGACTTATGCTAGAGGGATCGAGCGGGCCTTGGTGATCGAGAGATTCTTGGCAGAGCATAGACAGCTGCCAGCAGTCAGTAGCAGGTAGACAGGTGTAGAGACACCGGCAACAGGGATCCGACATCAGGCACAGGGATCTGGATGTGGGAGACGTCATAGGAGGACCCAGGACAGGGGATCGACAATCCAGGGCTCTCGGGATGGATCCAGTCAGCCTAGGGAGAAGCAATGTTATGCATGCGATGGTAGGGGCATCTCGCTAGAGATTTCCCGACACGTCGAGCTGCTGACAGGGAAGTGGGGGATGGACCACCGAGGTAGAGGCAGAGCACGGAGCAGAAAGATCCGCCAGGCGGCGGACGTGGAAGAGGAGCAGGGAGAGCTACAGGTGGTGGCAGATGCTTCGACTTACTTCCACCACCACCCCCATGAGGTCCGCACTAGGCTCAGGGAGCTGGGGGATGGGGACGGGGATAGCTGCATGCGGTTGAGGCATACGACCCAGGGGCTCCAGGGATGATTTGAGGTACGATCTGTGTCTTTTATACCTTAGCTACCATACTCATAGACATAGGTGCCAGTCATTCCCTCATAGACACATGTCTTGTACAAAACCTCGAGATTTCGGTAGAACCGTTAACTCTATCCTTACGCTTGGAGACACCTACGAGAGGAGACTCGACGATCAGACACCTTTACAGACAGTGTGATCTTACCCTTGGAGGCAAGAGTTTCAGTTGGAACCTCTTGGTGGTAGCGTCGAGGCCTTACAACGTCATTCTCGGTATGGATTGGTTATCTTCGGTCCATGTCCAGATTGACTGTTTTAGACGAAGAGTGTGGTGTGTTCGTCGTGATGGAACAAGGTTTTCCTTTGTCAGAGAAAAGGAAACCCAGGTAGCACAAAATGGGCTCATGCATAGGAGGGGGCAGCCAATCACTCATGAGTTGGCTAGCCTTACCCTCAGAGCAGTAGATGTTGTGAGCTCTCAGTTCCCAGCAGTGGTGGCGGAGTATGAGGACATCTTTCCAGAAGATGTTCCAGGGTTACCTCCCCACCGAGAAATTGACTTCTGCATCGACTTACACCCTAGGACGACACTGATTTCCTCATCAGCTTATCGGATGGCTCCCGTGGAGCTTCGTGAGCAGAGGGTGCAGTTGGAGGATTTGCAGAGCATGGGTTTCGTAAGACCCAGCGTCTCACCCTGGGCGGCTCCAGTATTGTTTGCCAAGAAGGCAGACGTAAGTCTAAGGTTCTGCGTGGATTACCAGCGCCTGAACCAGGTGACGGTGAAGAACAAATATCCACTACCAAGGATCGATGACCTCTTCGATTAGCTAAGAGGGGAATAGTGGTTCTCGAAGGTTGACCTTCGATCAGGCTATCACCAGCTACGAGTGCGGGATGAGGATATACTGAAGAAAGCTTTCAGATGTCGCTATGGTCACTTTGAGTACCTGGTGATGCCCTTTGGTGTGACGAATGCCCCCGCAGTGTTCATGGGGTTGATGAACTGGATCTTCCAACCGTACTTGGACCAGTTCATAGTGATCTTTATCAACGACATCTTTGTGTACTCAGCATTAGAGGAGGAGCACGTGAGACAATTGCGGATGGTTTTGGACGTACTTCAGGAGCACCAGCTTTATGGGAAGATCTCAAAGTGTCAGTTCTGGATTTGGGAGGTCCACTATCTGGGACATGCCATCTCAGCAGATGGAGTAGCTGTGGACCTAGACAAGGTGGGGGCTGTGTTATCATGGGAGACAACTCAGAGCGTGACAGAGGTGAGGAGCTTCCTTCGGTTGGCAGGATATTACCAGAGATTCATCCCTGATTTATCCTGGATATCAGCATTGATGATGGCCTTGACCAGGAAGTGGAAACCCTTAATGTGGACAGAAAAGTTCCAGCAGGCTTTTGAGCAGCTAATACAGAGTTCGACGAGCGCCCCAGCCTTGAGATTGCCAGAGGAAGGTGTCGATTACATAGTTTTCTGCGACGCATCAGGGACCGGTCTCGGATGTGTCCTGATGCAGCGGCACGCGGTGATTTCTTATGGTTCTCTCCAGCTTAGGCCGCATGAGCAGAACTATGTGACCCATGATCTCGATTTAGCAGCGGTAGTCTTCGCCTTGAAGATGTGGTGACACTACCATATGGGCGAGCGGTTCATTGTCTACTCTGACCACAAGAGCCTCAAGTACATCTTCTCACAGAAGGATATGAATCTGAGGAAGAGGGGTTGGCTAGATTTCCTCCAGGACTATGATTTCGAGATCATCTATACTCTTGGGAAGCGGAACAAGGTGGCAGACGCTCTTAGAAGAAGGTCGAGCTCATAACTATTGAGTGAGGAGACACAACAATTAGCCATGTTACAGTTATCCTTCATGGATGGAGAGGATACAGCTTACCTACAGTTGATGGTTTTCACCCCTCCACTCTTACAGCGAGTTTGGGAGGCACAACTTGGGGATGTAGACTGTGTGACCATACGTGCTCAGTTATCCATAGGACATGCTCCTGAAGGATATTCGCAAGGTGGGGAGCACGTACTTATTTTCAGAGGATGCACTGTTGTTCCAGTGGCGTTGCAGGAGGAGGTCCTGAGGGAGTTCCATACATCCCCTTTGGTGGTACATCCTAGAGTAGAAAAGATGTACTAGGACCTCCGATGATAGTTCTGGTGGTCAGGCATGAAGAAGGCAGTAGCAGAGTTCGTTTCCCGATGCCTCACATGCTAGTAGGTGAAGACTGAGCACCAGGTTCTAGTAGGGTTAGCCCACCCCCTGGAAGTTCCATAGTGGAAGTGGGATGGAATATCGATGGACTTTGTGACAGGCTTACCACGGACGTCCAAGGGGCACGATTCCATCTGGGTGATCGTTTACCGACTCACCAAGTCGGCCGACTTCCTAGCTATTAGGGAGCAGAGTTCCGTAGAGAGCTTGGGGCGCCTCTACATACAGGAGATAGTTCGGCTTCATGGCATCCCCTCAACTATAATCTTAGACCGAGATGCCCGCTTCACATCCCGGTTGTGGAAGGGATTTCAGGAGGCTTTTGGGACTCAGCTGCGCTTGAGCACAGCGTTTCATCCCCAGAGAGATGGTCAGACGGAGAGAACCATTCAGGTTCTGGAGGATATGTTTCGGGCCTGTATCTTGGACTTTGGTCACAGCTGGGAGGACCACCTACCACTGGTGGAGTTTGCGTACAACAACAGCTACCACTCCACCATCGGTATGGCACCATTCGAGGCCTTGTACGGGAGGCCCTGCCGGTCGCCGCTTTGCTGGACCGACCCCGGAGAGTCAGCACTCATGGGTCCAGAGTTAGTGCGAGCTACCACAGAGAAGGTACA
Source organism: Viscum album (assembly GCA_963277665.1). Lineage (NCBI taxonomy): Eukaryota > Viridiplantae > Streptophyta > Magnoliopsida > Santalales > Viscaceae > Viscum > Viscum album. The sequence goes on along the minus strand of OY728155.1, from coordinate 1,542,172,746 downwards.
GATCATATGGGAGCAGATGAAGACTGCACAGAGCTGGAAGAAGTCTTATGCTGACAGGCGACGGAGACCTCTGTATTTCAAAGAGGGAGACCATGTCTTCCTTCGGGTCTCACCTCAACGAGGGTTGCGGAGATTTGGCCGAGGTGGAAATCTATCTCCGAGGTTCATCGGACCTTTCCAGATCCTGGGTAGGGTTAGTGAGGTGGCGTACCTCCTGGCTCTACCGCCACAGTTGCATCGGGTACATGATGTCTTCCACGTGTCGCAGCTGAGGAGGTACGTGCATGACCCATCGCATGTCATCGACTGGGGTGAGCTGGACATCGAGGATGGAGTGACCTTTTCTGAGTACCCGGTGGAGATCGAGGATCGGAAGGAGAGGATCCTTCGTGGGCAATCGATTCCCTTATTTCGCGTTCGGTGGCAGCACGGGAATCTTCAGGAGATCACATGGGAGCCGGAGGCCCAGATCCGTGCCCAGTACCCTCATCTTTTTTAGTAGCCTTTGTTTTGGCTTTTCGGGGACGTAAATCCCCAAGGTGGGGAGAATGTAATGTCTCGGATTTTCTTTTTATTATTTTCAAATATTATATGGATTTATTTCGAGACCGGGCGCGAAGACGACACATCATTCCGAGGTCCAGTGGTCCCAGAATGGTGGTTTGAACTTTTTTTAGTTAAGTGAGTCGGCACTTGTGCGCGGTTGTGGTAGTTTCCCAACGGATGCCCAGATTAAAAATCTGAGCACACCGTTGCGTCCGGGACGATGAATTTACCTAAGAATGAGGCTAAACTCAACCGGCGCAGGTCGAGGGAAGAAGTTAATTTTCGGACGTTTTAAGTAAAAATAAAATAAAATAAATTAACCAGATTATTTTATTTCATTTCAGGAAACATCCGCTGCAGTGCGGAAACGACGCAGCTATTTCCTAAATTGATGGCACGTCTTAATGACTTCGAAATGGAAAGTCAACGCCATTAATACTACCGCGTAATTAAATGACAAATTTTTTTTCCATTTTTAATGGGTTAAGTAATTGTACATCGTTGGAAACATAGAGATAGGAACCTCTGCAGAATCTACGTCGCGTTGGAGCGATTCATGACGACGAAAAACAACGGATCAAAACCGAGGATCATTGCACCAATGTTGAAGGATATCAACAGCAACAGCAGCACGATGCCTTCGTCAATGATCAATTCCTTCAAAAGGTAGGGGTTGTTATTTCAATTTATTTTTTTCCCCGTCTTTGAGTTTAAACGACGAATGCGGATCAACCACGAACAAGTTGATCCACGGAGTCATACGTTCTTGCAGCAGGGTTTTATTTTGGATGATTTTGGGGAATTAATCCATGCTTTTTATTCATGTTGATCTCTACTCCGTTTAAACCTATTAATGGGAGTAGATCAATGCCGTGACAAAAGACGGTGGAGGTTCATTCCACAATTTATTTGTTTATTGGATTTCCTCCCCCATTCTTTCTCACGCGTTCTTCGTGTTCTTCGTGGGGTGACAAACAACGGATCATTGCGCATCCGTTCCACGACACAACGATCCCAAATCGAAGGTTCGACACTGCAACGACCTTGTGGAGGTGCGGTGACAATGGCGGACGACGAATCAGACCAGATCGGGAAAGGGAGTTCTTCGAGCGTTCTTCGCGCGGGAAGATCAAATCATGTTTTCGGGGTTGATCGGAGGCCCAAAAATGATATAAGAGGCTTCGTGTCATCGGGGAGACCAGAACCTGGAAGTTTTGCGGTGATCGGATGGCCGGATTGATGATCAGAGTAGAACGAGAGGTGTGCCGGTGAAGGGCACCGTTTCTGGAAATTTCTAGAATACACGGCGTGTACTTCCGAAGAACATGCCGTGTAGTTCTAGAAGTGGCGGATAGGGTTTTGGGGTGAGAGAAGAACCACATGACATGTGACCCCAGTCACACGGCATGTTGGACCTTCCCCAAAGCTCAGCGTGTACTTTGGGTAGTACAGGGACACGAGATTCTCTACACAGCTTCAGGTGGCACGGCGTGTACAACTCGGCAGAGGCGGGTAAGAGGACCTCGGTGTGTATCCTGGGGATACACGGACACGGGATGGAGTACACGACCGTATACTCAATCACCCAGCCAAGAGAGGTCAACAACGCAGGTCACCTCGTGTGTAGATTGCATGGGTTGGAGTACACGGGTTGGTGAACGTGTACGGGCACATGGCCAGAGTACACTGAGCCAACCCCAGTGACCCAGACACGGCGTGTACTCCGTACTACAGAACGTGTATAAATTTTTCTACATAAACATTCTCATGACACGGGCTGTTGTACACGGGCAGTACCCGGGGTCGGACAACACGGCGTGTATCATTTCTACACGCCATGTACTTTTTGGAAAATGGCTTGGTCCTTTTGTTCACCGTTCCTTGAACATCTTTTGTTTGGGTTAGTGCCCATTCATCTTGTTTCCCTAAAGGTTAGGCATCATTCCCTCACGCAAGATTATAATCCCTTCACCAGGACTTTCTGTGATAGAGTCAGGCATCCATCCGAGAGGCCCGGATCGAGATCCTCTATCCATTACAGACCCCAGGTAGAGTCAGGAATCGACGTGACCAACTCTACTGGGCGTTGATCCTCTGCCTAGCAGGTGAATTCCGGATGAGTCGCGGTATCCTCCATGGCCCTGGCAGTGATCCACATTTGTGTATCGAAATCTTTCCCACTCAGGAGTGTGTCTCCTGTAATGAGTGTAGCTATATCTCGTGATGGTTCCCGATGAACAGCTCTTCCCAGACGGACGTCATCAGATCTATAAGACTCGTGGAGTGTGTTCTCCCGGAACGAGCGCATCACGAAATCTTCAGACAGAATCCCTTGCGGGGGTATGCGGTTGCGTGACTTGTCTCTAGACCACGCGTCTGGGTTTTGAGTGTATATGGTTTGTTTTATATGTTCTGTAAACATATATTATGCATAGATGACTGTACATTTACCTTGTGTACTTCTTTGTGGTTTTCAGGGTCCTCTACTGAGTATTATTATACTCACCCCTGCACGGGCTTTGCCCGCACGTCTGGTGTCTTGTGCAGACGAGCAACCTTTTGACAGAGTCCAGGGTAGACTAGGACAGGACTGAGCTTTCTGAGTTCCCTGCAGGCCGAGGCATTCCTACGGCTATGAGCGGCAGTCCGAGTACCTTTGTGCTTACAGGTTGGACTTTGCAGTTTTTCAGACTCTTGCTTTTGGTGGGCTTATATTCTGGCCCAGTTTACTTTTACAGTACTCTACCTTTGGTCGTACTCTATTGGTTGGGTTTACTTGTATGCATGCATTTTTGTTCCTTAGTGTTTTACATTTCAGCATTTGTGGGCTTGGAGATGTGTGTGTGTGTACAGGTACTTAAGAAATGTCTCCCATGTTAGTGACATGCCTACTCGGTGCTAGTCACCAGCCCCTGGCCTATTGGAGGCGGGCTTGGGGAGTCACGGTGCAGGCCCCACTGGGACGGGTCGTGACAGAGTGGTATCAGAGGTGGTCGGTTCTACCTTAGGACCAAGAGTCTGTGAGTTTGGTTAGGGGAAACAGTGTTGAGTGTTTCAGGTTCGGCTTTCAGGCCAGATACTCTAGTGTTGGTGCGGTGACCGACGTATCCATACACTAGGACTCTGATAACCTGATTTTCGACTAGGTTCACGAGAACACTGGTTGTGGGGAAATAAAAGGTACATGCATCATATATGAATGGGTTGTGTCTTCCATATCCTTGGTGTCAGCTATCCAGATATACTCATTGACCGTGACACATCTTGTTTCTTTACAGGATGCCTCTGAAACGCGTACCCTCTAGGATTCAGTAGCACGATCACGGGGATGACCCCCTCAGTGACGAGGCTTCAATACAGGGACCATCTCCCCATGTGTTGCCACCAGGTGGTGCACCTGTTATACCACCAGTGGAGCAGACAGTGGTACCTGCAGTACCGACCAGCGAGGAGCGCAGGATTAGCACACTCCACGGGTTTCAAAGATATAGACCCTTCAGGTTCCGAGGCAAGCCCGACCCTCAGGCAGCCGAGGACTGGCTTGAGGCGGTGACCAGATTTTTCCGTCAAGTGAGGACACCGGCAGACCAGATGGTGGTCCTAGGAGCGGGCCTTCTTCAGGGTTCGGTGGGACGATGGTGGAGTCTGACCATGCAGACTCACGAAGAGGAGACTCTTTCATGGACGGAGTTTGAGAGACTCTTCAGGGAGGAGTTCTCTCCAGTTACACTGAGATATGTGCACATCTAAGAGCTTCTTCAGCTCCAGCAGGGCAGTATGACGGTGGCTGACTATTCATCAAGGTTCACCAACCTCGCCAGGTACTCGATGGATATGGTCAGAGATCAGTACTTCAGATCTCGGACCTTCGAGCGAGGTCTACGGCGTGACATCCAAGCTAGTGTCGTGCCTCTATGCATATCAACTTATGCTAGAGTGCTTGAGTGGGCCTTGGTGATCGAGAGATTCTTGGCAGAGCATAGACAGCCGCTGACAATCAGTAGCAGGAAAACAGGTGCAGAGACACCGGCAGCAGGGAGCCAATGTCAGGCATAGGGATCTGGACATGGGAGACGTTATAGGAGGACCCAGGACAGGGGATCGACAGTCCAGGGCTCTCAGCATGGATCCATTCTTCCTAGGGAGAAGCGATGATATGCATGTGATAATAGAGGGTATCTCGCTAGAGATTGCCCGACATGTTGAGCTGCTGAAAGGGAAGTGGTGGATGGACCCCCGAGGTAGAGGCAGAGAATGGAGTAGGCAGATCCACCAGGCGGCGGACGTGACACAGGAGCAGGGAGAGCTGTAGGTGGTGGCAGACGCTTCGACTTACTTCCACCACCACCCCCAGGAGGTCCGCACCAGGCTCAGGGAGCTGGGGGACAGGGACAGGGACAGATGCATGCGGTCGAGGCATACGACCCAGGGGCTCCAGGGATGATTCGAGGTACGATCTGTGTCTTTTATACCTTAGATTCCATACTCATAGACACAGCTGCGAGTCATTCCCTTATAGCCACATGTCTTGTACAAAGCCTCCAGATTCTGGTAGAACCGTTGAATCGATCCTTACGCTTGGAGACACCTACAGGAGGATACTCGACGATCACACACCTTTGTAGAAAGTGTGATCTTACCCATGGAGGCAAGAGTTTCGGTTGGAACCACTTGGTGGTAGCGTTGAGGCCTTACGACGTCATTCTCGGTATGGATTGGTTATCTTCGGTCCATGCCCAGATTGAATGTTTTAGGTGAAGATTGTGGTGTGTCCGTCGTCATGGAACAAGGTTTTCCTTTGTCAGAGAAAAGGAAACCCAGGCAGCACAAAATGGGCTCATGCATAGGAGGGGGCAGCCGATCACTCATGAGTTGGATAGCCTTACCCTCGGAGCAGTAGATGCTTTGAGCTCTCAGTTCCCAACAGTGGTGGTAGAGTATGAGGACGTCTTTCCAAAAGATGTTCCAAGGTTACCTCCCCGCCGGGAAATTGACTTCTGCATCGACTTACACCCCGGGATGACACCGATTTCCTCATCAGCTTATCGGATGTCTCTCGCGAAGCTTCGCGAGCTGAGGGTGCTGTTGGAGAATTTGCAGAGCAAGGGTTTCGTAAGACCCAGCGTCTTACCCTGGGCGGCTCCAGTCTTGTTTTCCAATAACGCAGACGGGAGTCTGAGGTTGTGCGTGGATTACCGGCACCTGAACCAGGTGACGGTGAAGAACAAATATCCACTGCCAAGGATCGATGACCTCTTCGATCAGCTAAGAGGGGCACAATGGTTCTAAAAGGTTGACCTTCGATCAGACTATCACCATCTATGAGTTCGGGATGAGGATATACTGAAGACGGCTTTCAGATGTCGCTACGGTCACTATGAGTACTTGGTGATGCCCTTTGGCGTGACGAACGCCCCCGCAGTGTTCATGGGGTTGATGAACCAGATCTTCCAACCGTACTTGGACCAGTTCGTAGTGGTCTTCATCGACGACCTCCTTGTGTACTCGGCGTCAGAGGAGGAGCATGTGAGACACCTGCGGATGGTTCTGGACGTACTTCGGGAGCACCAGCTTTATGGGAAGCTCTCAAAGTGTCAGTTCTGGATTCGGGAGGTCCAATTTCTGGTACATGTCATCTCAGCATATGGAGTAGTTGTGGACCCAGCAAAGCTGGAGGCTGTGTTAGCATGGGAGCCACCTTGGAGCGTGATAGAGGTTCGGAGCTTCCTTTTGTTGGAAAGATATTACCGGAGATTCATCCCTGATTTCTTCTGGATATCAGCACCGATGAAAGCCTTGACCAGGAAGGGGAAACCGTTCATGTGGACAGAAAAGTGCCAGCAGGCTTTTGAGCAGCTAAGACAGAGTTTGACGAGCGACCCAGTCTTGAGACTATCAGGGGAGGGTGTCGAGTACATAGTTTTCTGTGACGCATTAGGGATCGGGCTCAGCTGTGTCCTGATGCAGCAGGACGCAGTGATTGATTATGGTTCGCGCCAGCTTAGTCCGCATGAGCAGAACTATGCGACCCATGATCTCAAGTTAGCAACGGTAGTCTTTGCATTGAATATGTGGCGACACTACCTTATGGGCAAGCGGTTCATTGTCTACACTGACCACAAGAGCCCCAAGTAGATCTTCTCACAGAAGGATCTGAATCTGAGGTAGAGGCATTGTCTAGAGTTCCTCTAGGACTATGATTTCAAGATCATCTATACTCCTGGGAAAGGGAACAAGGTGGAGGACGCTCTTAGTAGAAGGTTGAGCTCACAACTGTTGAGTGAGGTGACACAACAATTACCCGCGTTACAGTTATCCTTCATTGATGGATAGGATACAGCTTACCTACAGTCGATGGTTGTCACCCCTCCACTCTTACAGCGAGTTAGGGAGGAACAACTTGGGGATGTAGACTGTGTGACCTTACATGCTCAGTTATCCACAAGACATGCTCCTGATGGATATTCGCAAGGTTTGGAGCACGTACTTCTTTTCAGAGGATGCACCGTTGTACCAGTGGCGTTGCAGGAGGAGGTCCTGATGGAGTTCCATACATCCCCTTTAGTGGTACATCCTGGAGTAGCAAAGATGTACTTGGACCTCCGACGACAGTTCTGGTGGTCAGGCATGAAGAAGGCAGTATCAGAGTTCGTTTCTTGATGCCTCACATGCCAGCAGGTGAAGGCTGAGCACCAGTTCCAGCAGGGTTATCCCACCCCCTGGAAGTTCCAGAGTGTAAGTGGGATGTAATATCGATGTACTTCATAACAGGCTTACCACAGACGTCCAAGGGGCACGATTCCATCTGGGTGATCATTGACCGACTCACCAAGTCGGCCCACTTCCTAGCTATCAGGGAGCAGAGTTCCGTAGAGAGCTTGGGGCGCCTCTACGTACAGGAGATAGTTCGGCTTCATGGCGTCCCCTCGAATATAATCTCAGACTGAGACGCCCGCTTCACATCCTGGTTTTGGAAGGGATTGCAGGAGGCTTTTGGGACTCAGCTGCGCTTGAGCACAGCGTTTCATTCCCAGACAGATGGTCAGACAGAGAGGAACATTTGGGTTCTGGAGGATATGTTGCTGGCCTGTATCTTGGATTTTGGTCGCAGCTAAGATAACCACCTACCACTAGTGGAGTTTGCGTACAACAACAACTACCACTCCACCATCGGTATGGCACCGTTCGAGGCCTTTATGGGAGACCCTGTTGGTCGCCGCTTTGCTGGACCGACCCCGGAGAGTCAGCACCCATGGGTCCAGAGTTAGTGTGAGCTACCATAGATAAGGTGCAAATCATCTGGGAGCATATTAATACTGCATAGAGCCAGCAGAAGTCTTATGCTGACAGGCGACGGAGACCTCTGGAGTTCGAAGAGGGATACCATGTCTTCCTTTGGGTCTCACCTCGATGAGGGTTGCGGAGATTTGGCTGAGGTGGCAAGCTATCTCTGAGGTTCATCGGACCTTTCCAGATCCTAGGCAGAGTTGGCGAGGTGGCGTACTGCCTGGATCTACCACCACATTTGCATCGGGTACATGATGTATTCCACATGTCGTAGCTGAGGAGGTATTTGCATGACCCATCGCATGTCATCTACTAGGGTGAGCTGGACATCGAGGATGGAGTGACCTTTGCTGAGTACCCAGTGGTGATCGAGGATCGGCAGGAGAGGATTCTTCGTGGGTGATCGATTCCCTTATTGCGCATCCGGTGGCAGCACGGGAATCTTCAGAAGATCACGTTGGAGCGGGAGGCCCAGATCCGTGCCCAGAACCCTCATCTTTTTGAGTAGCCTTTGTTTTGGCTTTTCGGGGATGTAAATCCCCAAGGTGGGGAGAATGTAATGTCTCGGATTTTCTGTTTATTATTTTTAAATATTATATGGAATTATTTCGAGACCGGTCGTGAAGACGACACATCATTCCGAGGTCCAGTGAGCCTGTAATGGTGGTTTGAACTTTTTTTAGTTAAGTGAGTGGTCACTTGTACGCGGTTGTGGTAGTTTCCCAATGGATGCCCGGATTCAAAATCTGAGCGCACCGTTGTGTTTGGGACGACGAATTTACCTAAGAATGAGGCTAATGTCAACCGGCGCGGGTCGAGGGAAGAAGTTAATTTTCAGACGTTTTAAGTAAAAATAAAATAAAATAAATTAACCAGTTTATTTTATTTCATTTAAGGAAATATCCGCTGCAGCGCGGAATTGGCGCAACTATTTCCTAAATTGATGGCGCGTCTTAATGACTTCGAAATGGAACGTCAACGCCATTAATACTGCTGCATAATTAAATTCCAAATTGTTTCCCCTTTTTAATGGGTTAAACAATTGTACATCGTTGGCAACATAGAGAGAGGAACCTCTGCAGAATCCATGGCGCATTGGAGAGATTCTTGACGACGAACGACAACGGATCGAAACCTAGGATCGTTGCGCCGACATTGAAGGATCTCGACGGCAATGACATCATGGCTCCTTCATCAACGATCGATTCCTTCGAAAGGTAGGGGTTGTTATTTCAATTTATTCCTTTCCCCGTCTTTGAGTTTAAACGATGAATGTGGATCAACCACAAACAAGTTGATCCACGGAGTCGTACGTTCTTGCGGGAGGGTTTTCTTTGGGATGATTTTGGGGAATTAATCCATGATTTTTATTCATGTTGATTTCTGCTCCATTTAAACCTATTAACGGGAGCGGATCAACACTGTGACGAACGATGGTGGAGGTTCGTTCCTCAATTTATTTGTTTATTGGATTTCCTCCCCCATTCTTTCTTGCGCGTTCTTCGCGGGGTGACAAAAAAAGGATCATTGCGCATCTGTTCCACGATGCAACGATCCCAAATCAAAGGTTCGACACCGCAATGACCTTGTGGAGGTGTGGCAACGATGGTGGATGACGAATCGCACCGGATTGGGAAAGGGCGTTCTTCGAGCGTTCTTCACGCGGGAAGATCAAATCACGTTTTCGGGGCTGATCGGAGGCCCGAAAATGACGGAAGCGGCTTCGTGGTGTCGGGCGACAAGAACCTGGAAGTTTTCGGCAATTGGATGGCCGAATTGATGATCAGAGTAGCACGGGAGGCGCGCCGGCGAAGGGCGTCGTTTCTGGAAATTTCCAGAATACACGGCATGTACTTCGGAAGAACACGTAGTGTAGTTCTGGCGGTGGCGGCTAGGGTTTTGGGGTCAGAGAAGAATCACATGGCATGTGACCCCGGTCACACGGCATGTTGGACCTTCCCTGAATCTCAGCGTGTACTTTGGGTAGTACACGGACACGGGATGCTCTACACGGCTTCAGGCGGCACGGCGTGTACAGCTCGGCAGAGGCGGCTACGCGGAACTCGGTGTGTATCCCGAGGATACACGGACATGGGATGGAGTACACGACTGTGTACTCCATCACCCGGCCAGGCAAGGTCAACAGCGCAGGTCACCCCGTGTTCAGATTGCACGGGTTGGAGTACACGGGTTGGTGACCGTGTACTGGCACATGGCCAGAGTACACGGAGCCAACCCCAGTGACCCAGACACGGTGTGTACTCCATACTACACACCATGTATAAAGTTTTCCACACGACCAGCCTCACGACACGGGCCGTTGTACACGGGCAGTACCCGGGGTCGGACAACATGGCGTGTATCTTTTCTACACGCCGTGTAATTTTTGGAAAACGGCTTGTTCCTTTTTTTCACCGTTCCTTGAACATCTTTTGTTTGGGCTAGTGCCCCTTCTTCTTGTTTCCCTGAAGGTCAGGCATCATTAACTCACACAAGATTATAATCCCTTTAGTAGGAATTTTTATGATAGAGTCAAGCATCCATTTGAGAGGCCCGGATCGAGATCCTCTATCCATTACAGACCCTAGGTAGACTCAGGCATCGACGTGACCAACTCTATCAGGCGTTCATCCTCTACCTAGAAGGTGAATTTTGGATGATTCGCGGTATCCTCCATGGCCCTGGCAGTGATCCTCATCTGTGTATAGAAATCTTTCCCACTGAGGAGTGTGTCTCCCGTAATGAGTGTAGCTATATCTCGTGACAGTTCTCGACGAACAGATCTTCCCGGATGGACATCATCAGATCTATAAGACTCATGGAGTGTGTTCTCCTGGAACGAGAGCATCACGGAATCTTCGGACGGAATCCCTTGCGGGGGTATGCGGTTGTGTGACTTGTCTCTAGACTATGGGTCTGGGTTTTGAGTATATCTGGTTTGTTTTATATGTTCTGTAAACATATATTATGCATAGCTGACTGTACCTTTACCTTGTGTACTGCTTTGTGGTTTTCAAGGTCCTCTACTGAGTATTGTTATAATCACCCCTGCACGGGCTTTGCTCGCACGTCTGGTGTCTTGTGCAGACGAGTAGCCTTTTGACAGAGTCCAGGGCAGACCAGGACAAGACCGAGCTTTCTGAGTTCCCTACAGGCTGAGGCGTTCCTACAGCTATGAGCGGCAGTCCCAGTACCTTTGTGCTTACAGGTTGGACTTTGCAGTTTTTCAGACTCTTGCTTTTGGTGGGCTTGTATTCTGGCCCAGTTTACTTTTACAGTACTCTACCTTTCGTCGTACTATGTTGGTTGGGTTTACTTGCATGCATGCATTTTTGTTCCTTAGTGTTTTACATTTCAGCATTTGTGGGCTTGGAGATGTGTGTGTGTGTGTGGGTACTTAGGCAATGCCTCCCATGTTAGTGACATGCCTACTCGGTGCTAGTCACCAGCCCCTGGCCTATTGGAGGCGGGCTTGGGGAGTCATGGCGCGGGCCCCACTGGGACGGGTTGTGACAGGTGCAGTTTGAACCGGTTCAATTTTAAAAAATAATTTGAGATCTTTTACGAGTGCTCGACTGTAATCGCGACTAGGCGCGCAAACGCACCCGCACACGCGACCGCGAATGCGCCCACACACGCGACCGCAAACGCGCCCGCACACGCGACCGCGCACGCGACCGTGCACGGTGTCCAACATAAATTAATAATTATGTTATTATTTTGGCTGGTTTTATTATTTTAGTTTTATTATTCGGGTTGACATTATTTAAGTTAATATGTTAATTAGGTTATGATTATAATTATTATTATTACTATTATTATTATTTTGTGTTAATGTTTTGATTTAGTCGTTGGTATTAAATTAATGTTACAATTATAAAATAATTAACTTTCTATTTAAATTATCACTATTTTTGTGATAATGTGTATGTTAGTTTAATTGTTTTTTTTAGTTTCATTATCAGTATTGAAATTTGTTATGATTAAGTAGAATTTTTTTGTATTATTTTATTTGTAATTTATCTTATTTTTATTTTATTTTCTCTTATTATTATTTTTCTTTCTCTCTTTTCTCCCTTTTTTCTTTTCTTTCTTTATTTTTTTTCCTTCCTCTCTCTTGCTCTTCCCTCTCTCTCGCGCGGACACTTCCCCCCATGCCTTCTATTTTTGCATAGCGGTCCTTAACCCTACCTGCGCTACAAAATTCCCCTACCCCTTGCTCTCCTTTGCCGGGTCGCGGCTGTCCATCATCTCTCCCCTCCGGCTCACCCCATACCGTCACACCACCCTCCTACTACCTCACGTCTCCACCCTCTCTGTTGAGCTACCCGACGACCACCCTGTGGTGCGCTTCCCCTACGCCGAGCAGCACCCCCGAGCCACCCCTGTTTTCCTCCCCGCTTCAAAGCCATCGCGCGCACCACCCTTGGCCGCACCCCCTTTCTCTTCCGGTGATCTTTTCTGATGACGAAACTGACTCCCGCTACCCACCTTTCACTGAAACCCCCTAGCGCGGCTCCCCTAGTCGCGAATCCCTTTGTTGTACCTTCTCAGGGCGAGGCTTCAGTCGGCGCGACACTTTCCGGCAGCCTCCAACTCACTCAGAAAGCTTCTTGGACCCCTTTCCATAGGTGGGTTATACCCCATTTTTTCATTCTTTATATTTTTTAAGTTTTAATTAGGATCTTGAGTGGCGTTTAGTTTAGTTATGATGTTTTTGGTTCAAATGTTTTAATTAGAGTCAAATTGAGGTTGCTCATGGGGTTTTTGTCCTGCCGCGAGAGTTTCGCTCTAAATCGCAATGTTGGTCTACATCGAGGTAGGTGGTTCCATGTTTAATTGTTATTTGATTAATTTATTTGCCAGTTTAATTAATTTAGAATATTTTGTAATTAATTGCTATTGTGAAAAGTCGATCTTTAATGAGATTTGATTTGCAGTTTATCTTATTTGGAAGCATGTTTATAATATGGGTACTTGTTGCTGGAATGTCATCTCTGATTAATTGTTAGTTTAATTTTTTTGTGTGGTTAGCCTACTAATTTTTTTGGTTGTTGTGATTTAATTTTCTTTTTTTACTTGAGGTTTTTAATGTCTTAATGCGTTTATTAGTACATTTTGATGAGATGAGTACGTTGTTGCTGTGAAAACCCATGTTGGAATATTCACTAGTGTTTTATAAAATGTGCAGATTATTTGTTAGGGTGTACAAGGGTTGCAGTTGGTGTTTTGGGGTTGTGTCGGTGTGTATATTGTCTTAAATGATCATTTGAGTGGATTTTTGGTGTTTTCGTCATGCGACGTAATTTTAAATGGGTTGACATGTTTTCCTGGCGGTTTGTTTAACTGTTGTAATAGTTTTTTTACTACGTGTGTGGTTTATTTAATCACATGTGTGATGTAGTTTGAGTTCTTGAGGCGGCGTTGTGTGCGTTTGGTTATAAAAAGGTTGTTTGGGTCGGTCTAGTGTGTAAAGCGGTATTTTGAACATTAAAATTTATTTGTGAAAATTTGAATTGTTTTATTAAAAAATTATTAAGGGTGAAAAATTGTTTTGGTGAAATTTTGTAAAGGTTTTTGGCATTTAAAGTCTTGTGGTTGTTGCAGCATGTCGTCAAGGAAAGTCCACGACACTACGGTTATCAGTTTGCGCGTGCTTATGCACAAGTGTAAAGCGAGTCGCGTCGTCATGATCGAGCGGCGAGTTGAGGTATGTACCCCACCGTACTTACCTTTAGATTTAGAATTTATTAATTGATTTTTGTTTTATTAATTTTTAATGAATTAGATATAATTTAAGATAATAAATTTTTAAATGATTATTTGGTGTGAAAAGAGCTGTTTATTTTATACTGAACACTTGAAACATTTCCTTAATGAGCGGACATCCAGTATTGAAAGTATGACCGTTTTGCCTTTAAACATAATTAATGGAATTTCAAATGTACTTTTAGTTTTAAAGATAAATGATTTCTTCTGAATAAGTGTTTTGGGATTTCTCAAAAAATGAGGTTTTTCTTTAAAATTTTGTGAAGGCCCATTTGGCACTTTAATAAAATAAATTATTTTGGAAAACTCATTCAGGGGTGATCTTTGGTGTGCTTTGATTGCGTGAGCTGTATGTGATGTTTTTGCATCGTGACTGATTTATTTACATTGTGGAAACACCCCTATTTATTGCTTGTGTTGACATGGGAACCTGGCATAGTGAGTGAATCTTCTGAGAACGATTGCTGCACTAGTTCAAAACTTGCACGGGATAATGGCCCCATAGCAGTGGAATACTAAGTTATTACTGCTATGGGGATTGCGCCCCTCAGTTAGGCCATGTAGGGCTATACTGGGTAGTAGTATGGGCGTTATGACGTCATCGAGTTAGGGCATGCCTTCAGGATGAGTTAGATGTATAGTATGTTCTGGATTGTTCACGATCTCCTAGGTTCGAACCATGTTTCTTTTAGTGTTTATTTGTATGTGGTGGATGATTGAGAGGTCGAGTTCAGTTGCTGACCCCTGTGTGCCACTTTTTCCATTGCCCTTAGTGTGTTTTGTGTGTTGTGTGTGATTTTCCTTTTGACTAACATCTAAATTTTGGATTTCAAAATTGTTCGAAAAATGTTTTAAAATGCAATGCACCTATTTCTTTCAACATTAAACTTGTTCTTAAATTTAAAAAGGGAAATGGACTGTTACTTGTTTTAGAAATGAAAGTGTGTGTAAAAACCCATATTTTGTACAAAGTAGTTCAAACTTGGAATTAATGAATTCTTTGTTTAATGGTATGTGCATTGGGAATAGAATTATCCGGGCCTACCTACTGAGTTTTAATACTCACGCCTATAGTGTTTTCCTATTTTTAATTTTGCTACAGGTTTGGTTCAAGCTTTCTCTCCATGGGTGAGAGCTGGTTGTGGACTGGTGAGCGACTCTCAGAGTCGTGAGGAGTTTTGGTCGAGACCAGGTTAGTGTGTCTTGTTGGTCGTTCTCTTTTTTCAGGGTCATTTATTTTACTTTGCGTTATTCCAATTTTCCACTGTTTTATTTATTTTTATTGGGAAAAATCATTCCCTCTTGTTTAGTCTTGATGCTCGGCACTAGTTACCAGCCCATGGGGATCAAGAACGCCCCTCGGGCCTTGCCGCGAACCGGGTCGGGCGCCGGGTCGGATGGCGACCCGGCCTGGTTTGTGACAATCTACATGAGTAGAGTTTTTTCAGAAGATTTTTTGAGTCATGTTGCATGAAGATCACTGAGCTTTTGTGGGATAAGAATCCGTGAATTGATTTTTTGTGGAATAAGCTTTTGTGAAATGAATTTCTATGATTAATGATAATTGACTGAGTAAAGACTTCCGAGCTTCCATGAAATGAGAATTTGTGGCATGAATATTCCATATGAACAAATTTGAAACAACCACATGAATAAATTGTGTGCCTAGTACGTGTCATGAAATCATCAAAGTGCATGATGAACATAGATCTTCCATGATAAATATTCACTGACCTTACATGAGCATGGACCTTCCATGTGTATGAGCATGAACTATGTGCATGGACCTTACATGAGTACGTATGTTCATTGATTTCACCATACATGATTACAATGTTACTTTCATTCATGAAAATTGGTTAAAAATATAATTATAATTGATATATAATGCTTTAAACCCATACATATCATGGCATTGGTTTTTCATGAAGCCTACTATCATAAAATGAGAAGAGAGTATTGTGGATAGATTTATGCCATAAATTAATAATGACATGATAGATTTCATGCATACATATACATATTAATTTCATGTGGTTGATTTTTTAATTATTATAGAGTGAAGGAGGTATGGATTAAATGGATAAATGAGGAATAATTGCAAGATTAAATAAGGGGGAATAATTTTTGACCTGATAAAGAAGTCATATTTTTTTGAATGAATTAAATGGAACGGTGCATGATATTTTCATATATCATATAAAGAAAAGAATAAATAAGAACCAAGTCTTTAGATAATGGTTTAAGATATTAAAAAATGGACATATATGATCATGTAAGTTTTAAATGGTGATTATTCAAGAAAAAATTTCAAGGTTTCTTGAATTAACAAAAATCATTTTGAATCAAAATGATTAATTCACATAGTATTTTGAATATTTAAGAGAGAGAAGAAGATTGAGGTAGCTAACACAACATGTTATATATATATATATAAATAGTTACTTTAGATCATGAAAAGGTGTGTGGGTAGAGGAGTAATAAAATGAATAAGGGAAAATAGGGGGAAATAATAAATAATATGTTCTTGATCGCTATTATGCAATAAATAAGAACTAACTTATAGAAGTTAAGGTGTACAGAATCCAAAACAACATAGTGAAGATTTGTTAAATCATATTGGTGAAGGTATATTCCATTCTTGAAAAATATTTTATTATCATACCCATGAACTATTAAGGTACTAAGTGCAATGAAAGTGATATATATACCCTTCTTACTATAAAAACAATGATTTTTTTCTAGTGGACAGTGTGATATCATATTTCTTATAAATCTTATCAAGGACTAGCTACTCTTATTGAGTAGTGAACTTTGTAAATTATTGTGTTCATATGGTTGTTCTTATGTGTTGTGTTTGAGTAGATTCATTTCTCTATAACTAGAGAGGAAGGTAGTTTTTAAAATATGAAAACATAAAAAGAGTTTACCAATGATTCACCCCTCCCCCCCACCCAACACACACATAGTGGTCTCATAGATCCTAATTGGTCCTTACAGTACGAAGCTATTTAGAGAGCATAGAATATTGTGTCTAATAGGTATGACCAAGTTTTAGAACTAGTGATGCTAATCAAGTTTTGGAATTACTAAAGAAAAATGTGTTTTAATTCTTAAGGAAACTACAATCTAGTGAAAGAGATTCATAAGTCTAATTTATTGATAGAGAATAACCTCTAGGGTTGTGGTGATCTACTAGGGTTATAATACTAGTGTAGATGTTTCATTCCCATCCCATATGTAATTTTTTACTTCTCTTGGATAGTGGGGAACCCAGGTTACTAAGTGACGCAATAAGTATGAGTGGATCATTATAATGGGAGTTGTAAATAAAGAAATATTTGGATTCCTTATGTGTGTTTGATACATGGGTGATAACACACCTTCAATAAGGCAATACATAACTATAAAAAATGGGTTTATCATTTGATGGAGGAAAAAATGGTAGAGTTTAGTAAAAGTTGTGGATAGTTGTTAAGGGGTTCCAATAATCATAAGGGGTGTATTTTAGTGACATTTTCTCTCTTTTTTGAAGAATATAATAATTTGGATGTTTCTAAGGCTAGTTTAAATGGATTTTTTTTATCTTGAATAAATTATTGTCATGAAATCTCTCCTTCAAAAATATTTGGAAGAATAGATCTACATGGAGAAACCTAAAGGTTTTATACTAGAATAGAATGAATATCTAGTTTATAATCTCAAGTGAAGTTACTATAGGCTCAATCAATCACCAAGGTGGTAGAATTGGAATTTTTATTCCATCATCATGGAATGTGGGTTCATATAGAGTAATTAAGATCATTGTTGTTACTGGAAGGTGTATGAAAATAGAAGTTTTATCATAGTTCTACTTTATATTGATGACTTATTATTTCCCAAAATAGTGTTGGAAAAGTTTTAAGAGTTCAAGTTTGAGTTTTATAGAAGTTTCTAGATGAAGGATCTTGGTTCCACTAAGTAGGTGTTGGGGATGAGGATTGGAATAGACTCAAGTTCAAGAACACTATTCCATTCTTAGTTTGAGTACAACCAAAAGGTACTGTCTAGAATCAGTATGAATGATTCAAATCCTATGATTACCCCCCTTATTGGATACTTCAAGCTTTCTAAGGAAAAGGAACCAAAAATTGATAAGGAGGAAAATTACATGGAGAATGTTTTGAATGCATCAGTTATGGTAAGCTTGATGTATGTCATGGTTTGTACTAGGCCTGATATCACTCAAGAGGTAGGATTTATTAGTATATTCATGGAGAATATGGTAAAGGAGAACCATGAGGTTTTCAAGTTGATCTTCTGATATCTCAGAGTTTTAGTGGATTTACACTATGTTTTTATATGAATTATTATTTCCATGGTTTATAGATTCTTTGGTGGATATACAAACTCACATAAGAGAACCATTCGATTCATGTTTACTTTTAAAGGCACTTTTTTGAGATGGATGTCATTATTATAGCTAATATTTTCACTATCAATAATAGAAGTTGGGTGCATTATAATAATGGAATAAATAAAGGAGTTGGTGTGGTTGAGGGTTTTCTAGAGAAAATTGGAAGGAGGTAGGATATTGACATATTTTACTTTAATATCCAATGTGTGATCCACTTTTCCAAGAATAAATCATTTTAATATCAAGTGGAGAATATAAAACAAAAATAAAACTTCATCCAAAAGCTTATGGAGAATGGGTTTATGAAGCTATGAAAGGTTTAAGGGAAATTAAATCCATTAGATATTATAACTAAAGTTATTTAGCAGGAAATTTTGAATTTTTATTGTGATTTGGTAAGCCTTAGAAAACTTAGAGGTCTTAGGATCTCTGAAGCTCTAACAGACTAAAATTGGTGATCTAAATAATAGAGTTATGGAAGAGATTCCATGTGACCTAAAGGACTTAGTTTTGAATCTTGAAAACAATTCTTAAATGGGGGATTGTTAAGCTTGGTATGAAAATCTATTTTTTGAGTAAATATCAAAGTCATCAAAGATTCCTAAGTTCTGATTCCTTTATGTTCTATAAGAGGGGGTTGGAAGTTCTTAGAAGTAATGAAATTATAGAGCATTATAGCTATAATAACAATGATGGAAACTTTCAAATATATAAGTGTCAATGCTATATGATAAGGTATTTTAAAAGTAGTAATGGGTGGATGCTGATATTAAGGATATGTAAAGGTATTCCTTGGATTCTTTGGAAGTAAACACTATTCACTAGGTAATCTAGTTGAGGTGGTGATATTCCTTTATCGAATGATATTATATCCATAAAGATCAAATACATGAGGAATCTATCTAAACCATATTAATTCCTTATGTTCCTTTGTCATATTCTTAATGTTTTTCTGTTACATGTTTCACTTTGAATTTCCATTGTGATTGTTCCTTGAATTCATCAAATTATGAGAGGTTAGGGTGTGTGGATTCCTAGTCCTGAAGCATCATCTAATTGGTGTTGATTGTGCCTAAGCCTTTTGGTTTTCTTGTTCCATGTTTTGAGAGCTAGAGTTTGGGTTGCACAAACACCCATAAAGATAAAATACATGGAGAATATAGTCCATGGTGTTTTTTTGGTGATGAAACTAAAATAACTAAGTAGTAGCCACTACATTTGTTAGGGTATAGTTCACTTTCATGTATGTTGAGAAAGTATTATATGAATGATTTACTCAGGATAATATTATTTCATCTTATGCTTTAGAGTTAATCTTCCATTATAATCTCTCTTGTTTACCATCTAGTGAATTTGTTTTTTACCATGTATTAAGAATATATCTAAACCACATTAATTCCTTATGTTCTTTTGTCATAGTCTTAATGTTTGTCTGTTACATGTTGCACTTTAAAATTCCATTGTGATTGTTCCTTGAATTCATCAAATTATGAGAGGTTAGGGTGTGTGTATTTCTAGTCCTAAAGGCATCATCTAATTAGTCTTGGTCATGCCTAAGCCTTTTAGTGTTCTTGTTACATGTTTTGAGAGCTAGAGGTTAGGTTGTACAAATAGCTGTTCATCTAACACAATGTTGGATGTTTCATTTTGTATTTCATTATATTAATAAAATCTTTTAATAACACTAAACAAAACCATAAATAAGTTTTCATCTAATCATATAACATATGATAAGCCACTAGATTTCCCTTATCTTAGTTACACTTTTATGGTTTTTTTAAAAGTCATTATATCTCTATGTGATACTTTCCACATCTTTATATGACCATATGATAAAAACCTTCCATTAAACTTTTTAGAGAGTAACATATATTAAAAAATACAATTTAAATAATGGTGAGATTTAAGAATCATATTCTTAATTTTCAACTCATTATAAAATATCCAAAATCCTTTACTTCATAATATCTAATTTTATGATGCTAATAACTTCTATTTTCTACTTAGAACTCTTTTTAATATTATCTTAATAAATTTATTAGAAATTTTTCTATAAAAATTTTTCCTTGAGATCTTTCATATAATTTTTACTAACATACCCTAAACCTTTTAGGATATTGAGTTAAATTAATTTTTTATTTTTACTGGAATAATATTTTATTTATAAATTTTGAACTTCAAAAAGGCCAAACATACTCCCACTAGCCTATTTGAAGCTATATTATCTCTTGAATATCATGTTAATATGCACAAACAATTTGTGTTAGAAAACTATAGTATTTCCTTTAGTGAAGATATTTAACAAAAAAATTATTATGTCAGTGTGGTATTCTATGTGTTTAGTTTATTATTTAAAAAAGAATATTTTATTATTAAAAATATGGCACTGAAGGATGGTGGGATCATATCCCTCATATTTTAGAAAACATATTAGATAAATTATGTATCCAAGATAAAACTTCTTTCATCCTTATCTTCTTTTCAAACATGTTATAAAATTTGATGATTCATAAATCATGCATATTAAATCAAGTTGGAGTTTGTTCCCTAAAACCAACTTCTTTGTACTGTATATTTCCTGTATATTTATAGTTTTGTGTGTTAATAAATTCCTTATCACATATTGATTGTTATTCTAGGTAACTTTAATGTAATATTGTTCTATAGTATATGTCACATTGAAAAGTTCATAGTAGTTCCTCTCTAGGATGAGAAATTTGATACGTTATGATGATGTTCTTATAATATATGGTTTATGTTCATATAGTGTCATTTGATAGAACATATATGATGCAAACCTTCAAGTGTGAGTACTCGTTATCATATGAGACTTCTTATCATTAAGTTCTCACTTGGTAATCTCTAATATATGAGCTAACGAGGATATACCTTCTTGTAGGAAATTCACATGTATGTGTGTCAATGGATATTCCAATTTTTGAGCATGTATAATGATCCTTGTATTTTTAGATTATTATTAATGCATATCATGAGTCATTTACTTAGATGTATTATCATAAATTGTGATGACATATGTTCATATTAAAGTTTGGTACATTGGGTGTGTCATGATTGATATGTTATATAAGTTGATAAAGGATTTGTCTCTTCCTCCTTTATGGAAGTTTCTATATCATCCCTTTGATTAGAATGAAACTATCAAAATGAATTCCATGGCCATGGTGTATTGATGAGTTCATTTTAGATAGTCAAATAAAGACATGTCGACCATATAGGTTGATGACATGAGTATGCAACCTATTTTATGAGATATAGAGATAAAGGGATTATATTACATAGTGAGTTTTCATATGTGGTTATCATCATAGCGATATTAATTCCTTCCTCTTGGGTTCCATCATGTGTTGTTAAATGCTGATATTGGACTTTTGGATAATCTTCCCAATGCCACTAAGGAAGAATCCTATAGGGTCACACACTTAGTGTTTCTATTGATCTCAATTAAATTCCATATACATTTAATTATAGAAATAAATATTAATCTTCAATCTATGGAATATTATTTATTCAAGATTTATTGATTGTAAATATTCAGTCACCATATTTATGTTTGAGTTTGTTATTAAAAAAATATTTATTTATCTTCAAGACTATCAAATAATATATATTTATTTATATCTTGATTTATTCATAATGTAAAAAATCATATTATTATTAAATAAATAATTATTTAGTTATTTGAATATTAAGTAAATATTTATTCATGGGACCGTGAATATAATATTTATTTATTTATCAAATGAATAATATTTATTATTCAAGGTTTAGTGAATGCCGAGAAGGAAACATGGACTGAGTTATTGAGTCTGGTGGAAATGATATATTAAATATCATTTTAACAAATATAAACATATTTATAGAATTTATATTATCTATGATACATATGCACATAAAAAAATAATAAATTTTGTTATTATTTAGATATTGTGTTTACTATGGATTGTGATATTGTATAAGGTTCAATATGAAATTACCAATTCTCTTATATAGCTCTGAATATACCCAATTATATCATTTTTGTGAAACCCTATATCTGAGAATCATTTTTTGTGCACAACATATTCTCTCCCAAGAGATCTCTCTCCAATGCAGAACACTCTAGGGTTTCTTATCTCAATCCTAAGAGATTATTCCACCAAATCCTAATTTCAATAGATCAAGAACAAGAATCAAACTCAAAGGGTTGTGTGGAGATCAAAGGAAGTGATTCAAGGTGATCAGTACCACCAAACTAGAACCTAAAATGTCATCGGTGATGCTTCGATATCAAAGGAGCATGTGTGGATCACAGTTAGAGAGATTTTATCCTTGGATCCATATAGAATAATGACATTGCAACCAAACATTTTTCGGACAATCAACCTCTTATAAGAAGAAATGATTCCCAAGACCAAGGTAATTATTTTAATAAAATTAATTATAAATTTAATGTGAAAAAGATATGCTCTTCTTGGTTTCAAAATCTATGTCAATTAATCATGAAATTAATTTATTGGTCATAATGATTCATTATCATGTACATATCATATTACTTATTGATTATGAAAAAATCTGAGTTGGACATGACCCAATAGGCACTTCCACTATGTTTGAAATATTCAAATGATATCAAAGTGTTCATGTTTAAATTTATACTTTTTTATTAATTTTTTATCATTATACACATTTCCCATTAGTTTTCCATTTCAATAAATTCATTCTTTAAATATGAACATTGATATTTCTTCTTTTTCTTTGTTCTCTCTTATATAACCAAGAACCAGTTGATAACACATAAAGAACACCTGAAGATCCCATATAGAGGTGTGGAGGGTTCTTTCCAGATAACATGTGACTATACATCATATAGCTCGAAGGTACTAGTTGTGTGTCCATTCTATATGTATCATGATGAATCAAATTTGGTGTGATATGTTATGAATTTAATCACATTCATTTTCATTAAACATTGTGTGTTGACTAGGTCAGATTAGCACATGACTCTTTAGATTACATGGCATGTATCTTGTGTATATACCATGAATTCAATGAAATTTCATGGTAGAAATCACATGGTACAAGACAGATTATGTATCTATTACATGGAACATAAGACTGGAATCCATAAAACACAGAGGTTACGTAGTGTGTGTCTGGATTGTACATGTCATGTAGCTCATAATTTTCCATAAATAAATACATATTGAGTACCTAGGCATGTATCGCGGACATATGACATAGAGGTATACACCACATATAACAGGATTATACATGTTGTATATCCTACCTATTTATGTGTAAAATATAATTAATTAAATAATCCATTAAACCTAATCGACACATATTTGTGTGTCATTTATTCATAGTACACATCATGTGATAGGTTTTATATATATTAACTTATTAATTAATTTCCATCTAAAATTTGGAACTATTGCCATGTATCGTCCCTACATGTTGTGTACTCTGTATGCATTAAAAAAATACATGCCATGTAATAAAACACATGTCTATGTTTTGTTTATTTATAATACATGTCATGTAATTACATGACATGACATATACACTACATGTTGTGTATGTGTACAACAAACAACAAGGACCATTTCAAATAGCTTGGATAGGTTAATGTCGTGTTTCCTCCATGTACATGCCATGTATATAATTAATTTTAGTTAAAATTAATTTATTTGCTTTATTACAATGTGAACACCTTGAAACCCAAGGGGGTTAATCTAGTTAAAGGGGATTCCCTTAGCCTCCACTACTTCAGGCCTCTGTAGTCCCTTTCCTAGGCCGTAGTGGCTTGCTATGTCCTCTTGTATTTATTTCCCTTAATAAAAATTTACATGATAGTGATGTATTCATTTCATTCATAAATAATCATGAGATTGAACAACTTGTGTATGGATTTTATTTCATTTAATTTAACTTTTTCATGGGTGTTTTTATAATTATTATTATTAAGTTAAAATGGTGTACTATGATTCATCCCCTCCGCTTATTATGTAGGGTCCTATGTGTCCTGAGTTTATTTGATGTAAACCCCATTAAACCACTATATTAGTTTTCCCTCACCTATGTGTAAGTAAATCATATTTAAGTATGGATCACATAGGATATTAGAGTTGGTTCAAGATGAATATGAAGTGAAATCAACCCATGTGATACAAATGATGGAGGTGGAATGTTGCAACTTGGGCCAAGATCAACTCATAGATTTTTTCCCTTATGGCTCATGGTTTGTTTATTTTCTACTCAATAAATAGACTGTTTTCTAAATCTCATGATCAGTCCATATATTATTCTATATTTTGCATGATTATTTATTTTATTTTATGGATGATCCATTATGATCACATAAATAAATGAATTAAATAATAAAACATGCTCAAATGAAATAAATAATAAAAGGATTATACATTAATATTTTATCATTACATGGTTAATCATTTTAAGTAAAATATACTTAATATTAATAATACATGTAAAAGGATAAGAAAAGAAAATTTATACACAATAAAAGACTCTTAATTAAAAATTAAGTCAGAATACACCTTCCATAACTTAATTAAGGATGAAACTATAGAACTAAGTGTTGATCTAGCCCTAATTAGGAAACTCAATTTTATTGGGGACTTCCTATGATGTTTTTTGGTTTAATTAACCAATTTGACATGAATATAAGTATCCCTCGCTAAACATAATGTATCTATAAGTTTTGAGTAAATCCAAGTCATAATTTCAGGATTGGGGAGTCTACTCAACACCTCTGGGAGGTGTAAGTCTATGGTCGGAAAGACCAACTGCCTAAATACCTTTTGATTAATTTAAAGTACCCTCAATTGGGTTAGGAGAAGTTAAAAATGGATCCTAACCACTATAATGTCCAACATAACATGAAATTTTGAGTCCAATGGTGAGGGCTATTGGGACTTGATAAAATAGTGGGAGACTTAAAAAAATAATTAAATTATTTAATCTCACATATTTGGTAATCTAGTAAAGTACTAACAATATACTTTTATATTTTTATATTAAAATGTAAAGTTTATCAACCATGTTATACTTATTATCAATACTTGATAAATTCAATCTTCTTAGTGGTAGTAACATCAAGAAATGGTACAGGTACTTGCACATTATATTACACTATGAACATGGATATTACGTGCTAGAATCCTCACTTCCCAAACTTCCTACTAAGGAGGAAAGTGATGAAGATTTATATATCTAAAAAAAACACTTGAATTATCTACTATATGTTAATTTTATGATGATTTCATCCATGTATAATGAACTCATGAAATATCATGAGATCATGGATACTTATAGCATACTCAAACATCTCCATTATCTTTATTAAGAGTGAGATAGGCATGAGAACTTTGATATCTCCAATTCACTCTTCATGAGAAAACTTGGAAAGGGTACACCATTTGGTCCTATAAAAGTCAAAATTATAGGCTACATTGAGAGTCTAGATATTCTAGGGTTTCCATTATCCAATTAACTGCACACTGATCTCATTCTCGCCTCACTTTATTAGATATTCTCTATATTTTTTTTAATATAAAAATGAAAAACAGTGATAAGTATCTCCTATATATCCTTACTATTCTTCAACATGTTGACAAGGGCATGAAGAATTAAAATTATTCTTATCTTATGGCGAACAATAGTAAAGTCAAATAGAAAATACCCAACACTAATTCTAATTCTAAGGATTCTTTGAAATGCTTGACTAAGGGAAGGAGGATCAATAGGAAAGAAAAAAATGATGTTAATTTCTTATCATGTGGTGAGAATGGAAATTTGAAGAATAATTACAATGAATTTAAGTGTAATATACTACTTCATTTATATTCATCAAGGTAAATATTTTTTCTTGTTTCTTGGATATTAAATATGATAGGTTTACATATGTGTATTCAAACATAGGAATCAAGTAAGTAAAGAAATATTACTAAAAGTTCGGTACATTTGTAAAGAGGATGAAGATGGGTGGTTCTTATATTAGTATAAAGAAGTGAATATCTCCTTAATTTCTCAATTGATTCAAGTTAAACTATTTTTTTATTATTACCAAAAAATTATGTCAGTGTCCATTCTGGACACAATGAAACATTATTTCATTTTGGAATGAATGATGTTATGGTTTTCCAAACTAAACTAATAGTTTTATATTTCTTGATTCATAGATTTATAACATTAAAAATTAATGGTGAATATAAATATAATACTCTTACCCATTTTTGGAAAGATAATTCTTTGTTAAGATAAACTGATGGTAGTTTACCAATTTATATCCAGAATAGTGTTTAGTATCTTCTGAGCTAAAACACTATATATACTAAAAAAATTA
Organism: Viscum album; assembly: GCA_963277665.1. NCBI lineage: Eukaryota > Viridiplantae > Streptophyta > Magnoliopsida > Santalales > Viscaceae > Viscum > Viscum album. Next base: position 1,542,146,383 of record OY728155.1, on the reverse strand, counting down.
CTTATCAAGTTTTAGAAAAAGAAACCTCTAGTAATAAAGGTACACTAAAAGAGCTTCCAAAGATATTTAAACAAGTCCATGTGAACTATTCTTAAGTGAAGATAGTGGTAAGTTCATGATATTCCTTTAAGAAATTTTAGAAATGTTCAGTAAAGAAATGAACACACTTGGTAAGGGATACAGGATCCTCTGGGACAGATTACAAAGTGTGTCATAACTGAGTATTCATTGATCATTAATATTTGGAGTAAAGGTTATCCTAAACTCATATTACCTTAAACATCAAATTTAAAAAAGTAGTAAAATAGGATTGATTAAATGTCTTATATGTATTGCCAATCTTCTATTATTTATTCTTAGACATGTTTCGCATATAGTAACATAGTAATTAATTTTATGTGAACTCCATTAATTAATGGATATAATATTAACAGTAATATGATAAGGAATTCATCAGTTACAGTTACTAGTGTTTAATGGGAATGATATTTTTAAAGATGGATTAGATACAAATGAACATTAATAAAATACTAAGTTTATATCTATTAATTATTTGATATTCACTAAAGATATTTACATCCCCTATTAGTATAGACTGATAATATTTTTTAGGTAATCACATCTCATTCTGAGATAGTGGGAGTAGGATAGACTTTGATGAATTTTAGGATCCAGATTCATATAAGTTGTAATAGGAACATTCAATTCACTAAGCTTAGTGAGATGAGTTATTCTAGGAGACACATGCTATTTAGGAGGTTAAATCCAAAAGGTGGATTTATATTTACCAATACTGATGACATATAATTCAATATGAATATTGAATCCAAAAAATTGTAACTAAATAAGATTTTATAGTATATATGAATTTAGTAATGTATTCTATTTACTATAATTTAGGGGCTTTCTATTTTGGATGTTTCTAGAATTATTACTATTAGTGGGTATTTGTTTCCCAATAAATTTGTACGCCCTCTCGATGATTGATTAAGGGGGGGGGGGGTTTAACTTTGGTTAATCATTGATTTTGGGCGCACCATCTTTGTACAACCTCCAATAGGTTTTTTTCATGGATCCAAAACACCTAATGGCTCTCATATCTATGATGAATCATGGACCTACTTTCTAAAGGTAGGCATTCACTGGGGAACTTGTCCAACAACAATTTAGAACACACATTGGTTGAGAGGATGGGAATTCGATCTCATCACATCCATTTTGGGGAACTATTTAATATTACAAGACTCTCTTATAGATTTAAGATATGTTTGTGAATCCTTTGTTCATTCCCAAGAATGTATGATGCAGATCACTCTAAGGTAATGACCAATTTTGAACATGCATGGTTCTGAAATCATCTATATGTATCTAAGGTTCTCTATAAATGGAGGGATCTGTATGTATCTATGGTTCTCCATAAATGGTAACCTTTTCATACAGGGATCATAGATTCTTTGATCATTCATTGGGTTGACACTAGTTTTAATCCATAAGGTGGGGCACTCTAGAGTTTATTGTCATCCAGGGAGATGAAGGTTCTCTTTATGTTGGGATCAAACCCATAAGATGGTATTCCTACCTATCCTCATGAGTTGAATCAAAACCCATGTAGTTCTTTGCTACTTAATAGTATACATCAGCTTTTAAGGTCATGTGATGAAGACCAAACCATGCAGTTTAACACCATGTGGCAAGGAAGTCTAGGTGAATGGTTCCTAGTCAATGTTTGGTGTCAGACTTATGACAAGGCATCCCGAGGGACCCAAAATATATGTGGTCTTCCAGGTGGATATGACCTTACTTAGAATGTGTCCTAGAGAACATTAGGGTGAATTTTGTTGTTGGGTATAGACCTCAGGGCGGCATCCTACCTATCCCAGTTAGTTGGTAATCAAAGAACATGTAGTTTAATAAGGGTTGGGGATTACACCATATAGGAGTCCCAATGGATGTTTGGGATCAGGTGTTTTTCATGATTTCTACTAACCTCTAAGCCCACATGATTCCTAATTGGTGTGAGAAACAATAGTAAGAAATGGATATGAAGATCACATGATCCACTTCTTCCATTAGTGGATGAAATATGGGCCCAAAGGGAGAGAGAACGGGAATTGAAGTTCCCATCTCCTCACTTGTTTTGGTATCCCAAGGAGGTGAAGAGGATAAATAGTGTTTCCCCTCACAAGAAAGATTAGGGGCTTACTCTATGAGGTATTACCTACTAGTTCCTAGGTAAGATAGAAGTTTCCAACACTGTCCCTTATCAAAGTTAAATTCTAGTGGTTCCCCTCAATCCTTATAATGGGGAGGTTCATGTGAGAACCTCCAAGGTTAGAACCCTCATAACCATAGGAATGTAGACTTGAATACATTATGATGGTCTACCTTATCATAGAGTCCACAAATATGACTCTACTTACCATGGGTATGTAGACTCGAGAGGACACATTGATGTGCCCGATGATCTAACCATACATGTCAAGTGGCTTTAGAAGAGTCCTTAGCTTGATTCTATTAGAATGGTTCACAGAGTGGCTAAAGAGGGGCCTAATGATATGATGGAAGAGAGAAATGGGAGTGGGAGATTAGAACTCCCTAGGATACCTCATTACACATATCATCTTCTTATATGGGATGAATTTTACTCCATGTATCATGCTACTATATGGGTGAGGGTACTCTCTATATAGAATTGTGCTATGCGAACTTGGGTTTTTCCCGCGTAGCTTGTTTCTAAATGGAGCCATGTTCTTCCCATGTAGCATTTTTCTATGCGGGTTCATGTTACTCCCACATATAATTTTTTTATGTGGTTCAGGGTTCCTCCAACATATTTTTTTACTATGCGAAGTGTTGGTTACAAAGGGGACATCCATTTATGCCCCGTGGAATGGTTTCTGCAAAGGGGTTTTTATGTTTTTAGATAGTTGGATGATTTTTATTTCCTCATTAATGATATTAAGTAGGTTTACTTTTTGGGAATCTATGACTCTCTATTAATTCACCTATGAGCCTCCACTTTTTGTGTCACCTTCTTGTTGCATGTTTCCTTTTTTCAGTTCCCCTTAGCGATCTTTTATAGAATAAAAGAGGGACCAGATACTAGTATGGTTGGTCATCCATAGTGGTCCAAATGTCTTATTTTGTGGGAGCCCAAGGAGGATTACCCATCCCAAAAATGATTTTTTTATGGGTGTAGTCATTTATAGGGGCAGAAATCACCATCTGGCCTCGTAAATGACTTGGTTTCGTTTTTGGGCATCGGTGGTGCCGTATCATCCCATGAACGATTTCATTCATGAGGGATGGTCATTAATAGGGGTGGAAATCATCATTCATCCTTTTAAATGACTTGGTTTCATTCAAGTTCTTGTTTTGGTTTTATTTTTACCCTTTTTTAATTTCATTAAATTCTCTTCTTCTTGTATGTTGAATTTTCAAGACCCAACAAATTCCCCCCATTAGAATGGAATCTAATCGGGGTGAATAGGAGTCTATTCCGATTTAGAAATTGGTCCTTTTTTTAATTAGTTTTCATTATTGAAGTTGACCTAAAAGAGGGTACAATGCTTATAAATAGGGGGGCCATATCATTTTTCCTTTACCAATTTCTCTATGAAATTGAGCCCTCTATGAACTATCGATCACCACATGCTTTTGCGTAGTGTTTCTCCTTTCTGGACACCCTTTCCACAAACTGAACCTCATCACTTGCAAATGGTAATTTCAATTTCTTCATAGCCAGTAGGAAATTTCTCCATGTATTGAGTTTCCTGTGGAATGAATGCCTTATGAGACAACACTTTTCTATCCAATACTTCATGGTCCAGTGCTTCAAAAATATATGGTTTATAGGATAATCACTTTTCAGACTTTCAGTTCATGGTGCTTTATACTTTTTTGATTTTTTTGGGAGAATAACCCCTTATACTACATGATTTTTCTATAAAAAATTGATGGATACCTCAAAAGATATTTATGCTGCCAGTGGTGATATTTCCACTACTAATAAGAGGATGAAATCTATGGTAGATTCTATTGAAGACAATGCCAAAAATAACTATTGTTCTGCTCAATCAATCTATAGTGTGACTTCTGAGTGCAAGCCAAAAGTGATACTTGATCTTCAAAAGACTACCTATTTATGGATTTAGTCTACCATCTAACATTTAGACTCCCAAAATGTACAAATAAAATCATCTCGTGGATTGGAAAATAAAGAAAAAAAATATTCCCACATCCAATATCTCAGTGAGGTGGGAATTAATCTTGGAAACCCACGTTGTCAGGTTTCTTTTTTACTACACTCCTCGGTCACTAGAGGATGTTTTGAGGGAAACAAAAGAAAACATCCATTTTTATCATAAAATTTCATGAAATTCCACAGAAATATAGTGGCTAGGGTGGTCATCGAAGTGGGACCTTCACCCTAGAGGCTCATTTATCCTCGATTGGGGGTGTCCTTTCTAGGTCCACTAGAGTTGTGAGGAATTTAAATTTGAGTTAAAGGTCATGGGGATATATGAATCTATATGGGTGTCATATAATTACTCCCACAAAAAATAAAATGGTTATCCCTTATCTACTTATAAGATAGATCTCGAACACCAATACCTTTCACTTGGTGCATGGGGTAGTCAGCATTAGTCTATGGGATGTCTGATTGATTTTGAGGGTTCCCATCATGGGTGATATGTATGATGAGTTTCTACCACCCCCTTAATCTTGGGATTACATGGAGAGGAACCCCACCCCCTTCCAAGAATCTTATTGAAGGATATTTTGAAGAGTGGCCCCCATCCAAAGAAGGACATACCATTTTCTAATTGGATAAATTCCTTTTATATGATAAGAGTCTGGGAGACCTATGAAAGGATGAAAAGGAATTTCCTAAATGTTAATACCCTAAGTCATATTGGTGGATATTGGCCCATGCTTGATGATGTTCATTTTAACAAGTGGGGTTGGTAGATCATACCCAATGTCAAATGAATATTCCGACTAGCAGCCTTTCTTTCCATGTTTCTAAGTGGATGGTTGATGCTAGTGCATGATTCTGGTACTGGTCTCAGAGTCATGACTTTCATAACGGTGGCTCAATTATCCATTGGTAAGTATATTAACCTTTCCATCCCAGTTCTAGAAAATATTTATTGTTTGTTGGGATATATCAGTGAGGGGAGGCCACCATACTGTATGATGGGTCCCTTACAAGTTATCTAGGGCTGGGTAGCATCCCATGTGGGAGGATATAGATATATCAACACTCAAAATATCCTAGAAGATATCATCTGACCATATCTCAAAATAATAAGTGGGGTAATTTCATCAGACTATAGTGATCAGGAAATGATGGATCGGCTTAACTATCACGATTTTTTAACCTATTCTCCTTACATTCCTCCTTCTGGTACTTTGGTAAATGATGGATCTAGGGACCACACCAGGTGAGGATATATTATCTCTTTGAGAGAAGGAATCTTAGTTTCCATGATTGAAAGGGAGATTATATGTGAGGGGTATGCACCCTGCATATTTTCACATCAATTCAAATATGTTTAGATGAGGTGTCCTCCGATCATCAATAGTGCATGCCATGAGGAACACCTAATGGTAGCGCAGTAACTCTGATTTATGTTTACTCGGGTGGAAACATGATGCCATATTGGGCTTCCACCTTCCATTGGTTTTAATCCTTCATTTACGAAATCTTATTCCAAGGTCTAGAACAGATCATACCCTGAAGATCAACTGGAAAAATAATTCCATGTTTCCCAAGGCCAAAAAGTGTCTGAGGCCAAAGCGAACCAAATGAAAAAATTCAAGAATTATAGGCCTAAGAAGCAACCAAGAAAATCCTAGGTTTCTAATCCCCTGAGGAAGATGTTGAAGGCTTGGGGTTAAACCTAGCATGATGTTAGTGTTTCCTATCAAGGTCAAGTATCCATCTCTCTTGATGCCACTTTTCTGTCAGCTTGGAGATAATGGGATTATTTGAGGAGTTCCTATTTAGGTTGCACTCTATGGTGATTTTTACAAGATAATGGGGTTGCATTAACTGAATATGGTTATGTGTCAGCACCAGCCACTATCTCTTATGTTGATGACCCAGAGAGGGTGGATTCTTATCTTCAAGATCTTGATGACTTAGTATATTCCCTGTATAACTGATATAGATATTCTCAACTTGTTCTATCAATGGTAGGTATTGAGGTTAAAGAGTATAAATAGGATGATATTCTCCCCTCTAAGGATGTGTATGAAGTTGACCCTCCTAAAATAATTGAGGTTGTGGAAATTCATCATTCCCATTTGGGGTCTCGTAAGTGATCATCCCCAGAGGGTACCAGGGAAGCTAAGGTATCCAAAAATAAAGTGTGGTTGTTGGAAACTTCCACACTTATTAGGGTGGATCTCCCAACATTATCTATTCCAATCCCTACGACCTTCCCAAAGGCTTGGAGATCATGGGATACATTGAGAACAAGCACATATTTTGAATATATTTGGGAAATGATTCAAATAGAGGCTCTTGATCTTGTAGGAATTGGGTTGATCACCACTCCTATATGGATCTCTGATCAAGAAGATCCCTAGTTAAGTATGGTTATATCTAGAATAAATTGACACCTTCGTCCACTCATTCAAGGATAGACATTACTGTTCCAACCGAGTAGAGGATATAGTGGTCATCATGGTTGTGTGAGACGATGTCGATGAAGAGGTAATATGGTTGTTTTTACCAAATCTTATTTTTCTTACTATCATGACCTTGAACCCCTACTCCTAGTACTTGTAGGAGTCTAAGGAGATTTTCGAACCATTTTATTCCCCTAAGTACACCCGAATGGGAACTACATCTAAGGAGAACATCCCTTCAGATGTGGGGGTCATCGAAGAGGGCTACCCCAGGGTAATGGAGCATATGGAGGCAGTTCTTGTGGATCCTACCAGATAATTTCCACCATCAACCCTACCTATTGTTCCTTCTAGGGGATCATCCATATTTCACACCATGAAGCTTCGATAGTAATGATAGCTATCTATATTTCTATAATCAAGGATAATAGGTGACTAATGCAGCTGTTTACCCATATATCAAGTTATGTTCTTCCATGTACCAACTAATCACTTTGTGAATAGATTGGTGAATATCCAGTGATTCAGTAGGAAACAATTGTCCAGGGGAATGTATCCCCTTATTCTTTGGAGATGAATGTGATACCATCGGTAATTGTTCTTGAACCATACATGGAATTCATACTAATTAAGTCCATTATGGAGATCTTAATCCCCAAGGGGGGATATCTTCATGATCAAACTACCTCTTTACTAGTAGTAGGAGAGCCTTCAGAGGTCAACACTTTGATTGAGCATATTGAACCTTTTTCTATGGAGAGAACCATTGTGGAAGAGGCAGTAACTCAAATTCAAGTGGATTCAGACCTGACTGTTTCTCCTCATTCCATGATTTTTATCCCTATGAGCTCAGTATTGTTGAGTAGTCATTTGGAGATCACTAGCCTGGACTAGCATGATCCTACACTAGGAGTGTCTTTGGGAGAACTCAAAGTCAACATCTGGATGGAGGATGGAACATCCATTTTTTTGGGTGATGGAATGGTGGTGGTCAGGAATGTCGGTGTTCCATATAATTAAGGAGATTCCCCCATTATTTAGTTCCTTTATTTTCACTTTGATATTTATGTATTGACTATTTTAAACATATAGATTCAGGATTACTACCAAAAGCTTCTCTAGAAACAATTTCTACTTTAACATCTCAGCCTATTGATATTGCAAGCTTCCATAGAATCCAATCATATTGAGGATACTGACTCAAGACCCTCTCTAGTGGAGTTTATTCCTGAATATATTTCATCATTCGAGAGAGATTGTGAGGTAGACTAGGAGGCTCTGAATGACCTTATCATTTCCCATTGGAAAATATGGAAAGATATCTGGAAGCTAATTTCTCAAACCCCTAGAAAATTTTCCAAAGATACTTCCCAAAGTGCATTGCCTATTTTCATTTCTTGGGTATGGGGGTTTGATTATCATAACATTCATAACATAGTAAAATAGGTGATTTCCTCCTGGGAGAGGACTATCATGCTCCATTCTCACCTTTCAAATGTAGAGTCCATGGTTCATCTTACCGAATCCAGGTAGATACTTCTTAATGAAGCTATTGAGTATGTTGGTATAGCCATGAGGAAACATCTAAAAGTTGAAAAGAATAGAACCTTATAAGAGTGGCTTCATCTAAAGGTGGAGTATCTTAGTTCAGAATTGGAGAATCTTAAGCAATAATTAATTCAATTGAGGAAGTTTTGGATTAAGGGTAGTGATTGATGGATGAGGATGAGAAGATAAGATCGGATATGGCTGATAAGGTGGTTGAGCTTTGGTCTGGTACTAATGCTGATACTAAAACCTTTTCTAAGCTCCACTGAGCTATAGAGGATTCAGATCAGGTATTTCTTCAACTTTTTGAATCCACTGAGTGGGATCTATATTCCCAATGTTTTTCTTTCATGGATAGTCTCCAAGCTGTAGATGTTCCTATTTTTTCTCCATTTAAAAGAAAACATGTTCCCTATTTAATGATATTCCTTTATTCTATCCTTTTTTGTGCCAATCAATCATAATTTATAGTGTGTTTTGAAAGATAATCACTCATATGACTTGAGTGATTTAATCTCTAGATATCAATTTCAATCACAATCTAGTATAGTAAAGTTAACAAGATCATGTAATGCTCTAATTTTTTTTTGAGTGAAGGGACACAACAAGCATAGTTTTTACTGTTTCTAGGGTTTCATAGAGAACCCTAAAAACTTTGTGTATTTTATATTACCATAATAATTTTTTCCAAAGTCCATTGTGGTGTGGGGTTAGTGGTTGTAACTAGAATTTTTATTAGGACACCCTCTATAAGTTTTAGATCTAAGAAGTTTTGTGATTTTTAATTTTATTTTGATTGCTCAATTTTTTACCTAAACCATGAAAAGTATAGGTCTAGCGAGCTGGTACTAAACTTTTACCCAGGGTTCCCTTTATGGGTTTTCCACCTGGTGAGTTTTATGTCTATTTTTCTATACAGTTTAGAGTCTTTCAAACTGGAATAATGTCATTGATGTTTTAAGTTGAACATCTTTGGCCATGAATTATGGGGTGATGACCCCAATAGGGATTACAGGCAGAGAATGTTTGAATATTATTCAAACATGAATTAGGGATTATTGTACCATCTTTTTGTGATTTTTTAATTTAATACATGATATAGGGAAAGTACATGAGGAGTGATCATAATAATTGTTTTTATCATTATGTTTTTTGGGTCATATGGAGATAAGATAAGCCTCTCCTAAGGACAAATATGCCTTTGTTTGATAGAAATTTTGTGTCGGAAACTTATACAGAGCCAACTGTGGAATATTGTGCATAGTAAAACAAAGGTTTCTTCAAGAGAATAACCCTCCATTTTTTATGGCCAAGTAATTTATGAAAAATAAGATTTCTATTGACCATAAAGGGTGGATTTTCAGGGGAATGATGTATAAAAATGATGAGGGCATCTATATCAGCACTAACCGTGAATGTGAAACCCCTCCTACACAAATTTATCTTGTGTAAAGAAGGGATAGAGAATAATTTAATTTAATTTCATGAAACTAGGACATGGAACATTCATTTTATTACCTTATGAAAAGGAAATTATAGGTATAATATTTAAGGTCACTTATCTTTAACTAAGGGATAACCAATTTTTTCTATTCACAGTTATCTATCCAAGAATATTCCATCATCCTCAAGTATGAGAGGGGGTGTTTGTACGATGTAATCTGAGGGTTTCTAAATTTGATGAGTGAAGTGGGATGAAAAATTTCACTAGGGAATATGGAAATAAGAAAAGCCTCTCTAGGGGATGAATTTTACTTTGTTTGATAGGATTTTTTTTGTGGGAGAGTTATACAGATAAAATTGAGAAATATTGTGTATAGTAAAAATAAAAGGTATCCTCGGGACACTAACCCTGTATTTATGATGTCCAAGGAGGTTTATGGGGATTTTAACTTCCTAAAACACAAATTTTTTTTTATAAAAGGAATGTACCTAAATATAAAAGAATCATTTCATGTTGAAATTTCCCAGGAATGGGTATATAGTGTTTCCCTTACGCAGGTTTGACCAATACGTTGGAAAGAAGGATTTCTTTTCTTATTCTTTTTTGTGATGGATAGGCTTGAGATATAAGGTCTGGGCATCACTAATTATCTCTTCAAAATGAGCATAAATTCATACATAGTTCTGGGATGGTTCCTCATGAAGGTCTAACCCATGCACAAGGAAAGGAATTTTTTTTTTTAATACGAGCTCACAAGTGATGTGAGACACATATTGGACCCTCCTATACAGATCTAACTCATGTATATGAGGGAAAGTGTAAATTTTTTATTGTGGATGGACTGAGATATAAGATCTGAGTTTCACTACATATCCCACGAAAGTAAGAATCAGACCATATGTAGTTATTATGGGGTTCCACAAGCATGTCTGACCCATGCATAATAAAATATAATTTTTAACTTTTAATGTTGATGGACCCAGGATTGGATATTTGGGTATCACTACGTACTCTGTGGTGGCAGGACTCAAGCCACATGTAGTTTTGGGCATCATTCAGTTTAGTTTCACATGACTAAGACATCAGTTGTGTAGTTTAATGTTATATGGTGAGGACAACATGGGGTCTTGAAGTTTTAGGTCATACGGCTAGCACCATTTTTAATATAAATGATTATTAATAGGAGGCTCATCAGGGCGGGATGTTCTGACATGCCTTGTACGTGAGGGGAAAGAAAGTATAAAACATGATTCTAGGGATTCTTAGATCATGAGAAATGATAAGGGGAAAAATACCATTAAGGTTTGTGGAGATAGAATAGGCCTCTCCTGGGGATAAATTTTCCTTTTCTTGATATACCTTTTGTGTGGGAAACTTACATGGAGCCAACTGGGTCATATTATTCATATTCAAACAAATGTTTCCTCAAAATACTATCCCTCCATTTTTGATGTCCAAGTGAATATTATGAAGATACAAAATTTCCTAGGGCATGGATTATGATGAATTGAAGGAATGTTTCTGGGTATATAAGAAACATTCAGACCATGATTATCCATGGAGTGTGAAATTCCCTACATAGATCTGACTCAAATGTAGGTGGTTATTTATATTTCCTTGAATGATCCTTGAATTAGAAACCCAAAATTGAGATCTCATACATGGGTATTTGTTTGTATATAGGTTATAGGGACATTTTTTTTTCTTTACCCATGGTTGAGACTAGGACATGAGGTTTAGGAATCGCTGCATATCTCATCAAAATGAGAATTATGCCACACGTAGTTCTTGAGGTACCATGCAATTTAATGCCATGTGGAAAGTACATTATCCATGAAGTTTAACATCATATGGTAAATGTGTAGGCTTCCTGATTTGAAGAGTAATTATTATGGTTGGACCCAAGATTAAAGACCTTTTTGTCACTACCTATTATTTGATAGCAAGCCATACAAAGTTCTAAAACTGGTTTTGACTATGTAGTTTAATTTCATGTGATAAGGATATGTGGTATGCCTTTTAAGTTCTTGCTACCAAAACCATGGAAACCCTAATGTGGATTGATATTCCTTAATCATGTGTGGAATCCCCTACTGAAACTCTTAATCCCATGTGAGTTATGCTCGGTGTGAGAAACAAGAGGTGTAAAAGGTTTATTTTGTCATATAAGGTGATAAAATGAAGGATCGTGGCATTTTTCATTTGTGGTGGTTGGAATAAGATGAAAAATCTAGACGTTAATACGTATCTCATCAAAATGAGAATCAATCCATATGTAGTTCTCAAAAAAAATCCCTAGGAAGATCTAACTCATACACAGGGAGGGAATTTTTATCCTTCATTGTAGCTGGACCTAGGATTAGAAATCTCATCATCACTATTCATTTTTTGATGAAAGGAATCAAGCCACACGTAGTATATAATAGGAACTCTCTATGAAAGTCTGATTTGTACGTAAAGGGGGACACTTTTTTTATTACATGATTGTTGCACTTGGGCTCGAGATTTGAGATTCGAGCATCACTACATATCCTGTGTGTATAGGAATCAAGACACATGTACTTTTAAATGTTATTCCCTATATAGATCTGACTCATGTGTAGAGCGAGGGTGTTTTACTTGAAATGGACCTATAAATTTGGCCCAATTTAGAGTCCCATGCATTAATTTAGTTTGTATATAGGGGATGGAGAATTTACTATATTTCATGGCTAGATCTAGTTCATGTGGTCTAGGATTCACTACGTATCTTACAATTGTATGAATAAAGCCACATGTAGTTCTTTAGGAACTATGCAATTTGATTTCATGTGATAAGGACATTGGTTGTGCAGTTTAATGTCATGTGGTAACAACATGGGTCACTTGACATGAAATAATTATCATCATAGTTGGGACCATGAATAGATACCTATGCATCACTACATGTCTTTTAAGGGTAGGAATCAATCCATAATTAGTTCTTTATGGAAGTCTCCATATGCAGGTCTAACCCATACACAGGGAGGGGGTATTTTCTAATTTTGGGGTGGTTGGACCAAGATGTAAAATCTAGGAATCTCTATGTATCATGTGTGTATAGGAATCAAGATGTATGTAGTTCTTTAATATGATATGGTAGGTGACCGATTTTGAGGGACATGTCCTCTCAGGTGATAACATTATGGTGTTGTGCAGTTTAACGTCATACAAAAAGGACATTGGTGTCATGTAGTTTATTGTCTAGTGACATGGATGATGTACCATGAAGTTTAATGTCATATGACCAGGATTATTGTGTCTTGTAGTTATGGGAAGGGTGATTTTTTGGACTAGTGAGAAACATAATGCTAACATGAAAAAGGACTTGAGGATAAAGGATGGTAAGAAAATAATCTTAGGAATAGAGGGAAACTTTAGACTGGGCCTAATGCAAGTGTCTAGGAATTAATATGTATCCTATGATGATAGGAATCAAACCATACATATTTCTTGAATATGGCCTGGTAAATGACCAATTTTGAGGGTGATGTCCTCTCGGGTGAGTACATTGTGGTTTTCTATAGTTTAACATCATATGGTGAGGACATCAGTGTAATGAAATTTATTGTCTTATGACCTATACAATGATGTCATTCTTTTTAAGGTCATCTAACAAAGACTAACTATACAGTTTAACGTTATGTCATTGGGACAATTTACCATGCATTTCAATATCATTCAATTAGGAAGATGTACCATGAAGTTTAATTTTATGATATTAGAATGATGTACCATGTAGTTTAATATCATGTGATCAAGATGATGTACCATGTAGTTTAACATCATGTGATTAGGATGATTATTTCTTGTGATTACACAAAATAATCCTTCAGGAACCTTGTATTGGTGGGGTACGTGGTAAGTTGCCAATTCATCGAGATAAAACAATAGGCTCTATTAGAGTAGACTTTGTATATGAAATAGGGTCCCTCCCACTTTGGATCCAACTTTGGAGGTTTCTTTCCAAGTATCATCAGAGTCTTGAGGACCAACACCATCTCTCCCTCGAGGAAATAATGGAGGTGAACTTTTTCAGTAGAGGCTCATACAGTCCAATTTTGGCGGACTTCCAAATTATTCTAGGTGTTAAATCACTTCTCATCCAAACGATTTAATTCATCCAACCATTTTTGGGATTACTCATCTATGGATAATTGATCACAGATGGAAATGTGGAGTGAGGGAAATTGAACTTTGATGGGTAGGGCTGCCTTTTCCCGTATACTAATGAGTATGGGGTCGCCTATATAATAGTGTGTGTCGTAGTCCGGTAATCCCAAAAGGCATGTTGAATATTTTCCATCCAATAATTTTTATCCTTATTTACCATCTTCTAGAGTATATTTGATAGGGTCTTGATGATGTCCACTATCTATCTGTTAGTTGTTTCATAGTAGTGGGATGAATGGTTGGACTTGATATCATACTTTTGATATAGTTTTTCCAATTTATAAAAATAGAAATTGGTGTTGTTTTCCATCAGTATTTTATGAGGGGAACCAAATCTATTAATGATGTTTATTCTCATGAAGTCGAAAATGTTCCTTTCCCCGACCTCTTTAAGGTGTATGGATTTATCCCACTTGGAGAATAATTCAGTTGTAGTGAGAATATACTTAAACTACTTTGATTTATCTAGAGGATATGGCCCCAGGACATCCATTCACCATATGAAAAATAGCCATGAGTATTTGGTTATGCGAAGAAACCCCAAGGGTTGGTTAATGAAGTTGGCTTGAACCTTGAAGGAATGGAACTTTTTGGTGAATTTAGTGTAGTCCTACATTATAGTGGGCCAGTAGCACCCAAGCCTTTAGATTTTATGGTAAATCTTGGATCCTAATTTGTGGGTGCCGCAAGATCTAGTGTGTACTTGCTTTATGATAGAAGCAGTCTCTTATCTGTCAATGTACCTGAGAAGGATCCCATCAAGGCTTTTCTTATATTTTGCCTTTTTATGATTTGTGTCATTATATGAAAAAAAGTTAATTTCTTATCTTTTTATTTTCTCTCTCATAGCTTTGTCTGGTGGGAGCTCTCCCTTTTGAAGGTAGTCTACAATGGGTGTCATATAGTCAGTGGTAAGACTGTACTATTCAAGGATGGGGATAATATCATCGATCACTTCTATGTTAGATCAAATGAAAGGTGAGACCATCTAATGATGTGTAATACTAATGAATTTTTCATCCCAATTTGGATCAACTGGAGCTATGGTTGTATTTTCCAATGCATCGGCATGGGTATTCTATGATCGTGGGATGTGAGTCAATATCGGCACTGAAGGGAATTCTACCATTAGTCCCCAAGAGTGGTTAATAAATGATATTATATATTTCTTTTTAATTTCATAATCCCTATTGATTTGTTGATTACCAATTATAAATCTCCTTTTATCTTCAAGTGATTGAATTTTACCTGAAGTTATAGTTCTAGCCCTACCATGAGAAACTGATATTATGTATCATTGTTCATGCACCCTTTAAATAGATGGAAGGATTAAAATAGGATTACCATTTCTGGATAAATGAGTACAACTCCCATCCCCACTTTTTAAATCTTGTGGTATTATATCCTCCTCCTTATCGAGCTTATAGATGCAAGATCAAAATGAATCTCTCATATCTATGGAGACTCTTGAATAGAGAAGACTTATTCATCAGGTAATTCAGTATCCAATGATTTTTTTTCTTTTGAGGGGTGATATTCTAGAAAATATACCAATGTCTAGCCTTTGACCACTTTCTAAGGCATGAACATAGTGTAAAACTACTACAGGATGATCTCCCACTATGATAGATGTTTCTTCAACATCAGACAGATGAGAATTTATTTGTGTGGATTTCTATGAGAGACCAAATGGACCTCGTGATGCTGCAAGTAGTTCCTCAATTTTTGGACTATAAAGATTAGTTCTATATATCTCTTCTCTATATCTGAATAACAATTCTCAGCATCGATCATGGTTCAAATGAGGTATTTAACACTGTTTTCACTTCCAATGTCATTATTTTGTGCATTAAAGGCACACACTGATTTCTCTAAGGTTGTCACATATAAAATAAGTGTACTCCCTTTGATAGGAAACATAATCACTAGTATGATTAAAAGATATTTCTTATTACTATCGAATTATTTTGTACAATCATCATACCACTGATATGTAACCCCCTTTTTCATCAACCTAGTGAAGCACAATCATTTTCATGAAAGGTTGGCTATGAAGTGATGAATGTAGGATGAGTATAATTAAATTACTCTAGACTATGTGAGTTTGTGAGGAGGTGACATGCTAATTATATCATTTTTCTTCTTGGGTGTGAATTTTATGCTCTAGTAGTGTACAATGAAGTTGAGAAATTTCATTGAGGTAATACTGAAAGAAAATTTCAAGGAGTTCATTTTCAGTTTTTCTTATCCTAGTTTTTTGAAGAAGGTTTCAAGATCCACCAAGTGGTCAGATCATTGTGTGTTTTAAACACTATTTCATTAACACAAAATTAGAAAAAGTTTCCCATAAAGGGTTTGAAGATGCAATACATGGTGCGTTGGTATGTGGTGTTGACATTCTTCAAGCCAAAGGGCATTACCTGATATAAAAATACTCTTTAGGGGGATGAAGGAAGTAGCTTCTTAATATTATTGTTCCATTCATATTTTACAATATCTCAAATATCCATCCATAAAAAAGATATCATGATATCCATATGTTTCATCAATCAGTAGTTCTGTGATCGGGAATGGAAAATCATCTTTCAGGCACTGTCGGTTGGGATCCCTGAAATTAATGAAGACACTAATTTTATCATTATTCTTCTTTATGGGGATGATATTTACCATCCATTTGGGATATTGGACCTACTAAATGAAGTTTAATATGATTATATTGTCAAATTCAGCCTTAATTTTGGAAGCACATGTCAGGTGCATCCTTCTAGCTGCTTATTTATAGCCCTTGTAGTTCTGTGGCAGGCCTAGGTGGTGAGTGGCCAACTGGGGATCAAGGTCTAGAATTTATGTTTAGTTCTAGGAAAATAAATCATGATGATTCTTCAATAAGGAGATATATGCCTCTTTTTCTTCAAAACATATGGCTACACTAATCAATGTGGGTTTTGGGTCTTCTCTTGTACCCAAGTTTATTTCTTTGAGCTCATCAATGGTGGTAGAGACTCCCTCATCAAATGATGAAGGGGATTCCCTAAGGTCATACTCCTCTTCTTATTCCTCATCTTAATATTTTTCCTCATGTTCCATAGGTGGATAAAGTAGTGGTAGAAGTTCTCCAAAGTTAGGGGAGGAGACAATATCTTGGCATTCTAAAGATGATGAAACTTCCTCTGACCAAACTGACAATGTGGGGTTTCTTTGAAACTCTAGAGAGGATGGAGTGAGATATGGATAAGGAGTGGTTTCATCCTTTTTGTGTGATGAGACAACCTATTTTTCCTCAACTAGTGATGAAAGGATTTCCTGGAGATCTAGGGATGGAATGAGGGTGTTTTACTTAGATCTTTCATCACTATATGGAGAGTCATAAAACTTTTCAACACTACTGGACTCAGTGTTCATGACTGAAACCATAAATATTAATAATACGTGCCTGTATTTGGGCCCATATACTGACCTATTTAATGGGAATACATACTCTTCATGGAGATGTTTGAATGGATTGTTGGGATCATTTCCAGACCATTCGGGGCAGTGACCCAAGCAACACCATCAACCAAGGGTTGTTTCCCTTTCCTATGATAGAATCTTGTATCGATATAATGTGACTTATAGGAATCGAACAGGGCCTTATCGGCATGAAACGTCTTTATTTTTTCATTAATAAAGTATTTGATGCATTGATAGTACGATGAGGTGATTTTATCATGTTGATAAAACCAAGTCCTTCCTAGCAAGACATTTATGGTTGTGTTCTGCCAAACCATCAGAAATTATGAGTCAGCTGTGAAGTATCCAAACTAATCCTTGATATTGATTTGGCCCAATGGATTATTCTCACTTTTTTCATAGTCCTATATTGTTATGGTTGAAGATTCTAGGTAATCAGCATCACAGACCACTGAATGAAGTGTTTGTAATGGAATGAAGTTAACTCCAGAGACATTGTCAACAAAAAACATTCATACATAGACGCCATTTATCCTTCCGGATACATACAAGGGACTGATGTGTCCCTATATAATGGCATATTCATATCGATCTATGAAGGAGATAACTATGTGTAATTTCACAGGATCAGTCTCTATCTGATAGGCCTTATCAGTGGAAACCTTATATTCAAACTATTAAGGTCTTAGAAAAGCCTCTATGATTTCTTCCCTGAGGTATTTTGACAAACTTGGGGCATCTGAGATTGATATTTTGTCCAGTACCAAGTCTAAATATTTCAGGATGTCATAATTCTATTATAAAGTCTTGAACTTATCTAAGTGGGGATTCTCTTTCACAATCACTTTAGGAACTTGAGTATTTAATATAGATGGATCAACCCTTAAAATAGAATTTGGGGGTGCTCCTATGCTTAGTGGGTTGGGTCAGGCAAGTTTTCCTACCCGCTGAGGGTGATCTGACACATGTACACCCTCCAATTGATATTCTAGAGTCATAGGATTAGGGTGGATTTTGGAAAATTCATGGGGGTTTTTCCTTCTTCTACCGATATCACTTAATGGATATTCTATGAGTTTTTTAAACATTCATTGTCCAAGTAGGGACATGTCTAGAGTTGTCATTCCTATCACGACTACTCCTTCCCCAGTATCCATGGATCCTATGACCTCTTCCTCCAATTCTCTAATCAGATGCGGGGAACTCAGGCTCATATCCATACTCATATTTGGATATGGTATTCATTAATTAAATGAAATTAATGTAACTAAATATGAACTCCTCATCTGATTAGTAATTTGCCTGGCTCATAATTTTTGTTGGTTCCATTTGGCGGGACAATGCCCATTTTTTCAAATATGAGGGCATAAAGTCTGAGAGAGTTAAATACAACTTTTTCCTTGATGTAGTTTCATACACAAACTCTTTATTCCCTCCTTTCCGGTCATGAATCTTTTTGAAAGGCTGGATTTTAAAGGTTTTTAGGGTCGATGATGTCATTTGTGTTGTAGCGAAAGCAACTGGGGGCATAATTGGTTGTTTCAACTATGCTTAGAGAATACCATGAGTCTGTTTGATTTTATTTCAAGTCATCCAACCATCAAAAAATTTTTCCCTTCTTCTAACAACTTATTTCCACTCACCTCCTTCCTTAGGGGAAGTAGTGGAAACATACACCACTTGTGTTAGTGTCCTTCCCAACTTTATTTTCCCAAAATCATCCATTTTCTACAAGATGTCTTTGAAGATGAAGCATTCTTTAATGGAGTTACCTAACATTCTATGGAAGGGTAAATAATATGGATGATCATAAAGACCCACCTGGTAAGACCTATTGGGATCTATAAGGTAGGGTAAATCATTTTTCATAGTGGCAATAAAATAGCCACGTGCTTGATCATCTCAGAATGAGTAAACATTATTCCTTCGATCCTCAAATTGATTTTTCCTGGATCCCCTCTGCTCTTCCTAGTGAGGCAGGGATTTCTATTGATACCCAAGGATTGTTTCAAGATATGGAGTAGGTTTTGGAGTTGGTTTCATCGTGAAGGTTGGCTGAAATGGGACAGATTTCACCTCCTCCTTTCCTGCTCTTTTCCCCATGACTGGTGGAGTTATCCAGGACTTTAGCTTAGTTTGTTGTATGGTGTCTTCCATTCTTTGGTAAATGGAATAGAAATACCAAAACCCACATGTATATTTCACCAGGATGAGCAGTGTTTGTAGCTCATCATAAAGGTTCTCAATGTATATAGTGAGCATGTATTCTTGGGGAAGTGTTATGTTCAAGGAGTATGTTAGCCCATTCCATCTGGAAATGAAATCCAAAACTCTATCATTTTATCACTATTTTCATTTCAAGAGGTCACTGATTGTTGTATTCTGTATATTTGAGCTAAACTGAAAGAGGAATTATTGATGGAAATCCTCACATTTTTTGATCGATCGAGACAGAAAACGGGTGTACCATATAAAGGTTGGACCTTGCAAGGTTCATACAAATAATCTAAGTTTTACTACTTCTTTTTGCTCAAGAGTTCCCATCATGGGATTACAATGGTATTCATAATGCATTAGATGTTTTTTCCAGTCACCTTATCCATTGAATATCATAAATTTTGGAATCCTGAAGTTTGAAGGTGGTGGTTTTCGCTCACCCAGTCGAGGTTAGGCTTTCATTATGGCTAAACTAGTGCATGATGATCCTCCACATATTCCAATCAAGATTAAAATGAATTGATGGTGTTAATAATACCTTGATGAGGGTTTGGTTGAATAGGATCTTGGATAGTTGTAGTGATTAGCATGATCTATGTGTTGGTTCTTCCATTATTTGAGGCTGATATTCGATCGAGGACATCTTTTGAGGATTTTCTTAAACCTGTTCTGGTTTTATTCTTAATATATGGAAGTCGTGATATCCATCCATGACCAGGTCTGAGTAAATTGATTGTCTAAGAATTGGGTTGGGTGGATTTCCTAGACATTCTTCAAACATAAGGATGAATCCTTGTGGTTGAGGTACACCTACTAGATGTTTACATTGAGGCTCTTCTGGGGGAGCATATTTGATAGGAATGCTACCTTATAGAAAATCAGTGTTGATTCTCCTCGACTCTTTAATTTATTCATCCTACTGAGCAAATATTTCTTTGAGTGTAGGGATATTTTCCTCATCTAGAGGAGGAGGTGGATTATATATTTCTTTGCCTTTATTATTTTTATAGATTCATTAAGGAGGCAGTACAGGATTGATTGAGGGAGAACCCAAATTTAATTTGATTATTTATTTTTAGGTACACACACCTTATTTGTTTATCTCAGTGTGGACTGTGTTCTAGATGGATCCATCCTCTATTTTATCCTCTTCATTTTCATAATTTCTAGTTCCATCTATAGGGTTGATTTCCATGATATTTACCGATTCATAATGAATTGTAGGAATTATACTAGCCGTCAAATGATATGAGGGTTTTTTTTGCCATTTGATGGACCTATACCTTTCATTAAAGGACCCTCTTCGACCTTCTCGGTGAAGGGTGACTTAGAGGGAACCTCTATTTAGTTCGGTTGTATGCCTCCCTTATGGGGTAAATCGTTCGTGAGATGGGACGGACTGGGAGACCTTATTTCTTTTCATCCTCTACAAATCGGAAAAGACAGATTTCCATTGAGGAGGTGGTTGAGGTAAAAATTCCCCCAGCCCTATAGGTTGGGGTTGCTTATATTCTCTTATTATTGTGCCTCGGGTCATTTTGTACAGCCTTGTCCTATGCGACGGGTTGTCGTCCGTCCTGCAGGTTGTCCTTTTTCTAAAACTACATTATTATAACATCCCATCAATAATATATAAAAAAAGTTCTAGCATTAAATAATACTAACTTATGTCCAACATAATCCATTCCAATCTTTAGGCTTATCCAAAATACTTCTGTCCAAGCTCATAGCATAAAGAAAACAATTACAAGAAATGTCATCTACTAAGCATGTGAATACCATCATTTATCCCCCATATATCATATGATATATCTTGTTGGTAACATTCCAAACATGTGAATACCTTAATCAAGTATTCTCTGTAAAAATGAATACCCATTGAACCTTAGTGAAAACATGAATGTTGTCAAAAGTTAACTCTTTCCACATACCAAAATCCAAAAATTTCTATATACTCAAACCATGATATAACTTTGTCCTTATATCAGTTATGAGATCATTTCATTTTCTCTTTATCCCTTCATTATGTTCATATCATATTCCTTCCAAAAATATTTCAATCACTTTTCATGGTTACTGGTACCATATAATTATTGAAAACCAATACATAGATATTCCAAAATTCCACGATACTATAAATGAGATTCCATGATACTATTTTGAAATCCCATTACATAAACACTTAATCATTCCACAACATCATTGTCATACTCAACATCACAAATAGTGATCGCATGTGACTTCCCTTTATCCTTTTCCTTAAGTGGTTGCTCACGTTGATCATCATTAACCCTTGGATTAGGGCATTGATTAGAATAATGCCCCATTTCCTTGCACTTGAATCATTGAAGTGTTGAAGGAGCGTTCTCTATAGTCTTTTCTCTATTCACATCATTAGATACTTTTTCCCCATTACTTCGACACTCAACTGCTCGATGACCATCTTTTCCACACTTAAAAATTTTTCTAGTACCTTTTAGACAATCTCCAACATGCTTGTTTCCACATTTGAGCATAAAGAAACATTCATCTTCTTTTCACCAATGTTCTGAGATTTTTCCTTGAACTCCATCTTTCATTTCTTGTCAAAACCATGATATGGATATGTAACACCAACTTCCATTTCTACATTGATAGCACAACGCACAATTTATTCATAGCTACTGAAGTATCTTATAGCTAATTCCCTTAGAAGACTTGGTTATAATCCACTGAAGAATCGATCAACTTTACTATCAGGTTGGATGATAAAGCCAAATCCATACCTTGCAATCCTTGTAAAATTGGCCTTGTATATACCAACAGATTCATCATCCTTTTGATTAAGCTCAAGGAAATCTTTTTCCATATTTTTTCGAAGAATACGAGGGAAGTACTTATTGAAAGACAAGTTCTTGAACTCATCCCATTCCATGGATTCAATTTCATCTTGGGGCCTTGTATTCTTAATTAGAATCCACCACTGTTCTGCTTCACCTTCTAAGAGGTAGACAGCCATAATGACTTTGTCATGTTCTGAACAGCGAAGTATGGAAACTTTATTTTCAATGGTACTGATCCATTTTTCAGAAACAAGTGGATTAGAAGACCCATTGAAATAAGGTGGGCGTTGCCTCATAAAGGACTCAATAGAATATTGTTCCCTTCTCTGCTCATTTGGAAGTCCAGAATGATTCATAGCTTGTGTACGTATAACAGTAATATTTTTCACTCCATCTCCCATAACATTGGATTTTTCATAATTACAATCATTGTATTGTCTATTACATTGATCAACACGGTTCCTTTGGGTTCCATCCATCTTCTAAAACCCAAAAAGAATAGTGTGAGAGGAAAAAATCATGCTAGGGAAAACAACATAATAAAGGGGGAGTACCTTAAATATCTAACATCTTAGGTTTAATTCTAATATCGTTACTATAATTCAAGGACTATAACCTACACTTATACTTAACCTTAGGGACATCCCTAGACATACCTTAGAAATATCTCTAGGGATCTCACTAAAGTTTTCACATCCTAGTTTCCAAAGGTTAACTAAACCATTCCTCTGATACCAACTGTAGAGACCCACACTTGAAGTACATGGACATTACATTACTTTTTCGTAATACTTAATACATAACAAAAACAAACACAGAAGGACCGTAATAGTTTAGTGTCTTTGGAAACTCGGAATATAATCTTCTAATCATGGTGAAAGATCTTAAACATATCCCATAAAGATCTTACCCTTTTGTTTTCTTACCTAAAAACTTTCTCTATATCCTGGGGAAAAGAAAACATAAAAAGGGTGAGCTCAAATTCTCAATAAGGGTAAACATAGAGAACATAAAACAATTCATAAACATTTGAATGTAAAAACATGAGTATAAAATCTAAACATCAAAATCTTGAGCAATGACATAAAACATTTCAGTACATAAGGCATAGATCATAAAGGAACATTAATCATGATAAACTATCATGGGAATAAAATATGTAATTGTGGAATCCATTAAGCACATGATATGATTTCCATAATAGTCAAGGCATTGCTGCTAAGACCATCTTAGTGGACAAAGTCCCTTACTGAATCGAGTTCACTCCTCGTTCCAGTCCTGTATCACTGAACTGGATTAACTTTCCATTCCAGCCATGTATATCTCATGAGATATAAATCTTTATCCAACGAATTTGAGGGAGATATAGGTCCCACCCATCTCATAATGAAATCATTCTTACTTGTTCCATAACATAAACATAAATCATTCATCATAACCCAAAGAATAAAGTGGGTTTCATAAACATCATCCCATCATAACATAATCCATATAAAAAAATGGATATCATTTCATCATAAAAAAAATTGAAACCATGTAAATCATAGAGACATTATACTTGAAACACAATTATACTAAATAATGTCATCTTATATGGAAAATAGTCTTGACAAAACACTTGAAATGAATTTTTGAGGAAAATATCCTTTCTTCTTCAAAATCATTTTCTTTTCACAAAATTCCATGAAATTTTAAAAGAAAAGTATTTTGTTGAAAATAATCATGAAATATTGTGGAGTAATATTCATGAAAATAAGGCTTTATTAAATCATAAAAATCCATTCATGCCGTATAAGTTAAAAAACATTCTTCTCATACTTTTTCCAGAAAAGTCAAAAAGTACCTTGTATGGTAAACAGAAGAAAGATTCCTTACATACCATGTAGTAAAAGTCAAAAATGGGTAAAAAGGACTTTAAACATACATGACACCATTTTTAGAAAATAGTTACATGGATGATAAATATAACCTCAGTAAATACTTACGAATAAACAATCTCAGATAAAAACGAGATTGGAAAAGTTATCTCTTACCTTATGTCTGATATGCTTCCTATGTATCTGAACCTCCTATATAATGATTTAAATAAGTTCATTTACTTATTACAGAATCATATTCATTGTTATGATATCATATATGGTTCACTTATGACTTTATATTACCCTTTATTTTGTAAATTCCATGTTAAAGCAGCGTTTTGGGTAAAATCGTTTCATTTATCGTATGTGTTTCGACTTGTTGTTCTTGATATTATTAATTATATCCTGATTTACGTAATTAAAGAATGTAAAACATGATTTATATATAATATATATTCATCTTATAAATATATATGATAGATCGATAAATGGAATGAAATACACCGTTCATGGAGACGGTAGGTCGTACGTACGCATGAACGCTGTTTTTGTTTCCTTATTGAATTGAATGGAATTAAGTAAATGAAACATATATGTAAATAAATCCATTATCATTATTATGTAATATATTTCATGTTTATTTATTATATATACTTTATAATCATACTGGAATGGTTAATCATGGAAAATGAATCTCATCGCGTTCGTGGAGACGGTAGTTCGTACGTACGCATGAGCGATGATATTGTTCCCATAATTATTGAATAGAATTGGAGTGGATTATATAATATCTCAAAATCCGTATGATGTTATAATAACAATATATAGTTATTTTTTACACCATTATATCCATACAAGTAAGGTGGTGGTGGAAAAATTGATTACACCACGGCGTGGAGACGGTATTCGGTATGTACGCACGCGTGGTGATTTAGTTTTCTATAGGATGGATATAAGTTGAAATGGGGTTGTTTCAAATTTATAATATCATATAAGTATATTGATGAAACTTATTTTATTACTTTACAATGAAACAACTAAAGAAGAAGAAGTTTAGGAAGAAATAAACTTGAAAGAATCGGTAGAAGAGATTACCTCTTCTTCGACGCACCTCCTTTAAGATTCCTCTTAAGGGACTATAGTTGGTCTTTTGAGAAGACCATAACCTCCATAATTTTGATAGGTAAGTGGAGAATATAAATGGATAGGTTTTTTCTGATATTTAAGGCTCAAAGTGTTGTGAATAGGAGAGGGAGGAGGTGGCCTTTTATAAGGGAAGAGAGGGGAACTTTTGGAAACCTCAAAAATATTAATTTATAATAAACTCAAACCCCACCAAAAAACATCCAAAGTGAATAAAATTTGGATATTAGGTAATATAGGGTTGTAATCTAATCAACAAATCAAATTTATACATGTTGGGAAATTATTTTAAACCTTATCAATTTGATTTATCCTTATTTGATTTATTTAATCTTATTTGTGGTAATAATATTCTAAATTATAAATTGTTATAAATAATTACTTATGTGTTGTTAATTATCCATAATTTGGTACTTTATGAAATTATAGACCATATAAATTTCAATTTATAATTTTTAAATATTTATGTGATTTTTAAACAATTTAATAATATGTTATTTTTATAAAATAACAATAGTGTTAATTTTGACACTATTCATTTATTTGAATTTAAATAAAATACAATAAGAGGATATATTCAAACCAAAATGTTTAATAGATTTATAAAATGTTATATGTATCTAGAAAATTTTTTTAGAATGATAATTAGTTCACGTAATGTTTATTTTAATATTTATAAAACCATTTATTTGATATTTCTCTTAATAAAACAATTACTACATCATTTTTATATAATAATTTAATATAATTATTATTTGCATAAAAATTAAAAATAAAATCCTATGATTAATATAATTATAATAACTTTCATAATAATATTTTTACTCTAATTTATCATCTTAAAATCACAACATTTAAATTGTTATATTTATTAAATTATGATGGTGACATCTTAGACATCATTTAAAATAAAATAATATAAATGTCCTAATCTGTTTTATAAGGCTCCAAATAGTCCAAAAATATACTCTTGGATTATTAGGGTATATATATACTCTACCAATAAGGTTTGGTCAAGTTTATGGTCCTTTTTATAGGTATTAGTATTTTAATAAAAACTATATTATTGATTTTTCACTAAATAAATAATTTTACATCATTAATGTATAAGCTATTAAGGTAATTAAATATTTATTAATAATTACAAATAAATTACCATGATAAAGAAAAACATTTTATATTTCAAATGAGTATTTATAATCTAAATTATATTCTATATAACCTTATATTAAAAATAATCTATTTATTAAATTTTGAGTGAGACATATTTCACTTTCTTTAAAATAAAATAAATTAAAGGGCTTAATCACATCCAAGTGGGTTCCAATGGATTCCATTTCGACCCAAATATTACTTAGAAAGAAATATAATCATCCAATTATATTAATACAAGTGTTATGGTAATTTTATAATATTATTTTTACCCTTAATTACCTAATTCACCTTTAACTGTGGTAAATAAAATTTATCGTAGTTACTATTCATAATGCCCATAAATAAAAATTAGCCTATTAAAATAATTTGTACCTAATGATTCCATATATGGAATCCATTTTTACAAATTTAGAACACATAAGTTGAATTAATGAATTTAAAATTAATCCCGTTGTCGAAAAAAACGGGTTTTTGTTTAAATCATTGCAAAAGATTGAATTGATTTAACCTAAGAATTAAATATAAAATAAATGATAATGACATAAATTATATTAAATGGTAAAAATATATTATATTTACACTTTAAAACAATTTACTATTATAATTTAACCATATAAATTATCTTGATGAAAAAAGTTGTTTTTAAGTATGAATTTAGCGTGTTTTTTCTGTTCATCAAAATAAGAATGTTGTCAGAAAAATATCAAAGCTTTATCCAATGTAAATTTTTATATCCAGATTCAAAAGAAGAAGTTTATTTTGTAAAATTTAACAAATAAACTTTTCAAAAATTATATTTAAAATGGGTGCGCCATCAAAAGGCGGCAAAACTTCATTTTTTGAAAAATACTTATTTTACCCGAAAATTTTATTTTGTTCTCATACTTGTTTCCCTCGGAATCCGGGGATGACCACCTTGATGGGAGGTTCAAACATTCTGATTAGTTTCTAAAGGGTTTGTTTGTAGAACCGGAAACATCCAATGATTCCACATCCATTCGGACCTACTCTCCAAAGGTAGGCGCTCATTAGTTTGTGGACTGATGAGGCTTAAGAATTTGCATTGGTCGAGAGGATGGAAGGTCGGACTCATCACACCTTTTTTAGGTGAATTATTGTCTACTCCGGGACTCTCTTTATAGATTTAAGTTATGTTCGTGAATCCTTATTACATTACCAAATATAAAATGAGTTTTCCTTTAGATCTGACAATCAATGATCGATATGTAGGAAATTTAGAGAATATTTTATATGTATTCGAGGTTCTTCACTGATAAAGAATCATCTGTATTTGTTAGAGATTCTTAGTCAATGGTATCCTTTCATACGGAAAAGTCTCTTGGTCCTTATGATGACCATACTGGTTTTAAAGCCACTCAGTGGGGCACTTGAAGTTTAATGTCATTCAGAAGGACATGAATTATTTCAGAGTTGGGATCGAACCCGTAGATGGGATACCTGTGTATCCTTTGTTTATAAAAGGAATCATAACCCACGTAGTTCGGGTAATGGAGTATGATGTTTATGATTGATGGCTCAAAGAAGGATTTCATAATTACTTTTACACTCTAAGCTCACGTGAGTCATGCTCGGTGTGAGAAATAAGAGGTATTGGTAAAAATTAGACAATTGTGCCATGAAATATGAAATCATAAGAAATAATGTGGGGATTATGTATCTATGACTTCCCAGATAAATGAAGGTTAGGATTTACTTTAGGGAAGAAATCCAGGAATAGGGTCCATAAAGGTATATGTGCTTCATGGAGATTTTGAATACTCTAACTTGGGGCTTACTCCTGAAAAGGAGGCCCAAATTAGGAGAGGAATTATGATTGGGTTTTACTCCGGAAAAGGAATCCCGGATCAAAGGTAAATTAGGAATGGTTAAGAGAAATTAATACTGGGTCTTACTCCTGAAAAGGAGGCCCAGGTTAAGGATTATGACTGGGGCTTATTCCTGAAAAGGAGGCCCAGGTTAAGGGAATTAAGGTTTGGGGATTACTCCTGAGAAGGATGCCCAAATTAGGGGACTGGGGCTTACTCCTAAGGAGGATGCCCAGGTTAAGAATTATGACTGGGACTTACTCCTGAAAAGGAGGCCCAGGTTGATTGAGTTCTCTCATCTTAAAGGATGAGGTTGAATGAATGAAATCTCAATATTTAGTGACATAAAGATGTGTAAATCACTAGGTTTTGAGAGATATTCCACAGAGTTCCTTTTATATAAGGAATCCAAAATCAAGAAATCATTCCATAAATGGATTTAAAGAGTGTCTTGAATATTGAATCTTGAATAGGAGAGGTGGAATGGCTTAAGAGGGGTGAAATGGGCAAGAAGGGCACCCAAAAAGGCAGGGGCGTGCAAGTCCTGGAAGGCGCGTAGGTACTGCGTGGGTGCGCAAGTCCTGGTCACGCAGGTATACCTGCGTGACACATGTGTACTTGCGTGATGGTTAACCAGCAGGGTAATACTTGAGAGAATCTTGATTAAAGCCTTTAGAATCTTCTTGAGGTTCTTCCAGAAAAGGGGCGCGCAAGTTCTATTGAATGAGTAAGGCGGCGCGCAAGTGTGGCCTTTTTCCTTAAGGGCTGGCCACTCAGGCGTACAAGTGTTGATGAGTTTCAACACTTAGTCCTTCCTCCCCGTCTTTAGATCTTCCGTTCTAGGTAAGAAATTACCTTAGAAGTGTTTCGGAAGCTTTGAGGAGAGACTAGGGTGCCGGGAGCTCAAATCTGAGTTTCTGAAGAAAAAAAAAATCCTCCTCCAATGGGGGGCCCACAGGGTCTATTTATAGGCAGGAGAAGACCCCGAGCGGTTATCACTTAGGTCATGCAAGTCACTTGTGCGACCACTAGGCGTCACGCAAGTGGACTTGCGCGACAGTGATAGAACTTGCGCGGAACATGTGCTTTTGATCCCTTGTTCATGCCTTTGTCGATTTTTGATGTTTTCTTCAAAAGATGAATCAATCTGTGCTAAGTCATTTCCCTATACATTCCTTTGGACTCTGTGACGAAAAATGAGCGTCAAAAAAAGTCCCCCCTCAAAGTTGGATCTGAAAGAAATGAGGGTGTGACTCTGAGGAAAAAAGAAGACATCCAAAGGAAATTGGGGCGCGCAAGGTAGGGTGCGCAAATGAGCTTTGGGCGCGCAAGGCCTGACGCGCAGGGATACGGCCCTTGATCATGCAGGGTACGGCGCGCAGGGTCCCAGTCGCGTCTATAAATAGAGGGCCTCACTTCCGTTCAAGCATATGGATTTTCGGATTTCAAACCTTCGAGCTCTCGCCGCTCAGGTCACCTTAGCCGCGTAGGTCACCTTAGCCGCACAGGTTGCTCTTTTTTTCAATGTTTCTTTGTTGTCGCACTACTGTATAGGTATTTGTACTTGTTTGGTTTATACTTGCACGTCAAAAACTACCGCGGCACATGAACACTTGCACGTCAAGTGTAGACTTGCGCGCCTTAATGCCTTAGCCATTTTTTTCGAATTCTTTTCACAAATTTTATGAAAAATAAACCCATTTAAGAGTTAGTTTATTCAACTTTTGTGCAAATTCAATGGCTTACAAGAGAATTAAAACGGCTGATGAACTGGCTATCAAGCGGATTGATGACATGATGAACATCATTGGCCATGATTACTATGATATATGCGACAGCACTCTCCCAGATTTGGCTAAGTACTTGAAGAAATATCATCTTAATTTCCCACAGATCATCTACCTTCCTCTATATGGTCTTGGTCATATACAAGGAGTCAATGTTCCAGATGCAAAGAACTATACGCCTGAAATGCAGTTTCACTTCTACTCCTCTATTTCGTTTATGTTGTGCATTAAGAGCAACAACAATGGTGTGAACTTTCAAATTCTTCCTCCATGTCATTTCCTTGCAGATATGAAAATGGAAAACCCATGAGCTGAAATGTTTTCCACTGCCGGTTGGTAGAGAGAAGAAAAACATGGTTTTAGGTCAATATCTGAAAAGATTACTCTCTCCAAATGGCTCTTTACTTCCAATGCTCCATTCTCAAATCCATGTATCTATCTTCCAAGTCTCTTGGATAGAAACAGAGTCACTATTTGATCAGCAAAAAATTTTCTCAAACCGCACTCAAGAACATCCTTTTACAATTGTTCCAAGAAGAGCTGGTATCACTGCATCTCTTATTGTATCCAGTTGAATGAATGAATTCCAGGTGGTTGCTGATGAAGCTGGGGATTTCGTAAATCAAATGAAGAGTTATGTTGAAAGCCTCTTGTAATTCTTGAAAAAAAAGAGACTCCAGTCTGTGGATGTCCTTCTATCTCCTTTGTATCAATGAAAAAACACTTTCATCTTAAATCATTTGTAAGCATTATCTTTTCCTACATGCTTTAGATTTTACCTAAGCCAATGGGCCTAGCAAGCATAGTTTGATTTTTACTAGGATTAATGTAAATAACCCTACAAACTTGAAACCTTTTAATTGCTCAATGTTACTTAAATCATACAAAATGTATGTTTAGTGAGCTGGGAACTTGACTTTTATTCAGAGTTCCCTTGTCTTTTGTGGGAAGTTTAAAGTCATGCACGTCGGACATAAAAAAGGATAATGTTTAAGGTCGAAATATCTTTGATCGAAATGGATTAGAATTGACTCAATTCCTTGAAAATTAATCTGAAAACATATTACCATACTCAAGTATGAGGGAAAATATGTAAGCTATGACTTAAGAATATTTGAATATGATGAATGACATGAAAAAGAGCTAAAAGGAATTAGAAGAAGTAGTTTCCAAGAATGAAGTTACCATTATTTAACAAACCCGTTAGGGGGTTGAATTATGTCGGGCCACCTAAGGGCATTGGCTGCATAGTTAAATAAAATAGTATCTTTTGGCTAACAAGTCTGTTATGTAGACTGTTTATGCAAGGCCTCCTATGGGCACGTGCTGCATAGTCAGGCAAAAGAACTCCCAGAAATTTACTTTCCTAGTGCTAAAAGCTAGTGAAAGTTTATTGAGATTCAAATCTTCAAAAGTATAGATTTTGGTGTATGGAAAGAGGTACTTGAATATGGAGAAGATATTTCCAAACAAGATTATCGAAGAACTGAATAGATATCAATCCTACAAAGGTCTGACCCAAATGTAGGGAAGGAGAATATAAACCACAGACTTGAATACTTTTCAGATCATGAAAAAGGATATGGGACAAATATGTTAAGGATGGCTATTTTTGTGGATCCCTACATACTGTCATTTAAGACAAATAAGGACAAAAGAGGCATTCTTCCCAAGAATGAAGTTACCACTATCCGAAAAACCCGTTAGGGGGTTGAATTATGCAGGGCCACCTAAGGGCATTGGCTGCATAGTCAAATAATAGTATCTTTTGGCTAACAAGTCTGTTATGTAGACTGTTTATGCAAGGCTGCCTATGGGCACGTGCTGCATAGTAAGGCAAAAGAACTCTCAGAAATTTGACATTTTTTTGACTAGAAGTCATGAAAAGGGTTATGAAGATCTGAAAATATTTAAGGTTAAGATTATGACACATAAAGATGGGTATTGTTAAATGTATACATAGATACACAGATCAATGCTAACCATAATCATATTGTGGCTGGGTCCTGAATTTAAATGTTGGACTTCACTACATATCCCATAAGGATGAGAATCAAGCCATACATAGTTCTTAAACTATAGTTTAACGTCATGTGGGAAAAAAGGATTAGAGATCTTATTTTAGGGTCATAGAGCTTGGACCATTGTAAGAAATACACAGTGTGTGTTTTCATGGGGACTTTTCAGCTAAGGGACTGAAAGTGGAATTTTGGGTTAGTCCCAAAGACTTGGGGCTGGATTCGAGGGACACTTGAATGTTCCTATGTATCCCATAAGGATGGGAATCAATCCCACGTAGTTCTAGAAATACCCTTTGTACAAATTTTTTTCGTACATGTGAAGGGTGAAAGGGTACTTTAGTACAATGATGGTTTAACCCAAGATAAAAGGTTTGGGAATTTCCATGTACGCACGTAGTCTTTGAAATGAAACATGATTGAAAAATCAATGTAAATAATGATTCCTTCTCAAGTGAGGGTATCAAAGAATATTTTATTTTATTGCCATACTGGACAAAAGTGTTGTATAGTTTAACGTCGTATAACAAGGACGAAAGTGAACCAATGTAAAGATATTGATTCTAGGGGCGGTTTCATGAATCAACATCATATGAGATGGAGGTGAACTGATGTGAAGAGATTGGTTCTGGGCTTGAACCTTGGGAGGTTGCCTACATACCCAGCCTAAAAGGCAAGGATCAAAGTCCATGTAGTTCGATTAAATAATGAATTAATGATCAAGTTGTTCTTGGGGACAATGACCTAAAAAAATGATGTTGTTGGGACTTACACATGGTTAGCGGCCCAAAGAGAGTGTTATGGTTGAGTTTTTCTCTAAGCTCACATGAGTCATACTCCGTGTGAGAAACAAGAGGTAACAACAACCTTAACGATGCATAGTTTAATGTCATGTAGGACATATAAAGGGACTATGTAGTTTAAAGTCTTGTAGTTAGGACTATTGGTGCTGCACAGTTTAGTGTCATGTAGTAGGGACAAAATACAGTTTAATGTCATGTAGGACGTATCATGGACTTTCTGTACAGTTTAGCGTCATGTAGTTAGGACGATGGGGACAATAGAGTTTAACGTCATGTTGGACGAAAGGGGGACTGTGCAGTTTAATGTCATGCACTGAGGATAAAAGAGTACACCATTTAACGTCATGTTGGACTCATTGGGGATTTCTTTCCACAGTTTAGCATCATGTTGAACGAAAGTGTGAATAGTTTAAGGTCACATGCATGGACCGTGGATGGTGCAGTCTAATGTCATGCTGGACAAAAGTGTAGTTTAAGGTCATATAGGACCTTTGATGATTATGTAGTTCAACGTATTTCCGGACGCAAGGGACTATTATACAGTTTAGTATCATGTAGTTAGGACATCACAGTTTAACGTCTTGCTGGATGTAAGGGACTTGAAAATAGTTTAGGGTCAAATTCATGGACCATTGATGATGCCGTTTAAGGTTATACAGGACCTAGTTGCAGTTTAAGGTCATACTGGACCATTTAGGGAACTTTTTCACAGTTTAACGTCATGTGGGACTAAATTAATACAAATAGTTTAAGGTCATATGTATGGACCGTTGCTGTATAGTTTAACATCATATAGCAAGGATGAAAGAGGGACTTTGTAGTTTAATGTCATGAAGTGAGGACATCACAATTTAACGTCATGTTGGACCAAGTTGCAGTTTAAGGTCATACTGGACCATTTTGGAGACACAGTTTAACGTCATGTTGGACCAAGGGGGACACAGTTTAACGTCATGTTGGACCAAGGGGGACACAGTTTAACGTCATGTTGGACCAAGGGGGACACAATTTAATGTCATGTTGGACCAAGGGGGACACAATTTAACTTCATGTTGGAAAAAGGGGGACACAGTTTAACGTCATGTTAGACCAAGGGGGACACAGTTTAACGTCATGTTGGACCAAGGGGGACATAGTTTAACGTCATGTTGGGCCAAGTTGCGATGTATTTTGTGTTTATACAAAATACTTCTTCAAAAATCTGGCATTTGTTGGAGTAGTGATGAGTTCTCCATCCATCGAGATTAATGAATAAGATCCATTGAAGTAGACCCTATGTATTGAATAAGGTCCTTCCCATTTTGGCTCAAGCTTGGGAGGTTTCTTTCCTGGTATCATTGGAGTTCTGAGAACTAATACCAATTCTCCCTGAGTGAATGAATGGAGACGAACTTTTTTGTTAAAAGCTCATGTTATTCGATTCTGATAGACTTCCAAGTGGTACAAAGTGCACAATCTTTTCTCATCTAACCATTCCAATTCATTCAATAGCTTTTGAGATTGTTCATCTGTAGATGATTGATCACAAATGGAAACTCTGGGTGAGGGTAGTTAAACTTCAATGGGAAAGACGGCTTCCGTTCCATATACCAATGAATATGGAGTTGACCGAGTTGCAGTGCGGGTGGTAGTCCGATAATCCCATAAAGCATAAAAGATTTTATCAGGCCATGACCTTTTATCTTTATCCACCATCTTTTGCAGTATATTTGAAAGAGTATTGTTAAAGGATTCTATCTGGCTATTGGCCGCTGCATGATACCGAGATGAATGGTTAGATTTGATGTTGTATTCTTGATACAACTTCTTCACCTCGGATAAACAGAAATTGGTGCCATTGTCCGTCAATATGGTATGAGGGACACCAAATCTGGTAATGATGTTAGACTTGATGAAGCTCACAATGCATTCAGAACTGACTTCCTTGAGAGGTATTGCCTCTGCCCATTTGGAAAAGAAGTCAGTAGTAGTAAGAATGTACTTAAACTGCTTAGTCGAAGCCGAAGGGTAAGGTCCCACCACATCCATTCCCCATGTGGCAAATGGCCATGAGTATTTAGCTATATGAAGAAACTCTGGATGTTGATGAATGAAGTTGGCATGTACTTGGCATGAATGACACTTCTTTGTGAAATCGACACAATCTCATATCATTGAAGGCCAAAAGTATCCAAGACTTCGAATCTGATCAGACAGTCTATGTCTAGACTGGTGGGCACCACAGACTCCTGCATGCACTTCTTTCATGACAGCCATTGTCTCTTCACCATGAATGCATCTGAAGAGAACTCCATCAAAACCACGTTTGTAGAGAATTTTCTCTAGGTGATCTGGGCTATCATAAAGAGTAAAATTGACCACACGTCGCCGGATTTGTTCTTTCTCAGCTCTATCAGGTGGAAGTGTTCCATTTTAAAGGTATTCCCTGATAGGTGACATCCATCCTATAGTATGACCATACGGTTCAGGAATGGGACAAATTTAATTAATTTCCTCTGTTCTGATTCGAACATAAGGTGAAATTTCATGATGGTGGGAAATACTGATGGCTGTCTCATCCCGATTTGGATCTTCCAGAGCTATGGCTATATTAGCCAGTGCATCAGCTTGAGCATTTTGTGATCTTGGGACATAAGAAAATGTCAGTTCCAAAGGGAATTCCTCCATTAACTCTCTGACATAATCATACAAAGGGATTAGTTCTTATTTTCTGATGGCATAATCCCCATTGACTTGTTTGATTACCATATCTGAATCACCTTTCACCTTTAAGTGATTCACTTGTGCTTGAAGTGCTAATTCCAAGCCTACGATGAGAGCTTGGTATTCTGCTTCATTATTGGTACCACCTTCCCACAATAAGAAGGAATAAGGTAACACTGCCTTTTCTGGAGAAATGAGCACAATTCCTAAGCCAACTTTGTTGAATTTAGGATTTTCCATTTTCCTCCCTGTTGTACTTCTGGAAGCACCATCAAAATACATTTCCCATGCCTAAGGACATTCTTGAATAGAGAAGACTTCCTCATCAGGGAGTTCAATATCTGAAGATGTGTCTTCCACTGAAGGGTGTTTAGCCAGGAAATCAGCCAGATCTTGGCCCTTTATCACCTTTTGAGACACATACTGAATGTCGAATTGCTGCAAAATAACTGCCCACCTTGCCAGACATCCTGTAAGCATTGGATGACTAAGGATAAATTTGAGCGGGTTATTGCGAGATACTAATTGGACCTCGTGATGTTGCAGGTAGTGTCTCAACTTCTGAACTGCAAAGATTAATGCCAGGTAGCACTTCTCAATACTTGAATATCGGGTTTCTGCTTCAAGCATGGTTCGACTGAGATAGTAGAGGTTGTTTTCATTCCTAGCATCATTCTTTTGAGCAAGAAAGGCACCCAATGATCGCTCTAGAGCTGTCACGTAGAGGATAAGTGGTCTTCCTTCAACAGGTGGCATGAGTACCGGTGGAATCAAGAGGTATTTCTTGATAATGTCGAATGCTTCTTGACATTCTTCAGTCCACTGGTAAGTGACTCCCTTCTTCATCAATTTGGTGAAGGGTAAACTTTTTCCTGCCAAATTGGCGATGAAATACTGAATATAGGCTAAGTGTCCTTGAAGTCCTCTTAATTCTTTCAAATTTCGAGGAGGTGACATACCAAGGATTGACTTGGTCTTCTCAGGATCGACTTCAATACCACGATGGCAAACAACAAAGCCAAGAAATTTTCCTGAGGTTACCCCAAAAGCACATTTTAAGGGGTTCATCTTCAAACTATGTTGTCAAAGCTTGCGGAATATGACTTCCAAATCAGCCAAGTGATTAGAATGTTGTTTGTATTTAACTACCAAATCATCTATATAGAATTCAACAAACTTCCCTAAGAAGGCTTTGAAGATACGATGCATGGCACGCTGATAAGTTGCACCTTCATTCTTTAAGCCAAAGGGCATTACCCAGTAGCAAAACACACCCTGAGGGGCTCTGAAGGCTATAGATTCCTCGTCTTCTGGGGCCATTCAGATCTGATTATATCCAGAATATCCATCCATGAAGGAAAGTGCTTCATAGCCAGCTGTTGCATCAATTAGAAGTTCTGTAATCGGAACTGGGAAATCATCCTTAGGACAATGCCGATTAAGATCTCTGAAATCGATGAAAAATCTAATTTTTCTGTTCTTTTTCTTTACAGGTACAATATTAGCCAACCATTTGGGATATTGAACTTATCTGACAAAGTTAGATTTGATAAGCTTATCCACTTTAGCTTCAATTTTGGAAGCATAAGTTGGGTGTGTTCTTCTCGCGGCTTGCTTAAATCCTCGATGTTCTTCTGGTAAACCCAAATGATGAGTAGAAACATCAGGATCAAGCCCGGGCATTTCTGTATAGTTCCAGGAAAATATATCTCTATTTTTCTTTAGAAAAGAAATATACATTTCTTTCTCTTCAAGAGTCATGGCCGCACTGATTAAAGTGGGGCGTGGATCTTCTTTTGTACCCGGATTTATTTCTCTGAGTTCATCCACAGTGGTAGAGATACCCTCTTCAAATGCTGGAGGAGAATCTCTGAGATTTTACTCTTCCTCTTCATCATGTATTATTTCTTCCATTTCTACTTTCATAGTAGATGATAAAGTAGAATTTTCATGATCCAAAGAGATGTCAAAATTTTCATATCTTAAAGAAGAAGCTTCCATTTCTGACCTGATTGATGATGAAGGGTCTTCTTTGGGTAATAAAGAGAAGTTGATGGATTGAGAATCGACATCATTGTTCACCTCTGATGTTGCTATAACTTCTTCTGGCCTAATTGGTGAAGCATAGACTTGTTGGATTTCAGAAGATGAAATGAAGACGTCACCATTTGTTCTTTCATCACTGCTTGGTAGATTACCTATTTCTCCCATGTTTTCTGGCTCGATTGCCGTAATTGACATTATGGATCTTTCCATAAGAGTATTTTCATTTGGGTCTATCTTGCCAATTTGATTGATAGGCAACACATAATCTGTACTCACATGTGTAAATGGATTTACTGGAATTTTCTCCAAACCATATGGAGCATTAACTTTGGTAATCTCCTTTGTTGTGGATTTCTCCCTTCCCTTCATGTGATAGAATTCCGCCTCAATGTATTGAGACTCACATGTCTTGAACGGGGCCTTATCACCATACAATGTCCCAAATTGACCATTGAAACAATATTTGAGACATTGATGGTATGATGAAGGGATAGCCACATGTTGATGTAGCCAGGGTCTTCCAAGAAAGATGTTGAAGGCTAAGTCTTGATCAACAACCATGAAATATGAATTGGATACAAGATCTCCAAACTGAGTTCTGAGTGTAACTTCGCCCAGTGGTTCTTGTTCATTTTTATCATATCCTTGTAACATCATGGTAGAAGGAGATAAATCAGATTCTGTGAGGCCCAATCGACGAAGTGTGCGAATGGGCATGAGGTTGACTCCTGAACCATTGTCAATGAAATCTCTTCGAACATCTATGCCATTGACCTTTCCATACAAGTACAATGGTCTAATATGTCCATGCACAACATCATCTTCATCTTCATCAGTAAAAGATATTATTGCATGGAATTCTGTAGGATTATTCTCTATGTGATAGACTTCAGCTGCATCAATTTTAGTTTCAAACTCTTGAGGACTTGACAAAGCCTCGATGAGTGCTTCCTGAAGATCTTTTGACAGATTCAGAGCATCCATAATTGATAACTTGGCTGGTAATTGGGCCAAGTGTTTCAATATATCATACTTTTGATCCAGAGGTTTTCATTTACCAATAGGAATATGTGGTTTAGCATGTACCTTGGAAGCAGATGCTTTGGAAGTTGACGCATCTTGTATTGGGATAGGAGTTGGAAACATTCATGGTTTTGGAAGATTAGACCGATTAGATCCATTTACTTGCTGAGAGGAAGAAGATGGAACCTTCAACTGGTCTTCCAAAATAACTGGGCTAGGACTGAATTTTCTATTGGTAAAAGAACTTGCTTGTTCTTGCTGAGCTCACTGAAGGGCTCTACCATGAGTTTCTGTCGCGTACACAGTTCTAGTAGGGGTAGAATTGGAATAGTGGATTCTGAAAGATCCACGTCTTCCCCTGTATCCTGATCCCCTAGAACTTCCTATGATTCCCCTGTTTGATACAGGGAATTCAGACTCATTGAAATAGAAACTGCGACTGGCATATGGATCTGTTAATTGAATCATATTAACAGAACCAAAGATTAACTCTTTGTCTGATGAAGACTCTGCCTGATTAGCCTGTTTAGGCTATGCCGTTTGGTGGGGCAATGCCCGTGGCTTTGAAGTAGATGGCATGAAGTCCGCCAAAGTCAAAGACAACTTAGGCTTTGACACATACTCATCTTATTATGATTCTTTTTCTTTCTTTGAATCATGCCATTTCTTTGAGGGATTTACCTCTGACGAAGAGGTTTTTGCCGCAACATTCATGGCAGAAGACACAATTGGTTTCTTTAATTGTGTTCGCAAAATAGCATGAGTTCGATTGATTGTCTTTCTGACCATCCAATCATTATACTTCTGTTCATTTTTACTTTTGACCTCTTGCCATTAGCCTTTCTCATTTGGAACTGTAGCAGTAACACATTCTACCTGAGCTGAAGAACCTTTCAGTTTGACTTGTCCCGAGTCGACCATCTTTTTCAGGAGGTCTTTGAAGACAAAACACTCCTGGATGGGATACCACAACATTTGATGAAAAGGGAAATAATTGGGACGGTTTTCATATCCTTTCTTGTTTGGCCTCTTGGGTATTGGCAATTGAACCAAATTGTTTTCCATAGCTGAAATGAAATAACCAGGAACTTGTTCATTTCGGAAAGAGTATGTTTTTCTCTTCAGATCCTAAAATTGTGTTCTTCTTTGATCTCTTTGATCATATAGATGAAACGGCCTTTGTTGTTGGTGCTCAGAAGGTGGAGCCCTTCGAGAAGATAAAGGTTTTGAGGTAGAAACAGGTACAGGTGCTTGTTTAAGCATAACTGTAGCAGTTTCTACTTTACCCATTCTCCTTCTTGGAGCTGATAGAATTACACGAGGTTTAGCCTTAGCCTGTATAAGGGAATCTTCAATCTGCTGAGTGATTGAAGTAAGGTCACGAAACCCTCCTGTGTATTTCACAGGGATTAACGGCGTGCGTAATTCGTCACGCAGATTTTCCACACAGATTGGAAACAATTCTTCTTGAGGGAGTGCTAAACTCAAGGAATATGTTAATCCCTTCCATCAAGAAATGAAATCAGAGACCCTTTCATTCTCCCTTTGCTTACAGTTTGTAAGATCAAAAACTGTTGTCTTTGGAAAAGTTGAGTTGAACTGAAGGAGGAATTTTTGGCGAAGATCCTCCCATCCGGTAATTGACCGGGATTGAAAGCTTGTATACCAGACAAAAGATGGTCCTTGCAAGGTTTGCACGAAGCATCTAAGTTTCACTGCTTCTTGATGCTCCGGAGTTCCCATCATAGGATCTCAACAAGACACGTAATGCATCAAATGCTGTTCAGGATCACTTGATCCATTGAAAATAGGGAATACAGGGTTCCCAAAACTGTATGGAGGAGACATTGAATCTACCCATTTAGGGTAAACTTTATTTTCTGGTTGAACTTACACACGTTTCCCTTCCATAGTTTCTAATCGAGCTATTAATGACTCAATATTAGTTATTAACTTTTGAGAAACATCCAGTTGAACTTGGAATTGGGTAGGTGTAATGAATGGAGCTTGGACAGATGTGATGATTGGTGCTTCAATTGATGGTAGCACTGTCGATTGTTGTTACACTTGACCCATAGGATTAGACCTGTGAGGGTGTACTGATAGAGGAGGATATTCTTGATCCATCTCAGTAGCTACAACAAATTCCTTTGGCTGACTGACTCCAGCATACTTAAGAAGAAGACTACTCTGAAGTAGTTCTGCATTCAAACTTCTTAATTCCTTCATTTCTTCCTCCTGTTGTGAAAACCTTTGCTCTAGTGAGAGAGATTTACCTTCTCCAGAGGAAGGATATGTAACCTGGTTCTTTCCCTTCCCTTTTTTGGATCCTTTTCGGAGAGGGGGAAGTGGGTTACTCGAAGGATTACCTAGGTTCTGAGTAATCCTTTGACTTAATGTATGCACACCTTCTTCATTTGTGTCGGTGCGTACATCTTCTTGAGAAGGAACCTCTTCATCTAAGTCCCCTGAGTGAGCCTCATCTGGTGGATCAGCAACAATGGAATTGATGACATTGATTGATTCATAACTCACTGCATCCCTTCTATCATCATTTCTGTGATATTATCTTCTTCTATGTCTTTGATGAAACATTTCCTTTTGTTGATTCGATCCCTCATGAATTTCTTGATGAACCATAATTTGGAGGGAATCTCCTAATAATATGGCTCTTCGCTCCTCTGTAGGTTTCTTCCCCAATCGATAAAAGACCAACTTTCTCTGAGGAGGGGATTGATGATTTGAAAAAGTCCCCAGTCCGGTGGACTGGGGCTGTTCCTACTGTTCTCGCTCAACTCCTCGAATCCTATTTGTTGATTCTGAGGGATGGTTTAAAAGAGTCCCCAGTCTGGCGAGCTGGGGTGGATCCTAACATGCTATGTCTGAGACTTTCTTAAAAGTCCTCCTGATCTTGTAACCTTAGTCCGGAAATTAGCTGGATGCATTAACCTGTATCCACTTTTATCACCCGGTTCAAAAGACCGTTGGATGATTTCTGACACTTCTGTCACTTGGTGACATTCTTGCTCTAAACGAGAGGCCTGTTCAATATTCTCGTTTGCTTGATGCAAGAGTAATTCAACAACTTGTTCTCTGTATTCTTGATTTTGAGAGGAACTAGTTGAAGCCTGTTCTTGGGAAAGCTTTTGATTACAAACAAAGCCCATTGACTGTGGCTGGCCATGGGCAATAACATTGCATGAGAGCATTTTCGACGGGCTTTGCTGACTGGAGAGCACCATGAAATGCAGCTCTCCATGAACACCCCATCCTCTGACATGAATACCAGATGGGGCATTGTCAATTAACTAATGCAATCTTCTTAGTGCGCCAAGGCAGGAACGTTGAAGGGCTCTCTATTGTTTTTCAGCCTTAAGATATCGAGAGAATGATAGAGATGAAAAATCAATCTGACATTGTAATCCTTCTATTATCTTAATATGATTTTCATATTAATCATAAGATAATACTTTCTTTTTCAACTGACAAAGAGTTTTCCATATGTTGAGACGAATATCATGAATTTCATCTTCCGTCAACATTTCTGGAATGTTATACTGAGAGTCAGCCAGAGGCCAAAACATGACTGGAACTTCACCTTTCGCCATTTTTTTTCTCATGTTCAACATTTCCTCTTTATCATTTGATGAAGATTCTTCTACCTAATTTGACCAGAGTTTGTGTTTCCTTGTTGCTTCATTGGATTCAACGGGATTTGTAGAGAAATAATTGATCAAACTAGAAGATGCATTACTTAGGGGTGGTTCGGAGAATGACCTACACCCTGGGCTATCTTCTGATTGAGTAAGTATTTCACCTACTAGAGATGAAGCTTCAGACATGACGGGTTTCTCATTTTCAAGTGCCTCAAGATAAGAGGGATTTCTTAGCACTACATTGTCCACTGGAGCATTTTCCGGGCAATGTGCATCACTACTATGGAGATGGATTTCGCAGCGAAATTCATCGTCATGGGGAGGACTACCATAATGGATTACAGAAAAATATGAGATCTCTTGC
Organism: Viscum album; assembly: GCA_963277665.1. Lineage (NCBI taxonomy): Eukaryota > Viridiplantae > Streptophyta > Magnoliopsida > Santalales > Viscaceae > Viscum > Viscum album. The sequence continues at coordinate 1,542,103,689 of OY728155.1, read as the reverse complement.
TCCTTGGTCTTCTGACCACACAGAGGGTTCCTGTGGCTCTCATCTGAAGATGAAACTTCAAAATCGACCGAATTGTCATGAAACAAGCCTTCATGAGGAAGATTCTGTTGAAGACCTTCGGAATTAATGTTCCCACTATTGGGAAATGAGGGAGTAGAATATTTAATTTCAACAAATAATTGTCTGAGGGCTTCAAGAACTCCAACATCGAGCAAGGCCTTGTTACAGATTGTCTCTTGATCTCCTGACTGTGTTGGGCGGGTCTTTTTCTTAGACGCCTTCTTACTCGCCTTGGAAACCACTTGTTGATGAAAGTGGCTGCTCTGAGCAGGTGTATATGCCTGATTAGGAAATATGTCTAGGTTAGGCTGATGATCTCCACTCAAATCAGGTGTATGTGTCTGACTTGGTTGTCCGTATGATATGGGGGAGTATTCCCCACAACACTCTTGGACTGGAACAGATGTGTGTGTCTGTTCCGGAGTGAATTTTTGATATGTCACTCCACTGGTAGGGATAGATTTATGTGTCTTTCCCTAAGATGCCACTGAAGTTGTTATAATATCCTGTTATGAATCCAGAATATGAGCAGGGATTTGCTTCTGCTCTTTCACCATTGATAGAATATGCTTGGTGACTTCAGCTGCCAGAACGGGAATATACATCCATTCTGAGCTTGGAGTAGGTGTATGTGCCTGCTACTGTCCTCCTTTTCCTGTCAGTGAATCCTGACAGTACTCAAGTGTGGAGGCAGAGAGTTGAGTCTGCCTCCTGTTTGTCACTGGGGCTTTCTGACTGACTTCTCCGAATGCTACCAAGTGAGACTGTTGGTAGGCTTGATTAATACTAGTAGGTGTATGTTCCTGCTGATTTCACTTCGCCAAACGTGGTTGACAAGATCCATCATATGTAGTCAGACGAGCTTGCTGACTAGTTAATGATGTATAAACAGGTGTATGTTCCTGCCTATAGTACTCCGCTGGAATTTCCTGGCAGGATTGGCGTGATGTTGCCAGACGAGTCTGCTAGACAGCGGAATTAAAACGGGTAGGTGTGTGTTCCTGCTTGTTGCTTGCCACCAATTTAGGTTGGTGGACTTCTCCGGAGATGGCAGAGATGAGAACCTGCTCACTGTTGACCGGATTCCGCCTCTGGTGGTTCGTCTTGCTTTCTCGGGTTCGAGGAACCTGAGCCGAACGCCTGGAGTCGGTACCCTCATCATGTTGAGGGCGCACTGCCGCACGAGTCTGGCAGTGATTTTTGGTGGGATCCCTTAGGAAGGACTTTTGTCTATTTGAATTAAGGCCCTGAGGGACCTGCTCATTCACCTCCCCAGAATAAGGGAGCAAATGGTGATTGCGTTCCGGGGATAACGACCCAAAACGGTTGGAGACGATATTCAGCACCGCCTACTTCTTGATCACTGGTCATCGTTGTTTGGACGACCGATGTGAGTTGTTCACTTGGAGGGCTTGTCGGGCAGCCTCCAGATTTGGGATGGTACCGTGTTGACGGTACTTCTTAACCAGTGCGTTTGATACCCAGCGTTGAAGATGCTGAGTAGGTGATATCGTCCTTAGAGCGGACGACGATCCAGAAGAAGTAGCAACAGTGGCATTTGCAGCATCAGTATTCACAGGTGTGAACTTGAGAGCAACTATTCTAGAAATGTAGAAGATCTTGTAAAAGAGTGCCTGTTTGATATAATATACATAATCAAGATAAATTCAACCACTACATCTTTTGGATGAGCACATATGTCAATGATTGTTTTTGTTGTCCCTCTCATTGAGTTTTAAATAGGGGCCTAACAAAATAGGTAAAACATCATTTTAACTTGGTTAAGGATTCACATTGGGTTCACCATTTTTTGTTTCCCTCAGAATCCTGGGATGATCGCCTTGATGGGAGGTTCAAACATTCTGATCGGTTTCTAACGGGTTTGTTCGTAGAACCGGAAACATCCAATGATTCTACATCCATTCAGACCTACTTTCCAAAGGAATGTGCTCATTAGTTTGTGGACTGATGAGGCTTAGGAATTTTCATTGGTCGAGAGGATGGGAGGTCGGACTCATCACACCTTTTTGAGGGGAATTATTATCTACTTCAGGACTCTCTTTATAGATTTAAGTTATGTTCGTGAATCCTTATTACATTACCAAATATAAAATGAGTTTTCCTTTAGATCTGACAATCAATGATCGATATGTAGGAAATTGAGAGAATCTTTTATATGTATTTGAGGTTTTCCATTGATAAAGAATCATCTATATTTGTTAGAGATTCTTAGTCAATGGTATCCTTTGATACAAAAAAGTCTCTTGGTCCTTATGATGACCATACTAGTTTTAAAGCCACTCAGTGGGGCACTTGATGTTTATTGTCATTCAGAAGGACATGAATTATTTCAGAGTTGGGATAGAACCCGCAGATGGGCTACCTATGTATCCTTTGTTTATAAAAGGAATCAGAACCCATGTAGTTCGGGTAAGGGAGTATGATGTTTATGATTGATGTCTCAAAGAAGGATGTCATAATTAATTTTACACTCTAAGCTCATGTGAGTCATGCTCGGTATGAGAAACAATAGGTATTGGTAAAAATTAGACAATTGTGCCATGAAAGATGAAATAATAAGAAATAATGTGGGGCTTATGTATGTATGACTACCCAGATAAATTAAGGTTAGGATTTACTTTAGGGAAGAAATACAGGAACAGGGTCCATAAAGGTATATGTGCTTCATGGAGATTTTGAATACTCTAACTTGGGGATTACTCCTGAAAAGGAGGCCCAAATTAAGAGAAAACTTATGATTGGGTTTTACTCCTAAAAAGGAATCCCAGATCAAAGGTAAATTAGGACTGGTTAAGAGAAATTAAGACTAGGTCTTACTCCTGAAAAGGAGGCCCAGGTTAAGAGATTTGAAAAATTAATGGACTTGGGGCTTACTCCTGAAGAGGATTCCCATATTTGAGACTGGGGCTTACTCCTGAAAAGGAGGCCCAGGTTAAGGATTATGACTGGGGCTTATTCCTGAAAAGGAGGCCCAGGTTAAGGGAATTAAGGTTTGGGGCTTACTCCTGAGGAGGATGCCCAAATTAGGGGACTGGGGCTTACTCCTAAGGAGGATTCCCAGGTTAAGAATTATGACTGGGACTTACTCCTGAAAAGGAGGCCCAGGTTGATTGAGTTATATCATCTTAAAGGATGAGGTTGAATGAATGAAATCTCAATCTTTAGTGACATAAAGATGTGTAAATCACTAGGTTTTGAGAGATATTCCACAAAGTTCCTTTCAGATAAAGAATCCAAAATCAATAAATCATGCCATAAATGGCTTTGAAGAGTGTATTGAAGATTGAATCTTGAATATGAGAGGTAGAATGGCTTAATAGGGGTGAAATGGGCAAGAAGGGCACCCAAAAAGGCAGGGGCGCGCAAGTCCTGGCAGGCGCACAGGTATTGCGTGGGCGCGCAAGTCCTGGTCGCGCAGGTATACCTACGCGACACATATGTACTTGCGCGATGATTAACCAGCAGGGTAATACTTTAGAGACTCTTTATTAAAGCCTTTAGAATCCTCTTGAGGTTCTTCCAGAAAAGGGGTGCGCAAGTTCTATTGAAGGAGTAAGGTGGTGCGCAAGTGCGGCCTTTTCCCTCAAGGGCTAGCCACTCAGGTGCACAAGTGTTGATAAGTTTCAACACTTAGGCCTTCCTCCCCCTCTTTAGATCTTCCGTTCTAGGTAAGAAATTACCTTAGAAGTGTTTCGGAAGCTTTGAGAAGATACTAGGGCGCCGGGAGCTCAAATATGAGTTTTTGGAAAAAAAATCCTCCTCCAATGGGGGGCCCACAGGGTCTATTTATAGGCAGGAGAAGACCCCGGGCGGTTATCACTTAGGTCGCGCAAGTCACTTACACGACCACTAGGCGTCGCGCAAGTGGACTTGTGCGACAGTGATAGAACTTGCGCGGCACATGTGCTTTTGATCCCTTGTTCATGCCTTTGTCGATTTTTGATGTTTTCTTCAAAGGATGAATCAATCTGTGCTAAGTCATTTCCCTTTACATTCCTTTGGACTTTGTGACGAAAAAGGAGCGTCAACAATACCATGTTCTAGAAAATGTGTAAGATGAATAATACTGTTATAAAATTCAAAATTTAGTTAATACTATTCCTAACGGATAGTTTATAATAATATTATAACCATATATCATTGTTTAGTGAAACCTGGTATTGCATACAACACACGCTATCAAGGAAGGTTGTGATTGCGTGTAATGAAATCCAAGTCAGGGTTGTGTGTAGTGCAAGACTCCTTTGTTGTTGCATATAAAAAAATCCAACCATATTTCATTTATACATTAAATATATTTATATAAACACTCAATGTTTCATAAAATAACTACTATCAAACGAACTTGAAATTGTGTGTAACACGATCCAAGAATAGTGTTGCGTATACTGCAAGCTAATACGGTGTTGCATATAGCGCAAGATAATCTTGGTGTAGTGTACAATAGAAGATATGAAAGGAACTAAAAATAATATATCTCATAAAATCTCTGGGTTTTATAATAAAACCCTCTTTTCCTTTTCATGGGTTATAAATGACATAATGGTCATGTTTTTAGGAACATTTTAAAACTCCATGATTTTGATATGAAACCAATTATTTTTTATGTCTATGGGTTATTTATGAAAAAATTTATTATGATATATGTGGATCACATGAAAATAAAGACATATTAAGGGTATTCCCTAATATCACTTCAATGCATTGGGTAAAGAAATTAATCTCTAGATATGACAAGTTTTATGATACCTTGGTGAATAACCTTGGTGATTTTTAGGAAACCTTAGGGATGGACCTTAGTGACATGAAACCTTGGGTATGGACCTTGGTGATATGCTCATGATTGTATAAATTAAATTTTTTATCCAAATTTTCAATTTATGATACAAGTTCTTATTGTTATGATATTCCCCTTTATCATGCCATTATGAAAGTCCCCATATTCTTATTTATATCTCTCAAGATTGCATGTAAATAGTTTCCCTTGTTTTACCATCCTAATCTTTTTGTGCTCATCCCAAGTTTTTAAATTTTTTTCACAGGTCTTAATATTTTTAAGTACAAAGAAGATTCTATGATTAAAGTATTTGAATATTTTTCTTAAAAATAAACCATGTTTCATTTTAATAGTTTTTGTTTTATGAAAAAAAATAGATGGTGTGTAAACTTTTCTACTTTTTAATATTGAAAGTTTATGCAGGATTTTGTCCTAATTATCTAAAAATATAGACATAAAATGTCTTTGGGAATTAATGAAAATAAATTCTAGTCAAAATTCACTTGAATAAGTTATGTTTAAGATCAGGTCCATATAGTTGGTATTAGAGTAGGGTTTATACAACATTGGAGATTAGGATGTTCTCTTAATAGTTATGGATGTCATCATGAGTTTACAATTTTAAGGTTTATAATAAGTTCAATGTCTTAGAAACCCCTTTTGAGTCTTATTTTATGAAATTTCAAGTTAATTTGTGGTATTTTTGGAGACATGTATTTTTGAGGTAGTTATGGGTAAGTACTTTTGGGTATAAAAAATGAAAGGTATAGAATAAACTTTGAGGATAAAACATGTTATAGTTATTTTTGATGATTATATATCATTTTTTGGATTGTTATAATAATTATATAGTTTTAGAAAGGGTACAACCCACAGGATGGGTGACAACCCATCACGTCCGGCAAGGCTGTGGGAATCATACCCACAACCGAAGGGCGACAAGGTCGCATCGCCTACCACTGGCCTACGTGAAGTCCCTAGTTAGTATAACCTTTTCTTTTTAGTTAAATGGTATTATAGATTAAGAATAAGTTTATTTGGGATATATATGTTTTATCAAATGGATATCCTTAGTATAGGAAAATGATTTGGTGATTAGGTGATAAATGTTATTTTGGAAGACACTCACGGTTTTGGGAATGTTGTATGATTAAGGTAAATATAACACTATGGGATTTTAACAGAGTAATGGTTGAATTTTATTTTGGAAGAATATATGATTTAATTGTGGGGTTATGATTATTCAAGACATTTATGGAAATGATTAACCTATTTTGGAGAATATTTTATTAGGGTAATTACTTTTTGGTATGAGACTTTTAAGAGTGATTGATTTTATTAGGAGATGTGTGTTAAAATTTATCTTCAATGACTATCTGATCAAATCCTTATGAATTTTGGGTTTCAATAATATATTGTATTATTTTTAGGAATTTTAAGGAAATTTGTTTGTTGAATAGTCTATATAGAACTTGGGTATTACTGTTGAATTTTGGAGATTAAAATTAGTACTTCTCCTTATAAAGGATTATTCTTTTGGGGGATTATCTTATCTTTTACTAACCATTTTGGTTTTGGTTAATTTTTCAAGATAGGATGAATAGATAGTTAATTTTTTGTGGTTTATATGTTTCTATAAAAGTTTATTATAGTGATTCAGGTGTGACCAAGTCATCTTGAATACTCATTATTTGGAGAAAATATGAGTTTGTGCCAGAAATTTATTAAAGGATCAAACTCTACTTGATGAGTAAGTATGTTTCCTTATGTTATTAATCACACTTGTAAATAAATTCCTTAACTTTAGGAAAATGATATTAAAATAAAAACTTTGTATTTTTTACTTTACCTACTATGAAATCAAATATTGTTTAACCCATCACAAGTTTTTGGTTTTTTGATTGTTAACTTTCTTCTAATCATGTTTTCTATCACTCTCTATCAGAACAAGATGGTTAGTTTTTCTTCCATATAAATGTTTTCCTAAATTGAATCTTATTATGTGTTATCTTGGGTGGCCTTTTAACTTCTATTTCATTCTTTTAAAGTGGTATTTTTTTATTTTTTTCGATGTGGGATTTTCAATGAAGTTACTGTAACGACCCAAAGTTTTTCAATGGAAATCCCCTTCTTATATTTATGTCATAAAATCACATGAAAACACAACATAATGAACTAATAAGTGATAAGTGACCTTTAAGCATAATTTTGTCACTTATGTGTTTGTAATTTCGAAAATCTGGCATACACGGTTCTGTTTAAGATGTTTTTTAGAGTCTGATAAGAAAAACTTAATTTTTTTGGTGAATAGTAACCTACCCTAATGAATAGTAACATACCCTTATGATTAGTGATATATCCTAATGAATAGTAACCTCGCCTATGATAGTATAAAAATAATATTCAAGTTGGAATTACAATATACCTATGTTTTAGAATGAGTTAATTCATGTTTTAAATCTGCTTTTTGATAATAAAATATGATTTTAATTAAATATTAAAATAATCATATTTAGAAAATGATTTTTGAAAACTAGACTTCATTTTTGGATTCTACACGTCGAAAAATGGTTACGGTGAATTTTTGAGATTTTTCTGAAAGACTTGAAATTTTGATGAATAGTAAAATATGATAATTTGCCGTATATATACATTATAAGCTAAATAAACTATTCCTAGAATCATGGATGATGTCATAACCCTTGGTTCGAATTCACATGACCCATTTACTATTCTTGGTCATGGAATACTTACTATTCTTTGTCTTGGGAAGAAATAATAAATTAATGATTATTATATTATGAAATCCCTCCTCTCCTCCACTATAAAACCCCCTTCATTCCCTCTTCTCTCCAATCCTCTCAAGCTCCAATAATTCTCTAAATTCTGCCCAAATCTCTCCCCAAGGTCCTCCCCCACGTAAAAAATCTCTCATCCTCCTCAAAATACCATAAACTCTCCCCTTAATAGGTTCTCAAAGGAGGAAGTCTCAAGAGGTAAATTCCTCTTCCCAAATTTCTTCTTTTCTTTTAAGTTCGTTTATTTTTATTTTATTTCCTCACCTTCCTTCACAATAATAGTATGATAAATCTAGTAACATACATGTACTGTAATTTCTTTATTCTAGTGGTATATTTCATTATCTTCTCCCCTTTCCCCACCCTTTTATTTGAAAGAAATGAAAGCACCGTTTGAGATGTGCTAATTTAGAACATTCATGGACAACGGTTTATCAATTTCTATTATTATCTTTAATTCTTTTCATGAATACATTTGTGTTATGGTTGAACCAGATTATTATTTATGTAATATATCCTATTTTTTGTTTTTTAATCTTTTGGTACAAATGAAATTAAGTTATAAATCAAAACACATTCTTTGTAATCAAACCCACCAAATAACAAAAACGATTATCACTAAGGTTATATATGTAATAATTCAACATCACTCTAAGTAACCTAATTAAAATTAAAACCATGTAATCTCCTGGATATTAACTAAATAATATAACTTCAATTCTGGACAACCACTTTAATCTAGCATATAATCCAAACTTGAATATAAGTGAACCGATCTTTAAAGCCAAGTAAACAAATGAGTTTGAACAATGAAATTGAACCTTATAACTAATCAAAAAGGCTTTGAATGAACTAAAAAGTGTTATAATAAATAAATTATATATATAAGAGGTTATGGATTTATGAATTAATAATCCTAATTTGTTTATTCAGGTCATTAATAACAAGTGGATAAAACCACCGGATTTAAGGTAAGGGGTCCTCCCCTTTTCTCTCTTAATCGAGATTGTCCTCTATACTATGCCTTTATATGTGTACTATAAAATGATAGGGTATGTTTAAAAACCTCCCCCATACTTCCTTCTGTATTTATAAGTGATTATAAACCCCATTTCTCTCTCATCAATCCCTCTTGGTCACACCCGACACCATGCCGATAAAATCATAACGAATTCTACCCAAACCTTCTTTGTTCTTTCGGGTTGCCTTATCTTTATTTCAAAATGGTGTTATCTTATCTATATATGTGAGTATTATGACTTCTAGTTATTTGTACAAGATTCTTATATCAAGACCCTTTCATCACATTCTTTCAGGGATATACATGATTTTGAAAGATTCCCTCCTTAGAACTTTCCGATAAGCAAACCTGTTTTAAGGGGACTTCCCAAACAATTTACCCAAATTTCAAGTGCACTCTATCCTATGTTTTAAAACAACATTTTACTTATAAAATAAGTATTTTTATTATAAAAACCTCCTTTTTTCAATTCTGGTTTTATATAAAATAATGTCCTCTTTTCTATTTGAAAATCTCTAGAGTGTTTTCCTTAAGACCACACAAAAATGTTTTAATGCTAATGATTCTAAAATACATTTTTTATATGTTGTCACTTATATTTGAAACCAATTACCATGTTATATTCCTATATTAACCTATAAATTTCCATGTGTGTTCTAATCCTTTCCTTTCATGGACACTTTCGTGATACACCCATTGGATATGTTTTGTGTCATGATTGTGGTACCCAATTCTTTCCATGGGTACCCTTATGTTTATGTATGGTTGATTATGTATGATTATTTATGTGGAAAGATTATTTATGTGGCAAGAATATTCATGAATATGTTGAGATGGGTGCGCCCAGATAGCGCTCCAATGCATCGGGTAAGGTTAAGTCTCATGAGATGCGATGTGAAACAGGATTGGCGGTTAGCCTTGACCCGTACTAAAGATATGATTTAAGATTCTGCCACATTTATATGATTCCATGTTTATAGGATCCCATGCTCATATTAAATGATTTCATAAGTTTCATGCTTTGGATATCACTATGTCATGCCTCTTAATTCATGTGCTTGAGGTGTATCCTTATGTTCATTCCCTTACTGGGCATTTTTAGATCATCCCTTTGTTCATGTGTTCCCCAGGGTACCCTATGTAGATGTAAGGTCTCAAAGGAAGTTAGGAGCTCATTATAGAGATTAAATAAAGAAGTTTTTTTTAGCCCCATGTTTTATGTTATATGTACCTAGTCTTCCAAGACACTAGACTTAACGATCCTTGGCTTGTACTCTGATGGTTATTTATGCATGAAATAATGAAATGTTTTATTTAAAAGGCTTGGGTCTCTATAGTTGGTATCAAAGGATGGTCTAGTTATTTTTGGAGATTAGGAATAGAGAACATTAGTGAGAACCTTAAGTATGAGACCAAGTATAAGAAAATAGTCCTAACTTTTGGTGAGTATAGAGTAATTGGTTTATCAAGAAAATACATCCCTATCTGGATACGAGCAGGTAGAGGTGGCTCTGGCACAGATGTATCTAGGGGTAAAACCTGAAAACACCACTTTGAGATAGACTCGAATGGGAAATGGTGCACAATAATGGGCCTTGCTGCACTATTGGTTATGACACTCCTGGGGGATATGCTTTGGTAGATTCACGAGCTTAGTACAGACCATTATTAAGGGAAAAAAGCTCATAAGAATATAAGTTAAGAAATAGATCTAGGATAACCTAGATATAAACCTAAGGAATCACAAGTTAGGATGTACTTATTCTTTATAAGTTTATCCTTTAATGTTAAAAGTTTCCTTTTTATGATCAATAGCTAAGTATTCAAGACCTCTAATTATACATTCTTTTTCTTAGTTAATGGCGGGAAATAGAAGAACACGTTCCAACAACCAATGTGAGAGGCAATGTAATGATTTCCCTAATGACATGCCTGATGTGATAGAAGGGGGTGCTAAAAACTTCATGGCAGTACTTGCTCAATTGGCTTGAGTTATGAATAATAACTTGAATCAGGTGGAACTTCCCCCTCCTCCAAGGAAATAGCAAGTTGTCATAGAATACTTCATGTGGCAAAGGCCTCACATGTTTCACGGGTCTTATGATCCCATCCTCCCAGAACAATAGATTAACTCCATTGAAAATATTTTCTCTGTCCTCTAGTGCTCAGAAGAAGAGAAAGTTGTACTGGCAGTGTATCGTTTTGATGGGGAAGCTGATCAGTGGTGGACACTGATCAAGAATACAAAGTCCCAAGAGGAAATTTATTCCATAGAATGGGAGGAATTCAAGATGATGTTTTTCAACAAATATTTTCCTCGAACCCTCCATCTCAAGACGGAAAGAGAGTTCCTTGGAATCAATCATAAGGAAGATGAGTCCATTGAGGCGTATGAAGCGAACTTTACAAGGTTTTCAAGGTACGCCTCTGGCTTTGTCATGAACACCGAAAGCAAGGTGGATCACTTCTTTAGCGGACTAAAGCCGAGTCTACAAAAAGTGTTGGCAATTCAAGACTTCGACAGCTATGATAAGATTGTCTATTGTGCCCTCAAGGTTGAAATAGAGATTTGAGACTCTCAGTGGTCTCATGGGCCTAGTGACAAGAAGCGGAAAATGGATAACAACATGGGTGGTTCATCAAACAAATACCACGATGGAAAGAAGCCTCACTTTCCCCTTTGCAAGAATTGTTGGAAGAAGCATCTTGGTGACTGTCTCAAGGGAACCAGGAATTACTTCAAATGCAGAAAGTTTGGCCATCTGGCCAAGAACTGCCGAAGGGATATGAAAAATCCCGCTAATGTTGAAGAAGAACAGAAGGTTCAGATCAACAATCAGCCTGTAGTGCAGTGTTTTAACTACAAAGATCTTGGGCATTATGCGAACAATTTCCCTAAGCTGAGGGTTGTCGGAGGCAATCAGCAACAACCTCCAAGGAAACAAGGAAGGGCTTATGCTATCACTACTGCTGAGGTGGAGCCGGAAAACGATGTGGTGATAGGTACTCTTGTTATTAATTCAAGAATAGAGAACATACTATTTGATTCTTGTTCTACGCATTCTTTCATATCTTGCAAGTTTAGTAGAACTATTCAAACACCACCTCAAAATTTGGAGGAAAAGTTATCTGTGAGAACAGTGAATGGGGAAATTATTGCATCCATGGTTTATAACTCCTCCCCAGTTAATGTTTGTGGACTGAACCTCCCAGCAAATCTTGTCATACTTCCTTTACTGGAGTTTGATGTTATCTTGGGCATGGATTGGCTATCTTTGTACAAGGATAACATCAATTTTCGGGAAAGGAAGATTACTCTTCACATCCCAAATCATCCTCTGGTTATTTAAAAGTGCAAGGAGGAAGATGAGTCTCCTTTAGAATCTTCATCTCAAGTTTGGATATTTCTTCCTTATGAACATGCATACCTAGCTCAAATTATTGAGACAAAGGAGAGAATCATTCTTGAAGACATTCCTATCGTGAGGGATTACATAGATGTATTCCCCGAAGAGTTGCCTGGTCTTCCCCCAGACCGAGAGGTTGTGTTCTCAATTGAACATATCCCTGGATCTCTTCCAATCTCAAAGACACCTTACAGAATGTCCACCGTTGATCTAGAGGAGCTGAAGAAGCAGTTACAGGAGAATATAAATAAGGGTTTTATATGACCGAGTGCTTCACCGTGGGGTGCTTCATTCCTCTTCATCAAGAAGAAGGATGGATCAATGCGCCTCTGCATTGATTATCATGATCTCAATAAAATCACTATAAATAACAAGTATCCCCTTCCACGGATAGATGACCAGTTCGATCAGCTTTGTGGGGCCAGTTATTTCTCTAAGGTGGACCTTCAGTCGGGATATCACCAACTAAACGTGAGGAAGGAAGATATTCCCAAGACTGCCTTTCGAACGAGGTATGGACACTGTAAATTCATAGTGATGCCCTTCGGACTCACTAATTCTCTATAAATTTTCATGTATTTAATGAATAGAGTCTTTAGAGATTACCTCGAAAAATTTGTGGTGGTCTTTATTGATGATATTCTGATATACTCCAAGAGCAAGGAGGAACATGAGGAGCATTTGGAAACTGTGTTAAAGACTTTACGAAGGGAGAAATTGTATGAGAAGTATAGTAAATGTGAGTTATGGATGGAGGAAGTATCATTATTGGGGAATGTTATCACCAGGAAATGGATATCTGTGGACCCTTCCAAGACGAAGGTAATTGAAGAGTGGTCGAGGCCAAATTCTGTAACAGAGATCCACAGCTTTTTAGGTCTAGCTAGGTATTATCGACGATTCATGAAGAACATTTCATGATTATCAAACCCAATGACCAAGCTGACATGGAAGTGATTAAAGTTCATCTGGACATAGGAATGTGAAGACTATTTCAAGGAGTTGAAAAATAGGCTTATCACTGCGCTGGTACTCACACTCCCTTCAAGTGGAGAACTCTTTGTGGTGTATAGTGATGCCTATAAGAAATTATTAGGTTGTGTGCTAATGAAAAATGATAAAGTGATAGCATATGCCTCAAGGCAGCTGAAAATCCATGAGAAAAACTATCCCACGCATGATTTGGAGTTGGCGGTTGTGATCTTTGTGTTGAAAATCTGGCGGCATTATCTCTATGGGGAAAAATGTGAGATATATACTGACCACAAGAGTCTCAAATATACATTCACGTATAAAGAGATTAATATGTGCCAACGAAGATGGATAGAGCTCATCAAGGATTATGACTACTCAATCCACTACCATCCCGGTAAGGCAAACAAGGTGGCGGATGCTCTAAGTAGAAAGGATCCTGCATCTTTATCAATGATGAGAATTGAAAAGGATCTGATCTTCTTGGATTTGCAAAGGATGGAAATAGGAATCATTAAGGGAGGAACATCATCAATCCTTTCTCAAATGATTTCTCAACCATCCCTCTTGGAGAAAATAAAGGTTTCTCAAAGAAAGGATGTGGAAATTCAGAAAAGGGTGGAAACTGTTAAAAATGGGAAATCCTCCGATTTCAAAATTGATGAGAAAGGAGTTGTAAGATTTGGTACACGATTATGTGTACCATCTGATCCATAGATAAAGAAGGATTTATTGAATGATGCACATAGATTGACCTTCTCTATCCATCCTGGGAGTACCAAAATGTATTGTGATCTCTGAGAACACTTCTGGTGGTATAACATGAAGAAGGAGATTGCAGAATATATATCAAGGTGCTTGGTATGTCAGCAAGTTAAAGCTGAGCGAAAAAATTCCAAAGGTTTGATGCAGTCATTGCCTATACCCATGTAGAAATGGGAAAAGGTTATTATAGACTTTGTCACTGGTCTCCCGAAGACGTCAAAGGGAAATAATGCGATATGGGTTGTGGTTGACCGACTCACCAAGACATACCATTTCATCGCTATTCGAGAAGATCTCTCACTTGAACAACTTGCAAAGTTATATGTGAAGGAAGTGGTGAGACTGCACGGTGTTCCACTCTTAATTTTCTCTGACCGTGATCCAAGGTTCACATCTAAATTATGGAGGATTCTTCAACATGCTTTGGGTACTGAATTAAATTTCAACATGGCCTATCACCCCCAAACTGATGGACAATCTGAAAGGACTATTCAGACGCTTGAAGATATTCTAAGAGCCTACTCTCAAGAATTAAAAGGTGGTTGGGATTAGTATCTCCCATTGTTTGAATTCTCATACAATAATAGCTTCCACTCAAGTATTCAGATGGCTCTATATGAAGCTCTGTATGGAAAAAGATGTAGAACTCCAACCTGTTGGGATGAAGTTGGAGAAAGAAAGCTACTTAGACCTGATCTTATTCAAGAGATTACAGAGAAGGTTCAAGTCATCTAGAAACACATCAAATCTGCTCAAAGTCGGAAAAAGAGATATGATGACAACCATCGAAGGGACTTGGAGTTCGACGTTGGAGATAAAGTCTTCCTTCAAATATCTCCATGGAAGAGAGTCATGCGATTCGGGAAGAAAGGGAAGCTAATCCCAAGGTATATTGGCCCCTTTGAGATCCTTGACCGCATAGGATCTGTGGCCTATCGGCTTGCACTTCCACCAAATATGGCTCAATTTCATGATGTTTTCCACATATCACTCTTGAGGAAGTACATACCTGATCCCTCACATGTACAAAACTCAGAGGTGATGCAGTTGAAAGATGATCTCTCCTATGAGGAGCAGCCAGTAAAGATTCTGGATCAGAGAAATAAGGTTATATGCAACAAGACAACCCATCTTGTCAAATTGTTATAGAGGAACCATGAGTTTGAAAAAGCAACATGGGAATTGGAGGAAGCAATGAAGGAAAAGTACCCACACCTGTTTTTGTCTTAGTATGTAAAATGAAATTTCGAGAGAAAAATTTCATAAGGGGGAAGAATGTAATGACCCAAAGTTTTTAAAATGGAAATTAACTTCTTATATTTATGTCATAAAATCACATGAAAACACAACATAATGAACTACTAAGTGATAAGTGACCTTTAAACATAATTTTTTCACTTATGTGTTTGGAATTTCAAAAATCTGGCATACACGGTTGTGTTCAAGATGTTTTTTGGAGTCCGATAAGAAAAACTTAATTTTTTTGTGAATAGTAACCTACCCTAATGAATAGTAACATACCCTTATGAATAGTTATATACCCCCAATGAATAGTAACCTCACCTATGATATTATAAAAATAATATTCAAGTTGGAAGTAAAATATACCTATGTTTTAGAATGAGTTAATTCATGTTTTAAATCTGGTTTTTGATAATAAAATATGATTTTACTTAAATATTAAAATAATCATATTTAGAACATTATTTTTGAAAAATGGACTTCATTTTTGGATTATACACGTCAAAAAATGGTTAGGGTGAATTTTGTAGATTTTTCTGAAAGACTTGAAATTTTGATGAATAGTAAAATACGGTAATTTACCGTATATATACATTATAAGCTAAATAAACTATTCCTAGAATCATGGCTGATGTCATCACCCATGGTTTGAATTCACATGACCCATTTACTATTCTTGGTCATGTAATACTTACTATTCTTTGACTTGGGAATAATTAATAAATTAATGATTATTATATTATGAAATCCCTCCTCTCCTCCACTATAAAACCCCCTTCACTCCCTCTTCTCTCTGCTCCTCTCAAGCTCCAAACCGTCTCTAAATTCTGCCCAAATCTCTCCTCAAGGTCCTCCCCCACGTCCAAAATCTCTCATCCTCCTCAAAATACCAAAACCTCTCCCCTTAAGAGGTTCTTAAAGGAGGAAGTCTCAAGAGGTAAATTCCTCTTCCCAAATTTCTTCTTTTCTTTTAAGTTATTTTATTTTTATTTTCTTTCCTCACCTCCCTTCACCATAATAGAATTATAAATCCAGTAACATACATGTACTGGAAATTCTTCATGCTAGTGGTATATTTCATTATCTTCTCCCCTTTCCCCACCCTTTTATTTGAAAGAAATGAAAGCACCGTTTGAGATGTGCTAATTTAGCACATTCAAGGACAACGGTTTATCAATTTCTATTATTATCTTTAATTATTGTCATGAAACCATTTGTGTTATGGTTGAACCAGATTATTATATATGTAATATATCCTATTTTTTTCTGTAATCCTTTGTTACAAATGGAATTAAGTTATAAATCAAAACACATTCTTTGTAATCAAATCCTCCAATCAAATCATAACGAATTCTACCTGAACCTTGTTTGTTCTTTAGGGTTGCCTTATCTTTCTTTCAAAATGGTGTTATATTATATATCTATGTGAGTCTTATGACTTCTGGTTAGTAATAAAATATTCTTATATCAAGACCCTTTCATCACATTTTTTCGGGGATATAAATGATTTTTAAAGATTCCCTCCTTAGAACTTTCTGATAAGAAAACTTGTTTTAAGGGGACTTTCCAAAATTTTTACCCAAATTTCAAGTGCACTATATCCTATGTTTTAAAAAACCATTGTACTTATAAAATAAGTATTTTTATTATAAAAACCTCATTGGTTAAATTCTGGTTTTATATAAAATAATGTCCTCTTTTCTATTTGAAAATCTCTAGAGTGTTTTCCTTAAGACCGCACAAAAATGTTTTAATGCTAATCTTTCTAAAATACATTTTTTATATGTTGTAAATTATATTTGAAACCACTTACCATGTTATATGCCTATATTACCCTATTAATGTCCATGTATATTCTAATCCTTTCCTTTCATTGACACTTTCGGGATACGCCCGTTGGATATGTTTTGTGTCATGATTGTGGTACCTAATTCTTTCCATGGGTACCCTTATGTTTATGTATGGTTGATTATGTATGATTATTTATGTGGAAAGATTATTTATGTGGAAAGAATATTCATGAATATGTTGAGATGGGTGTGCCTAGATAGTGCTCTAATTCATTGGGTAAGGTTAAGTCTCATGAGATGTGATGTGAAATGAGATTGGCGGTTATCCTTGACCCATACTAAAATGGAAAACGGGATTGGAGGTTTGCCTTGACCCATACTAAAGATATGATTTAAAATTCTGCCACATTTATATGATTCCATGTTTATATGATCCCATGATTATATTAAATTTTTTCATAAGTTTCATGCTTTGGATATCATTATGTCATGCCTCTTAATTCATGTGCTTGAGGTGTATCCTTATGTTCATTACCTTAGTGGGAATTTTTAGCTCATCCCTTTGTTCGTGTGTTCCCCAAGGTACCCTATGAAAATGTAAGGTCTCAAAGGAAGTTAGGAGCTCATTATGGATATTAAATAATGAAGTGTTTTTTAGCCCCATATTTTATGTTATATGTACCTAGTCTTCCAAGACACTAGACTTAACGATCCTTGGCTTATACTCTGATGATTATTTATTCTTGAAATAATGAAATGTTTTATGTAAAAGGCTTGGGTCTCTATAGTTACCAAGCCCAATTTTGAAATTGTGAGGATGTAATTTCTAAAAGGAGGGAAAGATATGACATACTAGGTATTTATAGAATAATAATTTTTATATATATTAATATTTATGAATAATGTATTCATTTTATGTTAAAAGGTATAATTTTTCTGAAAGTATACTCAACATGCAATAATGGGTTTCTTTAAAATCTTACGTTGCACACAACATTGACTTATAGAGAAAAAAATAATACAACAATAATATTATTATTTTAAATGGTAGTTAAAGCCTAGTCATTTTATTGGTAGGAATGAACAGAATTAACAATATTATGATTTTACATAATTGTTAAATGTTTTTACATTTATCCAATTAATTTTAAAGACTTAAAATGAGAATGAATCCAATTTTAAGCACAAAATACTCTAATATTTTTAAAAGGTTGTTTTACCACCTTTTGATAGAGAACCCTTTTTAAATCTAGTTTTTATCACTTTTATATGTAATATTTAACAAAATAAACTTCTTATTTATAATAGGGACATAAAAATTTACTTTGGCTGAAATTTTGGTATTTTTCTTATAAAATCCATATTTTAATGAATTGTGAAAAATACTGCATTTTAATTCAAAACTATATTTTCATCTAATTTATTTATATATATAGATTATCATTTTAATTGGTTTTAAAGTTTAATTAGATTATGTTTTTATAATTTAATCCATTTTCGTTCATTTAAAGTAATTTCACATTGAAATTGGACATAAACACATGTCAATCTTTTGATAGTTTTTACTTCTTAAAACCCCGCTTTCTGATTTTTGACAACATGAATTAATTTCTACCAATTCTGTGTTTTGAATTTTGAAAAATGGTTCCATATTTAGAATCAGAGTTCCCAAATTTTTTAAATAGTTCCCCTTTATTTTTTGGCATTATGAATATTAACTTTAGTAATTATTTCTTTTTACCATGGTTAAAGGGTAAATCAAGTAAATAAGGGTAAAAAATAATATTATAATAATATAAAACTACCCTAAAATGAATATTAATCCTATTTTATGAGATATTTTCAACCAAGATAATATTTGGGTCGATTTTAGGACTCTATTGAGCCTCTTGGGTGTGATAATGACCATTTATAATATTTATTTTAAAGAAAAGGGAAATATAACATAAACATGTATCTCTTAACTAAAACAATTTTAATTTTTTTTAAATAAGTGATTTATTTGACTATAAATATTAATTAGAAATATAAATATTTTTAATAAATCATGGTATTTTATTTATAATTTTTAGACATTAAAAAAATAAATTTATCTATGACGCAATGATGATGAAATGATTTCCTTATTAATGAAATATTCAAATGAATAATATTATAAATATTAAAATAAATGTAATTTGAAAATTTTGATGCCATCAATGAATTTTATGTAGGAATAGGAATTATTATATTTTATTTAATTATTTTTTTATAAGTAATAAAGTTTTTATGACTTTAACAAAAATCAATTTATAAATAGTGTCAAAATTGACATAAATGAGTTTTTAAAACAAATACTATTTTATTAAATGATTTGATAGTCCTAAAAATACTACTAAAAATATAGGATTCGTCCAAATGACTTATATAATGTTAATAATTTCATTAATGATCTACATGTGGTTATATTTTCATTTTATAGTAACTATAGAAACCATATATTTTGAAAATACAAGAAGTCATGGTAAGAGCTAATGTTTTTAACTAAGGGTTAAAACTAAAAGATAAGGTTAATTTTGTGACCTAAACTTGTATAAAACCTATTAGTTAGGAGTATTTCTACCCATAATAATCTTATCTTATAAATATATCACCTTTGAGCTATTATAATTCAAAAATAAATTTATAATCAAATAATATTTCAAGACTTTCCTAAAGTGTCCCTCCTCCCTCTTATAAAACGCCACCACCTATACCCACTTACTGACACCTATAAAGCCCTTTTCTCGTCCAAATTTTGATCAAATAATCTCACAACATCCCTCCCTTCCTCCTAGATGCATTAACTTTGGTATAAGGAAAATATAAGAAGCCTTTTGTCTCAAATCAAAAGGATTTACCTAATTTAGAGGTAACGTCCCCTCTCAAGCTTCTTTCCTTTATTTTCCTTCTCCAACCCCCTAACCTATCTTTATTCCATTATTTTATACCAAAAACAGTATCATAAATATACTATTATTTTTTTCTTCTAATATTTTGACCTACACTTACACACATCTCCATCTAATGGATTTAGAACATACTGTTTTTGTGTATGGTGAACTACTGCCTCACAAAATAATGATTGTTCAATTTTCTCCTACCACCTTTCATGGTGGACATTATGATGGTTATATATTTATATATTATATATATTATATTTATATTATATCTATTCTTCTGTAATTTTCATTTA
Organism: Viscum album; assembly: GCA_963277665.1. Taxonomy (NCBI): domain Eukaryota; kingdom Viridiplantae; phylum Streptophyta; class Magnoliopsida; order Santalales; family Viscaceae; genus Viscum; species Viscum album. The sequence goes on along the minus strand of OY728155.1, from coordinate 1,542,083,622 downwards.
TAACAAACCTTTATGCTTTTCATGTTGTATAAATATGATACTTTTATTTGGGGAAGTGGGGACTACCGCCCCCTCAAAGTGATATGACTCGTTCATGCTATACATGGAATGTATAAAGGGTGTATTTAATGAATCTATGTAGAATATATAAAATATATATTATAATTTAATTTTAATATACATATTTATCAATTATTTTTCATTATTTTAATATGACAATGAAATAAAAGTAGTGTTCATGCGTACGTACGGCTTACCGTCTCCATGAACAGTGCATTTCATTTCTTATCTCCAAATATTATTGAATATTATAAATACATATATATATATATATGATATTTATATTTTATTTAAATCATTAATATAATTCTATAGATGATGTACTTATGACCATATGGATAATTTGTAATCATAACAACTTCATTTTTGACTAAAGTATCAAATATGGACTAAACATGTGATATGAACTTAAATAATTAAGTAATTGTTATAACATGGTAATAAGTGATATAAAAGGAATGAAAACACTAAAAAGTTTCTCAAATAAGTATAAATTAACTTATTTTTATTATTTAGGAAGATAAAGAACAAACGAGACAAGTCGAACTCAATGTAAGGGACTTTGTCTCAATCTCCTTTCTTTGGGGTATATCTTGATGTTATGCACATTTATTTTTCTATATGGGTTATATAAATCCATTTGACTAATTATATAATGAATTATTATATTATAATTATATTTAAAGTTTTTTATAATGTAATTCCTTAATGATATGTATTCAAGTGTTTCTTATGCGGTAAGGGAATTCTCAACTTCTCTTTCCTTTCGAGTTCTCTTTTATGTGATATATCCTTAAAATTTACATACCATGTTATTATTTCCATTTTATTCTATCTCTATATTGTATTATTATTCATTTATGGATGGGATACCCTTTTCCCATATCTTTTTAATGTTTTCTACAACCTTTTTTCATAGTCATTATGCTGCCGAATTTTCGTCTCAAAATCTCTCCCTTTTTCTCGAGAACTTATTTTATTTTGTTTATGTGATTACCCAAAACTATTTAATTTCTAGGGTTACTCACAAAGATATAAATATGATTTATTTTATTTTTTAATTTACATACATAAAACCCTCTTTTCCTTTTCACAGGTTATAAATGACATAATGATCATATTTTTAAGCACTTTTTAAAACGCCGTGATTTTGATATGAAACCAATTCCTTTTGATATCTATGAGTTATTTGTGAAATTTTTTATTATGATATATATGGACCACATGAAAATAAATACATATTAATTGTGTTCCTTGATAGTGCTCTAATGCATTGGGTAAAGAAATTAATTTCTAAAGATGAAAATTTTTACGATACCTTGGTTAATAACCTTGATAATTTTTATGACACCTTGGGGTTGGACCTTGGTGATATGACACCTTGGGAATAAACCTTGGTGATATTATTATGAATGTATAAATTAAATGTTTTATCCACATTTTCATGTTATTATCCAATTTCTTATTTTTATTATATTTCCATTTCTCATGCCTTTATGAAAGTCCTCATGTTATTATTTATATCTCTCAAGATCACATATAAATCGTTTCCCTTGGTTTTCCATAATGAAATTTTTGTACCCATCCCAAGTTTTTAAATGTTTTTCATAGGTCTTAATATTTGTAAGTATAAAGAAGATTCTATGATAAAATTATTTGAATATTTTTCTTGAAAATAAACCATTTTTTATTTTAATAGTTTTTGTTTTATGAAAAAAAAATGGATGGCATTTAGACTTATCTACTTTTTAATATTGAAAGTTTGTGTAAGATTTTTTCCTAATTCTCTATAACTATACACCTAAAATATCTATATGAATAAATGTAAATATATTATAGTTAAAATTTACTAGAATAAGTTATGTTTAAGTCTGGGTCCTTATAGGGGAATTGACAATTAGACGGCGCAACTCATGAAACACATTGAGGCATGCTAATTAAAGATCCTTTAATTGCTTATATAATCATGGTCGTCAAGCAGAAGGAATGGATTCCAAGTTTATTTAATGAGGAAGCTATCCCAATATTTTGACTTGGTATACATACCCATTGTAAGGTAATAATTTTTCTTTCAGGTGGTGGACAGTTTTCCAAATATTCAGATAGATTTTGTGTATGCATTATTCTAATAATGCCTCAAGAATATCGAACTGAGAAGTGGATGAGGTCCAAAACATGATAGGTATGTCATCCTTGGAAAATTTCCTTATCATGAGAAAAATATTTTTAATATACATCTTATAGTAATGAAATTATAGGGATGCATGTCTTCTCCTGAGTGACCACCCTATTGTGTGGATGAGTCTCCCCACTTGAGAAGGTAGGGTTATGGGCTCGACTCTTAGATATTTCCACAGACATGATTACATCTTGGAAAGTCTATATTATATGGTAAGAGTTTGATATATAACCCTACATCATTTCCAAGATTTTTTGAGATATTTCCTTGGAGGGAATGTGAATATAAGCCCATTTTGGTGTCAAGGTAGGAATATGTGCCAGCTCTGGTCCTCCATTTCCGGCCAATAAGTACTGGCAGTCCTTCTATATAGGGGAAGAGGTTGGAGTCTTCCCTTGATTCATAATTAGGATATTCCAACTACTTTTTCCAATTGTCACTATATTTTCATGGTGTGCTTGATGTGAATTATCAGGGATATGCATATACCTATATTTTTTCACTATATTTTCATGGAGTAATTAATGTGAATGAGAGAGAATTTTTATCTTCCCATAGTTTTCTATCATATTTGGAAAACATTCTTGATATTGGTGAGTAAGGATTTGTGTATGCTCATAGTTTTCCATCATATTTTGATGACAATACTGATATTGGTGAGAAATAATTTTCATCTACTCATAGTTTTCTGTCATATTTGACTAACAGGATTCATATGAATGAGAAGTAATTTTCCTCTTCTCGTAGTTTGTCATCGTATTTGACTGACATGCTTGATAAGAGTTATAAGGGATATACATATGCCCATAGGTTCCCACTGTATTTACTTGGAAATAATTTTCAGTAAGAACTAGGATGATGGCATGTTCTGGGCTGTTTGAACATCATCCTCCACGAGCCTACCTAAGAACCCGGGTCTGTATGACTTCAACTGGGGGCCATGGGGTAATATCCTCTACTTGGTGAGAATACTAATTCAAACGGTGTTGACGGTGATGATTACCACTAGGGGACCTCAGGCGGTACCTCTATATTGTTGGAATGAAGTTATTGGTGATGAATTCATCAGTCTCTCTAAGGTAAGGGAGGAACTCATTGTCTCGTTCTAGGGACAAGCTCCCAAAATAGTTTTTGATGACTATTAGGGTTGTCTATTTTTTGACCATAGACCGTCGCTGGGAAGATGAATAGCAAGGATTCATGGACTATAGGGATATTTGATCTAACTATAGGGTTGGTATAGTACCATTCTTACAGTACTCTTAGACCAATGCATTTTAAATCTTGCATTGAAGATGTTGCATGGGTGATGGTGTCCTTTTTTTCGTTGAGTAACTGGCCTGTATAGTGGCTAATGCGCATGTTTTTGAAATCTAGTGAGATTATATTGGATTGAAGAGAGTTATGGTAAAAAGTTCCTATAATATATGTGAAAATGATAACAAAAAAACTCATCAAAGTAGAATCTCATGAACACATGCATAATTGGTGGTCTCATTTGGCCCTCTTCCATTTTAAATGTGAAAGTGGTCTAACATGTGGTAACACCACTACCTTAGTTAAGGATTCACTTTGGATTCACCATTGTTTTCGATAAAATTTGTGTGCCCTCCCAAAAATTGATTGTGAGCGGTTGAAATTTGGGCAATCATTCATGTCTGGAACACCATCTCTGAACAGTCTCTAATAGGTTTTGTTCGTAGAGCTGGAAACACCCAACATCCCTCATATCCATGATGACACATGGACCTACTTTCCAAAGGTAGGCATTTGATAGGGAACTTGGACAACAACACTTGAGAACTCACATTGGTCAAGTGGATTGGAATTTAGGCTCATCAAACCCTTTTGGGGATAACTATTTCCTATATCAAGACTCTCTTATTGATTTAATATATGTTTGTGAATCCTTTGTTCATTCCCAAGTATGTACGACATGGATCACCCTAAGGTAATGATCAATTATGAACATGCATGGGTCTAGAATCATCTGTATGTATCCAAGGTTCTCTATTAATGGAGGGATCTGTATGTATTTAAGGTTCTCTATCAATGGTACCTTTTTTGTAAAGGGGTCATAGATTCTATAGTCATTCATTGGTACAATAATGTTTTTAATTCACACTGCGGAGCACTTTGGATTTTATCATCATTTAGGGAGAAGGAAATTTTTTTGATGTCAGGATCAAACCTAAAATATGGGATCCCTACATATACTCATGAGAGGAATGAGAACCCATGTAGTTAGGTGCCATGTAATAGGACACATCACCCTTTAAGTTTTTTTGATGAGGACCAAACCATGCATTTTAACATCATGTGGAAAGGATGTTCAGGTGAAAGGTGCCTAGTCAAAGTTTGGTGTGGGACTTATGATGAGGCATCCTAATGGACCCAGAAGAGATATGGTCTCCCATGTAGATATAACCCTATCGATAATGTGTCTTAGAGAACATTAGGGTGAATTTGGGTATTAGTTTTGGACCTTATGGAGGCTTTCTACATATCACAGTTAGTTGGGAATCAAATCCCACATAGTTCGGTAAGGGTTGGGGTATACACCGTATAGGAGGCCCAATGGAGGTTTGGGATCATGTGGATGTCATGTTCACTTATAACCTCTAATCCTACATGATACATGATTGGTGTGAGAAATAAGAGGAAGAAGTGGATCTAAAGATCACATGGTCCACTTCATCCACTTCGTCTTCTAGTGAATGAAATATAGGCCCAAAGGGAGAGAGAATAAGCATTAAAGTTCTCATATCCTCACTTTTTCTAGTACCCTGAGGAGGAGGAGATGATAAATAGTGTATTCCCTCTCAATAAACACTAGTGGATTACTTCATGATGGATTACCTACTAGTTATTGGGGAGGAGAGGAGTGTCCAACACTACCCCACGTCAAAGGTAAAGGTCATTATTTTCCATCAATACCTAGAATAGGGGGGTCTATGTGAGAACCTCCAAGTTCTAAACCCTCATTACCATGGTAATGTAGACTTGAATACATTATGAGGGTCTACATTGTCTTAAATTCCACCAATATGACTCCTCTTACCATGGGTATAAAGACTTGAGAGGACGCACTGATGTGCCCGATTATCTGATCATACATGTTAGGTGGATTTGGAAGAGAATTTGGCCTGATGCTGTTAGACTGGTTCATGGGGGGGGATAAAGTGGGGCCCAATGATACAATGGAAGGGAGTGATGGGAGGTGAAGAGTATAATTCCTTAGGATGCCCCATTCCATGTAACATGTTATTATATGGAATGGAATTCTCTCCGCCAAGCATAATGTTATGTGGGTGAGGGTATCATCTGCATAGCATTGTGATACGGGGACCTGGGTTCTACCCACGTAGCATGTTATTGTGTGGGGCTAGGTTCCTCCTACATAGAATTTTTCTATGTGGGGTAATTTTCCACCCATGTATCATTTTTCTATGTGGGTCAGGGTTCTTCCCACATATCGTTTTGTTATGCAGGGTGATGGTCCACAAAGGGGTCATTTGTTTATACCCCATGGAATGGTGTTTACAAATGGGTTTTAAGTTTTTAGATAGTTGGATGATTTTTATTTTCTCATTAATGTTATGTGGTGGGTTTACCTAGTGGGAATTGATGGATCTCTCCCAATTTATCTTCGAGCATCCACTTTTAGCGCCTCCTTCTTGTCTCTCATCTCCTTTTTTCAATTCCCCTCATAAGTATTTTATAGAATAATTAAGGGACTAGATACCATCATGGTTGGTCATCTAAGGTGGTTTGTGGGGATTCTTTTGTGGGAACCTAAAAAGGATTCCCCAACCTGAAAATTATTTCATTTACGAGGGGGGGCAGTCATTTATGGTGGTATAAATAACCATCTGACCCTTCAAACAACTTGGTTTTGTTTGTGGGCACCAATGGTAATATCTTTTATGGTGACTGATTTCGTTCATGGGGGACGGTTTTACATGGGGGAATAAATCGCCATTCATCCCTACAAATGACTTGGTTTTATTTGTAGGCACCAATGGTAATGTCAAAACCCACAGACGATTTCATTCGTGGGGTGCTTCATGAAGTGGAGGAATGTCATACAGAGTGGTGGTCCATGTGGATATTTTTACTACGTGGTCATGAAACTTAATTCATGGATTCATCCCCTTTGAAAATTTTTCTTCAAATTATTCTTCTGGGTTTATTTCTACCCTTTTTCAAGTTAATGAAATCCTCTTATTCTTTTATGTGTAATTTCCTAGAACCAACATTATTCAAGGAAAAATATGCATTTATAATAAAATAGGGTATTATTAATTCAATATTGATTATTAAAAGGATGTCAAATATATAGTCCATGAAAAAACCTTTACTTCAAGAATCATGCTAAAATCCATTTAAATTCAACTTGTTACTGCAGTATTCTATGATCATTTTATTGGATGGTTAGATTTCAAGGCTAATTTCCTTAATATATACCTTATGGAACATGTCTATATGAAATAACCAAAAGAGTTAGTGATACTGATAAATTCTAATAAGATATGAAATTTGAACATATACATTTATGGATAAACCAATCATAGTGATCATAAAATATTCATTTGTAAAAAATAAGTTTCATGTGTCTATAAGAGTCTAGTGGGAGTGTTATTATTTTAAAGATAGATATGTTAATAATATATGGAAAACAAATAATCAGTCTTATTATCTTTCTAAGAGTAAAGAATTAATTTCCCTAGTTATGACTAAAAATAGAAACCCAGTTCTAGAGAAAATGATTCACAATGGTATATCTATTCTGTTGATTAATCTAGTCATGGTATATACCTTGAATAGATGGAAAAATTCAAGACTGGACTATTTTCCATGTCATGTGTCATAAAATCTCTCCATGATAAGATTAAGAATAAAATTTCACAAGATTAATTTCTAAGAATTTATCTAAATATTCCATGATATATAATAATGTTTAATATGTATGTTAAATGAAGCAAAAATATGAAACAAAAACCAGTTGAACCACACAAACTTGTACTTAATAATTATCCTGAAATACTTAATAAAGAAAAACTTTATGAGTTTCTGATATAAGGAGAAATGTGATTACTAGTGTTTAAGGGGAGATAACACTATTTTTCCTTTAGATAATTTTAATCTAAGATCGAGGTAAGGCTGAGATAATATATAAGACAAACTTATTACAGCCTATGGTTTCCAAATAAACATTAATCAAGTGTGTTATAGATTTCGATGAAACTTAGGAATAATTTTAGATATCATTTGTTCAATTTTATGTTATACCAAGATAGTAATACTATTATCATTATTATAATAATCATTGGCTATGGTATTATCCAAGATTTTAGTTTTATTACAAGGGAACAAGAAGTGGATACTTGGGGATATTACTACTTGAGGGATTTTGTCAAGGTATTGATATCTCAATAAGTATATTCACCACATAGAAATGTGATAGGCCTAACAACTATATCCATACTCAGTTGAATCATTTTTAACATGTGATAACTAACTTGTCAGTTAACAGTTGGCTCTAGTGAAAGTATGACTTTGTTAGAGTTAGTTACCCATAACTAGATAGTTTATAATTAATATTGATTTCATATTAATATTCCTGAATATTAATAAATTTTGTATCACATATTTATTATTCTTATGTTTAAATTTTATGTAATAATTTCCTAGAGTATTTTCCACATTGAAAATGTCATAGAAATTCCTCACTATGGTGGTAACCTTGATATGTTATGATGATGTTCATCAAATATATGTATTATGGTTGTATGATGTGATCTGATAGGAAACATATGATGAAAACTATTAGGTGAGAGTACTCATAACAGAATGACAATTATTCTCATAAAGTTTTCACTTGGTAATCTCTAAGACAGAAGATTATGAGGACATAATCTCCTGTTGGAAATCCACTTTTATGCATTCCATTGGATATTCTTATTTGTGAGTGTTTTTAATGGTCTATATATTTTAAGATTATTATTAATTCATTTCATGAGTCTTTTACTTATATGTATTTCTATAAACCAAGATAAACTATGTTTACAGTGAATTTTGGTATGTTGGGTGCATCACGAGTGATATGTTATTAATAAATAAGTTGAAAAAGGATTTATCCCTTCTATATTTATAGAAGTTGATATCTCAACCCTTTTACTATAATTAAACTATCAAAATAAATTCTATGGACATTATATATTAAAATTTTCATTTCAGATAGTCAAATAAAAACATGTCAAGCATATAGGTTGATGACATCTGTATTCAACCTACTTGATGAGATATCAAGAAAAAGGGATTATATTACACTGTGAGTGTTTGTATGTGGTTTTCATCACTGCAACATTAAATTCTTCATCTTAATTGATTTTATGTGTTATTAGATATTGATATTGGACTTCAGGTGAACATTCCTAATTTCACTAAGGAATAATTCTAGAGGGTCACACACATAGCATTTCTATTATTCTCAATAAAATTAAATCTATATTTAATTATTAAAAAATATTATTCTCTAGACTATGGAATATTATTTATTCAGGATTTACTTATCACAAATATTCAGTCCCCATTTTTATATGTGAGTTGATTATTAAATAAATATTTATTTATTAACAAGATAATAGAATAATATATGTTTATTTATATATTGAATTATTCACATGGTAATAAATAATATTTATTATTATTTATTTATTTATTTATTTATTTAGTTATGTGAATATTAAATAAATATTTATCTTTAAGACCAGGAATATAATATATATTTAGTTATCAAGTAAATAATATTTGTTATTTGAGGTTTGGAAAATACCAAGGAGGAAACACGAACCGAGTTATTGGGTCCAGTGGTAATGATCTATTAAATATCATTTAAATAAATATTAATTTAATGATTCATATTTATCATATCTATGTGACATTCACACATCAGATACATAATATTATAATTATTATTATTTAGATGTGGGGTTCACTATGGATTATAAGATTATATAATAGACTATGTGTAGTTACCAATTCTATAACCTAACTCTATATATACCTGATTATATCATTTCTAGGAAACCCTCTTTATGAGAATCATTTTTCATGCACAACTTGTTCTCTCCCAAAAGATATCTCTCTAACAAAAAATGTTCTGGGGTTTTTCTCTCAATACTGAGATATTCTTCCACCTCCTCCTCCCTCTCAAGTTTGAGAGATAAAGAACACGAATCAGTCCTTCAAACTTGAAGTATTGTGTGGAAATAAATAAATTGATTCAATAATATCATTACCATTATACAAGAACCTGTATTATCTTCATTGATGCTTTGAGATTAAAAGAGCATGTGTAGACCATCACATATGTAACATTTCATTCACTTCTTAATAACTCTAGGTTTTAATGGCTAAGGTTAATTATTGGACAAATCCAATATTTTCCTTCTGGATTAAACTTTTACCCATTTTTACCCTCAACACACCACAAGAACCAAGATATCACATGCCTAGTTCCTCTATACTCGACACTATGATAAAATAGCGTAAAATTTTTTTGAACTCATTAAAATTTTTTAAACATTTCCAATGATAATTTTAGAATGAATTATATATCTAGATCAAGAATTAAAGGAAATTCACAGTCTCACTGAGTCATTAGCACACTCAATCACATTAATTGTATGAGTGAAGACTAAATTTACCCCGGTTATCTTGTATTTAGTTCCTTTGAAAACTAATTTTAATTCCATTATTCTTCTTATAAGAATCCATATTCAATTATTGAACAAAATCAATATTTGTTTACTCATAAAGGGGTTACTCTAATACAAAGAATTTTATACTTATTTAAGAATGATTATTAAGTTTCTATAATAGTATAAGGAGTTGTTAACATTATTCTTCTCCTTTTCTATGGTTTGATATCAAGTTTAAGTTAAATAATAATGATGTTATTTATCTACAATATAATATTTTATTAGATGATTATCATGTTTTACATTCATTTAATAGTAACTTTTATTAAATGTGTTCCCACTAAAATGATGATTCCCTTTTAAATCAATAATATCCATTAGCAGACCAAGATACATATTTCATCATAACTTATAATTGTTAAGAATGTAAATAATTCATGACTATATCTGGTATGAAATCATGTCAATCATACTATATATGTATTTTGGATAGTTGATTGGATAACTCTTTACCCTGATCCATCATTTAGGTTCACTCAACTCTATTCCTCTAGTGTCACAAATATTAGGGTTTATTAGTTAAGTGTAACACAAATAAAGCACCAAAAATGATGAACCTAATAGTTAGGGTCATCTAATTACTTTCTTTCCTTACACAAGATAATCTAGGGGCACCTAGCTTTGGCATAGCCTACCTGTTTGGTTAATCGAGGTCTTGGAAAGTGTTTCTTTAGAAAGAATCTAACACTTTTTTTAAACAGAATTTGATCTCACTATCTCATTACATGTATTCCCTTAACATGTATTAATGCTTCTAAATAATTAGTTTATAATAATATTCCTTACACAAAATCAATATGTTTAATCAAGATTGATGTGTAACTCTTTATAAAACGCATACCTTATGTTACTAACCTAAATTAAAATATAATTATATTCACACATATCCATATACATATTATGAATAAGGTACATGAAACCCTTTCATGTAAAATCTTAAAATCATAGGAATTCACCAATCATCACAAGAGTAAACTTGGAGTGATAGATATCCAACCCCCATTTTTCTAGACAAAGCATAAGCCTCCAAGCAAGTGAAGAATCCAAGCCAAATTCCCTTTACTAAAGGTTAATTTACTCAAGTGAGACCTCACTTCCATCTTAATTCTATCACCTAATATGTATAAACTATAATTAACCTTTAAATTCAATCTCATAACCTAGTACAAGCCAAAGTCAAGGTAAAATAAAACTAAATCAATTGTCATACCTAGCATATAACTCCTTATATACATGTATGATAATTTATAGAAGTGGTTTAATAATTTAAACTAAAGAATACATTTAATTCATAATGTAACAATTATATTAATGAATAAAACTGAGAATAAAACCAAATAAATGAACAAATCTTAAATTTGGACATGAGATATAAATTTATGAACAATTCATAAATAAAGTAATTATAAAAACTTTATAATATATCCATGCATTATAGACATTCCATAATTATATATATATATATATACTTCATATTTATTTCCAATATAAACTTTTCATATTCTCCTTTACATGGAACCTTACTACGATATCTAAAATAGAAACATTATATATATGAATTATTCACATATTATATAGATATTCCAAATATCACACTTTTAATATTAGTTAAATATTGATCATATAAATTATCAAAACCCCTTTTAATATGGTTTAAATAATTTCTCAAATAATTCATTTTAATTTGAACAATTCAAACTAATAATGATGAATAATTCATAACTTTAAATATAAATTCCTTTAAATCTAGATTTATTTTTTAATTTATAAACACTATAAATTTCACTTATAATTTCTATATAAACCATTTATATCCAAATTATATTTCATACCATATAATCTCAAAAGGTATTTAATATTAACATTTAATATTATGTAATATTTGTTTAATAAATGTTTCATAAACATTTAATAATTAATTATAAATATTTTATAATTAATTAATTCATAAAGACCTTTATAAATAAAATAAATATTACAAGATACATTTTTTCATAATTTTTAAACAATTTATAAATTATATAATTCAATTCATAATTAAAATATAGAAAAATAAAATTTTTCTTACATATCAAAATTTTTTATATACTTTATATCATAATCATTGGCATGCCCTATTATATATCATATTTTACATTAGATAATCCTCAGGTAGGATATATCCTTCAACACCTGGAAACCATAGCTTGCGACAAGCATCCATATCATCTTTATGATATGATGAAATATTTTGTGAGTGGACTTTGGGGCCCTTATATGTTGTGATTACCAATATCATACTTATGATATGTTGAAAAACCAAAGTATTTCTCTGAATCACTCAATATGATACCACATAAAGTATAGAGTGATCCCAACATATCATATGATATCTAATCTCACAAGGCAATAAATAGTTTAATTTTTATATCATTTTTAACCGTATCAAATATGATAAAAATCATTATTTTTAACATGATTTCAAGAATAAAGAAGCATGGTAAATCTATGGTTCCAAAAATGGTTTTATAAGGATTGAACAACACTTTTTCATTACAAAAGAACACCTTAGAAAACTCAAACCCAAGATCAACCATGCTATGAAAAATTGAAATCATGTATAAACTCAAATGATGAATGTAAAAGTGTACCTTACACCAGTGTTGGTCATAGAAATAATCTTCTATTATAGTGGTTGATGAGTATCCCTTAGGAGTAACCAATGGGTTCCTCCCTCTATAGAGTATCCATGAAATTATATAAGTCACTCAACAGTTTGGGCAGGACCCTCCTTTTTTCCATGATATACTAGTATCACATATATTGAAGGAAGAAGAATGATAGAGTAATGTGATAATCAGTAGGAGGAATATAAATACTTAAAAAGACACCATATCATAGTGAATAACTCCTTATATAGATCTTGGGGATTCTCCATAATTAATCATGCATTTACTCATCCATTATGAATGTACAAGTAAATAGAATGTTGATTACAAATTTTTCTAACTACTTGACCATTCAAACTCTCCCAAATGTTTCATATTATGAAACATTATGATGATAGATTATGTGGATGGGAGACTTGAATATGAATTTTTAATATTCTACCATCCATGTAAATCATGCAATATGATTAACTAATATGATAACCCTAATGATATTATTATGTCATACACTGTGACATTGCTAAATGCAATGGTGTGATATATTTTATATCACAATATATGATATCCCTCGCTAAAGAATATGATATGAATTAGTTATTCATACGTTGTATACTATGACACATAGGTATCATACATTATGATATCATCCAGAATACATCAAATATGTGTAGTTTTTAGGGTATATCTTTATTATCTATATCATATGAGATGATATAGGGATATCATATTGTATGAAATCCTTGCTATAAAAGGCATATTATAATCTATTAGGGTATATTATTACTTATGATATACTGATATTATATAACCCTTCCTAATATGATTGTATTTTAAGATAATGTTGTATCGTAATACCATATCATAAGTTTTACAAAATGATAGACTATATTGTATGTGTCACGACCAGTCCTTGGGGCCCATTCCATGACTACCCCAAGCCCGCCTTCCATAGGCCAGGGGTTGGAGAATAGCACCAAAGGCGTAAATCCCGATAAAATAGGAAGTCATTTCCTTTATGATAGTAAATAAACACAACAGAGTACGCAAGCTAAAGTAAGAACAAAGTAATACTGAATAAAAAAGTAAGTGGTGAAAGGTAAATGGGCCAGAATACAAACCCAACTTAAAGTACAGTACAACTGAAAATCTAGTACAACAGAAGTAAAGGAAATCAGCAACCACTGAGTCGTCCTCCGAGAATCCCACCTGAAGGGTGGGTACAGATAGTCTCCTCAGCACCTCGGGTCCGTCCGTCAGCTCGGAGTACGTCTCTCCAAGTGGTCCACCTCCTGGTACCGTCCAGCTCCACAAGCCTCAACCATGATCAGTGTTGTTCGTAGTCTGCAACCAACACAACATAGTGCGGGCATTGGCTGTGTAGGGGTGAGTATAACGATACGCAGTAGGGATCCCAAGACCCCCGAAGGTCTCCCAAAATCCACGAAGGATAAACCACAAAGGAAAAATACAATCATGAAGTATCAACCAACTATACTTAGGTATATTCCCATACATATACCTAAGTCATCAATCTCAGTTTGGCTCCAACTCTCGAGCCCAAGCACAACCCATTCCACACAGGAAAGAATTCAATCACACTGTTGGTAATGATTGAAAGTCAAGACTCAGCTCACACAGGTATACATCTTTCATAAAGTGATAAATATGATCAGATGCATTCACTAATTCATCTAAGTTGGAAGACCCATATAGGATACTAGTCTAGTTAAGCTGTCGGACCCATGTAGGATACTAGAACAGCTACTCTGTCGGACCCACGTAGGATACTAGAACATAAGTCAAACTGTCGAACCCACATAGGATACAAGTACAGTAGTTGAACTGTCGGACCCACGTAGGATACAAGTACAGTTGTCATCATCGTCGAACCCATGGAGGATTCCATTACATTTTCCATCATCGTCAAACCCACAGAGGATTCTAGTACAGTAGTAGTTGCAGTCGCAGCCAGCTCTAGGGTTCCTGCACACAGCACGCTCGATTCTGGGAGGGTCCGTTCCTCGAGCCAAGGTATCGATACATCAACTACCACAAAGTCTCAAGTTGATTTATTTCGAAGGTCATCCATGTCATAGGGAGCTAATCTAAAAAAAACGTATCCAAGATACTATGTACAAGATGACCAAGCCTTTTACCAAAAAGTACATTGTGTGTTGGTATACGATACACGCCGTGTAGTCAGACCCCGGGTACTGCCCGTGTGAAACAGCCCGTGTCAAACGGATGGTTGTATAGAAAAGTAAGTACATGGTTTGTGGTATGGTTACACGCCATGTCCAAACATCTGGGGTCGGCTCTGTGTACGCTGGTCATGTGCCCGTACACGGCCTCAACTCGAGTTCTCCAACCCATGTAATTGGTACACGGGTTAGCCCGTACCGCTGGCCATGTCTGGCCGTGTTGGTAGAGTACATTCCCATGTACTCCAAACCATGTCCATGTATCCTCGGGATACACGCTGAGTCTCGTGAAGCTATTTCTTCCATTCTGCGTAGAGAGTACATGTCGTGCCTATTGGCTGTGTATTACTGTCTGTGTCCGTGTATTTCCCAAAATACACACCGAGTCTCACGTAGCCGCCACCTCCTTGCTATGTGGTGAGTAAACACCATGTGATAGAGGTCACAAGCCATGTGTTAGTCATATGGCATCTGAGACCCTAGCCACAGAATTCCCGAACTACACGGCGTGTTCTCCAGGAGTACACGCCATGTAGTCTGGAATTTTCCAGAAACATCGCCTCTGGCCAGCGTGCCTCCCTTGATGCCCGTTCTTCATTTTGGCGGTTCGTTCATCACGAAACTTCATACTCTAGGTCGCCCTGATGTCCCAAAGTCGATTCCAGTGTTTTCGCTCTTCTGATCACCTCCGAAAACACGCTTTGAATTCCCATTCGAAGAATAGTTGAGGAACGGTCCATCCCATTCCAGTCCGAACCGTCACCCACTACCATCGAAAAAGAACAAGGATCAATGGAGGGTCATCGGGCCGTGTTCATTCGGCCCGCGCCCTCCGCTTTAGGTGGTATCATATGGCCAAAGACAAACCACGATTTCAATGAAGAACAAAGTAAAATTTTAATCAATTAAAATTAAACATAATCCCCCTACCTCGATAAATGACGTCGCACATCGTCGAGCCACAGAAGACGATTGTCGCGGTAGATGAAGTCGTGGAGAATGGCATTGTGAAGAATGGACGTCAATTTCGTGGATGTCGGGGTGCATTCGAGGAGGAAACGGAGTTGGAGACTACGCATTCTTCATCGAGGTAGAAATTCGTTCTTCGTCGGAGGCGTTCTTCGTTTAAGAACGTAGCCCTTCTAAATCTCCAGAGGTTCCCCCACCAAAAATATTTTCTATGCAAATATTAAATAAAAACTTCTCCCACTTTAAAGAAATGACAACCAATTCAAATTAATTCAAAGAATCAATCCATTAATTAAATGTGTAGGTAAACATTAATGGGAGTGAGGGAGATGGAGAGGCTCCTCATATTAAAGAGGAGGAGTTGTCCAAAAGAAATAATGAAGGGAAGTTCAAGGGAGTTGGGAGGAGTTATGGGGGAGATGAAAGGTTGGGAAATTGTGTGGGTCTCACCTCACAAATATTCACATATGTGAAGTTATGTTGGTGTGGCCCCACCAATAACTTCCCCATGTAGGATTAAACTACCAAGTTAAATAAAATTGTTCTCAACAAATTTTATTTAAATTTTTCATTAAACCCCAAAAATTAACTTTCAACCTGCATAAAATGAAACTGCGGTAAAGGTACCCTTAAGCAATTACCAGCACTATAAGTTCATCGGTGCCCTCGTATTTTAATTCTATGAACCAGTTCAAAAGATAGAAAAACTCGCTCATACGTTTACTGAACGTACCTGAACAAAACTTCAGAAATTGATTCTGGGCACACCGGACCTCGGAATCAAGTGCGGTCAGAAACTGCAGACTCGTAAAATTCCAAAGTATTTACAAAAAAATTCCTTGAAATTTATGGGTCTTTACATTACTCTCACCTTAGGGCTTTACGTCCCCATAAAGCTACAACACACACTAGGAAAAACAAATGGGGGTACTAAGCTCACATCTGAGCCTCCCGCTCCCAAGTGCTCTCTTGGAGGTTCCCGTGCTGCCAGCGAATGCGCACCAGAGGAATCGACAATCCACATAGGACCCGCTCCTGTCGATCCTTGATCTCCACCGGGACCTCTGCAAATGTCTCCCCATCATTGATATCCAGCTCCTCATGATCTATGATGTGGGTCGGGTCGTCCACGTATCTCCTCAACTGTGATATGTGGAAGACGTCATGCACCAGCTGCAACTGAGGTGGAAGGTACAGGTGGTAAGCCACCTCGCCTACTCTGCTGAGGACCTAGAAAGGTCCGATGAAATACAGAGATAACTTGTCGCCCTGGCCAAATCTCCATAGACCCCGTCGAGGTGAGACCCGTAAGAAGACGTGGTCGCCATCCTCGAACTCCAGTGGTCTCTGCCTCCTATCAGCATAGGACTTCTATCTGCTATGTGCAGTCTTAATCCGCTCCTGGATGATCTACACCTTCTCTTTCGTAGCCTGAACCATCTCTGGTCCTACGAGTGCTAACTCCCCAGGGTCATTCTAGCACAGAGGTGATCTGCAAGGTTGGTCGTACAGTGCCTCATATGGTGCCATCCTGATGGTGGATTGGTAACTATTTTTGTACGCAAACTCCACCAAGGGTAGGTGATCCTCCCATCTACGACCAAAGTCAAGGACACATGTACAGAGCATGTCCTCAAGTGTCTGTATGGTCCTCTCAGTCTGTCCATCCGTCTGAGGATGGAAGGCGGTGCTCAGACGTAGCTACGTCCCAAAAGCCTCCTGTAACCCCTTCCATAGCCGAGAAGTGAAATGAGCATCTCGATCAAAAATGACAGTCGATGGAACAGCGTGAAGCCGTACGATCTCCTAAATTTAGAGGCGTCCCAAACTCTCTACTAAGCCCTGCTCTCTGATCGATAGGAAGTGGGCCGACTTGGTGAGTCGGTCAACGATCACCCAGATAGAGTCATGCCCTCTGGATGTACGTGGAATCCCCATTACGAAATCCATGGAGATCCCATCCCACTTCCACTATGGGACCTCTAAGGGCTATACCAAGCATGTTGGTACCTGGTGCTCTGCCTTCACTTGCTGGCAAGTGAGGCATCGTGAAACGAACTCTGCTACAACCTTCTTCATAATCGGCCACTAGTGCTGTCGTCTGAGGTCCTAATACATCTTTGCCACTCCTGGATGTACTGCTAGAGGGAAAGTATGAAACTCCCTCAGCACCTCCTCCTATAGTGCAACTGGTATAATCGTACGTCCCCTGAAGAGGATGACGTGCTCCCCTCCTTCATAAAATCCATCAGGTGCCAGCCCTGAGGATATCTGAACACGTCATGTCTTGCAGTCAGCGTCTCCTCGATGTACCTCTCTAACTCACTGAAGAAGTGTAGGAGTGACTGTGAGAGACTGAATAAAGGCTACTTCGTCTGTATCCACAAAGGATATCTACAACACGGCTAGCTGCTCCATTGCCTATCCTAGCAGTTGAATGCCCGATCTTCTGCTGAGAGCATCATCTACAACATTCCCCTTCCCAGGATTATAGACTATCTCAAAGTCATAGTCCTGAAGGAACTCGAGCCATATTCATTGTCTCAGGTTAAAGTCCTTCTATGAGAAGATGTACCTGAGACTCTGGTGGTCAGAATAGACTGTAAAGTTCTTTCCCATCAGATAGTGCCACCACATCTTCAAGGCGAAAACCACTGCTACTAACTCTAGGTCATGGGTAGTGTAGTTCTGATCATTTTTTATCAACTTCCATGAACCATAGGCGATCACCGCTCGCTCCTGCATCAGGACACACCCGAGTCCAGTCCCTAATGCATCGCAGTAAACTACATACCCAACACCCTCCTCTGGTAGCCTCAAGATGGGCACACTGGTCAATCTCTGTCTCAGCTCCAGAAAGATCTTCTGACATCTATCTAACCACGCGAAGGGTTTCCCCTTCTTCGTCAAGGCTGAAAGCAGTGCTGCAACTCTGGAGAAGTCTGGAACAAATCTTCGATAGTATCCAGCCAGACCCAGGAAGCTCTACACCTCCGTCATGCTCATGGGTGTCTCCAAAGCAAGTACTGCCTCGATCTTCACTGTATCCACTGCTACTCCCACCTCTGAGATGACGTGTCCCAGAAAGTGAACCTCTCGAATCCAGAACTGGAACTTAGAGAGCTTACCATAAAGATGGTGCTCTCAGAGTGTGTCCAGTATAACCCGCAAGTGGTAGGCGTGCTCCTCCTCAGTAGTTGAGTAAATTAGTATTTCATCGATGAAGACTACAAAAAAACGATCAAGGTAAGGCTGGAAGATCCTATTCATGAGACTCATGAACACTACTGGTGTGTTGGTTATGCCGAAGGGTGTAACCAAGAACTCTTAGTGGCCATACCAACACCTGAAGGTCGTCTTCTGCACATCCTTTTCTTGAACTCTGAGCTGATGATAGCCTGACCTGAGGTCTATCTTCGAGAACCATCACACTCCCTTGAGCTGATCAAAGTAGTTGTCAATCCTCAGGAGTGGGTAATTGTTCTTCACGGTCACATGATTCAGGAGACGGTAGTTGACACACAGTCACAAGCTCCCATCCGCCTTCTTGGAGAACAAAATTGGAGAAGCCCAGGGTGAAACATTTGGTCTGATGAATCCCTTTCCCTAAAAGTCCTCCATCTATACCTGCAGCTCACGAAGCTTGGCGGGAGCCATTCGATATGCTGGAGTAGATATCGGTGTTGTCCCGGGGTACAGGTCAATGTAGAAGTTTGCCTCTTTGTGAGTAGGTAATCCTGGAATGTCGTTAGGAAAAACGTTCGCATACTGATCCACCACAACAGGAAAACTCAGACTCCGCACATCAACTGCTCTGAGGATGAGACTAGCCAACTGATGTGTGATCGGCTGCCCTCTCCTCTGCATAAGTCCATCATGCGCTGCAAAGGCTCCCTTCTCGCCAGTGAAGATGAATCTTCTCCCATCTGTGCGGACACACCGCACCTTGCGCCTAATGCAGTCAATCTGAGCATGGACTATAGACAACCAATCCATACCCAAGATGACATCGTAAGGGCTCGATGCCGCTACAAAAAGATCCTAGCCGAAGCTCTCGCCTCCTAGAGTAATCTCACACTGCCATCACCAGTGTGTAATCATCAAGTCTACTCCCATAGGAGTCTCTAGCCGTAATGATCGATCCAACGGCTCTGTCGGAATCTCTGAGCTCCGAACAAAGGAAGCGGCAATGAAAGAATAACTCTCACATGTGTCTATAAGTACTACAGCAAGGGTGTACTAGACACAGATAGTACCTCGAATCATCTCAGGTGCGCCATGGTCGTAAGCCTCCACTGCCTGGAGTTGAGCCTTCCTCTATCCGCCAGCTCCCTGTGGTCGGGGTGGACCTCCTGGTGGTGGTGGTGGTGGAGCCTCAAAGCGTCATCCACCACCCACTACTCGGCCAGCTCCTCTGCCTCGTCTGCCTGCTCCCTAAAGACCACCATGATCGAACCTCTACCTCTGCTTGGGAGGTCCCTCCACTGTCTTCTTCTCATCTTCATGGCGGGTTGGGCAGTCTCGAGCCATGTGACCCTGCCCGCCGCATGCATAGAACTGCCTGCTCCTCGTATAATTGCCTCTATTTCGGGTGCCCCACACAACTGAACATGTATCCTGAGGTCGCTCGCCTGATGGCCTGGTCTGCTTGGACCTCTGCGACATCTGTCTACTGTCGGCTACATAAGACTCCGCTACGTGTCACCCTACAGTGGGTCTCGTTGCTGGTGTCATCTCAGTGAGAAATCTCTCCACAAGAAGGGATCTCTCTAGCACTCCCACCTGCGTCGGAATGCTGAGGGAGATCATCGAAGCCCTGATCTTGTGCCTCAGTCCCTACTCAAAGGTCCAGGCCCGGAATAATGGGTTATGTACCATGTGTGTGGAGTAGTGTGAGAGGTCGGTAAACCTCGCTGAGTACTGATCTACTATCATGATGCCCTGCCATAGATGAAGTAACTCATGGATGTGCACCGCATGGAGGGTTGCTGGAACAAACTCCGAGCGGAAGAGACTCTCGAAGTCTGTCCAAATTAGATATTCCTCATCATGCACCTGGATCATCAAGATCTACCATCTACCTGCTGTTGTGTGCAGTAAACTCGCAGAAAGGATCACTATAAGTTCAGCTGGTGTCTCTACCAATCTGAAGACTCTGATGATAGCCTCCAGCCAATCCTCAGCTGCCTAAGGGTTCGTCTCTATGCAGAACCTGGGTGGCCTCTTTCGTTGAAACTCAGGCAATGCACTCAGGTGGCGTGCACTCTCTACTGCTGGGGCTGGTAGTATCGGTGGCTCAGTGGGTAGTGGTACCGCTGGTGCCTCCGCTGTGATGGGCCCTGCACTAAGGCCTCGTCGCTCGGTGGGCTTCCATCTCGTATGTGACTCGGAACCCTATTTGGCTGCCTTCATGGGGCCATCCTGAAAAGAAACAGGTGTTCCATGGTCAAACAGTATATCTGGAGAGCTAACACAAAGTAATCACAAAGAAAACTTTTGAAACACACATTCAATCAGTGCTTTCATGCACTGAGTTGGAAATCAGGGGTCAGGGTCCTGGTGTATGGATACGTCGGTCGTTGTACCAACACTGGACTCCCTAGACTGAAAACCATGCTCAATACTCTTAACACTATTGCTTCACAGAAAGTAAAGATCAGAGTCTTAAGTCCTGCGTTAGAACTGACTCCTCTGATACCAATTTGTCATGATCCATCCTCGGGGCCCATGTTGTGACTACCATATGCTCGTCTTCCATAGGCCAGGGGCTAGTGACTAGCACCAAAGGCGTAAATCTGGATAAAATGGGAAGGCATTGCCTTTATGATAGTAAACAAACACAACAGAGTACGCAAGATGAAGTAAGCACAGAGTAATAATGAATAAAAAAGTAAGTGCTGAAAGGTAAATGGGCCATAATACAAACCCAACTGAAAGTATAGTAAAACTGAAATGATATTACAACAGTAGTAAAGGAAATCAGTAACCACTGAGTCGTCCTCCAGAAATCCCATTTGAAGTGTGGGTATAGATAGTCTCCTCAACACCTCGGGTTCTTCTGTCAGCTCCGAGTATGTCTCGCCAAGTGGTCCACCTCCTGGTATCGTCCAGCTCCACAAGCCTCAACCACGATCAGTGTTTTCCATCGTCGGTAACCAACACAACGTAGTGCGAGCATTTCCCATGTAGGGGTGAGTATAACGATACTCAGTAGGGACCCCGATACCCCCGAAGGTCTCCCAGAATCCACGAAGGATAAACCACAAAGGAAAAATACAATCACGAAGTATCAACCAACTCTACTTAGGTATATGCCCATACATATACCTAAGCTATCAATCTCAGTTTGGCTCCAACTCTTGAGCTCATGCACAACCTAGTCCGCACAGGAAAGAAGTCAATCACACTGTTGGTAATGATTGAAAGTTGATACTTATCTCACATAGGTATAAATCTTTCGTAAAGTGATAAAGATGATCATATGCAGTCACTAATTCATCTAAGATGGCAGACCCACGTAGGATACTAGTCTAGCTAAGCTGTCGGAACCACATAGGATACTAGACCAGCTACTCTGTCGGACCCACATAGGATACTAGAACAGAATTCAAACTGTCGTACCCACGTAGGATACAAGTACAGTAGTCAAACTGTCGAACCCACATAGGATACAAGTACAGTTGTTGTCGTTTTCGAACCCATGGAGGATTCCAGTATGGTAGTCATTGCAGTCGTAGCTAGCTCTAGGGTTCCCGCACACAACACGCTTGATTCTAGGATGGTCCATTCCTCGAGCCAAGGGATCGATACATCAACTACCAAAAAGTCTCAAGTTGATGTATTACGAAGGTTTTCCATGTCATAGGGAGATAATCCAAACAAAATATATCCAAGATACTGTGTACAAGATGACCAATCCTTTTACCAAAAAGTATACGGCGTGTTGGTATACGGTACACACCATGTAGTCAGACCCTGGGTACTGCCAGTGTGCAACAGCTCGTGTCGAAGGGCTAGTCATGTAGAAAAGTAAGTACATGGTGTGTGGTATGTTTACATGCCATGTCCAAACATTTGGGGTCGGCTCCGTGTACGCTGGCCATGTGCCCATACACGGCCTCAACCCGTGTTCTCCAACCTGTGTAATTGGTACACAGGTTAGCCTGTACCACTGGCCATGTTTGGTCGTGTTGGTAGAGTACTTTCCCGTGTACTCCACACCATGTCTGTGTATCCCCGGGATACATGTCGAGTCTTGCGAAGCTGTTTCTACCATTCTTCATAAAGAGTACACATCGTGCCTCTTGGTCGTGTATTACTGTATGTGTCTGTGTATTTACCAAAATACATGCTGAGTCTCGTGTAGCTGCCTCCTCCTTGTTGTGTGGCGAGTACACGCCGTGTGATGGAGGTCACACACCGTGTGTTAACCGTCTAACGTCCGACACCCTAGCCATAAAATGCCTGAACTATAAGGCGTGTTCTCCAGGAGTACACGCCGTGTAGTCTGGAATTTTTCAGAAACGACGCCTCTGTCCAGCGCACCTCCCCTGATGCCAGTTCTTCATTCTGGTAGTTCATTCATCACTAAACTTCAGAATCTAGGTTGCCCCAATGTCTTGAAGTCTATTCCGGTGTTTTAGGGCTTCCGATCGGCTCCGAAAACACGTTTTGAATTCCCGCTCGAAGAACGGTTGAGGAAAGGTCCATCACGTTCCGGTCCGAACGGTCACTTGCTACCATCAAAAAAGAACAAGGATCAAAATAGGGTCATAGGTTCGTGTTCGTTCATCCCACGCCCTCCGAGTTAGGCGGTATCATATGGCCAAATACAAACCGTGGTTTCAACGAAGAACAAAGTAAAATTTTAATCAATTAAAATTGAACATAATACCCCTACCTTGATAAATGACACTGCACGTCGTCGAGCCACGGAAGACGAGCATCGCGGTAGATGGCATCGTGGAGAACGGTGTTTCTAAGCAAGGATGTTGATTCTGTAGACGTTGGGGTGCGTCCGAGGAGGATGCGGCATTGGAGACTACACGTTCTTCGTTGAGGGAGAAAGTCATTCTTCGTCGGAGGCGTTCTTCGTTTAAGAACGTAGCCCTTCTAAATCTCCAGAGGTTCCCCCACCAAAAATATTTTATTTGCAAATATTAAATAAAAACTTCTCCCACTTTAAAGAAATTCAAACCAATTAAAATTAATTCAAAGAATCAATCCATTAATTAAATGTGTAGGCAAACATTAATGGGAGTGAGGGAGATGGAGAGGCTCCTCATATTAAAGAGGAGGAGTTGTCAAAAAGAAATAATGAAGGGAAGTTCAAGGGAGTTGGGAGGAGTTATGGGGGAGCTGAAAGGTTGGGAAATCATGTGGACCCACCTCACAAATATCTACACATGGGAAGTTATGTGGGTGTGGCCCCACCAATAACTTCCCCATGTAGGATTAAACTACCGAGTCAAATAAAATTGTTCTCAACAAATTTTATTTAACTTTTTCATTAAACCCCAAAAATTAACCTTCAACCCGCATAAAATGAAACTACGGTAAAGGTCCCATTAAGCAATTACCAGCACTGCGAGTTCATTGGTGCCCTCAGATTTTAATTCCTAGCACCAGTTCAAAAGATAGAAAAACCCGCTCGTATGTTTACTGAACGTACCCGAACAAAACTTCATAAATTGATTCCGGGCACACCGGGCCTCAGAATCAAGTGTCGTCAGAAACCACAGACTCGTAAAATTCCAAAGTATTTAATAAAAAAAATTCCTTGAAATTTCTGGGTCTTTACAGTATGATTCACATGATGGTTTATGATTGATTATATAAATTTAATGTTAAAATTAAATAATATTCTATATGTTTCTATCATTGATTGACTATATTTCATATGATGAAATGTAAGGAAGAATCATGAATTCATTTAAGTTTTGAATTCAGGGCTAGGGGTTATAAATATTGTAACCATCCTATCATTTACTCATACATTATGTAACATGTTGGAGTTAGTGCCCTAGAACCAACTAAATTTATAATTTCTTTTATCATAATATTATGAAATAACTTATCAACCAATGATTATTATTCTATATAACATTAATGTGATAATTAAAAGTATTTTTCACATCAAAATGTTATATCAGTTCCATACTATAATTAAAACCTAGAGTTTCTATGATAATATTTTAAATCTATACCATATGGTCTAGATAACATCTGTCTAAAGAGAAATATATGATGTTTGGCTATTAGGTGTTGGAGGCTTATAAGACATTAAGACTTATTCTCATGAAATTTACACTTAGTGATCTCCAATAAGGGAGTTCATGAGGACAAGCCTACCAAGAGGTATTCCACATGTTTTATGTATCATTGGATATTCTTATCAGTGAACATGTATATTAGTCATTAGACTTAATATTATTATTAATTTGAATCATGAATTTTATAGTTTTATGTAGGAATATAATCATGATCACATATTCTCATGGTGAGGTATCATAGGTTCAATGTTTCATAAGTGATATGAAATTAAAGAAAGGATTTTTCTATTGTGAGTTAATGAAAGAATATATCTCTGAACCTATGATTGAAATTGAACTTTTTGATTAAATCCATGTCCATGGTTGTTCATTGATAAGTTCATTTTAAAAAAGTAGAAGAAATATAAATCAGGTGTATGGGGTGATGTCATAAGTATGAATCCTATTCAATGATATATCGATAGAAAAAGGGATTATATTACATAATAGCATTTATAGAAAGATTCTTTTTTTATATATTAAATTCTTTTTCTCTGGGTGCCTTATCATGTTTCTAGACACTGAATTGTATTTTAGGTAAGTTTACCCAATTCCACTAAGAAAGAGTCCTAGAGTGTCAGACAATTAGTCTATTTAGAATCTCATTAAATTTTATTGGATTTAATATTTAGAATACATATTATTCTTGGATTGAGGAATATTTATTATTCAAATAAAGTTAATTACATAAATTCAATCACGAGATATTTGAGTTTAGAATATGTGAGTTGAGATTTATCTCTTATTTATTATTCATAATATAATAAATAAATAAATATTTATTCCCCGGTTCAGTGAATAGATTAATATAATATTTATTTATTTATGTGAATATTAAAATAAAAATGTATTCCCAAATTTAGTTAATAAAATATTTATTTATTTATTAAACTAATAATATTTATAATTATTCAAGGTTTAATAAATATCATGGTATGATTAACTAATTAAGTTAATGTCCCAATGAAAATGATGTATTTTATTTAATATCATCTAAATAAATATTAAATTATTTATTTATGAAATTATATTTAAATAAACACATGTTATGAAATATTATTATTATTTTACATAGGTATTACATAGAATAAAAAATTGATAAAGGTCCATTGTGAAATTATCAATTGTTTAACCCAAATTATAAATTCCAAGTTCAATAATTTTATAGGTATGAGACTTTTTGTGCACAATGAAAACTCTTAAATATTTTCTTGAGTGTAGAGAAAATCCTTCCTCTCAAGAATATAGAGAGAATAAAAAAAATTGTTATGGTTGATGGAGAATGGTTTGAAGCACTTGAACCTACCATGATAGCGCTTGAAGATTAAAGAACGTCATTGAGAGATTCATGGAGCATGTGTGGATATAACTATAAGAGTCCTTGTATGGATTCTCAATAAAAACAATAATGAAAAAAGAGCGGTAGTGGATTTTGATCAAAGGAATTCATGGGTTGAGGTAATTATAGTTTTAAATAAATTATAATTTAAATTTTAAAGATCATCTATAGGATATTTTTGGGTTTCATTAATTAATTTCATCAAATATTGTCCATTGAAATCAATGAAAAACCAAAATTGGGCATCCATCCAATGCTTTCACTACACCCTAAAACCTTCAAGTAGTGTCAGAGTGGTCACATTATAATTTATAATTATCTTTAATTTATTTTATCAATTTCATGTTATTTACTTATAGTTTTCATGTTTAAAATTCCATTCATATTATTATGGTCATGATAACATGTTCATCTGAGTTCTTATGGTCAAGAATAGACCAATACATGCAAGGAAAACTCAAAGATCCCATCTAGAGTAGTCAAGGTCATAGGATGCATGACATGGATACATAGAATGTGATGGTAAATTAAATATCATATACCCATGGTTAACCACATAAGGAATATATTCTATAAATATTTTCATGTCGCATGGATCAATACATATCTTAATTACACATCATATATTGAATTCCAACACAACACACAGTTTGATAGGGATTACAGAATATGTATCTGGCATAAATTTCATGTAGCCTCACATGGTTTTGATGTTGTATAATTTATGATGATTCATATGGTCAATATGAGACATAATTACGTTCCATGTATTATCTAAGGTACGCATATATATAAAAAATACATTGTGTTTATTTAGAATGTACACTTTGTGTAACACATATCAACCCATGCAAGGTAGATGCCAAGTGTTTTTTGGATATCATGTGGATCAACACATTGATTAATTAAAATTGAGACAAGACTACATGGTGTGTAGCTTAATTTACCCACCATGTGTCATGAGTTATTTTCACCAAGTACACGTTGAGTAAATTTTGACATGTCATGTGAGAATACACACTTAAAATTACATGTCATGTAAAATATGCCACTATATAACATGTAATGGTCATCGTACACATTTTTTATTTCACACACATTTCCAGTTGTATACACCATATATATTATGGTGTTTAATGTGGTCATACATTCCATACATACTACATGGTTTGACCCATGAAACTACATGTTGTGTATATCATGACATGTTGTATGGCTAACATTCCATGTAAGTGCATGGTACATGAAAATAACTATGAATATCATGTGTCGCATAATATGTCAAGTGAAAGTGCACATCATGTAAGTATTAAGTTTAAAAAATGGAATTTTAATCTAGCATGGATGATACACATTGTGTTTTCTCTCCAAGTATATATTGTATACTTAAATAATTTAAAAGAATAATTTTATTTGATTTATTTAAAATTATAATGGATGGGATTCTTATGTATTAAGGACTGTTATGGAATAAAATTAAGATAACTAATTTATTAATTAGTATATTAGTATATTAATTTATTTATTCAAGTACATTTTCTTAATTAGAATGAATGGAAATGATTTATAGAAATATTATATACATTTTCATTTCATGTTGTGATTGATCATGAATTTGACTGACCTGTGTATGTGTTGGATTTTTTCATTTAATTTAATTATTTATTATATGTTTTTATGTGATAATTAATTTAAATTAAATATTTTTATTTTTGAATCATTCATCCCTCCTTTATTATGTATAATTCCATGTTTCCAAAGTTTACTTTATGTAAAATAAACCCTTATAACCCCTCACTGTGAGTGAGTAGAAATTTATAAAGGATGGAGCTCCCAATGAGAGGAGACAATTCAAGGCCTGAGAAAAAGTATATCAAACCAAGGAGATACAACAAAGATTAAATAAATGTTTCTACTCGATCCAAGAATCATCTAAAGGGATTAATTACCCTAGGGTCAACATTATTTTATCACCACTCAATAAACCAACCACTAGTTAAAAGTTCATGATCATATCACATATTTATTTTATTTTTTCAGTGCATGGTCAATTATTTATTTATGTAATGAATAGTTTATTTGGATGATTAAACATGTTCACATATGATAAATGAATTAACAGGAATACTATGATAAAATAAATTAAAAATTATGAGATATATTTTATTAGATATAGTTAATTACTTATATACGTTCCTACATAAGGTAATTAAAAAGTATACAGAGATAAAATAAGATATCATATATAAGTATTATATGTAAATTATTTTATTATATATGGTTAATTAATTATGTAGGTTTTATATAATATTAATAAGAATTTGAATAATAAAATAAAATATATCTATGCATAATTTTAAAAAATCCATTAATTAAAATATTAAGTCAAAAAACACCTTCCGTCGCTTGAATTAGAATGAAACCATAATTCAAAATATTTGTATGGACCTCATTAGGATACTTTAAATTTTCATGGGGTTATAATGAAAGTATAGGATTAAATTAACCAAGTTAGTATCAAGAGTAGTTGTCATCACAAGCCCTGGTGTAACTTGGAGACAAGTATTTAGGAAATAAATGTATAGTATTTCAAGATTAGGTAGTCCAATCAACAAATCAGGGATCTCTGAGTTAATGTCATTGGTAATTAAATCCTACCTAAATACCATTGAATAATTTGATAAGGCTTCTATATAGGTTATTTTCAGGTAAATATGGATCATTTCCATTATAATATTTGATTGAATAGATATTTTGAATCCAATAGTGAGGGATGTTGGGAATTGATAAAATAGTGGGAGACTAATTAATTCATTAATTAATTCTATCATAATCAGTAATAAAGATAAACTACTAATAATTTGTTTTTATTTAATATATAAAATGTAAAATTTAACCATAGAAACAATTTGATCAATATTTAACAAAGATAATGTTCTTACCAGTAAAAACATCCAAGAGTGGTTCAAGAACTTGTGTATTGCACTACTATAGAAAAATATTTCATATATATTGTAATCCATTATTAATAATTAGATATATTATGTAGTTAGTGAGGGTAATAATTATTCCTATAGTAGGCACATATATTTTTCATCATATGTTTGTTGCATCATGTTATCATCCATGTCTAGAGAGTTGAAGATGAAACATAGTGACATAAATGTATACACCATGATAACTCATCTATAAGAACTTGAAAAGGATAATGATAAGAAAATGATAAATTATATATTCATTGCATTATAAAAAATTAAACTAGAAGATTAATACCTATATAGGGATCACATACTCAAGATATTGAACTATATCAATTAGTTAGTGAATTTGAGATTCCATGTGGATAATAAATCATCCATTAATCTCATATTGTTATCCTCACCACCTAGATTATCTATAATTTTTAAAGACTATAAAATTAATTATATAGAAAATTCTCCCAAGAATATTTTGACTATGGTTCTCCAAGTTGATAAGGATTGGTGGGAATATTCTCCCTCACCCCTTATAGTGATGGAGTGAGGGACAGTGTTGAAAATCCTATGACAAGTTTAAAGTCGGTGGTTCCTTTTAAACATCCTTCAAAGAAGTAAGATTCAAAGGGAGAAAAATGAATAGGAGGATATTTGTTTCGCATATAACAATAAAGGTCACTGGAAGATAAATTTTAATGAAATGAAGAAGAAGCAATAGGAAACTTCTACTTCAGTTATATTCATTGTTGATGTAATATTTCTAATTATCTTCTTTTGTACTAAATAATTTATTTAAAAAACATATTTGAAACCAAATATAGGTACCAAGGAAGATAAGAAATATTATAATAATTATGGTGAATCTTTAAGTGATTTATGGGACTTGAATCATACATCAACTAAATAATATCATAACTTTAATATTTCCAAGTGGATTGATTATCATAAAACCATTATTTTGTATCAATTATTACTAAAACATTTATCTCAGTGTTTATTTTTACACACAATGAGTCATTATTTCATGTTAGAAATGAATATTTTTATGGTATACCATACTAAATTAATATTTTTATAATACTTGAATCATATATGTCGAATATCAGGAAATAATTATGAATAAAATATATAAGACTCAAATAATTCCTAGTTATGAAAAGGTGTTTCTTTTTTAAGTAAAACTAAAATTAAATGTCAAGGATATACCCATATGGGTTTTTAGACTCTTTGGATCTAAGAATATTAGGTTTTTTAAAGGATTACTTATAAAGTTTTAAGACAAATAAACTTTTATAAATTAAAGTTTTCATTGGAATAAAGATTCTATAATCAGTTTAGCAAGATACATGTGAAATATTATAAGGATAAGATTGAGGTAAATTCATATATTTCATGATATTCCTTTAATAAATTTCATGAATTTAAATTAATTATATAATATTCTTGTTAAAATATAAAAATTAAATTTGGGTAGGGAAGTTAAATAATTTATTAACCAAGTAGTCATTAGTCATTTAAAATGTAGTGTGGATTTATTCTTAAAACCACACTACCTTTTACAAATCATATTCATGATGTCAGAACAAAGAGGATTGATAAAGACTCATATAATTACTACAAGTATTACATTACTCCTTTTTAAACATGATTTTTAAATATAAATTTCAAACACTTAACCATATTCCAACTATATTGACTAATGGATGTCATATAAATAATAATATGAAAGAATTACATTATATCATAGATTCACAGATTTAGATATAAATTATTTTTTAAGTATTATTTTAAAAATTAACTTTTATAAAGTAAGAAAAATGTTCATCTCATGTAAGCGTATAAAAATTATTAAGATAGAAAAGTATTATTTAAGTGAATGGATATATTTCTATAAAATGGAAGCACGTCTCTATTTGAGATAGTGGGAGAAAAATGGACATTAATATTTCCAAGGATCCAAATGCACATGAGTTGGCATAGGAATACTAAACTCCATAATAGTTAGTGTGAATAGTTATTCCATATACATATACTATGTAGGTAAGTCAAAAAACCAAAGAGAAATGGTTTTATATTCACTGAGTTAGGTTATGTATTATTCATCAAGAATAATAAATAATTAAAAAACAAGAAAGTAGTAAATAGTGATTGGATAAAATTGGAAAGTTTATCTGAACTCATAAATGGATTCTATATACCAAAAATAAAATTCTATTTTTTATATTTTATTCAATTGGTGTAAATTCATTTGTGTATATTTAAAAATAAACTAGATATAGATGGTAAATTTGGTACTTGAAATGAAAGATTACTCATCGAAGGTTTCAAGTAATTTCAAGGAATAGACTCTGATGAAACCTTTTCACTAACTGCCATGCTAAAATCCATTAGAATTATACTTTTCATAAAAACCTTCTATGATCATGAAATTTGGAAAGTGAATGTCAATACCACATTCCTAAATGTAAACATTGTGGAATCTGTTTATATGATTCAGCCAAAAGGGTTTATTTCTCCAAAGAATACCAATAATTTATGTAAGTTTAAGAGATCCATTTATGGGTTGAAGTAAGAATCATGATCATGGAATATTCATTTTATTAAATCCATAGAATATTTTTATTTATTAATAATTAATGTGATCTCTATGTTAAAAAGATATTAGTGGGAGCACCATAGTTTTCCAAGTAAAATATGCTTTTAAAGATATGTGGAAAACATAAATTAGTCTTACAATTGTTTAATATTAAGATGAATAATATTTCTCCAAGAATGACCTAAAGTATCCACCCAAGTTATAGGGATTAAGATCTGATAAGGATAATATTTAGGATTTCTTAGATCCAGTAATAATATATTCACTGACAATGAGTTGAAAAAAATACAAGATGGGTCAATTCAAAGGTGAATTGTTTTCTATATCACATAGTGTAAAGTCTCTCCAAGATGATGTGTTAAGGAATGTGAGAATATTATTATAATGAAACACTTGAATGTTTGAATCTATCACATATTCCATGATATATATATATATATTATGTTTTTTATGCATAAATAATGGTGGGAAATTTTAAAAAAACAGGAGAACTACATAGGTTAATAGTTATTATTATCCTAAAATACTTGAGAAAGTACAAAGGATGAGTTCCTGGTAATTGGAGAAGTGGGGATTCTAGTTTTTAATGGAATGCAGAACAATTTTTCCTATATATCAATTTGATATAGTATTGTAGAATGGCTAAGAAAATGTGTAAGATAAGTTTATTGAATATAGTAGTAAATATATATACATAATCTGAGTATGTCATGGCTTTTGATGTAGATTAAGAATTATTTTAATAAATTATTTGTTAAAATTATTGAAATTATATTAAAAAACACAATACAGTCACAATATATATTGTGATAATATTGTAGTGTAGATATTATCCAATAATTCAAGTTAAATATAGAGGGTACAATGTATTTACTCAGGGATATCAACTCCTTTAGGTTTTAACTCAATGAGGTGAAGTCAAATTAAGTATAATATCCATGAAGAGAGTGTGTTGGGATCAATAACTAAATCCATAAATCAATATAAGAACGATTTATCATTTTAGAATTGGTGGATTAAAAATTATTAGTATTTGTCTCTAGTACAAGTGGGAGTTTATTAGAGTTGGTTCCTTGAAATCAACTAACTTTGTACATTAGATTATCATAATATTGATAAATATATCATTACATGATGATTTTATTTCTATGTAACATTAATTTAAAAATGAAATTAGATTATTTTTCATATCAAAAGATTATTGTAGTTCCCCACTAAAATAATAACCTAGAGATGGTATAACAATATTCTTATACACATATCTTATGGTCTAGATAGAATATTTTTATGGGATTTAGATGATGTTTCACTGCAAAATGTTAGAGGCTCATATGAAATTGGGACTTGTTCCTATGAATTTTACACTTGGTGATCTCAAAGGATGGGGGTCATAAAGAAAAACCCACTAATAGGAATTTCACATGTTTTTTTGTGTAATTAGATATTCTTATCTATGGATGTGTGTATTGGTCATTAGATTTTTGATTATTATTAATATGTATAGAATTATTTACTTTTATGTATGTATAGAAACTATGATGAAATATTCTCATGGAAAGTTAGTTATTTTTTGCATCATAAGTGATATGACATTAATTGAATAGGTTAAGAAATTATTTTTCCATTCCAAGTTAATGAAATAAGATGTCTCTACCACTTTGACTGAAATATAAATATATGATTAAATACATGTCCATGTTAGTTCATTAACAAGTTTATTTTTGAAAGTAAAATAATTATAAATCAATTGTATAGGGTGATGAAACAATTATGAATACTTCATGATGAGATGTCATAATACAAAAGGATTATATTATACAGTAGCATTTGTAGAAAGGTTATTTTTGTGACATTAACTTTTTCTATATATATGTCTTGAAATATTACTAGATTATGATCTTGGACATTAATTAAGTTCACCTAATACACTAAAAAATAGGGTTATAGGGTCACACACTAGGTATATTCAGAATATCATTAAATTCTATTAAATTTAATGTTAATAGTAAATATTATTATCATCTTGTGGAATCGTAATTATTTAAGTAAATTTTAATGTATAAATTCAATAAAAATATATTTGAGTTTAGAATATATGAGTTAAATTTCATATCTTTCTTGTTATTCACAAGATAATAAATAAATAAATATTTATTCACCATTTTAGTGAATATATTAATATAAATATTTATTTAGTTTTGTGAATATTAAAATAAATATTTGTTCCTTAGTTCAGTGAATATAATAATAATTTATTTATAAAATGAATAATATATATTATTATTTAAGATTAGATAAATTTCGTGAGAGGATTAATGAGATGAGTTAATGCTGTGATGGAAAAGATATATTTTATTTAATAACATTTAAATAAATATTAATTTATTTATCTGATAAATGATATTTAAATAAAAACATGTCATGAAAATAATAATATTATTATTATTATTATTATTTGGCATGAGGACTACATAGAATAAATAAATTGATAAAGGGATGTTGTGAAATTACAAATTGTTTATCCCTAAGTATAAATTCAAATTTATATCATTTTAAAGCTATGAGACTTATTGTGTGCAATAAAATCTCTCAAGAATTTCTAGATCCAAGAGAAAAAAATCCTTTAATATTATCTCTCAAGAACATATAGAGAATAATAGAACCTTATTGCAGTCAACTAAAATCTACATGAATCAATTAAACTTACCATGCTAGCACGTGGAGGTTCAATAACTTCATTTCAATATTTATAGAGCATGTGTGGACACAACTAGAGGAGTCCTCATTTGGATTCTCAACAATAATGACAATGACAAAAGAGGGGTAGATTATTTTGATCATAATAATTCCTATATTTATGTAATTATAGTTTTAAAATAATTATAAAATAAATTTTAAAGATCCTTTCTAGGGGATTATAAGGTTGGTTCGTCAATTTCTTTGGATATTACCCATTGAAATTGACAAAAAACCAAAATTGGGCACTTTTCTAGACACTTCTGCAACATTCCAAAACCTTCATAATGTATGATTAAATGTATGAAGTCTTGGGGTCATAAATTATTACATTTTAAATGATTCTAAAACCATTCATATGGTTTTACAATCAGTCTTAGGCTCCTCTTGATTCTCTTGGAATCTCTCTTCTTTTTTTTCTTTACCTCGAGAGATATTAGTATATCATGGTATGAAAGAGAACCCCATAAAATCTAAATATGCCTAATATAAATGTAACTTAAATAATAAATTAATTTAATGTTTTAGATAACACATCTCACAAACAGTCTCACAACCTGAGGATAGAAAGTTTTAGTGTCTTTAAGATTAGCTATATAAACAACTTATTTTACAACACTTGCAAAATCTACTCATATGGACCATTTTATATATCTCACATGAAATAACCATATTCATATTATGGGTGATCGAAAAATAATAAAGGGGTGATCTTAGACACTCAGTAAGGTAAAAACATATCATAATGTGTCAGATTGTAAACATGGAGGAGAACATGAGGAGGATATAAATATCTTACTAAAATGTAATAAGACTGTAGATGATAATAATAAAACATGATAGAGAAATATAATATAATAAAAATATCATTAAGGAAGTGTATAAGTTATGAAATGGATCAAACTATATATCAATAATCATAAAACTTGTGAGCATGATATAAAAGCATAGAATATTTTAAAAATAAAGAGTAATCATGAAAACATGGCATAACATGAATATGAAAAGAATCTTGTAAATGTGGAATAACTTTATATACAGATTTTAAATTTTTAACAACTATAATACTAGGAAAACCTTTCTGAGAAAACCCATTTTGATCATGCTTATGTGAACAAACTCATTATGTTCATGCCTAAAAATGTGAGCAAACCCATTATGCCCATGCATGTGTGAACAAAATAATTATGTACATGACTAACTATCTCATGAGATATAAAATTAAACCAATGCATTGTAGGGTGATATAGGACTTCACCCCTCATCATCATACATATATATTCCTCTTAAAATCAACCATAATCATATCTTAAAGAACCCATGGAAAAGAAGGGTTTTTTTAATTTTCAAAAACATCACATAACATGAACTTAATAAATTATAGGATATCAAAAATATCATATTAAAAATGGAATTATATCATAATAAAATATATATAGTATGATAAAAACATCTATTCATGATATATAAACCTTATAGAAAAAATAGAAGTGAAAATACAAATGTTTTAACAAAACCTTTTAAACATTGTTATAAAAGATAAAGTGAAATTACATTCAGAAAAATAATAAGGAAAATATAAGACTTTAAAAAACATATTATAAAGAGTTTCAAATAAATGATACTTTAAAAAAATTAATATAATAAATCAAAAGTGGTTAATAATTAAAAGAAAATCCTTTATTAATCTTTTTAGGGCGTTTTAAAGAAAAATTCACATCAATGAAACTTTGAAAGACTTTCATTTCATAAAATGTATAAATTAAAGTATGTGAAATATAGATAAAAAAATATTTGGATTTTATGAAATTAAACACTTTTTATAGAAAAAAAAATTCATATAAGAAAATATCTATTTGTATGAATTAGATTTATTCTTACCGACACTATACTTTTAATTCAGAAAACATTTTATAAAAGAAGTGGTTATTGATTATGAGAAGTAGTTTCTCTGAATTATATTATAAATAACATATAAAATATAGAAATGGTAGGATCAAAGAAAACTTAAATAATACATTCAAGTAAGAAATAATATGACTCAATGAATTAGAAATTGAGTGGTTGAAACCCTTACAGATTTTTAAATTTTTTAGTCAAAATACCATGAGATAAAAAACGAATAATAGAACATTAAATATCATAAAATTTAATATAATCATGATAAAAAAATATTAAAGGTTCATTGGATACACTATTAAAAATAAAATATGGTGTATAATAATAAATATGTCTCAAGGGGTGAAAATTTCAAACAAGAAACCCTTACCTATTATCCTGACTTCCACAAACATACTTTAACCTTCCTATATTACAAACATATCTATCTTAATCACTAAATTAATAACCTTAATCATATCCATTTTAATTTGTGATTTTTATATATAGTTATTTTATAAATTAATTCTATTTAGTTTCTTTTTAACCTATTTTCATATATCGGGTGTTTATAGTTTGATCGTTTGTATTAGTTTTGTAATAGTAGTGCCCATATTCATTATTATTATAAAGTTTATGACAACCCTTGTCTTTATTATACATTAATTCGTGATTTATTACATAAGAACACACATATTACAACCCATAAGATCAATAAATATAGTGTCTTTGGGTAATTAGGTACATTATATTACAACGTAAAAACTGGTGTTACTCAACATTATTAAAAACATCCTTAACATGCTCATAATATTCCATCATTCTTAAAACTACATGGGATAACTTGGGGACATACATGAGAAATGGGTGATCTAAAAAACCCAATATGGTAATAAACATGGAATAACATGAAGAATGTATTACATGTTAAAAAATAGGTATTTCAATGGGACATAAAAGGGGTGATAATCATAAATATGAGCAAAGAGTCATGATATAGCATGATAGAATAAAGGCAACACGGGAAAGTGGAAACAACATTAAAAATGAAATCATAAACATAGGTTAAGGCTAACCACCAAGACATCATAGCATGGTGGAAAAAGTCCCATAATGGATTAGTTTCACTCTCTGATCCCATACATTACATTTCATGAGACTAAAACATTACCCAATGCATTGCAGCACTATATAATTTTGGGTGCACCCATCACTTTCACATCATGTACATGCATAAGTGTTCCACATTGATCATGTAACACAAGGATATATTTTATAAATTTTAACCCCATGATCAAGGATTATGGGTTACATACAAGGAATTCACCAATTAATTAATTATAGGTACTTTTAGGTAAATACCCTTAAGTGGAAAATAGGGGCGGATATTCATAACTCAATCATTTGGAATGAAAAATCACAGTGAAATTTTGGCTGCATAACGGTAGTACTTAAAGATTTATAAATTTTTTTAATGAGATATAAAGGGTTATATCATAATTTATACATAAAATGTATAGTAATAGGGATGTTTAAAACATATCCCAATATAATTAATTGCAAATAAAAGTCATAAAATGAAGAAGATTCTTGAATAAAAAGGAGAAGGAAATGATCCCTTACCTTGAGAGGGTGATTCCAAAAGCTTGGGAGGAGATTCTTGAGAGCTTGGGGGAACAATATGAGGTCTATATAAAGGATATGGAAGATTAATGAAATTATCCAATGTTTTTTAGTGAATATGAATGGGATATTGGGTGGGTTTATATAGGAAAAGAGAGGGGGTTCTTTATTATTTCCCAAACCTAGTTTTTGGACTCTATATAATAAAATAATCAAAACCACAAACCTAACCATTATTTTTTCCATGTATTATTCAAAATAGGATTGGTTTAATTTATTTTATAATTATAAGGTCATAAATCATTAAAATATTACCCTTGGTGATGTGGAAGTGAGTCATATTAAAAAATAAATGATTTTAAAATCTTAAAATATAATATAGGTTTTGGAAGATTCATAAATGATTTATAAAATTAATAAAATAACCTAATAATAAAATAATTTTAAAGGGTAAACATATATTTGGTCTTGGGTACCATTTATAGAATTTATTACATCACATTTGGGTCATTATGATGTCATAATACACACCATATATTTATACCGTATTAAATTTTTACCCAAAAATTCGACTATATGAAGAAATTGTGAAAAAATTATTGTTGGAAAATTTCATCATTATGATTCCAAAAATAATATTTATTTTATAAAAATAATTTTTTAAAAATTTTAATTTTCAATTTTAAAATAAGAATCAACATTTATTGAGAAATGATGGGTTTTTTGACAAAAATAGTTTTTCGAACCCTTAAAAAATTACATTTGACATCATAAAAATTATATTATCATTTATATTTAATAAAAGTTATTTAATTTTATTATTTTATTAAAATATCATTTATTTTTAAAATTCATGAATTCATAAAAAAGAAATGACTTAATTGAAATTGTATATTACACAATAATATAATTTGTGTTTTATTGTATCAAAATCAAAATCATTTATAAAGTAAAGACAATAAGAAGTAAATATAATTTTTATTTTATTAAAAATATGATATATATCTTCATATTATTAGGTTATTAATATTTATCCCTTTATTACACCAGAAAACACCCTAAGAAAAAGGTTTGCAATAGTGATATTTTCATAAGGTGGTTCGGCATACATAGTTTGGGTCATGATCTCAATGATCTTGAATTTCTCTCATAAATGGTTTTTCCCATTCCTTATTTTTTGGATCTTGTCTTGGGATTGGTCAAGGGTAAATCCCAATGATTTTAT
Source organism: Viscum album (assembly GCA_963277665.1). NCBI lineage: Eukaryota > Viridiplantae > Streptophyta > Magnoliopsida > Santalales > Viscaceae > Viscum > Viscum album. The sequence continues at coordinate 1,542,044,116 of OY728155.1, read as the reverse complement.
CTCCCTTTAAAGCTCCAATAAATGGGATTTTTAGGGTACAATCCTACCGGTTGAGGTCATCACTTCCTTTGTCTATGTCAACTGGATTTATAAAAACCTCATATTTATACTAATCATATGATCATTTTTAATGGATATATTATCAACACTTATAATGTTTCACTATCTTATAAATATGATAAGATATAATAAAACTAAATAATTTCATGTTTTTTCAATAACCATAATACATAATAGGGAATTTAATTCAATCCCAAAGGGAATTTTATTTATAAAATTCATGCCATTACAATCTTCCCCCCTTCAGAAATATCACCCTAAAAATTTTCATTTCATACACTAAAATGGATGGGGGTAATTATATTTCATCACATCCTCTAGTTCCCATGTCACTTACTTGAACTTGTGGTTTCCCATAGCACTTTGATTAGGTGCATTGTATTATTTCATATAACTTTGTCTCTATGATCTAAGATATTCACTGGCTTCTCCTCATATGAAATATAATTCTCCAATGGTACCACCTCTGGATTTAGCACATGTAAGGGGTCTGGAATGTACTGCCTCAATAGGGATACATAGAAAACATAACTTACTTGAGATAGGTTAAGTGGGAGTGCAATTCAAGAGGCCACCACTCCGATGTGTTCAAGGATCTCGAAGGGAACGGTGTATCTTGGACTAAGATTTCCCTTCTTCCAAAATATCATTAATTTCTTCCATGGAGATATGTGAAGGAATACCTTATCTCCAACATCAAACTCTAAGTTTCATTAAAAATTGTTAGTATAGCTCTTCTATTGACTATGAGCATCCCTGATGTGCTGCTAAATGGTCTTGAACTTTTCTACCATATCCTCAACCATTTTAGGATCCAGTAGTTTGCATTTAAAAACTTCATCCCAACATGCAGGTGTTATGAACCTCTTCCCATAAAGGGATTCATAGGGTTTTATTTAGATGCTTAAGTGGAAAATATTATTTTATAAGAACTCAACCTGAGGAATATGTTGATCTAATACTCTTTTTAAGTCCATTGAGAATGCTCTCAACATGTCCTCAAGTGTATTGATAGTACACTCAGATAGGCCATCAGTTATAGGGTGATAAGTCATGCTAAAGTTTAACTCAGTATTTAGATCATGTTAGATAATATTCCCTAACATGGAGGAAAATCTTGGATTTCAATTATATTTAATTGATAATGTTGTTTCATGAAGCCTCACCACATTTATAATTTATGTCATTGTAAGTTTATCAAGTGATAATTCTTCTCAAATTGAAATTAATTGAGCAGTCTTTGTAAGACGATCCACCATGACCCATATAGAATTATTTAATATTTATGTATTTGTAAGACTAGTAAAAAAATAAATGGTTTTTTCCCATTTCCATATAGGTATGGGTAATTATTGCATCATCCCCTTTTATTTTTTCCTTTAATTCTTCACTTGCTGACATATAAGACACCTTGATGTGTATTATGTGATCTTCTTCTTTATATTGTCCCACTAATAATGCTCACAGAGATCTTGATATATCTTTTTTCTTTTTGGATGAATGGAGAAGGTTGAGATATGTGAATCATTCAATATATACTTCTTTAACTCATTATTTGACGGTACACATATTCATGACCCAAATATTACAACTCCTTATACATTAATTTTGAACTATGAGTATTTCCATTTTCTTATAGCTTCCACCTTCTTCTGAATTTCCACATCATATCTTTGGGAATCATTTATCTTCTATAGAAGGTGTGGTTAAGTAATAATTTGTGAAAGTATTTATGGTGTTCCTTCCTTTATGATTCTAATTTCTATCCTTTTCAAGTCAAAGAATATTGGATACTTCTCAATTCTTATCAATGATAAAATTTTAAAACCATTTCTACTTAGAGCATCTACCACTTTATTTTCTTTCCCATGATGTTAGTGTATTGATTATTCATGGTTATTAACAATATATAACCATCTTTACTGGTGCATATTTAGCAATTTATGTGGGAATATATACTTGAGTCTCTTATGATCTGTATATATTTCACACTTCTACCCAAAGAGATAATGTCATCGGATTCTCAGTGAGAAAATTAATGGACCAACTCCATATCATGTGTTGGGTAGTTTTGTTCATAAAATTTCAATTTAATTTATAAATAGGCTTTCACTTTTTCATTTTTTTAGTGAACAACCCAATCTCTTCTTCAAATCATCGTTGTATACCATGAAAAGTTCCCCACTTATGGGTAGCATAAGTACAAGTGTAGTGATAATCACGTTTTTCAACTCCTTGATGATCTATTCACATTCATTATTCCAAAAACTCCTTACTCCCTTCTAAGTTAGTTTGGTTAGAGGGTTTGATAATCATGATAAATTTATAAAAAATCGATGATAATATATATCTAGACCAAGGAAACTATGGATATCTATCATAGATGTTGGCCTCATCTATCCTTTATTTTCTTTTTTCTTTGAAGGGTCCATATATATCCCATTTCTTATGATAATGTTCCCTAATAATGAGACCTATTTCAACTAGAACTCTCATTTTCTATAATTTTCCTAAATCTTATCCTTTTGTAGGGTGTTTTGCACAGTGCTCAGATTCTCTTCATGCTTCTCCTTTCATTTTGAGTATATTATAATATCATTAATAAAGACTAAAAAAATAAGGTATTATATAAATACTCTATTCATTAAATCCATGAATATTGTTAGAGAATTAGTGAATCCAAATGGCATTACTATGAACTCATAGTACCCAAATCTTGTACAGGAAGTAATCTTGGGGATTTCATCCTTATTCACACTTACTTGATAATACCCCAATCTAAGATCCACCTTGGAGAAGTATTGGGATTCACATAGCTAATTGAATAAGTCATCAATCCATAGAAGAGGATAATTTTTATTTATCTTGATATTTTTGAGCTTGTGATAATCAATGGAAATAGAGATTGACCCATATTTTTTCTAGAAGAAGAGGACTAGTGCACCCCACGGTGAAGCACTTGGGTGTATGAACCCTGTATCCAGATTATCCTATAGTTGTTTCTTCAGATCCTTAAGTTCCATAATAGCTATTATATATGGAGTCTTGGATATTTTAAAATATCTTGGTATAAGCTTTATTGAAAAATTCATCCTCTCATCTAGGAAGAAACTATGAAAAACTTGAGTGTATTCCCTCATAATTAGAATTTATTAAATGATGGTCTTTTCCTTAGACTCATTCATTTGATCTAGATATACTTTCTTTTAGGTCAATGATATCCATGCTTGATATTTTAGTGCTAAAAAATATGCATCCTCCTCCTTTCACTTGTACATAATCTGAGGATAATTTATGATATAGAGAGTGATTTATTTCTCACAATAATTTATGTTGTCTCTATATAAATAAATCCAATCCATACCTATAATTACATGAAATTCCACTAGAGTGTGTATCACATGGTTCACTAGGAAGTTCATCCAATGGAGTTTGACAGGGGAGGAGTAATACACTTGGGATGAAATAATTTCCCCATTTTCCATTTTAACTAACAACTCTAATCCCATTTTTTTGGGGATGTATGAATATTTCTACTAAAATTGTGTGATATGAAGGAATTCATAGAACCAAAATTAAAAATTATGTTCACTATTATTAAATTGATAACTAGAGTGTCTATCACCACTTCATTATCAGGATCCGCCTTAGAAATTTTGATGGAATAAGATCACTTTTTCTTACTTGGAGGTTGTTGGTGATAATTTTCCCTCACCACCCTTAGATTAGTGTATTGGTTTGAAAAGTGTCATTTATCCTTACAGTTGAAATGTTATACTATAGGATAAAGGTTTACTAGATCATTCTTCTCTTCTATTAAATTGGTGGGTTTCTCCCATTGGAAATCACTATCTAGGTTCCCATCCTTCCCGCACTTATATTATTTTCTCATCCCCTTTAGGAAATTTATAGGGTGATTCTTTCCACACTTTTTATAAGTGATATATTTAAATTTCTTACCAATGTTATATTTATCCATATCACTACTAGAATTAAATTCTAATTTCTTCTTCTTATCCCTATGAGACCATTTAGATTCTATGATCTCTATTTATCCTTTGAGGGAATATTAGACAATTTCCTCATAGCTATCAAATTCTCATATTTCCAAGGATTTTTGTAGTCTCGGTATTAGCTCACCAAATAATCAGTCAACTTTTCATTCGGGGTAATGATAAATCCAGAGGCATATTGTGAAATTCTTGGTAAGTTTTCCTCAAACACCCTTATGGATTCATCATCTTTTTTATTGAGGATAAGTAAACCCATTTCTATTTTAAGTTAGAGAGTATGAGGAAAATATTTATCAAAAAAGATTTTTTGGAATACCTTTCATCCCATCAATTTGATCTCTTACTCAGGCTTTATATTCTTGATCAATTTCAACCACTGGCCAGCTTCTCCCTCCATACGATAAACAGTTAGTATAACCTTCTCCTAATCATAACATTTAAGGATAGAGAAGATCTTCTTGATGGATTTGATCCATTGCTCCATGATTTAGGGATCAGATAATCCATTGAAATTCAGAGTCCTTTGTCACATAAAGGACTCAATTTCATATTATTATTTCTTAGGAGGATTTGGATGATCCTCCTTATTATGGTTCTTTTCATAACCTAAGTAAACTAAGAGAGTATCATCACAAATTTTTTGATTCCTACTTTAATTGGGTTGTGCATATCATTTGGGAAGTCACTATATTTCCCTTCACATTGGTTCTTTACTCGATTCCTCCTATTTCTGACCATTGGCTATATTAAAGGGAAAATTAGGGATGGGTACTTTTAGACTATTAAACATATAAATTGGAATCTAATAACATTAAAAATATAATTTATAAATGACATTAATTTAATTAAATTATGAATTTCTAGGCTTTAATCTAGGATATCCATGATATATTTGCTAACATAGACTCTTATGGGCATTTCTTGTTCCCTTAATAAGGTTTCTAATGAGATTGGGAATTTACCAAATCATATCCTTTAGGATTTTAAAACTAGGTGTGTAAAAAAGTCTCATTGTTGTGTACTAGTTTCTAATAGAGTCTAGCATAATACAGTGTTTTCAGGTGTTACCATTAGGTACATCTATACTAGAGTCACATCCACTTATAGTATCCAGATAGGGATGTATTTTATTAGAAACCACTTACTCTTTAATTTTCCAAAATTTAGAGATTTATTATTATTTTTAATCTTATACCTAATCCTTTCACTATATTTTTCTAATCCTAATACCAAAATAAAAAAACCTTCCTTTTATACCAACTATGACAACCCTTGTCTTTATTACACATTAATTCGTGATTTATTACATAAGAAAACATATATTAAAACCTAAAATATTGCGATTTATAGTGTATTTGGGTAATTAGGTACATTACATTACAACCTAAAAATAGGTGGGATATCAATAAAACTTCCTTAACATGCTCATAATATTTCATTGTTCTTAAAACTGTATGGGATAACCTAGGGACATACATAATAAAGGGGTGAGCTAAAAAGCCTGATCATGGAATAAACATGGCATAAAATGAAGAAATTATTAAATGTTATACAATAGTAATTTCAATGGGACATAAAAGGGGTGATAATCATAAACATGAATAAATACGAGTGATATATAATGACAACATAAAGGCAATATGGTAAAGTGGAAACAACTTTCAATATGACATTATAAACCCAGGTCAAGGATAACCACCAAAGCATTATAAAATTGTGGATAGAGTCCCATAATGGATTAGTTTCACTCCATAATCCTATATATGGTGTCTTATGAGACTAAAATATTACCAAATTCATTGGAGTGCTAAATAATTTCTTGCGCACCCATCACTTTCATATCATGTACATGCATAAGTGTCCCACAAAAATCATATAACACAAGGATGTCTTTCATAAATTTTAACCTCATGATTAAGGAGTGTGGGTTTCATACAAGTAATTACTCAATTAATTAATTATATTTACATCTAATTGAATACCCTTGAGTGTAAATGGGGGTGGATATTCATAACTCAATTGTTTGGCATGAAAAATCGTAGTGAAATTTTAGCAGCATAACGGAAGTACATAAAGATTCATAAAATGGTTTAATGAGAGAAAATGGGGTATCTAATCATTTCAAAATAAAATGGACAGTAAGAGGTATTTTTAAAATCAAATCCCAATATTATTAATTTTAAATAAAAGTCATAAAATTAAAAATATTCTAAAATAGATAGGAAAAGGAAAGGATTTCCTACCTTGAGAAGGTGATTACAAAAGCTTGGGAGAATCTTATTAAGAGCTTGGGGGAACCATGGTAAGACTCTAGAGATGGTAGGGTATATTAAAAACATTATAAAAGTATTTTAGTGAATATTAATGGGGTATTTGGTGGGTAATATAGGAAAATATAGGGGAGTTCTTTATTATTTCCCAAAGTTAGGTTTTGAATTCTATATAATAAAATAATCAAAACCAAAAACATTACCATGGTTTTTTCCCATTTTTTCTAAAAAATAGGATTGTTTTCCATTATTTTATAATTATATGGTCCAAACCTATAAAATATTACCCTTGGTGATGTGGAAGTGATTCATATTCATAAAGAAATGATTTTAAAACATTAAAATATAATATAGGTTTTGGAGGATTCATGGAGGCTTTATAAAATTAATCAAAATAACCTCAAAAATCACATTATTTTAATGGGTAAACATATATTTGGTCTTAGTTACCATTTATATCATTTATTACATCACTTTTGGTACATTATGATGTCATAATACACATTGTATATTTATACCGTATTTAATTTTTACTGAAAAATTCTATTATCTCAGAAAATTATGAAAAATTCCCTGTGGGATAATTTTTATATGATGATTCAAAGAATAATATTTATTTAAAATAATAATAATTTTCTAAAAAAATTGAATTTTTCCTTTTAAAACAAGAATCAACATTTATTGAGAAATACTTGGTTTTTTGACAATAACAGTTTTTTGAACCCTTAAAAAATTACATATTATTTCATAAAAATTATATTATAATTTATATTTGATAAAAAATATTTAATTTTTTTATTTTTATTAAAATTTCATTTATTTTTAAAATTCATGAATTCATGAAAAAGAAATGTCTTAATTGAAATTTCATATTGCACAAAAATACAATTTGTGTTTTAACATATCAAAATAAAAATTATTTATAAAGTAACAACAATAAGAAGTAAATATAATCATTATTTTATTGAAAATACAATATATATCTTCATGTTATTATAATATCCCTTTATTACACTAGAAAATTCCCTAAGGGTAAGGTGAGCGATGGTGATATTTTCATGGGGTGGTTCAGCATACATGGTTTGGGTCGTGATCTCAATAATCTTGAAATTCTATCATAAATAGTTTCACTCATGCATTAGTTATTGGATCTAAACTTATTATTGGTCAAGGGAAAATCACAGTGATGTTATCTCCCTTAGAATATTTGATAAATGGGCTTCATAGGGTACGACTCTACTGGTTGAGGCCATCACTTGCTTTGTCTATGTCAACTGGATTTATAAAATCCTCATATTTATATTAATCATATGATCAATGATCAATATATATATTATAAATGGTTATTATTCTTAATATTATTTTAAATTTGAGAGGCTATAATAAAACCAAAGAAGAGTATGTGTTTTCTATAATCATAATACATAATAGGGCATTTAATTCAGTCGCAAAGAAAATTTTATTTGTAAAGGTTCATGTTGTTACAAAGTTAATATTTACCAGGTTATTATATTTACTATTAAGGATTATTTATAATAATTTATGATTTTTTAAATTCCTTTCATGATTTTTTTAGTCTTTATCCTTGAAGATGAAATCATTAACAAGCATTTTTAGTGATTATTGATGAACAAAAAGTGTTTTATTAATTAATGAGTTTAATAATAATGTTACCATTTAAGAACCAAAAATAATAATTATTTACATATTTTATATCATATTATACCAAAAATTATGTTCTTTTAGTCATCCATGATATAAATTCATAGCATTGTCATAGTTGGTGGTTTAATCGACCCAAACATGAGCACTCCAGATAAATGGATGATTATGTGTTGGTTTAGTTATAATATCATTATATCATAAGAATAATTATAATATTCAGTTTTTATTAGTGTTATATATCACAATTTTAAGTAATTATAATAATAAGTAATGGATATGAAAATATTACATAATATGAACAAAATGTTTTTTTCTTAGTTCACTTGTTTAAGATTGTTAATTTTATAATAATTTTTTATCATTAATATCATTAATAAATTATTAAATTTTTATTAAAATAACTTTATTAATATCCTAAAAATCATATTTTCCCTTTAAAATAATTCTTATAACCATCCATCAAATATGATAATGAAAAACAGAATACATTAGTCCATGGAGGCAATAGTCTGTGCGTACGCATGGATGATGATTTTGTCTTCATATAACGGGAGAGATGAGTAATATGGTTTATTATTTCAGAATATTAAATAATCCATAAATTTCATAATTATACATTAAATTTTATATTTAACTATTCATGTTAGGTTGTGAAGGAAAATGAACATGTTATTTGTGGAGGCGATAGTCCACGCACACACACAATTCGTGTTTTTGTTCTTCTTAAATAGAAAAGGGTAAAGTGGTTAATACTTGTACCATCATTATAATAACATAATAGTATAATAATGATTATTATTTAATCATTTTAATATTGTTTAATAGAATTTTAGTAAGAATAATTTTACATAAATAAATGGAAATGAGAAAGGAGTTTTTAGAAATTTATACCTCACTTCTTAGATTATATCATTTTCAAAGGGGGTTAAGCCTTTGAGGTACGGTCTTTTGAGAAGAAAAAAATCTATTTAATGTTTAATAGGGTTTATGAGAGTTTTTGGTGGATTTTGGGATGAACATAGGGGGTTTTGGTGTGATGGTAAATGAGGAGAGTAGAGCCCCTTTTATATGTGAAAATGGATGGCATTTTTTAAATACCCATAATTTTTCAATAATGGGAATTCAGTCTAAAGAAAAATGGATACAAAGTTTATAAATAATGGAGAAAATAGATAAGGTCAATATATTCCTCAAAACCACATTTCCACACATGTTTTAAACACATTTGAAGTCATTTAATCTTAGATTTTTACTTTTACCATTTTAGATTTTACCATGATAACTGGTTTTTACTTAAGTAATTTATCAATTATGACTAAAAATAAAATGTTACTTTTTACATAGTTTAGACCTAATGATTCAAAATTTTAATGCCATTTAATAATATTAAATTTATAAAAACTTATAAAAAACAATTTTAAAATAATAAATATATAATATATTAAAACAACTTATTGAAAAATATAACTTATATTCTAAAATGTAAAATATGGGTTTGTAGATTAAAACCAACATTTTTAAATTTTTAAATTCACTTATAAAATATATTATTTTCTCATAAAAATGTTTCATGAATTTAAAATTCATATTTATATACTAATAATGTCATAAAATTCATGTTATTTGTAAAAAATGTAATTTTCACTATCCACCTCAAAATCAAACTTTTTAGAAAAATAAAAAAAATAATAGTAAGATAATATTTCCATGATAAATCCAAAAATTAAGTTAATTTTTTAAAATTCACATCCCAAAATTCATGAATTTTATTTTTAATTAAAAACATAGAATATTGTGAAAAAACTATTTTTATATGAAAACAACTTTCGGTATATTAACTATTATTTTTCTTCTAAATTATTAATAAATCTAGTGTTAATCCTTTACACAGATAAAAATATATTATACTTTACAATAAGTAAATTTTGTAAAAAAAATAATTTATTTGTTGCTTAGGTGAACTAGTTGAGCTGGTGACGTATCATGTCATCCTGGGTTGTGAAAATCAGGGGAAATTTGAATTTTTGTTCCCAAGAGTATTTCATGGGAAAATGGTAATTTCTCTTATAATAATATCTTGGATGATTTTTCTGAGCACCTTAGTGGTTCTGTAATGGGTTGTTTACCCTAGTACAGAAGTTTTGTGGAAATATGAGACATTCAAATTTTCATGGAATATTAAATATTTAATTAAATAAATATTAATTTTTTTAATATTTAATTAATTAAATATTAATTTATTTAATATTTAATTAAATAAATATTAACTTATTCACATGAGTTCATTTAGTGATATCATTTAAATAGAGCATGAGATTGATAATTTATATCCGTGTTTGAGGCCAAAATGGGGGGTTTATCAAGGTGAGACATAAACTCATCACGGGCGTCGGGGCTGGGGCCAGACCCATTTTCTTTTCTTTTTCTTGTCCTTTTTTATTCTTTTTTATTTTTTTCATTTTTATTTTCTATATTTTACCTTTTTATTCCCATGTAAGACCCTTGATATATTTGGTTTTATTCATCCAAGATAGGCAGAGGGAGAGGAGAGGGAGAGGTAGAGGAGGAGGTGTCATTTGGGGAGTTCGTCTGAAGGTAAATCGAGGTTCAGTGGGTGCATGGCATGGATCAGGCATGAAGTGTCAATATTTTTCACTTGAAGGTAGGATTGTTTAAATTTTTTGTCATAAATCTCAATTTCCTAGTTATTAAAAGTTTTTAAAGCCTTTAATTGGTTGTTGGGGACCCCATGGGGGTCTATCTGTGGCTTTTAGAGGGAAATCGGGCATTTTAGGCCATTTTGGGGTTTTCCCATTTAGGAAAACCTATTTAAATAGCATGTAGTTCAGGGAAAATATGTCATGTTTTCTTCTTGTTTAGGTAAGATGGGTTTTTGGGACAACATACCATGTACCGGAGGTAAATGTTGTATAGTTGCAACTCAGGGTGTATCAGGGGAATAAGGTTGTGTAAGATACATGGCCAGAACTCATTCAATGTACATGGATAGTGTCCATGTACTATGATTTTCTAGACCATTTGTGGGGTTATATGTCCAAGTACATGGCTGGGGAATCCATGTGGGGTATGCACCATGTATCGGGTGGTACACATCATTTATTTCAGCATTTTACATATCGAGTGGCACTGAGGTACATGGTAAAGTACCTCAGGTGGGGTTACATGCCATGTATATGGTCAACACATCATGTACTTTGGAAAATTACATGTAGATTTTCCTAGAGAACATGGACAAGAAGGGCCTTCGGGGTTACACGATGTGTATCCCTAAGTACAAATTGTGCACTCTTTCTCCCTTGGTTCATTTTCCTTTTTTTCCACCCTACAACCAAAATTAGACTTGTGAGTAGTCCATTATGAGATTTTTTTTAGGTATATCATAATGGTAGTATCATTTTAGTGTTTATAGTCTATATGGATGATGTTTTGGACTAAAATAGTTTGGAAAAAAGTTTTCCTATGAGGTTTAGTTTTAGAATCCTCATGTGGGTTGGGTTGTGAGTTGTGAGGCCTGAGTGAGGGATGTGGGATCGTTAGTTGGAATGGATTGTGGATTCTAGTTCAGTGTTGTTTATGATTATTTATAAAAGATACAAGAAGGTGGGGTTAAGTAGTATCTTTTAGTAGTCCTTGGTTAGTCTATGCATGTTGGGACTGGTTGCTCAAGGTTAGAGCAATTGTGGATTAGATCATGTGTTTGAGGGTCATATATGTGGGAGCCTTCGAGTTTGGTTGATGCTAGTGGATATTGGTTATAACTAGGTTCTATTGAGAAGATATTGAGAGGATTATAAGGGAATCTTGAGGATTCCCTAGTGGTTTGTTTACTGATCAAGTGATCATTGGATGCCTTAGTTGGAATCTAATGATGCCTATGTGGCATGGTGTTTCTTTGGATTCCATTATGGGTTAGTTGGTATTGATAGATAGGTTATTTTCCAACAAGTCTATATGAGATTTTCTTATGGGGGGTTTCTCTAAGGTTTAGATTGTATTGAGGATCTATTTTTGTGGGTCTTCTACTTTTAAGGTATTCATGATGACTATTTTGAACACCCTTGTAGGCGTGATTTTCTTCTGGATTCCCCTTTAGGCATGTTGTTGATCAAGGATCAGTTGGAGTCCATGGAGGGTCATTTGGTATATTTCCACACTAGGTGTGACCTGTGATTTAGATGATCTAGAGGAACCCCTCATAGGGTTTCCTACTCTATTTGTGGACTTTTGGCCCTTTGTGGATCATTTTATGGGTGTGGCTTGAGAGCTTGGGTGTAGCAGTAGAATCCTTAGTAGGGCGTCACTTTATGTTGTGACCCCAAGGACTATGGGAGACTTGAGTTTTTTTTTCAAAGGAGGGTCATAGAGAGACCATGGTGGAATTTTTGTTGGATGATAAGATCTAGGGTTCCATGGATAGGTCCCTTACATTATTGGTTCATAGTTTATCAGCACTGCTAGTTCAGCTATTTAGATGGTGGGTTTGATATTTGGATCATCCCACATTCAGTTAGACTTTAGACATGTTGTTTGATGCATTTTATTCTCGGTACTTTGGTTTGGGGAGGAGACCCTTGGGATATCATGGATCGTATATTGTCCCTACTTTTTATTCTGGTTCTCTCCTATGTTGGTTGGTTGTGGTTCAATGGACTTAGGGAGCTAATGTGTGATTTAGATGAGTACACCCCTCTAATTGAGTGTTACAACCTAGCTAGAAATTAGATCCATGGATTTTGATGTGATCCCATCATTGTGGATAATCTATGCTCCTGATATTATAGATGAAAAATTCAGGAACCACTTCCCTCTTCCCAGTCACATTCTTAATGATTCCCTAGGCATCGATGGTTCAAATCCCATCCCCCTTCCCCTCCTCGCCAAAGGGGGGATTCTCATATTTCTCCTTCCTAAAAGGTTCATCCAATCCCCATCCTCCCATTCTAGAATCTAGATTTTCTTTTTTTTTAGATATCCCAGTTAGCCTGAAATTCCCAGATCTATTTGAAGGTTTTCCTCATCTTATAATCTCTCCACAGGAGTTCAAAAAAACTTTTGATATCTTCAACCTAGCCTTGGTTCCTCATTTCCAACATCATCTTCCTTCGGTAGATTCTTTTTATCAATTTGTTTTCATATCCTGGGGTTTACAGGAACACATGGTTATGGAGATTCTCAACAAATGGCATATTATGATCAGGTTTGCATCACTGGATGATTTTATTATCGCATGGTCCAAATCTCATCAAAAATGTAATGGGTGTTTCTTCCATCTACTCTAGTGGACCATTGATTTTCAAAATAATAGAAATGATCTAGTTTCAGTGATCTGGGTAAGTTTACCTGAACTACTTCTACCCTTTCAAAATCCCTTTATTTTTCACATACTAGGAAATCTGGTAGGTCATTACTTGTGGTCTGACAATAGAATGGATTTCATGAGTCATCTTGTCTTTCCCTGAATTTGTTTGAAGGTTTATGTGTCCAAGACGTCGATGGAGTGGGTGTGGGTAACTGTTGGAGAATAATTCCGATAGAAACGGGTAGTTTTCTTTGATTCATGGATAGATTACTATGCAACATGTGGTGGGATGGGACATTTGGATTCAATCTATCATAGTGTGTATTTGAACAAGAAAGTGCAAGAGTCAAAGGTGAGGGATTATGTATCCCATGATGGCCTTAATTCATCCCATGATGGGGCATCGTAAAGTCCTACCAAAATAAGAACGAGCAGTGATACCAAAAACTGAGTTTCTATCTATCTATGATGGATTGAGGTAGGAATTGGACGACACTTATTTGAGGAAGGATCAGGCTCTACCAGGGAGAGTAGAGGGGTGCATAAAGGTGGTTCCTCAATCCCAACTAGTAGGAATTTTAAATATCCTACATATTTTGAGGTGGTAAGACAGTTCAGTGATCCTTTTGAGGGTATGGTACAGGATGCAGGAAAGTTCGATCCAAATAGCTACAATAACTAGGAGACCAATATATAGGGGGCATTATCCGAGCAATGGGTACGGTTGAATGTGATGAATATAAAAAATTTAGTGAGTACCTTGGACACAATTCAACTAAGTAATCATTGTGAATTTTTATATATTGAGGGGAAAATATTGGAGAAAAGTGGTTCAACATAGGCCATTAGGGTAGATTCATATGAGGAACACTAAACAAATAGAGCATATATAGATGATGATAGTGAGAGATTCTTCTCAGGGGATAGTGTAAAGGGAAGACTCAATAAGATAATTCACTACCCAATAAGGAAGAAAGTGAATAAGGATAACTGATATTATAGGAGGTGTATTTTGACCAAAGGGAAAAACCCAAAGGGGGGAAGGATTGCTCCCATTTTCCCAAGATAATGGAAATAAGGTCGGTCGGGAAGAGCAAACTTAAGGAAAGTTAAGGCGATCTAGAAAACATTATCAATACCAAGGATCTAATCTCACACTCTAGGGAAGTCATTGTGGGGGAGTCCATACTGATTCAGGACCCCTGAAAGGATGCTAATAGGATAGTTGAAAGATTACCTCTAGTGGACACCAATGTTGAGCAGTGCGGGTGGTTCAACAAGAAAAAACATATTTTGATCAGAGGATTCAATGAAATAAAATTAAATGTGGAGGATTTTATCTAAATTTGGGACAAAATGATGTATTTATTTGAATCTCTTATCAAGTACAATTCAGAATCAAAGGTTAGTAATCTACATTGAAAATTATTTAGGGATAATGTTTCTAATAGACTAAAACTTGAATTTAATTTTTTTAGGATATCTTATGGGGTTTGTTGTTTTATTATTTTGATGTTTTGGAGTTTTGTTGTTTGGGATGTGGTTTATTTACAAACTTGATATCTTCTAGGAGGATTCTCACTTAACCCTTAAAAGTGATCTCTTTAAAATAAAAATATTGAATTGGATCTGAAGCTAGAGCCTTCAAGAAAGTGTTTCTTGGGTCCATCACTATTGCCCAATCCATTTTTTAGGACCTTCGAGACTGTAAGGTTCTCTAGTTATGCCATCCTAGGTGTTCCTGTCACCAGTTTAGTTCATTCTATTAAATTCATAGAGACTTATAGGTGTTATTTTTCATGTAAATTCCTATGATTACACCCTAGGGTTTAATATTCATTACTTTTCATTTAAATGCCTTGGATATCTTGTTTAAATCTAGTGGACACATCTGGTTTCATTCACTGGGTGATCCACATGAAATAATTTCTATTTGTTGGGCTAGAGAGGGGGTATATTTACCTTAGGTGTCAAACTAAAAAACATAGTTAGATATTTTCTCTATTTTGTTTATCCCTATTTTGTTGTTGTTCTTTTTATTCCATCTGTTGTTAGTTTTCAGCTTCGATGGGCATATCACATGTGCATAAAATTGTTATGATAGAAAATTATAGGTTCACTATTAGGGTCATCCTACTAAGATTTATTTATCACCCCTTGTATGTTCACCTCAGTGTGCATGTAGACCTAATGTCTACTTTCAGGTTAGAGCATAGCTTGTGTGATGGATGGGGTCAAGTATTAGTGTTTCTTGATTGAGCGGAACCACTCATGTGGAGTCTTATGATCAAGCGAGTGAAACTCAAACATTATGGAGACCGAGTAAGTGGTTTGGATCAAAGTGGAAGTAGAAACCATTGTATTTTATTTTTAGTTTTTTTATTTTTTATATGTGGTCATCCTAGTGGGTGATCGGTTGTTTTATGTTTTTCATGATTTGGTCTATATGACTTTTTTCCACATTTCATTTGTTATAATATGCTTATGTTTCGTATTTTTATTATGTATACTCTGATGTTCATATCTATGTATGAGTTTAAAATTTTTCTACTATTATTACACTCTGGACAGAGGGTATACTCTCCCCACTACACCTTTTAGAACCTCACTTTTGGTCGAAAGATTCTAAGATTCAGGGAGGCACCCTTGAGGCCTTGTGGTGAGCCAAATCATGTGATGTGTTAGTTCAACTCAAGATATTTCATTACAAAATTATATCAAAGGTGGTTTTATGATTTAGTAATTTGGTATATAGGTGGTCAAGGAATGTGTTTGAACTTATAATGGATATTAGATGGGTGTCTCACAAACAATTTTAATGATAGGAAGTCCAAGTTTCTAGGGAATTAGATTGTTGTTTTTGGATTTCTTTGTTATGGTTGTGTGATTTAACCTAGCATGATTCACTTGTGTTTGTAGATTTATGGTTTATTTTGGTTTTTGGATTTTTACATGTAGGTAAGAGGCAAATGTTCATACATCATTCAAGGCATGTAGTATTCACATGAAATATGCCTATCTGTGGTATTTTAACTGATGATATAGGTTTATTTGTTTAAAGTGTCTCCAAAGATATGGTGTATCACATATACATCCTTCATCAAGGGATGCATGGAGGCCCCTATGGGTCAGTAATAGGATCCAAGTTCCATGTTGGTGGCTCAATAAGGGAAAGTATTTTTGAGTTATCTTTGGATTGGGATTAAATTTCCTTGAGGTTATGGTTCTCTTGAAGTCCCGAGTTTGTGTTCCTTATGAGGTAGTTGATCTTGAAACATGTTATGTGTTAGGTCATGTAGTGGGGCCCGTGTTCCTACAATCATTGATGGCTTGGGTGGATGTGGTTGTTTTTCCTTGGTGGGGCTATTCGGGTCCACTATCACCAAGATATGGTTAGGCATGATGATTCTTGGTGTTTGAGAAGTGGAGTGTTGGGAGTGCTCTCTATATCATAGTTGGCTTGAGAGGTCCGATTTAGTTGGAACCCTAACCCTACTCATTTTGGTTGTGGATTAGGTACCATAGTGGGATCATGGTTGGAAACCCATTGTTTTAGATCAATGTTTGTGCATACGTTGGTTTTGTTACTAATCATGGAAAAGGGAGATTCCTCAAATTTGTAGAGGAGTGTTGAGGGTGCTTCATTTTTTTGGAATTAGCCTACATTAGGAGCGTGGTCAGCAGTTTTAAGTTCATTATCCTAGTTTTTTTAGGACTTAGACCATATGATAGTGAGTCCTGGTGCTCTTTAGGGAGTTTTTAAGGTAATATTTGTGGTGTGGAGTGCACCATAGGTTTTTGGTGATTAGGAAACTATTTTTAAGTGGTTTCTTGATTAATAAGGTTGTTATTCTTGGTGTTCTAGGAACGAACGGTTTTATTTTTATGTGGGAACTTAGGTGTGAGCAGTTTTCCAACATCTATCCATTATGTTTGGTGATGGGCATATCATGGGCCATGTGGTTTTAGGTTTGGGTAGTGATATAACGATAAGGATTCTTCTATGATGGGGACTATCAAATCGGTCACGGAGCAATATTTATCTTATTGGGATAGGGTTGTGGATGTTGTAAGATCAGTCATGGGATAGTCAAGATAGCATTGAATGAATTAGTGCTTGGAGTGATATATTGGTTGTTGGTTTAACATTGAGGCTTCTTAGGGGTGAGAATCATTTGTGGTGGGGGAGTTTGTGATTCCTTGTGTCATCATGGGTTGTGCAAATTATGAGAAATTTGAATTTTTTTCCAGAAAATGTTTCACGGTGAAATGGTAATTTCTTCTATAATATGGTCTTAGATGATTTTTTTTTACCACACTTTTGGTTCCAAGATATTTTTTTTACCCTAGGACAGGAATTTGGTGGAAATTTTAGGCGTTGAGATTTTTGCAGAACATTTAATATTTAATTAATTAAATATTTATTTTTTTCTATTATTTTTCTTCGTGATATATTTTAAATGAATCATTGAACTAGGATTATGTCTCCACATTTGATTATGGAATGGGTCTTTTTCCTAGGAGAGGAATAAACCCATCGTGGGTGTTAGGGATGGGGTTGGGCCCCTTTTCTTTTCTTTTTCTTTTTATTTTCCTTTTTCTTCCTTTTTATTTTTTTCCTTTTTATTTTATCTCTTTTCCATTTGAATTTCCATGCACACCCCTTGGGATCTTTGGCATCATGCATCTGAGAGAGGGAGAGGGAGAGGAGGATGCACCAACTGAGAAACTTATCTAAAGGTAGATCAAGACTCGAAAAGTGCATGGCATTGATCCAATGTGAAACATCAAAATTTTGTGCCTAGAGGTAGGAATGTTGTAATTTATTGATTTAAATCCATATGACCTAGTTTTTTAAAGTTTTTAAAGAATTTAATGGTTTTTTGGGGACCCCTTGGGGATCGATCTGTGGATTTTGGGGAGAAATCGAGTGTTTTGGGCCATTTTGGGTGTTTTTCATTTGAAAAACCCCATGTACAAAACATTTAGTTTAGGGAAAACATTTTGTGTTCTCTTCCTATTCATGGAAGATAAGTTTTTGAGACTACATGTCTTGTACTAGGGGTACACATCATGTAGTGGTGACTCGGGGTGTGCTGGGTCACATGGCCATGTAGGGTGGCCAGAACTTGTATGAGGTATACGGCCAATGGTCATGTACTATGTTTGGACAGACCCTATGTGGGGGTACATGGCTAGGTACATAGCTGGGGACACCATATGGGTTTCACTCCATGTATGGGGTGATACATATTATGTATTCTGGCATTGTACACATCGAGTGGGGTTGAGGTGCATGGGAAGGTAGCCTTTATGGGGTCACATAATGTCTACAGGGTCCACATGCCATGTAATTTGGAAAATTACATTCCAAGTAGCTTTGGGAACATGTACCTATAGGAAATTTAGGATTAAACATCATGTACCCCTGAGTAAACATTGTGAGCTGTATATTTCTTGGTTCTTTTTTCTTGTTTTCAACCCTGGAGTCATAATTGTACTTGTGAGTAGTCCATTCTGAGTTTTTTTTCACATAGATCATGATGGTGGTATCCTTTCAGTTTTTAGAGGCCATATGGATGGTTTTTTAGACTAAGATAATTTTTAATGAGTATTACTTCAAGGTTTGGTTTCAGAATCCTCCTATGGGTTGGGTTGTGAGTTGTGAGGCTTGAGTAAGTGTTGTAGGATCATTACTTGGCATGGATTTTGGATACTAGGCTAGTGTTGTTTGTGGTTCTTTAATATAGATCTTGAAATGCATGATTTATTAGTATCTCTAAAGATACCTTGGTTTTCCCTATGTGTTGGGACTAGTTACTCAAGGTTTGAGTAGTTGAGTTTTATCTCTTATGTTTGAAGATCAGATTTGTGGGAGCCTTCAAGATGGGTTTATACTGTGGGATGATAGTTATGGCTGGGATATGTTGAGATTGTGTTGATAGGAGTCTAAGGGACTCTTGAGGATTCCCTACTAGGTTGGTTACTAATCAATTAATCAGTGGATTCTATAGTCATCTAATGAGGATCCTATGTGGAATGGGGTTTCTTTGGATGCCCTTTTGGGAGATTTGGTGACCATGGATGGGTTTTTTTCTAGGAAGGTTGGATGATATTTTCTTATGGTGGATTTTCCTGAGTTTTATCTTGTTCTTAGGATCCCTTGTGGAGGGTCTTATTTTTAGCTGGTCTTAGGGATCATATTCAATTCCCTTATATACATTATTTTCTTTTGGATGCCTCTTTGGGCGCATTATTGATTGAGGATCAGTTGGAGTCCATAGAGGTTCACTTGGGATGTTTTTACAGTAGGTGTTTCCCATGATTTGGATTAGTTAGAGGAACCCCCCTCCCCCCGCATAGCTTTTCCTACTCTTTTTTTGTCCATTGGGCCCTTTTGGATCATTTTATGAGTGTGGCCTAAGAGATTGGGTGTGGCTGAGGAGTCCCTAGTAGGATGTTGCTTTATGCTATAACCCTAGGGATTATGGGAGACCTAGATTTGGTTTGTCCATGAGGAGGGTTTTGAAGAGCATGTGGTGGCTATTTTGTTAGATGAGGAGATTCGGGGTTTCATGGAGAGGCCTCATGATTTTTGGAAAAAATTGATTGGCACTACTAGTTCAGCTGTTTGGATATTTGGTTATATAGTTGTATCATCCCATGTTAAGTTAGCCTTTGGCCATGTTGTTTGAGTTAATGTTTATTCAATAATTTTTTTTGGGGAGGATAACCTTAAGATATAATGGATTAGACATTGGTCCTATGTTTTGATCTGGTTCTCTCCTTTGTTTTTTGTTTGTGTTTATATGGGCTTAGAGAGCTAATGGATGATCTTGATGACTGCACCCCACAAGATAAGTGTTTTGATCTGGCTAAAGTTTAGTTTTATGGATACTAACATTCTCTCGACACTGTGGATTCTTTGTTCTCCTAGTTTTATAGATGGATCCTTTGGGGCAGTGTTTCTTAGGTCCATCACTAGTGCCCAATCTATTCTACATGACCTTTGGGACTAAAAAAATATCTAGTTATGTCTGTTTAGGTGTTCATGTCACCTATTAAGATCATTCTATTATAGTCCTATAGCTCAGTATATGTTCTTTTTCATGTAGATTCCTATGGTTAAACCTTAAGGTCTGGAATTCATGCCTTTTCATTTAGACGTCAAGGAGCTCCTTTATAGATCTAGCAGACATGCCTAATATTGTGTGGTTGGGTGATCCATGTGTCATAATTCTTCTAGAATGGGCTAGATAAGGGGTAGATTTACCTTGGGTGTTAGAATAGAACCAGTAGTTATCTATTTTCTCTATTTTTGTTTATCCCCCCTTTTTATTATTCTTTTTATGTGAGTTGTTGTTAGTTTTTATCTAGAATGAGCATATCACATGTACATGAACTTATTATGAAAGCATATTATAGGTTCACCATTGGGGATATCCTACTGAGATTTATTTCCCATACCATTTATATGCACCTTGATGTGCATGAATACCTAATGTCTACTTTTAGGTTAAATCATAAGTCACAAGATGGATAAGGTTGAGGCCCAGTGTTTCTTGATTGATAAGATTCACTTGTATGGGATTATAAGATCAGGATAGTGCAGCTTGATCATCATGGAAACCAAGTATGTGGTTCGGATCAGATTTGTAATTAAATTCTATTATATTTTATTTTCATTTTGTTTATTTTGTATATGTGGTTGGCCCAACGGGTGACTGGTTTTTTTATGTTTTTCATTCTTTGAGTTTTTATGAATGTATGTCCCATTTTATTTATTATAGCATGATTTTTTTTAGTTATTTATTATGAATACTATGATATTAAACCCTATGTATGAGTTTGGTTATCTTCCACTGTTATTGCACTCTGACCAGAGGGTATAGTCTTCTCCCTACACCTTTTAGACCCTCTCTATTGTTCAGCAACCTCTGGCATTCTGGGAGGTGTGCTTGAGGCCTTATGGAGAGCCAAATTGGGTAACATGTTGTTTTTACCTAGAATGGTTCATTACAGAGTTGATATTTAAAGTGAAATTTATTTTTTTTCATTATATATATATATATATATTTCATAATTCTGTTACCACTGTTTATATCTTCTAATTCTATGGCTACCTTATGACGATCTATAATTGTTTGGTTTTGATGTTGTGTTTGGAGAAAACCATCAAACATGGTATTTATTTAAGTATTAATATTTTACTAAAACTCGGTTTGTTACATTCTACCACCTTTAAAAATAATTCAGTCCTCAAATTTTTATTACAAGGAGGGAAATAAGTGAGAGTAATTTTCTCTCATTGCATCCACAATTTCCTATGTAGCCTCTTCAAACTTATGATATCGTCATAGAAATTTGAATAGATGGGTGGTATTTTTTTCATAACCTTTCCTTTTAGATCCAATATTTCCATGGGTTGTTCTTCATATGAAAATCTATGTTCCAGTTGAAAAGCTTTTGAGCTCAGTATATGTGATGGATATTGTATCTACGTCCTCAAAATCGATACTTAGAAAAACTATTTCACTTAAGATGGGTGTGGAGGGAGTGTTAAGAGATAGGATACAACCCCAAAAAAATCAAGGATATTTAAGGGAATGATTTATCTAAGGATCGGATTCCCTTTCTTCTCAAATCTCACAACCCACTTCCAAGAAGATATTCAAAGGAACACCTTGTCACCAATTTCAAACTCTAAATCTCATCGACAATTATCAGTATAACTTTTATATTGACTTTTTGACAATTTTGTTTATTATTGAATGGATTAAACCTTTTTAATTATTTCTTAGAAAAGGTTGGTACCTATCATCTTCCTCTCTCTAACTCCATCCCAGCATGTTGGAGTCTTGTATATCTTCTCATAAAGAGCCTCATATGGTGTCATATGAATGTTAGAATGAAAAATATTATTATATGAGAACTCTACTAGGTATAGGTTTTGATCCCAACTATATAAAACCATTTTTTTCCTTTTATTAATTTGAAAATAAATCTAGAAATTTTTTTAGAGCCAAGTGTTGAGACGAAACGCGATTTTGAGGCCTGGTGTGCCCAAAATTAATTTTATAAAAATATTAAATATATTTTGTATTACGTGCACATAGTTTTTTAGGAAAAATATGATATCTCTTAAAAATATTCTCGGATTGAAAATTTGATACCATGGTTGAATAAAAAAATGTGAAGTTTACCCTATGAATGTCCTAAAGTTGGTCAGTGTGGGACTTTCAGATAAAGTGATTGTTAGCAGGTGCATTTAAATTAAATTAGTTTATTAATTAAATTATTTTATTTAAATGACATAATCTTCAAACCACTATAAATTTGATACTATAGAAAATCTCTAGGGTTATATTCATAACCCTAGGATAATTGAGAGTATAGTTCTACCATCCCCCATTGGCGGATCGAGATCGGGTGATGATCAACAACCGGATTAAGAAAAATCGAGATGTAATGAACACAGCCTAACTTATTCCTTCATTAGAAATCACTTTCTTCGTCAATAAATGATCCAAATAGAGGTATGACTTTTCATATGTGTATTTCCACCCTTATTATTAAATGTTTGAGCATGATCAATTCCTTTCCTTTAATCTTCATTCATTTTAATCCTTTGCATGTGCCTATATATCATATTTATTTTATTTGATTAATCCCTATTATGCCATATTTCTCCCTTAAAATATCTCCAACTGATATTTTTTGGCTTATAATGATTATCCAATGATTGTTGAACCCCTATTATTTTAATTTTCTACCAATTGTTCTTCTTGTTCTTCACCGTTGGCCTATGGGGTCTCAGTTCAACATTTCCAGGTGGGATTGAGAATTATTAGACCCTTAAATTCATGATATATTCATGTGTGATTCATAGATAGGTGATTAGAGGATGTATTGGGATGATTGTTAGGATACGGGTGATGATTCCCATGGATCTGAGATCTAAGAATGATCAGAGCGTCATGGGAGGAGCGGCGGTGGTGTGCGGGTTTCATGCAGGAAGATCGGGATCCATTTTCAGGGCAATGGAGGGTCGAAATCATTGAATAGAGGCTTCCACCTTTGATTTTGGGTGAACATCCAATGATGTTCAAAGCAGTGAAGGTAAATCTGCAATATGTAGAGTAGATCTAACTTTTTATGAAAAACTTCACTACACGACAAGTATAATGATAAACACATGATATGTCATACCCCTGTAGTTGTGGCACCAGGGTTTTGAAAAAATTAATTATCACACATCATATGGATGAGCCACACTCCATGTGGACCTCCCCATGTAGACAGGTCATGTGATAGAATCACACGAGTGAGACTCCACATGGGAGTACATGTCATATATCATAGTACATGAGCATGGAAAAGGCACACAGACAAGTATATGATACATGGAAACTACCCAAAGGACATTGACATGACCAGGAGGACATGGATCAGCCTCAGGTGGCTGATACATTCTATGTAGTTCCCTTATACATTGTTTAAGACTACATGGGTAGAAATCTATGTACTATATAGGACACATATAGGTGGTAGGATGGGACCACATGTTTTATGGGTCCCCTTACACATTGTGTACCATTATTTTTGAGGAAAATTATACATCTCATGTCTCTTTCATTTGGACTTAGATTTTAGCCTGTGGGTAGAATAACCTGAGTTTTTTTTTCGCATAGAATGTGATGGTAGCCTTTTTAATGTCTTTTGAGATATAATGAAAGATGTTATGAGTGTTATGCTTCTTTAGGTGATACTTGATGATAGTGTTGATTGGAAAGGATCATCAGATACACTAGAGTGGAACCCTGTTGTTGGGGTAAGGCATGGGTCCTCTAACAATTAGTAGAGTGACAACCTCCTACTAGGATAAGGCATGGGTTCTCTATTTACTATCTGATTTGAACCCTCCTATGGTGATATGGCATGGGTCCTCAACCACTAGAGTAGAACCCTCCTGCTAGGATAAGGAATAGATCCTCTATCTATCTGAGTGGAACCCTCCTATGATGTTAGGGTATGGTTCCTTGACCACTAGAGTGTTACCCTTCGGCTGGGATAGGGCATGGGCCCTATATCTATTTGAGTGGAACCCTCTACTATGTCAGTGTATGGGTCCTCGACCATTAGAGTGGTGCCCTCCTGTTGGAACAGGGCATGGGTCCTCTAACAACCATTAGAGTGGCACCCTCCTACTGGGATAGGGCATGGGTCCTCCCTCGACTATATGATTGGAACCCTATTACAATGTTAGGGAATGATTCATCAATCTATTATCAGATTGGCACTCTCCTATTGTACCAGGTCTTGGGTCCTTTACCTAGATATCATTTCCCCATGACTGTGCGACATAGTGTAAAGGTGTGGCTCGATATGTATGTTTCTTAAAATGGACACACGAGATGATGTAAATCATTGATTGACCCTTGGAACTAATGGAACACTCTTTTCATAGGCTAGGCTGTGATATGGAGATCTCATTTCTCTCTCATTTGGGTTTCTTTTTCAAGAATATATATATTTGCATCTATGTGGTTGGATTTTCTTACTCTCTTGTTATGTTTTTAGTTGTATACTTATATCATGTCTCTTACTTCTCCCTCTTCATCTTTTGGGTCATCCTACTAGGTATGTATATAATCACCCTTGTATGGGATTTTCATGCATGCGTCATGTCTTATGCGGATGATGGATAGGTCGAAAATGACTAAAAAATAGCATAGATATACTCTAGTGCATTAGACCACGTATGGTGGTTAGGGATTTGAGATCTAGAGTTGGTCTCTCTTAGAACTTTACTTTTATAGTTTTTTTAGGCTGGGATGTCTTTTTTAACAGGGTGTGTATTTTTTTCCTATAATTTCTTTCATATTACATTGTCGTACTCTTGTATTCTCTAGAGTTTTCACATGCATGGTTTATTCTCTAGATGTTGCATCTTTTATTATTATTCCTCTGCACTTATTCATGTAGATGGTTGGTTACATGCATACATGTACACTATGAAAGGGTCTCCTATATTAGTTATTCCTTTTGGAACTTTTCACTAGCCCCTGGCTTATGAAGGTAGGCTTGGGGTAGTTGTGGCTTGATTTCCATTGGTTCAGGTCTTAACAGATTGGTATCAAATAAATTCATTCCTTAGGGTGATGTTTGGATTTGTCCCCTTACAAGGATTTGGTTGGGATTTAGGGTAATAGTGTCAAAGTGTTTCGAGTATGGATTTCAGGCTAAGGAGCCTAGTGTTGGTGTGGTGTCCAACGTATCCATTCACCAGGACTCTGACTTCCTTCCTATCAACTCATCATATCGATACATCAGCTGCAAGGATCAATGGTACATGAATCATATAAGATTGATTCTTTTGATTATCCTTATTGATTCATCTCCCCATATATATATTTTCTCATATGAATATGGTGAGACTTGATTAAATTTTCAGGATGCCTCTATGAAGACATCCATCTAGGTTACCAATTTTAGATCGTAATGAAAATCCAATGATTTATGGGCTTTAGTTTAGGGGCCATCATGTGATATTTTTCCTCCATACATACATGTAGCATCACCCCCACCTATTAATTAGAAAGTAGTACTGGTAGAGAAGGATTATTATGTTCATAGTATTATCACACTCCATGAGTTCCATCACCAGAGCCCACTAAGGTTTCAGAGTGAGTCGGATCCACAGGTAATAGAGTATTATATAGAGTTGGTGATCTAAGTTTTTTAGGCTTATCCAAACACTGACTGATCATGTGGTTGCACTGTTATCTAGTATTTTACACATATTATCTAGGAACTGGTGAAGTCTAGTCATGAAGATGCATGATGAGTTGACACTCTCATAAACTGACTTCCAACAGTTTTTTCATGAGGAGTAATACCCCTCATTATTACTCTTAGTTCAGATTCAGGAGCTTCTGGAGCTACAGTGGGGAATGATCATCATTTATGAGTATTTTTTAAGGTTCAAAAAACTTAAGTGGTACTCTCTCAAAAAAAATTGGATGTATACTTTTAGGTGTGTAAGTTTTAGTAGGGTCTCTGTAGATACATTCATGCAAGTTTGATACAATTATGAATTCCCACTTAAGTAGGAGTTTTAGAGTGGGCACTGGTGATGGAGAGCTTCCTATCAGATGGATTCCAAGAAGATGTAGATGGAAGTGGGAATTATAAGGCTAATTTATCTATAGAAGCTGGCAGGAACCAGTCAACAGGATCTCGGCATAGGATATCTTCCTAGGATCAGACTAGGGAAAATGGTCAGTGGGAATTGGGACCATGTAGGGGACTGGGGAAGCCCAGAGAGGGGAGGTTATATGCATGTGATGGGGTAGGTCACATGGCATGTAATTTCATACCCCTTATGTGTTGATGATGGTATACATATATCATATGGACCTCCGTAGCAGAGGCAGTGCCATGATCATGGATATCCTAGGTGAGGGTAGGGTGTCCCCCAGGGAGGCGAAGATAGAAGAGGAGCAGGTAGGGATCCAGGAGGAGGAGTTTTAGGTGGTGAATGATGTTCTGAAATCCTTCCACCACCACCACCACCAAGTGGACCATGTCAGGATCAAGGAGTTAGCGATTAGGGTTTTGGGAAGCTTCAGGCTATGGATGCATATGATCCAGCAACTCATGAGATAATCAGAGGTATGATCTAATTTTATTATACTCTTACTTAAGTATTAGTAGTCACATGTGTGAGTCATTAATTTATCTCTTTAATCTTGGTGTGAGATATATAACTCCTAGTTAATACATTATCCCATCATCTTTTCCTTAAGTTTTCTATAGGTAAAACTTCTTTGATCTCTTTTATCTGTAAGTAATGTGATCTATTTCTTGGTGGGGATAGTTTCTCATGGGACCTTTTGGTTATAATGATAAGACCTTATGATGTAATATTCGGTATATATTTGTTGACCATAGTATGATCCAAGATTGACTATCACCACAAATGATTCAGATGCCTTTTCATTGATGGGATGAGATTATCCTGTGTGGGTGAGAGACATGTTATGGAAGGATGAGTGGGTTTTATGAGCAGAAGGATTAAACCCATCACCCATCAGTTGGAAAGTGTATCCCTTAGAAAAGTAGGATATTCAGGCATCTAGATTCCTTCATTCATGGATGATTATATAGACATCTTCCCTGAGGACTTTTAGGGACTACCTCTACGGTGGGAGATGGAGTTTTTTATCAACTTTCATGCTCTAATATCTTCTGTGACATATCGGATGGAATCTGCCAAGCTCTGGGAGTTGAAGGTGTAGTTTTAGGACCTTAGTGAGAAGGGTTTTATTAGACCCAGTGTATCCCTTTGGGTAGATCTGGTGTTGTTAATGTAAAATGAGGATGATAGATTATGGATTTATGTGGATTATCATCACCTGAACCAGTCTATGATAAAGAAAAAGTACCCCTTTTCAAGGATTAATGACCTCTTTGATTAGTTACATGGAACGAGATTGATTTGGAAGAATGATATCTGGTCTGACTACCGCCATTTGAGATTTCATGAGTCTAATATTCCAAATCTATAATTTTGATGTCACTATGAACATTATGAGTTTTTGGTGATGCATTTTCATGTGAAAAATTATCTTTTTGTGTTTATGGATTTGATTAACTATATATTATAGACGTACATGGACTTATTTTTTTCTTCATTAATTACACACTCATCAACTATGTGTTAGAGGAGGAGCATACATAGTACTTGAAGATGGTCCTAGAATTGTTTCAGGAGCACCAGATTTATGGTAAGATCTTTAAGTGCCTGTTCTCAATCCATGAGGATCAATTTTTATGGAATATCATTTTTGAGCATGGATTAGCTATGGAAATGACAAATATTGATGTAGTTCTTTATTGGGAACTAACAAAAATCATGTCATAGGTGTAGAGTTTTCTTGGCTTAGTGGGGTGCTATAGGTGGTTTGTGGTAGAATTCTCTAGGATTTTATCCCCGTTGACCACCCTGATGTGGAAAGGGAATTTGTTTACCTAGAATGAGTAGGGTCAAAGATCCTTCTAGGACTTTGGGCTAAGGAAGATGATTTCTTTGTTTCTAAGACTACTGGAGGAGGTTACAGAGTACTTATTGTATTATATTGCCTCTAGATATGGGATAAGCTACATGTTGATGCATAGGTAGGTAGTTATTTCTTATGGGTTGCAGAAATTGAGACCCCATGAGTAGAACTACTTGACTCATGAGCTAGAGTTGGAAATGGTAGTATTCACTCTGAGTATGTGGAGGTAGTATCTTTTGGTAGATAACTTTTTTCTTTACTCAAACCATCAGAGTATCAGGTATGTCTTCACACAGAGAGACTTGAACCATAGACATAGGCACTAGTTGTAGTTCCTATAGAACTATGAATTTGAGATTGTCTATACTCCTAGTAAGGGAAACTTGGTAGAATATTCCCTCAACAGGAAGTCTCGGACTTGTTTGGTGCAAGAGACGTCGGAGCAGTTGGATTCCTTACAATTGTCCCTGATTGAAGAGGTGGGTGCATCTTTTCTTCAGTCGATGGTGTTGACTCCTCCACTACTTTGGTGTGTGATAGATTCCTAGTTGGGAGACATTTATTGTGAGGTATTACATAACTATATATCCTTAGGATATTCACCATATAAATTTTATGAAAGAGGGAATCACGTCATCCTTTTCTGGGGACGGACGGTGATCCCAATCACGATTTAAGATGAGGTTATGAGGAAGTTTTGCACTTATCCTTTGGTTATAAATCCCGGTGTAGGGAAGATGTACTGAGACCTTTAGTGATAGTTTTGGTGGGATAGAATGAGACCAAAAATTTCTGATTTCGTCTATCAGTTTCTCACCTATCAATAGGTGAAGGCTAAGCACTAGGTTTTGATAAGTTTTTTGTATCCTCTTCAGATATCAAAGTGGAAATGGGATGGAATATCCATGGAATTTTTTACCATTATTCCATGGATGGTGAGATTCTATGATTCCATATGGGTGATAGTTGATCGACTTATAAAGTTAGTGCACTTCCTTGATATTAGGGAGTAGAGTTTGGTGGAGAGTTTTGGGCAGTTGTACGTATGGGATATTTCCCACCTTCATGGGGTGTTCATGATGATTTTATCTGATCATGTTATGTGGTTTATGATAGGGTTGTGGTGAGGATTTCATGAGGCATTAGGGACCCAGATGAGGATGTGTACAGCCTTTCACCCCCAGACGGATGGATGGACCAACAACACTATCCAAGTGTTGGAGGATATATTGATAGCTTTCCTATTATAATTTTTCCAGAGCTGGTAAGATCACTTTCCATTAGTATATTTTGTGTGTAATAATATATATAACTATACTATCATCATTACACCTTTTGAGGCCCCATATGATATTACCTACAGGCCACCCTTTTATTGGACTAAGATCGGTGCAGCATCTCTTGTTGGGACAGAGATAGTGTAGGTGATGATGGAGAAGGTCTAGGTTATCCATGAGTGGGTGAGGACTTCTCAGAACAGGCAGAAATATTATGTAGATTGATGTCATATTCTATTAGAGTTTGAGTAGGGAGATCATGATTTATTTAGAGTCTCTCCATGAAGAGGATTGTAGAGGTTTAGCTGGGGAGGAAAGTTATCCCCAAGGTTCATCGCACCGTTATAGATCTTATAGAGGGTTGGAAAGCTCAACTACCACCTCACCTTACCCCCACAGTTGGATTGGGTGAATGAAGTCTTCCATGTGTCGTAGCTGAGGAGATACATGCATGACCCTACACATGTTATTTGTCAGGGCAATCTAGACATCGAGGATGGATCCACTTTTGTGGAGCACTAGATAAAAATCTAGGATTGGTAAGAGAGGACCCTGTGTAGACAGACCATCCCCTTAGTTCATGTTTTCTAGCAGTATATGAGCATGTAGGAGAGATCCTAGGAGAAGGATATCCAGATACAGGCTTAGTATCCCAACCTTTTTGTTCAGTTTTGGTTTTTGAGGATGAAAATCTATGAGGGAATAATATATAGACCCTATTTTTACCCTGTAAGACATTAAAATATTTCTAGAAATTTTTTTGGAGTTAGGTGCTAAGACGGCACATGATTCTGAGGCCTAGTGTTCCAATAATTGATTTTATAAAAATATTAAATATATTTTATATTACATGCACACATTTTTTTAAGAAAAATATGATATCTCTTAAACAAAGTCTTGAATCAAAAATTTGAGACCACAGTTGAATCTGGAACATGAGTTTTACCCTAGGTGCAATCTAAAGTTGTTCGGTGCGGGAATTTCAGATATAGAAACCATTTTTGGGTGCATTTAAATTAAATTAGTTGATTAATTTAATTATTTAATTTAAATGACATAATATTGAAAACTCAATAAATATGCTACTATAGAGAATTTCTAGGGTCAGCCACATAAATCTAGGATCATTGAGAGGATAGTTCCACCATCCCTCATTGGTAGATTGAGATCAGGAGACAATAAACAACAAGATCAAGTAAAATCGAGACAAGACAAACACAATGAATCTTCTTCCCTTTTTGGCATGTGTGTTCTTTATCAATGAATGATCCAAATCGAGATAGGACGTATCATATGTGGATTTCCTCCATTATGATTAAATATTTGAGCATGATCAATTCCTTTAATTTGATCTGTATTCATTCTGAACCTTTTCATACGCCCATGTATAGCATTTATTTATTTTATTTGATTAATCCTCGTTGTGTCATGTTTCTCACCCCGGATATACCCAATTGGTATTTATTGTCCAATAATTCTTGGACAATAATTATTGTGACCCTGTTCTTTTTATTTTCTCCCAATAGTTCTTAGTTTTATTCGCTGTCAGCCTATGGGGTCTCGATTTGACTTTGTGGGGCAAGATCAAGTATGATTAGACCATCAGATTCGTGACAGATTCATGTGTGATGTATGGATCGGCAATTAGAGGATGGATTGGGATGCTTTTCTAGATACGAGTGATGATTCTCATGGATCCGGGATCTGACAATTATCGACACGGTATGTGTAACAACCCAGGTAAAAATAGAATATTTTTTTCAAAATAGTATTCTTGAAATAAATAGTTAAATTCATTATGTTATGTAATTCTTAAAATAAATAATTTTTTTAAAAGTAAATAATTTTATTATATTATTATATTTAAATGATTTTTTTTCAAATTATAGAATTTTAATTTGAAAAAACTAATTTCATTTTTTAATTCATCATGTTTAAATTATATTATTATGAATTTTTGAGAATTTTCTAAAAAAGTTTTATTTTTTGTGAATAGTAAAAAATAGTTTTTTTAAATATGATATCCTTTATGATACCGCCAAATCATAATAATGATATAACATTTAATAAAATTAAAAAATGACTAAATTATTATATTATAAGAGAAATATTATACATAAATAATTCAAAACATATAAATTATAATTTATTTCATGATAAGTACAAAAAACATTGTCAAAGCTGACACAGTGCCTATGCAGTGTTGGCAAAGTCGAATTTGGTTCTTTATAGATAATAATTGAGTGATAAAAAAGTATTTTCATGACTTATTTATTAATTATTATGTATAATTGATTTTTTTGGCTGATAGTTTCTAATTTTAGAGTTATATAACATGAATCATATCCAAATTCTTGTGTAATGCTTGCGTAAGACAAGAAAAGACAAATTAACAAATTAAAGAAGTTTTATAGATATTGATATAATTAAATATACTTAATTAATGAATAAAAATAATTATATTGAACCTAATTAATTTATTTGTAATTAAATTTAATGATTGTGCAATGTTGATGTGGTGTTTTTGCAAGCAGAAGAAAAATAAATAAAATGTTTTAATTAAAATTATAACAACACTTAAATGACCCAAAAATATGAATAAATATATTTGAATGTGTAATTATAGGAAAATATTTTATTTTGATTCAAATTTGTGACATTTTTGGACCCACTTGAATCACTTTAATCCACTCATAATATTTTATTTAAAAGGAAGCCAAGTTGTTCACACTATAGTTTTTAATTTGTATAATATTTTAATATATGGTTTTCCTAAAGTATTTTTTGACTTTTAATATTCATTTTAAATATAATAAATCTATATTATTAATGAAAATTTATTTTTAATTATTATAAAACAAATAAATACCTTAAAGTCATGAATAGTGATGATGTAGTAATTATTAATTTTATGGAAAAATCAAATAAAGGATATTAAAAATATTAAAATAAACATAATTTGATATTTTTAAGTTAATACATGAATTTTGTAGATGAATATGAAATTTATATTATATAATAAAAAAAATTAATTTGAAACTTTTTTTATGTTTTAGAATTCATAGTTATGAATAGTGTTAAATTTGATAAAAAAAATATTTTTCATGAATAAAATATTTTATGAAATTATTTAGAAATCAAAAAAAAATCATGAACAAGGAAAAAATGATAATATTATGTCTAAAATGTGATATATTTTTATTTTTAGGCCTTTTTGAAGTCTTTAACCCAATATTAAACTTATTGTATTTTAATATTTTATGTAATTCCTAAATTGCCCCTCACCTCAATTATAAAAAGGGACTCTTTACTTCACTTAATTTCATCAAATTGAGTCATATTTCATGATTATACACTACAAAATTATCATATTCACTTCCCTCTCCACATTCTAGATGTCTTATTTCAGGCAGAACATCATCTTTTGTGATCTTAAGGTGTTAAGAAAATCAATTTTCTAAAGAAGATGAAGATAAAGAAACTTATGTGATGAGTCAGACTCAAGGTAAGAAGATTTTTTTGAAAGTATTATTTTTATTATAGAATTTTATAATTTAAATGAAATATTTTATTTTCATTAATTGTTGTAAATATATCCATAATTGATAATTTTTATTGACATTTTATACAAGCTTTTGTTTTAATTTCAAAGCCTTTATATTCATGTATTTTAAATTTAAGTAATTCTTTTCTGGAAAATGGATTTCTCCTAAAAATGAGATTTTTTTCAAGATCAAAGGCTATTAAATTATTTTCTTCTGTAAAAATAATTTATGTATGGTTTTGAATTGTTTTCGGGTTATGAGTGAGAAAAACATGACCATTTAAAATGTTTTATTAAATTATGGAACTAGAGTATCGAATGAGATAATGTGTATGGTAAGTGAACCCATGACTCTAGGGGATTATGTCCCACATGTGTTATGTCTAAGTAGATTTATGGTTTTCTTATGGCCTTCTGAGTATCATGATTAATCCATAAAAATTAATATTTTCAAAATGAAGAAATCCCAAATAGTATTTCAAAATAATTATTATTTTTAATATATATTATTTTCAAAGTAATATACGCTATTTAAGGATATTTAAAAAATGTTTGAAAACCTTTTTATAAATATTTTTTATCAAATAGTTTATTTGATAAATGTTTTCAAATAGATTTATAGTTTTCGAAGAAAGGTATTTCCAAAATATTTTAAAACCCCTTACTGGGAAAATTAATGCTCACCCTATGTTTTAATTTAATTTTCCATGTGTTTAGAAGAATTTTCTGAAGGTGTTTTCTTCACTTATGAAGTTAGCACACACGAAGAAATTTATTTATTTTATCTAAATTTTTTTACAACTTTGTTAAATTGTAATGTATTTGTCTAATTCTTCAAAACCTAGATTGCAAATGGTCCTCGGTTGTATAAAGCACTATGTATCTTTCAGTTATAATTAAATAATAATAAAATACACAGCATGTTTTAGTACTGAATCTGAAAGTGTGAGTTTGGGTCTTACATTTTTTATCAGAGGAATTTTCTAGAAAATTTTGTAGATTATGTGTTTTCATTTAAAAAAATCTTCTAGGTAATTAAATTCCCTTACAAGTTCTAGCTTTTCTTAATTATGAATATCGAAATTCATAATTTTAAGTATAAAGAATGAATTGTGAGGGAATAATTCACTTAAGGGGGTAATAATGTAACCACTTAGGTAAAAATAGAATATTTTTTCATATTATTATTCTAGAATTAAATAGTTAAATTCATTATGTTAATTAATTCTTAAAATTAATAAAAAAATTAAAGTAAATAATTTTATTAAACTACTTTATTATATTATTATATTTAAATGATTAATTTTAAAATTATATAATTTTAATTTGATAAAAATAATTTCATTTTTTTAATTAATAATATGGAAATTATCTCAATATGAATATTTTAGAATTTTTGGGAAAAATTTATTTTTGGTGAATAGTAAAAAATACAATTTCTTTTAAATACGGTATATTTTGTGATACTGCCAAAGCATAATAATGATATAAAATTTATTAAACTTATAGAATAAATAAATTATTATATTTAAGAGAAATATTGTACATATATAATTCAAAATAGATAAATTATAATTTATTTCATGATAAGTATAGAAATAATTTTCTATGTTGACACAGTGCTCGTACGGCATTGGAAAAGTCAAATTTGGTTCCTTATAGATAATAATTGAGTGATAAAAATTATTTTAATGACTTATTTATTAATTATTATGTATAATTGATATTTTGGATGATATTTTCTAATTTTAGAGTAATATAACATGAATATTACCCAAATGTTTGTGAAATGCTTATGCAAGGTAAGAAAATAAAAATTAACAAATTAAAGAGGTTTTCTTGGCATGGATAGGATTAAATATACTTAATGAATGTATAAAAATGATTAAATTGAACCTAATTAACTAATTTTTATGATATTAATTTATTTTTAATTTTTATATATTAAATAATTAACTTTAATTATTATGTATAACTATTATTTTGCTTGTGCATGTAGAAGAAAACTAAATAAAAAGTTTTTAATTAAAATTATAAGAACCCTTGAATGAGAAAAAATATTAATAAATCTATTTTGATGTGTAAATTTTGGAAAATATATTATGTTTATTCAAATTTGGGACCTTTTTAGACCTACTTAAATCACTTTAAGTCACTTATAATATTTTATTTAAAAGGAAGTCAAGTTGTCCACACTATAGTTTTTAATTAGTATAATATTTTAATATATGATTTTACAAAATTATTTTTATACCATAAATATAAATTTGAAAGATAATAAATTTATCTTCTTCATGAAAATTTATTTTTAATTTTTAGGAAAAAAATAAATACCTTAAAGGCTTTCACAGTGATGATGTAGTAATTATCAATTTAACGGATAAAATAAAATAAATGATATTAAAAATATTAAAATAAATATAATTTTATATTTTTAAGTTACTACATGAATTATATATATTAATATAATATTTATAGGATATAATTAAAAAAAATTGAATGTGAAACTTTGTTTTGATGTTTTTGAAGTCATAGTTATGAATAGTGTTAAATTGGACAAAAATTATTTGTCCTGAATAAAATATTTTATTAAATTATTTACAAATAAAAAAAATTAAAATGGAAAAAAATGGTAATATTATTTCAAAAATGTGATCTCTTATGATTTGTATGCCTTTTATAAGTATTTAATTCTATATTAAACTTATTATATTTTAATATTTTAAGTAATTACTAAATTACCCCTCACCTCAATTATAAAAAGGTGTCTTTCTTTCAATTAATTTCTTCAACTTAAGCCATATTTCTTGATTATACACTACTAAATTATCCTCTCCACTCCTCTAAACACATTATAGATTTATTATTTTAGGCATAACACCTCCTTTGTGTTCTTAAGGTGTTAACCAAAGCGATTTTTCAAAGAAGAGTAAGATAATGAAACATATGTGATGAGTCAGACTCAAGGTAATGGGATTGTTTTGAAAGAATTATTTTTATTATATAATTTTATATTTTCAATCAAATATTTTATTTTCATTCATGATTGTATATATTCCCATAATCTATAATTTTTATTGACATTTTAGACATTTTATACAAGCTTTTTCTTTAATTTCAAAGTGTTTATGTTCATGTATTTTAAATGTAAGTAATTATTTTATGGAAAATGTATTTCTTCCAAAAATTATATTTTTTGTCAATATTATAGGTTATTAAATTGCTTTATTCTATGATAATAATTTATTTATCTTTTTGAATTGTTTTTGGGTTATTAGTGAGAATGACAAGACCATTTAAAAAAATTTATTAAATTATGGAACTAGAGTATCAAATGGTATTATGTGGTATACGGAGTAAAACCATGACCTATATTGGATTTTATCCCACATGTTAAATGTCTAAGTGGTCTTATGGTGTTCTTATGGCCTTCTGAGTATCATAATTAATCCATAAAAATTAATATTTTCAAAATGAATAAATCCAAAGTAGTATTTCATAAGAATTGTTATTTTGAATATATATGGTTTTCAAATTAATAAAAACTATTTAATGATATTTAGAAAATGTTTGAAAATCATTTTATAAATATTCTTTCATCAAATAATTTGTTTGATAATTTTTTTCAAAGAGATTTATAGTTTTTGAAGAAAGGTATTTTTAAAATATTTTAAAGCCCCTTATTTGGAAAATTAATGATCACCCTATATTTTAATTTAATTTTCCCTAGTTTTAGTAAAATTTTATAAAGGATTTTTCTTCACCTATAGATTTAGTGCACATGAAGAAGTTTATTTATTTTATCTAAATTTTTGTACAACTTTGTTAAATTGTAATGTATTTGTCTAATTCTCCCAAACCTAGACTAAAAAAGGTCCTTGATTATATAAAGCACTATTTATTTTTCAGTTACATTTAAATAATAATAAAATACACATCATTTTTTAGTACTGAATCAAAAATTATGGGTTTAGGAAATTACAGCCTAGGAGGAGTGACAATGGAATGTGAGTTTAATTCAGGAGGATCAGGATCCATTTTTAGGCCAATGGAGGGCCAGAATCGATGAACATAGGCTTCCACCTTAAATTTCGGGTGAACATCCAATGATATTAAAAGTGGTGAATGTGGATATGGGATCTACATAGTAGATATAACTTTATGTGAAAACCCCAACTACATTGTGTGTACTGTGATGAATACACATCGTGTAGTACCCCTATGGCTGCGGCGCTAGGATTTTGGAAAAGTTAAGGATCACACACTGCGTATATGGGACACATGCCTTGTGGACCTCCCTAGGTAGACAGGTCGTATAAAAGAAGAAGAAGTGTGGGACCCTATGTGGGAGTAAATGCCATGTATCAAAGTACATGGTCATTTCCATGGTACACAGACACGACCAAGGTACATAGACACGACCTGAAGTGCACGGGCACGTCCAGGAGGACGTATCTCGGTCATGGGTGGTTGATATGTGTCATGTAGTTCCCCTACACACCATGTAGTGATACATGGGTATAAATCCATACACTAGAGAGACACTGCCAATTAGTAAGGTGGGACCACATTCCATGTGGGTCCCCTTACACACCGTGTACCTTCCTTTTTTAGGAAACTTCTACCTCTCATATCTACTTCGTTTGGACTTAAATTTTGGACTATGAGTAGCCTATCATGAGTGTTTTGTTATATATAAAATAATGGTATCCTTCATAGTGGATTTTGAGATATGATAAAAGATGTTCCAAGTGTGATGCTTCTTTAGGCAGTGGTCGACGACGGTAGTGATTGAGCAAGATCATCTGAGACACTAAAGTTGCACCCTCCTATTAGAGCAGGGCATGGGTCCTTTATATACTATATGATTGGAACCCTCCTGTGGTGACAGGTCATGGGTCCTCAACCATTATATTGGAACCCTTGTTCTGGGACAGGGCATGGGTCCTTTATCAATCTGAGAGGCACCCTACTATGCTGCTAGGGTATGTAAGATAGGGAATAGGTCCTCTATCTATCTGAGTGACACCCTCTTGTAGTTTTAGGGTGTGGTTCCTTGACTATTAGATAGGAACCCTCCTATTGGTATAGGTAATGGGTCCTCTACTATCCATTAGAGTGGCACCATCCTTCTGGGACAGGGCATGGGTCCTCTAGCTACTATTCGAGTGGCACCCTCTTGTGGTGTTAGGGAATGGTTCCTCTATTTATTATTAGAGTGGCGCCCTCATGTTGTATGATGGAATGGGTACTCTACCTCTAAATTATGTCCCCTTGACTTTTCAGCACAGTGGAGAGGTGTGGATCGGCAAGGATGTTTCTTAGGATGGACACACAATATGTTGGGAATCATTGATGAACCCTTTGAACTAATGGAAGAATTTTTTCTTATGTTGGGATGTGAGATAGATATCCCCTTTATCTATCATTTGGGTTTATTTTGTGAGCTTATATGAGTGTGAGTGTGTGTGTGTGCATGTGTGTGTGTGTGTATCCATGTTATTGTATTTTGTTATTCTCTTGGTATATGTTGAGTTTTCTACTTCTATTATGTCTCTTACTACTCCCCCTTTAGATTTTGGGATATCCTACTGGGTATGTATACTCAACCCCACATGGGCTTTTCCCACACATGTTGTGTCTTATGTAGATGATGGATAGGTTGGTGGTGATTATAAAAGAGCATAGATATACCCAGGTGAATTTGACCACATACGGTGGTGGTTGGGGCTTGGAGATCTGGAGATGAGATCTCTCAGCACTTTACTTTTCTATTTTTGTCAGGTTGGGACATCTTTCTAGTTGGTCGTGTATTTTTCCTCTTTACTTTCTTTTGGATTATTATGTCATACTCTTGTATTTCCTAGAGGTTTCACATGCATGGTTTACTCTGCAGATGTTGTATATTTTATTATTATTCTTCTCCCCTTATGCATAGAGATGGTTGGGTGTGTGTGTGTGTGTGTAGGTACACTAGGAAAAGGCATCCCATATTAGTTATTAATCTTGGTTCTTGTCTC
Source organism: Viscum album (assembly GCA_963277665.1). NCBI lineage: Eukaryota > Viridiplantae > Streptophyta > Magnoliopsida > Santalales > Viscaceae > Viscum > Viscum album. Next base: position 1,542,004,885 of record OY728155.1, on the reverse strand, counting down.
CAAACCCTATCCTATAGAGGTGGGCTTGGGTTAGTTACGGCTCAAGCCCCATTGTGTCGGTTTATGACACCAACATCGTTGTAAATCCATTGAACAAGATCTCAATATATCCTCTAGAGTTTTAATTGTCCTCTCACACTAACCATATATCTAAGGAAGATAAACAATTCTAAAGTATAGCTTTGTCTCTAATTCTTTCAAAAGATTTCTCTAGTATCTAAAGGTAAACCACAGATCCTGATCAGATAAAATGGATAGTGGTACTCTATAATACCTCACCAAGATAAATCTTCTTTGATGGTAATAAAATGTGCAGACTTTATTAGGCGGTTGAATACAACCCAAATATCATTATGGACTTTAAGCACTTAAGGGATTACTATGATGAATTCTATAGTGATGATTTCCCATTTTTTATACTTTATAGGTTATGGTTGAAACATACCCTTAGAATTTTTTTATTCAGCCTTAACTTTTTGGCATACCGAGCATCAGGAGACATATTTTTCAATTTCTCTCTTCATGTTATCCCACCACAAGCTTTGTTTTATATCTTTATGAATATTTTCACTTATTGGATAAATATAAAATGATGAGTTATGTTAATCATCCAAAATTTCAATCTTCAATTATAGTTTTTATGGGATACATATCCAGCTTCCAAACCTTATAACTCTATCTTTATCAAAGTTGAACTCCAAAATATTCAATACCTTTTTATATATCTTTATATCATTTTTTTGGATTATTTAATCTTTACGTGAATGGAAGGTTAACCAATCAATTGGGAAATATGGGATTTATCTCCTCCCATTATGTATTCAATATTTATCCTCTAAAAATCCATGAGTATTAAATACTTTTCAATCCATTTCATGGATAAAGTAGCAAGGAATTTCCTACTCAAAGAATCATCTACCTTATTTTCCTTCCCCAAGAGGTAATGTATTGAGAAGTTATAATCATTTTTCAATTCTAACCATCTCTTTTGGAATGTATTCAATTAATTTCATTTGAATATATATTTCAAGCTCTTGTTATTAGTATATATATCACACTTTTATTTGTAGAGATAATGTCTCCAAATCATTAATACAAAGATCACTATTACCAGCTCTAAATATTAGGTCAGGTAATTTTGATCATGATTATTTAATTTTCATAAGGCATAATAATTTACCTTATCATTCTACATGACGATGCAACCTAAAACCTTTTTTAAAGCATCATTGTATACTAAAAACCCTTCCCAACTATAGGGTAATGTAAGTACGGGAGTAGTGACCAACCTATTTCTTAGTTCCTTAAAACTTTCTTCACATTATTCTATCCAAATTAACTTCACTCACTTCCATGTTAACTTGGTTAGTGGGTTTTATATCCATGAAAAATTTTGAACAAAGTATCAGTAATATTGTCACGAACCAACCCGGGTCGACCCTAAACTGGTCACCCAAGCCGGCCCGCGACATGGCCCGAGGGGAATTCTCGATCCCCACGGACTGACAACTAGTGTCGGGCATCAAAACTAAATAAGAGGGAATGATTTGGACCATAAATTAAAGACAAGTAAAGTAGAAGAAGAAAAAAAGTAGAATAATTCAAGGCAAATAAATGACATGAAAAGGGAAGAACAGCCAATAACATCAAACTAACCTGACCACGACCAAAACTACTTGTGACTCTGAGATTCGCTCACCAGTCCACAACCAAATCTCACCCACAGAGAGCAAGCTAAAGTCAAACCTTCAACAAAACTAAAAATAGGAAAACACTATAGGTGTGGATATTAAAACTCAGTAGGTGGGCTTGACTAATTGTATTCCCAATACACGTACGGTTAAATAAAGAATTTATTAGTTCTAGGTTTGAACTAAATTATATAAGATACAGGTTTCCACACACACTTTCATTTCTAAAACAAGTAACAGTCCATTTCCCTTTTTAATTGAAAAACCAGTTTAATGTTTGAAAGAAACATGTGAAGTTCATTTTAAAATCATTTTCGCGAACAATTTAGAAATCCAAATTTTAGTTGTTAGTAAAAAGGGAAAACCACAGAACACGCAACACACACTAAGGGAAATGGAAAAAAAAGTAGCACACAAGGGCCAACTACCGAACTAGACCTCTCAATCGTCCACCACATACAAACAAACACTAAAGGAAACATAGGTCGAACCTAGGATCTCGTGAACAATCCAGAACATACTATACATGTGACTCATCCTGAAGGCATTCCTACTCTCGATGACGTCATAACACCCTAACGCCCGGTGTTGCCCTACATGGCCTAACTGAGGGGCCTAATCCCCTAGTAGAGTGTCATCTATACTAGGGGCCACTAGCCAGTGCGTAATCTAAACTAGTGCAGCAATCATTCTCAGAAGATTCACTTACTATGCCAAGTTCCCATGTCAACATGTATAATAAACAGGAAATGGGTGAGCCAACAAGGTAAATCAAGTATTACAACCATCACACACAAATCATGCAGTCAATTTACACCAAATATCACCCCTGATTCACCCCAAAGAGGGTTTTCCAAAATAGTTTATTTTATTAAAGTGTCAAACGGGCCTACACCAATTTTAACAGAAATACTCATTTCTCAAGAGAATTAAAACACTTGTTCATGCTTCAAAATAATCATTTATCAATAAACCAGAACTACATTTGAAATTCCTTAAATTATGTTTAAAGGCCAAACGGGAAATCTTTCACTACTAGGTGTTTGGTCATCAATAAAATATTTCAAGTGTCGTGTATAAAATAAACGTCTCTTTTTACACCAAATAATCATTTTAAAATTAATTATCTTATATTATTTATCATTTATTAAAATTTATAAAATATCAAGAAATTAATAAATTATGAATTTAAAGGCGAGTGCAGTGGGGGGCCTACCTCGACTCGCAGTCCAAACACAATGGCATGTCACGCCTCGCACAAATTCACAAACACACGCATGCCGACAACCGTAGGATCGTGGAAGAATCTCGTCATTGTGCTGAAACCACAAAGGTAACTAAAATACATAAACACGAACTTAAAACAATTCAAACGAACAGACAATGTAAACGCCACCTTGATATGTTTTCAACAAACAAATCTCACCATCTGCACTATTTAATAAAACACTTTAAATTTTATAAAACAAATTCCAAATAGGAACCCATGACTTTACACACCCAAAACCTGTTCAAAACCCCCTCCTTATAATTAAACATGCACTCCCAACACACCGTATCATAACGCACAGCACTTGCGTAGTTAAAATGATAACTGCATAGTTTAATAAAAACTATTAAACAGCACACAACTCGCTTCTATTAAAACGAACCTTAATTCACAAGATCAGGCTACAAAATATAAAATGAAAACCCAGTTCCTTTAAAAGCTAAACTTCGCACCAGAATTATTAATCACAAAACATGCCAAATCACTTAAACAGGTAAAATAATTATCCAAACAAGGTTTTCCTACTAGAACAAAATGAATCCTCCCAGAACAATTATTCTAGAAATAAAAAATAATAATTAGTACCAATGAAATTGAAAATAATAATAATCATAATATAAGGAATCAAAGTGCTCCTAAATTTAAAGGGTCAAAGTGACGAATCCTACTTCGACCACGGATGGCCCTCCCGAAGACGGTGCAAAACCTCGTTCGCACCGCAATCGCACATACAGGAAGCCAAAAAAACCTAAAACATCAACATTTGACCACCAATTGTAGGATCAACCATAAAAATATTGAAGCCCTATCACCTAGGGTTTGGGAAAACCGAAAACCTTAAAACAATAAGCAATTACCAATAATAAATAAATAAATAAATAATAAAAAGTCACTGGAAGGTGAAAAGGGGAGGTCGGCCACCAGAGATAGATTAGTCAGTGAGATTGCAGCTGAAGGAGGGTGTACCAGCCAAGGGGGGTTGCGGGGAGGGGTTTTCCGACAAGAGGAGAGGTCGCCCATAAGAGTCATGCGTAGCAGGGGGGCTCGTCGCAGGTCTGGTTGTCTGGAGGGAAACGTGCCGGAAAGGATGTTGAAGGGGGTTCGGGTCATCGAAGTTGTCCAGGAGGAATAAGAGCCATTGTCACTGAAGCAGGGGGTTGAGCGCTGGAGAGGGAGAGGGAGAGGTCATGTACAGCTTGGGCGAGTGGTCCTGCAAGGTGAACATGAGGGCGAGGTTGGTAGCCAGGAGCCGAGGTGTGGCCTGAGCGAGAGAGGGTCGGCTGGGCGAGGGGAGGACCAGGGAGAGCAGGGGTGGTAGTGGATGGGCACACCGTGGAACAAACCGAGTGGAAGAGAGGCGGGATGTCGTTCCTGTACATGGGAGAGGCCGGGAGTGGCGATGGCAGGTGGCTCGACTGGAGGCGCGGGGACTCGTAGGAGGGCGAGGTAGGTACGGCGAGCGTGGAGGGGAGGCAAGGCCAATGCAGGCGAGGGGTGAAGGGAGGCTGGAGGGTGGCTTGCGGACAGGGGAGGCGGATCGCAGGTAAGGGGAGGGGGCGGCTTACACTGGGAGGCGCTGTTCCGCAGGGGGTAAACGGGGGGCGATGGGATAGGGTACCAATTAGGGTTTTTGTTTTTTTCATTTAATTATATCAATAATAATAATATTAATAATTTAAATATTAATAATAATAACAATAAAATACCAGAATAATAATAATAATAATAATAAAAAAATTAACAATAATAAGGATAATATTAATGAAATTTATTAACAATAAAAAAATAATTATTATTATAAAAACAATAATAAGAATAATAATAATATTGAAAATAATAATAATAATAATAATGTTGAGCAATTTCACGGCACTAGGGTCAGTTGTGCGGCTACCACCAACCGCGCGGTGACTGCACATAGGTCTGAAACCCAGTAAAAACATTAAACATCAACAAATTTAATCCGGGACCCAGCTCGGACCCTAGCGAGAGGACCTAGGGCCAAGAAACAATAAAATATAATTAAATTAAAAAGTCTAGGTGTGACAATTCTCCCCACCACAGACACTTTCTGCCCCCAGAAAGTCACTTAGCCGAACGATGGACCAAACAAGAATCCATGCCCAAATAAAACCAGAAGAAACCAAAACATAAGAGAATGAGAGAACACAAGAGGGTTCTCCCCATCAAAAGAACTTAACTAGTGTGGAAATTTTAACACCCAACCATTCCACCCCGAGAGGGGGGCTGACACGGGAACTCCCAACTGATCTAGACTAACCTCTATAGCATGAGTGAAACAACACCTCCGCCAAAACTTGGAACTCTCGACTCAGACCAAAGAAAGCCCGAACACTAGAGAAAAACCTCCAAGTAGAACTTAACCCAAGAAGTAAACCCGAGCATAACCGCAAGCCTAGACTCCTCCATAGGCACTTACATCTCCAAACGAACACTGATAAACCAAGATCGACCCATACAAGGTTCAATCACACTCTTAAGAAAAATACACAACGCAGAAAACCCTATCTCAACAATCAAAACTGTTTAGATTACAATAGAGAATGTCCATCATAACTCCACGGCAAAACAATGAACTTTCAACAACGTCAAAATTTTAACATCAGAAAAAGGAAGGAAGAAAAGACTTTAAATTTTCCACTGCCAACCGGAATACAAAACCGGGGCCAAGGCTTCACACCCCTGGAAAATCCTGACTGTGCACGAGCTTCACCCCAAGACATGTGGCTGGGGTTCTGATGGTTGAAGCATCTCCTGCCTCATAGTTAGGCACTAGAATATCTCGGTCACATCGTCTTCTTCAGGAAACACTTTCTGCAAAACTTCTCTAGATGACCCAGACATCCGCAATGATGACACGTCTTTGGGTGGATGCTACATAACAGTTTTGTGTGCCCGAACCGGCTGCATTGGTGGCACACCACTGAATGTTCTGATGGACTGGAAACTAGAACCACTGCAGATTGCTCCTTAGAAATTGGTCCCTATGGCACACCCTGCTCGCCAGGTGGGGAACCTTCTTGAGTAACTGGATATGTCGGATCGTCAAGAACCAGTGCCCCAGAGACCAATTCAGCTAATAAAACTTCATCCACCAGCTTCTCAAAATGATGGTCCCTAGAAGGGAGGACTCACTCCTTTATCTTTGGACAAAAACCATGATGAAGAAGGAAGTCTTTATCGATCCCTATGATGCTACTTCCAGAGAAAATGACACAAGCTCTTTGAAATGGTTAACATATGCCTTCACCGTCTGTTGGCCTTGTTGGATACACATGAGATCTTCCATTTTCTTTGTCTTTTCCTCTTTAGGTATAAACCATCGGATGAAGACAAATTTAAAGACATCCCACATCACCTAAACTTACATTGATGGTGGGGAAACCAACTCCCATTCGTCCAGAGTTGGACCTTCAAACAAACCCAAAACAGTACGCAATCTGACAGCTTTGGGAGTTCTCAATACCCTGAACACATGCTTGACCTCTTCAAACCACATAACTGCCTTTAACAGACCTCAATTGCCATTAAGTATAGACAGTGTCTGAGAAGGACCAAAAACTGGGCATGACTTATCAGAAACCTTGATGACCTTTATGGGTGATATTTTCTAAACAACATATAAAACATAGAGCCAAAACTGATATCAATCCAAAGTAACATCAAATAAAATGCCTTCATACAAAACAACCAGCTCAAAATAAACAATCAAATGCAAACACAACACAAAAATTCCTCTTCCAAAATCCACTTTCCATTTTTGATTTCAAAACTGCCTTCCTTCAAGGCCACTTTCCAAATACTCAAACCCACTTTTCAAACCAAATTCAATTTTTCAAAAATCACTTCCCTTTTTAAAATCACTTTAGAAAAATAAGGTCAAGCCTTTACTTCCAAGTGCACACCCCAGTAATCCCATGAACCATTGCACATTTCTTTATCCGCTTTCATCCATACGCACCAACACGCACTTCCCATGCATTCCCTCACATGTGAAAATGTTTATAAAGAGTACCTGAGGTTGCACCCAAACCATATCTCTGCCAGTTCTAAGAGACCATCGGATTTTTATTCCAAGAGCTTTCAGTTTTGAAAATCCCTTTCATAAATTTAAATACATTTAAAATAAAACTTTCTCATTTCAAAAACCCTTTTTCATTTCCAAAAGTACACTTACACTCACAAGAACCAAGACAATACACAACTTGCATCAAATCATCAAAGAGAGGGACTAGTAGTCATGCTTAACCTAGCAACATGGTAGTGGGTCATGCCCCAAGTAAGAATCAACGACTAGGAAGATCTTAAACCGTGTACGTGGACTCCACATGGGTCACTACTCCATGTAAAATCACAATGTAACATTGGTTTGCCTCTGTTGTCACCCCTCAATCCAAAACAAATCAGAATAAGAGAAGAACTCAATTCTCGGACTACCCCTGGTGACTCAAGGTTCGGAATAGGCAAGGGTTCATGATGTCCTTCTCGTACCTACCTCTCGAGTCCCGACAGTCCTAATCTCCATCTACCGGACACCCTAAATAATAAGGGCCACCTATGATACCATTTTCTCATGAACCAACCCGGGTTGACCCTGAACCGGTCACCCGAGCCGGCCCACAACATGGCCCGAGGGGAATTCCCAATCCCCATGGCCTGGCAACTAGTGTCGGGAATCAAAACTAAACAAGAGGGAATTATTTGACCCATAAATGAAAAACAAGTAAAGCATTGGAAAAAAAAGTATAATAACGCACAGCAAATAAATGACACGAAAATGGAAGAACAACCAATAACAGAAAAGTAACCGGACCATGACCAAAACTCCTCATGACTTTGAGAGTCGCTCACCAGTCCACAACCAACTCTCACCCACGGTGAGCAAGCTCAATTCAAACCGACAACAAAACTAAAAACAGTAAAACACTATAGGCATGAGTATTAAAACTCAGTAGGTGGGCCTGAATAATTCTATTCCCAATGCACATACCATTAAATAAAGAATTTATCAATTATAGGTTTGAACTAAAGTATATAATATATGGGTTTCCTCACACAATTTCATTTCTAAAACAAGTAATAGTCCATTTCCCTTTTTAATTCAAAAATCAGTTTAATGTTTGAAAGAAACATGTGCAGTTCATTTTAAAATCATTTTCACAAACAATTTAGAAATCCAAATTTTAGTTTTTAGTAAAAAGGGAAAACCACACAACACGCAACACACACTAATGGAAATAGAAAAAAAGTGGCACACAAGGGCCAGCTACTGAACTAGACCTCTCAATCGTCCGCCACATACAAACAAACACTAAAGGAAACATGGGTCAAACCTAGGAGCTCGTGAACAATCCAGAACATATTATACATGTGACTCATATTAAATGCATGCCTACTGTCGATGACGTCATAACTCCCTAACACCCGGTGTTTCCCTACATGGCCTAACCGAGGGGCCTAATCCCCTAGCAGAGTGTCATCCATACTAGGGGCCACTAGCCAGTGCGTAATCTATACTAGTGCAACAATTGTTCTCAGAAGATTCACTTATTATGCCAAGTTCCCATGTCAACACGTATAATAAACAGGAAACGGGTGAGTCAAAAAAGTCAATCAAGTAGCACAACCATCACACACAAATCATGCAGTCAACGTACACCAAATATCACCCTTGAGTCACCCCAAAGAGGGTTTTCCAATATAGTTTATTTAATTAAAGTTTCAAATGGTCCTTCACCAATTTTAACAGAAATCCTCATTTCTCAAGAGAACTAAAACTCTTGTTCATGATTCAAAATAAATCATTTATCAATAAACCATAACTAAATTTGAAATTCTGGGAATTATGTTTAAAGACCAAACGGGCAATCTTTCACTACTGGGTGTCTGCTCATCAAGAAAATATTTCAAGTGTCATGTATAAAATAAACAGATCTTTTTACACTAAATAATAATTTTAAAATTAATTATCTTATATTATTCCTCATTTCTTAAAATTAATAAAATATCAAGAAATTAATAAATTCTGAATTTAAAGGCGAGTGTAGTGGGGGAAATACCTCGACTCGCTGTCCAAACACAATGGCACGTCACGCCTTGTACAGACGCACAAACACGCGCACGCCAACAACCGCAGGACCGTGGAAGAATCTTGTCAACGTGCTGCAACCACAAAGGTAACTAAAATAAATAAACACGGACTTAAAACAATTCAAACAAACAGAAAACGCAAGCACCACATCGATATGTTTTCAACAAACAAATCGCACCATCTATACTATTTAATAAACCACTTTAAATTTTATAAAACAAATTCCAAAGAGGAACCCACGATTTTACACACCCAAAACCTATTCAAAACCCCTTCTTATAATTAAACGTGAACTCCCAACATATCGTATCAGAATGCGCAGCGCTTGCGTAGTTAAAATGAAAATTGCATAATTTAATAAAAACTATTAAACAGCACATAACTCGCTTATATTAAAACGTACCTCAATTCACTAGATCAGGCTAAAAAATATAAAATGAAAACCAAGTTACTTTAAAAGCTAAACTTCGCACTAGAATTATTAATCACAAAACGTGAAAAATCACTTAAAGTGGTAAAATAATTATCCAAACAAGGTTTTCCTACTTGAACAAAATGACTCCCCCCAGAACAATTATTCTAGAAATCAAAAATAATAATTAATACCAATGAAATTGAAAATAATAATAATGATAATAATCAAAATACAATAAATCAAAGTGATCCTAAATTTAAAGGGTCAAAGCGATGGATCCTACCTCGACCGCGGATGGCCCTCCCGAAGCTGGTGCAAAACCTCGTTCGCACCACAACCGCACCTGTGGGAAGCCAAACAAACCTAAAACATCAACATTTGACCACCAATTGTAGGATCAACCATAAAAATATTGAAACCCTATCACCTAGGGTTTGGTAAAACTGAAAACCTTAAATCAAGAAGCAATTACCAATAATAAATAAATAAAAAAGAAAAAGTCACCAGAAGGGGAAAAGGGGAGGTCGGACACCGGATATAGATGCGTCAACGAGATTGTGGTTGAAGGAGGGTGTGCCGGCCAAGGGGGGTCGCGCGGAGGGGCTTTTAGACAAGAGGAGAGGTCGCCCGGAAGAGTCGCGTGCAGCAGGGGGCTCACCGCAGGTCTGGTTATTCGGAGGGAAATGTGCCAGCAAGGTTGCTGAAGGGGGTTCGGGTCATCGAATTTTTCCAGGAGGAGGAAGAGTCGTTGTCACCGGAGCAGGGGGTTGAGCACTGGAGAGGGAGAGGGAGATGGAATGTGCAGCTTGGGCGAGCGGTCCTGCAAGGCGAACATGAGGGTGAGGCCGGCAGCCGAGAGTCGAGGTATGGCCAGAGCAAGAGAAGGTCGGATGGGCGAGGGAAGGACCAGGGAGATCAGGGGTGGCAGCCGTTGGGCACGCCGAAAAAAAGACCGAGCGGAAGGGAGGCGGGGTGCTGTCGCTGCGCATGGGAGATGTTGGGAGTGGCGATGGAAGACATCTCGGCTAGAGGCGCGGGGACTCGTAGGAGGGTGAGGCAGGGATTGCGAGTGTGGAGGGGAGGCGAGGCCGACGTAGGCAAGGGGAAAAGGGAGGCTGGAGGGCGGCTTTCAGACAGGGGAGTCGGATCGTAGGTAAGGGGAGGGGGAGGCTCATGCTGGGAGGCGTCGTTTCACAAGGGGTAGGGGGCGACGGGATAGGGTAGCAATTAGGGTTTTTGTTTTTTTTCATTGTATTATATCAATAATAATATTATTAATAATGTAAATATTGATAATAATAACAATAAAATAATAGAATAATTATTATTATTATAATAAAATTAACAATAATAAGGATAATATTAATGAAATTTATTAACAATAAAAAAATAATTATAAAAACAATAATAAGAACAATAATAATATTACAAATAATAATAATAATAATGATGATGATGATGATGATGGTGGTGTTCAGCAATTTCACAACACTAGGGTCGGTTCAGCAGCTACCGCCAACCACACGGTGACTGCACATGGGTCTGAAACCCAGTAAAAACATTAAACATCAACAAATTTAATTCGGTACCCAGCTCAGACCCTAGAGAGAGGACCCGGGGCCATGAAACAATAAAATATAATTAAATTAAAAAGTCCGGGTGTGACAAATATCCTGATAACCCAAAAAAACTATGAACCTCGGTTACAGTTGTCCGTCTGGGTTATTGATTGATAAATTCCATCTTTTATGGATCTACTAATATTCCCTTTATTATGATTACATAACCCAATAATGATACTTTATATAGCTATAATTCACACTTACTAAATTTATCATATAGTTTCTCCTTTCTCAAGGTCTTTAACATGATCCAAAAATGATCTCCATGCTCTTTCTTGCACATTGAATATATAATAATATCATCTATAAAGATAACCACAAATTGATAAAGGTAACCTCTAAAGAGCCTACTAATTATATCCATGAATATAGTGAAGGAATTATTAATTCCAAAGGGAATTACTATAAATTTATAGTGTTAATACCTCTTATGAAATTATATCTTTAAAATATCCTCCCTTTTAACCCTTAACTGATAATATAAATATTGAAGGTCAATATTTGATAAGTATTGAGGTCCTATAAGTTGAAAAAATAGATCATTGATATGGAGTATAGGACACTTGTTCTTGATCATGATTTTATTAAGCTCATGATAATCAATACAAAGACACATTTATCCATCCTTATTATTGACAAATAGGACTGGTGCACCCTACAGTGAATCTCTTAGGCACATAAAACCCTTGTCTAAATTATCTTACAGTTGCTTATTTAACTCCTCCAATTCAATGGGAGTCATTATATATGGAATCTTTTAGATAGTCATGGATACATGTATGGATTCAATTTAAAACTCAACCACATGCTCTGGGGGAAGACCAGACAATTCATCTAGAAATACATTAGTATATTCTCATACTATGGGAATTTCATCAATGCTGACTTCCACTCTAATCATTTGACCTATAAATAACTCAAAGTAACTAGTAAATCAATCCTTTATAGTGGTTTGTAAAGTTCATATGATCAAACAAATTATATCCCCCAGGAATGTCTAGCCAGGTGTGCAGTCTAGGCCCACTCATCATGCATCAGATTGTTGATTGATTCAATGCTCAACCGACCCTTTTGGGGTAATTTCCCCTAGGTGTATATTTTCTACACCTGAAACCACTTTACAGTATCTAGATAGATATTTATTTCTAGTAAAACCACATACTCAAGACTTTACCAATATTTCAGTATATCATTCTATACTTATACTCATCTCTATGGTTTTTACTAAGTTTCTCTAAACTAATCCCCAAAAATAACTAAACCATCCATATAATACCAAATAAAGTGACCTAGAATAAATGTAAATTAAATAATATATTTATTTCATGTTTTAGATCATCCATCTCATAAACAGTCACACAACTCAAGGACCGAATGGTTTAGTGTCTTGAAGATTAGAGACATAAAAAACTTATTTTACAATATTTTCAAAATCTGCTACATAATCATGATCCTCTGGATACATTTATACATCCCAAATTATATAATAATATTTATAACTTGGGGGATATAAACATAATAAAGGGGTGATATCTTCCACTTAGTAAGGAAAAAACATATCATAATGTGTCAGATTATGAACATGGAGGACATTATGTGGATATGAATATCTTAATAAAATATCATAAGACCCTATATTATATCATAAAACATGATATAGAAACATAATATCATAACATTATCATTAAGGAATCAAAAAATTTATGATATGGCTCAAAATACATATCAATAATCATAAAACATGTGAGTAAGATATTAAAGTGTGGAATAATTTAAAAATAAGGTGTAATCATGAAAACATGGAATATCATGAAAATGAAAATTATATTATAAATGAAGAATAACTTGATAAATAACTTTAAAATATTTTAAATCCATAATCATAGGAAAACCTTTTTTATCAAATCCATTATCTTCACGCCTATGTGAACAAACTCATTATTCACGCTGGAAAATGTGAGCAAACCCATTATGTCCATGTTAGTGTGAACAAAATTATTATGTACATGCTTTAATATACTATGGTATGTAAACTTAAATAAATTCATTTAAGTTAAATATAGTACCCCACCCATCATTATCCATACATATGTGTGCCACTTAAAATCAATCATAATCATATCTTAAAAACCCCATGGAAAATAATGGTTTTTTTAACTTTTCAAAAACATCACATAACACAGATTAATGAATAATAGGATATAAAAAATATAATATTAAAAAAGGAATCATATAATAATAAAATATATAGGATAATAAAAACATCACTTCATGAAAGATAAACCTTGGAGAAAAAATAGAATTCAAAATACAAAATGTTTCACAAAAACTTTTAAACATTGTTATAAAACATGAAGTGACAATTACTTTAAAAAAATTGAGAAGGAAAATATAAGACTTAAAAAATTATAATAAATATTTAAAAATAAATTATCCTTGAAAAAAAACAAGCTATTAAATCTGAAGTGGTAAATAATTAAAAGATAAGCCTTTATTAAGTTTTTTAGGTTATTTTAAAGAAAAATACACATCAAAGAAACATTGAAAGAATTTAATTTCCAAAAAGATATAACTGAAATTATGATGAATATAAAAGAAAAAATATTTTTTTAAATTAATTAAAACACTTTTGATAAGAAAAACATGCTCATGGATAAAATGGCTCATCAGTAAGAATGGGAGTTATTCTTACAAATGTTATACTTTTAATTTAGAAAAAACATTATCAAAGAAGTGTTTATTGATGATGATAAGTAATTTAATCAAATAATAAGATTGAATACAATATAAAATAGGGTAATTTTAGGCTCAAATAAAAATTGAATATTATATTCAAGTAAGAAATACTATAACCCAATTAATAGGAACTTGAGTTATTTAAACCCTTACAAATATTGTAATTTTTATTCGAAACCCCATGAGAGAAAAAACATGGAATAGAACATTGAATATCATGAAATGTAGTATAATCATGATAAAAATATTAAATGGTAATTTTATACACCATTATAAATAAAACATGTTATATAATAGGAAATATGTCTCAAGGGGTGAAAATTTGAGATAAGAAACCATTACCTCCAATCCTGACTTCCATGAATGTAATTTAAACATAGTATATTACAAACATAGATATCTTAATCAATAAATTTATAAACTTACTCATGTTAATTTTCATTTATACTCTTCATATATAATTATTCTCTATATGAATTCTAGTTAGTTTCTTTTTTACCTATTTTCCCACATCAGGTGTTTATAGTTTGATTGTTTGTTCTAGTTTTATAATAGTAGTGTCTGTATTAATTCTTCATACAAATTTAATCTTAAAAATTTCATTAAATTTATTTCTAATTATTATTTATAATAATTTATTATGTTTTTAATCCCTTTAATGAGTGTTTTAGTCTTTATCCTTGAAAGCATGTTTTCGTGATTCTTCACAAACAAAAGGTGTTTAATTAATTAATGAGTTTAATAATAATGTTTCAATTTAATAAAAAAACTATATATTATTTAAATATTTATATCATATTATACCATTAAGTAATTTCTCATATTCATCCATGATATAAATTCATATCATTGTTCAAGTTGGTAGTTAAATTGACCCAAACATGAACATGTCATGATTAATGGATGATTATGTGGTGGTTTATTTTTAATATCATTATAATAAAATCATAATGATCATATTTAGTTTTTATTAGTGGTATATATCATAATTTTAAGGAACTAAAATAAAAAATAATGTATTTGAAAATATTACATAATATGAATAATTTTTTTTCTACTTAGTTCACTTGTTTAAGAAGGTTAGTTTTATAACAATTTTTATCATCAATATAATTAATAGGTTAAAAAAAATTTATTAAAAAAATATTATTCATATAATAAAAATAATATTTATCCTTTAAAACAATTATTATAACTATCCATTAAATGTGGTAATGAAAAAAAATACATCGATCCATAGAGGCAGTAATCTGCACGTGCGCATGGATAATGATTTTGTTTTTATAGAATGGGAGAGAGAAGTAATATGGTTTATTATTTAAAAATATTAAATAAGTCATAAATATAATAATTATATATTAAATTAACTTTTTAACTATACATGTTATGTGTTAAAGGAAAATAAACATGTTACTTTATGGAGGCATTAGTCTGCACATACGCACAATTCGCATTTTCATTTTTCTTAAATTGAAAAGGGAAAAGTGGTTAATACTTAATCCATAATTATAATAACATAAAATTATGATAATTATACTTATTTTACCATTTTATTATGGTGTAATGAAATTTAAGGAAGAAAAGTAACACATGAATAAATTGAAATGAGAAAGGAGCAATTAGAAATTTATAACCCACTTATTGGATTTTCTCTTTTAAGAAGGGGGTTAAGCCTTTGAGGGATGGTATTTTGAAAATTAAAGGACCTATTTAAGGTTTCTAAGAGTTTTTAGGATATTTTTGAATAGATTTTTTTCTGAACATAGTGGGTTGTGGTGTGAGGGGAAGTGAAAAGACGATATCCCCTTTAATAAGTGAAAAGGGGAGTCTTTTTTCTAAATACCCACAACTTTTCAATAATTGGAAGTCTCTCTCAAGAAAATTGGATAAAAAATTAAGAAATAATGGAGATTATAAGTGATAATTTAGATCAATCCTTCAACCAAACATTCCTATAAATTTTTTAAACTTGTTTTAGTTTTTTTCCTCTTAGATTTTTACTTTTACCATTTTAGCTTTTTCTATGATAACTATTTTTTACATAAGTAATTTATCCTTAATAGCTAAAAATAAAATGGTAATTTTTACATAATTTGGACCTTTTGATTCCAAATATTAAATAAATTAAATAATATTAAATTTATAAAAGTTGTAAAATTAATTTTAAAATAATAAATGTATAATGAATTAAAAACATTTTTTTGAAAAAAATATAACTTATGTTCAAAAATATCAAATATGGGTTTATAAATTAAAACCAAAATTTTTAAAATTTTAAAGTCACTTATAGAATTCATATTTGGTATTATAAAAAGGTTTTATTAAATTATAATTCATACTTATATACTAATAATTTCATAAACATTATGTTATTTGTAAAAATAGTATTTTCCACTATTCACCTAAAAATAAATCTTTTTGGAAAAATTTATAAAAATAATTTTAAGCCAATATTTCTATGAAAAATCCAAAAATGAATTTAATTTTTTCAAATTCATATCCTAAAATTTATATATTATATTTTTTATTAAAAACATAAAATACAGAAAAAAAAAATTATTTTATAGGAAAATGAATTTTAGTATATTAACTATTATTTTTCCAATAAACTAATAATTAATCTCATGTAAATCCTTTTTTTATATAAAAATATATTATACTTTAAAAAAAATTTATAAAAAAATATTTTATTAGTTTCTTAGTTGAACTAGTAGAGTCAATATTTAAAGTGAACTTTATTTTTTATTCTTTTTATATATATATTTATATATATTTCACAATTTTTTTACCATGGTTTATACCTACCAATTATATAAATGCCATAAAATGGTATATATTTTCTTGTTTTTTGTATTTCATGTGTATCAAACTATAAAACATGGTATTTATTTAAGGATAAATATTTTACTAAAACTTGGGTCATTACATTCTACCCCCTTAAAAATAATTTTTTCCTAAATTTTTTTTACATAGAGGAAAACAAGTGAGGGTATTTTTCTCTCATCTCATCCTCAGGTTCCCATATATCCTTTTAAAACATATGATTTCTCAATATAACTTTGACTTTATGGGTGATCTTGATTCTCATAACCTTTTCTATTCGATCCAAGATTTCTATAGGTTGTCTTTTATATAAAAGGTTATGTTCAAGTTGTACAACTTCTATGTTCAATGAATGTGGTGGATCCGGTATATACTTTCTCAAAATCAATATTTTAAACACATCATGAACTTAATAGAGGAGTATAGGGAGTTCTAAAAATATTTTATGACCCCTACATGATCAAGGATCTCGAAGGGACTAATGTATCTAGGGCTCAAATTACCTTTCTTCTCAAATATAATAACCCACTTCCATAGAGATATTCTAAGTAACACCTTATCACAAACTTCAAACTCTTTATCTCATCGATGATTATCTGAATAAATTTTTTTTTGACTTCATTCCACTTTCATATGTCACTAAATGGTTTGAACATTCTCCATATTCTTGGATAAGGTTAGGACTTATCGTATTCCTCTCTCCAACTTCATTACAACATGTTGGAGTCCTACATCTCTTCCCATAAAGAGTATCATATGGTTTCATTTGAATTCTAGAATGGAAACATATTATTATATGATAAATATACCAGGGGTAGGTGTTGATCCCAACATCCAAGGAAATCTATTTAATAAGATCTCAGCATATCCTCTAGATTTTGATTTATCCTCTCATATTGACCATCTATATGAGTATAATAATCAGTGTTGAAATTCAGCTCTGTCTCCAATGCTTTCTGAATACTTATCCAAAACCTTGAGGTAAATATTTTATACTGATCATATGCAGTATATAGTTGTATTCCATATAGCCTCACCATTTCCCTTATGTATATCTTGGTGAGTTGGTTAAGGGATAAATCTTATTTGATGTTAATATAATGTTCTGACTTTATAAGGTGACTGACTACAACCCAAAAAGTATTATGACATTTAAAAAAATTTGGGATTCCTCTGATTAAGTCTGTGGTGATGTTTCCTCATTTCCACACTTTTATAGGTAATGGTTGAAACATACCCTTATACTTTTTCATTCGGCCTTAAATTTCTGGAATACTAAGCATTGAGATACATATTCTATAATTTCTCTCTTCATTTTATCCCACCAGAAGTTTTGTTTTAGATATTTATACATCTTTTTACATTCTTGATGAATAGAAAAGGATGAGATATGTGTATCATCAAAAATTTCCTTCAATTATAGTTTTTATGGGACACATATTTGGATTCAAAACCTTATAACTATATCTTTATCAAATTTGGACTCTATAATATTCACTACATTTTTTGTAGCACAACATCATCTTTCTAGGACTATTTAATCTTTACATGAATGGAAGGTTGATCAGTCAGTTGGGAAAGATAGGATTTATATCCTATCATTATTACTTGAAGACTCATCCTATGAAAATCTATGAGTATTGGGATTTTTTCAATCCTCGTCGTGGATAGAGTAGCATGGTCTTTCCTACTCAGAGCATTAACCATCTTATTTTCCTTCCCTGAGGTGGTAATGTATCGATCATTCATAATATTGTATCCATTCCAATCATCTCATTTGGTTCATATTCAATTCTTTTTGTGTGAACATATATTTCAATCTCTTATGATCAGTATACATATCACACTTTTCTACATGAAGATAATGTCACTAAATCTTTAATGAAAATATAATTTTTTCCAACTCTAAATCATGTATCGGGTAATTTTTCTCATGAGTCTTTGATTGGTGTGAGGAGTAAGAAATTACATTATCATTATGTATGAGGATTTAACCCAAATACTTTTTTAAATCATTATTGTATATTAAAAACCATTCCCTACTGTAGGGTAATGTAAGTACAAGAGCAGTGTCTAGCCTCTTTTTTAGTTCCATGAAACTTTCTTCACATTAAATTATCTAAAGAAACTTCACTCCCTTCCATTTTAACTTGGTTATTGGATTTTATATCCATGATAAACTTCTCATAAATCATTAGTAATATCCTACTAAACCAAGAAAACTATAGACCATGGTTACAGTGTTTGGTCTAATTCATTTATTGATAAATTCTATCTTTGATAGATCTATTGATATGTCATTTTTTGTGATTACATAACCCAATAATGATACTTTATGTATCTAGAATTCACACTTTATAAATTCGGCATATGGTTTCTCCTTTCTCAGGGTCCTTAACATAATTTTCAAATGAACTTCATGCTCTTCCTTTCTCTTTGGATATATAAGAATATTTTCTAGAGAGAAATCCATGAATTAATAAATAAAGTCTCTAAATACTATATTCATTAGATTAATTAATATAGTGTGATCCTTCAAAATTCCATAGGTAATCACTATAAATACATAGTTCCCATACCTCATACAGAAAGTTTTATTAGAAATATCTACCCTTTTTAACCCTTAACTGGTGATATCCATATCGAAGTTTAATCTTCAAGAAGTATCAAGATCCTATGATTTAATCATATATATCATTCATATGAGGTATAGGATACTTATTCTTAATTTTTATTTTAATAATCTCATAATAATAAATAAAAATATACATTGATATGTCCTACTTTTTGACAAAGAGGATTGGTACACCCCATGGTGATGCATTGGGGTGTATAAAACCCTTATCAATATTCTCTTATAGTTGTTTCTTTAACTCCCACAATTTAATGGGATCCATTATATATGGAATCTTTGAGATAATCATGAATTTTGGTATGAGTTAAATTGAAAACACAACCTCACACTTTGGGGGAAGACTAGGTAATTGTTTTATAAATACATTAGTATATTCTCATAAAATGGTAGTGCCATCAATATTGACTTCCATACTAATTATTCTACCTATAAATCACTCAAAGTAACTAGGAAATAAATCTTTTCTAGTGATTCATAAAGAAAATGTGATAGAAAAAATAATATCAATCAGGAGTGTTAAGCTAGGTGTACAGTTTTAGACCCACTCATCATGCATCAAATTGATGATTGAGTCAATTCTAAGCCAAACATTTTTGGGGTGATTGTTCCTAGGGGTATCTGTACCACATACATATCCACTTACTATTATCCCAATAGTGATGTATTTCTTGGGTTTTCACTAAGGTTCTCTAAACTAATCCCCAAAAATAAATAAACCTTCCATTTGATACCAACTAAAGTCACCCAAGCTAAATTTAACTTAAATAATACATTAGTTTAATATTTTAGATAATATATCTCACAAACATATGAAAAACCCAAGGACCAAAAGGTTTAGTGTATTGAAGATTAGGTATATAAACAACTTATTTTACAAAACTTGAAAACTATACTCTATAATCATGCTTCTCTAGATTATTTTATACATATCATATGATATAATCATCTTCATAACTTGGGAGATAGAACCATAAGAAAGGGGTGAGATCAGATGCTCGGTAAGGGAAAACATATCATAATGTTTTAGATCATAAGCATGAAGGAGAACATGAAGTGGAAATAAATATATTAATAAAAATCATAATATCATATATGATAATCATAAAACAAGATATATAAACATAAGATAATAACAATATCGTTAAGGAAGTTCAACAATTATGACGTGTCTCAAAATACATATCAACAATCATAAAACATGTGAGCATGATATAAAAGTGTGGAATACTTTAAAAATAAGGCATAATAATGAAAACATGGAATATCATGAAAAAGAAAATAATCTTATAAATTTATAATAACTTGATAAAAAAATTGTTAATGTGGAACAACTATAAGCATAGGAAAACCTTTGTGAACGAACTTATCATTCTCACAACTATGTGAACAAACTCACACCTAAAAATGTGAGAAAATCCATTATGAACACACTTGTGTGAACAAACCCATTATGTTCATGCATGACAATCTCATGAGATATAAACTTAAACCAATTCATTGTAGGGATATATTGAATCCAACCCACCATCATCTATACATATGTTTTCCAATTAAAATAAACCATAGTCATATCTTAAAATACCCATATAAAAGAATGGTTTTTTTAAATTTTGAAAAAAAACATATAAAATGAACTTAATAAATCATAGGATATAAAAAATTTCATCATTAAAAATAGATAATATCATAATAAAATATATAGGATGATCAAAACGTCACTTCATGATAGATAAACCTTGTAGGAAAATGTAAGTGAAGATATAAAAGTTTTCATTAAACCTTTTAAACATTGTTATAAATGATGAAGTGAAAATTAATTTCAAAATAAATTAAGAAGGAAATGGTGATGATTTTAAAAAATATATTATAAAGAGTTAAAAATAAAGGATCCTTGAAAAAAACAAAAAAACTAGCTAATAAATCAGAAGTGGAAAATAATGAAAATAAATTCCATCATTAAGTTTTTTATTCAATTTTAAATAAAAATACACATAAAAAAAATTGAAATAATTTTATTTCATAAAATAAATAAATAAAAGTATGAGGAATATAAAAGAAAAAACATATTTTTATTTAATTAAAGAAATAATATTTTATAGGAAAAACATGGTCATGAAAGAAAAGATTCATTGGTAAAAATTAGGTTGATTCTTAGAAATGATATACTATGAATTTAGAAAAAATTATCAAAGGAGTGTATATTTATGATGAGAAATAATTTCCATAGAGAATAAAAGTAAATAGAATATAAAATAGGGTAATGGTGGGATCAAATAAAACTTTAATATTATATTGAGGTAATAAATATTATGACCTTCTAAATTGGAAATTGAGTCATTGAAACCCTTACAACTTTTCAAATTTTTGATTCAAAACCCCATGAGAGAAATAACTTGGAATAGAACAATGAATATCATGAAATGTAATAAAATAATGATACAAAATATTAAATGGTAATTGGATACACCATTCTAAATAAAACATGGTGTATGATAAGAAATGTGTCTCAAGGGGTGAAAACTTGAGACAAGAAACCCTTACCTCTTGTCCAAACATCCATAAACGTACTTTAACCTTATTTTATTTAAAAAATAGATACCTTAATCACGAAATTAAAAAACTTAATAATATGTAATTTCATTTTTAATCTTCATATATATTCATTCTATATATAAATTCTAGTGAGTTTCTTTTTTACCTATTTTTCCACATTGGGTGTTTATAGTTTGATCATTTTTACTAGTTTCGTAATAGTGGTGTTTGTATTCATTATTATTACAAAGTTGACCTTTAAAACTTCATTAAAGTTATTTTTATGGGTAGTTTATAATAATTTATGATTTTTTAAATTCCTTTCATGAGTTTTGTAGTCTTTATCCTTGAATATGAAATCGATAACAAGCTTGCTTTAGTGATTCTTGACAAACATAAGGTGTTTACTTAATTAATGAGTTTAATAATAATGTTACCATTTAAGAACCAAAAAATATCATTATTTACATATTTATATCATATTATACTAGTAATTAAGTTCCTATATTCATCCATGATATAAATTCATATCATTGTTTAAGTAGGTGGTTAAACCGACCCAAACATGAACATGCCATGATTAATGGATGATTATCTGGTGGTTTGATTGTAATATAATTATAACAAATTTATAATGATAATATTTAGTGTTTATTATTATGATATATCATAATTTGAAGGAAGTATAAGAATAATTAATGGATATAAAAATATTACATAATATGAATAAATTGTTTTTTCTTATTAGTTCTCTTATTTAAGACGATTAATTTTATAATGATTGTTTATAATTCATATCATTAATAGGTTATTAAAGTTTTATTACCATAACCTTATTCTTATCATAAAAATCATATTTATCCTTTAAATCCATTCTTATAACCATCCATGAAAGTTGATAATGAAAAATAGAATACATCAATCCTTGGAGGTGGTAGTCAGCACGTACACTTTGATGGTGATTTTGTTTTCATAAAACAAGTGAGAGGGGTAATATGGTTTGTCATTTAAGAATCTTAAATAAGATTGTTTCAAAAAGGATCCATATAATACAATATAAATAGATGCCTCCATGTATTATAAACCATGTTCCATATCAATTCATTCCACATAATTAATTTCTTCCCTTTAAAATAGTTCATAAAACATATTGCTTTAATAAAACCAAAACCATAATTTTAAAACCATAATTTAAAATTATGAATAGAGAGGTTTTCAAAAAGACATAAAATTATCCCAGGTTCTCCATTCATCAATAAAATTGTATTTAATTCAATAAATCATTAAAAAATTTCTTTTAAACTAAGAAAAATATTTCAATAAAGCTAAGCCTTCGAGTTCTAGAATAAGTGGAGATGAGAGAGAAGTCACATACCTCTCAACGAATGGTGAACATGGAGAAAAAAACAAAAAAAAACTCTATATATGGCCTAAAAATAATTTACCTTCAATATATCCAATAATATCTCATTAGAACACATCATAGACCATATATATATTCATGACAAATTATATTTAACAATTCAGGTGAGAGAAGATGTGAAGATCTAAAGATAAAGAATAAGAATGAGGACTTATCGTCAATACCAAATATCCAATTCACTTTTGATTCTTAAAAACTTGGTTTTTGATCAAAAAGAGTTTCCAAGGATTCCTAGGGATGAATAGGAGTTCGATATCCTGAGAGAAAGGGAGGGAAATTAGGGTTTTAGGGTGTAAAACTGAGTTAAACACCCATTTTCAGAGCATTAATTACATGTCATATGGTTATGCCACACTGTTTTTTAAAATATGCACCAACCATGAATAAGTTCTATATCCAAACTAGAGAGTCACATGGTTATTCCCCGAAGTTTGGAAAACTATGGACCAACTATGTGTAGCTACTCTCCAAAAAGTTCCCACCTCGCACAACATCACCTCGACACACACACGATTTGGCCAAACTAGAAACATTTTCATGGAACATAAAATTTACTAAGTTTTTAATATTGATTTATAGCATAGGGAGGAACCTAGGTTGTATCTAAAATATTTTTAGAGGTTTAATTTTTGTATCTTTAATAAAAATTACTAAAATATGGATTGGGGTTGAAAGCATTTTTAAAAATAAAATTACTTAATTAAAGAGTTCAATAGTTGAAAAACAAAGGTTTTGTTTTTAGAATTATTAGAGAAGGGGGTCATTTAAATTTCACTACTCATCTTGGTTATTTTATTATTATAAAAATTAAACATGGTTTAGTGTTATTTTTTATTTAAGGGTAATCAATATCCTGATTCCCCTTATGCCTTTAAAAATGATGCACAAAGAACCATCTCTTGACACAAAAATTGTATTTTCAAGGTTTGTAACTCTATAATGGAATGAGTTATGCCAAATAATACTAAAATTTTATGCATTTGAATGTGAAAAAGGATGCTTGTGTTTTCCAATCAGAACAACCCAAGATTCCCACTTGAAATCTCAACCCAATTGGTGTTGAAATGAAAATTGTTTCACTTAATTATACCAAAAAAATGCATTAAAAGGAGAAGCATGTTAAGATAAAACATAAATAAAATGTTCCACACAAAAATTAAACCAAAACATCATAATAAAAATTGTTGTAATTCCCTCTCTAATTTTGTGTAGCTCCCTCAAAATGAACGCCCACCATTTTACTCGTCATTGAGAGGAGGAGGAGGCTCAGGTGGAAGTTCACCTTCATCGTTGATATCCCTATGAGGATAGGGGACTCTAGAACTTATAGGACTAATAGAGGTCTTATTTAGGTCTAAAAAATGGCAGATATTTTTCCCTTGGTTGATCTTACAAACGGGGTGCCCAATGTGCCAATTTATAGGCAAAGTGGGAGGTGGTTTTGGGAACCTAGATTTCGAGATACCACCTTTTCCATAGTTTTGGGCTAGTAAACTTCATTATATCAACTTGGAAAAAAGACAAGAATTGTTTAAATAAATATTAACTATCTCCATGTCAAATTTGGAATCCATTTAATGTATAAATAAGAGATATTTCCAAAATATAGAACCAAAATTTTGACTTTGAGAAGATTCGGTTTCTTGGATAGATCAGTTCAGTTAGGCCCTTTTTTAGATGAATTGATATTAGGTGTCTTCATAAGAGTTGTATCCAAATTAATTTTGGAACATCCCACAAAATTTAATTGCAATTTTATAGAGTAATTAGCTTTAATGTGCATTTGAGACCACATGTGTTCTTGGGATCTAGTACAGATTGGCCCATTTTTCTTCAACTTCATCCTAGGTCCTCTAAATCACCTCATCCTACAATGTAATCATCAAAAAAAGTAAAATTACCATTTTTAAAAGTGATAAAAATTAAATAATATAAGCATGCATAATGTTCAATTTGTTATTATATTTTATATTTTACACTACAAAATCAGTTTTACATAATGGTATAAGGGTGGAAATGAATATTGAATTTCTATGTGATCACACCCCCACACCTAAATATTTTCACTCCGAGGAAAACTCACATTTCCAAAAATGATGCATGAAGATATTCCCAACTTCATGAAGATTTATCATTCAATGAAAATTTTATTCTTGATATAAATTTTATCAAAGAAAAAAACTACACTGAGGATTTATTCTTGGTGATCAGGGAAAAAGATGTCTCATAAATTGTATCAGATCAAAATTCAAGGAGACTTATGATACCGATCTGATTAATGAATTAAAAATTCAACCATGTCACCAACTCTTCATGTGTGTTTTTGACAACCATTTTATGTTATTATTTCTACAATATATCTAGTAAATATATATTATTTTATAAAAATTATGTTTTCCTGATTCTTTCCACTAAACATGCCCTACATCCTTCGAAATAAAATTTCAAAACCCACTCACTTAAGAATTTTTGAAATTCAAACCATAAGCTTTTGGCCTAGATATCCGCATATGTTGTACATTTCATCACTCCCCTCATTAATTTTTTTTGGCTTTTTTAGGGTATACAATAGTTAGATAACAGGTACACATTCATATTCCAATCCAATATAGTAATGAGAAAGATCAGATAAGGAAAAAACATATAAAAAATCATTCTGTAAAGATGATAAACATTAACCTAACTTATATTTACCTTATATTAAGTAAGAAATATGCACACTTCATAGTTGAGTGAAATGTGGTGTGAAGATATTAAGTGACATTATCAACCTATAAACTACCACTATGGGAAAACTATTATTTGTAGCGGGTTATTTGCGACGGGAATAGACGCCCCGTCTTAAAAAATTATGCGCGGATTAGCACGGTTTGCGTGCCAAACCGTGCAAAAGGGTATTTGCGACGGGTGGGCACTGCCCATCGCAAATGTCGGGAGGCGGTAAGACCTAGTTGCAATGGGGGATCCCCCGTCGCAACTAGTTCAACACCCGGATGGTATTTGCGATGGGTCCCGTCGCAAATAACCGGTTGCGGTAAAAACCTATTTGCGACGGGATGTTGTCCCGTCGCAAATAGTGTGTTGACAGATTACTTTTTGCGACAGCCCTGTCACAAATAACCTTTTAACCGCCGACCGTAATTAATGCGACCGAAGGTATTTACGACGGGACCCGTCACAATACGTACTATTAGTGATGGAAATCCCGTCATAAATAGTCTCGTCACAACTAAGCTAACCTATATACCCCCCCTGTTTTTTCTTCTCTCCTCCTCAATTCGTTCTACTTCTACTTCTGTAAACTCTAATTTTAAAGTGAAAATTTTTGAGAGTTGGTTTTTTTTTACGAAGAAGTTATGAAGCCACCTACAATTATAAGAGATCAAGTTTAAAGGTATTTATGTTTTATTTAATTTAGTATTTATTTCATTTCTTTATATTAATTTTAATTATTGTTGATTAATTGTAATTAAGTTAGATTTAAAATGTTTTGTCATCAGTATTTATTTGTAATAATAAAATTAAATTATTCGTACTAATTCTTAGTAATTAGTAATAATTAATAATTATTAACAATAATTATTAATATATATAAATAATTAGCGGTAATTAGTAATTAGTAGCTGTATTTTGCAGTAATTAATAGTAATTAACACTAATTAGTAATAATTAGAAAAAAAATAGTAAAAATAGTATTAATTAGTAATAATTAGTAATAATTAGTAATAAATACTAATAAATAGTAATAAATACTAATAAATAGCAATAAATACTAATAAATAGTAATAAATAATAATAAATAGTAATAAATAGTAACAAATACTAACAATCAGTAATAAATAGTATTAATTAGTAATAATTAGTAATAATTAGTAATAAATACTAATAAATAGTAATAAATACTAATAAATAGTAGTAAATACTAATATATAGTAATAATTAGTAATAAATACTAATAATTAGTAATAAATGCTAATTAATAGTAATAAATAGTAATAAATACTAATAAATAGTAATAAATACTAATAAATAGTAATTAATACTAATAAATAGTAATAAATAGTAATAAACAGTAATAAATACTAATAAATACTAATAAATACAAATAAATTGTAATAAATACTAATAAATAGTAATAGATACTAATAAATAGTAATAAATACAAATAAATAGTAATAAATAGTAATAAATACTAATAAATACTAACAATTAGTAATAAATACTAACAATTAGTAATAAATAGTAACAATTAGTAATAAATAGTAATAAATACTAATAAATACTAATAAATACTAATAAATAGTAATAAATACTAATAAATAGTAAAAATTACTAATAATTAGTAATAAATACCAATAATTAGTAATAAATACTAATTAATAGTAATAAATACTAATAAATGGTAATAAATACAAACAAATAGTAATAAATAGTAATAAATAGTAATAAATAGTAATAAATAGTAATAAATAGTAATAAATAGTAATAAATACAAATAAATAGTAATAAATACTAATAAATAGTAATAAATACTACTAAATAGTAATAAATACTAATAAATAGTAATAAATACTAATAAATAGTAATAATTGGTAATAATTGGTAATAATTAGTAATAAATAGGAATAAATATTAATAATTAGCAATAAATAGTAATAATTAGCAATAATTAGGAATAATTAGCAATAATTAGCAATAATTAGAAACAATTAGCAATAATTAGTAATAATTAGCAATAATTAGCAATAATTAGCAATAATTAGCAATAATTAGGAATAATTAGAAATAATTAGGAATAATTTGTAATAATTTGTAATAATTTGTAATAATTTGTAATAATTAGTAATAATTAGTAATAATTAGTAATAATTAGTCATAATTAGTAATAATTAGTAATAATTAGTAACAATTACTAATAATTACTAATAATTACTAATAATTACTAATAAATACTAATAAATAGTAATAAATACTAATAAATAGTAATAAATACTAATAAATACTGATAAATAGTAATAAATAGTAATAAATAGAAATAAATACTAATAAATACTAATATATAGTAATAAATAGTAATAAATAGTAATAAATGGTAATAAATAGTAATAAATAGTAATAAATAGTAATAAATAGTAATAAATAGTAATAATTAGTAATAATTAGTAATAAACAGTAATGAATAGTAATGAATAGAAATAAATAGTAATAAATAGTAATAAATACTAATAAATAGAAAAAAATAGAAATGAATAGTAATAAATACTAACAATTAGTAATAAATACTAAAAAATAGTAATAAATACTAATAATTAGTAATAAATACTAATAAATATTTATAAATAGTAATAAATACTAATAAATACTAATAAATACTAATAAATACTAATAAATACTAATAAATACTAATAAATACTAATAAATAGTAATAATTAGTAATAATTAGTAATAATTAGTAATAGATAGTAAAAATTAGTAATAATTAGTAATAAGTAGTACTAATAAGTAGTTATAATTATTTATCTTCTTTTTTTGGATAGTGTTTTTCTAACTTCAAATTATTCAAAAACAGTAATGATTTTATATTTTGTAGAAAAATATGGAATAAGGAATTCGACAACAGTCATTATTAGATGATCGCACTTAGATAAATCAGTGCAGAAATCCAAATAGTTCTGGTTTAAATCATGTATATATTGAGGTTGTTGAAGCTTTCTTATCATTTGAAGGCACAAGTAAGTGTACTTGTAAAAAATGTGCTCTGAGAACGTTTGGCACATTTGACAAGGTTGGGGACATCTCTTGCGGTTTGGTTTTCAACCAGATTATGTTTTTTGGTATCAACATGATGAACGCGGTTCTAGATAAGATACTAATAACTTGATTCTGGATCCATCATGGTTTCAAAAAAAATGCATGATGCTATAGGTCCATCTGTTCAATAAACTAAAACTCAAGATGCTATTGATTTAACTCATGAGTTGTCACCATTCGAATTTTATGAGTTGTTGAGGTCTGCTGAGGATGCATTATATCCTGATTTCAAGATAAGCAAATTAGAAGTGGTTGAAAAATTTATGGAAATTAAATCAGATAATGTAATGTAAAACAACTGTTTTGATCAGATATTTTCCTTGGTTAAAACACTGTTACCTGAAAGAAATGTGTTGCATGAAAATTACTATAAGATAAAGAGGTTGGTTCATAGTTTGGGCCTTAGTTATCAGAAGATTCATGCATGTGAAAATGATTGCATCTTATATTCTGGTGAAAATGATTCATTGGATAGTTATCCTGCATGTGGACAATCGAGGTATAAAAAAGCTTAACCGAGGAAGTCTGGATTGATTCATGTGAAACAGTTGAGATATTTCCCCCTTACACCCAGGTTGCAGTGTTTTTTTTTTATGTCTCAGAACACAGCGTCAATGATGTCATGGCACAAAACCAAGATTTAAACTGATAAAAGATTGAATCATCCATCTGATGGTGATTCATGGAAACATTTTGACTGACTACATCCATCTTTTACTTTAGAAGCCTGAAACGTGTGATTGGGTCTTTCTACTGATGTTTTCTATCCATTTAGTTCTTATGGTAGTCAGTATTCATGTTGATTTGTCTTTATAACTCCATACAATTTACCTCTATGGATGTTGATGAAGGAGCCCTATATATTTTTGACCTTATTAATCCCAGGACATCCAAAAAAGAATATTGATTTTTATTTGAAATCATCGATTGATGAGTTAAATTCATTTTGGAGTAATGGTATTAGTACATATAATGTTGCAACAAAACATAATTTCATATTAAAAGTTGCATTGATGTGGACGATTAGTGAGAGGGTATGGTAGCCGCCATCGGGACTAGGCACCGTGTAGCTTTGTATGGGGAAATGTTAGATGATCATCAATGCAAGGTGGGGAGCTAGGTGATCAATGATGCAGAAGTTGGGGAGGGGAATTTCTAGTGGGTTGGTCATACGGGTCATGTAATGGGCATGGTAAGCCTCTGGGCCTTCAGGTCATGTATTTCGGGTTAGTCGGGCCTTGTGCCTTGGGCTTACGGGTCATGTACAGGTTCCCCTTCAACCCTTAAAAGGGGGATTATCCATAATAAAATAAAAATAAGGCCTTCAGGCCATTCGGGAAATGGAAAAAAATCTTTCTATTTTGACTGTCATCGCAGATTTCTTCCAACCGTTCATCCTTTTCAGAGGAACAAATCTCATTTCAGAAAAGGCACAATTAAAAGGGATGAACCTCCAAAAATGATCTTAAGTACAGAGTTAAAATAAGTTATATTTTCATTACATCTGATCACATTTGGTCCAACAGTAAACCAACAAAAAATTCATAGCTTTGGGAAAGAACATAATTGGATAAAACGAAGCATTTTTTGGGATCTTCCGTATTGGTCTGATTTTTTAGTCCTCAATATATTAGATGTCATACATATTGAGAAGAACTATTTTGATAATTTATTTCATACAGTTTTGGATACACCAGGTAAGACCATAGATAATATAAAGTCATGATTAGATCTTTCCCAAATTTGCAGACAACCAGAACTTAAACTATTTCAAAATGTCGGATCACAGAGGTTAATGAATCCAAAAGCAGCTTATACACTGTCTAAATAGAGTCACTTATTATTTTGTCAGTGGATTGTATATTTGAGACTTACAGATGGCTATGCTTCTAATTTGGGTAGATGTGTTAAGAATGGTCATATTACCAGATTAAAAATTCATGATTGTCATGTTATAATGGAAAGAATTATGCCGATTGGATTCAGAGGTTTGTTGAATTATATGATTTGGGATTCGATAACAGACATACCATATTATTTTCAAGACATTTTTGCATCGAAAATAAACTATGATGCACTAAGTAAACTGGAAGAAGATGTTGTTGTCATTATATGTAAACTGGAAAAAATCTTCCCATCGACTTTCTTTGACTCAATGGAACATTTAATATTACATTTGCCACATAAATCTAAATTTGGAGGACTAGTAGATTTTTGATGGATGTACCCATTTGAGGGATGTATGCATAAATTGATGAAAAAAGTACATAACAAAGCATCAGTTGAAGGCTCAATTGCTAAAGCTTATTTGCAAGAGGAAATTTCTTTTTTATGCTCTCATTATTTTGAATATGAATATACCTCAAAATACAACCACATGGGACGGAAAAATGGGAATTCTAATGATGAAATGTATAATCAATTATCAGTTTTTAATCAGCCAGAGCTTGGCTTCGGTGGAGTTCATGAACGATGGATTTCAGATGATGAACATCACAGAGCTCACACATATGTTCTGCTCAACTATGAAGAAATGACATCATTTGTACTGTGAGTGTTTCTATCAATTATTCTATAATTTATGTTACAGTAAGTAAACTTATTTTATTTGTAATTTATATGATAATCATATCAGAAAATAGCTTCCAAAAATTACAGCAGCTGCTCTTGAAGAACGCCGACAGAAAAAAATTTCTCAATGGTTTCAAAAACTAGTAACATAAATTATTGATGGTTTAATATATCAATTCAGTTTATTATTTATTATATTGATAATTGTTTTACAAATTTTCAGGTGTCTCAACATGCTAATAAAATTGATAAGCTACTGTTTATATTGAGTAACCCACTATCCAAAATGGTTAAATATTATAATGAATATGTGGTGAATGGTTTTAAATTTCATACACATGCATATGGGGAATCAAAAAAACAATGAAAAATGAAGTTTTCTTGAGAGGATCGCATCATAGAGAAACAGAAGTTGACTTTTATGGCATGCTGGATGAAATTATTGAACTGTGTTATCTAGAGAAAAATTATATAACAATGTTTAAATGTTGGTGGTTGGATACTAAGAGAGGCTTGTGTGTTCATCTGATTATTGGAATCGTTGATATTAAATATAAAAGTCTTCTTGAATTAAATGAACCATTTTTACTGGCTCAACAGGCACATAAAATATATTATGCAAAGTACTATGCTACTTCAAGAGACCTGAGTGATTGATGGAGCATAATAAAAATGAAATCTCAGGAAAATCAATTTACTCAAACTGAATGTGGTTATGATGAAGCACAAGGAATTGGAATTTTTCAAGACACTACTCAAAATCCATCTTTTTTACAAAGAGACATGAATATCGATGATGAAACCCCACAATTAAGGGTCGATGGTAACGATGATGTTAATGATGTTACAAATGAATTTGAAATGGAAAGAGATGATGAAACTGAAACTCATATGGATATTGATAACGTCGATGATGAATATAAAGACATTGACATCGTCAGATATGAAGATGATGATGAAGGTGAACATTGAAATAGTTAAATGCTAGTTATAATCATAACTAATATATATCTATATGTAATAGTTATTTTCAACTATATGCTAACAACAATAATTTTGTGTTTAAGATGGACCCTGATCTATTTCGTGGGTTAGATGAGGCTGATCTATCTTTGGATAAGGAGGATTTGGGATCATCTAACCCTCAGCCTACTGGTGGTTCAGGGGGTACATGGAGGGGGCATGATCTTGCATGACTGATGATTCCTGACCCTATCCCCAAGCGGCGTCCACATCTTGGTTTTGATCCAGGCACACAGAGGTATGATAACTTTTGTATTTTAGTTATCTTTCATTAATTTATTTATATATTAATTGTTTGATTATTTGTTATTTTTTCATAGTTTTGAACATGTAGCTGTTGGACAGGAGAGTGCTATCTTACGCAATTATTTTTCTCAGTCATAGATCACATGGGAATAGATTCCCATTGATGTGCAGCTTGGAATGTTCAATCATTAGCTGGTATGTAAATAAATAATATTTATTTAGAAATTTATTTCATTAATAACTTGATATTGTAAATTATTTTTAGGGTTTATGGTATCCCATCGATGATAGCATATGTGGTTCTATCCATGAGGCATGATAGGTGTCTATGTGTGAGCGTTTCCGTTAATTTTTGCACAATTTGAGAAGGAAAACCATTAAGAAAGTAGGAGTGATAGTATTTGATGAGTCATGTAGATCCCACCGACCAGAGTAAATTTCATCTCGCGTTTGGGATGGATTATGTTCACACTGGTTGAGTGGTGTATTTCAAAGGAGATCTTCATTAGGATGGTAAAACTGGGGGAGACAGGAGGTGACACATCGAGCTGGTAGTCGTACATTTAGTACTCATAGAGAGTATCTAGTATGTGTATTTTTTAAATATTTTATACAATATTAAATATAAACAGTTTATTTTATATTCATATAGGTAGTCGAACAACCCGATATTATGGAGTATGACGTTTATCAGAGGATGTAAAGTGATCTAGCCACTAGAGAGATTAGAGGTGATCGCCAGCGTCAGATTGTGGTCAGTATTATTTATTTTTTAGTTTAAAAACTAATTGCATATAATATTTTCACTATTTTAATTACAAATTGAAACTGAAGGAGTTATATGAGGTCGTGACCTCTCAAACACGAGCTGAGATTCAGGAAGAGACAGCTGATCAGACTAGATCCCACCATTTCGATGAGGCGGCATGGATGCAGGCGACCCAGTATGCCTTGAAGATGGACTGAGTAGTTGGTATCTGCTCTCATTTGACTCTTGTAACTTATTATGGTATTGTTTCAATGTTAGCATCTAGCTCGAGAGGAGCTCGTGGAGAGGCATCATCTTCTGGCTCACAGTATCAGGAGAAGTTGCGAGCTAAAACTGAGCTTATAGAGAGTTTACAGAAGCACCAGGAAGAGATGCATCAGTAGTAGCGGCAGCAACAACATGAGGAGGACATGTGTCGATGGCAGCAGCAGCAGCAGCACGAGGAGGACATGTGTCAATGGCAGTAGTAGCAGCACGAGCAGATGAAGTACATGCGCCATCTGACTTCTAGTTTAGGGATGTAGTTTCCTCCACCATCTCCTTC
The DNA here is from genome assembly GCA_963277665.1 of Viscum album. Classification (NCBI taxonomy): domain Eukaryota; kingdom Viridiplantae; phylum Streptophyta; class Magnoliopsida; order Santalales; family Viscaceae; genus Viscum; species Viscum album. Next base: position 1,541,970,662 of record OY728155.1, on the reverse strand, counting down.
AGCTCCTCCGGAAGACTATCCCCCCGGTGATTTTTTTGTTTTGTTAAAAACATTTGAATTTAACATTTGTTGTAATATGAACTATTTGCAATTTTTTTCTTTTATATTGGTGCGAATATTGCATAATTTTTTATTACTTTTAATATTTTATTATTTCATTATTTATTATTAGTATTATATTTTTTTAATATTTTTTTATTTTACTAATAATAATATTATTATTATTTTATGATTTTTTTATATTTTTTCCTTAATATTGAGATTTTTAATATTTTTTTTATTTTAATAATATTAATATTGTTTTTTTCATTAATAATAATTTTTTTATTTTTTTATTTTATTAAGTATTTGCAAATATTGAGAATTTTAATATTTTTTATTATTTTTATTATTTTAATAATATTAATATTATTTTTTCATTAATCATATTTATTCTTTTTATTTTATTAATTATTTGCGACAGGACCTTTTGCAACGGGGACCTGCCGCAAATAGATTATATATATATTTTTTTAAAAAAATTTGCAACAAGTTGCCTTATTGTCGCAATAACTTTGTTGCGACGGGCCCATCGTAATAGGTTTATAATATATAATCTATTTGCGACGGGTCGACATCCCGTCGCAAATATTTTTTTGCAACGGGTCCATCACGAAAGGTTCTTGTATATATAATGTATTTAATCAGATATCTATTTGCGATGGGATTGTTAGAAAAAAACAAGTTGTGACGCTGTTTTCTGCAACGAGCTATTTGTGACGGGGGCCTGTCGCAAAAGAGTTTTTACGATGGTATCTCGTCGCAAATATCCGAAATTCTAGCAATGTACTCACACAGACGATATCAATCATCTCAAAGGTTTTATAGATATACAACCATTTATATAATCAAAAAATAACCAATTTACTAAAAAATCATACCTCAATGTTAAATTAATGATAAAACTCACATGCCATTGGTGAGTGAAGTTTTCTTTAAATATTAAAACAACTTAAAATAAGGAAATTCATCATAATTTTTTAATAATTTTCATGATTATTTGGGAAAATGAGTTTTTCGACCTAAAAGTGAACAAAGTGGGGGGAGTGAAAACAACATGAAAGAATCCAAAAAGAGAAAAATAATAAAGATGATGAAAATCCTGATGAACTCAAGAGAGTGGGGAAAAGTAAAAATAATATACAGCAAAAGAAAATAGAAAAATAAAGAAATATAATAACAAATCCTAACTAACTAAGGAATGTATCTACCCCCCCCCCCACACACACACACACCTAGAGTGTGAAGTTTCCACACTACAATAAAATAGAATATGGGAAGGAAGGATAAAATATGATATGTGTCACTGGTAGGTTTATTCTTGAAGGTGGAGTTCCTCCATAGGGGACTCTGGAATGGTTTTGTGAAATTGATTCAGTTTCATCCCATTAATAGGGAATGTTTTGTTTTTTCATTTTGAAATTGTACAACACTAAATGGATAGATGTTAGAAATAGTTTATGGGCCAAACCAACGGGAAAAAAGCATACCTAGTGAAGAAAAATCATGAATTGAGAAGGAGGGCCATCTTCCCAATGTGGAATTGATGATGAAGTATGAGACAGTAATGGGAAGCCTTGGTTCTCTCTTATATATCTGGGAGTTCTCATGCGAGTCTCTTCAAATTTCTTCCAACTCATGAATTTGTAACTTCGTATGCACACCTGCATCTTAGAGGTTCATATTAAATTGTTTAACAACCCAATATGAATAGTTATCTACCTCCATATGGAGGTGAATATCCCTTTCTAAATAAAATATTATATGGCGAAAAGACTATTGGGGTTTTAAAAGTTGTATGGTGTACTCGAAGTGTATCATCCAAGTGTAAAATATAATCCTTCCTATTGGGTTGTACCATTTTTTCCAATATTTAATTAACTTCTTGATTTTTAAATTTATGCCTATCCATTATTTTGGGGTGATATAAAGTAGAGACTTTATGTACAACCCCATACTTATAGATCAATTTTTTCATGTTTTGATTACAAAAATGTGAAACATGACCAATAATGATCATTCTTGGTAAACCAAACCTACTAAAAATATAAGATCTCATAAAAATAAACAACCAATCAAGAGTCATCAGTCCTTGTAGCCTTTACTTCCACCCATTTAGATACATATTCAACATCCAATAATATGTATACAAATCCAAATTAATTTGGAACATTCCCCATGAATTCATTGTCCCATGTATGAATGATCTCACAAAATAACATGGGTTGTTGGGGAATTTTGTTCTCCTTATAGATATTCCCTGTGAATTGACATCATGTGCATGAATTAAAAAACTGATGGGAATATCTATAACATTTTTTCCAATAAAGTTCAGATTCAAGGACCTTTTGAGCTTTATATTGAGATCCAAAGTGTCACCCACATGCCAAAGTATGGAAAAATCTCAAAACAGAGGTGAATTCATGGTCAGGGACACACTGATGAACAACCTAGTAACTAAAAATTCTCTACAAGTATGGGCCATCCCAAATGTACCATACGGACTCATTCTTATTTATTTTGGATTGTGAAGTGCTAAAATTTGTGGGGACCCTAGATGCTGCCAAAAAATCACAATGTATGCATACCAAGGGGTAAGTTCTACTACATCACAAAGGTTCTCATTAGAGAATAATTCACCAATGGGGAGGGATGGGTCAACATGGTGATCCAATGGTGTATAAATACTACTAATGTGGTCATCTACAATATTTTTCACTCATCTCTTATCTCAAATATCTAGGTCAAACTCTTAGAGGAGGAGCATCCTTCATATGAGGCAGGGCTTAGCTTCAGGTTTCTTAAGGAGAAACTGAAGGGTGGCGTGATTAGAAAATACAATGACTTTTTACCTAAGTATATATGAATCAAATTTTTCCAAGGAAAACATAATATAAAGATGTTATTTTTTAGTTATCATGTAGTTTTACTGGGAATGGTCAAGGGTACGTGAGGCATATGCAATGACATGAGGATCCCTCTCAACCCTATGTGATAAAATTTCCCCAAATGCAGAGTTAGAGGCATCACCCATAATTTTGAATGGGAGATCCCACCTTGTTGGTGGGATTATGGGAGGTGATGTGAGACTTATTTTAATTTAATTAAATGAATCCTCATAATTTATATCAAAAACAAACTCAAAATATTTTTGGTAACAATTGAGACAAGGGAGGTGCAATCTTACTAAATTATTTAATGTATCGGCGGTAAAAACTAGCATAACCCAAGAAATATCAGACCTCAAAAACACATTTTAGATATGTAAGGGATGAAATTATTTAAATTTTTTATTTATCAACTTTAATTCCATTACTCAAAATAAAATGACCAAGAATTATCCCCCAATATACCATGAAATAGTATTTCTTATAATTTAATATGATATATTTTTCAATACAAAAGTGGAAGATAGAACCTAGGTGTTCCAAAAAATCATCAAAGTAAGATCCATAAACTGTGAAATCATCCATAAAAACCTCCATAAGGTTCTCAAGGTACTCAAAAAATATACTCAACATACAACTCTAAAAATTACCAGGATTATTACAGAGACCAAATGGCATCCTCCTATATTAAAATGTGCTAAATAGATAGGTAAATATTTTCTTGTCTTGATCTCTAGGGTCAATATAGATTTAAAAATAACTCTAAAATCTATCAAGTAAATAATGATGGGACTTACCATACAATATTTCTAACATTTGGTAAATTAAAAGTAGAGAAAAAAATTTCTTTCACGTGGCTTGATTTATTTGAAAGTAGTCAATATAGACTCACTGACTATTTTTCGCATGCGTTGGAACCAATTCATTCCTTCCATTTGAAACTATTGTTATTATAATTTTCTTAGGAAAAAATTATATTGGTCTACCCCCATTTACTATCATATATGGGATAGATGATCCCAGTAGCCAGTAATTTACAAACTTCCAATTTCACCACTTTAAAGAGGGTGGGATTTAACTGATGTTGAGATTTCATTATGAGCTTAGCCTCATCATATAAAATTATATACTACATCCGAATAGATGGGATAATCTTGGTAATATCAGCCAATGTTCATCATATCACCTTTTTACACTCCCTCAAAAGGTTTATCAGTTTTGATTCATGCTCTAGTGAGAGGTTTTTGAAAATAATGAAAGGAAGTTGGTTGATACCCTCAATATAGGCATATTTTAAATTAGATATAAGTGGTTTTATTATAATACTAGTGATTTTTGGATATATGGAAGGGATTTAGGGGGAGTGAGTTATATAAAACTGTTTATTTATTCATGTTTATTCTCTATGGAAATAGAATCAATGGAAATGAGATTTGTAGAATCATCAACGGTCATGGGTTCCTTAGAATGAACATGCTCATCAATTAAAATACAAAATTTACACTTTTCCAAACCACAAAATACTCCAAATATGATTCACAACCCAAATAATCAAAGAGTGAAGAAGAAGAAAATTAATTAGAGTATGGGTCGAGAAGAGAATTTTGTGTGTGTGTCATTATAGAGAAATTCCATATAATAGAAAGAAAGAGTGGAGTTCACTTCAATAAGGTGTTTTATATAATCAATGATATTGAAACTTACCTTTTCTACTCCAAACTCCATGGATATCATACTACTATAAATGTTGATGATTTTATTTATTGTTTTAAGGAAAGGACTTCCATGTATGAGAGGAGCATGTCCTTTGGTTGGGTTATCTTCTATCTCAAGAATGTATAAGTCTACAGGTAAGATAAGATTATTTATATGCATGAGTGTTGGATTTGGTGGCCTAGAACCAACTAATTTTTACTTTATTCATTAATAAAATCCTTATCACATCTTGATCATTATTCTGCGTAACAATGCATGTGATAATGTCCTAAGGATAGCTGTTGCATTAAAGGGTCATAGCGGATCCCTGCTATGATGAGAACCCGGAAGTGTCTAAACACTATTCTTGAATATATGTTCTATGGCCAGATGATGTTATTTGAGGGACACAAATAATACAGTCCATTAGGGGTGAGGACTCATAAAACTTTGAGGCACCTTCTCATGGTGTGTTCCCTTGGTAATATCCAGGAGGATATTATGAGAATGAGACCAGCCAATAGGAAATCTACATTTCATAGTGTCATTGGATGTTCCTATCTACGGATGTGTGTATTGGTCCTTAGACTTTAAGATTATTATTAATGGGTATTACAAATCGCGCACTTAGATGTATTGACGAAAAATGTGACAACACACTGTTCCCAGCGAGGTAGGATACGTTGGGTGCGTCACGAGTAATACTGCATTAATAGATAATGCGAGAAAGGATTTGTCCCTTCTGTTCCATAACGGAAGTAGATATCTTCGGCCCTTTGATGGAATTGATATAGCCTAAATAAATCCATGGCCATGGTAAGGTATGGGCGAGTTCAATTCCAGAAATTCAAAGAAAGAATAATTGAGCACATGGGTTGATGGAACTAGCATGAAACCCACTTGATTTGAGATATCGTGACAAAGGGATTATATTACACAGTAAACGTTCGTAGGAGGTGACACGTCATTGTGGCATTAACTTCTTTCTCTATGGGTGCCTTGGAGTGTTTCTAGACACTAACCTTGGACTTTAGGCAGGCTACGCCTAATGCCACTGAGAAAGAGGACTAGAGGGTCACACACTAAGTGTGTCAATGTATCTCAGTTAAATATTAATTTAACAAGTTAAATAAATATTATTCCCGATTGTGGTTTAATAATTATTTAAGGATGTTTGGTCGCATTTATTTCGACACTAGTTATTCGAGAGAATATATTGTGGGGGAAATAATATATTTATTAGCGAGTAATGCAGTTACATTTATTTAAGAAATAAATAGTCATTACTCAAGGTTTAATAAATGTGGAGGAGGAAATAAATAAAATTGGAAAATAAAATTACACACCATGTATATTAAATATACATGCCGTGTAGTTTTAATGAAAAACAAGTACACGTCGTGTATTAATTATTACACAGCGTGTAGTTTTTCTAGTCAGGATTTTGAGGATATAATATCATTACTGTGATATTAATTATAATCAGCGTGGACGCATGTCAAGGAATTAATAATTCTACATGGGGGTTTTCAATAAGATTTAATGAAATAAATAAAACTCGTAACGCGTTTATTTATTATCATAACTCTATAACCTCAAAACACGATTATAAATATCCTCACAACCCCAACACTTTTCACCAATGGTTGTGCACAATAATTCTGGAGAATTCTTTCAATACCGAAAGAACTCCTTCCTCCAAGAACGCTCTCAAGACCAAGAGACCAAGGTGATCGAAGGAAAACATCGCAAGTGCAGGTTCTTCCATGCTAGAACCTGGAGATTCCTTTGGCGACATCTGGAGATATGTGGCACATGTGTGGATCACCGCTAGAGGAATCCTACACTTGGATTCTACGACGCAACGACGAATCACGGGATCATAACCAGAGACATCAACGAAGAAAGAATTCCACCAAGGTAATTCTTGTGAATTAATTAAATTAATTATAAACCAACATATGATGATATTATCTCTATGGTTCCAGGATTCCATCTTTTGTTTTTATTCTTTGTTCTATTCCGAAGATCCATCATTTTATATCGTGACGGGTCTAGGTTTGAATGTTGTTTAACGCTAAAATTAAAGTTGGGAAAACTCACCAACGCGCTTCCACTGCACCCGGAACCTACAAGTGGTATCATAGGGGTCATATCGTTGATTATAATTATTTAGTTTTTCGTTGGTGATTTACGCATTAAATAATTTAGTTGTTTTCAATTCAAGTTTAATCGTTCTGGAAATATGAATCTCAAGATCTGTTACTCCTCCCTCGTTTCTCTTTCACCTCATAGAAATAAATTTTTCTTTTAATTTTGATTAAAATAAAATAGAGGAACTCATCCGGAGGAGCCAAACCTTTCTGGTTGTACAAAACCAGAATACATGGTGTGTATTCAGAAGTACACACTGTGTAGTCTAGGTTCATGCATCGGACTGGTCTGCCAAATCAGGTTGTGTATTGATCCTATCTAAGTCATTTATGACACCGTGTGTTGACCTGGAACAGGTGGCACACAGTTTCTGGATTACATGTCTTGTGGTCCAACAGAACACGGCATGTAGTCCCTTCGGGTTAGGGTTGGACCGTGTACCCCGTACATGGCCTGCCTGGATGGAAACCGTGTAACGCGGAAACTACACGGTGTGTGTCCCACTATACACGTCGTGTACTCTGAAAATTTCCGAAGTACATTAACATGCCATGTCCCCAGGCGTGTACTTCGGATGGACAGTGAAGAAAAGTACATGTCATGTAGTCAGAACTACACATCGTGTACTCACCCAAATTAAACATATTTATTAAAAGTTATTATTATATTATACAAACCCTTGAGACGTGTACCATAGTGTAGGCGTAAAGCTGAGGCACAACACGTGATAGGTGTTTTATATATATGTGTTTAATTTAACATTTGTGTAATAAATGGTAATTCACCGGGTTTCCTCCAAGGTACAAGTTACGTACAAGGATAATTTTAAATGAATTTATTTGTTTAAAATTATGATGGATGAGAATCTCAAGGAATTTTAGAAAAGGGTTTAAGATAAAAGGATTGATTAATTAAAGATAATTAATTGATTCAAGCATGATTTATCTTAAACAAGAATGATTAAAGAATTGAATGCTAGTTTTATTTATGTGTAAATATCGTTGCATGTATGGATGATCATGAGATAGACCGAGACCTTTGTATGTGAATGGTTTCTTTTAATTTATTTATTTAAATTAAATTTGTTGGCCTGCGAGCCATCTCCTCATTAATATGTAGGGCATGTGCACCCAAGGATTCTTTTATGTAAAAACCCCTTTTTACCCCTCACCTGCGTGTGAGATAAATGCATATGTAATGGATGGAGATCCCAAGCTAGTGGAGGCAGCTCAAGTCAGGAGCCAAGGTGAAACCAATCCAAGGAGATACAAAGGCGGACAGGTGGAAAGCTGTAAACACAAACCTGAAAGGTTCAAGGTGTTTCTCCCATAGGTCTTGGGTTAGTTTATCAACTTCTAGATAAACTAACCAATAGAAAAATCTCATTATCATACCATTTATTTTATTTCTGTCAGTTACATGGTTTATTTATTATGGGTGTGTTGTCATGATCACATAATTAATGAATTAAACGAGCATGAAAGATGGAACTAAAATAAAACCATCTTATACCTGAATATTATCTTTGACATGGTTAATCACTTAAGTAAATCCCACTTAATATTGAAAATCATGTAATAAAAGATAATAAATTGGAAATTTATGTATAAGGATAAAATCCCTCAAAAGAAATATTAAGTCGGTATAGCCTTCCATAATCTTGGTTAGAATCGAACCATAGTTTAAAGTGCTTGACCAACCCTAGTTGGGGTGCTTTCAATTATCAGGGAATTCTAATTCAAGGTTTTGGGTTGACTTGACTTGGTTCGCATCAAGGTTTGACTGCCACAATAGGACTTGGTGTGACCAAGAGGCAAAGGTTGAGGAAATCCAAAATAAAAGGATTTCAGGATTGGGGAGTCCACTCAGCGGATCAAGGAGCTGCGAGTTAATGCAGTTGGCATTTGGAATGCCTATCTAAAACCCTTCAAGTTTCTTGACCAACCCTAGTTGGGGTAATGTGAAGGGAAATATGGATCCTTTCCACTAGAATATTCAGGAAACAGAATATTCAGAAGTCAATGGTGAGGGCTACTGGATTTCGATAAAACAGTGGGAGACTAATAAGTATTAATTTATTTATTTGTCTTGGTTTTGTAATAAAGTACTAAACCATTGATCATCTTAATTTGTATAAATGACAAGAAAATAACTTCAAACATATCATTGAGAACCATACTCGAGAAGGAAAACCTTCTCACTGGCACCAATTTCCAAGAGTGGCAGAGGTGTTTACACGTCATCCTTCACCACGAAAGGAAATTGTATGTGCTAGAAGAGCCTATTCCAGTTGCACTTGGGAAAGAGGCCAGTGATGAGGAATTATCTCTCTATATGAAACACATGGATGATTCCACATATGTCCAGTGTTTCATGCTATCGTCCATGTCCAATGAGCTCTTGAAGCAACATGAAAACATGGACGCATATAGCATGATGTCTCACCTTAAGGATCTCTACCAAGAGAAGGTGAAACAAGAGAGATATGAGATCTCTAATGCTTTGTTTACAACTAATCTTGGAGATTCTGCACCAGCTGGGCATCATGTATTCAATCTTATTGGCTACATTGAACACCTGGACATCTTAGGGATTAAATTCCCGGATGAGTTGCATACAGATCTCATCCTATCATCACTGCCCAAGACCTTCTCAAGATTTATTGTCAACTACAACATGAGAAATAATGAGAAGAGTATGTCGGAACTTCTGACCTTGATTCTCCAGGTAGATAAGGACATGGGGCGTGACAAACCCGAAGTCCTTATGGTGAATAGGAAAAGGAAGGACAAGGAAAAGGGGACAAAGACTTATAAATGGTCTGAAGCCCCCGAGCATCGACCCTAAAAGAAGGGGAAGATCCAGAGGCAGGGCAAGGAATGGGAGGCATTGTGTTTTGCATGTGTCAAGCAGGGCCACTGGAAGAGGAACTGCACCTAGAAGCATGGGGATGCTAAAGGTGTGTTCGTTATCGAGTGTAATCATTCTATTTCTACACATTGGGTATTATATACAGCTTGTGGGGCTCACATATGTATTCAAATGAAGTAACCAAGTAGATTTAGAAATATTTCCAGAGGAGAGGTGGATCTTCGAGCTGCCAATAGCGCAAGGCTGGCAGCATTGGCTATTGGTGATTACCACCTCTCACTACCGACTGAGATGGTTTTGGTTTTACAAAACTGTTATTATGTACCTAGTGTTACTAAGAACATAATTTATGTATCTTGTTTGGATATGGATGGATTTGTTTTCAAATTTGTAAATAAGGGTTGTCTCTTTTATAAGAACAATGTGTGTTATGGTATGGTACATTTAAATAATGGTTTGTATGTATTAAATTACAAAAACCAAGTGTTGGAAATCGATAATGAAACAAACTCACATGACTCATACATCACCCAGTTGTGGCATCATCGTCTCGGTCATGTGAACAAGAAGCGCTTGACAAAGCTCTGCCAAGATGGCTATTTAGACTCTACTGAGCTAAAACCACTTGATAGATTTCATGCTTGTATGCAAGGAAAAATGACCAAGCCGCATTTTGGTGGACAGGGTGAAAGGGCTATAAAGCTTCTAGGATTGGTACACACAGATGTGTGTGGACCATTTCCAGTAGAAACTAGAGGTGGATATTCTTACTTCATTACTTTTACTGATGATTTGAGTAGATATGGCTATGTCTACTTAATGAGGTATAAGTCAGAGGACTTAGAGAAATTTAAGGAATTCAAGAATGAAGTAGAAAATTAGCTTGGTAAGAAGATAAAGAAACTTTGATCGGATCGAGGTGGAGAATATCTGAACCAAGAGTTCATCGATCTTCTACGAGAGTCTTGGATTCTATCTCAGCTCACTCCTCCTCATACACCACAGTGGAATGGTGTTAGTGAAAGGAGGAACCACACCTTGTTGGACATGGTGAGGTCAATGATGAGTCATGTGGATCTTCCATTATCCTTTTGGGGATATGCATTACAAACTGTAGCATACACATTAAACCGAGTACCAACTAAGGCGGCAAATGGAATTCCCTCCGAGCTATGAAATGGAAAGAAACCCATTTTGTTGTACACACATGTATGGGGATGGGAGGCGTTTGTTAAGGCCTCCTCAGGCAACAAACTATCACCCCGGGGCATGAGGTGTATCTTTATAGGATATCCCAAGGAAACGAAAGGATATTACCTATATAACCCTTCAGACAAGAAAGTGATTGTCGCTAGACAAGCTATCTTTCTTGAGAGGGATCACATCCTTAAGAAGGATAGTGGTAGAAAGATCGACTTCAACAAAGTTGATGCTCAAGATACATAGGATTTGGTATAGGAACAAGTTCCACAAGTCCCTGTGGAAGAGGTTCCAGAAACACAAGTACTGCGTAGGAGCTCAAGAGTGGTAAAGGAACCAGAGAGATTTGGTTTCCTAGTCACCGAGGATGGTGAATCATTATTGTTGGAAAATGATGAACCTCTCTCCTACAAGGAAGCAGTACAAAGCTCAGAAGCTGCAAGATGGCTAGAAGCTATGAATTCTGAGATGGATTCCATGTTTCAGAACCAAGTTTGGGTTCTGGTCGATGAGCCAGTTGATGTAAAGCCTATTGGATACAAATGGGTATTCAAGAGAAAGTTGGACATGGAAGGTCAATTTAGCACCTATAAAGCAAGGCTAGTGGCTAAATGGTTTAGACAGCATCAAGGAATTGACTATGATGAAACCTTCTCGCCAGTTTCCATGTTTAAATCCATAAGAATCATACTTTCCATAGCAGGTTACCATGACTATGAGATTTGGAAGATGGATGTCAAAATAGCATTCCTTAATGGGAACCTTCAGGAAGATGTCTATATGACACAACTAGAAGGGTTTGTGACACCAGGTGAAGCCAAATGGGTTTTCAAGTTGCATAAATCCATTTATGGATTAAAGCAAGCATCCAGGTCATGGAAAATTAGATTTTATGAAGCCATAAAGGAATTTGGGTTCATTAAGAATGAATGTGAGCCATGTGTTTATAAGAGGTTTAATGGGAATGCGACCGTTATACTAGTAGTATATGTTGATGACATATTGATTATTAGAAATGATGTACCAGTCTTACAGTTAGTTAAGGACTGGTTGAACAAGTGTTTCTCTATGAAGAACTTGGGTGAAGTAACCTACATTCTAGGGATCAAGATCATTCGTGATAGATCCAAGAAGCTTCTTGGACTAAGTCAGAGTACATATATTGACCAGATACTAAAGAGATTTAGTATGGAACAATCCAAGAGGGGATTGGTTCCAGTGTCACATGGCCTACATCTTTATAATAAAATGTTTCCTCATACACAACAAGATAAAGATAGAATGAGTAAGATCCCATACGCTTCGGCTATAGGATCCATAATGTATGATATGTTATGTACCAGGTTTGATGTTGCCTATGCACTGACCATGGTAGGAAGATATCAAGCAGATCCAGGAGAACAGCATTGGACTGCTGTTAAGACTATCCTTAAGTATCTGAGAATAACTAAGGATATGTTCCTGGTGTATGGAAAAGATGAGGAGCTTGTCATCAGAGGGTATGCTGATGCTAGTTTTCAGACAGATCATAATGATCTGGAGTCGCAATCTGGATATGTTTTATGTCTCAATGGAGGAGCTGTGAGCTGGAAGAGTTCAAAGCAGCTAGTTGTCGCCGATTCTACAGCGGAGTCCGAATATATAGCGGCTTCTAATGCAGCCAAGGAAGCCGTATGGATTTGGAACTTTTTCCAGGAGCTTGATGTGGTGCCTAGCAGTAAATATCTCATTAAATTGTATTGTGATAATACTGCAGCGGTGGATCTTGCGAAAGAACCAAGGTCACATCAATGGACAAATCATATACTCCTAAAGTGTGACCTCTTGAGGGATTTCTATCAAAGGGGTGAAGTTGCAGTGAGAAGAGTGTCCACGGAAGAGAACGTGGCGGACCCCATGACTAAAGGCTTATCTCAGCAGAAGCATGAATATCATGTGAGAGCTAGCGGGTTAAAGGTTGTTAGCAGTTGGCTCTAGTCCAAGTGGGAGTCTGTTGGAGTTGGTGGCCTAGAACCAACTACATTGTACTTTATTCATTAATAAAATCCTTATCACATCTTGATCATTCTTCTGCATAATAATGCATGTGATAATGTCCTAAGGATAGTTGTTGCATTAAAGGGTCATAGTGGATCCCTGCTATGATGAAAACCCGGAAGTAACATAACACTATTCTTGAATATATGTTCTATGGCCAGATGATGTTATTTGAAGGACACAAATAATACAGGCCATTAGGGGTGAGGACTCATAAAACTTTGAGGCACCTTCTCATGGTGTGCGCCCTTGGTAATATCCAGGAGGATATTATGAGAATAAGACCCAGCAATAGGAAATCCACATTTCATAGTGTCATTGGATGTTCATATCTACGGACGTGTGTATTGATCCTTAGACTTTAAGATTATTATTAATGGGTATTACAACTCGCGCACTTAGATGTATTGATTAAAACTGTGACGACACATTGTTCACAGCGAGATAGGATACGTTGGGTGCATCACTAGTAATACTACATTAATAGATAATGCGAGAAAGGATTTGTCCCTTCCGTTCCATAACGGAAGTAGATATATCAGGCCCTTTGATGGAATTGATATAGCCTAAATAAATCCATGGCCATGGTAAGGTATGGGTGAGTTCAATTCTTGAAATTCAAAGAAAGAATAATCGAACACATGGGTTGATGGCACTAGCATGCAACCCACTTGATTTGAGATATCGTGACAAAGGGATTATATTACACAGTAAATGTTCGTAGGAGGTGACACATCATTGCGGCGTTAACTTCTTTCTTTATGGGTGTCTTGGCATGTTGCTAGACGCTAACCTTGGACTTTAGGCAGGCTCCGCCTAATGCCACTGAGAAAGAGGCCTAGAGGGTCGCACACTAAGTGTGTCCATGTATCTCAGTTAAATATTAATTTAACAAGTTAAATAAAGATTATTCCCGACTGTGGTTTAATAATTATTTAAGGATGTATGATCGCATTTATTTCGACACTAGTTATTCGATAGAATATATTGTGGGTGAAATAATATATTTATTAGCGAGTAATGAAGTGACATTTATTTAAGAAATAAATAGCCATTACTCAAGGTCTAATAAATGTGGATGAGGAAATAAAAGAAAGTGGAAAATAAAAGTACAGGTCGTGTATATTAAATATACACGCCGTGTAGTTTTAAAGAAAAACAAGTACACGTCGTGTATTAATTATTACACGGCGTATAGTTTTTCTAGTCGGGATTTTGAGGATATAATATCATTACTGTGATATTAATTATAATTAGCGTGGGCGCATGTCAAGGAATTAATAATTAGACATGGGGGTTTTCAATAAGAGTTAATGAAATAAATAAAATGCGTAACACATTTATTAATTTTCATAACTCTATAACCTCAAAACACGATTATAAATATCCTCAAAACCCCAACACTTTTCACTAATGGTTGTGCACAAAAATTCTGGAGATTTATTTCAAGACCGAAAGAACTCATTCCTCCAAGAACGCTCTCAAGACTGAGAGACCAAGGCGATCGAAGGCGGACATCGCAAGCGAAGGTTCTTCCACGCTAGCACCTGGAGATTCCTTTGGTGACGTCTAGAGATACGTGGCACACGTGTGGATCACTGCTAGAGGAATCCTACACTTGGATTCTACGATGCAATGACGGATCACAGGATCATGACCGGAGACATCAACGAAGAAAGAATTCCACCAAGGTAATTCTTGTGAATTAATTAAATTAATTATAACTAACATATGATGATTCTATCTCTATGGTTCCGAGATTACCTCTTTTGTTTTTGTTCTTCGTTCTATTCTGAAGATCTAGCATTTTATATCATGATGGATCTCGGTTTGAATGTTGTTTAACGCTAAAATTAAAGTTGGGAAAACCCACCAACGCGCTTCCGATGTGCCCGGAACCTACAATGAGGACATCCTCGATCACTCTTATTGGGTTTATTTTTCTCCAGTTGTCATGTTTGATGATGATTCCCATTGGTTGAAGATCTCCAACCTATAGATATGTATATATAGAGTAAGGAATCACATTTATTGGAGCACCTAAATCATGCATTTCATTAGAAAATAAAATATCCTTTATGGTGAAAGGTGTTATAAAAGTTCATGGATACTTGAATTTGGTTGGGATTATTAGTTATATCAAGGTTGATATATTTCTTCCAAGGTTTAATCTCTTATTCCCCTTTAATCACCATATATGGGTGCAAATTTAGTTGATAAATTTGGTATAGTGGTAAATTTTTATAATTGAATACAATAGAGGAATGTTAACTTGTACCTTCTTAAATGTATTTATGGTCTCTTTATCAATTTCATTGTCAAAAATTTATTAGATTTAGAGAGTCTTTGGGAAAAGTTAATAGGAATGGATTCTTAAGGGGAATCCTCATTGATAACTTTTTTACCTTTTTTTTTTGTTTTTCTTCACTCAAATATTTTGAGGGTAGAGAAAGAGGGTTTTCAGAAGGAGGACATACCTGATGTATTAAATCATTAGAAGGAGAAAGTTATTTACCACTAAAAAGTGTGATGGTACATACATTACCTTTTTCATTGGGATTGGAAATAGGTTGGGGTGGTAGTTATCCTAACCCTTGACTTTGGATTTCACCCACCAGGTTGGAGAGTTGGAATAATTGATTTTTTAGCTCTTATATATCTGATTGGGAGGTTTTTTTGGATTTGAGGTTTTTTTAAACCATTTTCTTCATCATGTCCTCAAGGTTATACTTGGGTTTTGGAGGGGGCTATTGAAAAGGAATTTGTGGAGGTTAAATATTTCCAGGTGGTGTTTGGGGTTGACTACCATTCCCTTGGTAGTTCCAAGACTATTGAGGTTGGTTATAGTACCCCCCCCCCATGACTATAGGCTTGGTTGTCCTTCCATCGAGAGTTGGGTGGATAGTATGGATCTTTCCTAATAGGTTTGTTATAGGGGTGACCTAGGAAGGTATCCTCACAAATCTAAAAAATTTCTATCAGTTGAGTGAATTGATTAGAATAGTGAGTGTTAGAGGCATAGATAGCATAATTAATTAGAGGAGGAGGTTGAGATTTCCCTTGGGAAATATAAATTTATTGGAGTATGGTACTTACCTCTTCAAAATTTGTGTACACCTTCTTCTCAAATTTAGAAATTTTCACCCCATTGACACATTGAATTGGTATACTAGACCTTGAACCAAATTTTTGTGAGTTTTTTGCCATGTTCTCAATGAGGGTCCTTGAAACGATTGGGTTCTTGTCCACTGGGGAACCACCTACATCAGTATCAATCATGTTACAATTAATTGGAATTAAACCTTCATAAAAGTATTATATTAAAAGTTTCTTACTTATTTGATAGTGTGTACCACTTGAACAAATCCTTTTAAAATGTTCCCAATATTCATGAATTGTTTCCATATTATATTTTATTATTCCACAAATTTATTTCCTTATTATTGTAGTTCGATAGGATGGGAGGTATTTTTCAAGAAAAAGGCATTTCATGTCATCCCAACCTCTAATTGGGGAATTAATATAGTATAACTAGTCTTTTTCAGTGTCTTATAAAGATAATGGGAATTCCTTAAGATTAACCAATTCTTTATCGACATTAGTAGGTTTTAATTTTAAACATACAATATGGAATTCATTTAAGTTCTTATGTGGGTCTTCTCTAGCTAGTCTATTAAATTTTGGTGATAAGTGAATTAGTTTGTATTTAAGTTCAGAATTAGGTGATTTTTCGTGTAGTTGAATGTATGTGGATGGATCTCTATATCAAGAGAGTTTAGATCTTTTAATGTTCGGTTATTTTTATCTATATTGTGAAATTTTATTTCATTCTAGATGTTGGTTTTATAATAATAAGAAGGATCTAGAAGAGTTTCGGTGTTTTGTGCTTCCTCCTTCAAGGGATTCTTCAGTGCTTCTTAGTGTTGATGACACAACATCCTATTTTATTAATGTTTGAAAGGAATTAGTTACTCCAATGAATATTGTGTCAAACAAAAGGCCTAAAAAAGTAATATTTTAGAAAAAAACTTAAAAATTTAAGGACTAAAATAATAACACAAATATTTACAAAATACACAATGTTCTTATAAAAAATGCACACTAAAAAACAAATTGCTCCCTGGTAACGACACCAAAATTTGACCACATTATCATGAAACATCAAATTTATTAAGTTTTTAATGTTGATCTATAGAATATGCTATACCCTAGGTCATCTCTCAAGGATAATTTAAGGTTTAAAGTTTGTATCATTAACAAAAAGGACTAAAATATGGAGTGGTTTTGAAAATAGTTTTAAAAAAATGACTTAATTAAAGAGTTTAATAGTTGATAAACAAAGGTGGTTTTTTTAGAATTATGAGAGATGGAGTTAATTTCAAGTTCACTACACATCTTGGTTAGTTCATTATTTTCAACATTACATATGGTTTAATGGAATCCTTTGGTTGAGGTTAATCAAGACCATGATTCCCCTTATGCCTTTTAAAATGATGCATAAAGAACCAACCCTTGACACAAAAATTGCGTTATAATGGTTTTGACCTAAATAATAGAATGAAGGATACCAAATAATAATGAAATATAATGTATGTAAATGTGAAAAAGGATGCTTGTGTTTTCCAATCAGAAAAAACCAAGATTATCACTTGAAATCTCAACCCAATCAGTGTTGAAATGAAAAGTGTTTCACTTAATTATACCAAAACAGTGCATTAAAAGGATAATCATGTTAAGATAAAAAATAAATAAAATGTTCCACACACAAATTACACAAAACCATCAGAATAAAAAGTTATGTAACTTCCTATCCAAGTGTGTGTATCTCCCTCAAAATTATCTTCCACTATTTATCTCACCATTGGGAGGAGGAGGAGGAGGTTCGGGTGGAACTTTTCCTTCATCCTTGATCTTTTTATGAGGATAGGGGACTCTAGAAATTATATGATGAATATAGGACTCCTTTGGATCTCAAAAATGGAATATCTTTTCCCCTTGTTCTATCCTACAAATGGGGTGCCCAAGGTACCAATTTATAAGAAAAATAGGAGGTGTTTTTGGGCACCTAGATTTTGAGATACCACTTAGCCCATGGTTTTGGGCTAGTAAAATGCATTATCTCGACTTGGAAAAAACAATAATTATTGGTCGATATCTTGAATATATCCCTATCATATTTTTCTTCCATTTAATTTATAAAATGGAATATATTTCCAAAATAAAAATCCAAACTTTTGACTTCAAGAAGATTTAGTTTCTTAGATAGATCAGTTCAATTGGGATCCTTGTTGGATGAATTGGGATTGGGTATCTTCAGAAGAGTTGTATCCCATTAAATTTTGGATCAGAACACAAAATCCCATTCCAATTAGATTCATTAATTATATTTAGTGTAGATTTGAGTCTACATGTTTGTTTGGGATCTTGTGCGGATTGACCCCTTTTTCTTCAAATTCATCCCAAGTCCTCTAAATCACCTCCTCCTATAATGTAATCATCAAAAAAAGTAAAACTAACCCTTTTAACAGTGATAAAATTAAATAATTGAATCAAACATGAAGTCTAATTTTGATTATATTTTGAATCTACAATACAAAATCAGTTTAACATAGTGGTATAAGGGTAGAAATGAATAGTGAATTGCTATGCGATCACAAATCATGCATAGCTACTGTCCAAAAACTATTTTTATCACATAGTTTCCTAGAGATGTTTTAAAATTTATCCTAACCATGAACCTCTATAAATTCTTCCAAATATCTTCAAAACCATCCAAAAACTCCAAAAATTCAATCCAAGTACTATATAACATCAAAATATATAATAAAAGTGTAAATTACCCAAAATAAAGGGTGATAAATTCTCCCCACCATTGGTCTTTTAATCCCTAAAAATTTAGTGATAGGAATTGTTTTATAATATATCAAGACACTCCTCTTATATTTCATTCTCATGTTCCCATGTCTCTTCTTAAATGTGACTATGTTCCCATAATACTTGTACCAAACCAATACTTCTCCCACATGGGAGATTATCCTATCTATCCGAAATCTATATCAACACATGAATAAATGTAGCATCCTACTCAATATTGACATGGTCCTATCGAATCACATGGTTAGGATTATGTTGGTGCTTCTTTAATTGAGATTTATAAAACACATTGTGCACAAAACTGAATCTTGATGGTAAATCTAACCAATAATCCACATCAATAACTCATTCAAGTATCTTAAAAGGGATAATGTACTAAATAGATATATTTCATTACTTACCAAAATGAAAATTCTCTATCCTTGGAGAGATTCTTAAGAAAACATGATCACCCCACTAGAGCAGAAAATGTTTTTTTACGGTGGTTTTTTTTTTATTTTTTACATCGCCTTTTGGCTGACGTTATTATAGGAGACGTTATAAATATTGTTTTTTATGGCAGTTATTTTAAAACCGACTTAAAAACCAATAATTTGAAGCATTTTTCACATCGGTTCATCAAAAAATGACGTGGAAAATGCTTCAGAGTCGTGATTTATTTCAGTGGTTTTTAAATAACCGATGTGGTGTCTACTTTTTCACGTCTATTTTAGAATAATCGATGTAATAAACCACACCTTTGAAGATTTTATCACGTCGGTTATATTAATAACCGACGTGATAAACTAGGCTGCCAAGTATTTTTCATGTCGATTAAATAATAACCGAATTGAAAACATATATACTACGTCGGTTATTAAATAACTGACACAAAAACCTATTTCATTCCATTTATTACGTCGGTTATCAAATAACTAATGTAAAAACCTATTTTCATTCCATTTATTACGTCAGTTATGAAATAAGTGATTTTAAAACCCATTCCCATGCATTTGTTACGTCGGTTTTCAAATAGTCGATGTTAAAATCCATAAACATGCATTTTGTACATCGGTTATAAAATAACCGATGTAAAAACCAATTTTATTTAATAAAATAGTTCAACCACAACTATGCCCTGTAAAAAGAAAACCTGAAACAAACCAAAAATAGAACAAAACCATACCTAAACTAGACCAAAACAAGACCACCCCACCGGACAGCCCCCCACACCCCTGGAAACCCCCCACCCCCACCCCACTGGACACCCCCCCACACACACACACCCCTGGACAGCCCCCCCCCCCCCCCCACCCTCCTGGACATCCCCCCACCTTCCTAGAAACCCTCCCACCCACATGGACACCCCGGACCCCCCTCCCCACTCCCTTGGACAACCCTCCCACCCTTCTAAACACCCTCCCACCCCCATGGACACCCTAGACACCCCCACCACACTGGAAAACCCACCACTCCCCTGACCCCCCCCCCCCCACCCCACTAGACACCCGCACACCCCTATATACCCCCCAGATAGCCCCCCCCCCCCCCACCCTCCTGGATAGCCCTCCACCCTCCTCGACACCCACCCAACCTCATGGACACCCAGGATACCCCCCCCCCCCACTGGACAACCCCCACACACCCCTGGAACCCCCCCCCCCCCCCACTGAACACCCCCCACACCCCTAGATACCCCATGGACAGACCCCCCCCCCCCCACCCCTCCTGGACAGCCCCCCACTCCCCTAGACAGCCCTCCACCCTCCTGGACACCCTCCCACCCCCATGGACACCTTGTACACCACCCAACCCACTGGATAGCCCTCCCACTCCCCTAGAACCCCCCCCCCCCCCACCACCACCACCACCACCAACCCCACCCCTCCTGGACACCCTCCCACCCCCATGGACACCCTGGACACCCCCACCACCACCACCCCACTAGATAGCCCCCCACTCCCTTGGAACCCCCCCCCCCCACACACACACACACACCACCAGACACCCCCACACCCCTAGACACCCCCTGGACAGCCCCCCACCCTTCTGGACACCCTCCCACCCCCCATGGACACCCCAGAAACCCCCCACCCCACTAGGCAACCCTCCCACACCCCTGAAACTCCCCACCCCCACCCCACTAGACACCCCCACACCCATGGATACCCCTAAATAGCCCCTCCCCCCCCCCTCCTGGACATCTCCTCACTCCCATGGACAGCCCTCCCACCCCCATGGACACCCTAGACACCCCCCACCACACTGGACAGCCCTCCCACACCCCTGGAACCCCCCCACCCCCACCCCACTAGACACCCCCCCACCCCTCCTGGACAGCCCCTCACTCCCCTAGACAGCCCTCCCACCCTCCTGGACACCATCCCACCCCCATAGACACCCTAGACACCCCCCCCACTGGACATCCCCCACTCCCCTAGACCCCCCCCCCCCCACTGGACACCCCCACGCCCCTAGACACCCCCTAGACACCCCCCCCCCCCCCCACCTTCCTGGACATCCCCCCACCCTCCTGGACACCCTCCAACCCCCATAGACACCCCAGACACCCCCACCCCACTAGAAAACCCTACCACACCCCTGGAACCCCCCCACCCCCACCCCACCCCACTGGACACCCCCCCCCCCACCCACCCCTCCTGGATATCCCCCACTCCCCTGGATATCCCTCCACCCTCCTGGATATCCTCCCACCCCCATGGACACCCTGGACACCCACCACCCCACTGGAAATCCCCCCACTCTCCTGAAACCCCCCCCCCCCCACTGGACACCCCCCCCACACCACTGGACACCCCCTAGACACCCCCCCCCCCCACCCTCCTGGAGAGCCTCCACCCTTCCGAACACCCTCCCACCCCCATGAACACCCCGGACACCCCCACCCCACTATACAACCCTCCCACACCCCTAGAACCCCCCCCCCCCACGCCACTGGACACCCCCCACACCCCTGGAGACCCCCTAGACACCCCCCCCCCCCACCCACCCACCCACCCTTCCTGAATAGCCCCCCACTCCCTTGGACATCCCTCTCACCCTCCTAGACACCCTCGCACCCCCATGGACACCTTGGACACCCCCACCCCACCCCACTGGATAGCCCTCCCACACCCCTGGAAACTCGCCCACCCCACTGGACACCCCCCCCCCCACACACACACACACACCTAAACACCCCTTGGATAGCCCCCCCCCCCCAGACCAGCATCCATACTAGAAATAACCATCAGAACTATACCAAAACAAGAAGTAGACCAAAATTAACCATTCACATATATAACATTCAAAAGTTACAATGTCAGCTAAAAAAAGCTAAATCCACCCTAAACAACTACCAAATACACAATTATAATGAAAATATTAAAAATTGCAATTTACACTACAAACAAACTAAAATCCAATCAAACCTGTAAAATAATTTGACCATTCCACTTGTAAGTGTTTGAAATCTTGAGCACTATAGGGTTGAGGGTCATCAAATAGATACAAAGTAAAAGGATATTAGTTAACATGTATAATGAATAAATCAAATGAAATATTATGGAAAAGTTTAAAAGGAAATCTTACCAGGTCAAAGTGCAAAAGTGTTGCAGTTGTAATTATTTCATACATAAATCTTAACATATAATATCTGCATTCGATGATGGCTTGTTTTTCATGATGGAGATGGTTCTGCACTCGCCCGGTTCCTAGTGCTCTCTCCCTCTCCACTTCTCCTTCTAGGGTTTTGTGGGTCCGAGATGGTGCTTCCCTCCACTTGGTCCATCCTTATAATTTTCTCGATTTCTCTTTCCCCCCTCTCGTCTGATGTGGCTTTCTAGTGTGGACATCGATCGTTGCTCACCATCCCTCTTTTGGTCCAAACCTTGTGCATCAGACCCCCATCCTGGGTCTAGGTGCGGGTGCTTTAGATGGCTTGGGTCGGATTCGGTGGAAACGTCTGGCATCTGGCTTCTCCTCTTCCCTTGCAGGTCTACCCTTCGCGTTCGAATCCATTTTGGTCGGTTTTGATTCGAGATTTGGGCCTACTTGGGATGGTGTTGGAGGGGGACTAGCAACGGCCTCAGTTCGAGTTCTTCTTCATCTCTAGCCTTGTATTCTCTTCTTCTTGGATTCATCTATTTATGGTGCTTTTTGGGTGTTGTTTTTTCTCTCTCTCTCTATCTTTATATCTCAAATTCATGTTTTTGGTTCGTTTCTTTGAAGGGTATTTTGTAGTTTTTGGTCCCCTGCCAACGCTCCCACCCTCTCAACCCTGCTCTAACGTCCTGGTCCTGCGCTTCCTTCCCAGTCGGTCTGGTTCACGGGTCTTTGAGTAGGTTCTGGGAGGTGCGGTTGAGTGGCGTTCGGCTTTGGGAGGGAGACTGATTCATCAGCGTTGGTTTGTATGGGATGTTTGTTATGATGTTTTTATGTTGGCAACATTGGAGTTCTCGGCAGAAACTCGATGATAGTGGCGGATAACATCGACGATGATGTGGTTGAAAGGTGGAAGGGTCTTGCTAGTTTTTTTTATTGTTCCGGTCATCGGACCCAGCGGCGATGGATGGAGGCGGTGGAAATGAAGGTGGTTTACTGACTTTGATAATGGTTGAAAGCAAGCAAAGTGACTGGGTGATGCGGGTGGATGTCATTTCATGGATCGAGGTGGGCACGTGACTCTGGTGCATGGCTCGAGGTTGATGTTGTATGTTTTTTAATTTGAATTTTGAATTTCAAAACTTGGTTGTGTGTTTCTTATCGTGGGTGTTCATGGTTGTTGAGGTGGAACTTTATGTATGGTTCCCACTTATCCAAAAAGTGGTTTTTAAAAAATACAAAAAAAAGGATTGTAGGTTGTTGTTCCTGACAATTTTGTTTAAATGAGTGTAAATTCAAAATATTATTTTTATGCAAAACATCAAAAAGTACAAATTATAAATCGATATTTACCTTTACTTTTACATATTTGATCTTGGAACTCCTTTTCTTTGTGTTTTTTCGAAAGTAGACCCATCCCTTGTTAGAAAATAATACAAATGGGATAAATCTAAAATTCATTATAATATATAAAACTATTAAGAAATTAAAACTTACTTTTCCAACATATTCTTAAAACTTTCCCTCACATCTCCATGGACAGAGCATATCCAATAAAGTGTTTTCTCCCTTGAGAAAAAAACACCTAACATCCAATGATCGCTAATAAAAGAAAATTTAAGGTTAGTGGTTTTTTATGATAAAAGATAATGAACTCTTTGCCAGAGATATGTTTTATACCTCTCACAAAAAGCATCATCCAACACTATGTGATTATATTCTGTTCAAATATTTCAGCAATATAAAGCCTTCTTTGTTCCTCATCTAATGCATGTGCTTCAGGGGAAATCAAATGCGGGTTGATGAATCCATATACATCTGTCTGCTCATTCTTCTCACACATGTTATAAATATATCTAATAAAAAACAGACATAAGTATACATTTTTAATAAATATAATGCAAGGAAAAGGTGTTAAGACTTACATGGAAAAAATTTCACCATGTTAATGCCCAACTTATCTCCAGTAATAAGATCCATGATATCATTTCTTAGAATCCCCACATTTATTGCATGTCCACAAACATTATCTTCCATTGGAAACTCATAATGATCCGCCAACAAATTTGAATATCTTGAAAATATGTCAAGACTACTAGAATATGTCTCTGATGTCATAGCCATTTGTCTTTGTTATTGTCTATACAGTATTTCTTTACCTTTGAAGTATTCCTATAAAAATAAATAGAAAAATATATTAGTTTTCAAATTTTAAAACAACTTTAATAAAAAAATAAAATAGAAGATATAACATACATACCTCTATGGTAATGAGTCGTAGAAGTCTGGATGGACAAATTAAAAAATGGATGATACTATGTCCAAATGTCTTCACCTCATCTATAGGTAATGGTACTCAAGATAATCTATCTATAATATCCTATGCAGTGACCCTATGATGCTCTACCTCTAACTATTGATGATTAACTGTATCTCTTATACAATATACCAGCCCATATAAAAATATATGATGTTGAGGATCATCAACATACAACTCGCAATAAGTAGGAAGTTGTGGTAGAGGAGTAGGATAAAAAATGGGTCCACAGGATGAGGTGGGGGAGTGGGAGCTACTGGAAGAGGTGGAGGATAAATAATGGGGTCTTTAGGGGGAGGTGGAGGAGTGGGAGCTGCTATCTGAAATTGTCTTTGCATATCTGCAAACATAGACTGTACCTATGCTCTAATATTTTCCTCCATCGTCACATTAATATTATGAACTTCATCCTCCAAGGAATATTTTTTTTATAAACACCCTCAATGGAAGAATTTGAAGAACGTGGAAACACTTTTCCTAGTGATACACCCGTCGGATATCCTCATACATGACCAGGATATTCAGACTTTCCCAATGCTACAGATAAAATATCTTGCCTCTCAGTAGCTGTAAATGCCCCCTGTGAGCTCTGCTCCTCAAGAGAATCATGTATTAATTAATTGAACATTTTTTTAATGATTTAAATTATATAAAGAATATAGTTAACTTAAATAAATAAAATAAATATCTTGCAATCCTCTCAGCTACGATTCTCAAATCTTCCAAAATATATTGCCCCTTTTTTCCCATCTGAGCTCTCTTTAATTTTTCATGTCCAGATGGAGGGGATGGAGGGGTAACCTCTCCAGATCTTGAAGACTCATCTCTCAGTTTTTGTAATTTTTCCACCATCATTTGTTCTTCTAATAATGTATACACTCCCTGAGAAAAACTATGAGGGTATACATTTTTGGATTGGATCTCCTGATGAGATGTCCTTGTTTGCTGTAAATTAAGAATAAAAAATCATTAACAAAACATTAATAAGATCATTTATATAACAAATCTTATAAAAGTTTAAATTTCCCTTACCAAAAATGATTCTTTTCTTCTACTTTCAAAAAACTGTGTCCATGTCTCTTCATCTATGAAAGGATATATATGACATGGATCGTCATGACTCCTATGACCAAAAATGAAATCAGATGTGAGGCTTGATTTGAAATCACTCTATCTCCTAGCATCCATTGATAAGCATTTCTTCCTGACTCCTCCAGTGTTATGAATATCAAATGTCATCTGATAAAGAAGAGTTAAAACATATTATACTAGAAACATTTAAAGAATAGGCAAACAATAGCAAAATATCTTACCAAAATCGTCTCCCACAACTGAGATATTATCGCTTTGTCCACACTTCTCCAATCATCATACAAAATTCTTACTTTTATCTTACCCTGAGTTGATACAAAACTCTTAAAATATTTTTCATTTGTACCTCTAGGAATATCATTCTCATCAAACTCAACGACTATCCTCTGGTCCTATGTATGGGAAAGTGATAATTTTGGTAAACATGTGCACCCATGTTTACCAACTCTTGAACTCTTCTTTGTCATTATAGGAGCACATGAGGAATATAGGGGAACATCAATAGGATCATGTGAATGTTCTTCCCCAAGGGTATGATCATTATTCTCATCTCTAGAATCAAGTGGTTGATCAACTGATTGATCTATCATTATCCTTCAAATCAAAAAAAACAAACATTATTTCACAAATATACAAATTCAAATACTACAATACTAATGTAAACAGAAAATGGAAAATTGAACTAAGTTACATAATAGTAAACATAGTTAATATGGTAAGAATGTTAAATAATGGTAAACATGGTAAACATGGTAGTGTAATTGTCATTAAACAAAATCAATAAATGTATAAGTTACGTAAAGGTAAACTTTGGTAAACTATGGTAAACTTGGTAAACATGGTAAACATGGTAGACATGGTAAACATGGTAAATGTGGTAAATGTGGTAAAGTAATTGTCATTCAACAAAAATAATAGATATAAAATTTACGTAATGGTAAACATGATAAACTAAACTAAACAAAATTAAAATGAACAAAAACTTCTACTTATTTGTTTTAATACACGTTTTAATAATGAAAAAAATTACAATATCTAACATTTTATGAAAATAATAAATTTAAACAAGAAATAAACATATGTTACCTATAATATTAAGAATATAAAAATAGATTGTTTTCCCAAATTCCTTCGTCATGATCATTCATTATGGCACAAACCATGTTTATAACATGCTCATCATTATGTTCTGTTAATCTTTCCATGGAAGTAGGGATCTCACATAAATCAGCATCTTCATCAAGTTGATCCTCACCAACACATTTTTTTCCCTTATAAAACAACAGACCATTACATATTTGATTGATAGACTACATAGAAAATATATTTTTCATGTGTTTCCATTATAAAATAATCTGATGTGTCTTCCAATCTATTCAGATTAACAACTATCATTCCAAATTCATCGTTTCTGACACTATTGTTACCAATAAACTATTTGTAGTTAAAAATAGGAACTTTAACTTTAAAGTAATCAACCTCCCATATTTCTTCAATGACTCCATAATATGCAGTTGATACAAAAATTGGGTTTCTGTCTTTAGAACTTGAAAAATGCATTGCTTTTGCAAACACCAATACACCACTATTCTGAACTGCACTTCTATTGTCCTGGGCTTTTGTATGAAATTTATAGCCATTAATGTCATAACTAGACCATGTTATATCATTTAAACATGGACCACCCACTAACCATCTTAATGTCTCTAATACATCTGATCTACCAAGCAAGGTCTTTTTAAACAATGACAAAAAATGTTTTGTTGTGCTCATTCAAAATTCACATTTATTTCTTATTTGGATGACTTTGTTTCAACTCATTAATATGCAATGTGATATATGGTTGAGAATCATCTATGTTATTCAAGATGTATAATTCTAACTTCTTCATATATTCAGCTGACAACGATTTGACTTTCAATCCACAAATCCCCTTTCCCTCATTATTAACTCATTCATGGTGAGATGGAGGAAAACCTATGTGCTTCGCTGCATCCAAGTAGCTCATACAAAACTCCGCAACCTCTTTCAGAAATATACTTCTCAATAATGGAGGCTTTAGGTCGATATGGATTCTTAACATACCCCTTTAATATTTTCATATACCTTTAAAAAGGATACATCCAACAAAGATATACAGGTCCAAAAAACTTTATTTCTCAAACCAGATGAATCATTAAATGCACCATTATATCAAAAAAAGATGGAGGAAAATACATTTCCAATTGAAAAAGTATATAAATTTCATCATTTTCCAAAATGTTCCAAGTATTCACATCAATCACCTTATTACAAATTTAATTGAAAAAATAACACAACTTCATTATAGTCTTTCTGACACGGATGGGCAATATTCCACGCAATGAATCTGGTAGAATTTGTTGCATCATGACGTGACAATCATGAGATTTCATACCTATTAACTTCAAATCCTTCAAAGAGACAAAATTTTTTACAATTGAAGAATAACATTGAGGAACTTTGATATCATGAATACACTAACAAAAGCTAATTTTCTCCCTCTTGGATAATGTATGACAAGTCGGGGGAAGAAATGTTTGTCTTCCATTAGGAGTGGGAGCTAACTCCAAACGTATTTCCATTGATAGTAAGTCTAATCTTGAATTAAGCACATATTTTTTCTTTCCTTTAATATATAATAATGTTCTAATTGAACTATCATAGATATTCTTCTCCACGTGCATGACATCAATATTATGTTTCACTTCATGATATCTCCAATATGGTAGCTCAAAAAATATTGACATTTTCTTCCAAATATGTCTATCATTACCAGATTTATATGTCTTTCCAAATGTCACACCAAGGTTTTCCACCCTCTAAAAAAACTCATCAGGGGATAAAGGTTTTGGGGAAATATCAAATTCTTTTGAGCCATTGAATGCCTTTTTTAGTCTTCTATAAGAGTGATCCATAGGCAAAAACTTTCTATGACCCATGTACATTGTTTTCCTCCCATAACACAATTGACAATATGAAGTTTGTTGTTCGCAAATTGGAAATGCTTTATGCCCCTTAACACTATATCCAGACAAATTTTCATATGTTGGGAAGTCATTTATAGTGAACATAAGCACTGCATAGAGTTGAAAATATTTCTTTTTATAAGAATCATACACCCTAATACCATCCTCCCATCAAAGTTTCAAATAATCAATCAATGGTGAAAAGAAAACATCAATATCATTTCCGAGTTGCTTTGGACCAGAGATCATTATACTCAACATGACATATTTTCACTTCATACAAACTTCAGGAGAGAGGTTTTAAATTACCAATAAAACAGGCCATGAACTATGTGTGCTACTAAGGGTTCGGTATGGATTCATTCCATTTGTGCACAACCCTAGTCTGAGATTTCTAATTTCATTTCCAAATGTAGGATATTTCTCATCAATTTTCTTCCATTATAGAAAATCATATAGATGATGTATTTTTCTATCACATGTCTGCTCATCAGCATGCCATCTTAACCTTTTTGCAGCATGTGAATTAGCAAATAAATGTTTCAAACGATGAATTGTAGGAAGATACCAAAATACCTTGGAAGGGATCTTTGTAATCTCTATATCAGCCTGTGATTTTTCTTTCAACTTATACCGTGATGTCCCACATTTAGGAAACTCTGACAGAAATTCATAATCCTTCCTATATATCATACATTCATTCAGATAGGCATGTATTTTCTTGTATCCCAATTCCATCGGTCATAATATTTTCTTGGCCTTATAATGTGAATCTGTAAGATCATTGTCTTTTGGAAGAATGTCTATCAACAATTTTAGCAGCTCTATAAAACTTTTGTCACTCCATACATATTTTTCCTTCAAGTTAATCAATATTAGCACCTCCGAAAAAACCGTAAAATCCATACAACCAGGATACAATGGTTTTTCAGCATCACTATATAGACGCGCAACTTTCGGTTCTATTTCAATTTGTTCTGCTACAATATCACGGATCATTTCTTCAATTCCATCAGAGTTACCATCCTACAAATCATCATCATCAGTAGATATGACATTCTATCCAGTTTCACCATGCCAAATTCAAGGGTTGTAACTCAGATTAAAACCATGAAAAATCATATGATCTTTGATCTCTCTACTTTTCAACTTCTTCATATTCAAACATTTCAGGCATGGACAGAAAAAAAATGTCACTACTTGGAACATTTCTTTTAGAAAATTTTAAAAAGTCATAAATACCTTACTCATATTCATTACTCATTAAATGTTCCGTAATCCAACTTCGACTCATTATTACCTATAACAAATATCAAAATTATACATCTTGTCAAGATAAGACAAATATATATTTATATAAAAAATATCATATTTTGAATGTAAATTTTTTTTGAAATATAAAACAAATATATGTGTATTTGAAAAGAATATTCATGAAAATGATTTTAAAAAGAAAATATAGTTATATATAACAGTTTTAAATTCATCTTGGATCCTTTCTTCTTAAGGTACACAAAGAATACATCCTGATGAAACTGGATACCAAATTCACCCTTCTGTAAAAAAGAAATATGAAGTTTAAATATTAAAATATGTATATATTCGCTACTAAAAATTATACATATCCCAATGATTTGAAACCATTGGGATATCCCCTGAAATCGTTGGGATAGAATACCCCCAACGGTTTCACACACTATTGGCATGATGGTCGTTGCAATATCCCTATACCAACGATTCTACTGGAACCGTTGGTATAGACTACCTGAAGTTAAAATATTCTAACGGTTTCAATGAAACTGTTGGGATATATATATACCAAGGGGGTGTCTAAGGGGGGTAGGGGGATTTCTAGGGGTTGTGCGGGTGTACAAGGGGTTAAGGACTATTCGTGGGGGTGGGGGTTGTCCAGGGTGTACAAGGGGGTAGGGGTGTCCAGGGGGTAGGGGTTGTCCCTATGAATTTCATTTAAATAAAATATTTCATTTGATGTTAGTTTGAAATATAGGAAAATAAACATAGTTTTTCTAAAAATAATCCTCATGAAAACATTTAAAACTGAACATTCAATTTTACCAAAGAGACACACCACAATTAGGGAGCATAATCAATGATGACATAATGAGGGCAATGGGTAAGCAGTATTCAAGTAACCATACCATATAAGGCACCTAGATTATCCTCCATGAATAAACAAGTGTCAGAGAACATGGTAATACCTAGGATCTTAGGGGAAAATCTAGAACATATTGTAACCTAATCCATCCTTTTGGTGTGTCTGATGCAATCAAACATCCATAATGCATGAGGGGAACCATCCCCAAAGTAGAGCATGTTTATACTAAGGGTCAATTATCCATATCATAATCTTAAACTAGTGCAGCAAGCATTCTCGAATAATCCACTACTAATTCTAGGTTACCATGTTATGTCTAAAATGGGGGTGATCTAAGGAGTATCAAACAATAAACCATATAAAAAGAATAAGCACAAGACACACATAAGCCACACACCCACAAAAATCACCCTAGAACACCACTCCAAGTAATTCCCCTTGCCTTAGGGACATCAATGCACAATGGAAGTCCCATATCAAGGACATTCCCATTCCTTTTAATAATGATAAGGCAAGAGACACATTCCAAGGAGAGTTTTCCAAAGAAAACCCACTTTCTGAAAGTGCCAACCTGGCCACACCCATTCTTCTAAAAGAAAAACGTTTTCAAAAGTATCCAAACACACCATTTAGGAATCCATGAAATATTTGAAACACATTTGAAAAGGCAAAACATCATTTGTAAATCATAAACCACTTATAAGGGCCAACCAGGTTTTTAATCAAACACTTGTTGTGCAAGGCTATGTAAAATAATTCTGAAAATTTTAATTCAATGGGAATGAAACTTGATTTAATTCAAGTAATATTTCAAAAAAATTTATATTTTTAACAAGAATAAAATGAAGGTATAAACATCAAGAAATCAATGATTCTTAAATTTAAAGTCCAATACATAGGGAAACCTACCTCAATATAAGATGCCTTCAATGATGACCACTCAAAATGGCTTCAAGAAGGTCCAAATGAGCAAGGAATACCAAGAAGAACCATAGAAAGAAAAAACCCTAAATTTAGAAACAAAGAAACAAGAACCCTAGACCAAATGAACCAAAAATGAAGAATAACAACTAATAAGAAAAATGAAGAAGGAAGAAGAGGGAGAAGGAGGATATTATACGTAAAAATCACCCCCAAACTTGTAGAAACCACTTGGAATCACCATTGGAAGGAGGTGAGAGGCGTGAAGAAGATGAGGAGGATACTCCTAGGGTTTCATGTTTTAAATGGGGGAGAAAGAGGCGTTTTGGTGTTAAAATTAGATAGGTGAAATGGTAAAAAATACATTTTTAAAGAACTCAGGCACTGCACACAGTTAGGCTGCACCCCCTAGACACCCCCCCACCACCCCCAAGATACCCCCTACCCCCTTGGACAACCCACTCACCCCCTGGACACCACCCCCCACTGCCTACCCACTTGGACACCCCCCTGGACACCCCCACCCCCCTAGAGAGCCCCCTCACCCCCTGGACACCACCCCTCCTGGACACCCCTACCCCCTTGAAAAGCCCCCTCACCCCCCTGGACACCACCCCCAACCCCCTACCACATTGGACACCCCCACACCCCCTGGACACCCCCACACCCTTAAAATTTACCCCACCCCCCAGGACACCACTCCCACCCCTTGGACACCCCCTGGATACCACCACGCCCTTGGACAGCCCCCCACCCCCTGTACAGCCCCCAAACCCCTATGGACAGCCCCCCCCCCCCCCAATCCCCCTGGACACCCCCCACCCCCCTGGACACCACCCCCACCCTTACCCCCTTGGACACCCCCACCCCCTGGACACCCCTACCCCATTGGAAAGCCCCCTCACCACCCTGGACACCACACCCACCCACTTGTACAACCCCTAGACACTACCACCCCCTTGGACACCCCACCCCCCCACCCCATGGACAGCCCCCCAACCCTCTGGACAGCCCCCTATCCCTCTGGACAGCCCCCCCCCACCCCACCCCCTGGACTGCCCCCCAACCCTCTGGGCAGCCCCCATCCCTTTGGACAGCCCCCCACCCCCCATGGACACCCCCACCCCCCTAGACACCCCTACCCCCTTGGACATCCCACTCACCCCTTGGACCCCCCCCCCCCCCACACACACACACACACCCCTGGACACCCCTACCCCTTTGGACAACCCCCTCACCCCCTGGACACCACCCCCACCCCCTTGGACACCCCCAACCCCCTTGGACATCCCCCACACACCCCTAGACACTACCCCCACCCCCTTGGACACCCCCTGGACACCTCCACCCCCTAGACACCTCCACCCACTTGCACAGCCCCCCCCCCCCCCCCCACCCCCTTGGAAACCCCCTGTACGCGCGCACACACATGATAGAAAACACAAAAATCATGAACTTGCATGATATCACTTCTATAGGTTTATTTTACTAGAAAATAATTTAGAATGGTATAAATGAATGCTATGAAACTTACCATGATAGAAAGAACAAAGAAAAATAACATCTCAAAATATTAGTTTAGGGCATCGCGAAAAATAAAAACTGAAACTGAGCCGTGTGAGGCTTACTTGAGTGTTGCGAGTCGACCTGATAGATCTGATGATAATAAATATGAAAAATGATGTTGTAAAAATGAGGCTAGAGGGATCAACTTTGAAGAATCCTTTATAGGTTTTCCTCGCAAGAGAGACGATTTGCAGGTCGCCCGATCAAAGAAAACAGAATGACTGAATACGGGGTGCGATAAATCATTTAAAAGCTTTATCACGTTGGTTATTTAATAACCGACGTAGAAAAAAATTTATCACGTCAGTTATAAAATAACTGACCTGATAAATAGAGCTTTATCACATTAGTTATTTTGATAACTGAGGTGATAAATTTCCGATATTGGCTTTATCATGTCATTTATTTTATAACCGACGTGATAAAGCACTGAGATTCGATATATCACGTCGGTTATAAAATAATTGACGTGATAAAGCTAGTATTAGTTTTTATGGAATTGGTTATAAAATAACTGATGTAATAAATTAATTCTCATCGATTTATCACATCAGTTATAAAATAACCGACGTGATAAATCCATTTTTACAGCTTTACACGTCAGTTATATAGAACCGATGTGAAAAATACCGACATGTTAAACTTTTTTTCCACTAGTTCCCACCTCAAATGATAATAGTTGATGATGATGATGATATACATATGATTTTTGATAACTCTGATTCATCACCATCCTCTTCCTGATCACCAAAATTTTCTTCATCATCTCATGAACATGGCTAGGTCTAATAAGTGAATTCTCACCCGTTTCCACCCAAGTAGAGAATGATAAGGGCATCCATACAAAGCTTTGAAAGGATATATATGTATTGAGCCTTGATAAGTATTATTATATGAGAACTCCACTAACAGTATATTCTCTTTTCATGAGCATATAAAATCCATAACACAAGATATATAAGCATGTATTCCAATGTTTGGATTTTTTATTTGGATTATACATCTATTTTAGGATGATAAGTTGTTCTCATGGTCAACTAAGTTTCAAAGCCATTCTATAAGGATTTCTAAAATTGAGGTGTAAACCTAGGGTCCCAGTCAAACACAATTTAAACTATTACATCATTAAACTTCACAACTTCCTAGATATAGATTTTTTACAAGTCTTCCACCGTATAAGATTCACAAATAGGGATTAAGTGAGATTAATTTGTGAGTCAATCCATAATCACCCATATTACATCATGTTTCTGAAGCGTTCTTAGTAGATATATGAAAAAATAAAAAGTTTTCTACTCTCATTTCCACATGGGGGTAGAAAAATATTTCAACATGCTAGCTACTCATTGATGATCTACATTGAACTATTTACAAGTGAGGCATCTCACAATATATTCCATGACTTTTATTTTTATGATAGCCCATTGTTCTCATTTCCTTATAAATATTATTAATTTCAGGATAAACATCCCATATTAAATAGTGGTAGACAAAAATAAGTTGTTCCTGGTAAGTTTGAGAAACCACAATTCGATCGATAAAACACAACACATATCTCTCATCTAGCTTTCATCCCTCAATTTTCTCCCCTCCATTGATTTTTAACATTATGGTTAGATATTTATGATCATATGTTTGTGTATCTTTAACATACTCAATCAAATTAAGAAAAAAATAAAATTGAAACATCCCCTTACTCAGCACAATCCATATGCATATCATCTATCATCATCATTAGTTTCCACTGATATAAATCCTCTTTAGCCAGATGATTATATAACTTCCTACTCAATGAATGAGCCACAGAGTTCCCTTTACCCAGTGTATACATCAAGTCAAAGTCAAACATCTAAATATATTTCATCTATATTTATTACCTTATATTCAAATCACTTTGTGAGAAAATGTGTTTCAAGATTTTATAATCTGTGAACACCATGGATTTCTCACTAAAAATATAATGACGCCAAGTTTTTTTGGCATGGACTACAGTAGATAATTACAAATCATGTGTTAGATAATTATTCACATGAACCCATAATTTTCATGACCCATAAGCTACAACATGATATCCCTGTATGAGAACACATCTTAACCCATATCCATATGCATCACAATAAACCATATAGACTTCATCTTGACTCTGGAAACATGAGGATGGTTGTTGATATAATCCAAACCTTAAACTATTGAAAAGATTTTTGTAACTATTCACTCCATTGAAAAGAAACATATTTTCTTATCAAAGCTATCTTTAGGGAGGAAATTCAGGAAAAATCATGAATAAATCATCTGCAATATCTTGTTAAGCCAAGGAAACTCCATATCTTAAAAAAAAATTGGTGGTCACCAAGAGATAACAAATTCTACTTTTTTAGAATCTATGAAGACTCCTCTTTCAAAAATGGCATGAATAAGTAAATGAACCTATTGTATCTAGAAATCACACTTTGAAATCTTATCATAAAGGTGATGTTCTCACAAAATACCCAACACTATGCCTAAGTGTTTCTCATGATCATCCTTACTCCTAGAATACACCACAATATTATTGATGAATGCCACTATAAAGGAGTGAAGATGCATCTAAAATATCCTAATCATCAATGCCATAAAACAATATCAATGCATTTTTAAGACCAAAGGGCTTAACTATATATTCATGATGTCCATAATAACTCTATAAAGTTGTTTTCAGAATATACTCCTTTTGAAATTGAAGGTACCCTAATAATAAATCAATATTAGAGAACCATGTGGTTCCCCTAAATTAATAAAAGAGATCATTAATTATGGGGATATGATATCGATTATTTATCATAACTTGATATAGCTTATGATAATCCACACAAAGCTAAATAGTTCTATATGAATTCTTAACAAAAATAACAATTCTTCTCATGAATATGTGCTTAGTTAAATGAACACTTTGTTTTACAAGTCTTCTAGTTGAACCTTTAATTACCTTAATTCCATTGGTGTTATCCTATATAGCCTAAGTTAAATAATATTGGATCCTAATATGAGATCAATCATAAATTTCACTTCTCTTATAAGTGGAAACCCAAAGAAATTTTTAGGAAAGATATCTAGAAATTGGTCAATGATGGTTGGAAAATATTTAAATTTTATTGCATTAGCAGATGCCAAATTGGTTACTACCAATTGATAAGAGATAGTCTCAATCACCGATACCAAAGGACCTGATCTACATACATTCATATCCCAATATCCTTTAAATAGATACTTAATGCCAGTGTAAGATGTGAAACTATCATGTCGAGGATAAAATTCAATGTGGTCCTTGAAGGATGTCCTCCAATCCATTCCAAAAATTAGGTCATAAATATCCATCTCAAGAATAGATAATTCCCAAACAAACTTAGACTCATTGATTGTTATAGAACACACTACACACTTAAAGGCTAGACACTTTCATTGGCGGAGAGGTTTTTGAAGATTCAATACATGAGGCATTATTTCAACATGCATACCTATATGATCCACAACATGAGCATAAATAAAATATTGGGACATGCCAGTATCAAACAAATATTATATGAGAGTAGAGTTAAAGAGAATAGTATATCACACTATCATCAAAGGACCAGATTGATCCTCCGTAATCATATGCTCAGGACCATACATCTTCTTACTCTCTCCTCCTTGATCCTTGGTTTCTTACTGAGATTGTATAGCCTAAGGAGTTGTGGTGTTCCTAGAATCACCTTGTCTTACTCAGTTTTAAGGATGAGAATTATTTTTAAGAGATCATCCAGTCAAAGCATAGGATGTCTGAGAAACATAAGATGCATTACCAATAACTAAATTTGTAGCTCTATGTAAAAAACATTGGATATTTTCCATCTTATTACATTTGTGACCAAATTTATGTGGTGTCATTAAATATCACTTCATATGCTCGAATGATCCATATTGAAAATAGGCAGGCCCAATATTGAACTGTGGAGTAAATTTAACAAGCCCAATGATTTGATTCTGAGATGGTCCACCACTTTGGAAATAAGTTTCCCTCTTCTACTAGTTTTCAGTATTATATTTCCTACCCATACCATAAAGAAAAATGTGTATCCTCTAATTGGTTTTCTAGATCTGTCACATTCCACCACTATCTCTTTATTAACCATCTCTGTATAATCTATGATACAGAGGAAAACTATCTTAGAGTGAATATCTATTAGTGGCCCAGAATCAAATATATGTTACCTAAAGGATGCACTAATAGCTAATTCTAGAGAAAAATGAACTAATTTCATAAAATTATCTGCATATTTCTTTATCAATAGATTATCCTACTTCAGGATGAAGAAATATGTCATTCTTATTATCTTGACCATGTGAAGATAGAATTTTTTATTGAACAATTCTTCAAAGTCCTACCACATAAGGACTTGGTCTACTTTAGATTAGATAGATAAACCCCACCATTGTCATGAAAGATCCCCTAAAATATATCTTATTAAATTGACCTTTATCTCAACTATTGTACTAGGAAATTCAAAGATTTGATTCATTTTATTGATCCATACTTATTCCTTTTCATATTTTGAATCCCTCCAAAAGGTAGGTGGATTCTATTTCTAAAACTTCGTGGAATGATCCACTTTTTGAGGTTCACCATTATGATTTATTCTATAAATGTCTTGAAAATCCTAAATGATTACCTAAACAAGTTGTTGGATACATATGGTTCACATGAAACCACAATTTTCATGGCCTCTTCTTACTGATTTCTATGGAATCTACGTGGTGTAATTATATATAACCAGAACAAAACACCATTTAGTCATCACTTATAAGAAACTAAAGGCTTAGAATATTTCAATTAATCAAAATAAACAATAATCATAATCAATTTTTAAGAATCATCAAAATCAACAACCATTATAACAATTTTTAGAAATCATAAAACACATTATGAATGATGAAGTCCTAGTGGGATGTCTTAGTACTAATGTATGATATACTACATGCATAGGATAACCCCATGATTATAAGATGACAACACACCTATAAGTTTCTTAAAACAATTTTTGTACCCAGACTACCCTAGTAAATTGAATTTTGTCATAAAAAACTAGATGTGTCTTTTTATTCTATACATTTTAGGTTCTAAAATTCCTATCTCTTTACTACCATCCCAATATGAAGGATTGAACAAGACTGGTACAATTTTTAATATCCCACCCTAACTCATTGGATTGAGAATAGGTAGAAATGTCACTAGAATTAGGTGACATCCCCAAGACACCAAAGGCTATAAATAAATTACAAGGTCTTAAGAGAATATTCAGGGACAATTTTCCCTAAAGAAACCGAATGACCTGTCAAGAAAAAATATAAACAACCAAACCATTTATATGATTCATCACAATAAACTTAAAACTCAAAGGTAAAACTAAATAAATAAAAATATCAAAGTCACAATAGAAACAAGAGACATCAACCAAAAATACTGAAAGATGACATTAAAGTGGAATCATCCCAACCATCACTTGATAAAGATCTAAGAACCAACTCCACGTGTTTTTGCCATGGTAGATTTATCACTAGATAAGTAAGGTACCTTTCCCTACCCTCTATCTTGGTAAAAAAATATCTACAAACACACTGAAGTTCCCAAAAAGGGGTGAGTATAACACTCAGTAGGTAATCCCCAAAGACTTTCCAACT
Organism: Viscum album; assembly: GCA_963277665.1. NCBI lineage: Eukaryota > Viridiplantae > Streptophyta > Magnoliopsida > Santalales > Viscaceae > Viscum > Viscum album. Next base: position 1,541,931,629 of record OY728155.1, on the reverse strand, counting down.
CATTTAACTAGGAAAAGAACATGTTAGCACATTTTATAATATATAATTTTTTAATAAATATAGTAATAAATAAATAAAGGGTGAGAGTCTCAAAATAATTTTTCATAATAAATACAGTTTAAGAAAAATAATTTAACTAAATCAATTTATCATTCCATTCCTTCCTATTATCATACCCATACATGTATCTCACACACACACATGCATGTTGAATTATAGTTCCATACTCATGATTAGTTTCCAATCCTCCACTATTTCATCACAAGGTGATTGATCCCATGTGTCATTACACCTTTGGAACTGAGCACCAAGTCTATTTTAGTAAGGCCGCATATAATTTAATATAAACCCATGTCACCATGTATGGAAAACCATATTCTATATCAATTCATTCCACATAAAATAGTTCTTCCTTTTAAAACATTTCATTGAACATCTTTTTTTCATAAAAACAAAACCATAATTTTAAAACCATCATTTAAATTTATAAACAAATAGGTTTTCCAATACAATTATCCCATGTTCTCAATTAATCAATAAAAAGGGGTTTCCTTCAAGAAATAATTCAATGTTTTCTTTTTAAACCAAGTAAAAAATTTCAATAGAGTTAAGCCTTCATGTTCTAGAATAAGTGGAGATGAGAGAGAATCCATCTACCTCTCAATGGATGATGAAAATGAAGAATGACACAGCAAAACTCTAAATATGACCTCAAAATCCCTTACCTTAAATATATCCAACAAGATCTCGTCAAAAAATATCATAGACCATAATATCTATCCATGGAGGATTAGATCTAACATTCCAGGTGAGAGAATATGAGAATATATAAATAGAAAGAACAATAATGATGACTTACTATTGATATCGGAGATCCAATGAACTTTTGATTCATCAAAATTTGATTACGAATCAATGGTAATTTCCAAGGATGCTTAGTGAGGAATAGTAGTTTGAGATACTAAGACAAAGGGGGGATAATGAGGGTTTTGGGGTGTCAAACCAAGTTAAACACTCATTTTGGAACCATTAATTGAAATTTAGACAATTAGACTGCATAGTTTATCAAACTATGTTATAATTGTGCATAGATACTGCCTCCAAACCAGAGAGCCACATGGCTTGGAAAACCATGCACCAACTATGCATAGCTACTGTCAAAAAATTTCCCACCCCAAATTTCTTCATCTGGGCACCCATATGATTTGTCCAAATAGTGTGCCAACCATGCATAGATATTATCCTTACATTTCTCACCTAACATGGCTCCACCTAGGCACTAGCACAATTTATCCAAACCATGAACCAAACATGTATAAATATTGTTCAAAAACTCTTTTAATTGCATGGTTTCTTGGAGATGTTACACGGTTTCCACTAACTGTTCTCAAACCGTGCACCTCCAAAAATGCTTCCAAAACACTCCAAAACCATCCATAAACTCCCAAAACTTAACATAAGTAATATATAACATAAAAATACACAATAAAATGGTAAATTACATTAAATTTTGGGTGTTATAGTTTATTATAGGGTTGGGTAGAGTTTTTTTAACTTACAGGGTTGTGGTGTGATGAGAAGAAAGGAGAGGAGAGCCCCTTTTATAAGTGAAAAGGGGTGACATTTTTTGTAAATACCCATAACTTTGAAATAATTGGAAGTAACTATCAAGAAAAGTGGCTCAAAAATTAAGAAATAATGGATTTTATATGTGATAAGGCTAATCAAGGCCTCAAACACAAATTCAAAAACATGTTTTAAATTTGTTTAAGGTATTTTACTCTTATATTTTTACTTTTATCATTTTAGCATTTACCGTGGTGACTAGTTTTTTCCTAAATAATTTATCTTTTATGCCTAAAAATAAAATGTTATTTTTTATATAATTTGGAAAAACTGATTCCAAATTTGAAATCCACTTAATAAGATAAAATTTCAAAAAGTTATAAAAATTAATTTTAAAATAATAAATGTACAATGTTTTAAAAACAATTTTTTTTAAAATATAACTTGTTTCTAAAATATCAAATATAGATTTATAAATTAAAAAAACACTTTAAAATTTTAATTCACTTAAAAAATACATATTTTTTCTTTGAAAAATGTTTCATGAATTTCAAATTCATACTTATAAACTAATAATTTCATAAAAGTCATGTTATTTGTAAAAATAGTATTTTTTTTATTATTCACTTAAAAATCAATATTATAGAAATATCCCAAAAATTTATATTAAGATAATATTTCCATGATAAATCCAAAAATTAATTTAATTTTTTCAAATTCAAATCTTAAAATTTATAAATTTTATTTTTAATTAAAAAGATAAATATAGCGGAAAAATGTTTTTAGAGGAAAATGGATTTGGTATATTAAATATTATTTTTCCTATAAATTATTAATTAATATAGTGTTAATAATTTATTAATATCAAAATATATTATACTTTAAAAGAATTAAATTTTATAAAAAAATATTTTATTCATTTCTTAGTTGTACTAGTTGAGTTGTTATTTAAAGTAAACTTTATTTTGTTTTGTTCTTTTCATATATATAATTTTATATGTATTTCATAATTCTATTACCACAGTTTGTAACTAGAAATTATATGGTTTCCCTAAAATATTCTATATTTATTTGGTTTTAGTGTTGTGTGTGGAGAAAAGTATTGAACATGGCATTTATTTAAGGAGGAATATTTTACTAAAACTTGCATCGTTATAAAAAAATTGGGTGATTCAAGTTAGTTCATGGATACATCACATAGGAAATATTCCCTTGGTTTCTTATCAATGTAGTTAGATACTAGAGCTATAAACAATTTCAATGTAATTTATATGCATATATTCCTCAGTTTTTTAGACGTGGTTTCAGTTTCATAGCAGGGTGATCTTAGGTTTATGGGATTCTCATTGTCTTTTTTTATTTGAATAAGTTTTATTCAATCCATAAAAAAACCCAAAATGGTATAAAATTGAAGGTTAAAGATTTAATGGATTCCTATTAACTCTCACACATGATTTTGTGTCATTGTGTGACTCTTTTCTTGAGAGCACCATTGATGAAGCAAAGAGTTGGATGGCCTAAGAGTTGTGGGCAATGGAGTGCTCTAATAGGTTCATATGAATGGCATGGGGGACATGTTCTCTCTAAAAAATAAACATGTTCTCTGACCCAAAATTAAAATAATAAAAATAATTAACCAAAAAAATGAATTTTATAAAGATAAAATTCAAATAATTATTTAAAAAAACATATTCAAATTGACTGTTTATTTTTTATATTCAAAAAACGTATAGATATAAGATATTTCTAATGCAACATAACATATGTTTTATGATACCAAGAAACTAAAGATATAAAAAAAACATTTAAAAATCATAAATAATTAAAAATAACAAATATTAAATAAAAATAATTAAAAATCAAGAAAATAATTTTTTTATCTTTTAAAAAAAAGTTTAAAAATGTACTTAATATGAAACATTACAAGTGTTATAAAAAATCAAATTTTTATACAAAATAAAATTAAAATGATGTTGTGAGTGGGTTCCCTAGACCCAGATCCTTTATTTACTTTTCTCACCATTACATGTATACATTTTGATATGTATATACATGTATTTATTATTACCATAATAGTGTTGATACTTTAGCATCCACTGTTTACATGTTAATGTCCTTAGATTATGCATCATATCAAAATTTTATAGTAGTTCCCGACTATAATGAGAACCTATAAATACTATGAAAATAATCTTAAATATATATCATAAATTCTATATATATTATATTTATGAGACACATATTGTGTTTTACTGTCAAGTGTTGGGGGCTAATAAGCATTGAGAATTATTCTCATGAAGTTTTCACTTAGTGATAGAAAGTAGAAGAGATCATGAGGAATGACATGCCAATCAAAACACCACATGTTTTAGGTGTCATTGGTTGTTCCTATCTACGAACATGTGTATTGGTCTCTTAACTTGGGATCATTATATATGTATACCATTTGATCATGTACTTTGATGCAAGTAAAAAAACATGACATTAAAGTTGTGGACAAGTAGCTTATGTTGGGAATGTCATTGGTGGTATGGAATTCATTAAATGATCAAGATATAATTTTTCACTTTCGAGTTGTGGAATAGATATCTCATGGTCCCAGGTTGACCAATATGGTAGTACATTCATTAAATCCATTTCCATGGTACAAGAAGTTAATTTTTTCCAATAAGGTCACAAAATTTATAAAGCATCAAAAGGATTATGACACAAGTGTGAATCCTACTTTATGACATATCATGAGACAAATAGATTATATCACACAAAACGTGTTCATATGAGTTATTTGTAGCTAAGAAATTCCATGTCTATTTAGGGTCCATGATGGGTTTCTAGACTCCACTCTTGGTATATGGTTCGGAATCACTACTATCGAGATAAGGACCTAGAGGGTCACACGCTAAATGTATCCAAAAGTTTCACCTTTTCAAATGAATATGAGTTTAGGATGTAGTGATCCCCATGTGTGGGGGATGGTGAACTTATGAGTGTGATATATCATAAGTAAAATAATTAAATTATTTTATTCAAGTTGAGAAAAATTATTATTGAATTTATTTCTCGATGTACTTATAATTTGTTTGATTATAAAAGTGAATACAAGAAAATATAATTTTTCGAACGAACATAACACGTTCAAGGTTTATTAAATTATTTTGTGAGCTTAATAGTTGATTTAATGGTTCTTATTTTATCAGGTGGCATTTTAAAGTGATAAAAATGAGTTATAAAATGTTTGTGAGATTTATAAAAAGTTTAATTAATTCATAAGTGTCTACAAGGTTTTAAAATGAAGTTTATAACTTTCCAGGGACCAAAGTATAATTTTAGAAAGTATAACCTAAGTATATAAGTTAATTTTAGACTCTTGAATAGTGAAATAAACTATTTTCATGAATTTGAGAGCTCTACCATCCTCTCTCTCAAGTTTAGATTAATAAACTGAATAAAGAACAAAGTTGGATTGATCTCGTCTTCTTGATCGAGTCCTCATTCTTCACGTGGTCGAAGGGACATCATAAAGCTCTTTAATTTCCCACACTAGCAGTTGAGAATCATAGATTTATGATATAGGAGTTATGGTTCATGTGTGGATGTTCTAGAGGATTCCAATATTGTTGCCTATTATCCACAACACATCGATGGTGATAAAATCAAATCAGAAATTTCAAACAAGCAAGGTATCATTTACAATTTCGTTTGATTTTATTTTTCATGCTTAAATTTAATTGCATATGATGATTTAAGAAATTATGGAAATGGTTTTTTATCGAATGTTCTTATCATGAATATGAACCCAAAATTTTAAATTTTGTATTTTTCATGATTTTTTTATGCCTTGTGTTTCTTTAATTGGTATTAGAGGTAATGTGTAATTATTTAAGTCAAGAAGTTTAAAATTTCGATCAAATTTTATATGATTCAAAAAGAGAGTTTTGATACAGTCCTAATTCAACTAAAATTGTGTCGATCCAAGTTCATAATGTAAAAATATATTTTATCTATGATTGGTGGGTTTTTCATATAATATGTGATAGGATTTATAGGTTTATTTTTTCTTCATCTTTTAAGGTTTCCAGTGTTATGAATTTTCAGCTTGGGAGTAATGAAAGTGTGTTGCGTGTTAACCAGAAATACTAGTAGATTGTTGGGGTAGTCTCTTGGATTGATATCTTGTTGATCAAGACTAAATTAAAAGTCATAAAAATTTAAAAAAAATCATGTCCTTCTAAATGGAATGATAATATCTATTAAAAAATTAAAAAAATACTTCATGCCCCATGAATGGGACATGGACTTGATAGCCCTCCCCATTTATGGGGAGGGTAATTATTTAAAAAATTATATTATATATATATAATATTACAATATATAATATATATCATAATATATTATATATATATATATTGTGTGTGTGTCTACCCTTAAATGGATTCCCCAACTAGACTTGGGCCTGACTAGGTTAGTCTGGATCTAACTTTCTCAACCCATTAACCTCGTTGCAAGACTTAAATTAATATTTAGGGATATTATTTATGTTCAAATGGACCCAAAAAATATGAAATAATTTTAGAAATTAAATTTAATGGTTTGAAATTTAACAAAATTATTTTGGACACATGTGGAACGTGTTTACAATTAATTTAAATTATTTTAATGTAAGTTAAAGCATTAAAAAATACCCTTGAGTTGAATTTTAATAGATTTAATTTTTCCCATGCGATATAATTTCATTTTGGCTTATCATGATCAGATACCAGTCCATGTATGTTTGGTTTATTATTTATTTAATTTAATTATTTAATTTAAGTTTTAAAATGTAATAATTATTTTATTTTGACAATTTGTGTATCTTCCTTCTATCCTTAATTTGTATAAGGTCATGAGTGTCCACATTTAAGTAATAAAATGTAATTTTTCACTTCAAGTTCCCCTCACTTACATGTCAGTATATATTGTAAAGATCATAGGAGTTCATGGTGAAGCATTTTAAGTCTAGAGCTGGTGTAAACCAAACAAGTGAAGTGCACAGGTGTTATGGGAATTACAATTCAATTCAAGTATCGACTTAAGGAATTCACCTAGGGTCTCAGTTAATCCATTATTCACTCAATGGATTAACCAATAGTTAATGACTCTTGATCACATCATTCTTTATTTTATCGTATGAATGGTCTATTACTTTTTGAATGTGTATCTATTACATGTGATCACATAGTATAACAATAAACATGCATGCATAGATAAAATGAATATGTACAATGAATGTTTTCTATTTAAAGAATGGTGAAGTTGTGAGTGAGATCACATAGAAAAATCATGTTAAATAGAAAATGATGTAATTTTCCAAGATAAATTAACAAACCCATCCAAGAAAATATTAAGTTATTAAATATATTTCATCGCTTGAATTTGGACATTACCAATTGTTCAAAGTGCATGTTAGTCATAGTTAAGAGTGTATCTTACTAACAATGAGTTCTTATAAGAGTTGTGGTTTTACTTAATGAAAATTGGAAACAAAGGAGCATCCATATCTAGATTATTGAAACTTTAGAGGTAAAGCATTTAACAATAGAAAGTAATTCTTTTCAGGAGATGAGACTCCATTTGATAAATCAAGAAGATACAAGTTAATGTGGTTGTTCATTCAAAAATATTACCTTCAACTATCAGAGTAGTGGTGATGCCATAACTCGGGGTATGAATAGAGTTTTAAGGATATTTTTTACTAAAATACTCAAGTGACTGAGTATTCTGAATCTAGTATTTGAGGGCTATTAAGATTTGATAAAATAGTGGGGGATATTTAAAATTAATAATTTGAAAATGTCTATTGATAATCAAGTTAAAGTACCAATATTCTAAGTTTATTTATTGTAAATCAAATGGAAACCACCACCAATTCAATCTCAATATGTTCTACATTGATAAGGAGAATATCATAACCAACCATAACTTATAGGGTTAGTACAAGAAATTTTGCATGGTATTGTTCCGAGAGAGAAAGTTTTATGTGTTGGAGTGCCCACTTCCTGTTAAGCCCCTTCAAGGAGTGATCAAGGAAGATAAATAGAAATACAAGAAGTGTATGGATGATTCACTAAATGTTTAGTACTTCATGTTTTCATCTAGGTCCAGTGAGATACAGAAAATGAATGAGTACAAATATGTTTTCCAAATTTTGTATTATCTTCAAGAGTTGTACCAAGAGATATATTGATAAGAAACATAGGAGATATCTAGTTATCTATATAGATTTAGGCTAGTAGAAGGGAATCAATCAGGACCTCATGTACTCAAGATGATCTGGTACATTGAGATATTGGATACCTTTAGGTTCAAATTGAACCAAGAACTGCAACTAATCTCATTCTTACCTCTTTACCACATATCTTCTTGACATTAACTATTAATTATAATATGAATAGCATGAATAGGTCACTCCCATATTTGTTGTGTTTTCTTCTAAGTAGATAAGTATATGAATAATTCCAACTCTTTAATCCTTATGGTGAATAATAAGAATAAAAGAAAGGAAAAAGTGTTAAAGGATAAGTCTTAGTCAAAGATATACCTCCCTTTCAAGAATCCAAAGATACGGAGGGAGAGAAATTTGGAGGAGGTTGTCTTATTTTCATGTGGAAAGAAAGGCCACTGGAAGAATAATTGCATAGTTAGGAAGAGGAATCAAGGTGATTCTTCCGATTTAGGTATGTTTTTTATTGAATAAAATTTGTTTATTTCTATAAGTTGGGTATTGGATATTTCATGTGCCTCACATATTTGTATTCAAATATAGGAACAAAGTATATTCAATAAAATTTCAAAAGGTGAAGTATATATCTGAGAAGAAAATGGTGCAAAACTATTAGAATTATCAGTGTGTGATTATCATCTTACTTTACCTGGTGGAATGATTATTGTACTAAATAATTATTATTATGAATCATTTGTTACTAGAAACATGATCTCAATGTCGAGTTTAGATACTATGGTATTTTATTTAAAGTTTTTAAATTAATACTTTCTAATGTACAAAGATAAATATACTATGGTATGGCACATCTTAATAATGTATTATATATACTTGAACTATAAAATCCAGTTTTGGAAATCAATGACAAATCTAGTAAGAATGACTCATGTCCTACCCGCCTATGGAACTTTAGTCTAGGTCATGTAAATGAGAATCATTTGAGAAAACTATATCAAGTAGGGTATTTAGACTCTCTTGTGTTAAAACCCTTGAATGTATGTCATGCTTGTTTACAGGGTAAAATTACTAAATCAAATTTCAGTGGGAAAAGATAAAGAGTCAAAGAACTATTGGATTTGGTTCATACAGATGTACGTGGTCCTTTTCTAGTAGAGGAAGGGAGAGGATTTTCTTAATTAATTACTTTTACCAATAACTATAGTAGATATAGATATATCTAATTAATAAGGTATAAGTCTAATTTATTTCAAATGCTTAAGAAATATTATAATGAAGTAGAAAATCAAATTGGTAAGAATATTAAGAAACTCCACTCAAATCATGGTAGATAATATCTTAACCAAGATTTCCTCAATAATTTAAAAGAGTTTAGGATAGTCTCCTATATCATTCCTCCTTATACATATCAGTGGAATTGTGTTAGTAAAAGGAGGAATCACACCTTACTTAACATGGTCAGATCGATGATGATTCATAAAACTCTACCATTATCTTTTTGGGGATATGCACTGAAAACTATGGAATATACACTAAACTAAGTACCAACTAAAGTAGAATATAATATTCTATATGAGTTTTGGTATGAAAATAAGCCCAGTCTATCACATATACATGTATGGGGGTATGAGGCTTTTTTTAAGACTATACCCAGTAAAAAAATAGCATCTCGGGGTATGAAGTGATTCTTTATAGGTTATCCTAAGGAGACTAAAGTATATTACCTATATAACCTTTTATATAGAAAATTTATTGTAGTAAGGCATGCTGCATTTTTTGAAATAGAACACATTTCCAACGGAAATAGTGGTAGAATGGTTGACTTTGATGAATTTGATGTTACATATGCACAAGAGTTGGTATTGGAACATTCCCCACAAGAGATATTGGGAGAAAAAGATGTTCTTGAGACACAAGTATTGTACATCTCTACTAGAGAGTTTATATAAACCTATAGATATAGTTTTCTTATCACTGAGTTAGGTGACACATTACTCCTAGAGAATGATAAACCTCTGACCTACAAGGAAGTAGTAGATAGTAAGGATATTGTTAAATGGTAAGAATCCAATCATTCTTAAATGGATTCCATATACCAAAATGATGTTTGGATTTTGGTAAACCCATCATCTAATGTAAAACCTATTAGGTGTAAGTGGGTATTCAAGAAAATTTTATACATGGATGGTCAAGTGAACACCTATAAATCATGATTGGTTATGAAGGGTTTTAGGTAATGTCAACGCATCAACTATAATGAAACCTTCTCACTAGTCACTATTCTAAAATCCATTATAATTTTACTTGAAATAGAATCTTTCCATGATTATGAAATTTGGGAAAACTACTTTTCTAAATGGTAATTTGGTTGAAGATGTCTATATGACACAACCCGAAGGGTTTATTATGTCAAAGAGTTCCAATAAAGTATAAATTATGTAGAGATCCATTTATGGATTATAGAAGGCATCGAAATCATGGAATTTTTTTATTGAGTCCATTATAGAATTTGGATTCATTAAGAATTAAAGTGATTCATGTGTCTATAAGAAGTTTAGTGGAAGTGCCATCATTTTCCTAGTATTATATGTTGATAAAATATTATTAATGGGAAATGAATTTAAATTATTATAGTCAGTGAATACTTGGTTAAATAAATGTTTATCCATGAAAGGCTTGGTGAAGAAGCCTAAATTCTAGGGATCAAGATCTATCGAGATAGGTCTCAAATGTTGATTGAGCTAAGTCAAAGTATATATATTTATAAGGTACTCAAAAGGTTCAATATGGAACAATCCAATAGAGGATTTTTTCCAGTGTTACATGGAATTAATCTCTCTAAGAAAATGTGTCCAAAAACATAGGAGGAGATTGAAAGAATGGGTACAATCCCTTGTTCTTTAGTAGTGGGATCTATCATGTATTTCATGTTATGTACTAGGTTTGACATTGACTTTTTGTTAATCATAGTGGGTAGATATCAAGATAATCCTAGAGAGTTTCATTGGGTAGCTATAAAAACTATCCTAAAGTACTTGAGACGTAAAAATGATTTGTTTATAGTGTATGGATGAGTTGATGAGCTATTCATGAGGAGATACATAGATTCTAGCTTCCAAACAGATCATGATGATCTATAATTACAGTCGGGATATGTTTTTTTCTTGAATAGTGGTGCAATGAGATGGAGGAGCTCAAAGAAGACTGTGGTTGCTGATTCTACAATACAATCTGAGTATATACACTGCACCAAATTCATCATTCAATGTAAGTTTATTAGTGGAAGTTTAAGAAACCATCACTAAAAAACTAAAAATATTTAGCAGCGGTTTTCTAAAAACCACTACTAAATATTTTTAATTTCTTAAAAAACACCCCCCCCCCATCCACCGAGACCAAGCCTGAGCCACCTTCTTTTCTCCCTCTCCACCCCACTGCTCCCTAATACCCCTTACTACCACTTCCACACCACTCCTTGATCCCCCTTGCAACTAACCGAGCCCCCTATTCCACATCGACACTGCTCCTCAATCCCCTTTCCCCCCTCCCCCACTACTCCTCAATCCCCCTTACCATTGACTAAGCCCCTAGTTCCCCATCATCTACCCCCTTTTCAATTATCCACTTTCTACCTCACTTCTCCCCTTCCCCACTCATAGTGACCTCCCCAAGCCCACCCCATGTCCCTCTCTGAAAACCCATCTTAGGTTCACCATGGTTTAATCCTCCATCTTCCCTTGTGATTTTGGGATTTCTCCTTTGATTCTTGGTGAGTTCTTTATGGTTTTAGCATCCCTTTATATATTATCTCCCTTACTTATCTTATTTATCCCTTTTAGTTGGATATTATTTGGTTTTGGTCGAACCCTAGGTGTGGATTTGGTTTTAATTCTTTCTGTTATGGTTCCTAGGTTATGAAGATTCATCCTTGAGATCTCCTCTCTTCATTTTTGAAGGATTTTCTTTAAGTGTGATTAACCAAGGTAATTGTTTCTATTTTTTAATTTTCCATAAAATCCATGAAATGATTGAATTTTTAAGATAATTTTTCTCTAAATTATGTATGATATGTATATGATTGAATTCCTAAGAGGTGTTTTCAAAGGGAAATCAGTATTTAAAAAGGGTTATTTTCAATAGAAAAAGGTTTTTCATATTCAAAAATGGGATTTTCTTTGAAATTCATTTTTAAATGGAATTATTTGTGTGTTTTAAGTTGTACCTATATTTTTTATAGATTTTACATGTTTTATGGTGATTGTGTAATTATTTAATGTTATTATGCCTCGTTAATTTAAGGTTTCCATAATCTTTTTTAGTTTTAAAGTAAGGGTGTCCAAACAAGACCCATCCCAATCTACCAGACCCAACCTCACTGGGTTGGGTTGGGTTATACATGGGGTATAGTCAGGAAAAGTTTGTTTGGGTTGGTTCGGGGTCGGGTCGGGTCGGGCTATGGGTTGGAAAAATTCTGACCCAACCTGACCCAACCAACCCAACTATATGTATATATAATAAATAATAAATAAAAACTAATATTGATTGATAAATAATTAATAAAAAAATAAATTATTATTATTTAGAAATAATTTATAATAATTGATAATAATTAATAGTAATTTATACTAAATAATAAATATAAACTACCAATAATTAATAATAATTAACAATAAATAATGAGGTTATATAATGAAAATATAGCGTAAATATAACATTGTATTTCCATTATATTGATGTTTTATTTCCATTATATTTACATTATATTTACATTATATAATTTTATAGTTACATTATATAACATTATATTATAATGTATTCATATTATATAATGTTATATTTACATTATATAACATTTTATTTATGGAAATATAATGTTATATAATGTTATTTTTACGTTATATAACATTTTATTTATGTTATAAAATGTTATAAAATGTTATAAAACATTATATTTACATTATATTTATCAATCAATATTAATTTTTAGTTTTAATTTAAGTAATAGTTTAACAGTTTTTTGTTATTATTTAATATTTTTTACCTAACCCAACCGACTCGACCCAACCTGACCCAACCCATGGAGGTTTGGATTTGGTCGAGTTGGTTCATTGTGAAAAAATAGTTGTGGCCCAACCTGGCCATTTTTGCTCGAGTTGGGTCAAAAATACCCCTTGACCTGACCCAACCCGACCCATGAACACCCCTATTTTAAAGTGGGGGTTTATCCTTAAAGGTTTAATTTCCACTACTCTAAAGGATAAATTTAAAATCATCTCTTCCTACAATGTCTGTTGGATTATATACATTTGAATTAAAATATGAGAAAAATGATGTTGTTTAAAAACATAATAAAATTAAAAAACATAAAGAAGTTTTTATATTTTTGATTTTGAATAAATTAGAAATTGTTTTTAAAATGACATAATATTTTTTAAGTGTTTTAATTTTATTTAATGAAGTGTAGGCACATTGTGATATATGGATTAAAGTTGGATCACATTACCAAGAAACACACCTTAGTGTGATAAGGGTTTAGAGGAGTTTTTAGATTTTGCAATTTCCAATTGATCTGTTGATGGGATAATAAGATGTTCATGCCCTAAATGTAAATTTAGAATATGTTTGAAGAGACATGAAGTTTATGAGAACTTAATATTGAAGCAATTATCTTCTCAATATTTGTGTTGGATTTGGCATGGAGAATTGAGCGTTACAGAAAGTTTGAGCACTGCTGTTAGTCAACAGAATGATCTCCCAACTTCATAGAAAATAGAAAATAAAATAAAAAACCTTATATATGATGCTTTTATCATTTCAAGGCAACAACATCAACATCAAATCATATCAAAACAACTAGTTGAGGGTGTTATAAATAGTAACTTGAAAAATAATGTTTTTGGGACTATAGGAAAACCATATCAAGATCATAACATTTCATTGCATCCTCCTCTTGTTTCTGTGAAGACTAATGTAATAGAGAACTTCATTGAGAAAACAAATGCATTTCATGATTTAGTTGATGATAGAAATCAATAGTTGTATGGTGGATGTCTGAAATATTCAAAAATTTCTTTTTTACTTTGCAGAATTATAAATAAGGTAGTGTTTATAATATTCAAATTATTATGTGATTCATTTCCTAAAGCTAATATCCTTAAGTCTTTATATGATATAAAAAAATTTGTTGACAATATTATTCTAAATTATACCAAAATACATGTGTGTCTTAATTATTGTATGCTTTGTTGGGGAGGATTCAAGTAAAAAAGATTGTAAAAAATGTCAATCTTCTAGATGGCAGTTAATGGGTGATGTTGGAAGTCTGAATAATCTTACTACTATGAAGAATTAGGAAAATAACACACCTAATTTTTTTCATTACTTCCCCTTAAAACCATTATTACAAATAATATTCATGTCATCAAAAACTGCCAAGCACATGAAGTGGCATTCTATAAATAATAAAAATGATGGGTTAATGAAACGACCAAGAGATTCAAAATCATGGAAGACATTTGATTCATTACATCCATTTTTCTCATATGATCCAAGGAATGTGTGATTGGGATTGGTTGCTGATGGATTAAACCCATTTGGGACTTTGAGTACCAGTTATAGCATTTGGATAGTTGTTTTTATCCCTTACAATCTGCCTCTATGGATGTGTATGCAACAGAAGTATTTTATCATTTTAATGATTATTCTTGGAAAAAAGTTCCTAAAATGATATTTATGTATACTTGTAGCCTCTAATTGAATAATTATAGGAGTTATGAAGCAATGGTGTTGAGACATATGATGCATCTTCTAGAAAAATGTTCAAAATGCATGTTTCTCTAATGTGGACCATTAGTTACTTCCCTGGACTTGGAAAATTATCTATTTGTAAAACTTATACATCTTTGGCTTGTCCTATTTTTAACTTTGATTTTAATCCCAAATGACTACCTTGCAGTAAAAAATAGTGCTTCTTGTTTTATCACAGATTTCTCAATGCATCTCATAGATTTCAGTTGAACAATTCAAAATTCAATGGTTTTATTGATTATAGACCACCTCCAAAGTTATTGATAGGTTTTAAAATATTTTCACAACTTGTAAATGTTGAAACAAAATTTGGGAAGGTGCATCATTTTAATGATAGTAGGAAACAAGTTCAAAGTACATAATCAATTGAAATTAAAATGCAATATTGGAAGAAAAAAGTATATTCTTCAGAATTATGTATTGGGGATTTAATTTATTGCATCATAATCATGTCATTATGCATATTGAGAAGAATATTTGTGACAATTTGATCTTCATATTATTTAATGAGCATGGAAAATCGAAGGAATATATCAATTCTTGGAAGTACTTATAAAAAATGAATATAAAGTGTGATTTATGGATATATGAGAATGGAAAGTATGCTCCATAAATTTTTTTCAATGAAAAATAGGGATAAAGATACATTCCTTCAAATTTTAAAACATATGAATGTATGTTATGGGTATTCAAGTAACATATCAAGGTGTTTAGACTTAAATAATTACAAGTTACATGGATTGAAAATTTATGATTCACATATTTTGTTACAGAAGTTTCTACCATTGGCATTGTATACATTATTACCTAGAAAGGTTACTATAGTTGTACTCCAATTTTGCACATTATTTTGACAACAATGTGAGAAAACTCTACAACTAACTGATCTTGAAAATATTCAAGATAGATTTGTGTTGACACTTTGTGAAATGTATATGATCTTTCCTCCATCATTTTTTACTGTCATGATGCATTTAACTGTGCATTTGGTCGAGGAAACAAAATTAGAAGGTCATTTACATTATCGATGAATGTATCCAATTGAGAGGTAATTTAATTATATGTTTTTAATCTTAAGTAAAAAATTATTAGCACTTAATTAAATACATGATTATTTTTTATTTATTTTATTTCATATATAACTTGGTCATTTAAAATCATACGTGAAAAATAAAGCTCAACCTAAAGGCTTTATTTCTGAAGGATATTTAACGGAGGAGTTATAACGGCCCATACTTTTTGTACCAATATATTACATCTAAATAGAATAATATTCAATACATAACTTAACAAAACTACACCAGAATCGTATAGGTTTAGTTTCTTTATAAACTTGGAATCATAAACAACTTATTCATAAAACATCTATATCATCTCCCACTTATTCCTTCATAACTATAACCCTTTTTGAAACATCTTACTTAATGCCCTTATTCATATCTTGGGGAAAAGAAACATAATAAAGGGTGATCTCAAGTGCTCAATAAGAGTAAAAAATGGAGATATCAATCATATCATAATCATAATACATAATAACATAAACAAAACATTTGAAAATTATATCATGCATATCAAAGATCATGATATCATGTCAAGGGATAAATCACTGAAGTTTATAAAGAATCAAAGAACATATTCTATGAGAGCATAACATAAGACATAGAATCATGGAATACACATAAGAACAGAAAATTATTTCCATATTAGTCAAGGATCATTTCCAAGACTATCATAATGGAAAAATTCCTTTACTGAACTGGGTTCACTCCCTATTCCATCCCTGTATTATTGAACCAAGTTCACTCCTCATTCCGGTCCTATTTATATCATGAGATGTAAATATTTACCTAATGAATTGGAGGGAGATATAGGTCCCACCCATTATATAATTAAAACTATACATATGTATTTAAAAATAATATAATTCATTAATATTATCATAACCCATAAAAATAAATGGGTTTCATGTACATCATGCCATCATAACATAACCCATGGAAAATAAATGGGTTTCATAAATATCATTCCATCATAAACATAAACCAACCATAGAAAGGATAGGGATATTATCCTTGAAAAATATCCCCAATAAAGAATAAGTAACATCAAATAATGTTATCATAAATGGAAAATAATTTTGAGAGATCACTTGAAAATAATTCTTGAGGAAGATATCCTTTCTTCTTTGAAAATGTTTAATTTTCTTAAAATGCCACACAATTTTAAAAGAAAATATTTTCTTTGAAAATAACCTTATAATATTATAAGGGAATATTAAATTCATTAATGTTTCATGAAATTATAAAAAAACTATTCATGCCGTATAATTTTAAAAAAACATTAATTTTGTACTTTTTTCGAAAAAGTCACGAGGTAACTCATTTGGAAAATGACAAAAAGATTCCTTTCAAACCGTTTAGTAAAAATTCACACATGGGTAAAAATAACTTTAAAAAATTTTATAGGAATATTAAAAATATTTTAGAAAACATTTTTAAGAATCATATACATGGTATATAAATATTCCCTAGCAGATACTTACATATAAACAATCCTGAATAATAATGAGATTGTGAAATTAACCCTTACTTGAGGTATGATTTCCTTAGTACATATTTGAACCTCCTATATAATGGTTTAAATAATGATATTAATATATACCAGAACTAAATTCATATTTATGATATAATATATGATCCTATTATATTATCTTATTACCCATTTTTTAATAATATTTCATTATTATCCTTCTCTCAGGTGTTAACTAATTCATTTTCCTATGCATGTTTTGTCATATAAGTCTCAGTTCTTGTGCATAGGATATAGTTTATTCATATAAATAATGATATTAAGGTAATATATATCATATTTATTCATTATATACATTTATATAATCATTATTTAATGGTGAACATGGAAAATTAATCGCATTGCATCATGGAGATGGTAGGTTGTACATATGAGCGATGGCATCATTCCCTTAATGGTAAAATGGTGAGGAAAGGATGGAATATTAATTTAAAGAATAAATATAATGTCATAATTATCACATATATATATATATATATTATCTCCATCATTATACCCATCCAAATAAAGTGGTGGTGATAAATAGATTACACCACGGCGTGGAGACGGTAAGCCATACATACGCACGCACAGTGCTTTTGTTTTTCATACGATGGATAAAAGGTGGAATATGGTTATTACATGATCATAATAAAAACTAATAATATATTTATAATATATTTATTAATTTAGAGTGGAATCATCACATGAATATTAATTAGAAGAAGAAATAATATTGAAAGATTCGGTAAAGATGATTACCTCTTCTTTGGAGAACTTCCTTTAAATCTCCTCTCATGGATACTAGGATTGGTATTTTGAGAAGGCCAGAACCTATATAATGTGTATAGAGAATTTTATAATAGAAATTGTTAGGTTATAGTCAAGATTTAAGGCTCAATGTGATGTGAATAAGTGAGTGAGGATGTGCCCTTTTATAGTTGAGGTGAAGGGTACTTTTGGAATTGTCTCAAAATATTAATTTATAATAAATTCAATATCAATAAAAATACCTCCAAAATTCCATGTATTGTAATATAATATTATATAAGGTTGTAATATCATTATCAAATGGTTTTTAGACATTTTTTGGTATTATTTTAAACCTTATCATTTTGGTTAACCCATAGTTAACCTATTTTAACTTTAACTAAGGTAATAAATTTTTCAATATTAAAATGTTGTAATTTTTACTTATGTGATGTCAATTAAATCATAAATAAAAAATTTATAACATTTTATACCATATTATAATTTTTTTATTTTTAAATATATTCTATGATTTTTAAATAATTTAATAAAATATTATTTTTATAAAATATCATTAGTGTCAATTTTGACACTATTCATTTCATGGACTTTTAAAAATATCAAGATAACAAGTTAACTTCGAATAAAATATTTTATTGTATCACTATGATGTCAAGTTCATCTATAAAATTATTTTTTATCATTAATTATCTAAAATTATATTTATTTTAACATTTTAGTAACATTTCTTTGATATTTACAATAATAAAATAATTACTACATCAGTGTTAGGTAATTATTTAATATAATTATTTTTTCACTAAAAATTAAAAATTAAATATAATAATTAAGATAAATTTTCTATATTTCAGAATAATATTTATAGTATAATATATATTTTGGATATACCTATATTAAAAATGATATAGTATTTAAAACATGAGTATGAAATGTATAAATTTTTATTAAATAAAATATTGTAAATATCATAATCTCATCTAAGTGGCCCAAAAATAAAAAATTAAATTTTTATCATGAAAATGTGTTTATTAAGTTAATATTTTATATTTATATTCATTCATAACATACCTTTTTCCTCATGTGGACACATAAGGGATATTTAAGATAAATAAAATGACATTTTGTGACTTTCTTTGATTTAAATATTCTGTAAGTCATTTTCATGGACAAGTGTTCATTAAACAACTTAATTATATCCTTATGTGTTAAGGGTATAATTATATTCATCCAATAAAATTTCATCATGTGTTAGGATCATTTTATAGTCCTTATTGTTTTATTTTTAACCTAAATTACTCAATTTACCCTTTTCCATGGTAACAAAATTTACCTAGAATACTATTAATATTGGAAAAAAATAAAAGAAAAATATTCACTAAATTTGGACCTGCTAAAAATAAATTTGGAATCCATTTTTAAAAATTCAAAGCACATAAGTTTTGGAATTTAATTTAAAATAAAATCAGTAAAACGTCATGAAAAATAGTTTTTCAGAAAAAATGCCCTTTTAAATTTAAAATGTTTGCATAATAAATTCATGCATAAAATACTTTTAAAACTCATAATTTGATTATTTTAGATTAAAATTAACTAATTAAAATTTAAAACTAATCCAAAACATAATTTTTCCATATAAATACTTTAAAATAAAATACAATTTTCAATAAAAATAAGTATTTTCACTATTCCTTAAAAATAAATGTTTCCAGAAAAAAAAATTTAAGATAATTTTGACATGAAGAATTAAAAAATGAAATTAATTTTGTCAAATAAATTTTACATAACTTCTAAAAATTAATATTCATTCATAAATAGAAGAAAAACTCATTTTTGAAGAAAACGTATTTTTGAAGAATAAAGTGATTTTACTAAAATTGTGTGATTATTTTCTAAGAACTTTCCAATAAATTCATATTGAGTTAGAGATTTGTATTTATTTCATAAATAATTTATTCATATTTATTCCTTTCAATTTAATGGCTAGGTTATACTAATAGTGTCTCACCGTTCGTTTAAACTCATGGTTGCACGCAACACAAGATATTGGAGAATTAAAAATATTTAAAGAGAAATATTTCATAAAAATATCTAGGTGTTACATTATACCCCCCTTAAAATGAATTTTTATTTTGAAATTCATTACTTGTATACAAACAGATGAGGATACCTCTACCTCATCACATCCTCAGGTTCCCACGTAGCTTCCTCAAATTGGTGGTTCTGCTATAAAACTTTAACCGGGTGAGTGGTATTTTTTCACAGAACTTTTTCTCTACGATATAGAATCTATATTAGTTGTTCTTAATAATAAATATATTTATCTAGAGATATGAATTATGAGTTTAGTACATGTGAAGGATCGGGTAAGTATTTTCTTATGAGAGATACATGGAACATGTCGTGAACTTGAGATACATTTAGTGGAAGCACCAATCTATATACTAACTTCCCAACATGGTCAAGAATTTAAAAAGGATTGATATAACTAGGACTTATATTTCCCTTATTTATAAATCTCATCACTATCTTCTAGGTATATATTCATAGAAATACCTTATCAGCTACTTCAAGCTCTATGTCTTTTCATCGTCGTCAATGTAACTTTTTTGTCAACTCTAAGCTGCTCTTATGTTTTGTTGAATCTATCTAACCTTCTCTACCATTTCCAAAACTATATAAATTCTAAATATATTTATTTCCCTAACTTCATTCCATAATATTGGAGTTCTATACTTCTTATCATAGAGGAATTCATAAGGATCCATCTGAATACTAGAGTGAAAACTATTTTTGTAATAAAATTCTACCAAAAGTATGTGTTGATCCCAACTACCTTTGAAATCCATAGAGAAATATCTCAACGTGTATTATAGAGTTTAAATTTTCCTCTCAAATTAACTATCTATCTGAGGATGATAAGAAGTATTGAAACATAACTCTGTATCTAGAGCTTGCTGAAGACTTCTCCAGAACTTCAAGGTAAACCTCAAATCCTAAACAAATATAATGGAAAGTGGTAATCCATGAAATCTCACCACTTCATTAATATATATTCTGGAAATATGATCAAGAGATAAGTCTTCTTTAATAGTAATGAAGTGTGTTGACTTTGTAAGGTGATCAACTATAACCCATGTAGCATTACGGCCTTTAGATGTTTTGGGAAGTTCGATGACAAAATCCAGGGTGATGTTTTCCCATTTTCATTTCAGTATGGGTAATGGTTTTAACATACCCTTAGACTTATATCTCTTATCCTTAACTTTCTAACAAACTAAGAACCAATAAACATACTCTACAATATATTTCTTCATGTCATCCCACCAGAAATACTCTTTCAGTTCCCTATGCATCTTTGTGCTTCCAGAATGAATAGAAAATGATGAACTATGAGAATAATCCAACAACTCCTTCATTAATTATAGTATGGGAGGGATGAAAACACAGTTCCTAAGCCTTATTATTCTATAAAAATCAAATTTGAACTCAAGAAAATTTCTCACCTTATTTTGTAGCTCTACATATTCCTTTTTCACCTCCTTAATCTTCACTTGTATAGATGGTTGAACATTCATTTAAGCAAGATAAGATTTATCCTCTTCCATTAAAATTTCCAAATCTATCCTTTGAAAAACCATAAATATTTGATCTTTTATGATCTTCATCGTATATAGGATATCATGGTCCTTTTGAATCAAAGCATCTTCCACCTTGTTCTCTTTCCAATGGTGGTAATGTATTGAGCAGTCGTAATCTTTAATCAACTCCAACCATCTTATTTGGCTCATTATAAGATTCTTTTTTGTGAAAATATAATTTAAACTTATATTATTAGTATATATGTCACACCTTTCTCCATAAATATAATGTCTCTATATCTTTAATCTAAAAATTACCATAGCTAGCTCCAAATCATGAGTTGGGTAATTTTGCTCATGGATTTTCAATTGTCATGAGGCATAATCTATCACCATATCATTTTTCATGATAAAAAAGCCTAGAAACTTATTTAATGCATCAATATATATCACAAACCTTTCTACACTACAGGGTAGTGTGAGTACTGGTGCACTGACCATCCTTCTTTTTATCTCCTTGAAATTCTCATCACATTCCTTCATCCATATGAACTTAACTTCTTCTTGGGTCAACTTAGTGATTAGATTAGATAATCGTGAAAAATATGTCACAAAATTTCTATAATATCCATCCAAACCAATAAAACTAAGGATATCAATTATGGTTTTTGGTCTAGGCCAATGTTGAATAACTTCTGTCTTTGTTAGATCCATATATATCCCCTCTCTTGAGATTATGTGACCCAAAAATTAAACTTTTAAAATCCAAAATTCACACTTCGTAAAGTTTTCATAAATATTGTCCTTTCTCAGGGTCTTTAGTAAAATTCTCAAGTGATCTTCATGTTCTTCCTTTCTCTTTTAATATACAAGAATATCGTATATAAAGACCACCACAAACTGATCAAGATAGTCTCTAAAGACTCTATTCATTAAATCCATGGAGATAACAGGGGAATTTGTAAGACTGAAAGGAATCACTATAAATTCATAGTGTCCATAACTTGTAAGGAATTTCATCTTGGGTATATCCTACTTATTGACCCTCAATTTATGATATCTAGAACAAATATCAATCTTAGAAAAGTACTGATATAAGATCTCATCTTTTTTCAGGTATGTCTCTCTGAGTTTTTCATTTTAGCCTTGGTGGATAATTATTGTTCAGAGAAATAGAGACTTTATTGGAGAAAATGACCTAAAGTTCGGGGATGTATGCTCATTTTAATAAATAGAGTCTAGGAATTAATTGGGTTGAGTGTTTCATGGGTTCTTATTAAGTTGAGAATCTTTAAAGGGGGCTCAGGTTGTTTAAAAGGAAAATGGGTTGAAAAATCAATCATGGAACATTTACATGTTGTGTAAAGGTATTATATGTCATGTAATTATTTGTGGGTTTTAATAAAATAAATCTGATGTGATGAATTTTTTGGATAATTCCATTAAAAAAATTACACAACGTGTAACCACATTACACACCATGTAAATGCCCGACCTGCTATTTTAAACATGTTATACAGCTAAAATTAATTCTATTTCACTACAGATCCTCTCCTATCAATCCTGGGTCATTATCCAGGAAATTTTGTAGTACCAACCTCCCTTCTGAATGTTCTGTTTGTGTCTTCAATCCCGGGTAAGTTTCTTTGGTTAGGTTTCTTATTTCTTCCCTTTGGATCTCCAACTGTTGTAGTGAAATACTTTGGTTGATTGTGTTGTTGGTTTTGATATTTATTGGTTTTAATCTTAGAACCTCTTTTCAATCATCCAAACCTTCTCCCTCATGGTATTTTTCCATTGAAAGCATTTTTGGGTCATCGGTTAAAGGTAGGGGGTCTAAATCTTAACCCTATGGTTTGATAATTGCTAAGTTTATGCAATATTGTGATTGTTCCAATAAAATGTGTTCCCAAAATGAATAACTAATAAATGTGATTATTCTATGAATTCCTTTTTTTTAAATTAGATTATAACCTAGCTTATGGATACCCATTGGGTGAGCAAACCTTTGATTATAATTGAATTGTATATTGGCTTAAAGTATGTTTATCATGACATGTGACCTAGGGTGATTTATTATTATAGAATCCCTACATTTTGGATTATTGGTTATTGATATAATTGGTAATCAACAGTGAATTGAATTTCAAGTGTCATATGAAAGGATAATGGTAATTTTCATAATTAACCATTGATAATTGTGATGTGATATCATGATATCCATGTTATATGATAGGAATTGTGTTCCATGCTGTAATGATTATATATCAGGATCCACCCTGGCACTTTCACACTTATATACTATAATGATGATATCGAGAAGGCTCGGCCCAGTCCCATGTTGTAATGATTATAGAGAGCATTATATTCCCAGTCCCATGTTGTAATTCTTATAAGGATTTGACCTGGAATGTTGTAATGCATATAGGGATTTAACTCAGATTGTTGTGACTATACCGTGGTTATATGGTTATTGTTATCATGGTCATAATACATGATCAAATATATTCTATCATGGTGATGAAGTAGGTTATTTTACCTTGGTTATATAGTAGTGGTTGGTATGGTCATAAGACATGCTAAAATATATTCTAGTATGGCGTCGAAGTAGGTTATTTTACCTTGGTTATATGGTTATGGTTGGCATGGTTGTAATATATGCTCATAGATATTCTGGTATGGAATTGAATAAGTTTGTTGTTTTGTTTTATTAATTGTTGAATTAGTTAATACACATGTTTATCACTTTATTTTATACACTTCTTATTAGATTGGCTTTTTTTAGACATGGTGGTGTCAACCTACTGAGTTATAATCACACCCTATTTGGGACGTTGTTTGGTACTTGATCAGATTTTATGGATACAGGTTTGGACAAGGGAAAAGGACCTTATTGTTGATTACTTATTTTTTGTTAGGGTGGAGTTTGAAGATGGGATCGATGTGAGGTTCGGGACCCGGGACTTTGAGTCTTTTATTTGATTCTGCTAGTATTTTCTTATATTGTTCTAGCATGACATTTAGTTACATTCCAGCACATCATTACACTATTCCTTATCTATTTATTGGATTATTTATTTGGATTTTATTATTGTATTTTTTAATGTATTTACTCTAATTATTTTTGTTTATTTATGAATTTTTTCTAATACTATGACACTTCATACCATGGTTATAGTCTCCCCACTATACTATTTACACCCCCACTACTAGTTGGTAGCCTCTGGTATATGGGGAGGCATTCTTGAGGTCTCGTAACCAACCCTTTCCAGCCACATAAGATAGTGCTAGATTGGTTAATGTTACAAATTGGTATTAGAGACATGTTTTATTTTATTTTTCCTTACAATTTGGTAAAGGTAGAAAAGAGACTAGGATGTTTCGAGACTTGGTAAAGATCTTATGAATGGGAGTAGTTAACCCATGTATGGGGGAAAATCCAAGTTCCCAGGGATGGGATTGTTTATGTTGTGTGATTTTTATATTTGGTGTTATTTCACCTTGGGTGATTCACATGTTGTGTGAGGATATTATTTTATGATGTTATTATTCCTTAAGATTGTACTCATGGCCCGGTATGGCACGATATAAGAATACATGCATCATAATAGACACATAGGGATATATTGACATGAATTGGTCATAATAGGGGGATGTCTATTTTTTCATGTGATATAGACTTTCCTATTGAATGATAATATAAAATATATGTTTCACTGGAAAAATGAAATGAGTTTCATGTCATGCTAAAATATTTGTAATCCATGTCTAGAGAGACAAAGAGTTAGTGGTTCTTTGTTACAGTCTCCTGTTGGGTTGAACTTGTTGTTATCCAGATCTCTAAGGTGTGCATATTATTATAGAGAAAATTCCTCCTCATCATCTTTGACTTGAGTATCAAGGGAGTGGAAATCAGCATGCCCTTAGTATAGTTGAACTAGAACTCTCTACAGTTACTGAGGAGAAGATGGATGTTCAGCTTCATGAAAGCTTCCTAGGATCATGTGATCCGTGGAAAGGGAGATTGTTCATACCATTACTTCAATGTCCGAGCTGACAAGAGAGTTTTATCTTCATTATATACTTATGTTTATTGGGGAAGGGGGGCTAGGTATTTGAGTTCTGAATTGATTTAGTCCATACAATATTCAACCATCTTGATACACCCATAGATAGTATGGTGAATCTTGATGTGTATATGCTTAGTAGACCTACCAATCATTGGTGGGATATTCTGGAGGAAGTTGGGTAGTAGGATGAGCTATATTTTAAGGAATTAAAGATGAATTCACTAATCCATTTCTACCCCAAAACCTTGAGGGATGAAAAAACTCACGAGTTCATGCATCTGACGTAGGAGGGTTTGTCAGTGATGGACTATGTTGGATGTTTTACAGACCTACAACGTTTTTCTCCATCTTTGATAGCTGATGAGATCTATAGGGAGAGACATTCTAAGAAGGTATTTGTTATGATATCTGGTTTCAAGTAAAAAATTACCCTTTAAGTAGCTTTAAATATATGATTAATCATGCACTCATCATGGAAGGTAATCTAAGTGAGGCCCCGAGAAGCGGTTGGGCTATTTCAGTAGGGTAATATGGAAGTTCTTCTTCAAGTGGTAAGAAGCATCATTATGATATTTTTCACCAATGTAATAGTGGGAAGATAAATTAGGGTAGTGGACTACCATATCAAGACCATGTTTTGGTCTAGTGCTATCAGTGTGACTAGTTTGGTCACAAGCACCCGCAATGTCCTCACTCCATAATCGAGTGTCTTATATTTGGTAGATTGGGTCATCTTCAGAGGTTATTCATGAACTTTCTATAGTAGAACAGTGGTAAAGGATTAGGATAGGCACCAGAATCAAGAAGGGGCTCTGATACCCCTCAGCAGGCTGGTAGCTGGAGTTCCACAGGTTGTTTAGGTCGAGATAGGGGACGTGGTACCCCAGTACATGATCAATCAAAGGAAATAGCTTATGGTGGTCAGACTGGAGCCCAGGGTAGAGGGATAAGTTAGTTTCATGTTATGAAAACTACTCCTGATAATGTGGATGCAAGACCATATACTGTTAGAGGTACAATTATTGTATCATCTACCTTAGCTTGTGTTTTGTTTGATACAGGAGAATCACATTATTTTCTATTCACTCTTTTTAAAAATAATTTAGGATTTTATGTGGAAATATTAGATAGTGTTTTAACCATTGACACACCATTGGGAGTACATTCAGTGAATATCAAACGTTTCAAGGAATGATCTCTATAGATTGGTGGTTATCATTTATTTTGGGAACCATTTATGCTAGAAATGGAAGACTTCAACTTGATTCTTGGTATGAATTTTTTAGTTCTATATCAGGTTCATACTGACTATTACAGGATGAGATTTACCTTCCTATCTCTAGAAGGATGTTGTTATTCTCACTAGGGTGAGTGGGATCTTCAGGCTGTTTGTGTGGGACCAATTCGATGCATATTTAATTGTCTTATGGCTCAAATTGTCGGTCTTGATCTAGATAATGGTGGGATGTAGTGGGATTATTTTTCTCTAGTGGTAGAAAAAAAAAATTATGTTTTCCCTAATGATTTCTATGTATTACTGCCTAAGCGATAGGTCGAGTTCACGATTGATTTGGTGCTGGAATCAGAGTCAATTTTTATTCCACCTTACCGAATGGCACTAGTAGAGCTTTATGAGTTGAAATTTTAGTTGGAATATCTAGATTATAAAGGCTTCATATGGCCTATTATATCTCTTTGGGGTTCACTAGTTCTATTTTCCAAAAATATTGATGGATCTTTGTGCTTATGTATGGATTATCGGAGGTTGAACCAGATAACGGTCAAGAATCGGTATCTTATTTTGTGCATTGATGATATTTTTGATTAGTTGAGAGGTGATAAGATCTTATATAAGATTTATTTTAGATCATGATATCATCAGTTAAGGGTGATACTATCAGACATACCTCATACTATTTTTAGGATCATGTATGGTTTGTATAAATTCATAGTGATGTCATTTGGGTTAACTAATTCTCATGTGGTATTCATTGCCTTAATAAATAGGATCTTTCAACCTTTTATGAATCATTTTTTGTGGATTTATTCGATGATATATTAGTGTACTCCCAGTCATTAGGCAATCATTCCAAACATATTTACATCATCCTGAGTACATTGAGAGAGCATCAGTTTTATGCCAAGCTAACCAAGCAGATTCCGGATAAATAAAGTGCACTTTTTGGGCCATGTCATCTCAGAGGTAGAAGTATCAGTAGACCCAAATTAATTCATAGTTGTGATATATTGGGAACATAATATGAACATATTTTAAATTTATATCTTTTTGGGATAATAAGGTTATTACTGACGTTTTATCCAAGATTTCTCCTATTTGAAAGCACCAATTTCTGGGATAACCAAGAAAAGGGTAAAGTTTGTTTAGTCTGATGCTTGCAAAAGATATTTTCAAGAGCCAAAGGGGAGGCTTTCCGCAACACCTATACTCACATTACCTATTTCGGGTGAATCATATACCATGTACCAAGACACATCCGAAGTTGGAATCAGAGTAGTTCTAATGCAAGAGGATTGTGTGGTTGGTTATGGATCCTGGTAGCTAAGACCGCATGAGAGGAATTATCTTACTCATAATATAGAGTTAGAGGTATTGGTACATGATTGTATAATTTTGAGACATTGTCTCATGGTTAAGAGTTTTGTGTTATACATGGATCACAAGAGAATCAAGTACATCTTTTCTCAGTAGGACCTGAACCTTCGGCAGAGGAGGTGAGTCGAGTATCTGCAGTTTTTTGACTTTGAATTGGCTTATATACTAGGCAAGGGAAATGTTTTTTCTGACTATTTGATCTAAAAGACATTGAAAGAGGCAGCACATAAGTCTTGTGATGAGTAGAGGATAATAGACCTCTTTGCAGACATTCATCTAGATGTTCAAGAATCTCAGGGGTGAGTAGCTCTGACTTTGACATCAGTTATACCTATGCTTTTGGACTGGATTAAGACTAAGTAGTTTTATAATATAGAGGGCTCAGTTCTATGAGAAAAATTATATGGTGTAGAGACTCCATCAGGATGGTCTCTCAGCAATGGAAATTCTCTTCTTTTCTATAGCCGATTATGGGTTCCTACGGTCTTGTGTGGGGAACTGTTGAGGGAGTTTTGTGCTTCTAGATGGGTGGTGCATCCTAGTTTAATAAAGATGTATCATGATCTCTGTATATAGTACTAGTGGTCAAGAATTAAGATGGAGATGGAAATATTCATTTCTATATGCTTCACTTTTCAATAGGTGAAAGCTGGGCATCAGAGGCCAGATGGGATTTTGCAGCCTTTATCCATCCCAAAGTGGAAATGGGATGATGTCACAATGGATTTTTTGATGGGATTACACAGGATGACCCATAATAATTATGTTGTATAGGTTGTTTTGGATCAAATGACTATGGTATCCCACTTATTACCTATTAGGGAAACCTTTACAATTGAAGATCTAGGAAATATTTATGTACACGAGGTGGTTTGGTTACATGGTTCTGAGGAGAATAATTTTAGATATAGATCCTCATTTCCCATTGTGTTTCTGGAAGGGTCTTTAGAAATCCCTGGGATTGTGAATTATTTTAATCACATTCTATCATCCATAGACTGATGGTTAATCTGAGTAGACTATTAAGGTGCTAGAGGATATGTTATGAGCCTATGTTTTGGATTTTGGTGGTTCTTGGGAGCAATATATGGAACTCATGGAGTTTGAATATAATAATATCTTCCAATAATCAATCCAAATGGAACCTTTAAGGATTTTTATGGTAGGTCATTTTGTTCACCTCTTTTTTGTCTAGAGATAGGTGAGTCAGCACTTATTGGTCCTAGTCTCGTGTAGGAGACATCTAAACAGGTTTAGTTGATCAGAGAGTGGTTGGTGACCGCATAGAGTGAGAATAAGTTATATGCTGAACCTCAGAGATGACCTATGGAATTTAAGGTTGGTCATCATGTTTTCCTTTAGGTGTCTCCTAGATTAGGGAAACACCGTATCAGGAAATAGGGAAGGTTAGCACCCAGTTTTTTTGGGCCATTTGAAATAGTGGCAAGGGTTGGTCCCACAGTGTACCATTTGGACCTTCCATAGTGCTACAGTGTCATATATGATGTGTTCCACATTTCTAAAGTATGAATATATCATCTAGATCCTTCCCATGTGATAGAAATAGAAGAATTTGATCTTTGTGCTAATGTATCCTTTGAGAAGCATCTGATATGGTTTGTGGATCATAGTGAGAAATATCTTCGGTTCAGACTATACTATTAGTTCAAGTGCAGTGGAAGCATGGGTGAGTTCAGGAGAATACCTAGGAGATGGAGTTTGGTATGAAAGCACTGTATCCAGTCTTGTTTGCTGATACATCACAGTGATTCTTGGAGAAGCTCAGGGACAAGCTATTATAAGGTGGGGAGGATGTAAGATCTCATCTTTTTTCAAGTATTCCTCTCTCTAACTTTTTCATTTTATCCATGGTAGTAAAGTCTTGTTTAGAGACAGAGATATTTATTGGATAAAATGACCTAAAGTTCAAGTATTTATGTTTTTTTGAATTAATTGAGTCTAGTAATTAATTGGGTTAAGTATTTCATGGGTTCTTGGTAAGTTGAGAATCTTTAAAGGGAGTTTGGGTTGTTTAAAAGGAAAATGGGTTGAAAAACAACTATATAACATTTACATGCTATGTAAAGGGATTACACACCATGTAATTTTTCATGGATTTTAATAAAATAAATCTAAGGTGATGGGTTTTTCATCAAATTCTATTGAAAACATTTACACGACATGTAACCACATTACACACTATGTAAATGCCTGACTATTTATTTTAAACATGTTATGTGGATGAAATTCATTCTATTTCACTACATCTCTTCTCCTATTAACCTTAGGGAATTATCCAAGTGATTTTGGAGTTCCAAACTCCCTTCCAGATGTTCCTTTTTCATCTTGAATCCCTAGTAAGTTTCGTTTGTTAGGTTTCTTCTTTATTCCCTTGGGTTATCCAACCATTACGGTGAAATCCTTTGGTCGATTGCATTGTTGGTTTTGATCATGATAATTTTTGATCTAGGAACCTATTTTTAATCATTCAAACCTTATTCCTCATGGGAATTTTCCATTGGAATCGTTGTTGGGTCATCTATTAAAGGTAGGGGGTCTAAATCTTAACTTTATGGTTTGATAATTTCTAATTTTATGAAATATTGTGATTACGTCAATGAAATGTGTGCCCAAATTGAATAACTAATAAATGGGATTATTCCTTGAATTACATTATTTTCAATTGGATTCTGACCTAGCTTATGTCTACCCATTGGGTGAGAAAACCTTTTATTATAATTTAATTGGATATTTTCTTAAAGTATGTTTAGCATGAAATGTTACCTAGGGTGATTTCTTATTATAGAATCCATAAATTGTGGATTATTTCTTATTTAAATAATTTTTCATAAATTTTGAATTGAATTGCAAGTGGAATATGAAAGAATAATGGTAATTTTCATAATTAACCATTGAGAATTGTGATATAGTGAAATCCTTATTATATGATAGGAATTGTGTTTCATGTTGTAATGCTTATATATCTAGCTTGACCCTGGAACTTTCATGCTTATATTCTACAATGCTGATATTGAGAGGGATCGGCCCAGCCCCATGTTTTAATGCTTATAGAAAGCGAGATATACCTAGTCTCATGTTGTAATGCTTATAGAGATTTGACCCAGAATTCTGTAATGCTTATAGGGATTTGATCCTAAATGTTGTGACTATACCATGATTATATGGTTGTGCTTGTCATGGTCGTAATACATGAATAGAGATATTATGGCATGGTGCTGAAGCAGGTTATTTTACCTTGGTTATATGGTTGTGGTTGGCATGGTCGTAAGACATGCTCAGAGATATTATAGAATAACATTTAAGTAAGTTATTATACCTTGATTATATGGTTGTGGTTGACATAGTCGTAAGACATGCTCAGAGATATTCCAGTACGGAGCCTAAGTAGGTTGTCATTGTATTTTATTAATTATTGAATTAATTAATACACTTGTTTATTGATTTATTCCATACACTTTTTATCAGACTATTTTTGTTTATAAATGAAGGTATCGGCCTACTGAGTTATACTCAAACCCTATTTGGGTCATCATTTGGTACTCGAGAAGATTCTATGGATGCAGGTTTGGAAAAGGGAAAAGCACCTTACTGTTGATTGCTTGTTTGTTTTTGGGCTGAAATTTGGATATGGGACCAATGTGGGGTTCGGGACCCGAGACTTTGAGTCTTTTATTTGAGACTTCTAGTCTTTTCTTATATTGTTCTAGAATGACATTTAGTTACATTCTATCACATCATTATATTATTCCTTATCAATTTATTGGATTACTTAGTTGGATTTTATTATTTTCTTCTACAATGTATTTACTCTGATTATTTATGTTTATTTGTGAATCATTTCTATTATTATGACACTTCATACTAGTGGGTATAGTCTCTCCACTATACTATATACACCCCCACTGCTAGTCATCAGCCTCTGGCATAAAGGGTGGTGTGCTTAAGGTATCGTAACCAACCCTTTCTGGTTATGTGAGAGAGTGCCAGATTGGGGGACGTTACAATTGATCTCTACATAGTTGATCAAATAATTCATCAATATGGGGGGAGAGGATATTTTCTCTTTATAGTGGTCTTGTTAAGTTATCAATAATCAATGTAGAGTCTCATTGATCCATATTTCTTCTTAACAAATAGAACAGGTGTGCCCCAATGTGACACACTAGGTCTTATGAATCCCTTTTCAAGATTCTCTTGGAGTTGCTTCTTCAATTCCTGTAACTCAATTTGTGTCATTCTATAAGAATTATTTGAAATAGGTATGAACATAGTATGAATTCTATTGAAAACTCAACTTCAAAATTTTGTGGAAGACCTAATAATTCTTTCATAAAGACATCAAACTCCTATAAAATAGGTGTATCCTTAATGTTTAGTTTCTCCCCAACCATATGATATAGATAACCTTAGTTTAGAGAAATTAAGATCCACAAGATGGAAGTAATTTCCACTAGAATTTCATATCCATACTTACGTTGATAGATGATCATTGATTCATTCGGAATATAAAATGTGACTTCCCTTACTTATCAATTGATATAAGCTCTATATAATGAAATCCAATCCATTCCAAGAACCACGTTGAATTAAACTAAAGGAAGGATCACAAGATTTACAAGAATCACTTTCCCACAAACTTCAACCAGAGAAGAATTATAAACTTATGATGTGAATATTGTGCCATTAAGAGTTTTTAAAACTAACTTAACAAATAATTATTAAGGTAATACAGAAATAACCATAGAAAATTCATTAGAAATAAAATAGTGGGTGGATCCAGAATCAAATAAAACATTATCTAATTTAGAGTGTATGGTAAGTATACCTTTCACCACTTCATTTTCGTGATCCACACCACTATTAGTGATCACATATGATTTACCTTTTCCTTTTTCCTTAAGATGTTGTTGACCTCGATCATCATCGATAACCCTTGTATTTCAGCATTGATTAGCATAATGTTGGAGTTGGTTCCCTATAACCAAATGTTCTGTACTTTATAATAACTTGTATTCATAGTTTTGAATATTAATAAACTACTTATCACATCATGATTGTACTTCTATGTGAAATATTATGAGATAATGTCCTAAGAGTTGTTATCGCACTAAAATTTCATATCAGTTCCTTGCTATGATGAGAACCTGAAAGTTCTATGACACTATTCTTGAATATATGTTCTATATCCAGATGATATAATTTGAGGGACACAAATGATATAGGCTATCATGGGTATAGACTCATAGGACTTTGATGCACCTTCTCATGGTGTATGCCCTTGGTAATATCCAATAGGATATTATGAGAACGAGACCTGCCAAAAGGAAATGCACATTTATATGTGTCATTGGATGTTCCTATCTGTAGACATATGTATTGGTCCTTAGACTTTAAGATTATTATTAATGATTATTATGAATCACGCACTTATATGTATTGAAGAAAATTGCAATGACAGGTGTTCACAGTGAAGTAGGATATGTTGGGTGCATCACGAGTAATATTACATTAATAAATAATACAAGAAAGGATTTTTACCTTCTATTTATTAATAGAAGTTGATATCTCAAGAGATTTGATGGAAATGATATTTCCTAAATAAATCCATAGACATTATGTTCTAAAGGAAATTTCATTTTTCAAGAAGTCAAAGAAAGAGACATCGAGCGCATAGGTTGATGGCACCAGTATGCAACCTCCTTGATTATAGATATCATGATAAAGGGATTATATTACATAATAATAATTTATATGAGGTGACATGTCATTGTAGCATTAACTTCTTTCTCTATGGGTGTTTTGGAATGTTGTTATATGTTAACCTTGTACTTTAGGTTTCTTCGCCTAATGCCACTAAGAAAGAGTCCTAGAGGGTCACACACTAAGTGTGTCCATAATATCAGTTAAATAATGTATTATTATTTATTATTTAATAGGTTTAATAAATATTATTCCCATACATGGATTAATAATTATTCAAGTATGTTTGGTCGCATATAAATATTTATTTTCTATTTAGTGAATATAATATTTATTTATTTATTGGCGAATAATGTAGTGATATTTATTTAATAAATAAATACACATTATTCAAGGCCAGATAAATATTGTGGAGGAATAGTGGACCGATTTTAATGGACTAGTGAGAAATAATAAATATTGAATATTATTTAATTAAATAATATTTAATTTTAATTCTCATGTTAAGCACATGTCGAAAAATGATAATATTATTATTATTTGGCATGGGGTTTTTCTAGGATTAAATAAATAATTAAAGGAACTTTGAAATTATTTTATTTTAACCCTAGAAATATAAATACCCAATTATGTTATTTTCTTAAATAGAGCCAATTCATTTTGTCTTGGTTATGCACAACGGATTTAGATAATCCTCTCAAGCCTAGAGAGCTCCCTTCTCCAAGAATTCTCCCAAGAACGGAGAGAAATCCTCATCCACCGGATCAAGGAGAATAATTTGGAAGTAGTTCTAAAAGTGATAAAAGGAAAAGAATTCAAGCACAAGGATCTATCATACTAGCACCCTAATATTCCTTAGGCAACATTTGGAGATTCGTGGAACATGTGTAGATCACCTCTAGAGGAAATATACACTTGGTCTCTACAACACAATGATGGTTGATCGCAGATATGTCACTAGATTCATCAATGAAGAAATAATTCCAACAAAGTTAATTCTTTATTTGATTAAATTAATTATAAATAATATGTGATGATCCTCTCTCTTAGTTTCAGTATAATTACCCATTTTCTATTTCTTTGATTCAATTCTGTTGATCATGGCGTTCATCATCACATAGATCTCAAATTGATTATCAATTATGGAAAAAATCCAAGTTGGGCACCGCCCATCACACGCTTCTATTGTTCCCAGAACCTACAAGTGGTATCAAAGGGGTCACATAATTATTTATAATTATTTAAAGATCTTTGGTGATTTACACATTTTTAATTAAGTATTTCAATTCAAGTTTAATCATTATTTTAATTTATATCATTAGATTTGCTTATTCCTCCTTTGTTTCTCATAAATCTAATTGAGACAATTAATTTTATAATTAAAATAAAATTTGGGAACTCATCCGAAGGTGCCAAGGTTTCTAACCGAAAAACACAGGACTACACGTCGTGTAACCAGAGTTACATTCCATGTAGTAATATTTAATGAATCAAAATTTATTCAAAAATTAATTCAAGATTATGCATTAATTACATGATTTAAATACACCATGTGTTGACCAGAACATAATGGCACACAGTCATCTAGATTACACTCCATGTATCCCATGTACACAGTATGTAGTCCCTTTGAGTTAAAGACAGGCTGTGTATTTCAATACACAGCCTACCTAACTAGTGATTGTGTAATTTGGTGATCACACGGCATGTATCCCATTAAAAAAGATGTGTGCTCCATTTTCTGAGGTATGATTCACATGCTGAGTCCCTAGGTGTATACCTCAGATATATGGTGAGATATGTACACACCATGTAGCTCAGATGCACACATCGTGTACTTATACCAGGTTACACCGATTTAAAATTTATTTATTTTACTATGTAAACCTTGAGACATATACTTTCATGTGGTTGTAAAGATAGGACATTTCATGTGATAGGTTTTAATATACATAAATATTTAAATGTTTAATTAATATATGTGTAATTTTCATATCTAAATATCATGTATGAGTCATATTACAAGTTGTTACTCTACGTACATTTAATCATAACATGTGACCGAAAAATCATGAAATTCATGTAATCATACATGATGTGCATGTTTTTAAAGTACGTGATAAGTCGTGTATCCCATATGTATTAAGATTAAAACAATATATGAGTATAATACATGTTAGGCAGAATCGGATGGGTATTCACTGTGTTGCCTCCAAGGTACATTTATGTACATAGTTAATTTTTAAATAAATTTATTTAATTTTTTTAAAATTATAATAGATGAGAATCTCAATGAAATTTTGATGATAATTAAGATAAAATAATTGATTAATTAAAGATAATAATTAATTGATTCGAGCATGATTTATCTTAAATAAGAACGATTAAGAATTGAATTCTATTTTTATTAAATACATAATTCATTGCATGCATGTGGATGATCATGAGTTAGACCAGACCTTTTTATGTAATTGGTTTCATTTATTTTATTATTAAATTAAGTTGTTGGTATGCATGTCTTCTATCCTCTTATTATGTAGGGCATTCATTCACATGGTTGTAAACCCCCTTTTCCCCTCACCTATGCGTGAGTAAAAGTCGTATGTAATTTATGGAACTCCCAAGCTAGTGGAGGCGGTTCAAGTTTGGAGCTGAGGCGAAACCAATCCAAAGAGATACATAGATGGACGGGTTGAAAGTTATAAACATAAACCTTAATTGGTTCAAGGTTTTTTTCTCTAGGTCAATGGTTAGTTATTAGTTTCTAGATAAACTAAACATTAGTATAAGACCATGATCATACCGTTTATTATTTTATTTCTATCAGTAGCATGGTTATTTCATTATGGATGTTTTTTCACA
The DNA here is from genome assembly GCA_963277665.1 of Viscum album. Classification (NCBI taxonomy): domain Eukaryota; kingdom Viridiplantae; phylum Streptophyta; class Magnoliopsida; order Santalales; family Viscaceae; genus Viscum; species Viscum album. The sequence goes on along the minus strand of OY728155.1, from coordinate 1,541,894,855 downwards.
ATCACATAAATTAATGAAATTAATGATCATTCAAGATAGAACTAAAATAAGTTGGCTTATGTGTAAATGTTATCTAAGACATGGTTAATCACTTAAGTAAATCCACTTAATATTAATAATATTTTGATAAATATAATAATTGAAAATTTACACATAAAAGGATAAAATACCTCAATTAAATATATTAAGTTTAAATAGCCTTCCATTACTTCAGTTAAAATCAAACCACAGTTCAAAGTGCTTGACCAACCCAAATTGGGGTGGTTTTAATTATCGAGGAATTTTAACTTAAATTTTTGGGTTGACTTAACTTAGTTCACATAAAGGGTTGACTCCCCAAGCAGGGCTTTGTGTAACTGAGAGGAAAAGGTTGAGGAAATCCAATTGAGGATTTCAGGACTGGGGAGTCCACTCAGCAGATCAAGTAACTATGATTTAATGCAGTTGGCATTTTTAATCCCCACCTAAAACCATTCAAGTTGCTTGACCAACCCAATTCGGGGTAATGATAAGGTGAATATGGATCATTTTCACTAGGATGTCCAAGAAACAAGATATTATAAATCCAATAGTGAAGGATATTAGGTTTCGATAAAATATTGGGAGACTCATAAATATAATATTTATTTATTTGTATAAATTTTATCAGATAAAGTACTAAAATTATACTTATCATGTTTTATAGAAAGAGAATTAAAATGAAATCAAACATATTTTTTCAATCCATACTTGAGAAGGAAAAAATTCTCATCAGCACAAATTTCCAAGTGTGGAAAAGGAGCCTACATGTCATCCTTCTTCATAAAAGGAAATTATATGTGCTGGAAGAACCTTTTCTAATTGCTCTTGGTAATGAGGTAAGTGATGAAGATCTATCTCTATATGAGAAACATCTAAATGATGATATATATGTTAAATGTTTCATGTTATCATCCATGTCCAATGATCTTATGAAGAAACATGAGTACATGGAGGCATATAGCATGATGTCTCACCTTCAGGATATCTATCAAGAGAAGGAGAGAAAGAGAGGTATGAGATCTCCAATGATTTGTTTACAACTAGTCTTGGAGAGTATTTTCCAGCTAGGCCTCATGTGGTCAAGATTATTAGATACATTGAATTCCTATAAATATTAGAGATTAAATTCTCAGATTAGTTGCATACAGATCTCATACTTTCATCAATGCCCAAAACCTCATTCATCTTTATTATTAATTACAATATGAGAAATAATGAGAAGAGTCTTTCAGAACATCTGACCTTGATTCACTAAGTGGATAAGAATATGGGACATGATAAATCCACAGTCTTTATGGTAAATAAGAAAAGTAAGAACAAGGAAAAGGAGACCAAGATTTATAAAAATTCTAAAGCTCTTAAGCACCATACTTCCAAGAAGAAGAAGATCCAGATGCATGGAAAGGAAAATGAGGCAGTATGTTTTTCATATGGTAAGTTGGGGCACTGGAATAAGAACTCCACCTAGAATCAGAGGCAATCTAAAGGTGCATTTGTTATCAACTGTAATCTTTCAATATATAGACATATTGGGTATTAGATATAGCTTGTGGGGCTCACATCTGTATCCAAATATAGTAACCAAGTATATTCCGAAATATTTCTAGAGGAGAGGAAAATTTGAGAGCTGCTAATGGTGTGAGGCTAGCTGCTCTGGCCATTGGTGAATATCACCTCTCATTTCCAATGATAATGATTCTGGTTCTGAAGTATTTTTATTTTGTACCTATAGTTACCAAAAACATAATTTTTTTATCATGGCTAGATACAGATGGCTTTATTTTCAAATTTGGAAATAAAATTTGTTTCTTTTATAAGGAAAAAATATTTTATGGTATAACACATTTAAATAATAGTCTTTATATAATAAATTATGAAAAACAAGTTTTGGTAATTGATAACGAATCATGTCCACATGACTCATACAACACCCAACTTTGGCATCGCCGTCTTGGTCATGTAAATGAGAAGCGTTTGATAAAGCTCTGTCAATATTACTATTTAGACTCTTCTGAGCTAACACCACTTGAAATATTTCATGCTTGTTTACAAGGAAAAATTACCAAACCACCATTTGGTGGAAAATGTGAAAGGGCAACAGAGATTCTAGGATTGGTACACACTGAGGTGTGTGGACCATTTCTAGTAGAATCTAGAGGTGGATATTCTTTCTTCTTAACTTTTACTGATGACTTGAGTAGATATGGATATATCTACTTAATGAGGTATAAGTTCAAGTCCTTTAAGAAATTCAAGGAATTAAATAATGAAGTAGAGAATCAACTTGGTAAGAAAACAAAGAATCTTTGATTGAATTGAGGTGGTGAATATCTTAACCAAGATTTCATCAACTTTTTACGAGAGTTTTGGATTCTATATCAACTCACTCAAACTTATACACTATAGTGGGATGGTGTTAGTGAAAGGAGTAACTGTAACTTATTAGACATGGTAAGGTTGATGAAGAGTCATTTAGATCTTCTATTATCCTTTTGGGGATATTCATTACAAACTGTGGAATAAACATTAAACCGAGTTCCAACTAAAGTGGAAAATGGAATTCCCTTAGAACTATGGAGTGGAAAGAAACTCATTTTTTTGCATACACATGTATGGGGTTGTGAGTCATTTGTTAAGGCCTTATTGTGAAACAAACTAGCACCCTGAGGCATGAAGTGTATCTTTATAGGATACCCTAAGGAAATAAGGGGATACTACCTATACAAACCCTCATAAAAGAAAGTGAGCATCGCCAAACAAGTCATATTTCTTAAGATGGATCACATCCTAAACAAGGATAGTGGGAGAAATATTGAATTTGATGAATTTGATGCTTAAGATACACAAGATTTGGAACAATAATAGATTCCACAAGTCCCTATAGAAGAAGTAGTTCATGAAACACAAGTACTAAATAGGAGAATAAGAGAGGTAAGAGAACTAGAGAGATATGGTTTTCTAGTCACCAAGTATGGTGACTCATTATTGGTTGACAATGATAAACCTCTATCATACAAGGAAGCAGTATAAAGCTCAAAAGATACAATATGGAAAGAATCCATAAATTATGAAATGGATTCCATATATCTGAACCAAGTTTGGGTTTGGGTTTATGCGTCAGTTGATGTAAAGCCTGTTGGATGCAAATGGGTATTCAAGAGGAAACTGGATTTGGAAGGTAAAGTAAATAACTATAAAGTAAGGATGGTGGCTAAAGGGTTTTAACAACATCAAGGAATTGACTATGATGAAACCTTTTTACTAGTTTTTGTGTTTAAATCCATTATAATTTTACTTGCTATATCAGTTTACCATGACTATGAGATCTGAAAGATGGATGTCAAAACGTCATTACTTAATATGAACCTTTAGGAAGATGTCTATATAACACAACCATAAGGTTTTATGACTCCAGGTGATTCCAAAATAATTTTAAAGTTGTATAGATCCATTTATGGATTGAAGAAGGAATCTAGGTCATGGAACATTAGATTGAATGAATATGTCAAAGAATTTGGTTTCATAAAGAAAGAATGTGAACCTTATGTTTACAAGAGGTTTAGTGGGAATTTAGTTGTTATCCTAGTAGTATATATTGATTACATATTAATTATTGTAAACAACATACCAGTCATACATTTAGTTAAGGACTAGTTAAACAAGTGTTTATCCATGAAGGACTTAGGTGAATCATCCTATATTCTAGGGATCAAGATCATCAGTGATAGATTCAAGAGGCTTCTTGGACTAAATCAAAGTGAATATGTTGACCAAATACAAAAGATATTTAGTATGGAACAATCTGAGAGGGTATTGGTTCCAGTGTCATGTGGTTTACATATTTCTAAGAAAATGTATCTTTAGACACAACATGAGAAAGATAGAATGAGTAAGATATCATACGCTTTGGTTATTGGATCAATCATGTATGTCATGTTATGTACTAGACTTGGTGTTTCCTATGAATTGATCATGGTAGGAAGATATCAAGAAAATCCATAAGAACAACATTGTATTGTTGTTAAGGTTATCCTTAAGTATCTGAGAAGAAATAAAGATGTGTTCCTGATGTATGGAGGAGACGAGGAGGTGTTCATCAGAGGTTATACTGATACTAGTTTTCAGGTATATCATAATTATCTGAAGTCACAATCAGGATATGTTTTCTATATCAATAGAGGAGTTGTGAGCTGCAAGAGTTCAAAGCATCCAGTTTTTACTGATTCTATAGTGGAGTCTAAGTATATAGCAGCTTTTGATGCAACCAAGGAAGCCGTTTGGATTCATAACTTTTTCTAGGAGATTGATGTGGTACCTAGTAGTAAATAACCTATCACATTTTATTGTGATAATATTATAGCAGTGGCTCTTGCAAAATAGATAAGGTCACACCAACAGATAAAGCACATACTCTGGAAGTATCACCTCTTGGGGGATTTCTATCACAGGAGTGAAGTTTCAATAATAAGAGTACCCATGTAAGATAATGTGATGGAACCCTTAACTAAAGCCTTATCTTAGTAGAATCATAAGTATCATGTGAGAGCTAGCGGACTGAAGTTTGTTAGCAGTTGGCTCTAGTGCAAGTGGGATTCTATTGGAGTTGGTTCTCTATAACCAACTTCTATGTACTTTATGATAACTTGTATTCATAGTTTTGAATATTAATAAACTACTTATTACATCATTATTATTCTTCTATGTTATATATTATGTGATAATATCCTAAGAGTAGTTATCATACTAAAAGTTTGTAGTAGTTTTCCACTATGATGAGAACCCAGAAGTGTTGCGACACTATTCTTGAATATATGTTTTATAGCCAGATGATATCATTTGAGGGACACAAATGATATAGGATATTAGGGGTGGAGACTCATAGGAATTTGAGGCACCTTCTCATGGTGTACACCCTAGGTAATATCCAGTAGGATATTATCAGAATGAGACCGGCCAGTAAGAAATACATATTTATATGTACCATTGGATGTTCCTATCTGTGGATGTGTGTATTGGTCCTTAGACTTTAAGATTATTATTAATGAGTATTATGAGTCACTCACTTAGATGTATTGATGAAAACCATGATGGCATATATTTGTAGTGAAGTAGGATATGTGGGTGCATCATGAGTAATATTGTATTAATGAATAATGCAAGAAAGGATTTTTCCCTTATGTTTATTAATGAAAGTTGATATCTTAGGTGCTTTGATAGACATGATATAGCCTAAATAAATCTATGGCCATGGTGTTCTAAAGGAAAGTTCATTTTCTTGGAATTCAAAGAAAGATATATAAATCACATAGGTTGATGGCACCGGAATGCAACCTTCTTGATTAGAGATATTTTGATAAAGGGTTTTTATTATACAGTAAGCGTCTGTATGAAGTGACATGTCATTGCTGCATTAACTTCTTTCTCTATGGGTTTCTTGGTGTGTTTCTAGATGTTAACCTTAGATTTTAGGCTAATATACCTAATTCCACTAAGAAAGAGGCCTAGAAGGTTACATGCTAAGTGTGTCCATAATCTCAATTAAATAATGTATTATTATTTATTATTTAATAGGTTGAATAAATATTATTCCCATATGTGGTTTAAAAATTATTCATGTATGCTTGATCGCATATAATTATTTATTCTATTTAGTGAATATAATATTTATTTTTTATTAGTGAATAATGCAGTGATATTTATTTAATAAATAAATAGACATTATTCAAGGCCCGATAAATATTATGGAGGAATGGTGGACCAAGTTTTTTGGTGATAAATAATAAATATTTAATATTATTTAATTAAATAATATTTAATTTTAATTTTCAAGTTAAGTGCATGTTGAGAAATGATATTATTATTATTATTATTTGGCATGGGGTTTTTCTAGGATTAAATAAATAATTAAGGGCACCTTTTCAATTATTTTATTTTAACTCCAGTAATATAAATACCCAATTGTGTTATTTTCTCAAATAGAGCCAATTCATTTTTTTCTTAGTTGTGCACAATGGATTAGGAAAATCCTTCCAATCCTAAAGATCTCCCTTCTCTAAGAACACTCCTAAGAACAGAGAACAATCCTCCACCACCTAATCAAGGAGAACACTTTATAAGTGGTTCTAGAAGTGATCAAAGGTGGATGACGTGAGCACAAGTATCTACCATGCTAGCACCTGAATATTCCTTCGGCGATGTCTGGAGATTCTTGGAACACGTGTGGATCACCACTAGAGGAAATATACATTTGTTTTATAAAACACAATGAAAGTTGACCACATATCAGTCACTGGGTTTATCAATGAAGAAATAATTCCAACAAATGCAATTCTTTATTAAATTAAATTAATTATAAATAATATGCAATGATCCTCTCTCTCGTTTCTTGTGTAATTACCCATTGTATATTTATTTGATTCAATTCCATTTATCATGATGTTTATCATCGCCTCGATCTCATATTGATCATTGATTTTGGAAAAAAACCAAGTTGGGCACTGCCCATCGCACACTTCTGCTGCACCTAGAACCTACACATAATTCTCATTTTCCTTTCACTTGAAGAACAAAGTGTGGGAGTTTCATTCTATACATATTTTCCTCTATTCAAATCATTATATATCTATTTCCCATCACTTCAAAAGTCAATTTCCCAATGAACTTATTTTCCACACTTAAAACATTTACCAGTCTTCTTAAGATAGTTTTCTTTGTGTTTCTTTCCACACTTTGAGCATAAAGGAAAACTCATCTTATTTTCACTATGGTTTTTATATTTTCTCTTTAATTACATTTTTCTCTTCTTATGAATCACATAAGATTGATGGGTAACTCCAATATCCATATCAAACTTTAGAACACATTTAATGATTTCCATATAGCCACTAAAGTTCCTTATGGATAACTCCATTAAGAGACTTAGTTTTAAGCCATTGAATAATCAATCAACCTTACTTTCAGGTTGGATAATAATTCTAGAAGCATACCTTGAAAGTATTGTAAAATTTTCCTTGTAAGTACCAACTGATTCATCATCATTTTCTTAAGATCAATAAAATCCTTCTCTATATTTATTCTAAGAATACAAGGAAAGCACTTATTGAAAAATAATTTCCTAAACTCATCTCAGTTCATTGAGTCAATTTCATCTCATTTCCTTGAATTATTGATAAGATGCCACAATTTATCTACTTCACCATCCAAATGATAGACTTCCAAAATTAATTTCTCATATTCTGAACATTAGAGAACCGAAAATATCTTTTCAATGGTACTGATCCATTGTTTAGTCACTAGTGGATCAGAAAATCCACTGAAAGATGGTGTACACTACATCATAAAGGACTCAACAAAATGTTGTTCCATACTTTTCTCATTTGTAAGTACAGTATGATTCATATCTTGAGAAATATGTGTAATAATAGTAATACGATTTTGTATTCTAACTCCCATAACATTTGGTTGCTCAGGCGGACAATCAATGCATTGCCCGTCGCATTCAGCATTAGCGCGGTTCCTTCGGGTTCTATCCATTTAAATCATAGTAGGAAAACCAAATAATAAAGGAAAATTATGAATAAAATTTTTATTTATGACACCTTAGTTTTAATCCTAGTTTATTCATGATCATTACCAAACTCTGTGATTTTATCCTATACTTAGACTTATCCTTAGGGTTTTTACTAAGGTTTTCTCATCCTAGTTTTCAAAGGTTAACCAAAAATTGATCTGATACCAACTATAATGACCCATAATTTTAATACCTATATATTACATCTAAATAGAAGAATATTCATTGCATAACATAACAAAACCATTCTAGAATCATATAGGTTTAGTTTCTTTGAAAACTTGGAATCATAAAAAACTGATCTATAAAACATGTATATTGTCTCTCACTTATTCCTTCATAACTAGAACCCTTTTTGACATATCTTACTTAATGTCTTTCTTCATATCCTGGAGAAAAGAAACATAATAAAGGGTGATATCAGATGATCAGTATGGTTAAATAAGGGAGATATCAATCATATCATAATCATAAAACATAAGAGCATAAACAAAACATTTAAAATTTGTATCCTTAATATTAAAGATCATGATATCATGTCATGGGATAAATCATAGAAGTTCATAAATAATCAAAGAACATAATATATTAGATCATAACATAAGACATGGAATTGTGGCATACACATAAACATAGAAAATAATTTCCATATTAGTCAAGGCTCATTGACAAGACCATCATAGTGGGAAAATTCCTTTACTTAATTGGTTTCACTCTACGTTCAAGTCTTGTATTATTGAACCAAGTTCACTCCTCATTCCAATCCTATCTATCTCATGAGATATAAAAAATTTACCCAATTAATTGGATGGAGATATAGGTCCCACCCATCACATAATTAAAACAATACATATGTGTTCCAAAAGAACATAACTCATTCATTATATCAGAACCCATAAAAATAGATGGGTTTTATAAACATCATTTCATCATACATAACCCATGAAAAAAAAATGGGTTTCATAAATATCATTCTATCGTAAACATAAACCAACTATAGAAAGAATAGTGATAGTATCCTTGAAAAATATCCCCAATAAATCATAAGTAACATCAAATATTGTTATCATAAATGGAAAATAATTTTGATATTTCACTTGAAAATAATTCTTGAGGAAAATATCCTTTTGGATTTGAAAACATTTTCTTTTCTTAAAATGTCATGAAATTTTAAAAAAAAAATTATTTGAAAATAACCTTGTAATAATTTAAGGTAAGGTTCAAGTCATTGAGTAATCATTAAATCAAGAAGATCTATTCATTTCATATAAGTTAAAAAAACATTCCTTTCATAATTTTTATAGAAAAGTCACAAAGTACCTCGTTTGGAAAATGAAAAAAAAATATTCCATTCAAACCATTTAGTAAAAATTCAAACATGGATAAAAATAAATTTAAAAAATTGTGTAATAATAGTAAAAATATTTTGGAAAACATTTTTAAGAATCGTGTACATGTAAGATAAATATTATCCAGTAGATACTTATGTATAAACAATCCTGAATAATATTCAAATTGTGAAATTAACCCTTACCTTCATACATATTTAAACCTCATGTATAATGGTTTAAATAATTTTATTAATTTATAAAATAACCATATTCATATTTATAATATAATATATTATCTTATTATATCATCTTATCACCCATTTTTTAATAATATTTCATTATTATCCTTCTCTCGGGTGTTATTAGCTTCATTTTCCTATGCATGTTTTGTTGTATAAGTACAAGTTCTTATGAATAGGATATAGTTTCATTATATAAAGAATTATATTATGATAATATATATCATATTTATTCATTATATACATTTATATAATCATTTTTTAATGGTGAACATAGAAAATGAATCGCATCCTGTCGTGGAGATTGCAGGTTGTACATATGCACGAGCAATGGTATCATTCCCTTAATGGTGAAATGGTAAGGAATATGATGGTATATTAATTTTAATAATAAATATAATGTTATAATTATCATATATATGTATTATTTACATTTTTATACTCATCTAAATAAAGTGGTGATGGAAAACAGATTACACCACAATGTTGAGATGGTAACTCATACGTACGCATGCATAGTGATTTTGCTTTTCATAGGATGGATAAAAGGTGAATTATGGTTGTTCTGTAATCATAATAATATTTCAGAATATATTTTATACTATTATTACTTTATAATTGAAAAAACATGTGAAGAGGAAGTATAAGAATAAATAATTTTGAAAGAGTCGATAAAGATGATTACCTCTTTCTTGGAGAACTTCCTTTAGATCTCCTCTTAGGGACACTAGGGTTGGTCTTTTTAGAATACCAGAACCTATAGAATGTGTCTAGGTAAGTTTATAAGAGAAATTGGTAGGTATTTTTAGATCTTTAAGGCATAATGTAATGTTAATAAGTGAGGGAGGAGGTGCCCTTTTATAATTGAGGTGAGGGGCACTTTTGGAATTTTCTCAAAATATTGATTTATAAAAAATTAAATATCAATCAAAATACCTAAAAAATGTCATTTATTCAAATATAATATGATATATGTTTTTAATATTATCAACCAATAGTTTTTAGATAATTTTTTGTATTATTTTACACCTCGTAATTTTAGTTAACCCTTAGTTAACTGATTTTAATTTTAACGAAGGTGACAAAGTTTTCGATATTAAAAGGTTGTAATTTTTATTTATGTGATATAGATTAAATAATAAATGAAACATTTATAAAATTTTATACCATATTATAATTTTTTTGTATTTTTAAAGATGATTTATGATTTTTAAATAATTTAATAAAATATTTTTTTTATAAAATATCATTAGTGTCAATTTTGACACTATTCATTTCATAGGCTTTTAAAAATATCAAGATAACAAGTTGACTTAGAAACAAATATTTTATTATATACTTGTGAGGTAAATTTCATATATAACATTCTTTTATCACGTGAATTTTTTCAAATTTTATTTATTTTAATATTATTAGTAACATTTTTTGATATTTTCATTAATAAAATAATTACTACATCAGTGTTGTGTAATTATTTAATATACATATTTGTTCACTAAAAATTAAAATTAAAATACCATGATGATTATAAATATTATATATTTCATAATAATATTTATATTTGAATATATCTTTTTGGTAGCTCTATATTAAAAATGATATAGTATTTAAAACATGAATGTGATATCTTTAAATATTTATTAAATAAAATATTATAAATGTCATAATCTCATCTAGTTGGACCAAAAAGAAAAAAAATTATCATGAAAATATTTTTATTAAGTGAAAATTTTACATTTATATACATTCATAACATACCTTTGTCTTCATGTGGACACATAAGGTATATTTAAGACAAAGAAAGTGATGTTTTGTAACTTTCTTTGATTTAAATATTATATAAGTCATTTTCATAGACAAGTGTCCATTAAAAACTTAATTTATATTATTATGTTTTAAGTTTATAATTATATTAATTTAATAAAAAAATCATGTGTTAGGGTCATTTTATAGTCATTATTTTATTTTTAACCTAAATTACTCAATTTACCCTTTACCATAGTAACAAAATTTACCTAGGTTACTATTCATATTGGCCAAAAATAAAAGGAAAATATTCATTAAATTTAGACCTTATATATCTGAAATTTGGAATCCATTTTTAAAAATTCAAAATTCATAAGTTTTAAAATATAATTTAAAATAAAACCGGTAAAACTCCATGAAAAATAGTTTTTCAGAAAAATGCCCTTTTAAACATAAAATGGTTATATAATAAATTCATGCATAAAATCATTTTAAAAAACCATAATTGGATTATTTTAAATTATAATAAACTAATTAAAATTTAAAACTAATCCAAAACATAATGTGACCTTATAAAGACTTTAAAAGAAAATGCAGTTTTCAATAAAAATCGGTATTTTCAATATTCCTTAAAAATAAATGTTTTCAGAAAAAAATTAAGATAATTTTGAAATTATGAATTAAAAAATGAAATTAATTTTTTCAAATCCATTTTATATAACTTCTAAAAATTAATATTCATTCATAAATATAATAAGAACTCATTTTTGAAGAAAACATATTTTTAAAGAATAAAGTGATTTTACTAAAATTGTGTGATTATTTTCTAAGAACTTACCAATACCTTAATATTGAGTTTTATATTTATATTTATTTCATAAATTATGTATTCAAATTTATTCCCACAAATTTAATAGGTAGGTTATACTGATAGTTTCTCACAGTTTGTTTAAACTTACGGTTGCGTGCAACGCAGGCTATTGAAGAATTAGAATTATTTAAAGAGAAATATTTCATGAAAATATTTGGGTGTTATAGGAGTATCTTAACTTTTTTTTTCTAGATACTTTGATGATATATAGATAAGATTCAATTTATTTGGATGTGTTTACGACACATCAAATCAATCTCAACTACACAAGAAATCAAAAATCTTTCCTACCATTGGCTGATCGGTGGGAGGATCTCAAATATTACACTGACATAAATGGAATTATTATAGGCACATAGATATGTGATGCTAAATATTGAAATTTCATATCCATTTATTAAATATATTAGGATAAAAATAAAGATACAAATGAGAATTTGAGCACAAAATGAGAAATATATAACAAAAGTTGTTAATAAAGAACTTGTAGAATGGTTTGAACGATGTGTATGTTCATAAATATTGAAATCAATATGAATATTAGGTTGACACATATATTTTATAAATATAATAATATATATTACTTTTTTTAGATCATGAATACTAATACTCAGGCATATTTTTCAGAATATTTGAAGTTTTTGTCTCGATGTCCTCTAAACCCGACTAGAAAGTTTGACGCTTACAATGTGAATGGATTTAAATTTCATATAGTTGATCTGGAAGAGGGTTTAAAAATACATAATAGTGGAATATTTATAGTTTTTTAATTGGGATACTATTTAAATTTGACTGATATTATCGAATTAAACTACCACAATCATTTTTTAGTTGTTTTATTCAAATGCAAGTGGGTTGATATTACCAAGGGTGTTAAAAGAGATTCCTTTCAATTTACTTTTGTGAAATTCTCTCGCTTGATGGATTTTAGTGATTCTGAATTAAATGATCTATATATATTATTATCATAAGCAAAAATGGTATATTATGTGGAAGATGTTGTGGATGATGGGTGGAGTGTGGTTGCTCACATAAAATAAAGATACTTGTATGATATGGGTGATGAAGTGGAAAATTTAACCTCTAAAATTTAATCCCATCAACCATGGTAAAATGGATTATTTTCCATCATGATATTGAAAATATTAGTCTTTAAAGGGTGTATTAAGTAGATAAAGTAATTATGTAATAGGATAATGACATGATTGAAGGAAAAATGATTGTATGTACAGTTATTCATTAACTTATCAACCACCTATGTTATATGTAATTCATTTCCAATACTATAGATCTATTATCATATTTAAATTAATTTTTGTGCATGATTTTTTTAATTTTGAAAAATTAAATGTTATGTTTTTTTGTATGTTCAATCATTCATTATCATACCTATGAATATTTTGTTTGTTAGTACTATTCATCTGTTATCATTTATAAATTTATTTTTATACATTAATTTTTTGAAATATTATTTTGAATATATTTTTACTTATTTAAATGACAAAATTTTCAAGGAAGAATCATTTCACTAATCCAAGTTGATGTTCTCTTAACCACACAGATACCTAATGATCCATCAGTCTCCCTCCCTATAGCATCTAGTACACCCTCTGCCTGCCCCCCGTCAGCATCTAGAACACCCACATTCACCCTTCCACTAGTGTCTGAAATGACCTCCTTCTCCATACCATCAACATCTAGCACATTTCCTCCTGATTCATCATGTTCAGCATGTGACAACTCTATAGTGAGGGAACAATTGGTCACTCATGTTTCTTCATGAGTATATTGGAGGGTGACAGTTATAGGTACGAATTTTCATGTAAATAAAGTTATTGCACTTTTTTATACCAATAAATGTTTTTTCATAAAATATATAAACAATTTTACTACCAAGACAAATGTAACTTTAATATATTACGGCTCAATTGAATGTCATTATGTAATTAAATTCTAATATTTTAAAAATGATTCTCTTTGTATAGATGTTATTCCACTTTACCATTGCTGATATTATCGCACAAAAGTGGACATTAAAAAATTTGGGTAATGGAAAGATTTTAAATAGAGATTATGGAATGAATTCAATGATACATCATTGACCACTAAGCATTAGTATGATAAGATACTTGAAGGGGTGCCCAGAGAGCAGTGAAAGGTGATTATTGATAGTCATCGCCATGAGAAGCACATAGTATTGAAAAATATATTATTATATTAATATCATTTTACATATATACATGCATATGAAAATAGATGAAATTTCATAATTAATATTAAATTATATTTTGTTTATTTCTTGATTTTTTAAAGAAAAATGTATCAAGTCAAGCTAAACAAATCATCCCCCACACTGTCAGTTCGAAGATTTTTTCAAGAAATAGATCAACTATGGTAATATTTTCATTAGTATAAATATTTATAAGATAACATTATATGTTTCATATATTAAATTATTGATTTATATTTGTTTAATGTAGTCAAATAATTTAGGGAACCAAGTCTCCTGAATGGAACTTTGGTTGTATGTTCATACAAAATTCGATGGGGGTTATGTGAATGATCCTACCAAAGAAGTTGGGGAATGAATTCCTTTTTCATTGTGATAACTTATTATCATTTATCACTTTGTTAATATGTATTGCTTTAAATATGATTGATATTTGATTTATAGGAAAAAATAAAAGAACTATGGGATGACAATCCCATCCAGTCCTTCCCGATCTCACACGATGATCCAGTTGGTCAAGTCCTTGGGAAAAAGCATCATGGTTGTATGCATGAAATGGGTTTGAGACCATTACCATCTGAGGTCTTTGATAGGTCATTGGGTATTGTAGTAGCATCTACTCTTGGTTGTAGTTACTCCCTACCTCAATATGCTCAGAGGGAGTTTATTGTAATGAAAATAAAAAATCATCAACAAGGGAGTGCAATCTAGCAATAGGGGTCCCATATACAGATGCATTATGTAAAGGTCATTTATCTATAGAAATCATTGGTTGAATTATATCAAAATATGACTGGATTTGTAGCCGATGATATTGCGTTGATGTATAGTTTGAGTGAGCAGGTAAATCACACAACTTCATGATCATTTAATACACAAACTATTATTGGTTTTAATTTTAAATTTAAATATACAACATTATTTAATTTTCAAGAAAATTTTCATACAGGTGTCGGTAGCAGGGAATGGATATGGAGATTAAGATGGTTTCAATATTAATTCATCGTGTAGGGATTAGGGTTGACTTTGGATTCAACAATGGTTGTAACATCCTAGCCCTGATTCCACTAAAATGGTGCCCTGATCCGGTTGGTTACGAGGTCTCAGGTGTACCTCCCCATACACCAGAGGCTTCTAACTAGCAATGAGGGCCTAGGGTGTGACATTGCTGAGACTATAACCTCATATCATAGTAAGAAAACAATGGAAATAGCTAAGTATCATACACAGATTGAATGGTGTGCATGGCATGTCATTGTACAATCGAAATAGCTAAGTATCATACACAATAGTAAATAAACAGAGTGTAGAAGTAGTAAATAAACTGAAATAAAACATGCTATAATAATAAATAAAAAAATGTTATAAAATCCCAAACATTTATGTCATACATATAACACTGGACACCCGTTGGTATGACCAAAGAGATATAGGATTACAAAATAAACTGAAATAAAAGTATAGGTCTCTACTAAAAACTCTGACTCAGACCACATACCTGGTCTCCAAACACTATCGAACTACACTGGCCTAATCAGAAGAACTCACACGATCATCTCCACTCGAACATATAACTCTGGACCTCATCCCTATCCACATTGAAACTGTGCTTATCCTGAAAAGTAGACATAAGGTCTACACCTACACTGAGGTGCATGTGTAGGTGTAAGAAATAATCTTAGAAAGACACCCCAATGATGAAACTATAAAATATGTTGTCATAAGTGCATGAAAAATCAATATGCTCAGCCTAGCTGAGATGTAATAGAAAAGATAAGTAAATAAAATAAACGTGAAACCACAGTCGAACCATGGGTTCATAATCCTAGTCAATTGGGTAATTTCCACCATGTATGTCCATATATATGTGAATATACATGTATATTCCCATACCTACTCATATAAACATAAATATGAAAATTCACGAGTAAGTTGAATAAAATAACATAAAACTAATAGTAGCTGATCCTTGGGTCTATAATCGCAATCACCTCAATATCCTATGCAAGGGCATTGAGTTGGATGCCATACCACTCAATTTTTGTATCATTGAGTCGATCTTTGGGTACATAATCCCAATCAACATATATATTCTTCATCCAACACTAGAAATTTTTTTGATTAAGCTATGTCACCATAGGGGGATACTCATCCAACACCTGGGTTCACCCGTACTCGCTTTCAATCATTGAAATCATGGATCTGGGGAATTACATTCAGACATCCTGTAAATGATCACTAAGTTAGACTCCATGTATCTTAGGCCATGTAAATCTAGTCTAATGTCTGGGCCTTAGGTCATGGTTTGTAAGGGATCATGAAATTCAGAACTCAAATAATCCCAAAGGGTCTGACCCTTAGGTGATCTATAAGGAGAAGTCATCAGTGACATGCCATGAACACCCCTAGAGTCTCTAATAATAGAGAGTATAATCATCTCTATAATCTGGAAGAGCACAATCATTTTGAGTATCCAACGATGTGAGATGTCATGTCCAACACTGTGGTCAAATAATCGACCAGGGAGAGCATAATTATCCCTATCATAAGCCATGAGTTAAGGAGAGTGTAATCATCCTCTATATACCACAAGTCTAGGAGTGTGTAATCATCCTCGTTATATATCAAACATAGGAGATTGGAATCATCCTCATCACTTATCAAATAGAGGAGAGCAAAATCATCCTCACCACTTGAAAGTGAGTAATCATCCATGAGTATCATTACTAGGGATTTCATGCTCGTATAACATAACCATAGTCTCAACAGCCAGATTCTAGGAAGCATCTATGGAAATACCAATAATATAATAATCAAAATATATGGGCTCAGTAGCTAAATCATAGGTAGTACCTTTGGGTATACAAGTAAGTATAAGAAATAACATGGATTAGAAGTTGGATCCTAGGAAAGCATGTTTGGTCATCCCAAAAAACAATACGGATCCTAGGAAGAACGTTTAGGCATCCCAAAGTAAAAGAAATACACATCATGTCAGGCTCAATAACCACCAACTAAGAATCACCTTTGTCTAACCTTGCTAAATCAACAATAAACATGTGAAGGCATAAACAAATAGTGAGGATGGTTGAATGCCTAAACCCAAAACTACTTCTAAAACTCCATGGGATTGCAAGTCCGGCATGGGTTCTAAGGTGACACATGATACTATCTCTACCCAAACCTGACATACTAGCTTGGGGTTAGTCAAAAATATATCACCCATTGGGTCCCTCAATTCAAACACTGAGAGGCATCCTACTTGGGATCCTTGAGGTATACACATAAGCGAAGGCATCCTACTTGAGATCCTTAGCTAAAAAGGTAAGAGGAGGAATCTTACTTGGTACCCTTCACTAGAAAGTTGATTGAGGAATCCTACAAGGGATACTTAAAATAGAAAATAGGTGAAGGAGTTATATAGGTGACCCTCTATAACCATATAATAAGGCATAGGCATACTGTAGGGGGTCCTTGAATGGTACACAGGTAAAGGAATCCTAACTGGGATTCCCTAGGTCAGCATGTGAGCAAAGGAATCCCACAGGGGATCCTTAGTACATGAAGAAGATAGAGGAATCCTATATGGGATCCTCTAGGAAAACAAGTCTCATGTCCTCATAGGATAGAAGAGAACATCTTGTAAGGGAGACGTCCTTAAAGTAAAGATACAAAATCATTGATCAGGAGAGATATCTCATGGACCATCTCAGATCAAGGTATCAAACTAGGTTAGTTCGAACACCCAACCTTTCATTCTCATTCTAAGTCCCTCTCTCAAGAGACAACTAGATTATATTACCGAAGGAAGAACCTATTCATTCAAGAAACACCTAAAACACCACCTAAGAGTCCTCAAAACACCACATAGGTTTTACCATCACGATATACGTGAAAAGATACACATAATATACTACGCATGGGTCTAATTATGACTCCTAGGTGAAAATATAAGAAACAACCAAAAAGGATTGAAAAGGGGGAAGTACACGGCATGTCTCCCTGAGCACACAATGTGTACTCCCAATGCTACACCTAGGTGTGTACTCTGGCCAAACTTAGAGTGTAAACGCCCAAGTACATGGAATGTTGGCCCTATACACAGTGTTTACCCTACACGAGGTACCTAATCATATACCTCATAGGTCCTAACCATGTATATCACCCGGCCATATGCCTATACATAGCATATAACCCACACAGGGTTTGGTCATGTACTTTACACAGCATGTGCCCCTTATGCGGGCTGTCTGACCGGATACTCAGCTACACGGCCGAGTCCCTGTACACAGTGTGTAATGCCCATACATGGTGTGTACTTTCGAAAATTCATCTTCCTTAAATAGAAAGAACACACAATGTGTGTTCCCTAAACCACACATCATGTATATGGGTTTTCTCAAATGGAGAACACCAAAATCACCATGAAACTCCCTTTTCACCCCAAAAGGAGTGGATCAACCCTCAAGGGGTCTTAAGAAAGCATAATAGGGATGTAAAACAAGAAAATGGTAAATATATAGGGATATAAAGTGAAAACATATAAGGGGAATACCTTTTGGAAAAATCTATTGAAGCTTCACCCATTTCCACAGTCCACGGTTACCCTAAAATTATTTGGCATGTCTCGAGCTCCACGGTAGTACCTCTATCTCTCCCTCTCCTCTCCCTAGTTTGCATGAAGGGGAATTCACATGGGTGTTCATGATAAGACAAGTGGAAAAAAAATAAAATAAGTAAAAGAAGAAAAGTAAGAAAAAGAAAATGAAAAGAAAAAAAAGAAAAGGGGGCTCCGGCTGGCCCTGACACCCAACTCGAGTTTATGACTCACCTAGAAAAAACTCCCCATTGACACTTAGTTCAAAAGATATCACCAAAAAAACCTATTTGAATAAATTAACATTGAATTTATTAAATATTAATTATTAAATATTAATTATTCTACTAAAATTCAAACGGTTTAGATATCTACCAAACTCTTGTCTTAGGGTAAAAACCCTATTCTGAGACCATTAGAGTGGTCATAAAAATTATTTGAGATCATCTAATAGGGGGGAAATGTAACACCCAATACATTAAAATATTTTTCCTTTTAAAATAAATTTAATTTTTTTCTAGCATGCTTATATACAATTCCATGATAGGCTTACTCTACCCACAATGCTAAGTTAGTTGTGTTACTTGCAAAATTGAGTTTTACCACCTTTTAATGGTGTACCTATTTTAAAACTAAATTTTTACAATTTTATAAATTTTATTTTTAAAAATAAACATAATTTTTTTATTTGTAATGTCAAAATTATATTAGAGTGAATTTTTTGTATTTTTCTGAGAAGTTTCATTTTTTGATGAATAATAAAAATACCGCATTTTAATTAAAAACGGGATTTTCATTTAAATAATTATTAGTGGTAATTATATTTTAAATTTTTTATTAAATTAATAATAGATCAATTATACATATATTAATCCAATTTAGGTCATTGGAATCATTTTTATGTTGAAATTATATATAAACACTTATTGAACTTTTGAATGTTTTTACTTTAAAACCCCGCTTTCTCACCACGTCTGCGGGATTAGCGTTAATCTTAATTTTCCCACTTATGTGATTTGAATTTTGAAAAATGGAAATAAATGGTTGTAATAATTACAATATTTATAGTCTAATAACATAAACTTAATTTTTGACCAAAAATATTAGTGAAAGTGATTAAAATTAATTATAGTGATTAAAGTAAAATTAAGCATAATAAGAGACTATACATTAATCTTAAGGACTGTAATGACCTATAAACTTTTCCAAAAGCTATCGTATGATAATAATTAGACCATATACCATATTTTTTATAATTTTATGGTTTATTGGGATATTATTAAATAGAATTTCCCTATATAAAAGGTTAAGTAAGGAAAAAGACAAAAAGGGAATTTCCTTACCTTTAACATTTATAAAACTTTGAGATGTGTAAAAAACATCATATTTTCGGTTATAAATATCCTTTTGAAATATAATTAGGTTATTATTATAATAATAATTTATCAATAATTTTTAGAGATGGTTTAGTTACTTAAAATTCTTATGAAATTCCAATGTAGTGATTATTTAGTTAATAATTAACTAAAATCAATGATGCTATAAATATTAAAAGTGAAGTGAATTGATTGAATTATTGTCTTTATTTATTTTTGTAGATTAATATATCATTTTAAACAACTTTAAAACTAATATATTTTAATTCCAACATTATATTAATATTTTAAAATTAAAATTAATTAAATAATGTCAAAATTGACATTATTGTTATTTTACAATAAACGATATTTTATTAAATGATTTAAAATTAATAAAAAATAATATATTCTACCAAGTAATTTTTAAGTGTTAATAAATATTAAATATGTTCTATTAATGAACCAATTGATCTTTTATAATTAACATATTGACCTATATACTATAAAATCATTGTTAACACAGTTCGGGTTTAAGCAGTGTTTTAGCGCATCACATGCGCTTATTTTAAAATTAATTTCCAAAACACATGGAATTTTTATCTTATAAATTAGAAATAATATTAATAATCCATTAGATATATATTTTCTAATAAATTTCACTTTATTTTAGTCTTAATGGTTAAATTAATTAGATTAGAAAACTATATGCTTTAATAAAAACTAAAATGATAAAATTGGGGAATCTTAGAAGTTAAGGATCCAAATTATTAAAATGCATATAGTTTTGTGTCTTGGAGGTTTTAATATACCATGATTCCCCTTTAATCCATTATTTTTCTATTTTTGATTCACTTTAGGTAAGGTAGACCTCCCATTAATGAATATCTTATGGTATTTACAAGAGTGTCACTCCCCCTCCACTATAGAAAGGAAATCACTCTACCCCTTACCTCTCAAGAAACTTTGGATCGACCAAGATCTTCCCAAATAGTCTCCAAACATATCTACCCTTGACCTATAATCCTCCATTTGGGAAAGAAGTAATCCAAGAAATCCTTTTGGTACAAACTAAAAGGAGTTACCTGATTAAGAGGTAACGTCTTCCCTCAAGCTCTCTAGTTTCATTTCCATTCTCACCCCCCCCCCCACTCAAATATCCTTATTCTATTCTTATATAATAACACTAGTATCCTCAATATACTTTTCACAACCCGTATCGGGGGCCCATGTTGTGACTACCCCAATCCCACCTCCCATAGGCTAGGGGCTGGCGACTAGTGCCGATTAGGCATATCCCACAAGTGGAAGGCATTTTCCCAAGTACCTATACACATGAACTCGTATCCAAGAAAAATTACTAAAATAGAAAACACTGAGTAGAAATGCATGTATACTACTAAGAAAACCCTCACAGAGTAAACATTACAAACTAAAAGTAAAGGGTCCAATATACAATCCCAACAAAAGAAAAGTACATGCTCCTAGAATCCATTTGCCGAAAAACCTACCTAAAGGGTAGGTACATAAGCTATCAAAAGTCACTAATGTGAACCTCATATATTGGTCCACCCTCTAATTAGCACCTATGTCCATCCCACCAAGGATCCCATCAAATTTTCGGCCGTCTACACAATACATGACACATACGGGCGAAGCCCATTTAGGGGTGAGTAAAACAATACTCAATAGGGACCCCAAACCACAAAGGTATATCACAAAGAAATACACAAAGGTAGAATACCAAAGAGGTACATGAATTATAGAATCTAAGAAGTATAGACAAGAGAGTCATTAGATTCATCTCACACCAGGTACATGTCTATATCATGAATATACTTAAGAGTTACAAGCATATTCAAATCTGATGAGACATACAGTCTTTGTAGAAAACTCACTTCGTATCTTCATAGGAGACCTACTCTGCATATTTTCAGAAGACCCACTATTTATCTTCATAGGATACCCACTCTGCGTCTTTACAAGATACCCACTCCGCGTCTTCATAGGAGTCCCACTCCATGTCTTCGCAGGAGACCCACTCTGCCTCTTCGCAGGAGACCCACTCTGCCTCTTCCCAAGACACCCACTCTGCATCTTCAGAGGAGACCCACTTTGAGTCTTTGTAGGACACCCACTCCGTGTCTTCTTAGGATACCCACTCCATGTATTCATAGGATACCTACTCCATGTATGTTATAGTTTGTAGGATACTTACTTCATATAGGTCTCAGCCACAGGATTCCGCTCTTAGTGCGCTCATTCCAGGATCACCAAATCCTTGAGCCAATAGTTCTTATGTTGGCCTTCTTGAAACCCCGCATAGAGTAATTCAAAAGGAATTCCTTTTTTCAAGGTTCCCAATACCGCAAATGGCTCATCAAAAGGATGAATAGTTTGAGAGTTATGGGCATTTTAGTAAAAAAGGGCCGGTTAGGTCTGGATCTGACCCGACCCGACCCAGTCAAGTCTGGGTTGACCCGAACCAAACTGGACCAAAGAATAGTCTCATTGTTCCACTAGAATTTTCCCTACTAGGTCATATGATGCAGCTAACTGGGCCACCTAGTGGCCCAGTTTTTCTCCAACTCAGTCCGCCTATGCAGGTCAGTTCATCCAGTCGGGCGAGGCACGTAGGTCGCGCCCCTCCTGCCTGGCAGACATGGTTAGGCAATCACATGCTAGAAAACTGACACGGAGCCTCACCACATCACCGGGTTGCACCTATGTGGGTCCCTTTAACTCCGACCATTGATTCGGCAGTCGTCTGCTGTCAGGTGGCCGCGTCGTCACATGCCACTAGCGGCTCCTCTTCTGCAGGCCACCTTCATCACCTTGGTGGTTCATTCTTCGAACTGGGAATGACTTTGCAATCATTGGGTCTCCACCATCACTATTGTGAGCTCCATATGTTCTCACTATCACTTCGGTGGTCTGACCATGTTTGGAACCACCCGGAAAAACACGTCATGACCATGAGGGTGTGTCAATAAAGAATGCAAGAAAGGGGGAGAGAAAGAGAAAAATAACACCCTTAGAATGGACCTTGGCCTTTTTCATGTCGTCCTTGGTCCGTTAATGTCATTAGGATTATGAAGAATAATGAGTAGAATAATCCACAAGATCAATTCCCTTTTACCCTGCATTTTAACCATCCTGCAAAAACGATCGAACCATAGATCAACTTGTTCGTGGGTTGGTCTACATTCTTCATTGGAATCAAGAATAAGGAAAGAAATCATAAAGAAATTAACCCCCTACCTCAAGGCTTGGATCTATCTTTGGTGAAGAACGAAGTTTTTCCATTGTCGTTCATCGATCCTCGATCCGTGATTCGCGATCCGCCGACGTTCATCATCATTTTTCATTCGCCAATGGGAGGGAACCTCCAACACATTTCTCTGAAGTTTCCAGGGAATTACAAGGTTATGCGTTAACCCTAAATTCTTGTTTGATTAGGGAGAAAAGAAAATGTGTCAACCCATTGCAACGCTGCAGCGTCGCCACGCTGTTTTATTTAAGAAATTAAATGAGCTGACTCGTCACTATGTCAATGTGAAACATTTAAAAAGAAATAAAATAAAATTGTTTAAGTTTATTTTATTCTTCTTTAAAATGTCCAAAAATAAATTTTCTCATTCGACCCATGTCGATCTATGTTAGGCTCTGCTTAAGGAAAATGACACATTATGAACTCAACAATGGTCTCAGATTTCCAATCCAAGTCATCATTCATGAGTTATTAAGATTTTAAAATGAAATAATTTTATTTAATTATTTTATTTACGGTTATGTATTTTTCAGGTTTTCTCACTGGAGATCTTCGCCAACTAAAGTTAAGGCGTTCTTAGGGTAAACTCGTTATCCTGAATGCAACGGTGCCCTCATATTTCTAATGTGGGCATCCGTTTAGAAGTTAACTCACTTTTCTAGAAAACCGTGCATGCATGCTATTTTAATTACTTAAAATAGTTCAAACATTTATTTTGGGAACCCCAAGCCTTAAAATCACATTCCATCTCCACGGACACACCACACTGTGTGCCTAAAATAGTCAATTTGATCATGGACTATGGATAACCAGTCTATACCCAAAATAATTTCATAAGGCCTCGATGTCACTACTAGGAGATCCCAACTAAAACTCTAACCCCCAAGAGTAAGGGCTCACTATCGACATCAGTGTGTGATCATCGAATCTTATCTCATATGAGTCTCTAAGAGTAGGTATCAAGTCAATGGTTACACTGGAATCTCCATGTCTCGAACGAGGGTCATGGAGAGGAAAGAGTGACCAACACTTGTGTCTATAAGAACTAAAGATATGGTAGAGAAGACACAAATTATACCTCTAATCATCCCAGGAGTCTCATGATCATAAGCTTTCATCGCCTGGAGATGGCCTTGCCCATGTCCACCAGCTCACTAAGCTTGTGGAGGACCACCTAGGGGTGGTGGTGGTGGTGTCTCGAACCTCTGTCTACCTCTTGTCACTTTTCATGATCCTCTGCCACATCCAACACCTGGCGGACCACCCTATACCTACCTCCGCCACTACCTCAGTGGTCCCTTGACTATCTCTCAGTCAGTCGTACAGCTGGTCGAATAATCTCTAGCCATATATCCTCGATCATTGCACGTCTTTCATAGCCCTTCCTTAGGCCAACCTTCTCTACACCGGAAGCCCTGCACTGCTAATCTCGTGTCCTAGGATCGTCCCTTGGAGTGTTTGGTCCTCTTGGACCCCTGTGTCAGCTATCGGCTACTTTTTGTTGAAGACCCAACTATCTGACGCCCAATGGTAGCTTCCACCATCGGTGCCTACTCCAAAAGAATTCTCTCTACTAGTAGAGCTCGTTCCAGCACCTCAGTATGCATAGGAATGCTAAGGGATATCATTGATGCCCTGATTTCCCAACATAGTCCCTGATCGAAGGTCTGGGCTCTGAAGAACGGGTCTTGCACCATGTCTATAGAGTAGCGAGAAAGATCTTTGAATATTTTTGAGTACTCTACTACTATTAGGCTACCTTGTTGTAGGTGTAGTAGCTCCTATATACTTATAGAGTGTAACATTTCTGAAAAGAACTCCTCCCTGAAGAGACACTCAAAGTCTACCCAAGTGAGGGCTGCCTCATCATACACCTAGATCTTCAAGCTCCACCATCTCCCCATCGATCCCTATAGAAGACTCACGGCTAGGACCGCCATCTGGTTAGGAGGCATCCTTACTAGGCAAAAAATTCACGTAGCCACCTCCAGCCAATCCTCAGCTACCTGAGGATCTGTCTCACCTCAGATCCTGGGAGGTCACTGTCTTTGAAACTCATGCAACACACTAGCACTACTATAAAAATTACCTATACCCATGGTTCAAAACCATGGGTATAGACCCCAAAACTATTGGTATAGCCTATACCCATGATTTTGGGAACCATGGGAAATTGAGGCGTCGGTATAGCTCCACCACATATACCTATGGTTTTCAAACCGTAGGTATATATATTGGAAAAATGCAGATCCAGGGTTTTGATACCATGACCTTCTCTTCCTAAAACATAGCTTCTCACCACCCAAGCTACGCAAATTATATATATATATATATATATAAATACATTAACTTAAATATATTAATATTAATTGTCCGTATAGAAAAAAAACGTGTACCATGTTTTGATCCTGAGAACTCCTCTTCCATCACGGAGTGTCTTACCAACCAAGCTAGACATCTTACATTTATATATATGTAAACATTAACATAAATATATTAATTGAAATTGTACGTATAGAAAAAATAGCACCGCGGGTTTCGATCACGCGGCCTCCCTCTCCTAAGACTCAGGACATTGCCACTCGGGCTAATGATCTTATGATATTATATATTTACATTTATCTAAATATATTAATCTAATCATCCATATTAGAAAAATTACAGCCACGAGTGTCGAACCCAGGATCTAGAATACAAACATCCATCACCTCACCACTCCAGTTACTGGATATTCATTATTATATATATATATATATATACATAAATATATTAATATAAAACGCCTGTAAAAATTTAAATACACTAAGTTTCAAACCCACGACGTGACTTTACCACTGAACACCCTTACCACTACAACAAATGATTTTATATTTATATTCTTATATATTATATTATTTATCGATTTAGAAAAAATGGGTATAAATATAAAGTCTCATGAGAGTTTCAAACCCGTGCCACTTTTACACTGCTAAAGTCCCCTACCATTCTACTAACTACAATTATCTTTATATATATATATATATTTATATTATCTTATATATATTTTTTCATATGAAAAACATAAGGGATCCTATACCCATGGTTTAATAAAACTATGGGTATAGGGAAGTTATATACCCACGATTTTCATGAACCATTGGGTATAGGCTTATATACTAAAGCCTATACCCATAGTTCATGAAAATTGTGGGTATATATGTCACCTATACCCACAGTTTATTGTAAACCATGGGTACAGGTTTTCCTGTGACATTCCCACGATTTTTTTTGGCTTCCCATGCTTACGCAGGTACCCTATACCCACGGTTTAGCAAGAACCATGGGTATAGGTTAGAAAATGTCACCTATACTCATGGTTCATGAAAACCATGGGTATAGGTTAGAAAATGTCACCTATACTCATGGTTCATGAAAACCATGGGTATAGACCCATTTTCCAGTAGTGTGAGCCTCTGTGCATCCTCTATCAGTAACGTCGGTGGGAACTACAACTCTCCGGGTGGTGGTATCATTGGTACACCACTAGGAGGTGTTATCTTTAACAATGGTCCCTACACTAATGCCTCAGTGCTCAGTGGACCATCCTCGTGGTCATGCTCTATAATCCTAGTAGGCTACCTGTGTGGAAGCATCTTGAAACAGAACAAGATGTACCATAGTCAATAGAGTATACCTAGTGAACTGACTCTGACTCAAGAAGGACATGAGAACATACTCAATTTATATATAATTAATGCAACCAATCTTCTTATGTACCAAGTCAAAAAGTATAATTCATGGTCCTGGTGTATGGATATGTCGGTCGTCGCACTAACACTCGACTCCCTGGCCTAAAATTTGAACTTGAAACACTCAACACTATTGCCCCAAAATAAATTCATAGACACTTGGTCCTTAAGATAGAACCAGTATAGGCTTTGATAACACTCTATCATGACCCATCCCCTGAGGCCTGTATTGTGACTACCCCAAGACCGCCTCCCATAGGCCATGGGATAGAGACTATCACCGAGTAATCATATCCCACAAGTGGGAGTCATTTCCCAAGTACCTGTACACACGCACCTGTCTCCAATTGAAAGTGCTGAAATTGAAAACACTGAGCAGACATGCATGTGTACTTCTATGAAAACCCACATAGAGTAAACAATACAAACTGAAATTAAAGGGGGCTAATATACAAGCCTAAAAAAAGAAAATTACAAGTTCTTAGAATCCATCTGCAGAAAAACTTACCTGAAGGGTAAGTAAAGAAGCTGTCAGAAGTCACTAAAGTGCACCTCGTCCATTGGGCCTCCCTCTAAGTACCACTTGTGTCCATCCCACCAAGGCTCTCGTTAAATTTGTCAGTCATCTACACAATACACGACACATGCAGGTGAAGCCCGTGTAGGGGTGAGTAAAACAATACTCAATAGGGACCCCAAACCACAAAGGTATACCACAAAGAAATACACAAAGGAAGACTACCAAAGAGTTACATGAAGTGTAGCCTCTAAGAAGTAGAGACAAGAGTCATTAGAGTCATCTCACACTAGGTACATGTCTATAGCATGAATATACTTAATAAGTCTATGCACATTCAAATACGATGAGACATATAGTCTCTTTAGGATACTCACATTTCATCTTCATAGGAGACCTACTCTGCATCTTTGCAGGAGACCTACTCAATGTCTTCACGGGATACCTACTCTGTATCTTACCAGGAGACATACTCAGCATCTTCGCAGGAGACCTACTCCGTATCTTCATAGGAGACCTACTCTGCATATTTACAGGAGACCTACTCCACGTCTTCGTGGGATACCTACTCTGCCTCTTTGTAGGAGACCTACTCTGCGTCTTCGTAGGAGACCTATTATGCATCTTCGCAGGATACTTACTCTGCGTCTTCGCAGGAGACCTACTCCGCATCTTGGCAGGAGACCTACTCCCTGTCTTCATAGGATACCTACTCCACCTCTTCACAAGAGACCTAATCCACCTCTTCACTGAAGACCTAATCCGCGTCTTCACAGGAGACCTACTCCACGTCTTCATAGGAGGCCTACTCCACATCTTCCTAGGAGACCTACTCTGCATCTTCCTAGGAGACCTACTCCGCATCTTCGCAGGAGACCTACTCTACATCTTCACAGGAGACCTACTCCCTATCTTCACAGGATACCTACTCCCCATCTTCGAAGGAGACCTACTTCACGTCTTCACATGAGACCTACTCCCTGTCTTTGTAGGAGACCTACTCTGCATCTTCACACAATGCCCACTCCGCATCTTCGCACGAGCCCTACTTCGTGTCTTCACATGAGATCTACTCTGTGTCTTCATAGGAGACCTACTCCATGCCTTCACACAAGACCTACTCTGCATCTTCGCACGTGACCTACTCCCCGTCTTCATAGGAGACCTACTCAGTGTCTCCGTAGGAGACCTACTCCCTGTCTTCGTAGGATACCTACTCCACGTCTTCGTATGATACCTAATCTACATCTTCACACGAGACCTACTCCACCTCTTCGCATGAGACCTACTCCACCTCTTCGTAGGAGACCTACTCTGCATCTTCATAGGAGACCTACTCCCTGTCTTCGTAGGAGACCTACTCCCCACCTTCGTAGGAGACCTACTCCCTGTCTTCGCAGGAGACCTAATACCTATCTTCGTAGGATACCTACTCCGCTTATGTCTTATTTCATAGGAGACTTAATTCATATAGGTCTCAGCCACAGGATTCCACTCTTAGTGCACTTGTACTGGGAGAACCTACTCCTCAAGACAATAGGTCATAGGCTAACCTCAATGAAAACTTGCGTAGAGTATCTCAAAAGGACATTCTCATCATGAGGGTCCCAACTCTGAAAACAGATCATCTAACAGAAGCACAGTTTGAGAGTCATGGGAATTTTAGTAAAAATGGGTTGGTTGGGTATGGGTCCGACCCAAACCGGCCTGGCCCATTGGGCTATGTGGTCCAGCCTGGTGGCTGGATTTTTCTTCATCCTGGGCGGACTATGTTGGTTGATTCCTCCATCCAGGTGTGACATGTAGGTCGTGCCCCTTCCACCTAGCAGACGCGATCGGGAGACCATGTGATCACCGACCGACATGGCACCTCACCGCGGCCCACCCTGGTCATGGCTCACAGTCACCACCCATAGTTTTCCCTAGTTACAGCTCCCAATCACCACCCATGGTCGTACTGCTATGGTCCCCTCCACCACTGGACATCGAGTCGGCGACAGCCTACTGTCGGGTGGCCACGCCGCCGTCAGTGCCGACTCCTCTTCTACATGCTGCCACTGTCACCATGGTGGCCCGTTCTTCGAACCGAGAACACTTTTGAGATACTTGGGTTTCCACCATCACTATCGTGGGCTCCATATCATCTCTCTATCACTTTGGGGGTCTTAACATATTCAGAACCAATCAGAAAAACATGTTGTGACCATGAGGCTCCGCCGATGAAGAATGCAAGAATGGGAGAGAGAGAGCACAAGAACACCCTTAGAATGGACCTTGGCCTTGTTTGTGTCGGCCTTGGTTCATTCATGTCAGCAGGATTATAAAGAAGAAATAGTATAATATTCCACAAGATCAATTCTTTTTTACCCTACATTTTAACCATCCCACAAGGACAGTCAAACCACGGATCAACCTGTTCGTAGTTTGGTCGGCGTTCGATGTTGGAATCAAGAACGGGGAAAGAAATCATGAAGAAATTAACCCCTACCTCCAGGCCTGGATCCATCATTGGTGAAGAATGGAGCTGCATCATCGTTGTTCGTCGATCCTCGATCTATGGTCCGTGATCCACGATCCGTGATCCGCAATCCGTTGGCATTCATTGTCATTTGTCATTAGCCAATAAGAGGGAACCACCAACACCTTTCTCTGGAGTTTCTAGGGAATTCCAGGGTTATGTGTTTACCCTGAATTTTTGTTTAATTAGGGATAAAAGAAAAGTCTTCGGCCCGTTGCAGTGTTACAACATCGCGACACTGTTTCATTTAAGAAACAAAACAAGCTAACTCATCACTACTTCGCTGCGAAATGTTTAAAAAGAAAAAAAAAATATTTTTTAAGTTTATTTTATTATTCTTTAAAACATCCAAAAATAAATTTTTTTCATTTGACCCGCGTTGGTTAATTTTAGGCCCCGACTAAGGAAAATGCCACATTACGAACTCAACAGTGGTCTCGTATTTCCAATCCAAGTCACTGTTCATGAGTTATTAATATTTTAAAATAAAATAATTTTGTTTAATTATTTTATTTATGGTTACATCCTTTTTTGGTTTTCTCACTAGAAACCCATGTCGACTAAAGTTAAGTTGCGCCTAGAGTAATCCCATCATCCTAAATGAAATGATTCCCTTATATTTTTGATTCGGGAACCCGTTTAGAAGTTAACTCATTTTTTTTTAAAACCACACATGTGCGCTATTTTAATTACTTAAAATAGTTCAAACATTTATTCTGGGCACCCCGGGCTTCAGAATCATGTGTCGTCTCGACACCTGGTCTCAAAATAATCTCATAAATTTTTCAAAAAATTTACATGGAAAATCCAGGATATTAAAATACTAGTAATTTTTCATGGTAATATGTCTACCTATACTTACAAACACCTCCATCTAATGGGTAATGAACATATTGTTTCTGTTTACGAGGAACTGTTGCCTCACGAAACGATGATTGTTCATTTTTCCTTTACCACCTCTCATGGTGGCCATTAAATGGAAACTCTATTTATATATGTTATATATGATATTTATAATATATTTATGCTTCTGTAATTTGTATTTATAACATACCTTTATTCTTTCCATCTTGTGTAAATACAATAATTTTGTTTGAGGAAGTGTGGACTACCACCCCCTCAAAGCGATATGACTCGTTCATGCCATACATGGAACATATAAAGTATGGTTTTAATAAAATTATGTAATATATATAACATAGATATGATAATAGAATTATAATATTCATATGTATCATTTAATTTTTATTCTTTTAATACAATAAAGAAATTAAAGTAGCGCTCATGTGTACGTACGACCTACTGTCTCCATGAACGATGCACTTCATTTCTAATATCCAGATATTATGGACTACTATAAATACGTATATATTAAATATATATGATAATTAAGTCATGGATTACATTCTAGAGATAATGAAATCCTGATCTAATTAATAGGAATGAAAAATCACAAGTCAAAAACCTACTCGAGAAAACTTGGCAATTAACCCCTGAAATAGTGAAATTAATAAAAGTTTGTTAATAAACGGGTAATGAAATATTATAAAAAATTAATATATGATATTATAAGCCTGATTATGGTTATGGTATAAGTTATTAACGTATTTTAAACCACTAAAAATGAGGATAAATACCACACAACAAAAGGAATGTTAAGGTAAGGGATTTCGTCTCAATTTACTTTCCATTGAGACTTATTTTTGTTATGTATCAATTCACTTTTATTTGGTGTATATACTGACATTTTACATTTTATATCGTGAATATACTTATTTTCATGATATTATAAGTTTCATTTAATTCACATGGAATTATGATTTAAATGTTTCAATGTGGTATGGGACACATTGGAATGTCTAAATATTATTTTTCCTTAAGAATGTTTTAATGTAAACAACCCATGTTGTTACTTATCATCCTTTAAGGTATTACTGATAAATCCATATTCTTTATTAAATATGGATATTTGATAAGACACATTATTTATTTGATATATGAGGAATTATTTGGACATGCAATACACAGGTTGGGGACCATTTAAGGTAAGCCATATGGGTTGGGGACCGGTTAATGAAAGCTATTTGATGCATCGGTAGTCTCATGAGATGAAATAATTGGCCAAAATAGATGGGTTTTTACCCAATAGATAAATTGTCTTGTGAAAAGTTTTGACGGTACTGGTTCTATATACCTAGGAGACATGGCGTCTAATAATTAAGCATTTCCCTCATTTAGTTTCAGTTATTATTCATCCATGAGATTTTGCGTCATCATATCTATGGATACATTTCATTTAATTTCATTGATTAAATGGAATTTTTTTAGATTTATTACCTTTCCATATTGATTTTTCCTTATCTATTTATTTGAATGACATCTTTTGTTAGTTATTTACCTTGACAAGTTAATTTATTCTCATTAATTCATTATTGCTTCTGATTTACTTACCCTTGCTGGGCATTTTAGATCACCCTTATTATGTTTCATTTCTCCTAGTAATGAAGAAGAAATATTTGAATAAGATTTCAAGGATTCAGTTTATTTAATTTATTTATGTATCATGTTTTTAATTTCTATTTCTTGATGTATTATGGGTATCATGTATGTAATCTCACTTTCCAAGACTACTAAATTGATCAGTCCTTTGGGATTTTATTACTTGTAATCATGCCAATGTAATAAGATAATGCATGATCTCCAGGATTTTGGGTTCAGGGCATTACAGTTGGTATTAGAGGGAGGCTTAGTTGAAACCTTAGAAAGTAGATTTAGAAAACATAGATTAGGGAACATGACCCTGAGATATACTTTTAGGATGAGTATATAAGAACATCTTATAATTTTGGTAAGGTAGATATTATGTGGGTATTCCTGGAAATACATCTATGTCTGGATACTACAAGTGGATGTGTTTCTGGCACAAATGTACCTAGGAGTAATAACTCTGACAAAGTGTTTCGGGTCTGAATCAGGGTAACCTGGTACACGACAACGGGCCTTACTGAGAACTTATTTTGAAAATCCCAGGTGATATGCTTAGTATAGTTCATATTTTATTTACCTATAATTATGAAGGATTTAAAAGTAAGGATTTCCCCAAAGTAAGAAAAGTTTATGATTTTAGTATTTATGATGCATAAATTTATGCTATGTATTATACTATATTTAGAGTTATGGAAAGTTCATAATTTTAGTAGCTAATTCAGTTTATGCCTTTATTTAGAAATGGCATCAGGAAGGAATAATGACATCAATACTCATGCCAATGTAGAGGTTTCCCTTCTGAGTAAGTCAATATACCTAGTATTATAATTAAGAAAATTATGGATATATTAGGACAACTTAGTTAGGTTATGAAAAATAACCTTGCTCGAATGGAGCAACCTATTCTGCAGATAGAATCTCTCATGTTGGATCGCTTTATGAGGAAAAAGCCCCCATTATTTAGTGGGACTACTAATCCAATTGTAGCGGAGCAATGGATTAAGTATTTAGAGAAGATGTTTATGACCTTGGAATACAGCTAAAAGGAAAAGGTTACACTTAAAGTCTATTATATCTAAGGTGATGCTAATCAGTGGTGGTCTCTAATCCAGAATAGTATAGAGGAAGAATAAATAGAACTCGTGGAATTGAGGACTTTTAAGGAGACATTCTTTGATAAATACTTCCCTCATGATCAAAAAAATTGAGATGAAGATAAATTTTCGTAGCTTAAAGAAAAAGGAAGAAGATAGTATTGTGGATTATGAATCTAAATTTACAAGGTTATCTAGGTATACTACGGATTACATATGTAATACAGAGTGCAAGATTGACCACTTATTTTAAGGTTTAAAGACAAATATTTGAAGGGCACTTTTTTCTTAGAATTTCTCATCATACGAAGAGATGGTTTTATGTACTATAAAGACATAGAAATAATTCTCCAAGTCCTATGGCTATAGGTGAAAACAATAGAAGAATAGGTCTTATAAACACCATGAAAAATGGAATGAGTCAAAGAAGATAAAGGAAAAGAAGTATTTTCCAACTTGTTATAAATATGGAAATAATCACCTTGGTAAATGCTTAAAAGGATTGGGAGTTTGTTATAAGTATGAAGAAAAGGGTCACTAGGTAAAAGAATGAAAAGGGAAGAAGGAAAACGCTGGTATTCAGTGTTATAACTGCAAGGATATAGGTCACTACATAAATAAATGCCCTAAACATCAAGAGAATATACCTCTAAAGAAGTTAAGGGATTAAGGTCAAGCATATGTTATTGACACAACTAAAGTGGAATTATTAATGTATTGTATTTAGATCTAAGAAATATGTTGTAAAAATATTTTGTTTATGATGTTCTCATCATATAATTTATGAAATATGTAAGGATTGCACTGTAGTACTTTTTCATTAAGGATTTGAGATCTTATACTGAATGGTACCAATAAAAGTGATTCAGTAAAAAGTTAAACTTTTTAGAAAACACAAGATTGATGGAAAGACAGCCCTTAATATGTTTCTGATGTTGAGATAATGATGAAGAAATGATTTATTTGGATAAGTGTTGACTACCTTGGAACTGATTAATGACTTGTCTATAAGTGGTCTATGCTATCATTGATGGAGTTTACAACACTATTAGATTTAATGAATATATCCAATAACATGGTTCTTACATTAGGAATAGGGAATAATGCATGGTAATTTGAGTTATTACCATATTTCAAGAGGATTCATGATGAAGTTATTCACATGTTTGGAATGTGAAAATTTAAAGCTACTTCGTGTTGACTAAAGGCTAATGATAAGTTCATTTTTGAAATTCAGTGACACTCTTTCTAAAGTATTGGATCATAATATTTTGTAAAAGTTAACCATTTGAAAAATGGTTTAAGTTTATCTTTGGACAAGGTTTTATAGATTGTTGTATTGCTTCACCATATAAGAAGAAATATAGAAATAGTTCAATGCATGACCAAATGATAATATTATGCTTATAGAAATGTACTAAGTATATTTACTTATATTCTTATAGAGTGAAATAATTACTCAACTCCAGGAAAAATGATCTTGAAACCAAAAAAATTGTCCTAGTATCTTCGTTTCTGATGAATCAAATGGCCCTTAAATCATCATAGATTTAGGTCTCTCTAATTGTTAACTTTCTCCTATCTGTGTTCACTTTCACTCTCCATCAGAACTTGATTGTTAGATTTCTATTTCATAACCATGTTTTCATTTACCACATATGTTCTCCTACTACATAACTAGGTTACATGATCATTGTACTTTCCTTTCTCTTTTATTAAGAATAAGTGATATTAACCCTTTTATGATTGAGGTCTTTCAACAGTAGTTTATTTTCAAATATTAGTCCTTCAATTACTAAGATCAAGTTTAAATTGAGAGGATTTAATTTAATTAAGGTGGGGAGAATGTAACACCCCAAAACATTAAAATATTTTTCCTTTTAAAATAATTTTTTTACTATCATGATTATATACAATGACAAGATAATCTTACTCTACCCACAACACTTAGTTACACTACAAAAAAAAATGCCACTTTAGAAGGGTTTTTTTACTTTAGAAGGGGTAATGTGCTCACCTACTGTTATTAGTGGCGGTTTTGGGTAAGTACTGCTAAAGTCATGATGACTTTAGCAGCGGTTACATCAGAGGGGGTTTAAACCCCCTATATTGTTGACTTAAATTCTCTAAAAATATGACCGCCCCTAACTGGAAAGCTTTAGGGGTAGTTTGAATCGCCCCTAATAAGGGTTACTTTAGGGATGGTTTTCACAACTGCCCCTAAAGTTCATCATTTTTTTAATACCCCTCTCCCATCCCTGGCTTCTGTGTCACCCTCCAAGCCCACGCTCAGTGTTACCCATCTTGTTCTTGCCCCCAATCTCTCCCTCTCATTCCCATTACACCACCCCCAGCCCACCCCTCCCATCCCCTGGCTCCTGGGCTCCCCTCACGTTCTTAGTGCGCTCCCCCTCCCGTTCAGTATCCCACGCCCATGCCCAATGCTCCCCTACGGTTCCCAGACCTCAATCCCTCCATTCCGTTCCTTCCCCAACCCTCCTCATATTTAGAAAAATTTAACCCCCCGAGAATCAAATCATGAACCTATCTACAAACATGTCGGCGGATCCCAACATCAAACCACTACGACATACCATTTTTTGTTTATAAGATACACATGACTCTATTTATATATATATGACTATTTATTCTAATAAATATTATTATCATAATATATTTAAATACATTTAAATAGTAATATATATATATTATTTAATATATTTATATGTATATGAAATTATATATATTCTATATTATATATTTATATATCACCTAAATATATTACACTAGCATGTATGTATATATTGTACTTATATATGTGTGTGTGTGTTTGATAATAATAATATTATTATTAATTATTCTTATTCTTATTACATATATTTTTTAATCTATAAAAATTATATGTTGGTTAAATACTATACATTTATTTTATGATTTTTTTTAAAGTTTGGGGCCGAAGCTTCATTTGTTATTAAAGCAAAGAAAATACCTCTTTAACTGGGTAGAGGAAGACCCATTACATAGCCCGAAGGCCCAGTGGGCATTTATCCCATTACATGGCCCGTATTTCAATAAATATATTTATTATTATGTACATTAATATATATTTGTATTTCAATAAATATAATTCTATAATATTGTGTGCATTAATATAAATTAATTTATTTGTATAAATTCTATTTCATATAATATTAATTATATATAATATAAAGGCCTAAACCTATTATATACAAATATATTTATTATTATTATTATATAATTTATAAAAAATGCAAGCTTGAGTTTTTATATGATATATTTTTTAAATAAATTATATTTATGTATATATTTATATAACATGTTTATGCTTTTATATTATAAATAATTAATATTATATGAAATACAATTTATACAAATAAATATATATTAATTTAATTAATATTATACAATTATATTTATGTATACATATAAATACAATTAAATACAATCATATAAATATTTTATATAATATATTTGTATAATGTATTTAAATACATTTATATATTGTGTTTTAATTATATATATATATATATATATATTATGGAAGCTTCTTTTTTATAACAGTGGGGGTTCACAACCCCCTTTAATCTTTTAAATTAGAGGGGGTTTTGAACCCCCTCTAATTTAAAGACATTAGAGGGGGTTTTGGACCCCCTCTAATTTAAGAAAGTAGAGGGGGGTTTTGGACCCCCTCTAATTTAAGAAAGTAGAGGGGGGGTTTAAACCCCCTCTATTTTAAGATGTTAGAGCGGGTTTTGAACCCCCTATAATTTAAAGACAGTATAGGGGGTTTTGGACCCACTCTAATTTAAGAAAGTAGTGGGAGGTTTTGAACCCTCTCTATTTTAAGACATTAGATGGGGTTTTCCACCCCCTCTAATTTAAAACATTAGAGGGGGTTTTGAACCCCCTCTAAAATCCAACTGGATATTAAAAAAATAATGTTAAAATTTTTTAGGGGGTTTAAAACCCCCTCTAATTTATGAAATTATAGGGGGTCCATAACCCACTCTAAATTCGAAGATTAGTGAGGGTTGTAGACAACCCCCTCTAATTTTTATAGAAAATGAATTTAAAGGGGGTTCATAACCCCCTCTAAAGTCGATGATTAGAGGGGGTTGTGTGGAACCCCCTCTAATTATATAGAAAATTAATTTAGAGGGGGTTTTTTATAACCCCCTCTAAATAACCCCCTCTAATGTACTGTTTTTTTTGTAGTGTTAGTTGTGTTACACGCAAAACTGAGTTTTACCACCTTTTAATGGCGTGCCTATTTTCAAACTAAATTTTGAAAAATTTATAAATTTTATTTGTCAAAATAAATGTCATTTTTTATTTGGAATTTCAAAATTATCTTAGGGTTATTTTTTGGTATTTTTTTGAGAAGTTTCGTTTTTTGATGAATAGTAAAAATACCGCGTTTTAATTAAAAATGGGATTTTCGTTTAAATAATTATAAGTGTTGATTTATATTTTAAACTGGTTATTAAAGTCACAATAGATCAATTATACATATATTAATCCAATTTATTTCATTGGAATAATTTTTATATTGAAATTAGATTGAACTTTTGAACATTTTTACTTTAAAAACTCGTTTTCTCGCCACATCTGCGGGATTAGCATTAATATTAATTTTCTCACTTATGTGATTTGAATTTTAAAAAATGTAAATACACAGTTATAATAAGTACAATATTTGTGGTCTAATAATATCAACTTAATTTTTGACCAAAAATATAAGTGAAAGTGATTAAAATTAATTACAGTGATTAAGGTAAAATTAAGCATAATAAGGGACTAAACCTTAATCTTAAGGACCACAATGACCTAGAAACTTGTTCAAAATCAATTTTATACCAATAATTCAACCATATCCACTCTTGGTTAAAATTTTATGGTTTATTGGGAAATTATTAAATGGAAGTTCCATATATAAAAGGTTAAGTAAGGAAAAAAGACAAAAGGAGAACTTTCCTTACTATTAACATTTATAAAACTTTGAGATATATAAAAAAATTATATTTTCAGTTATACATATCCTTTTGAAAGATAATTAGATTATTTTTATCATGATAATTTATAAATAATTTTTATAAATGGTTTAGTTACTTTAAATGCTTATGAAACACCAACGTAGTGATTATTTAGTTAATAATTAACTAAAATAAATGATACTATAAATATTAAAAGTGAAGTGAATTGATTGAATTATTTATTTTATTTATTTTTGTAGATGAATATATCATTTTAAACATATTTAAACCTAATATATTTTAATTCCAATATTATATTGATATTTTAAAATTAAAATTAAATAAATAATGTCAAAATTGACATTATTATTATTTTACAATAAACGATATTTTATTAAATGATTTAACATTAATAAAAAGTTATATATATTATGACAAGTTATTTGTAATTGTTAATAAATATTTTATATTTTATATTAATGGACCAATTGATCTTTTATAATTAACATATCGACCTATATACTATAAAATCATTGTTAACACAGTCAGGTTTAAGTAGTGTTTTAGCGCGTCATGTGCACTAGTTTTAAAATTAATTTCCAAAAAACATGGGATTTTTATCTTATAAATTAGACATAATATTAATAATTCATTGGATTTATATTTTATAATAAATCTCACTTTATTTTATTCTTAATGGTTAAATTAATTAGATTATAAAACTCGATGCTTTAATAAAAACCAAAATGATAAAATTGGGGAATCTTAGAAGTTAAGGATCAAAATTATTAAAATTCACATATTTTTGTGTGTTTTAGGTTTTAATAAAACATTATTCTCCTTAAATACATTATTTTTTCATTTTGGAGTCACTTTAGGTAAGGTATACCTCCCATTAATGAATACCTTTTGGTATTTACAAGAGTGCCACTCCCCCTTCACTATAAAAAGAAAAGCACTCTACCCCTTACTCACACCTCTAGAGCCACTTTGGATCAAACAATATCTACCAAAATAGTCTCCCAAAATACCTCCCCTAGACCTATAATTGTCACTTTGTGTAGTAATCAATACAAGTAATTCTTTTGGTACAAACCAAAAGGAGTTTCCCAATTAAGAGGTAACGTCTTCTCTTAAGCTCTCTAGTTTCATTTCCATTCTACACCCCATAAAATATTTTTATTCTATGATTATATAAAAAAAATATCCTAAATATACTAGTATGTTTTTATGTTAGTATTTATAACTACACTCACACACACCTCCATCTAATGGGTAACCAACATATTGTTTCTATGTACGGTGAACTATTGTCTCACGAAACGATAATTATTCATTTTTTCCTTTACCGCCTCTCATGGTGGCCATTATGATGAAAACTATGTTTATATATGTTATTTAAAATATTTATAATTTATTTATCCTTATTTAATGTTTATTTACAACATACCTTTATTCTTTCTATCTTGTGTAAATACGATAATTTCGTTTGAGGAAGTGTAGACTACCGCCCCCTCAAAGCAATATGACTCGTTCAAGCCATACATAAAACATATAAAGGATTATTTTAATAAATATATGTAACATATATAACATAGATATGATACTTTAATTATAATATATTTATTTATCATTTAGTTTTGATTTTTTTAATACAACAAAAAATGGAAGTAGCATTCATGCGTATGTACGGCCTACTGTCTCCATGAACGGTACACTTCATTTATAATCTCCAAATATTATAAACTACTATAAATACATATATAATGAATATATATGATAATTAATTCATGTTTTACATTATGGATATGATAAAATCATGATATAATTAATAGAAACAACAAATCAAAAGTCAAAAACCTACTCGAGAAAACTAGGCAATTAACCCCCAAAATAGTGAAAGTAATGAAAGTTTGTTAAAAAAAGAGTAATGAAATATTATAAGGTATTAATATTTGATATTATAAACATTATTATGGCTCTTTTATAAGTTAGTAACATATTTTAAACCACTATATAGGAGGATAAATACCACACAATAAAAGGAAGGTTAAGGTAAGGGATTTCGTCTCAATTTACTTTCCATTGAGAGTTATTTTTGTTATGCACAAATTCACTTTTATTTGGTGTATATACTACCATTTTACATGTTATATCATGAATATAATTATTCTAATTATATTATAAGTTTCATTTATATCATAGGGAATTATGATTTAAATGTTTCAATGTGGTATGGGACACATTGGAATGTTTGAATATTATTTTTTCTCAATAATGTTTTAATGTCAACAACCCTTTTTGTTACTTATCCTCATATGAGGTATTATTGATAAATAAATATTATTTATTCAATATGGATATTTTATAAGGTGCATTATTTATTTTATATATGAGGAATGCTTTGGACATGCAATACACGGGTTGGTGACCATTTAAGGTAAGCCCTACGAGTTGGGGACTGGTTAATGAAATCCCCTAGATGCATTGGCAGTCTCATGAGATGAAATAGTTGGCCAAAATAGATGGGGTTTTACCTAAAAGCTAGAACTTCTTATGGAATGTCTTTATGGTACTGGTTCCATGTACCTAGGAAATATGGTGTCCAATAATTAAGTATTTCCCTCATTTAGTTTCAGTTAGTATTCATCCATGAGATTTTGCATTGACATATCTATTAATACATTTCATTTCAGCTCATTGATTAAATAGAATTTGTTTTAGTTTATTACCTTTCCATTTTTTTCTTATCTAGTTATTTTAATGGCATGTATTATCAGTTATTTACCTTTCTATGTTAATTTATTCTCATTGATTCAGTATTGCTTTCGCTTTACTTACTCTTACTGATCAATTGAGATCACCCTTATTGTGTTTCATTTCTCCAAGTAATGAAGAATAAATCTTTGAATAATATTTCAAGGATGCAGTTTATTTCATTTATTTATGTATCATGTTTGTAATTTCTATTTCCTGATGTATTATGGGT
Organism: Viscum album; assembly: GCA_963277665.1. NCBI lineage: Eukaryota > Viridiplantae > Streptophyta > Magnoliopsida > Santalales > Viscaceae > Viscum > Viscum album. The sequence goes on along the minus strand of OY728155.1, from coordinate 1,541,853,297 downwards.
ATCATGTATGTAATCTGGATTTCCAAGACTACTAAATTGATCGGTCCTTTGGGATTTGATTACTTTTAATCATGCCAATGTAATAAGATAATGCACCGGCTCTGGTCTTCTGGGGTCATGGCATTACAAAAAAGACCATTTTACCCCTTATAAGCAACTGAAGTCAAAAATTCAAATTTCTGCTCAAAATTCACATCCAAAAAAACATAGGACCTTACAATATCCCCAATATAAACATTTTCATCTCCGAGAAGCCTGGTGGTAAGACTAGTAACCATGATCTCAACCTGAGCATCTACACAACCAACTATGTGAACTATCCAATGACCAGTCTCATAACGTCAAAAAATGTATCCTACATAGAATATATTTAACTACGATTGATCTAGTACTCCCCACCATAATAATACCCTTATCATCATCACAAAACCAAACTTTTAGCACAACAACTCATGGAAACCGCTTAATTTCAACTGAAACAAAGGCCATCACCCTCAAGATCAACCTCAAAAGGTTCCTTCCTCAACTAGGGAAAAGCATTTAAAGAGTAAATAAGCTCACAGTTTATGGTCGATGATTTCTCATCATATTCATAATAAAGTAAAGATAGATCATGATCATCTCGAATCAGGAGTAAACTAAGATTCCATTGAAAGGTGTGTACAGCTCTCCCGAGACACACTCACATCCAATAAGGCTACATCATCCTTTAACCAACACCTGACACCACGTATCTCAACAATGCGTTCCCAGTTCCAGCCATGGGTCAACTGTATAATGGTACCTGATTCCTTCTAGATGTCACTTTGACCATGGGGAGACATTTTTCACTTAACAAAAACTCTTGGGAAACAATTCCCCTAACAAGCCTTAGAAACATCAATACTCATCTCACACCCACCCACTCACTGATTAAGATTCAAATGATACCACACGTAACTAGTGTGTACCTTTACCACATAACTCGTACTCCATTGAGTCATCCATTAAAAGGCTAAGATGACCACACTACATATCACACCAATTCCATTAAACCATAATCTCCCTTGGAACTCCTCTTCAAAATAGGGCACCTCACCTATGCCACAATTTATTCCATGACCTCCCATCAACTGACATCATTCCAGTCATGAGTGTCAACCCACACTCTGACTACATTAGAAATAATGGAAACACTGGTCGAATGGGTCAGGTTCTCGAACAGTCCTGCCCATCGAAGCCAATCTTGAAAAACAAGTACCCAAGGTGTTTGTCAAAATCTAAAGGCATAAACTTTCCTATAATGAAAAAATCAAGCACCTACTGTGCATCGATATAAAAATGAGTGTATAACCAAGATCACTACCTAAAAAGTCATTTGAAAACATGGGACAACCTCTCTCACATAGGATTACCTCAAACAAAATGAACATTAACCTACAAGGATTCAAGTAAAACTAAGGGATTCTAGGTCTCTCACCTAGACCTACAGATCACGTCTCACAACTGGGTCACAAGGTCTAACCACTTAGCCCAAATGATCAACCTCTATAGAGAAGGTGAAGAGAAAACTGACCTACAAGTGTCAAAACTGAGAACACGGCCTACAAGGTCCTCATTCTGATCGAGCATCCTCATAAGGAATTTCTCCTTATAGGTCATGATAACAACACAAAAGAGATCCTAAACTGATACTCATCGGGCATCTATACATGGTAATACCCCTAGAATTATCGTTCATAAGAAAATTCCTAGTATCCATCGACATCATACTCTGTGATCCAACTATATGATCATAGACAAAGGGTTCAACAGATGGGCATCACATGCCCTATCAACCTACTAGGGTCACTACACCTCCTGTGCAAGAGGATTGAGTCATCAAACTTAACATTGATGCCTTGACCTACATCCACATGAACTTCCATCGTAATGAAATATATATACACATAAGTAGGCCCAATTGAATTTGTTTCAGTCTTTAGTAAAAATCACACACTATCAGGCCTATATGATGTGAATCCTACATGCCAAATATGATACATGAGATGCCTCTTACCTTTGTCAATCAAGAGTCAAAATCCATCTCTAACCTCTTGCTAATGTCCAAGATCCATAAATCCATAATAAATCATCACATATACACAACATGTGTATCTATCAAGGTGAAAATCATATACAACTATAACATTGTAGATCAGAACAACAATCCCATACCATGGAAGCTAGGACTTCTTACCGGAACAAGTATTCTCGACACACCAGTCTAATATCCATCACTGGTTCCAACACATTACTAATACTCATGTCTACCATATTCCAAATAGTAAAGACCAAGAAAATAATATCTCTGATGTCAATTTGTAACATCCCAGCCCGAATGCCACTAAAATAGTGCCCCGATCCTATTGGTTATGAGGCCTCAAGTGCGCTTCCTCATACGCCAGAGGCTACCGACTAGCAGCGTGTGTAGAGACCCAATTCTTGACATACATAGACATTATAATACTTTTTTGGAATACTTAATACATGACAAAAACAGACACCCAAATACCATATTAGTTTAGTGTCTTTGGAAACTCAGAACATAATCTTCTAATCATGGTGAAAGATCTTAAACATCTCCCATAAAAATCTTCCCCTTTGGTTTTCTTATCTAAAACCTTTATTTATATCCTGGGGAAAAGAAAACATAAAAAAGGGTGAGATAAAATGCTCAGTAAGGGTAAACATGGAGAACATAAAACAATCCCTAAACATTTGAACGTAAGAACATGAACATAAAACATCAAAATCATGAGTAATGACATAAATCTTGGAAGTGCATAAGGCATAGATCAAAAAAGAACATTAATAATGATAAAATAGCATGGGGAATAAAACATGTAATTGTGGAAAACCATTAACCACATGATATGATTTCCATAGTAGCCAAGGCATTGCTTCCAAGACCATCATAGTGGACAAAGTCCCTTACTGAATCGAGTTCACTCCTCATTCCAGTCCTGTATCACTGAACAAGATTAACTTGTCGTTTCAGCCATGTCTATATCATGAGATATAAATCTTTACCCAATGCATTCGAGGAAGATATAGGTCCCACCCATCTCATAATGAAATCATTCTTATGTGTTTCATAACATAAACATAAATCATTCATCATAACCCAAAGAATAAAATGGGTTTCATAAACATCATCCCATCATAACATAATCCATATAAAACAAATGGATATCATTTAATTATAAGAAAAGTGAAACCATGTAAATTATAGAGATATTATACTTGAAACATACACATATGAAATAATTTCATCTTATATGGAAAATGGTTTTGATAAAACACTTGAAATGAATTCTTGAGGAAAATATCCTTTCTTCTTCAAAATGATTTTATTTTTACAAAATTCCATGCAATTTTAAAAGAAAAGGATTTTGTTGAAAATAGTCATGAAATATTGTAGATTAAGATTCATGAAAATAATGAGTTATAAAACCATAAAAATCCGTTCATGTCGTATAAGCTAAAAAAACATTCTCCTCGTACTTTTAACAGAAAAGTCAAAAAGTACCACGTATAGTAAAAAAAAGCAAGATTCCTTCCATAACACAAAGTAAAAGTCAAGAGGGGTAAAAATGAATTTAAAAATACATGTAATAATATTAAACACTTTATGAAAACATTTTTATGGACATGGATGAAAAATATAACCCCAGTAAATCTTACGAATAAACAATCTCAGATAAAAATGAGATTGGAAAAGTTATCCCTTACCTTAGGTCCAATTTCTTCCATATGTGTTTGAAACTCCTGTATAGTGGTTTTAAACATATTATTAAATTATAACAGAACCATAATAATATTTATGATATCATATATTATTCACTTATGACTTTATATTACATGTTCTTTTGTCAATTCCATGTTAAAGCAGCATTTTGGGTAAAATCGTTTCATTTATCGTAGGTGTTTGGACTTGTTGTTCTTGATATTATTACTTATATAATTATTTACTTAATTAGAGAATATAAAACATGATTTATATATAACATATATATTCATCATATAAATATATATGGTAGATCAATAAATGGAATGAAATACACCGTTCATGGAGACGGTAGGCTGTACGTACGCATGAACGATGTATTCATTTCCTTATTGAATTGAATAGAACTAAGTAAATGAAACATATATGTACATAAATAAAGTATAATTATTATTTCATATCTTTCATTATTATTTATTATATATACTTTATAATCATTCCTGAATGGTTAACATGGAGAATGAATCTCATCGCGTCGTGGAGACGGTAATCCGTACGTACGCACGAGCGATGATATCATTCCCAAAATTATTGAATGGAATTGGAGTGGATGATATAATATCTCAGAATAAGTATGATTTTATAATAACCTTATATAGTTATTATTTACACCATTATACCCATCCAAGTAAGGTGGTGGTGGAAAAACTAATTACACCACGGCGTGGAGACGGTATTACGTACGTACGCACGCACGGTGATTTCATTTTCCGTAGGATGGATAGAAGGTGAAATAGGGTTGTTTCATATTTATAATAACATATCAGTATATTAGTGATACTAATTTTATTACTTTATAATGAAACAAATAAATAAGAGGAAGTAGAAGAAGAAAGAAACTTGAAAGAATCGGTAGAAGAGATTACCTCTTCCTCGACGTGCCTCTTTTAAACTTCCTCTTAGGGCACTAGAGTTGGTCTTTTGAGAAGACCAGAACCTCTATGATATAACTAGAGATGTTGAGAAGAGAAATGGGCAGTTTTTGGCCGATCTTGAAGGCTCAAAATTGTGTGTGGAGGATAGGGAGGAGGTGCCCTTTTATAAGGGAGGAGAGGGGTACCTTTGTAAACATAAGAAATATTAATTTATAATAAATTCCAACCCCACTTAAAAACCTCCAAAAATGACTCAATTAGAATATGAGATGATATAGGATTGTAATCTCATAAAAAATAATATTTATACATGTTGTGAATTTATTTTAAACCTTATCAAATTGATTTATCCTTATTTAATCTATTTAATTTTATGTGTGGTAATAATATTCTAAATTTTAAATTGTTATAAATAATTACTTATGTGGTGTTAATTTTCCATAATTGGATATTTTATGACATTTTAGACCATATAAATTTAAATTTATAATTTCTAAATATTTTTGTGATTTTTAAACAATTTTATAATATGTTATTTTTATAAAATAACAATAGTGTCAATTTTAACACTATTCATTTATTTGAATTTACATAAAATATAAAAAGATTATATATTCGAACCAAAATATTTAATCAATTCCTAATATGTCATATTCATCTAGAAAATTCGTGTATCACATTAAATAGTTCATATAATATTTATTTTAATATTTTTAATACCATTTATTTGATATCTCAATCAAAAAAATAATTTCAATATCATTATTGTGTCATCATTAATGATAATTATTTAATCCCTAAAAATTATAAATAAATTCACATGATTTAGATAATTTTATTATATTTCTATTTACTATTCATGTTTGAAGTTTTATGAATTTTATCACTAAATTAAAATTATTACACTTATAAGATATAAGAGAGTGATATGTTGTCACTTTCTTTGGTTTTAATTATAATTATATCATTTTCATGGTCAATAGTCCATGAAACGAATCTATTCTGATCCTTAGGTTATATGGGTCGACTTTTATGCATCCAATAGAATTTTGGCTGGTGTTAGGATAATTTTATAATCTTATTTTTACCCTTAATTACCCGATTTACCTTTAACTGTAGTAAATAAAAATTACCGTAGTTACTATTCATAATGTCAAAAAAATAAAAGTAAACTATTAACATAATTTTTACCCACTAAATCCAAATATTGAATCTATTTTTCAAAATTCAAAACACATAAGTTGCAGTAATTAATTTAAAATTATTCCCATTGTTAAGAAAATGGGTTTTAAAAGTTAAAACATTGTCAAAGATTGAAATGTTTTTACCTATGAATTCAATATAAAATTATTGGTAATGACATGAATTATATTAAATGGTAAAAACATATTCTATTTATACTTTAAAACCATTCAATATTATAATTTAACCATATAAATTATCTCGATGAAAAGAGTTGTTTTTAATTAAAATTTAGCGTATTTTTACTATTCATCAAAATAAGAAACTTATCAAAAATTTATCTAAAGTAAATTTTTATATCCTGATTCCAAAGAAGAATTTTATATTGTCAAATTGAACTTATAAACATTTCAAAAACTATATTTAAAGTTGGTGCTCCATTAAAAGGCGGAAAAACTGCATTTTTTGAAAAATACCCATTTTACCCGAAAATATTATTTTGTTCTCATACCATGTTCTATAAAATGTGTAAGATGAATTATAATGTCATAAAATTCAAAATTTAGTTACTACTATTCATAATGGCTAGTTCATAATAATATTATAACAATATATCATCGTTTAGTGAAACTCGGTATTGCGTACTACACACGCTGTCGAGGAAGGTCGCGATTGCGTGTAATGCAAGACAAGTCAGGGCTGCATGTAGTGAAAGCTCCATTTGGTGTTTCATATAACATAATCAAAACTTATTTCATTTATACATTAAAAAAAATCTATAATTAATTTTTCATAGAATAATTTCCACAAAACGAACTTGAAATTGTGTGTAACACGAGCCAAGAATAGCGTTGCGTATACTGCAAGCTAATACGGTGTTGCATATAGTACAAGCTAATCTTGGTGTAGTGTAAAATAGAAGACATAAAAGAAATTAAAAGGGAATATATCTCATAAAATCTCGGGGTGTTACATTCTACCCCCCTTAAAATGAATTTCACCCTCAAAATTTGTCGGGGTTATAAATCGTTTACTACTTGAAAGTTTCATTCATATAAACCCACATCATAAAAATGAATACTAAAACTTAATTTTAAAAAGTGAAGTATGAAACATAACGGTTACCCAAATTAACTCATCACTGGGTTTCCACATAGGATAACATAGGTAAAAATATGGATATGGAAGAGAAATATAACCATCAACTTCTGATGAATAGTGGTAGAGGACATGGCTATGAAAAAGCCAACAATCACAAAGCCATAAATTTGTGATGATCTAAGGTACCATCTGATTCATCGAATATGAGGGTAATAGGATAACATTTTTCGTTTTCAATATCATTTCCCTAATGTTTAATAATTAAAAGAAATACTTACTTGATTTTGGTACAATCTCATTGTTGTTTGTGCCTTGAACAATTTCCACTTCATCTCTTAAAGAAATGAAGTTGAATTTGTCTTCTGTGAAGTGTTAGCAGATCATGCGATAGAATGATAGGTCATTCCATCTATCTCAAACATAAGGTTAGAAAAAGTTATATACATAAGTCCATCTTATGGTGAGATTAACCGTATATGATTCCAAAAATGGACTTATACTTCAACTATCATACTGCTTAATAAAATAAAATTAATTTCTACTAACCAGGGACTTCTTGTAGGCCAGTGGTAGGCAATAAAGTCCTGTCGCACTTCGTTTGTGGGTTCGATTCCTGCATCATTGTCCGACGCGGTGGGTTTTCACCCATCTTACGGGTTTTCCTTTTTCTAAAACTATACTATTACAACATTCCAGAAATAATTTCAAAATTTTCTAGCCTTAAACAATACTATCTGATGTCTAACTTAATGCATTTCAACCTTTAGGCTTATCGGAAATACTTCTATCCAATCTCATAGTATATAGAAAACGACTACTAGAAAGGTCATCTACCAATCATGTGAATATCATCATTTATCCCCCATATATCATAAGATATATCTTGTTGGTCACATTCCAAACATTTGAATTCCTTAATCATGTATTCTATTGAAAAATGAATACCCATTTAACCTTATTGAAAACATGAATGCTGTAAAAAGTTAACTCTTTCCACATACCAAAATCCCAAAATTTCTATATACCCAAACCATGATATCACTTTGTCCTTATATCATTCATGATCTCATTAATAATATCCAAAATATTATTTTCTTCTTATCCATTCATTATGTGCATATCATCTTCTTTCTAAAAATATTTGAATAACCTTTCATGGTTACCAGTACCATTCAACATATAATTTAAAATACTTTAGGAAAAAACAATAGTGTAACAATCCTTAGATGTTTCTTTATTCCATATTACCATTAACACAACTCTTTGTAAACATACAATCATTCCACTACCTTCTTAAACCATTGACCGAGCATCATCATTTTATTCTTCAACACTTATTTCATCTCATATATCATTTGTAGTTTCTTCATCATCATCAACATAAATACTACTCATACGACCATGCTGATTCTCTTCAAAAGATTTTCCCTTAGGGAATTGGTTTTCATAATTCCCATACATTCCACATTTAAAACATTTAATCGTTGTTGATGTCGTAGCAATACCATTATCCTTGTCCATGGTGTTAACTGAACCTTTTCTTTTGCACTTACTGGCTTTGTGTCCTTCTTTTCCACACCCAAAGCATCTTCCAGTTCCTTTTAAACATTCTCCTTGATGCCTCTTCCCATATGATTTACATGAGGGAAATTGAACTTTCTTTCCTCTATGATCATCATGAAACTCCATCTTTCTCTTATTAGTCGAGTCAGGAAACTTACCAAAGTTGATATTATTGATCATATTATGAGATTGTTGATTAGGCATAATAACGATGTTTCGCCTTCCAAATCCCATTTCATTTGGATTATTAGGAAGAATATCATTCCATTATCCATCATATTCTCCATTAACATGAATATTCCTCTTTCCATCCATTTTCTAAAACCCAAAAAGAATAGTGTGAGAGGCAAAAATCATGCTAGGAAAACAACATAATAAAGGGGAGTACTTTCAATCTCTAACATCTTAGGTTTAATCCTAGGTTATTCATGATTGTTATCATAATTCTACAACTGTAACCTATACTTATACATACCCTTAGGGACATCCCTAGACATACCTTAGAAATATCTCTAGAGATCTCACTTAAAGTTTTCGCATCCTAGTTTCCAAATGTTGACTAAACCTTCACTCTGATACCAACTGTAGAGACCCAAAGTGCGACGTACATAGAAATTACAATACTTTTTCAGAATACTTAATACATGACCAAAACAGACGCCCAAAGACCATATTAGTTTAGTGTATTTGGAAACTCGGAACATAATCTTCTAATCATGGTGAAAGATCTTCAACATCTCCCATAAAGATCTTCCCCTTTGGTTTTCTTACCTAAAACCTTTCTTTATATACTGTGGAAAAGAAAACATAAAAAGGGGTGAGCTCAAATGCTCAGTAAGGGTAAACATGGAGAACATAAAATAGTCCCTAAACATTTGAACGTAAGAACATGAACATAAAACATCAAAATCATGAGTAATGACATAAATCTTGGCAGTGCATAAGGAATAGATCAAAAAAGAACATTAATCATGATAAAATAGCATGGGGAATAAAACATGTAATTGTGGAAAACCATTAATCACATGATATGATTTCTATATTAGCCAAGACATTGCTTCTAAGACCATCATAGTGTACAAAGTCCCTTACTGAATTCAGTTAACTCCTCGTTCCAGTCCTGTATCACCGAACCGGATTAACTTGTCGTTCCAGCCATGTCTATCTCATGAGATATAAATATTTACCCAATGAATTGGAGGGTGATATAGGTCCCACAAATCTCATAATGAAATCATTCTTACGTGTGCCATAACATAAACATAAATCATTCATCATAACCCAAAGAATAAAATGGGTTTCATAAACATCATCCCATAATAACATAATCCATATAAAAAATGCATATAATTTCATCATAAGAAAAGTGAAACCATGTAAATCATAGAGACATTATATTTGTAACATACACATATGAAATAATGTCATCTTAGATGGAAAATGGTTTTGATAAAACACTTGAAATGAATTCTTGAGGAAAATATCCTTTCTTCTTCAAAATCATTTTCTTTTCACAAAATTCCATGAAATTTTAAAAGAAAAGGATTTTGTTGAAAATAGTCATGAAATATTGTAGAGTAATCTTCATGAAAATAAGGCTTTATAAAAGAGTAAAAATTTGTTCATGCCGTATAAGTTAAAAAAACATTCTCCTCGTACTTTTAACGGAAAAGTCAAAAAGTACCACGTATGGTAAACAAAAGCAAGATTCCTTCCATAACACGAAGTAAAAGTCAAGAGGGGTAAAAATGACTTTAAAAATACATGGAAGAATATTAAACACTTTATGAAAACATTTTTATGGAAATGGATGAAAAATATAACCCTAGTAAATACTTATGAATAAACAATCTCGGATAAAAACGAGATTGGAAAAGTTATCCCTTACCTTAGGTCCAATTTCTTATGTACGTGTCTGAAACTCCTGTATAGTGGTTTTAAATATATTATTAACTTATAAAATAACCATAATAATATTTATGATATCATATATGATTCACTTATGACTTTATATTACCCGTTATTTTGTCAATCCCATATTAAAGCAGCATTTTGGGTAAAATCGTTTCATTTATCGTACATGTTTGGACTTTTTGTTCTTGATATTATTACTTATATACTGATTTACTTAATTCCAGAATGTAAAACATGATTTATATATAACATATATATTCATCATATAAATATATATTGTATATCAATAAATGTAATGAAATACACCGTTCATGGAGACGGTAGGTCATACGTACGCATGAACGCTGTATTCGTTTCCTTATTGAATTGAATGGAATTAAGTAAATGAAACATATATGTACATAAATCCAGTATCATTATTATTTCATATCTTTCATTATTATTTATTATATATACTTTATAATCATTCTTGAATGGTTAACATGGATAATGAATCTCATCGTGTCATGGAGACGGTAATTCGTACGTACGCACGAGCAATGATATCATTCCCATAATTATTGAATGGAATTAGAGTGGATGATATAATATCTCAGAATCAGTATTATGTTATAATAACCATATATAGTTATTCTTTACACCATTATACCCATCCAAGTAAGGTGGTGGTGGAAAAACAGATTACACCACGGCGTGGAGACGGTATTCTGTACGTATGCACGCGCAGTGATTTCATTTTTCATAGGATGGATAGAAGGTGAAATAGGGTTGTTTCATGTTTATAATAACATATAATTATATGAGTGAAACTTATGTTATTACTTTATAATGAAAAAAATAAATAAGAGGAAGTAGAAGAAGAAAGAAACTCGAAAGAATCAGTAGAAGAGATTACCTCTTCCTCGACATGCCTCTTTTAAACTTCCTCTTAGGGCACTAGAGTTGGTCTTTTGAGAAGACCATAACCTCTATGATATAACTATATATGTTTAGAAGAGAAATGGGTAGGTTTTGTCCGAGCTTTAAGGCTCAAAATTGTGTGTGGAGGAGAGGGAGGAGGTGCCCTTTTATAAGGTAGGAGAGGGGCACCTTTGGAAACATAAGAAATGTTAATTTATAATAAATTCCAACCCCACTTAAAAAACTCCAAAAATGACTCAATTCGAATATGAGATGAGACAGGGTTGTAATATCATCAACCAATAATATTTATACATGTTGTGAATTTATTTTAAACCTTATCAAATTAATTTATCCTTATTTAATTTATTTAATTTTATTTGTGGTAATAATATTTTAAATTTTAAATTATTATAAATAATTACTTATGTGTTGTGAATTGTACATAATTGGATACTTTATAAAATTTTAGACTATATAAATTTAAATTTATAATTTTTAAATATTTTTTTGATTTTTAAACAATTTTATAATATATTATTTTTATAAAATAACAATAGTGTCAATTTTGACACTATTCATTTATTTGAATTTACATAAAATCTAAACAGAGGATATATTAGAACCAAAATATTTAATAGATTCCTAATATTTCATATTCATCTAGAAAATTCATGTATCACATTAAATAGTTCATATAATATTTATTTTAATATTTTTAAAACCATTTATTTGATATTTCAATCAATAAAATAATTTCAACATCACTATTGTGTCATCATTAATGATAATTATTTAATCCCTTAAAATTATAAATAAATTCACATGATTTTGATAATTTTATTATCTTTCTGGATATTATTCATGTTTGAAATTTTATGAATTTTATCACTAAATTAAAATTATTACACTTATAAGATATAAGAGAGTGACATGTTGTCACTTTCTTTGGTTTTAATTATAATTATATCATTTTCATGGACAATAGTCCATGAAACGAATCTATTCTTACCCTTAGGTGATATGGGTCAGCTTTTATTCATTCAATAGAATTTTTTCAGGTGTTAGGGTAATTTTATAATCTTATTTTTACTCTTAATTACCCGATTTACCTTTAATTGTAGTAAATAGGAATTACCGTAGTTACTATTCATAATGTCAAAAAAATAAAAGTAACATATTAACATAATTTAGAGCCACTGAATCCAAATATGGAATCTATTTTTCAAAATTAAAAATACATAATTTTCAGTAATTAATTTAAAATTAATCCCGTTGTTAAGAAAATAGGTTTTAAAAGTTAAAACATTGTCAAAGATTGAAATGTTTTTACCTATGAATTCAATATAAAATTAATGGTAATGACATTAATTATATTAAATGGTAAAAATATATTCTATTTATACTTTAAAATCATTCAATATTATAATTTAACCATATAAATTATCTCGATGAAAAGAGTTGTTTTTAATTAAAATTTAGCGTATTTTTACTATTCATCAAAATAAGAAACTTATCAAAAATTTATCCAAAGTAAATTTTTATATCATGATTCCAAAGAAGAATTTTATATTGTAAAATTTCACTTATAAACATGTCAAAAACTAGATTTAAAGTGGGTGCACCATCAAAAGGCGGCAAAACTGCATTTTTTGAAAAATACTCATTTTACCCGAAAAAATTATTTTGTTCTCATACCATGTTCTATAAAATGTGTAAGATGAATTATAATGTCATAAAATTAAAAATTTAGTTACTATTATTCATAACAGATAGTTAATAATAATATTATAACAATATATTGTTGTTTAGTGAAACCCGGTATTGCGTACTACACATGCTATCGAGGAAGGTCGCGATTGTGTGTAATGCAAGCCAAGTCATGGGCTGTGTGTAGTGCAAGATCCCTTTGGTGTTGCATATAACATAATCAAAACTTATTTCATTTATACATTAAACAAAATCTATACTTGATGTTGCGTAGAATAATTTCCACAAAACGAACTTGAAATTGTGTGTAACACGAGCCAAGAATAGTGTTGCATATACTGCAAGCTAATACAGTGTTGCATATAGTACAAGCTAATCTTGGTTTAGTGTACAATAGAAGGCATAAAAGAAATTAAAAAATAATATATCTCATAAAATCTCGGGGTGTTACAGCGAGGGCCTAAGGTGTGATAGTGGAGAGACTATGGACTCATATCAGAGTAAGAAAATAGTGGAAATAGCTACATATCATACACAATAGTAAATAAACATAGTGTGGAAGCAGTAAATAAACTGAAATAGAACATTCTGTAATAATAAATGAAAAATTATAGCCCAAATAGTTATGTCATACATACAATGTTGGTCACCCATTGGGATGACCATATAGATACAGGAGTAAAAAAGAAACTGAAATAAAAGTATAAGGCTCTACTACTAACTCTGATACCGACCACATTCCCGGTCTCTAGACACTATCAAACTGCACTAGCCCAATCAGAAGAACCCACATGAGCATGTCTACTCAAACATGCAACTCTGACCCTCTTCCCTATCCACCATGCAACTATGATCAAGATGGAAAGCATACATAAGGTCTACACATACACCTAGGTGCATGTACATGGGTAAGAAATAATCTCATTAGGTCACCCTAATGATGAAACTATAAAATATTATTCCATCAGTTCTTGAAAAAGAAATATACTCAGCCTAGCTGAGACACAACTTAAAAGATAAGTAAATCCAATAAATGTGAAACCACAATCGAACCCATGGTCTATAATCCCAGTCAACTGGGTAAGTGCCACTATGGATGTCCATATCTATATAAGTATACATGTATAGTTACATACCTATACATATATACATAAATATGAATATTCATGAGTAAGGTGAATAAAATAACATAAAACCAATATCAACCGATCCATAGGTTTGTAATCCCGATTTCCTAGACATCTTATGCAATGGAATTGAGCTGGATGTCGTGTCACTCAAGTTTTGTATCATTGAGTCAATTTATGGGTATATAATCCCAATAAACGTATACCTACTTCGGTCAGTTCCAAAATAATATCTGAGTAAGCTACATCACCATAGGGGGATACTCATCCTACCTGAGTTCACCCGTACTCCCCTCCAATCACTGGAATTATGGATTCCAGGGAAGTACATCGAGATATATTGTAAATGGTCATTGATCTAGACACCATGTTGCTCAGGCCATGTAAATCCAGTCCAATGTTTGAGTCCTAGGTCATGTTCCATAAGCGTTCATGACATTTGGAACTTGGATAATCCCTAAGGGTATGACCCTTAGGAAATCTGTAAGGATAAATCATCGGTGAGATGCCATTCCCACCCCTGGAGTCTCTAATAAGGGAGAGTAGAATCATACCTATCATCCGAAAGAGTGTTATCATTTTAGGTATCCAACAATGTGTGACGTCATGCCCATTACCGCTATTAAGTAACCGATCAAGTAGAGCGTAATCATCCCTATCATAAGCCACAAGCGAGGAGAGTGTAATCATACTCTATAGACCACGAGCCGAGGAGAGCGTAATCATCCTCATCATATATCAAATAGAGGAGAGCAAAATCATCCTCATCACTCATCAAATAGAGGATATTGGAATCATCCTCGCCACTCAGGAGAGTAGAATCATCCAAAAGTGTAATTACTAGGGACATTATGCCTGTATAACATAACCATGGTCTCAATAGCTGGATTCTAGGAAGCACCTATAGAAATCCCAATAATATAATAATAAAAATATACAGGCTCAGAAGCCAGATCCTAGGTAGTACCTTTGGGTATACAAGTAAGTATAAGAAATAACATGGATCAGAAGTCGGATCCCAAGAAATCATGTTTGGGAATCCCAATGAATAAAATGGATCTCAGGAAGAACATATGGGCATCCCAAAGAGAAATAAATATGCCTCACGTCAGGCTCAACAATCACCAACTAGGAATTTCCTCTAGTTAACCTTATTGCGTCAATAATAAACATGTGAAACAATAAACAAAGAGTGAGGGTGTTCTAATGCCTAAACCCAAAACTACTTCCATGTCCCCATGGGATTACAAGTTTGGAATGAGTTATAAGGTGATACCCACTACCATATCTACCAAAACCTGACGTACTAGTTTAGGGTCGATCAAACATTAGGAACCCACTGGGTCCCTCAAGTCAAACATTGAGAGGCGTCCTACTTTGGATACCCGAGGTCTACACATAAGAGAAGGTACCCTACTTGGTATCCTTAGCTAAAAAGGTAAGAGGAGGAATCCTACTTGGGATCCTCAAACAAAAAGTTGATTGAGGCATCCTATAAGGTATCCTCAGAACTAGGGGTGTCCAGAACCGACCCGACCCAACCCGGTTGGGTCGGGTTGGGTCGGGTTGCTGGGAAAAAAACCCGGGTCGAGTTCACATCGGGTCACTTTTGTATGGGTCGGGTCGGGTCTCGGGTTGGGGTCATTTAGACCCGACCCGACCCGTGACCCAACCAAAAAAAAATATATCTCTCTCTCAGCTGCGGGCAGCCCCCGACATTTCCTTCCACCCCTCTCGCTCGCGCTCTCACCCTCCTCCTCTCCCCCCCGAAGAAACCCTACCCCTTCTTCCTCTTCCCTCACGACGAACAACGGTCCTCCCTCCCTCCCTCACACGAGTCGCTCGCTCGCACTCTCACCTCGCCAGGCATCAACCACTGCCGGCCTGCTCCTCCTCTCTCTCCGGCCAACCGACCGACCCCAACCTTCCCTCACGGTGAATACAAAAACCCTACTCTCCCTCCCTTCCTTCCCTCGTGAGTTTTGGTCGGAAAAAACCCTACCCTCCCTCTCCTCCTTCCTCCTTCCCTGAGTTTCCCCAACCCCTGGCTTGCGGCGCCTCCTCCTCCTATCTAAGAGACTAACAGTAAGCATTTTTTAGTACTCTAACCCATTATTAGTGGTGGTAGGGCTTTGAATTTAATTTGGTAGTTGATTTTTTAGTATTTATTTTGATTTTAAAGGTGGATTAAAATAGGATTGAAAAAGTTGAATTTTGGGTGTGCTTTGCGGCGGTGCCTCCTCCTACTGCCTTTTGCTGCGTGCGTGTGCGTGCGGTCTAGATTGGTTAACTAATTGGTAAGCAATTTTTATTCGAAAACCCTTATTAATGCTTTGAATTTGGTTGGTGATTTTTTAGAATTTATCTTGCTTTTACCCCATTGATGAGTGTGTTATAACCTATTGTTTATACTTGTGTGAGAATTCATTTGATTATATGAATTTTGATTCATGTTTCCTAGTTTTGGATGAGTCTATTTATTAAATTTAAGAGGGTGTGTGTTAGAGGTCAATTTTTTTTTATAATGCCTTAGGGTAGTGTGAATCTCACATTAGGGTAGTGTGCATCTCACTTTGAATCTGGATTGTTTATACATTATGTTGTGATCATTGATTATTTTTGGCATATGAGTTGTCACATTTTTTTATGTGCTTATATTGGATCTTTTTGAGTAAGAATCATGGTGGTGAGACTTGCTTTTTATGATTATTATCAATTGTTTAGAACTTTATGGACTTTCATTTCATTAATTATTCCCTTTGACAGCGGCTAGCGATCATAGAAGGTGATAAAATAAGTGGTTCTAATCCTCTAGTTGGCGCAAGAACCCAAAGTCAGATGGGGTCAAATCCAAATACACATTCAATAGAAAAAGGAGGGGGGAGTAGTAACATACCAGTTGAAGAAAGTGAGGGTAATAAGTCTCTTGAAAAGGTAAGAATTCCTAAAGCTACTACTGGTTCTAGAATTTCTCATGCTTGGGATCATTTTCATAAGAAAAATGGTAGAGCTATTTGTAATTATTGTGGAAAAGGTTATGCTTGCACATCTGGCCAACATGGAACTAGTAATCTGAATAGACATTTGATAAGGTGCAACAAAAATCCACACAAAAATCTTGACAAAAGTCAAACCACTCTTGGTCTTAGGAAGAAGTGTGAAGATGAGGATGATGGGACGGTTAAAATTTTAGTAGCTCATTTTAACCAAGAAGAGTGCAGAATAGCTCTTGCTAAAATGATAATCATTGATGAGTTATCATTTAAGTATGTTGAGAATCAAGGTTTTAGAGAATTTATTGAAGTTGTTCAACCTCAATTTCAAGTTCCATCTAGGCAAACAGTTTCAAGGGATTGCTTGCAGTTATATTTGGCTGAGAAAGAAAAATTGAAGTCTATGTTTGATATGTTCTCTCACATGGTATGTCTTACCACCGAAACATGGACTTCAATTCATAATCTGAATTATATGTGTGTGACTGCACATTTTATTGATGATAATTGGATATTGAATAAAAAAATCATCCGGTTTTGTCTTGTTGCGGATCATAAAGGGGAAACAATTGGTCGAGTATTAGAACAGACATTGAAACAATGGGGGATTGAAAGGATTAACACTGTTACAGTGGATAATGCTAGTTCTAATAATACAGCGATCAGTTATTTGGTGAGGAGGGTTAATGATTGGAATGGGTCTATTCTTAATGGAGAGTATA
The DNA here is from genome assembly GCA_963277665.1 of Viscum album. Classification (NCBI taxonomy): domain Eukaryota; kingdom Viridiplantae; phylum Streptophyta; class Magnoliopsida; order Santalales; family Viscaceae; genus Viscum; species Viscum album. Next base: position 1,541,835,402 of record OY728155.1, on the reverse strand, counting down.
TTCATGTTAGGTGTTGTGCACATATTTTAAACCTTATTGTTAGTGATGGATTAAAGGAAATATCGACATCAATTGCTAGAATCAGAGCTTCTTGCAAATTTGTGAGAAGTTCACCTTCAAGATTGGCTCTTTTCAAAAGCATAGCCGAGGAGTTAAAAATTCCTAGTAAACAGGCCATAATTCTTGATGTGCCTACTAGGTGGAATTCTTGTTACTTTATGTTGGATGTTACAGAGAAGTATGAAAAAGTATTTATTCGCCTTGAGGAGGATGAAAGTTTTAGGAGTTCTCTTGTCTGTGAAGGTGGGGCTCCTACAACATATGATTGGGAGCGTGATCGTGTATTTGTCAAGTTCCTAAAATTTTTTTATGATAGCACTGTTGAGTTTTCTGGTTCTTTGTATGTGACATGTCACACATTCTTTCATACACTTTGTGACATATATAGAAAAATCAAGAAATGGATGAAGAGTCATGATATTACTGTGAGTACAATGGCTATTACAATGAAGCTTAAGTTGGAAAAGTATTGGGGTATTGGTTCAAATTTTAATTCTCTCTTGCTTGTGGCAGTTGTTCTTGATCCCCGATATAAATTGGAATATGTTCGGGATAGTTTTGAAATGATGTTTGATGATGAAGAAGACAAAAATCAGTTGATCAGCAAATTAACAGAGGTTTTGAATAATCTCTATGAGTTTTACAAATGTAGATATCCCATTGCAGTTGTTGGTGATAAATGTGAGTCCAGTTCTCATCAAGAGTCACATCATGATGCTAGTACCGATAGTGAGGATGATGGGAAATGGAAAGATGCATATAGATTAAAGAAAAGGAAAAGGCAGATGACACAACAAAGGAATGAACTAGAGAGATATCTTGAGATTGATGATTGTGAGGATGATTTTGAAGGATTTGATATTTTGAGTTGGTGGAAAGGAAAGGAAAGAAAATATCATGTTCTCTCATGCATTGCTAGAGATATTCTAGCAATTCCTTTAACTACAGTATCTTCAGAGTCATCTTTTAGTACGGGAGGACGAGTCCTTGATCCATTTCGTAGTTGTTTGAATCCCAACACTATTGAAGCATTAATTTGCTCACAAAATTGGTTTAGAAAGTCTAAACCAATTGACATTCGAAAGCAACTAGATGAAGTGGAATCAATTGAATCAGGTACTAGCATTAAAAATATTATGTTTTTTTTTATCATTTTTCATTTTTCAATTATAAACGTTTGTTTGAAAAAGTAAAAGACTGACTTGTTATTTTTTTTTGTTGTGTTTTTTTAAGATATGCAACCATCCATCACAATTCATGATCAGACTTTCACTACCTAAAGTAGAAGATGCAAGGATGATATAGATCACTCTTAATTAAGGTATAAATTTGTGATTATTTTACAAATTCTTTTCATAATATTGTCATCACATCACATATGAGTTTTTTTAGATCTTGTTGTCTGATATAGGCTATCATTGTGATTCTTTTTTGAATATGGTTGATGATTCAGTAAAGGATCAACTACCTACCCACTGCCTTATTTGATATTGAAATGTCTATAGAGGAGTGTTTCATATTTCATCCATTTTCATTCATTTCTGATTTCGGAATAAGCATGTTCCTGCCTGCTACCTGCAAAATGTTTTCATTTCATTCCCTCCATGCATGCACTCGGAGGGGCTTGGTCTAGGGGGTTGGATAGGGGTCTGGGGGGGAGGGGCTGCTGGTTCTGGTGGTGGGGCTGGACACTGGACAGGGGTGGGGATGGACAATGGAGGGGTTGGGTCTGGGGGAGGGAGGGGCTGGGTATGGAGGGCTGGATAGAGGAGGGGCTGGATGGACAGGGGTCTAGGGGGAGGGGCTGCTGGGTCTGGTGGTGGGGCTGGACACTGGACAGGGGAGGGGATGAACAAGGGAGGGGCTGGGTCTGGGGGAGGGAGGTGCTGGGTCTGGAGGGCTAGACAGGGGTCTGGGGGGGAGGGGCTGCTGGGTCTGGTGGGGCTGGACACTGTACAGGGGAGGGGATGGACAGGGGAGGGGCTGGGCTGGGTCTGGGGGGGCTGGATAGGGGAGGGGCTGGGCAGGGGTCTGGGGGGGAGGGGCTGGGCAGGGGTTTGGGGTCTGGGGGGGAGGGGCTGGGTCTGGTGGGGCTGGACACTGGACATGGGAGGGGCTGGAGGACAGGGGAGGGGCTGGGTCTGGGGGAGGGAGGGGCCCGGATGGGTCTGGGAGGGCTGGACAGGGGAGGGGCTGGACATGTGATAATGTGTTTTAAAAAAGATCAATCATATTTTATTTTTCAATCAACTTAACTTGGACTATTTTTCAGCACTTATTGAAAATTGTTTATGGAACTTATTACTTGTAATAAATAGTTACACGATTCTTCAGGTGTCGGTGCCTGCGGTCATTGGATGAGTATGGGGGAGAAAGATGCATTCTTCAGGTGTCGGTGCCAGCATGCCTTATTTGAGGTTTTTAATTGCATGTCAAACAAGAAATTATTTGATAATGTAGAAATGAATTTATTTATATATTTAGCTCATCATGAATGCTGATATATAGTTGCATTATAGTTTTCTGTCCATAGTGTTACAATTCAAATGCGCAATTTTTTTGAGTTTGATTATTGAATGTGGTTTCTCGACAGGGGTCTGGGGGGGGAGGGGTTGGGTCTGGGGGCTGGCCGCACAACACAGGGGTCTGGGGGGGCTGGGTCTGGGGGCCTGGACAGGGGTCTGGTCTGGGGGGGAGGGGCTGGGTCTGGACTCTGGGGGGCTGGCTGCACAGGGGGGGAGGGGGCTGGGTCTGCTGGTCTGGCTGCACAGGGGGGAGGGGGGGCTGGGTCTGGGGGGCCGGGTGCACAGGGGGTGTGGGGCTGGGGGGCTGGGTGCACAGGGGGTGCACAGGGGGTGGGGGGCTGGGTGCACAGGTTCTATAATGGCATATTGATCATCACTAAAATGATCAGAACCATTGTCACTTCAAATACTTTCATTATTCCCATCATCTTCATTCTCAAATTCATATCTTTCACTTATACTATCACTTTCTCCACTTTTATCACCATATTTTTCATTTCCTTCTTCCTCACTACTAGAGCCACTGCCACTTTCTTCTTCTTCTTTGTCTGATTTATCTTCTTCTCCAGATTCCTCTTTTGAACCATTGGATATGCTCATATATTCTACACTACCAGATTCCTCATTTTCTTTATCATTATTATCACCCAGAATAAGTCCATTTGATGGTAGAGCTTGAGGTGGACTAGCTGGTCCATATGCCATTCCCTTTGGACTTTCAACAATATTTGGGTCACTCTAATCATCTATAGGATACCCTTCTTCTCTATCAGGTTCATCCTCATCTTTTTCAGAATAAACAACCTAATCATCTGGCCCTAGACCAGGATCATCCACATCTATCAGCCAGTAGGATGCTCAATGGGATTGTAATTCTCATATAATTTAATATCTTCTCCAACCCACTCCATCATCTAGGGATTCCAGATTATCTTCATTTTCTTGAAAATTTTCTCACTCAAGCACACACCACTACAGGGGTTGGGTGCACATGGGCTGGGTCTGGGGGGCTAGGTGCATAGGGGTTGGGTGCACAGGGGGTGGGGGGCTGGGGGGCTGGGGGGCTGGGTGGGTGGGTGCACAGGGGCTGGGGGCTGGGTCTGGGGGGCTAGCCGCCCAGGGGGAGGGGGCTGGGTCTGGGGGGCTGGCTGCACAGGGGGGGCTGGACAGGGGTCTAGGGAGGGGGAGTGGCTAGGTGGGTCTGCTCTGGGGGGCTGGCTGCACAGGGGGGGACTGGGGCTGGACCGGGGTCTGGGGGGGATGGGTCCGGGGGGCTGGACAGGGGTCTGGGGGGGAGGGGCTGGGTGCATGGGGGGGCTAGGTCTGGGGGGCTGGCTGCACAGGGGGGAAGGCTGGGTCTGGTGGGGGGATGGCTGCACAGGGGGGGCTGGATGGGTCTGGTCGGGGGCTGGCTGCACAGGGGGGGGTCTCGCTGCACAGGGGGGGTCTAGCTGTACACAGGGGGGAGGGAGGGGGAGGGTCTCGGTAGTGCAGGGGTCGGGTATGGGGGGAGGGAGGGGCTGGGTCTGGGGGGCTGGCTCGGGCTGGCTCGGGCTGGCTCGGGTTGGGTTGGGTTGGGTCGGGTTCACCCAAGTAACCCGACCCAAACTGACCCGACCCGCAGAGGGTTGGGTTGGGTCGGGTCGTTCGACCATGAGTCGGGTAACCCGACCCCCAACGGTTTGGGTTGGGTCGGGTCACCTACCCGCAAAGTATGAGACCCGACCCGACCCGACCCGACCCGACCCGCCGGTGTTGGGTCGGGCCCTAGAACACCCCTGACCCAACCCGACCCGACCCATGGACACCCCTACTCAGAACAACACATAGGTGAAGGTGGCCTATAGGGGACCCTCTATAACATTATAAGAAGGTAGAGGCATCCTACAAGGGATACTCGGATGGTACATAGGTAAAGGAATCCTACTTAGAATTCCCTAGGTCAGCATGTGAGAAAAGGCATCCCATAAGAGATCCTTGGTACAGTAAGATGATAGAGGCATCCTGCAAGAGATACTCTAGGACAACAAGTCTCACGACCTCATGGGCCAAAAGGGCACATCTCGTAAGGGAGACTTCCTCGAAGGAAAGCAACAAAAGAATCAGTCATGAGAGATAGATCATGGCCCATCTCATATTAAGGTCTCAAACTAGGTTGGTCCAAACACCCAACCTATCATTCTCATTCCAATTCCCTCTCTTAGGAGACAACTAGATTCAATTACCAGAGGAAGAACCTCTCCATTCAATAAATTCCTGAAATTCCACCTAGGAGTCCTCAAGAAAACACACAAGTCTTACCATCATAATCTACACAAAAAGATACACAAAATGGACTACTCATGAGTCCAATTATAACTCCTGGGTTAAAAGATATGAAACACCCAAAAAGGGTTGAAAAGGGGGCAGTACACGGTGTGTCTCCCTGAGCACACAACATGTACTCCCAAAGCCCCACCTGGGCATGTACTCTGGTCAGACTTGGCATGTAAAAGCCCAAGTAAACAGTGTGTTGGCCCTATACACAGTGTATACCCTACACGGGGTACCTTCCTGTGTACCTCATATAGCCCTACCATGTATATCGCCTAGTTGTGTGCATGTACACAGCGTGCGACCCACACAGGGTCTAGCTATGTACTTCACACAACATATACCCCTTACATGGGTTGCCTGACTGGGTACTCATCTACATGACTGAGTCCTAGTACATGACGTGTAATTTTCATACACGACGTGTACTTTCAAAAAGTCATCTTCCCCAAACAGGAAAAACACATGATGTGTGTTCCCTAAACCACATGTCGTGTAGATGGGTTTTCTCGAATGGAGAGCCCCCAAATCACTATGAAACACCTGTTTTCACCATGAAAGTAGTAGATCAACCCTCAAGGGGTAATAATAAAGCATAATAGGGTTTTAAAAATATAAAATTGTAAATATATAGGGATATATGGTGAAAACTTAAAAGGGTCTACCTTTGGGTGGAATCTGCCAAAGCTTCGCCCATTTCTGCAGTCTATGATTATTGCACGACGATCTGGCGTGTCCCAAGCTCCGTAACAATACCTCTCTCTATATCCCTTTATATTTAACTTTCTTCATATCCCTCTCCTCTATCTCGGTCATGCAAAGGGTAATTTGAAGGGGCGTGCACGAGAACCCAGAAGGAAAAGAAAGAAAAGAAAGAAAAGAAAAGGAAGAAAAAGGAAAGGAAAGGAAAAGGGGGCATAGGCCAGCCCTGTTGCCCAACTCAAGTTTATACCTCACCTAGGAAAAACTCCTCATTCCAAACTCAATGGTGGAGACATAATCTTAATACGACACTCCATTCAAAATATATGACTGAATGAACCTTTTCAAATAATTTAACATTTAATTTATTAAATATTAATTATTAATTATTTTACTAAAATTCGAACGACTCAGATATCTACCAAACTCCTCTCCTAGGGTAAACACCCTATTCCAGGACTAATGGAGTTGTCAAAAAAATTATCTGATATCATCTTCTATGGAAAAAAGACCATTTTACCCCCTTACAAGCATCTGAAGGAAAAAAATCAAATTTCTACTCAAAATTCACATCTGAAAAAACACGGGACATTACAATGGTGATGTGTAACTAAACTCATGACAAACTAACAAAATGATATGGTGATTTAGAAACCGTGTTGTGGTTTGGGGTAGGGGATATCTCTATTTCCCTTACATTGCATGAATTTTATATGCTTGGTTGATTTGTTATGTTTTCTTCCAAAGTTTACTTTATACACGTCATTCATTGTCTCTTTGGGTTTTATATTTTTAGTGATCCTTCTTGAAATTATTTCTCTTTTGTTTTTATTGAAGTGGATTTAGTGATGATATTTGATGGTGATCTCTATTCACATAGAGATCATAGTCCTTTTTTTTGTTTATCTTGTTTATCTTGTTCTTGTTGTCGGTCATATAATTATTTTTTCTTGTATTTTGGTAAATTTATTAAGTATTTTTATACATATTTTGTGTTATATAAAATGTGATAGTTATATATTTTTTGTTATGACTTACTTGGTTTCCTTTTTATTTAAAACTGCTTATTTGATCTTTCATGGAAATATGATAGATGGACACACCCTACCGAATTATCAAAATGCTTCCACTCCTTATTTATTTATATTAACTTTAGAAAAATCATTCCCAATAGTTTATCTTTGATTCCTAGACACTAGTTCCTAGACTTTGAGGATCAAGGATGACCTTCAGACCATCCAATGGGTTAGATCGACTATCGGGTAAAGATAGTCTTGGTTGGTTCATTAAACAATGTTATCAAATCCTTGGTTTAATTGTTTTCTATTAAGAGATTCAAGTTATAAAAGATATATGATCATTAAGATGTAGTGGGTAGGTGTGAATAAGTGTTTGACCAACAACTACTACTGGAAATGAAGGTTATACCAACGGTTCTAAACCGTTGGTATAGGCTGGAAAACCATTGGTATAGCCTATACCAACAGTTTTCCAAACCGTAGGGCAGTAAGTCATGAGGAAAGCCCTATACCAACGGTTTGATCTAAACTGTTGATATAGGACACTGTATGTATTGATTTACCAACGGTTGTAGGATAACCGTTGGTATATGTTTGTATAGAATTTTTACCAATGGTTTCAATGAAACTGTTGGTATATATTGAAGACTAAACACTATACCAACGGTTTTAGAGCCGTTGGGATAGTTTTTAAATTTTTCTAAAAGTATACCAACGGTTTAAAACCATTGGTATTGTGTATTTATAGAACTATTGCACAGCAGCCCCTCCAGTATACACCTACATAAAAAATAGCACAAAAAACACATACAAACAGACTTAAAACAGCATAAAAACACCTGCAATAGCACAAAAAAACACATAAAACCATCAAACTCTTCCAACCATGACATGTACTACAATTCCCTATTTCAATCTTCATATGACAACAATCTTCCAATAGATTTGAATAACAGTTTCAATAACTCAAACATTATTTACACTCGTTTCAATCTTCATATGACAACCACTCTTCCAGTAGTAATTCACCTCACCCCTGCACAACCCCCCAACCAGCACAGCCCCCCCCCCACCTCCCCATCAAATTCTAATAGGCAGAATAATCTACGAAATACTTATTAGAGTTGAATAAGAGTTTGAAATTGGCTCAAATCCCAATTTTTTTTCTGATCCTATATTTGGGTATGTAATGATTTGTGATGCATTTTGCATTGAACTTGTATTTTTTATAATATATGGTGAAAAGGTATTTTCTTAGGAGTATCATCACTTATGACCCCATGAGTGAAACTACCAACTCATGAAAAAGAGTTTGCGACTATCGTTGATGAGTGTAAATTTCAGAGACACCACCTCTTTGATTAGATACATGTTATATATACAAACTGAATGTCATAATAATATAATTTATTCTAATGTGAACTAAATCATTTTCAGATGTGTTGAATAAAATACATGTAGATGTTCAAATTTGAAATGGAATATGTTTTTTGTAAAGGAAATGTCAGTTTTGATGCACTAAGAAGGAAGATGAAGGAGGTAGGGGTGTTAATGTCAGATATTGGGTGAATGGTAATGGATTTGTTGGTAGACTATATAGTGGTAATAACATAATATACTTGGGTATTGGTTTTTATACACATAGTGATCATGTCCAAATTGGTTGAATAATTTGATGGTGAACATGTGTCTGATCCAGAGTGTGTCGTGATGCATATGAGGTTGAAAAAAAATAGTCCCCTTCCAGGATGGGTTGTAGTCATACATGGTGTACTACTGGTTAATGTAAGGGTGACACTTCTTTATTCCATGATAAAAATAATTGATGAGACCCTCTCATGCTTAATAGTGAGAATAAAAGTGACGACACATAATATTTTAAAAAAATGGATCCAACTAAATCATGCCCCAAATACCCTCTTTAACCCAAACATCCTACCATAGGACTTTGACAAGTGGCAGTATATTCCCTCGCTACACTTTCTTGATGTTGTGAAATAAAACCCCTCAATTTTTGAAATTATTAGGTTTTTGAGGATCATAATAAGATCTTTTGACAACGAAAGAACACCCAAACATGATCTATCCTCAAACAAAAGCAACATTTATAGAAAATGAAAAATGTTTCAAAATGGATTTTACCTGGTAGTGGTTTTCTTCTTCCTAAATCTAAAGAGAAAGTTTGATGATGCATGATATGAAACTAAATTTGAAAATGGGGTATGGAAACTGGCCCATGGTTCCATGTTCATTACAAAAGGAGTAAAGTATGGAACTCTTTACTTGATTTAAAATTTAGGTAGAACTGAAATGATCAAAAGTTCAACTTGTGATGGTCTAGAAGAATGGAACTGTAAGTTTATTGACCTTAGTGAAAATAATATTAATGTTCTTAAGGCTATGAACACTAAATGGTACAAGTATGGTGCGATCTATTGATCATAGTAGGATTCCACCACATCGTGCCTCGGATTGAGAAGGGTTTGACTCGTACACGTAAAAAATGACCAATGTATCATTGTTCTAAAGTATCAACACAATCCAAATACATTTGGTCAGTTTTCCGTATGTCAGTTGTTGTTTTCACTTAAAATGTTGTTCATTTTAAAAAAAAAAGTGATACACTTAGAGTGATATCGGCCACACCATGCCTCAGATGGAGGCGGGGTTGACTCTTACATGTCACAAATGACACATGTATCGTTTTCCTAAAGTATTAATACAATCTAAAAGTGTTTGGTCAGTTTTATGTATGCAAGTTGTTGTTTTCACTTAAAATCTTGTCCATTTCAAATAAAAGAGAGACACTTTGAGTGATACTGGTCACACCATGCCCCGGATTGAGGTGGGGTTGACTCTTACACGTCACATATGACTCATGAATCGTTTTCATAAAGTATCAATAGAATATGAATGCGTTTGGTCTGTTTTTCATATGCCAGTTGTTGTTTTCACTTAAAATGTTTTCCATTGCAAATAAAGGTGAGATACTTTGAGTGTTGTCGGCCACACCGTGCCTCAGATTGAGGAGGGGTTGACTCTTACACATCACATATGACCCATGGATCATTTTGCTAAAGTATCAACAAAATTCAGAATACATTTGGTCGGTTTTCCATATGCTATTTGTTTTTACTTAAAATGATGTCCATTTTAAACAAAAGAAAGACAATTAGAGTGATACCGGACACACAACACCTCATATTGAGTAAAGGTTGACTCTTAAACATCACATATGACCCATGGATCATTTTACTAAAGTTTCAATAGAATCCAAATGTGTTTGGTCAGTTTTCTGTATGTCAGTTGTTATTTTCACTTAAAATGATGTCCATTTTAAACAAAAGAGAGACACTTTGAGTGGTGTCGGCCACACCACACCTCAGATTGAGGCAGGGTTAACTCTTATACATCACATATTATCCATGGATCGTTTTCCTAAATTTTCAATAGAATCTGAATGCATTTGGTCAGTTTTCCGTATGTCAATTGTTGTTTTCACTTAAAATGATGTTCATTTTAAACAAAAGAGAGACACTTTGAGTGGTGTTGGCCACACCTCACTTCAAATTGAGGCAGTGTTGACTCGTACACGTCACATATGACCCATGTATCGTTTTACTAAAGTTTCAACAGAATCTGAATGCGTTTGGTTGATTTTTTGTATGTCAGTTGTTGTTTTCACTTAAAATGATGTCCATTTTAAACAAAAGAGAGACATTTTGAGTGGTGTCGGTCACACCGCACCTTGGATTGAGGAGGGGTTGACTCGTACACATCAAAAATGACTCATGGATCCTTTTCCTAAATTATCAACATAATCCAAATGTGTTTGGTCAGTTTTTTGTATGCCAGTTGTTTTCACTTAAAATCTTGTCCATTTCAAATAAAAGTGAGACAGTTTGAGTGGTGCCGGCCACACCAGCCCTTGGATTGAGGCAGGGTTGACTCTTACATGTCACATATGACCCATGGATCATTTTCCTAAAGTTTAAATAGAATCCGAATTCCTTTGGTTGGTTTTCCATATGTCAGTTGTTGTATTCACTTAAAATGATGTCCTTTTGAAACAAAAGAGAGACGCTTTGAGTGGTGTCGGACACACCACACCTAGGATTGAGGTGGGGTTGACTCATACACGTCACAAATGACCCATGGATCGTTTTTTTAAATTATCAACACAATTTTAATGCGTTTGGTCAATTTTTCATATGCCAATTGTTTTTACTTAAAAGCGCATCCATTTTAAACAAAAGAAAGGCACTTTGAGTGGTATCGGCCACACCATGCCTAGGATTGAGGAAGGGTTAACTCTTACACGTCACAAATGACCCATGGATCCTTTTCCTAAAGTATCAACAGAATCAGAATGCGTTTGGTCAGTTTTCTATATGCCAGTTGTTGTTTTCACTTAAAATGTTGTCGATTTCAAAGAAAAGTGAGACACTTTGAGTGGTGTCAGCCACACCGCGCCTCAGATTGAGGTGAGGTTGATTCTTACACGTCAAAAATGATCCATGGATCGTTTCTTTGAATTATCAACACAATATTAATGTGTTTGGTCATTTTTCCATATGCCAGTTGTTGTTTTCACTTAAAATGTTGTCCATTTCAAATAAAAGTGAGACACTTTGAGTGGAACCGGCCACACTGTGCCTCTAATTGAGATTGGGTTGACTTGTACACGTCAAAAATGAACCATGTACCATTTTGTTGAAGTATTAACACAATATGAATGTGTTTGGTCAGTTTTCTGTATGCGAATTGTTGTTTTCACTTAAAATGTTGTCCATTTCAAATAAAAGTGACACACTTCGAGTGATACCAGCCACACCGTGTCTCGGATTGAGCCAAGGTTGACTCATACACATCACAAATGACCCATGGATCGTTGTCCTAAATTATCAATAGAATCTGATTGTGTTTGGTCAGTTTTCCATATGCCAGTTGTTGTTTTCACTTAAAATGTTGTCCATTTCCAATAAAAGTGAAACACTTTGAGTGGTATCAGTCACACTGTGCTTCGAATTGAGGTGGGGTTGACTCGTACATGTCACAAATGACTCAT